>CM062817.1:2008154728-2010646819 GCA_031772625.1 Pinus tabuliformis | reverse complement strand
CAAACCCCAGGAATAGGGGGGCTGCCGCCCCCCTTTCTGCACAATTGACGCAATGAAGGGGGGGCTCCACCCCCCCTCTAAACCGCCCGGTTAACTATGTTGGCATAGTCATGGAAAGAATATAACACAACCCAACATTCTCCACTTGTTGTTTTGTTTCCATAGGGGGGGCCACGAGGAGAGCTTAGTCATTTATCAGCCCTGCAACAACCACCCATTGTTTCTCTACACCAAGAGAACTTCTTAAACCTCACAGATTTTTTCAATGCATCTGCAGTATTCTTCAAAGTGTCCACCTTTACCAACAAAACCTTTTTGTCTTCTATAATATCCCTCACAAAGTATAACACTGAACATCAATGTGCTTTGTCATTGAATGGTAACATAGGTTTCTTTGCCAAGAAAATTTCACTTTGGCTGTCACAGTATCATCCTTATAGCTCCCTGTACTAACCCCATACTTGAACATAATCTCTACATCCAAACTACTTCCTTGCTTGCATGAGTGGCTGCCATGTATTCTACCTTTGTAGTTGATAGTTCCACTACAAATTGTTTATTACTCATCCAACTAACTACACCTCCAAATAGGTTAAACACATACCCACTTGTAGATCTTCTCTGATCTAGATATCCAGCCCAATCTGCATCAACAAAGCCACGGATATCCAACACTATGTCCAATCCTGGTATTCCTTGGTAGCACAAACCATAATCACTAGTGCCACACCAATAAACCTGAAAACACGCTTCACGCTATTGTCCAGTGCTCCGTTCCCTAGTTTTGACATAAACCTGCTCAATACTCCCACTGCATGTGCAATGTTTGGTCTAGTACAAGCCATTGCATACATTAGGCTACCGACTGCACTTGCATATGGAACATGAGACATGTCCTCTTCCTCTTCTTGTGTCTTGGGACACTATTTAGCAAATAACTTTACACCTACAGGAATATGAACCTTCACTAGTTTACTATCCTGCATATTAAACCTCTACAGTATTGTCTCGACATACTTCCTCTAGTTTAACCAGAGCTTCCTCTTTGCCCGATCTCTTTTAATTTCCATACCCAAAATATAGTTTGCAGCACCAAGATCTTTCATGTCGGATTTGGAGGATAATTGGGTCTTCAAATCTTGGATAATTTCTTTTTCATTTCCAACCAGCAACATATCATCCACATACAAGACCAGATAAATAACATGGCCACTGATTAATTTAAAATACACATAGTGATATGCTTTGATTCTAGTGAAGCAAAGTCCCCATATAAATGTATCAAATTTCCGATACCACATCCTTGGTGACTATTTTAACCCATACAAAGACTTCTTTAACTCGCATACTAGTTCTTTCTTACCCTTCATCACAAAACCTTCAGGTTTCTTCATGTAGATCTCCTCTTCCAGATCCCCATGAAGAAATGTTGTCTTCACATCCATCCGTTCTACCTCAAAATAAAAAGCAGCAACAACAAATAAAAGTAATCTAATAGAAGCTACCTTGGCAACAGGAGAAAAAATATCACCAAAATCAATTCCCGACACTTGGGAATAACCTTTTGCTTCCAACTGAGCTTTGTATTTCTCCACCTTTCCTTCTTCATTTGTCTTCTTCTTGAACACCCATTTGCTGCTAATGCGTTTCCTTCCAGCCTACAACTCCACTAGATCCCAAGCCTCATTTTTGTGCAAAGATGCCATTTCATCAACCATGGCATCTTTCCAGAGTTTTCCATCATCTAAATCTACCTCTTCCTTCACAGTTCTGGGATCATCATCAGTAACAGATAAAGCAAAATTTGAACAGAAAGTGTTAGGCCCCTATAATACTAGTGTATACCCCTTATTGTTATAAGTACAACCCACTTTATTATATTGATGTACCCATTGTAGTGCCCATATTGTTACTATTGTGCCACATAGAAGCCACTATTGTTATTATTGTGCCATTACATTATTATTGTTATGTCGGCTCTGATTATGTTATGAACCCTTAGACTCATATCTATAGAAAGGAGGTCTTTTCATTTGTATAATCCAAGAATTGTTTATTTGTGTAATGTAAAGGAGGTTGCCCCCTCGAAGAGGCTGACTTGTAAGGCATTCAACTATCTTTTCTATCTTTTTGTGAGCTGGTTTCATAACATTTGGTATCAGAGTTTTGGATTCTAGGGTTTCGCTACTCCAAACAGGTCATTGTGGAATTTTCGCTATAAACTTTTTATGCGAAGTTTCAGAAGCTAAAAAAAAACCCCATTTGAGAAGAAATCGCGCTAAATCACATATCCAAATTTTAGAGCTTTTCGTGCTATATTTATGGATATATGATCTAAGGAAGTTGGTATTTTTGCAGACTCCTGAATTACATTCCAAATAGGTGACCCAGGGAAAATCGTCATAACTTTCTCTCTGAGCATTGGATTGAAATTTCGTAAGAAAGTACAAAAAGAGGATAGACTTTGGTTTCTTCTCTATATTTTTTAGAGCCAAAGGTCGAAACAGGGACACGTGGCACTTCATACAATTTCGCTCTTCTGGAAAGGTCTATAGTCAGGTCATCTTGGGAGATTGTGCATAACTCTTTCTTGGAGAATCCAATTTGGATCAGACTGGTGGCATTGGAAAGAGGACACAGAGGGCCACTACAGATCACAATTTTAGAACTTAAAGATCCGAAAGTACAGATTTATAGTCGTTTCAAGATCGAGCTCCTAAAATCAAGAAAAAACAAGATGAGGAAGTTTGATGGCAAGGATCCGGTAAATTGGATACTTCAAATGGAGCAATATTTTGATCTACATGGTGTACCACTGTTACAAAGGTAGTATTGCATCTTCATATTTATAAAATAGATCAATTTTTATGGTATGAAGGGCTTTGTTCTCGTAAACAACTTGTACGTGGTCAATTTTCATGGAGGAAATGATAGCACATCATTATGATAGGATACAAAGCAACACCTTCTTTAGAGCAAACACCAACAACAATTGGAAAGAGTAAAAGGGATTTCTGACATAGTGGAAAGCAAAATTATGGAAACCAGGAAGCATACCCCTCACAACTATAAAGATGGAAGTGTTGTTTCTCCCAGCACTTTCCACAACCTACAAGGGTTACACCACAACAATTGGAAGAAAAAAGAGAAAAAGGGCTTTGTTACAATTGTGATAGCAAATGTACTAAAGGTCATAAATGTGTTGAGAAGAAAATTATTTTACATAAGAATATGAGAGGAGGAAGAAAAATGATCAAGAAACATCAAAAGAAGAGGAAATATGCCAGACCCCACCCCCAGAGAAAGAAGAAATGAATCAGACCATATCTTGTAAAGCATTGGCAAGAATTACCACTCCCTCAAACTCTCAAGAATAGAACGACATATCTAAGAAGAAAAAGGTGCAAGAAGTGAAAGATCACATCGAGAAAGTAGAAATTGAATTCAACCATATCTTGTAATTCATTGGTCAAAATTACACACTCCTCAAACTATCAAGATAGAAAGGACATATCAAGAAGAAAAATGTTCCAAGAAGTGAAAGATCACATCGAACATTCAAGAAATGAATCCGACCATATCTTGTAAAGGATACAGGAAAAATTACTACTCCCCAAACTCTAGAGATAGAGGACATATCAAGAAGAAAAAGGTTAAAGCAGAGAAAGATCATATCGAGCATCAACAACAGGTTCTCCAACTTTTAAAGGATAACGCCACTTCAGTGCAAAATCAAACGAAGCAACAGGTAGATCAACATCGTAGTGAAAAATGTTTTGATGTAGGTGATTGGGTATTTTTACTGCTAACATCTCAAAGCAAGCTATTTATGAGAAGGAAATGTTGGCAATACTACATGCACTTAAAAAATGGCTACCTTACCGAATGGGAAGACTCTTCAAGGATGAGGATGTGGAAGCATTGTTTTGTGTTATTTCTATTATCCAACCAGACAGGATAAATGAAGCAAGGGATGAATGGAATAAGGACGAAGAAGTATGGCCACTTATTCAAAAGTTGCAAAAGATCCCAATTCAAACAATATTGCCAGAAATTAAAGAGGAAGGAAAAATCATATTGGAACCTGGAGCAGTCACAGAAACAAGAACCTGACAGCTACGAAATCAATAAATTTCAGAGTATCTCATCAAGTGGAAGAACTTACCCACTGAAGCTTCCACATGGGAGGACAAGAATTTTATACAGAAGCATCAAGAACTACTCAAGCGTTGAGGACAATTCTTTTTGAAGGAGTGAGGCATGTTAGGCCCCTTACTACTAGTGTGTAACCCCTTATTGTTATTAGTACAACTCACTTATTAAATTGATGTACCCATGTAAGTGCCCATATTGTGTTACTATTGTGCCACATAGAAGCCCACTATTGTTAATATTGTGCCATTACATTATTATTGTTATGTCGGCTCTGATTATGTTATGACCCCTTAGACTCCTATATAATATAGAAAGGAGGTCTTTTCATTTGTATCATCCAAGATTGTTCATTTGTGTAATGTAAAGGAGGGTTTCCCCCTTCGAAGAGAACTGAATTATAAGGTGTTCAACTATCTTTTCTATCTTTTTGTGTGTTGGTTTCATAACAGAAAGCAGATGGACTCAAACTTTCTAGCTGCCTTGTTTCTCGAACTGATCTTCTCACACCTGGAGTTTGTGGCTCTTCATCTTCTGATTCCTCTTCTTCTGTAGAGTCTGATTCTTCCTCCTTAAGCTCAAACTCTATCTTCTCAGGTTCCTTTGATGGGACTTCATTTTAATAACATCTTTCACCTCTCTGAACACCACATCTCGATTGTACACAACCTTCCTTGTTATTGTGTTCAAAATCTTATAACCCTTTAAACCATCCTTATACCCAATAAAGATGCACTTTTCATATTTACTATCCAACTTGTTTCTTTTCTGCTTTGGAACATGTACATATGCATCACATCCAAATATCCTCAAATGTGAAAGAGAGGGTTTCTTACCAGTCCATACCTCTTGTGGAGTCTTATCCTCCAACATTGATGAAGGTGATATGTTGACAAGGTAACATGCTGTTGACCAGGTAACATGTTGTCTCCACTGCCTCTGCCCAGAATTCCTGTCCTAACCCAACACCACTAAGAATGCTTCTTACCCTTTCCATCAACGTCTTGTTCATTCTGTCTGCCACTCCATTTTTCTCAGGTGTGTATGGAGTAGTCTTCTACCATGCTATACCACACTTCTTACAGAATCTTCAAATTCCTTGCTGCAAAACTCTCCACCATTATCTGACCTCAACACCTTTATCTTCTTCTCTATCTAGTTTTCCACCAGAGCCTTAAATTCTTTAAACCTGTCAAAGACTTTAGATTTCTTCTTAAGGATACATATCCATGTATTCCTTGAGAAGTCATCTATAAATGATACATAGTACACAAACTTACCCAGTGATGGAACCTTCACAGGTCCAAACACATCACTGTGCACAAGTTCTACTATATGTTTCGCCCTCTTACCACCAAAGGGGAAACTCACCCGATTCTACTTCCCATATACACAATTTTCACAGAAATCAAAATCCAAAGAGCTATTACTCATACCTTCTACCATACCTTTACCATGAAGTATTCGAAGGCCCTTATCTTCAATATGTCCAAGCCGTTGATGCCATAACATGGTCTTCTCTTAGAGACCACTAGATTTTTAGCTCCACATTTAGGAACCAAAGAACTGTTTCACCCATCAACAACAATGCTACCATGTAGCTTGTATAGAGTTCCAATCCGAACTCCTTGCATCAATACCAGTGCTCCTCGAACCATCTTGTAGGTATCTTTCTCAAACACTGTTTTTACACTTGCATCATCCATCTTGCTTATGGAAATCAGGTTTCTGGCTAGTGTAGGAATATGCAGAACACCCGGAAGTGTTCTAATCCTTCCACCTTGCAACTTCAACTTTACTTTTCCACGACCAACAATTATAGGCTTACTATCATCCCCCAAGAATACATCACCACCATCATATTTCTCATGCTCGTAGAACCACTCTCTATGGGGAGTGAAGTGAAAGGATGCACCTGAGTCAATCAACCATGCCTCATGATCTACATGTGTACTTGAAGAAGCCAAGTACACATCCCCACCTTCATCTGAGGTGGTTTTTGCCTCTACAGAAGGAGTATCATTAGATCCCTTTCATTTTCTAGGAGCTTTAGATTTACAATCCCTTTTGTAGTGCCCTTCCTTTTCGCATTTCCAGCACACCATCTTTACAGGTTTTCCTGGAGATTTAGATCTCCCTCTAGATTTAGATCTCCCACTTAATGACCCTTTTTTTTTTAATACCGTCCTCATACAGACAAGGCATCACCATTCTGGCTCTCCATATTTTTCCGTCTCATCTCCTCCATCAGCAATGATGAGACTATTTCATCAAACCGCAAGGCAAATGCATTGCTACCTATTACAATAACCATACTATCCCACAAATTTGGTAGAGAACACAACAAACTGATGCACTTATCTTCATTTGAAATTTTAATATCAGTAGATGATAACTAACTTACCAAAGTATTAAATGCATTCATATGCTTTGTCATGGAGTCTCCATCTTTCATCCTCAGGTTATATAGCTTTTTCCATAGGAGCAATTTATTTACCAGAGACTTAGATTGGTACAAAGTCCCTAACTTGTCCCACAAAGCCTTAGTTTTATCTTCCCCTGATACATACAGTGTAGGTTTTAACCCTGTATAGAAATTACCTGCATACGAATTCTAAAACACAAAAAATAAACAATGCGAGAGCATAACACATAAAACACATATAGATAGAGATTTCCCCTGGATCGCAAAACCAGGACTACCAGCTTGATTTTTCATTATATTCCTTTCAATATTACAATAAATATTTATACATGTTGAATCATCCAATACCATGGACCAAAAACCATCACATCCAAAACCATAGACCGAAAACCATCGCGTCCTAAACCATGTGCGAAAATCATGCACAAGACCATAGGTGGGTCCGCCCAACCTAACATAGGGTCCAAAACCAAAATTTTCAGGGGCGATACCATGAACCCCATAGAGTGGCGTTACCTACACCCCTCAAACCCCCTGTGAGCCCCCCCGTACGCAATTAGCACAACAAAAGGGGGGCTTCGCCCCCCCTCTAACCCCTTGGTTAACTACGTGGGCTAGTCGTGGAAAGAATATAACACAACCCAACATTCTCCCACTTGTTGCTTTCTTTCCATAGGGGGGCACAAGAGAGCTTAGTCATTTATCCAACCTTACAATGCCCATTGTTTCTCTACACCAAGAAAACTACTTAGAGCTCATAGATTTTGTCAATGCATCTCCAATATTCTTCAAAGTTCCCACCTTTACCAGCAACACCTTTTTGTCTTCTATAATATCCCTCACAAAGTGATACTGAACATCAATGTGCGTTATCTTTGAATGATACGCAGGGTTCTTTGCAAAGAAAATTGCACTTTGGCTGTCACAGTCTATCCTTATAGCTCCCTGTACTAACCCCATACTTGAACACAATCTTTGCAACCAAACTGCTTCCTTGCTTGCATGAGTGGCTACCATGTATTCTGCCTCTATAGTTGATAGTTCCACTACAGATTGTTTCTTACTCATCCAACTAACTGCACCTCCAAATAGGTTAAACACATACCCCCTTGTAGATCTTCTCTGATCTAGATCTCCAGCCCAGTCTGCATCAACAAAGCCACAAATATCCAACACTCTGTTCAATCTTGGTCTTCCGTGGTAGCACAAACCATAATCACTAGTGCCAAACAAATACTTGAAAACACGCTTCACTGTTGTCCAATGCTCCTTTCCTGGTTTGACATAAACCTGCTCAATATTCCCACTGCATGTGCAATGTCTAGTCTAGTACAGACCATTGCATACATCAGGCTACTGACTACACTTGCATATGGAACACGAGATATGTCATCTTCATCTTCTTGTGTCTTGGGACAATGTTCAGTAGATAACTTTACACCTACAAGAATAGGAACCTTCACGGTTTACTATCCTGCTATTACACCTCTGCAGTATTGTCTCGACATACTTCCTCTAGTTTAACCAGAGCTTCCTTTTTTCCGATCTCTTTTAACTTCCATGCCCAAACTATAGTTTGTAGCACCAATATCTTTCATGTCGAATTTGGAGGACAATTGGGTCTTCAAATCTTGGATAATTTCTTTGTCATTTCCAACCAGCAACATATCATCAACATACAAGACCAGATAAATAACACAGTCACCAATAATTTAAAATACACAGTGATCTACTTTTCTTCTAGTGAAGCCAAGTCCCCGTATAAATGTATCAAATTTCTGATACCACATCCTTGGTGACTATTTTAACCCATACAGAGACTTCTTTAACTTGCATATGAGTTCTTTCTTACCCTTCACCACAAAGCCTTCAGGTTGCTTCATGTAGATCTCCTCTCCAGATCCCCATGAAGAAATGTTTTCTTCACATCCATCTGTTCTACATCAAAATCAAAAGCAGCAGCAATAGATAAAAGCAATCTAATAGAAGTTACCTTGTAAACAGGAGAAAAAATATCACCAAAATCAATTCCCGGCACCTGGGAATAACCTTTTGCTACCAACCAAACTTTTTATTTCTCCACCTTTCCTTCTACATTTGTCTTCTTCTTGAACACCCATTTGCTACCAATGGGTTTCCTTCCAACCGACAACTCCACCAGATCCCAAGCCTCATTTTTGTGCAAAGATGCCATTTCACCAACCATGGACTCTTTCCAAAGTTTTCCATCCTCTAAATCTACTACTTCCTTCACAGTTCTGGGATCATCATCAGTAATAGATAAAGCAAAATTTGAACAGAAAGTAGATGGACTATACCTTTCTGTCTGCCTTCTTTCTCGAACTAATCTTCTCACACTCGGAGTTTGTGGCTCTTCATCTTCTGATTCCTCCTCTGTTGTAGAGTTTGATTCTTCCTCCTTTAGCTCAAATTCTATCTTCTCAGGTTCCTTTGGTTGGACTTCATGTTTAATAACATCTTTCACCTCTCTGAAGACCACATCTCGGTTGTACACAACCTTCCTTGTTACTGGGTTCCAAAGCTTATAACCCTTTAAACCATCCTTATACCCAATAAAGATGCATTTTTCATATTACTATCCAACTTTGTTCTTTTCTCATTTGGAACATGTACATATGCGTCACATCCAAATACCCTCAGATGTGAAAGAGAGGGTTTCTTACTAGTCCATACCTCTTGTGGAGTCTTCTCCTACAATGCTGATGAAGGTGACCTATTGACCAGGTAACATGCAGTCTCCACTACCTCTACCTAGAATTCTTGTCCTAACCTGACACCACTGAGCATGCTTCTTTCCATTTCCATCAACGTCTTGTTCATTCTTTCTGCAGCTCCATCTTGCTGAGGTGTATATGAAGTAGTCTTCTGTTGTGCTATACCACACTTCTTACAGAATTCTTCAAATTCCTTACTAGAAAACTCTCCACCGTTATCTATCCTTAGCACCTTTATCTTCTTCTCTGTCTGGTTTTCCACTAGAGCCTTGAATTCTTTAAACATGTCAAAGACTTTAGATTTCTTCTTAAGGAAATATATCCATGTATTCCTTGAGAAGTCATCTATAAATGATACATAGTACACAGACTTACCCAATGATGGAACCTTCACAGGTCCAAACACGTCACTGTGCACAAGCTCTAATATCTGTTCCACCCTCTTACCACTAGAGGGGAAACTCATCCGATTTTGCTTCCCATATACACAATTTTCATAGAAATTAAAATCTAGAGAGTTATTACTCATACCTTCTACCATACCTTTACCATGAAGTAATCGAAGGCCTTTCTCTCCAATATGGCCAAGCCTTTGATGCCACAGCATGGTCTTCTCTCCAGAGACCACTAGATTTTCTGCTCCACTTTTAAGAACCACAGAACTGTTGCACCCATCAACAATTGTGCTACCTTGCAGCTTGTACAGAGTTCCAATCTGAACTCCCCACATCAATACTAGTGCTCCTTGAACCATCTTGCAGGTATCCTTCTCGAACACTATTTTTACACCTACATCATCCAACTTGCTTACAGAAATCAGATTTCTGGCCAATGCAGGAATATGCAGAACACTCGGAAGTTTTCTAACCCTTCCACCTTGCAACTTCAACTTTACCTTTCCGAGACCAACGATTTTAGCCTTCCTATCATCCCCTAAGAAGACATCACCATCATTGTATTTCTCATACTTGTGGAACCACTCTCTATGGGGAGTGAAGTGAAAAGATGCACCTGAGTCAATCAACCATGCCTCATGATATACATGTGTACTTGAAGAAGCCAAGTACACATCCCCACCTTCATCTGAGGTGGTTTTCGCCTCTACAGAAGGAGCATCATCAAACCCCTTTCCTTTATTAGGAGGTTTAGATTTACAGTCCCTTTTGTAGTGCCCTTCCTTTCTGCATTTCCAGCGGACCACCTTTACAGGTTTTCCTAGAGATTTATATCTCCCACTCGATGAATTATTTTTGTTTCTGTTCTGGGACCATCCTCGTACAGACAAGGCATAACCATTCTGGCTCTCCATATTTTACCGTCTCATCTCCTTCGTCAGCAAGGATGAGACTATTTCATCGAACTGCAAGGCAGTTGCATTGCTACCTATTGCAATAACCAGACTATCCCACGAATCTGGTAAAGAACACAACAAACTGATGCACTTATCTTCATCTTAAATTTTAATCTCAACAGATGCTAACTTTGTCTCCATCTTTTATCCTCAGGTTATACATCCTTTTCCTTAGGAATAGTTTATTCACCAGAGACTTAGATTGGTACAAAGTCCCTAACTTGTCCCACAAAGCCTTCGCCGTAGCTTCCTCTAATACATTAAGCAATACTGAATCTGAGACATAATCATATTGTTCTCTTTGCCTTCTAATCCAGCTTCTTCCATTCTTCATCGGACAATCCCGTTAGTTTAGTACCCGGATCTACCGCGATCCACTGATCTTTATCCACCAACAAATCCTCCATCTTAAATTTCCACAACTCAAAACTCTGACCATTAAATTTCTCAATCTCTATCTTTCCACTGCTCACCATATTCTTTCACCACCAGAGTTGATCTCGCAGATCTCCCACTAAATAGGGTCTACCACAGGCCCGAGTGAAACCCCTCAGCAACAAAGGCGTCCCCTTGAAGCCAGAACAACTCTGATACCAAATGTAGGTTTTAACCCCGTACAGAAATTACTTGCATACAGATTCTAAAATACAGAAAATAAACAATGCAAGAGCATAACACATAAAACACATATACATAGAGATTTTCCCCTGGATCCCAAAACCAAGACTACCAGCTTGATTTTTCATTATGTTCCTTTCAATGTTATAATACATATTTATAGATGCCAAAGCATCCAATAAGACCAAAAACCATTGCATCCAAAACCATGGACTGAAAACCATCGCGTCATAAACCATGTGCGAAAATCATGCACAAGACCATAAGTGGGTCCGCCCAACCTAACATAGGGTCCAAAACCAAAATTTTTCAGGGCGCTGCCCCGGACCCCATAGAGTGGGGTTACCTGCACCCCTCAAACCCCTTGTGACTCCCCCCGCTACGCAATCGGCGCAATGAGGGGGGGCTCCACCCCCCCTCTAATCCCCTGGTTAACTACGTAGGATAGTCATGGAAATAACATAACACAACCCAACATTTAGAAATACTGAATCTAAGACACACAATCATATTGTGCTCTTTTCCTTCCATTCCAACTTCTTCCATTCTTCATCGGACACTTCCGTTGGTTTAGTACTTGGATCTACCACGATCTGCTGATCTTTATCCACTAATATATCCTCCATATTGAGTTTCCATAACTCAAAACTCTGACCATTAAATTTCTTGATCTCTATATTTCCACTGCTCGCCATCTTCTTTCACCACTAGAATTGATCCCGCAGATCTCCCACTGAACAGGGTCTACCATAGGCCCGAGCAAAACCCCTCAGCAACAAAGGTGTCCCCTTGAAGCCAAAACAACTCCGATACCAAATGTTGGTTTTAACCTCATACAAAAATTACTTGCATATGAACTAAAACACAAAAAATAAACATTGCGAGAGCATTGTTATAGCTCCAAATCTCACTCTTATGGTTTGTGATGCTGTACTCCCCCTAGAGGGAAATGTTCCCCTAGGGCTTTTTGGTTGAAACCCTAGCAGACTGAAAGTTATCTATTCAAAGAAACATACATTCATACAGCCATTATGCTATTATAAGCAAATTCTATGATAAGGGTACATACCTTTGGTCCTACGTTTGAGAAGGCCTTTAGGGTCCAAACCCTTCTTGGAGTTCCCTACTTCTCTTTTGTCCCGCAAAACAACCAATTCAAAGAATACAACAGTACATGGACAAAAACTTATAAAGAAACAATCTTAATGTTATAAAGAAAGGTAGTTAGTTATGAAATCCAAACAACCATTTACATATGAGTTCTAAACATGAATATCATTAACATAAAGAAGATTCATTTCGGGAACCAAGACATGTGTTTCTTTTATTATAGACAAATAAAGTACATAAAAAGGAATATTTTCACCTGAGTCACCTTCAGCAGGCTCCAAGCAAAGCTTCCTTCCGGATCTGTTCCAGCCTCAAGCCTCTAACAAAACTCCTTCCATGACTCTCTCCATGATGTCATAAATGGTGGATGAACATCAACACACAAGGAAACAAAGGTTTCCTGTACAAAATGGGGGAAGTGCAGAAGGCACAAGGGACTTTAGACTTGGTCAAGGGAAAAATCTTAGCATAATAACCTTTCTCTCTCCTCTCTCCTCTCCTTAGGCCTTCCATTTGAGGTCTTTTTATACCATCTCCAAAGTAGTTTTTTAGTTAGGAGTTGGTTGGGAACAGTTGGGCCACGGGCACTAACAGGTGATCAACAGGTAAAACCCGTGATCTCCACCCGAAAATAAGGAGTTTTATATCTTTTTAAGTGTTTTAATACATACACGCGGGTTGGCTATACACATACCCGCGTATACACGCATTTAACTCAGGGCAATGTTGCGTATAAGGGATAAAACACTGTTTTTTAAATTTTAGGACTAGGTCTGGAAGGAGGGGTTGCCCTAGGCCATGAGTACAGCATCACAAACCATAAGAGTGAGATTTGGAGCTATAACAGATGCCCCCTAATATATGAGGTCAGAAGGGGTACATGATGGCCGAAATATATTATGCGAGTACATGGAAAGGAAGTCTGTCAAAAACCGAGGAGGACTTCACCAGAATTCAGCCTGCCAAGCCACCAAAGGAGATCAGAAAGAAACACTGTTTGAGGCGGGCATACCCATGCTCAGAAAAAGTAAAGCATGTCCGCATATCAAGTACAAGCGGATCCACTAAGTATACAAGTATAAATGACTGAAAGATACATAATGGATCATCTGATCATAATGAACAAGTACATGTCTGAATATCACATATAAGACTGTCAATGATGCTGAAAGATGCAACGGATCACTGATATCAAAGACTGATCCCCAAAAGGTACCAACTGAACATGATGGAATAGGATGGTACTACACTGCAAACTCAGGTGCCAACATATAGAATGTCGCCATGACTGACTGCAACATATAAAGTGGAGTGGTATCAACTAGTAGCAACAGGAGCAACTGTCAAGTGAACCAATGAATGTTGATACAACCTAAGGTCTTCACCGACTGCCGTGGTACATTTCTACACCATGGGAATAAATGATCTGAAGTCGACCATGTGAGAAATTGTTTGATTACCGGTCATTGATGTATACCGTTAAAATACGCGAGACTACTCACCGATAATGATAATGAGCGTCAAGATACCCAGTACAATCTAACAAGTGTGAATAGATGAGCTGGAGTTGAACACCTGTAAGAATCTATCGATCAGGAGACAATGATGGTTTCCCACTGTCGATAGCGAAGGATCTGCCACTAATGACTGCAAACCCCAAGGTACTGCCAAATGGACTCTAGATCTTTGCCCCAGAGCAATGAGTCAGAGTCAATAGGGAAAGATCCGCTAGAAGGAAGGCATTAAGGCATCCTTCATCAATCTAGCGTGAGTGTAACCCGTAGGCCAATAATGTGGAAGGAATCGGATGAAAAAGATTTAGTAACCCAACCAAAGTACGTTTCCGGCGTACACAAGATGTGGCTAGCGCATGGCAGAAACCCTCTGAACCAACCAATAATGAAAGCTGACACAGAGGCGAGGTATCCACTAATAGGGTCAAATGGAAACCAAGGTACTGCACCAATCCCAATGTGTGATAATGTAAGCTGATGTCGAACACAAGGGAAACCACTCAGTCAAAGACCCATAATACTGATCGATGTTGAGCACAAGGTAACCTATCAATAATGAAAATAGGGCCAGGGTGCAGCTCTAGGCCTGCCCTCAGAGCAAGATGTCGTCGTCGATAAGGACAATACCAGCCAATAAGAAGTCAATGGGGACCTTCTCAAACCGGCACGAGTAAAGGACCAATATAACTGATGTGATGATAGACATGACACTGACAACCAGGGATGGCCGACAGAAAAATAAGTCAAGAGACACCGCAGAGAGGCCAACTCAGGCTAACTTCCCTTGAACAAAATGACGACTCAATGTGACTATGTGGCAGCATATGATGACTCTGTATAAGTTCGCCATGCGGGAGGCACAAACGAACCCTCCATATGATTGGAAGAGATAACCAATCGGTGGAGAACTGACTCAATAACAAGGTTATGGCGTACCTAAGTCAAACTAAATCCCACCCATACGGAGGAGACTTTGTTTTGAGTGCTTTGTTCAAGGGTGACACGACTGACTCTAGTTGCCAACAATAAATGGAAATAATGTCCCGTTCCCGCTCTTTTTAGAATATTTAATTTTTTTTGTCTTTTTCTGTTAAGCCGGAAAAGGAATAAAAGAATGCTATGGTACAGTGGAAAGAAAGAGTGTCGATGAAACAGATGATCTAGTTCCTGGGGAAGGAACATTCCTATGCTCAATGCAGGGAGGCGAAAACTGGTCAGTGACACTCAAAGGTATGTTCCTTCCACGGGTCAAGGTGTGTCAAGCTGCAGAAGTCAAAGGTATGCAAGGTTGATTTTGTAGACATCATGGTCAAAAGTTGGCTTAAACACGAGTCCAAGTGAAGACGGCTCTAGGCCAAAAGGTGCAAGTGGTCAACATGCAATGTGGTAGTATAACTCAACACAAAGGAGCCTCTAGGGTATAAGGCCAGAACAAAGCGGAGAAGCTAAGAGGAATGAGTCTTCAACGCATAATTCATGGCGGGACTAAAGAGGACTCTCGAGCCTAGGGATGAAAAATCAGCATGAGTGCCAAGCGACAAAAAGGTATTAACTAGGGCACCCATGATAAGGTAGGCTCTACCACACAAGTCATGATACTTCTAAGCAATGAGAAGGTTCCGCACCATAACTTGGTGGGGTCGATCATAAAGTAAAATGGGAAAGGAAACTGATAAGTGCACAATGCAGGTAGAAAAACCTAACCTATATGCCAGTTTCAAGAACCAATACTTGTCATAATGGACCAACAATAAACTTCCAATGGAGAAATCTTCCAAGTTCTGTAAACATAAATAGGAACACTAGACGAGAAGTTAATGCATCCCACATATAAACTTCATATAAAATCTTTGTGTTATAGAATAAAAAACTTGAAAATGCGTACCTCATATATACAATATGGTACAGGGAACTCCGCAACCTTTCGGCTTACGTATAATAGCTCTTCTGGACAAACCCTTTGCAAGGATTGGACCAAGGACTCCTTTGGTAGTCATAACTCATGGATTCAAAGAGTTCCTCTTGTGAAGGAAAAGCAAGATCTGAGAAATCATGAGAACTACAAGGATTAAAAGAGGGAATTAAAGGGTCCCATGTCCCTATAGGAAGAATCTCTCAGTCAACTACCGGGACCAAGTCCCAAGAAGGAGAATAATAGGTCAAAGGATCCTTCTTAGAAGCGATTGAACATTGAGGATTCAATGCCACATAATTAACCCGTGGCGGGGTAGAGTCTACTTGAACACTTGGAACAAACAAAGGGGCATTCTGCAGTAAAGTCAAATTAGGGTGGTGATTATCAGTTGCAAGCTGATCAATAGTGACAATATTCCCATTATGAGGAAAGCACATTACTCGAAAGAGTGAAGACACCACAGCATTCATAGCATAGACATAGTCACGCCCAAGTAGCATATTAAAGTCTAAAGGGCTATCAACCACCATCATATCGATTAAGATAGTCTTCCCACCTAAAGTGATAGGCAATTGAGGAAGAACACCCATAGATTCACCAGGTCGTCTATCATATGCTAACAACTGACTCTGAGCTGTCAACAAATTTGGGGAACCCAAAGCTTTCCAAGTCAAAGAGGATATAATACTTGCAGAGGATCCTTCATCCACCATACATCGATAGACATTTGTGGAATTAACTCTGACCTTTATTTGGAAAGGTACATCGGAAGGAAGACGAGGCTCAACAAGGCTATCCCAATCAAAGGAAACACTCTTAGCACTTGGAGGGGGAACATTTGAAGTAACCAGAATGCCCCCTATACTAGAAGACTCTGTACTAGAGATCAAACAAACTCTTTTGTTAGGCACTTCACCCCCCAAAAGAGGAGTGTAATCAGCCAACGATTGCACTGGCTCTACCACATTATCAACCAATGGTTGATGGGATTGATGAGAAACCATATCAGATCTAGGAGTAGAAGTACTTTTAGACTCAGACCATATCCTTTGAACCTCTAGAATACCAGGGCATAAATGAGTAAGATGGTCTCCCATGCATATCTTACAAGGGAACTTAGGTTTAAAACTTCTACATCCAGGTTACTTATCAACCTCCATTCTGCCAACATGACTAGCAGTGGTTTGTGGAGAGTCCTGAACATGACTTGCAGAGGTCGGTGACTCTTTGCTAGTATAACTCGCAATGACTAGACTCATGCCCCCAGCATGACTTGCAGCGGCTGAAGACTCATCTTCAACATGACTCGCAGAGGTTGATGATGAAGTGTTAGTGTGACTCGTAGTGACTAGACTTGTGTCCCCAGCATGACTAGCAGTGACTGAAGGCTCATCTCCAACATGACTTGCAGAGGTTGAAGATGAAAGAATAGAATTGTTCTTCTTCTTTGACTTCCTCTTTCTCCTCTTTTTAGATTTCTTGTGACAAGAAGGAGGAGAAGAAGGAACCCCAGATTTCTCTTTGAGAGAATATGAATAATTAGCACCCATGTGATGCCCTTGAAATAAAGCATTCAACTGAGAAGCTTCAAGAGCATTTGGAATATTCAGAGTGGACCACAGCCAAACAGGTAGTCCAACATTCAACCCAGGAATATTCAAAGTGGCCATCAAGGGAGTACCAACGTTTCCAAAGAAAGGAAAATCACGAGGATCCCCTTTTTGGAGGGCACCTTGGTTGGTTTCCACAGGAATATTGGCCATATCTAACTGATCCAAAGACCCTTCCCCTACGAGAATTTAGAAATAACTTTTCAAGGAATATAGATAAGCAATCAAAACCTTTGCCCTTGAGGAGGTAACTCCACAACTTCTGAAAGAACGACCAAAAGCCTTTCAAGATCGGTAGAGTGGTAAGCCAGTCACTCAGAACACAAAGTCCAAACGTGACTAGACAAAAATACCTAAATCCAACTATATACAAGGAAAAAAGAGCACTCACTAAAAAGTCCTAAAGATATCAGCTAGTCAAACAACTTCCAAGTATTTCTGCTCCAGGTGATGAGGACCGGATACCAAAATACAAGAAAGTGGAGTAAGGGGCCTTCCGAAGATAGTCTGGGATAATGACAGCCCAGTCCTATCAGCGAAGGTAACATAGGAAGTTACGCTGACCTCCTAACAACAGCTTGCGCCGATGCAAGCCCCCAGGCTTCGCAAGGGTGCCCTCCAGTAGTACCGTTGAAAGTGATGCAACGTCGACCTCAGGTGCCACGGGATTCCCCTCCGCAGCCACCTGTGTAGATCCCTAGGAGTAGCAACTATGGATACCAACTCGTCACAGAAGCCAGGCGGAACAGTCGTGAGGTAAGTTCGGACAAGTAGGAGAGGGGGTATCTCTCTTCCCTGTCTTCACAGACCCTCGTGCTTAACTCCCAGATCCAGAGCTTTCCTGGTCTTCCTAACGCTATTGGATTTTCACTCACTATTCAGACTCCTACGTTTGATGTTTATGGCCTTGATGAGTTAACTCTCCACTCGCCTAATCCAAGGCCCTAAAATCCTAATCTTGTTGGTGTAACTAACTATAACAAAAAGTTCTAGTGAATTTTAGTTAGCATTTTATTTTAAATTAGGCTGTTCTTTATGTCACAAGGTAACGGAAGTGAAACTAGTGGTGTTTTTTAACGCAAAAGAAATTAATAAAAACTTAACTACATGCACATCACTTGTTTTTGTTTTTCGATGAAAAGTAATCTCTACAGGGTTTAGAGGAACTTCAAATAAACAAATTTTTCTTTTTCTTTTCAAACTCCACACTCACAAAAGTTAACAAAACTATGGATGCCTAAAAAGATATGCAAATCTATCCTAATGCAACAAATATATGTTGATGCAACAAAAAATGAAAGTTGCTTGCTTATCAATCTTTATCTTGCCACTTAAAATGTCTAGATGGAATATGAGATGTTACCATTCATTTCGTCTAAACACTAAAAACAAGTTCTAAGACAAACATAAAGCACTTTCACTTCACTAAAAGGAAACCAAATGAAAAGCAAGTTCAAAAGAGAAAAACTAAGATTTTCAAAAGATTTTCTTCAAAGCAACAAACAAAAAAGTCTTTTGAAAAAATGCTCTCAACAACATTGAAACTTGTGATTGAAGAATAGGCAATTAAACACTTTTGCGAATTGACACCACACAATGGATGAAAACTCAACAAAAAAAAATGTGTTTGAAATCGCTGTTAACAATCAAAAGCAGCAATGAAAGCTTTGGTAACGAAAACCAAAAGATCAAAAAGACAAATTCCAAGAAAGTGTTAATCAACAACTTTCATGAAACAATGAAGTGGATGGTCACAAAAAGCGGTTTTGTCAAGCAAACAAAAAGTCACCAAAAGCAAGATTAACACAAAGATTGAATTCAATCTTCCTACCCTCATGAAACAGAGCAGCCAAGATTCCTACCAAGAAATCTTGCGTGCTTTAGCAAAAAACGATGACGCTTGCAATCAACAAAAAAAATACCAATATTCCTTATAATCAGAGAGAATTCGGAACGATATGCTCGCTGTAAAACAAATAACTGATACTAGAAAATGACTGTTTCAGACTGAATCAAACCACTAGACAAACCTTCAGAGACTAAAAGATTTATAAATCTTGAAAATTGCAATATATACGCGACTGTACTGAAGTACAGATTGCGTGTATACGCGACTGTGTTTGAGGAAACCTGCGTATACGTGGGTTCACTCAAAGAAACAAGCATATATACGCCTCTGTATCTAATAAAAACAGCGTATATGAAAAGCTTCAAGAAAAAAAAAAACTGAAGAAACTGGCAAAGCTTAAAGTTCAAGAACAGACCAGACAGTAACAGCAGGCAGACAAGGCAGCTGAGCCTTGATTGGCTTGGAAAAACACCCAAACTAGGAACAACAAGAGTGTTGTCCCCAGCGGAGTCGCCAATTCTGATAGAGGGAAATGTTTCCCTAGGGCTTTTTGGGTTGAAACCCCAGTAGACTGAAAGTTATCTATTCAAAGAAACATACATTCATACAGCCATTATGCTATTATAAGCAAATTCTATGATAAGGGTACGTACCTTTGGTCCTATGTTTGAGAAGGCCTTTAGGGTCCAAACCCTTCTTGGAGTTCCCTTCTTCTCTTTTGCCCTGCAAAACAACCAATTCAAAGAATACAGCAGTACATGGACAAAAACTTATAAAGAAACCATCTTCATGTTATAAAGAAAGGTAGTTAGTTATGAAATCCAAACAACCATTTACATATGAATTCTAAACATGAAGAACATTAACATAAAGAAGATTCATTTCGGGAACAAAGACATGTGTTTCTTTTATTATAGACAAATAAAGTACATAAAAAGGAATATTTTCACTTGAGTCACCTTTAGTAGGCTCCAAGCAAAGCTTCCTTCCGGATCCATTCCAGCCTCAAGCCTCTAACAAAACTCCTTCCATGACTCTCTCCATGATGTCATAAATGGTGGATGAACATCAACACACAAGGAAACAAAGGTTTCCTATACAAAATGGGGGAAGTGCAGAAGGCAAAAGGGACTTCAGACCTGGTCAAGGGAAAAATATTAGCATAATAACCTTTCTCTCTCCTCTCTCCTCTCCTTAGGCATTCCCTTTGAGGTCTTTTTATACCATCTCCAAAGTAGTTTTTTAGTTAGGAGTTGGTTGGGGACAGTTGGGCCACGGGCACTAACAGGTGATCAGCAGGTAAAACTTGTGATCTCCGCCCGAAAATAAGGAGTTTTATATTTTTTTAAGTGTTTTAATACATACACGCGGGTTGGCTATACACATACCCACGTATACACGCGTTTAACTGAGGGCAATGTCGCGTATAAGGGATAAAACACTGTTTTTTAAATTTTAGGACCAGGTCTAGAAGGAGGGCTTGCCTTAGGCCATGAGTACAGCATCACAAACCATAATAGTGAGATTTGGAGCTATAACAAGCATAATACATAAAACACATATACACAGAGATTTTCCCCTAGATCCCAAAACTAGGACTACTAGCTTGATTTTTCATTATGTTCCTTTCAATGTTACAATACATATTTATACATGCCAAGGCATCCAATACCATGTACCGAAAACCATCGTGTCCAAACCCATGGACCAAAAACCATCACATCCAAAACCATGTGCGAAAACCATGCAAAAAACCATAGGTAGGTCCACCCAAACTAATATAGAGTCCAAAAAAAATTTCCTCGGGGCGCTGCTCTAGACCACATAGAGGGGGGGCTACCCACCCCCCTCAAACCCCTTGGATAGGGGGGGTTGCCGTCCCCGCACTGCATAATAGGCGCAACGAAGGGCGAGCTCTACCCCCCCTCTAACCCCCCAGTTAACTACTTTGGCTAGTCATGGAAAGAATATAACACAACCCAACACATATGTATTAGTACAACCATATTAAAAAAAGATCATTCCTTCATACAATATTACAAATACATACTCATATCATGAGATTAATCAAACATTCAAGCAACAAATAGATGACATAAAGACACCAAACACTCAAACACGAAATAGATGATATAATCAAACATTCAAACACCAAATAACCAACATAAGAAAACACATACCTTAATGTATCTCAGGGGAGGCTATATTGTCTACACAATCAATCTAGATTAGCACGATATAACTTCACAACACATTGACTCAAACATAAATAAGGTCATGATATCATAATAGTAACTAACTACTATGTTTACACCATAAACTCATAAAAAGTTGTCATTCATTCATAACAATCAAATATGCATAGTCAATCTAGATTAGTACAACACCATATCACAAATATGTCGGTCTGTACCTAAATATCGTAACCATAACCATCTGCATAGGCCAATCCATGTTAACACAATACATATAACATCAAGATCTTAAATGCAATAACCCTAATAATCAAGGTAACTAACATAGAACAACAACAATCTAACAAAATAACATATAACAACAACAATATAACATTTAATATACTCATCAACAACATATAACATAATCATCAAGTTAACTGACATAAAGCAACAACAAAAATGCATATAACAACAAGTTACTATCATTCATGACTATCCAATATATGTTCATATAACTACACTAATAAACTAGAATTTATCATACATGTAATCATAACAACAATAAAATGAGAAGTATATAAGTAACCATAATTCTTATAATAGTCGTTAACCACATACCTGCATGCCAAATATGTAAACCTATATGATGATCTATTCTTACGCCGAAGTCTAGAGCTACAACCTCGCTCTAATAGTCTGCATCTCCTACTCTATATTAGCCAACATATCAACATCATATCTTATGAACAATATCATGATGAAACCAACTACATACAATGGCCTCACAATGCATGTTTTACCTACTATACATGCATAACTATAACCATGACAATGCATGCATAACAACATATAGACATTGACACGCATAACAAATGCATATACAACTAACATGCATTCATGATAAACATATCCCAACAACAACATCATCAACTGCTACATGACAACACAACTGCAACAATGAGCATCACCATGCATACATAACAAGAACATATACAACCTTCATGCATGCATGACAAACAAATTCTGCCATTCCAGTCCATGTGTTGAACTATGCTCTAATACCACTCTGTAACACCCCCTCCCACATTTACCCAAGATAACCGGTCCACTGGGGTAAACATGTGACGAAGAGTTACTATGATATGATTCAAGTATCTAAGTGCAGTTAAGGAAGTGGAATTGATGAACTAACACATTACAAACCTAACTCGGGTGCTACAACACCCCCATGAGTTAATATACCACTCTAGGTGCCCAACCCTTGAGTTAACCTAGATTTTCAATGAATTAAATCCCTAGTCTCTCCCATGACATGGGAATGTATGCGAGTGGGACCCTCCAGTTTCTCCCACAATGCCTACAAGGGAGAGATTGTAGTCTTTTTCATCTAGTTCTCTGCCAAATATTGTGATATTTAATCCACTTTTTCAGAGCTAGTCTAAAAACCACTGCCTAGAACTTGATGAGACTTTCTAAGACAATACAAGACACTAAGACAAATCCTCTAACATAAAACTTGATCAAGGACTCGAACTAACCAAGCCTAACCATGAAAGACATTTCGTTGAACACATTGTGCACATGTAATCTACAGGTCATAACAACATATTTGAGCATAGGGGTCTCATACTTATTTGAGATTCGTAAGGAAGCATTGATGCCTTATCACATTTTATGCATTATAATCTATTAGGTCATATATTCATTACAAGTTCATTGACAAATCAAAAGATGATGAGATCCATGCATCATCACTGTCAGAAAACATGCTCATAACCAACATATAACCAATAGAAATAAAAAGTATACATCAACCATAAATGTCTCATATGAACCAATACATTTTCTCATAAAATACCAAGGAAAGGAACTCTTATTAATGAACTCAAAATCCAACTAGGTATGGGACTTCCACGTTCCACCAGACCATAGATTGGGTGATCCAAGTATCTCTTCAGTGAATCACCGCCATGCCATATTCCAAGCATGAATGTGGGACTTATAACCAAAATCAATCAAGGCTTCCTGAGGCTACACCACCTCACCCTCAACAATATAACGAGGCTTTACCGCAATATCTGTCGGCTCACTAGGCCATAAACAATAAACATACAATACCATGCTTTACCGCAATCCTCACCGGATCACTAGGCCAAAATTGATTCGAACTTAAACAGGAATGAAAAAAATCATAGATATAACCATAAATAAAAATATACTACATAAATAACAATTCATTTCATTAATATCAAATACTAAAATATGCTTACAAACAGAGATAGAAATAAACTAGCTTGGGCGATGGTAGCTTATCTCTTAGAAGAGATGTGGTGGCTACATGCCATTAAATTGTGTTAAAATGAGGCTCAAGGGCCTATTTATTATTAAACAATAAGGGAAAATCCTAAACATCCAAAACCCTATCCCTAGGAGATGTAACACCAAGATTTTGTGGGACCCATTGGGGTTAGTTGGGTTGCCAACTTCCCAGGGTCGTAACTTGGTCATATTATCTCCATTTGGCACATACAATACCTTGTTGGAAATATATCTTTGATTACTACAGGATTTATGGTAGGCCCTTGCCTATGGTTTTGGGCCTACTACGAACCTCAAAAAAATGCCATTTAGGGGGTCAAAACTGCTCCGAAAGTTTCAGACCCAAATAACTGCTAAAAATAGTAAATGCTGCAATAAACAAGGAAAATGATGAAACCAACTGGAGGTCTAGGTGGAATAGGTGCATGACTACCAATATCCACATTGATCATTCCTCCCTCATTAGGAAGAAATGGTCCCCATTGCGTGCAAAGCCTCCATGAGGTGAGGATATTGCTGTTGAATCTGGTCCTTGATGAACCACTTGCCCTGGTGAAGGAGTTTGCCTACTTTGACAACTCGATATATATAGATCCTCTGTTGGTGAGTGTTCTTGATCTTTGTATCCATGATCTAATAAGTTGTGTCTTTTTCCATGTAGTCTAGGTCTTGCTCTGTTGGTGTGAGTTGTTCTGCAATGTCAGAGGTGTCCAACAATGGTGGAAAATATGGTCGAAGGTGGTCTACAGTGAACACTCGGTGCAAACCAAGGAATGGTTGAATGTTGAGCTTGAAGGAATTATCCCCTACAACCTTGGTGATGGTGTATGGCCCATATCAGAGCGGGTGAATCTTGCAGTGGGGTCGAGTGAGGCTCTCCTTCTACAAATGTAGCCATACTTTGTCGCCCACCTGGAACTTGTATGGAATCCGATGCTGATCATGGCACTGCTTGTACTTAGCTTTAGCTCTGTCCAAGATATCATGGACCTACTGGAGAATGTGTTGAATGCACTCAATGAATCTACTAACCTTGTTAGGTTTGGACTAGACATGAGTTGAATCTACCTGAGTAGCTGCAAATGGTATGGCCACATAAATGGGGCATAATGGCTGAAATCCTAACCCTACCTGAAAGGGGTTGTGGCCCATTGAGTTGAGCTCTGTTGTAACTGTGCTAGACATAGGGTAGGATTTCATCCCATGTGTTTGGATGCTTCGAGTTGTACACGTGCTAAAAGTGTACGATCATCCTATTGATGACCACTGTTTCGCCATTAGTTTGGGATGGGAAGCCATGGACTTAGCAAGTTTTGTATCAAGCATCTAACAGAGAATTGACCAAAATGCATTTAGGAATATGTTGTCCCGATTTGAGACAATGGACTATGGGATCCCAAAGTGTACCCACATTCTCTCAAGGAAGAGCTTAACAATGGCCTCTGCTCTGATACTATTCTTGCAGGCCACCATAATGACCATGTTAGAGAATTTGTTAACGACCACGAAAACACAGTCATTGTCATGCTTGGAAGAAGGAAGGCCCGACATGTATTCCATGGAGATGGATTCCTAAGGTCGATTAGGAGTAGGAACAGGAGTATATAGGCCTTACTTCTTGATGGTTGGTTTCATAATGGTGGAGGAAGTGTAGGATTTAATGTACCTCCCAACATCTTGAGAAAGGTTCAGCCAGTAAAACTATTTTTGCAGTACTGCCACTATTTTCTCTACTCCAAAATGTCCAACGACTTGAGTGTAGTGCACCTTGAAAATCATCATGGTATGCTCGCTTGAAGGAACGCAGATGTATCCTAGGTGGCATAATAGTGCATCTTGTAGGTGAAAATTTGGAACTTTCTTACCTTCCAGGAGTGTTTGGTATGTGTTACCGAATTATGGATTGCTCTGATAAAGATGCGTCCACCTCGAAGTCTCGTACCCACAGAAGTTGAGCATAGTGATAAACACCAAGAATGGTGGTCGGCTAAGGGAGTTAGCAAAATTATTGGTGCTTCCCTTCTTGTACTTAATTTTCAAATGGAATTTTTGCAGGTATGTGGACCATTTCTGATGGAAATTGTTCTACAACTTCCCTTGTGTCTGTATGAACTGCAAGGGTCGGTGGTCTATGTGGATGACCATTTACTTCCCTAGAATGTAATGATTCCATTTGATAGACCTACACAATGGAATACATTTCTTTTTCATAGGTGGGATTCCTTCGGACTGTGTCTCACTGTGGTAAGCCACTGGATGCCCCTGCCGAGTAAGAACTCCACCATTAGCATAATTGGAGGCATATGTTTGAATCTCAAGTGGTTGTTGTAGGTCTGTTAATGTGAGAAATAGTGCAAAGTAGAGCCACTGCTTCAACTCAGAAAATGCCTTCTATTGGGTCTTAGGCCAAAAGAACTTTTCTTTCACTTTGCCCTTGGTGACCTGACTTAAAGGCCAAGTGATATGAGAGAACCCCAACATGAACCTGTGGAGCTCTATTAGAATGGTTGGGGCTAACGAATATCGAATGACTTATATCTTGGCTGCGTCAACATGCATAACCTACTTATCAATGATGTATCCCGAATATTGAACATGGGTCATGCCAAAAATGTATTTCTCCATATTGGCATACAACTTGTGTTGTTGTAGGGTTTAGAGGACCTTTCAAATATGGTGGAGGTGCTCTTCCCAACTCTAAGATCAAGATGTCATCTAAATAGACCACCACGAAGTCATTGGTGAAGGGTCACAAGATGTCTTCCATCAAACTCATGAAGGTTGTGGGGGCATTCATCAACCCGAAAGACATGACCAACCATTTGAAAAGGACCTCTTTGGATTTGAAGGTGGTCTTCCACACATCAGAGGGTTCGATGGCCACGTGGTGATAACCAGACTTCAAGTCAATCTTGCTGAAATATTTAGCCTCCTTGAGCTGGTCCAAAAGGTCATCAATCCATGGTATTGGGTACTTATTTTGAACAATGATCTTGTTCAGATCTTGATAGTCAATACAAAGTCTCTAGGTCCTGTCCTTCTTCTGTACCAATACAAGTGGGCTCTCACAGGGTGTGATCAGTTTGGCCCGATGTGCCATTTCTACAAAAACTCTTGAATTTCCTCTTGATCTCATTGTTCTCTAGAACAGAGTGTCAATATATGGGTCCGTTAGGTAGCAGCTTGTCCAGGGTCAGATCGATGGAGTGCTTGACTTGACAGTGTAGAGGTACCCCCGTAGGTGAGGAAAACATGTCCCTATACTCCTCCACGACCATGTCCATCTACTACTATTGTGTAGAGGAGCCTTGTTTGGAAGTTGGGGCCACAATATTCTTCTTTCCCTGAGGGTGAATCACAAGGAAAACAAATTTCCTGGTTTGTGAAATGATCTTACTGCATTATTTTGCAGAGATCAAAGAGATGGCGGGAGGTGGGCCTACCTCCAGTATCCTGTACAACTTGTTTCCCAAAGTAATAATCACAGAGCAAGGTCTAGACTCATATACAACATGTCACTTTCACATGTATGGTTTTCCTAATAATACATCACAAAATTCAAGAGGAGAAACATCACATAGTACCTCATTCGTGAAGGGCTTGATGCTGTAGGAAAGGTAGCACTGTTGGTCAACACGAAGATCTCATCCTTGGTGAAGCCACCTAATGGTGTATGATTGTGATGTGTTGTAGTTGGTAGACCTAGCCACTTCAAAACCTCTATTGATATGAGGTTATTTTGGTTCCTTCTATCAAAAATGAACTGCAATGGAGAACCATTCACCCACATCTATGAGTGGAAGAGGCATTCCCCCTCCTTTGGATCTTCAGGCTCATTATTATGGATCTTGGTGGTGGCCATGATGGAATTGGGCTCTACGTCAATGATTTTCTTCCCTTTGTCATTCCCCTTGTCAATTTTTGATTCAGAGTTGGAACATACATATGATTTGGAAGCCTTCAACTCGGCCACCAATGACTGCTTGGCCTGACACTCACTTGTGTTGTGATTGGAGCTCTTATGGAACTCACACCATTTTCCCATGCCCTTCTTTGTCTTCAGGGTGTTGTTATTTTCTTGCAGCTTTGGTGGGTTGTCCTGGGTTGCCCCACCTTAGATTTATCCTTTGCTCTGTGGTTTGGGGGTGTCTTTCCCTTGCTTCATATTTGTAGATCCAAAGTCTCGCTTCCTTTGTTTAATTTTTTCTCAATATTGATAGTGTATTGGTACGTCGTGCTACGTGAGGAGATGTCCAGGAAATCCATCTTGTCCTGGATGTATCTTTGTAGACAACCGCGATATTTGAGTACCAAATGTCACTCAGAATATTTGATACCCAACTTCATTCGAAGGGTATGAAAAATATTGGTAAACTCCAGCATGTCTTGGTCCCTTCCCTACCGCAAAGTGGTCCATTTTATGTATTTATCCTCATAGCTCCTGACAGGGTACTACTACTCCTCCATGGCATCCTGGAATGAATCCCCAGTGGGTGTGCCTGAAAATAGTGAGGGTGTACTTTCATCCTTCTTCTCACAATAGGATTCCCACTAGTACTTGATGTGAGGGGAGGCTTTGAGAAGTGCAAAAGTAATCTTTTCCCGGATGGAAAAATTATGAACAACAAAATATCCTTCTAGTAGATTTAACCATTTATCTACAATGTCTAAATCAATCTGGCCTTCAAATATGGGGATGTCAAAGTTAATGTGTACCTTAAAGGGTGTGCTTCCAGAGTGACTGCTGGAAGAATATGTGTCACCTTTGGGTAGTCGTTGAAGGATCTGGGCAAAGTTGTCCATCATCATGTTCCTCTGTCACTCGATGGCTTCTTCAAGCAAGATTTTGATAGGATATCCTACCTCCTTTTCTTTATTCTCTTCCACCATGGGAGGCCATCAACATTTGCGAGGCTGGTCTTGCAAAGTTTCGACCAGTTTGAGCCCTAACTCCTTATATCTTGACCTTGTTGGGGACATGCAAAGAAAAACAGAGAAAGAGTAGATCGCTCTTATACCACCAATTTGAACTTAAACATGAACACAAAAAATCATAGATATAACCATAAATACAAATATGCAATATAAATAACACTTCAATTTATTAATATAAAATATTGAAATATGCTTACAAATAGAAATGGAAATAAACTAGCTCGGGCAATGGTAGCTTATCTCTGAGAAGATATGTGATGGCTACATGCCTCTGAACTATGTAATGAGGCTTAAGGGCCTATTTATTATTAAACAACAAAATAAAACACTAAACAACCAAAAGCCTAACCCCAGGAGATGGAACGCCAAGAATTTGTGGGCCTTGTTGGGGTTAGTTTGGCAGCCAGCTTCTCGGGTTAGCAATTTGGTCACATTATCTCCATTTGGCACGTACGATACCTTGTTGGAAAGGTCTCTCCAAGTAATATAGGATTTGTGGTAGGCCCGTGGCTATGGATGTGGGCTTATTGTGGACCTCAAAAAAACATCATTTATGGGTCAAAACTGCTTTGGAATTTTAGGACCCAAAAAACTGCTAAAAATAGTAAGTTATACAATAAACAAGGAAACAGATGAAACCAACTAGAGGTCTAGGTGGAATAGGTGGGTGGCCACCAATATCCACCTAGATAAAAAAAAAAGCATGGATGCCACAAAATCTCTCCACCTACACAGTGAGGGATTTATTTGTCCCAACCTCTTAGCTTTACCGTGTATCCCTCCATTACCGGTCAAGGGATTTGTAGGCCTACGAGGTCTCCACCATCTGGGATTTACCTTGTATCCCATCCTAGGATTCCTAGGCCCAATAAAGGGTACTCACCTCTGAAATTAATCGTGTATCCTTCCATTCACTGAGCAAGGGATTTCTAGGCTCAATTGAGGTGTTCACATTTAGGATTTATTGTGTCTCCCATCCTTGGACTTGTAGGTCTTGTGAATAATCCTAGGACCACCCCCTCAGCTTCGAGTCCATCCAGCAATCCAACTCGACCATATAAAAAGGAAACCACCACACCATGGCTATCTAGAAATGGAAAGGTTAGGCTAAAAAACATTATCATACCTGGAAAAACCCATGCCCATGTGTCGTACTGTTCAACAACCCCCCCGTTTATTGATTTACTGGTTAATATTTTATTAATAAATGGGGACCCTTTATAAAAAATCATCCAAAAACCTTAGCACTTAAGCACTTTATTTTTTAATTATTAGAAATAAATTACACAATAATATAAGGTATGAAGTCAAATCCATTTATGACTAGAAATTATTGCTTCATCACATATTACTGGATCATGTGTGTCAAAGTTTAATTAGCAAACCACGATTTGCGAATTGCGATAAGAAGGGATCACTGTAATAAACTTGGGATATCATTAAACTTTACATTTAAAATTAAGGCTTAAGGTATTTCTTGTAGAATAAAGTTCCTATTGCAATCACATATTGACATTCACGAAAAGAACAAATAACAAAGCCTTTGGAATATGCAAATTGTGATATTGTGACATAACAAGCCAAAACTTATCGCATTGCAGCACTCTACTTAAAGGCCAATATTGTGAACTATGAAAGGTTTATGAAACGTGATATGACATGGACCTGATGAAAGTATGTGATAAATGCTATAAAATATAGTTAAGTCTGACGCTTAGTAAAAGGTCACTTTACACAATAAATATTGATTTAAGAAAAGTGCACTCTAAACAATAAAAGGTATGCCGCTCAACTCGCATGTCGTAGAATTCTAAACAACTCCGAAATAACACATGATCTAAAATGTGATATTGTGATAATCTTTATCGCAATTGCATAATCGACATTTCACACTTCAAACTCATCACCTTAAAGTTTTTGCTTTCACGTTTGCAATGCAATGACTTAAATGAGTAATAAAGGCCATGATAAATGATATTAGTGTGTATTTAAAAAGTGTTAATGGAATTTATGTTTAAAATGGCTCCACGTGATTTGATATCTTTCATTTGCATTTTTGAATAAAAGCTCCTTTCTTGTCACCTTTCGGAGTTAACTGTATCATTGAATTTTCACTGTCATTTTCACTCTGTGTTTATCCAATAATCTCCATTTCTCCATTTCAGGGAACCTCCGAAGAAAACAACATTGGAAAAGATGGAAAAGAAGGGAAAAGATACTGCATCAGAGAAATCAGACATGATACCACTTTTCTTTGATACCACTTGCAACAAAGACGAAGGAACCACGTCATGGGAAGCTATGTATAACCTATTGGAAGAAGAGAAACCCAAGCCACTGGTAACAAAGGCAACAACTGATGCCCAAGAATTGTCAGACGCTTCCTACTTTGAAGTAACATGTTCATTTTGACACAGAATAGCTATGAGACCTAAGATATTAGCATACACAGATATGGTAAAATGGGTGATTGATGATGTGGATGTATCAGACAGAACTTTTAGGAATAAAAGACATGAGGTCATGGGGTCTTTCACACCAGACAATCTACACCAAATGTACCAGCTGTTAGAGCCTCAAAAGCTCTATAAAAAAGATTATCTTGAGCATTTTACCAATGAGAATGAGGACACGTTGGACGTTACATATACCTAGAGGTATGGCGGAGGAAAATTAAAATGGGATAAATATGGTATGTACCCAATAGCATCCCTCTCTGACCCACATAATTTTTCATCAGCGATGATGTGTAGGTTATTTGGTAAAGCTGATAGCACAAAATTTTCGATGGAGTGGCTCCGATGAATTGATGTAGCAGTTAACGCAACAATTATAAACTAGAGTCAGATTTTATCAAACAATTTAGCAACGACCATTAGGGAATATAGACAAAAGAAAAGTGTTTCTTCAAGAAATTTTCCCCCTTTCTTTATGAGTGCTTATGTTATGGACGCCATTTGTTTTTGTTCTCAATTTCCAAACATGGGTTGGAAGTGGACTGTACAGAACCCACTCCCCATCCATGTATACCATAAAATCTTGTGGGAATCCCAATTCCATCCCCATTTTTACAAAATCTGCTAGGGTATTATGCTGCCTATTCATAAAACCATTTTGATAGAATGGCCCCTATATTTTCTGAAGCAACCAAGGTAGACATATTTCCAGTTACTAGATGGTTTGGTGAAGAGACGTTCACTTACATCAGAGTTTTTGGGAGCATTGCTTCTCCACATGTCCTCCCATATTATGTCCCAGACAAGCTATTGGCTAGAGAGATAGCTTACCAAACAATAGGGGAGGGCGATTTAACCAAAGACCTGAGAGAACATAGGAAAGCTATTTGGCCAAATTTCCCATTACAATGTGGTGCTTTCACACTACATGACTATGGGCATGCAGTAAAGGAAGCATATATTATTATGTCTTTGAATTTGGCCACAATTCCAGGGTGACAGTATAACCTAAATCAAGTTGTTAAATACTTTACCATGATGGTTAAAGTCAAAGAAATGGAAAGCTTTGGTTGAAAATAAGATAGGAAAAAGGTTGAAGTGTCTCAGATCAGAAAATGGAGGTGAATATTGCAGTAAAGAGTTTGATAGCTATTGTTTAGAGAATGGAATTCACAGAGAGAAGACAGTTCCAAGAACACCACAGGAAACTGGTGTGTCTAAAAGGATGAACATGACAATCATGGAGCGTGAAATGTGCATGAGATTTCATGTAGGATTTCCTTTACAATTTTGGGCAGATGATGTAGATACTATTGTTTATCTAATAAATAGAGGGCCTTCAACTCCCTTGGATGCTGGTATTCCAGAGGAGGCATGGACAAGTAAAAAGATAAACTACTCTTTTCTAAAGACTTTTGGTTGTGAAGCCTTTGTCCACATTAATAAAGAAAATAGAACAAAGCTTGAGGAAAAATCAAAGAAATGTACCTTTATTGGATATGGTGTTAATTATTTTGGTTATCGCTTTTATGATTATGAAAAACACAAAATCATTAGGAGTAGAGATTTCATATTCAATGAAAAGGTTTTGTATAAGGATCAGATGTAGGAAAAGAAATAAGAAAAAGAAAATGGAGAATACATAGTGCTTGATGAGATCACAGAAAAAATGAAGATGCCTGAAAATGATAATGATCAACATCGAGAACAACAACAAAAACCACACCAACAACAAGCACCTCAAACACCTGAAATTGGTGTTGGAAGATATACTAGGATAAGTAAACCCCCTAAATGATACTCTCCTTCATTATATTATGTATTGTTGATTGATTATGGTGAACCAGAATGTTATGAAGAAGCAGTGTAGGTAGGAACCAAGAAGAAGTGGGAGCAAGCCATGAAAGAAGAAATGGACTCCTTAGTACATAACCAGACTTGGGACTTAATCAAGTTTCCTGCCGGTAAACCAACGCTACAGATTAAATGGGTTTACAGGTTGATGAAGAGCTTGTATGGCTTAAAACAGGCTCCAAGGTAGTGGTATCTAAAATTTGATAGGTTTATGTCTGAACAAGGTTGTTGGCTTGAGGGGGCCTGACCCAGGTTCAGCATTAATTAGCTAAACAAATCCCTACACTACTGGCCCTTTCGGAATTAGCCCGCGGAGCACGGACCGAAGTCTCATCTGAAGCAGTATGGGGGGATGCTAGAACCAAGTTTCTATACCCTGAGATGGTTGTGATGTCATTTTATTCCCTTTATCCCTACCTTCATGCAGGTCTCTTTGCTTTAGGGTGTGCAAGACGAGCCCTTCATTCCATCCTTCAATTCCTCTGCAAAAGGGTATGATCGACCTTTGTGCAGACCTAGCCTGCTCCTCAAGTACTTTTGCACTACTGTGGCAGTGTGCTGTGCAATTTCCTTGATTAATCTAAGTGGCATTCTTATCTTATCAAATAATTATAGTTAACATCGCGTAAACAAATAATCATAAAAGCGTTCATTTATTCAACATAATTGCATTCATTAACACATCACATAAGAATAATAAAGGAAATTCATACATAACATATCCAGATGCATTAACAAAACAAAGACACAAGAATTGTTGAATATTTCTCTTTATTGATATCTTCCAAGTGTTTAAAAACTCTGTTCGCTTTGCACACATAGTTGAAAGGTTACACGCACTCAACTGTGGACTTCTACCCTAGGCCCCTACGCACTCAGCTACAAAGCCTCTACCTACACTACGACCGAAGACTTAGACTTCTTCCTTCAGAGCTACAACTCTCTTACATCGTCCGTCCTTAAAACTAGTTAGAGCTTAGCTCTTTGTATACAATCCCATGGTCTGCAGACCATGGGTAGATCTCTTACAACCAACTTTACTTTACAAAACTAAGGGAAGACTATCCTTTATGACACATGACACCTTCACACTCTGTGACCAAAAAGTACGGAGACTTTACAATTTTATTACAAAATTTGACTCAAACATGGGCTTTTAGACCCAAAACTGCCCTTAGGGGATCCCGCTCCCAATAGGCTCCCAACACAAACATCATGGCTCGCACTCGAGTCACTCGGTAGGAGCGGATATCTTCACACGAAGACTGTCCAGCTTGACCCATATGACCATAACCTCAGTCGTGCACTGAGCTGCCGCCTGCTTCGCATCTTCCACTTTCTTCTCGGTCACTGCTCCTACGTTGTCAACCTGAAGCTTTTGTTGCATTTCTTGTAAAGTCACAAGCTTGCCTTCAATATTTCCCGTGACTACGTAAGCTTCCTCCAGCCATGGGTTTAGTCTCACCTTCAGCATTGCTTCATTTTTCAGTGCTACGTCAACTTGTTCCTTCAGCTGCTTGGCCTCCTGCAACTTGGCTAGCCTATATGTGATCGTGGTGGTTCACGCTGTGCCCCTAACTTCATCATAGCATTGTTGTATCTCGTTCGTTTCTGTCTCTTGCCTATATATATTTGGGTCCTCCTGCAAGCTTGTCAGGACCTCAAATGATTGCTCAAACAACTGCTTGTAGTTTGCTATAGCACATTCCACCGCTGTGACTTCCTCTGTGACAATGGTCGCCTGCTGTTCCTTTACTTCTGGTGGTGTGGAGGGCTCAACCCTCAAACGTAGCTGGGTAATTTGCAGGTTCAACTCCAACTAAACCCACACCATCTCAGTCCAAATTTCATGCACCCTTGTGGCCAACTTATGGATGCATACCTCGACTGGCTCTTCCTCTGGAATGGCCAACTCTGGGACCATTCTACATGCCTCCTCAATGACCTGCATAATCTTATTGCTTTGGTTGGTCGCCCCAGTCTCAGCGAAGATGGCATCATTTCTCTATAGGGTCATCTGTTCATTGTTGATCCACTGTTCGCTAATCACTTGGAGGGCACGGTGCTCTTGGGCCCTCAGCTTTGCAACTACTCCATCCTGCAAAAGGTGGAGTGCTTTGCACAGAAGCGCTACCAAGTTCAACCCAACTCCCTTCGAGGTGCTAAACGTGGGCCTGTCAGCCTCATTTTCTATGGTCAGTGCTCCATCCGGTGGCACTAGCGCACTAGAAGCCTTCATGCGCAGCATATCGGCATCCTCTAAAGTTCTGATAGCGAAGCTGGTAGACACCGTACCAGCCTGTGACACGCGAGTCTGCAACTCCTATAACCCAGTTTGGATGGCCTCTAGGATGATCTGTTGTTGTTTTTAAAATTGTTATAGGGCCTTCGCGGTGACATCTCTAACTGTGTCACCGATATCATGTAAGTCACCCTCCGTCAATGTGATAGGGTCCAGCGAGGTCTTGGTCACCTTGGATTTCTTTCTGGACCCTCCCTTCTCCAGCTCTCTTGGGCACTTAATGCGGGTGGACGTCTCTTGAGAGTCTGCCCCATGCTATTCTGTGTCTTCCTCTTTGGTCTCAGGTGAAGGTGACCACACACCTTTGTCAGAGCCACGTTCTGTTCCAACTGTCTACTTACTTGCCTACTTTTCTGCTTGTTCTGCTTGAGCCTTATCAGTGGCCTCCTTTTTCCTCTTCTCGACCAGTTGTGCCATCTTTAGCTTGGCCTCCTCTTTCTTCTTATGTACAGCGGACTTGCTTCCAACCACCGCCAAGTCTGTGGTAGTGTGGTGCTCCACCGGCCATTGATCAAGCACCGCATCAATGGTGTCATCCATGGCCAGATACGGTAAGTCATACCACTTCTGCGTAGGATATTTTTATGCCCTGATGGAGACTCGATGAAAATGAGCTTTGAACTCCACATAGCTTTGTAGGTTAGCATACACCTTGGGTGACAATCACGGCTTGCGATTGATGGCCATTCTGATATTCATCTCCATCAAGGTCCATAATATCTTGTTGTCCCAAACTTGTTGCGCGTCCTTAGTCGCCCACAACGAAGTGTACTTTGTTGCTTTAGGGAGGTATAGCATGATTGAATGGAACTGGCTATCCTCTGGTAGCTCCCACACTACCAGCACAATCGATAGCAAGAGCCACACATAGTGGAATGTCTTGCTGAGCTCTTGTGCTTCGCAGCAGTTTGCTAGGAACTCTCCACAAAGGTAGTCTGACCAGTTAAATTGGACTCCTTCCATGCACTGCTGTGCGAGCGTGATGAGAGGCGTCAACACCTCATCAGCGTGGCACTTTCACATCACTTTCCTGCCATGATCTGTGTGGCTACCTTCACAACGGGGTTAAAGATGGTGGAGACAGCATACCCACATGACTTCTTCACCACCTTAAATTTCTCCTTCATTAACTCTGCAAGAGCCTACTCGCCACCCTTGCCGCCAAAGATCATCGCCAAATTCTTGCCTATATATGGCAGGCGTGTTATTCAATGAATCAACCTATCTGTGATGGATATCGACTCCTCCATCCACAAACACCCATCATGCACCAAGCATACTAGCTACTTGAAGACCAAAATTGTCACCGGCGTGCAGTTATAGTGCAGCACTTAGAGCAGGTTGAGAAACCCTGCCTTCTCTACTCCTTTGAGCCACCTCCGTGGCTTCAATGCAGTCATTCCCGTATTCATGTCTATGATGTGGCGCATCAACTACTTAGTCACCAGGTGTGGGAACTTCTTGTGGTCTGCTAAGTCACAATCTTCAAGCTTCAGTATCGACACCTGTACCAAACACGGTTCGTCAAAAGCAATTTCATCCGGTAACAGAGGGGTTTGCAGGGGAGTCTTACTCTCATTAATTTCCTTTGGGACCTTTGACTTAGGCTTGCATGGAGGGACATACTCTAGAAATTGCGTAATAGGGTCCGCACCCTAGGTTTCAACCTCCTCTACTTTAGCTCCCACATCCTCATCATCCATCAGGATGTCTTCAATATCTTCCTCGTCGGGTTCTAGGTTTATAACCTTGCCTTTCTCCTTTGCAGTGGGCTTTGGTGGGGTTCTTCTTGGTGATGCGTGCATTGGTATGGTAGGTTGCTTGTGCTTCTTGTCCTTCATGGTCTCCTTGGTTGGGGTTGGCTTCAGTCTCGGCGTTCTCGATGATTTAGGGACCTCTGCCAATACTTCGGCTACTTCTGGAGTAGCTACTTCTGCCTCTTTTTCCATTTCTTGTGTTGACTCTTCTACTACTTTCTCTGTATTTATAATTTTTTGGGGTGATGACATAACACTCTCTAATAGTGCTCATGACGTCTCAGGAAAGTTTGAAAATGTGGGAGTCTGTTTGAAATCCTCGAAGAATCCTTGATCCATAGGTGTCTGAGAGCTCAACAACTAAATACTCAAAATACCAAGTGTTTCTTGCAACAACTTGTAATTTATAGGGAATTTTGAATTCAAATCCGACCCTTCCTCCCCAAAATCAGTTCATTAATGCCAAATTGGTGACATATTTTCAAGAATCTGAGCCATAAATTTTGTCTTAAATGTTGGTTTCCCACTCCATTTGGCCTCACTTCTGTCGTATTTTCATGAATAGTGAATGTAATGGTCACTTCCAGCCAACCTGTGCATTTTCTCCCTAGGTAGCGTAACTCCCTCTGCGCTGCCGTGGACCCTGTGACACTTCCTTGCTTCGCACCATCCTCGAATCGCGCAACTCCCAAACCCAAGTAGTGTATTTTATAGTCCCACAACTCCTTTCAGCTGCCTGGAGTGCTAAGACTGTGTTACCTTCATTTAGTCACATAGCCGAACCACCGGTGTATGGATATAAGCCACGGACATTCACCTTTCTTAGGAAGGGTTCTCCATTTAGTTTGACCATCTTTACTGCTCCTCCATCTGCAATTTCCTTAATGACATAGGGCCCTAACCAGTGCATTTGGAATTTTCCTAGAAATTTATCGAACTTACTATCATATAACAAAACCAGGTCATTTACCTTAAATACGCACAGCTTGATGTGCCAATCATGCCATGCTTTTTCACGCTGCTTTTGGACCTATTGGTGAAAGCCAACTAAAAATATTTATTCCTCCAGTTCATCTAGCTGTGTGAGCCTCTTCTCTAGTTCCCCGCAATCTATCATATCTGTGAGCGATGCTATGCGCAGACTAGGCGCAATATATTCCATAGGCATTACCGCTTTAACCCCATAGACGAGCCTAAAGGGGGTTTTTCCAATCAACTTCTTGCATGTTGTTTGATAAGCCCACAATACTACAGGTATGCACAGGCCCCAATCACTTCGTTTAGAATTACAAACATTGGTCAACACGTTCTCAAGAACTTTGTTGAATGCTTCCACCGTCCCATTAACCTGCAGGTGATAAGGTGTGCTCTTCTGGTGATATACCTGAAATTCCTTCATTAGTGCGCTGATCATCTCATTCAGGAAGTGTGTACCACGATCACTCATCAAGATCTTTAGACAGCCAAATCGCATGAGTACATGCTCAAATAGGAACTTCGTGGCAGTCACGCCAGTGCAATCCTTCACAGGTTGCGCCTCTGCCCAATGAGTCAAATACTCCATCGTGGTGATAATGTACCTTGCTCCCGTCTTTCCGTGGGGCTGAATGGGGCCCACAAAGTCTATCTCCCATTTCCCAAAGGGTTACAATGCCATTTGAGGATTCAAAGGCATCTCATCCCTCCAAAATGGCCTGCCAGTCCTTTGATAGACATCACACACCCTGCAATATGCTTTTGGGTCCTAATGGAGTGTTGGCCACCACAACCCTGCATGTAGAATCTTCTGCATGGTCCCTCTCCCTGCATAACGTCCTTCCACAGCACCCCCATGAGAATCCATGAGGATGCTACTTCTTTCGAACTTAGGTACATACCATCGCAATATCTCATCAGTCCCCATATTGTACAAATGCCCAACAGTGATAGAGAAATATATCGTACGCACCACTAATTCCTTCTTCTACTATACAATGTATCCTTCCAGTGAATTACCTATCATTAGGAATTATATCATATCCTCAAAATGACCATCCGCAACGCGCACTGCAAATAGTTGTGTGTTAGGTAATCCTTCCTCCAAATTAGTGGGTTCTTCTCCTGTTTCGATGCGTGACAGATGGACTAGTACTGCGTTCAGTTGTCGAGGCTTCACAATAACTTCAAAATCATACTCTTGGAATATTAAGAGCCATCTACATATTCTCCCCCCAAACACAAGCTTATTGACCAGGTATTTCAGTGCAGAGTGATCTGTATACATTTTAAAATGGCCTCCCAGCAAGCAATGCCTAAACTTCTGGAGCACATACATCATAGCTAACCCTTCGCGCTCAGTGATGGAATAGTTCTTCTCTTCTTTAGATAATATTTGGTTTGTGAATGCGATAGAATGGTCCAAGCCTTCTCCACCAGCTTGTGTTATACTTCTCCCAGAGCTATACATGACGCATCGACATGTACGTGAAACTCTTTCTTCCAATCCGAGAAGACTAGAATCGGCACGATGACCATTTTTTCTTTCAATATATCCAATCTCTTTTTACAATCATCATTCCAGCAGAATGTGGCATCCTTCTTTAACAATTTCTCCATAGGTGAAGTAATCTAGGCATAGCCTTTGATAAACTTTATGTAAAATCCTGTATGTCCCAGGGTAGCGGGCAACTATTTCACACTCCTCAGTGCTTCCAAATTCAATATCACCGCGATCTCTGCGGGGTCTACTATCAGTCCCTGTCTGCAAACCAAATTCCCCAATAGTTTCCCGAAAGGAAGACAAAATAGACACTTCTTAAGATTGAGCACGATTTGGTATCTTCGTCAGGTATCCAACATTAGGCGCAAGCTTGCTCCATGGCATTTAACCAGCCCAAACATGGTCCAGTAATAAAAATACACCTCCAGGAACTTATGAATAAACTCCTTGAACGTAGCAATGACTACGCGTGAAGGATCGCAGGCGCATTCTTCAATCCAAATGGCATTACAATGTACTGAAAATAACCCCACTCAGTCATGAAGGTTGTCTTGCTCCTGTCCTTCGACGTGATTTTGATCTGGTGGTACCTAGAGAACCCATCAGTGAAGGAATATGCTTCTTGGCCACCTGCATTGTCCAACACTTCATCAGTGAACGAAGTTGGGAAAGGATCATGTACATAAGCATCATTCAACTTCCTGAGATCCATGCATATCCTTATTTTATCCTTCTGCTTCTTTTCCTATATCACCATTGGGCTTACCGAGTCAGATTCTTCCACATGCTCAATGATGCCTGCCACGAGCATCTTGTCTAGCTCTAAGAGAACCTTCTCCTTATATTTCGGATTGAGATTGTAAGGCCTTTGCTTAATTGGCTTCGCATCGGGCTTTAATGTAATCTTCATCATACCTAGGTCCCCGATTATCCCCTTCAGATCTGTAAACTTGGTAGGGAATAAATCCTAGTATTTGCGGAGCAATTCAGTGACCTTATGCATTGTCGCGTTGTCCCATTAGTCTCCAATCTTCATGAATTTGGGTTATGCCTCTGTACCAATGTTTACTTGTCTTGTTTTCAACGACACAGTTATATCAGGGTTCTCAATCTATGTTCCCTTAATCTCGCAGTGACCTTCTGTTTCCATAATGTTAATATTCCACAGATCCTCTTCTTATTCTTCATTAGTTACATTAAAATATTCTAGTACATGACTTAGATGAGTAGTCCATTCAGGCTGAATCAGGACCAAAGGATCTTGTGGTATCTGAAAGATGGCTGCTTTCACCTCTTGTATCACTTCATCAATAATGTTAAACCCGTCTTCCAAACTTAATGTCATTATGAATCCTTTGTGTAGGACATCCCATTCACCTGTCCTATGGCAGAGCCTTGCTTCTATATACCAGTTCATCGGGACAATATCCAGGCTATGACAGAACAAGTGCACCCACTCAGGTTGGGGCTTCTCTCCATAAGCCTAGGCCCATTTGGCCAAGTGTGTGTGCAGATCATCTTTCCCATCATACTTGTCTGCCATTCACATCTTCGGCTTCCCAAAGCGAGTTCTCATCATTCTCATACATTCACGCCAATAATCAAAGCTTCCCTTGTGCATACCCCACTACCTTGCGGGCGTAGTGCACAGTGTCCATTCTAATGCCTGGAAGCACTACTTTTCCAGTACTTCACTCTCAAATGCATCCAGAAAACTATATACTTCATTTAGGCCATCATAACTAGGTAGATTTCTTATCTCTAAGGGCACACAATGCAATGATCGGATCATCATGTTGCAATTCAGCATAGTCACTTCATGTAATCAATTCTTCTAGCGTTCTAACTCTTCATCGGAGTTCGAAGTACAGGAACTCTCACGATCCTAGTGATAGAGGGAATTACTCCCCTAGGGCTTTTTGGGTTGAAACCCTAATAGACTGAAAGTTATCTATTCAAAGAAACATACATTCATACAACCATTATGCTATAGTAAGCAAATTCTATGATAAGGGTACGTACCTTTGGTCCTACGTTTGAGAAGGCCTTTAGGGTCCAAACCCTTCTTGGAGTTCCCTTCTTCTCTTTTGTCCTGCAAAACAACCAATTCAAAGAACATAGCAGTACATGGACAAAACTTATAAAGAAACCATCTTCATGTTATAAAGAAAGGTAGTTAGTTACGAAATCCAAACAACCATTTACATATGAATTCTAAACATGACTATCATTAACATAAAGAAGATTCATTTCAGGAACCAAGACATGTGTTACTTTTATTATAGACAAATAAAGTACATAAAAAGGAATATGTTCACCTGAATCACCTTCAGCAGGCTCCAAGAGCAGCTTCCTTCCGGATCCGTTCCAGCCTCAAGCCTCTAACAAAACTCCTTCCATGCCTCTCTCCATGATGTCATAAATGGTGGATGAACATCAACACACAAGGAAACAAAGGTTTCCTGGAAAAAATGGGGGAAGTGCAGAAGGCACAAAGGACTTCAGACCTGGTCAAGGGAAAAATCTTAGCATAATAACCTTTCTCTCTCTTCTCTCCTCCCTTAGGCCTTCCCTTTGAGGTCTTTTTATACCATCTCCAAAGTAGTTTTTTAGTTAGGAGTTGGTTGGGAACAGTTGGGCCACGGGCACTAACAGGTGATCAGCAGGTAAAACCTGTGATCTCCACCTGGAAAATGAGGAGTTTTATATTTTTTTAAGTGTTTTAATACATACACGTGGGTTGGCTATACACATACCCGCGTATACATGCGTTTAACTCAGGGCAATGTCGCGTATAAGGGATAAACCACTGTTTTTTAAATTTTAGGACCAGGTCTGGAAGGAGGGGTTGCCCTAGGCCATGAGTACAGCATCACAAACCATATGAGTGAGATTTGGAGCTATAACAGATGCCCCCTAATATATGAGGTCAGATGGGGTACATGATGGCCGAAATATATTATGCGAGTACATGGAAAGGAAGTCTGTCAAAAACCGAGGAGGACTTCACCAGAATTCAGCCTGCCAAGCCACCAAAGGAGATCAGAAAGAAACACTGTCTGAGGTGGGCATACCCATGCTCAGAAAAAGTGAAGCATGTCCGCATATCAAATACAAGCGGATCCACTAAGTAGACAAGTATAAATAACTGAAAGATACATAATGGATCATCTGATCATAATGAACAAATACATGTCTGAATATCACATATAAGACTGTCAATGATGCTGAAAGATGCAACGGATCACTAATATCAAAGACTGATCCCAAAAAGGTACCAACTGAACATGATGGAATAGGATGGTACTACACTGCAAACTCAGGTGCCAGCATATAGAATGTTTCCATGACTGATTGCAACATATAAAGTGGAGTGGTATCAACTAGCAGCAACAGGAGCAACTGTCAAGTGAACCAATGAATGCTGATACAACCTGAGGTCTTCACCGACCGCCGTGGTACATTTCTACAGCATGGGAATAAATGATCTGAAGTCAACCATGTGAGAAATAGTTTGATTACCGGTCATTAATGTATACCATTAACAAACGCGAGACTACTCACCAATAATGATAATGAGTGTCAAGGTACCCAGTACAATCTAATAAGTGTGAATAGATGAGCTGGAGTCGAACACCTGTAAGAATCTATCAATCAGGAGACAATGATGGTTTCCCACTGTCGATAACAAAGGATCTGCCACTAATGACTGCAAACCCCAAGGTACTGCCAAATGGACTCTAGATATTTTCCCCAGAGCAATGAGTCAGAGTCGATAGGGAAAGATCCGCTAGAAGGAAGGCATTAAGGCATCCTTCATCAATCTAGCGCGAGTGTAACCCGTAGGCCAATAATGTGGAAGGAATCAGACGAAAAATATGTAGTAACCCAACTGAAGTACGTTTCCAGTGTACACAAGATGTGGCTAGCGCACGATAGAAACCCTCTGAACCAACCAATAATGAAATCTGACACAGAGGCGAGGTATCCACCAATAGGGTCAAATGGAAACCAAGGGACTACACGAATCCCAATTTGTGATAATGTAAGCTGATGTCGAACACAAGGGAAACCACTCAGTCAAAGACCCATGATACTGATCGATGCTGAGCACAAGGTAACCTATCAATAATGAAAATAGGGCCAGGGTGCAGCTCTAGGCCTGTCCTCAGAGCAAGATGTTGTCGTCGATAAGGACAAGACCCGCCAGCAAGAAGTCAATGGGGACCTTCTCAAACCGGCACGAGTAAAGGACCAATATAACTGATGTGATGATAGACATGACACTGACAACCAGGGATGGCCGACTGAAAAATGAGTCAAGAGACACCGCAGAGAGGCCGACTCAGGCTAACTTCCCTTGAACAAAAGCACGACTCAATGTGATTACGTGGTAGCATATGATGACTCTATATAAGTTCACCATGCAGGAGGCACAAACGAACCCTCCATATGATTGGAAGAGATAACCAATCGGTGGAGAACTGACTCAACAACAAGGTTATGGCATACCTAAGTCAAGCTAAATCCCACCCATGCAAAGGAGACTTTGCTTTGAGTGCTTTGTTCAAGGGCGACATGACTGACTCTAGCTACCAACAATAAATGGAATTAATGTCCCATTCCCGCTCTTTTTGGAATATTTAATTTTTTTGTCTTTTTCTATTAAGCCAGAAAAAGAATAAAAGAATGTTATGGTAAAATGGAAAGAACGAGTGTCGGTGAAATAGATGATCTAGTTCCTGGGAAAGGAACGTTCCTATGCTCAATGCAGGGAGGTGAAAACTGGTCAGTGACACTCAAAGGTATGTTCCTTCCACGGGTCAAGGTGTGTCAAGCTGCAGAACTCAAGGGTATGCAAGGTTGATTTTGCAGATGTCATGGTCAAAAGTTGGCTTAAACACGAGTCCAAGTGAAGCCAGCTCTAGGCCAAAAGGTGCAAGTGGTCAACATGCAATGTAGTAGTACAACTCAACACAAAGGAGCCTCTAGGGTATATGGCAAGAAAAAAGGGGAGAAGCTAAGAGGAATGATTCTTCAACGCATAAGTCATGGCGGGACTACAGAGGACTCCCGAGCCTACTCAAAACGAAGCAGCATGGGCAACAAATGTCAGTGAGGTGCTAACTAGGATGCCCATGTAAAGGATGGCTCTACCATCGTGTCATGATTTGAAGAATCGGTGAGTGAAGATGGCTGACGAACCATAACACGATGGGATCGACCCTATGGAAGATGTATCGTTCAAATGGAGGCTAGTATGCATAATGCAATGTAAAAAAGGTGTCCCTAACCTATATGCCAGTGGGAACACGATACCTGCCATGACGGGTCAGCAGTCATGGAACCGTCTTGAAACTGAATGTTATCTCAAAATCAGACCCTAATAGGCTGCTGGTCAGGTTGACTCTAAGTAACTATTTCAAACCTACTTTAGGCTGAGGCCTAGCCTCCTCAACCTGAGAGGGCTCTCTCTTGATGGATTAATGATTTTGATTAAAGATAAGATGGCTAACTCTTATAGAACAACTGTGAAAAATATGAATGCTGGAAACACATTAAACAACTATCCATTGGGCTTATGGAGTCAACAACACCTCAATATAAAAGTGAACTTAACCTTACATGGAAGTCACGGCATTCAACATTTAGACATTCAGAACATCAACTCATATGGGACCACACAGTTTATAAATGTATACAGGAAATCAGAACACATTCAGTGAATTCTGAGTGATTATACATCTATACCACTGTAAGAATTAAGAAAAGGACAACATCACATATTCTGAAACATAAGAAATCCTTCATGAATCCTGAGAAGTAAAGTTAAAATTATATTACTGAAAATGAGTCTTACATAAGCCAAATACAATCTTTGTTATAAAGTTTTCCAACCCCTAATTACATTTCTGTTTCAGCTATATATAGAGCTCTTATTCTAACTGATCGAGATTCCTCCTCCAGCATGAGGGGAATTCGAAAACTACTTCTAATGACACCTATTAACCTTTTAACTAACTAATAAATACAACAAAGTGTTAACTGGAGTTTTTTTTAGAGATCTAAATCAACTATGACTCTAACTCCATATTACATGCATGATGGCTTTAATTAAGATGATTCCTCGTTCTTTGACATCTGGTTCCCTTCTAGTTTAGTTGGGATGGTCTTCAAGGCTCCATGGTTGTCTTCAATGACACATGTTTTCCAATGCCCCAAAAGATAGGAAACTACCCCTGTTTACTGGTCTTTAGTTTTCCCCAAAATATTCGAATGCAAATAAGCATGTCCTTTATCCTTTAATTACCCAAAATGGAGCAGACTGCCACGTCCTTGATGCGTTGTAAGCTTTTTCCCATGTACATGTGTGCAGGCAAAAGTTTCTTCTAAACTGTTTGATATATCCTGAACTGTGGTAAATGTGCTCACTTTACGACAAAAATTTAAAGTTGGATTTGAATATATATTTTCTCCACCTGTCTTGACCTGGTTGACTGTTGATAGCTTCAGATGATGCCTTGTATGCCTTTTAGACGTTTCCCTTTCAAAATTCCCGCTTATAATTCAAAACTGCTTGATTTACGTTGAAATCATCACTTTCAGCAGTTTCGTAGCGCGCTACGAAACTGCTGAGTTATTTAAAACAGCTTGTTTTTAACCTGAGACTTTTATTAACCAAGTGCTTGATTGCCAAAAACTTATTTAGACTTTCCAAAGGCCGAATAGGGATTTAGATTTCTTCAAAAAGATGAGATCAAGCAAACTTATCAAAATTTTGAAATGGAATCTTACTTGAAATGAAAACTCATTTAGCAGGTCCTTTAAGCTGGCTTAGTTGTGCCTTCAGATCTTCAATTTGTTTCTTCATAACTTTATTCCCAGCTCTCAGTTGCATATTGATCCTTCTGATGTACTTGGCTTCTTTGATTGCTGGTACTGTCCAGGTGTGAAATTGTGAATGGCCATCAACCACTGAATTCAACTGGGCTTCTACAGTTTCATTCCCTTTCCATAGAGCTTTATAATATTTTGCGTGTGTGACTGCATGTCTTCTAGCAGCTTTCTTCAATTTGGCGATCTCATGCTTAGCTGATTCTAATTGGCTCTTTATGGCTGCTATATTATTTTCTTTAGGTGTAATGACCGTTTTGCCTGCGCTTTTCTGTGTCTCTTCCCCTGTTTCCTCTGTTCTTGGCAGTACTTCCTGTACTTGCTGGAATCTCCTTGTCATAGGTCTTCTAGGTTTAAAAACGAACTCTTCAGCTGGCTCATCAAATTTAAGCCTTTTTTAGGCCTTGGATTTCTTGGTGCTTTCTTGTTCTGACTGTATTAACTCGATTTGAACTGGTAGAGACTGCTCAAATTCAATAGCCTGTAATAAGTCATTTAAACTTGCCTTTGACACTGGACTTTCTTCGACTGCTATAGCTTTAAATTTTTCCTTATTCATCTGGCTTCTTGTTCTTATCCTTGAGACTACTTCAGATGTGCTTGTTTCAGGTACAGTCTTTTTACCATGAGCTTTTTCCTTAGTTGATTGCTGAGGTTGATCTTGGATGACGAGTGGCTTCACTTGTTTTCTTACTTGTGACTTTGGAACTCTTTTAGCTCTTGCTTCTGTTTGGAGCTCAGCTATTGTAAAATCTCTAGCAGGTGGAGGAGTGAGGCCAGTCTGGCTTTTGAAGCCAGCCATAAAAATGAATGAATTCCAATCTCTGTCTATCTTTTGGAGTCCATCTAAAACCAGTAGTTTGATCAAACCATGATGAAACAAAGAGGTTTCACAATCCTCTTTCCTCAGCTGTACCTTATCACACATCTTACTCAAACTACAGAACAGATAAAAAGGTAAGTCTATGGAGACCTTCCCGGTGAAATGCAAAAGGAGTTTAAAATGGTAAGAGTAAACCTTGTTATACCTTCCTTCACAAGTCAGATATTTCTGTATGTAGGTGAGTAAGTGAGCATAATATTCTTTGACATAATTCCTGGGCACTGCCTTACTTAAATCTTCATTTACAAATTCATCCTTCAAAAACTCCTTACAAGGATTCATGTCAAATTTGAAGTTTTTAAACCATTCCTCTTGTCCTCGTGGGATCTCTGTCACAGTAGATATCACTTCTGGCGAAACCTGCAATTCTAGCATGGCTATTTTTGAATTCAAGCCTATGTAGTTAAGTGCAAATTCTTTAGTTACCTGTGCGTGTCCTCCTTGTAACTTTTTGCAAAACTTCCAGCACCCGGCCTTTTTAAATGCTTTCTTCACCTCTTCATTTCTCAGTGTTATTTCCAGGCCTTCAGGCTCAGTCCTTAGACATTTGCCGGATCTGTGCTCCTTTTTCTCCATTGATTCTTCCAAATCCTCGCAAACAATAACTACCAGCTCCGGTTGGAATTGTGTTTCAGCTTCTATTTGAATTCAGCCTCGCTTGATTATCACCCTCGCTTGAATTTTAAATTTTTCCATTTAAAATCTTTCAAGATGTAATCTTGCAGATTTGTCATTCATGCAAGACTTACGGCCATCATTAAGATTTATGCACGGTTGTCTTTCTTGGGAATGATAATTCGTGCGTATCAACAGATCTAGTGGTGGTGATAGTGGTAATGAGTGGTAAAATGTGATAAGAGAGGTACATGAGCTGACATGAGAAGACACGGCCTATGACTCACCTAACGGACTTGACATTTCAGCAAAGACTCGCTGCGAAATGTACGAATCCATGATTTCGCAGCGCTGTTAGTTTTAAATTTTAATGATGCGCTGCAAAACTGCTTAATCATGATTGCGCTGCGAAATTGCAAACAGGCACGATGACTGACATAAGATAACAAGTGGCTATAGAACAATGGTAGACGGAGGGGAACCAATGGGAGCTGAGAATAACTTGACTTAAAAACTCTTCAAAACTCCAGATTCTAAGGGAAAAAATTAAAACAAAATTAAACTATCACTGACCTTTGTCATCGGGCTAGGATAAAAAGTTACATGTATCAATTTTAGTTCTAAGTGATAACAGTGGCTCCACTTGGGATAGTGTGCTCCTGTAGTACACTAAGAACTCGTATGTCCAGTGCTTTGTCCAATTTATGAAAACATAGATGAAGTTGACAAGCATCCTTTTCTAGCTTTGTGAGCCTTCACCTCGGGCTTGAGCTTCCTGTTCAGCTTGTCATTTATTTGCAACAAAGAAAAACTAGTAAAACGGTTATATACAATGTTGTGAGAAACTTGGCAGAGATTTAATCAATTGTAATGCTTTAGGAACCTGCCATTAACAGGTCCTCCAGCATATGGTGTTCCATCAATCTCTTGTAGAATGTAGGTGTTATTGCCATGGAAAGTAGAAATTTGATATGGCCCTTTCCACAAATTTTCAAATTTACCATGTTTACCTTTCTCTTCAATTCTAGCTTCCCATTTCAAGACTTTATCATGAATCTGGAATGTAACTTCTTTGATCTTTTTGTCAAATGCTCTCTTGATCCTGTTCTGGTTTTGTTGATGACTGTCAAACACCTCATTTCTTTTCTCTTGCAAAGCTATTAGCTGATTAATCCTTCGTTGTATAGCATTTGGTTCCTCTTCTAGTCCTTGAATCAACTTCATTATTGGTACTCCAAGGGATGTTAGAAATATAGCCTCTGCCCCATATACTAGCTCATATGGTGATGTTCCAATGGACCTCTTTGTGCAAATCCGGTCAGCCCACAAAGCATATCTCAGTTTCAAATGCCAGGCTTTTTTATTTTCTTGCAGCAGCTTCTTAATGATTCTCACAAGGCTCTTGTTTGATGACTCAGCCAAACCATTTCCCTGTGGATAATAAGCAGTGGAATTTCCAAGGGAGATGTTATACTGATGACAAAAATTAATCATCCTTTTGGACTTGAAAGCTTGAGCATTGTCTGTAATGATCTTCATTGGGCAACCAAATCTTGATAATATATTATTTTCTAATAAAGAAATAATCACTGAATCATTTGCTTGCCTTGTGGGTATTGCTTCTATCCATTTTGTAAAGTAATCGGTGGCTGTGAGAATCCAGCGATGCTGTCCTGATGAAGGAGGATGGATTTCCCCTATAAAGTCTAATCCCCACTGCTGGAAAGGTGCTTCAACATAAATAGGAACCAAGGGCATTGGCATAAGCTTTCTTTTTCCTTCAAACACTTGACATTCATGGCATGTGGCTATCTTTTTATAGATATCTCTAAACATAGTTGGCCAAAAATAGCCAGCTCTCAAGACCTTGTTTGCAGTGGCTTTCCAATAGTGATGTCCTCCACAATCCCCTTTATGAAACTCATCAATTACTTTATCAGCTTCTTCTTCAATGAGGCAGTTTAATAATATTCCTCCTGCATCTTTCCAAAACAAATTTTGGTCATACACAAAATATCTGAGAGATTTCAATTTGGTAAACCGAGCTTTGGATTTTGAAAGATTATCAGGAGCTCTATTATGCTGCAAAACAAATGCTATATCCTTGTACCATTCTAAGATCAAGAATTTCTCATTTATTTGGACCAATTCCTCTTCATTTTCAGAAATTCCTGAGATTTCTGTGCTTAAATTAATATCAATACAGTCCAAATTTGACTAAGTCAACAATTTGGCTAGGCCTTGATCCTTTACCAACTTTGTGGGTTTGATCTCAATGTCATACTCCAGCAGTTTTTCTATCCACTTTCCCCTTTTTCCATCTGGATCAGCTTGTGTAAGAATATCTTTTATAATAGCATTTGGGACGTAGGCAACAATGTGAGAGTGTAAAACATAGATTCTGAAATCCTTAATTGCTTTCACCAATGCATAGGCTTGTTTCTCTAAGATATTATATTTCAATTCAGCATTGGCTAATGTCTTGCTAAAGAAAGAAATGGGTTGTTCAGTACCTTGACTTCCTTTTTGCAATAAAACTCCAGCAATTGTGTCTTCAGAAGTGAATGTGAAGACAAGGAACTCCTTGGTAAAATCTGGGCTGATAAGTACTGGTGCTTGAGTAAGTGCCTTCTTGATCTCTTCGAATGATTTCTTTGCTTCCACTGTCCATTTAAAATCTGCTCCTTTCTTTAACATCTTTATTATGTTCTTGACAACTTCAGCAAAATTAGGGATGAATCTTCTAACAAAGTTAACTTTCCCAAGAAAGGATTGAATCTCCTTCTTACTCCTTGGTAGATCTAATTTTTGAATTGCACTAACTCTATTAGGATCAATCCTAATTCCTTCTTCAGAAATAATATGACCAAGCAGTTTGCCAGAAGTTAAAGAAAAAATACTTTTGGTTGGGTTTAGAGAAATACCAAACCTCCTACACTTCAGTAGGATCGTTTCAAGGTGCTTTAAGTGGTCTTCTTCCCTTTTTGAAAAAACTGTGATGTCATCAAGATAAACCACCACTGATTTGTCCTTTTCTTCAGCAAAAGCAATATCCATTGCTCTCTGGAAAGTGGCTCCCGCGTTCATGAGGCCAAATGGCATTTTTGCATACATGAATGTTCCCCATGGTGTAGTGAAGGTCGTTTTCTCCTGATCATCTGGGTGAACAAGAATCTGATTGTACCCTGAGAAACCATCAAGCATAGACATCCTTTGTGAACCAACAATGTTTTGCAGAATGAAATCCATTTTGGGGAGGGGGTAATTATCTTTCAATGAAGCTTTGTTTAAGTTTCTGAAGTCTATACAAATTCTGATCTCTCCATTCTTTTTTCTGACTGGTACCAAGTTAGCAAGCGAATTTGAGAATCTGATTGGGACAATAATTTTATCATCAAAGAGCTTTTTCACTTCTTTTTCAATCAGTGGCATTAGAAGAGGATTAATTCTTCTTAGCTTCTGCTTAAAAGGCTTTTCATTCTGCTTAATAGGAATGGTATGCTGTATGATTGAAGAGTCATATTGTTTCAAGTCAGCATAACTCCATGCAAAAACATCAATGAATCTTTTCATCATCTCAACATATTTAGTCTTCATATCAGCTGAAAGGAATTTTGAAATCTTGACTATCTTAGGCACAACCGAGTCTCCTAAATTGCAGCTTTCTACTTCTTCTTCATTAGCTTGTAGTCTTGGTGCTTTGAACACATCATTTTGATCAAATAATTTCTCAAGGGGAATGAGGCCTTTAGGAATTAAGTTGTTTTGTAATTGTAAGACTTCAGAGCTTTCCTTTGACTCTATTAACATATTCTGCTGATCTATCTGATTGTGTTCAAACTCTCCTTTTAATTCAATGAAGTTCCTTACATGCTGATCATCCTCAAAAACTTGCCAATTTGTGATATTATCCGGTATAACTGGTCTATGGCGAACCTCCACTTCATAATTTTCAGAAGAGTGCTTAGGAATGATAAAGAGACTGGCCGAAACAGCAAGAGAATCTGCAATAGAGTTTTGATCTCTAGTTTTGATGCTAAAAGAATAGGATTGAAATTTTTCCAACATTTCCAACACTAAATTTCTGTATGCTCTCATCCTTGTATCCTTAGTTTGATATGTACCTTCTACTTGTTTAATTACCAATTCAGAATCTCCACAAACAACAATGTTTCTAGCTTTCAATTTTATCAAGGCTTCCAAACCTAAAATCAGAGATTCGTACTCAGCCATATTGTTGGTACAATCAAAGTTTAATTTGTATGAGAGAAACTTACTTTCTTCAGTTGGACTAGTGATCCAAATCCCAGCTCCTGCCCCTTCTTTTCCTACTGATCCATCAAAGTATAATGACCAGCAGCCCATGATGTCTCTTTCATCTCCTTGCTGCCCTTCTTGACACTGATTTTCCGCAGGTTCATCTTGTGATTCTTTTGCAACTGATTCATTGAAAAGGATAGCTGACCCAAGACCAGTATCACATGAATAAATAGGAAAATTCTGAGGCTTGTCTTTGCTGCTTACCATGTAGGCCATCCTTGTCTTGCGATACAACCTCCTTTGTTCACCAAACACTGCGATGGTAGCATATGTAAGGTCCATCTGCATTGTGCCCTTGATTTTTGCTGCCCATGACCTTGAAAGAAGCATCCCAAACTTTGGTGGAATGTCTGCAACAACAATATCCATAACAATTGTTTTTGCTGGAATTTGTGTGAGCCCCACAACAACATCTTTTATCAAACCAATGCAATGGACTCTTTTTGAATCAAAGGAAAATAAATCCTTATATGGCCTAGTCACCTCTAACCCCAGTCTTTCCATGATTACCTTAGGCATGAGATTATGTGATGCCCCTGAGTCTAACATAGCATTATGTAGAGTCATATCATGAATGTTAATGCTTATGTAAAAAGGGGGAAACTCTTCATTTTGTTCATCCTCAAGTCTTGGACCCAAGCATATAACAGGGTTATCTTCTTGTACACTTAGGATATCAGCCACTCCTGGTTGTGAATTAAGCATTTCAACAATTTTGCTTCTGTACTTGTCTACCTTGAGAATTTCATTAAAAGGGACTGATATCTTAATTTTTGCAATCTCATTCTCAAGATTAAAAACATAAGTAGTCTTGTCAATTTCTTTAGGAGGAGGAAGAATTTGAATATCCTTTTTGACAAGAGGAGAATCATCCTTACCTTCAACCACCTTTGATTTTTCCTTTTTATCTTCAACTGTCTTTGTGGTATTCTTCTTGGGCTGTGCTTTGTTTGCTGTAATAGGAACATCTCTATTCCTAAGATTATACTGCTTTTGCATCTCAAAGATAGCGTGTTGATAGCCCTTTAAAAAATCTGAAGGCTCTTCTCCTGATTTTATCATACTGGACTCATCATGTTCCTCCTTAGTCAAGAAAATCCTTGACACTTCTTCATCAAAACAATGGATTGATTCCTCAGGGACTTCAGGTTCATCTTCTTCATCTACCAAATTTTGTTGGAAGGGAGGTCTCACTGGAGGATCTGCCTCCTGATTTCTGTTGTCTCTTGGCCTTTGCTGATTCTGAGGTCTTCTGAACTGAGGGTTCCTGAATTGAGGTTCCTGCTGTGCTGGAGGAGCAGAAGCATTCCCAAGAGCTAGTCGGTCCATCAATTTCTCCATGGTTTTCATCATTGTTTCAAACTTGTCTTCTTGAGCAGAGGTAGAAGGTTTCTCTTCTTCCTTCAGCTTAGTCTTTGCCATATTTGATTTCTTAGCAGCAAGCATATTCACCTCTACCTTAATTGCATCATTTTGCATGTCAGCAAGAGAGGCAGACTCCCTTTCTCTGATTAAAAGAGAGAAATCTGAATCAAATGATTCAGCATATCTCAACTATGCCAAAGCTCCAGGAGGTTTCAAATGAGCTGGAATAGAATAGTATATTTTGTTAAACCTCTTAGAGAAGTTTTGGACAGTTTCGTCTGGAGCTCTTCTAAGATTGTTGTATTTGGTAAGGGCTTGGACAGGGTTGGTTCTGTTTCCCCATTTCCTTAGAAAGCTATCTTCAAATTCTACCCAACTATGAATGCTTCCGGCTCTAAGGGCTTTAAACCATTTTCTGACTTCCCCAATGAAAGTTTGAGCAAACAATCTTAGTTTTACATCTTCATCATCCACTTCTTCCCTGTCAACAAAATCATTAAACCTATCCACATGTTCCTCTGCTGTAATATCTTCATCTCCTCCCCATGTTGGAATTTTGGCAGCATATTTGCTAGGAAGATCATGTAAAACAGCAAGGAGAGCTAGAGGAGCATACCTAGCAGGTATAGCCATAATGAATGGAGGAGCAGTGATAACAGGTATTGTATGACCGGTGGGAGCAGAACTAGTGTGAGGTAGTGTCTGAGGACTATTTGGACTCGCAGAGGCAGAAGATAAAGTATTGGTACGAAAAGGACTATTTGGACTTTGCAAACCACTGACAAAGGAACTCCAATTTGGGAGAGGTAAACCAGTTTTGGATTTGAGCAAAACTTCAAAAGGATCAAGCTCTTTGAGTTGATCCAAATCTTCTTCTTCTAACAGTAATTCTGAAGTAACAACCTCCCAAAACTCTTCCTTATCTTTTTGTGACACTAAGGATGAAGTATCAATGCCTATTTTTTGTAAATCTAAAATAATTCCAATAAGTTCTTCTTCGTTCTCAGACCTCAACAATACCTCATGAATTTTATCATCTACAATTTTATCTTCAGGACTCCTAGAAAATTCAGGGAACAAAGATTTTGATACAGATGAAGTACCTGGTATATCAGGAAATCTTTGCCTGCTCCTTGAGATGGTGTTTGGATTATCCACAGGAGTAGGTGGATCTGGGTCAGGATTACTCCTTGTATATCTTCCTCTCGAAGCCACCTTTCTAACTTTAATATTGTATGGAGTCACCAAGGTAGAATGCAGCCTCGAAAACCTTCTGAGCTCCTGCTACCTTCAGAAGTTCAGCTTCATGATTTCGGGAATGAGTAATCTTCAGGCTCCCGGCAGACGCACCAAAATGTTATCTCAAAATCAGACCCTGATAGGCTGCTGGTTAGGTTGACTCTAAGTAACTATTTCAAACCTACTTTAGGCTGAGGCCTAGCCTCCTCAACCTGAGAGGGCTCTCTCTTGATGGATTAATTATTTTGATTAAAGATAAGATGGCTAACTCTTATAGAACAACTTTGAAAAATATGAATGCTGGAAACACATTAAACAACTATCCATTGGGCTTATGGAGTCAACAACACCTCAATATAAAAGTGAACTTAACCTTACATGGAAGTCAGGGCATTCAGCATTTAGACATTTAGAACATCAACTCATATGGGACAACACAGTTTATAAATGTATACAGGAAATCAGAGCACATTCAGTGAATTCTGAGTGATTATACATCTATACCACTGTAAGAATTAAGAAAAGGACAACATCACATATTCTAAAACATAAGAAATCCTTCATGAATCCTGAGAAGTAAAGTTAAAATTATATTACTGAAAATGAGTCTTACATAAGCCAAATACAATCTTTGTTATAAAGTTTTCCAACCCCTAATTACATTTCTGTTTCAGCTATATATAGAGCTCTTATTCTAACTGATCGAGATTCCTCCTCCAGCATGAGGGGAATTCGAAAACTACTTCTAATGACACCTATTAACCTTTTAACTAACTAATAAATACAACAAAGTGTTAACTGGAGGCTTTTTTAGAGATCTAAATCAACTATGACTCTAACTCCATATTACATGCATGATGGCTTTAATTAAGATGATTCCTCGTTCTTTGACATCTGGTTCCCTTCTAGTTTAGTTGGGATGGTCTTCAAGGCTCCATGGTTGTCTTCAATGACACATGTTTTCCAATGCCCTGAAAGATAGGAAACTACCCCTGTTTACTAATCTTTAGTTTTCCCCAAAATATTCGAATGCAAATAAGCATGTCCTTTATCCTTTAATTACCCAAAATGGAGCAGACTGCCACGTCCTTGATGCATTGTAAGCTTTTTCCCATGTACATGTGTGCAGGCAAAAGTTTCTTGTAAACTGTTTGATATATTGAACTGTGGTAAATGTGCTCACTTTACGGCAAAAATTTAAAGTTGGATTTGAATATATATTTTCTCCACCTGTCTTGTCCTGGTTGACTGTTGATAGCTTTAGATGATGCCTTGTATGCCTTTTAGACGTTTCTCTTTCAAAATTCCCACTTATAATTCAAAACTGCTTGATTTACGTTGAAATCATCACTTTCAGCAGTTTCGTAGCGCGCTACGAAACTGCTGAGTTATTTAAAACAGCTTGTTTTTAACCTGAGACTTTTATTAACCGAGTGCTTGATTGCCAAAAACTTCTTTAGACTTTCCAAAGGCCGAATAGGGATTTAGATTTCTTCAGAAAGATGAGATCAAGCAAACTTATCAAAATTTTGAAATGGAATCTTACTTGAAATGAAAACTCATTTAGCAGGTCCTTTAAGCTGGCTTAGCTGTGCCTTCAAATCTTCAATTTGTTTCTTCATAACTTTATTCCCAGCTCTCAGTTGCATATTGATCCTTCTGATGTACTTGGCTTCTTTGATTGCTGGTACTGTCCAGGTGTGAAATTGTGAATGGCCATCAACCACTGAATTCAACTGGTCTTCTACAGTTTCATTCCCTTTCCATAGAGCTTTATAATATTTTGCGTGTGTGACTGCATGTCTTCTAGCAGCTTTCTTCAATTTGGCGATCTCATGCTTAGCTGATTCTAATTGGCTCTTTATGGCTGCTATATTATTTTCTTTAGGTGTAATGACCGTTTTGCCTGCGTTTTTCTGTGTCTCTTCCCCTGTTTCCTCTGTTCTTGGCAGTACTTCATGTACTTGCTGGAATCTCCTTGTCATAGGTCTTCTAGGTTTAAAAACGAACTCTTCAGCTGGCTCATCAAATTTAAGCCTTTTTGAGGCCTTGGATTTCTTGGTGCTTTCTTGTTCTGACTGTATTAACTCGATTTGAACTGGTAGAGACTGCTCAAATTCAATAGCCTGTAATAAGTCATTTAAACTTGCCTTGGACACTGGACTTTCTTCGACTGCTATAGCTTTACATTTTTCCTTATTCATTTGGTTTCTTGTTCTTATCCTTGAGACTACTTCAGATGTGCTTGTTTCAGGTACAGTCTTTTTACCATGAGCTTTTTCCTTAGTTGATTGCTGAGGTTGATCTTGGATGACGAGTGGCTTCACTTGTTTTCTTACTTGTGATTTTGGAACTCTTTTAGCTCTTGCTTCTGTTTGGAGCTCAGCTATTGTAAAATCTCTAGCAGGTGGAGGAGTGAGGCCAGTCTGGCTTTTGAAGCCAGCCATAAAAATGAATGAATTCCAATCTCTGTCTATCTTTTGGAGTCCATCTAAAACCAGTAGTTTGATCAAACCATGATGAAACAAAGAGGTTTCACAATCCTCTTTCCTCAGCTGTACCTTATCACACATCTTACTCAAACTACGGAACAGATAAAAAGGTAAGTCTATGGAGACCTTCTCGGTGAAATTCAAAAGGAGTTTAAAATGGTAAGAGTAAACCTTGTTATACCTTCCTTCACAAGTCAGATATTTCTGTATGCAGGTGAGTAAGTGAGCATAATATTCTTTGACATAATTCCTGGGCACTGCCTTACTTAAATCTTCATTTACAAATTCATCCTTCAAAAACTCCTTACAAGGATTCATGTCAAATTTGAAGTTTTTAAACCATTCCTCTTGTCCTCGTGGGATCTTTGTCACAGTAGATATCACTTCTGGCGAAACCTGCAATTCTAACATGGCTACTTTTGAATTCAAGCCTGTGTAGTTAAGTGCAAATTCTTTAGTTACCTGTGCGTGTCCTCCTTGTAACTTTTTGCAAAACTTCTAGCACCCGGCCTTTTTAAATGCTTTCTTCACCTCTTCATTTCTCAGTGTTATATCGAGGCCTTCAGGCTCAGTCCTTAGACATTTGCCGGATCTGTGCTCCTTTTTCTCCATTGATTCTTCCAAATCCTCGCAAACAATAACTACCAGCTCCGGTTGGAATTGTGTTTCAGCTTCTATTTGAATTCAGCCTCGCTTGATTATCACCCTCGCTTGAATTTTAAATTTTTCCGTTTAAAATCTTTCAAGATGTAATCTTGCAGATTTGTCATTCATGCAAGACTTACGGCCATCATTAAGATTTATGCACGGTTGTCTTTCTTGGGAATGATAATTCGTGCGTATCAATAGATCTAGTGGTGGTGATAGTGGCAATGAGTGGTAAAATGTGATAAGAGAGGTACATGAGCTGACATGAGAAGACATGGCCTATGACTCACCTGACGGACTTGACATTTCGGGAAAGACTCGCTGCGAAATGTACGAATCCATGATTTCGCAGCGCTGTTAGTTTTAAATTTTAATGATGCGCTGCAAAACTGCCTAATCATGATTGCGCTGCGAAATTGCAAACAGGCACGGTGACTGACATAAGATAACAAGTGGCTATAGAACAATGGTAGATGGAGGGGAACCAATGGGAGCTGAGAATAACTTGACTTAAAAACTCTTCAAAACTCCAGATTCTAAGGGAAAAAATTAAAACAAAATTAAACTATCACTGACCTTTGTCATCGGGCTAGGATAAAAAGTTACATGTATCAATTTTAGTTCTAAGTGATAACACTGAAAATCGTCCAAAATGTCCTGAAAAATAGACCAATCTCGACATTCCAAGCTCCCAAGTTAAAAGTCACATGAGGCCAAACAAAATAAAATTTTGAAAAAATTTTGCATTTTCAAAACTTATAAAAAGCATTTTGGACTCACCATTTTTACCATTTGAGTTTGAGAGCAAAAGATTTGGAGCAAAAGGAGAAAACTTCCCACAGCCAGATTCAACCGTTCAAATTCGTCGAAAACCTCCAAGTAACTCTTATACTTAGCTTGCAATTGATTGTGACAAGTTTTAGGATTTTTGATTGAGTTTTCACCGTTGAACTTTTGTCCAAAATTTCCTCGCGACGTATACATAGGTTGGTAATACCGAACCCGCGTACACGCGGGCCCTATATGTGACTGTGTGCACAGGAACCCACGTATACGCCGCGAACCATTTTAAACGAAAACTAATGGCTTTGAATCAATTTTTTCTCAGGATGCCTATCATGTGGCGTGAAAGAGAGCATGCAGCGGTAGACAATGAAGTTATGAACAGTCTAGAAGCATTAGATGCCCTACGGGGATGCGGTTTGCTTAAATTTTTCAAATTGCCAAATATGAAAGCGAACACGCGTCTGCTTGAGATGATCATTGATTATTGGGATGTCGATGAGGAAGCTTTTATGATCGATCAGATGCCGCTCAGGGTAGAAGTGGAGGATATTTATTTTATCACGGGCCTTTCCCGAAGGGGAGAGGTAGTACAAACCCAGGGCAGGACACGGAGTGCCCTCTCAATAGAGGATTACGTACAGATATGCTACCCAGGACATCCCAAAAAGGTTGGGAGCCAGATTTCCATCACACATGTGGCGATTTTATCACTTCGGATAATCCTGTTTACCATGGCTCGGGTGAACGGATCATCCTCTCTGCATCAGGCGTCACGGCAAAACATGAGTGTGGCAATTGATTGTCTCACTACCGTGTTCGACTGGTGTACTCCTCTTCTGGCCATCATGAAGAGCCAGCTCAATTCTATCAGGAGGGGTCAGACTAAAAACTTTGGCTATGGGAGCATCTTGTGTACTTTCTTTTTCGAGAAGATTCACGCACTCCGCCCCAGGGTAGCAGTTTCCATCAGCACCCCACGCATGGGCCGGTGAGCTGATCTGATGAAACGTCTGGGGGTGGGGAGGTCCCAAGGACTGCTTTCGACAATGACTTCTTCACCTGGTGGGATCAGCAGATCATCGTCGTGGATGACTACCCCTATGCTGGGTTGGATTTCCGAGGAGATCCTGATCTAGTGTTACCACCGAATGCAGCATGGGGCGAGATTGGTAAGATTTTTTGATTTTATGATTTTTTGGATTTTTCGAATAAATGAATTTTGAAAAATATTTTTGATGAGATTCAAATGACTGATATGATGACCATGTTCCAGACATCGGACCAGTACGACCAGATGGATTCCTACGGCACGGACGGTGCGGCCGAGGAGCCGAAGAGGCGACTGCTGATACAGAACGGACTCTGAACAACGTCCAGCGACACTTGGCGAGGTTGAGCTGCCGAGTACCGATGGCCATCATAGAGGACCTTCCTGAGGATATGCAGCATCATGTGGTTGGCATGCCACGTGACTGGGTTCGCATTTTTCGGCGCTTGGCCAGTGCTATAGTGACATACTCAGACGCTCATCCTGAGCCTAGGCATTAGATATGCCGGACATGATTATGGGCATTTGAGTCCCAATTTTGTATATTTTTTGGACACACATATGTACACTCGAGACGTTTTACGATATATATATATATATATATATATATACATTTTGACTTTTTGATGCTTGATTTTATTGTGATGAATGATTAATATGCCAGTCTAATGCTTGATTAGCGATAGAATCAACTAACCAATTATGAGATCTTGGAATATGCAAATAATTAATATAAGTAAATGATCTTTGCAACAACCTCACCCTTAAATATTGGTGATATAAAGATGGATCCCGCACCCGATAAATGTTATTTAATTGAGACACTATCAATTGAGAATCAAGATATACTACCAACGAGTCGATCCCGTGAGAGATTGCCTCGGATAATAAATTAATAACAGCAGTATACTCGGCCATATTGTTTGAAGCAGGACCGATGCACACGCCTCTTGATACCATCAATTAACCAGTTGGATAATAGAGTACCCAAGCTGTGGAAGCAAGATTCTGAGTGTGCCGACTAGCACCATCGGCGAACCCAAAATAGACCAAATCATCCATCAACACCTGCCAAAGAAGACCAAAAAAGTGCTGATATCAGAAAAACTCTCGATGATATATGTACAAATATACATAAAATAAAAAGAAGTGATTGCCTGGTCAAAACTAAGCAAAGTACTTCTTTAGGTAGAGCCCGTTTCAGGGCTCCGCCAGCTTGTTTCCCTCGAAATCAATTAACTCATACGATCCTTTTTCTAAAACTCGTTTAATAATGAAAGGACCGTACCACATAGGCTTAAATTTGCCTGCCCCCAAGGCGTCCTTATCTTGTTCATAGACCAGGACAAGGTCACCTTCAGAAAAGACTCGAGGATGGACAAACTTATCATACTGTGTTTTAACCCTTTTCTTATGGGCCTCATTCATCGTGGCGGCATCTCGACGCTGCTCATCGAGATGTTCCAAGTGAACTAGGTGCTCTTCAAGACTCGAAGTCTCAAGAAGAAGCTCAATAGCCAACTTAAGAGATGGAATTTCACATTCGACCGGAAAGATAGATTCCATCCCATAAACCAACTGAAAAGGAGTAAAACCAGTAGCCATTTTGACGGAGGTTCGGTATGCCCAAAGAGCCGAATACAACATAATGTGCCAATTGGACTGATTTTTATCGATTTTCCATTGGAGTATCGTCTTAAGAGTTTTATTGACTGCCTCGACCTGTCCATTGGCCTGAGGATAATAAGGGGACGAATGCTCCTGACGGAAGCCTAATTTAAGAGCCAATTCGGACATTAGTTGATTCTGGAAATGACTGCCATGGTCGGTGACAATCTCTCTTGGGATACCGAATCTTGAGATAACCTGATTGAAAAGAAACAAAGCTGCCATGTCACTATCGTTCTTATAAGTAGGCATGGCCTCGGCCCACTTCGTAAAGTAGTCTACAGCCACAATAATGTACTTGTGATTCACCACTGAAGGCGGATTACAAGTTGTAAAATCAATACCCCACTTAGTAAAGGGACCGACGGTGACAACGAGAAAAACGGGAGCTGGATGCGCGCACATCTTCTGAGTAAAAATTTTACATGGGTGACAGCGTTTGACCGCTTCTACACAGTCTTTAAAGAGTGAAGGCCAAAAATAGCCGGCACGTAAGATGCGCTGGGCTGTAGCAAGCCCTGATAGATGACCACCACAAGCTCCACTGTGGCAGTCATTGAGCACAGACTCTGCTTCCTCTAAGGTTAAACAGCGCCAAAGGATTGAATCAACCCCTCAACGATATAATGTGTCACCAATGATAACATAGTTTTTAGCCAGGTGACGTAATTTTCGACGTTCATCCTTGGAGAAAGTAGAGGGAAACTTCGAAGTCTGGAGATAGACAATGATATCTCCATACCAAGGGTCAAGTGAAGAGATGACGAATAAATGTTCGTCGGGAAAACTTTCCTCATAAACAGTATCCTCTCCACAAGGAAGCTCAGAAATTAGCTCCGCAAAAACCATGGATTTCTTATCTTTGGCAGACAAGAACTCGAGATCGAATTCTTGCAAAATGACTATCCATCTATTATATTTGCCCCCAATCACTCGCCTACTGAGGACAAATTGAAATGGATTGACCGCCGCTAAGACAAAAGTTTTGCGTAGCAAAATATAATGACAGAGCCTCTGGACAATGTGAACAACTGCCAAGGCCAATTTCTCAACCGGAGAATCGCGGAGTTCAGGACCTATTAAGCCTCGGCTCAAATAATAAATCACATGCTCGATGAGAGCATCGTCTTCCTGAACGAGAACCATACCAATGGTTGATTCTGCTGTAGCGATATATAAAAGGAAGTCTCTACCATAATCTGGTGGACTCAAAAGCGGGGCAGAGACTAATGCCTTTTTCAAAGCATCAAACGACTGCTGTGCAAAGTCTCCCATACAAATGGAACTCCCTTTCGTAGCAAACGCATGAATCCTTTAGTGATCTCGGCATAGTTTGCTATAAATCGTCTTAAGAAATTAGCCTTCCCTTGAAGACTTTGAAGTTGTCGAATTGAGGACGGGGGAGGCAAATGAACTATTGCCTCAACCTTGAAGGGATCAACCCGAATCCCTTCATTAGACACAATGAACCCTAACAACCGACCGGATGTAACTGCGAAAACGCACTTGTTGGGATTCAACCGGATTTTATAAAAATGACAATGTTCAAAAACCAATCGAAGATGACTAGGATGATCAGTTCTCTTTCAAGAACGAGCAGCGAGATCATCCAAGTATGCCTCGATGACATGTTTGATGTCGTGGAAAGCATATGACATGGCCCGCTGAAAAGTGGCTCCAGCATTTTTAAGACCAAAAGGAATCTTTCTATATGCAAAGGTACCCCAGGGACATATAAAAGTTGTCTTATGTTGATCTTCAGGACGGATAGAGATTTGATTATAACCCGAAAAACCATCCATGAAGGAAAAAATTTCATTACCCGCACACTCGTCGATAATCTAATCAATGAATGGCGTGGGGTAATTATCTTGTGGACAAGCCTTGTTTAGGTCCCTAAAATCGATGCATACCCGGATTGTTCCTTGCTTTTTTTCCACAGGGACTGGATTAGAAACCTAGTCAGTAAGAGGAACAAGGTATATAAAACCCGCCCTTAGCAGCTTCTCAACCTCAGCTTTGATAGTTGCTGCTTTCCTAGGGTTAACCGGCCGAAGCCTTTGATGAACCGGTTTCGCGTTTTCATACGTCTTGATCTCATGTTGAACAATAGAAGGATCAATGCCAGGCATTTCCTCATAAGACCAAGCAAATACATCACGATATTCCTTAAAAAGGTCGGTGTAGATTTGAATTTCTTTAGGGGAACACTCAATTCCGATGAAGATATTCTCGATGACGTTAGGGTCCCTAGAGATGTTTATAGGTATCGTTTTTGAAATTACCGACATATTACCTTCGGCACGAATGTGTGCTGGAGCCAAAGGGTTTGACATCGTACAAACATCACTAGTGAAGAGCTCGGAGAATCTAGATTCTATTTCCTGCAATGGAGGAAGAAAGTATGAACGATGGTGTAAGTCTTCCCAAGGTCGATCTCTACCCATCATTACTTCAAGGATTGCTTCTTTAGAAGGTAGAACCGAATCTAAGCAGTCCAAGGCAGAGGTAGAATCAAGGCTCCAAGCCGGGGCCACATGACCATCTAACTCCTCTTCGGAAAAAGGAGTAGAGTGGTTGTCTGCAGAGTTTACGATAGACTGATATCTAAACTCAGCTGCAGATATAGGGAATTCCATTCCATTCACTTGTCCTTCAACTAATGTGGTCGTAGGTGAAGTCAAGGTCCAAGGGTCTGAAAAATAACAAGTTCGAAAGAAATCTTCTCGAGGATACTCCTTAGATGATGAAATAACATTGATTTTAGTGAAAGGAGAGGGAAAATCAAATGTACCCATCAATGAGGAATACATCCCTACTCCTAAATTCTTAGTTGGAGGGCGAGGGTTATCCACAAAAGGGACAGTAGAGTCAAAGATTTCTTGAGGATCGACTGGACAATAGTCCAATTGATCAACCTTAACGATCTTTCCCTCATGAGGAAAGCAAATGACACGAAACAAAGTCGAAACGAAGGCATCCATCTCGTATACCCAGTTCCTTCCTAATAGGAGATTATAGTCTAAGTTAGCGTCTATGACCTCTACTTCAATATTGACGACCTTTCCCCCAACACATATAGGAAAGGCAGGGATAATCCCATGCGGCTTATGAGAATGACCATCAAATGCAGTCAAAATGGTGGGTGAAGGAACAGCCGAGGGTGATCCAATAGCCTTCCAGCATGACATCGACATAACACATGTGGAAGCTCCTTCATCTATCACAATGCGAAAAATATTGATTTTTCGGTATGTAGACTTTATTTGGAAAGCCATATGATGAGGGAGTCGCTTTTTAACATTTAACATGTCAAAAGTGAGCACTAAAGAGTTAGCTGGATCAACTACTCCAATTGCGGAGAGTAAAGCACTTCTCTGAGCCGGACATGACTGGAGAACCTCTAAAGCGGACATGGCGCACGGACTCTGACCCAGATCCTCCACAATGGAGTAATTCTGGGCGGCCCTAGCATTAGGATTAATCGTCGCGCGTTTAACGGAACCTTTCAGTATCCGTGGTATAGTCTCGACAGGGGGTCGCTCAATATGGAGGTCAGTACTTCTGGGAACAGTCTTGTCCTTGGAAGTTTTGGCTTCACCATAATCACGTGACCGAGTAGCCACATGGATGTTAGAACCCATCATGAAAACATTTGATGATTTTTCCCCTTCCTGGTTGCCCCCAGCGGAGGTTCCAGAGTTCGAACTCGCGCCAACAAGAATTTTTTGCCCTTGGGGAAACGGGTTGGTTAACACAGCTTGAGAACTAGAAGTCCCTTGCTGTCCTAACAAGCGCTGAGCATCTTCAATCTTAGGGCAGAGATGAGTTAGATGGTCTCCACTGCACAATTTGCAGGGAAACTTGACTTTCTTTCTCGACTCATTTCTACCACCACCGGCGTTGTTGTCGGATTTATTTGCATCAGGCTTCCCATCCTGGTTCTTTTTCTTACCTCGTCCTTTCTTTTTCCCATTGGAATTTTGATTTCCTTTGGGGTTATCAGATTGGATGGCATTTATTGAAGAAGTTTGGGAAGCGGGGGGATTAGACGATGTGACTTGGTTGTTAGAAGCAGTTTGCAAGGACAACTGCTGCAATTGATTCAACAAGTTCACGGTAGTTGTGTCTACTGACCCGACGATACCATCCGCGTGCAGACCTGGCTTCGACTTAGCTACATCAACCTTAGATCTAGGAGCATCTGGCAAGTACTTTTGTAGGATCCCAGACTGAGAGTAGATCAATTCTAATTGCTGGGCCCTAAAAATGGGTTGCTCCTCATAATAGACCCCAGACATCGAGACATCCTTGGAGATCTCGGGTTGTAAATACTTCAAAAACCACTCGAGACGGTACTCCAGAGGGATTTCAGCTTTAATGAGCCTCTTTCTCCATCTCCATTCCTGAATATGGTCAGAAATGTGGGTTGCCTTATCGTGACGAAAGGTGGCCAAAAGTTCAGTTCCGGCATCATAGCGGACAGGAAACTGGAAGTGATTTAAGAAAATATTGGCTAAGTCAGCGAACGTTGTAAAGCTGCCCCCTGGAAACTCTATATACCATTTGGCCACATTACCAGTCAAGGTGCGCTGAAAAAGCCTCAACCTAATCGAGTCATCGATAAGGGAGTTAGATGAGCACCACAAATGGAATGTGGTTACATGGTCACCTGGGTCTTCGCCACTCTTCCCTTCGAATTTTGGAATGTCTGAAGGGAGTTTGGTTGGGACGGGAGGCCAGGCCAGATTGTACTTGATTGGGTCATTTGTTAACTTAGTGAGATCTGGCAAGTTTAACGTTGCCAGAAACAGAAGCCTAGGAGGACCTTGGGGATTCCACCCAGACTGGGTAGAACTCCCAAAGCTCTGAAAAGATTGTCCTGGAATTTGGGAGGCACCAGGCTGCCCGAAGTAACCAGTAGAACCAGCTGAACCAAAAGGCAAGCCTTGTGGTCCAGCAAAATTCGGAGTTTGACCAACTCCAGCCGTATAACCTCCATAACCAGCAAAGTTTCCTCCTAAAGGATTGTAGGGAGTTGACAACCCCTAATAGGGATTCCAAGCCGAAGCAAGGGGAGGAATACTTTGAAACATACTAACCATGGAGTACGGCCTATTCCCTTGTTGGCCGATAAACGGATTCCCAGTTCTCGCGCTACTAACCCCAGGGTTATTCCAACCTTGGAAAGGATTGCTTCTTTGTCCCACAGAAGAAAAAGGCATGGATCCTACCGTCAGGTTGGAATGTGGTATATGACCACTTCTAAAAGGAAAACCCTGGAATGAATCCGATCCGCCCATCATGGACGTAGCGGCACTAAACGGAACCGATGGAATACCCTGTGAATGGGTGCCAAATGGGAAGAATCCAATACCAAAAGAATTGGTTTGGGCATTTCCACGCGTGGACGGAATGGAGGTAGACCCAACTATAGATGTGCTAGCAAAAGATCCGAACAAGGAAGCAGAGGAGATGGAAATGGTTCCTCCCCCTTCCACCGATGTTGGGGTTTGCATAGTCGTAGCACTCGTAGAAGCCATGCTTCTAGTAGTGGTCATCGATGGTAAGCGCGTAGCGTAACCTGGACTTGATGGTCTATGCGTCGGAGTCCCAACGTATTGCAGTATGTCTGGATGACTAGATGGTAGTGGAGAATTTGGAGCTGCTAATGACTCCGAAAGTTCTTCTACCTCTATGTTATTCTCCGCTTGAAAGAGAACTCGAGAAAGGACTGGAGTGTCCCTCTCTTTTTCAGAAGTGCCAGGACTTGCTTGGCCGCTAATGCCCCCGAGAGGAGGATCAATCCCCGATGCATCACCCGACGTGGGACGGAACCCACCGGTAGTATTTCCTCTGCGCCTTCTAGGAGAAGGCTCTAAACTTGGTGGCGAGAGACCACGAAGTCTTCGAGACCGTCTTGGAGATCGGTCAACCACTTTGAATTTTTTGTTATGATCTAACTAAAGACTCAAAAAATTGAAAGCTAGGCCAACTAGGAGCACAGAGCACACACTATAAAGTCCCTAAAGATACAGCCAGTCAAACAACTTCCAAGTATTTCCGCTTCGGGTGATTAAGACCGGACACCAAAATACGAGAAAGTGAAATAAGGGGCCTTCCGAAGATAGTCTGGGATGATGAGGGCCCAGTCCTATCAGTGAAGGTATCAGAGGAAGTTACGCTGACCTCCTAACAACAGCCTGCGCCGGTGCAAGCCCCCAAGCTTCGCAAGGGTTCCCTCCAGTAGTACTGTCGAGAGTGATGCAACGTCAACCTCAGGTGCCACGGGATTCCCCTCCGCAGCCACCTATGTAGTTCCCTAGGAGTAGCAACTATGGATACCAACTCGTCGCAGAAGCCAGGCGGAACAGTCGTGAGGTAAGTTCGGACAAGTAGGAGAGGGGGTATCTCTCTTCCCTGTCTTCACAGACCCTCGTGCTTAACTCCTAGATCCGGAGCTTTCCTGGTCTTCCTAACGCTATTGGATTTTCTCTCATTATTCAGACTCCTATGTTTGACGTTTATATGGCCTTGGAGAGTTAACTCTCCACTCGCCTAATCCAAGGCCCTAAAATCCTAATCTTGTTGATGTAACTGACTAAAAAAAAAAGTTCTAGTGAATTTTAGTTAGCGCTTGATTTTATTAGGCTGTTCTTTAAGTCACAAGGTAACGGAAGTGAAACTAGTGGTGTTTTTGACGCAAAAGAAATCAATAAAAAACTTAACTATATGCACATGCACTTTTTCGTTTTTCGATGAAGAGCAATTTCTATAGGGTTCAGAGGTACTTCTAATAAAAAAAAAATTTCCTTTTCTTTTCGTTAATGCACACTTCACACTCACAAAAGCTAACAAAGCTATATATGCCTAAAAATGGGATGCAAATATATCCTAATGCAACAACTATATGTGGATGCAAGTTCTAAAACTACTCTAAAAACCAAAAATGAAAGTTGCTTGCTTATCAATCTTTATCTTGCCACTTACAATGCCTAGATAGAATATGAGATGTTACCATTAATTTCTTCTAAACACTAAAAACAAGCTCTAAGACAAACATAAAGCACTTTCACTTTACTAAAAGGAAACCAAATGAAAAGCAAGTTCAAGAAAGCAAAACTAGGATTTTCAAAAGATTTTCTTCAAAGCAACAAACAAAAAAGTTTTTTCAAAAATGCTCTCAACAACACTGAAACTTGTGATCGAAGAATAGGCAATTAAACACTTTTGCGAATCAACACCACTCAATGGATGAAAATTCAACAAAAATAAATGTGCTTGAAATCGCTCTTAACAATCAAAAGCAGCAATGAAAGCTTTGGCAAAAAAAAACCAAAAGATCAAAAAGACAAATTCCAAGAAAGTGTCAATCAACAAATTTCATGAAACAAAGAAGTGGATGGTCACAAAAAGCAGTTTTGTCAAGCAAACAAAAAATCACCAAAAGCAAGATTAACACAAAGATTGAATTCAATCTCCCTACCCTGATGAAACAGAGCAGCCAAGATTCCTATCAAGAAATCTTGCGTGCTTTAGCCAAAAACGATGACGCTTGCAATCAACAAAAAACAAGACCAATACTCCTTATAATCAGAGAGAATTCAGAATGAGATGCTCGCTGTAAAACAAATAACTGATACTGGAAAATGACTGTTTCAGACTGACTCAAACCACCAGACAAGCCTTCAGAGACTAAAAAGATTTATAAATCTCAAAAATTGCAATATATATGCGACTTTACTTAAGTACAGGTTGCGTGTATACGCGACTGTGTTTGAGGAAACCTACGTATACGCAGGTTCACTCAAAGAAACAAGCGTATATACGCCTCTGTATCTAAGAAAAACAGCGTGTATGAAAAGCTTCAAGAAAAATAAAAAACAAACTGAAGAAACTGGCAAAGCTTAAAGTTCAAGAACAGACCAGACAGTAACAGCAAGCAGACAAGGCAGCTGAGCCCTGATTGGCTTGAAAAATACCCAAACTAGGAACAACAAGAGTGTTGTCCCCAGTGGAGTCGCCAATTCTGATAGAGGGAATTACTCCCCTAGGGATTTTTGGGTTGAAACCCTAGCAGACTGAAAGTTATCTATTCAAAGAAACATACATTCATACAACCATTATGCTATAGTAAGCAAATTCTATGATAAGGGTACGTACCTTTGGTCCTACGTTTGAGAAGGCCTTTAGGGTCCAAACCCTTCTTGGAGTTCCCTTCTTCTCTTTTGTCCTGAAAAACAACCAATTCAAAGAACACAGCAGTACATGGACAAAACTTATAAAGAAACCATCTTCATGTTATAAAGAAAGGTAGTTAGTTACGAAATCCAAACAACCATTTACATATGAATTCTAAACATGACTATCATTAACATAAAGAAGATTCATTTCGGGAACCAAGACATGTGTTTCTTTTATTATAGACAAATAAAGTACATAAAAAGGAATATGTTCACCTGAATCACCTTCAGCAGGCTCCAAGCAAAGCTTCCTTCCAGATCTGTTCCAGCCTCAAGCCTCTAACAAAACTCCTTCACTGCCTCTCTCCATGATGTCATAAATGGTGGATAAACATCAACACACAAGGAAACAAAGGTTTCCTGTACAAAATGGGGGAAGTGCAGAAGGCACAAAGGACTTCAGACCTGGTCAAGGGAAAAATCTCAGCATAATAACCTTTCTCTCTCTTCTCTCCTCCCTCAGGCCTTCCCTTTGAGGTCTTTTTATGCCATCTCCAAAGTAGTTTTTTAGTTAGGAGTTGGTTGGGAACAGTTGGGCCACGGGCACTAACAGGTGATCAGCAGGTAAAACGCGTGATCTCCGCCCGAAAATGAGGAGTTTTATATTTTTTTAAGTGTTTTAATACATACACGCGGGTTGGCTATACACATACCCGTGTATACACGCGTTTAACTCAGGGCAATGTCGCGTATAAGGGATAAAACACTGTTTTTTAAATTTTAGGACCAGGTCTGGAAGGAGGGGTTGTCCTAGGCCATGAGTACAGCATCACAAACCATAAGAGTGAGATATGGAGCTATAACACCCAGGTAGTCTGATCATCTGCAACGTGATTCACCTAATATTGATCTCGCATCATGTTGGGCGCTGGATCCCCCAAGGAAAGTTTTGGGGCTTAAAGCCCAGGTTTTGGCTAAAAATTGTAAATTCGATGTAAATACTCCGCATTTTGTGGGCGCTGAGCGCAAAGTTGTAAATGAGTCATAGGGTTGTTTGCCCTTAATTTTGTAATGTAATGTCGGCTAGAGAGATCTACCCATGGTCTGCGGACCATGGGATTGTATAAATAGAGCGAGGCTCTAAGTTGTAAGAGAATGGAATTGAATGATCATGGAATAGAAGCATAGCGGGAGATCTAAGGGTAAAGTCGAGTCTTTGGGTTGTAGAGTAGGAGAAGGCTCTGTAGCTAAGTGCGTAGAGGCCTAGTAGTCTGTAGCTGAGTGCGCAGACCCCTACAGTTGAGTGCGTAGGGCTAGTCGAGTTTGTAACTATTGAAGCATTAATAAAGAGAAGTTTTACATCAATTATGTGTATTTATTTCCTGTTTTCTGTATCAAATATATTGGGTATAGATTGCATTTTTGTTGTCTATATGGTGCGCAAACATATATAACTGTGTAGGTTAAGTGAATGTGAGTTAAAGTATATGTTTACGTGAGGTTGACGAACATCTATAAGAGGGTAAGTAAGATACACAGTGTAACTTGGGGAAGTAGCGCAGATTGCTGCCATAGCAGCGAAATCACCTCAACCCCTAGTTAAGGTTGTGCGAAGGACAATTATAGCATATCACAAAAGTATCGAAGGTCAGAATAGTGCATGAAGTAACCTGCACAAAGGTAGGCACAATTGGACTAAATCGACCACTCAGACATCTCAAGGGTGTGGAAACTTGGTTCCAACATCCCCTCATACTACTTCGGGTGAGACTTCAATCCGTGCTCCATGGGTTGATGCCAAAAGGGCCAGTAGTGTAGGGATTTGTTTGGCTAATTAACTCCAAACCTGGGTCAAGCCCCATCAAGCCAACAAATGGTTCTGTTGCTGGGATTGGAATCTGCATAGAGATGTCTGATGTCATATCATTGGAATCCAACTAAGAAGAGAATTGAAGGTTGGTTGGACAGAAGAATTCACGAGTTCACGACGTAGGAGAATAGGAACTCGTGACTGATAAAAGAAGAGAGGTTAGACTGCTACCTGTACACATAGATCCATGAAATCTTCTTCGTGTCTTTCCCTACTGAGCTATATAAGTGGATTGCGAAGCTAGAAGATAGCCAAGGAAGGTGGAAAATCAACAATCCTATTGTGTGGACCCTAGAATTAGTACGAAAGTTGGAAGCATCGAAGGATAAGATCGCACACGTCGTTGATCACTAACTCGATCAAATTAGCTACAATGAGGCAGAGTGACACTTTCTCAAAGGACTGCGAGGTAAGTACCTAAAGTCTCTGAATACTTGGATTAAAATGTTATTGTGCTAAAAGAGGGTTATACAATTACCTTGATATTTGGGGCTATGCGAAGTGTAGAAACTTACAGAAACGAAGGAAATAAGGGACCAGAAACTAGCCCTTTGATTTCACCTCTGTGAGGGGATGAGGAAGAGCTCGTGAAGGTCTCTCCATGAAGTGAGATCCATTTGATAAGACAAAGAATTATGTGAATACCACCCCCATCGACACTGCCACTAGCTTCACTGCCTTCACCTCCATCTTCACCCATACCACCTCTGCCACCACCGCATGTCAATATGGCAAGCACGATAAAGTTGTCTATGTTCAAGGGATTGGGAAATGAGGATCCAGACCAATTTTGGTTTGTTGTAAGAGCCATATGGGAAGCGTAAGGAATTAAATATGACAATATAAAGAAAGCGACATTAGTTAGTGCCATGTAGGACCGCGCGCTGACCTAGTATATTAAGAACTCCAATGATATTCTAAACGCAGGAATCACGGATATTCAAGTAGCACTAAACAGAGAATTTAGCCGGCCAAAGTCTGAAGCACAGTCGATCATTGAATTCAAAGAGATCACGATGCTACTAGGCGAGACTCCTTGGGAGCTAGATTAGAGACTGAAATGCACGATTCACGAAGCTAATATGAATCTGATGGATGGACAACACCGCGAGTGGTTTGTAGCATCGCTAATGCCACATTTAAGGAGTGCGTTATCACAGCAGAAATTAATGGCTCAGGAAGAGGCCTTAGAGATTGTGATGAGGCTGCATGAGACCCTGATGCAGGATCCTAACTTGGGAGTTCAGCAGATCCATGCGTAACTAAAAAATTTATGCCTTCAGATGTAGAGTCTGAAACAGGATAGGGCAACCTGACCAAAAGTACGCGAAGAGGTGTGGTGCGTAAAATGCAAAGGCCAAGGTCATGACAAGGACCACTGCCCAATTTTCACAAATTACCTCGCAGGAGGAGGATGGATGCCATTAAGGCTGGAAGCACAAGTAGGACCTAGCGCGATGCCTACTTTGTGGTGCGCGATTTGTCAAATAGGCGGAAAACATGCTACAGACAACTGCCATTTGTTACAAAAGCATACACAAAATTTGCAACAATTGTACTGTAACTTTTGTAGGTTGGTGGTGTTAGGGTCCTATATTAATAGGATTCATAATTTTGAATTGGATGTGATTGATCTTGTAATATTGTACATACCTTTTCTTTTTTGCATATGTTTTCTATATTAAGAAATTAAATATTTTACAGAGGGTAAGTCCTAAAAGAAATATCAAGGGAAAAAAAGAATAAGAAAGGATAAAAAAGGTGAAAATATATGAACCCCAAATGAAAACAAATCCTGAAAGTGTGCAAGTCTAGGTTCCACTACTTTTTAATTTATTGTACAAAATAATGGTTGTGTGCAGCTTGTCATAAATGCCACAACCCATGATAGTCAAACTTTTTAACCTTGACTACTTCATGCTTTAAATTTCATGATTATAGTTAGAGAATAAAAGATCTTGCCAAAATTTTTAATCTTGGCAGATCAGTAGTTAGGTAGAGAAACAAAATGTGCTCATAAGCTTAATCATAGCCATTGGAAGATATAAGGTTAGAATTAGATAGTTTACTTTTCAAAAGAAAAAGGAAAGAAAGGGTCTTCTAGATTAAATGGACCCACTAAAGTGAAGAAAAAATGTTAGGGTGAGTAAAGGATAAAGTAGAAGAAAGGTTGCAGAAGTACAAAGTTGATTGAAGCAAAAGCACATTTATTATGCTTAATCATGTGTTTCAGTGTGCAGGAGCAGTTTTGAAAGTGAAAGAATCTTTCCAAGCTGATTTGGCTAACTCCTCCTCACTTCATTTCACCCCCCACTACATACTTACTAATTTCCACTTTATCCCATCATTGCTGGTTAGAATACCCTTTTCCCTTCATTTTCACCCTTTCCCCATGGTTTCACACTTTTCCCTAGTAAATTACCCTCCAAAACTCATTCCCATACCCAAAACCCCTTTTCCCTAGTGTGAAACCCATTCCCATTTAAAAGATTATTTTCCCCTTATTGATTTCCCTTGAAAACCCATAAAACCCCCTTATATTAAGTTTTATTCCCACCCCCCGACATTATTTAACTAACTCCAGAGTTCACATTTTCCCCGAATATAAACCTTTTAACTCACCACCCTGGTGCAGTTAATAATTCCCCCACTGTATTTTAACCCTGGTCGCACTACATTTAACCCATTCATTACATATTTGACCCCGCTGATTCATTAATTAATCAAAGTTTAGTGTAATTAATTCCCCCGAGCCCCGCAAATCTCTGCCCTTGCTCCTGCCATGAAAAATTCACCGTGCAATAGCCATTAGATCTGTCACCCCAGATCTAATGGCGTGCATCCATAAGGCGTTCATTCACCTCCCGACCTTTACCCGCTAGAGAGCACGTGGGATTCGTGGTTTTTTTATAGCCATTTTTGGCTACGAGGCATCTCCTCGTTAACTTGCGTGCTCTAAGGAAAATACCACCCCACTCCAAAATGTGGTGCAATGAGCAATGAAACCGCCTCCCCGCATAAGCTCAAAACCATCACTGTTCATTATGAAATTCTCCACCAATTTCTAACCGTTGCTGGTTAAAAGGCGAAAGACACCCATTTTCACCCTTTTTCACTCATTTTCTCTGTGAAAGCCTCCTAAGCTTTCTTGCACCACCTTGAGCCTCTGCAACTAGATTTGATCGCCAACTGCCTCCTGAACATGCTCTGGAAGCCTAATTCAGCCCTCCAATGCACAACTGAAGCCACAGTACCCTCTGTAGTGACCATTCACACTAGTTTGTAGCCTATACCACCATTTCCAGGTATTTTAACAAAAAACCAGAATGTCCCTCTCAGTTTAAAAATGTACAGTGAATTCAAGAAATAATTAATTTAATTTAATTGATTTCCCCTAAATTGAGAATACTCCCCCCTGAAATAACCAAACCCTTATCCTGCAAACTGCCAATACCCTATCTTTGTACAGACCTATTCAAAGCTTCACTTATACAATCTGTACAAGCCTAATTCCCACATTTTATCCTCAAGATGGTTGCCTAGACCTCTCTAGAAGTTAGATCGGTCTCAACCCCTCACCTAGACATTGACCATTTGGCCCTAGCAGACAAGGATTTCCAAGTAAAAGACAATGCTACTTCAGGTCACCTTCTGAAGCTCCACTGCTGGAGTAAAGATAGGTTCCTAAACCATGTTGATGACATCAACCTTTGGGAATCCAATTTGCGCAAGTATATATTCCCAGAAGTTCACCCATTCTGTTATAGACATTTTTGTGTCTTACAACATTGAGCATGAAATGTCCATAATCCAAGGGATCCAAAGTCCCTAAAAGAGTTGTTCCTACCCCTAAAGGAACAAGGTCAACAAGAGACAGCTTCTCCCAAAAGTTCTCCACCAAAAACCACTCAGAAACAGTCAATTTAGGATCAATTCAGAAGCTCCACTAGCTGTCTGCGCTGAAATGCAGGGATTACACTAGCTAGGTGCACTGCAACGCAGGTGGAAGCACTACCAAGGTGCGCTGAGAGGGAAATGACAAATGGCAAGCTCATTCAATGAGGTGGAAAGACCCTGGAAGCTTCCAGAATCTTCCTCAATGACACTTGCCTCAATGAATTCGACTAGTGATGAGTAAGAGGTTCTCAACCTCCAAGTGGAAGCAAGAACTGACAGAGAGAAGCCACAAGTCAAAACATAAGCTGACTCATCCTCTCTGCTTACATCTATATATGGATCTCTCACCCAGAGGTTCAGGAGGCTGGAATTTTGTACTTTGCAGAGAATTGTTGTTGGTTTGAGATTGAGATTAGTACATTGGGTGATTTATGCTTTGTTGGAGGAGAGGAAGGGATTCTTTTGCTGGGAGGTAGATGCTGGATCAGGACTCATTTGGTTGTATCTCCTCTTGAACCTTGTTATCATATCAATAAAGCTACTTGAGTTTCTCCTATATGCTTGTATTTCAATGATGTTTTGTTATATTTGCATATTTAGTTTATATCTGATCCTAAACTAGTTATGAATGTGAATCTATATCTTTTGTGTAGTTTTCCTCTCTTGTGATCTTGCAAGAACTGGGTGAAGCTGGACCAGTGAAAGAGCAGGCAGCGGGAAGCGAATGAAAGAGAGAGTGATTGGATCGACAAACTAGCGGAAGACACCGGTTAGTTACATCCTTCTTTCTCTATTTGCATCTCATAAAGAAGAATACTCAGATAGTTTTCCTTGTTTGTTGCTAAGGCACTATCACCTCTTAGAGTGGGATAGGGGCATTCTGAATTGGATACTTTTCCCAACAACAAATTGGCGACTCCGCTGGGGAGATTATCTTGCTAGTTTATTTGTGTTTCTATTGCTATTCATTTCATAAACTCAAGAGTGCCGAATCGAACTGCATTTGCTATTTACCAATGCAAAGTAGAGATCAGACACTCTAGTCCACTCACTGGGCATGTTTATGATCTGAACAGCTGATCCACAAGTGCTCTAACAACCCTTTGTGATAGATCTTAGTCCTCCTATAAATCATCCTCCTAATTGTACCTAATTGATAGCTTTTATCCGGCCAAAAACTGTAGATTAAACTGCAAACCGTAACCCAGAACCCAGAAACAACTCTCGTTTCTGCTTCAGCACAGACTCTGTGAAGAGGTTCTGCATTTCAACGTAGGTCCCGTGAAGGCTACCTGTGCTGAAGTTCAGATTCTCTGTGTTGAGGGTGCGCTGATCAGTCTTTGCCTTGTGCAGCTGTGGTTCCCTGCTTCCTTTTGCTCAGTTTTCTCTCTGTTTTTTGCAGCCTGTTATCAGTCAGTGTACCTATCTGAAACCCCTTTTCTTTGCCTCAATTCTGCCTCAGTTGTATAAAGAAACTGTATTTGTTCTTTGTGTATTTGTTACATCATTTGCAGTTTCCCATTACGAAAGTAAACTAGTCATACTGTCGCCCCTAGATCTAGACCTGTCGTAAGTGTCGTTTTGATCTTAGGAGTGAGTTTGTTTGCTGTTCACAATTGATTTAGCTTTTACTTTTGTCTTTTGGTTTGAATTTATGCATTTCAAGTGTCGGAACAAGTAAATCATAAAGTGTCGTAATCGTCTTTTTGATTTCGAAAAAGGAACTTGTTTGTGTTTTTCACTTGAAATCGAATTCAAATTTGTACAACAGCTTTCTTTTTAGGCATCAATATTAAGAAAGTGAAAACAAATACATGCATATGTGCATTTGCATTTTGACAGTTTGTATGTTGATTTAGGGAAAAGTGCATTACTGTGTGCTCTATGCTCTTTGAGAAAAGATGGTGTCTTTCTTTTCCCCTTGTAGCTAGGATTTTCATTGTTGAAAAGATATAAAAGCTTGCTTATCATCTTTAGACTGCATTTAGGAATTGTATTATACATCTCGTGGTGATCCAGAAAGGCAAACTTATAAGAAAGATCAACCTAAAATAAATTGAATGAACTTAACAATGCTTTGTAACATAACGCACAACATAGAGGTCTAGGCTAGAGACGTGTTCCGGCGTCGTAAAACCTGGTCACTGGTCGCCTCACTGATGGTTGGGTGATTCCTCCTGAGAGACGATAAGTGCCAGTACGGATTGTGCTCCCACGTACCGTCGTGTATATATTGGGAGACCCCTATAGGAATAAAACCTTTATCCATAGGAAGCCGTGTCGGCCGCCCTACTGATCGCAATGCACTGAACACAGCATTCAGGAAGATTGACCGCCCGTACCCTAAAAAGTATTATGCGGTTTTGCGAAAAGTTTGGCACACCCTCTACCTAGAACTCCAGAGCAGTTCCTTTTGGCCTTTTTCAGACTCTATAACGGAAAAAGTCCATCCGAGCATTTGTCACTTCGGGCTCGTTAAAACATCAAAGGAGACTAGAGTCATCTTTAGCTTTTTCTCAACTCTTTAAAATTGAAAAAGCAAGTTGTGTCTAAGCGTCGTTAAAATTTATTTTAAACGGAACAATCACCCCTTTTTCCTGCGTTGATCCTTAGGTTGAGAAAATGGAGCCCACCAACCAAGGAATTCCCCTTGGTGGAAATCCTAGTCCCTTCTCCTCATGGGGAGATGTTGGTGCGCCCCATATGGCCACATTGTCGCTTCCAGGACTGAAAATTGGCCTGTCGGTCTGGCTCTTCTCAACCAATGTCGTTCAGAACACCACTATTCCTGAACAGTCGAATCAACAATTAGACGAGTCCAGAATTTCCCACCAACCTTCTACTTCCTATAATTCTTCCTCTCTTCCTTCCTCTTCGCGTGACGGAACTAGTAAGACTAAAAACCAAGTTCCTAAGGAGAAGAAGGAAAAGAAGAAGAAAGAGAAAAAGAAGAAGGAGCCAAAGGCAAATAAGGGAAAACAAGTGTCGTCTGATGAAAATCCACACACAGCACTGACCAGGCCTAAATCGCCATGTGTCATCTGCAAGGGAGACCACTTTCATAGAGATTGTCCCTGCATCCCTCGGATACTAAGGGACTGGTCTCCCCGTTTGCACAATCCGGTGTCGTCAACCTCTGATAGCCATGTTGAAAGTACACTGTCAACTAGCGAAAGTGAAGTTCTAGGACAGAAAGGGAGGGCTAGACCTCCCTGTAGATTGTGCGAAGGCAACCATGCCCTCCACCATTGTCCCTTCTTAGACGAGGCTAAAAGAGTCTTGGAAGATCGTCCGGTTTCACCGTTACGACTTCCTCCTAGATATCAAAAACTCTTGCCAAGTCCTTCGTTAGTTGAGAATCGAGTTGGCCCACTCAAGTGGTCAGCTGAAGCGTCTATCATTGAGGATAAACCGACTGAATCAATACCAGACGAAAGTCAAAAGGTTGAGGCGGCAGTTGACCCGGTCTTGCCTTCAGAGGATTTATCTTCGAATGATACAGTCACTGAAGAGGATAAGGATGACACCATCCAAATTCTCTTCATCAACACAGACTCCAACGAACACGAAGGCAATGCACCCATTTCTTTATCGCAGGAAGGAAATTCGTCAGAGCGATATCCGGCCGTCTACTCGGTCCCACCACCAAGCAACCTAGTTGTATCCTTCGACTAGAACCAACTAGGCAGACCCCAGTTGCCAGCGAGCATACCATTCAAAATTATCGTTCAAATATACCGAATGGTCATGGCTGGCACCATCATTGATGAGGGGGCATCTGTGAGTATCCTTTCCTCTATTGCTTGGAAAGTGCTTGGTTCGCCAACGCTTTTGCCTGAAATGAGAAATCTGACAGGCTTCGATAAAGGAACTAGTCGACCTTTAGGGATCCTCCCCAATGTGCCTATCACATTGAAAGGGAAGACCGTTCAAATGAACGTGATGGTCGTTCAAGGACCCTTGGATTATAACCTACTCCTTGGACGAGACTATATATATTGCATGGGAGCCATCATCTCCTCACTCTTTAGAGTAATGTGTTTTCCACACGAAGGAAGAGTGGTCAAGCTCGTAGACCAGCTTTCATTTCTTGGATCACGCATCACAAATAGTCATATACCATCCCTAAATGGTCTCTTCGCACAAGAAATGTCTCAACCCACGGTCCGTCCTCCCGATGAGCGCGAGTGATTCGGAAGGATATGACTGAAACCCAGGGGGCATGCATCCTGGTCTGCTTCGGTAGGAAACTTCGGGTATAGGGTAGGTTTCCGCGGGAGAGTATGACTAGTCCGTACCCCGTCCGTGATTGGAAGAGGGGTTGTTCAAGAATAGGATTCTCTTGTCAAAGTTATGTGAGTTGACAGAACTGAGTCAATCACCTTTGTCTATCTCGGTAGACATCGCCAAAGAAGTGTTTTGTTTGCTGTGTGAATAGAACAATCTTTGGGTGACCTGTAAGAGGTAGGCCTCTCTCGCTAAAACAAATGTTTTATCGGACTAAAGTAGGGGTAACTTTGAAACTCTATTTTATACCTGGGGGCATGCAAGCCTTTTGGAGTGCAAGCAAGGGGCAGTTATTTATTTTTTAAATTTTTAGGTCCTCCCTTTAAACCTGTAGGTCTAACCCTTTAAACTCGTAGGATTAGTCGTTTCCAAGCTTGCATAAAGAAAGGATTCCGGGGCAAAGCTTTATGAGGTGCAAGCCCCATAAAAAATGGCATCTTAAATGAGACATTCTTATCTTATGACTGGAATCGAGCAGTTTTAGCACATAGTTCATGCTCGTTAAAAAATAAACATAAGATCGAGCAGTTTTAGCACATAGTTCATGCTCGTTAAAAAATAAACATAAGATCGAGCAAGTGTTTCAATCCGCGTTTAAGCTCGTTAAAAAATGAACTACCCGGTAAATAACCACTGCGAATGTAGAGTTATCAGCCATTAAAGCCTTGGTCGTGTTTGCACCGTCACCTCCACTTTTCCATTGGCCGATCATTCACCTCCATTTGATTGTTTACCCATTTTGAGGAACAACTACGAAGAGTGATTTCACTAGCCATCCTTGTGACACTGCCGTGATTGGAAAATTCCAAACCTTGCATGGAATCAACTGCTAACCCGTTTATCACTCGTTCCTCAAAAGACAAGTCTTCTTTAAGCTCTTTTCATCTGACTCGTAAAATATGAAAAGATTGCCGAGTTTTGGCCTTCCAGCTCGTTAAAGCGACCGGAAGTGCTATCCCTCCTCTAGATTTTAATCTTTTTGGACCTGAGGGATTATTTCATAAAAAGATCGAGTGCTTGTTTTGGTCGACTCGTTAAAACTATCGAAAATTCATCCCTTCTGTATTGTTTTATACATTTTTGGACTTAAGGGATTAGATGACGAAAAAGGAACTTTGGAGTTATCTTTACGTACCTTTTCAGACTCTCTAAAATTGAAAAGGACCGAGTTATCTTTGTCGTTAGACCCGTTAAAAAAAAAAACATTAATAGCGACAAACTTGTCTTTAGACGAGAACGAGTTTCACTATCGCTAGGCTCGTTAAAACATAGCGATGGGTTTTCCCGAAGGGAAAATTATAGAACAAGCATATGTTATCCTCCTCAAGCTTGACAAAAATAAAGAGGTACTGGTCAGAAATGACTGGGGAAAAATTGGGAAGAAACTCAAAGAACTTTTATTGGTAGCAAGTCGCTCTTGAACATGACACTTCCACTCTGTGCCTGAGTCGGGTTGGGTTGTTTCATTCACCGGTCACATCACCATGGTCTCGCCAATACCATCCATCTTTGGGGTAAATGCTACCAATCCATCACACAAGTGTCGCCGATATGTTCAAGAGAAGTCATCCAGAGAAGTCAACCGTGTCCCATCCACTACCATACATTATCCTTCATCCTTTCATGACCGCCACCCTGAACCATATATCATCAGATCGTTTTCACCTCCATCAAAATCATTTGCTCTGTTCCGTGTCACTGATGTGGGATTCGTTAAGGCCCTCCTTTGACGGATCGCTTCTTGTCGACATCAGCTCATTATCCAAGAAGTTGATCTAAGAACACCCCCTTCAGTACTTTGAAGCTTGCATGCCTCAATGACAAGTTTCTCACTTCCGGCGACAGGTATACGTCAATGACTTTCGACCGGAAGATTTTGCGTGGTGTTCGATGCCAAGTCCTTTATTCACACCACGTGAATTGTACTGCAGTACCTTGAGGGTCATTATCATTATCGGTGATTCCTCTCGCGCTTGTTAACAGTTTACATCATTGACTGGTAATCAAGCGATGTCTTTCCATGTTCGACTTCAGAACATTTCTCACATGGATCGACTTGTACTTAGAGTGAAGATCGAACGAGATTGAAGACCCCGGATCTAGTTTCATCCATCCGGGCTGCGATATATATTCAAGAAAAAAATTAAAGACATTGACATGTACAACATTGCAGCAGATAATCATCCTACCAAAAGGATGATGATTTCATCAAAATCATCAGTCTACCATCAGACGATTGTCTGTTCTATGTACAGAAAAATGAATTTATAAAACTGAGCATGGGAATGCCCGCCTCAGCTAGATCATGAAAGCAGTATGAAAAATAATGTATTGTATTGTATCTTATTACAGGTCTCCTCCCAGCATTGGAAGAACTTCGGATCCTCCTAATAAAGCATTTCACCCGATAAACGGCCTCATACTTTAGGGGGCAACTGTTATAGACATTTTTGTGCCTTACAGCATTGAGCATGAAATGTCCATAATCCAAGGGATCCAAAGTCCCTAAAAGAGTTGTTCCTACCCCTAAAGGAACAAGGCCAACAAGAGACAGCTTCTCCCAAAAGTTCTCCACCAAAAACCACTCAGAAACAGTCAATTCAGGATCAATTCATAAGCTCCACTAGCTGTCTGCACTGAAATGCAGGGATTACACTGGCTAGGTGCACTGCAACGCAGGTGGAAGCACTACCAGGGTGCGCTGAGCGGGAAATGACAAATGGCAAGCTCATTCAACGAGGTGGAAAGACCCTGGAAGCTTCCAGAATCTTCCTCAATGACACTTGCCTCAATGAATTCGACTAGTGATGAGTAAGAGGTTCTCAACCTCCAAGTGGAAGCAAGAACTGACAGAGAGAAGCCACAAGTCAAAACATAAGCTGACTCATCCTCTCTGCTTACATCTATATATGGATCTCTCACTCAGAGATTCAGGAGGCTGGAATTTTGTACTTTGCAGAGAATTGTTGTTGGTTTGAGATTGAGATTAGTACATTGGGTGATTTATGCTTTGTTGGAGGAGAGGAAGGGATTCTTTTGCTGGGAGGTAGATGCTAGATCGGGACTCATTTGGTTGTATCTCCTCTTGAACCTTGTTATCATATCAATAAAGCTACTTGAGTTTCTCCTATATGCTTGTATTTCAATGATGTTTTGTTATATTTGCATATTTAGTTTATATCTGATCCTAAACTAGTTATGAATGTGAATCTATATCTTTTGTGTAGTTTTCCTCTCTTGTGATCTTGCAGGAACTGGGTGAAGTTGGACCAGTGAAAGAGCAGGCAGCGGGAAGCGAATGAAAGAGAGAGTGATTGGATCGACAAACTAGCAGAAGACACCGGTTAGTTACATCCTTCTTTCTCTATTTGCATCTCATAAAGAAGAATACTCAGATAGTTTTCCTTGTTTGTTGCTAAGGCACTATCACCTCTTAGAGTGGGATAGGGGCATTCCGAATTGGATACTTTTCCCAACAACACATTCCCAGAAATTGTACATTTTTTTCATCCCTGTTATATCCCTAGCCAAAGGGTTATTGTTGCCCCAAACCATGAGTTATTATTCACCATTACACCTGAGTCAATCAACCAAATGCTTCAAATCAAATATAGCCCCAATATAACCCCTCTATCCATTGGAAACTTGTTGGACTTATACATCACATTAGACCAAGTGAAAATCAAGAAAATTTTCCAGAATTTTATCATTGAAGAGTGCTATACTCCTACAAATACCCCACCCTATGTTGCAACCATTTTCTCAGAAACTGGCAGACACATAATCACCATGATTTCATGCATCCTAGGATACACTTCATATGATCATGTGGATGTGGTAATCCTGGCCTTCCTATCCATTTTCACTCCAGGCAAGCCTCCTATTATCATGTATGACTATGCTCAGTTCATTGCAGACAGAATGCATGGACAATTCACCAGACTGCCCATTGAAAGAGTTTTCAAATACTCTTCAGTGTTGTGTTATATGTTTTTTATTACTAGACAGATAAGTTCCCATTGAGCATCTAGAAGTTGGACACCAGGGGAAAGGAGAGATCAGTGGTCTACTGGACACCCTTGGTCTAGAAGCTTTCCACAACATTTACCTACAAATACTTCATAGACTCCTTTGTGTACCCAGTCATGAACATGCTGGCTTCTGATACTCAGCCTAGAATCAACCAAGACATCAAGAGAGTGCTGCAATTGGAAAAGAACAACAAGGTGGGAGACTGGTACCTCTACCAGAACCACATTGAGATCAGAATCTATGGCTGCCAGTTAGCCCCTTTTAAATTTCTAAAATACCTCCCTATGAGGATATTTTCCCTTGAATATTTCAAACAAATCATCAATTTTGATGACGTCCACTTCTTATCTGCTAAGAAGAAAACCCATTTCAAGGTTAAAACTAATTGGGCCCATTCATTTGCAACAATAGAGAGGCTGGACTAGAGGCCAATAGGTTACTACAACAAATGAAATTCAGAAACAACTTCATATGGCAGTATGACCCTCATGGGGTTATAAACAAGTTGAGACTTAAGGTCAAAATGGCACCTTACATCCACCACCCAAGACCAGACATTGAACAGTTTGCCAACCAATCTGAGTGGGTGGAGAACACATTGATTGATATGGACAACACAGTTGTGGATGTTGAGAACACACTGATTGATTTATGAAAGCAATTTTACCAGAGCTCTTTCTTGCAGGTTCTAGAAATAGGAGAACTAATGAATGTTCATCCTGTGCCACAAACCCCAGCCAATGAGAAGAATAATCCTAAGAGGAACAAGGAAGAGGCATCCAGCTCTACCATGGAGACTATTGATCATCCAAAAATGGATCCTGGATAAACCTCTAAATCTAAAAGACTTCATATAAGAGGTGAAAGGTGCCAAATGGCACACATCCTTTGTAAATCAGAGGAAAATGAAAGTCACAGGCTGCTCTCAGAAATAGTCTCATTGCAAATATCTCCTCATTCTGAATCCAATGCAACTTGAATGGGAAAAAAAAGACTTCAAATGAAGAAGTTATCACAAAGAGAAGCTCCCTTTGTTCTTTGGGAAAAGAGGAAAAGATCCTTTAAAAATGGGCGAAAGACCCTTATAAGGGAAAATCGCATCGCATGAGGCCAAGACTTAAATTCAAGTGGAAGGCACCCTCGATCAGCAACCTTCAATGATTAGATCGCAGGTCAGATCGGAGAAAGACAGTGTATATGAGGCAAAGGTCTCGGGCTGAACGATATGCTGATTGCCGATATCGGTGAATTGCAATCGGCGATGCCATGAGGCAAGGGAAGGACTCCACGACACGCGATATGTCGATCACTGATATCACCGGATCACGATCAGCGTCAGCAGCAGTCACACCATATGGCTTACCCTGAGTCTCCGCGATACACGCGACTTGTGATATATACACATATATGCGGACCCGACGGGGCTATGAATGCCAATACATAATATTTCAGATCCGGACCAAAGCCATTTTCATGGGATTTTTCGGTATTTTAATGTAATTTTAAAATACAAAGGGAAACCTTGGAACAAGTCATTGGCAATTTGCGATAGCTATAAGGCACAGACCCGATAAGATTATGGGTGTGATTTCATAACATTTGAAGTCTAGCTAAATGGCTAAAGATGTGTTTTTCGCGCGTTTCTCTGTGTATTGCATTATGTGTCCATTTCTGCATAGGAAGGGAAAACGACCAGTTTTCCGGTACATTGGTCCCTTTCCATTGGAAACAGCCATCACACCTGTTCATTATGAAGCTTATAGAGTTGCAGAGAATGATTATGCACAGAGAAAATGACTGTGGTAGCCGCAAAGCCGGAAAACAGAGAGCCCGAAAGGGAAAACAAATAGACAATGCCAATTTGACTTAAAAGTCATGAATGTCAAGGACAGTGGGTGGCTGAGTTGATTATGGGTTTCTATTGTTGATCCTTGAGGTCTTGCTATTGAAATTAAAGCCAAAGCAGGAAGCTAAGGCAAGAGAGGTAGCGGAGAAGGCAAAGAAGCAGCGCAGAAGCCAAAGAGGCAGCATAAAATCCAAAGAGGTAGCGAAGAAGCAAAAATGCAGCCAAGGGAGTCACTTAGAGTTCAATTAAAAGCCCAAAGAGCTGTAAACTATATGAGGGTAGAAAGAAGCTAGAACTGAAGAGCCAGAGCTAGAGCTAGAGCCAAATAGCCAGAGTCAGAGCCAAAGAACTAGAACCAAGAGTCAAGAGCCAAAGCTTCAAGAGCTAGGGAATGACATGGTGTCTGAACCCAATGTTCTAAGCAAAACAGTTGGAGTTGAGCCAAAGAGCTTGTAAAAAAGACTTATACCATAATCCCAGAGAGTGTAGTCGAATTTACTAGAGCTCACAGAGATGTAGCCTAAGAGTTGTGGGTGAACTCCTAATTAAATTTTTGTTTCAGTGTGATTGTTTATTGCTGCTTTATTTTCTGTTACATGTATTTATACATCAGTTTCAACACATTAATTTATAGCACAACAACAGAGTTGAAAGCAAGTAATTAGTTGAAAACAAGTACAAGCATACACCCATATTTTCAAGCATTTCTTAATTCCACATTAGTTAATCAATAAGACTTGGGAAAATTTAAAGCTTTGGAAGTGGGAGAGGTTCTTGTAAGTTATACAAGAAGCCTAAGTGCCCCATTTTCAAATTAGGTGGTATCAGAGCTTAAGTTTGATTAACCACACCTTTAAGAAGGTTATATCAGAACGCTTGATTGCCAAAGCAAAGACTATTTGTCTGAAAGGTGTTTGAACAACAAGAGGTTGATTGTATGCTTTTTTTACAGACTGACTATTTTTTGAGTTTGCAGAGGTAAAGAGAAAGCTATTGCTATCTTAGTCCAGGAAGGACAAATAGGAAGAAGGGATAAAGGAATTCTTCTATCCCAAAGGACCTCAAGGCAATCTAAAGCACAAGAGGTTTGTTGCGAGAGGTTGCTTAAATAAGCTCTTTATTTATCTTGTTGAAGTTTGTTTTGTTCATTGGCATAATGAAAACTTTTGCAAGTGGGTCCTCAAATTCTGCGTTCTTCACAAGATTCTTTGATGAAGACTGTTTCTGGGAAAACTAGTATTCCTAAAGAATGCTAGCCCTCTAGGTTTGGTAGCTACCCTAGAAACAATAGTTTAAAGCTATTCAACGATTTCTTCTATGTGTAACAGATAAGAGAAAGATAATGGAACCAACCTGGAACTTCCACTTGATCCCTTACTTGATCTCTCTCCCCTTTGACAGAACCTGCAACTCCTCCCCGTACTTAACACACTTGGAGAGTACCTGCACAAGTACAACAACAAAGAACCATCAAAGCATCATGATCTATTACAACATAAACATTACAAAATTAGATATATAATGAACAAATGATAACATTCACAAATGATAACATTCACAATTGCACAATCAAATGGAAGAAAACTTGAAGAAATTTATTAATAGAAGGGATAATTACAACTCAGTTGTTTGATCCAGCATCATCCTCCCCACTTCAATCCTTCTTCACCTCATGAAATAGCAAGATCACGCATACAATACAATGCTCTTTCCTTAATTACAAACTATCAACACGTACTTGCAATTCACAACATTCCAGCCTCTAGATCTCTTGGATGAGGGATCCATTTATAGATGAGTACAAGGGTGTGAGTCATCCATGGGGTTTTATTAGTGTCATTCCACTTGTTACGTGCCAAAATATGTCTATAACAGTTACCCCCTAAATCATGAGGTCATAAATATTCATGTCGGGTGAAATGATTTATCATGAGGATCCGAAGTTTCGAACTAGAAGGTGACTTGCATCAGTTATAGTACAATACATTATCATAATATGATTTTCATGATCTAGCTGAGGGAGGCATTCCCATGCTCAGCTTTATAACTTTCATTTCATGTACATAGATCAGATAATCGTCTGCAGATACAGGCTAGTGATTCTTCAGATATAGATTCATCATCCATGGTTAGGATGACCATCTGTGCAGATGTTTTTTACATTTGATGTTTTTATATCCCTGAATATATTGCAGCCTGAATAGATGAAACTAGATCCGAGATCTTCAAACTCGTTCAATCTTCACTCGATGTACAAGTTAATCCATGTGAAGAGATGTTCTGAAGTTGAACATGGAAAGACATCGCCTGATTACCAACCAATGATGTAAGCTGTTAACAGATGCGAGAGGAATCACCGATAATGATAATGACCCTCAAGGTGCTGCAGTACAATTCACGTGGTGTGAATATATGATCTGATGTCGAACACGACTCAAAATATTTCGGTTGAAGGCCATTTATGTCAACCTGTCACCGGAAGTGAGAAACTTTCCATTGATGTATGCAAGCTTCAAAGCACTAAAAGGGTTGTTTCTAAGTCAACTTATTGGATAATGAGCTGATGTTGACAAGAAGTGACTCGTCGTAGGAGGGCCTTGACATATCCCACATCTATGACACGAAACGAAGCAAATGATTTTCTGGAGGTGAAAACGAACTGATGACACAAGGTTCAGGAATGTCGGTCATGAAAAAATGAAGGTTGGAGGTATTGCAGTAGATGAGACATTAACTGGATGGTGATTTATCAATTGAATGACTTCGCTTGAACATGTCAGCGACACTGAGATGAATTGGTAGCGCTAACCCCAAAAAATGGATGGTATGAAAGACCAATGGTGAGATAATTGGTGAACAGAATAACCCAACCCAACTCAATAATGGAAATGAAGTGAAAGTGTCATGTTCAAGAGCGACCTGCTACCATAAATTCTTCAAGTTTTTTCCCTTTTTTCCCCAGTCATTGCTGACCAGTACCTCTTTATTTTTGTCAAGCTTGAGGAGGATAACATATGCTTGTTCTATAATTCACCCTTCAGGCAAACCTGTCACTATTTGATGTTTTAACGAGTCTAGCGATAGTGAAACTCGGTCTCGTCTAGAATGGACAAGTTTGTCACTATTGTTTTAACGAGTTTAATGACAAGGATAACTCGGTCCTTTTCATGTTTAGAGAGTTTGAAAAGGGATGAAAAGAAAAATCCACAAGTTCTTTTTCATAAAGTAATCCCTCAAGTTAGAAAAAGGATAAAATAATACAAGAGGGATGGCATTTCCAATCACCTTAACGAGCTAAAAATGACAAGTGCTCGACAATATTTTCATGTTTAACGAGTCTAAAAAAGGTTTAAAGAAGACTCGATTTCTTTTTCATAAAATAATCCCTCAAGTCCGAAAAGGGATAAAATAATACAAAAGGGATGACTTTTCCAATCACTTTAACGAGCTAAAAAAGACAAGCGCTCAACAATCCTTTCATGTTTAACGAGTCTGAAAAGGGTTTAAAGAAGACTCTATTTTGAGGAACTAGTTGTGTCTTGGGTAGAAACTGGTTCCAGTGATGTTGGAACTTCTCAAAACATGTTGAATTCTATGAAGAGGCTGGCTAATAAGACCACTCATTGCAACTGTTCCTCAAAAAGGGTAAAACAACCAAGTGAGAGCATTTGATCAGCCAAAGGGATGGTTGTGATGCAATGTACACAACCAAGGCTCAAAGGCTGATAGAATGGTAATCACAAAGGTTAATTATTGAGAATGGGTTCATTTTTAGACAAGCTTGAACCATGGGGGAACTATGTTTGGATTCGGTTTCATGTTTTCACAAGCTCGAAATGAACAAACTATGCTTGGAGTCAGCTTCATTTTTACACAAGCTCGAAACAACCAAAACTATGCTTGAAGTCAGTTTCATTTTTACACAAGCTCGAAATGACAAAACTATGCTTGAATTCAGTTTCATTTTTACACAAGCTTGAAACGACAAAACTATGCTTGAATTCAATTTCATTTTTACACAAGCTTGAAACGACAAAACTATGCTTGAAAAAATGGTTTGCATGCCCCCAACATGATGAAAAGGAGAGTCTCCTATAACTAGATGGAAAATCACTGCGGTGAAGCAGGACGGTTATCCAACACCTTCTTGGTTTCGTCCAGAATAGACAAAGGTGAATGGTGTGATAGACCAATCACATAACCTACAGGGAAACTTATCTTTACCATTAGGTGCATGCCCCCCAAGCTTCATTACATTCACTAGACTACTCATGGCTATCAGGTGGATGGAATGAAGGTTCAAGTGTTACGATTGATGTAAATGGACTATTTAGGGATGATGATTGACTTGGAGCTAAGCTTGGACCGGGGAATGAAAGCTGGTCAATGGTGACAATCTTACCTTCATGCGGGAAACGAATCACTCGCAAGAGTGTTGAAACAATAGCTTCCATGTTATAAACATAGTAATGCCCAAGAAGTAAATTGTAACCTAACAGTCCCGGGACTACCATCACATTGAGATAAATGATTTTCCTTCACAAAGTAATAGGTAACTTAGGAAGGATCCCTAACGGTCAATTGGTTCCTTTGTTAAAGCCTAACAAATCCTGTGGAACTGGTATAATCAGTGGTGAACCAAGCGCTTTCCAAGCAGTTGAGGAAAGGATATTCACTGATGCACCTTCATCTATAATAGTGCCAGACACGATCATTTTACAAACTTGTACTATGATCTAGAAAGGTACGTAGGAAGGAAGGTGGGATCTTGCTAGTCGATCCCAATCAAAGGAAGTGACTAGACTACTTGGAGGGGGTACAATAGAAATGGGAAAATTACCTCCTTTAGTTACAAGAACTGGAGGATTTTCCTCCTATTTTGAAGGTATAGGTGGATTTCCCCCAAGCTCATTAGAATCTGAAGTAAAAAAAAGAACTTGAACAATATCATTTTCACTCTCTTCAGGAAAGGTACGATTAGCTGAAGGTGAAATTGGGTCAACTGTTACCTCAAATTATTGACTTTTTTTGGGTATAGACTCATAAGATTCACTTTCAGAGAGAGTGGTTTCAACTGACGGTCGATTTAAGTAAGCTGGTTTTTCAACTAGTGAAGGAATTAGGGAGATTTTCCTGTAACTAGATGGAAGTCACTGTGGTGAAGCAGGACAGTTATCCAACACTGTTTTGGCTTCATCCAAAAAAGGACAAAGGTGAAGGGAATGATTTCCTTCACATAACCTACATGGAATCCCGACCTTTCCCTTTCATCCATGAACTTTACTATCACTAGTTGATGGTGTGTTACCAACATAATCTCCAGAGGTTAATGACATGGGATGGTGTGAACAGGAAGACCATTCTTTCAAGATCCGAGGAAAGCAAGGACAATCTCGATGAAAATGGTCTCCCGCACAAATTATGCATGGATATTCAGCTTTGGGAAGTTTAATGGATGGATTTTCATTAGATGATGCATTCAAAGCAATTGGTGCTTGGTTTCCTCCTTGCTGAATTGGCTTCTTTTTCTTCTCCTTCCCTTTCTTCTTCTTCTCAGCCACCAGGTTACTAGTATCACTACTTTCACCAAGCGAAGAGGAAGAAGGGGAGGGAGAAACAAATGAGGAAGAAGGCAAAGGGTCAATTTGAGGTTCAACTGGAGGTATACTCAAGTGCGGAGAAATCACGACATTTTGAATCACAGAGGTTGAGAACAGCCATACTGGCAGGCCAATGGTAAGTCTCGGAAGGGACAATGTAGCCATATAAGGAGCACCAATATTTCCCCAAGAAGGAAAGGACTAGGATTCCCCTCAAAAGGGATTCCTTGGTCAGTGGACTATGGATTCGTCGCCATATGTCTCAACCTAAGATCAACTAAGGAACATGGATGTTATTCCGAATTAAATTAATTTTAATGATGCTTGGACACAACTTTGCTTTTTCAGTTTTTAAGAGTCGAGAAAAAGCTAAAGATGACTTTAGTCTCCTTCGATTTCTAATGAGCCTGAAAGGACAAGTGCTCAGATGGACCTTTTCTTTTAAAGAGTCGAAAAGGAACAAAAGTGACTACTCTGGAATATCTAGATAGAGGGATTACCAAACCAATTGAAAAACTGCAATATACGCCTTGGTGATAAATTAAAAAGAAAATACCAAGGACTTATGTATGACAGTCAATCTTCCCGAATGTTGTGTTTAGTGCATTGTGATCAATAAAGTGGCAGACTCAGTTTCCTATGGATAAAGGATTTAAGCCTATTATGGTCTCCCAATATATACGCGACAGTATGAGAGCACAAGTCCATGCTAGCACTTTTTGTATCAAGGAGGAGGAATCACCCAACCTTCAATGAAAATGATAGCCACTAGTTTTAACGACGCCGGAACACGTCACTAGCCTAGACCTCTAGATATGTTACGTTAAGTTCCAAAGCGTTGTTAGGTTCATTGAAGTTCATTTTAAAGTTGATCCTGTTTAGAGTTTTCCTTTCAATGGTTCACCGCGTGATGATGATATGAAATTCCTAAGATGCAATCTACAATGATAAACAATCGTTGTTTGTTTGAACAATGAAAATCCTAGCTACTAGGGAAAGAAGATAATAGTGCTTTTAAACAAAGAGAAAAGAGCACACACTAGTGCATTTCCCTAAATTTTATTTTCGCACACAAATCTAAAAATATGCTAAATGAAAATGCATGTATTTTTTTTTGTTCTTCTTAATGTGAAAAATTCCAAAAAGGAAAACTAAATGCTACAAAGATCTGAAATATTTCACTCAAAATGACATTTTCAACAATTTCTTCTTCAAAAGAGAAGGAAGACTCCACGAAACTTTTCAATTTTTGAATAAAAATTCTTTCGACACTTCAAATATAAACAAATCAAATCAAATGCATGAAGAAAAAGTTCAATCGATTATCAAGGGAAGGAAGAATTCACGACACTTCTCTTTTTGACACAAAACGACAATTACGACACTTTTTGTACGAAAGCGACAAACCGATTTAAACAAATTTTCGACAAAGGATTGTAAATGAAAAACAAATACACAAAAAACATGCACTAATCCTAATGTAATTGAGGTTGATCTAAGTGATACAAATAAGCTTCAGTAAAGAGGCATTGTTCATATGCATCAAAACAACCAAACAACACTAAAATAAGGTCAAAAACCCTCAATTTATAGAATGGAAAAAGAGTTCAGTCAATCATCACACCTAGGCTTCACAGAATATGAGATTCATTGCACTTATTTCACTTTGGAAGTGCTATGCATACTGAGTCACAGTGGGAGACAGTGCGATGGTCCAGGGAGTGCAACTAAAACGGGTTTTGGCTCAAATGTGGAGCTGTTTTCAGTGAATTAAGGTGAATTTTGATGAACAATAAAGAGCAAAGTATGATGGAGTGTCTTGAGAGGTTATTGAGCTACCAAAAGGGAATATAGATGTGCTTTCAAGACAGATGTTCAATTCATAAACTAAACCAAAGATTGACTGAAGCAGCATTCATCTACTATGTAATTGCAAAGCAAGAGCAGTTCAAAGGCTACCTGTCTAACTTCAGGCGCTGTCTATAGTTTATCAAATTTGAACATAAAACAAACAATAACAACAAACAAACATCTAATCATTCCCCAGCTGGGTCACCAATTTGTTTCTGGGAAAACTAGTATTCCTAAAGAATGCTAGCCCTCTAGGTTTGGTAACTACCCTAGAAACAATAGTTTAAAGCTATTCAATGATTTCTTCTATGTGTAATAGATAAGAGAAAGATAATGGAACCAACCTGGAACTTCTGCTTGATCCCTTGCTTGATCTCTCTCCCCTTTGACAGAACCCACAACTCCTCCCCATACTTAACACGCTTGGAGAGTACCTGCACAAGTACAACAACAAATAACCATCAAAGCATCATGATCTATTACAACATAAAAATTAAAGAATCATATATATAATGAACAAATGATAACATTCACAATTACACAATCATATGGAAGAAAACTTGAAGAAATTTATTAATAGAAGGGAGAATTACAACCCAGCTGTCTGATCTAGCATCATCCTCCTAGCTTCAATCCTTCTTCACCTCATGAAATAGCAAGATCACTCCAACAATACAATGCTCTTTCCTCAATTACAAACTATCAACACTTACTTGCAATTCACAACATTCCAGCCTCTGGATCTCTTGGATTAGGGATCCATTTATAGATGAGTGCAAGGGTGTGAGTCATCCATGGGGTTTGATTAGTGTCATTCCACTTGTTACGTGCCTAAATATGTCTATAACAAAGACATGAAGCAAGAATTGTCCACCATGATGGATATGGTGAGAGAAATGTATGAGGATGGAAGGAAGAGCAGTAGACTTCGAGAGCAGTTGAATTCCATGAAGGGAGAGAAGTAGTTGCTTACTGAAAAATTGCAGGAAATGAAGAGGCAAATTCATATTGCAACTATGAACCTGAAAAGGATGCATGAGTTGGAGACACAACTCTTTGTTGCCCAAGAACCCTTAGTTAAGTATCAGCTTGAAGAAGAGGTAAAACATTCCAATTTGTCTTCAAATTCTTTTGAGAATGCTTGTATTGGTTCTTTTGAAAGACATACTAGAGGCATAGGTTCCAAGCTAATGTCCAAGATGGGATATGAAGGAAAGGGCTTGGGAAAGCATGCACAAGGTATTATTGAACCAATAATGGTTGAGGAAAGGCCTAAGTATTTGGGTCTTGGCTATGGAAAATCTTATGGAGAGAATTCTAAAGTTTCCATGAATGCCATTGAAACAGTCCCAAGAAGGAGTTTCAGTTCACGTCCTCTATCTCAAAAGTGTGAACGTTGTATTCAAGAGGAATGCAATGGCTTGAAACATCATTTTCAGGATGCAGGTGTTCAGAAGCACACACTTGAACCAGAGAGTTGGGGAGACTCCAACAACCTTAAAGAGATTGATGGTGTTCCAAAGGGAGCTACTTCTTAACTCAATTCACCTCCTCATGAAGGCAATAAAAGTGAAAGTGAAAGGTATAAATATGGTTCTAAACATATTCCTTTTGATTGTGCAAAGCATGATAAATTTCCACATAAGCATGGGAAAATAATTGCATGTTCCTTTTGTGGTTTGGATAACTATGATGTTTCTAGATGTTGGAAGAGAATGGCCACATATAGGAAAATTTTGAAGGAAAAGAAGCAAGAAGACAAAGGTCCATTAGACAAGGCAAATCATGTTGTCAAGAGGATGCACATGTAGTGCACTTACTACCATAAGCAAGGACATCTTGCTGTAAAATTTTGGACACTGAATCCAACAATTCTTCCACCAAAGCTGAAGAAAGTGGAAAGAGAAGAAGGCCAAAATGGAAAGGAAGATTCCATGAGTGATGTGTCTCAAAATGATTCACATGATGATGCTAATGTGCAAAAAAAGGTAGCACCTTTGAAAGGGATTAGTAAGAATTAGTTAGATTTATTATCTGATTGAGATTGCATGTCTATTGATGCATCTACACTATATTTCATTTCACCTTCGAAAGTACAGTTTGCTTAAGTGAAAGTTGAAGTATGAAATTCATGCATGAGCAGGAGATGCATGAACACAGGGATGTTGATGATTTCCTTGTTTTTGAACATGTATGTGTAATCAACTTGTAGGGTTGATTGCTTTGACATGCATGTGATGCCATGTTGACTTGGGAGAAGTTATCTTGGTCTCCAAATGGAGATAATGATGAAGTGTTTCATCTTTTGAAAAAGAGTCCTAATGGTCTTTTTCTACATGATTGACTTGAAGGGTCATTTGTTTAAGGCATATTTTGTGGGCTTGTTATCTATTCCATCATTTGTATGCAGATACAAGACATGGAGGTGTTCACAAGATGTGAAATCTGTTTCTTTTGTTGAAGCAGGAGTTTAGTCCATCCAGTTGTTGTCTGTATGCCTGTTGTTGTTGACAGCCTTTCAAATAGGTACAAATGAAAGTTTTGTGGACTAGATATACTTCACATTTGTTTGAGCCACCTTGGATCAATGATCAAGGAAACGAAGTTCAAACCACCTTCTATGACCAGATCAACAGAAGTTCTGCAGGAAGGCAAGGAGGAAGACAACTCTTCCCAAGAAGACCATCCCATCCAAGAAGGGAAGTGGCCAGAAACTTTGGTTCAGAGGCACTATGCAAGGCAATTGTAGGGAGGCTAAAAGAAGAGGGTGAGTCACTCTCATTTACTATTCAGATTAGTATATCAGTCTTTTGGAGACCAAAAGTTCTCTTAGTGGGAAGGCATGATCCAAAAATGGATCCTAGATAAGCCTCTAAGTCTAAAAGACTTCATATAAGAGGTGAAAGGTGCTCAGAGAGCCACAGTGAATGATTATGCACCAAGAAAACATCTGTGGTAGCCGAAAATCTAGAAGACAGAGAATTCGAAAGGGAAAACAAATAGACAGTATCGATTTGGCTTAAAAGCCATGAATGTCAAAGACAGTGGGTGGTTGAGTTGATTGTAGGTTGTTGTTGTTGATTCTTGAGGTCTTGCTACTGAAAGTAAAGCCAAAGTATGAAGCTAAGGCAAGAGAGGTAGCGCACAAGGCAAAGAGGTAGTGCAGAAGACAAAGAGGCAGCACAGAAGTCAAAGAGGCAGCACAGAAGAAAATGTAGCCAATGGAGTCACTTGGAGTTCAAGTGAAAAGCCTAGAGAACTGTAAATTGATAAAGGGCAGAAAGAAGCCAGAACCAAAAAGCTAGAGCTAGAGCCAGAGCTGAAGAGCCAAAGTCAAAGCCAAAGAGATAGAACCAAGAGCCAAGAGCCAGAGCCAAGAGCTAGAGCTTCAAGAGCCAGGGAATGACATGGTGTCTGAACCCACTGTTTTGAGAAAAACAGTAGGAGTTGAGCCAAAGATCTTGTAAAAAAGACTTATACCATAATCCTAGAGAGCCTAGATGAATTGGCTAGAGCTCACGGAGATGTAGCCCAAGAGTTGTGTGTGAACTCCTAATTAGATTGTTGTTTCTGTGTGATTGTTTATTGCTACTTTATTTTCTGTTACATGTATTTATACATCAGTTTCAACACATTAATTTACAACACAACAACAGATTTGAAAGCAAGTAATTAGTTGAAAACAATTACAAGCATACACCCATATTTTCAAGCATTTCTTAATTCTGCATTAGTTAATCAATAAGACTTGGGAAAATTTAAAGCTTTAGAAGTGAGAGAGGTTCTTGTAAGTTAGACAAGAAGCCTAAGTATCCCATTTTCAGATCAATTGATGAGCTATTTGAGCTAATAAAGAAGCCCAAGTTGAATCCTATGACTGAACAGGAGGAGAACATTGAATCAATGGAAATGACTGACACTAAGAGAATGAGGCAGAGAAGTAAAGAAGTAGCTGCATTAGGTGAAACACAAAAAACATCAACCTCCAACACAGAGATGATAGAGAGACAACAATGTATGGAGGTTTCTTCCTTTGTCAAGCCAGCTGACAAGGAAAAGGATATCAAAGACAGATTCAAAGAAATAAAGATGAGGAATGAAAAGTTAAAGGCGGAGACATATGCCCAATACCTCAAGCTTACACCACCAAACCAGACTAGATTGATGTAAACCTTTGACATCAAAGTAGGGAAAATGCAGGTGTCATTTTTGAAGCCCACTGTACATCAACCAAAGACCTCAACAGATTACAAGAAGAAAAATTTTGAGGTGTTGACCAGGAATGTTCATCCCATTGATCAAATAGAGTTCCATAAGCAGGCTGGAGAAATGATTTACTCCACCCTCATAGAAAAGGCTATGGATGCCTTTAAGTTGAAAGATTCATTGTGCTGGAAAAGGCCTCCTCACAGGCCAAAGATAACATGATAAAATCATTGGAGGACTTGGTCATTGAACTGGGCCATGACCCAAGTGATATTAAGGCCATGAAGAAATTAATCAAGAATAAGAATGAGGACATATCAGCCCTCAAGAAACAACTTAAGCCTCCTCCTTCACAACACCCACAGACAAAGGAGGTCATGGAAAGTCAGAGCAATCATGAAGAGATGATGGACCTAGTGCTACAATTGAATGATCAGTTGAAAGAGATGGAGAAAGAACTGGATAGCTTGATGCAACTCAAATAAGCTAGTATTGATAATGCTCCTACAATTGTCATTCCAACAGTTACTACTGTTGTACCTTCTACATTGGTAGCATCCTTACCTCCCATTACTCCAATGGCCACTGCACTACTGGCATCTACACCAACTACATCAGCAACAGGATCAATGGCAACAGGTTCCACAGGTGATGAAGTAAACAAGCTGGTCAAAGCAATGGAAGAAATGTCCATTCAGACCACTGAGATGAACAAAATTAAGGAAAATGTCACCAGCTTGGAAACATATTACAAATTGGCCCAAATCATGCATAGATAAGAACAACAGAAGGCCACAAGGATGACTAAAAGAATCAAATGTCTGGAGAAAGAGTTGACACTGAATGAGCCTCTAGGTCAGGCTAAGGAACAACTCTGGGTCAATATCATTGACTCTGTCAACGATATTTGGCCATCCATTTAGGTTATTTTTGAACAGATTGATTTGATAAAGCAGGCTACATAGAAGGATGACTAAAAGAATCAAATGTCTGGAGAAAGAGTTGACACTGAATGAGCCTCTAGGTCAGGCTAAGGAACAACTCTGGGTCAATATCATTGACTCTGTCAATGATATTTGGCCATCCATTTAGGTTATTTTTGAACAGATTGATTTGATAAAGCAGGCTACATAAGAAATTCAGAGATTCGAAGAAGAACTTGGAGATATGCTAGAGGAAGCTACAAGAATAATTCATTTCCTCAACTCCAAGAACAAGTATGAGCTACAAGAACTAGAGATACCTGATAGGACAGGTACAATTTTGGAAGTTAGAAGAGTCCTCACTAAGAGGAATTTGATGTTGAACTTGGAGGATAAGTGTCAAACCATGCAATTGGCCATTGACGGGTTCATGGTTAAGTTCAAACTTTTGAGGGAAAAGGATAACCAAATCCCTTAGTTATAAATGATAAGCTAATGACACAGGAGAATTACAATAAGAACATTAGGGAAGTGGCCAAAGATCAGGTAAACACTTCATCCATGAAGGGCATACCAATAGGCAAAGTATTGTATCAAACATTCGAAAATTTATTTTATCTCCAGCATGAGGTAAAACACCTTTTTGTCAATAAGCCAACTTTTGCAAAGTATACAGAGGCATATGAGATATATCAAAAAATTCTCAATATCCAATTACTAGATGTTGATACATGGGAAAAACTCAACAATTTACTGTAGTAAATACATAGTAAAAATATAAATATACAATAAAACGTAAAAGAGCACAGTAAAAGGACATCGAAAGGTCAACAAGGTCAAAGAGTATCAAATGAAAGGTAATAAGTAAAAATGACATCCAGCGTAAAGACAAAACAACCAAGTAGCTTAAAGGGAAAAAGATCAAAGACCAAAGGACAGCAGAACCTAAATAACAAGGACATCAAACAACAGTTCAAGAGCTGTCTCTATCTTTTTGCATGAAGATATTTCCTTTTCATAGATTAGTTCTCAATGCAGTTTGAGATATTTTGTAAATTCCTTTTGTATAATTACTTCATATTTTGAAGTATTGAGTGTGGATTTATATACATTTGTAGAGTTATTTTGATCTTAAACCTAAGGGTGATTGCACCACTTTCAAGTCAACCAACTGGAGCAAGTAATAAAAATATTGCACTAGAGGATTCATGAAATGAGCTATTGCAGTGAAGTATCTTCTTTGTATGATTTTGTTACCTTCTTATGTGTTTCATAAACTTAATTGTTTTCTAAATTTGAATGAATTAACTGGAAATATCACTCAGAATTTGTTTAAGTACACTCTGTTTTGCATAGTTAGTCATTTATATGTTTTCCTCTAATACCCAGATTTGAGAACCCTTAATTTCTCTCCCATCTTGGTTGACCTCTTTCATTCTCTTCATGATCTGGCCTAGGGAACCCTTAATTACTCCCTGGATCCAATTGGAAACCATTTCACCTTCCAGCCTTTGAAATCTGCAATAACTCCTCTATCTTGCCCTCTAGACATTTTTTTATAACTTTATCCAGTCTTGTTTGTCTGACATTTGACCCCATAGCCCAATGGTAAAAGAAAATACTTTTTCATCTAAGTAAGTGATCCCACCACCCAAATCCAAATAAAAAACCCAAGCACAATCATAACTAGCCTAAAATTAATTAACTAAAACAAAGTTAAATCATAAAGAGAGAGCCCTCTCTGAGATTAGGAAGGCTAGGTCCTGATATCCAAAAGTGGTTAGTGGTTACCTCTATCATTTCTTTTTCTAACAACTTGAAAGAAATTTTGGAGTGATAACATCATTGGTGACCATACTGGGGACTTCGATCCTCAGTCTCATAAAACTTAAAGGAAACCTTAAATTTAATCATAAGCCCCTTAAGGTCATTTTTATCAAGTTGTTTTTGAAAAAGTTTCATAAAAATAATTAAAAGATCTAGAATTATGGCTCCTAAGAAGACTCACTATACCAGGGTAAATCCAAATCCAAACCCTGCAACCATAGTTGATGACCCAGACAAAATTCTAAGAAAACCAAAAAATGAAGAAACTCACGCAAGTAGTAGCCAGTTAGTCAAAGCAAATTCACTCCTTGAGGAGTAGTCAACTTTAGAGGAAATCCCTTTTGATTTGTCATTTGGCCTCTCATTATTTAGAAATAAATTTGAGAATTCCATCCATGAAACAGTGTTAGACCTTGAGTTTACTCAACTCAATGAATCAAAAAGGGTTATCCATCCAGGTTTAGATTAATTTTTCTTGGACGCTTTTGACAAGTCAGAAGCTTTGACCTCTACATTGATAAGCAATATAGATAGTTATTACCTTCAAAAATTTGTTGAACTAGCTGCGCTCACTGCTGCTGCCTCTGAAATATCTGTACAATCTTCACTCGCTGTAAATACACCTTCTTTTACCATAACCTCACCTATAGTATCCACCACAGTCCAATACCCTACACCAGTAATTCATCAACCATCCTCACCATCATCTAGTTCATGTTCATCCAGTTCAAGCCCTTCCTCAACTACCAACACTTTACCCCCTAGTCAAGCCAGAATACAAGCCATGGCAGACCGATATGCACTTATAGTTTTACCTGCACTTATTAGTACAATGCCCAATAACATGTAAACAAGATGACTGACTATTTTGAGTTGCATGAGATAGATGAATCAGATGTCCACATGAGGTTGTTTGCCCAAGCATTAACTAGGGATGTCAAGAAATGGTTCAAAGCCTTAGCTACCAATCATATTGCAGACTTAGCTAATTTTCATAGATTATTCATTGATAGATGGGAGAGAAATAAAAACCCTCTGCAAATACTTTCTGAATATGACAACATTGGAAGAGATCCTAATGAGTCATTCCAGGATTATTGTACTAGGTTCAATAATATCTACAATGCAATCCCAGCTAATATTATGCCTCCACCTGACCTAGCATTAATTAAATTCCCGAATTTCTAGCTCTCAGATCCTTAAACCAGAACAAGGATATCATTGTTCTAAAGGCAGACAAGGGTGGTGCTGCCGTAATTCTTAACAAGGTTGATTACCGCAGCAAGATGTTGGATCATCTTCATAATAGTGGTAGCTACAAAAAGCTTCCCAGAAATCCTTTGAAGAAGGTTGCTAGAAATGTGGCTATGGCCATTAAATCCATTGGCTCTTTGAGTTCCTTGCACCATAAGCTCATTGAAAGCAACCCTATTACTCCTAGAATCTACGGCCTCCCCAAGATTCACAAGGAAGGGGCCCCCTTAAGGCCCATCGTCAACACCATTGGAGGTCCTACATACCTTCTGGCGAAGTTCCTTGCTTTAAAGCTTAAGCCCCTTGTTGGTCAGACGGAGTCCTTCGTAAAGGACTCTGCTTCCTTTATTGAGGAGCTCAAGGGCATTAAACTTGATCCTGGGGACATTCTTGTCAGTTTTGATGTTGTCTCCCTATTCACTTGCATCCCTATTAATGAGGCCATGGATGTGATTAACCGCCTAACAGATCCTGACACGGCCAAGTTGGTTGAGATCTGTCTCACTTCCACCTTCTTCAGTTTTGAAGGGGAGTTCTTCGAGCAAACATGTGGGGTGGCAATGGGATCCCCCCTTTCCCCTATTGTTGCTAATCTGTTTATGGAAGATTTTGAGTCTAAGGCTCTGAACTCTTCCCGGCTCCTTCCTAAGCTTTGGAGGAGGTATGTGGATGACACCAATGTCATCTGGTCTCATGGCCAGGTTGAGCTTGATCTCTTCTTTGACCATCTCAACAGGCAATCCTCGGCCATTAAGTTCACTAAGGAGCAGGAGGTAGATGGTTGCCTTCCTTTCCTTGATATTCTTATTTCTAGGAATGATGATGGCTCCCTCGCCCATCGAGTTTTCCGGAAGAAAACTCATACGGAGCAGTATCTTCATGCCAGTTCCCACCATTTCCCGGCGCAGAAGATGGGTGTCCTTAGTACCCTTGCTACTCGGGCCCTGAGGATCTCAGACAAGAAGAGCTTTGAAAAAGAAAAATCCCATCTGCTGGATGTCTTTGCGGAGAATGGTTATAGTAGATTCTTGGGTCATAGGGCTTTCCTTAAAGCCTCCAGGAATTCTATGGCTAAAAGAGAACCTAGAGATCGTATTCCAGGTGTCCATCTTCCTTATGTTCAAGGGACCACTGATAGAATTGGCAGGATTCTTAAGAGGCATAATGTCCCTGTGACCTTTAGGCCCCTGAACACCATTCGTATGTCCCTCAGATCAGTGAAGGATCCTATCGACCCTAAGGATATGAAGGGCGTTTATATGATCCCTTGTTCCTGTGGGACCCCCTATATTGGGGAGACTGGTCGTTCCATTAATCAGAGGATTAGCGAGCACGCAGCGGATCTTAAGCATAGGAGAGCTAAGTCTTCCGCTTTGGCTGAACATGCTGAGAAAACCAATCATCATGTTTGTATTGAAGAGGCCAGTGTTATTGCTAAGGTTTCACATTTCCACCATCGGAAATTCAGGGAAGCGCTTGAGATTGAAAAGAGACCAAGAAATCTCAATAGGGATGATGGATGGAAAGTCAGTAGGTGTTGGGTCCCTGCCCTCTCGTCCTAGTCGTTTTTTCATCCTCTTTGTTTTTTGTCGTTTTTCGTTACTATTATTTTATTTTATTTTATTTTATATATATATAATTATTTTATTTATTTATTTATTATTTATTTATTTATTTATTTTATTTTTTAATTCATTTCTTTATCATTTCTATTTTTATTTTTAACTAATTTATTTTTATTTTAATTTTAGTGTCGTTTCTATTTTTTGTTTTCTCCTTTCTTTCTATGTCTTCTGATATTTTGTAGCCCTCTTATTTTGATGTCCTTCTTTTAACTAATTTTGTCCCTTAGATTTTTAACCAATTTTGGCCTTGTTGTTCTTATAAGGTCCTTTTTTACCTTTTCTAAATAATATTAATTTATTTTATTATATCTTTTTCCTTTAACTTATGGTAATAATTTCCTTTTATTTATTAATGAAATTTAAATTAAATTATTATTTTTATATTAATAAAATGGAAATAAAATTATTATTTTAGGTCATTTATTTAACTAACTTTAAATTATTAATCAAATGATTCTTTTAATTAACATTATTTTATTTATATATTCTATTGAGGCATTTACTAATTTTCCCATTAACTTATAATAGTTATCTTTGATTTTCTAACTTAATTACCTTTTATCTATTAATAAAAATTAAATAAAATTATTATTATTTTTATATTAATATAATTTAAATAAAATTATTATTTCTATATTTATTTTTAGGTATTCTATTATTATAATATCTAGTCAACTTATAATATGAATAAAAATACTAGTCAACTTATGATTTTAATTAAAATATATATATATATATATATATATATATATATGTAGAATACCAATAATAATTATTTAATAATTTGAATAAAAAATAAATAAATAAATAAATTATCTAACCAACCATTAAAATTATTAATCCTACCTTTATAACCTAAAATATATATATATATTTTAATTTAAATAATAAATAGATTCCCTTTTTAAAACCAACCTTTTTTTTTTTTGGGAAGCGATCAGGATGGCTAGGGCAAACGCTTTCCTCAGCGCCGCCGACACAAAGCACATCACCGAGGATGCAGCAAACGCAGGGAGTATCTGCACGATATCACGTTCCAGATCAACTGAATCGGTTTCATCGCCATGGATCTGGCTCCCCTCCACGACGGATCGGTCCCTGGCGGCAGCCCAATCATCCTCCAGGACGCGGACGAGCCCCCTTTGCCTGCACAAGGGTTTCTCATACAGTGCGAAGTCTGCTTTTCATTCAACAGGGGAGGGCATGGACGCTACAGATCTGCTAACCAAAACACATAATCAATTTGGTTTTGAGCTATCAAGTGAGCACGAAGGCAAGGAAGCAGCGATCTGGCCGTTAGTGACCGCGGGTACACCAGATCTATTACGGATGCATCCGGATCCACTACGGATGCATCTGGAAAAAGAAAGAAAGCTCATTAGCGAGGAGGGTAGGCATTCAAACCCTAGAACCACCATCGATCCGCCAGATCCGGAGCTCAAACAGATAAATCAGGGTTTGATTAAGGCTGATCCGGCAGATCTGAAACAAATATTTATCAGATCGGTAGAAGGCAAACACTACTGTATACAAATCAAGGAAGGGATGGGTGTTCTGGAATTAAAAAAGCAGATCCAGATAAAACTGGGCACTCCGACAACATACCAAAATCTTTTATTTTCAGGACTCTGCATGCAGGACCAACACACTCTCCAGCACTATGGAATAGCTAAAGATTCAACCATCATCCTTAATCTGAGACTTCGAGGCGGATGCCAGGGAACTAGCTCAAAGAATACAGGCTCTTTCCGCGATGCAGTCAAAGGAAAGGAACCACTACAACACAGACCAGCACCCACATCAGAGATTCCAGGGCCCTACATTGTGGAACAGAGGCCAGAATCACCTGTGCTTACTGTAACAATGCCGGAGGTAACAGATCTATACACAGATTTAATTCACAATGCTGTTATATGCAGATTTAATGGTTATTGGCCCAAAGCTGATGCACTGCATCAATGGGTTTTCACTTCATGGACATCCAAATGTGAAATATATCTATGCCCTAAAGGGTTCTTCATAGTCAGATTTAGCACAGAACTGGAAAGAGACAATATCATCAATCAGGGGCCTTGGTTTTGGGGCAATGCTGGTCTCTTTATCACCCCCTGGTTCCCGGACTTTGATGCCAATACCATGGTAGTTTCGACGATGCCAGTTTGGGTAAGGCTACATAACCTCCCACTGCATTTCTGGCATCGAAAAGCATTAACAGCCATTGGGAACTCCTTAGGAAAACATCTTAAAATAGATGAGGACAGAGTTAACCAAGGCATCTTCACATATGCCAGAATATGTGTAGAGGTGGATCTAAGTCAAGGACTCCCAGATCACATCACATTGATTTTTAATAATTCACTTTGGATGCAGCAACTTGATTATGAGAACACGGCATTCAGATGCCGCAGCTGCTTGCAGACAGGGCACCTTCAAAATGCATGTCCACTGTCTAGTATGGAGCCTAAAGGCAACAAGAAACAACAGAAAAAACCAAAAGGTTGGCAGCACACTGAACCACTGGAGGAGGAAGCTCTGAACACGGAACCCACAGACGCACGGAGAAGACAGGAAAAAACGATGGAGGAGAACATCGAAGAGCCCAAAATGGACTCAAATAGCTTGGTACGGCAGAAATAATTACAGCCGGAAATAAGCGGAGCCAAACGAGCACATAGCTCTGAAGGATCAGACTCGGATAAAGAACAACCAGTGTACACAGAGGAAAAACAACTTGCCTTAATTGTCCCCACTCCCAACGCTGGAGATTGGCGTAAAGTACAGAAGAAAAAAGGAAGAAAAATATAGGCTTGTAGACAAAACTTTTTCTATTATTCTTGTTGTATTTCTGTCTTTACAGGAACAGTTTTTTGCCCCTGTGCATTTTTATTTCTGTTTTCTGCCTGACATTACAGGAATAGCCATATGCATATGCTTCAAGCATCTACAAAATGTAATTTTATCAATCATGAATAAAATTACGATTTTTCTTACGGGAAAAAAAAACCAACCTTTTTACCTAATTTAACTTATTTCCATAAGAAAGATAATAATAATTATAATTATAATAATATCATTAAATTAGTAAATAAGAATCTGACCCAAGTCCTAAGGTCAAAATTAGCCGTTAATTTAGCCATTGGAGACTCTGCTCAGACTATTTATTATGCTAAGCTGGATCTGTTTCTTCAACTTGTCCTGACGATGAACCACACTAGTTGGTTCGAAACGCGTCGACAAATGATATTCCATGTGATTTTCGCCGAAGAATCTTTCTTAACTTGATATGGATCACAGAAGCCTGAACTCTATTAGGAAAATTCCACTTCTGATGGAAAGATAGATAGTTTAGCCAAGAGTGTAGAGAGAATAATGGATAGATTAGAAAACATGGAGAGGAAAACTCAATGGGAGAATCAACAACCACCCCCAATAAGAAACCTCAATTTTAGGAAGAACCCTAACACTGGAAAGAATGCTATACTATATTAGCATATTAGGATCCCCTTCCAAGAGAACTATGCTGAGGGTCCATAGAGCGAAGAAGGAGAGGATGGCACCTAGATAAACTTACTAGAAATCAAAGACGAAGATGTTGTTTTTCTTACTCAAGAAGAACAAGAGTTTTACATGTTGCAACAGTTGCAATTAGAATATGGTGAATCCTTTGACTTTAAACAGGGATATGAGTTAGCTATATATGAGGTACACAAACAATATAGCTTAAGAATTAAAAAGAACAATGAACCTCCCATTAAGAGATCAATCTAGACCCAAAATAAGAAAATAACATAAGCTCATATCACTAAAGTCTAACAAATCCTCCCTAGGGGAACATTGGATACTTCTACCCCAAAAATTGTAGATATAACCTCCACCGAAACTCAAACTGAAACAATCACTGAAAACATTCCAAACAGGAGAAATCAAGGCAAAACAGCTGAAACACAGAGTGAGATGCTTAGTATTGAGAAACAAGATAAAAACACATAGACTACATTTGTTAAGGAAGATCTCATCCAAACAAGCAAAACTCAGCTCCCTTTCAACATCAAAACTGAAATAGCAAAATTGAAGATATCAGTTCCCTTGAATGAACTAGTAATGAATGAATCCTATAGATCACAGATAACTAAAACTCTAAATATAGGAGAGGAAGAAGATGCTATCAATTTGAATGATGATCAACCTGAATTATTGTTTGGCCCTCAGGTGAATGGTACTCATCAGCAAGGGGGAATCCGTCCTTTTCACATTAGCCTAAACATTCATGACAAAATATTACATAATGTTATGTTAGACTCAGGGGCATCCCATAATTTGAATCCAAAAGCAATTATGGAGAGACTGAACTTAGACATCACCAGACCATATAAGGATTTGTTTTCCTTTGACTCTGGCCAAGTTAAATGCCTTGGTTTGATCAAGGATTTATGTGTAACTCTAGTCCAATGCCCAGCGAAAAGTATTGTAATGGACATAGTAGTTGCAGACATCCCACCCAAATATGGAATGCTGCTATCTCGGTAATGGGGAGAAAAATTGCAAGAATCCTTGCAATTAGATATGCCTTATGCTACCATATCTGTTTTTGGCCAACAAAAGAAATTATATAGAGAGACCTTGATGAAATACATGGTGAGTAGTGCTGAAAAACCACAAAACTTTCCCATATACTCCATGCATTCTGATATGGACTCTTTCATCTTATACAATTTAGAACATGACAATAATCAAATCACAGCTAGAGAACTGAAATACAAAATAGCTGATAATGAAAAACATTTTTCATGAGTCCCTATGGCATCTAGATTTTGATGGATCTGTGAATAGACTAGGGGTTGGTGTAGGAGTGTGGATCCATAATATGGAGAATAATCATTCTAAGGTACATGCATTCAGATTAAAATTCAAGTGTACTAATAACATGGCTGAATACGAAGCCCTAATCTTAGGGTTACAACTGGTTAGAAAACTTGGAGCCATAAGAGTTTCCATACTTGGAGACTCAGAATTGATTATTAAACAAATTAATGGTGAATACTCTATAAACAATCCTAGACTTAGTCAATACAGAGAAACTGTTTTAGACTTGATTAAAGACCTCCTGGAAACAAACTTTGTTGCCATTCCCAGAAAACAAAACATGCAAGCCCATAGCCTTGCCACTTTTGCTAGTACCTGCAAATTTCCCTTTCAACCCAACCATCAATACACTACAGAAGTAAGACATAGGCCTGTTATACCAGAAAACTTGAAGTATTGGCAGATTTTCTCCTAGGATTCTCAGATTTACAACTTCATGAATGCTGAAGGTGAGTTTCAGAATTGTAAAATAGATACAGATTGTACAATAGAAAATAACATAGATAGTGACATAGATGTAAATATTTTAGATATAGCTAAACCTACTAATTTCACTAGATTAGAAGTAGATAACTTAGAAAATGTAGAGATAGAGGAAATAATGAATGATGATCTTGAAATTCTTAATCTTAAAAATAATTTTTTGCCTAAGGGATTAGTCCCCTTAAAAGATTTGTTTGACTCAAACGATGTAGCTAGGAAACCAAAATTAGAGCATTTGAGAGCAGATATAGAAGAATGTAACATAGGAACTAAGGAAAAACCAAACTTCATTAAAATATCAAAATCCTTACCTCGAGTGGAAAAGGTAAAATACATAAAACTGTTTAAAGATTTCCAGGATGTATTTGCATGGAGTTATGAAGACTTGAAGTCTTATGACACCAGCATAGTTCAACACAAAATACCTCTCAAAGAAGATCATAAACCTTTCAAACAGAGGCTTAGGGGAATTAACCCAATTCTTATGTCATCTATTGAGAAAGAAGTTAAAAGAATGTTTGATGCCCAAATTATAGATCCCATTAGATACTCATATTGGATTTAAAATTTAGTCACTACTAGGAAAAAGATTGGAGAAATCAGACTTTGCATTGATTTCAGAAATTTAAACAAGGTCTCTTTAAAAGATAACTATCCTCTACCAAAAATGGACCATATCCTTCATAGGGTAGTAGGTTCATCTAGTATCTCTTTACTTAATGACTTTTCTGGATATAATCAGATCTCAGTTATCTAGAGGACCAAGCCAAAACTGCATTTACTACTCCATGGGGTACCTTCATGTATTTGAAGATGCCCTTTGGATTAACGTAGGAGAAACATTTTAGAGAGCTATGGATATAGCTTTTGCCAAGGAGATCCATGACTTCCTAGTAGTATACCAAGATGACATCACTATTTTTCTAAATCTAATAATGAACACCTAAACCACTTGAGAAGAGTTTTCATCAAATGTAGAAAATTTGGGATTTCTTTAAATCTCAAAAAGATACCCTTTGGTTTAGAAGAGGGTAAACTGTTGGGACATATCATGTCTAAATATGGAATTAGAATAGATCCTACTATAATAGAGGCCATTTTGACCATTTCCCATCCTAGAAACATTAAAGAGTTACAGTCACTTTTAGGCAAGATAAATTTTCTTAGGAGATTCATTTCAAATTTAGTAGAATTGAATAGAGAACTAAATAACATGCTAAGAAAGGACTCATCACTTAAATGGACAGTGGAGGCCAAACAATCCTTTTAAGCCATCAAGGAAGCCTTAACCAAAACTCCAGTCCTTATAAGTCCTGATTTTCAGAAAGACTTTATAATTTTTTCTTTTGATTCAGAACACACCATTGCAGAAGTCTTGCTGCAAAAGAACGACCAAGGATATGAACAACCAATTACATTTTTTAGTAAATCCTTAAGAGATGCCACACTCAAATACAATATTATGAAAAAACAAGCATTCTCTTTAGTAAAGACCATCAAAGATTTCAGAGTCTACATTCTATATTCTCACATCATTGCTTATGTTCCAAACTCAGTAGTTAAGGACATTTTGACACAAAATGGGCCTAAAGGAAAGAGGGGCAAATGGATTGCCACTATATTGGAATATGACATAGAGATAAAGCCTACTAAGATTATTAAAGGCCAAGGTTTAGCCAAACTCATGGCTGAATCGAACTGTCAGGCCCTAGATATTAATTTCATTGGTGCCCTTGATGATCAGGAAGAGATGGCGACTCCACAGACCAGTGAGCCTTTTACTGATTCACCTTGGTATGCAGATATCATATTTGTATTACTAAACTTACAAGCTCCTCCTAGTTTGACAAGAATTAAAGCTAGATTTTTGAAAATGAAGTCATTGAGATATTGTATTATAAATAATAATTTGTTTTGGAAAGACAATAGTGGTATTCTTTTGAACTGCTTACTGAAAGATGAAGCTAATAAAATTATGCAAGAGTTTCATGCAGGGGATTGTGGAGGACAATTTTATTGGAAAACTACTGCTGACAAAATCCTAAGGGCTGGTTTCTATTGGCCCACTCCTTTTTTAGATGTTAAAAAGCATGTGACCTCTTGTCATAAGTGCTAGATATTTGAGGGGAAGAGAAAACTTTTACCTTTTCCTCTTAAACCAATATCCATTGAAATTCCATTTCAACAATGGGGGTTAGACTTCATTGGATAAATACACCCAGCCTCCTCACCCAACATAAGTGGATTCTGATAGCCACTAACTATTTTACCAAATAGATAGTAGCCATCCCTTCTAGACAAGAAACAAACATTGTCATTATCTCCTTTCTAGAGAATAATATCCTGTAAAGATTTGTATGCCCCCAAAAGCTCATTAATGATAATGCAGTTGCCTTTAAATCCAAGAGAATGATAGACTTCTGTAAAAAATACCACATCACCCTTGGCCACTCCACAGCCTATTACCCTTAAGGTAATGGACTTGCAGAATACTCCAACAAAATCCTGGTCAATATCATTAAGACATTATTGGAAGACAACAAAAAGACATGGAACAAAAAGTTGGTCAATGCCCTATGGGTAGACAGACTAACTACCAAGAAGTTCGTTGGCACATCTCCCTATCAGTTAGTATATGGGATGGATGTTGTTTGCCCATCATCTCTGGGAGTGGCAATGATGAAAATAATCCAGGAATTATAGGTGGAGCCAAATGATATCCAAAGAAGGATAAATCAGAACATACACTTGCAGTAGACCAGAGAAGAAGTATATGTAAAATCACAAGTGTAATCCAGGACAAAATAAAAAAGGTGTTTGATAAAAAGACCAAAGCAGATGATTTTTACATAGGTGATAAAGTTCTTAAGTGGGATTCAAGAAGGGAAGACAAAGGCAAACATGGAAAATTTTACTTCTTATGGTAAGGGCCTTATGTCATTTATGGTTACAGGGGTAACAATGCCTTTTTCTTGAGAGAGATAGATGGATCAGATCTACCACGAGGACCTGTCAATGGTAGAATACTGAAGCATTATTTTTCCACTGATTAAAAATAGTTCACTTTACTTTGCATCATTGTACATAACATTGCAGAGTGTAGATTGGATTGGATGGTAGTCTTTTGAAGATGAAGCTCAAAGAGAAGGCCCTGAGCTTTGAAGGTTTCACCATCATAAATATCAATAAAGCAGAATCATAGAAGAACAGTTTACAAGGTAATTTCAGTCCCAATTCAAAGGCTACTGATCTTTAGAGTTCTTTACATTTCACCAGGAAATGCCATCCCCATGTGGAGCCACTGTTAGGGTCCTATATTAATAGGATTCATAATTTTGAATTGATTGTGATTGATCTTATAATATTGTACATACCTTTTCTTTTCTGCAAATGTTTTCCATATCAAAAAATTAAAAAATGTAAAGAGGGTATGTCCTAAACGAAATATCAAAGGACAAAAAGAATAAGAAAAGATCAAAAAAGTGAAAATATATGAACCCCAAACAAAAATAGATCATGAAAATTTGCAAGTCTAAGTGCCACTACTTTTTACTTTACTGTACAAAATAATGTTTGTGTGTAGCTTGTCATAAATGCCACAACCCATGATAGTAAAATTGTTTAACCTTGACTACTTCATGCTTTAAATTTCATGATTATAGTTAGAGAATAAAAGATATTGCCAAAATGTTTAATCTTGGTACATCAGTAGTTAGGTAGAGAAATAAAATGTCCTCATGAGCTTAATCTGAGCCATTGGAAGATATAAAGTTAGAATTAGATAGTTTACTTTTCAAAAGAAAAAGGAAAGAAAGGGTATGCTAGCTGAAATGCACCCACTAAAGTGAAGAAAAAATGTTAGGGTAAGTAAAGGGTAAAGTAGAAGAAAGGTTGCAGAAGTACAAAGTTGATTGAAGCAAAAGCACATTCATTATGCTTAATCATGTGTTTTAGTGTGCACGAGCAGTTTTGAAAGTGAAAGCATCTTCACAAGTTGATTTGGCTAACTCCTCCTCACTTCACTTCATCCCCCACTACATACTTACTAATTTCCCCTTTATACCATCATTGCTGGTTAGAATACCCTTTTCCCTTCATTTTCACCCTTGCCCCATGGTTTCGCACCTTTCCCTAGCAAATTACCCTCCAAAATTCATTCCCATACCCAAAACCCCTTTTCCCTAGTGTGAAACCCATTCCCATTTGAAATGATCATTTTCCCCTTATTGATTTCCCTTGAAAACCCATAAACCCACTTATCCTAAGTTTTATCCTCCCGCCCCCCCTGTTACCAGGAATAGTGTCTATGCAGAGCTTCTAATCCCACTAAGGCTGGTAGCTACCTTAGAAACAAACAAACTAAAACTACTTTCTTTTTCCTTTACGAAAGATAGATGAGAGAAGAATAAAGGAGACCAACCTCTGTCTTGCGCTTGGTTCCTTGTTCGATTCCTCTCCCTTCTGATAGATCTTTTGCTTCTCGCTTCCTTGTCCACCCAGCTTCACAGGGTACCTGTAGAATCAAAGCAGCATAATACTATCCAAGAACATAGATCTATTATCATAAACAATATAGGATCAGATGTACTTTGACCACACGAATGCATAAAACATTAATCATACAAACATGTCGAGGAAAACTTGAATAGCTTTATTGATAATCAAGAAAGAGCCAAGAGAATTACAACCAATTGTTCTAACCCAACATCATCCTCTTAGCAAGTAAGCCCTTCTTCACCTCATGAAAAGATTAGATCACCCAACACTATGATATTGCACCAAGAAACCAACACTTCCTTACAAGATACAAAATTCCAGCCTCTGGATCTCTGGGATGAGGGATCCATATATAGATGTCTACAAGGGAGGTGAGTCAGCTTGAGATTTTATTAGTGTCTTCCCTCTGATAGTTCTTGATTCCACTTGGAGATTGATGATCTCTTACTCATCCCCGGTCGAATTCAGAGAGGCAAGTGTCACAGGATAAGTTTCTAGAAGATTCCATGCTTCTCCACCTTGCGGATTGACCTTTCCATTTGTCCCTTATCACCCATCACACCCCATAGAAGGGATTTTTGACATGCAACACACCTACTGTGTGTATTTAGGTACGATGCAATGCACTTTGCCTATGGAGCAGGTGAAATGGTCCAGTTTTGACCAGTTCTGAGTAGTTTTTCATGGAGAACTTCTGGGAGAAGATGTAATCAGTTGACCTTGTTCTTTTTAGGGGTCGAAACAACACTTTTAGGGACTTAAGAGCCCTTGGTTTATTGACATTTATGATTGGGGTTGCAGTGCCCAAAAATTTCTATAACAGTTGCCCCCTAAAGCATGAGGTCGTTAATTTGTCGATGTCGGGTGAAATGCTTTATCATGAGGATCTGAAGTTCTTTCAAGCTGGAAGGAGACCTGTAATAAGAGACAATACAATACATTATCTTCATAATATTTTCATGATCTAGCTGAGGCGGGCATTCCCATGATCAACTTTATAAATTCATTTTTCATGTACATGAGATAGACAATCGTCTGAGTGTAGACTGATGAATCTAGTAGAGCCATCATCCCTTAGATTGGATGATTATCTATGCAGCAATGATGTACATTTGATGTCTTTATTTTCCTTAATATATATCGCAGCCTGGATGGATGAAACTAGATCCGGGGTCTTCAATCTCATTCGATCTTCACTCAAAGTACAAGTCGATCCATGTGAAAGATGTTCTGGAGTCGAACATGGAAAGACATTGCCTAATTACCAGCCAGTGATGTAAGCCGTTAACAGGCGCGAGAGGAATCACCGATAATGATGATGACCCTGAAGGTACTACAGCACAATTCACGTGGTGTGAATAAAGGACTTGGCATCGGACACCACGCAAAATCTTTCGGTCGAAGGCCATTCATGTAAACCTGTCGCCGGAAGTGAGAAACTTGCCATTGAGGCATGCAAGCTTCAAAGTACTGAAAGGGTTGTTCCTAGATCAACTTCTTGGATAATGAGCTGATGTCGAAAAGAAGCGATCTGTCATAGGAGGGCCTTAGTGAATCCCACATCAATGACATGGAACAGAGCAAATTATTTTAATGGAGGTGAAAACGATCTGGTGATATACGGTTCAGGGTGGCGGTCATGAAATAATGGAGCAAAAATGTATTATAGTGGGTGAGACACAGGTGAATTCTCTTAGCGACTTCTCTTGAACATATCGGCGACACTTACATGATGGATTGGTAGCATTAACCCTAATGTGGATGGTGTGATGGAACCATGGTGATGTGACCAGTGAATGGAACAACCCAACCCAACTCGAATGCGGAGTGAAAGTGTCATGTTCAAGAGCGACTTGCTACCAACAAAGTTTCTTCAAGTTTTCTTCCCAATTTTTCCCCAGTCATTGCTGACCAGTACCTCTTTATTTTTTTCAAGCTTGAGGAGGATAACATATGCTTGTTCTATAATTCTCCCTTCGGGCAAACCCATCGCTATGTTTTAACGAGCCTAGCGATAGTGAAACTCGTTCTTGTCTGTTATGGACAAGTTTGTCGCTATTAGGTATTAACGAGTTTAACGACAAAGATAACTCGGTCCTTTTCAATTTTAGAGATTCTGAAAAGGAACGTAAAGGAAACTCAAAAAATCCTTTTTTGTCATCTAATCCCTTAAATAAAAAAAGTATAAAATAATACGAAAGGGATGAATTTTCGGTACTTTTAACGAGCCAAACAAAACAAGCGCTCGATCTTTTTGTGTAATAATCCCTCAGGTTCAAAAAGATTAAAATCTAAAGGAGGGATAGCACTTCCAGTCACTTTAACGAGCTGGAGATGCCAATGGCTCGGAAATGTTTTCATATTTTACGAGTCAGTTGAAAAGAGCTTAAAGGAGACTCGTTTTTTAGGAACGAGTGATAAATTCGGGTAGCAGCTGATTCCAAGTAAGGTTTGGAATTTTCCAATCACGGCAATGTTACAAGGATGGCTAACAGGATCACTCTTCGCAGTTGTTCCTAAAAAGGGGTAAACAATCAAGTGGAGGTGATGATGAGAACACGACCAAGGTTTCAAAGGCTGAAGTACTACATTCACAATGGTTATTTACCGGAAATTGGTTCATTTTTTAATGAGCTTAAATGTTGGGGGAAACACTTGCTCATTGATTTTGTTTATTTTTTAACGAGCTTGAAGTCCGCGTTAAAACTGCTCAATCCAGTCATAAAATAAGAATGTCTCATCTAAAAATGGCATTTTTTCAAAGCTTTGCCCCACATCCTTTCTTTATGCAAGTTAGGAAACGACCAGTCCTACGAGTTTAAAGGGTTAGAGGACCTACAAATTTAAAAAATAAATGGTCGCTCTTCGCTTGCATGCCCCCAGGTACAGTGAAATAGAGTTTCAAGGTTACCCCTCAATTTTCAGACAAAACATTTGTTTTATCGGGAAAGGCCTACCTCTTTCAGGTTACCAAAGATTGTTCTATCTGTGTTACAAACAAAACACTTCTTCGGCAATGTCTACCGAAATAGACAAAGGTGAGTGGCGTAGATGCCTCCACTCACATAACTTTGATGAGGGAATCTTATTCTAGCCTAATCCCCATTTTCCTAAATGGACGGGTGTGTCAGACTAGTCATATATCCCTCGCGGAAACCTACCCTATACCTGAAGTTTCCCTGCCGAAGCAGACCAGGGTGCATGCCCCCTAGGTTTCAGTCATGTCCCCCGAATCACTCGCACTCATTAGGTGGACGAACTGGGGATTGACGAGACATTCCTTGTGTGAAAAGACCATTCAGGGATGGTATATGACTATTTGCTATGCATGAACCGGGGAATGAAAGCTGGTCTACGAGCTTGACCACTCTTCCTTCGTGCGGAAAACACATTACTCTAAAGAGTGAGGAGACAATGGCTTCCATGCAATAAATATAGTCTCGTCCAAGGAGTAGATTATAATCCAGGGGTCCTTGGACTACCATTACGTTCATGTGAATGGTTTTCCCTCTCAATGTTATGGGCACATCGGGAAGGATCCATAACGGTCGACTGGTTCCTTTGTCAAAGCCTGTTAGATTTCTCATTTCAGGCAAAAGCGATAGCGAACCAAGCGCTTTCCAAGCAATTGAGGAAAGGATACTCACAGAAGCCCCTTCATCTATGATGGTACCGGCCATGACCATTCTATATACTTGAGCAATGATTCGGAATGGTACACTAGCTGGTAAATGGGGTCTGCCTAGTAGATTCCAGTCAAAGGAAACAACTAGGTTGCTTGGAGGTGGGACCGAATAGACGGCCGGATATGACTCTGAAGAAATTCCTTCCTGCGGTAAAGGAATGGGTAGACTACCCCCATGTTCATCAGAGTCTGTGTTTACAAAGAGAATTTGAACGATGTCATTCTTGTTCTCTTCGGTGATTGTATCATCTAAAGATGATCCTTTGAAGGCAAGACCGGATCAACTGCCGCCTCAACCTTTTGACTTCCGTCTGGTATGGATTCAGATGGTTTTTCTTCAATGATAGATGCTTCGGCCGACCACAAGGGCATGTCAGCGGGATTTTCAACTAGTGCCAGACCCGGTAAGAGTTTCTTATATCCAGGAGGGAGCCGCAATGGTGAAACCGGACGATCATCCAAAACTCTTTTAGCCTCATCTAAGAAGGGACAATGGTGGACGGCGTGATCGCCTTCACACAGTTTACAAGGAAATTTACATTTTCCTTTTTGTCCAGGGGCTTCAATTTCACTAGTTGACGATGTATTTTCAACATGATCATCAGAGGTTGACGACACCGGGTTGTGCTAACGAGGAGACCATTCCCTTAAGATCTGAGGGATGCAAGGACAATCTCGATGATAATGGTCTCCTTTGCAAATGACACATGGCGATTTAGGCCTGGTCGGTGCAGTGTGTGGATTTTCGCTAGATGACGCTTGGTTGCCCCTTTTCGCCTTTGGCTCCTTCTTCTTCTTCTCTTTCTTCTTCTTTTCCTTCTTCTTCTCAGGTACTTGATTTTTGGCTTTACCAGCTTCATCAAGCGAAGAGGAAGGAGGAGAGGAAGAATTGGACGAAGTAGAGGGTTGGGGGGTAACTCTGAAATCATTTAGTCGCTGACTCGATTGTTCAGGAATCACGGTGTTCTGAACGACTGAGGTTGAGAAGAGCCATACTGGCAAGCCAATTGTCAATCCTAGAAGCGACAATGTGGCCATATGGGGTGCACCAACATCTCCCCAAGAGGAGAAGGGACTAGGATTTCCTCCAAGGGGAACTCCTTGGTTGGTGGACTCCATTTTCCTCAACCTAAGACCAACATAGGAAAGGTGATGATTATTCCATTTAAAATAAATTTTAGACGCTTTGACACAACTTGTTTTTTCAATTTTTAAGAGTCGAGAAAAAACAAAAGATGACTCTAATCGCCTTCTATTTTTAATGAGCTTGAAGTGACAAGTGCTCAGATGGACCTTTTCCGTTAAGGAGTTTGAAAAGGAACGAAAGGGACTGCTCTGGAAATCTAGACAGAGGGATTACCAAACCAATCACAAAACTACAGAATAATTTTTACAGTACGGCAGTCAATCTTCCCGAATGCTATGTTCAGTGCATTGCGATCGATAGGGCGGCAGACACATCTTCCTACGGATAAAGGATTAAGCCTATTGTGGTCTCCCAAAATATACTCGACGGTACGTGGGAGCACAAGTCCGTACTGGCACTTATTGTCTCAAAGTGGAGGAATCACCCAACCAATAGTGAAAACAACAGTTACCAGGCTTTACTACGCTGGAATATGTCTCTAGCCTAGACTTCTAGATGTTGTGCGTTAGGTTCCAAAGAGTTTTTAGATTCATTAAATTTATTTTATAGTTGATCTTGCTTAAGAAATTTTCCTTTCAGGTTCACCGCGTGATGTAGATGTACAATTCCTAAAATTCAATCTAAGATGATAAACAGTCATTTAATCTCTTTTCTGCAATGAAAATCCTAGCTACTAAGGAAAGAGAGATGGCGTTCTTTCAACAAAGAGCATAGAGCACACACTATGTGCACTGTCCTAAATCAAACCAACAAGCAGTCTAAATGCAAAAGCACATGCATGTATTTTTTTCAGCCTTCTTAATGTGTGAATGATAAAAAGAAAGCTAAGCGCAAATCTGAATTATTTTCCAAAGCGACAATTACTAACAAGTTTCTTTTCAAAACAAAATGAGGACAATGACAACACTTTGCGATTTGGAATTGAAAACTTGCTTTCGACACTAGGAAAAACTACTAATTTAGATCAAATACAAGAGTAACAATGTAATCGACTATCAAGAACAATCAAATTCTCTTCTATGACTGAAAACGACACTTGCGACACTTTCAAATCAAGAAACGACAGTACAATTACGCTACTTCTTTGTAAAGGAGAACTAAAAATGACTCAAAAATACATAAAAACATTTACAGTTCTTTGCACAATGGAGGCGGAGTAACAACAAGGAAAGGGGTTTCAAACAGAGGTGTACTGACTACAAGCAGCAAAACTCCTGAATAGATCTGAAAACAGTGAACAAAGAAACCAAATTTAGGAACAAGGCCTTGTCTGATCAGCGCACCAAGCTATGTTCAGTGCATTGTGATCGATAGGGCGGCAGACACGGCTTCCTACGGATAAAGGATTAAGCCTATTGTGGTCTCCCAAAATATACTCGACGGTACGTGGGAGCACAAGTCTGCACTGGCACTTATCGTCTCAAAGTGGAGGAATCACCCAACCAACAGTGAAAACAACAGTTACCAGGCTTTACTACGCTGGAATACGTCTCTAGCCTAGACTTCTAGATGTTGTGCGTTAGGTTCCAAAGTGTTGTTAGATTCATTGAATTTATTTTATAGTTGATCTTGTTTAAGAAATTTTCCTTTCAGGTTCACCGCGAGACGTAGATGTATAATTCCTAAAATGCAATCTAAGATGATAAACAGTCTTTTATCTTCTTTGTGCAATGAAAATCCTAGCTACTAAGGAAAGAGAGATAGTATTCTTTCACAAAGAGCAAAGAGCACACTCTAAATGCACTGTCCTAAATAAAACCAATCAAACAGTCTAAATGCAAATGCACATGCATGTATTTTTTTTCGGCTTTCTTAGTATGTGAATGGTAAAAATAAAGCTAATGCACAAATCTGAATTACTTTTCAAGCGACAATTATTAACAAGTTTCTTTTCAAAATCAAAAATGGAGACAATCACAACATTTTACAATTTGGAAATGAATACTTGTTTTTGACACTAGAAAAACTACAAATTCAGACCAAATACAATAGTAACAGGATAATCGACTATCAATAGCAACCAAACTCTTTCCTATGACTGAAAACGACACTTGCGACACTTTCAAATCAAAGGACGACAGTACGATTACATTACTTTTTGCAAAGGAGAACTGAAAATGACTCAACAAATACACAAAAACATTTACAGTTCTTTTGCACAAAGGAGGCGGAATAACAGCAAGGAAAAGGGGTTTGAAACAAAGATATACTGATTACAGGTAGCAAAATTCATGAATAGAACTGAAAAGTATGAATCACAGAAACCAAAACTGAACAATGCCTAGTCTGATCAGCGCACTTGTGACACAGGGAATTTGAAATGCAGCGCACCTACTACACTCGGGAAGTACGCTGAATTTCAGATTCATAGAACAGTACCTGCGCTGGGCCAAAGACGAGACTTTGCTTGGGTTCCGGGTCACAGTTTGCAGTTCAATTCATGGGTTTTGGCCGAGCAAATGGTAATCAGTAATGCAACAATCAGGGGTAGATCTAAGGAGGTTCTAAGAGCTACCACAAGGGGCAATCAAAGAGTTTGTGAATCAGTTGTTTAAGTCATAAACAAATCCCAGAGATTGACTGAAGCAACATTTATCTACTTTGCATTTGCATAGCAAATGCAGTTCGAAAGCTACCTGGCTCGACTTCAGGCTTCGTCTGTAAGTTTATAAAATAGACAACAAGGAATATAAACAAACAAACTAATTTGTCCCCAGCGGAGTCGCCATTTTGTTACAAGGAAAAGTGTCTACACAGAACTGCTTATCCCACTAAGGTGTGATAGCTACCTTAGAAACAAACAAAGTAAAGCTACTTTCGTTTTTCCTTTATGAAATATAGATGAGAGAAGAACAAAGAAGACCAACCTTTGTCTTGCGCTAATCTCCTAGTTCGATTCCTCTCTCTCTTGATAGTCTTTCGCCACTTGCTCCCTTGTACGCCCAGCTTCACAGAGTACCTGTAAGATCACAGTAGCATAGCACTATACAAGAACATGGATCTATAATCATAAACAATCTAGGATCAGATGTAAATTGACCATACAAATGCATAAAACATAAATGACACAAGAGTATGGAGGAAAACTTGAATAGCTTTTATTGATAAACAAGAAAAAGACAAGGGAGTTACAACCAGTTGTTCTGACCCAACACCATCCCCTCAGCAAGTAAGCCCCTCTTCACCTCATACAAAGCTTAGATCACCCAACACTCTGATGTTGTTTCAAGAAACCAACAACAATTCCTTACAATATGCAAAATTCCAGCCTCTGGATCTCTGGGATGAGGGACCCATATATAGATATCTGTAAGGGAGATGAGTCATCTTGTGATTTGATTAGTGTCTTCCCTCTGATAGTTCTTGCTTCCACTTGGAGATTGATGATCTCTTACTCATCCTTGGTCGAATTCAGAGAGGCAAGTGTCACAGGAGAAGTTTCTGGAAGATTCCATGCCTCTCCACCTCACGGAATGACACTGCCATTTGTCACTTCTCGCCCATTGCACCCCATAGAAGGGATTTTTGAAATGCAACGCACCCACACAGTGTATTTAGGTGAGATGCAACGCACTTTGCCTGTGGATCAGCTGAAATGATCCTGTTTTGACCAGTTCTGAGCAGTTTTTCATGGAGAACTTCTGGGAGAAGTTGTAATCAGTTGACCTTGTTCCTTTATGGGTTAGAACAACACTTTTAGGGACTTAGGAGCCCTTGGTTTATGGACATTTCATGCTTGGGGTTGTAGTGCCCAAAAATGTCTATAACACCTATAGAATCAAAGCAGCATAATACTATCCAAGAACATAGATCTATTATCATAAACAATATAGGATCAGATGTACATTGACCACACAAATGCATAAAACATTAATCATACAAACATGTGGAGGAAAACTTGTATAGCTTTATTGATAATCAAGAAAGAGCCAAGAGAATTACAACCAATTGTTCTGACCTAGCATCATCCTCTCAACAAGTAAGCCCTTGTTCACCTCATGAAAAGATTAGATCACCCAACACTATGATATTGCACCAAGAAACCAACAGCACTTCCTTACAAGATACAAAATTCCAGCCTCTGGATCTCTGGGATGAGGGATCCATATATAGATGTCTGCAAGGGAGGTGAGTTAGCTTGAGATTTGATTAGTGTCTTCCCTCTGATAGTTCTTGATTCCACTTGGAGATTGATGATCTCTTACTCATCCCTGGTCGAATTCAGAGAGGCAAGTGTCACAGGAGAAGTTTCTGGAAGATTCCATGCTTCTCCACCTTGCGGATTGACCCTGCCATTTGTCCCTTCTCGCCCATCACACCAAATAGAAGGGCTTTTTGACATGTAACGCACCTACTGTGTGTATTTAGGTGGGATGCAACGCACTTTGCCTATGGAGCAGGTGAAATGGTCCAGTTTTAACCAGTTCTGAGTAGTTTTTCATGGAGAACTTCTGGGAGAAGATGTAATCAGTTGACCTTGTTCTTTTAGGGGTCAGAACAACACTTTTAGGGACTTAAGAGCCCTTGGTTTATTGACATTTATGATTGGGGTTGCAGTGACCAAAAATGTCTATAACACCCCCCCACCACATTATTTAACTAACTCCAGAATTCACATTTTCCTCGAATATAAACCTTTTAACCCACCACCCTAGTGAGGTTAACAAGTCCCCTGTTGTATTTTAACCCTTATCCCACTACATTTAACCTGTTCATTACATATTTGACCCCACTGATTCATTAATTAATTACAGTTTAGTGTAATTAATTCCCCCGAGCCTCACAAATCTCTGCCCCTGCTCCCGCCGCACAACTTCACCGTGCAATAGTCGTTAGATCTGTCACCCCCATATCTAATGGTGCACATCCATATCACGTTCATTCACCTCCCGACCTTTACCCACCCGAGAGCATGCGAGATTCGTGGTTTTTATCAGGCCCCTTTTGGCTATGTGGCATCTCCTCTTTAACTTGTGTGCTCTTAGGAAAATACCACCCCACTCCCAAAAGCGGTACGATGAGCAATGAAACTGCCTCCCCACGTAAGCCCAAAACCATCATTGTTCATTATGAAATTCCCCACCAATTTCTAACCTTTTCCAGTTAAAAGGGAAAGACACCCATTTTCACCCTTTTTCACTCATTTGCTCTGTGAAAGCCTCCTAAGCTTTCCTGCCCAACCCTGAGCCTCTGCAACCAAATTTGACCACAAACTACCTTCTAAACATGCTCTGGAAGCCTAATTCAGCCCTCCAGTGCACAAATGAAGCCACAGTACCCTCTGCAGTCACCATTCACACCAGTTTGTAGCCTATACCACCATTTCCAGGTATTTTAACAAAAAACCAGAACAACCCTCTTAGTTTAAAAACGTACGGTGAATTCAAGAAATAATTAATTGAATTTAATTGATTTCCCCTAAATTGAGAATATCCCCCCCTGAAATACCCAAATCCATATCCTACAAACTGCAAATACCCTACCATTGTACCAACCTTTTCAAAGATTCACTTATACAATCTGTACAAGCCTAATTCCCACATTTTATTATCAAGATGGTTGCTCGGACCTCTATAGATGTCAAACCAGTCTCAACCCCTCACCTGTACATTGACCATTTGACCCAGGTAGGCAAGGATTTCCAAATAAAAGACATTTCTACTCCAGGCCACCTTCTGAAGCTCCATTGCTAGAGTAAAGATATGTTCCTAAACCATGCTGATGACGTCAACCTTTGGGAATCCAATTTGCCCAGGTATATATTCCCAGAAGTTCACCCATTCCCAGACATTGTACATTTTTGTCATTCCTCTTATATCCCTAGCCAAAGGGCTATTGTTTCCCCAAACCATGAGTTATTATTCACCATTACACATGCGTCAATCAACTAGATGCTTCATTTCCAATCTAGCTCCAATCTAACCCGTCTATCCATTGGACACCTGTTGGACTTTTACATCACATTAGACCAGGTGAAAATCAAGCAAATTTTCCAAAATTTTATTATTGAAGAGTGCCATACTCCTACAGATACCCCACCCTATGCTGCCACCATTTTCTCAGAAACTGGAAGACACATAATCACCATGCTCTCATGCATCCTAGGATACACATCAGATGAGCATGTGGATGAGGTCATCCTGGCCTTCCTGTCCATTTTCACTCTAGGAAAGCCTCCTGCTATCATGTATGACTATGCTCAGTTCATTGCAGACAGAATGCATGAACAATTCACCAGACTGTCCACTGAAAGAGTTTTCAAATACTCTTTAGTGTTATTTTATATGTTTTTGTATTAACAGATAGATAAGTTCCCAGTGAGCATCCAAAAGTTGGACACCAAGGGAAAGGAGAGATCAATGGTATACTAGACACCCTTGGTCCAGAATTTTTCCACAACATTCACCTAGAATGACTTCATAGACTCCTTTGTGTACTCAGTCATGAACATGCTGATTTTTGATACTCAGACTAGAATCAGCCAAGACATCAAGAGAGTGTTGCAATTGGCAAAGAACAACAAGGTGGGAGACTAGTACCTGTACCAGAACCACACTGAGATCAAAATCTATGGTTGCCAGCTAGCCCCTTATAAATTTCCAAAATACCTCCCTATGAGGATATTTGCCCTTGAATATTTCAGACAAATCATCAATTCTTATGAGGTCCACTTCTTATATGTTAAGAAGAAAACCCAGTTCAAGGTGAAAAACAAATTGGGCCTATTCATTTGTAACAATAGAGAGGCTGGACAAGAGGCCGACAAGTTACTGCAATAGATGAAATTCAGAAATAGTTCCATATGGTAGTATGACCCTCACGGGGTCATAAACAAGTTGAGACTTAAGGTCAAAATGGCACCTTACATCCACCACCCAAGACCAAACATTGAACAGTTTACCAACCAATCTGAGTGGGTGGAAAGCACATTGATTGATATGGACAACACCGTTGTGGATGTTGAGAACACGCTGATTGATTTAGAAAAGGAATTTGACCAGAGCTCTTTCCTGTAGGTTCCAAAAATAATAGAACCAATGAATGTTCATCATGTGCTACAGACCCCAGCCAATGAGGAGAAGAATCCTAAGAGGAACAGGGAAGAGGCATCCAACTCTGCCATGGAGACTACTGATGAGCTGTTTGAGCTAAGAAAGAATCTCAAGTTGAATCCTATGAATAAACAAGAGGAGAACATTGAATCAGTGGAAATGACTGACATTGAGACAATGACGCAGAGAAGTAAAGAAGCAACTGCATCAGGTGAAACACATCAGCCATCAAAGTCCAACACACAGATGATGGATAGACAAAAAAGTATGGAGGTTTCTTCCTTTGTCAGGCCAGCTGAAAAGGAAAAGGATATCAAAGACAAATTCAAAGAAATAAAGATGAGGAATGAAAAGTTAAAGGTAGACACATATGCCCAATACTTCAAGCTTACACCACCAAACCAGACCAGATTGATGCCAGCCTTTGACATCAAAGCAGGGAAAATGCAGGTGTCATTCTTGTAGCCCACTGTACAGCAACCAAACACCTCAGAAAATTACAAGAAGACAAATTTTGAGGTGTTGGATAGGGATGTTCATCCCATTGATCAGATAGAGTTCCATAAGCAGGCTAGAGAAATGATTTACTCCACCCTCACAGAAAGGTCCATGGATGCCTTTAAGTTGAAAGATTCATTGGATAATGTGACAACCCAATTCAAGATGGAAAATGCCTCGTCGCAGACCAAAGATAACAGGATAAAATCATTGGAGGACTTGGTCATTGAACCGGGCCATGACCCAAGTGATATTAAGGCCACAGAGAAATTAATCAAGAATAAGAATGAGGACATAGAAGCCCTCAAGAAACAGCTTAAGTTGCCTCCTTCGCAACACCCATAGACAAAGGAGATCCTAGAAATTCAGAGCAATCATGAAGAGATGATGGACCTAGTGCTACAACTGAATGATCAGTTGAAGGAGATGGAGAAAGAACTAGATAGCTTGATGCAGCTCAAACAAGCTAGTATTGATCATTCTCCTACAACTGTCATTTCAACAGTTACTACTATTGTACCTTCTACATTGGTAGCATCCTTAACTCCCATTGCTCCAATGGCCACTGCACTACTGGCATCTACACCATCTACATTAGCAACAGGATCAACGACAACAGGTTCCACAGGTGATGAAGCAAACAGGTTGGTCAAAGCAATGGAAGAAATGTCCATTCAAACCACTGAGATGAAAAAACTGAAGGAGAAATTCACCATCCTAGAATGAGATTAAAAATTGGCCCAAATCATGCACAAAGTAGAACAATAGAATGCCACAAGGATGACTAAAAGAATCAAACTCTTGGAGAAAGAGATGACACTGAATGAGCCTCTAGGTCAAGCTAAGGAACAACTGTGGGCCAACATCATTGACTCTATCAATGATATTTGGCCATCCATTCAGGTTACTTTTGAACAGATTCATTTGATAAAGCAGGCTACAGAAGCCACTTAGAGAATCGAAGAAGAACTTGGAGATATGTGAGAGGAAGCTACAAGAATCATTAATTTCCTCAACTCCAAGAACAAGTATGAGCTGTAAGAACTAGAGATACATGATGAGAGAGGTAAAATTTTGGAAGTTAGAAGAGTCCTCACTAAGAGGAATTTGATGTTGAACTTGGAGGATAAGTGTCAAACCATGTAACTGGCCATTGACAGGTTCATGGTTAAGTTCGAACTTTCGAGGCAAAAGGGATTCCCAAATCCCTTAGTTATAAATGATAAGCTAATAACACAGGAGGATTACAATAAGAAGATCAGGGAAGTGGCCAAATATCAGGTAAACATTTCATCCATGAAGGGCATACCAACAAGCAAAGTATTGTATCAAACATTTGAAAACTTGTTTTACCTCTAGCATGAGGTAAAACACCTTTTTGTCAATAAGCCAACTTTTTCCAAGTATACAGAGGCAGATGAGATATACTAAAAAATTCTCAATATCCAATTACCAGATGCTGATACATGGGAAAAACTCAATGATTTATTGTAGTAAATACACAGTAAAAATATAAATATACCGTAAAAAGTAAAAGAGAACAGTAAAAGGATATTGACAGGTCAACAAGGTCAAAGAGTATCAGATGAAAGGTCATATGTAAAAATGACATCTGGCGTAAAGACCAAACAGCCAAGCAGCTTAAAGGGAAAAAGATCAAAGACCAAAAGACAGTAGAACCTAAATAACGGGGACAACAAACAACAGTTCATTCGTTGTCTCTATCTTCTTGCATGAAGATATTTCCTTTTCCTATATTAGTTCTCAATGCAGTTTGAGATAGTTTGTAAATTCCTTTTGTATAAATACTTCATATTTTGAAGTATTGAGTGTGGATTTATATACATTTGTAGAGTTATTTTGATCTTAAACCTAAGGATGATTGTACCACTTTCAAGTCAATAGACTGGAGCAAGTGATAAAAAGATTGCACTAGAGGATTCATGAGATGAGCTATTGCAGTGAAGTATCTTCTTTGTCTAGTTTTGTTACCTTTTTATGTGTTTCATAAACTTAATTGTTTTCTAAATTTGAATGAATTAACTGGAAATATCACTCAGAATTTGTTTAAGTACGCTATGTTTTGCACAGTTAGTCATTTATATGTTTTCCTCTTATACCCGGATTTGATAACCCTTAATTTCTCTCCCATCCCGGTTGACCTCTTTCATTCTCTTAATGATCTTATCTAGGGAACCCTTAATTGCTCCCTGGATCCGATTAGAAACCATTTCACCTTCCAGCCTTTGAGATCTACAGTAACTCCTCTATCTTTCACTCTAGACATTATTTTTAGAACTTAATCCAATCTTGTTTTTCTAACATTGGACCCCATAGCCCAATGGTAAAAGACAATCCTTTTTCATCTAGGTAAGTGATCCCACCACCCAAATCCAAATCAAAAACCCAAGCACAATCATAACTAGCCTAAAATTAATTAATTAAAACAAAGTTAAATCATAAAGAGAGAGCCCTCTCTGAGATTAGGAAGGCTAGGTCCTGATCTCCAAAAGTGGTTAGTGGTTACCTCTATCATTTCCTTTTCCAACAACTTGAAATAAATTGTGGAGTGATAACAGGTGGGACACGATGAGTGCACTTGTAGAAGTTGTGAGTTGATGACGGATAGATCTCCCACCTACAGAGTTCAGGTCAAATCGCGGCCCCTAGACCAGAATGCAGGAGTGGTGCAAACAGGATTTTAGGCGCGCAGACGAGGTTGAGGTGGAGGAGGACCTGGAAGAGGTCGTAGTTAGTTGATATGCTACAATTGCGGAGGTCTAGGACATTATTCCTATGATTGTATGAATCTGACTCTGCCGTCGTGTTTATATTACACCTTGTTTGATCATGAGATGGAAGGTTGTCCTACGCTAATAGCTAGGATATGTGACAAAGGATCTCTACCACTCCCCTGACTCAGAAATTGCAGATGATGAGGTCTGAGCCATGCGAGGAAGATTCGAATGTCAACATTCTGCTTCGAAGTGGAATCATGATAGGGGATGACAAAGGATTTTCAGCCGGAAGATAGTACTTGGGTTCACAACGCTTTAGCAAAAGAAGCGGAGTTTGATTTGGAGCGCACTCAAGAAACCTTCATGGAAGCTAAGAAGAGCTTTGTTGATGCCTCCACTTCAGGAAGAAAAGATAGACCAGAGTTGGAGATGGACCCATCTATGCTCACAACATTCCTAGAAACATGCATGAAGTTACCGCGTGACACTAAGATGTAAAAGGGTTACAGGAACTCATTAACAGATGCGCTGGGACCATGCCAGGAGAACCACGTGTGGTCAGAAAGATTGGAAAGGATAAGACAAGGATGGGAAGAGAAATGAGGTTAAACGCACAAATTGGAGAATATGAAAAGGACCAAGTAATTATGTATTTAGGATCGGATGTGAATTTTCTGTTGAAGTAGACATGGGAATGAATGGGGAGACCTATGCTACAATGGTCTCCTATTTAGTTGCAAATGGCGAACCAACAGAAGATAATACCCATGGGGCGATTACAGGGAATCACTGTGGATATTGAGGGAGTGAGTGCACTAGTAGACTTTGAAGTGATAGAGATTGTTGATGACATAAATCCTATCCCGCACTCTTAGGAATTGAGTGGGCCACTGACATGAATGGGGTGATTAATCTGAAGAAGTGCAAGATGATTTTTTAAAATAAGTCGCTACACATAGTTATACCTCTAGACCCTACCGAAGGATTGTGCTATACAGAGCCAGTGCATGACTATGAAAGCGATGATGATTTGGACTGCATCTATAAGATAACAGTGTGAAACCAGGACTGGGTGAATCCCACTGCGGATGGACAGCTTGCATGGGAGAGCGAGAGCTCTTGTACTTTGGATTTGGATGAGGAAATGGAGTGATGGCAGAATCACTTACATGAGGTGGCTACACTGAATTGTAATATGATGACATGGTCGCCACGCTGCATATCGACAAAAGTAAGAGACCTACCTACTTATGATGGCCTAAGTGAGGTAGATACCTTCTTGAATAAATTTGAAAGGGAGGTGCCATAAAAGCAACGCTTCTAAGCCTTGGATTGGGTACTACACGTTACGCCTGCAAGGTGGTGGGATATGCACAAAGGGAGTGTTGATGACTGGCGCAAATGTAGAAGGATGATGTGCACACAATTTGGGAAGCCTAGGGTGTGATTGACAGACAAATAGAATGGGTGAAATGATCCGCACACAAGTCTCACTAGGTGGATGCAGGCATATGGAAAGCAACCTGCGCGGATGCACATGAACTTTGCACTGAAAGGGATTGTAAATAAGTATGTGTTGGGGGGACAAATGTGCAAATCTTAATGTTGGAAAGACAATACGCAGGAAGGACGATCACACAGAAGGTTATCTAGGTGGAAGTGTTTAGTAAGGTGTGCAACGCACTAACGAAGGTATGTAATGCACAATGAAGTGATTGGGACCTGTGCATACCCGTAGTATTATGGGATTATAGGACGACATGCAAGAAACTGACAGGACATACACTTTTTCGGCTTGTCTATGGAGTATAGGACATAATGCCTATGGAGTATATCGTGCCTAGTCCATGCATAGCGGTGCTCATAGGTATGACAGATCGCGATGCCATGGAGGAGAGGCTCGTGCAGTTGGAGGAGCTTGAAGAAGAACGGTTTTTGGTTGGATTCCACCAGCAAATACAAAAGCAGCACAAAAAGGCCTGACACGATTGACATATCAAGTTGCACACCTTTAAGGTGAATGATTTGGTGTTGCTATATGATAGTAAGTTTGATCATTTGTGGGGGAAGCTTAGAATGCATTGGTTGGGACTGTATGTTATTAAGGAGATCACAGATGGTGGTGCGGTGCAGTTGGTAAAGTTAAATGGAGAACTCTTCCCAGGAAAAGTCAATGGAAGTCATTTGAAGCTATACACAAGTGGCCCGACCATCTGACTAGCCATAGGAAGTACAGTTTTAGCACTCCAGGTAGCTAAAAGGAGGTGCAGGACTATCACTACTCTGCCCAGGAGCTATGTGATGATAGGACTGCGCGCAGTAGTGAAGTGTCACAGGGTCTGTGACAGCGCGGGGGTAGTTGTGCTACCGCGTGATTTGGTTGGAAAGTGACCGATACACGATGTGATGCTTGGTTTGAGACCAAATGGAGTGGGTGACATGCATTTAAGGCAAACTTTATGGGCTAGATTTGGGAAAATATGCTGCCAAGGGAGCATTAATGGACCGAAAGTGGGGGGAACGGTCGAATTCAAATTCAATGGGATCTATAAAGTGCAAAGGGCTGCCCAACAAACAACACTTGGAAATTTGAGAATTGAGCTATTGCACGCCCAAAGATTCATGAACCCTGATTTGTTCGATCTTTTAAAGTCGAAGGAATTGTTTGAATACTTACCTGAGCCGTTGAGAGAATTGTGGAATAGCATTATGGTCGCACCAGAGGAATCCATGGATATTGGAGAGATGACTGCTGAGGAGGTAGTGCAGGCCATAATAGTTGGAGAAGCCCCAGAAAGCATCGAGATAGTCACAGAAATCCCTAAATCGCTACGCACACTGAGACCCAAGAAAGATAAGCAACCTATGGTACTAGTGCACGTGTCCCCCAGGAATTCGTTAAGGATGAGGCTCACTATGGAAGAAAAGGGGAAGGCGATCAATTTGGAAGCCAATGAGGAGGAATAATACTTTGAATAAATCCTGGTAGAGGAGGAGGATGAAGAAATGGAGGAAGAAACCCAGGGTGTGGACCCTCTAACCAGGCTGCCCACGTATGTTCCTCCATGGAAGGGGAAAGCAAGGGTGCCCAAGGACCTAGATGAGAGCAAGAGCTCTCTACAAACTCTGCTACTCTCTGATGACATCATTTTTTATGGAGCACACTTGGGATGGGTGTCGGTTCTTATAGATACAATCTAAATCATCATCACTCTCGTAATCGCAGACTAGTTCAGTATAGCGCAATCCCTCAGTAGGATCTAGGGGTACTATTACGTGTAGTGATTTCTTCTCAAATATCATCTTCTACTTCTTTAGATTGATTACTCCGTTCATATCAGTGTCCCAATCATTTCCTAGGAGCGCAGGATAGGGATTGTTGTCATCTAGTATCTCTATTACTTCAAATTCGGCCAATGCGCTTGCACCTTCAATATGCACTGTCACCCCCTGCAGCTGCCCCATGGGGATGATATTCTGCTGATTGGCCATCTTTAGATAAATTGGAGACCACTGCAACATGAGCCTCCACATTTGTTCCCAAGTCTACTTTGGTAGGACTTGTTAGCACCTGGATTGAACCTCAGGTTGAAGGAAGGCAATGTCAGGGTAACCACAAACCATGCTTAGCAAGTAGCTAACCCTACTAGGCTAGGAGAGGGCTCTCTCCATAATGATCTCAGCCAAATTGACTAGATCTAGAAACTTATATTAGCCTAGGTATAGTAGCACAAGGTTTTATTTGATTTTGAAGGGTTTTACTGGATTAGGAGGAGCCAAATAGTAAGGGCAAGGAAATTAGGTCAAAACTGCAGGGTGCTTGATGGGGCAAGGTAGGCACAACGATCAGAACTTAGGGTTTGATGGATGAGGTGGAAATACAGGTGAGGAGCTAGTAAGAGCATGTAAACCTCATGAATTCTTCCTAAATTGAAGAAAACATAAACTGTGAAATGTCTACCCAAAACAGAGCATAAAAGTTATGGATTCTGCCTTTCAGACTTGTATACATTCACATAAAGAGTATGAAATGATGAAATGGAATCAAAAATAAATTTTAAAAAATGAAAACATAATAAAAAATGAACTGAGCATCATACCACATGGATCCCAAAGAAATAGTTGGAATTTTTCATTAATCTCCTGTTGTAACTGGTACAAAATGATGTCTATCAAAGCCTAAGCAATCCCACTGAATCCAACCCTTTACAATGAGAAAGAAAAAGAAGATATAGACCTCAATTCAACCTCCTCCCATCCTCAGGGATTGAATCCCTAAGATGAGGGACTAATCCATCAAAAGCTGAACAAGAAACTGGAATCTAGGCAACCCTAACAACTTGCTTCTAAAAGGGAGGAAACAGATTCATTTGAATTCAAGAGAAATTTTGATCTAATGAATCTACCCTCTAGTAACTAATATTCATATTATTTACATGCCTAGTCACCATTTACATCAGTAAAAACATCATCCATGAGAGAAAACCCAAAATTTACAGTCATGGCATAGTAAAGTGAAAATTTAGTAGAAAATTGTCCTATGTGCAGCACCAGAAGGCTATCCACAACACTTTTTGCAGGGCCATTTTGGAGGCCTTCCCGGTGTCCAAATTCAGCTGATGATAGCTCATTGGAAAGAATTTCCTATCTAATCTCCAAATATGCCTTTAGTATCCAACTTTGAGTTGAGTTGACCCCTAAAAAACGGATTCTCCCAAGGCTTCTTCTATGTGCAACGCCATGGTGAAAACAAGGGCAGAAACATGATTTTTTAGGTGTTTTTTGACCTTTTGGCTGACCAGTTTTGCTCCAAAAGCTTAGAAAATGCACAAGGAGCATGCTTACATCATTAAGAATCCAATGGTGGTATTATTTTAGCCATTGGATTCTCCTAGGAAAAGCTCAGCGCCAATGGCACTGCGCATAGAGCCAATTTAGCAAAAAATTGTCCTATGCACAGTGCCAAAAGGCTATTGTTAACGGGAAAAGTGTCTATTCAGAACGACCCTATCCCACTGAGGTGTGATAGTGACCTCAAAAACAAACAGGGAAAACTACTCTTGTATTCTCCTTTAGGAACTATAAACGAAGAGGAATAGGATGAACCAACCTGTGTCTTGCGCTAGTCCTTTGATCCAATCTCTCTCCTCTTTGATAGCTTCCAGCTACCTGCTCCCTTACTTGCCCAGCTTCACCAAGTTCCTGCAAGATCACAGAAGAAGGAAACTACACAAAGACACGTATTTATGTTCATAAATAGCTTAGGATCAGATTTAAGCTAAACATACAAATATAATAAACATCAATGATATACAAGCATGTAGGAGAAACTCAAATAGTTTTACTGATAAAACAAGAAATCCAGGAGGAGTTACAACCAATGATTTCTGATCCAGCATCAACCTCCCAGCATGGAATCCCCTCTTCACCTCCAACAAAGCATAAATCACCCAATACTCTGATATCTATCTCAAAACCAACAGCAATTCTCTACAATGTACAAAATTCCAGCCTATGGATCTCTTGGTGAGGGATCCATATATAGATGTATGCAAAGAGGATGAGTCAGCTCATGAATTCATTAGTGGCCTCTCTCTGTCAGTTCTTGCTTCCACTTGGAGACTGAGAGCCTCTTACTCATCACTGGTCGAATTGAGTGAGGCAAGTGTCATTGGAGAAGATCCTGGAAGCTTCCATTGTCTCTCCACCTCGTAGAATGACTTTGCCACTTGTCATTTCCCGCTCAACGCACCCTGGTAGTGCATTCAAGTGCGTTGCAACGCACCTAGCCAATGTATTTGGGTGCTTTGCAACGTAGCTAGCTAGTGGAGCAGCTGAAATGATCCTGATTTGACTAGTTCTGAGCAGTTTCTGGTGGAGAACTTCTGGGAGAAGCTGTAATTTGTTGACCTAGTTTCTTTAGGAGCTGGAACAACACTTTTAGGGACTTAGGATCCCTTGGTTTATGGACATTTCATGCTTAGAGCTGTAAGGCACAAAAATGTCTATAACAGTTGCCCCCTAAAGTATGAGGCCGTTTATCGGGTGAAATGCTTTATTAGGAGGATCCGAAGTTCTTTCAATGCTGGGAGGAGACCTGTAATAAGATACAATACAATACATTATCTTCATACTGTTTTCATGATCTAGCTGAGGCGGGCATTCCCATGCTCAGCTTTATAAATTCATTTTCATGTACATAGGACAGACAATCGTCTGATGGTAGACTGATGATTCTGATGGAGTCATCATCCTTTTGGTAGGATGATTATCTGTGCTGCAATGCTGTACATTTCAATGTCTTTATTTTTCCTGAATATATATCACTGCCCGGATGGATGAAACTAGATCCAGGGTCTTCAATCTCGTCCGATCTTTACTCGAAGTACAAGTCGATCCATGTGAGAAATGTTTTGAAGTCGAACATGGAAAGACATCGCTTGATTACCAGTCAATGATGTAAACTGTTAACAAGCGCAAGAGGAATCACCAATAATGATAATGACCCTCAAGGTACTGCAGTACAATTCACGTGGTGTGAATAAAGGACTTGGCGTCGAACACCACGCAAAATCTTTCGGTCGAAGGTCATTGATGTATACCTGTCGCCGGAAGTGAGAAACTTGCCATTGAGGCATGCAAGCTTCAAAGTAATGAATGGGGTGTTCCTAGATCAACTTCTTGGATAATGAGCTGATGTCGACAAGAAGCGATCCGTCAAAGGAGGGCCTTAATGAATCCCACATCAATGACATGGAACGGAGCAAATGATTTTTATGGAAGTGAAAACGATCTGGTGATATATGGTTCAGGGTGGCGGTCATGAAAGGATGAAGTATAATGTATGGTAGTGGATGGGACACGGGTGACTTCTCTGGATGACTTCTCTTGAACATGTCGGCGACACTTATGTGATGGATTGGTAGCATTTACCCCAAATGTGGATGGTATGGTGTGACCATGGTGATGTGACCGGTGAATGAAACAACCCAACCCGACTCAGGCACGGAGTGGAAGTGTCATGTTCAAGAGCGACTTGCTACCAATAAAGTTTCTTTGAGTTTTCTTCCCAATTTTTCCCCAGTCATTGCTGACCAGTACCTCTTTATTTTTGTCAATCTTGAGGAGGATAACATATGCTTGTTCTATAATTTTCCCTTCGGGCAAACCCATCGCTATGTTTTAACAAGCCTAGCGATAGTGAAACTCGTTCTCGCCTAAAGACAAGTTTGTCGCTATTAAACTTTTTAACGAGTCTAACGACAAAGATAACTCGGTCCTTTTCATTTTTAGAGAGTCTGAAAAGGTGCGTAAAGGTAACTCCAAAATTCCTTTTTCTTCATCTAATCCCTTAAGTCCGAAAAAGTATAAAACAATACATAAGGGATGAATTTTCGATCGCTTTAACGAGCCGAACAAAACAAGCGCTCGATCTTTTTGTGCAATAATCCCTCAGGTCCAAAAAGATTAAAATCTAGAGGAGGGATAGCACTTCCTGTCGCTTTAACGAGCTAGAAGGCCAAAACTCGGCAATCTTTTCATATTTTACGAGTCAGTTGAAAAGAGCTTAAAGAAGACTCGTCTTTTGAGGAACGAGTGATAAAATGGGTAGCAGTTGATTCCAGGTAAGGTTTGGAATTTTCCAATCACGACAGTGTCACAAGGATGGCTAGTGAAATCACTCTTCACAGCTGTTCCTCAAAATGGGTAAACAATCAAATGGAGGTGAATGATCGGCCAATGGAAAAGTGGAGGTGATGGTGCAAAAACGACCAAGGCTTTAATGGCTGAAAATGCTTCATTCATGGTGGTTATTTACCGGGGGATAGTTCATTTTTTAACGAGCTTAAACGCGGGTGGAAACATTTGCTCGGTCTTATGTTTATTTTTTAACGAGCTTGAACTATGTGCTAAAACTGCTCGATTAATCCAGTCATATGATAAGAATGTCTCATATAAAAACGGCAACTTTTTGAGTGTTGCCCCACATCCTTTCTTTATGCAAGTTCGGAAACGACTAATCCAAAAAACAGATAAATAATCTCTCTTTGCTTGCACTCCAAAAGGTTTGCATGCCCCGAGGTATAAAACAGAGTTTCAAGGTTACCCCTCAATTTGCAGACAAAACATTTGTTCTATCAGGAGAGGCCTACCTCTTACAGGTTACCCAAAGATTGTTCTATTTACGGTGTAAACAAAACACTTCTTCGGCGATGTTGCTCGAAATAAACAAAGGTGAGCGACAATGCCCGCCAACTCACATAACTTTGACTAGAGAATCTTATTCTAGAATAACCCCTCTTCCAATCACGGAAGGGGTATAGACTAGACATATTCTCCCGCGGAAACCTACTCTATACCCGAAGTTCTCCTGCCGAAGCAGACCAGGATGCATGCCCCCTGGGTTTCAGTCATATCCCTCCGAATTACTCGCGCTCATCAGGAGGACGGACCGGGGATTGAGACATTTCTTGCGCGAAGAGACCATTTAGGGACGGTATATGACTATTTGCTATGCGTGATCCGGGAAATGAAAGTTGGTCCACGAGCTTGACCACTCTTCCTTCGTGCGGAAAACACATTACTCTAAAGAGTGAGGAGACAATCGCTCCCATGCAATAAATATAGTCTCGTCCAAGGAGTAGGTTATAATCCAAGGGTCCTTGAACAACCATGACGTTCATGCGAACTGTCTTCCCTCTCAATGTTATGGGCACATCGGGAAGGATCCCTAAAGGTCGACTGGTTCCTTTATCAAAGCCTGACAGATTTCTCATCTTAGGCAAAAGCGATGGCGAACTAAGCGCTTTCCAAGCAGTAGAGGAAAGGATACTCACAGAAGCCCCTTCATCTATGATGGTACCAGCCATGACCATTCTATGTATTTGAAAGATAATTCAGAATGGTATGCTTGCTGGTAGGCGGGGTCTGCCTAGTTGATTCTAGTCGAAGGAGACAACTAGGTTGCTTGGAGGTGGGACCGAGTAGACGGCCGGGTATGGCTCTGACGAACTTCCTTCCTGCGGTAAAGGAATGGGTGGATTTCCCCCATGTTCGTCGGAGTCTGTGTTGATGAAGAGAATTTGGACGGTGGCATCCTTGTTCTCTTCAGTGACAGTATCATTCGAAGATAAAACCTCTGAAGGCAAGACCGGGTCAACTACCACCTCGACCTTTTGACTTTCGTCTGGTATGGATTCAGTTGGTTTATCTTCAATGACAGGCGCTTCAGCCGACCACCTGAGCAGGCCAGTTGGATTCTTAACTAGTGACGGAATCGGCAAGAGTTTTTTATATCCAGGAGGAAGTCGTAACAGTGAAACCGGACGATCATCCAAAACCCTTTTAGCTTCTTCTAAGAAGGGACAACGGTGGAGGGCATGGTCGCCTTTGCACAGTTTACAAGGAAATCTAACTTTCCCTCTTTGTCCTGGGGCTTCACTTTCACTAGTTGACGGTGTGCTTTCAACATGATCTCCAGAGGTTGTTGACACCGGATTGTGCAAACAAGGACACCAGTCCCTTAGTATCCGGGGGATGCAAGGACAATCTCTGTGAAAGTGGTCTCCTTTGCAAATGACACATGGCGATTTAGGCCTGGTCGGTGCTATGTGTGGATTTTCGTTAAACGACACTCGTTTTCCCCCATTCGCCTTTGGTTCCTTCTTCTTTTTCTCTTTCTTCTTCTTTTCCTTCTTCTCCTTAGGAACTTGTCTTTTAGCTTTACCAGTCCCGTCAAGCGAAGAGGAAGGAGGAGAGGAAGAATTAGAGGAAGTAGAAGGCTGGTGGGTAACTATGGACTCGTCTAATTGCTGATTCGATTGTTCAGGAATAGTGGTGTTCTGAACTACATTGGTTGAGAAGAGCCATACTGGCAAGCCAATTGTCAGTCCTGGAAGTGACAATGTGGCCATATGGGGCGCACCAACATCTCCCCAAGAGGAGAAGGGACTAGGATTTCCACCAAGGGGAATTCCTTGGTTGGTAGGCTCCATGTTCTCAACCCAAAGATCAACGTAGGAAAAGGGTATGAATATTCCGTTTAAAATAAATTTTAACACGCTTTGACACAACTTGTTTTTTCAATTTTAAAGAGTCGAGAAAAAACAAAAGATGACTCTAGTCTCCTTCGATTTTTAATGAGCCTGAAGTGACAAGTGCTCAGATGGACCTTTTCCATTAAGGAGTCTGAAAAGGAACGAAAGGGACTGCTCTGGAGGTCTAGGTAGAGGGAGTACCAAACCAATCGCAAAACTGTAGAATACTTTTTACGGTACGGCAGTCAATCTTCCCGAATGCTGTGTTCGGTGCATTGCAATCAGTAGGGCGGCCGACATGGCTTCCTATGGATAAAGGTTTTATGCCTATAGCGGTCTCCCAATATATACTCGACAGTACGTGGGAGCACAAGTCCGTACTGGCACTTATCGTCTCAAAGTGGAGGAATCACCCAACCATCAGTGAGGACAACAGTTACCAGGCTTTACGACGCCGGAATACGTCTCTAGCCTAGACCTCTAAATGTTGTGCATTAAGTTACAAAGCGTTGTTAAGTTCATTGAATTTATTTTAATTTGATCTTTCTTATGAAGTTTGCCTTTTGGGTTCACCACGAGATGTAGATGTAATTCCTAAAATGCAATCTAAAGATGATAAGTAAGCTTTTATCTCTTTTCAGCAATGAAAATCCTAGCTACAAGGGGAAAAGAGAGACACAATCTTTTCTCAAAGAGCAAAGAGCACACTGTAAATGCACTTTTCCTAAATCAAGCCAAACAGACTGTCAATATGCAAATGCACATGTGCATGTATTTGTTTTTCACTTTCTTAATATTGATGCCTAAAAAGAAAGTTGTTGTACAAATTTGAATTCGTTTTCAAGTGAAAAACACAAACAAGCTTCTTTTCGAAATCAAAAGGTAGAGACGATTACGACACTTTATGATTTTGAAATAAACACTTGTTTCGACACTAGAAATTCACAAATTCAAGCCAAAGGCAAAAGTAAAAGCATAATCGACTGTCAACAGCAAATAAACTTTCTCCTAAGATCAAAATCAACACTTATACTAGTCTACTTTTGCAATGGGAAACTGTAAATGACGCAACAAACACACAAAAACAAATACAGCTTCTTTTATACAATTGAGGCAGAATTAAGGCAAAGAAAAGGGGTTTTCAGACAGACACACACACTGATCACAGGCTACAAAAATCAGAGGCAAAACTGGAAAAAATGAGCAAAGAACCTCAGCTGCACAGGGCTAAGCTGATCAACGCACCTGATACATAGAGAAACTGGATTGAAACGCAGGTAGCCCTCTCGGGAACTGCGTTGAAATGCAGAATCTCTTCACAGAGCCTGCTCTGGGGCAGAAACGAGAATTCTATCCGGGTTCTAGGTCACAGTTTGCAGTTTAATCTATGGTTTTTGGCCGAGTAAAAGCAATCAGTAATGCACAATCAGAGGGTTGATTTAATGAAGGTTTAAGAGCTATCACAAAGGGTATCAGATCATTTTTGAACCAGTTGTTCAAATCATAAACAGATCCAGTGAATGGATTGAAGCAGCTGATGTATACTTTGCATTTGTTAATGGAAAATGAAGTTCAATTCGCTACTTCTAAGTTTATGAAACAAACAACAAGAGAAACACAAACAAACTAACTAGACACGATCCCCAGTGGAGTCGCCATTTTGTTAATGGGAAAAGTGTCTATTCAGAACGACCCTATCCCACTGAGGTGTGATAGTGACCTCAGAAACAAACAGGGAAAACTACACTTGTATTCTCCTTTATGAACTATAAACGAAGAGGAATAGGATGAACCAACCTATGTCTTGCGCTAGTCCTTTGATCCAATCTCTCTCCTCTTTGACAGCTTCCAGCTACCTGCTCCCTTACTTGCCCAGCTTCACCAAGTTCCTGCAAGATCACAGAAGAAGGAAACTACACAAAGACATGGATTTATGTTCATAAATAGCTTAGGATCAGATTTAAGCTAAACATACAAATATAATAAACATCAATGATATACAAGCATGTAGGAGAAACTCAAATAGTTTTACTGATAAAACAAGAAGATCCAGGAGGAGTTACAACCGATGATTCTTGATCCAGCATCAACCTCTCAGCATGGAATCCCCTCTTCACCTCCAACAAAGCATAAATCACCCAATACTCCGATATCTATCTCAAAACCAACAGCAATTCTCTACAATGTACAAAATTCCAGCCTCTGGATCTCTTGGTGAGGGATCCATATATAGATGTATGCAAAGAGGATGAGTCAGCTCATGAATTCATTAGTGGCCTCTCTCTGTCAGTTCTTGCTTCCACTTGGAGATTGAGAGCCTCTTACTTATCACTGGTCGAATTCAGTGAGGCAAGTGTCATTGGAGAAGATCGGAAGCTTCCATTGTCTCTCCACCTCGTAGAATGAATTTGCCACTTGTCATTTCCCGCTCAACGCACCCTGGTAGTGCATTCAAGTGCGTTGCAACGCACCTAGCCAGTGTATTTGGGTGCTTTGCAACGCAGCTAGCTAGTGGAGCAGCTGAAATGATCCTGATTTGACTAGTTCTGAGCAGTTTCTGGTGGAGAACTTCTAGGAGAAGCTGTAATTTGTTGACCTTGTTTCTTTAGGAGCTGGAACAACACTTTTAGGGACTTAAGATCCCTTGGTTTATGGACATTTCATGCGTAGAGCTGTAAGGCACAAAAATGTCTATAACATCTATGCACAACACTTTTTGCAGGCCACTTTTGGAGGCTTTTTTGGTGTCCAAATTAGGCTTGGTATAGCTTGTTGGAAATCTTTTCGAGTATAAATTCCATATCTACCATTAATTTTCAATTTGGAGCTCATTTCACCTGTCAAAACCTTAATCTCCCAAAACTGTTCAAAAAATGCAGAATGAGGGTGAAAAAATGCAGAGTGTTGTTGAAAGCAACGTTTAGAGGTCTTCTTAAACTCCACATTGATCTCATGATATTTCATTGGAAATATATTCCATTCTATTTTTCATTTGACTTATTAGGCATGTCATTTGGGCACTCCATCTAGGAGAAAACTTGTTTTTCCCAAGGTCGCTCCAGAAGTGCAACAACTCTCCTGTGGCACCTGTATTTTTGACATTTATCCAAAACCATGAAACCTGTGTAAAAAATGAAGGAGGTTTGTATTCCTTGTTCTATGATGGACAAAAACCTCTCTCATGTTTGTCAAATTCATCTTTTTTTGGTCAGAAACATAATTTGAAGAAAAGTCGACCCTTATGTGTGGCGAATGACTTCTCCCATGGAATGACTGCTTGACAAATGATGGAGACATGATGTTGATGATATGAAATGGACTCATACCATTTGATATCCATTATGCCTCCTCTGCTTAGATATCTCTAATTCCATAGCAAACCTTAGCTCAATGGGAGAGGAAATTAGGGTTTAGTGAAGGGAAAAAAGGGGATTTGTAGAAATGAATGGAAATGAAGGGGATGGGGGATTCTGAATTCTTAGGAAAATTTTGGGAGGTAGGGAGGTATGTTAGGAAATAGGGGAAAGCGAAATTTCAAATATTGAGTGAGGGTAAGGGGTCCAAAAGGGAAAAACACAGGCCTAGCCTAAAAAAATTGTCAAATTGTAACAATAGGCTAAGGTTTGTGGGAAAATGGTGAATTTGAGGGATATAAGAGATGGGAAGTGTTTAAGAAGGTCTATGAAGCATAGGGGAAGGTATATGACCATTAGGATATAAGTTTTGTTGATTTTTTAATCATGGGATTCATTGAAGCAAGAGAAGTGCCCTCAAAACCCTAGGAGAGGGAAATGAGCCTCAAAAGCACAACTAAGGCAACAAGGTATAAGATGACCCACTCACTTACAAATTATAGTTTGGAACCTGTAATAATGATGAAAGCTCTTTGAATGATGGTACACTGAGCTGACGGGTGACATGGACTAGTACTTGGAAAACTTTTGAAGGAGTGAAAAAAGCCCTAGACCTAATACCCAGTGACCAAATTTTTACTTGAAGACTCACTGAAATGAAAACAAATTGACTTTGACACCCTAAGAAAACTTTGTAAGAGAATTTTTTATTGTTGGTGGAAGGCTGCAAGCAGTGACACTAACAAGACTTTCACATCTAACCCCAAGTCCAAAATAACTTGATCCATTTCATACTCTCCTATCTGCGCGGTCAGTCTAATCTCTTGTCCTGTTCTTGTTTTATGCTTGCCAATCTTTCATACTATGTAAAGCTCTCCCAACGTGGTTCCAGCACATCTATTGATGAGCTCTTGTAACCATTTCATAGCCTTACTACCGCACAGTAACTTCATATAGGTCTCCAAGAAAGTTATGAGCATAGAGGGGTCCATCTCCTGCTTAGGCTTATCCCTTCTTCCTAAGGTGGAGGCCTTAGCGAAGATCTTCTTAGATTCCATGAAGATTTCACGTGTGTGCTCCAAATCAAACTCAACCTCATTTACCAGAGCTTTGCGAACCCATGTGCTATCTTCTAGGTGTTTCCCCTTGTGTTACACAAAATATTGTCACCATGACTATTTGTAGTCAGTATGGGTCTATCATCATTCATACTGTCCTCCTAAGCAAGTCTCAAACCTCAACTCTTCATGTCAAGCTTTGAAAATGAGAGAAAGACCTTAAAAATCAATAAACCTCTGGTTCTGCACTTTCTCTCACTATTGCCTACGGTCCCGCACCCCCTGTTCATGTTACCTACGGACCTGCCCGCTCTGTCTCGAAAGGAGTGGGTGCGGACCCCTGTGAAAGTCAAAAAGGCGCAAGTTTATTCTAAAAAACTCACTTTTGGTTAATTCTAGCTGATTCTAGAAGGAATTTTGACGTGGATGGTTCGCTCTTAGGTTGTTCATGCATCCCAAAAGAGAAGGAGCTAATCCCTTGATGAGAGGAGATATCCCTTTGAAGGAGGGCTTTATCCCTTTGAAGGTGGACCTAGTAACTTCCCTCCATTGCACTATAAATTAAGGCATTGGGTTGGTTGCTAGGGAGGTTAGAAGCTGAACATTTTTTAGGGTAAATGCTGGTGGAATTAAGACTTCCTAGTTAAGCTTAAGAGGAGAGATCACATACCTTTTGGCTTCATTGGGAAGAGAGTGAAACTTGTCAAAGTAGAGGAGACTTCTTGATGGACCCTGGGAGGAGCTTGTACAACATCAAGGCACAGGTTGTAAAGTTCTTCTTTGATTTGAATTAATACAATCAGATTCATTTTTCTCAACAAATTGTCTTATGTGATTTGTTTCATGAATTCCTTGATCATCATGATAAGTATGCTTTATTATATTGGCTTTTCAGGTGCTATTTAATTTGTGTGCTTGTTTGTGTTTGCAGATTTGCTACAAGGGAGCTCATTTGGATCAAAGGAGCGAGGCTTCCACAAACTTGCATTGGACCCAAGGTAGGCCTAAAACACTTGTTTGCCTTTGTTTATAAATTTCATATTTAGAGAAATATAGAGTTTGATTGGCTTGCTTGTCACTAGATATCATTAGATACTAGGGAGGTCGGTCTTGTCCGCAAGAACGACTCATTCCATGTGACTCCTTGTAATCTCCTATCGCGATTCAACTTCTGAGCCCTATATTTACTTTTGGATCCTCTTCATGTAGCTCAGACCTCATCATTTGTAGGTTTTGTGTTGGCGGAGGTGGTAGCACCCCTTTATCATGTATCCTAGCCATCAACACAGGATAGTCTTCCATTTCATGATCAAACAATGTGCAATACTTGCACTATGGACATTTTGGGTTAGTGCAATCGTGGGCATAGTGTCCTTGTCCTCCGTAATTGTAGAAAATCAACTCTCCCTGACCTCTGCTAGGTCCTCCCCTGCCTTGGCCTCGTCTGCGTCCCTGAAATCCTGTCCACACCATCCCTGCACTTTGGTCAGGGGGTCGTGTTTCTGCCTAAACCATGTAGGCGAGAGTTCTATCCATCATCAATTCATAGCTTCTGCAAGTACACTCATCATGCCCTACCGACCTACAAAAGTTGCAGAACAGTTGTTGCAGTGTCTGTACAAACTTCTATAGCAAATGATAGTTATTTTTGGCATGTTTTCCTGCTACCTGACATATAGCACACCATATTGCAAGCCCCGCGCTAGGTTCTGCTTGAGCTTCTGGCCTTAAAGGCATCGGTCCCCCTCCTGCAATATAGTTCACAAAGACTGAGAAATGGTCCTTTTCATGCCCTTGACTCTTGCATTTCAAGCACCATACCTCCTCGTGCACCTTTGGTCAAACCATCATGTCTTGCTTCAAAATTTTCATCTCAAGGAATAGATTCTTCAGCTACGCATGGATCTGCTGAACCCCCAAGTTTGGATCTTGCATCAAAGTTTCATGTAGTCTCATGACAATATCCAAGGCCTCCACCTGAGTGGTTATCTTTTGTTGCGACAACGCAACCCTTAAGTGTGGTTGTAGCGAAGCCAAAAACCACCTGCAATGTTGTCCGTCTATCAAATTCATGTTGGCTTCATGTATTGTACACTTCAACCTCTGATCTAGTTCCCAAAGCATCTCACCTGTTTGCATTGAGATTTCTCTAAATCCCACAATTGACTGCACCTCATATTTAGGTCCACTGAATTCTCTATTTAGTGTTGTCTGGATGTCTACCACTCCAACATTCAGGTTATCATTAGAGTACTTAATATACCAGGTTAGCGCGTGATCATGCAGAGCACTAACCAGTGTTGCCTTCTTTATATGATCATTTGTAATACCTTGAGCTTCCCATACATCCCTCACAGTGAACCAAAATTGATTTGGTTCCTCATTTCCCAAGCCTTTGAACAAAGGCAACTTCACTGTATTTTCCATATTGAACTGTGGTGGAGGTGGAGGTGGTACAAGTGAAGTTGGGGGCGATGGTGGCGAGGTCGGAGGCGGTGTGGGTGGAGGTGGTATTCGTGGGAATACTTGTCTTATTAACTGAATAACACTTTGTGAAGAAACCTTCGCTATCTCTCCTTTGTCACCTCACGGAGGTGAAATCAATGGACTATACTCCAGACCCTTTTTTCCTTCATTCTTGTAAGTATTTTTGCTTCACATAGTTTTGAACATCAAGGTAGCTACATAACCCATTTTTCACACAATAATATTAAGAGATTTCACATACTTACCTCACAATCCTTTCAAAAAGCGTCACTCCGCCTCGCTATATCTGACTGAGGTGTCGACTGCGAATTTAGTCACAAATCCTCCTATGATGCGATCGAGCCAATGATCGGCAGCGCAGGCGATCTTATCCTCCAATGCTTCCAACCTTCGCATTAGCTCTTGGGTCCAAACGATAGGACCGTCAAGTTTCCACCTTCCTTGGCTAACTAATAGCTTCGCGATCCACTCATATAGCTCGATCAGAAAGGAGCAGAAAAATATCTCGTGGATCTTTGTATACAGGTATCTATCCAACCACTGTTCCTTTATTAGTTGCAGGTTTATGTTCTCCTATGCCACGAATTCCTGGATCTTCCTATCCAACCAATCCTTGATCTCCTTCTTAGTTCGATTCCAGTGATATGACATCACATATCTCTTATGCAGATTCTGGTCCTGGCAACATAACCATTTGTTGGCTTAAGAGGGCCTGACTCAAGTTCAAAATTAATTAGCCAAAAAAATCCCTACACTACTAGCCTTTTTAGCATCAGCCCACGGAGTGTGGACCAAAGTCTCACTTGAAGAAGTATCGGGGTATGCTAGAACCAAGTTTCTGCACCTTGAGATGGTTTTGATGTTGTTTGATTCCATTTATCACTGCCTTCACGTAGGTCACTTCGCTTTAGGGAATGTAAGACAAGCCCTTTATTCCGTCCTTCAATACCTCCGTGAAAGGGTATGATCGACCTTGGCATAGCCCTAGCTTGTTGCTCAGGTAATTTGGTGCTGTTGTGGCAGTGTGCCACTATGGTGAAGTAAAATTATAAGTGCAGACACGAACGAATTCCTCTAGATTGATAATGGGTCTAGCCACAATAGATACATTCTATGGAAGATTTCCTTAGGTTAGAATCAATCAAGAGGGCCTACCTCTTGGTTGCTTATCGTGCTTGATGATGTCCTCACTTGCTCGCTCCAGCAATCTCCCTCTTGGGCATGCAATCGTGGGCATAGTGTCCTTGTCCTCCACAATTGTAGCAAAATCAACTCTCCTTGACCTCTGCCAGGTCCTCCCCTGCCTTGGCCTCATCTGTGTCCCTGAAATCCTGTCCATACCATCCCTGCACTTTGGTCAGGGGGTCGTGTTTCTGCGTAAACCATGTAGGTGAGATTTCTATCCATCATCAATTCATAGCTTCTGCAAGTACACTCATCATGCCCTACTGACCTACAAAAGTTGCAGAATAGCTGTTGTAGTGTCTGTACAAACTTCTATAGCAAATGATAGTTATCTGTGGCATGTTTTCCTGCTACCTGACATATAGCGCACCATAATGCAGGCCCCGTGCTAGGTCCTGCTTGAGCTTCTGGCCTTAAAGGCATCGGTCCCCCTCCTGCAATATAGTTCACAAAGACTGAGCAATGGTCCTTTTCATGCCCTTGACTCTTGCATTTCAAGCACCATACCTCCTCGTGCACCTTTGGTCAAACCGTCCTGTCTTGCTTCAAAATTTGCATCTCAAGGCATAGGTTCTTCAGCTACACATGGATCTGCTGAACCCCCAAGTTTGGATCTTGCATCAAAGTTTCATGTAGTCTCATGGCAATATCCAAGGCCTCCACCTGAGTGGTTATCTTTTGTTGCGACAACGCAACCCTTAAGTGTGGTTATAGCGAAGCCAAAAACCACCCGCAATGTTGTCTGTCTATCAAATTCATGTTGGCTTCATGTATTGTACACTTCAACCTCTGATCTAGTTCCCAAAGCATCTCGCCTGGTTGCATCGCAATTTCTCTAAATCCCACAATCTACTGCACCTCATATTTAGGTCCACTGAATTCTCTATTTAGTGTTGTCTGGATGTCTACCACTCCAACATTCAGGTTATCATTAGAGTACTTAATATACCATGTTAGCGCGTGATTTTGTAGAGCATTAACTAGTGTTGCCTTCTTTATATGATCATTTGTAATACCTTGAGCTTCCCATACAGCCCTCACAGTGAACCAAAATTGATCTAGGTCCTCATTTCCCAAGCCTTTGAACAAAGGAAACTTCACTGTATTTTCCATATTGAACTGTGGTGGAGGTGGAGGTGGTACAGGTGAAGTTGGGGGCGATGGTGGTGAGGTCGGAGGTGGTGTGGGTGGAGGTGGTATTCGTGGGAATACTTGTCTTATTAACTGAATAACACTTTGTGAAGAAACCTTCGTTATCTCTCCTTCGTCACCTCACGAAGGTGAAATCAATGGACTATACTCCAGACCATTTTTTCCTTCGTTCCTGTAAGTTTTTTTGCTTCACGTTGTTTCGAACATCAAGGTAGCTACATAACCCATTTTTCACACAATAGTATTCAAAGATTTCACATACTTACCTCACGATCCTTTCAAAAAGCGTCACTCCGCCTCGCTATATTTGACTAAGGTGTCGACTGCGAATTCAGTCACAAATCCTCCTATGATGCGATCGAGCCAATGATCGACAGCTTAGGCGATCTTATCCTCCAATGCTTCCAACCTTCGCATTAGCTCTTGGGTCCAAATGATAGGACCATCAAGTTTCCACCTTCCTTGGCTATCTGCTAGCTTCGTGATCCACTCATATAGCTCGATCAGAAAGGAGCAGAAAAATATCTCGTGGATCTTTGTATACAGGTATCTATCCAACCACTATTCCTTTATTAGTTGTAGGTTTATGTTTTCCTGTGCCACAAATTCCTGGATCTTCCTATCCAACCAATCCTTGATCTCCTTCTTAGTTGGATTCCAGTGATATGACATCACATATCTCTTATGCAGATTCTGGTCCTGGCAATAGAACCATTTGTTGGCTTAAGAGGGCCTGACCCAAGTTCAACATTAATTAGCTAAAAAAATCCCTACACTACTGGCCTTTTTAGCATCAGCCCACGGAGTGTGGACCGAAGTCTCACTTGAAGCAGTATGGGGGTATGCTAGAACCAAGTTTCTACACCTTGAGATGGTTTTGATGTTGTTTGATTCCCTTTATCACTGCCTTCACGTAGGTCACTTCGCTCTAGGGAATGCAAGACAAGCCCTTTATTCCGTCCTTCAATACCTCCGCAAAAGGGTATGATCAACCTTGGCATAGCCCTAGCTTGTTGCTCAGGTAATTTGGTGCTGCTGTGGCAGTGTGCCACTATGGTGAAGTAAAATTATAAGTGCAGACATGGACGAATTCCTCTAGATTGATAATGGGTCTAGCCACAATAGATACATTCTATGGAATATTTCCTTAGGTTAGAATCAATCAAGAGGGCCTACCTCTTGGTCGCTTATCCTGCTTGATGATGTCCTAACTTGCTCACTCTAGAAATCTCCCTCTTGGGCATGGAATCCCCCCACAGCATGTTTTGGGGCTCAAAGCCCAAGTTTTGGTCAAATAATGCTGTAAAACTCCGCGAATTACGGGCACGGAGCACGAAATGTATGTTGAGTCATAGGGCTATCTTCCCTAAGTTTTGTAATGTAATGTAATTTCATGTCGGCCTACCCATGGTCCGCAGACCATGGGATTGTATAAATAAGAGCGAGGCTCTAAGTGGTAAAGAGGGGGATCAATGGATTGGTTAATGTAATGGATGCAATGATATAGTAGCGGATAGAGAAGAAGTCGAAGTGTCTTGGGTCGTAGTAGTAGGAAGAGGCTCTACAGCTGAGTGTGCAGAGGCCTGGAAGAGTCCACAGCTGAGTGCACGGACCCCTGTAGCTAAGTGCACAAGGCAGAGTCGAGACTAACCCAAGAAGAAGAATAATAAAGAGAAGTTTGATTCCAAATAATGTGTATCTTCTTTTATATTACTTTCTATGTATTTGCACTGTTTTGTTTATCGCGCACACTTATATGAATACTAAAAATTGTTAAGTATAATTGGGCTCGTACAGATAAGTTAAGTAATTAGATAATATCGAGTTAATAGTAAGGAACTTGGGTAATAACACGAATCGTGCCTCAAGCAGGGTTGTGTGAAGGCAACATCGTATGCTGCGAGGGACCGATAGATGTGCATAGTGACGTGTGCACAGGGTCAAACAGTAGACCACCGAAAAACCATCAGACATCTCTAGGGTGAGGAAACCTGGTTCTAGTACCCTCCCATACTACTTTGGGTGAGACCTCAGTCTGTGCTTCGTGGATTGTTGCCAAAAGGGCCAATAGTATAGAGATTTGTTTGGCTAAATCATCTCTGAACCTGGGTCAAGCCCATGTAAGCCAACACTCCCGCTTCCTTCTTCAAGCTTCTGAAACAAGTAAAAAACAACAACACACAAACATAATAATAGAAAAATTGCAATTCAGCCTACTTAACATGTCAAGAAACATTAAGCCATGAATATGTAATATTACAAAACATGTAGGAAATCAATCGATAGTTGCATATATTAATATCAAAGAGAGATTACAACCATTTGTCTTGATGTTGTAGTCTTCCTTTGACAAGACCAATCTCCCACACGCTTCTGCTAGCATTCCATGATGGCTTCAAACAACAAGAGTTTTAAAGCTATTCCCTTTAGGCTTCACTCCAAACCACAACACACTTCTCCCTCACACAACTAGATAGCTACATCTAGTAATAGCTTGCTTGTCTACTCCCAAATAACATCAAAAATTTGCAACTATAACACTCACACTAGTTTTTGCTTGGGAAGAAGGGAGGTTTATATAGGAAATATATAATATTTTAGGGCAGACTAACCTTGGACTTAACACCATTACAATTCGCACTTTGTGCACTTCACGGGACCTTTACCATACTTTTACCCAAAACCATTATGCAGGGGGTTCTGCTGCCCAACAGGCCCCCAACACAATCATCGTGACTCGTCTCGAGTGACTCGGCTAGTGCAGTGATCTTTGCGCAGAGGTTATTCAGCAACTTCCGCACTTTGCTTACTTCTGCAACACGTTCTTCTACCCTCTGCTGTACTTGTTGCACGCGAGCCTTTGACACATCATTATCAACTTCACTTACTTCTCTGAGTTCATATCCTACCTATATATGGGCTAGCTTTCCTTCAATGTTGGCAGTGACCACAAATGCCTCATCAAGCCATGGCTGGATGCGTTCTTTAAGGACTGCTTCTTTCTAGCAAGCAGCGTCGACTTGTGCCTTGAGTGCCTGAGCCTCCCTCATCTTGGCCAAGCGCTGAGTAATGGAAACTATCTGCATGGTCCCCCAGACATTATCATAGGTCTGGTACAACTCTCATGCTTCTATTTCTACCTGCTTTAGCATTGGGCCTTCCTGCAATGATGTGAGTGTAAGAAGGGACTGGTCCAACAATCCCGTGCAATCCTGTATAGCACACTTCATTACTGCCAGTCCTTCTTGAATGGTGCAGCAGTGTTGCTCTCTGACTTTCAATGGTATAGGGGGCTGCACTTTTAGTCTTAGCTCTGTAATCTGCAAGTTCAATTCCCACTGAATTTTGGGAGCCTCCTCCTAAGCCTTACAGAATCCTGCGTCTATATGATGAATCTTTTCGGCTGCTAGGAGTTCCACTGGCACAGCCAGCTCTGGTACACTACTGCAAACCTCCACCATGGCCTGTTCCAATTCTTGGTTGCATGCAACCAAGTCATCGCGCTGGAGACTGATCTGGTCCATATTTCCCTTTTGCTCTGTCAAAATCTGTAGGGCGCAGCTTTCCCTGGCACGGATCTCAGTGGTTACCCCATCCTGCAACTGGTATAGGGTTTCTCTGGGAAGGGCGGACAAATTCAACCCCCAACTTCTCACGTTACCTTCGGCTTCTGCTATGATGGTGCCTGCTGGTAACCCTAAGGTGTTCGTTGTGTGGGTGTGCACCATCTGTTCTGCTGTGGATGTATTGTCTGCTAGGTTTGGTATCATCCCTCCTGGGGGTCGCACTTGTAATGCCTGCAGCTACACTTTGAGCGCCCCCAACACAATCATTTGCTCTGTCATCAATTCCTCCAAAGCATTCTTAGTGATATCTCGCACTGGTTCTCTGTGGGCAAGAAGATCTCCCTCCAAAGTCCTTATTGTCTTCATCTTTTTGCATGCTGGTGGTTGCTACTGGACGCCTAGTCTCTTAAGTTGAGTCGACGTTGTGGTCAAGTCCGTGCGTTCCTGTATCTCCACTCCCCCCTGTATGTCCTTCTCCAGGGATATTTCCTCCAGAATCTCTTCAACAGCCATCGTGATAGTTTTTGCTACTGCCTCCGTTGCCTCCCACTGCGTGGGTGCTTCCTTTTCATGGCGTGTTCTTTCTGCCAACTGTGTAATGTGCAGCTTGAGTTCTTTCTTCTACTGCTGAGCTGCAATTTTTTCTAATTCAGCCAAGTCTATAGTGCGCCATTCCAGAGGCCATACCGCCATTGCCTAAAAAATTACATCATCTGTTGCAATGAACAGAAGCTTTACCCATGCTCAAGTAGGATCCTTTTGTGCTCGAATATACAGATTATGCATATCCGCCTTGAACTCAGCCGTACTTTGTAATCGGTTGTATATTTTCGGGGATAACCGTGGCCTACCACTAATCCATGTCCATATACTTGCCTCCATGAATATCCAAAACACCTTGATCTCATGAATCCTCGTGGCATCTTTCTCAATGTCGAGAAACTGGCTGCCTTCCGGCAGCTCTCCTGCAACTAGTAAGATTGTTAAGAGCAACCATGCGTAATGGAAAGTCTTACCTTTCTCCCGGGCTTCGCAACAATTCGTCAAAAATTCATCACAAAGAAACTGTGCCCAGTTGAACTGCACTCCCTCTGCACATTGTTCCACAAGCGCAATGACAAAGGCTGGCACCTCGTCTGTGCAGCATTTCCTCGTGAGCTTGCCATCCAACAACTGGGCGGTGAGGCACACCCCTTGGTCTTTGATGCTTGCTATTACATACCCTCACTTTCTCTTTTCCATCTTGTATTTAATCTTCATGGCTTCGGCAAAGCCCACGTCGCTACTCATTCCAGCTATATCTGCAGGATTGTTTCCCTTAGTCGGAACCTGGGAGATTTGGTGTATAAGATTAGCCGTGATGGGAATTGGTTCCTCCAGCCAGAGATACCCATCATGTATGAGACATAGTAACTTTTAGATAACAAAAATTATGATGGCCACACGGTGATAGTGGGGTATCCACCTTAGATTAAGTAATCCCACCTTCGCCACACTCCATAACCACTTCTACTACAGTAATTTCTCCTCAGCCAGCTAGGGAAATTTCTCACTATCCGTGAGATCCCAATCTTCAAATTTGATATTCGGTATCCGACCTAGTGGCAGACCATCAAACCATATTTCATCCAGAAGAAGTGGGGTCTAGAGCGTACTCTTCGTGGCATCTGGGTCCTTCAGAATCTTGGTTGTTCCTTTCCACAGAGGGATATATGGTGGTAGTATTATCGTTGAAGGTATTTGGGGAACATTTTCCTCTTCCTCATCCTGTGCTTCAATCTGAGCGATCAGATCTTGTAGATCTTCCTCATCTTCCTCGAGTTCCGTAGTGATGGCCTTACCCCTTTCTGCCATTGACAACTTACTAAATCACATTAATGCCCAGACTGGCCCCATAGCTTGTTTATTTTTCCAGGGTTGTGGTGTACGTGGGGACTTTGGAATCTCTGGGGTAGCAGCCACCTCTCCCGGCTCTTCCTGGGTCAGATAGGGTTCTTTCGTAACCCTTTCTCTGGTTCTAGACATCATTTTTATCCTGGATTCTCTCGGGTGCATGGGTGGCCAGTTAGTGTTTTTATAAGACCACATGATATCAAAATCGACCCTTCCCTCCATTTCTAAGTAATTAACATCTTCTTGGTCGCAGATCTTTTCATATCTAATTCTAAATGCTTGTCTTAATGGCCCACCGCCCGCTCCTCTCGGCCGTAAATCAAGCTTCTTGTCATGAATAGTGTTATCAATGGTCACCTCCCAACCTCTCCACGCAGCAACACAACCCCTTATTCGTGACCACAATTCGGATGACCTACTGGTTCTGCACAGAACGTCTCTTCCGTGCATCTCTTGTGCAGACTTGTTTATAGTCCTGCGCCTTCTTTCAACTGCTTGAAGCGCTGAGACTGGGCCTCCTATGGATAGTCAGGTGGTCGCACCCCTTGTGCGAGGCTTCCACTTCCCTGCTAGCCTGGGCTGCAGGCACCCTTCGCGTACCTTTGCATCTAGTAGTGCATCGCATTCTGTGCTCCTCTGTTCAGTAGGGTGCAGTTGCAACCATGATAGTAGGGTCACAGCTCATTCTAGTATCGTAGGAGAGCCAGCCAAGTCTGATCCCCTTATTCTCAGATTCGCGCAACTCGTTTGTGAGACTCCACTTTTTATTTTGCTAATTTCTTCATCCAACCTCGCACTTTTCCTCCTCAGCCTTGCCCATTCTTCATCAAGTTTGCGAAGTCTCACGTTGTCATGCTGAATAGCTTCATGCAATTGTGGAATTCCTTCGCCCAGGTTAGTCCAAACTACAGGGGCAGTGTGCAAGGAAATTCTTTCCGCCTTCCTAGTTTCATCCGATCTGAGTGTGGATAGGGTCATCTTCGCATGCCTCATTTTGGTTATGGTCCTATATGCGCACCGAACCTGTTAGCACCTAAATTTTCCTTAGGCTGAAAGAAGGCAAAATTCAGGGTAACCACAAACCACGATCAGTCTGGTAGCTAGCCCTACCAGAACAGGAGAGGGCTCTCTCCAGGTCACACTTAGTAAAAATACACAATAAATTCTGAGATGACTCAAAATGAAATACTGATTTTAGGCTAGTAAATAGATATGGAAAAGGCGATTTTTTAAATGACTGAATTTTCTGGGTTGTGTGGGGCCAAAGGACCGCATGAGCTGGGAAATTAAATCAAAGACACAGAATATTTCATGAGGAAAGATAGGTGGGAGGTTTAGCAATCAGATTTAAATAAAATGGAGTGGAAATACTGTTAAGAAAAGCTAAAAAGGGCATACACATGAATCCTTTTCAGACAGAAGAAGATACACAAAATATGAATGCTTTACAAGGCAGAGCATAAACTGGATTCTACCTTTCCTACTTAAGAGCATTCAACCAGAAATGATTATGAGTGGATGGTAAACATAACAGATTACATATGACACATACAAAAGAGAACACATTGCTAAACTCACACCACAAGGATCTCATGAATCAGAGCTGCATCATTCTATTAATCTTCAAGCCAAAACTGTACAATGAGAATGTTGGGTTTTTTCTCCACGCTATTCCCAGAAATTCCAACCCTTTGCAAATAGTGTTGCACACAATAAATAGACTATACCATTGGGAAATAGAATGAACCACAGTTGGGGAGTTTTTCAAATGATTACAAACTAGAAATGGAAAGCCAACCATTAGTTACAGGTGCAGTGTTACAGAAATGACAAATGGCTTGGGTGACTGCTCGCCTTCCTTTTCCACTTGGATAGGAGCCCACCTTTAGTGAAAATACTTTTTATACATTGCCTTAGTTGCCGAGAAAAATATAGTGTAAATGAGCAGGCCCATTTGGAGAAAGTCGCGAATCGAAATGTCGCGGAGCGGAAGTGATTTTGGCCTTTGGGTCCCTGTGCGCCACGCCAAACGCTATATGCACCGCACCACTTTGGATGTGATTTTGAGGTACCTTCTAGAGTCCAAACTGTGCCCAAGTGTGATTTTTGGAAATCCCTGCCTGTCGACTTTCCAACCCAAGTGTAATTTCTGAATTTGGTGCTCATTTGCCCCTCCAAAACTTCATTCTCCGAAGACTACTTCTTGTGTGTCAAAATAGGGGCAGAGAGGTCATTTTTTTAGTGTTTTTGACCTCCTAGGGACTCAAAAATTGCCCAAACTTCTTTTCCATGCACCAACAGCCATTATTTGTCATGTTGAATCCAAAAATGCAAACCATTTGTGATTTGGAGCTCCCAATCCTAAGCGCCGCACCACTAGGAGAAAAACCCTTTTTTTGCACAAAGATTTACAAAAACACCACAAATGCCACAAATTTCTTGAAATTTGGGCTGGAGATTCCTTATCAATTTTTATGCTGGGCCAAAGAGGCTTCAACCAATATCTGAAGTCGATCGAGCTCCCTTTGCCTCTTTTGCTTCTTGATTGCCTTCCTCAATTTTGCCTTCAAATTCCTGATTCGGGCCTTGCACACTTTGTTTCGCGCCATGTAGTGGAAAGCCATGTGTCTCAGCAATGCATGGTCCTTGTCGGCCTTGTCTAGAAGCCTCTCCAAGTGCATGTCAATTCTCTCGAGATTGGCCTCCCAATCCTCATTAATCTCTTGCTCCAATGACATGAGCTCAACTCTTCTCCTTTGTGCAGCTTGGCGATGCTCATGAATGTTTTGTAGCTCCATGATCGTTTGTTGATCCTCCATCTGTTTGTTCCTCTGCTCCAGATATTTCATGTTCCATTTGGCTCTTTCCAAATAAAGGGACAAGGCTTGAATCTTTGCTCACTGCTCCTGGATGATCTCTTTAAGCTATGCACTTGTCGGTTCTCTATCTGTATCATCATCATGAAGGAGAACAAATTCGGTCTCTCATTCACCTGATGGCTGACCTGAAGGCCCCTCATCCTACATTGGCTCCTTGCCTTTGTCCTATTCCTGTGATACTGATGGAGGAAGCGAGGCCCCTTCCACCATGGGTGGAGATAACACTCGCTTTGCCGTTGCAAACAAACGTCTGGTGCCTTTCTGATATGTGATGAAAATCGGCACACTAGCAGTCTCATGGCTCTCATAACAACGAGAGGGTTCACCCTCATGCTTAACCTCTGATAATACCTGTGAAGTGCTGAAGAGGTCACGGGAGATGAAATCATCCCAAGTAATGACCTGCAATCCCAGCTGATGAACCACCAAAATCTTAATAAGAGCAAAATGATAAACATTGTTAAGTTGCTGTTGAGGGGTCTTGTGCTGCATGAAGGTGTTCATCCTCTCTATGTTCCTGAAAATGAAATATGGGATTTTTATCATCCGTACCCTGCTAAAGTGCATGAGAAACCTGATGTGATAGGCATATAGACGAGAGAACCTCCCCTCACAGCTGAAGTACTTCATGATCAACTTCATGAGTGGAGCATATTCATCTTTCAAATATTGGAATGGAAGACTCTTTTGAGCTGCCTCAAGAAACTGGCCTTAATGTAAGGCTCATAATGCTGCCGATCAACCTTCTGTTTCTTGTGCCATGGTTCTCCAACATTCGGTATGCTGGTTGCTAATGAGATAGTTTCAGGTGTCAGTCTGAAGGTGACACCGGCCAAGATAGAGTGATCTCCATGTAGGTGAAGCACAAAAATACGGGCCAACTCATGATGAACTTGAACATTAGCCACTCTTTGAAAAAACTCAAAACATGATAGATGTTGGAAACATGACATAGCAAGAGGGCATGCCTGCAATTCTGTGAGGGTGGTTGGCTCATCCCTAACATGTTTTCCACTTTTATGATGTCTCCGAGGAGTCTGTTCTTCTGAGGATGAATCACTTTGAGTTTCCACCTCGTACTCCGATGAATGCTCAGATGCCATGACTGTTGTATATGGACTGTGCTTGGACTGCCCTTTGATGATGGTAGTGAAACTATGTGTTGTTATGAACTCTGCCACCAAGGGGAACAATGCAAAAAGGGAATGTTAGGAAGGGGATTAATATGATGGGATTAGGGATTATGGGGAGAAGTTTTGTTTTAGGGACATGTAGGAGGGTTTGGGGATTTTATAAGGAAGAGTTTTGGGGTTTTACATTGACAAATGAGTGGAGGGGATAGGGAATAGAGGTTTAGTACTATTTTAGGGTAGGGAAAGATGGGAAAAATGGAATAGGGGGAAAGGGAAAAATGGAAAGAAGGGGAAAAATGAAAGGGAGGAGGAACCTTGGCCTCAACACAACAAATTTGCAACCCTAAGAGCAATGGCTTTGATGATTTCAAGAGGTAGGGTTTAGGCATTTTTATTGCAACTACATACGGCCATAAACCATCATCATATCCACAAAATTTGATGAGAAAGCAAGATGTAGACCCTACCTATCAATTTGAAGGGTTTCAAAGTGATTTGTTGCAAGTTTGGCACAATTTCGGGCCTTTGTGGGTGTGCGCCGCGCAGCAAACCCAGTGCATCGTGCTCTGTGTGTGCACCGTGCCCATGTAGTTTCACCACTGTGGGGTCGCGCCCTGTGCGTCGTGCTCTCTATGTGCACCACGCCCCTCTGTGTGTGCGCCATGCTCTGGAAAACACCTCCAACCTCTCTTAAAATGCGTGCTAACTCTTCACATGACTTTGCAATGCTTTCTCTATAACCTTGGTATGTATAATGACTTTGTTTCTTGTGGAAATCTTATATAAAGACTTTGGAGTCATGGCTTAATTTTTGTTTCTTCAAAACCCCCTTTGATAATGTTTTATTTTGGCACTTTTTCCTGATTTAATTCAACTCTGTATTTCACTTTTCCCTTTGAATTTTTAGCTAAAATGATGCAATTTTTGGCACTTTTTGCAGGGGTTGTTGACATGGCATTTGGTCAAGGAGACCAGGGCTGCGCTTGGAGAAATCCGCTGAGAAACTTTGAAATTTTTTTAAAAATGACAAACTATTGACTTTTCTTCAAAACGGAGTTTTGAAGAACAGTCGTAATATATCAATATGATGGTGAAAATCTGTGAATCACAACTTTATAAGAGCCTCCCTCTGGCCTTGCTGGCTTTATTGGACATTGTTTGAGGACCAAATGACCAATCCCTAGACTTGATGACTGAAATGACTCTCGTCCACTAAAAGATCAAACATTGACTGTCATGGACTTTAATACACATTGATGAAAAGACCTGAGCCAGCAGGTACAAGACATGAGGGGAATGAATGGTAAGGCCCTTCCGTTAGGTTATGGCATGCCCCTAGCGGAATGAAGTTGAGTGAATGGAGCGAGACACCTAAAACTGAGATCCAGAAAGAGTTTTGATCTCTGATGGAGGACTGACAAGACCGACTCTAACAGAACCCTTGGTACGCACAGATTTAGTTGCGCAGCATATAGCTGATTCGCCGTCATAGGTAGGTGTTACACTAAAAAATGTCACCATGACCACTTACAGTTAGTATGGCTCAAATCAACAGTCATGCTACCCTCTTAGGCAAGTCTTATGCCTCTGCTATCCATCTCAAACTCAAAGAAGAGAGAAAGTCTTGTCAAAAATATGTTTATCTCTGGGGTCGCAGGTTCTCTCTAGCCTTATCTGCGGGGACGCTGACCATGTTCACAAAAGGTGCGTCCTTGGACGCTTTGTATGTTAAGGGACAGGTGCGTCCTTCTGTAAAAGGCAAAATGCGCGAGTTTCATCTTAAAAAAGTTACTTGTGGTTACTTCTAGAACTTTCTAGAGGTCGGTTTGATGAATTGGATGCGCCTCCAGTTGGTTCATGTATCTCTATTAAGGAGGAACTTATCCCATCAATAAGGGAGCTATCCCACCCAAAGAGGGGGATTATCCCATTGATGGTGGACCTGAATAACCTCTTTACAGCACTATAAATAAAGACATTGAGCCAGAGGGAGGAGAGGTTGGAGCTATACATTTTCTTTGGGTAAATGCTGCAGGAATTAGGACTCCCATTTAGAACCTTGTGAGGAGAGATTGTCTTTGCTTGATTCTACTTGGAAGTGGGTGAGCTTTGTCAAAGTAGAGGAAAACCCTTGATGGACCCTGGGAGGAACTTGCGCAACACCAAGGCCAGGTTGTAAGAGTTTCTTTGTTTCGTTATTAATACAAACTGGTTTATTTTTCTCAATAGCTTGTGTTAATGAGTTATTTCATGTGCTCCTTGGTCTGCATGTTGAATATATGTTTTATTATATGAAATGCAAGTGCTTGGTAATTGTTTGATTATTTGTGGTTGCAGGAATTGACTTGAAGGAGGAGCTCATCCGGATCGGCAAGGACGGACTACAACAACCGCGTTTTGGAATAAGGTAAGCCTAAACACTTGTAGTTTTCATGTTTTAAAAGGTATATTTAGAGAAAGATCACTCCATTTTGTCTTGTTTGTCGCTAGAGAGTTTAGACTCCTAGGGAGGTCAGTTGTGTCCGCACAAACGACTTTTTCCGCCACGACAAATTGGCGACTCCACTGGGGAAAGTCGGATTATATAGGAAAGTAGGATTAGTGAGGAAAGTTCCTTTTACTGTGTCAACCTCGTTAAAAAATGAATCAGTGAGTACGAGGAAAGTTCCTTTTACTGTGTCGACCTCGTTAAAAAATGAATCAGTGAGTACGAGGATAGTTTTTTCCTGTATCAACCTCGTTAAAAAATGAAATAGGCTAGCATGAGGACAGTTCTTTTACTGAGTCAACCTCATTAAAAAATGAATCAGCTAGATTTTAGGATATGTAGGTAGATTGTAGAAAGTAGGGTTTTGAGGACAGTTCCTGTTACTGAGTCAACCTCGTTAAAAAATGAATCAGGTATGAGGATAGTTCTTTTCTTGTGTCAACCTCTTTAAAAATGAAACAACTCCCTTTTCAAGTTAAATATTGAAAGTAAACCTTCATTTCATCCAGCCGGTTGAATGCAATGAAGCCTGGGGGGCATGTACCTCGTTTTGCATCATTAAACTGGGGGCATGCGAACTTTTTGAGGATAGTTCCTTGTCTTGTGTCAAGCTCGTTTAAAAAATGAAACAAGGGTAGGTTAAATAGGTAGATTGTAGAGTGTAGTCATGAGCATAGTTCCTTGTCTTGTGTCAAGCTCATTAAAAAATGAATCAAGGATTTTCGAGCATAGTTCCTTGTCTTGTGTCAAGCTCATTAAAAAATGAATCAAGGATTTTAGAGCATAGTTCCTTGTCTTGTGTCAAGCTCATTAAAAAATGAATCAAGGTTTTTTAGAGCACAGTTCCTTGTCTTGTGTCAAGCTCGTTAAACAATGAATCAAGGTTTTTTAGAGTATAGTTTTTTGTTAGGTAGATTGTAGAAAGTAGTTATGAGCATAGTTCCTCGTCTTGTGTCAAGCTCACTAAAAAATGAAACAACTCCCATGAGTCTTTCCAAGATTTTGAAAGTAAAGCTTCATTCCATCCACCTCATTGAATGCAATGAAGCTTGGGGGGCATGTACCTTGATTTGCATCATTATGCCGGGGGCATGTGAACTTGTAACAAGCATAGTTTTTCGTTTCAAGCTTGTGTAAACATGAAACCGAATCCGAGCATAGTTCTTTTCTTGTGTCAAGCTCGTTAAAAAATGAAACAAATCCTCCTCTACTTGAGTCGAGAGATTGACTAGATCTCGCAAATGTTAAGTTGTATATTTAGGTTAGTTGTTTCGGTGTTTTGCATAATTTTCTTACAGTTTTAGGTCAAAGTCTTTTAAATGATCTCGTCACTAAACCTTCATTTCATCCAAATGGTTGAATGAAATGAAGCTAGGGGGGCATGCACTCTAGCAGTTATGCTTAGGGGGCATCAAGCACAGTTTTATCTCTGTTTCAAGCTTGTGTAAAAATGAAACTACTCTGAAGCATAGTTTTTCTCTGTTTCAAGCTTTTGTAAAAATGAAACCTATCTCGAGTCAATTTCAGTTATTTTCAAGACTCGTTAAACTCATGAAAATACCGAGATTATTTTGCTATCTTTCATTCTCGTAAAACAAATGAAAATGCCGAGATCTTTCCGTCTTTTCCTACTCGTAAATTAAATTGAAAGTCGGCCATATGAGTACATTTTTATCATTTTTTCGAACTCGTTAAAACTTACGAAAAAGTGAAAACCATGAGTACATTTTTATCCCTTTTTCGAACTCGTTAAAACTTACGAAAAAGTGAAACCTTGGAGTTCTCTTTTAAGCCCTTTTCAAACTCTTAAAACATGAAAAGATTACCGAGTGTTTCATTTACACTCGTTAAAACGGAATTAAAAGACGGTCCCCTTTTAGCTCTTTTCTGACCGCAAAATCAGGAAAAGATTGTCGGGTTTTTGTTGTTTCAAACTCGATAAGGAAATAAAACGACGTGTCCTTGATCGCTTTTTACTTTTCAGGTCAACGACACTATTATGAAAGTACTCCTTGGTCGCAAGATCAAGCGGTTCCCCCAGGTATTATTTTATACTTTTTCGGGCTTGAGGGACACAAATGTACGAAAAATTTCAACGTGGAGTCTCCTTTAGTTTTTTCAGACTCTCTAAAATTGAAAAACGCCGAGTTTCTCCTATACTGGGCTCGTTAAACTTTTACAGTAGAGGACCTGTTCAATTACAAACAGGAACGAACCACTCCTTCCTAGGGTTCGAATTTAAACTAGGTTGGACTCGTCCGAAGGATGAGCTTATAATCAAGCATATGTTATCCTCCTCAAGCTTGTTAAAAATAAAGAGGTACTTGCCAGAAATGGTGGGGGAAAAGAGAGAAGAATGAACCTGTTTGTTACCTTTTGTCTCAAAAGAAACTTTATTACCACTCTTGAACACGACACTTTTCATTCACCTGGGTTGGGAAATCTTTTACCTCACAGTTGATCAAACCACTTTGAAAGTCTTTAACCGGGTTCCGGGGATTAACTTTGAGTTATTCGTCACCAAGCCATCTGTCGTGTCGTTATGTGTTCAAGAGGTCTGCAAGCAAAAACTTTCATCTGCAAAATACTTGTCATCCATTTGACCATCCCTGAGTCAGTCCTTACAGCAACATTTCTTCAACTTGAACAATGATTTCGTGTTGCGGGCTTGCCTGCAACGGGTCGCTTTCTATCGACATCGACACATTATCTAGAAAGATGACTTAGGAATCGACAGCACCTTGAAGTCTGCATGCATCAATGGCAGGTTTCTCGCCTTTGACGTCAGTTTACATCATTGACTTTCGATCAAAGGATTCCGTGAAGTGTTCGACATCAAAACATCTATTCACATTTCACGGGTTGTGCTTGGTACTTTGAGAACCATTGACATTACTGGTGGTTTCTCTCACGCTTGTTAACGGTTTGCATCATCGACTGGTAATCAAGTGGTTTCTAACATGTTCGACATCGAATCATTTAATCACATGGCTAGAATCGTACCAATTCGGGAAGTAGAAGTGAAGACCCTGGATCTAGTTTCTACCATCCAGGCTGCGAGGAGTTTTGTATTCATTATCTATGTAGACTAATCATAAACAGATGGCTGCGTCCATACTGTGTCTACAAAAGTCTATAAAAATGATGTACTGCAAGATCATTCCTGTATCAGAATAGTTAGTCCATTAGTTAAAGTTTTGAATCTGAGTATGGGAATGCCTACCTCAGTGATGATATAATCTTATACATGTATTTTGTGTTGAAAATTGCAGGTTCCAACCGGGTCATCCACAAGACAATCCTTGAAATGATAAAGCGCTTCACCCTTCCTAGAATTACAAAACCCTAAATCTATTCCAGGCTTCGCACTTTAGGGGGCAATCTGTTACACTAAAAAATGTCACCATGACCACTTACAGTTAGTATGGCTCAAATCAACAGTCATGCTACCCTCTTAGGCAAGTCTTATGCCTCTGCTATCCATCTCAAACTCAAAGAAGAGAGAAAGTCTTGTCAAAAATATGTTTATCTCTGGGGTCGCAGGTTCTCTCTAGCCTTACCTGCGGGGACGCTGACCATGTTCACAAAAGGTGCGTCCTTGGACGCTCTGTATGTTAAGGGACAGGTGCGTCCTTCTGTAAAAGGCAAAATGCGCGAGTTTCATCTTAAAAAAGTTACTTGTGGTTACTTCTAGAACTTTCTAGAGGTCGGTTTGATGAATTGGATGCGCCTCCAGTTGGTTCATGTATCTCTATTAAGGAGGAACTTATCCCATCAATAAGGGAGCTATCCCACCCAAAGAGGGGGATTATCCCATTGATGGTGGACCTGAATAACCTCTTTACAGCACTATAAATAAAGACATTGAGCCAGAGGGAGGAGAGGTTGGAGCTATACATTTTCTTTGGGTAAATGCTGCAGGAATTAGGACTCCCATTTAGAACCTTGTGAGGAGAGATTGTCTTTGCTTGATTCTACTTGGAAGTGGGTGAGCTTTGTCAAAGTAGAGGAAAACCCTTGATGGACCCTGGGAGGAACTTGCGCAACACCAAGGCCAGGTTGTAAGAGTTTCTTTGTTTCGTTATTAATACAAACTGGTTTATTTTTCTCAATAGCTTGTGTTAATGAGTTATTTCATGTGTTCCTTGGTCTGCATGTTGAATATATGTTTTATTATATGAAATGCAAGTGCTTGGTAATTGTTTGATTGTTTGTGGTTGCAGGAATTGACTTGAAGGAGGAGCTCATCCGGATCGGCAAGGACGGACTACAACAACCGCGTTTTGGAATAAGGTAAGCCTAAACACTTGTAGTTTTCATGTTTTAAAAGGTATATTTAGAGAAAGATCACTCCATTTTGTCTTGTTTGTCGCTAGAGAGTTTAGACTCCTAGGGAGGTCAGTTGTGTCCGCACAAACGACTTTTTCCGCCACGACAGTAGGTGCCCAAAACACTCTGACCTAGTTTTCTAGGCCGCATTTGATGCTGAGATTCTTTGATCCGTACATGCAACCACTTTCTACATTCACACCTATTCCACCTAATCTTCCTAGGTGCACTCCACCCCTATGTAGTTGTTCTGCGCAACACCTCTTTTTGCAAACCAAGCTGCTTCTGCTCCATAACTGTAACAATAGAATGATTCAAATATGCGTCATATTTGTATGGAATCACGTGGAAATGAGATTTACTTGGAGAGTATATAATAAAATAAGAATAATGTTGAGCCAAGGGCATTTGATCTGAATATGAAATGATGTCATAATCCATATCCACGAAACCCATTATGTAAACTACCACATCATTTCAGACGATGTTTTGAAGATTCCTCCCTAATCTTGAATCATGATTCGAGACATGATTATGAATAGTCATTAACTCAAATGATATGATAGGAATAGGTATCGAATCGGATCCACTCTTTTTGTATAGAATACACTCAATGTAATCAATTAATTTATATTTATTAGGTACTTAACTTAATGCTTCTTTAGCTGCGTGTAGTTCCCCAGAGGTTTATGATTCCCCATTGGTTGTGTCGTCACTTGCTAGGAGTGTCCTTACTTCGGTTGTCATGCGCTGCAGTGATTTGATCATCCTATTGCAATTTAGCGTCATTACCTCATGCAATCAGTTCTACTAGCACTCTACTTCTTCATCGGAATCTAACATGCAGGAATTTTCATGTTCCCATGAGAATCTTCCTTCTACCATTGGATTCACTTGGTCCTGGTCTTGCACTGTTATCTGGTAAATGCAGTCTAGTTCATCATCATTGTCCTCATCACGCACAGGTTCAGTATAGCGTGCTACTTCGGCTGGATCCAGTAGAACAATTACACGTAATGAATTTTTTCTGAAAAATCATTTTTTTCTTCTTTAGGTTGATGACTCCATTCATGTCCATAGCCCAATATATCCCTAATAATGCAGGGTAAGGGTTACTCTCATCCACAATCTCTATTACCTCGAAATCTGTCTGTGTACTTGCGCTGTCAATATCCACAGTTACCCCTTGTAGTCTTCCCATGGGCACGATATTTTGCTAATTTTCCATCCTTAGTTGAATAGGAGACCACTGTAATGTGGGTTGACCCATTCGTTCCCAAGTCTATTTTGGTAGCACATTCGCATCCGAACCTAGGTCAAGAACTACCTGATCCATCTCATATTCACCAATTTGCACTGTCAGCCGCATTTCCCTTCCTGTATGCAAAGTATGCTTTCCCATCTTTCGGATTATGCATGGTTCTCCTGGCCTTGCGCACCTAGTGATCAAATCTTGGAGTCCTTGAATTGCCTCATTGTCCCATAGCAACTTCATGCAAGTCTCTAAAAAGGTATTAATCATAGACGGATCCACTCCTGGTTCTGATTGCTTCTTACTACCTGAGGTAGAGACCTCCGTGAAGCTCTTCGTAGCTTCCATATCTATTTCCTTCATGCATCCCAAGTCAAGTTTAGGTGCCTTTGTAGGGGTCTTGCGGACCCATACGTCATCCCCAGGTTGCTTTTCCTTATCATCCTCTATATTCGCGCCACTTCTAAGCACCATGTTCACCTTGGGGTCTCCTTCACGTGGTTCCAACCTCATCATCTGGACATTTTGAGTTGGAGCAGGTTGTAGTACCCCCTTCTCACACATCTGTACGATCAGCGTCAAGCAATCTACAGCTTCATGATCAAACTGATAGCAGTACAGGCAACTTATTCTAGTCAGATTCATACAGTTGAACATGTAGTGCCAGGGTCCTCAACATTTGTAGCATATTAACTATCCATGCCCTCGTCCTAGTCCCATCCCTCCTCATCTTCGACCTCACCCTTAGAAGCCACCCTGCATTATTGATGCAACTCGGTCGGGGCCTCACGTTTCCATCTGCATTCGATAGGTTGGAGTCCTATCCATCATTAGTTCATAGCTTCGACATGTCTTCTCATCGTGACCCACCGATCTACGGAAATTACAATACAGCTGCTATGGAGTCTGGGTATATTTCTACAATAGGTGATAGTTTTCTGTCGCATGCTTCCCTCCTACCTGAAAAATCGTGCACTAGAGAGCAGCAGATGCATTCAGACCTATTAGTGTCAGTCTTTCCAGCCTTCCTCCAGTGATCAAACGTGCTCCTACAAAGTGATTTTGAAGTGTCAAGGTCAAATTTTGTCATTTAAGTGAGTCTTCAAGCAAAATTTGGTCACTAGGCATTAGGTCTAGGGTTTGATCTCACTCTTTTCAAAGTTGCCCAAATGCTAATCTATGTCACTATTCAGCTGAGTCTATCATCATTCATAGGATTTTCATTATCATCTCAGTGTCTAATGAGTCATTTTACACCTTGTCCATGCTTCAGTTGCGCCTAGGTAAGGTCATTTTCCTCTCCTAGGGTTTTGAAGCCAATTTCTCTTGGACGGTCAAATCATCGGCAAAACTTGTATCCTGATGTTCATACACCTTCCCCTATCCTTAAAATACCTTATCAAATGCTTCCCATCACTGAGATTCCCCAAATTCCTCATTTTTCCACAAACCCTAGTTTCTTGCTACAACCTGGCAATTTTCTAGGTTGGGCCTGTGTTTTGCCCTTTTGGACCCCTTCCCCTCACTCAATCTTTGAGATTCCACTTTCCCCTGCTTCCTAACATTCCTCCCTACTCCCAAAAATTTCCTCAAGAATTTAGAAGCCCCTTATCCCCTTCATTTCGCTTCATTTCGGCAAAATCCCTTGTTCCACACATCGGGATAAGTTTCACTCAAAAGATGTTTCAGAGCAATCAAAGATGAATTAGGGAAAAATGAGAGAGATTTTGTCCACAACATGCCAAATAAGAAAAACCTCCTTAACTTTTTGCACAGGTGTCATGGTTTTAGAGAAATGTCAAAATTACAATCGCCAGATCCAAGGAGGTTGGCCAAGGCACTAAAACGACGGAAAAGGCCCGATCCACTCCAAATTCTGGCCAAAGCCTCTTTGACTGAGCATGGTACTTGATTGGGGATTCCCAGCCCAAATTTCAAGAAATTTGGAGAAAATTTTGTCAATTGTGAATTTTTTGTGCCAAACACAGGTTTTTGCTCTGAACGCGTAGCGCGCCGCGCGCTACCCTGAAGATGGGCAAGTCCATTTCTCAAAAACTCAGCATTTTTGGATTTTTCATGACAAATTACACTTTCTCAGCAATGGACAAGACATTTCATCAGGTTTTGAGCCCTCAGAAGGTCAAAAAACATGCAAAAAATGACTTTCTGCCACTTTTTGGACACACAGGAAGCAGTCTTGGGAGATTGCAATTTGGGAGGGGCAAATGATGACCAAATTGCGAAATTCCACTGGGGTTGGAAAGTAGACATCTAGACCTTTCCAACAAGCCTACTTTTGCCTCATTTTGATGCCGGGAAGTGCCTCAAAAGTTGGCTCAAAGGCGTGCTACGCGTTCAGGATTGGGGCGCTACGCATCAGCACATTTTCTCAATTTTTCATCTACAGCTCAGGAATTCGCCCAGCTTTGACCAGTTTTGACTTGTGATGGGATTTTTCACCCTCTTTGATGTAATTAATGTATTTTCATGTTGACATGACACATATTTACCTATTCTAGAAGATTCATTCATAAAATAGCAAACATTTAATGAATGAATTGGTTTCCTAGCTTATAGATGCAAGTTGTTTTGATTGCCTAGATTATAGTGCTTTGTTTAGAATTGGTTGAAACAGCTCCTAGGATGATGAGCTCGACCCCTAGAGGCAAGGGAAGAGGTTTTCTTGCCTATATTATGTATTTTCTCAATCATTTTCATGGTTGGACTCTTGAGGGATAAGCTTCTATTGTATTATACTTTGTATCTCTGCAATTTTGGCAAAGGAAAGACCAGGGTTTTGCAGCACTATTTGGGATTCCTGTGGTTATTTGTGTTGATGGTGTGCTTCTCTCATGTACTTGTAAGATTTGTTATGTGTATCAATTTCCTATTTCTCTTTTCTGCATATTAAGTAAATGAAGTGTTAAGGTAGAATTCATAATTTATATGCTCTGCCTTTAAGTTTGCTTAATATCTATGTTTTCCTCTGTCTAAAGAGAACTCTTGATGCTTTCTTGCTCTCTTTAGCTCCTCACCGGTCATTCCTATCCATTCACTTAAATCAAAGGCATCAAGACAATCTCCTACCTTGCCCCAAAAAGACCTCTGCAAAAGCTGTGTCCCATCCCCGCACCCGAAATTTCTCTCCCTCTGTTTTCCACCGAAACCCTAAAAATCTGAAATCAAACCTTCTCAATCAGTTTACTAGCCTAAAATCAGTGTTATTTATTGGTCATCTCCACCCTTTGAAGACCTTTTGCTGAGATAGACCCAGAGAGAGCCCTCTCCTGCCCCGTAGGGCTAGCTACGAGGCTAAGTGGTTTGATGTTGCCTTGGATTTTGTCTTTTTCAGCCTGAGGCCAAATTCAAGCGCTAACAAGACCTACCTGCACTTCTGATCTTAACGGCATCGATCCCCCTCCTACCAAATAGTTCGTGAATACAGGGTAGTGCTCCTTATCGTGCCCCTAGCCCTTGCACTTTATACACCACACTTCTTCGCGTGCCTCTGACTGGGGCGCCCTATCCTTCTTCAAACTCTTCATCTCTAGGCACAGGTTTTGTAATTGCGCATGGATTTGTTGGACTCCCAACCCAGGATCTTGTATTAGCGTTTCATGCAACCTCATCGCTATCTCTAAAGCTTCAGCCTGGGTTGAGATCTTCTATTGTGACAACACCATTCTTAGGTGCAGTGTTAGGGATGCCACAAACCAGGTGCAGTGTTGCACATTTGACAGCATCATATTAGCTTCACGGATCATACTTTTCAGGTGTTGATCCAGATCCCACGGTGTCTCACCTGAAAGCATCGCAATTTCCTTAAATCTGATGATTGATTGAGTTTCTGGTTTTGATCAACTATATTCTTTGTTCAATGCATCCTAGATCTCCACTATTCTAACATTCAGATGATCATTAGAGTGCTTAATATACCATGTCAATGTGTGATCCTACAACGTGCTCACCAAGGTCTCCTTTTTAATGTTATTGTCCATAACACCTTGGGCTTCCCATATTGCCTTTACCATAAACTAGAACTGATCTGGTTCCTCATTTCCTACACCTCTAAACACGGGCAACTTGATCGCACTCACAATTCCAACCCTTGGAGGTGGGGTAGGTGGAGATGGGGGCGATGGACATGAAGAAGGTGACAGTGTGGATGGGGGTGGTAGCTGTGGAATGTGCTACTTTATCAACCAAACAAAACTTCTCGGAGAAAACCCAGCAAGCTCCTCCTCACTTTCCCGCGAAAGTGAAATCAAGGGATTGTTCTCTAATCATTCGATCCCTTGGTAGCCTCTCCCACTCCGCATTACCCCAGACATCAATGGATTTACATAACCCATTTTTCACATAACAACATTTTAATCCAGGTATTCAACGATTTGATGTACTTACCTTGCGGTCCTTTGAGAAAATGCCTTTCGGCTTTGCTATAGCTGAAAATTGTGTCTATCGCCAATTTAGTGAAATACCCCCCTACTATCCGATCCAACCAGTGATCTACAGCCAGCGCGATCTTATCTTCAGATGCCTCTAGCCTACATACTAACTCTTAAGTCCACACTATCGACTGATCAAGCTTACACCTTCCTGTGTTGTCTGCTAGCCTCGTGATCCACTCATACAGTTCTAACGAGAAGGACGTGAAGAAGATCTCATGGATTTATGTGTATATGTAGCGATCCAGCCACCTCTTTTCAGATACTTGCGGGGTTTTGTTTTCTTGTACCACGGACTCATGAAGATTCTGGTCCAACCACTCGTCAATCTCTTTTTTCGTAGGCTTCTAGTGTTTCGACAATAGACATCCATTAGGTAGATATGGGTCCCAGCAACGGAACCATTTGTTCGCTTATTGGGCCCTGACCCAGGTTCGAAAGTTTTTTCAGCCAAACAAATCCCGTACTACCGGCCCTTTCGGCAACAATCCGCGGAGTGCGGACTGAAGTCTCACCTGAGGTAGTAGGGGAGGGTGTTGGAACCAAGTTTCTGCACCCTAGGGATGTCTTGATGAGGCCTAGAGGATTCGCAACTCAATCTACGCAGTTATGTAGTTCTGGGTAGCAGTCTGGTCTTCGCGAATATCCGCGAAGAAGTGTTCTTAGATCCTTAGTCTTATTGTAGTTATTATAGATCTGATTTATTCTTCAAGGACTTTAAGTGAACATTTAATAGTTAAACCTTGAGCGTGCAATCATAAATCTTAAATATATTCATAAAAACCATAAGATAAGCATAAGCATTCAGATCTGTGATCAAATACACAGTAATTCAAAAACACTTATCTTTATTACTCTTCCATTCAGTACAATCCAATTCCACCCTGCGCACACAGCTATAGGGATCTGCGCACATAGCTGTGGACTCTACTGACTCTAACCACTACCATGACTCAGAATTACAGACTCAGAGCACTCTCGCTTTCACAAACCCATACACTTCAGATCTTTGACAAAGATACCATCAAGAACTACCTTCTAAACCTAGATCCTTGCTCTATTTATACATTTCCATGGTCCGCGGACCATGGGCAAGCCGACACATTCTTAATTAATCTATAATATTTTAGGGCGGACTACCCTTGGACTTAACCCATTAAAATTCGCCCTCCACACACTTCGCGTATTGTTGGGTGTGGAGCCTGATTATCTTCTGTATTCAAAGGTTTCAGCCAGATGTATACCCCAGGAAGATTGTACACCCCTCCATGCAAGGGGGTGCAGGGGGGACTTGTCCCCCCCGCGGGGTCCGGTGTTATCGGGAAAACTAGTGTCTATGTAGAGCTGCTAGTCCCACTAAGGCTGGTAGCTACCTTAGAAACAAACAAACTAAAAACTACTTTTGCTTTCCTTTATGAGAAATAGATAAGAGAGGAATAAGGAGACCAACCTCTGTCTTGTGCTTGGTTCCTTGCTCGATTCCTCTCCCTTCTGATAGGTCTTCGCCACTCGCTTCCTTGTCTACCCAGCTTCAAAGAGCACCTGTAGAATCAAAGTAGCATAACACTATCCAAGAACATAGATCTATTATCATAAACAATATAGGATCATATGTATATTGACCACACAAATGCATAAATCATCAATCATACAAGAATGTGGAGGAAAACTTGAATAGCTTTATTGATAATCAAGAAAGAGCAAAGAGGATTACAACCAATTGTTCTTACCCAGCATCATCCTCTTAGCAAGAAAGCCCTTTTTCACCTCATGAAAAGCTTAGATCACCCAACACTATGATATTACACCAAGAAACCAACATCACTTCCTTACAAGATACAAAATTCCAGCCTCTGGATCTCTGGGATGAGGGATCCATATATAGATGTTTGCAAGGGGAATGAGTCAGCTTTTGAGATTTGATTAGTGTCCTCTCTCTAATAGTTCTTGATTCCACTTGGAGATTGATGATCTCTTACTCATCCCTGGGTGAATGCAGAGAGGCAAGTGTCACAGGAGAAGTTTCTAGAAGATTCCATGCTCCTCCACCTTGCGGATTGACCCTACCATTTGTCCACTCTCGCCCATCGCACCCCATAGAAGGGATTTTCAACATGCATCACACCTACTGTGTGTATTCAGGTGGGATGCAATGCACTTTGACGTGAGCAGGTGAAATGGTCCAGTTTCGACGAGTTCTGAGTAGTTTTTCATGGAGAACTTCTGGGAGATGTTGTAATCAGTTGACCTTGTTCATTTAGGGGTTGGAACAACACCTTTAGGGAGTTAGGAGCTTTTAGTTTATGGACATTTATGACTGGGGTTGCAGTGCCCAAAAATGTCTATAACAGTTTCCCCCTAAAGCATGAGGTCGTTAATCTTTTGATGTCGGGTGAAATGCTTTATCATGAGGATCCGAAGTTTTTTCAAGCTAGAAGGCGACTTGTAATAAGATACAATAAAATTTATTATCTTCATAATATTTTCATGATCTAGCCGAGGCGGTCATTCCCATGCTCAGCTTTATAAATTCATTTTCATGTACATGAGACAGACAATCGTCTGAGTGTAGACTGATGATTCTGGTAAAGCCATCATCCCTTAGATTGGATGATTATCTGTGCAGCAATGATGTACATTTGATGTCTTTATTTTCCTGAATATATATCGCAGCCCGGATGGATGAAACTAGATCTGAGGTCTTCAATCTTGTTCGATCTTCACTCAAAGTACAATTCGATCCATGTGAGAGACGTTCTAGAGTCGAACATGGAAATGCATCGCCTGATTACCAGCCAATGATGTAAGTTGTTAACAGGCGCGAGAGGAATCACCGATAATGATGATGACCCTCAAGGTACTACAATAAAATTCACGTGGTGTGAATAAGGGACTTGGCATCGAACCACACAAAATCTCTCGGTCGAAGACCATAGATGTAAACCTGTCATCGGAAGTGAGAAACTTGCCATTGAGGCATGCAAGCTTCAAAGTACTGAAAGGGTTGTTCCTAGATCGACTTCTTGGATAATGAGCTGATGTCGACTAGAAGCGATCTGTCATAGGAGGGCCTTAGCGAATCCCACATCAATGACATGGAATGCAGCAAATGATTCTAATGGAGGTGAAAACGGTCTGGTGATATAAGGTTCAGGGTGGCAGTCATGAAATAATGGAGCGTAAATGTATTGCATCGGATGAGACACAGGTGAATTCTCTGAGCGACTTCTCTTGAACATATCGGCGACATTGACATGATGGATTGGTAGCATTAACCCCAAATGTGGATGGTGTGACGGAACCATGGTGATGTGGCCAGTGAATGGAACAACCCAACCCGACTCGGATGCAGAGTGAAAGTGTCATGTTCAAGAGCGACTTGCTACCAACAAATTTTCTTCAAGTTTTCTTCCCAATTTTTCCCCAGTCATTGCTGACCAATACCTCTTTATTTTTTTCAAGCTTGAGGAGGATAATATATGCTTGTTCTATAATTTTCCCTTTGGGAAAACCCATCGCTATGTTTTAACGAGCCTAGCGATAGTGAAACTCATTCTTGTCTGTTATGGACAAGTTTGTCGCTATTCAGTTTTAACGAGTTTAATGACAAAGATAACTAAGTCCTTTTCAATTTTAGAGAGTCTGAAAAGGGACGTAAAGGAAACTCCAAAAATCCTTTTTCGTCATCTAATCCCTTAAGTCCGAAAAAGTATAAAATAATACAGAAGGGATGAATTTTCGGTAATTTTAACGAGCCGAACAAAACAAGCGCTCGATATTTTTGTGTAATAATTCCTCAGGTCCAAAAAGATTAAAATCTAAAGGAGGGATAGCACTTCCGGTCACTTTAACAAGCTGGAGAGGCCAATGGCTCGGAAATATTTTCATATTTTATGAGTCAGTTGAAAAGAGCTTAAAGGAGACTCATTTTTGAGGAACGAGTGATAGATTTGGGTAGCAGCTGATTCCAGGTAAGGTTTGGAATTTTCCAATCATGGCAGTGTCACAAGGATGGCTAACAGGATCACTCTTCGCAGCTGTTCCTCAAAAGGGGTAAACAATCAAGTGGAGGTGAATGATCGGCCAATACAGAGTGGAGGTGATGATGAGAACACGACCAAGGCTTCAAAGGCTGATGATAATAAATTCACGATGGTTATTTACCGGAAAAAATGTTCATTTTTTAATGAGCTTAAACGGTGGGGGAAACACTTGCTCATTGCTTATGTTTATTTTTTAACGAGCTTGAATTCCGCGTTAAAACTTCTCGATCCAGTCGTATAATAAGGATGTCTCATCTAAGATGCCATTTTTATGGAGCTTGCACCTTACAAAGCTTTGCTCCGGATCCTTTCTTTATGCAAGTTAGGAAACGACCAATCCTACGAGTTTAAAGGGTTAGAGGACCTATAAATTTAAAAAAATAAATGATCGCTCTTCGCTTGCATGCCAAAAGGTTTGCATGCCCCCAGGTATAGCGAAAAATTTCCAGGTTACCAAAGATTGTTCCATCTGTGTCACAGACAAAACATTTCCTCAACGATGTCTACTGAAATAGACAAAGGTGAGTGGTGCAGACGCCTCCACTCACATAACTTTGACGAGGGAATGTTATTCCAGCCTAATCCCATTTTCCTAAACGAACGGGTGTGTCAGACTAGTCATATATCCTCCGCAAAAACCTACCCTATACCCAAGGTTTTCCTGTCGAAATAGGCCAGGGTGCATGCCCCCTGGGTTTTAGTCATGTCCTCTGAATCACTCGCGCTCATCAGGAGGATGGACTGGGGATTGATGAGACATTCCTTGCGTGAAAATACCATTGAGGGTTGGTATATGAATATTTGCTATGTGTGAACCGGGAAATGAAAGATGGTCTACGAGCTTGACCACTCTTCCTTCGTGCGGAAAACACATTACTCTAAAGAGTGAGGAGACGACGGCTCCCATGCAATAAATATAGTCCCGTCCAAGGAGTAGATTATAATCTAGGGGTCCTTGGACTACCATTACGTTCATGTGAATGGTTTTCCTTCTCAACGTTATCGGCACATCGGGAAGGATCCCTAACGGTCGACTGGTTCCTTTGTCAAAGCCTGTTAGATTTCTCATCTCAGGCAAAAGCGATGGCGAACCAAGTGCTTTCCAAGTAGTTTAGGAAAGGATACTCAAAAAAGCCCCTTCATCTATGATTGTACTGGCCATGACCATTCTATATATTTGAGTAATGATTCGAAATGGTACACTAGTCGGTAAACGGGGTCTGCCTAGTAGATTCCAGTAAAAGGAAACAACCAGGTTGCTTGGAGGTGGGACCGAATAAACGGACGGATACGACTCTGATGAACTTCCTTCCTGCGGTAAAGGAATGGGTAGACTGCCCCCATGCTCATTGGAGTCTGTGCTTACAAAGAGAATTTGAACGATGTCATTCTTGTTCTCTTCGGTGATTGTATCATATGAAGATTGATCCTCTGAAGGCAAGACCGGGTCAACTGCCGCCTCGACCTTTTGACTTCCGTCTGGTGTGGATTCAGATGGTTTATCTTCAATGATAGACGCTTCGACCGACCACAAGGGCGTGTCCGCCGGATTTTCAACAAGTGACGGACTCGGCAAGAGTTTCTTATATTTAGGAGGAATCCGTAACGGTGAAACCAGACAGTTGTCCAAAACTCTTTTAGCTTCGTCTAAGAAGGGACAACGGTGGACGGGGTGATCACCTTCACACAATTTACAAGGAAATTTATATTTTCCTTTTTTTCCAGGGGCTTCACTTTCACTAGTTGACGGTGTATGCTCAACATGATCGTCAAAGGTTGATGACACTGGATTGTGCAAACGAGGAGACCAGTCCCTTAAGATCCAAGGGATGCAAGGACAATCTTGATGATAGTGGTCTCCTTTGCAAATGACACATGGTGATTTAGACCTGGTCGGTGCAGTGTGTGGATTTTTGCTAGACGATGCTTGGTTGCCCCTTTTCGCCTTTGGCTCCTTCTTCTTCTTCTCTTTCTTCTTCTTCTCCTTCTTCTTCTCAGTTACTTGATTTTGGGCTTTACCAACTTCATCAAGCAAAGAGGAAGGAGGAGAGGAAGAATTGGACGAAGTAGAGGGTTGGGGAGTAACTCTAGTATCGTTTAGTTGCTGACTTGATTGTTTAGGAATCATGTGTTCTGAACGATAGAAGTTGAGAAGAGCCATACGGGAAAGCCAATTGTCAATCCTGGAAGAGACAATGTGGCCATATGGGGTGCACCAACATCTCCCCAAGAGGAGAAGGGACTAGGATTTCCTCCAAGAGGAACTCCTTGGTTGGTAGACTCCATTTTTCTCAACCTAAGACCAACATACAAAAGGTGATGTTTATTCCGTTTAAAATAAATTTTAGACGCTTTGACACAACTTGTTTTTTCAATTTTTAAGAGTCGAGAAAAAACAAAAGATGACTCTAGTCGCCTTCGATTTTTAATGAGCCTGAAGTGACAAGTGCTTAGATGGACCTTTTCTGTTAAGGAGTCTGAAAAGGAATGAAAGGGACTGCTCTGGAAATCTAGATAGAGGGATTACCAAACCATTCGCAAAACTGCAGAATACCTTTTATGGTACGGCAGTCAATCTTCCCGAATGATGTGTTCAGTGCATTGCGATCGATAGGGCGGCAGACACGGCTTCCTATGGATAAAGGATATAGCCTATTGTGGTCTCCCAAAATATACTCGACGGTACGTGGGAGCACAAGTCCGTACTAGCACTTATCGTCTCAAAGTGGAGGAATCACCCAACCAACAGTGAAAACAACAGTTACCAGGCTTTACGACGCTGGAATCGTCTTTAGCCTAGACTTCTAAATGTTGTGCGTTAGGTTCCAAAGCGTTTTTAGATTCATTAAATTTATTTTATAATTGATCTTACTTAAGAAATTTTCCTTTCAGGTTCACCACGTGATGTAGATGTACAATTCTTAGAATGCAATCTAAGATGATAAACAGTCGTTTAATCTTCCTTTTTGCAATGAAAATCCTAGCTACTAAGGAAAGAGAAATGGCGTTCTTTCAACAAAGAGCAGAGAGCACACACTATATGCACTTGTCCTAAATCAAACCAACAAATAGTCTAAATGCAAATGCACATGCATATACTTGTTTTTAGCCTTCTTAATGTGTGAATGATAAAAATAAAGCTAAGCGTTGTTAGCCTCCTGTTGCGACAGGTGTTCATTTTTCATGATTGATATTTTTACATGCGAAATATGTCATACTTCGCATGCTGCAGTGTTCCATATTTCCAAAAAGAGGTTAAAGAAGACACTGTGAAAGTGTGCCAATCCAAATGCCACTGCTGAATTCCAATTTTTGATGGCTCAACCATTTTGTTCTATAAAAGGGAGGGCCAAACAGCTTAAACTTGGTATCCCTAGGTTTCAATTTCCTGTTTTAGAATATAGAGAATGGTATCTATCCAAACAGTCTAATCTTGGCATATTTGTAGATAGGTAGAGAATCAAAGGAGCCCAACTGCTTAATCTGGGCCCTTGGCAGAAATAAGTGTAGACTTAGATAGGATAACAGAAAAAAGAAAAAATTTGTAAAGCTAGGTCTGCAAGTCTAAGTGCACCCAAACCAAAGAGAAGAAAAAATGTTAGGATGGTAGGCTGGGTAGGTAGTTTTGAGGTTGCAGAATGATGATTCATGATCAATTTTGTGTTTCTAAGTGTTATATCTTTTCAGATCACAGTCATGATGCAGTTTTCATCTGGAGGAAGTCAAGCTGGACATAACTAACTCCCCTGTTCATTCTTATTCCCCAAATCACTCACTAATTTTCCCAAAAGAGGTCAAGATCTGCTTGATGCCTCTTAAGTCATCATTTTCCACATCATTGGCCTTGGTGAAGATCTGCTTCACTCAAGGATTTCCATTCTTCTGTTACAAAGTCCTATTCCCCCAAAAATGGCCTAAGGTTCCTTACCTTAGCATTTTCTCATCATCTCCATATTAACTACTGACTATATTATATAGCCCCCTATCTATTTCCCTTTCCCCTACTAAATCTATACTAAATAACTCCCCTATATACATACCCCACCCTCTAGCACTATAGTTATGTATTTATTAGTTCTAGGACATAATAGTCCACCTGGGACTATCATGAACCCATCCGCGTCCTAACAGGAGTTGGTGTGACACCTGGTCATGTTAACAACCTTTTCCCCTAACCCTAAACCTACAAAACCCACTTCTTTTCCCTTATCCTAAAGTTTTGTTCATATATATTCAAACCCCGCTCGTTTAACACCCACGAAAACCCGCATTTTCCTAAGTCTTCACCCTCCCCGCCGCGCTATATCAAAAATCGAATATTCGCGCCCGTCCATTATTCTCCCGCCAGCTCCGCACTCCGTCCACCATCGGATCGGGCCCTCCCCATCTGACGGCTCTTGGCGATTTCGGAGGTGCCCCGCTGCTCGGTCGTTAGCTTCCGATAGCGAGGTGGTTTTTCCGCCGTACCCAAAGACACTTGTCCACTTCCTATTGCATCGAAGGGGCTCTGACGGATACTGGCCCGGTATAGAAAGTGGTCTGATGAAACCACTTTCCGCCTTTTGTACGCGTGCCCCATGTAACCTATCCTATCCTACATACCTGCTGAGTCACCACGCCACATCACCTGCACAACATCGGCCTCCTGCCACGTCATCCACCGTACATGCTGACCTCACCCTGCTAACGTCATCCTGCCACGTCATCCGTCGTACCATGGTCCCCCCGCTGACATCATGCTGACGTCATCATCAATTTTTTAGGCGAAAGGCGAAAATCGTGCTTAGGAGGCCCAGATTCGAATTCTAAGGCAGTTTTTCATGCGCGATTAGCGCGTAGAAAAGGGCCAAAGTGGAAAATCCCTCATTGCGCAGCCCCCAGCAAGCCCAAAAGGCACCGAATGACCCATTTTTCTTCGCGAGGCATGCAGAGATGAACAAAAGAAAATTCTAAAGAAAACAGAGGGCCGAATAGTGGCCATTAAGTTTGATTTGACCCACAGCGAGAGAGAAACCAGCCAATTCATTTGTCAAAGAGTATCAGAAGAGAGATGAAGCGGCAAAGAGTAGCAGTTATTTTTTTAATATAAATCTTCAGTTCTTGGTGGGCTCCAGTATTGTAGCAATAATGCTACAACCCCTGGAGCTTCCTTCTCTAATTTTATCAACCCGGTAGTTCGTAACAAACTTGGAAGTGATGGTGCTGTATGCACAAGTACTAGCTCTTGTCGCAGCTGTCACTTGGTCAGCTGGCACAAGTCCGCTAGGGCTCAAGCCAACTTCTATATGTTCCTAGAAGAAGCTTTCTAAATGATGAATGAAGGCTATCTCAAAGGAAATTAACCTACTTTGCAAGAATGAACTGAAAGCCAACTAAACATGGAAATCCTAGTAAACCCTAATCTGACCAGCTTAATCCTTACAATGCAATGATGGGAATGCAACTCCTAACAATGATGCCATTACTTCTAGTGATATGAGATGCATGAATTTAAACTACTTCCATTGAAGAGAACATGTTTTTATATTTTTGCTCAAGTGGTTGGAGTTATTGTGATTGTGCTTTTGACTGGGTATTGACTGTGCAGGGGTGGTTCAAAAGGGAGGAAGGTTTGGAAATGGTCAGGAGGACTCTGAGAGGTTCCAGGGGATCCCTAACATCACTCCATAGAAGTTCACACCGTTCAGGTGCTTGGCAACCGCGTTTGTAGGCTTCTACAGGATCTCTGCAGGGGATCCTACAGGAAGCTCGGGATTTCTACAGGAAGTCTGCTAACTTCTACAAGATGTTCTACAGTCGGGGTTTTGGGTGATGGAGGAGTGAAGGAGTTGTATGGGTGGATAGGTAGGCTGAAAGGGAAGCTTGTGGTGGCTCAGGGTCAGCGAGATGAGCTGGAGAGAGAGTCTATAAAGCTGGTTGGTCGATGGAAGGGTAGAGGTAATGGAAGGCCGAAAAGATGAGGCAACATGGATAACAGAAGAGTTGGTGGGCAAAGGATCTAGCTGCGAGGTAAGGAGATGGCTTAGGGATGACTGAGGAGGATAAGGAAGTGTTGAAGTGGTGCTGCGCAGTGTAAATAAAACAAATCACCTCTGTCTTGCACAAAACCGAGAATCCATCATCTTATTCTATCTGTTTCATTAAAAATCAAAGAACAGCGATGTAAGTTAAGAGAGAAATCGTGCATGGAGCTGAAACAAAGGGCTATTGCTCAAGATCTAACTGCATGGATGCTGCTACCAATGGAAATATGACTTTAACGCTTGCATGAACATATAAGACTGCGTTTTTTTGGTGGTTGGCACGGTCTACACTCCCAATCTCTAAACAGAGGTGGCAGTGAGCGCACAATCAACCTTTTCTTGGAACTTTAATGAAGTCTAATCCTTTTACTCTAATCTAAGCTACTGGAAGCACTCTATCCATAAACCAATCCTACTTAATCACATCAAGAAAATTAAATCAGCAGACTGTGTTTTCCAAATGCATGTCAAAGCAAAGAAATGAAGTGCTGAAAGGAAAGACAAGTAACAATACAAAGGAAAGGAGGTCTATTGCTCTCAGGTTGGGCCCTAACCTGAGAGCTATAGCTCCTCTAAGAACTCAGAATTGAATCAAAATCTGCCTGCCTTTTATTAAAAGATCATAATCATGAGTCTGACAACATGCCAAAATTGGCTTACAAAGAGCAAAAACAGAGCTACAGCTCGTGATTCAAAATCTATAACAAAGGTTCAAGAGTCTATCGAAGGCTACAGCCTCAATATTTATACATGATGAGGGCCAAGCTGGCCTCCTCAATTAGTGGGGCTTGGCTGTCCAACTAAAAGTAAACTGTTGTTCCTGTAGAATCCGTTGGCTGCCTTCTAGCTCGGTGGTGATAGCTGTTGGAGCTCGGAGTTGGGGTGGAGATCACGAGGGAGGTCATTCAAGGTTGTGGACAACCTCCCTATAAACCCGCAATGCCACCTTGGTTGTCTCCTTGTCTCCATTTGCGTGGTCTTTACTCCATTTAATGCCAAAAAACCTGAAATCATCATGTGTTAGCCACATAGACATAATGCCTGCCCTTCTTCATACAAATAACATGAATATACTAAGAAATGATGCATAAGTGATAAAAAATGAAGGGTTGAGCAAGGTAAGTAGGCCAAATGAGCCCAAATTGTTACCAAAAATTGGGGCTCATCATCACCCCCCAGCTAAAATATTTGCTCATCCTTGAGCAACTAGTCCAACTCTTCATCCTTCATTGCTTTGACTGCTGCCCTTACATCCCAAGCCTCTGTAGTAGTGTCCTCCTTGTTGATATGAAACCCAGCCCTTCTGTTTACCTCTTCCCACTGTTCATTATCATCTTTCTCTGTACTGCCTTCCATTAATCCTAGCAGCAGTGGTGGGATGAGTTTAAGGCCAATCCAGCTGGCCTGGAGGTTTTGCATGGATTTCTTATAGAGGGCTACCCGTACCAGAGCTTCCCTCATCCGAGTTGGGGTGTGGTACTCTCGGATTTTCAGACTGTGTGCCAATGTATTCCATCTGCATGTGCATGCTTGGACAGCGTTGTCTCCTAGCAGTCTCTCCATGTCCTCAAAGTGAGCTATGGCTTGGGCCTGTTGATCCATATATCTTAAGGAAGCTTGAGGGTCAGTGGACAAATGTTGGTGTGCCGAGATTAGTGCAACTGGATCCCCTGGTTCTGGTCTGATGAACAATGGCTCGTTCAGCTCTCGGTTCATGATTGTTTTGGCTTATGCTGCTCTTTTGTCCTCATGGTTTAGCCATGAGGCAAAGGCCATTAATTGCATATCTCCCAAGGCCGTATTGGGATCCCATGAAACAACATTAGGCAGGGCCAGATTATGGAGGTAGAACTCCGCTAATTTGGCCCTATCCTCTGATGAACTAGTACTACAAACTTCAGTGAATTGCTGCGGGTCTTGGAGCTAAGAGATACCTCTTTGTGCCAAGGTATTGATTTGGAATTGCAGCCATTGATCTTTCAAGTACAACCCATAGGACTTGGCTGGCTGCCTGCATTGGATGGCATCCATGGCCCAGCTGGCCATGCAGGCCAATTGTGCTTCTTTCTGCTGCAGCTGTTCTCTGAGAGCTTGCACCTCAATTTGTGCTTGTTGTTCTGCTTCCTGTAGAAGTGTGGTTGGCTCCCCAAGACCGTTGTTCAGTTCCTTTTTGCCTTGTTGTTCTTCTGTGGTGTCCTTGGAGGATGTACCTGTCCCTGCCCTTAGCTCCTGGAGCTGCAATCTCAGCTTCTGGTTTTCTTCCTGTAGAAACACGCGTTGGCAACTTGCCACGTGTTTGGCCATGGACAATTCACTTCTGGCCTCCTTGAGCTACTCCTGTAAGGGACCTATGTCTGCCACACCCTTTGACTTTGCTATCTTCATCCATGTGTGTGTACGGACTCTTTCTTCCTCCAATGCAAAAAACAGTGGCACTGTAAATTTTTGAGGTATGATTTTGCCAGCCTCTAAAAAGTTGTAATATGAACTCAGACTTGGCTAAGGGCTGAGCTCTAGTATATGCTCTTTTTCCACTTCCTTTGGTGGCTCTACTTCACTCTCCCTTGGTGGTGATAAGGGTGCTTCTCCTTCCATTCTCTCAGTTTCTTTAAGTCTGGCTAAGGTTTCCTGTAGAGCATCTTCAGCAACCTGTAGCCGAGCTTTTTCAGTCAATTGGTCTAACTTTTCTTGCCACATAGTTTTCTTCGGGCTCCCCCTCTCATAGGTGACTGATATCCTCGAGGGGGACCTTTCCTTGGGCGAAGTAGGGGCATCTTCAATAATGATCGGGCTGCTGGACGGAGGCTGTGGCTTTCCCGTCTTTATCCTCACACTTCTTCGAGCTTTAAAATATAGAGGGGTCTCCCTCTTTCTCTTCTCCTTTGGCTTAGGAGGTGTGCTGAGGGCGGCCAGCACAGCTGCTGCCTCCCTCTCACGAATGTCAGCTTTCTTCTCCTTGGGTTTCACTTTTTCGGGGCTTCCTGTAGAAGACCCTGTTTTAGGCAATTTCGGGCTTCTTGTAGAAGACCCTTTTCCAGTCAATTTCGGGCTTCCTGTAGAAGACCCTTTTTCGGTTAATTTCGAGCTTCCTGTAGAAGCCGGTTTCAGTTTTCCTGTAGAAACATGTGTCACCGCCTTGGTTTGCTTTGCTGCATGAGATTTGCTTTTTGACTTGGTTGCGGTTGCTGTCGAGGCACTTTTGCTGATGTGGACCTTCTCAGCCTTGTCCACTCTACCTTGCAACCTTTTCTCTCTTGCTGACAATATGGGTGTGTCATCTTTCTCTTGGGCACCCTTTTTCTCTTGTTTCTTCTCTTGCTTTTTCTTCTGCTCTGTGGTCATGGTCTTCTGGGCTGTTTCTTTCTTTCCCGCGGGCACTGACTCTTTCTCCTCACTGCTAGATGAACCGAGCTCCTCGGTCAGCATCTTTATATCCCCGTCCTTTGTCAAATTTCTGAAGGCTTCCCATGAGAGAGGAACCTTGTATGTGTGGAGCGCATCCTCCACGAGGAGTTTGATCAGTCCATGGTGAGCTACCTGGTCTGGTGTGCCTTCTTTCAACTTGGTGGCACACTCAATCAGAGACTGTAATAGAAAGTAGGGGAGACTGAGCTTGTTTTCTACAGGTAGATCCATCTGGTGCCGTAATTCAGTGAGTAACTGAAAGTGGTACCCGTATACAATGCTAAAACGGCCTTCGCAGGTGGTGTACTTCATAATCTGCAGGCTAACTTCATTCCACGGTGGCATTAAACTGGTTCTACGAACCCCATTTTTGTCTTCTGAGAATTCCTCCTCTGGTGGAAAGAATTCTTTCTTAGCTTGTTGGCCCAATTTCCTTTCTTCTTTGTCCCATGGTAATCTCATTGGGAGCTCAGTCACTTGACTGATGAATTGCGGGGTGAGTTTGAGGCTTAAACCCTTGAAGTTAACGGTGGCCAACGTTTTGGATTTCGGCCTCGGAGCTTGCAAAAACTCTTCTGCCACTTCATCATCATAACCCTGCAATTTTTCACAGAAGGATATCCATTGCGCTCGTGTGAAGAGCTCCACCACCTCAGAATTTTCTCTTAACTTCGCTGAATCAGTGGGTTCCCTTCTGATGAACCCACCCGGCATGGTAAAAACGACTGCTTTAGCTAGAGGTGGCGAATGCGGAAGGAATTTGGCTTACTGGGACAGAGCGTAGAATTACGCTTCTGTCATGCATATAATTCACGAAGCTTAACCCCAGAGGACCTTAACATAGCTTAATTACACTGACATCCTATAGGATGACAGTTCATGCACGGCAGACAAAGTTTGCAACAATTTCTACGACCAGACTGGAGACGACGATTCTGCCACCCTCAAAAACCAATTGCGTGGAGAGTTCAGGGTTACCTTTTTTAATCCGCCACCTTTTGTCATGAGGAACCCGTCTTCCTGTAGAAACAGCTTTCATGTAGGAGCAACGCGCGATTTCTGGGGGATACTGCAGTGGGTCTGCGCTCTTGGCGTTGCTTCACAGGTGTTCTGGTAGCCAAAGACTCAGAGTATCGAGCTGCAGAGGGATCCGGGTGATCACTCAAGTCTCAAACGGTGAATGATAAATGCATGGGGGTGGCAATCTAGCCGATTAGATTTGAATCGGCGGGATCCGTGGCGCGGGGGTGAGCTGTCCTTGCGCGACCGTTGGACAACGTCATCTCATCATTTGCCTGCGAGTTCCCTTACTGCCGCATCATTCCCCGCAGATCCGCCGCCGTCTCTTCTGTTAAACTCGTTTTTCCCGACGGGATTGCTCTCACGTGCGTACTGCCCGTCTCTTTTGCCACGACCGCCACCCACACATCCGACTAGACCATTAACTGATCGACGTGGCCAGTCGAATGGCCATACAACCGCTCAACCCATTCACTTCACACTTGCAAACATTTTCAAAGTAAAATTCATGCAATTCGACGGAAGAAAGGGTCGAGACACTTACCTGTGCGGCCGCAACACGATTTTTCGGTTCTTGGAAGATGATGAGTGGATTTATTTGCTGCTGGTGGTTTTTCACAGACCCTGAGGTTCATATTCACAGGCCGCTGACGATGGATTGATGCTTCGGCTGCATGCGCTCGTGTTTTAATTGCATATGGCAAGCACTGTGAATGGTGTGCACTCCAGTGGGCTTAACTGTTACGGGACTCCTGCAGGATGTCCTGTAACAGTTTCTTCCTCCTCGGGTGCATGCTGCACGACAAAGGCAATGGCCTCACGATCCCGCTCGCAGAGCTCATGGATGGCTGGGAGGGATATGGTATGACATCTCAACGTTTTTTCCATCTTAAAAATTGCTTTTTCTTGATAACTCACTGATCTGCTTTGATGGTGCAGGTAGCTTCTTTGCATGTCGACAAGGATGGTGGAAAGAGGTGACAACAGTGTCTTGCATGCGTCCCAACCGATCCTTGGTCATTAGATCTCCTCATGAAATGAATTCTGGGCCGTCCCGAGCTTCTACAGGAAGTTTCCTGTAGAAATACAGAACTTCCTGTAGAAAGTTTGTGTTTCGTGTAGAAAGTCTGCACCTTCTTGTAGAAAGTCTGCATCTTCCTGTAGAAGACTCAAACCGTGATGAAATTGTGCACATACCTTGGAGAAAATGAGTATTCTTGGAGGAGGTGCTGGTGAGGTCTCCTGGCAACATGATAAGGATCCTTGGCTTTGAGTTGAGAGGTCTCCTCTCCTCCATAGAACACCTGCAACCTGCATGCATTTTCACATTATGAACTTGTTGTCCTTGCCTTTTTTGCTTATTGTTTTTTTCTTTTTTCTCTTTTTTTTTTTTTTTTTTTTTTTTTTGAAAGAGAGCAGGGGCGCCTCAATGAGGTTTTCACCCTTTCCATCTGCCTTAAGCGCCTCAGAGAGGTTTTCACTCAAGGATCTTGTTTCAAATCTCTTTTTTCTCTTTTTTTTTTGAAAGACAATAGGGGCGCCTCAATGAGGTTTTCACCCCTACCACCTGCCTTGGGAGCCTCAGAAAGGTTTTCACCCAAGGATCTTTATTATTTATTTATTTATATATATATATATATATATATATATATATATATATATATATTAGATTTTTCAGGGTATGCCCAAAGCAGAGGCAGAACCCTTCTCTATGACCAACACTGATTTCTCCATAGTTTTGATGAACTCTTGTCTTGAGAGAGGTTTCCTGTAGATCTTCAATCGATGCCCATTGACAAGCATGGGGATGGCTTCCTCATCAATGGTCCGGATAAGAACAGATCCATTGTCATGACATTTTTCCACTGCATATGGTCCCAGCCATCTGGTTCTCAGCTTCCCCTTAAAATCTTTGTACCTGGAGTCATACAACAGTGCCCAATCTCCTGGCTGGAATTGCTTGTCATTGAGGTGTTGGTCATGCCACACCTTTCTCTGAAGTTGAACCACTTCCGAGTGAAGGAGGGCCTGCATTCGGTGCTCGTCCAGTCCATTTAGCTGCAATAACCTTTCTTGTTGTGCATGGCTGAGATCTAGGTCCAGCTGAGCTGCCATCCTCAAAGTGTTGTATTCAAATTCAATGGACAGCAAAGCTTTCTTCCCATAGACCAGCTCATAAGGTGTGAAGCTGGTGGTGGTCTTCCAGGTGGTGTTGTAAGCCCATGTGGCCTCAACCAGGCGATCTGCCCAATCTTTCCTACTGCTGTTCACCACCTTAGTCAAAATCCCTTCCAATGCTTTGTTGGTGACTTCCACTTGCCCATTTGCCTGTGGATGATAGGGGGTGGAAGTCCTATGCTTGATTTTGTGATGAGCTAGTAGGTCTTCAATTAGGTTGGATGTGAACTGGCTCCCCTGATCGGTGACCAGCTCTCTTGGGTAGCCAAACTTGTAGAAGATGTTTTCTCTTAAGAACTCGGCCACCTTTTCTTCTGTTGCTGCTTTGATTGCTTTAGTCTCTGCCCACTTTGTTAGGTAGTCAGTGCACACAATGATGTAAGACCTTTGCCTCGAAGGAGGGTTGATTGGACCCACAAAATCCATACCCCACTTCTCAAATGGCTCAAGAGTCACTTGAGGTTGGAGAGGCATCTCATCCCTTTGAGTCGGTTTCCCCATTCTTTGGCATTGGTCACATCGACTGATATACCTTCTAACATCTTGATGAAGTGTGGGCCAATAGTAGCCCGCCTGCAGGATTTTGAAGGCAGTCCTCTTTGCTGCAAAATGTCCTCCACAAGACCCATCATGATAGGTGAGGAGGATATCAAAGACTTCCTCCTCCCTTACACAACGCCTTAAGATCTGATCAGGGCCAAGCTTGAACAGATTGCCCCCAATCCAAGTAAATGAGGCACTTTTTCTGATGATTCTGCTCTTCTCTCTTGAAGATAGGTGCGGAGGGAACTGTGCTGAAACAAGGTAGTTTGCTATATCAGCAAACCATGGAGAGAGTACTGAGATAGCAAACAGATGTTCATCGGGCATCTGGTCATCCATTGTTCCATCCTCATCTGCAGACAAATCCAATCTAGATAAAAAGTCAGCAACAACATTTTCTTTACCTAGTTTGTCAACAATGGTCAAATCAAACTGCTGCAACAAAAGTAACCATCTAATAATACGAGCATTCACATCTGGTTTATTCATTAAGTATCTAATTGCAGCATGATCCGTATGTACAAAGGTTTGATAGCCAGTAATATAATGTCGGAACTTGTTCAGTGCATGGACCACGACCAAGAATTCTTTCTCGGTTACAATGTAATTCAGTTCAGCTTTGGACAAGTTTTTGCTAACAAAGTAAATGGCATATGGAAGTTTTTGTTCGACTTGTCCTAAAGCTGCCCCTATGGCTTTGTTCGAGGCATCAATGTGGATGTGGAAAGGTAGGGCCCAGTTTGGCCCTCTCAAGATTGGGGCTGACACCAACTTGTCCTTCAATTCATTCAAAGCCCTCTGACAATCGTCAGTCTATTTAAACTCCACATCTTTTTCCAACAGGCCAAACAATGGCGAGGCTAGCTTGCTGAAGTCCTTAATGAATCTCCTGTAATACCCTGCTAATCCCAAGAAACTCTGCACATCCCTTACCTTTTGGGGAGGTGGAACCTTCTTGATGAGAGCAATTTTGTTAGGATCCACCTGTAACCCTTGGCAAGAGATGGTATGGCCTAGCACGGTCCCATCAATCATCAGGAATTCACATTTTTTGGGACTAAGGGACAGGTTCATCTCAATGCATTTGGTTAGGACCTTTCCCAGATTGGACAATGCTTCATGGAAGTTGGACCCGTAAGGGGTGAAGTCATCCATATATATTTCCACCGCATCATGGACCAGCTCCAAGAAGATGCTCAGGACAGCTCTCTGGAAGGTGGCAAGAGCATTGCATAGCCCAAAGGGAAGAACTCGGTAGGAAAAGGTACCCCAAGGACAAGTGAAGGTGGTCTTATCTTGGTCTTTCGGGCTGATTTGGATTTGGTTGTACCTGCTAAACCCGTCCAGGAAAGAGAAGAACTTCTTTCCTGCCAGTCCATCCAACACTTGATCTATGAAAGGTAGAGGGAAATGGTCTTTCTTGGTAGCTTTGTTCAGTTCTCGATAGTCCACACAGATTCTCCATTTTCCATTTTTCTTGGGAACCAACACCAGAGGGGACACCCATTCACTATCTGAGATGGGGTAAATGAATCCGGCATCCAGCAGTTTTTGCAATTCTTCCTTGACAATGTCCTTAAGGGCTGGATTCATTCTCCTCTGAGGTTTCCTAACCGGCTTACAATCCTCTTTGATGTATATGTGATGGGTACAGACCGAAGGATGGACTCCTTTCATCTCCTTATAGCTCCAAGCAAAAGCATCTAGATGGCTGGCCAACAGGCTACACAGCTCCTTTTCCTGGGAAGGAGATAGGGAGGAGCTGATCTTTAACGTTCTCTCAGGGCTGAACTCCACATTCTTGACTCTGGGAGTGACAGGGTTGGTGGCACAAAGGTCCACTAAGGTGCTGGCTTGGGCATCCTCCACCAATTTCTCTAAGGGTAGTGCACTGGAAGGTGGATTCTGGATCAAGGTCTCGATCAAGTCATCCTCGGTTGGGGGGTCTCTTCTAGTGGTATCTAGGGTGCACAAAGGTGCTGAGTACACCTCATTCTCTTCTCCTTCCTCCAACCATAGTGGTAAGTCATGCTCTAAGGAGGGTTGGGCAGGAGGGTATAGGACAAGCTGCTTGGACATAGGACCATTTTTTATGGTCATGTTTCCTACACGGCAACTTATGTAAGCATCTGCAGTGGCTAACCAAGGCCTTCCCAAAATAAGAGGATATCCAGTAAGCTTTGCCTTGGGTTGTAGAACCAAGAAATCTGCAGGGTATTCCCAAGAGTCGACAGAGACCAAGACATCCTCCACAATCCCTTCGGGAGTCACAGTGGAGCGATCTGCTAGTTGCAGGACTGTCGAGGTCTTTCTCAAGGAATCTTGAAGATTGGGTTTGAGCATGGTATCCCTGGTCATCACATTAATGGTAGCCCCCAAATCAATCAAGGTGTGAGGTATGATGGTGCCATTGATGTGGAAATCTACTACAGGACTCCCAGGATCTAGATACTTTGGGCAGATGACTTGTCCTAACATAAGGTCAGACAGTTGTCCTAAGACATTGATGGTTGAAGCATCTCTCTTTCGCCTGCCTGGGTGTTTGAAACACTTTTCCTTAACCAGTTTGTTGTATATTGGCACATCCTTGATGGCTTGGAGAAGTGGTATTTTCACACACAACTGCTTGAGCTCTCCCAGAAGCTCATCCTCCTCTAGGTTGGGTTGTGTAGTGGTTGTTAGTCTCTCAGGAAAGGGTGGAGTAGCCTTTGGTTCACTTTCCTGTTTGTCCTCCTCGTCTTCTGGGGGAGGAGATTGGCGATCCGGAAGAGTCTTTCCAGATCGAAGATTGATCTCCTGGATCTCCACAGCATAGGTAGGGCATGATGTTTCCCCGGTGTATACCTGCTGGGCCTGTCTATTGTTGGGGTTCGGGTTCAGTTGAGCAGGCATTTGAGGTTTCCTTGGAGGAGCAGGAGGTAATGGTTGAGGTTGAACTGGCGGTGGAGGCAAAATGGCGGGAGGAGTGTTGTACTGGGGCCTCCACCCCAACTGAGGTGCATTCCACTGAGGCTGTGGCTGGGCATGTGAGTGATATGAATGAGTAATGGGCTGAGTAGGGTACTGAGGTGGATAAGACCATGGAGGGGGCATAGACCAGGAAGGATGAGCAGGGGGACCCCAGGAAGGCATAGGAGTTGATTGGTTGGGGCTGTAATAAGCTTGGGGTGCCCCTTGCATCCCCTGCTGGTAAGGTCTAGGCCCTTGGGGCCTCCTCTGGTTGAGGAAATAGAGAGGTTCAGTGGGAGCTTCTGTCCCTTGGTACATGGCTTTAAGCCCAGGTAAGGTTGGACATTGATTTGTCGGATGTTCCTCCTCACAAACGAAACACACTTCAACCGAATGCAATGGGCATTCGTTCTTAGCGTGTCTCCTTGTACATCTAGGGCAGAAGATAGCCAAGGCTCTCTCAGCTTCTTCCTTCTTCTACTGGATTCTGAATGTGTCCAGTTGCATGGCAATGGTCTGTCTCACCTCACTCTTAAGATCTTCTAATTGATTTGCAAACTCATGCTTGGAGAAAGGGATACCAGCTGAGAGGAGGTTTCCTCTACCTCATTTCCGGGCTGCCCTGGAGTGGTTTCTAAACACAGTCTTGATGTCCTCATAAGGCAGTTGGTAAATATCTCCCCCAGCTAACATGTGAAGGGTATCTAAGAGGTCTTCAGGGACTCCTCGGAGCAGGACCAACTTGAGGGATTCAGGGTCAAGTGTGCACCTGGCCCACTTATAGCTAAGTTGGAACCTTTCCTCATAATCCTCTAAGGACTCATCATTTCCCATGGTCATCTGAAAGATCTCTCCCTTAGTTTCCTTGGACCTACAGTAATCCCGGTACTTGGCATTGAAAGCTTGCTGCATCTGAGCCCAAGTGGTGATACTATTCCCAGATAAGCCCATGAACTAGCGTAATGCTGCATCCTTAAGAGTTGAAGGGAAGAGTTTCAGCTTCTGCTCATCTTCAGTATAGTCATAGGTTCTACAAAGGACAGCAAACTCAAACAGGAAGGTATCAGGATCTTCAGTAGTCAGTCCATGGAAGTGAGGTAGAGCAGAGGGACTAATGTTTTTCATTTTCATGTCTCCATTGGTTTCTCGGATGGGGAAGGTACCTTCTATTCTCTCATCTTCTCCTCTATTGTCAGCCATAGCTTCAGATGGGATGGTCTCTAATTCTTCTTCTACTATAGGATCTTCGTATATCTCAGGAGGTTCACCCATAGGTTCTTCTGGATCACTGTCACCGAAGAAGAGAGAAGGGTGACTCAGTGATGTGGTGGGGGTGTTGGGTAAGAATTTGCCTGTTTTATCTCGATTCCTACGAGGCATGAAATGGAAAGACTTTTTTGATTGCTTTTGTTTTTTTCTTGGGTACCTGCAAAATTGAAACAGATTGATCTACAACTAACTATCTTGCTGAAATAAAATGCAGAAAAGAATTGAAAGCAGGAAAGAACTAATCTACTTTGCTCAAATGAAATTGCAGGAATGAAAATGATAGTCTACGCTTGCAGAATTAAAAGGCTAATCTATGCTTGCAAAATTGAAATTGCGGAATTGAAATGCTAGTCTATGAAAGCAAGAAATGTCTATGCTACTTTTGCAGAATGGAAATGAAATAAACTACTTGGCAGAAGGCGAGAGTAAGAAAACAGAAGAAAAGCAACAATTACTAATACTCTGACGCTTCCCCGGCAACGGCGCCAAAAAGATGGTGGGCTCCAGTATTGTAGCAATAATGCTACAACTCCTGGAGCTTCCTTCTCTAATTTTATCAACCCGGTAGTTCGTAACAAACTTGGAAGCGACGGTGCTGTATGCACAAGTACTAGCTCTTGTCGCAGTTGTCACTTGGTCAGCTGGCACAAGTCCACTAGGGCTCAAGCCAACTTCTATATGTTCCCAGAAGAATCTTTCTAAATGATGAACGAAGGCTATCTCAAAGGAAATTAACCTACTTTGCAAGAATGAACTGAAAGCCAACTAAACATGGAAACCATAGTAAACCCTAATCTGACCAGCTTAATCCTTACAATGCAATGATGGGAATGCAACTCCTAATAATGATGCCATTACTTCTAGTGATATGAGATGCATGAATTTAAATTACTTCCATTGAAGAGAACATGTTTTTATATTTTTGCTCAAGTGGTTGGAGTTATTGTGATTGTGCTCTGACTGGGTATTGACTGTGCAAGGGTGGTTCAAAAGGGAGGAAGGCTTGGAAATGGTCAGGAGGACTCTGAGAGGTTCCAGGGGATCCCTAACATCACTCCACAGAAGTTCACACCGTTCAGGTGCTTGGCAACCGTGTTTGCAGGCTTCTACAGGATGTCTACAGGGGATCCTACAGGAAGCTCGGGATTTCTACAGGAAGTCTGCTAACTTCTACAAGATGTTCTACAGTCGGGGTTTTGGGTGATGGAGGAGTGAAGGAGCTGTATGGGTGGATAGGTAGGATGAAAGGGAAGCTTGTGGTGGCTCAGGGTCAGCGAGATGAGCTGGAGAGAGAGTGTATAAAGCCGGTTGGTCGATGGAAGGGTAGAGGCAATGGAAGGCCGAAAAGATGAGGCAACGTGGATAACAGAAGAGTTGGTGGGCAAAGGATCTAGCTGTGAGGTAAGGAGATGGCTTAGGGATGACTGAGGAGGATAAGGAAGTGTTGAAGTGGTGTTGCGCAGTGTAAATAAAACAAATCACCTCTGTCTTGCACAAAACCGAGAATCCATCATCTTATTCTATCTGTTTCATTAAAAATCAAAGAACAGCGATGTAAGTTAAGAGAGAATTCGTGCATGGAGCTGAAACAAAGGGCTATTGCTCAAGATCTAACTGCATGGATGCTGCTACCAATGGAAATATGACTTTAACGCTTGCATGAACATATAAGACTGCGTTTTTTTTTTGTGGTTGGCACGGTCTACACTCCTAATCTCTAAACAGAGGTGGCAGTGAGCGCACAATCAACCTTTTCTTGGAACTTTAATGAATTCTAATCCTCCTACTCTAATCTAAGTTGTTGGAAGCACTCTATCCATAAACTAATCCTACTTAATCACATCAAGAAAATTAAATCAGCAGACTGTGTTTTCCAAATGCATGTCAAAGCAAAGAAATGAAGTGATGAAAGGAAAGACAAGTAACAATACAAAGGAAAGGAGGTCTATTTCTCTCAGGTTGGGCCCTAACCTGAGAGCTATAGCTCCTCTAAAAACTCAGAATTGAATCAAAATATGCCTGCCTTTTATTAAAAGATCATAATCATGAGTCTGACAACATGCCAAAATTGGCTTACAAAGAGCAAAAACAGAGCTACAGCTCGTGATTCAAAATCTATAACAAAGGTTCAAGAGTCTATCGAAGGCTACAGCCTCAATATTTATACATGATGAGGGCCCAGCTGGCCTCCTCAATTAGTGGGGCTTGGCTATCCAACTAAAAGTAAACTGTTGTTCCTGTAGAATCCGTTGGCTGCCTTCTAGCTCAGTGGTGATAGTTGTTGGAGCTCGGAGTTGGGGTGGAGATCATGAGGGAGGTCATTCAAGGCTGTGGACAACCTCCCTATAAACCCGCAATGCCATCTTGGTTGTCTCCTTGTCTCCATCTGCGTGGTCTTTGCTCCCTTTAATGCCAAAAAACCTGAAATCATCATGTATTAGCCACATAGACATAATGCCTACCCTTCTTCCTACAAATAACACGAATATACTAAGAAATGATGCATAAGTGATAAAAAATGAAGGGTTGAGCAAGGTAAGTAGGCCAAATGAGCCCAAATTGTTACCAAAAATTGGGGCTCATCAGTTCCCAAGGCAGGTCAGCATTGATTGGCCTCCAGTAGAGTCAAGTCAGGAGGTGTAAGCCCATCCCAGCTCTCAAATCACAGTTAAAGCACTTAAAGCCACCGAACTACAATGGAGCAGAAGTCCATGCGTAGTTATTACAGAAGAACTGCACCAAGCCACCGAGGACAACGCATTGATTCAGTTCTGATATGGCTGCCCTCAGTGTAGCTCATAGATATTTTTTGCATTTATAAGTTTAGGTTAAAGTAATCATTTACTTTCAGACCTGTTTAGGTCATAGCTGTAATAAACAATTTTGGAGAATCTTCCCTATATATACCACCCACTGTATTGTTTCAAGGGTTGGTTGATTGATAACTTTTCATTAGAGACTCGCACTGTATGTCTGATACTTTTCTTTAATCAAAGATTGCTGAATAGATTGGAAGAATGACTGTCTGATGTGTTGTTACTGGTCTCTAGAGACAGAATGATGGAATTCTTGTGCTGCAACATGAATCAATAAGTGCCTCTTGCCTCTGTTTTCATTTTTCACCATCTAAATAGCAAAAAGAAATATTAGTTTGGAACTTGTTTAACTGCACTCTAGGCTCAATTTCTGCTATTTCTTTATGTTTTTTCATCTGAAATGAATTGGACATGAATATGAATTCCTTGTGGCTCATATTTACTCTTATTCACATGTGTTTGACAGTTATCTAGGGATTCTTTACTGCCCCTAAATAGAGATCATCCACTTTCTCTGTTAAGCTGACTGAGAGATTCTTAATTGCCTCTCCTTCCTTAGCATTCTTTCCATCCTTTAAAATTTGGAAAATTGTTTCATGTGCAGATACCTTGCTCCTAATTCCTCTTGTGACCAAGAAAACGCACCAGCAATCTTATTTCCTTGACTCCATGCCCAATGGTTTGAAACTTTCGCACTACACTTTCCTCTTTACTTGAAAACATCAATTTTCCCACCAAAACACACAAAAAAAAATTCCCTGAACTCAATAGCTAGCCTAAAATCATCATCACCAAAGCTAAATCATAAAGAGAGAGCCCTCTCTGACTGCAAGTGGGCTAGAACCTGCAGTCCAAAGTTGGTTTGTGGTTACCTCGGCCGTATCCCTTTACTCCGACCTGGGGGACAACCTGAGTGATAACATAATGGCGACTCCGCTGGGGACATCCTCAGTTAATTTCACTAAGAAGGTTGGAAAAATCCACTAAGCGAATCAATTTTCTAATTGTTGTATATCCCTTAAAACTACAGATGAAGCCTGAATGTCAGCCAGGAAGCCTTTGAAACTGTTCCTGTTTTACATTAACAGAAGCAAATAAAAGTTGCTTCAGTCAATCTTCATGCTAGCTTTAAGCTATACACAACCATTTCAAAATCTGACAGTTCCTTGCCAATTTCAAAAATATTCCCATAAAGATACCAAAAAACAACATTCGGAAACTGGCTCCCAAGAAGAATCCACGATATACAAGGTCAAATCCAGATCCAGACCCTCCAGCTATTTTTGAAAATCCGAACCTAATCCCAAAGATCCTTAGGAACCAAGAGCAAAGACAAGATGTTGCTGATTTGAGTCCTGAAGTAGCTCCTCTGAGTTGTATTCCAACCCCTGTTAAAGTTTTATTTCGTTCAACCCCTACTTCCCCTTATTCATCATCCACATCTCAAAGTACTCCATCCACACCTCCATTCACTGCACATACTACAAAAACTACAACTGTTGTTCCTGTTACTTCTGTTATCCCTATTGTGCATGTTATCCCCATTGTCCCACTTATCCCTGCCAATATGGCTAATAGATATGCACCCCTACAATTGCCTGCTAATCCCGGGGCTTTACCTCAGGAGTACCAATCTAAAATTACCTATTTTGACAGCACCAGTCCTTTCACAGCCCTTCAGCATACCAAAAAGATGCAAGACTATTTTGAAAACTACGAGATAGATGATGATAGCGTGAGAATGAGAATTTTTGTTCAAAGTTTAACCGGTGATGTAAGAACTTGGTTTAGATCACTTGCTGCAAATTCCATAACTACTCCAGATGAGCTTTACCAATCCTTTACCAACAGATGGGAGAAAAAGAAAGACCCCTTACTGTTATAGACATTTTTGTGCCTTACAGCATGAAGCATGAAATGTCGATAATCTGAGGGATCCAAAGTCCCTAAACATGTTGTTCCTACCCCTAGAGGAACAAGGTCAGCAAACCACAGCACTGAAAATCAGTTCTCCACCTGAAAAAACTCAAAAACAAGCTATTTCTGGATCATGTCAGCCGCTCCACTGAGCATCTGCGCTGAATGTCAACTGCTCCACTCTGTACCTGCGCTGAATGTCAAAAGCAATGAAGGCTACCTGCGCTGGGCGAGATTGGCCAAGTGGCACAGTCATTCTGCAAGGTGTCAAATGCCCAGGAAGCTTCCAAAATGACACTTGGATCAGGGAATTCGCCTTGTGATGAGTAAGAGGATCTAGATCTCCAAGTGGAAGCAAGAAACTCCAAGTGGACTCAAGAACTGAAGATTAACTAAAGTGGGAGAGGACACTAGTCAGCTTCATGTCAGTCTCAAGCTGACTCATCCTTTCTCCAAATATCCTATATATAGAGCTCTCTCATGAGGTCTAAGGAGGCTGGAATATTGTGCAAGTAAGGAAGTGCTGTTGGTTTGTGTATAGAACTATTGGGTGATTGCTTTGAAGGAGGTGAAGAGGAGATTTCTTTCTGCTGGGAGGTGTTGCTGGATTGGGCCTCTTATGGTTGTAACACTCTCAGAACTTTACTTCTTCCATTAATAAAGCATTTGAGGTTCTTCTATATGCATGTATCTTTGTGGCGTATTGATGCTTGTATATTTGATTTATTCTAATCCTTAAATCAGTTATGGATGTATGCTTCTTGTAGTTTCCTTTTCTTGTGCTTTTACAGGATCTTTGTGTAGTTGGGCCGGTGAAAGAGCAAGGAGCTAGGAGTAAGCAGCAAGGAGTGAGGATTGGATTGACTATTAGCGCAAGATAACAGTTAGTAGATCATCCTTCTCTTCTCTCTCTCATCTCATAAAGAAGTAATCTTGAATAGCTTTGCATTCAGTTGTTGCTGAGGTACTATCACCCTTAGAGTGGGATAGGGTCATTCCGTATTGGATACTTTTCCCAACAACAAATTGGCGACTCCGCTGGGGATCGTATCTTGTTGGTTGTTTGTGTTTTTTGCTATTCATTTCATAAACAAAGGGAGTACCGAATCGAACTGTGTTTGAATCTTTCAAATACAAAGTAGAGGGCAGCTACTCTAGCTCAGTTTCTGGGCAAGTTTATGATTTGAAGAGCTGATCCACAAGGACTCTAATAAGCTCTTAGTGATAGCTTTTCATCTTCCTTGTCATCCCTTAGTGTGTCCTTGACTGATAGCTTCTGATTTGAGCAAAAACTGTGAATTTTTTAGCAATCTGTGACCCGGAAACCACCAGAAACGAAAGTTTCATTCTTCAGTGCAGGCTGTACAAAGGTTGTTTGCATTTCAGCGCAGTTCCCGAAGGGGCTACCTGCGCTGAAGGTCAAACAAGCAGTGTTCCACCTGCGCTGGACCAGTCCTGCCTTGTGCTGCTGGGGTTTCCTGCTGGTTCTTGCCTTGTTTTCACTCTTGTTTTTGCTGTTTGTTACCAGTCAGTGGGCCTATCTGAAACCGACTTTCCTTGTCACTATTCCGCCTCAGTTGTATAAAGAAACTGTGTTTGTTCTTTGTGTATTTCTTGTACATTTACAGTTTCCCATAACGAAAGTAAACTAGTCTTGCTGTGGCCTCTTAGATCTAGACCTGTGATAAAGTGTCGTTTTGATCTTAAGAGTTAGTTTATTTACTGTTCATAGCTGATTGAGCTTTTGCTTTCGTCATTTGGTTTGAATTTATATATTTCTAGTGTCGAAACAAGTAAATCTTAAGGTGTCTTTTGATTTTGGACAAGCTTGTTTGCTTTCACTTAAAATTGAATTCAAAATTATACAACAGCTTTCTTTTTGCATTTCACCAACATTAAGAAAGAGAAAAGAAATACTTGCATTGTGCATGTGCATTATGACAGTTTGCATGTTGATTTAGGAAAAAATGCATTAGTGTGTGCTCTATGATCTGTGTGAAAAGGTGTTATCTTTCTTTTCCCTCAGTAGTTAAGGTTTTCAAAGTTGAAAGATTGAAAAGCTTGCTTATCATCTTAGACTGCATTTAGGAGTGTTACTATACATCTCGTGGTGATCCATAAAGGCAAACTGCTAAACAAGATCAACCTTAAAATAAATTGAATTTACATAACAACGCATTGAAACATAACGCAAACATCTAGAGGTCTAAGCTAGAGACGTGTTCCGGCGTCGTTAAACGTGATATCTTAGCGTTGAGTGGTTGGGTGATTCCTCCACGGTGAAACGATAAGTATCAATACGGACTTGTGCTCCCACGTACCGTCGCGTATATATTGGGAGACCCCTATAGGAATAAAGCCTTTATCCAATAGGAAACCGTGTCGACCGCCCTACTGATCGCAATGCAGTGAACACAGCATTCACGAAGATCGACCACCCGTACCGTAAAACGTATTCTGTGGTTTTGCGAAAAGTTTGGCACACCCTTTGGCCTTTTTCAAACTCTATAACTGAAAAAGTCCATCCGAGCATTTGTCACTTCGGGCTCGTTAAAACATCGAAGGAGACTAGAGTCATCTTTAGCTTTTTCTCGACTCTTAAAAAGTGAAAAAGCAAGTTGTGTCTAAGCGTCGTTATAAAATTTATTTTAAACGGAACATAATCACCTCCTATTCCCGCGTTGATCTTAAGTTGAGAACATGGAACGCCCCAACCAAGGAACTCCACATGATGGAAATCCTAGTCCATTCTCCTCTTGGGGAGAAGTCGGTGCGCCCCACATGGCCACATTGTCGCTTCCAGGACTGAAAATTGGCCTGCCTATTTGGCTATTCTCAACTAATGTAGTTCAGACCACCATGGTTCCTGAGCAGTCGAGTCAACAGTTAGATCAATCTAGAGCTTCCCACCAGCCTTCTACTTCTTATAACTCTTCCTCTAATCCTTCATCTTCACAAGGTAGGGTTGGCAAAAGCCAAGCTCCCATGGAAAAGAAGGAGAAGAAGAAGAAGGAGCCTAAGGCGACTGGGGGCAAGCAAAAGATATCTGACAAAAACCCACACACAGCACAGACCGGGCCTAAATCGCCATGTGTCATATGTAGAGGAGACCACTTCCATAGAGATTGTCCCTGTATTCCCCGGATACTAAGGGACTGGTCCCCTCAGTTGCACAATTCGGGAGCATCAACCTCTGATAGCCATGTTGATTGCTTACCGTCAACCAGCGAAAGTGAAGGTTCAAGACGAAGAGGGGGAGCAAGATCCCCCTGCAGACTGTGTGAAGGCGGTCACGCCATCCACCATTGTCCCTTCTTAGACGAAGCGAAGAGAGTTTTGGAAGATCGTCCGGTTTCACCGGTAATACTTCCTCTTGGATACAAAAAACTCGCACCGAGTCCTTCGTTGGTTGAAAATACAGCTGGCCTGCTCAAGTGGTCAGCTAAAGCGTCAGTCATTCAAAATGAACCTACTGAATCCAGACCAGACGAAATTCTAAAGGTCGATATGGCAGTTGACCCGGTTCTTCCTTCAGAGGTTTCATCCTCAAATGACACCGTCACTGAAGATTCATCTTCAAATGACACCCTCACTGAAGAGAATAAGGATGACACCATCCAGATTCTTTTCATCAACACAGATTCTGATGAGCATCAGGGCAATGCGCCCATTCCTTTATCGCAGGAAGGAACATCATCAGGATCGTATCCGGCCGTGTATTCGGTCCCACCACCAAGCAACCTGGTTGTGTCCTTTGATTGGAACCAACTAGGCAGACCCCGGTTACCAGCCAGTATACCATTCAGAATCATAGTCCAAATCTATAGAATGGTAATGGCTGGAACTATCATTGATGAAGGGGCATCTGTGAGTATCCTTTCCTCTATTGCTTGGAAAGCACTGGGTTCCCCAAAGCTTTTGCCTGAGATAAGAAATCTCTCGGGTTTTGATAAAGGAACCAGTCGACCATTAGGGATCCTCCCCAATGTGCCTGTTACATTGAAAGGGAAGACCGTTCAAATGAACGTGATGGTCGTTCAAGGACCCTTGGATTATAACCTACTCCTTGGACGAGACTATATATATTGCATGGGAGCTATAGTCTCCTCACTCTTTAGAGTAATGTGTTTTCCACACGAAGGAAGAATGGTCAAGCTCGTAGACCAACTTTCATTTCCGGGATCACGCATCGCAAATAGTCAAATACCAACCCTGAATGGTCTATTCACCCAAGAAATGTCTCCACCCCCAGTCCTCCTTATGAGTGCAAGTGATTCAGAAAGATGGGACTGGAACCCAGGGGGCATGCATCCTGGTCTGCTTCGGGCAGAGGAAACCTTGGGTATAAAGTAGAATTTCCGCGAAAGAATATGACTAGTCCGTACCCCATCCATGGAAGGAAAAGGGGTTGTTCTAGAACAAGATTCTTTTGTCAAAGTTATGTGTTTGATGATTTCTAGTCATTCACCTTTGTCTAAATAGGTAGGCAATACCAAAGAGATTCCTTTGCGGCAGCAAATTGTAACCATCTTTGGGTAAAAGGCAAGCCTCACCCATCAAAACAAATGTTTTGAAGGATAAGTAGGGGCAGCCTCCAAAGAAAGAGATTCCTTTGCTGCAACAAATTGTAACCATCTTTGAGTAACCTAATGATAGACATCGTCGAAGAAAGAGTTTCATTTGCGGCAGCAAATAAAACCATTTTTTGGATAACCTGAAAGAGGCAAGCCTCACCCTTTAAAACAATGTTTTATCGGATAAGTAGGGGCAGCCTTGAAATTGTATTTTATACCTGGGGGCATGCAAACCTTTTGGAGTGCAAGCAAAGAGCGGTTATTTATCTGTTTTTTGGATTAGTCGTTTTCCGAACTTGCATAAAAAAAGGATGTGGGGCAAAGGTCAAAATTTGCCAAATGAGGAGCATAGCTTCGTGAGATAAAGCTCCATAAAAAATAGCTATCTCACAGGAGACATTTCTTATCCTATGACTGGTATTTCGAGCAGTTTTACCGCGGAATTTATGCTCGTTAAAAAATAGAAAAGCGAGATCCGAGCAGTTTTAGCGTCATAGTTCATGCTCGTTAAAAAATAAACATAAGCTTTTGAGCAGTGTTTTGGTGCATTCAAGCTCTTTAAAAAATGAACCCAGTACCGGTAAATAACCATTGTGATCATAAATTTATTAGCCATGAAAGCCTTGGTCGTGTTTCCACCTCCATTCCATTTGGCCGATCATTCACCCCCATATGATTGTTTACCCATTTTGAGGAACAGCTGCAAAGAGTGATTTCACTTAGCCATCCTTGTGACACTGCCGTGATTGGAAAATTCCAACCTGTACCTGGAATCCGCTGCTATCCCTGTTTATCACTCGTTCCTCAAAAGACGAGTCTTCTTTAAGCTCTTTTCTCCTGACTCGTAAAATATGAAAAGTTTGCCAAGTTTTGGCCTTCCAGCTCGTTAAAGTGACTGGAAGAGCTATCCCTCCTCTAGATTTTAATCTTTTTGGACCTGAGGGATTATTGCACAAAAAGGTCGAGCGCTTGTTTTATTCGGCTCGTTAAAGTAATCGAAAACTCATCCCTTCTGTATTGTTTTATACTTTTTCGGACTTAAGGGATTAGATGACGAAAAAGGAATTTTGGAGTTAACTTTCTGTACCTTTTCAGACTCTCTAAAAATGAAAAGGACCGAGTTTTCCTTGTCGTTAGACTCGTTAAAATGATTAAATAGCGACAAACTTGTCTTTAGACGAGAACGAGTTTCCCTATCGCTAAGCTCTTTAAAACATAGCGATGGGCTTGCCCGAAGGGCAGGTTATAGAACAAGCATATGTTATCCTCCTCAAGCTTGACAAAAATAAAGAGGTACTGGTCAGAAATGACTGGGGAAAAATTGGGAGAACCTCAAAGCTTTAATGGTAGCAAGTCGCTCTTGAACATGACACTTTGTCCTCCGTATCGCATCGGGTTGGGTTGTTTCATTCACCGGTCTCATCACCATGGTCCTCGCCAAACCATCCACATTTGGGGTAATGCTACCGATCCATCACATCAGTGTCGTTATATGTTCAAGAGATGTGTTCAGAAAGAGTCAACCGTGTCCCATCCACTGCCATACATTATCCTTCATCCACCCATGATCGCCACCCTGAATCATATTTCACAAATTGTTTTCACCTCCACTAAAATCATTAGCTCCGTTCCGTGTCACTGATGTGGGATTCATTAAGGCCCTCCTTTGACGGATCGCTTCTTGTCGACTTCAGCTCATTATCCAAGAAGTTGATCTAGGAACAACCCTCCCAGTACTTTGAAGCTTGCATGCCTCAATGGCAAGTTTCTCACTTCCGGCGACAGGTATACATCAATGACCTTCGACCAGAAGATTTTGCGTGGTGTTCGACGCCAAGTCCTTTATTCACACCACGTGAATTGTACTGCAGTACCTTGAGGGTCATTGTCATTATTGGTGATTCCTCTTGCGCTTGTTAACGGTTTACATTATTGACCGGTAATCAAGCGATGTCTTTCCATGTTCGACTTCAGCGCAATTCTCACATGGATCGACTTGTACTTAGAGTGAAGATCGAACGAGTTTGAAGACCCCGGATCTAGTTTCATCAATCCGGGCTGCGATATATATATTCAGGATATAAAGACATTTTTTATGTACATCATTGCAACAAATGATCATCCTACTCAAAGGATGATAATTTCAGCAGAGAATTATCATTCTACCATCAGACGATCGTCTGTTCTATGTACCAAAATGGATTTATAAAGCTGAGCATGGGAATGCCCGCCTCAGCTAGATCATGAAAGCAGAATGAAAAATAATGTATTGTATTGTATTTTATTACAGGGCACCTCTCAGCGATTGAATGAACTTCGGATCCTCCTGATAAAGCATTTCACCCGATAAACGACCTCATACTTTAGGGGGCAACTGTTATAGACATTTTTGTGCCTTACAGCATGAAGCATGAAATGTCGATAATCTGAGGGATCCAAAGTCCCTAAACATGTTGTTCCTACCCCTAGAGGAACAAGGTCATCAAACCACAGCACTGAAAATCAGTTCTCCACCTGAAAAAACTCAAAAACAAGCTATTTCTGGATCATGTCAGCTGCTCCACTGAGCATTTGCGCTGAATGTCAACTGCTCCACTCTGTACCTGCGCTGAATGTCAAAAGCAATGAAGGCTACCTGCGCTGGGCGAGATTGGCCAAGTGGCACAGTCATTCTGCAAGGTGTCAAATGCCCAGGAAGCTTCCAAAATGACACTTGGATCAGGGAATTCGCCTTGTGATGAGTAAGAGGATCTAGATCTCCAAGTGGAAGCAAGAAACTCCAAGTGGACTCAAGAACTAAAGATTAACTAAAGTGGGAGAGGACACTAGTCAGCTTCATGTCAGTCTCAAGCTGACTCATCCTTTCTCCAAATATCCTATATATAGAGCTCTCTCATGAGGTCTAAGGAGGCTGGAATTTTGTGCAAGTAAGGAAGTGCTGTTGGTTTGTGTATAGAACTATTGGGTGATTGCTTTGAAGGAGGTGAAGAGGAGATTTCTTTCTGCTGGGAGGTGTTGCTGGATTGGGCCTCTTATGGTTGTAACACTCTCAGAACTTTACTTCTTCCATTAATAAAGCATTTGAGGTTCTTCTATATGCATGTATCTTTGTGGCGTATTGATGCTTGTATATTTGATTTATTCTAATCCTTAAATCAGTTATGGATGTATGCTTCTTGTAGTTTCCTTTTCTTGTGCTTTTACAGGATCTTTGTGTAGCTGGGCCGGTGAAAGAGCAAGGACCTAGGAGTAAGCAGCAAGGAGTGAGGATTGGATCGACTATTAGCACAAGATAACGGTTAGTAGATCATCCTTCTCTTCTCTCTCTCATCTCATAAAGAAGTAATCTTGAATAGCTTTGCATTCAGTTGTTGCTGAGGTACTATCACCCTTAGAGTGGGATAGGGTCATTCCGTATTGGATACTTTTCCCAACAACACTTACACATACTAGCTAAATATGATACAATTAAAAGAGGTCCTCGGGAGACTGTCTTGGAGTACTGTGCAAGGTTCAACAATGTCTATAATGCAATACCACAGAACTTAAGACCCCCACCTGACCTTGCCTTGTATAAGTTCCCTGATGGATTCGATCCGGATATGGCATACCAGTTAAAAGAAAGAGCTCCTCAGACCCTTGCAGACATGCAAAATGTTGTTGTCAGCGTAGAGGCCAACCTAATTGCCAAAAGAAACAGAGCCAGAATGGAAAGAAGAACCACCTTTAAGGAAGAACCCTCAGCCTTTGATCACAAGCTTGATGCGATTATCAGTGGCCTACAAAGGCTGGGAGAAAGAGTAGAAAATGTTGAGAGAAGATCATCATGGGAAGGGCAACAGTCCAATACCATAAGGAACCCAAATTTTAGGAAAACGCAGAACACAAATGTTGGTAGGTCAAGCCCAGACCATGACATAAGACCCCCTTTTCAAGATAATTATGTTGAAGGATCTACATCCAATGAGCAAACAGAAGACACTCACATGAATCTGATGGATCTAAAGGGTGAGCATCAGACTTTTCTGAGCCAAGAAGACCAAGATGAGCATAACTTTAGTCAATTTCAGACTAAGTCTGGCGAGTCTTTTGATTTTCAACAAGGGTATGATACTGTTGTGTATGAAGTACACAAACAATACAAGCTGAGAACTAGAACCATTGACATTTCTGAACCTAAAAAAATAAAGGATGGCAAACAACCCAACAAGATTAAGAGCAAGGCTGTCATAACAGAACCAGCTGATACAACTGTCCCAAATCCGCATCAAGTAACCGTAGAAGACATTACAGAAACGCAACCTTCTGTAGATCAGATTTTTCCACCCTCTTCCTCTGAGCAAAGCTCAAACAATGTTCCAAAAGGCCTTCCTGAAGTTGAAAAACCGCAACCAATCAATTCCCATAACACTGATAAAAAATAGCAAAATGCTGATGATTCAAATGAAACAGAAAAAACTGCCAGCATCAATATGAAGACTCCATTGGAAAAGTCATTTAATTTAGAGGCAGAAATAGCCAAGTTGAAGATATCCATCCTCCTCTCAGAACTTTCCAAACATGATGTATATAGGCAACAAATTCAAAGATCACTTCAAATCCCAGAGAATAAGGACGATGTGAATGTCCTGGATGATACCCCTGAACTATTGTTTGGCCCAGAAGTTAATGGAAAATCAACATATGGACCTATTCCTCCCTTTTATGTCAGTTTGCATATACATGACAAAGTTCTGCACAACGCTATGTTTGACTCAGGAGCATCACAGAATCTGATGCCCAAAGCAGTTATGGAAAAGCTGAACCTTGATATTACAAGACCCTATAAGTATTTGTACTCATTTGACTCAAGTCAGGTCAAGTGTTTAGGCCTCATCAAAGACTTGTGTGTCTCCTTAGTCCAATATCCCAATAAGACCATCCTCATGGACGTGGTAGTGGCTGACATCCCACCAAAATATGGTATGCTCCTATCAAGATCATGGGGAGAAAAGCTCCAAGGATCCCTTCAACTAGACCTCTCCTATGCTACTATTTCGGTCTTTGGGCAACCAAAGAGACTGTACAGAGAAACCCTCATGAAATATGTGGTAAGTAGTGAGAGCAAGCCTGAAAATTTTCCTATTTACTCAATCCATTCTGATATGGATTCTTTTATTTTGTTTAATGATAATACAAATTCTCTAACTGATGATGAGCCGTTGGCTCTAGAACAACGAGCACAAATCAATGAAGAATCGGTTGCATATACCCATGAGACTGTCACAACAATTAGTGCAACCAGCATGATAGAAGAAACTCCCCAAACAGAAATTTCAACTCTGCCCAATCCTAACATAGCTGAAACTCTTGGCACAAACCACAAGCAAGAAATCACATGGTATTTAGAGTTTGATGGCTCTGTCAACAAGTTAGGAGTAGGGGCAGGTGTGTGGATTCACAATACACATGATAACCATGCGGAAGGTCATGCCTACAGACTGAACTTTAAATGCACAAACAACATGGCAGAATATGAGGCTCTGCTTTTAGGCCTTAAACTGCTCAAAGCTCTAGGAGCTGCAAAGGTGTCTATTTTAGGAGATTCTGACCTAGTCATACAGCAGATGAAAGGTAACTTTGTAACCAATGACAATAGAATGAGGGCCTATAGGACTGCTGCCACTAATATACTCAATGCATTTACTGAATTCAAACTGGCCAAAATTTCAAGAGAGCATAACATTCATGCACACAGCCTAGCCACCTTTGCTAGTACATGCAAGCTTCCTTTTGACCCAAACCATCACTTCACAGCCAAAATAAAACATAGGCCCACTGTCCCAAACAACGTGAAAGATTGGCAAGTGTTTGAAAATGACGCCCACATCAACAATTTCCTCACCCTTGAGCATGAGTTCTCTAATATCAACATTGACATGGATGCTATGAACGATGTCCAACAGCAAACAAATGAAAACCAGCAGGTTGTAACAACTACAACAGCCAAACAAATCCTAAACCCCACTGTTTTTGACAAAACAAACATAGAACAGCTGAAACAAATACATTTGGAGGAAATTTCCAAAACAGAGGTAGAGATCATTGACCTGAAGGATAATTTTCTGCCTGCTGGCCTAACCCCATTAGAAGACATGTTTGACGCCAATAATGTTCCCAGAAAGCCAAAATTACAACCATTGAACATTGCTATAGAAGAACACAACATTGGGATAGCAGAGAATCCCAAAATGATCAAATTATCCAGAAATTTACCACCTGATCAAAAACCCAAGTACATTGATTTGTTCAAAGAATTCCAAGATGTATTTGCTTGGAGTTATGAGGAATTGAAATCCTATGACACCCCGGTGATCCAACACACAATTCCCTTAAAACCAAACCAGAAACCTTTCAAACAGAAACTTAGGAGAATTAACCCTATGCTTCTTCCCATGATTGAGAAGGAAGTAAAGAGGATGTTTAAAGCAGGCATAATAGCACCCATCAGATATTCTGAATGGGTATCCAACCTCGTTCCTACAAGAAAAAAGACAGGTGAGATTAGACTTTGTGTAGATCTGAGAAATTTAAACCAAGTCTCCCTAAAAGACCACTATCCTTTGCCCAAAATGGACCACATATTACAAAGAGTAGTGGGGTCATCTAGAATCTCTTTTCTAGATGGCTTTTTAGGTTTCAATCAAATACTTGTTCACCCGGATGACCAAGACAAGACAGCCTTTACCACACCGTGGGGAACATTTAAGTATGTTAAGATGCCATTCGGACTTAAGAACGCTGGTGCAACCTTTCAAAGAGTAATGGATATTGCTTTTGCCAAAGAAATACATGACTTCCTAGTTGTCTATCTTCATGACCTAATCCCATTTTCCAAATCTGATGAAGAGCACCTCAAGCATCTTAGGCAAATATTCATCACATGCAGGAAATATGGCATTTCCTTGAATCCCAAGAAGTCTCTATTTGGCCTTGAAGAAGGCAAATTACTGGGTCACATCATATCAAAAGATGGGATTAGAATTGATCCTGAAAGAATCCAAGCCATCCTCCAAATCCCATATCCAAGAAACATAAAAGAGCTACAAGCATTCCTTGGGAAAATCAACTTCCTAAGAAGATTTATTCCAAATCTAGTTGAACTGATATGACTGTTAAGCAATATGTTAAAACAATATGCCAAGGTAAAATGGTCTCTTGAAACCAAATAGGCATTTGAGAGTATCAAATCCGCCTTAACACAAACCCCTGTCCTCACCAACCCACAATTTAACAAAGATTTTATCATCTTTTCTTTTGTGTCTGATCATACTATAGTTGTTGTCCTTTTGCAAAAGGATGAACAAGGAGTTGAAAAGCCAATTGCATTTTTCAGTCGAGCTTTAAGAGATTCCCCTTTGAAGTACCCAATCATGGAAAAACAGGCCTATGCACTTGTTAAGGCCATCAAGGATTTCAGAGTGTACATTTTATATTCCCATGTGATTGCTTATGTCCCACATGCTGCTATAAAAGACATATTGACCCAAGAGGGATTAGAAGGCAAAAGAGGCAAGTGGATAGCAAACATCCTTGAGTATGACATAGAAATAAAACCAACCAAGCTGATAAAGGGACAAGGTCTAGCCAAACTGATGTCTAAAACAAACTTTCAAGCCTTAGACATTAACCAACTGGACAATGAACAGGAGTTGGCGACTCCACAGATCAGTGAGACCTTCTTGCAATCTCCCTGGTATACTGATATATGTTTTGTGTTGTTAAACCTGTTTGCTCCCCCAGGATTGTCCAGAACCAAGAAAAGATTTTTGAAAATGAAAGCTTTAAAGTTTTGTGTCATAGATGGTGCATTATTCTGGAGAAATCATGAAGGTATATTGCTTAGCTGTTTAACCATGAACGAAACTAACAATGTCATGAAAGAATTCCATGCAGGTGACTGTGGAGGACATCTATATTGGAAGTCCACTGCTGATAAAATTTTAAGGGCTGGTTTTTATTGGCCCTCTCTTTTTGCAGATGTAAAGAAGTTTACCATGTCATGCCACAAATGCCAAGTCTTTGAGGGCAAGAGAAAGCTATTACCTTTGCCCTTGAAACCCATCTCTACCGAGAAGCCTTTTCAACAATGGGGTCTTGACTTCATTGGAGAAATCCATCCCTCTTCCTTAGGCCAGCACAATGGATCCTAACAGCCACCGACTATTTCACTAAGTGGGTCGAAGCCATTCCCTGCAGGCAAGCCAATGACACCGTCATTATCCAATTCCTTGAATGCAATATCCTTTATAAATTTGGCTGTCCTGAGAAAATCATCACTGGCAACGCTGCTGATTTTAAATCCAAAAAGATGGTTAGTTTTTGCCACAAATTTCATATTACCTTGGGCCACTCAACAGCCTATTACCCTCAAGGCAATGGCTTGGCCGAATCTTCCAACAAGAGCCTCATCAACATCATAAAGAAAGTTTTGGAAGAGAACAAGAAGAACTCGCACAAAAAGCTGGTAAATGCCTTATGGGCAGACAGACTTTCAAGTAAGAGATCCATTGGAATGAACCCTTATGAGCTGGTATATAGCATGGAGGCCAGATTTCCATCATCCTTGGGCATTCCTACTATCAGACTGTTACAGGAAATTCAGGCTGAACCAAATGACATTCAAAGAAGGATAAATCAGACCATTCATCTTCATCAAACCAGAGAAAACATTTATGACAGAGCTCAAATTTTGCAAGAAAAACTCAAAAATATGTTTGATAAGAGAGTTAAAGCTGAGGATTTCTTCATTGGTGACAAAGTTCTAAGATGGGACTCACGAAGAGAAGACAAGGGGAAACATGCCAAGTTTGATTTTTTATGGAAGGGACCATTCGTTATTTCTGTTGTTCAGGGAAATAACACTTATTTTCTCAAGTCTGTAGGGGATTGTCCTGTTGAAGAAGGCCCTGTCAATGGCCATATGCTGAAACATTACCATGATCCCTTTTAAGGGACACAGGGCAGCTTTGTATATATCTTTTGTACAGTGATATTTGTATATATCAGCACTTTGTTTTCATTTTATTTTTTATAAGCAAACCCATTGTCAAGGGAGCAGCAGTAAATTTTGAGAATACATAGCCAATACAAGTGCTCCAGTTCAAAAGCTCTATCTCTGCACTAATCTCAACAAAATAGAAAAAATGGCATAGTCACATCATAGCAACTCATGGTAAAGGGAAATTTTTGGTAATCTTCAGTCAAAGGTAGCAAAACAGAGCAGTATTTCAGTTCATATCAGCACCCTTGGTCAAAGCAAAGTAAATCAAACATATCATTTTTTATCCATGTTTTGAAAATGTTTCAAACGCAATGCTCAAGCAACATTCTACATAATAGCAAGCACGCAGAAGAAAGCAGGCAGTGTTATGCATTGCACAATATTTCAGTTGAGGAGGAGGTTGTTTATATTACAAAGTTTTAATTATCTAATAGCCAGCATAAAGAAGTTCCTTCAATCTGCAGCAACCATAGAAGATCAAGGCATTCTAATCTGATGTTCTTGGCTTTCCACAAAGAAAAGCCATCCCCAAGTGGAGCCACTGTTAGCCTCCTATTGCGACAGGTGTTGATTTTTCATGATTGACATTTTTACATGCCAAATATGTCATACGTCGCATGCTGCAGTGTTCCACATTTCCAAAAAGAGGTTAAAGAAGACACTGTGAAAGTGTGCCAATCCAAATGCCACTGCTAAATTCTAATTTTTGATGGCTCAACCATATTGTTCTATAAAAGGGAGGGCCAAACAGCTTAAACTTGGTCTCCCTAGGTTTCAATTTCCTATTTTATAATATAGAGAATGATATCTGTCCAAACAGTCTAATCTTGGCAGATTTGTAGATAGGTAGAGAATCAAAGGAGCCCAACTGCTTAATCTGGGCCCTTGGTAGAAATAAGTGTAGACTTAGATAGGATAACAAAAAAAAGAAAAAAATTGTAAAGCTGGGTCTGCAAGTCTAAGTGCACCCAAACCAAAGAGAAGAAAAAATGTTAGGATGGTAGGCTGGGTAGGTAGTTTTGAGGTTGCAGAATGATGATTCATGATCAATTTTGTGTTTCTAAGTGTTATATCTTTTCAGATCATAGTCATGATGCAGTTTTCATCTGGAGGAAGTCAAGCTGGACCTAACTAACTCCCCTATTCATTCTTATTCCCCAAATCACTCACTAATTTTCCCAAAAGAGGTCAAGATCTGCTTGATGCCTCTTAAGTCATCATTTTCCACATCATTGGCCTTGGTGAAGATCTGCTTCACTCAAGGATTTCCATTCTTCTGTTACAATGTCCTATTCCCCCAAAAATGGCCTAAGGTTCCTTACCTTGGCATTTTCTCATCATCTCCATATTAACTACTGACTATATTATATAGCCCCCTATCTATTTCCCTTTCCCCTACTAAATCTATACTAAATAACTCCCCTATATACATACCCCACCCTCTAGCACTATAGCTATGTATTTATCAGTTCTGGGACATAATATTCCACCTGGGACTATCATGAACCCATCCGCGTCCTAACAGGAGTTGGTGTGACAGCTGGTCATATTAACAACCTTTTCCCCTAACCCTAAACCTACAAAACCCACTTCTTTTCCCTTATCCTAAAGTTTTGTTCATATATATTCAAACCCCGCTCGTTTAACACCCACAAAAACCCGCATTTTCCTAAGTCTTCACCCTCCCCGCCGCGCTATACCAAAAATTGAATATTCGCGCCCGTCCATTATTCTCCTGCCAGCTCCGCACTCCTTCTACCGTCGGATCGGGCCCTCCCCATCCGACGTCTCTTGGCGATTTCGGAGGCGCCCCAATGCTCGATCGTTAGCTTCCGATAGCGAAGTGGTTTTTCCACCGTACCCAAAGACACTTGTCCACTTCCTATTGCATCAGAGGGGCTCTGACGGATACCGCCCCCATATAAAAAGCGGTCCGATGAAACTGCTTTCCGCCTTCTGTACACGTGCCCCATGTAACCTATCCTATCCTACGCACCTGCTAAGTCATCACGCCACATCACCTACACAACATCGGCCTCCTACCACATCATCCACCGTACATGCTGACGTCACCCTGCTGACATCATCCTGCCACATCATCCGCTGTACCATGGTCCCCTCGCTGACATCATCATCAATTTTTTAGGCGAAAGGCGAAAATCGTGCTTAGGAGGCCCGGATTCAAATTCCGAGGCAGTTTTTCATGCGCGATTAGCGCCTAGAAAAGGGCTGAAGTGGAAAATCCCTCATTGCACAGCCCCCAGCAAGCCCAAAAGGCATCGAATGACCCATTTTTCTTCGCGAGGCATGCAAAGATGAACAAAAGACAATTATAAAGAAAACAGAGGGCCAAACAGCGGCCATTAAGTTTGATTTGACCCGCTGTAAGAGAGAAACCAGCGCAATTCATTTCTCAAAGAGTATCAGAGGAGAGATGAAGTGGCAAAGAGTAGAAGTTATTTTTTTAATAGAAATCTTCAGTTCCCAAGGCAGGTCAGCATTGATTGGCCTCCAGCAGAGTCAAGTCAGGAGGTGTAAGCCCATCCCAGCTCTCAAATCACAGTTAAAGCACTTAAAGCCACCGAACTACAATGGAGCAGAAGTCCATGCGCAGTTATTACAGAAGCACTGCACCAAGCCACCGAGGACAACGCATTGATTCAGTTCTGATACGGCTGCCCTCAGTGCAGCTCATAGATATTTTTTGCATTTATAAGTTTAGGTTAAAGTAATCATTTACTTTCAGACCTGTTTAGGTCACAGCTGTAATAAACAATTTTGGAGAATCTTCCCTATATATACCACCCACTGTATTGTTTCAAGGGTTGGTTGATTGATAACTTTTCATTAGAGACTCGCACTGTATGTCTGATACTTTTCTTTAATCAAAGATTGCTGAAGAGATTGGAAGAATGACTGCCTGATGTGTTGTTACTGGTCTCTAGAGACAGAATGATGGAATTCTTGTGCTGCAACATGAATCAATAAGTGCCTCTTACCTCTGTTTTCATTTTTCACCATCTAAATAGCAAAAAAAAATATTAGTTTGGAACTTGTTTAACTGCACTCTAGGCTCAATTTATGCTATTTCTTTATGTTTTTTCATCTGAAATGAACTAGACATGAATATGAATTCCTTGTGGCTCATATTTACTCTTATTCACATGTGTTTGACAGTTATCTAGGGATTCTTTACTGCCCCTAAATAGAGATCATCCACTTTCTTTGTTAAGCTGACTGAGAGATTCTTAATTGCCTCTCCTTCCTTAGCATTCTTTCCATCCTTTAAAATTTGGAAAATTGTTTCATGTGCAGCTACCTTGCTCCTAATTCCTCTTGTGACCAAGAAAACGCACCAGCAGTCTTATTTCCTTGACTCCATGCCCAATGGTTTGAAACTTTCGCACTACACTTGCCTCTTTACTTGAAAACATCAATTTTCCCACCAAAACACAAACAAAACACAAAAAAAAAAAAAAAAAATTAATCCCTGAACTCAATAGCTAGCCTAAAATCATCATCAACAAAGCTAAATCATAAAGAGAGAGCCCTCTCTAACTACAAGTGGGCTAGAACCTGCAGTCCAAAGTTGGTTTGTGGTTACCTCGGTCGTATCCCTTTACTCAGACCTGGGGGACAACCTGAGTGATAACAAGCACAAATCTGAATTATTTTTCAAAGCGACAATTACTAACAAGCTTCTTTTCAAAACAAAATGAGGACAATGACGACACTTTGTTATTTGGAATTGAAAACTTGCTTTCGACACTTGAAATACTACTAATTCAAATCAAATAAAAGAGTAACAGTGTAATCGACTATCAAGAACAATCAGATTCTCTTCTATGACTGAAAACGACACTTGCGACACTTTCAAATCAAGAAACGAGAGTACAATTACACTACTTCTTTGTAAAAGAGAACTGAAAATGACTAAAAATAGATAAAAAAGAATTACAGTTCTTTGCACAATGGAGGCGGAATAGCGGCAAGGGAGGGGGTTTCAACAGAGGTGTACTGACTACAGGCAGAAAAACTCCTAAATAGAGCTGAAAAGCATGAACACAGAAGCCAAAATTTAAGAGAAGAGGAGGTCTAATCAGTGCACCTGTAGCACAGTGAAACTGAAATGCAACGCACCTACTACACTCGGGAAGTGCAATCCATTCAGGTTTCAGAGAAGACATAGTGCGATGGACCAGGGATGAGACTTTAGCTGGGTTCTGGATCACAGTTTGTAGCTCAGTTCAGGGATTTAGGCCAAGTAAGTGGTAATCAGTAAATCAATCACAGGGGTAGATATTATGAGGTTACTAGAGCCACCACAAGGGAAATTAGAGAGCTTGTAAATAAATTGTTTAATTCATAAACCAAACCCAGAGATAGACTGAAGCAGCATTGATCTACTTTCCACTTTCATAGCAAATGCAATTCGAAGGCTAGCTGGCTTGACTTCAGGCTCCATCTGTAAGTTTATAAAGTAAACAAATGTAGATAAACAAAAAATCTATCCACTCCCCAGTGGAGTCGCCATTTTGTTATCGGGAAAACTAGTGTCTATGCAGAGCTGCTAGTCCCACTAAGGCTGGTAGCTACCTTAGAAACAAACAAACTAAAACTACTTTCGTTTTCCTTTATGAGAAATAGATAAGAGAGGAATAAGGAGACCAACCTCTGTCTTGTGCTTGGTTCCTTGCTCGATTCCTCTCCTTTCTGATAGGTCTTCGCCACTCGCTTCCTTGTCTACCCAGCTTCAAAGAGCACCTGTAGAATCAAAGTAGCATAACACTATCCAAGAACATAGATCTATTATCATAAACAATATAGGATCAGATGTATATTGACCACACAAATGCATAAATCATCAATCATACAAGAATGTGGAGGAAAACTTGAATAGCTTTATTGATAATCAAGAAAGAGCAAAGAGGATTACAACCAATTGTTCTGACCCAGCATCATCCTCTCAGCAAGAAAGCCCTTTTTCACCTCATGAAAAGCTTAGATCACCCAACACTATGATATTGCACCAAGAAACCAACAGCACTTCCTTACAAGATACAAAATTCCAGCCTCTAGATCTCTGGGATGAGGGATCCATATATAGATGTTTGCAAGGGGAATGAGTCAGCTTTTGAGATTTTATTAGTGTCCTCTCTCTGATAGTTCTTGATTCCACTTGGATATTGATGATCTCTTACTCATCCCTGGGCAAATGCAGAGAGGCAAGTGTCACAGGAGAAGTTTCTGGAAGATTCCATGCTCCTCCACCTTGCGGATTGACCCTGACATTTGTCCACTCTCGCCCATCGCACCCCATAGAAGGGCTTTTCAACATGCATCGCACCTACTGTGTGTATTCAGGTGGGATGCAACACACTTTGACCATGGAGCGGGTGAAATGGTCCAGTTTTGACCAGTTCTGAGTAGCTTTTCATGGAGAACTTCTGGGAGATGTTGTAATCAGTTGACCTTGTTCATTTAGGGGTTGGAACAACACCTTTAGGGACTTATGAGCCCTTAGTTTATGGAAATTTATGACTGGGGTTGCAGTGCCCAAAAATGTCTATAACATTCGGGGGGGCTAATCCCCCCCTGCTAGGGGGCTAGGGGCCAACAGTCCCCCAGAGCGGTTTAGGGGCAGCGCCCCCGAAGCTAAAAATAGATGTAAAATTGCCTTGTAAAAGTCTAGTAATTTCTAGTCAATCTGGGCCATTCATTAGGCGAATGATCTGACGGTAGAAGTTATGTTTGATTTAGGGTTTTTTTCCCTAGAAGGCAACCCCTCACTATATATGAGGGAATTTTATTGTGTCTATGGATATCTGGATTCTGAGTGAGGAAGAGAGAGGAGATTGGGAGCAAAGAGGGTGTTACAATGGATCTGCTATAGGTTGTATCTCTTCAGTTTGTTGGATAATATAAAAGGAAGGATTGGTTGTTTCTCCATGGACGTAGCCCAAACTGGGTGAACCACGTGTATCTGTGTCTCTCTTGTTTTATGCATTTTTTGTGTTTATATTTCTGCAATATATATGTGTTCCATTGCACTGTAATATATAATTTTCTAACAAACTCGGACTTACAGACTCAGAGCACTCTCCCTTTCACAAACCCATACACTTTAGATCTTTGACAAAGCTACCATAAATAACTGCCTTCTAAACCTAGATCCTTGCTCTATTTATACATTTCCATGGTCCGCGGACCATGGGCAAGCCAACACATTCTAGATTAATCTATAATATTTTAGGGTGGACTTAACCCATTACAATTCGCCCTTCGCGCACTTCGTGGGACCTTTACCATACTTTTACCCAAAACCGTTACGTGGGGGGTCCGCTGCCCAACACATATCTTCAAAGTGTTCAATGGCCTGTTCTTGATTAACTAGATATTTAGGGGCAATATGAGGGTCATTAGCAAGTAGGTTGTGTGTGCTGATGAGTGCCATAGGATCTGATGGCTCAACTCTTATCATCAATGGTTCATTCTACTCTTTTATTAACAATCTTTTCATTTTTGCTGCCCTCAATTCCTCATGGTTCATCCATGACACCATGGCCATTAATTGTAGATCCCCTAGCTTGGCATTAGGGTCCCACACATTCAGGTCTATGAGGGCCATGTTGTGTAGATAGAACTCTGCCATCTTTGCTTTGCCCTTGGAGGTGCTTTGGTCACAAAAATCCATGAACTGCCTGTAGTCTTGGAAATGCATTATGCCTCTTTGTGCCAAAGTTTTTATTTGGAATTGAAGCCATTGATCCTTCAGATAGAGGCCATAAGATTTGGCTGGTGTTCTACATCATAATGCTTCTATGGATAAGCTGGCCATGTATGCCAAATGAGTCTCTTTCTCCTATAGCTGCCTCCTTAGTAGTTCATTCTCATTCTCAAGGTGGCTTCTTGTAATGGCTTCCCTATCCCTGAGAGCACTCAATTCCCTACCCATTTCCTTGAGTTTTTCTTCCATGTGGCTAATATCCTCAACTCCTTTGGACTTGGCTATCTTCATCCACCTATGTGTTTTAACTCTCTCTTTTTCCAATTCGAAAAATAACGGAATTGCAAATTTCTATGGGATTATCTTGCCTCCCTCAAGTAGTCTGTAATAGGAGTCAAGGTTAGGTTGGGGGTTAGGTTCTTGTAGCTCTTGCGCTTCCTCTTTCACCTCTGGCTGTCCTCCTATCTTTTCCTCAAGTTTTTGTGTCTCATGTAGTTTGGATAGTGTCTCCTGTAGGATTGTTTTAGCCTCATGTAGGTCTGGTTTGAGATCCTATAGAATTTCCTTTCCCTTCCATGTAGAAGATCTTGTAGTCCTCCTTTCATAGGTTATGGGTGTCTTGGAAGGAGATTCTTTCACCTTGGCAGATGGTGAATCTTCAATGTTAATGGTAGTCTTCGATGAGGGCTGAGGTTTGTCTGTTTTAATTCTGGTACTCTTCCTTGCCCTGAAATACATGGAGATTTTTCTTTTCCTCTTCTACTTCTACTTGACCGTTGTACTGAGGGTAGTGAGGGTAACTATTGCTTCTCTTTCCAATGTTTCAGAGGACTCTTCTCTTGGCTCTGCCCTCTCTACCTTCTTTTCCTCCTGTTCTGTCTCTTTTTCTACCTCCTATTCTGTCTCTTCAACTCTCCCCTCCTCTATTTCTTTTCTTTCCTCCTTCCTCTCTTGCTATGCTATGTCACCACTGGCTTCATATTCTCCTCCTTGTTGTTCTCCCTCCTCATTGATAGCAGGACTAACATCATATGTTAATGCCTTGATGTTATCCTCAACTGTCATATTTTTGAAAACTTCCCATGCTATAGTGATTGTAAGGGTATGGAGGGCTTCTTCTAATAGGATCTTGATTACGCCATGGTGGGATAGCTGCTGTGAATTTCCTTCTTTTACCTTGGTGCTGGAGTCAATGAGGGACTGAAGGAGAAAGTAAGGGATACTGAGCTTTTGATGTGTTGGGGTATCCATGCCATATCTCAATTCTTTGAGGATTTTGAAATGATATCCATAAACAATGTTGTGCCTCCCCTCACAAGAAATGTATTTGATCACTTGGTAGCTAACCTCATCTCAGGGATATGGTACACTAGCCCTCCTAATTCCATTTTTTTCTTCACCATGGGTTTCATTATCTTGGAAAATTTTCCTCTTCGCAGCCTGGCCAATTATTTTCTCATCTTTACTCCAAGGAAACCCAAGAGGAAGGGTAGTGACCCTACTGATGAATTCAGGGGTTATTTCAATGGAGATGCCTCTAATGGTTATAGTAGCATGAGTTCTTGTGTGAGGGACCAGAGAGAGAGCAAATTCATGGGCAATTTCATCATCAAACCCTCTAAACTTCTCAAAGAAATTCATCCAGTTTTCCCTTGTAAATATTTCCACCACTTGAGGATGTGCATGGAGTCTAGTGGAGTTAGTGGGATCTTTTCTCATAAACCTCCCTGTCATACTACCTGTACTTCTTTTGAAAAACCAAATATGGAGGTGGAGACAGAATTTTGACTGAAATAAAAAAACAGAGGGGACTGTGTTTTTTTCTTAAAACAAAAATTTGTGTTATGTAATTCTACCCTCTTAAAGACTCATTTTATCTTCAATTTGAGACCAAATCTTTCACATTTTGATATTCAACAGAGGGAATTCATGAACCCTACCTCTTCAGATTGAAATTCATGCCAAAAATCATGTTTCCTCCCTTCAAAATGACTCACTGCCCCTCTTGTAGAAGCCCGTTGTCCCTCCTGTAGATTTCCTGTAGGTGCTCCTATAGAAAATGTCGAGAGAAAAAATATGGAGGAAATTGATGGAGGATGGTGGATACGAGGCTATGGAGGCATAAGAATAATGTTGTTTGGCTAAGTTATGAGGAGAAAGTGAAGAAAAGGTGGTGAGAATGCGTGGGGATGAGTGCTCATTACCTTTTATGGTTGTTTCCGGTTATAAGTGCTGAGTTGGCAAGGTGTACGTTGCCCAAATTAGGACCGTTGGTCCCCACCTGCTTGGTCATCATGACCCCCCTCGTCATCATCCCCTCATTACTGCATCGGAGTTAACTCTTCCTCCCACTACCTGTCCTTCGCATCTTTTTCTTGAGTTGACTGTGCGCACGTGTGGGTGTGTTGATGCCTCGAAAATCGTTGCATCAACATCGGGGATAACCACCCGGTTTGTACCTTAAAGGCAGCTCCTTTTCCATTTGGTATGGTGGCTGCGACTGGATATAATGGGACTAGTTTCCCAATGATTGGTAAATGGGATGGATAAATGATTGATTTTCTAATATCTAACGATAATGGATGAATGATCTAATTTAAAAGTAAAATATAAACAACTATTCTATCCCGGGAAATTGCTACTTTTAGTGTACCTTTGGATGGTCTTCATTCACAAACAGGCATATAGATGACTCTTGTTGGTAAGCAAAGATGTTTATTCATATGATAATTACTAAGCCCAAATAGTTGAACAAAGCAATCAAGCAAACATTATTACACTATTTCTCATTTATATCATAGACATAGACATGAGTGAAAGAATAACAGTCCTCGGACATCCAATAGTGAAAAGTACAAGGCTTGTTGTTAAAGCACATACATATATTCAATGATAGAAAAATTTAAACGAATGCAGATTCACATAAAAATGACAAAAGAGTATAGATAGTAGTACCATATGTTTAATAGAGTCACTCCCAATATCAATCGCATTCACATTCCTTTTTCCAACTTAGAAAACACTTCCACAAGAGGCAATAGTGCATAGATCATCAAAGCTTTCTTTGTCAAAAATCAGAATACTGGCCCAATCTTTTAAAAAATAGATCAGAAGCACAATAGTGTGACCTCCTGATTTGAGTTTATACAAAAACTGAGGACACTTTCCAATTGCTTGAAAGGGCCTATAAATACTAATTAAGCTAACTAATTACAAAATAAAACTGCTAATAAATTGGTACAGCTATGCTATGAAGATTTCCTCAAAATCGGCTTGTCTTCAGTCGGCAGCATGATTCATTGCTTTGAATGATCTCCCTTCGGCTTGAGCTGGCAGATATCTAACATCGGTTGCAACTCTGGGGGGCGGCTTAGGCGAGAATTCAGTTGAGCTGAATATGTGGCATCTTGTATCTCGGGGATCATACAACTGATAGCATCAGTTAAACACTTGAGTGCGGCCCTCTGACTGTATGGCTTGATTAGGAAAAACCAAAAGGTATCCCAAGTTAAACTTTGGATGCCAGTGATTAATCTTCATTTCTTTTCCAGCTCCTGGTTGCATGTTTGTTCCAAGGCTTTGGCCGATGTTAATTTTCCTAGATTACACTGTGAAATCATATTAGACAGATAAAGAGTGTCGTTAAAAAATTCAATTAAATTACTAGTAGATAACCGACATCTCGAAGTTTCTCTTTCTGCCTTCATTAATTGAGTCTGCCACTCTAGGAATATGATGTATTTGTGTGCTTCAATAATTTTGGGCAGGTCCGAAGCCTGTCCTTCAAGGGAGTCTTGCCAAGCGAGAAAATTGGTTAAGGTCTCATCGTCCTATTCCAATTCTTGTCTGGCTTCAACTGATTTATCAACTATCACTGTAGTAATTTCACAAAGAGGTTCAGCCAAAGAAATTTTATGACATAGTAGTTTCAGTTGTGTAATTAATGCCTTATTGATTTGTAGAGCTTCTGTTCTGAATTCTGCTATTTGAGGAAGGCTCCTGAACTTTTCCACTTCTTGTGACAGTTGAGCAATTTGATCATCCTTAGTCTTGCTCATTTTTTCATTCATTGCCTTTAATTTGGCCATTGCTTAAGACAGTTCCTTTTGTTTCTGCACTGCACTTGAATCTATCCTCTATTTCTCTTTGTGTAATTGCTCAGTTAATTCGTTGTTTGTCTGCCGCTATGTTGCTAGTTGTTGTTCCAATTGTTCTATTTTCTGTTGTGCTTCGGACACCTGCGACTGCAATGAATCAATCATTTGATATTTTTCCTTGAGGAGACTGCTCACTTCCGAAGCCTTATCCATTGTGGCTGCCGAATATGCTCCGGCATACTGGGAGAGTTTCATAAGGTCATCGAAAGGGTTCAGTTCCTCCTTCCACACCACGTTAGCCATCTCTGTTTGATCTGGAAAAAGGGAATATTGATCAAGTCTTTTCCTTTTCCTCTGTCTTTTCCCCACAGCCCTGTGTTTAGGACTGTAAAAGACGTCTAGTGGTGGTATGTCTTCTACCTGTAAAACAATTTGATCGGATGGATCTCTGGGGATTATTTCTGCATCCTTACTACTGGGTAGGCCGCTGGTTCCTTCCATCGGAACCGTAGTTGTGGTTGTTTCTTGGCTGACTGTCACTTGAGGCATGCCGAATCCTAGTGGAGTCTCGGGATTATTAATAATAGAGTCAAATTGTTGCCACTCTTGGAGAATTTTTGGATTAATTTGATTCTCCAAATCAATAACTTCACTGTCATGCTTCTTCCCTTTTTCCTGCTCCTTTCCTTTCTCCTGCTCTGTTTCTTTTTCGGGAATTTCTTTTGTAGCGGGAGGCTCATCAGTACTCTTCTACCCAGGCTCGCTTGACTTAGTTGTTGGTGTAGTGGCCAACAAGTCCAGAGGCAGAGTTTGCAACCTCTGCTCTCTGAGCCTATTGAATTCCACCAGTGCTTCGTCATTATATTTCATTCTAGCCAATGTTTTAACCTAAGACAAAGATTTTTCTGAAGAAAAGAAATCATCAAATTGAATTTTTTCCTGGTCAAACTTGGTGAGTTTGGCCTGTTCAAGCACATTGTAGGCAACCTTCCGGGGGTCGAATTTCCTGCTAGGGATGGTCGCAAGGTTGAGCATATTAATTTTGCCTACCTCCTTCTCAGCATGTTTCCAATCAAGTATGGTGCAAACACCACATCTTAAAGGGAATATGGGCCATAGCTGCTTTTTGGAAGTCCTAAGAGTTTTGGACGTTCCAGCGGTTGTGATTTGGTAGGCTAATTCACGTGCCAACAGTTTATCGGGCACATATAATGGGAGAACATGGGGTTTTGTGGCACTGCCAAACACCCTTATATACATGAATTTATCTTCCCTAAACCAATTCCCCACTGCAGTCAAATCAATTTCGGCCTCCTCGGAAATCCTTGGGGCGGGCCTATCAAAGATAGCATAATAGATGGGCAACATAAAACCATTACAGATTTGATATAAGTGGTCTTTGTAATGTGCCTTCCATAACATCTAATGGTAGATTTGAATTGGTTTGGGGTCCTATGGTGTCCACCTCCACCCAAGTATCGGGTATTCAGAATTAAAACAAAGCATATCCATAACATAAGCACTGTAATAGAAGGGAGGGATAGTCCGGGTAGTTTTGCGTGAATTGAATCTAAAATCAAGAATTACAAAGGCTAATTTATCACACAATATATTGGCCCAATCCATGATATAACTACTAGTTGTCGCTTCCATTAAAGGAACCATTTCGATATCAAATTTTGCAGAATCATGCATCCCCCATATCCTACACATCATCGCCCCAGCGTAACAGTAAGGAGATGCTAAGGAATCCATGGAGTACTTACCCGATGACTCGTGTTTGTTCTTTGCTAGATTCTGTCTCCACTATCTAATTGGGGCTGATTCCGTCTCATTTTCATCTGCGAATTTCTTTAGAAAAGCTTTGTTGTATTTCTTATCTGGCTCGAGCAAATGGTACATTTTTCTCAAGTCATAAGTCTGAAATGAACCGAAAACTATTCCAGCAACTGTGCAAAAGGTCTTATTAGAAACAGGAATTTGTTCAACCACCCATCTGACCACATCAGTGTAAGGGAGAATTTTCTCCCGAACTGCTATCCTGTGTAAAAACGAGTCAGCCAAATCCTTTAGCGAAGCTTCTGATTTTTTGGTTGAGTCTACAGTCGCTTCTTCTTCTATTTCCTCTAGTTCTTCAGCCTCAATCAGATTATAAATTCTTTGCCAACTGGTATTTCCTAGGCCGAGACATGTAGTGTCTGAAATCAATCCCTTCTTGCTTGGTCCTGGGTCACTGGTGGGCTGGATAGTAACTGCAGGGGCTGCTGCCGCAGCGGACCTCTTAGATTTCTTTCCCATTTTCTTAAAACTTGAAACTTCGACGGAATTTTGCACAAGGAAGGAAAACCAGCGTAATACAGAGAAACATATTGCAAGAGCCGATATGAGAGAGGTATGAATAACAAAAGATCATGATAAAGATTGCCGCAGATAAAATCTAAGTGGAAAATCTCGGCATAACTCCTTCATTAATTGGCCGCTTCATATGTCAGTGATGATAAGGGAGCTTTTAAATCATCCATCATAACATATATTGATTCAAGCGTGGCTTATATTTTGGCGTTTAATCGCATCTGATGATTGGCATCATGAAAAGGAGGATTTACATAATAATCCAAAATATCGTTCAATCACCAAAGGTGATACAATGCATGCCAATCTTTATTATGTTTAGAAACACGTGCCCTGATTCAATGCGTCGCAATCTGGGCAGGGCTTGGGTCCCTTTATTTATGCCATTGTGAATCGCCGATCACCGATGGCGATACGCCTTATCGCGTCAGGGGATTTGAGGGTGGCACAATTAACGCAACGCTTACCAATGTCGATTGCTGATAGCGATGCCTTTATCACATCGGAGGAATGGGGAATGTTTTATAGGTGATGCGCTTTGTCTTTCCCCGATATCCGATAGTGATTTCCCTTTTCAAATCGGAATTATTCAATGTACCTTTACTTATGTTCCTTTTATTATTGCGATATGCGATCTTGCGATCGCTTTATCGTAATAATAAAAGCTTTATCATTTGTTTTTTTTAAAAAGGCCTTTTTTCATTGTTTTTTTTAAAAGGAAATCATATTTCAATTGGACTTTTTATGAGGGTTTTTTCTAATAATAAGTAAATACCAATTTATTCACACCTATATGTTTAAAAAGGACCCATTTCATATTATGATTTTAAAGAAAAATTTTATGAAATGGGGGGGTTGTTGTACAGCACAACAATTGGCGATTCACTGGGAAAAACAGTTATCTCTGGGAAAAGTTAAAATACTTAAACTTTTTAATTTGAAAATCTTATCTGAGTGAAAGATTCTAATATAACTAGGCAAACATAAATTCTGAATGTAATGGTAACTATTTCTGCTATCCTCTTCTCATGTTATAATTAAATACATTATGTGTTTCAAACTAGCCTTGATTGGTTGCTAATGATAAAACAAAAACTTCTCCAACTTAGCTTTATAATGACTCCTTTGCCATAGGTAGAGCCTCTGCTGCCAGCAAACATCTATAGTTTCGACAGGGATTCCTTTTAACCATTTGATCGTTCATTATCCCATCCATTTCAGAGTATGATTAAGAAGAATGAATCCAGAAATATGTTTTCATATGTTTGTATCCTTTTCCTTTTTCTTTATTTTGTAAGATAAAAAGCCATTGTCCTGGTTTGGTAGCCAGTTGTTTGACAATGCCATCACTGGTGATAATTTAACTGAACAAGCTGGCTCGTGATGAGACCCCTTGTCTTATAATTATAAGCCATTACGCTATTTTTGTATTCAGTATTGGTAATGTCAGTTGAACTATTTCCCTATGATCATGGTAAGCAGGCTTGTGATAAGACCTCTTATCTTTTATATCAAGTATATTTTAGAATTACACTCTGAGTAATTATAACTCTTGATGAATGGGATGAAAAAATTTCTCCTTAAGAGAGGATGGATGATAGGATAAGAGTTGAAAATGCTAAGATTGAATCAATATCTGTTTTGTATTGATAATCTTTTTCAAGCTGCTTAAAAACATTAAAATGGTTTACAGTACTTCTAATCTTTGAGAAGAGTTTACAGAAATAAAATGGGGTTTTAGAATCTAAATATACCTAACTTCCTAGAAATCTTCCTTTCATTTAAGGTTTCCATTTTAAAAGCAAATATCATAACCATTTCTTTTGAGAAACTTTTCAATATAGTAAATACCAATGGAAGGCTATCTAAAATCTAAGCTATGTACAAAAGTTTTAGCTAGAAATTGAATATTTACAAAGGGAGAAGGGGTTACCTTCTCAATTGAAGAATTTTTTCAATATAAGGCCGTTAACAGGAAGAGAATCTCTATTTCCTGATAGATCTTGCAGAATGAAAGTAGAAGGGCCTATCTTCTCATTGATTTGAAATGGTCCAAGCCAAATTTTCTGGAACTTTGTGTGTTTTCCTTTATCCTCATGGGCTTTGTCCCATTTCAAAACTAGATCACCAACTTGTAATTGTTTTGAACTGGTTGAAGTTGTATCAAAAGATGACTTGATAATTTGCTGATGTTTTGCATGTATAATCCTGGCTTTTTCCCTTTCTTCTTCTAATTTCAAAATTTTTTGTGTCTTAGTTGAATAGAAGATGAGGGACTTTCTTCGATAAACTACACTAAGGCTAAAGATGGAAGCACTAAGTTAGCTGGTATGATAGCTTCCTTTCCATACACTAGATTGAATGGAGAAGTGCCTATATGTTATAGACATTTTTGTGCCTTACAGCATTGAGCATGAAATGTCCATACTCTAAGGGATCCAAAGTCCCTAAACATGTTGTTCCTACCCCTAGAGGAACAAGGCTAACAAACCACAGCAATTCACAGAAGTTCTCCACCAGAAACTACTCAAAAACAAGTCAATTCAGGATCAATTCAGTGGCTCCACTAGCTGTCTGCGCTGAAATGCAAAGTCTGCACTGGCTACCTGCACTGCAACGCATGTAGAAGCACTACCAGGGTGCGCTGAGCGAGAGTTGACAAGTGGCAAGTTCATTCAACAAGGTGTCAAGACCCAAGAAGCTTCCAGAATCTTCCTCAATGACACTTGCCTCAGTGAATTCGACTAGTGATGAGTAAGAGGCTCTTAATCTCCAAGTGGAAGCAAGAACCTCCAAGTGGAATCAAGAACTGACAGAGGGAGAGGACACTAGTCAGATCTCAAGCTGACTCATCCTCTCTCCAAACATCTATATATGGATCTCTCCTCCATGATATCTGGGGGCTGGAATTTTGTTATTGCAAATAATTGTTGTGGTTTGAGACTGGAACCATTGGGTGCTTAATGCTTTGAAGGGAGGTGAAGATAGGAATTCCATTTGCTGGGAAGGAGATGCTGGATTGGAGCCTTCTTGGTTGTATCTCTTCCTGAACCTTGTTATTCATCAATAAAGCTCTCTTGGTTTCTCCTATATACTGGTGTATCTTTGATGTATGATTACATTAGTATGTTTAGTTTATTTCTAATCCTGAACTAGTTATGAATATGAATCCATGTCTTTGTGTAGTGTTCTCTTCTTGTGATCTTGCAGAGACCTGTTGAAGCTGGGCGAGCGAGAAGGCAAGTAGCTGAGAACTCTCAAAGAGAAGAGAAACTGGATCGAGGGACAAACGGAAGACACCGGTTAGTCCATCCATCTATCTTCATTCTTAATTCATAAAGGAAGAATACTAGAATAGCTGTCTTTGTTTGTTGCTAAGGCACTGTCACACCTTAGGTGGATAGGATCGTCCTGCATAGGCATTTTTCCCCACAACAAATTGGCGACTCCGCTGGGGAGATTTGTTTAGTCATTTTATTTGTGTCTCTATCATTGTTTGTTTCATAGACTCAACAGCAACAATCGAACTGCATCTGCTATTCTCAGATGCAAAGTAGAGAGTTGCTGCTTTGATCCAATCACTGGATTTGTCTATGATCTGAACAATGGACTCACAAATGATTTGATTATCCTTTGTGATAGATCTTAGCCCTCCCTCAAAGCATCCCTTTGATTGTACTTTGCTTGTTGCTTTTATTTGGCCTGAAACCGTAGATTAATCAGCAAACTGTGACCCAGAACCCAGTGAGAAACTCTCGTTTCTCCTTCAGCGCAGACCCTGTGAAGAGGTTCTGCATTTCAACGCAGGTCCCGTGAAGACTACCTGCGCTGAATGTCAAAACCCCTGTGTTGAGGGTGCGCTGATCCAGTTAGGCCTTGTGCAGCTAGGGTTCTCTGCTCTGTTTTGCCTTGTTTTGATCTCTGATTTTTGCAGCCTGTAACCAGCATAGGTACCAGTCTGATAACTCCTTTTCTCTGCTTAAATTCCACCTCCTTTTGTACAAAAAGACTGTGAGTGTTTTTATGTGTTTGTGGCGTCATTTACAGTTTTCCTTTGCAAGAGTGAAATAATCATCATGTAGCCCTTGATTCAGATCTGTCGATTGTGATCTTAGGAGAGAGTTCATTGGCTTTTTACAGTTGATTATACATTTGCTTTTGCTTTTGGTTTGAGTTTGTCTCTTTTAAGTGTCGAAACAAGTGTTCATTTCGAAAGTCGTAAAGTGTTGTATTCTCTTCTACCCTTTCGGATTTCGAAAAAGTAAACTTGTTTGTATTTTTCATTTAAAAGCAAATTCAAAGTTGTACAAAAATCTTTCTTTGTAGGCATCAGTACTAAGAAAGCGGAAAACAAACACCTGCATTGTGCATTTTCATCTTGATAGTTTGCATGTTTGATTTAGGAAAAGTGCATTAGAGTGTGCTGATTGCTCTTTGAGAAAATATGGTGTCTTTCTTTTCCCTTTGTAGCTAGGATTTTCATAGTTGAAAAGATATAAAGCTTGCTTATCATCTTTAGACTGCATTTAGGAATTGTATCATACATCTCGTGGTGATCCAGAAAGGCAAAGTTCTAAAAAGATCAACTTAAAATAAATTGAATGAACTTAACAACGCTTTGCAACATAACGCACAACATAAAGGTCTAGGCTAGAGACGTGTTCCAGCGTCATAAAGCCTGGTGACTGTCGATCTCGTTGATGGTGGGTGATTCCTCCTGAGGGACGATAGCACCAGTACGGATTGTGCTCCCACGTACCGTCGCGTATATATTGGGAGACCCCTATAGGAATATAACATTTATCCATAGGAAGCCGTGTCGACCGCCCTACTGATCGCAATGCACTGAACACAGCATTCAGGAAGATCGACCGCCCGTACCCTAAAAAGTATTCTGCGGTTTTGCGAAAAGTTTGGCACACCCTCTGCCTAGAACTCCAGAGCAGTTCCTTTTGGCCTTTTTCAGACTCTATAACAGAAAAAGTCCATCCGAGCATTTGTCACTTCGGGCTCGTTAAAACATCGAAGGAGACTAGAGTCATCTTTATCTTTTTCTCGACTCTTTAAAAGTGAAAAAGCAAGTTGTGTCTAAGCATCGTTAAAAATTTATTTTAAACGGAACAATCACCCTTTATTCCTGCGTTGATCTTTAGGTTGAGAAGATGGAGCCCACCAACCAAGGAATTCCCCTTGGTGGAAATCCTAGTCCCTTCTCCTCTTGGGGAGATGTTGGTGCGCCCCATATGGCCACATTGGCGATTCCAGGACTGACAATTGGCCTGCCGGTCTGGCTCTTTTCAACCAATGTCGTTCAGAACACCACTATTCCTGAACAGTCGAGTCAACAGTTAGACCAGACCAGAGTTGCCCACCAACCTTCTACTTCATCTAATTCTTCCTCTCCTCCTTCCTCTTTGCTTGGCGGAACTGGTAAAACAAAAAACCAAGTTCCTAAGGAGAAGAAGGAAAAGAAGAAGAAAGAGAAGAAGAAGAAGGAGCCAAAAGCGACTGGGGGAAAACAAGTGTCGTCTGACAAAAATCCACACACAGCACTGACTAGGCCTAAATCGCCATTGTCATATGCAAGGGAGACCACTTCCACAGAGATTGTCCCTGCATCCCTCAGATACTAAGGGACTGGTCTCCCCGTTTGCACAATTCGATGGCGTCAACCTCTGATAGCCATGTTGACAACACACCGTCAACTAGTGAAAGTGAAGCCACAGGACAGAGAGGGAAAGCTAGATTTCCCTGTAAACTGTGTGAAGGCGACCATGCCATCCACCGTTGTCCCTTCTTAGACGAGGCTAAAAGAGTTTTGGAAGATCGCCCGATTTTACGAGCGCAACTTCCTCCTGGATATCAAAAACTCCTGCCAAGTCCTTCACTAGTTGAGAACCCGGCTGGCCCACTCAGGTGGTCAGCCGAAGCGCCTATCATTGGAGATGAACCGTCTGAATCCATACCTGATGAAAGTCAAAAGGTTGAGGAAGCAGTTGACCCGGTTTTGCCTTCAGAGGCTCTATCTTCGAATGATACCATCACAGAGGAGAATAAAGACGACACTGTCCAAATTCTCTTCATCAACATAGACTCCGACGAACACGGGGGCAATGCACCCATTCCTTTATCGCAGGAAGGAAGTTCGTCAGAGCGATATCCGGCCATCTATTCGGTCCCACCACCAAGCAACCTAGTTGTCTCGTTCGACTGGAACCAACTAGGCAGACCCTGGTTGCCAGCAAGCATACCATTCAGAATTATTGTTCAAATATACAGAATGGTAATGGCTGGCACCATCATTGATGAGGGGGCATCTGTGAGTATCCTTTCCTCTATTGCTTGGAAAGCGCTTGGTTCGCCAGCGCTTTTGCCTGAAATGAGAAATCTATCAGGCTTCGATAAAGGAACCAGTCGACCTTTAGGGATCCTCCCCAATGTGCCCATAACATTGAAAGGGAAGACCGTTCAAATGAACGTGATGGTCGTTCAAGGACCCTTGGATTATAACCTACTCCTTGGACGAGACTATATATATTGCATGGGAGCCATCGTCTCCTCACTCTTTAGAGTAATGTGTTTTCCGCACGAAGGAAGAGTGGTCAAGCTCGTGGACCAACTTTCATTTCCCGGATCACGCATCGCAAACAGTCAAGTACCATCCCTAAATGGTCTCTTCACGCAAGAAGTGTCTCAACCCACGGTCCGTCCTCCTGATGAGCGCGAGTAATCCGAGAGGATATGACTGGAACCCAGGGGGCATGCGTCCTGGTCTGCTTCGGCAGGAAAACTTTGGGTATAGAGTAGGTTTCCGCGGGAGAATATGACTAGTCTGTACCCCGTCCGTCTATGAAGAGGGGTTATTCTAGAATAATATTCTTTTGTCAAAGTTATGTGAGTTGGCGGGCATCGTCGCTCACCTTTGTTTATCTCAGTAGACATCGCCAAAGAATTGTTTTGTTTGAAAGATTAATGGAACAATCTTTGGGTAACCTGAAAGAGGTAGGCCTCTCTCGGTGAAACGAATGTTTTGACAGAAATGAAGTAGAGGTAACCTTGAAATCGTACTTTATGCCTGGAGGCATGCAAACCTTTTTGAGTGCAAGCAAGGGGCAGCTATTTATTTTTTAAATTTTTAGGACCTCTAACCCTTTAAACTCGTAGGATTAGTCGTTTCCAAACTTGCATAACGAAAGGATCCGGAGCAAAGCTTGGTGAGATGAAGCTCCATAAAAAATAGAATCTTGATGAGACAATCTTATCATATGACTGGGTTAATCGAGCAGTTTTGGCACACAGTTCATGCTCGTTAAAAAATAAACGCAAGATCCGAGCAGTTTTAGCACATAGTTCATGCTCGTTAAAAAATAAACATAAGATTGAGCAGTGTTTTTCCGCGTTTAAGCTCGTTAAAAAATGAACTATCTTCTGGTAAATAACCACTGTGAATGTAATATTATCAGCCATTAAAGCCTTGGTCGTGTTTGCACCGTCACCTCCACTTTTCCATTGGCTGATCATTCACCTCCATATGATTGTTTACCCATTTTGAGGAACAACTGTGAAGAGTGATTTCACTAGCCATCCTTGTGACACTGCCGTGATTGGAAAATTCCAACCTGTACCTGGAATCAGCTGCTAACCTGTTTTATCACTCGTTCCTCAAAAGACGAGTCTTCTTTAAGCTCTTTTCATCTGACTCGTAAAATATGAAAAGATTGCCGAGTTTTGGCCTTCCAGCTCGTTAAAGCGACCGGAAGTGATATCCCTCCTCTAGATTTTAATCTTTTTGGACCTGAGGGATTATTGCACAAAAAGATCGAGCGCTTGTTTTGTTCGGCTCGTTAAAACTATCGAAAACTCATCCCTTCTGTATTGTTTTATACTTTTTCGGACTTAAGGGATTAGATGACGAAAAAGGACTCTTGGAGTTAACTTTATGTACCTTTTCAGACTCTCTAAAAATGAAAAGGACCGAGTTATCTTTGTCGTTAGACTCGTTAAAATCATTAAATAGCGACAAACTTGTCTTTAGACGAGAACGAGTTTCACTATCGCTAGGCTCGTTAAAATATAGCGATGGGCTTGCCCGAAGGGCAAGTTATAGAACAAGCATATGTTATCCTCCTCAAGCTTGACAAAAATAAAGAGGTATTGGTCAACAATGACTGGGGAAAATTGGGAGAAACTCAAGAAAACTTTGATGGTAGCAAGTCGCTCTTGAACATGACACTTTTCCTCCGTACCACAATCAGGTTGGGTTGTTTCATTCACCGGTCACATCACCATGGTCTCGCCATACCATCCATATTTGGGGTAATGCTACCAATCCATCGCATCAGTGTCGCCATATGTTCAAGAGAAGTCGTTTAGAGAAGTCAACCGTGTCCCATCCATTGCCGTACATTATCCTTCATCCTTTCATGACCGCCACCCTGAATCATATGTCACAGATCGTTTTCACCTCCATCAAAATCATTAGCTCCGTTCCGTGTCATTGATGTGGGATTCATTAAGGCCCTCCTTTGACGGATCGCTTCCTGTCGACATCAGCTCATTATCCAAGAAGTTGATCTAGGAACACCCCTTTCAGTACTTTGAAGCTTGCATGCCTCAATGGCAAGTTTCTCACTTCCGGCGACAGGTATACATCAATGACCTTCGACCAAAAGATTTTGCGTGGTGTTCGACGCCAAGTCCTTTATTCACACCACGTGAATTGTACTGCAGTACCTTGAGGGTCATTATCATTATCGGTGATTCCTCTCGCGCTTGTTAAAAGTTTACCTCATTGACCGGTAATCAAGCGATGTCTTTCCATGTTCGACTTCAAAACATTTCTCACATGGATCGACTTGTACTTAGAGTGAAGATCGAACGAGTTTGAAGACCCCGGATCTAGTTTCATCCATCCGGGCTGCGATATATATTTAGGAAAGATAAAGACATTGACATGTACATCATTGCAGCAGATAATAATCCTACCCAAAGGATGATAATTTCATCAAAATTATCAGTCTACCATCAGACGATTGTCTGTTCTATGTACAAAAAATGAATTTATAAAGCTGAGCATGGGAATGCCCGCCTCAGCTAGATCATGAAAGCAGTATGAAAAATAATGTATTGTATTGTATCTTATTACAGGTCTCCTCCCAGCATTGGATGAACTTCGGATCCTCCTGATAAAGCATTTCACCCGATAAACGGCCTCATACTTTAGGGGGCAACTGTTATAGACATTTTTGTGCCTTACAGCATTGAGCATGAAATGTCCATAATCTAAGGGATCCAAAGTCCCTAAACATGTTGTTCCTACCCCTAGAGGAACAAGGCTAACAAACCACAGCAATTCACAGAAGTTCTCCACCAGAAACTGCTCAAAAACAAGTCAATTCAGGATCAATTCAGTGGCTCCACTAGCTGTCTGCGCTGAAATGCAAAGTCTGCACTGGCTACATGCACTGCAACGCAGGTAGAAGCACTACCAGGGTGTGCTGAGTGAGAGTTGACAAGTGGCAAGTTCATTCAACAAGGTGTCAAGACCCAGGAAGCTTCCAGAATCTTCCTCAATGACACTTGCCTCAGTGAATTCGACTAGTGATGAGTAAGAGGCTCTTAATCTCCAAGTGGAAGCAAGAACCTCCAAGTGGAATCAAGAACTGACAGAGGGAGAGGACACTAGTCAGATCTCAATCTGACTCATCCTCTCTCCAAACATCTATATATGGATCTCTCCTCCATGAGATCTGGGGGCTGGAATTTTGTTATTGCAAAGAATTGCTGTTGGTTTGAGACTGGAATCATTGGGTGCTTAATGCTTTGAAGGGAGGTGAAGATAGGAATTCCATTTGCTAGGAAGGAGATGCTGGATTGGAGCCTTCTTGGTTGTATCTCTTCCTGAACCTTGTTATTCATCAATAAAGCTCTCTTGGTTTCTCCTATATACTGGTGTATCTTTGATGTATGATTACATTAGTATGTTTAGTTTATTTCTAATCCTGAACTAGTTATGAATATGAATCCATGTCTTTGTGTAGTGTTCTCTTCTTGTGATCTTGCAGAGACCTGTTGAAGCTGGGCGAGCGAGAAGGCAAGTAGCTGAGAACTCTCAAAGAGAAGAGAAACCGGATCGAGGGACAAACGGAAGACACCGGTTAGTCCATCCATCTCTCTTCATTCTTAATTCATAAAGGAATAATACTAGAATAGCTGTCTCTGTTTGTTGCTAAGGCACTGTCACACCTTAGGTGGATAGGATCGTCCTGCATAGGCATTTTTCCCCACAACACTATAGAGGTTTTCTGAGTTATTCTGTCAGCCCAAAGTGCAAATATCGATGATTTATGCCAGTTTTTATGATTTTGTTCAATAGTTTGCTTAATAATTCTAATAAGGTTTTTATTGGTGGATTTTGCCAAACCATTACCCTGAGGGTAGTAATTTGCAGAATACCTCAATTTAAATCCCCTTTTGATAGCAAACTCAAACATAGAATTTCCAGAGAAATAAGATGCATTATCAAAAACAAGAGCATTTGGGACACCAAACCTGGTAATAATGAATTGATCTATGAATTCCATAATTGCCTCAGAATTTGTTGTCTTTAAAGGAATCGCTTCAACCCACTTAGTAAAGTAATCAGTGGCAGTAAGGATATACTTATGTTGTTTGGATGAGTGTGGAGTGATTTCTCCAATGATGTCCAATCCCCATTGCTCAAATGGTTGCTCAATGTTGACTGGTTGCAAAGGGAAAGCTGGCTTTCTTTGTCTTCCACTGGAGGTTTGACAGCTTTGACATTTCCTTACATATTCATGAGTATCCCTGAACAAGGTGGGCCAATAGTATCTAGCATGAATGATTTTGTGAGTTGTGGTGTTAGCTCCAAAATGTCCTCCTGCTGGTCCATCATGAAGTTCCTGCAAAACCTTTTGTGCTTCAGGTTTTTCTAAGCATCTTAATAAAATTGAATCATAATTTCGCCTAAACAATACACCATCTATAATTGTAAAGTTTTTTGCTTTCAATCTAATGGCATGTTTGTTTTTATAGGAGAGATTAGAAGGAGTGTACCCATTTCTTAGATAGAAAATCAGATTTGTATACTGTGATTCAGAACCTGTGGTACTTATCTGATTGATTTCTTCAGTATCTTCTGTATTTTCAGGTTCTTGAATGTTGGATGCTCCTGCTAACAACCTACAAAATCCTTGGCCTTTGACAATCTTTTCTGGCTTGATTTCCAAGTCATATTCTTGTAATGTTGTGACCCAATTTTCTCTCTTTTCTCTTAATTCCCTTTGAACCAGTAATTGTCTTACTGCTGAAAAAGGAACTATAAATTTTGTATGAGCTTTTAAGAGGAAGGGACTATAGTGTTTTATGGCTTTGTACATAGCAAAGGCTTGTTTTTCAACTTCTGAATAATTTAGTTCAGCACCTTGAAGATTTGAGCTGTAAAACAAAATTGGTGCTTCCAAGTTTTGATCATTGAATTGAGTCAATGTTGCTGCATATGACAAAGCGGATGCGAGGGTATATAGTATGAAATGATTAGAAAAATTGGGAGTACTTAAAGTAGGGGAATTAATTATTGATTACTTGATGGAATCAAATGCCTCCTTTTCTGCAGATCCCAATTTAAACACTGAATTTTTCTTAATCATCATTTGCAATGGTAAAATAATCTGGGAAAAATCTGGAAAAAAACGTTTAACAAAGTTAATCTGACCCAAAAATGACTGCATGGATTTTTTATTGTGGGGAAATGGAATTTCAGAAATCTCTTTAATTCTGTCTGGATCAATATAGATACCATCTTTTGAAACAATGAAGCCTAAAAGTTTTCCTTGATTAAGGGCAAAAAATGACTTCTTTGGATTAAGAGAGATACCATATTTTCTACATCGTTCAAAGATTTGTTTTAAATCATGTACGTGATTAGACCTTTTCTTGGAAAATACAGTAATATCATCTAAATAGACAACTACTAATTTATTAAGCAATCCTTTAAACACTATGTCAATGGCTCTCTGAAATGTGGCTCCTGCATTGATGAGTCCAAAAGGCATCTTTTGGTAGGCATAAGTTCCCCACTTATTTCTGAAGGTCGTTTTAAGTTGTCATCAGGATGAACCAGAATTTGGTTATGTCCTGAAAAACCGTCTAAAAAGGACATTAGTTCTGAACCAGCTACTGAATGTAATGTTTGCTCCATAGTAGGTAAAGGGAAGTTATCCTTTTGACTTTCCTTATTAAGATTTCTGAAATCAATGCAAATCCTGATATCGCCATTTTTCTTTCAAATAGGCACCATGTTGGAAACCCAGTTTGAATGTCTCACAGGAAAAATTATCTTAGCCTTCAAGATTTTATTTAATTCAGCATTTATTTAACTCTCTAGGTTAGGATGAATCTTTCTTAACTTCTGTTGAACTGGTTTTTTTTCAGAAAGCACTGGAATAGTATGTTTAATAATTGATGTATCATATGCTTTCAAATCATCATATTTCCAAGCGAAGACACACTTGTTTTTTGTTAACAACTTAATGAATGTTGTTCTTTCTTCTATAGAAAGTCCTAGTCCCAAATTGATGTTTTGAGGGTTCTCATCAGTACCTAGGTTTATCAATTCAAATCTTAAAGTGGAACTCTGGATTTTTGAATTGGTCACCTGTTTAAACCTGTCTTTAATATCATAAAGATCTTCAAGCTTGACCACTAGTTTTGGTATTGAGTTTCCCTCTTTCTTTTCCTTCATCTGAAGGTCATGATTGCTTTCATCAATGATTTGGCCATCATAGGACTTGTCGGAAGTCAAGAAGCTTAAAATGTCTTCATCATGATTGAACACTATCCAATTGGTGACATTATCGGGAATTGATGGTCTAAAAATTAACTCTACTAAAAATCTATCTGGGCTGTAATCTTTGGATGGTAGGAGTCTGGAAGCAACATTAGCTAGCAGGTCTGCTGCTGCATTCTGGGACCTAGGGATGGGAGAAATATTGAATGCTAAAAATTGAGAGGTGAGTTCCTGTACCAGAGACTGATAGTGTTTGGGATGACCAGAGAGGCAATGAATTGTATTTCTCTCCTATTTAATAACAATCTTTGAATCACCAAACACTTTCAAATATTGAACCTTGAGGCCAATCGCTTTGTAGAGTCCCTGGACTAGGGCCTCACATTCAACTGTATTGTTTATGCATTCAAATTCCAATTTGCATAGTTTTTTCTCCCTGAGGGCTAACCAAAATACATCTTGCTCCTAAGCCTTCACTAGACTTAGACCCATCAAAATATAGTGACCAAAATAAAGAATTATCAACAATTTTATTTGCAGTTTCCTCAGTAACATTAAAACATACTGGCCTATCTGTTTGTGAAAATTTTTCGATTTGAGATGTGAAATTATTAACTGGGAAAGGAGATGATTGGGCAGTGAAGTTACCAAAGAATGATTCAGATGAATAATTCCCCAAGATATTGTTATTAAATGCTATTGGTTGGTTTTCTTGTTCAAACTCGGTAACTGTATGGGTCATGTGTTTCTCCCGATCAATCTTGATCTGATTTGGTTTTCCTTTATAAGGTAACCACATATGAGACCAATCGGTGGAAATATAACCGTGGAGTTTTTCGAACCAATCTCTACTTAAAATCAAACCATAAAATTCAGGTATATCAGCGATCAAAATATCAATTCTTTAAACTACTCCAGGATCAGCCAATAACCTGATAGTTACTGAGTTGATTTCCCCTAAAACCTGGACCTTAGTTCTATCCAACTGTACAATATGAATTGCAGACTTTTGGGGTTCAATGTTCAGTTTGGAACAAACTGAAGCTGGCATTATATTAGAGGAAGCCCCCGAGTCAATCAAACAATTGTGTAGGTTTCTATTATAGATCTCATAGGTTAAGAGGAAGGGAGGAGTATGAGAATTTGATCTATCCCAAATTAAGACTGCGTCAGTAGCTTCCACTCTACCAGAAGGCAATTGGCCTGAATCATTAGCAGCTTTGGACAATACAGCATTGGGAAGAGGTGAAGAAGGAATGGCATTTAACTCTTTAAGAAGTAACTTCTGCTGATGTTTAAGTTTTCTAAGTTCAAACATAGTAATATTCGCTTTAGTCTTCTTCATGTCTTCGATAATATTGTAGTCCATAGAATCTGATACTACCAATGTCTTAGATGTTGAAGGTAGATTTGAAGATGATGGTTGATTTAGGGATGGTGTTGCTGCAGCTTTCTTTGTAGGAATCTTTTCTTTGGTAGTAGAGGAACCTGCATTCCTTTTTTTCAAAGTTGTCTGGATAGGTTCAGGAGTGCCTTTACTCCTGGTCATCACAGGGAAAGCTTCTTGTTCGTTTTCTGTATCGGAAGTGGGTAAAATAAAATCCCAAATCCCATGGCATTCGATAGTCTCTTCTTCTTCGGGTTCCTCCGATGTCAAGACTATTTCATCTTCTTCTTCTTCTTCAGGATCTGAATCGGCGTTGGATATAACATTTGGTGGTTTTGATTTAGGTTTCTTGAAATTCCTAAATGGCCTTTTTGTTGAGGATTCTGCTACTTGCTTTTTGATTTCGACCATTTCATTTGACATAGTATTGAGGACTTTTTGTAAACCTTCCATATCATATGGATCTTTAGGGGTTTTCTTCTTTAAATCATCTTTGAAAGAAACTTTTTTGGATTTTCTATCTTCAAGAGCATCTTTCTTTTCTAAAGCATTAATACGTTTCTCCACAGCAAGTGCTTCTTTCATGTTTTCAGCTAAATTTGGTTTTGCAGCCCTATCTATGAAGATAGCAATATTGGAGGGTAGGGAAGTTATATACCATTCGCTTCTGATTGGCTCACTTGGTTTGGAGGCCGTTGGTATCTTATTCAAGAGTTTGTTGAATCATGAGTTGAATTCTTTAATCAGTTCCTTATGCTCTATCCTAAGATTGGAGAGATCATTGATTAATGTGGCTAAAGATCTATCATCGCCATACTTAGTAAGAAATTGTTCTTGGCAAATGTTCCAACTGGTAATGGATCCAGAGGGCAGGGAAAAATACCAAGATCCCGTTGATCCTTGTAAAGTATAAGGGAAAATCCTAACGACAACATCTTCCTCTGTTACTCCTTTCAAATTAACTGATAACATGAAGTTATTAATATGTTCTTCGGCTTGTGTTCCAGCATCTGGATTAAACTTGGGTAACCATTTTTTAGGAGAATCAGGCAATGCATGTAATGGTGCAGGCATATTGACCGCACTGGGACTATTCCATGGATCTGCCATTGAAACACCAGTAGTGGATGATATTGCTGATGAAATTCCAGATGTTTGGGAAGGAATTGATATTGAGGATTGAGCAGGTTGGGATGTTGAAGTTCCTAATCCCTGATGAACAACAATATGTAATGAGGGAGTGGATGGCTGACTTCGCACCGGGGAAGATGAGATGGAAGATGTGGATGAGAATGTTTCACTGTCAGATCCTTCAGTGTTCTTTTTTTCCCTTTTCCTTTTAGGTAAGGGAAAATCAGTAGGTTCGATACTGAGCTTTCCGCTCTGAAGTCTGTTGAGAGGATGAGGTAGATTGAATTGCGAAGTCTCACTGCTTTGAGATACCTCAGATTTCGGTGGTGATATCAGGAAGCCTTGAAGTTTATGGATGAGTAATTGAACTTCAGGGGACTCAGGACTTAATCGTTCTGAAGTATGGTGAGTTTGAGCAGTGGTAGTTGATTCCTCTTCTTCTCGCTTGGATACTGGAGATCCAGCATGAAAACAGGAGGTACAAGGTGAGGTGGAGGGAGATTTACTCTCAGAATCGATTGTAGGTTTTGGTTTTCTTGCCATTCACAGTTCATGCCCTCCTTCTAGCGCCAAAGATGTTGATGCCTCGAAAACCGCTGCATCAACATCGGGGATAACCCCCCGGTTCGGACCTTAAAGGCAGCTCCTTTTCCGTTTGGTATGGTGGCTCCGACTGGATATAATGGGACTAGTTTCCCAATGATTGGTAAATGGGATGGATAAATTATTGATTTTCTAATATCTAACGATAATGGATGAATGATCTAATTTAAAAGTAAAACATAAACAACTATTCTATCTCGGGAAATTGCTGCTTTTAGTGTAACTTTGGATGGTCTTCATTCACAAACAGGCATATAGATTGTTAGTGTCAGTCTTTCCAGCCTTCCTCCAGTGATCAAACATGCTCTTACAAAGTGGTCTCAGAGTGTCAAGGTCAAATTTTGTCATTTCAGTGAGTCTTCAAGCAAAATTTGGTCACTAGGCATTAGGTCTAGGGTTTGCTTTCACTCCTTTCAAAGTTGCCCAAATGTCAGCCTATGTCACTATTCATCTGAGTCTATCATCATTCAGAGGGTTGTCATCATCATGTCAGGTTCCATTGGGTCATTTTACACCTTGTTCATGCTTCAGTTGCGCCTAGGCAAGGTTCATTTCCCTCTCCTAGGGTTTTGAAGGAAATTTCTCTTGAATGGTCAAATCATTAGCAAAACTTGTATCCAGATGTTCATACACCTTACCCTATCCTTCATGTACCTTATTAAACACTTCCCATCACTGAGATCCCCCAAATTCCTCATTTTCGCACAAACCCTATTTTCTTGCTACAACCTGGCAATTTTCTAGGTTGGGCTTGTGTTTTGCCCTTTTGGACCCCTTCCCCTCACTAAATCTCTGAGATTCCACTTTCCCCTACTTCCTAACATCCCTCCCTACTTCCCAAAATTTTATCAAGAATTTAGGAGCCCCTTATCCCCTTCGTTTTGCTTCATTTCGTCAAATCTCTTGTTCCACACATCGGGGTAGGTTTTACTCAAATGATGTTTCTGAGCAATCAAAGATGAATTTGGGAAAACTGGGAGAGTTTTTTTTCCAAAACAGAGCAAGAAGTAAAAACCTTCTTCACTTTTTACACAGGTGTCATTGTTTTAGAGAAATGTCAAAAATACAATCGCCTCGGGAGAATTGATGAACCTCTGAAGTGACCTTGGGAAAATCAATGTTTCTCCTAGCTTGGTTGGTCAAATGACTTATTTGATGTGTCAAATGATAACTAGACACAAATATCTTTCCAATGAGCTATCATGAGCTCAATTTGGAGTTGAGGAAGGCATTCAAATGTTGACTGCAACAGCACTCTTCCTTGAGGCAGCCTCATTTGGCACATTTTGACTAGTCTTGGGAGATTTGATTTTTGACAGGGTAAATGAACTCCAAATTGAAAAATTCTAGTTGGGTTGGAAAGTAGACGAAACTAAATTTCCAACGAGCTATCCTGCACCCAATTTTGACACCAGAAAGGCCTCCAAAGGCCTCCTTCAAAAAACGTTATGTACAGGCTATATGCGTCGCACCTTCTCCATGTGCGCGTGCACCTTGCGCGGCGCTTAGGATTGGGAGCTCCAAATCACAAATGGTTTGCAGTTTTGGATTTTTGATGAAAAATCATGAATTTTGGTACTTGGACAAAAAATTTGGGCAAGTTTTGGGCCCCCAAAAGGTCAAAAAATATGCAAAAAATGACCTCACTTCCCCTATTTTGACACACAGGAAGCAGTCTTGGGAGAATGAACTTTTGGAGGGGCAAATGGACACCAAATTAGAAAATTCCACTTGCGTTGGAAATTAGACAGGTAGGTATTTCCAACAAGCCAACTTGAGCTCAATTTGGACTTCAGGAAGTGCCTCAAAATGAGTAGCAAAGTAGCGCGGTGCATATAGAAATCAGCGCGGCGCATATAGATTTTTTGCCTTATTTTTCATCTTTCAGCTCAGAAATTCGGCCAGTTTGACTAGTTTTGCTTTGTAATGTAATTTTTGACTTCTCTTGATGTAATTGACTGAACATGATGTAATTTTGACACTTTTTTACTTGTTCTAGAAGATTCATTCACCAAAGAGTGAAAATTTAATGAATGAATCAGTTTCCTACCTTATAGAGGCAAGTTGTTTTGACTGCCTAGATTTTAGTGCTTTGTTTAGAATTGGTTGAAACAGCTCCTAGAATGATGAGCTCAACCACTAGAGGCAAGGGAAGAGGTTGGCTTGCCTATATTATGTAATTTCTAAGTCATTTTCATGGTTGGACTCTTGGGAAAAGCTTGACACTCTATTGTACATTCACTTCTGCATTTTTGGCAAAGGAAAGACCAGGGTTTTGCTGCACTGTTTGGGAGCCTTGTGGCTTTATGTGTTGATGGTGTGCTTCTTTCAGTATTTGTAAGTTTTTATGTGTATCATTTTCCTTCTTTAGTCTTCTGCAATTGAACAAATGAAGTGTTAAGTTAGAATCCATAGATTGTTATGCTCTGCCTTTAAATTTGTTTGATTTTTCATGTTTTCATCTGTTTAAGGAGAATCCTTGAAAGCTTCTTGCTCTCCTTAGCCTCTCACCAGTCAGATCTAGACATTCATTTTCTTTAAAACCATCAAGACAATCGCCTACCTTGCCCCAAGTAGACCTCTGCAAAAACTGTGTCTCATCCCCACACCCAAAATTGCCTTTTCCTTTGATTCAACAAAAACCTTAAAAAAATTAACCTCAAACTACTTGTACTTCATACCTAGCCTAAGATTAATTTCAAATTTAGTCATCTCGAGCCTCATCGATTACCTTTTACCGATATTTACCCGAAGAGAGCCCTCTCCTGTCTTCGTAGGGCTAGCTACGAGGCTGAGCGTGGTTTGACGTGGACCTAGAACCTTGTCTTTTCAGCCTGAGACAAATATAGGCTCTAACATAGTGGCGACCATACTGGGGATGAAAAATGGTTTGCTTTTTGATGTCATTTGTTTCATAAGCTACAGATGGAGCCTGAAGTTATGCCAGGTAGCCTTCGAAACGCTTTTGCTTTGCATTAGCGGAAGTAGATAAACGCTGCTTCAGTCAATCTCCGGTCTAGCTTGTAAACGTGACATCTAACTTGTTAATTGCCCTAGTACCTGTATCAAGTTCTGATCTGATTGTTGATGGTGGACAATGACCAGACACCGCAAGGCTGAAATCATTCACTTGGTGACTTCATTCACTGAAAAATCCAGAGATCAATGCTTCATGGTGACTCCATTGCAGGAAGATTAGTAGCTTTGAGCTTTTCAAGATGGATTGGGTTGCAAGAAGATACGCTCCCATGAGCAGAGATCACATCCCTGGTTTTCCAAATAAAATTTCGAAGGTAGATTGGCCAAGGAATTTGCCTACATTTAAAGATGATGGTAGGAAGGACGTTGCTCTACATCTGGTTAGATTTCACATGCATATTTGCAAGTTGAAGGTTGATTTTCCTGAAGATTGCTTGATGAAGATATTCTTGGCCACTCTGGAAGGTAAAGCCCAATCTTGGTATGAAAGTTTGTCGCCTACTTGTATTTACTATTTAAAGGATTTTCATGCTATGTTCATTGAAAGATATATGGACTCTTATCCATCATTAAATTTAGTTCAAGATTGTTGCAAGCATGCTTATAGTTTTATTGAAAGCCTTGAGAAGTTTTATGAAGATGATAATTTCATGGATGAAGAGATCATGGAAGCCCTGTATGAAAATCTGTTTCAGCAGCACACAGAAATCTTAGAGGATACTTGTCAAGATCAACAGGCTGAAGATTTCCATATGGTTGAAAATGATGAAAGAGAAAATGTCGTTTCAGATCTGTCCATAGAAGAAGACAGCATGCAGGTAACGCAGGAAAGTAATGTTCCAATCTCAGAAAGTGATGATGATAAATCAGATCGAGAGATAAATTGTGATGAGGCAAAACATGTTGTTCCGGATCTCATAAAAGAGAGTTGTATTGTCGCGGCTGCCTCAAATGAAGAAAACGGAGTAGCAGACCTAAATGCTCTCATCTCACCAGCACTAGATCTTCATGAGGAGGTAGTTCATTTCCTCTATGAAAAACAAGACAATATCTTCGTTCAAGTAAGTGAAAAGGTTTCTCTGGATGAATCTATGGTAGCTGATAGAAATGTTAGTGTTGGGTTTCACGAAACATCTGAAATTTCTTTTCTCATGATTGATGAATGTAATGAGAATCTGGCTGTCATATCATATGAGGATGACCTACCATATATTCAAACTACAAAATATCAGACCATTCAGGATTCCATTTCAGATTCTTCCTCATATATCTCATGTTTTGAAATGTTATTTCAAGAGGAGATCATCTCATCTACTTGTTCATAAATTTTTTGAGGACCAGGAACATACTCTTTCTGGAGTACATGATGAAGGAAGATCATAATCAAGAGAAAAATACACCTTGCTCTTTCAGCAGGAGGAAAGACTTCATGTTTTTCAAGATCCAATGGCAGATCTGTTGCAGTCAGCAGTGAAGGTGATTATTGCAGTATTCAGTGATGAAGGAGATTATGGTCGACTATATTTTTGGATGCCCAGTTACCAGTATTCATTGTTGACTAGAAGATCTGATCAGGAGAATCAATCAAGAAGGCATCTGCTTGATTGGTTGCATTGGCATTTTGATATAGTTTGATGGTATATTGTCTTGTAAGAAACACAGGTGGTTGTCATCATGATTTGAAATCTTGATGGACTGTTGCCCTTCAATAAGATTTGTAAGTTCTTGTTTTAGTTAAGTCAGTCATGAGTCATTTGTGAGTCATTTTTCAGTCATGTTGGTTTCATAATTGTGTCAGCTTGAGTCAGGTTTCAGTCAATAAATGAGTCAAATTCTTGTGTCATTTGCCGAAATAATGGACTCCATAACCCAATGGACGAAGGCACTGTCTAGCTTTCCCAAAGATCTGTTGTTCTTGGCACCTCCAAGGAGCTACCATCCCCATTGGATCCAATGTTATTGTCAATCTTTCCAGCCTTCCTCCAGTGATCAAACATGCTCTTACAAAGTGGTATCAAAGTGTCAAGGTCAAATTTTGTCATTTAAGTGAGTCTTCAAGCAAAATTTGGTCACTAGGCATTAGGTCTAGGGTTTGCTTTCACTCCTTTCAAAGTTGCCCAAATGTCAGTCTATGTCACTATTCAGCTGAGTCTATCATCATTCATAGGGTTGTCATCATCATGTCAGGTTCCATTGGGTCATTTTACACCTTGTTCATGCTTCAGTTGCACCTAGGCAAGGTTCATTTCCCTCTCCTAGGGTTTTGAAGGCAATTTCTCTTGAATGGTCAAATCATTAGCAAAACTTGTATCCAGATGTTCATACACCTTCCCCTATCCTTCATGTACCTTATTAAACACTTCCCATCACTGAGATCCCCCAAATTCCTCATTTTCGCACAAACCCTAGTTTCTTGCTACAACTTGGCAATTTTCTAGGTTGGGCCTGTGTTTTGCCCTTTTGGACCCCTTCCCCTCACTCAATCTCTGAGATTCCACTTTCCCCTACTTCCTAACATCCCTCCCTACTTCCCAAAATTTTCTCAAGAATTTAGGAGCCCCTTATCCCCTTTGTTTCGCTTCATTTTGTCAAATCTCTTGTTCCACACATCGGGGTAGGTTTTACTCAAATGATGTTTCTGAGAAATAAAAGATGAATTTGGGAAAACGGAGAGAGTTTTTTGTCCACATAATACCACGAAAGAAAAACCTTCTTCACGTTTTACACAGGTGTCATGGTTTTAGAGAAATGTCAAAAATACAATCGCCTCGGGAGAATTGATGCACCTCTGAAGTGACCTTGGTAAAATCAAGTTTTCTCCTAGCTTGGTTCATCAAATGACTTATTTGATGATTCAAATGATAACTAGACACAAATATCTTTCCAATGAGCTATCATGAGCTCAATTTGGAGTTGAGGAAGGCATTCACAAGTTGACTGCAACAGCACTCTGCCTTGAGGCAGCCTCATTTGGCACATTTTGACCAGTATTGGGAGATTTGATTTTTGATAGGGTAAGTGAACTCCAAATTAAAAAATTCCAATTGGGTTGGAACGTAAACTCAAATACCTTTCCAACGAGCTATCCTGCACCCAATTTTGACACTGGGAAGGCCTCCAAATGTCTCTTGCAAAAAACGCTATGTACAAGTTATATGTGTCGCGCCTTCTCCCTGTGCGCCGCGCCTTCTCCCTGTGCGCCGCGCACCTTGCGTGGCGCTTAGGATTGGGAGCTCCAAATCAAAAATGGTTTGAAGTTTTTGATTTTTCATTAAAAATCGTGAATTTTTGTACTTGGACAAAAAAATTGGGCAAGTTTTGGGTCCCCAAAAGGTCAAAAAATATGCAAAAAATGACCTCATTGCCCCTATTTTGACACACAGGAAGCAATCTTGGGAGAATGAACTTTTGGAGGGGAAAATGGACACCAAATTGTAAAATTCCACTTTGGTTGGAAAGTAGACAGGCAGGGCTTTCCAACAAGCCAACTTGAGCTCAATTTGGACTTCAGCAAGTGCCTCAAAATCAGCAGAAAAGTAGCGCGGTGCATATAGAAATCAGCGCGGCGCATATAGATTTTTTGCCTTATTTTTCATCTTTCAGCTCAGAAATTCGGCCAGTTTGACTAGTTTTGCTTTGTAATGTAATTTTTGACTTCTCTTGATGTAATTGACTGAACATGATGTAATTTTGACACTTAGTTACTTGTTCTAGAAGATTCATTCACCAAAGAGTGAAAATTTAATGAATGAATCAGTTTCCTACCTTATAGAGGCAAGTTGTTTTGACTACCTAGATTTTAGTGCTTTGTTTAGAATTGGTTGAAACAGCTCCTAGAATGATGAGCTCAACCCCTAGAGGCAAGGGAAGAGGTTGGTTTGCCTATATTATGTAATTTCTAAGTCATTTTCATGGTTGGACTCTTGGGAAAAGCTTGACACTCTATTGTACATTCACTTCTGCATTTTTGGCAAAGGAAAGACCAGGGTTTTGTAGCATTGTTTGGGATCCTTGTGGCTTTATGTGTTGATGGTGTGCTTCTTTCAGTATTTGTAAGTTTTTATGTGTATCATTTTCCTTCTTTCGTCTTCTGCAATTGAACAAATGAAGTGTTAAGGTAGAATCCATAGATTTTTATGCTCTGCCTTTAAATTTGTTTGATTTTTCATGTTTTCATTTGTTTAAGGAGAATCCTTGAAAGCTTCTTACCCTCCTTAGCCTCTCACCAGTCATATCTAGCCATTCATTTTCTTTAAAAGCATCAAGACAATCACCTACCCTGCCCCAAGTAGACCTCTGCAAAAACTGTGTCTCATCCCCACACCCAAAATTGCCTTTTCCTTTGATTCAACAAAAACCTTAAAAAAATCAACCTCAAACTCCTTGTACTTCATAACTAGCCTAAGATTAATTGCAAATTTAGTCATCTCGAGCCTCATCTATTACCTGTTGCCGAGATTGACCCGGAGAGAGCCCTCTCCTATCCTTGTAGGGCTAGCTACGAGGCTGAGCGTGGTTTGATGTGGACCTAGAACCTTGTCTTTTCAGCCTAAGACAAATCTAGGCTCTAACATAGATGACTCTTTTTGGTAAGCAAAGATGTTTATTCATATGATAATTACTAAGCCCAAATAGTTGAACAAAGCAATCAAGCAAACATTATTACACTATTTCTCATTTATATCATAGACATAGACATGAGTGAAATAATAACAGTCCTCGGACATCCAATAGTGAAAGGTACAAGGCTTGCTGTTAAAGCACATATATATATTCAATGATAGCAAAATTTATACGAATGCAGATTCACATAAAAATGACAGAAGAGCATAGATAATAGTACCATATGTTTATTCGAGTCACTCCCAATATCAATCGCATTCACATTCCTTTTTCCAACTTAGAAAACACTTCCACAAGAGGAAATAGTGCACAGATCATTAAAGCTTTCTTTGTCAAAAATCAGAATAATGACCCAATCTTTATAAAAAATAGATCAGAAGCACAATAGTGTGACTTCCTGATTTGAGTTTATACAAAAACTGAGGACACTTTCCAAATGCATGAAAGGGCCTGTAAATACTAATTAATCTAACTAATTACAAAATAAAACTGCTAATAAATTGGTACAACTATGCTATGAATATTTCCTCAAAATCAGCTTGTCTTCAATCGGCAGCATGATTCATTGCTTCAAATGATCTCCCTTCGGCTTGAGCTGGCAGATATCTAACATCGGTTGCAACTATGGGGGGCGGCTTAGGCGAGAATTCAGTTGAGCTGAATATGTGGCATCTTGTATCTCGATGATCATACAACTGATAGCATCAGTTAAACACTTGAGCGCAGCCCTCTGACTGTATGGCTTGATTAGGAAAAACCAAAAGGTATCCCAAGTTAAACTTTGGATGCCAGCGATTAATCTTCCTTTCTTTTCCAGCTCCTGGTTGCATGTTTGTTCCAAGGCTTTGGCTGATGTTAATTTTCCTGGATTACACTGTGAAATCATATTAGACAGATAAAGAGTGTCGTTAACAAATTCAATTAAATTGCTAGTAGATAACCGACATCTCGAGGTTTCTCTTTCTTCCTTCATTAATTGAGTCTGCCACTCTAGGAACAGGATGTCTTTGTGTGCTTCAATAATTTTGGGCAGGTCCGAAGCCTGTCCTTCAAGGGAGTCTTGCCAAGTGAGAAAATTGGTTAAGGTCTCATCGGCCTATTCCAATTCCTATTTGGCTTCAACCGATTTATCAACTATAGTTGTAGTAATTTCACAAAGAGGTTCAGCCAAAGAAATTTTATGACATAGCAATTTCAGTTGTATAATCAATGCCTTATTGATTTGTAGAGCTTATGTTCTAAATTCTTCTATTTGAGGAAGGCTCCTAAACTTTTCCACTCCTTGTGACAGTTGAGCGATTTGCTTATCCTTAGTCTTTCTCATTTGTTCATTCATTGCCTTTAATTTGGCCATTGCTTCAAACAGTTCCATCTGTTTCTACACTGCACTTGAATCTATCCTCTGTTTCTCTTTGTGTAATTGCTCAGTTAATTGGCTGTTTGTTTGCCACTGTGTTGCTAGTTGTTTTTCCAATTGTTCTATTTTCTATTGTGCTTCAGACACCTGCGACTGCAATGAATCAATCATTTGATCTTTTTCCTTGATGAGACTGCTCACTTCTGAAGCCTTATCCATTGTGGTTGTCGAATATGCTCCGACATACTGGGAGAGTTTCGTAAGGTCATTGTAAGGGTTTAGTTCCTCCTTCCACACCACGTTAGCCATCTCTGTTTGATCTGGAAAAAGGGAAGATTGGTCAAGTCTTTTCCTTTTCCTCTGTCTTTTCACCAAAACCCTGTGTTTAGGACTGTAAAAGATGTCTGGTGGTGGTATATCTTCTACCTATAAAACAATTTGATTGGATGGATCTCTGGTTATTATTTATGCATCCTTACTACTGGTTAGGCCGCTGGTTCCTTCCATCGGAACCGTAGTTGTGGTTGTTTCTTGGATGACTGTCACTTGAGGCATGCCGAATCATGGTGGAGTCTCGGGATTATTAATAATAGAGTCAAATTGCTGCCACTCTTGGAGGAGTTTTGGATCAATTTGAGTCTCCAAATCAATAACTTCATTGTCATGCTTCTTCCCTTTTCCCTGCTCCTTTCCTTTCTCCTGCTCTGTTTCTATTTCAGGAATTTTTTCTGTAGCAGGAGGCTTGTCAGTACTCTGATGCCCAGGCTCGCTTGACTTAGTTGTTGGTGTAGTGGCCAACAAGTCCAGAGGTAGAGTTTGCAACCTCTACTCTCTGAGCCTATTGAATTCCACCACTACTTCGTCATCATATTTCATTCTAGCCAATGTTTTAACCTGAGACAAAGATTCTGTTGAAGAAAATAAATCATCAAATTGATCTTTTTCATGGTCAAACTTGGTGAGTTTGGCCTGTTCAAGCACATTGTAGGCAACCTTCCGGGGATCGAATTTCCTGCTAGGGATGGTCGCAAGATGCTTCCTTCTCAGCATGTTTCCAATCAAGTATGGTGTAAACACCACATCTTAAAGGGAATACAGGCCATAGCTGCTTTTTGGAAGTCCTAAGAGATTTGGAGGTTCCAACGGTTGTGATTTGGTAGGCTAATTCACGTGCCAACAATTTATCGGGCACATATAATGGGAGAACATGGGGTTTTGTGGCGCTGCCAAACACCCGTATATACGTGAATTTATCTTCCCCGAACCAATTCCCCATTGCAGTCAAATCAATTTCGGCCTCCTCGGAAATCCTTGGGGCAGGCCCATCAAAGATAGCATAATAGATAAGCAACATAAAACCATTACAGTTTTGATATAAGTGGTCTTTGTAATGTGCCTTCCATAACATCTGATGGTAGATGTGAATTGGTTTGGGGTCCTGTGGCGTCCACCTCCACCCGAGTATCGGGTATTCAAAATTAAAACAAAGCATATCCAGAACATAAGCACTGTAATCGAAGGGAGGGATAGTCCGGGTAGTTTTGCGTGAATTAAATCTAAAATCAAGAATTGCAGAGGCTAATTTATCAGACAATATATTGGCCCAATCCATGATATAACTACTAGTTGTCGCTTCCATTAAAGGAACCATTTCGATATCAAATTTTGCAGAATCGTGCATCCCCCATATCCTACACATCAACACCCCAGCGTAACAGTAAGGAGATGCTAAGGAATCCACGGAGTACTTACCCGGTGACTCATGTTTGTGCTTTGCTGGATTCTATCTCCACTGTCTAATTGGGGTTGATTCCATCTCATTTTCATCTGCGAATTTCTTTAGAAAATCTTTGTTGTATTTCTTCTCCGGCTCGGGAAAATGGTACATTTTTCTCAAGTCATCAGGCTGAAACGAACTGAAAACTCTTCCATCAACTGTGCAAAAGGTCCTATTAGAAACAGGAATTTGTTCAACCACCCATCTGACCACATCAGTGTAAGGGAGAATTTTCTCCCGAGCAGCTATCTTGTGTAAAAACAAGTCGGCCAAATCCTTTAGTGAAGCTTTTGATTTGTTGATTGAGTCTGCAGTCGCTTCTTCTCCTGTTTCCTCTAGTTCTTCAGCCTCAATCAGATTATAAATGCTTTGCCAACTGGTATTTCCCAGGCCGAGACATGTAGTGTCTAAAATCAATCCCTTCTTTCTTGGTCCTGGGTCACTAGTGGGCTGGATAGTAACTGCAGGAGCTACTGCCGCAGCGGACCTATTAGATTTCTTTCCCATTTGCTTAAAACTTGAAACTTTGATGGAATTCTACACAAGGAAGGAAAACTAGCGTAATACAGAGAAACAGATTGCAAAAGCCGATATGAAAGAGGTATGAATAACAAAAGATCATGATAAATATTGCCGCAGATAAAATCTAAGTGGAAAATCTCGGCATAACTCCATTGATTGGCCGCTTCATCTGTGAGTGATGATAAGGGAGCTTTTAAATAATCCATCATAACTTATATTGATTCAAGCGTGGCTTATATTTTGGCAGTTAATCGCATTTGATGATTGGCGTCGTGAAAAGGAGGATTTACATAATAATCCAAAATATCGTTCAATCACTGAAGGTGATACAATGCATGCCAATCTTTATTATGTTTAGAAACACGCGCCCTGATTTAATGCGTCGCAATCGGGGCAGGGCTTGGGTCCCTTTATTTATGCCATTGCGAATCGCCGATCGCCGATGGCGATACGCCTTATCGCGTCGGGGGATTTGAGGGTGGCACAATTAATGCAACGCTTACCAATGCTGATTGCCGATAGCGATGCCTTTATCGCATCGGAGGAATGGGGAATGTTTTATAGGTGATGCGCTTTGTCTTTCCCCGATATCCGATAGCGATTTCCCTTTTCGGATCGGAATTATTCAATGTGCCTTTACTTATGTTCCTTTTATTATTGCGATATGTGATCTTGCGATCGCTTTATCGTAATAATAAAAGCTTAATAATTTGTTTTTTTTTTAAAGGCCTTTTTTCATTGTTTTCTTTTTAAAGGAAATCATATTTCAATTGGACTTTTTATGAGGGTTTTTCTAATAATAAGTAAATACCAATTTATTCACACCTATATGTTTAAAATGGGACCCATTTCATATTATGATTTTAAAGAAAAAAATTTATGGAATGGGGGGGTTGTTGTACAGCACAACAGGGTGATATCTCGATTAAGTGGAGTCAACTAAATGAAGGTGGCCAAGTTAACTGGCCATCAACTAAATAAAGGTGGCCAAGTTAACTGGCCACATTTCCCTCATTCGATTTCAACCATCTTATTTCCTTCATATGATTCCTAATTACACAAATGCAGATAGAGGAGTGACTTAGCTACTTCCTTGTAATCCAAGTGTATTTGCTACCATCGACTGTGAGGTGCTTCAGCTTTCTCTGCTACATGCCTTCATTTTCCTTCATGCATGTTGTCTCTGCTTGCTGATGTGTTGTTGTGTGTTTTTGTAGGTTCTTCTTTTGCTGGAGCTAAGCTGCATGTGCCTTTTCAACCTTCAGATGTGTTGTCCCTTGCTATTGGTGCTGGACTTCTATGGGATCAGCTGCTACAGGAATTCCTATAGGAGCTCCTGTAGCTGCTTCTCCCCTTGAAACTTCAGTTATTTCCTTATGCTTGGAGCTCGAGAATGATGCCAGAGGTGGAGATGAATGATGGAGGGATAGTAGGTAAGCTTCAGGTAAAGTTAATGGTGCTTTTTCCTCCTTTTATTTTTGTTTTATTTTTCAAAACCAAAAAACTGTTTTTCTGTGTTTTTTCTTGGAAAGGAAAAAAAAATAATAATGATGCTTGGAGTGTGATGCAAGCTTGAAAATGTTGGCAAGGAGGTTTTAGGATGGTAAGATGGATTATAGGTTCCTCCTGAAGCTTTCCTTTTCCCTCAAACTGCCTCATGTAGACACTTTTGGCTCTTTGTAATTCCTACAGGAGCCTCCTATAGAAAACCTAGTTTTGGAAGAAGAGGTACAGTGGGGTGAAAGAGATGCCAAAAATGATGGAGGAAGGTGTGGAGAAGATGAGATGGATGCTGGTATGAATGTTAGGGTCCCCTTGGAACCTTCTTTTGCTCCCTGTAGTCCTCCTACAAACCTGCAATGCCATAAAAATCATTTTTTCTTTCTCTTTTTTTTTTTTTTTGAAAACTAGGGGACCTCAGAGAGGTTTCCACCTTAATTGCCTGCCTTGGGCACCTCCAAGCGAGGTTTTCACCCAGGGATCTTATTCTTTTCCCTTTTTTTTTGACATCACTGGGCCGCCTCAGAAGAGGTTTTCAACCCAATGATGGGACTCAAGTGCCTCATGGAGGTTTTCATTTGAGTCCTTATTTTTTCTCTTTTTTCTTCAGTGAGTGGGTGAAGTGGAAGCTAAGACATGCTCCACTACCATCACTATTTTATTCAAATATTCAATAAACTCTCGCTTGGAGAGGGGTTTCTTGTAGAATTTCAAACGATGTCCATTGACAAGCATGAGGATGGCTTCATCATTAATGGTTCTGATCAGAACTGAACCATTGTCATTGCATTTCTCCACAGTGTAGGGTCCCAGGCATCTTGTCCTTAGCTTACCTTTGAAATCCTTGTATCTTGAATCATAGAGTAGTGCCCAACTCCCTCTTGGAATTGCTTCTCCCTGATATTTCTGTCATGCCATATCTTTCTCTGAAGCTGAACTACCTCTGTATGGAGAAGGGCTTGCAATTTGTATTCATCAAATCCATTAAGTTGAAGTAATCTCTCCTTCTATGCATGGCTGAGGTCTAGGTCCAGCTGAGCTACCATCCTTAGGGTATTGAATTCAAACTCTACTGATAACAAAGCCTTCTTCCCATAGACCAGTTCATAAGGTGTCAACCTAGTGGTGGTCTTCCATGTTGTGTTGTAGGCCCAAGTGGCCTCAACTAATCTGTCTGCCTAGTCTTTTCTGCTTGCTACTCACTACCTTGGTTAGGATCCCTTCCAATGCTCTGTTAGTGACCTCCACTTGCCCATTGGCTTGTGGATGGTAAGGGGTGGAAGTCCTATGCTTGATCTTATGATGTGTGAGCAGGTCTTCAATCAGGTTGGAAGTGAACTGACTGCCTTGGTCTATGACCAACTCTCTCAGATACCTGAAGTTGTAGAATATGCTTTCCCTCAAAAATTCAGCTACTTTTTCCTCTGTTGTTGCTTTGATTTCTTTTTTCTCCGCCCACTTTGTCAAGTAGTCGGTGCACACAATGATGTACTGCTTCTACTTTGAAGGGGGGTTGATAGGCCCCACAAATTTCATGCCCCACTTCTCAAAGGGCTCCAAGGTCACTTGAGGTTGCATGGGCATTTCATCCTTTGGAGTGGGTTTCCCCATCCTCTGACACCGATCACACTGGCTCATGTATCTCCTCACATCCTGATGAAGAGTGGGCCAATAGTAGCATGCTTGCAATATCTTGAAGGTGGTTCTTTGCGCTGCAAAATGACCTCCACAAGGCCCGTCATGACAGGTCAGGAGGATGTCAAAGACTTCCTCCTCCCTGACACATCTTCTCAAGATCTAATATGGGCCAAGTTTGAAGAGATTGCCTCCAATCTAGGTGAAAGGGGAGCTTTTCCTTACTATCTTGCTCTTCTCTTTTGAGGATATGTGTGGTGGGAACTATGTTGAAACCAAGTAGTTTGCTATATCAGCAAACTATGGAAAGAGTATTGATATAGCAAATAGGTTTTCATTTAGAATTTGTTCATCCACCATTCCTTCTTCACCTACAGGAAAATTTACTCTAGACAAAAAGTCAGCAACAACATTCTCTTTACCAGGCTTATCAATAATGGTCAAATCAAACTGCTACAGCAAATGCAACCATCTAATAATGTGAGCATTTACATCTGGTTTGTTCATTAAATATCTAATTGTAGCATGATCAGTGTGCACAAAGGTTTGATAGCCTGTGATATAATTTCTGAATTTGTTTAAGGAATGCACGACAGCTAGGAGTTCCTTCTCGGTCATTGTATAGTTTAACTTTGCCTTTGACAAGATTTTTCTTATAAAGTATATGGCATAAAGTAACTTTTCATCAATTTTTCCTAAGGTTGCTCCTATTGCTTTGTTTGAGACATCTATGTGAATGTGAAAGGGTAGGGCCCAGTTTGGGCCTCTGAGAATTGGGGCAATCACTAGCTTGCTCTTCAAGGTATCTAGGGCCTCTTGACAGTTTTCCAACCATATGAACTCAACATCTTTTCCTAGGAGGCCAAACAAAGTACTAGTTCTCACTGCATGTTAAGTTCATGCGTTGGTGCTATATGCAAAAGTACTAGTTCTCACTGCATGTTGCCAGTTGGTCAGCCGACACGAGATCACTAGGAGCTCAAGCCAAATTCTATAGATTTTAGAAGAAACTCTATGTGTGATGAAAGGAAAGAAAGATTACTCTACATATGCTATTCTAACTGCAAAAAGGAGAAATATTGGAATGTAAAGCAAAACCTAGTAAACCCTAATTAACAAGCTAATTCTACTTTTGCCAAAAAACACTATGAAAACCATGAAAGAAATGCCATTACCTAGTCAAGGAAGTAAAAAACATCTAACCATGCTATTTCTGGAAGTAAATAAGCAAAAAACTTATTTTGGATTTTTATGTGTTTTTATGTGAATTTAACATGCATCTAATTTATTATGTGTGAGTGTGGCAGCGAACAGGTGGCATTAGAGGGTGGTTTTGGAGCTTGGGAGGATTTAGGATGGTGTGGATGGGTCCTAGGAGGTCTTAGGTGGCATTCTGGAGGATTTTCCCACACTCGGCCTTCAAAATAAAGCCTACAGGAAAAACTACAGGAGGACACATGAAAACTATAGGAGAAAAACAGGGAAACTACAGGAGGCCTACAGGAGGAGGCTGAAAGCAATTTTTGTTGTTTTGAGGGTGTGAGAGTGGGTGTGTTGAGGGCCCGGAAATCGGGTCGACAACAAAGGGGATACCCACCCGGTCCGGAACTTGGTTGGCAGCTCCTTGTCCGTTTGGTATAGCGGGTCCGACTGGGGATAATGGGACCAGTTTCCCAATCTAAGGGGTGTGTGTGTGTGTGTAGAGTTTGATGATGTTGATCTGGAAGTATTTTTAAGATAATTTAATTCTAACTTCTAAACTGATTCTATGCTATTGTAATCTAATGAAAACAACACATCTAATCTACGCTAACCCGGGGTATATTTCTTCTATTATGCGATCCAAAAAGATTTCGAACAATAACTGGTAATAAAGATCATTCAGCTATCATAAGAATATAAATCAATTAAGATAAACCATTATGCATAAGAAGTTAGGCAAAACAGTTGTGAACAGCATATCGCATAATGGGTTATTCATATGTCAAACACAAATATAATGACTCCACCGTACAGAAGTGCCAAATGGTAACCCACACATTCATATATTAACATATAACCAACTAAAACTGCATATCACTCTAAGAATATAAGCAGAAATTGGTCAAGAGATAAAAGTACCATTTATGACTGATTTCACTCACAAACTTCAAGCAATAACGATTTATCTCTACTTGTTCTAATATCTACCAAGAGTACAGAAGTGCAACATCAATAGCAGACATTAAAATGCAAACATAAATAAATCTCGATCCATCCATTTATCAAAACCTCCTCTGAGGGTGCAGAAGTGCATGTTCCGAGGACAAATTTTTGACAAATTTATGGACCCTTCTCTAAATGCATGAGAAGGGTTAAAATACTACTTCCTAATTCTAATAATAGTATTATTACAAAATTTAGGATGCGTTTTTCAAACGACCGTCCTTTTTCTAATCTAGTTGAAGGAAAAAAAACAACATTCTAAATGAAGTCACTTATGAACTTGGTCCTTAAAGTTGCAAGTGTTTAGCATAGGCTTGAGAAGAGTCGGCTGACTGGTTTCCGCGCTGAGTTGGGCTGTGAAAACGGAATCTACGAGAGCTGGCTCTACCTTTTTGGCTGCGTTTGTAATGCATTTCACTGTCATCCACTGGCTGTGCGGTTTAACCAAGTACGTCCAGTAACATTCCCAATTCAACCTGGACAATGCCTAGATTGCTTTCCCTTTTGCCTGCACTTTCTGCCTCCATTCTGTTTCTAGTTGCGACTTGTTTGGTAGGTACCCCGGGGTGGTCTCTGCAATTAAATTGGCCCTGTGTAAATTCTCATTTACAAAGTCGATAAGAATACTCGCCTGAGTTGCCGCTGTCTCTGCTGCTTGCTCCGCCTACCTGATTTGATCGTCCCATTTATTAAAGAGCAACTCCTTATGATTTTCATTTATCCTGGGTGCACCTGCTCTTTTGCCTTCATCATCATCTTGCCAAGTTAAATATTCTGTCACCCTCTTGTCATTCTGATCATAGTCGCTCTGCAAGTCCACCACTTGACTGGTGATTTTGTCGCTTAGCTCACAATAGTGCCTCCACTGTGATATTTTACGTCCCAACTCTTCCTGTTGCTGCAGTAGTTGCTCGTTCAAGCCAATAGATTCTGAAATGAATTCTGCCAGCTTGGGCTCACCTTTATGCATTTCTTGTAAAGTCTGCAATTGTTTTTCTTTCTCTTCAAGACTCCTTTGATAGCCTATCTGTATTTGTTGAAAGTCTTCCTGTAGTTTCTTGAGTTGTCTGGAAGCTTCAGTGTTAGCGTTGGCTTGTTGCAACTATTGTTGTAGTAGTTGTATATGATTTTCTTGTTCCTTCAATAGTTGCTCAACTACCGAGGCCTTGTCAATAGTTGCAGAAGCATATGCTCCTACAATCTGAGACAGCTTTGTGAGATTTTCAGTTGGATTATTACTGGGGTCTTTCCATAAGACGTCCAAATGTTTAGCATCTTGAGACAGTGTATTCTCCAGTTTTCTTTTCTTTCTCTATCTCCTTACAACTGCTTTGTGTTGGGGACTATAAAATACATCCAGTGGGGGAATTTCTTCTACGTTAAGTAGAAGCTCTGAAGGTGGAGCGATAGGAAGGTGTTCTGCTTCTGCGGCACTACTGACTACGGTCGAAACCACTTCTTGCACCACCTGTGTATTATTCGCAGGTGTTTTCGGGGCTTGTACTTCAAGATTGATCAATTCATTAAAGTTTTCCCACTCTTTATCTAGCTCTGTTGTGACAAGTGGTGCTTCGATGATAGGAGGGGGAAGATTCCTTGGTGGGGAGGCGATAACTTGCTGTTGAGACATTGCACTTGACTGAGCTGTATCTTTGGTTGTTTCTTCATTTTTTCCTTGGTCGTGAACAGACTCTTCAGGATGCTCAGATACTTCTTGCACGGCATTGGACTTAGATCTGGAAGTGCTAGAGTTTTCACTGAGGCTGATGCTTGGAGTTGGTTCTCTAGCAGGCAGTCGCAGCTTCTCTAGCGGAATACTGGCAAGCCTTCTTTCTCTGTATAACGTGAATTTTTGGAGGTCACCTGGAGACAACCTAGACTGAGCTTCCCGCAAAATTTCTTGGAGCGAACTCTTATTCTAAAACAGATCATCAAATAAATATTTCTTTCCAGAGAACACTCTTATCTTGACATTCGTTGTGAATTCTTGGGCCACATTATTTGGGTCGAATGGCCTCGCTGGGAATTTAAATAATTGAAGACACGTTACATTCTCCACTTCGCCAAAAGCGTGTCCTACATCGAACAAAGAGAAGGCCCCATAAGTTACGGGAAATTGAGGCCATATGGCCTTCTTCTTGTCCTTTAGTTCTTTGGTTAGGCCGCCTTCGGAACAGGTTTGATAAGCGATTTCCCGAGCCAAAAGCTTATCAGGGACATATAAGGGTAGGACATGTGGAGGTACAGTGCTTCCAATTTGGGCCTCGGGAGAGCACCTTGGGGGGTCTTTATCATACATCATTCTATATAGGGGCAAAATAAGCCCATGGAAAATCTGGTAAAAGTGAGGGGCAAATTGGGAATCCCATAATACCTTATGATAAACATGGATGGGCAATGGGTCTTAGGTAGTCCATTTCCAACCCATAATAGGGAATTCAGATACAAGACAAACAGAATCCATAATATAGGCAGACAGATAAAAAGGAGGATAGACCCTTTGAGACAAGGATCTCTTAGATCGGTAATTGAGAACAGCCGTGTATAGAGTATCAGAAAGGATTTTGGCCCAATCTAGGATGTCGGCGTTAGTGGCAGCATCAATTAATGGTAGCCATTCAGATGAAAACTTATTGATATCTGGCATCCCAAATAACCTACAGAGCATGGCCGCAGCAAAACAATATGGAGAGGTGAGAGAACCAGTGCTGTACATACCGTTTTTATCCTTTTTTAGCAGCTCGTCTCTTCTAGACCATTCTTTAGTAGTATCTGATAGATCTGGATTCTCCGTCGCAAACTTCCTAACAAATTGTGCGTTATAGGTCGCTTGGGGTTCTGGAAGATGATACATAAGCTTCAAATCTTGCGCAGCAAATGATCCGACGAGCCCATGTCCATGAACTTTGAATTGTCTGTTGTTCAAGTCTGCATCATCCAGTATCCACTTGATCATGTCTGTATATGGTAGAATTTTGGGTCTTGCCGCTATTCTGTGAAGGAATGAACATGCTAGGTCCTCTAAGGACGCCTCAGAAGAGCGTGGTGCACCTGCGATAGCAGCAACCTTCATTATTCTAGGTTTTTCCTCTTCTAGCAGCCTGTACATGCCTTCCCATGTTGATATCCCTGCGTCTCTATTACAGGTCGTGTCTGTGTACAGGGGCGCCATCTCCTTAGTCTTCTCCCTTGCTTCGGAGCCTTGAGCTTTATTTTTCTTTCCCATTTCTCTTTACGTTTCTATTTGAGTCGTCTTAGCTCTTTGTTCCTGCAGATTACGAGTGAAATGGAAATGACTGATCCAAAAAGGTGATGGGAGAGTTTTAAATGCAACAGATCAATCAAACATGCCACCTTACGTGAAGTAAATCTCTAGCAAGGCACGCGTCTTTAACCCATTTAATAACTGACAACTAATTCATTTACTATCATTAAAAGCGCATAATTTTGGGTCAGATTATGGTAAGTGGCTTTTCTTTGAATGGCGTGCCCGAATGATTCGTACTGGAGTGATTTATGATTTGCTGACGCAACCTCGCATGTCGCGCGATCTCTAATCGCATCATTGCAAATCGCAGAATTTTGATGTTTGTCAAATTTGTTGCTCACTTCTGCGATATGCGATCTAGCGATCGGCGTTATCGCAGATCAGTGAATCTTTAAGCTTTTCTCTATGGGCGCTACTTTGATGCGATGCGATTTTATTGTTAACACGAGGATCGTGCGCATATCGATTTTTTAAAGAGAAATGAAGATATTTCCTATCTTTTTGCAACGCGACTTTGAATATTTTCTTCTCATCATAAACTTAGGCTTAAAATATCCAAGAGGCTTTTCATAAGCGTATGATTCTAACCTTAAGAAGAAACTCTTGCTTTTCCTAAAAATTAACTAAGGGTCCCCATTCATTCAAGTATCTTGATTGCCACTTAAATGAACAAAGGGGGGGTGTTGCTGGCCACAACAATTGGCGATTCACTTGGGAGAACCAGTTATCTCTGATTTTCTATTGAAGCTTTCAAACTCCTGAAAAAAAAAAATTTTTTTTTAGAAAACTTGAATTTTATTATAAAAAGATAAAGCAAATGGCACTTCAAACTGTCAATGACGTTTTGTTTCAACCCCTTTCTATTTCAATTACTTGCATCCTCAGTTTGTCCTTGCATTTAAATCAGTCATTACTTGGTCTTGTAAAACATAAAATAAAGTCTTCCCTATGTAACAACCTCTTTTAAATATGCTCCTTTGTCGCAGGTAGAGCCTCTGCTGCCAGCAGGCGTCCATAGCCTCGACAGGGTTACCTATTACCCAGCAATGATCCTTTACCCTGTTTAAGGTTATTTACAAATTCTCGGAAAAAAATCCTTTTTTGACACTTTTTCCTTTTTTTTTTATTCTCTAAAGAACAATGTCTTGGTTTGGTGGCCAAATTATGACACAGTCATTCACCTGACTTACACTTTTGCTGAACAAGCTGGCTCGTGATGAGACCCCTTGTCTTTTGATTGCAACAATCTTGAGTCATTGCCCTATTTTGATAGACAGTTTTGGCAAAGTCAGCAAGTTATAATATCTGTGATCATGATAAGCCGGCTCGTGATGAGACCTCTTATTCTTTGAGATATAGTGTCTTTTTGGATTGTTCCTCTGAATGCTGCGATTTCCTTTAGCAGGGAGGAAGTCATTGTTTTTCCTTAAGAAAGCTCTGGACGACAATGATAGAGTTGTTTGGTTATGGCTGTTTCTACAGAGAACCTTTATTTTATTATTGATACCTTTCATTGTACTGACATAAAACAATTTCTTTACCAAGGTAGCTTTCTTCAGCTTTCTTGGAGTTGAAACTAGCATCATATCCGGGTTAAAGTTCTAATGATAATAAAGATCAAGTTTCTAAAAGATTTGTTGTTCATAGAAGTAGAAGTTCAAAATCTTTGACAGAAAAAGGTGCCTTTAGTAAATGTCAAATGCCGTTAACCAAAGCAAGTGTTATTATGGAGAAAGATATTTATCGCAATGAGAGGTAGATATTTCCTAGGGTTATATACAGAATAGGTCTAATTTTGCCTATCAATTATCAAAAGCAAACCTAATAACTTAGCTAAATTACTCCTACTCCTGTTCTAGCTATATATAGAAAATGGAATATGTGAAATGATATTTCCAATGGAACCATCTATTCATTTTTATTCCTAGCCTTATGAAGTTTCCAAACATCAGTGTAAAGAACCAACTTTTCCTTGGATCGTAAATGTTGGCCGTGGAATAAGAATATATAATCTCAGCTGGAATTATGTATGATTTTCCTTTCTCATGAGAACTTATTTCCAACTGGATACCTATTGGATCATAAAAATTAGGATGAATTTCTGTTATGGATTGATGATCTCGTAATAGGAAGGATAACAAGTCAGGTTGTGAAGATGATTCTTGAGTTTCAATGGCTCGTAACCTATTGTTTGCTAACGCTGAGCTTTTAGCGATTCCGTTTGAAACGAAAGTTGCCATATATAAATCGCTAAAACACAGTCTATCAAAAGTTCGAAAATTTAAAACGAAATCGGATTTTGTACAAAATGAGTGCGAGTGAGAAAGAAAGGAATGACTATTTGTACAGATAGTGTTACAGTAAAACTAGGATTTACTTGTAACATCTTGCTCCTCACAAGAACTGGCCGGATCTTTTAAATCAGGAGATGAGTTATGAGTGCGAAGAGGTATGGAGCTTTCCTCATGATATGAATCATAGATCGGGGTATTGCCTTGGATGGTAGAATCATGCAAATGATCTTTTACTTTGAAATGAGGGTCGACTGATATGATTTCTGATTTAGGATGTCTCTCATTATCTGAACCTAGTTGAGTTACTTGGGATAACTCAACGACATCATCGTTGTCAAAGTAACTATCACAAATGATTTTACAGATTTCCCTAGGCTTCTCTTTTTCATTATATATTTTCAGACAAGGGAGGTCAAGCGGCTCTTGTTTGACATTGGTCAAAGGATGTGCTAAAGTTGTCTCTTTATCTTGAAAACCTAATGATGAGTCATTTGAATAACCCTCTGTGTTTTTTGAGATATCTTTAATATTGAGAGGGGAGAAATTATCATCACTAAAAACATCGGGATAAAGAGAAAAATGCGAATCTGGAACAATGCATTTGAAAACATCATAAAAAATACTTTGTTCATCATATTCATCATAAACATCGGGCTTTAGATCATACCTTTGTGCGCTGATACTTTTTGAAAGAGAAATAGTTTGTTGTTCTAACCTTGGCATCTGCATTCGTTGATTTGTAACGATATTGTCTGACTTTGTATCCGAGTCATCTCCTGGTTCCAAGGTAGTTTTTCTTTCAGCATTCCCGTTTTTGTCTTCTGGCGCTAGAGCATACATGACTCCTAGGCTTTGCAGATTTTCTTCATTATGGATGATTTGTGTATTCAACTTGGAATCCTCATTCATATTAGAAGAAAATGAAACAAAGGTTGAACTAATTTCTGCTTGATCAGACATAGGAGGTAGGGAATACTCATCATAATCTGAAGATTCTTCATCCGTGAGCTCACTCTCAAGATCATACTTTAGACATTTAAGATGAAATCACATATTAAAATCCCTCACGGATTCGTCTTGCTTTCGTAGATAATCAATTTCATCATATACCTGGTCGTAGTCATAACAATCAAATTCCAAAATGAAAGTTTTGACAAATTGGTCCCAGCTGTAAATTGATGCAACTGGGAGGGTTCTGCACCATTTTCTAGCTTCTGCTGTGAATGTAAGAGTAAAAATCCTGCACAAAACGCCTTCATCAATTCTCTGGATATCAGAACCTGAAACCTTTTGAATAAACTGAAGGGCCTGATTAAAGGCAGAAGAATTATTCTTATCATTGAATTTTACCTGAGACAATAGTCTTACCACATCTGGTGGAGTGTTGGAAGAGGTAGGAACATGGGTGCAACTCCAAATGGGAATTTTATGAGTAGCCATCCTGATTCAAATTTTACAATTTGGAAATCATTCCAACAGACACTATGTTCAGACCCTCCTTCTAGCGCCGAATATGTTGAGGGCCCAGAAATCGGGTCGACAACAAGGGGGATACCCACCCGGTCCGGAACTTGGTTGGAAGCTCCTTGTCCGTTTGGTATAGCGGGTCCGACTGGGGATAATGGGACCAGTTTCCCAATCTAAGGGGTGTGTGTGTGTGTGTGTAGAGTTTGATGATGTTGATCTGGAAGTATTTTTAAGCTAATTTAATTCTAACTTCTAAACTGATTCTATGCTATTGTAATCTAATGAAAACAACACATCTAATCTACGCTAACCCGGGGTATATTTCTTCTATTATGCGATCCAAAAAGATTTCGAACAATAACTGGTAATAAAGATCATTCAGCTATCATAAGAATATAAATCAATTAAGATAAACCATTCTGCATAAGAAGTTAGGCAAAACAGTTGTGAACAGCATATCGCATAATAAGTTATTCATATGTCAAACACAAATATAATGACTCCACCGTACAGAAGTGCCAAATGGTAACCCACACATTCATATATTAACATATAAACAACTAAAACTGCATATCACTCTAAGAATATAAGCAGAAATTGGTCAAGAGATAAAAGTACCATTTATGACTGATTTCACTCACAAACTTCAAGCAATAACGATTTATCTCTACTTGTTCTAATATCTACCAAGAGTACAGAAGTGCAACATTAGTAGCAGACATTAAAATGCAAACATAAATAAATCTCGATCCATCCATTTATCAAAACCTCCTCTGAGGGTGCAGAAGTGCATGTTCCGAGGACAAGTTTTTGACAAATTTCTGGACCCTTCTCTAAATGCATGAGAAGGGTTAAAATACTACTTCCTAATTCTAATAATAGTATTATTACAAAATTTAGGATGCCTTTTTCAAATGACCGTCCTTTTTCTAATCTAGTTGAAGGAAAAAAAACAACATTCTAAATGAAGTCACTTATGAACTTGGTCCTTAAAGTTGCAAGTGTTCAGCATAGGCTTGAGAAGAGTCGGCTGACTGGTTTCTGCGCTGAGCTGGGCTGCGAAAACGGCATCTACGAGAGTTGGCGCTACCTTTTCGGCTGCGTTTGTAATGCATTTCACCGTCATCCACTGGCTGTGCAGTTTAACCAAGTACGTCCAGTAACATTCCCAATTCAACCTAGACAATGCCAGGATTGCTTTCCCTTTTGCCTGCACTTTCTGCCTCCATTCTGTTTCTAGTTGCGACTTGTTTGGTAGGTACCCCGGGGTGGTCTCTGCAATTAAATTGGCCCTGTGTAAATTCTCGTTTACACAGTCGATAAGAATACTCGCCTGAGTTTCCGCTGTCTCTGCTGCTTGCTTCGCCTGCCTGAATTGATCGTCCCATTTATTAAAGAGCAACTCCTTATGATTTTCATTTATCCTGGGTGCACCTGCTCTTTTGCCTTCATCATCATCTTGCCAAGTTAAATATTCTGTCACCCTCCTATCATTCTGATCATAGTCGCTCCGCAAGTCCACCACTTGACTGGTGATTTTGTCGCTTAGCTCACAATAGTGCCTCCACTGTGATATTTTACGTCCCAACTCTTCCTGTTGCTGCAGTAGTTGCTCGTTCAAGCCAATAGATTCCGAAATGAATTCTGCCAGCTTGGACTCATCTTTATGCATTTCTTGTAAAGTCTGCAATTGTTTTTCTTTCTCTTCAAGACTCCTTTGATAGCCTATCTGTATTTGTTGAAAGTCTTCCTGTAGTTTCTCGAGCTGTCTGGAAGCTTCAGTGTTAGCGTTGGCTTGTTGCAACTGTTGTTGTAGTAGTTGTATATGATTTTCTTGTTCCTTCAATAGTTTCTGAACTTCCGAGGCCTTTTCAGTAGTTGCAGAAACATATGCTCCTGCAATCTGAGACAGCTTTGTGAGATTTTCAGTCGGATTATTATTGGGGTCTTTCCATAAGACGTCCAAATGTTCAGCATCTTGAGACAGTGTATTCTCCAGTTTTCTTTTCTTTCTCTGTCTCCTTACAACTGCTTTGTGTTGGGGACTATAAAATACATCCAGTGGGGGAATTTCTTCTACGTTAAGTAGAAGCTCTGAAGGTGGAGCGATAGGAAGGTGTTTTGCTTCTGCGGCACTACTGACTACGGTCGAAACCACTTCTTGCACCACCTGTGTATTATTCACATGTGTTTTCGGGGCTTGTCCTTCAAGATTGATCAATTCATTGAAGTTTTCCCACTCTTTATCTAGCTCTGTTGTGACAAGTGGTGCTTCGATGATAGGAGGGGGAAGATTCCTTGGTGGGGAGGCGATAACTTGTTGTTGAGACATTGCACTTGACTGAGCTGTATCTTTGGTTGTTTCTTCGTTTTTTCCTTGGTCATGAACAGACTCTTCAGGATGCTCAGATACTTCTTGCACGGCATTGGACTTAGATCTGGAAGTGCTAGAGTTTTCACTGAGGCTGATGCTTGGAGTTGGTTCTCTAGCAGGCAGTCGCAGCTTCTCTAGCGGAATGCTGGCAAGCCTTCTTTCTCTGTATAACGTGAATTTTTGGAGGTCACCTGGAGACAACCTCGACTGAGCTTCCCGCAAAATTTCTTGGAGCGAACTCTTATTCTGAAACAAATCATCAAATAAATCTTTCTTTCCAGAGAACACTCTTATCTTGACATTCGTTGTGAATTCTTGGGCCACATTATTTGGGTCGAATGGCCTCGCTGGGAATTTAAATAATTGAAGACACGTCACATTCTCCACTTCGCCAAAAGTGTGTCCTACATCGAACAAAGAGAAGGCCCCACAAGTTATGGGAAATTGAGGCCATATGGCCTTCTTCTTGTCCTTTAGTTCTTTAGTTAGGCTGCCTTCAGAACAGGTTTGATAAGCGATTTCCCGAGCCAAAAGTTTATCAGGGACATATAAGGGTAGGACATGTGGAGGTACAGTGCTTCCAAAAATTATAATGTAAGTAAACCATTCTTCCCCAAACCATCTTGAGACTGGGATGATGTCAATTTGGACTCGGGAGAGCACCTTGGGGGGTCTTTATCATACATCATTCTATATAGAGGCAAAATAAGCCCATGGCAAATCTGGTAAAAGTGAGGGGCAAACTGGGAATCCCATAATACCTTATGATAAACATGGATGGGCAATGGGTCTTGGGTAGTCCATTTCCAACCCATAATAGGGAATTTAGATACAAGACAAACAAAATCCATAATATAGGCAGACAGATAAAAAGGAGGATAGACCCTTTGAGACAAGGATCTCTTAGGCCGGTAATTGAGAACAGCCGTGTATAGAGTATTAGAAAGGATTTTGGCCCAATCTAGGATGTCGGCGTTAGTGGAAGCATCAATTAATGGTAACCATTCAGATGAAAACTTATTGATATCTGGCATCCCAAATAACCTACAGAGCATGGCCGCAGCAAAACAATATGGAGAGGTGAGAGAACCAGTGTTTTACATACCGTTTTTATCCTTTTTTAGCGGCTCGTCTCTTCTAGACCATTCTTTAGTAGTATCTGATAGATCTGGATTCTCCGCCGTGAACTTCCTAACAAATTGTGCGTTATAGGTCACTTGGGGTTCTAGAAGATGATACATAAGCTTCAAATCTTGCGCAGCAAACGATCCGACGAGCCCATGTCCATGAACTTTGAATTGTCTGTTGTTCAAGTCTGCATCATCTAGTATCCACTTGATCATGTCTGTATATGGTAGAATTTTGGGTCTTGCCGCTATTCTGTGAAGGAATGAACATGCTAGGTCCTCTAAGGACACCTCAGAAGAGCGTGGTGCACCTGCGACAGCAGCAACCTTCATTATTCTAGGTTTTTCCTCTTCTAGCAGCCTGTACATGCCTTCCCATGTTGATATCCCTGCGTCTCTATTACAGGTTGTGTCTATGTACAGGGGCGCCATCTCCTTAGTCTTCTCCCTTGCTTCGGAGCCTTGAGCTTTATTTTTCTTTCCCATTTCTCTTTACGTTTCTGTCTGAGTCGTCTTAGCTCTTTGTTCCTGTAGATTACGAGTGAAATGGAAATGACTGATCCAAAAAGGTGATGGGAGAGCTTTAAATGCAACAGATCAATCAAACATGCCACCTTACGTGAAGTAAATCTCTAGCAAGGCATGCGTCTTTAACCCATTTAATAACTGACAACTAATTCATTTACTATCATTAAAAGCGCATAATTTCGGGTTAGATTATGGTAAGTGGCTTTTCTTTGAATGGCGTGCCCGAAGGATTCGTACTGGAGTGATTTATGATTTGCTGACACAACCTCGCATGTCACGCGATCGCTAATCGCATCATCGCAAATCGCAGAATTTTGATGTTTGTCAAATCTGTTGCTCACTTCTGCGATATGCGATCTAGCGATCGGCGTTATCGCAGATCGGTGAATATTTAAGCTTTTCTTTATGGGCGCTACTTTGCTTGGATGCGATTTTATTGTTAACACGAGGATCGTGCGCATATCGATTTTTTAAAGAGAAATGAAGATATTTCCTATCTTTTTGCAACGCGACTTTGAAGATTTTCTTCTCATCATAAACTTAGGCTTAAAATATCCAAGAGGCTTTTCATAAGCGTATGATTGTAACCATAAGAAGAAACTCTTGCTTTTCCTAAAAATTAACTAGGGGTCCCCATTCATTCAAGTATCTTGATTGACACTTAAATGAACAAAGGGGGGGTGTTGCTGGCCACAACAGGGTGGAAGGTGGATTAAGGTTGGAATGAGGTTTTAGGGAACCTAAGGTCTACAATGAATCACCAGGAGAGAGAAAGATTATTGGGTTTGCTCAAGAAGAGAGGAAGAAGTTCCATAAAAAATGAAGGAAACTAGGGTAGAATTGAGGTGAGGTTTGGGAGACCTATAAGGAATGGATCAAATGGAGGGTGTGATTGCTGGTAAGCTGGCCTACTACTGGAAGATATTTGCTACATAGAAACTAACAGTCAACCAAGAAAATCAAGCACCTAATGAAATGAGTGCATCCAAGGAAAAATAGAGTTTTGCATTAAAATGGCCTAAACTATGATGTATAGAAGGAAATTTTGGGAAATGTTGTAAGAAATGAAAGCATGCAAAAGGACTATTGAAAATAAGAAAGTGAACATGATAAAGAAGATCTAAAGCAAAGAAAAATTGGACTATCAACCTGCTAGAGAGTTGCAAACACTAGAAGTCCTAGGAGTGAGGAAAATCTGTGTTTTTGGGGCAGCAAGAGAGTATTTGCCTCAAATCATGGTCCCAAAGGGAGGAAGAGAGGCCAAGGAATTTTTTGCTAGCCATTTTAATCTTCTATAATCACTGCTTAACCTTCTACAGAAAGCACAAATGGAAGCAAGCTACTAAATCATCAAAAGCAACCTATTCTTAACCATAAGAGAAATACATCTAACAGCAAACTAATCTACAAACTAAAGTAAAGCATAAAAATACAGGTAAAGAGAAGCTTGGATGCTTGGGTTAGGCCCTAACCCAAGAGCTTCAGCCCTATGAGGTAACCCAGTGCTAGCTCAAAAAGGATTCCATCTTCATTATCAAAAAATAGCAAGATTACATAAAACTGCCATAAAATAATAAGCTTGAAATTTGAGCATCAATTACACAAGCAAAAAAAAGTCGACCCTAGTGAGGCCCTAGGCCTCTCTACTTATATATCTGAATCTACCAATAGCTTCCTTAAAATTATGGAGGATTGGCTTCAAAAACTCGAGATAACTATTAATCATCTTCCACTTGCTCAACTGCCTTCTAGTGCATGATTTGGTTGCTTGTACTTTGAGCTAAATTAAGGGGAATTCAAAGTGAGGAGAAATAAATGAGAGGGACTCCCTCCTATAAGTCCTCTCCTCTGTTTACTTCAAGTTATTGTTGTAGTTTTACCACTAGATCCTTGACTTTGACCTCGAAATCCATCAATAATCTACATTAAATACATGTTAGACCACATGGCATAATAACTAACTCAACTCACCCTATAAGCATAAATATAATCATAAAATCATACAATAAGTTAAGAGAACAGTTGATTTGACAAGGTTAGGAGGTAAAATAAGCCCATATAATTACCCATTTATGAGGCTCATCACTTGTGCCTCAGGTCTTAACGACATCAGCCCTCCTCCCGCCAAGTAATTCGCGAACACTGGATAGTGGTCCTTATCATGCCCCTGGCCTTTGCATTTTCTGCACCATACCTCCTCGCGCACCTTTGGTCGAAGTGTCCTGTCCTGTTTCAAACTCTGCATCTCCAGACACATATTTTGCAGTTGCACATGGATTTTTTGGACTCCCAGACCAGGTTCTTGTATAGGGGTCTCATGCAATCTCATTGCCATCTCCAAAGCTTCGGCCTAGGTGGAAAGCTTTTGATGTGACAACGTCATCCTTAAATGCAGTGTTAGTGATGCTACAAACCATGTGTGGTGTTGTCCATCCATCAAAGTCATGTTGGCCTCGCGAATCATACTCTTCAGTCTTTGGTCTAAATCCCAGGGGGTCTTGCTCAGGAGCATCGCGATCTCCTTAAACCCGATAATTGATTGTGTCTTCGACTTTGGCCTGCTAAATTCCCTGTATAGTGCGATCTGGATTTTTGTGATTCTTGCGTTTTCTTGGTCATTATAATTCTTAATGTTCCATGTTAATGCATGATCCTGCAATGTGCTTACCAGCGTAGCCTTCTTGATATTGTCATCCACGACTCCTTGTGCTTCCCATACCGCCCTTACCACGAACCAGAATTGGTCCGTATCTTCATTCCCTACTCCTCTGAATACTCGTAGGTTGATCGCACTTGCTGTACTGAACTATGGTGGTGGCAGAGGTGGGGAGGGTGGATATGGAGGTGAGGAGGGTGAAATAGGTGGTGGTGTAGGTGGAGGTGGTAAGGGGAAACTTTCGTGAGCTCTTCCTCGCTCTCCTGGGAGGATGAAATTAAGGGACTGGTTTCTAATTCTTCACTACCTCCGCTTATGTATATCTTCCCACTTCACGTAGTCCCAAAAATTAATTTATTCACATAACCTACTTTTCACACAATAGCATCTTAATCTAAGTGTTCAGAGATTTAATATACTGACCTCATAGTCCTTTGAGGAAGCGTCGCTTTGCCTCATTATAGCTGACAGTCATATCTACTGTGAACTCAGTGATAAATCCTCCTATAATTCGATCAAGCCAATGGTCCACAGCTTGCACGATCTTACCTCTTGACGCTTATAGTATGCACACTAATTCTGGAGTCCACACGATTGGTTTGTCGAGCCTACACCTTCCCTGACTATTTTCTAGCTTCGCAATCCACTCATACAACTCAGAAGGAAAGGATCCAAAGAAAATTTCGTGGATTTCCGCATACAAGTAGCGCTCCAACCACTGTTCCTTAGATACTTATGGATTCCTATTTTCTTGCACCACGAACTCATGAATCTTCTTGTCCAACCACCCTTCAATTTCTTCTTTTGTTGGGTTCTAGTGACACAACATCAGACATCCCTTATGCAGATCCCAATCATGTTAATGGAACCATTTTTTGGCTTGTATGGGCCTGACCCAGGTTCAGAGTTGATTTAGCCAAACAAATCTCAGTACTACTGGCCCTTTTGGTAATAGTCCACCCTTTTGACTGAGGTCTCACCTTGCGCACACGTCACTATGTGCACCTATCAGTACCTTGCAGCCTGCAATTCTGCCTTCACACAACCCTGTTTGAGGTGTGATCCATGTTATTACCCAAGTTCCTTACTATTAATCTGATATTATCTGTTTACTTAACTTATCTATGTGAGCCGAATTATACTTAACAGTGTTCAGTATTCATATAAGTGCACGCAATAAACAAAACAGTATAAATGCATAGAAAATAATACAAAAGCAGATACACAATATTTGGAATCAAAATTCTCTTTATTATTCTCCTTCCTGGGTTACATACTCAACTCCGCCTTGCGCACTCAGCTGCAGGGGTCCGCGCACTTAGCTGCAGACTCTACTAAGCCTTTGCGCACTTAGCTGCAGAGCCTCTTCCTACTACTATGACCCAAGACACTTAGACTTCTTCTCTATCCGATATCTTCTAGACTTCATCCATGTTCATCTATCTCTAATTACCTTTACAACTTAGAGCCTCACTCTATTTATACAATCCCATGGTCTGCAGACCATGGGTAGGCCAACATGACATTACATTACATTACAAAATTTAGGGCGAACAACCCTATGACTCAATGTACATTTTGCACTCCATGCACACAATTCGTGGAGTCTTACAACATATTTGACCAAAACTTGGGCTTTGAGCCCCAAAACATGTTGTGGGGGGATTCCATGCCCAAAAACAAACAATACATGTCAATCCTAACCCGCCAGATTAGACCACATGGAGTCTCTAACCGCAGTGGGTTCATGTGATCAAATGTGTGTAAACCGTTGGAGTTGTTAATCGCCTAGCTTGGATTTAACCACAGCAACTACCGTGGTGGAGACTATTACATGTGAACAAAATTTGATATCCATCGAGGTTAGCCGTAACCGTAGTCCCTAACTACATCGAAACCGCTAGGGTAAGCTGCAACGGTCAGAGGTAAGTGGACACATGCAAAACCGTCAAAGTAATGGTAGCCGAAACCGCCGAGGAAAGACCGCAGAGGTGGCAGTTGGTGGTTAGACCATCACCTATTCACATGGGCGATCAACCTCCTCCACCCAGTCAGTAAGCCGCCAACAGCTATGGTTTAATACAAAGTCTTTTTAAGGGTTTTGTTAAGTTTTTTTGCTATTATTAATATAACCACCATTTAACCCTATCCTGAGGAGTCAAGACATGAAAGGATTGAGTATCAACCTATCCAAATCAAGCCTATTCATGCTTATCTTAGTCATGGGAGCCTCGAGTGTACCTGCAGGGCTATAAGAGGTATTTTTTGCTCATTGAAGTAAAGGAGAGTGGTTTTTGGATTTTGTATGCAGGTTTTGGAGATCATAGTCATTTTTGTTTTCAGTGTAACAGGAGCATCCGGAGTCGGAATTGAGAACCGTGATAGGTGTTGGAAAGCGGGTTCAGAGAGCTATCCTTTGACAGTGACTAGAAGTTCCTACCTACACATTCAATTTGGTTAAATATCTATGTAATTGACCTCTTTTGTTTCAATCCTAATAAAGCGGTTGCCCATCTTGAAAGCGGACCCGAAGATGTAGTCCATCAGGGACGAAATCTGTAATCAATTTTGTTGTCTGGTATTGTTGTGTATTTGTTGTTTTCATTACTGTTTTGAATCTTACTTATGTTTTATCAACTGTCGTAAAGTCTTTCTTCTCAAGCAGTTCTCTCGATTTTCGCATTTTCAGTTAACAATCAATTCATTAATGGTTAATCAATTCTACATCAATTTTAACTTATGATCATTTTAGATCATGAACACATAAAATCAATCTAAAACTACTAAATTAGTAGTTTATATTGATTAATGATGAACATAAATAAAATGAATATATGATTAAATTAGTCATTTATAATGAGTATTAATGAAAGCAAATGAAATGAATATAAACTACTAAATTAGTCATTTATATAATGAATATGAAACTACCAAAAAAATATAAATGACTACTACAAATGATAAATTTGTGATTACAAATGACGACTAAATTTTGCATATATATGACTATTAGTAGCTAATTTACAGTATCTTATAACATGACCAAAATTTAGTCATATTATTGGTTTATAACAATGACTAAGATTTGCATATATATCACTATTAGTAGCTAATTTACAGTATCTTATAACACAACCAACATTTTGGTCATATTTCTTTGGTCATTCATTGGTTTTCTTAGGTGATCATACAGTAATATATTTTGTTGTATATTTGGTCATTAATTGTGGCAATTAATAACTAAATTAATGACTAAATTTATGACTAAATATACTACTAGATGATAAAATTGAGACAACCAATTAATGACTAAGCTAAAAATGACTAAAAGTTTGTCGCGTAACAAGATATTGTAAATTAGCTAATTGGTCCCTGACTGAAAAAATAATCATTTATATGAAAATTTTAGTCATTTTTTAAGTAAATAGTTAACCATTTTGTACTAGTGACAACAACAACAACCACAACATCAACAGGAACTTGAAACACATGAGAGTGGTGTTAGACGATCTACCAGGATAAGTGGACCCCCTAAATGATACTCTCTTTCATTATATTATGTATTGTTGACTAATTCTAGTGAACCACAAAGATATGAAGAGAAATGCAGGTAGAAACCAGGAATAAGTGGGAGAGGGCCATGGAAGAAGAGATGGAATCCTTGATGCATAACCAAATGTGGGACTTAGTCAAGTTGCCTGCAGGTAAAACAACATTTCAGAATAAATGGGTTTACAGGTTGAAGGAAGAATATGGAGGTAAACAGAGGTATAAGGCTAGACTTGTGGTGAATGGGTTTGCACAAAAGAAAGGTATATACTTTGATGAATGTTTTTCTCCTATTGTTAAAATGACTTCAATCATAACTATTTTAAGTCTGGTGGTAGTAGAAGATTTGCATCTTGAGCAGTTAGATGTAAATATAACCTTTCTCCATGGGGATCTGGAGGAAGAAATATATATGCAGCAGCCACAAGGGTATGAGGTCAAAGGGAAGGAGATGTTAGTGAGAAAATTGAAGAAGAGTTTGTATGGCTTAAAATAGACTCCAAGGAAGTGGTATCTAAAATTTGATAGGTTTATATCTGAACAAGGTTATACTAGATTTCACTCTCACCATTATGTTTATCTTAAAAAGCAAAATGATGGCAGTTATATTATATTGTTATTTTATGCGGATGACATGCTTGTTGTAGGGTCTAACATGCAGGAAATAAATATGCTCAACTGGAAAATTCATTTGCAATGAAGGATTTAGGTGCTACAAAACAAATCCTTGGTATGAGAATAACTAGAAAGGAAAAAACGTACATTAATGGTGTCTCAAAGTGAGTACATTCAAAAGGCGTTGGAAAGATTTAATATGCAAAATGCAAACCAATGAGTAAGCCTTTGGCTATCCATTTCAAATTAAGGAGATGTGTCCCGATAACTAAGAAGAGATGGATTATATGTCTAAAGTTACATATGCATCAGAAGTTGGAAGCTTAATGTATGCAATGGTCTGCAAAAGGCTTGATATTGCACATGGAGTGGGAATTATAAGCAGGTACATGAACAATCTAGGAAAATAACATTAGATGGAAGTGAAATGGATTCTCATGTATTTGAGAGGTACCACAAATCAAGCATTATGCTTTGGTGGTTCAAACATTACTCTATAGGGATATGTCGATGCAGATATGGTAGGTGATAGAGATAACAGGAGGAGTGCCACAGGGTATGTGTTTACTTTAGGTGGAATAGTTGTTACTTTGGTTTCAAAATTGCAAAACATTATTGCACTTTCAACAACGGAAGTAGAGTATGTTGCTCATTAGAGGAAATTTCACCCTAAAAGTGGCCTCCTAAGGAAAAATAATAAAATAATAGTTAAAATAATAAAATAAGGGTTATGAGTTTTGGAGGGAAAAGAATAAAACTACTTTTTTAATTGTATTTTTGGCTTATCTCGTTATAGGTTTACTCAAATTTCAAGTGTAGACACTAGTTGGATACAAAATTAAATTCCACATCTAACGAGTACCCATTATGCATACTTTTGAAGAGACCCGCATTGATAAAAATTGAATATACATTAAAAAAACCGTGTTGAACACACTTATTTAATGTATCTTAATTTTTTTATCAATGTGGTTCTCCTCAAAAGTATGCATAATAGGTACTCATTGGATGTAGAATTTAATTATGTATCCAATGAGTGTCTACACTTGAAATTTGAGTAAACATATAAGGAGATAAGCCAAAAATACAATTAAAATATATATATATATATATATATATATATATATATATATATATATATATATATATATATATATATATATATATATATATATATATCTATATATATATATATATAGTTTTTATTATTTTCCCTCCAAAATATTTACATTTACCCCTTTTTAAATTTAAAGGATTTTGATTGGTTTACATATTATGACATGGAAATTGCATGAAAATTTCATGGGCACTTTTAGGCTGAAATTTCCTCGAATGGCTACAGAGGCTAGTAAAGAAATGATTTGGTTATAAAGGTTTATGGATGAATTGGGCAAAAAGTAGGAGATGGGAAAGTTATACAGTGAAATGCAGAGTGTCATTCATCTTGAAAATAACTCATCATTTCATTCCAAGGCTAAACATATACAACTCAAGTACCATTTCATATGGTTAGTGTTGAAAGATGGACAGTTGAAGCTGGAAAAAATACACACTAGCCAGAATCTTGCAGATATGTTAACAAAAGTTGTAACCATGGAGAAATTGAGATTCTGATCAGTTTCAATTAGTCATCATGTATGAGGGTGAAGATGGAAAATAGCCATATCCAAAGTGGAAGCATTTTCCAACAATTGAAGCAGTGGTGGAGTTACTATAATTAGTCTCCAAGTGGGAGATTATTGGGTGTGGAGCCTGATTATCTTACCAATTCAGAGGTCTTGTTTATAGCTGGATGTATATCCTAGGTAGATTGTACACCCCTCCAAGTGGGGGGGTCTGGGGGGGAACATCCCTCCCATTTGGGGGGTACTGCGGCTAGAGGGACCCCAATCAGGATTCAAGGGAAATGACCCCGAAGCTAAAAATAGATGAAAAAATGCCTTGTAAAATATTGTAATTTCGTAGTCAATTTGGGTTGTTCATTAGGCAGATGATCTGATGGTAGAGGTTATGTTGATTTAGGTTTTTTTCCCTAGAAGGCGACCATCGGTTTATATGAGGGAATTGTATTGCAATAGTGTATTATTATTTTGAGTGAGAAAGGAACAGGGGACTGTGTGAGAGAAAAGAGGAAATTACAGTGGATCTCTTATAGGTTGTATCTCTTCATTTTGCTCGACAATATAAAATGAAGGATTGGTTGTTTCTCCATGGACATATCCCAAATTGGGTGAACCGTGTATATCTATGTCTCTCTTGTTTTATGTTTTTTTGTATTTGTGTTTCTGCAATATTTTATGTATTTCATTACACTGTAAATTAATTTATAACAACTCTTTTAGATTTATTAACTTTATTGCATGAACTTTTAAACCAGGGTTGTTACAAGAAATAAGGCCCAAAACATTTTGCATGTAGAAGGTTTGAAAACAACCTCTTGAGTTTTAGTAAAATGTGTGATTAAGGGTATGATCTCACATTTAGTTCCAAAAAATGTGAAATTCGAAATGTTGATACAAGAAAATTGATGGCAAAGGATAACATATCTTGGTAAATGTGTACATTATTGATGGAACAGAAGGATAAAAATGTTGTATGGGAAAGATAGACAAGAGTTGGCTATGTCATAGAAGCTTGGGACACATCAGTTTTGATAATCTGGTAACGATTACTAAAACATGTGTTGCAAATGCAACAAAATCCTGATTTAATTTTTCCCTCGAATTAAATTAGGAACAAAATTGTAGTTCCACATCACATGATAACTTGTATTAGTTAACTAAGTTAATTTGACTTAGTTGGCTCAGATAGTTCAAGTTGAGGGTCTAAATTGATTCATGTAAATTATCTCCTACATTATAAGAGCCTTGGTTCAGTTTATTGAGTTGTAATTGATTAATTCAGTTTAACTGAGTTAAAGTTAGTTAAACTAGTTCCAACTATTGGAGGAACTAGTGGGAGGTCTAGTAGTGTGGTGATGCCTACAGTGATCATCCAATTAACTGATGATTCACTGATAAATAACTCATGCATGTCAGATTTGAGAGTTACCCAGTTGGGATTGGAGTTCAGGGACAGTGTACTATCAATTGTATAATCATCTAAATTGTACAGGCGGTGCATGCAGTCATAAGAAGGCCTATGAGGATTGTGTATTTCATATTGAGACTTTTCCCTAATTAATAGGGGGATAATTCCCAAGGAAATAGTGCAAGGAGGTAGGAGCTTGGAAGGCTAGGAAATAGGCTAAGTGTTGTCCAAAGTCAGTCTAGGAAGTTGTGAGACAGATAGAGATAGTGCAGAGGTTTCTCGGGCTTGAGAAAAGCATTGTAATCTTCTCATATTTTATGAATAATGCAATATATAGATAGCAAGGGTTTTTAGTTGTGGATTTCCCCAAGAAATCATTGTGTAATGCTTTGATTGAATTAATTCTCTTGTAGGCTTCATGATTTCTCGATCGATTAATTGTTTGTGTTGATGAGTAGAGTAGATTCAAGTCTTTTATTTTATAAAGTTACATAAACATTTTGAATCTACAATGAATTTCTACATGGTATCTATTAGCACTCCAGGAAACTCTCCTAGGTTGTAAATCGGAGATGCCTGGTAACATGTAATCTTCAATATTTGTCTCTAAACTATTGGAATGAAATATGATTTGGATCAAGCTAGACAACCATTTCAACTCTGTTTTTACTCAAGACATGCATGAGCACCCCCAGACTACAAGGCTTTAGACCACCAATCACTCACAGTTTAAGGAATAGGTGAATATGGAGAATACTGACCACACCAACAGATGCTATGAGACCATGTGATGGCCGGCTGCAACCAGTAAAAAGTTCTGCAAATCTATTTCCTAATACACAGAGAAGATGACAGCTCTCTGGCACTAAGATAATAGAAACCTGCATAACACATTCAATGATACATACTAGATTCTAACACAGAGGTGGGATGACACCCCTCAAATGCTAAATATCAAGAGCACATGAAAAATGCATAACAAGCACAGCCTAGAACAGAGAAGAAGTGGAGAGTGAGCAATTAACAGCAAAAGAAGCTTGTATTAACTGAAAATGAAGATGAAAAGCTTGAGTAGCAAAGTCTCAATAGTCTCCAGAAGTTGAACCTCTATTACATCTTACTAACAGCTATTTATAGCTTGTTTACAATGCTCCTGAGCTCTCTAGAAGGCTCAAAGTCTTAATCTTCCTGATCCGTTCCCTAACTGTTTGATTCCCTCTATCGGCAAGCATGGCTCGGTGGTTTCTTCTTCTAACAGAAGACTAACCATATTCAGATATTTTAGGCTGTGTTGGCAGGGAGCTCTCTCATGCCAGATATGCTCCATAATTGATTCTGTTGGTTTGCTGAGCTATGCTGTCGATGCCCATGATTGCTTCTCGGCCTCTGTCTCCTGGAAGTTATTTCCCAGCCTTTGTTTATGTGATAGAATGGGTCTTTGGGCCTCTGTTATCTTTCTCAAGAAGGTGGAGTGTTGTCTGAAAGAAGCTCCATAGCTGATAACTGCATTGATCTGCTCGAAGCACATCTTCTTTCCCTCGGCCATACTGTTCGTGGAGTGAATTTGTTGAGGAGGAAATGCACCTGGCACCAGAAATTGACTACCTTCGTCCTTTCAGGAGCATAGAATGGTTACAGTACATGGATTGTACAGTGGGCGGAGTGGTCGGATGGCAGAGAAATATCAGTCATTGGATAGGACAGATAAATGGTTGAGATGAGTCAACCAAAGATTGGAGGAGGCGGGATGATCACAGGGCGTTGGATCTCAGGTGGGCAGATCCAACGGTCATCGGGCGCGGAAGCTTCACGGACATTATCGGGTGGGGAGAGCGGGCTTGAGTGGTAGGCAGTATTGCTCACACCGCTATTAGGGGTCGGGCAGTAATCGTACACGGGGGAGGGATCCCATTCATCGCACAACGCGTGGCAGATGGGACAGGGTCAAAACCATTTTGATTGCGAGTTAACGAGTGGTTATGTTTTGGCAGTAGGGGAAGTGGATGTTGTCAGATCGCGCGGTAAATGATCGGATGGTGGCCATTAGATCTAGGTCGTGGAGATCAACGGTTGGGGATACAAGGCATATTTATGAAGGCAAGTGGACGTGTAGGCATGGGTTTCATAAAGTTTTGTGTATATTAACGCCCGAGACTCGGAAAGGACTTTAATAGGATTTTCGACGGAAGCATGGGCAATAAAGACCAATGGAGGGTGATGAGGGTAGAGGGGAGTGTGAGGGAAACTACCATAGCCACTCCTTTGAATGTTACCACGAACAAAATACGCATCCAACTTTGGCAAATCACTGTTATATGGTGGAGCTAACACTGGCTCCTTCTGGGGATGAGATCCTCCCTGTGAGGTCTCAAGAACTTGCAGATCAATGCCTTTCCTATGAAAAACAAATTAGCCAAAATTTCTAGTGTTCCATTGGGCATGGAGTCTAACTGAACCTACACTAAAACTGATAAAATAAAATATTTACAACTTTAAGGCCAAAAGACCTTAAACAACATAAATTTTCAGAAAACGCCCATTAACCGGGCCATCAAAAATTGCTTCTCCTCCCATACTTTGCAGGAGGAAGGTATTGTTCCCTTGTACCTGAGAAATAATAAAAGGCCCTATCTAGAAAGCATCAAACTTTCCATGGTTGCCTTTCTTCTCTTTTAGTGCATCCCACTTCAGAACCAAGTCTCCAACCTGAAAATTATCTGATTTTGTCCTCCTATCAAAGGCTTCCTTGATCTTTTTCTGATGTGTTCCAGCCTTTTCAACCAGCTGTTCTCTGATCTGATGTACCTCTGCTAAATCAGTCATCCTTTTTTCCATGTCTTCTTCCTCATTCTACTCTTCTTGTAGGAACTTTGCCACAGGGAGGGTTAATTGTATTGGGAACATGGCCTCAGTACCATATACCAGCTTGAGTGGAGAATTCCCTGTGGATCTCTTAATGGTCACTCTGTCAGCCCAAAGTGCATATTTGAGCTTAGGATCCCAATTATTTTTGTTGTCTTCCAGTAGCTTTTTAATTATCCTTATCAGGCTTTTATTTGAAGATTCCGCTAGACCATTGCCTTGAGGATAATATGAGGTGGAATGAACCAGTTTAATGCCCATTGAATCGCACATATCCACCAATTATTTTTGCCCTGAAGGCTGCTACGTTGTCTGTGACTAATTCATGTGGACAACCAAATCTGGTAAAAATATGCTCTGTCAAAAAATTCATGACCACATTATGATCAGCCTTTCTGGTAGGGATTGCTTCAAACCACTTAGTAAAATAATCAGTGGCTACTAATATCCATCTGTACTGGCCACCGGAATGTGGATTGATTTCTCCAATGAAATCCAAGCCCCACTGCTAAAAAGGTCCTTTTGCATGCATTGGTTTTAAGGGCAGGGACGTCAATTGTTGTTTCCCTTCGAATCTTTGGCACCTGTCACAAGATTTAACAAATGAAAAGACATAGAAAATAAGGTGGGCCAATAGTACCCACCTCTAAGGATCTTGTGGGCTATAGTTTTCCAGTAATGATGTCCTCCACACATGTTGGAATGAAACTTTTGCATAACTTCCATTGACTGTTCTTTGTCCAGAAACCTCAAAAGCATTCCAGATGGGTCCCTCCAATAGAGCAGATTTTCATGGATGCAATATTTTGCTGCCCTGAGTTTAACAGTTCTGGCCTGACTTTGAGTAAGGCCTGGAGGGATTTCTAGCTTCAGAAAGAAATTAGCTATTGCAGAATACTAATCACAAGAATCTAGATTCTCTATCAATGACTGCTTTTCTCCTGGTTCAGCGACTTCCTCTTCTTCTGTTTGACCATTTTTTGAATTCGAACACATGATGTTCATGTCCAATGTTCCGCAATTTTCTTCAGCTAATAGTCTAGCAAGACCCTGACCTCTGACAAGCTTAGTGGGCTTCAGTTCTATATTAAATTCAATTAACTTTGCAATCCATTTAGCCCTTCTTCCATCAACATCAGGTTGTGTTAAGACATCTTTTATTGCAACAGAGGGTACATATGCAACTATTTTGGAATGCAGAATATAAACTCTAAAAGCTTTCAAAGACTTGATAAGAGCTTATGCTTGTTTCTCAATAATATCATACCTCAGCTCAGCATCCCTTAAGGTTTTACTGAAAAATGCCACCAGATGCTCTGAGCCTTCTTCATCTGCTTGCAATAAAGTTGCTGCAAGGGTGTCAATAGAGGCAAAAGAAAATATATGGAACTCCTTGCTGTAATCTGGACTGATTAAAGAGAGAGCCTCCATAATATCTTGTTTAATAGACTCAAATTATTTTCTTACTGCGCTAGTCCATTTGATTTTTGACCCCTTTTTCAACATAGAGATAATATGCTTCACAAGTTCTGCAAAATTTGGGATAAACCTCCTTACAAAATTAATCTTGCCTAGAAAGGACTGGATGTCCTTCTTTGATCTCGGGACAGATAAGGTCTGTATCACTTTTACTCTTTCTGGGTCAATTCGGACACCTGCAGCAGAAACAATATGTCCCAACAACTTGCCTTCTTCTAAAGAAAACTATGACTTCTTAGGATTTACTGAGATCCCAAACCTTCTGCACTTCAAAAACACTTTCTTCAAATGTTGCACATGGTCTTGATGGCTGTTGGAGTATACTGTTATATCATCAAGGTAGATAAGGACAAATTTATCCTTCTCTCCCACAAATGCTATATCCATAGCTCTCTAAAAGGTGGCTCTAGCATTCATCAACCCAAAAGGCATCTTGGAATACATAAAAGTGCCCCAAGGAGTGGTGAATGCAGTCTTCTCTTGATCATCGGATGCACAACAACCTAATTATACCCAGAAAATCCATCCAAGAAAGACATCACTTTGGCTCATGAGACTTTCTGCAGCAAATTCTCCATCTTGGGTAGGGGATAATTGTCTTTCTTTGAGCACTTGTTTAAGTTCCTGAAATGAACACACAGTCTGATTTCTCCACTTTTCTTCCTCACCACAACCAAGTTGGCTACCCATTTCGAATATCTGAGAGGGACTATGATTTTGGCAGCCAACAACTTTTTTATTTCTTTTTCAATGAGAGGGAGGAGCATAGGGTTTATTGGTCTCAGCCTCTGTTTGAAATGTATGGTGTCTTTCTTTAAAGGGATTTTATGCTAGATGATATTCTTATCATATGTTTTCAGGTCACTATATTCCCAGGCGAAGACATCAGCAAATTGCTTCATTAATTTGCAGTATTCAGAACTTTGGTCAGCAGATAGATGAGAAGACAGATTTATGTATCTAGGCTGACCTGGATTCCCTATATCATGCTCATAGACTGCAGATGGATCTTCTTTTTGGGCAGCCTTATAAGCTACATCGTTTTGGTCAAACAGTCTTTCTAGAGGAATTAGACCCTTAGGAATATGATTGTTGGGAAGCTGGACAATGTTATCTTTGCCAATTTTGTTTCTAAGCTGGGATTGGGGGCTTTCTTGCAAGGCTTCATTCTCTTGGTCAATTTGCATTTCAGAAAATTCATCAATGACTTGCAAGAATCTGTTCACTTCATCATCGTCATCCAAAACCTTCCAATGGTGGACATTATCAGGCAAGGATGGTCTATACTTCATTTGGACTTCATAAACTAGTCTGGGAGGCATGGGAGGGATAAACAAGCTAGCAGACACAACAAGGGAATCAGCAAGCTGATTTTTGGTTCTAGGGATATATGAAATACAAAAATTATCAAAAGAATCTTTGAGTCTACATACCTCATATCTGTATGCTTTCAGCCTTGGGTGCTTTGCTTGAAATGTTCTATTTACTTGCTGAATGATCAGATTAGCATCTCTAAACACCTTTATGCTTCTGATTTGTCTCTCTTTAGCTGCATTAAGGCCCAATATCAAAACCTCATACTCGGTTATATTGTTAGTGACTTGAAAAGATAGCTTAAAAGATAGATGTATGCATTCTTCTTCTGGAGATATCAGCACCACCCCTGCTCCTGCAGTCTCCTTGGAACATGCTCCATCAAAGAACATCTCCCAAACCTGACTTCATTGCTCCTCCTCAGCCTGAACAATTGGTTTCTTGAGCTGCAACGAGGCCTTCTGAGATTCTTCAATTTGGAGGATACATGCTCCAAAATCACTGTCCACCACATAAATGGGATGATTAGAAGGATTCTTCTCATCACTGATGATATATGCCAGTTGTGCTTCTCTGTACAATCTTGTGCTTTCTCCTCCAAAAACTAGGACAGTGGCATAAGATAGGTCATTTTGCAATGTCCCACCTAGTCTCTTAATCCAACCTCTGGACAACAGCATGCCAAACTTAGGAGGTACATCTACCATCACAATATCCATCATTATGCTCTTCATGGGCAGCTGAGTTAGGGTAATGGCTAAATATTTAATCAATCTCAGACATTTCACCTTTCTTGAATCAAATGAGAATAGGTTATGATATGGTATGGTGATTTCAAGGCCTAACTCTTCCATGATAGTTTTAGGCATCAGATTGTGACTGGCCCTTGTATCTAGCAGGCAGTTGTGGAGAATTTTGTCATGAATGGTCAAGGAGACATGAAAAGATGGAGAATTATCATTAGCAGGTTGAGTCATTGGAATTAGCACAACGGTAGGCCTATCGTCTTGCAAATTGACAAAGTCAGTGGAAGTTTGTGTGGTTTTCAGCTCAAGAGCTTCAAGGATAGGCTTTCTAAACACTTCACTCTTCACCATTTCTATCAGAGGCACAAATATTTTTAACTTCTGAACTTCTGATTCAAAGGTGAAAGAGGGAGGTAACTTGTCAAAACCTCTTACCTCTTGAACTGGTGCTTTGAGGATGACTGGATCAGCTGTTGGTCTTCTCTGTCTGCTATTCTGTGACTTTGTTTGGACAACAGCTCTTTGGGTAGGATTCTCCTTGACATTATTTTCATTTGACCTCAGCTATATCTTTGTTGCTCCTCAGTTTGTAGAACAGCCTCTCTGTCCCACCTTTGACTGTCTTGCTCCTGTAGCAAAGACTTTTCGTATGCAGCCAATGTCAAAAAGGCAGCACTGCCTTTATCTTCCATACATGAATTTCATCCTCATCTTCAATCTGTTCCTCCTCCATGACTACATTTTGGAAAGGAGCTTTAACTCTTTGATCCTCGTTAGTTTATATACCCTTCTGAATGATTTGCATTTGCTCAATTGTTCTTCTGAATGGATTTGAATTTCTTGGAGCAAATGTATTTGGAAGCCTTACCTTCCCAGAGTTTTTCTCAACCTCTAGCTTAGATATTTTAGCAGCCAATGACTCGATCTTTCTAGTCATTTTATCAAATTTGGGATCTGAAGATGAAGAATAGGGAGAAGAAGCCTCACCTCTCTGCCTCCTTCTATCAGCCATAATGTTAGATTCTACCTCTAGTGTTGCATCTTGCATTTAAGCTAGGGTAGCACATCTTCTTTCTCTCAGCAGCAAACAGAAATCAGAGTCAAAGGCACTGGCATAGGCAAGTTTGGCAGAGGTGGGGGTAGGATTTACCTCAGTTGGTATCTTACTATACATATGATTGAATCTTTTATTAAAATCGGGCAAGGATTCCCCATTTTCCCTCTTCAGGTTTCCAAACTCTGTATGATAGTATAGCAAGTCCTTCTTATCTCCCCAATGTTTTAGGAATGTATCATCTAAAGCTTTGATATCCTCTATAGATCTTGGGGCTTGTTCTCTGAACCATTTTCTAGCCTCCCCATCTAGGCTTTAGACAAAGACTCTCATCCACACATCATCTTCACTAATATCTAGATTATTAGCATAGCCATAAAATGACTCAAGGTGTTCTTCAGCAGTGACACCTTCAATCCCAGTGAACTTAGGCATATACTTTTGATATTCTCCAGTGGGCATAGCATTCAAAGGAATGGGCAGTATTAGGGGTCCATACCTAGCGGCTATGATTCTTTCCATTTTGGTGGGTGCTTGCGGACCTGCCATAACTGTGGTGACTAAAAGAGTACTAGAAGTCTGAATGACAGAAGAGGACGAGTGATTGACGAGACTAAAGGAGTATGGTGAATAGGAGGTGAGGTTCCCTTTGGGCTAACAACAAAAGGAGAAACTAGAGAATAAGGAGCTTTATGAATTTCTAAGGGCTTTTCTTCACTGTTAGTATTAGAATCTGTATTCTCAACATGTATTTGTTCTATTGCAGGATCTTCTTGAAGAGATATAGAATATTGTTTAGGTTTACCTGAACCCAATGCTCCTTTCTATGATACTTTCTTCTCCTTGATGGTCTTTTCTGGTTCAGGTACTGGGTCATCTTGCGATTTCTGAGGATTTCTCCGAGTATGCCTCACAAACTGAGCCAGAATTATGAAGTGGAGTCGCCAAGAGGTTCGGCCTCCAGTAGAGTCACCAGATAGATGGTTACAACCAAAAATGTGCCCAGAATTTGTCTATCATCAAATTTGGGTCTGTGTCATTTCCCAAGGAAGTTTAGCTTCAGTTTCCTCTCCCCGGCAACGACACCAATTTATGTTAGCACTCCAGGAAACTCTCCTAGGTTGTAAATCAGAGATGCCTCGTAACATGTAATCTTCAATATTTTTCTCTGAACTATTGGAATGAAAGATGGTTTGGATCAAGCCAGACAACCATTTCAACTCTGTTTTTACTCAAGACATGCATGAACACCCCCAGACTACAAGGCTTTAGACCACCAATCACTCACAGTTTAAGGAATAAGTGAATATGGAGAATGCTGACTACACCAGCAAATGCTATGAGACCATGTGATGGCCGGCTGCAACCAGTAAAAATGTCTGCAAATCTATTTCCTAATACACAGAAAAGATGACAGCTCTCTGGCACTAAGATAACAGAAACCTGGATAACACATTCAATGATACATACTAGATTCTAACACAGAGGTGGGATGACAGCCCCTCAAATGCTAAATATCAAGAGCACATGAAAAATGCATAACAAGCACAACCTAGAATAGAGAAGAAGTGGAGAGTGAGAAATTAACAGCAAAAGAAGCTTGTATTAATAGAAAATGAAGATGAAAAGCTTGAGTATCAAAGTCTCAATAGTCTCCAGAAGTTGAACCTCTATTACAACTTACTAACAGCTATTTATAGCCTGTTTACAATGCTCCTGAGCTCTCTAGAAGGCTCAGAGTCTTAATCTTCCTTATCCGTTCCCTAACTGTTTGATTCCCTCTATCGGCAGGAATGGCTCGGTGGTTTCTTCTTCTAACAGAAGACTAACCATATTCAGATATTTTAGGTTGTGTTGGCAGGGAGCTCTCTCATGCCAGATATGCTCCATAATTGATTATGTTGGTTTGCTGAGCTGTGTTGTCGATGCCCATGATTGCTTCTTGGCCTCTGTCTCCTGGAAGTTATTTCCAGGCCTTTGTGATAGAATGGGTCTTCGGGCCTCTATTATCTTTCTCGAGTAGGTGGAGTGTTGTCTGAAAGAAGCTCCATAACTGATAACTGCACTGATCTGCTCAAAGCATGTCCTCTTTCCCTTGGCCATACTGTTCGTGGAGCGAAGTTGTTGAGGAGGAAATGCACCTAGCACTAGAAATTGACTACCTTCTTCCTTTCGGGAGCATAGAATGGTTACACTATGTGGATTGTACAGTGGGTGGAGTGGTCAGATGGAAAAGCAATATCGGTCGTTGGATAGGATGGATAAACGGTAGAGATGAGTCAACCAGGAGATCGAAGGAGGCGAGATGATCACAGGCCGTTGGATCTCAGGCAGGCATATCCAACGGTCGTCGGGCGCGGAAGCTGCACAGAGTTTATCGGGCGGGGAGAGTAGGCTTGAGCGGTAAGCAATATTTCTCGCACCGCTATCGAGGTTCAGGCAGTAATCGTGTGCGGGGGAGCGATCCCATTCATCGCATGACGCATGGCAGATGGGACATGGTCAAAACTGCTTTGATCGCGAGTTAACGAGCGGTTATGTTTTAGCAGCGAGGGAAGCGGATGTCGTTGGATCGCACGGTAAATGATCGAACGGTGGGGAACAGTTGCACGAGTTTCTGCGTCGGGAGCCGTTAGATCAAGGTCGCGGAGATCAATGGCTAGGGATACAAGGTGGCTTTATGAAGGCAAGTGGACATGCAGGCACGGGTTTCATAAATTTTTGTGTATATTAACGCCCGGGACTCGGAAAGGACTTTTAATAGGATTTTCGACGGAAGCATGGGAAATAAAGACCAATGGAGGGTGATGAGGGTAGAGGGGAGTGTGAGGGAAACCACCATAGAGGCTCCTTTGAATGTGACCACAGACAAAATATGCATCCGACTTTGGCAAATCACTGTTATATGGCGGAGCTAACACTATCAAAGAAAAAATCACTCTAGAGAGTTTGTTTTTTGCAAATGAAATCAAATTTACAGTATCATACTTTAGAGCTAGCAGGATTTTGTTCTACAGATTGAGACTCAAATATTCCCTTGAGGGTAGTTCAAACTATATTTATTGGAAGGAAATGAAGGAGGCAATGTTGGAAGACAACAAGCTGAAGGAATTCATAGACAAATATATTCCTAAGCCTCCAACAGCTGATGCTCAAGATCTGGAAGAGTGGAGAAAATGTGTTGCAAAGGTGAGAAGGATTATCAAAGAAGGAGTTTGATATCATATTGTCTTGAACCTCCATAATAAGGAAACTCAAATTGCAATGTGGAAGGCCTTGGAATACTTGTTTCAAAACAATTCTGACCATAGGAATCTGGCACTAAAGGACATGCTTAGAAAAATCAAGATGGAGAAGTGTGACACAATACCAAAGTACTTGACCAAGTTCACCCAATGTCAGGATGAGCTTGGAAGTGTTGGTGTTACAATTGTTGAAGATAATTTGGTCAGCCTATCACTTCTAGACCTTCCCAAGAGTTGGCACAACTAAAAGGACTCAGTAAATGGAGGGAGAAGCTACTAGAGTGGGATCGTTTATGGTCCAACTTGGTGCAAGAAGAGATTCGGTAGAACACCAGAGATGGATCCTCATCTAAGAATGATGATGAGGAGAATTGTGCATTGGCTAGAATGGCGAAGAAAGGGAAAGAGAATTCATCCCATTCCAAATCTTATTCTAGTCAAAGTGAAAAGAAAAAGGACATGTCGAAGATTAAATGTTTTCATTGTCGTGATCTGGGACACTATGCCACAAAGTGTCCGAACAAGAAGGTCGGTAATAAGCCCTCAAGAGGAGTGGCAGGTGAAACTCTTGCATCATAATTTAAGATGGATTTCACCCTCATCACTTGCATGGTGACATTGGTGATGGGTAGAGTGTGGTATATGGGTAGTGGAGCCTCATTCCATATGATCGGCAACAAAGAATTCTTCAATGCCTTGGAGGATAAGGACCTCCATATGCACATTGAAATGGGAGATGGTTGGAGGTATAGAGCGATCGACATTGGTATTGTTATCTTTCAGAGGGATTCTAGTTATCCTCTCACATTAAATGATGTCATGTATGTTCTGGGTTTGACGAAGAATTTGGTTTCAGTTGCAATGTTGGAGGACCATGGCTGCGATGTGATATTTAGTAAAGGAAAGGCTTTCATTTGTCACATAGCCTCAGGAAAAGTGAATTAGATCGAGGTTCAAGTGAAGAACCTCTACAAATGAGATGTAGAAGATTGTGTTGCTTTGAGCACAAAAGCATAAAAGGTGCAGAGCTAAGACATTAGGGAGTTGTGGTATAGAATATTGGGTCACTTGCATCACGGAGCTTTGAAGATCATGCAACACATTTCTACAAGACTTCCCAAGGGTGCACTAGAGTAGAGAGATACATAAAAAGGATGTACATTAGGGAAGTACACCAAATATACCTTTCATGATAAGGATAGTCAAGCGCAAGCGATGCTTGAAAGAGTTCACTCATATATGTGTGGACCGTTCTCGAAATCATCCATGACCAAGCATGGGTATTATGTAATATTTGTAGATTATTTTTCTCGTAAATGTTGCATTTTCTTCATGTAGAATAAATATTAGACTTCACTAAATTTTGTGAATTTAACGCACTTGCTAAGAAAGACACTAGAAAGAAAGTTAAATCTCTTAGGAGTGATAATGGTGGAGAATATGTGTCGAATGAATTCAAGAACTTTCGTGCATCAAAAGGAATTCGACGTGAGTTAATATTACCCAATAACCCACAGCAGAATGGGGTGGTTGAAAGGAAGAACAGAAGTATTGTGGGAGTTGCATGGGTGATGTTGTAGGTTTTAACCCCATACAGAAATTACCTGCATACGAATTCTAAAACACAAAAAATAAACAATGTGATAGCATAACACATAAAAGACATATACACATAGATTTTCCCCTTGATCCCAAAACCAGGACTACCAGCTTGATTTTTATTATGTTTCTTTCAATGTTACAATACATATATATACATGCCAAAGCATCCAATACCATGGACCGAAAACCATCACGCCCAAAACCATGTGCGAAAATCATGCACAAAACCTTTGAGATAAATGGTGTTTCCCTGTTGATTCCAAGCATGATTAATGTGCAGCATGTTCCTCTCAGTAATCTCATTTCATCTCTGTTTTTATTCCTTTGAAATATTATAATGAATGCAGTTGGCTCCTCTTCAATCTATGGATTTATCTTAGCTACTCATAGAACACAGTACATGTGCTTATCACAGACCTATATGTGTTATTCACTAGCATTGCAGTACTTGTAAAATTACATATTTACTTGTGAATTTGATTAACCTGTAGGACCTGTATTAGTCCAAATCTACGTTAGCTTTTTGTAGATAATTATACCCATGTCATGTTTGATCTGAAACCTTCTTTTTCACTCATCTATTTCTATCATTTCATCATAAAACCATGGTTTAGGATTCTGTGTTATTTACAGCCCTATCCATTGAATTCCACTTTCTATTGGAACATTGCTGCCTAGGATTATGTTTTTTACAACCCTATGCATCTATTTCCCTCCTTCCTCTCCTTCTCTCCACTATTACTACAACTTCAGTTTTAAGTTGTCTCATTTTCGTGTGTCGGCCACCAAAAGAAGAAGTCATTTCTCTTTGAGATTGCCCCAATATACCCCCAGCATTTGGATCCACGAGTTTGCCTGAATCTACCTCATGAAGGCTTATTGAACCAAGCCCCTCCTTTTACCTTTTTTGCGTGAAAATTGGAGTGTTGAGAACCCCTCACATATAATCTCTTAAGAAATCCTCTATTTAATATGTCTGAGGCACTGGTCTACAATCAACCCAGAGGCTATCTCTAGGAAGCTTTCTCTGTCTCCCGAAGCACTTGTGCCACAAGGTGCTAGATTTAGATACAACACTTCCTTTTCTGCTTATTGTTTTCATCGATCAATTTTTTTTTTGCTAAAGAGTAAAGTATATTATTGTCTTGTTTTTTACCATATCACATAAGTTGTTGAATCGACAGTAAATATCTACATGGTATCAAAGCTAGTTTTGTAGAAATATCTACAAAAAAATTATGGAAAGGGTCTCTATTATTATAAATAAATAAGTCAAAAATGGGGATGTTGATTTTTCACTAAAACATGACCCTAATCAATCAGTGGGCCACGTTTCATATATTTTCAAACTGGATCCCCCTATGCTCAATAACAAGTCATTATTTCTTAATCAACTTTAATGTATCATGTAAGCCATCAACCAATATTATCAATACCAAACCCTCAATCTAATAGCATAAAGTTCATTTCCCCAAAATAAAAACTCAATATTAAATATTGTTGCATAATAAACCTTTCTTCTCCTCAACAAAACAAACCCTAGCAATGTACTATGTCAAGTCCACATACATAGCACCACTGCTCAAGCTACATCAATTCTCACAACACAATATTCCATTAGTAATTTGTAAGCAACATCCTCATCTAAGGAAGTTCTAGGTAGTCTAATCTTTAAAGTACAAACCCTAGGCATCATACACTTTCACTGTCAACTCTTGGTATCTTGTCTTCAATTTAATCATTTTCTCATAAATCTACATATACATGAAAGTTCTAAACCCTATTTATACTCAAGTTACATGTTCCTATGACAAGTCTCTTCTCATCTAATTAATATTCGAGATGTCACTGCTTTTTCTTATGTCCAACAGAATCTATAGTACATCATCATCTAGCCCTTGTCTCTTTTCTCATCAAACTATTAAAAAATCATCAAGTATACATAATGACTAAATAAACACTACAATATATTTTATTGTCACAATAGCTTATTAGAAACCTTTCTCAGCCAATAACTCAACTATAACTTAAAGTCTAGTATAGCTTCAATGATATAATAACATGTATATCATCAACAACCTTTGTCCCCAAAAATATTTGTTACAAGCTTGAAAAATCCTATCAGTGCAAAATTTCTCTCAATAGTATTGGCAGCACATACAAACTTATCATACAACTTCTCTGCCCATTCATACATGAGAGTTATACAAGTGTTCCATATTGGTTTTTGTTCTCAACATCATGAAAATCCTAGAAAATTCCATTGGACACTTAATTCAAGCAAATCCTATCTTCTAAATTAGTATCGAACTTGTCCTAACAAAAATATTGTAATGATACCAGACTTATACCAACAATGAAACCAAAGGCATTTTTCTATCATTATTAGTGTACATAGCTTAAACCATGTCATTGTTCACTCAGAATTGATGCTTCAAGATAATTCAATCTTGTAGGAGGTGTCATTGGTTACCAGCATATCTTCCAAGTTGCTTCAATGATATAGTTCCAAATACACAATGCAATTCAATTTTGTCACAACATACTTTTTAACAAAGTGGGGGCAAGTGTTGTCTTATTTATTGGAGGTGAATGCTCAAGATATGTGCTATTGAAATGTTTATAAAAAGGAGAAATACAACTTTCTAATACTTATTATACCATTGTATTAAGCATATAATTACTTCTTTATTGGTCTGTACATAAATCTATTTGATAGTGGCTTCAAGGATCACTATTTGCAATAGTTAAACATACCTTGTATAGGTTTATGCACTATCAATATTTATCATGTAGCCATAGGCCTTCACAGATTTGGTTATACATTTTTTACGAATTAGCTTCAAGAGTGCAATATCTTATTAAGTGGCATGCCTTAGGTATAAGGGACTTCGAATTCTTTAACAATCAAGTCTTCTTCATACACAATGTTATGTAGGGTTTCACACATGAGTTGTAGAGCATTGTTGGAGGATATGACATGTTTAGACTAGTTCAGGAATTTGCTCTAGAGAACCAAGACCATACCACATAATTGTATCAATTTTTAACTATGATAGGCCAGCGAAATCCTCAAGGAAAAATTTTGATCTAGTACACAATGGGTAGAGTTGTGAAGGTTTTAACCCCGTACATAAATTACCTATATATGAATTCTAAAAATATAAAATAAACAATGGCGAGAGCATAAAACATAAAATAGATATATACAATGATTTTCCCCTGGATCCCAAAACTGGGACCACCGGATTGATTTTTCATTATATTCCTTTCAATGTTACAATACATATATATACATGTTGAAGCATCCATAAACCCCAATCCATTAACCCTAGATTAGAACATAATTGTAGTTCCCTTGACTGGATCTACAAAATACCATGGACAGAAAACCATCAAGCCCAAAACCATGTGTGAAATCCATGCAAAAAACCATAGATAGATCCGCCCATCTAATATAGGGTCCAAAAAAAAATCTCGGGGTGTTGCCCCCAGAATCCGTGCAGGGGGGCTACTGCCCCCCTTTGTAGTCATGGAAAGAATATAACATACACTCAACATTCTCCCACTTGTTGTTTTCTTTCCACAAGAGATCTTAGTCATTGGTCCAGCTCTGCAACACCCATTGTTTCTCTACACCAAGAAAAATTCGCAATGCTTGTAAATTTTGTCAATGCATCTGCAATATTCTTCAAAGTTTCCACCTTTACCAGCAACACCTTTTTATCCTCAACCATATCCCTCACAAAGTGATACTGAATATCAATGTGCTTTGTCTTTGAATGATAAGAAGTGTTATTTGCCAAGAAAATTGCTCTTTGGTTGTCAGAGTCTATCCTTATAGATCATTGTACTAACCCCATACTTGAACACAATCTCTGCAACCAAATTGCTTCCTTGCTTAGATGAGTGGTTGTCATATATTCTGCCTTTGTAGTTGACAGTGCCACTATAGACTGTCTCTTACTCATCCAATTGGTTGCGCCTCCAAATAGGTTAAACACATACCCATGTGTAGATTTTATCTGATCCAGATCTCCAGCCCAATCTACTTCAACAAAGCCACGGATGTCCAAAACATTGCCCAATCCTAATCTTCCATGGTAGCACAAACCATAATCACTAGTGCCATGCAAATACTTGAAAACCCACTTCATTGTTGTCCAATGCTGCTTCCCTAGTTTTGACATAAACATGTTCAATAATCCCACTGCATGTGCAATGTTTGGTCTAGTATAGACCATTTCATATATTAGGCTACCGACTGCACTTGCATATGGAACATGGGACATGTCCTCTTCCTCTTCTTATGTCTTAGGACACTGTTCAACAAATAACTTTACGCATAGAGGAATAGGAACCTTCATTGGTTTACTATCATGTAGATTAAACCTCTGCAGTATTGTCTCGACATACTTCCTCTGGTTTAACCAGAGCTTCTTGTTTTCCCGATCTCGTTTAATTTCCATGCCCAAAATATAGTTTGCAGCACCAATATATTTCATGTCGAATTTGGAGGACAATTGGTTCTTCAAATCTTGAATAATTTATTTGTCATTTTCAACCAGCAACATATCATCCACATACAAGACCAGATAAATAACACATCCACCAATTAATTTTAAATACACACAGTGATCTACTTTTCTTCTGGTGAAGCCAAGTCCCCATATAAACGTATCAAATTTCTGATACCACGTCCTTGGTGACTGTTTTAACCCATACAGAGATTTTTTTAACTTGCATGCTAGTTATTTATTACCCTTCACCACAAATCCTTCAGGTTGCTTCATGTAGATCTCTTCTTCCAGATCCCTGTGAAGAAATGTTGTCTTCACATCCATCTGTTCTACCTCAAAATCAAAAGCAGCAGCAATAGATAAAAGTAATCTAATAGAAGTTGCACTGGAAACAGGAGAAAAAAATATCACCAAAATCAATTCCTAACACCTGGGAATAACCTTTTGCTACCAACCGAGCTTTATATTTCTCCACCTTGCCTTATGCATTCATATTCTTCTTAAACACCCATTTACTACCAATGGGTTTCCTTCCAGTCGGCAACTCCACTAGATCCCAAGCCTCATTTTTGTTCAAAGATGTCATTTCATCTGTTATGCTCTTAACCTGCAAAGCAATACCCAAACATAGAATTTGCGAATAAAAGATACTCAGAACACAGAATATGCGAAGAAAATATACCCAGAACACAGAATAGCAATGATTTTATTATTCAGAGAGAAATGTTCACAGGCCTCTTCGAGGGGGCAACCTCCAATAGAGCATAGCTCGATCACAAAAACAAGACACGATACTCCTCACAGGGAGTCTCTATCCTTTATATATGACTCATACATGCAATACCACGGGCCAATACCGTGGGTTTTATTAGTACCATCTATCTAATACTACCGCCCATTTACCATCTATCTAATACTACCGCCCATTTGCAACTAACTGTGGTCCCGTCATTAATTGCGTGTTAACCACTTACAAATATTAATATGGGCTTTATTGACTCTTGACTATGACGTGATCCCATGACATAAATAAGGGGGTTAGGGTGGGACCCTAACATGCCCTCCCCCTTAAGACTAGCCTTGTCCTCAAGGCTGAAGCTGCGGAAACTGCTGAAGAATAGTGGCTGGTTCCCAAGTTGCATCTTCCAGAGAGGTGTCTTTCCATTTGACGAGGACCTCCTTAATCATGCGGCCGTGCAGGTGCTTGTCTCGGGTGTCTAGAACCTGTTCAGGTTGAAGCCAGATTGTCCCTTCTTCGTCTAACTCAGGTAGACTGGTTTGAACTTGGCAATTGTTCCCAATCACTTTCTTGAGGCATGATACATGGAAAACTGGATGGATTTTTGCCGTAGGTGGCAAAGCCAACTTGTAAGCTACTTCTCCAATGCGCTGAAGTACTTGGTATGGTCCGTAGAATTTTGGAGCGAGCTTTTGACAACCCTTATCTTTGAGTGATGTTTGCTTATATGGTTGCAGCCTCAAAAAGACCTGATCCCCTTCTTGAAATTGGCGCTCTAAGCGATGTTGGTCAGCCTTCTGAGCTTGATGAAGATTCTCGCGAAGGTGGGCGAGCATGGTTGCGCGGTGTTGTAGGAGTTGATCCACTGCTTGTACTTTGGAGCATCCCTTGAGATAAGAAGTAGGGGAAGGCGGAAGTTGACCATATACTGCTTCATAGGGAGTCATTTTGGTGGTAGCATGATAGTTGGTGTTATACCACCATTCAGCCAGAGGTAACCACTGTGCCCAAAGGTGTTGCTTCTCTGAAGTGAAACATCTAAGGTAGGTTTCTAGACATTTGTTGACAGCTTCGGTTTGACCATCTGTTTGCGGATGATATGAAGTACTGAGTTTGAGTTTAGTGCCTTGTAGTCTGAAGAGTTCCTGCCAAAAATTGCTGGTGAAGATCGGGTCGCGGTCGGACACTATTGAAGTGGGCATGCCATGTAATTTGAAGATCTGATCCATGAAAGTTTGAGCAACCAAGGTTGGTGTAAACAGGTGGGGTAGGGCGCAGAAATGAGCATACTTCGACAGTCGATCCACAACCACCATGATGACTGACTTGTTCCCTGACTTTGGAAGACCTGTAATGAAATCCATAGAAACCTCCGTCCAAATTGAGGCCGGAATGGGCAATGGTTGTAAGGTGCCTGGTGTGTTGACGGTTTCCCCTTTGTGGCGTTGACAGACATCACATTCGGCTACGAAAGTAAGGACATCCTTTTTCATGCCTGTCCAAAAGAATGATCTTCTGGTGCGAGCATACGTCTTCTGAAAGCCCGAATGTCCTGCAATGGGAGATGAGTGCAATTCTGCCAAAAGGCGACTTTTGAGGGTAGATGTTGGTGATATGACGACTCTGTCCTTGTAGCGAAGAATATCATTCTGCCACGAGTAGCCCGTGCTGGAATTAGGATCTACCTGCAATTGAGAAATGAGTTGGGAGAGCCCTGGGTGTGAAAACCATTCCCTGCGAGCCTCTTCAATCCAGTCTAGAATGGGAAGGGAAATTGCGAGCAGAGTACTTTCCTCCTCAAATTGGCGCGATAATGCATCTGCTACCCTATTGTCTTTCCCTTTCTTGTAAATGATCTCATAATCATATCCCAGCATTTTTGCTAACCATTTGTTTTGTTGTGGGGAGGATAGGCGTTGCTCCAAAAAATATTTAAGACTGTGATGATCTGTGCGGATTTGGAAACGTCGCCCCAATAAGTAAGGTCGCCAGGTCTCGACTGCATGTAAGATGGCCATCATTTCCTTCTCGTAGGTAGATTGGCCCAGATTCCTCCCACTGAGTTGTTGGCTTGTGAAGGCCAATGGTCGCCCTTCCTGCATTAAGACCGCCCCAATACCTGTACCCGAAGCATCACTTTCAATGACAAAGGATTTGGTGAAGTCAGGTAGTGCTAAGACTGGAGTGGTACACATGGCGTTTTTGAGCGCGGTAAATGCCTGTTGTGCTTCCTCGGTCCAGAAGAAGGAATTTTTCTTTAGGAGTTGAGTGAGGGGCTTCGCTATGCGGCCATAGTTGCGGACAAATTTACGATAATAGCCTGTGAGACCCAAAAATCCTCTCAAGCTCTTCAAAGTCTTAGGTTGAGGCCATTCTTGCATTGCCTGGATCTTTTTGGGGTCCACCTTGACACCTTCACGCCCCACAATGTGGCCCAAATACTCAACTTCTTCCATGCCAAATGCACACTTAGACATTTTGACAAATAATTTATGCTTGCGGAGCAGTTGCAAGAGTAGATCTACATGCTGAAGGTGTGCCGCCTAGGTGCCACTATAGATGAGAATGTCATCGAAGAAGACAAGAACAAATTTTCTGAGATATGGTTTGAGGATGTGATTCATAAGACTCTGAAAAGTAGAAGGGACATTACAGAGACCAAATGGCATGACCAGGAACTCATAATGGCCTTCATGAGTTCTGAAAGTCGTCTTGGGAATGTCGACTTCCTTCATGCGAATTTGGTGGTAGCCGGAGCGAAGATCCAACTTGGTGAAGAATTGAGCCCCATTGAGTTCGCCCAACAAATCGTCAACCACCGGAATGGGAAATTTATCTTTGACTGTCAACTTGTTGAGGGCCCTGAAGTCGGGACACATCCTCCACTCCCCATCTGTCTTGAGGACCATGACCACTGGGGATGAATAAGGACTAATGTTGGGACGAATGACACCTGCTTCCAACAATTCCTTGATGATTTTTTCTATTTCATTCTTTTGAGTGAACCGATATCAGTATGGCTGCACATTTGGGGGTTAAGCCCCTGGAACCAAGGTGATGCTATGATCATGTTCCCCTCGCGAGGGTGGAAGCTCATGAGGCTTGTCAAAGACCATCCGATGGGTATTTAAAATCTGTGCATCTCAGGATGAATTGGCAGAGGTCTGGTTTCGACTACCTGGATGGCATTAAATTGTGCTACCACTCCATGATGGCCCTTTTTTAACAATTTTCCATCCGATGCAAGCTGATGACCGAGGGGGCTCCTTCCTGGAGGCCACGGAGGGTATGTGTGGAGTTGTTCTGCTTAAAACTCATATATAACTCCTGGAAATCCATTGTGATTGGCCCAAGGGTGCGGAGCCATTCAGCACCTAGGACAATGTCGCATCCCCCCATGTGTATGGCAAACATGTGGGTTTTCAACTGATAATCCCCCATTTGAAGTTTGACATTTTCACAGCGGCCTTCACATTTCATTGTGCCCCCATCTGCAATTTGGACTTCGAAGTTAGAAACTGCCCTTACAAAACAGTGCGCTGCTTCGGCGATTTTTTGATGGATGAAATTATGGGTACTTCCACTATCAATCGGGACTATTACTGGGCGATGTTTAAGAAAACCCCTGATTTTGAGAGTTTGAGGGGAAGAGATTCCTGCCAACGCATTGAGCAAAATAACTAGGTCGTCAGATACGATCTCCTTTTGGCTGTCTTCTTCGATCGCGTCCGGTTCCTCAAGAGGTGGATCTTCCTCGGTGGAGCTGTAGTCAGTGGCATCTATTTGAAAAAACTTGGGCTCCTTGCATTGATGACCAGGGGAATATTTTTCATCACAGTAGTAACATAGTCCTTGCTTTCTTCTTTCGGCCATTTCTTGAGGTGACACCTTTTGGACCTTAAGTGTCTGAGTCGTGGTGTGAGCTTGTGGGGGACGACCTTTAGTGGGGAAATTGGGGCGGCTGTATTGGGTTGTTATGGCACGTTCCACCTTACGGGCTACCTGGCAAGCCTCCGTCCATGTGGGAGGGTGGTGGAGTAGAACTTGAGCTTTGATGGCTTCTTTAAGACCACTGATAAAACATTCCGTGTAGAACTCATCTGAGAGATGCTGAGTGCGGAAGGCTAAGGCTTCAAAAGCGGTGATATATTCATCCACTGTACCCGTCTGTCGGAGCTTAGTGAGACGGCCCAAAAAGGAGTCTCCCTGTTCAAAGCGATCTTGAAGAGATTTGGCAAATTGGGCCCAACTCGAAAAAGGTGCATTGCGACGTTGATGCCATTCCGCCCATTGCCATCGTTCATTGTCCAAGTACATGGTCGCCACTCCAATCTTAGTCCAATCATCTTGGAGACGATTCAATTTGAAATACTGGTTCATTTGTGCTAGCCATGCGGACGGGTTAGAACCATCAAATTTCTGCATATCCAACTTGGGAGGTCGCTGACTATCCAACTTGGGAGGTGGTGGATGGGTGTGCCAGACGTGAGGAGAGTGGCTAGACTCACCCTCATGGTGTATATGGTCATTATAGGGTTCCCCAAGAGCTGGCTCCTTGCCGTACCAGGCTCGATAGTCCATCAAGCGTATTTTTGAGCTCGTTCATATATGTTTCAAGTTTGTCTAGTCTTTCATTGGCCATTGCTTGAGCTCTAGTTTCTACCATACACCAACTTGATGAAAAATTGGGACCGCCAAATTTTTTTTTTCTAAGAAATTGAATGGTACCACCGTGCTCAGCTCGTTGTCCTGATGCTGATGGGCTAGATCACAAATAAGCACTTCGGAAGATCTCAGACTACTGCAGTCGCCAAATCCTCAAAATGTCAATGCCGCCAAAAGTCCTGCGAAAATTATATCCAGGTACAGGAACCCTTCACAACTACTTCGATCTGGTGGATCTAAGAGATCTGAATGGTGGAACAACTGCTGCTGCTGATCTGGAATATCCGATCTGGTGGGTCTGAGAGATCTGAATGGTGGAACAACTGCTGCTGCTGATCTGGAATATCCGATCTGGTGGATCTGAGAGATCTGAATGGTGGAACAACTGTTGCGGCTGATCTGGTGGATCTGAGAGATCTGAATGGTGGAACAACTGCTGCTACTGATCTAGAATAGATGATGTGTGATCCACCGATAGAAAGGGAACTATGGTCTTGGGGAGTGTCAGGTGCTACAGATCGCAATATACATAAGGGTCTGACAGTAGTACTCGGCCCAATGTTTCAGGGCTCTAACTAAGGAGGATCGACCGTACCCTTAGCCGTACAACCCGACTACCCTATCGTACGGGCGAGTAATCTCTCCGAGTGATGTTCTCGGTGTACTGTAGCCACAAGACGGCCGAAGGTTTATCTATGGTGAGGCTTCAAGGTAGCTAGGGGGCTTCCTATATACCCAGAGGGTACGTGGAAGACAGTCCGTGCGCGGTTCTGTCTAATGCACTACTACTCGAAGGGGTACCCACAGGGGTTACAAGGGAGTCCAGAGACGTGACCACCTCTTGTATTTCCTACGTGCATGCCTCCCCAAATCCGCAGGTTTATGCGCTTAACGACAGATCCCGTGGTTTAAAGACGCCGGAACATGTCTCTAGCCAAAAAAAAAAAAAAAATTGCTAAAATTTGGAGATCCCACCGATCCCTGGAAAGTGCTCTGATACCACTTGTTATGCTCTTAACCTACAAAGCAATACCCAAACATAGAATTTGCGAAGAAAAGATACCGAGAACACAGAATATGCGAAGAAAATATACCCAGAACACAGAATAGCAACGATTTTATTATTCAGAGAGAAATGTTCACAGGCCTCTTCGAGGGGGCAACCTCCAATAGAGTAGAGCTTGATCACAAAAACAAGACACGATACTCCTCGCAGGGAGTCTCTATCCTTTATATATGACTCATACATGCAATACCACGGGCCAATACCATGGGTTTTATTAGTACCATCTATCTAATACTACCGCCCATTTACCATCTATCTAATACTAACGCCCATTTGCAACTAACTATGGTCCCATCATTAATTGCGTGTTAACCACTTACAAATATTAATATGGGCTTTATTGACTCTTGACTATGACGTGATCCCATGACATAAATAAGGGGGTTAGGGTGGGACCCTAACATCATCAACCATGGCCTCTTTTCCAGAGTTTTCCACCCTCTGAATCTATTGCTTCCCTCATATTTTTGGGATCATCATCAGTAATAGATAAAGAAAAATATGAACGAAAAGCAGATGGACTATACCTTTTTGGATGCCTTCTTTCTCAAACTGATCTTCTCACAGCTCGATTTTTTGGATCTTCATCTTTTGGTTCATCTTCTACTATAGAGTCTAATTCTTAATCCTTTAGCTCAAACACTATCTTCTCAAGTTCCTTTGGTAGGACTTCATGTTTAATAACATCTTTCACCTATCTAAACATCACATCTTGGTTGTACACAACCTTCCTTATTTCTAAATTCCAAAGTTTATAACCTTTTAAACCATCCTTATACCCAACAAAGATGCACCTGTCAGATTTACTATCCAACTTTGTTCTTTTGTCCTTTGGAACATGTACATATGCATCACATCCAAATACCCTCAGATGTGAAAGAGAGGGTTTCTTACTAGTCCATACCTCTTGTGGTGTCTTATCCTCCAACACTAATGAAGGTGATATGTTGACTAGGTAACCTGCAGTCTTCACTGCCTCTTCCCGGAATCCTTGTCCTAAACCGACACCACTGAACATGCTTCTTGCCTTTTCCATCAATGTCATGTTCATTCTTTCTACAACTCCATTTTTCTAAGGTGTGTATGTATTAGTCTTTTTTCATGCTATACCAGACTTCTTACAGAAGTCTTCAAATTCCTTCTCGCAAAATTCTCCACCGTTATTTGTCCTCAGCACCTTCATCTTCTTCTCTGTCTAGTTTTCCACCAAAGCCTTAAATTCTTTAAACCTTTCAAAGACTTTAGATTTCTTCCTGAGGAAATATATCCATGTATTCCTTGAGAAGTGATCTATAAATGATACATAGTACATAAACTTACCCAATGATGGAACCGACACAAGTCCAAACACATCATTGTGCACAAGCTCTAATATCTATTTCGCCCTCTTAGCACTAGAGGAGAAACTCACGTAATTTTTCTTCCCATATACACAATTTTCACATAAATCAAAATCCAGAGAGAAATTAGATACCTTCTACAATACCATTACCATGAAGTATTCAAAGGCCATTCTCTCCAATATGTTCAAGTCTTTGATGCCATAGCATGGTCTTTTCTCTAGAGACCACTAGATTTTCTGCTCCACTTTCAAGAACCACAGAATTGTTACACCCATCAATAACAGTGCTACCCTAAAGATTGTATAGAGTTTCAATCCAAACTCCCTACATCAATACCAATGCTCCTCGAACCATATTGTAGGTATCTTTCTCGAACACTATTTTTACACCTACATCATCCAACTTGCTTACAAAAATCAAAGTTTTGGCCAATGTAGGAATATGCAGAACACCCAAAAGTGTTCTAATCCTTCCACCTTGCAACTTCAACTTGACTTTTTTGCGACCAATGATTCTAGCCTTCTTTTCATACCCTAATAAGACATCACCACCCTCATATTTCTCATACTCGCATAACCACTCTCTATGGGGAGTGAAGTGGAAGGATGTGCCTAAGTCAATCAATCATGCCTCATGATCTACATGTGTACTTGAATAAGAATCCAAGTACACATCCCCACCTTCATCTGAGTTGGTCTTTGCCTCTGCAGAAGGAGCATCATCATATCCCCTTCCTTTCTTAGGAGCTTTAGATTTACAATCCTTTCTAAAGTTCCCTTCCTTTCCACATTTCTAGCACACTTTTACAGGTTTTCCTATAGATTTAGATCTCCCTCTAGATTTAGATCTCCCACTTGAAGACTTATTTTTTTTGTTGTTTTGGGACCATCCTCGTACAAATAAGGCATCACCATTCTAGCCCTCCATATTTTTCCGTCTCATCTCCTCCAACAGCAAGGATGAGACTATTTCATCAAATTGTAAGGCATTTGCATTGATACCTATTGCAACAACCAGACTATCCCATGAATCTGGTAGAGGACACAACAAACTAATGCACTTATCTTCATCTCAAATCTTAATATCAACAGATAAAAACTGCCTTGCCACAGTATTAAAGGTGTTCAGATGCTGTATCACTGAGTCTTCATCCTTTATCCTCAGGTTATATAGGTTTTTCCCCAAGAACAGTTTATTCACCAGAGACTTAGATTGGTACAAAGTCCCTAACTTGTCCCATAAAGCCTTCACTAAAGCTCCCCCTAACAACAATACTGAATCTGATACATGCAACCGTATTGTTCTCTTTACCTTTCGATCCAACTTTGCCCAGTCTTCTGTTGGCAATGTTGTTGGTTTAGTACCTGGATCTACCGTGATCCACTAATCTTTATCCACCAATAGATCCTCCATCTTGATTTTTTGCAACTCAAAACCCTGACCATTAAATTTATCGTTCTCTATATTTACATTTCTCTCCATCTTCTTTCACCACAAGAATCGATCCCGCAGATCTCCCACTGAACAGGGTCTACCACAGGCCCGAGCAAAGCCCCTCAACAGAAAAGGCGTTCCCTTGAAGTCAAAACAGCTATGATACCAAATGAAGGCTTTAACCCCATAAAGAAATTACCTATATACGAATTCTAAAAATAGAAAATAAACAATGGTGATAGCATAAAACATAAAACAAATATTTTCCCCTAGATCCCAAAACCGAGATTACTAGATTTATTTTTCAGAATATTCCTTTCAATGTTACAATACATATATATACATGTCAAAGAATCCATAAAACCCAATCCATTAACCCTAGATTAGAACATAATCATAGTTCTCTTGACCAGATCTACAAAATACCATGGACAGAAAACCATCATGCCCAAAACCATGTGCGAAATCCATGCACAAAACCATAGGTAGGTCTACCCACCTAATATATGGTCCAAAAAAAAAATCCCAAGGCACTGCCTTGGACCCCATGTAGGGGGACATCCACCCCCCTGCTGCGCCCAACACAACATACAGGAAGGACTTCCACCCCCCCCCCCCCCAATGTAGTCGTGGAAAAAATATAACACACACCCAACAAGCTGCAATTATCACAAATGTGAGTTTTTTGAAAGTGCTAGATTTTAAAGAGATTGTGCCTTTTGTTAAGCCGAGATGCATTCATAATCTTGGAGTTGAGCATTTAACCCTTGAACTTTGATTTTCTTTGGTTTTCTTAAGTTTGTGCCCTAAAATACACCTTGATCTATGCTCAAAATTATGCATATGTCGTACATGTTTTCCTTGACGGTGGGATAAAATCATGGACAAATTGCATACCTATATAACCTTGTGAAATTCTCCATATCAATGAATTTTCTTGACCTTTTGCCATATATTTTCCCCACAAAATCAAAAAAAAAATTCTCAGAAACATGCAGAAGATGGCTCTAATCAGTGAGCCAAATAGTCATGGATGTGTTGCTTTAATTCAGAGGATTTATCCAAGATTTTTCATCAGATATATGAGATTCCAACAAACATATTCAAACCTAAAGAATCCCTTGCCCTAGAATTCAAGTCATAACCCAAAACAAAATTAGGTATTCGTCCTCTCCAAAGGATGTTTAAGACTCCTTAGGGTCGCAAGGATTACATAGCCAAATACCTCAGATCAACGTTGAGAACATTGCATTTGTGGAGAGGATGAGTGCCTTTATATAGTCGTTGAAGAGGTTTTATAAGGGAGTCAACTTGAATAAATGTAAAGGGAAGTGAAATTAAATTTTAAATTTCAAATTTTGGAGCAAAAAATTCCTGCCATTTAGTTGATGTTAACTTTTAAATTGAAATTTTAAATTTGACTTGGAGCCAAACAAAATTCCCTTTTTCATGCAACCAATTTTACTTCAACATAGTTATTTAATTCCTTAATTAAATATACCTTCTTGGAATCAATAATTGAACATTTTTCTATCCAAGTATAAGTTGTCACACTACCTCATTTTGGGTATTTGGACCACATGAAGGGGATTTAACCTTCTGAAGGGCATATATTGCAAATTGTGAGGAGTCACGAGGTGTGGCATATATAATTGGAATCAAAACGACAAGGAGCATCCCATGATGGTGATATTAGAAGAAACTCGACTAATCTTTATCCTCAAAAAATTCAACAAGTGTGGAGCTTCTAGGGGTTTCCAGGACTTCTAGAGATTTGGAGCTTCAATCACTACAATCCATACAAATATCAAGAGAATTCAAGGATCGACGTTGGAATCAATGAAAACACCATTCAATAAGAACTATATTAGATTGAGAAGTATGAGACATGGGAGTATGTTCCAAGACCTAAGGAAAGAAATGTGATTAGAACCAAGTGGGTCTATAGAAATAAGTTGAATGAAGATGGACAAGTAGTAAGGTATAAAACAATACTTGTATGTAAAATATATACACAAGTTGAAGGTGTGTACTTCGACGAAACATTTGCTCTAATAGTCAGACTTGAAGTTATAAGAATATTCATGGTCATTGCAAGCATTAATGGGTTTACATTTTATCATATGGATGTAAACTCATCATTTCTAAGTAAATAACTAAAAGAAGTATATATTGAGCATCTGGAAGGAATATAGCTATCAGAACACAAGGATTACATGTACAGATTGAAGAAATCCATTTATAGTCTAAAACAGGTACCTAGGGCCTCGTACTCTAGATTCTATAAATATATTCATCAACAGGGTTACAAGAGTGGGGAAATAGATAGTAACTTTTACATCAGAACGCAAAATGATTGCTTTTTAACCATTATTTTCTATGTGGATGACATAATTTCTGGATTGACTCTATGAGAAAAAGTTTTGTAGCAAACATGCAGGAGTTCGAAATGTATATGTTTGGGGGACTATATTTCTTTCTTGGTTTGTAGGTCCATAATAAGGAAAAGGAATCTTTATCTCTCAGACCAAGTACCTTAAAGAAATATTAAAGAAGTTTGGTATGGAAATTTATGCACCCATGAGCACTCCCATGACAACAAGATGTAAGCTCAATAAGGATGATGAGTCTCCATAAGCAAATCAAACCATGTACAAGTCCATGATTGGTAGTCTTCTTTACTTAATAGCTTAAAGACTAGATATCATGCAAGCAATAGTTTTGGTAGGCATATTTTAGTCAAACTGAAAAGAAACTCATTTGAATGCAATCAAAAGGATATTTAGTTCTTTACAGGACACCATAGATTATGGCTTGTGGTATCCAAGGTTCGCAAATATTACTCTCAGATCTTATATAGATGCATATTGGGATGGTAGTGTTGATGATAAGAAGAGTACCAGTAGGAGGGCCTTTATTTTAGGCAATCATATGGTCCCCTCACTCGGAAAGAAATAAACCTACATTTCTCTATCTACAGTCAAGGTAGAATATATTGCAGCGGAATCATGTTACACTCAAGTCCTATGGATGAAGAAAAATCTCAAGGATTTTCAATAAAATGGTGACCAAATTTTTCCCATTGTGTGTGACAATACCAGTGCTATCAATATCTCTAAAAACCCAATTATGCATTCTTAAACAAAAGCACATTTCTATCAAATACCATTTGATTTTAGAACAAATTGTTGATCAAACTATCTAATTGGAGTACATTTGAACAAAAGATAAAGTTGTGGACATATTTACCAAACCTCTACCAAAAGAAAGTTTTGAGTATCTTAGACAAAAAATGGGCATAATTTCTTCCTCACAAAGGGGAATGGTTCATTGATTTCAACTAAGAATCATGTTGGTGATAAGGGGAGTTCAAGGAAAGATTATGCATCAACACGGGTTTGTATATTCCCTTTTTCATTGATGTCAAAGCGAAAGAATAAACAAAAGTAAAGACAATAAGAAATTTATAGAGGGAGTACAGTCAGCAAGCAAATAGGGGGAGTCTAGCCTAAGATGATCATTGACTAGCAAATGTCTAGTGGTGTTGCCATCAATGCCAAAGGGGGGGATTGTTGCACATATGTTGTCATTGATGTCAACTACAGTGTAATTGATTTCAAAGTATAGCGCCATGGGATATTGTTGAATGTGTGTTGTTAGTGTGAATAGCATGTTTTCAAGGTTGTAGTTTGGATAACATATCTTTAAAGGCATTTCTTCTCTATCTCCCTAGTCCAAATGAGAATGAAATTTGTATGGTTGAATAGCCTATTCTCAATCCTTTCCAACAATATATGGCACGTTTTATAACTCCACAAAAATCAAGATGAAAATTAAGTTGAAGTGGAGAAGTCAAAGGAAAGTTCCAACTGCTCAAAGTTCCATAGTCATATCCAGGTCTGAATCATGCATCTAGTGCATCCAAAGATATTTGGGATGCACCAAGGCATCTAAAAATCTGAGTATATCAGGTTACATAGAGGGAAATAGTTGATAAGAGGGTTGGATCCGGATTTTCCTGCCAATAAGGTCAAGCATTGTTGGATTAGGTTGTTTGGGTAGATCAATGACAAGTGGGGGCTTAGACCTATCTGAAAGATAATAGGAGGGTACCCCCCTCCCCCTGTCAGTTGAAACCTTCATGGTTTATTATCGGTGATGTGGAAACATGTGATTGGTTGCAATTCTCCCCTTGATCTGTACTAAAAACAGTAAGGCCCCCATGATACCAGTGTTTTCTTACATGAATGTGGCACTCAAGACCCCTGCAAATATCCAAGCCTTTAACACATATCCAGGCATTCAAATATTTGAGGGTGCACCAAAGTAACACCATAACAAAGACCCAGATCTTGATTTCTTTGCCTTAGCCAACAAGTGGACCCTAACTAACATGGAAGTATAGGTAAGGTGGAAGGTGGTTCCAAGTGGCAATTTTTTTTAACATGGAAGTCATAGGTGACAACATGTGGCACTCATTTTCAACACTCTTAGGTGTCCAATTATATAGGTGGTGAATGACACATGGCAGTGTGCTAACTTGGTAGATGATGTGGTAGTGACATGGTAGAGATTATGTGGCAAGAGAACCACATGGTGAGTTCTAATTGCTTCTTGAAGTTTTAACATTGTAACTTTTGAAGTCTCGAGATTCACTCCAGGGACTGGTTTGGTGAATGTTTCCAATGTATTTTCACTTTAGCCAAAATGGAAAATAATAAGGAAATTGTGCCAAAATTAGGAATGGAGAAAAGATATTTTATTATTTGTATATCTAGGGGTAGGAAATGTTTGCAACACCTAGATCTGGATTCAATTGTGAAGGCAAATTTGCCAACGTTACATGGTCATGGTTTCGCATAAAAGAAATTTATGTATATCCAGCAAATGGTTCACCAGGATATACGTAGGCATACAACATAATAAAATATCCATATTCGCATATATATGGAACTTGCACTATAAGGCTTTGGTCCCACACTCAATCGTATGGGATGATGTTGATGCCCTTAGAGCTAGAGCTAAAAGTAACCTAGGTGTCAAGAAAATTGACACTACAAGTGGACTTGGATCCATATTTTTAGGAACACATATTTATACAGGGCCATATCATATGGTCATGTGGAACTAAAGTTAATTCCTCGAGGATCCAAGGAGCCATTGGTTTAATTCATATCCAGGTCATCTGGATCGGATTTCTAACAGAAGGCATTTCAAGTTTTTAGGATTCCTCTCCATGGTGAGTTGGCCTTTACTGGATTTCATTGCACTAATATCATATAAATAATCCAAAGAATTTTGGAAGTGTGGTGATTCAGTCAGTTAAGATAGAAAGTGGTTTTTTAGTGTGAAATTTTTTGTCATGGTTTTGTTGTGTGAAATGCAAAATAAGTCTGAGAAATGAAGTCTATGGAAGACATGTGAAGTTGTTCAATCTGGATGTGATTAATATTGTGAAGTCTATAAGTTTGATATGTAGGGATGTTGTTTGAATGTTGAAGAAGAACAAAAAAGTGTGGCACCAAGAAATTAGAGTTTATAAGTGAAAAACAGAGGAGCAACATATGAGGACTATGGATAAAACAAAGTTGAATATACATAATAAGGAGTGACATGTAGAACAAACATTAGGGAGATTTTTAGGTAAAAGATTGGCCTCAAAAAAAAAATGTACTAACAAAACTAACTTTAAAAGGACCAATAGGATTCAAGATGATGATGTCATCCACAAGGATAAATATTTTGTAGGGAAAATAAGAAAACTACTTTTTTATTGTATGTTGGACTTGTCTCCTTATTATTTTACTCAAATATCAAGTGTAGACACTCGTTGGATGCAGAATTGAATTCCACATCCAACGAGTACCCACTCTGCATACTTTTGATTAAACCCACATAGAAAAAAAAATCAAAATAAATGAAAAAAACATGTTGAACATGTTTTTTCATGTATTTTAATTTTTTTTCCGATGTGGGTCTACTCAGAAGTATGCATAGTGTATATTTTTTGGATGCAGAATTTAATTCTACATCCAATGGGTGTCTACGCTTAATATTTAAGTAAAGTGGTTAGGAGATAATCCCAACATATACTAATAAAAAAATTAGTTTCCTTTCTTTTTCTCTAAAAATCATAACTTATATTTTATTATTTTAACTATTATTTTATTATTTTCCTTAGGAGACCCATTTTAGAACTCAAAATTCCCCTAATGGGAGCATCATAAAATAAAGTTGAAGATATAATAAAGGATAGAATAAAGCATTTGAGGTTGGTGCCTATATTTCTCAAATGACTGATGTCTCATTTTACTTGGCTCTAGTAAAATATTTCAGGGGATTGGTGCCTCCTTCTGGTTTGTGTTAGTAAATCAGTGTAATAATAGGTTGGTTTCTACAAAACAATTCAATGATGAAATAAGTTAAGCATCATTAATGTATGCCCCAGACTATCAAAGAGATTTTAACCTGTATCTGGCTGCAGTGGATACGACCATTGCAATGGTTTTAGTTCAAGAAGTCGATGGAATCGAACATCCTATATATTATTTAAGTAAAAATTTAAATGATACAGAAAGTAAATATTCTTATGTTGAAAAACTAGCCCTTGCAGCTGTTCAAGCGATTCAAAGATTTCGACATTATGTCCTCTTTCGGAAAACTACCATTTTATCAGATTGCAACCCCAAGACTTATATACTGTCGCGACAGTTGATGGGGGGCAAATATTCAAAATGGATAGCGATCCTTCAAGAGTTTGATCTGGAATTTGTAAAATCCAAATCAAAGAAAGCTCTAGTTTTCGCGGAATTATTGTGCGATCTCCCATCGTCGTCCAACGATGAAACATCCGAAGAGTCAATCGTGGATGAGAATTTGTTTCTGATATCTACAAGCGATGAGTGGTATGGAGATATCATAATTTATCTCCAAACCCAAAAGTTCAGGCCTAACACCTCTCACACTGAACAGAAACGTATACGATACCAAGCTAAAGACTACATGATCGTCGGTGATACGCTTTACCGTCGTAGTATCGATACAGTTCTGAGGAGGTGCCTTACCCATGAGGAGGCCAAAAAAGCCCTGAATGAGTGTCATTCAGGCGCGTGTGGGGGTCATCAATCTGGATATGCAACAGCACAAAAAATCTTACGAGCAGGATACTTCTGGCCAACCATGTTCAAAGATTGCATAATCGCAGTCAGAAGTTGCCATGCATGTCAGATTTTTGATAGCAAAACCAGAAGACCACCCGCACCTTTACAGCCAATAGTTTTTGTTGGGCCTTTCGCCAAATGGGGCATCGATTTCATGCAATGTAACCCCACCTCGACCGGGGGGCATGGGTATATTATAGTCGCCGTTGACTATTTTACCAAATGGGCCGAGGCGATGCCTACATTGGATAACACTGGTGAAACAGCTGCCCTTTTCTTTTTCAATCATGTAGTCGCCAGGTTCGGTGTACCGCAGGCTATAGTTACAGATCATGGATCGCATTTTCGCAATCACATGATGGTTGAATTAGCTGCCAAGCTAGGGCTATCTCACGACAGCTCTACCCCGTATTATCCGCAAGCCAACAGACAGGTTGAAGCAATCAACAAGGTCCTGAAGCGTATGTTGCAAAGGATGATCGGGGTTCACAAAAGAAGGTGGCACCTAATCCTGTACTCAGCCTTGTGGGCTTACTGAACATCGGTAAAGAATGCGACTGGGTTCACACCTTTCCAACTGGTGTATGGCCTGGAGGCAATCTTACCAATCCAGTGCGAAATTTCGTCTCTTAAACTTGCAATTGACCTCCTCCCCGGAACTTCAGAAGAAGAGGCCCGTTTCTTAATCCAATTGGATGAAACCCATCATGACACCGCTTTGGCTAACGAAGCCCATAAGAAACGAGTCAAGGCGCAGTTCGACAAAAATGTCAAACCCCGTGTCTTCTCCGAAGGTGACTTGGTCTTGCTTTACGACCAAGAATCCGACAAATTGGGAGCAGGAAAATTTAATTCTTTATGGATGGGCCCCTATATTGTTAAACGAGTATTAGCAAAAGGAGCCTACGAGTTGATGGATTATGACGGAATTCCACTGGCGCAACCCCGCAACGGGTTGTACCTCAAGCGTTACTATGCCTAAATAGTAACCTGTGTGCTTTTGTTGTATTTTGTTTCCGCTAAAGTGTTTGTTTTGGTCGAGTAATCCACCATTTTACATTTATTTCAGATGTCGAACCTTTCTGAGACATGTGTGGGATATGCTGACGGAGCGAGTCGTAGTTCGCGGAACCTGTCCTCCGCAGCCTGGGCCATTTTTTATCCAAGCGGCGAGTTAGTGAGTTTCAGAGGTGTGTGTATTGGGCAATCAACGAATAATATCGCTAAGTATAGCGCGTTGATAGAACTCCTCTCTGATGCCATCACCCGTGGTATACGCCGACTAATCGTCAGGCTAGACTCACAACTCGTGATACTACAACTCAATGGTATATACTATGTCCGCAATCCAGCTATTTATCGTATGTTTCTAAGGGTTGAGATTTTGGAAAGACAGTTTGATTAATTCAATATCAACATATTTCCAGGAACTTAAACACATTAACCGACTCATTAGCAAACTATGTGTTAGATAGACATTTGCGACATTTATAAAAAGAAATGCCTCATCAATGTTATGCAAGTGGATCATGTAAATCAACCAGAATAAACCTCAAAAATCAAAATATATAAAAGTTGTTTATCGTTTATACATAATGTTCTGTAACCAAGACAAAAATTGGTCACATGACCCAAAAACTCAAAATGCTAGGGGGCACCCTAGCCTAGTAGTGCTCATGATAGCACGTCACGGCCTGTGCAATCATGCGCAAGAGACGAGTCCATCGTCTAGGCACACCATTAGTATGTCGCTGCAATTGTAAAGGTAACTCATCGATCCGTACATCCGGAATACCGAGAGTAAGGCTCTCAACCTGCTCCTGCACAGCTGTAAGGGTCTCGGCCACGTCAAGGTCGCGAAGAATAACTCTCCCAGCAGGCTCCACTGCTGGGGCAGCGACTGGCGGTCTCGGACGAACTGCTGGACGAACAGGACCAACATCTGCATGCACACAAGAGTTTGATTAAAAGTCTTGACAGAATAAAGCACAGCAACATTATGAATAAAAACAGTAAACAGTGATATGGTCAAAGATTTTACCAATAGCGCCCCACTGTTCGCCATCCGGTAACACCAAATCCGGATCACCTCGGAAATCCATACCCACATATGGATACTCAGAAAAGACCATCTCCTGGCGCTCGAACCACCTGAAGAAGGTATCAGTGAAAGTAATCTGAGGTTGACCAGCATGCCTAGACATGTGATCGACCCATCTCTACATGCGTGGCTCGGTCGGAGAAGGCAAGTCGAGTGCAATATACTAATGCTGCATCAGTGGTATTTTCACCAAGGTGAAGGCAGTCAAGATAGAACCAAATCCAAAGTTCTTCAGCTTCCTGTCCTTCACCTTGGTCAATTAACTTTTCATCTGAACAAGTACTGCATCACACCAGTTGAATACTTTCGGTTGGAGACACTCCAAGGCGTGTTGCACGTAAGATCTGTTGGCAACATGAAGGGATGCACTACCGGCCATCCTACCAATAGTATACAGAATGGACCTGAGAGACCTATCAGTAATCTCACAGATAACGACCTTGCCATCTCTGCTTGGCTGGGAACCTTCCCTGCAGTACTGGCGAACATAGTCCCTCACGGAGTCATTCCCCCGGGCCGAACCTGACAAAGAAATGGGAGCACCCCGCCTTGACAACCCAGTCAAGAAGTAAATGTCTACGATGGTCAAGGGGATGGATTTTCCCCTAATCTGGAATACTTGGTTGATTGGATCCCAAGCATCAAGCATGTACTGCAGTAAACAGATCTGTGCTCTCATGCTAGAGATACGGAAAAACTTCAGCAGGCCACAGTTCCGCAACGCGTTCACCGTGACAGGGTCATGGAGAGCAATCATATCTTCTTCTTCATGTTCTCGTTCTCGCCATGTAAGGGACATTTTGCTCAAAGATCCCTGTAAAACAAACAAGAGAATGAGTAAGATCCTGGATTTGATGAGAAACTGGCGAAATTTCATCAAAAACTGTGCTAAAAACTCAGTTTTCTAGGCCCAACGCAGGTAGACAGTGTCCTACCTGCGTTGAAGGTCAGGCTGCCTTAAGGCAGCTTGACATTCAACGCAGGTTTCGAATGGACCACCTGCGTTGATGACAGGGCGCCCTGGCAAAACCCCTGATGCTCAGAAAGACTGGGAAACAGGCACAGAATGGAAAAATGAAACCATGAAAAGAAAGAGCTAAGGTTTAGCTCCTACCTGGTCCAGACGGCGCCGAGAATCGTCCACAGAATCTCCCGAAATCAGCTGGTGAAAATCAAGGGGGAAGAGGCACCTCCAAAGCTCCAACAAACCAAGTTCAAATGAAATGGTAAAATGAGAGGTAAAAACACTTTTTAATGGCTTTTTACGTAGTTCAAAGCGAAATATTAGGGTTTTTATCTCATGTTATGTATTTCTAACTAAGTTTGATGCGGCAATTAAGAATGCAGTACTATCCTTGAAAAGAGAAAAGCTAGTAATGGTAAAAAATCAAAATTTGACTATATAAACGAGCAGTTTTAGCATAAAGTTCATGCTCATTAAAAAATAAACACAAGATCCGAGCAGTTTTAGCACATACTTCATGCTCGTTAAAAAATAAACATAAGTCCGAGTAGTGTTTTGGCGCATTCAAGCTCGTTAAAAAATGAACCCATCCCGATAAATAACCAGTGAGTATGTAACCTGATCAACCATAAAAGCCTTGGTCGTGTTTGCACCATCACCTCCACTTTTCATTTGGCCGATCGTTCACCTCCATATGATTGTCTACCCATTTTGAGGAACAGCTGCGAAGAGTGATTTCACCTAGCCATCCTTGTGACACTGCCGTGATTGGAAAATTCCAACCTGTACCTGGAATCAGCTGCTAACCCTGTTCATCACTCGTTCCTCAGAAGACGAGTCTTCTTTAAGCTCTTTTCAACTGACTCGTAAAATATGAAAAGATTGCCGAGTTTTGGCCTTCCAGCTCATTAAAGCGACCAGAAGTGCTATCCCTCCTCTAGATTTTAATCTTTTTGGACCTGAGGGATTATTGCACAAAAAGATCAAGCGCTTGTTTTGTTCGGCTCGTTAAAACTATCGAAAACTCATCCCTTCTGCATAGTTTTATATTTTTTCGGACTTAAGGGATTAGATGACGAAAAAGGAATTTTGGAGTTAACTTTATGTACCTTTTTAGACTCTCTAAAAATGAAAAGGGACGAGTTTTCCTTGTCGTTAGACTCGTTAAAATCACTAAATAGCGACAAACTTGTCTTTAGACGAGAACGAGTTTCACTATCGTTAGGCTCGTTAAAACATAGCGATGGGCTTGCCCGAAGGGCAGGTTATAGAACAAGCATATGTTATCCTCCTCAAGCTTGACAAAAATAAAGAGGTACTGGTCAGCAATGACTGGGGAAAAATTGGGAAAAAATCAAGGAAACTTTGATGGTAGCAGGTCGCTCTTGAACATGACACTTTTCCTCCGTACCACAATCGGGTTGGGTTGTTTCATTCACCGGTCACATCACCATGGTCTCGCCATACCATCCATATTTGGGGTAATGCTACCGATCCATCGCATCAGTGTCGCCATATGTTCAAGAGAAGTCGTTCAGAAAGAGTCAACCGGGTCCCATCCACTGCCATACATTATCCTTCATCCATTCATGACCGCCACCCTGAATCATATGTCACAGATCGTTTTCACCTCCACTAAAATCATTAGCCCTGTTCTGTGTCACTGATGTGGGATTCATTAAGGCCCTCCTTTGACGGATCGCTTCTTGTCGACATCAGCTCATTATCCAAGAAGTTGATCTAGGAACAACCCCTTCAGTACTTTGAAGCTTGCATGCCTCAATGGCAAGTTTCTCACTTCCGGCGACAGGTATACGTCAATGACCTTCGACCAGAAGATTTTGCGTGGTGTTCGACGCCAAGTCCTTTATTCACACCACGTGAATTGTACTGTAGTACCTTGAGGGTCATTATCATTATCGGTGATTCCTCTCGCGCTTGTTAACGGTTTACATCATTGACCGGTAATCAAGCGATGTCTTTCCATGTTCGACTACAGCGCAATTCTCACATGGATCGACTTGTACTTAGAGTGAAGATCGAACGAGTTTGAAGACCCCGGATCTAGTTTCATCCATCCGGGCTGCGATATATATTCAGGAAAAAATAAAGACATTTGACATGTACATCATTGCAGCAGATGATCATCCTACTCAAAGGATGATAATTTCGCCAAAATTATCAGTCTACCATCAGACGATCGTCTGTTCTATGTACAAAAATGAATTTATAAAGCTGAGCATGGGAATGCCCGCCTCAGCTAGATCATGAAAGCAGTATGAATCATAATTTATTGTATTGTATTTTATAATAGGTCTCCTCCCAGCAAATGGATGAACTTCGGACCCTCCTGGATAAAGCATTTCACCCGATAAACGGCCTCATACTTTAGGGGGCAACTGTTATAGACATTTTTGTGCCTTACAGCATTGAGCATGAAATGTCCATAACCAAGGGATCCAAAGTCCCTAAACATGTTGTTCCTACCCCTAGAGGAACAAGGCCAACAAACCACAGCAATTCACAAAAGTTCTCCACCTGAAAACACTCAAAAACAAGCCAATTCTGGATCATGTCAACTGCTCCACTGAGCATCTACGCTGAATGTCAACTGCTCCACTGTCTACCTGCGTTGAATGTCAACTGCAACAAAGGCTACCTGCGCTGAGCGTAACTGGACAAGTGGCAGGCTCATTTCTCAATGTGTCAATGCTCAGGAAGCTTCCAAAATGACACTTGCATCAGGGAATTCGACTGGTGATGAGTAAGAGGTTCCAAATCTCCAAGTGGAAGCAAGAACCTCCAAGTGGACTCAAGAACTGAGAGAGGGAGAGGACACTAGTCAGATCTCAAGCTGACTCATCCTCTCTCTAAAACATCTATATATGGAACTCTCCTCCATGAGATCTGGAGAGGTTGGAATTTTGTTATTGCAAAGAATTGTTGTTGGTTTGAGGTTGGATCATTGGGTGCTTAATGCTTTGAAGGGAGCTGAAGAAGGAATTCCATTCTGCTGGGAAGGAGATGCTGGATTGGAGCCCTATGGGTTGTATCTCTTCCTGAACCTTGTTATCAATCAATAAAGCTATCTTGGTTCTTTCCTATATGCTGGTGTATTTTGTATGACTTGCATTAGTATATTTGATTTACTTCTAATCCTGAATCATTTATGAATATGTATATTTGCCTTTGTGTTGTGTTCTTCTCTTGTCGCAAGTAGCTGTTCTCTTGTCACAGGTGGCTATTCTCTTGTGATCTCGTGGGAATCAACTAGCTGTTCTCTTGAGCAAGCGAGGAGGCAAGTAGCTGTGGGCACCCAAAGAGAAGAGGATCTAGATCGAGGGACAACTGTAAGACAATGGTAAGTCTACCAATCTCCCCTCTTTCACATTTCATAAAGGAAGAAACCGAAGTAGTTGTATCTGTTTGTTGCTAAGGTACTGTCACACCTTAGGTGGATAGGATCGTCCTGCATAGGCATTTTTCCCCACAACACTGCGCCACTCTAGCGCGGGGATTAAATGTCGACTTGTGTACTACTCCCTTTGGCAGTTTTATTGTTAATTCAGGAATGATGGGTGGTACAACTTCTGTCGAAGTTGTTGTCGAACTACTTGGTTGATCTTTATCCTTGTCGTTCGACAGTTGCGGATTCCCGTAATCTTTGTTCCTTGTCAAAATCTAAGCATCATTTTGTTGCTTTGAGATCGACAACATTAGCACTTGAGACGGGGAAGCATTTCCACTATCAACCAGATTTGTTCCTGGATTTGGAAACGGATCAGTTAACACTGCTGAGATTTTCAAACTTTTAAAGAATTTCTTAAGCTCAGCTCTGTATGGACAATCTGTTGTCCAATGATCCTCATCGCATATATAACATGGATTTTTTGGTTTCCTATTTCCAGGAGGGTTTGAAGAAGTTTTTTCAGGAGATGATTCATCCTGTTTCTTCTTCTTCCCTTTGCCTTATTTCTTCTTACTTCCTGGTTGTTTGGTTTCTTTGCCCTTATCTGTCGATATGGAATTTACTTCCGAAGCAAGAATTTCGTCTTTTGCATTTTCATCTGAAATCTTACGGGCCTTCTTGGATGTGGCCTTTGTAGATTTCACGTTTGTCGTGCCAATCACACCATCGTCGGCATGAGAGTCATTGTTTGATTTAGGAGGAGGAGGAATTGAGAATTCTGGTCTAGGGGCATCAGGTATTTTGTCGTAGAGCGTGCCAGACTGAGTATAGACCAAGTCCAGATATTGCGCACGAGCGATAACTTGCTCTTCCGTTACGACTCCCTCCTTTGCCACATCTTCCGTGATGGTAGGAAGTAATGACTTGATAAACCATTCAGCTAATAGCTGATTGGGAACGTACGTTTTTACCATCCTACGACGACGTCGCCACTCATGTATATGATCAGATATGTGAGTGGTCGTTGTCTGTTTGAAGTTGGTTATGATTTCCGTTCCCATTTCATACCTTATCGGTAATTGAAAATGGGTTTAAAAAGTCGTGGCTAAGGTACTGAAATTGTCGAACGAAGCTCTAGGCAATTCAATATACCATTTTGCCGATGGACCCGTTAACGTCCTCTGAAAAAGGCGAAGCCTTATCGAATCATCGTTTAGGGTGTTTGATGAACACCATAGATGAAATGTCATCACGTGATTCGATGGATCTTCACCTGGATTTCCATTAAATTTAGGAATATCTGATGGAAGTTTATGAGGGATCGCTGGCCACCAAGGGGCGTAAGCAATTGGATCGTTTGTTAACCGGTGTAAATCAGGTAACTCTAAAGTTGCCACGAATGGTAACTGTTGATTCAGGTTAGGTGAAGCATACCCAGGATACGATGGAATTGCCTGAGCAGTTGGCCTTTACATACCAGCATAATGTAGTTGATGCTGGTACGACTGATACGATTGGTGGACATGACCATTGTAAAGTGGTTGATTTTGACCATTTTGAATGTACGGTTGTCCACTGTTCGCAAAGATCTGCTGCTCAGAACCTTGGTATACTTGTTGGAATTGTGGTTGTTGGTATTGCACCAGCCATGGTTGTGAAGCCATGTTCTGTTGCGCTATACTAACCGTTGGACAAGGTGTGGGGTAATTGTACCCATTTGGACCTGTGTCACCCCACTAGTCGGCGATTGTGGTTGAGTCACAGGGTCAAGGGGTTGTTGCATTACAACCTGAGAAATCTGAGGTTGACATACAACAGGTAGCGTTTGAACTTGTGACACTATCACAATAGCCAGTGTAGTAGGTATATTCGACACAGGTACGCATTGTTGCATCGAATATACAACCCTTGGTTGTTGGGGTAGTATAGGTACCCAACCACTTGATGTAACTCCAGTATAACCTGAATACTGTTGTGAACTCCCGTATGGATATCCTCCTGGAAGGGGTAATGAAAGGGCATACTGCCGCCCATATGGTGGTAATCCGGAACTCAAGGGGATTGTCTGCCCTTGGGGACTGGATTGCCCAAATTGACCTCCAAAGGAATCAATTTGTTGAGTCTCAACATAAGAGTTTCCGGATATTATTCCGGAGGAACAAATAGGAACGGACCATACTATCGAAATAGCCCCTGGATGGACTCCTTCTAGCGGTTGTGAGCTAGTCGGGACAGATGGTACGCCGGCAAACATTGTCGGAGTGACGGCAGGGAGTTCTGTTGTCACTGTGTCAGTCGACACAGTCCTAGATGTTGACGGTTGTTCAGACATTTTGAGTCTATCCAAAAGATTACCTAGCGATTCTACAGGAACTTCCGCTGGTGGTGGACCAACTTCTGATGCCGAAGGAAATAGAGTGACCCCGACTCCAAAATGTGTTGGAGTACTTGCTTGCGGATCTTCTACAATTTCCTCTATCACAATCAAACCAGGTGGAAGGGGAAGACCGTCAGGTCCGTAAAATATTTCTGGTGCCGAAGAAGGGGTTGAATCGACAGCGACAGATGTTTGAGGAGCAAGACTCTCCGAACCGGTTGCAGATGGAACTGGTTCAGTAACACAAGTGTTTGCTCTCAGACTAGGATCAGTATCACTGTCCCTCTGTGGCTGTTGAACTTCTTCTATAGAGGCAGGGTTTCCAGAAATGTTTGGAGTAGCCGGAATCTCGGATGTTGTTGGAACACTTGTTCTAACTTTAATAGGAGATTTCGAACCGGTTAAACGAGTTCGCTTTGTCCGTACTGTTTTCGATTCCGGAGACAAAGACGGTTGACTCGTAAGCCTCCGCGAATGACGGGGTTTCAATTGACTTTCTTCCACGATTTCGGATTACTCGATCAACCAAAATACAAAAAGGGAAATATGTTTCCGAATTAAATGAATTTTAGACGCTTTTAGACACAACTTGTTTTTTCAGTTTTTACGAGTCTAGAAAAAACAAAAGATGACTCTAGTCTCCTTCGATTTTTAATGAGCCTGAAGTGACAAGTGCTCAGATGGACCTTTTCTGTTAAGGAGTCTGAAAAGGAACGAAAGGGACTGCTCTGGAGATCTAGGTAGAGGGTGTGCCAAACCAATCGCAAAACCACAGAATACTTTTTAGGGTACGGGCGGTCAATCTTCCCGAATGCTGTGTTTAATGCATTGCGATCAGTAGGGCGGCCGACACGGCTTCCTATGGATAAAGGTTTTATGCCTATAGGGGTCTCCCAATATATACTCGACGGTACATGGGAGCACAATCCGTACTAGCACTTATCGTCTCACAATGGAGGAATCACCCAACCAACAGTGAGGACAACAGTTACCAGGCTTTACGACGCCGGAACACGTCTCTAGCCTAGACCTCTATGTTGTGCGTTAAGTTACAAAGCGTTGTTAAGTTCATTCAATTTATTTTAGGTTGATCTTTCTTAGAAGTTTGCCTTTTTGGATCACCACGAGATGTAGATATAATTCCTAAATGCAGTCTAAAGATGATAAGCAAGCTTTTATCTCTTTTCAACAATGAAAATCCTAGCTACAAGGGGAAAAGAAAGACACAATCTTTTCTCAAAGAGCATAGAGCACACTGTAAATGCACTTTTCCTAAATCAAACCATACAAACGCTCAAAATGCAAATGCACTTGTGCATGTATTTGTTTTCACTTTCTTAATATTGATGCCTAAAAGGAAAGTTGTTGTACAAATTTGAATTCGATTTCAAGTGAAAACACAAACAAGCTTCTTTTTGAAATCAAAAAGACGATTACGACACTTTATGATTTTGAAGTAAACACTTGTTTCGACACTAGAAATTCAAAAATTCAAACCAAAAGACAAAAGTAAAAGCGTAATCAACTGTCAACAGCAAACAAACTTACTCCTAAGATCAAAACGACACTTACGACAGGTCTAGATCTAAGGGCGACAGTATGACTAGTTTACTTTTGTAATGGGAAACTGCAAATGATGTAACAAATACACAAAAACAAGTACAATTTCTTTTATACAACTGAGGCGGAATTAAGGCAAAGAAAATGGGTTTTCAGATAGGTACACACACTGATAACAGGCTGCAAAAATCAGAGATAAAACTAAACAAAATGAAGCAAAGAACCACAGCTGCACAGGGCAAAGGCTAATCAGCGCACCTGTTGCATAGAGAAACTGAATTGCAACGTAGGTAGCCCTCTCGGGACCTGCGTTGAAATGCAGAACCTCTTCACAGAGCCTGCGCTGAAGCAGAAACGAGAATTTTCTCTGGGTTCTGGGTCACGGTTCGCAGTTTAATCTATGGTTTTTGGCCGGATAAAAGCTATCAATAAGGTACAATTAGAGGGATGATTTAAAGGAGGACTAAGAACTATCACAAAGGGAAATTAGAGCATTTGGGGATCAGCTGTTCAGATCATAAATAGGCCCAGTGAATGGACTAGAGCAGCAGATCTCTACTTTGCATTTGTAAATGGCAAATGCAGTTCGATTCGCCACTCCTAAGTTTATGAGAAGAACAACAATAGAAACACAAATAAACTAACTAGATACGCTCCCTAGCGGAGTCGCCATTTTATTGTTGGGAAAAGTATCTAATCAGAATGCCACTATCCCACTCTAAGGTGTGACAGTGCCTTAGCAACAAACAAGGAAAACTACTTTCGTATTCTTCTTTATGAAATGTAAACGAAGAGGAAGGATGTAACTAACCTGTGTCTTTCGCTAGTTTGTTGATCCAATCGCTCTCCTCTTTGTTCGCTTCCCACTGCCTGCTCCCTTACCGGTCCAGCTTCACCAAGTTCCTGCAAGATCACAGAAGAGGAAAACTACAAAAAAGACATAGATTTACATTCATAACTAGCTTAGGATCAGATTTAAGCTAAACATGCAAATATAACAAAGCATCATTGATACACAGCATGTAGGAGAAACTCAAATAGTTTTATTGATATAATAAGAAAGTCCAGGAGGAGATACAACCAAGTAAGTGCCGATCCAGCATCTACCTCCCAACAAAGGAATCCCTTCCTCACCTCCAACAAAGCATAAATCACCCAATGCACTAATCTCAATCTCAAACCAACAGCAATTCTCTGCAAAGTACAAAATTCCAGCCTCCTGGATCTCTGGGATGAGGGATCCATATCTAGATGTAAGCAGAGAGGATGAGTCAGCTTTTGTTTTGACTTGTGGCTTCTCTCTATCAGTTCTTGCTTCCACTTGGAGGTTGAGAGCCTCTTACTCATCCTTGGTCAAACTCAGTGAGGCAAGTGTCATTGAGGAAGATTCTGGAAGCTTCCATTGTCTGTACACCTCGCGGAATGACACTGCCATTTGGCATTTCTTGCTCAGCGCACCCTGGTAGTGCATTTAGGTGCATTGCAAGGCACCTAGCTAGTGTACTGGGGTGCTTTGCAATGCAGGCAGCTAGTATAGCATCTGAATTGATCCTGATTTGACTGATTCTGAGTAGTTTTTGGTGGAGAACTTCTGGGAGAAGCTGTCAATGGTTGACCTTGTTCCTTTAGGGGCAGGAACAACACTTTTAGGGACTTTGGATCCCTTGGATTATGGACATTTCATGCTCAAAGTTGTAAGGCACAAAAATGTCTATAACAGCAGGAGAAGGAGAACCTACCTGGAACAGATTGCAGGGTGGTTGATGTCCGCACGGGATGGAATTTGTTTCGTCAACCTCGCAGCTCCACAACGTCCTCCACGGCTCAAAATGGTAACAATGGTAAAAACCTCCTTTTACTCCCCTATTTATGGTAAAAAATTTATAATGAACTATCATTTTTCCTAAATGTGGGTTTTTGTCATGTTTTTTACCATGTGCTTAGTGCCAATGTCGTTTTACTATGTTTTTATGAATGTGGTACATATTATCTCGAACAGGTTTACGCGTGCGGTGTTTCTTGTGCAGATTCTCATACCGGTGGGGTCACGACGGTCCTATACACACTTGGTCCCAAAACGTCGTCTTTAAGCTCTTTTTCGACGTAAAGCAAGAAAAGATGGCCGAGCTCCCTCTCGGCTCGTTAAAAGGAACGAGAGGTGGTCGCCTTTAAAGCTCTTTTTTCGACCGTTTAAACTAAAAAGATTACCGGGTGTTTGTCGTTTCGAACTCGTTATTGGCTCTAAAACGACGTACTTCTGACCGCTTTTCTACTTTTTCGGGTCAAAGTCACTACTTACGAAAAGTACTCCTCGATCGTACTGGTCGGGCGGTTCTTTCGAGCATTGTTTTATACTTTTTCGGGCTCGAGAGACACAACTTTACGAAAAAGGACCCCCCTGGAGTTTTCTTTTTCGCTGTCTTTTTAGACTCTCTAAACAAGAAAAGATGCCGAGTTATTCCTTTGTCAGACTCGTTAAAACTTAATGACATCGGACACCGTCAGAATGACACTTTCCAAGCATATGCTATCCCCGTCAAGCTTTTCATCCAAAAATAATCAGGGTACCTGCCAGAAAAGTTGGGGAAAATGGAACTGTAATAATTGTTGTGTCGGCAGTATGTCGCTCTTGAACATGGCACTAGTCTGCATTCGTGTCTGGGTGGGGATTTCTCATCTTGTTTTACACTAGCCTCCGTGGGTTTGGGTTATCCTATTTGACCTCTCATCTGCTCATTGCCTTGTCACCATGACCTCTGCTCATTTGATGTCAGATACTGCCAAATCCACTGTCGTGCCACTGATATGTTCAAGAGAAGTTGACCTCTGCAAACTTACAACCTCCCTCTGATACCTCACACAAAATATCTTATCCTTCTCTGTCTCGTGTCGATGATGTGGGAAGCATTATGGCCCACCTTCGATCAAGGTTACTTCCTGTCGACTTCAGCTCATTATCCAGGAAGGTGACTTAGAGACTCCCTTTAGGTGCCTTAGAGCCTGCATGCCTCAATGGCAGGTTCTTCGTGTTCGACGTGAGGTTTTCATCATTGGCCTCCGATTGAATGATTCTGCGGGTGTTCGACACCAGCTCATTGATTCACACGCCGCGGATTGTACCTATAAGTACCTTGAGGACCATTGTCATTATTGGTGGTACCTCTCGCGTCTGTTAACAGTTTTCATTATTGGCTGGTAATCAGACGATGTTCATGCATGTTCGACTTCAGCTCGTGTATTCACATGCTTGGACTTGTACTTTGTTCGGGTCGGGATGGAGCGCAAGACCCTGGATTTTTTTCTGTTGCAATCCAGGTTGCGATTTTGTGGATTATTATTACATGACTCATTGATGGATGGCTGCGCCCATACCTGAGTCTTTTGAGATGGCTGCGACCATACCTTTTTATCATCATGGTCTCTTCAGCTGGGTGGCTGCGTCCATACCACAGACCTTCTTCGTATGTCTTTTGGATGGCTGCACCCATGCCTAGACTACGTGTAATATAGATATCAGTTGTACATACGTGCAGATTCTTCCTGGTGGTGTTCCAGTTCAAGCGAGTTTTGTAAAGCATTTCACCCCTCCCACTCTCTCGGGCTTCATGCTTTAGGGGGCATCTGTTACACAGTAATTTGTCACTGTCTCCCTGTCAGTCTCCCTACTGTGTCATGAATTCAAATTAATCATGCTCATGCTCTCTAATGCTGCCAAATGACCCACTTTGCCAAAGTTTTTCCATCATCGCGACTGTTATTAAAATAACTGCGCTGACTGGTGCCTCATAATACAACGAATGCGCTGCCAGCGCGGAAGCACATGTGTTTTCCGCGCTGGTCGAATTTCATGAACCAGCGCATCCTCTGTTTATATTGGGTCGCGCTGACATAACCTTCCCTGTTATTCAGATGCGATGTCAGCGCTCCAGTGCAGTTATACACCCGCGCTGATCCAGTTTGGGCGAGTTTGTTCTAACATCCGGCCTTCCAGATGACTCCAGACCTGGTTGTTGGCCTTGTAAATGTCTCCCTCCCTTCTCTAGCATGTCTGTTTCGTCATTTGAGCCACCTTCCTTGGAGATAAGCTCATCATCCCACCATTCATGGAGACTCCTTCTCCTATTTAAGCCTCTACCATTGCCATGAGCAGCTAGTTTTTGACAGATTGGAATTGATAGTGCTTAGAGTGCTGCTGCTAGTAGGTAGTTGGTGTGACAAGTGTGGGGTTGCTAGAGAGCTTAAGGAAGGTTGTAGAGTGTTGCTTGTGTGAGAGAGAGTTTTTGTCTTGGGAGATCTACCTCCAAGGGTGAATGCTTAAGAGACTTGCTGGCTGGACCCTCTTGAGAAGGATTCGACGTCAGAACTTTGGTTGTACCCTTCTCTGTTATTGATTAATAATAGATGACTACTATTATGGTTCCACTCTCATTTGACTTTGTAATGGTTAATGTGAGTTATGTCCTTTCTGACTGATGTATAATTGCATTTATTAGATTTCACGCTTGTGTTTGTGTTTCTCTTTGTGTGTGCAGGTGTCTATCCACGAGGATTGTGGAGGATCGTGACCGGCCAAAGCGAAGGAGCGAGAGCGACGGCTCTTCATCAAACAATAGCGTTGGAATCCAAGTAGGTGTTCATTGCCTATCTTTTATTTGCAATTAGGAACTTGCATAGTAGCATTGACTGATTGTTGCTAGACCCGTTTTGGGCTAGTAGGGATCGCCTCTATCCGTAGAGGGGATTTACCTCTCCAACAAAGACAGCATTTCTTCACGGGGATTTGGAAGAGGAAATCTACATGAAGCAACCTGAAGGCTTTGCGGTGAAGGGTAAGAAAGAACTGGTATGCAAGTTAAAGAAGTCTCTGTATGGGTTAAAACAGTCACCAAGGATGTGGTATCATAAATTTGATACATTTATACGGGGACTTGGCTTCACCAGAAGCAAAGCAGATCATTGTGTGTATTTTAAATTAATTGATGACCGTATTATTTATCTGGTCTTGTATGTGGATGATATGTTGCTGGTTGGAAATGATAAAGAAATTATCCAGGATTTGAAGACCCAATTGTCCTCCAAATTCGACATGAAAGATCTTGGTGCTGCAAACTATATTTTGGGCATGGAAATTAAAAGAGATCGGTCAAAGAGGAAGCACTGGTTAAACCAGAGGAAGTATGTCGAGACAATACTCCAGAGGTTTAATATGCAGGATAGTAAACCGGTGAAGGTTCCTATTCCTATAGGTGTGAGGTTATCTGCTGAACAGTGTCCCAAGACACAAGAAGAGGAAGAGGACATGTCCCGTGTTCCATATGCAAGTGCAGTGGGTAGCCTAATGTATGCAATGGTCTGTACTAGACCAGACATTGCACATGCAGTGGGAGTATTGAGCAGGTTTATGTCAAAACCTGGGAAGGAGCACTCGACAGCAGTGAAGCGGGTTTTCAGGTATTTGCGTGGCACTAGTGATTATGGTTTGTGCTACCAAGGAAGACCAGGATTGGACAGAGTGTTGGATATTCATGGCTTTGTTGATGCAGACTGGGCTGGAGATCTGGATCAAAGAAGATCTACAAGTGGGTATGTGTTTAACCTATTTGGAGGTGCAGTCAGTTGGATGAGTAAGAAACAATCTGTAGTGGCACTATCAACTACAGAGGCAGAATACATGGCAGCCACTCATGCAAGCAAGGAAGTAGTTTGGTTGCAGAGATTGTGTTCAAGTATGGGGTTAGTACAGTGAGCTATAAGAATAGACTGTGACAGCCAAAGTGCAATTTTCTTGGCAAAGAACCCTGCTTATCATTCAAAGACAAAGCACATTGATGTTCAGTATCACTTTGTGAGGGATATGATAGAAGACAGAAAGGTGTTGCTAGTAAAGGTGGACACTTTGAAGAATACTGCAGATGCATTGACAAAATCTGTGAGCTCTGAGAAGTTCTCTTGGTGTAGAGAAGCAATGGGAATCTCAGGGCTGAAAAAATGACTAAGCTCTCCTGTGGCCCCCTGTGGAAAGAAAACAACAAGTGGGAGATTGTTGGGTTGTGTTATATTCTTTCCACGTAGTTAATAGGGGGTTTGAAGGGCACCCGTAACCCCACTTTATGGGGTTCGGGGCAGCGCCCTGGAAAATTTTGGTTTTGGACCATATGTTAGGTTGGGCGGACCCACCTATGGTTTTGTGCATGATTTTCGCACATGTTTTTTAGACGCGATGGTTTTCAGTCCATGGTATTGGACACGATGGTTTTTCGATCCATGGTATTAGATGCTTCGGCATGTATAAATATGTATTGTAACATTGAAAGGAACATAATGAAAAATCAAGCTGGTAGTCCCAGTTTTGGGATCTAGGGAAAAATCTCTGTGCATATGTGTTTTATGGGTTATGCTCTCGCATTGTTTATTTTCTTTGTTTAAGAATTCGTATGCAGGTAATTTCTGTACAGGGTTAAAACCTACAATTTGCAATTGAAAATTAAGGCCGTCAAAGCAGGAGCCCCTATCCAAATTAATACCATTAATGATTGTATATATTGTTGTAAGCATTATGGAGTGAAGGTTCAAAGATTACTGTGTGAATTCTATCTGCATAACCTTGTGCTAGACCAGGACACAGAGCATAACCCCGGCCCTTTCATTGGGGATATCCAACTGTAGGCATTTATTTCATTTGGATTTAATCAAATCAAATGGCTTAAAGCCTATAATGCCTTCCAAAGACAAGAAAACGGATTAGACTTATGGGTAAGAGCTGAGCGTAGAGATCCATTACAGTCATGGAACAAACACAGGAGCCTTATGAAGACTTCGGGCGTGATTGACGCGTTAAAACCCATTCATATAGCAACCAATCGGCAAGGGATAGAATACTTCTTTACCATTAAGGACCTTTCCATTGCAGCTGCTAAATTTTGATATCAGACCTCTAATCGGAACATCCAACTCAGGGAACCATTTAATTACGAGAACTTTAAGTTAGCCGCTGATCGTTTGAACCTCTATGGTGAAATTATCTTGAGGGCAAGGCCATCTTAGTTAGGATATAGGTTTTGAAGTCCGATTATTTGGCACCCTGCACCTGGATACCAAGCCCTGTATGAGATGCCTGAGGGTCAGACAGGCCATCTTTTTTAACACCTAGTTAGACATCATGGCTGTAGGCCACCACATGAGATCCCATCTCCAGCCTACTCTCACTGCCTTACATGTCAACTACAATGTTTTCATGAGGGCATGAAAAAGGGTAAGCAGGGGGGTGTGTGGAGTATTCGAAAAGGTATGTTTTCATTGACTACTTTGTCATCTTTTCTTTAGAACTCGTAACATCTTTGCATCATGAACTAGGTAGACAATGGGAAATCATGACAAATATATGAAGATTTATATGTAACCTGAAAACGCTAATAATTGCTATTTCTTATGCAGGAAAAGGAAAAAACTAAAGATTTCCACTCCAAGGAAAAAGACAGGGCCAAGCTAACCGTTGTCCCTTTGGCGGGGAACCATATGCAAACGAGGCGATCTAAATTAAAACATCTCAACCAAGGAAAGGAAAAGGAGATATCGACTCGGCGTAAGAAGACGATCAAATAACTGAAGGATTAAAAGCTTGGCGAATCCCTCAGGATCCTTTGACCTTGAGGGATCACTACTTTAACTATTTTTGCATCCTTGGTATCTCCGCTTCAGCTGTTATAAGTAGGGGCAGCATTGCTAGCCTGGGGGAGAGAGAGAGACTGTTAATTTGTCATGTAACTTTGCTCTGTATCTAAAACTTTGATCATTGACTCTCATTGAGAAGTGATCCATTGTAACTCTGTTTTTATGCTTTAATATACATCTGGTTGTTGTTCCATCTGTGATTCTGGAATAACTTCAAGCAGTGTATCCCTGGAGGCTAAGGGCCCGGCCCTGGTGGAACACTTGCTCCTGTATCATTATCTTTAGTTCGTGTGTGGTTTGTATTATTCGCTTGAATCGGTAATCTGGTGTGTTTTGTTATCTTATCTCGCAGCTCTGTTATATTTTATATATTGTTCTCTGCAACAGGAAAGTTATATCGTGCATTCTGATCTTATAACGTATTGTTGTTCCTTTAAAGTCATTAATGTAATATCGCTATTCTTTACAGAATGCTATTGTTGTTTAATCGCAGAGTAACTAAGTTGTAACCTTCTTAAGTTGGTATTATTGTATTTGTCTATGGTTTATACTTCATACGATTGTTGTTCAATTGGCATTGTTGTTCCTGTTAGCGTTTGAAATTTCACCTCAGGCTGAGAAAGGCAAATCTCAAAGCTACATCAAACCATTCAGCCTCGTAGCTAGCCCTACGGGGCAGGAGAAGGCTCTCTCCGGTCAATCTCGGCAAATATTCAATGAGATGAGATGACCAATCAAAGGTAACACTGATATTAGGCTAGTAAACTGATTAAAAGGTTGATTTAGGGGTTTTTGGGGTTTTTGGTGGCAAATTGAGGAGCTGCAATTTAGGGTGCGGGGATTTGACACAGTTTCTGCAGGGGGGTCTTTGGGGCAAGGTAGGAGCTTGTATTGATGTCTTTAGCTGAAGTGGGTGATCAGGAAGAAAGATAAGAAGGCTAAATAGAGCAAACAATGGATTTGAATTCTCTTTAAACAGTAGAAAACATAGAAATTAAACAAATTTAAAAGCAGAGCATGGCTAGCATGAATTCCTACTTTAACACTTCATTTGTTTAATATGCAGAAGGAAAGAAAGGAGATGATCACATAACAAAGATTACAATAACATGTAGAAACACACCATCAACACATGAGTCCACAAGAATCCCAATGATGACTGCAAAACCCTGGTCTTCCTTAGCCAAAAATTGCAGAGATACAAGTGAAATATACAATGATAGCTCCTCCCTCAAGAGTCCAACCATGATAATGAGCATGAAAGTACATAATATAGATGATCTAACCTCTTCCCCCACCTCTAGGGGTCGAGCTCATCCTTCTAGGAGCTGTTTGAACCACTTCTAAACTAAGCACTACAAAATAGGCAGTCAAAACAACTTGCCTCTAAAAACTTGGAAACCAGTTCATACAGTCAAATTTACTCTTTTACATGAGAGAAACTTCTAGAAGAGTAAAACAAGAGTAAAAGTACCCAAAAAGTGCCACAAGTACAGTCAAAAAGATCATCATCGACCTCAGCAAGTCAAACTGGTGCTAATCTGCAAATTCTGGGCTGAACTGGTCAAATCTAGCTAAATCTGCTCAACGGGTCGCGCACATCTAGCTCAATGGGTCGCGCACTTTGGAGCCCTATTTGGAGGCCTTCCCGGTGTCATTATCAGGTGCAGGATAGCTTGTTGGAAAGGTCTCTGAGTCTACTTTCCAACCCAACTAGAATTTTTGGATTTGGAGGTCATTTGCTCAGTCAAAAGTCAATTCCCCCAAGACTACTTCTGCAGCTCAAAAAAGGGGCAGAAAGTCAAAATTTGACTGTATTTTGACCTTTTGGAGGCCCAAAACTCCATAAAAACTCAAAGTAATGGATGGGCATATGTAAATTTGCATGAAAAATCCACCAATGCTGAGTTTCCGCAAAACAGAGCTACGATGACAAAGGGTCTCACCGGGGGTGAGACCCGTTGAGAAGCCAAAACCTGTAAATTGCCCAAAAATGCCAAAAATGAGCCAAAACTTCCAAAAATTTTTGTGCTTGGTGCTGTGGAGAGGCTAGTGAGTGTCATGATGAGTGAGAGAAGCCTCGGCCAAGATGCGGAGTGGGTTGGCCTTCTTCTTCCTCTTGAGAGCCTCGGTCAACCTTCTTTGGAACATTTTCATCTTTGCTTTACAAACATGCATCCTAGCCCAATAATGGTTTTTCATGTTCCTTAGAAACTTTTTGTCTTGGTTGGCCTTAGCCAACAGCCTCTCCAAGTGGGAATTCTCCTGAATAAGTAAAGACTCCCGGTCAACAGGCAATGGATCACCGGGCCTCCTACGGTTTAGGACTCGATCACTTCGAATCCTCCAAATCTCATCAAGGGCCTTCTCCTCCTCCAGCTGAGTGTTCCGCTGCTCTAGATATGTGATGGTCCACTGAGCACCATCAAGTCTCCGCTGCAAAGTCTCATTCTCGGCCCTGAGCTGCTGAATGATCTCCTTTGCCTCCTGGCTAGGAGAACTGACCTCAAGATCGATCACTGGATCCTCATGAACCATGGGCTCTTTGCCCCTCTGCAATACATCTGCTGGTGAAGAAAGCGAGGCCCCTTCCACATGCTGTGGAGATAACACTCGCTGCTCTGACGATGAAGGCGAGACCCCTTCCACCTGCTGTGGAGATAATACTTGCCTAGCTGCTGCAAATAAGGCCCTTGGGCCTTTCTGATAGGTGACCATAGGAGTAGAGCTGACATGTCGGGTGATGGGAGCACCGGGCTGCTGTGATGGTCCTCCCTCCTCATGAATAGCCTCCTGATGTGGCTGAGGTGGCACAGTGAAAAACTCACGGGAGATGAACTCCTCCCACGAGATGCCCTGCTGTGTCAATTGATGCAAAACAATGAGCTGAATCAAACCATAGTGACAAAGACTCCTGTACTGCTGGGCTGGGGTCTTCCTCTGCAACATGGGTACCATCCTCTGAATGTTCTGAAACTGGAAGACCGGGAGGTTCATCATCCTCACCCGGGTGAAATGCATCAACAGGCGAATGTGATATGAATACACCTGTGAAAATCTACCCTCACATGTGAAATAATGCATGATGAGTCTCATGAGAGGGGCATACTCACTCCGAAGAAATCTGAATGGGAAAACACCCATCAACAGTCTCACAAATGCTGGCCGGACATAAGGCTCAAAGTGAACAAAATCAAGAAGTCTGCGCTTCGACCACACCTCACCCACATTCGGTATACCTGTAGCCTCTAAGATCACCTCAGGTGTCAATATGAAATTCACCCCTGCAAGAGTGACATGTCCATCATGGAGGTGTAAGACAAATAAGCGGGCCAACTCTCTATGATGCTGAATCTGAGAGAGCCTCTCACAAAACTGGTAGCATGACATATACTGGAAACAACTCAGTGCCAAAGGACAAGCATGTAACTCTGCCAATGAAGTAGGCTCCTCCCTCTTATGGTGACCTCCCTTACCCCCTCTACGAGGCCTCCTCTGTTCCTCAATCTCTGTAGATGATGAATGGTCAGCACCTTGCTCATAAGTCTCAGTATCTGACATGGTTTTGGAGCAAGGTGGGCAAACTGAAGGACAAATTGAACTGCTGCCTCTGCCTGCAAAAGTACTGAACTCTATGTTGTTTCAAGGGGAAAAACATGAGGGGAATGTTAGGGGAGGGAATTTCTGAACAAGGAATGGAAATATATGATAATAACAGGGAATTTTCAAGGGAAACTTTACACATTGTCATGCATATAGGAACAGTTTTAACATCGGGAAATCATTTGCAAAGAACATCTCATATGGGACAAAACATGTATAATAATGAACATGTAAGGGGATACAGATATCAATAGGGGCATAGGGACACCATACACCAAATTCACTTAGGAGTTCATGTGTGTTATAAGGCAGATTCTGCTCTTTTTGTTCTTTAAGGGTTACATGCACATTAAGGAGTACATACTCATCATTTTCAGGGATGTCAAAGATATATAGGGGTTTGTACATGCTTTTAAATATACAGCACATTAAATTTCCATGACTCTCTTCTGCCTTTACAATGTATCTTTTCTTTTTGTTTTAGTTTTTTTGAATGTGTATGGTAGAGGGAATTAGGGTTTGAGTGCTTGTGAGAGGGGTAGGGTTTATAACTTAGGGATGGGGGTAGGGCAACATTTTATGTGCAAATGAAATAGGACAGAGATGCAAGCATGATTATAAATGAAAGAGGGGAAAAAGGAAGGGATCAATGGGACAAAAAACACTTGAAACAGTCACAAAACCCTAGCATTTTACAAACATTAGCAACAGCCATTTAATCCATTCACTTGCAAATTTAAATGATAAAACCATGACACACATCATTATCTTCACCATCCATATCAACATTCATGAATTGAGTGCCTACCTCGATCGATTTAGCAAGTTTGAAGAGGAATGAGGGAATTTATTTGCAGTTTTGGAAGCTGGCAGACGAACGGGTCGCGCACACCCCTGGACGGGTCGCGCACAGCTCGACGGGTCGTGCCCGTTGTGTTTTTGCACTGCCGGAAGCTGCTGGACGGGTCGCGCACCGCCCCACAGGTCGTGCACGAGCCTGGACGGGTCGCGCACCTGGAAACTGCCCGAAACACTGTATCTTCGCCTTCTTTGACTTGCACTCTCTCACAATCACTCTTAGAAGCTCGAAATGCACAATGAAAGTTAAAGGAGGGAGAATTACCTTTTATAATCTCACTTTTGAAAAAATTTCATCCAAAACCCACTTTATAAAGTCTATTTTGTCACTTTTTAAAAACACTGATTTTCTTGATTTCCTTTGTCCTGAAGTTGACTTTTTGAGTGCTTTCACCTGATTCTTTTTGCAGGGAGATCATCTGAAGGACTGTGGCAAGGGGACCAGGGTTGTTGCTGCCTTTCTGAAGATTTCTTGGACACTTATTCTTTTTACAAAAATTATCATGACCTTGGCTTTAAAAACAGGGTTTTTAAATCCAAGGTTAAAAATGAGCTATACATGATGAAAATTTCAAAGGAACATGTTTACCATCCTCCCTCTGGCTTGCTGGTCAGTCAAGGACTCTCATAAACATGACCTTGCTAACCTTGCTAAGACAACTGACCAAAACCCTAGACCTAGAATTTTGACATTAAGACCAAACAAGAGCATTTTGACAAACTCAATGACCTGATATGACCTGATCCAGCAAAGCCAAAAGGGATATGAATAGACCAGCTCCTCCATCAGGGTTATGGCATGCCTAACGGGATGCAAATTTTGACACTGATGGGACACCTACTAATGCAAATGCAAAGAGCTTTGATCACTGATGGAGGGCTTTCAAGACCGACACTAACAGTTCCATTATGAATTGCGATCGTTACCCTTTCTAACCAGGATCAATACTTGCGGTATCAGGACCCAGATTACTGTTTTTCTTAATATTTCTGTGTGTTGGGTGTATTATTTATTTTGACACCGTGTATCTATAATTGGTACTATGCGCTATTCTATATTTCATTGGTTGTCGTTCCATTTCTATTTGCTGTCTGATTTATCCTTTGAGTGAAGATTGATATTTGATAAAGTCGTTGTACTTGTTTCTATAGATTAAGGTGATGTTGTTCATCAGATTTAGTTACTGTTATATTTTCTAGTTGTTGTTCCATTTCTTAATTGTTGTTCCATTTCCTGTTATTTGAGCTACTGGTTACTTTGGTGTGTAGAACGATCTGAAACTGTAGTGGGCATTGGCATTTGTTGTCTAGTCCCCAAATTGACGATATGTTCCTTGATTACTTTTGGTTACATCAGTTTCCAAAGGGATGAGTTATTGTTATTGGACCCTTGACTGATACATTGCTTAGTTTTTCGAGTGTATGATTTAGGCTTCAAAGTATTTTGTTGTAAGTATATTTTCTTTCAAGCATCTGTATTCTTGTATTTTTTTGAGCACTATACTACTAGCATTACTCTGACAAATGACAGCCTCAAACTGAGTACACTCTTTGAGATAACAAATCTTTCCTAGATTGACAAGTTAATGTGAGGTAATTAGAGGTGAAAAAGACCCTTTTTACGGCTCGAAAACCTACAGGCTAAAGTCCCAAGTCTGGTTATGTGCTATGGAGTCCATCTCTTCATTCATGGCTTGCTCCCACTTCTTCCTGTTTCTACCTGCACTGCTTCTTCATAACATTTTGGTTCACCAGAATCAGTCAACAATACATAATATAATGAAGGACAGTATCGTTCAGGGGGTCTACTTATCCTGGTAGATCTTCTAACACCACTTTCAGGTGTTTGAAGTGCTTGTTGTTGTTGTGGTTATCGTTCTGGTTGTTGATCATTATGATTTTTAGGCACCATCACTTTTTCTGTGATCTCGTCAAGCACTGTGTATTCTCTGTTTTCTTTTTCCTGTTTCTTTTCCTGCAGCTGATCCTTATACAAAACATTTTCATTGAATATGACATCTCTGCTCCTAATGATTTTTTGTTTTTCATCATCATAAAAGCGATAACCAAAATCATTAACACCATATCCAATAAAGGTACATTTCTTTGATTTTGCCTCAAGCTTTGTTCTATTTTCTTTATTAATGTGGCAAAAGGCTTCACAACCAAAAGTCTTTAAAAAAGAGTAGTTTACCCTTTTACCTGTCCATGCCTCCTTTGGAATACCACCATCCAAGGAACTTGATTTCCCTTTGTTTATTAGATAAACAGCAATATCTACAGCATCTTCCCAAAATTGCAAAGGAAATCCTGCATGCACTCTCATGCACCTTGCATGCTCCATGATTGTCCTGTTCATCCTTTCTTACACACCATTTTCTTGTGGTGCTCCTGGAACTCTCTTCTCTTTGTGAATTCCATTCTCAGAACAATACCTATCAAACTATTTGCTGCAATATTCACCTCCATTGTCTGATTTGAGACACTTCAACCTTTTTCCTGCCTCATTTTCAACCAAAGCTTTCCATTTCTTAAAAGTATCAAATACATCAGATTTATTTAGATATAATAAATCCAGGTTTTTCTGGTTGCATCGTCAATAAAAGTAACATAATAACGAGAGCCACCAAGAGATGATACCTAAGCAGGTCCCCATACATCTGTATGCACAAGCTCTAATTTTTCTCTCTTCTTTTCTTTCCCAACTCTAAGGAATCTGACTCTCTTCTGTTTTTCATAAACACAATTCTCACAGAATTATAAATCAACATGCTTCAAACCTGGCAACAAATTTCTTGAGTGAAGAATCTGCATCCCCTTCTCACTCATGTGCCCGAGCCTATGATGCCACAATGCCGTATCTTCTCCTGTAGAGGTTAAAGCATTAACAAAATTAGAAATACCATTGCATAAATACAATGTACCAACCTTTCCTCCTTTCGCTATTACCAGGGATCCTTTAGTGACCTTCCAAGTTTTATCTGTGAAAGTAGTTACGCAACCTTCACCTCCCAACTGCCCTGTTGAAATCAGATTTTTCTTCAGATCTGGAACATGCCTTACCTCCTTCAATAGCCATTGATTTCCATTCTATTTTTTTATGAAAACTGTACCCATTCCAACAATTTTATAGGGTTTATCATCACCCAAACGAACCTGTCCAAAATCTCCTTGAACATAATCATGAAAATGTTTCTTATCAGGTGTGGCATGGAATGAGGCCCCTGAATCTACCACCTAGGCATCAATAATATTTCTAATGAAAGAATCAAAGCATCTTACAACACATCACCTGTTACATTCGCTTCATGATTAGTTCTTGTTGCGTGTCTCCTTCTCTTCCCTTCCGAGACTTGCAGTCTTTCTTCAGGTGTCCTTTCTTCCCACGTTTCTAGCACACTATCCGCGATCTAGACTTGGATCTGAGTTTTCTTGACTTACTGCGATATCCTGGGCTCTTTCCTCTTTCCATTTTTCTTCCCCTAGTCTTTGCAATCAAAGCATTACCTGATGTCTCACCGGAGCTTTTCCGTCACATTTCCTCGCTAAGGATTGCACCGACAACATCATCAAACTTTAAAGTACTAGATCTAGAGACAGAGTTACTAATGGCCATAACTAAACCATTCCAACTTTCTGGCAATAAGCACAGAAATAACAGAGCCCTAGCTTCATCATCAGAAGTTACCCCTACAAAACTTAACTGACTTGTAACTATATTAAAATCATTTAAATGATCAGCAACAGATCCACCCTCAGACATCTTCATATTAACAAGGTGCCATGACTGTATTCAAACAGGACAGACTTCGAATTTATGGATGAAGAGCGATCAGGAAAACCTCTGAACAGTGGGAGTTTGCAGCCGGCAAGAAACGACGAAGACCTTGGTCAAAGCGCGCTGACCGAGGCCCATGGAGACCGCGCAAGAGGAAAAACTGGCACCTGGGAAGCCCGGATTGAGAAACAGAGGGCATTTCTGATGCGTGATTAGCGCCATCACTAGGAAAAACCCCTCGAAAAGGAAAAGCCCCGAAGCGCTTGGTCGCATGGAAGCCGGGAAACCGTGGGGAAGGCGCTAAGGCGAAAGGCGGGACCTGCGCTCCAAAACCGGTGGTATATATCGAAGGCATCCTTGGGCGATAAGAGGATTTGGAGAAAAATGAACAATTCCATTAAGCACCTGACGCATGTCCAGTGGATGAGAGAGAAAACCGCCACTCATATCGCACTAACGGTCGAGCAAGTCAACCACGCAAAATGAGCGAATGTCGTAGGATCTGGGGGCCCCAGATCTGACGGTGGAGATTGCGTCCGATGGAGGAACCGGATTTGACAGGGGATTAAGTCGCGGCATAGAGAAGTTTGACATTTGATTTGACCGCCGAGTTGGAAGATGAGTCATTCCGCAATGTTACCAGAAATATTGAACCGTCAAGGAAGAGCTGGTGTAGTTCATGAGAGGACAAGTGGCCACTCCCTGTGAGACATTGGCGAAGACACAGAGGCAGGGAACTCCAAGCAAACAGCAGCAGGTGAACTGAAAGGGCGGAAGAGGAAGCGAGAGGTCATGAGACAGATTGGATTTTATCCATGAACAACAAGAGAGCGGAACAAGGAAAAGAACAAGGAGAGGGAGCACTATAAGAAAGAAAAAGACAGTGAGACCGAGAGACTGAAAGGACAGTAAAGCAAGAAGCAGAAACCAGAGAGCCGAGCTGACCATAGGCAGCATCAAGCAGATAGAAGGCTTGAGAGGTTCAAGCCATCCCTGTGACGATATCTGTCAAGAATTGAGTACCATTGGACTCATCCCATTAAAGACCAGAGAGGTCAAGACTTGGTAAGGAAAAGATTTTGTACACTCCAGTGGCTTGGGGAATCCAAGAACCACCCTACTAAACATTCTCTATTTCAGGAGACTCAAACTGAGCTCCTCATTGTAAATCTCTGCTTTAAAGACACAATAAAATAAGGCCACCATTTAAAGCTGGATCGGAGATGTAGCCCTGGAGAATAGGGTGAACTCCTTATTAATTATTGTGTTCTTGCATTTTCTTACTGTGTTTTCCTTACTGTTTTCCATTTTCTGGTGTCTGCATATTTTGCAATCTGATCGATCCGTTGCCTAAAATAACATAGACACACACGAGCACATAAGTCTGTAATACCTTCATTTTTACTGAGATCACTCACGAGTGAATTTCAGATCAAGTTGTATCAGAGCTTTAGGCTGTTAAGGTTAGAGAAGCTTGTGTTGGTTTAGTTGTGAATGCTCACTAGATCAAAGCTCAAATTAGGAGAAGGTGAGTTGATTGAAACCAATCCTGAAATTGGGAGATTCTATCCTCGGAAGACAATGTCAGAAGAAGGTTCTATGGGACCAGACCCTCAATTCATAGATAGTTTCCTAGCCATAAATTCCATGGTAGAAGAAATGTATAAAGACTTTAGAAAACATAAGGATGAAGATTCATCAGGCTCTAAAAAATACAAAGGAGAAGATGAGTCTCATTTCCATGACCACTCAAAAGGCAAGGGGAAAGAAGAAAGCTTCCTCACACCTCCTAATAGCCCTATACATAACAAGAAGGCATCTTTGATTAAACTAGATGTTAAATTTGAATTACCTATATATGATGGAGAGTTTAATTCAGAAAAGTTGGACAATTGGATTAGGAAAATTGATGTTTATTGCAGAGTGCAAAGTATTGAATCAGACAAGAGCAAGATTCAACTGGCAAGCCTACGTCTTGGAGGCACTGCCTTGGTTTTGTGGGAAGGCAGGACCCAAGCTGATCTGAAGAGACATGGCAAGACTACCTCTGTCTGGAGTGAATTTGTTTCTGCAATAAAAAAGAAGTTCTATCCATTGGCCTACATGCAGCAAGCCATGATGAGTTGGCAAACTCTTCGACAGTTGAAAGGGCAAAGTGTGCAAGGGTACACTCAAGAATTTAGAAAGAGAGCATTGATTCTAGGAATCTCATTAGACTCACATGAGACTCTGTTGAAGTACATTGGTGGTCTACACAACTACATGATGCACACTATCCTCATGTTTAATCCCACTAGTATAGATGAGGTATCTATACAAGCTACTCATCTAGAAGCTAGAGGAAAGAATGGAAGTCCAGAAGTTGGGGGATCATCCCAACCCACTGCAAGCAAGAATAAGGAAAAAAGAAAGTAGAAATGGAAAGCAAGGAAGGCTAACACTGCACAAAAGAGCAAAGCTTCATGCACTCACTGTAAAAAGAATGGGCATGATGACGAGCACTGTTGGATTCTGCATCCAGACCTAAGACCGAAGAAGTTCGAGGGCAAGAAGAAGACGATTGTTGCAGCTATTCAGAAAGATTTGGAGTCAGACTCAGGAGATGAAACAACTATTACAGCCACAGGTATAAAAGGTAAGAATTCTGAAGCATCTACTAGTAATTCTGCACAATCTACTACTGATGAAGAAAAAGACATGAGCTTTTCCATATTCGAGTTATTTCCAAACATCAAAAGATTGATACTTTGTTTGATAGTGGCTCACAAGTAAATTTAATTTCTGAAGCAATTGTAAAGAAATTGGGATTAGTGACTACACCTCACAAGAAACCATACCCATTAGGATGGTTGAATGATAAAGCACAACTACAAGTGACTAGACAGTGCAAACTCAAGTTTTCTTTTGGGTTAGCATTTGTAGATGAGGCTGAGTTAGAGATAATTCCTTTGGATATATGTGGAATTGTTTTAGGAAGTCCTTACTTGTATGACAGAAAAGCTATTTTCTATAGAGCTGAGAACAAGTATCTACTTGTTAAAGATGGAATCGAATACTTTGTAAGAGCTCATAAGCTCAAGAATAATTATACTCTCATAAACTCAGGGCAGATGAAAAGAATGATAAATTCATGCAAACAATTCTTACTAATGGTTGTAAAGGAAAAGAAACTTGATAAAACCAATGTATTTGAAGGCTGTAATGTTGAACAACAAGCTGATTTAGAAAAGGTTGTTTTAGAGTATGATATCTTATTTCAAGAACCTAAAGGTCTGCCACCCAAAAAGGAAATAGTACATGATATTATTTTGCAGCAAGATGCTCCATTGCCTAACATTAGAATGTACAGGTTGTTTGCTTTAGAGAATGCTGAAATCAAGAAGCAGGTGCAGGAGTTTCTTGATAAAGGGTTCATCAGACCTAGCACATCACCATGTGGGTCACCAATCGTTTTAGTGAGAAATAAAGATGGATCGTGGAGAATGTGCATTGATTACCAAGCACTAGATAAGATAACAATCAAAAATTGTTATCCCCTTCCTCGCATAGATGATCTTTTGGATCAATTGAAAGAAGTTGTTTATTTTTCCAAGTTAGACTTGCACAGTGGATACCATCAGGTCAGAGTTGCAGAACAAGATGCATGGAAGACTGCTTTCAAAACAAATCAGGGATTGTATGAGTGGCTGGTTATGCCTTTTGGCTTAACTAATGCTCATGCTACTTTCATGAGATTAATGAATGATGTACTCAGACCTTTTCTTGATGATTTTGTTATTGTGTATCTGGATGACATTCTGATATTTAGCAAAACATGGGAAGAACACTTAAAGCATGTTAAGCAGACACTAGATGTTTTGAAAAGAGAAAAACTTTATGCTAAACTCTCAAAATGTGAATTTGGAAAAACATCTTTGAATTATTTGGGACATATAGTAGGGGGTGGTGAATTGAAGATAGATCCCTCTAAGGTGGCAATCATTGTAAACTTGCCTAAACCCAAATCTGCTATAGAAGTTAGAAGCTTCTTAGGAGTAGCACAATATTGGAGAAAGTTCATTTCTAACTTTTCCTTAATTGCTACTCCCTTACATGCTTTAATAGGATTGAACAAGGTGTTTCAATGGGGAGGAAAATAGCATAAAGCCTTCTACACCTTGAAAGAAAATATTAGTACAGCACCTCTACTAGCACTGCCTAATCTTCAAAGTGTTGAGATTGCAACAAGATGATGGAGCTTAGTGAAAAGAGTCGCCTTCACTAAGTGAGCCCGCAGGCAAATTATGGCACAAGTTCTATTTTTTATCACAGTGTGGATGATCACAGTGTGGGTGATCACAGTGTGAGTGATCACAGTGTGGGTGACCACAGTGTGGGTGACCACAGTGTGGGTGACCACAGTGTGAGTGATCACAGTGTGGGTGATCAAAGTCTATTTTTAGACTAGCTGCCAAAAATAGAAAAGTCAAATATTATTGTCTCATAATAATATTTGGACTATAAACTTGATCTTATTCTCTTGGAGCACTTCAGTTTGAGCTACACATGTGGCCCATGCAGCTGTCAGAAGGAAGTATGCTTTTCTTATGAGTCAGTTGAGTTTTTGCATGCATGACTTTAGTTAGAACTCAATCAGTTGAGTTTGGTGGAGTTGATTGTGGAGTTGATGGAGTTGTGTTCAGTTTGACTTGGTTAAACTAGTTGTAGTTAGTCTAACTGCAAATGGACTAATGATGAGTTGTTAAACTAATTATTAACTCATAATACAACTATAGAATACATCAGTTAACTCAGTTGCATGTCAGTGCATGTTCAGTTCAGCAGGGACAGGTGTTAGAGAATCAGATTGCTATCAGTTGTGACTATAGTTGTGCATCAGATCTTGCACAATCAAGGATTGAGTATGCCAATGAGTTTGCTCATGTATTTGCCTAGTTTGTAGCTTCTGCTCATGTCTTACACATTGTGAGTGATTCTTTGGAGGTGAAATACGAGTTTGGTAGACCATTCTCATTCATTCTTGAGCAGGTATTGAGCAGTGGAGGCAGGCAAGCAATGGAATAGATTTGGAGATCAGATCTTAGTTGTATTGTGTGTAACAGGTGGAGCTGGTACTGGATTGCTTGTGATAATCATTGTACTTTGTAATGTTACATGGTCTCAATCATTAATATACAAATAGTGTGGGGTTTTTAGCGAGATGCTTTCCCCGGGTTACATACTGTGTTAATGTGTGAATGCTCTTGATGTTTTATTGTTATTGATGCTGCTATATTGATGATCAACGTAGAGGAGCTTATGTATTGTGTATGTATTATGCAATAGTACATGTTACACAGTAATTTGTCACTGTCTCCCTGTCAGTCACCCTACTGTGTCAGGAATTCACAATAATCAAGTTCATGCCTTCTGAACAGGCCAAAAAACCCACTTTTCCAAAGTTTTCCTCATCAGCGCGTTTGTTTCCAAAATATCCGCGATGACTGGCGCTTCATAACAGACCGCGTGCGCTGCCGGAGCGGAAGCACACGACTTTTCCGCGCTGATCGAATTTCATGACCAGCGCAGCCTCTGTTTGTATTTACCCGCGCTGACATGGCCCTTTCCATCGTGTCTTTGCGATGTCAGCGCGCCAGACCAGTTATGCACCCGCGCTGATCCAGTTTAGGCGAATTTGTTCCAACAGCCAGCCTTCCAGATAACTCCAGACTTGGTTGTTGGCTTTGTGAGTATCGCCTCCCTTCTATTGCATGTCTGTTCGACCCTTTGCAACTACTTCCCTTGAAGATAAGCTCATCCTTCCACTATTCAAGGAGACTCCTTCTCCTATATAACCCTCTACCATTGCCATGAGCAGCTAGTTTGGAATAGCTTGGATTGTGTGGAGCTTATAGTGCTCAGATTGCTGCTACTATAGGTAGTTGGTGTGATAGGTGTGGAAGTGCTTGATAGCTTAGGGAAGGTTGTGTTGTGTTGCTTGTGTGAGAGAGAGAGTTTCTTGTCTTGGGAGAATCATTTCCAAAGGTGAATGCTTGAGACACTTGCTGACTGGCCCCTCCTGAGAAGGATACCGACGTCAGAACATTTGGTTGTACTCTTCTCTGCTTGATTAATAATAGATGACTACTATTATTGTTCCATTCTCATTTGTCTATGCAATGGTTAATGTGAATTACATCCTTTCTGACTGATGTATAGTTGCTTTTATTAGATTTCACGCTTGTGTTTGTTTCCTCTTCGTGTGTGCAGGTATCTATTCGCGGAGATCGCGGAGGATTGTGACCGGCCAGGGCGAAGGAGCGAAGGTGGCATCTCTTCATCAAACAACAGCGCTGGAATCCAAGTAGGTGCTCTTTGCCTATCTTTTAATTGCAATTAGGAACTTGCATAGTAGCATTGACTGATTGTTGCTAGACCCACTCTGGGCTAGTAGGGATCGCCTCTATCCGTAGAGGGGATTTGCCTCTCCAACAATTTGGCGACTCCACTGGGGAGTTCAGCCTTTTGTCTCTTGAGTCCATTCTTATGTTTGAATTTGATTGTTCTCTCTTTTCAAGATTTGGGGATTGATTCTCTGCTTGTAAACTTCTTGGGTCCATCTGGGAAGTGTCTTAATTGTTAAAGGGTTTCTACCTTTGGTTTGGGAGCTTTTGCTTTGATTCTACTCGTTCTTTACCCTCAGCGCGGTTTAATTCAAAACAGACGCGTTGACGTCGCATACCTGCTTCTTTGTTCTCCCTGTCATCGCTCCTGTACGACTAACAGTCGCGCTAACCTCGTTTTTGAGACAGCGCGCTTAATCCATGTGCTTTCGCGCTGACGGCGCAAAGTTACTACAGGCCTTCTCTTGTCAGCGCCGAGTTGCTGAAGGCCACCCGCGCTGATCCTGTAGAGTTCATTTTTGTCCAAATTAGCCTCCTGAACCTGTTGCTTTGACTTTCCCCTCTTCTCTCCACTTGGTCTATGACTTGTTTTTCATTGCCTGAACTCTGAGGTACTTGTTTACGAAGTCTTGTTCCACAAGGTTTCGTTTTTGCTCATTTTTCGGTTTTGCAAATACCTTCCTCTTTGCTTTCGCTGCTTGGTTTGTATTTCGGCCATCACTTTTACAGTTGCTGGATTGTGTTGAATCTCTAATTGACTGGTTGTAACTCTCATCCTCCGGGTGTTTGCTCTTCTCCATTGATTTCGCACTCTAGCCCTAGGGCATCTAGTGGCCGTGTGTGTGTCAAGCCTTCCGTAGGGATCTTGTTCTCTTGTTTGACCAGCCAACTTCAAATTTGTTTGTTACACTTGTTCAGTGATTGTTGAAGTGTTCTTGGTTGTGTTTCCGAGCGGTTTGTGCTTCTTCCTTGTTTGAATTCCTGTTTGTTTTGCCGAGCTTAGATCACATAGCTCGTGCGGAACTTGGTTTTTCCTTTTGATTTGGAGATCTTTTTTGGATGTTTTGGGAACTTTGTGTGCTTTCATTAAGTGATTTGCTTGGTGTTCCTGTTCCTCAAAATTCATTTGGATGCTTTGTGCCATTGAAAGAAAATCAAACTAGTAGCTTTGCTTTCGAGAATTGAAAAGGAAAAGAACATTTCATTGATTCGCATTTTCAAAAGAAAAGTTTCCTTTCCTTGCTTTTAGCTGCATTAGGTTGTTTGATTGCTCGTGTTCATTTTGTTTGATCAAAAAATTCTTTACCTTCTCATAGCTAGAATTCATCGAACAAAATGGTATTCTTTGGCATGTAGTTTGCATCTAGGTAATTGTGAGAGAACACACGATAGGACCTGAAATCGAAACTTAATTCAAGATCAACCATAAAATGAACTGAATTAACCTAAAAACGCATTGGAACTAAACGCAAATATCTAGAGGTCTAGGTTAGAGACGTGTTCCGGCGTCTTTAAACATAGTCACTGTTGTTTCACATTATGGTTGGGTGATTCCTCCTTCTGTGACTCGATAGTGGTCTAACACGGACTGTGCTCCCACGTACCGTCGCGTATATAGGGAGACCCCACTAGGCTTTTATCCTTTATCCATAGGAAGCCGAGTCTGCCGCCTTGTGAACCGTAACGCACTGAACACAGCATTCGGGAAGATTGACTGCAGTACGGAAAGTCCTTGGCTCTCATACGATTGCTAAGGTGTATAAGCAGTTTTACGGGTCGCCTGGTAAACCCTATACCTAGAGTCTCCAGAGCAGTCACTTTTGATCCTTTTCGGACTCCCTAAATGAAAAGGTGCCTGTGAGCGTCTTGTCACTTCGTGCTCATTAAACATTCGAAGGAGACTGGAGTCATCTTTTTGTCCTTTTCTCGACTCTTGAAACATGAAAAGGTCAAGTTTGGTTCTTGTGTCTTAAAATTTATTCGGCCACGATAATATCACCTGGTTAGATCTTGTGTGCGTTAGTTTTGAGTAGGGTCTTTATCGTTAGTTTTCTTTAGGTTTTCTAAGGGGTCTTGTCATCCTGGCTGACCCGTCAACTCCCGGTCCGAGTGATCAAGGTTTTCCATCTTCTGTTGCTCCAGAGGTACCAGTTGTAAGCGATACTCTTCCCATTGTTCCGAGTATCCAGCCTATCAACGTACGTGCCCCGGGCGACGAAGATTACATAGAAGATTGGAATCCTATCTGGGAGCCTGACAGCGATTCTACCCCTCGTACTCCTTTCGGTATGTCGTCTCCGATGTCTACTTCCCCCATGGATGAGACATCTCCCAGCACAGGTGAGACGCCCGTGGTGACAGACATTGAAACTCCGATCCCAGCTACCTCTCCACTCCCTCCACGATATCAGTCAGTGAGGGATAGGATAGCTGCTAGAACTACTTCTACGACTATATGGGATCCTAGTCTTATTGCCACCACGGGGCCCTTTATTTCGCGACCTCTTAATACACCTGTTACTTCAGGTCTTAATACGCCTGTTACCTCAGTTCCCACCAATCCAACCGTTTGTGTAGCGCACTCAACTCCGGTCGTCAGTGCTGTGACAGCATCCTCATCTACAAACCCTGGGGCTGGTCCCTCTTACAGTCAGGGCCGGCCAGGGGTTTCGTCTAGAGTCATTGATCCTGCACAAAATGCTCAGCCCTCTTCTGGTGGTGTTCCAGGAGCAGGGCCATATGATGCCCATGGTCAGCCCATTGTGGACCCAGATTACCAAGGTCCACTCTTTTATTATGATGCTAACGGTCAGTACCTCGAGAACGTTTCATCCCTGCCTCGTCAACCTTTCGTTGAGAACTCGGCACCGTTGGACGTTACGTATGATCCCGTTACTCATACTTTTCGAGGGCACCGGAATCCTCCCGGACAGCCCCAAGGACCGCCAAATCAAGGCCAGCCACCTTATGTGCAAACCCCTCAAGGGCAACCACTTTATGGCCCGCCTTACCCAGGACAATCTGGGGGCCCGCAGGGACAACCCTACCCGGGACAACCCTCGGCCATTGGAGGTCCGTCGTTTTCGTATCAGAGTCAACCTTCTGGATATCCAGGGCAACCTGGTACCCAGCAAGGTTACCCAACTGGACAACCAGGGCAACCTTACATTCAACAAGGCCAACCCGGTTTCCAGCAGGGGTACCCACCTGGACAAACTGGGCAAGTTTATACTCCTCAAAATCAACCAGCAGTCCAGCAGGGATATCCTCTTGGGCAGGGGGGGCAACCCTACTTACAGCAGGGCCAACCTACTGTCCAGTCTGGTCATCTTTTTGGGCAAGGTGGGCCACCCTACGTTCAGCAGGGTCAACCCACTGCTCAATCCATGCATCCTTCTGGGCAAGGGGGGCAGCCTGCTATACAGCAAGGCCAACCCACTGCTCGGCCTGTGCACCAAGGGGGGCAGCCTGCTATACAGCAAGGCCAGCCCTCTACTCAGTCTGTGCACCCTGGGGGGCAGACGGGCCAACCTTCTATGCAGCAAATTCAACCCGATGTCCACCCTAATCATCCATCTGGACAAGCTGGCCAACCTCAAGGTCAACCAGCTGTTCAGCTGGCTCAGTCATCCGTTCCGCAAGGACAACCCTTGGTGGTCCACGGACAACCTGGCACCCAGCAAGTTCATCCTGCTGGCCAGCCAGGTCCATCTCAAATCCAACCAAGTCAACCTTCGGGCCAGATGATCCAAGCCCAGCCGGTTCAAGGACATTACTCTGGGCCTCAAACTCAAATGGGTTATCAAATGCAAGGTGGGCCACAGCCTCAACCTTCTTACCAGATGCAGCCTCCCTATCAGGCTCAGTATGGGGCCCAGCAGTCATATGGCTACCAGCAACCCCAGGGGCAAACTCAGTTTGCTCCTTATCAGAATTATCAACAGCCACAGGTCACTCCTTACCAAAATTATCAGTATGATGCACCTGTAGAGCAAGTTGCTAATACATGGGGAGCTGGGGGGCAGACACAGGGACAACTGTCTGCATATGGCCAGAATCCGTATGGACAGAACTCCTATGGGCAAGGTCCCTATGCACCAGGCCCTTTCGGGCCGGGTCCATCTGGACAGAGCCCATGGGGGCAACCACCACCTGGTTGGAACCCTAATGTTGCCTCGAATCCGCAGCCACAAATGTCCTTTAACCCTCAGTTACCATTCTTAGCAACGTTGGAACTGCCTGATGTGTCCAAGTTAACAAATGATCCTATTTTGCATAATCCATATTGGCCACCGGTTCCAACCAAAATACCAGGTGATTGTCCAAAGTTTGATGGCAAAGCTGGTGAAGACCCTCAGGCCCATGTAATGACTTATCACCTTTGGTGTTCATCGAACTCATGGCTTGATGATTCTATCCGGCTCCGCCTCTTTCAGAGAACTCTCACTGGTTCAGCCGCTAAGTGGTACATCGAGCTGAATCGCGGCATGTTTCAAGATTTCAACTCGTTGGCTATGGCCTTCTTGACTCATTTTCAGTTACCTATTCGGTACGAGACTGGGACACATCTCCTCACGTCTCTTAAACAGGATACGGCTACGCACATCTCTGATCATATACATGAATGGAGAAGGCGTCGTCGCTTGATCAAATTTTGGATTCCTGATCAACTCCTGACCGATTGGTTCACGACTTCCTTTGTCCCTAAGATTGCAAAAGACATCGCAATGGGAGCGTGTGTAACTGAAGAGCAAGCAATCGCGCGAGCTCAGTACCTCGACTTAGTGTACTCTCAGTCGGGTACTTTGTATGAGTACTTGCCAGATGCCCCGAGGCCTGGACAGCCCAAGGCTCCACCAAAGCCTTCTGTTGATGGAGTCATTGGTTCTGTGAATTCGTCATCAAAGAAATCGGCCGCGAATCCTGGGAAGCAGAAACAGAACGCCTCTAACGAAAATGCTTCTCAGGGCCAATCAATTTCTGGGAGTACCTCCGAGGTAAACGTCGTTCAGTCCACCGCGGCGGACAAATCCTCGAAAGGGAAAAAGAAAGGGAAAGCTAAAGATAAATCTGGACAGCCCAAGCAGGATCCTCCTAAGCCTCCCTCCGAGGAAGGAGCTAAACGAAAACCTAAGTATCCTTGTCTCATCTGCGATGAGGATCACTATACCAAGGATTGCCCAAGGCGGTCCGAGGTTAGTCGACTTTTGAAAGGTGCTCCGGGGCCTCCTGCTGTGCTTAAAGAGCCTTTCCCTTCCCAGCAGACCCAAATGGTGGCAGATCCGTCTCAATCCTCTTCCTCGTTTGGTTCTCAAGTGTTCATGGCTGGAACGATCCCCATCCATTTTTCAACTCGAGCGAAAGATTATCCATCTCAAGCTGGGAAAGAGCCGGAGGTTCCCTCCAGCGCTCCTCCGTCCAGTTCTGGTCCCCTTCACATCGAACGGCCCAGCACTGAGACGATCCCCCGACCCCCTCCCAAAGGTGTACTCAGGAAGTCATCTTATAACCCCAATGCTCGTGCTGCCCAGCACTATAGCATTGTCGAGGACTTAGCTCAGGCTCCGTCTGCTATGTCCGCGTTAGAAGTCCTCCAGAGCTGCCCCTCCCAGAGGAAGTCCTTGCTATCAGCCATTGGTGGCATCGACCCGGCAGATTCGGATTTAATTTCTTTTGATCTCGAGGGTTTCACACAGAGACTGCCTCACCAAGTGGCTTTCCTTATACAGGTCCTCATCAATGGCAAAACGATTCACCGTACAGTCATTGATGAGGGTGCCTCGACCTGCATCATGTCTGTTGCTTGCTGGAAGGCTATTGGTTCTCCTGCTCTGAGCCAGTCTCCTACGACCCTGGAAGCTTTCGATGGAAGAGAATCTCGTCCATATGGTATCCTCCCACGATTGCCTATCTCTTTAGAAGGGAAAACCGTAGAGGTAGAGGTTGAAGTTGTTGACGCTAATCTCACTTACAACCTCCTCCTTGGACGAAGCTGGACATACGCCATGCAAGCCGTGGCTTCCTCCTTGTTCCGTGTCGTTCGCTTCCCTCATCAAGGAAGAATCGTCACGGTGGACCAGCTGTCCTTTTTTGCTTCTTCTTCTGAAGGAAATGTGTCATTCGTGGAGCATACCTCCAAGTCATTAGTGAGTGTGGGTGCCGGACTGTTCAAAGATCCCTCCTTAATGGGAGTCTTTCCCCTCCCACCTCCGAATCTCGCCCCTGTTAACATGATTTCAGTACGTTCTGATCCATGGGTTCTTCCTCCCTTGAATCAGGAAGACTCTTGGGGTGATATGATGCCGTTGAGTCCTGCCGAGCTCAACTACATCGAGATTGTCGCTGCATCGGCTCCCCCTCCTGAACCTGCTTTTTTAAGCAGTGTTCCTGATTCATATGATCATTTCCCTTGGCTGGGTGATGAGGCCACTTCGGATCCCCTGAAGGAAACATTTCCCTCCGATGAGGCCATCATAGAGACTATGTCTCTCGAAGAGCTCCCTTGGTCAGATCACCACCATCGCTCTTCGTTTCTCCCTCCACATTCGGAAATGGTCGCATGTCTCGAGCGGTTTGCTTCATGTGTCCCATCTCCGCCCCTCCAAACACCTGTCCAGCTATACCAAGTGTCTTCGGAGGGCAATATGGGTAACATCACGCAAACCCAGCCTATCGACATCTCTGTCAAACCAGGGATTGTCGAGAATATTTTCATTGGAGTCACGTGCACTCCTGAGGAAGTTCAACTCTATACCACTTTATTTCGTGAATTCCGTGATGTCTTCGCATGGTCTTACGAGGAAATGCCCGGCATCGACCCTAGTATTGTGGTGCACGAAATACCTACTTATCCAGATGCTAAGCCTGTTCGTCAGCGCTTACGTCCAGTGCACCCTCGAAAGGCTGCAGCCATCAAGGCCGAAGTCGAAAAGCTTCTTCGAGCTGGTTTCATCTATGCCATCCCCCTCACGGAGTGGGTGTCCAATATAGTCCCTGTGAATAAAAAGCAGGGCACTATCCGGGTCTGTGTTGACTACCGCGATATCAATCGTGCCTGTCCAAAAGATAACTTTCCTACGCCTTTCATTGATCAGCTTATTGATGACTGCGCAGGAAGTGAGATTTATTCGTTTATGGACGGCTTCTCTGGTTATAACCAGATCAACATAGCCCCTGCAGACCAGCATAAGACAGCTTTCATTTGTCCTTGGGGCACCTTCGCTTATAAGAAGCTTCCTTTCGGTCTCAAAAATGCCGGTGCCACCTTCCAGCGTGCGATGTCATATGCTTTTCATGATATTCGACACATCGTACAGCCTTACCTGGATGACCTCCCAGCTCATTCAGCTAAGCGTCAAGACCATCCATCTCATCTACGCGAATTTTTTCTCCGCTGTCGACACTACCGTATTCGACTCAATCCGCATAAGTGTGTCTTCTGCGTAGAATCTGGCCGACTACTCGGGTTCATCGTCTCCCGGGAAGGCATCCGTCTGGATCCCCTCAAAGTCGAGGCCATTTTGAATCTTCCTCCCCCTGCCTCTTTGCAGCAATTGCAGAGCTTGCAGGGTAAAGCTAATTTTCTCAGACGATTCATTCCGAATTATGCCGAGGTGGCTAAGGGTTTCACACGGTTATTAAAACGAGACACACCCTTTCGTTGGGATGCTATCGCCCAGGAATCTTTCGAGCGCCTTAAAGACCTTCTTGTCTCAGCTCCGCTCTTAAGACCTCCGAACTACCACCGTGATTACACTCTCTATCTAGCTGCCGCTGACACCACCATCGGCATGGTTCTAGTGCAAGATGATGATGCCGGCACCGAGCACGTTATCTATTATCTTAGTCGCAACCTTCTGGATACGGAAACTCGCTACGCATATGTCGAGAAGTTGGCATTGGCAGCTGTCTGCGCCGTCCAACGATTCCGGCATTATATCCTGTTGCGCACAACGACCGTGATCTCTGACTGCAACCCCATGACCTACATTTTGTCGCGTCAACTGCTGGGGGGAAAATACTCGAAGTGGATTGTAATCCTCCAAGAGTTCGACTTGGAATTCACTGCGGCCAAGTCTAAGAAATCTCTGGTCTTTGCTGAACTGCTCTGTTCCTTACCATCTCACTCTGCACCATCTCGTTCGGAGGAGCATATCCCGGATGAAACATTGTTTCTCATCAGCACCCTCGACCCGTGGTACGGGGACATTATCGTATATTTGCAGACGTCTTCCTTCCGTCCAAATGTATCGAAAGATGCTCGACGGCGAATTCGTCACCAAGCTCAACCCTATCGCATTTTGGGCGATACCCTGTACCGCCTCGGCGTTGATTCTGTTCTCCGCCGATGTTTGACTCTCGAGGAAGCTGAGCGGGTGTTAAATGACTGCCACTCTGGTGCTTGTGGCGGTCACATGTCTGGATATGCTACCGCCCAGAAAATTCTCCGTGCTGGTTACTTTTGGCCTTCTATCTTCAAAGATTGCATTCTTGCCGTTCGCGCATGCCATGAATGCCAAGTATACCACCGGAAAATGCGTGCTCCTCCTGCACCACTGCACCCTGTTGTCACCGTAGGTCCATTTGCCAAATGGGGCATCGATTATACGTCCTGTAACCCTCGTTCGGCCGGGGGGCATGGGTACATCATCGTTGCCGTGGATTATTTCACCAAGTGGGCCGAAGCGATGCCTACATTGAACGAAGACGGTTACACAGCGGCGCAGTTTTTATTTAATCATGTCATTACTCGTTTCGGAGTCCCTCAGGCTATTGTCACGGATCACGGAAAGCATTTCCGTAATCACATGATGACGGAACTAACGACCCAACTAGGCTTGCGTCAAGATAGTTCGACACCGTACTATCCACAATCTAACGGTCAAGTCGAGGCCGTGAACAAAGTTTTGATCACTATGCTTCAACGTACCGTCAATACGCACAAGTCTAATTGGCATCTGATGTTGTTCCCAGCCTTGTGGGCCTATCGGACTTCTGTGAAGGACGCCACCGGTTTCACTCCGTTTCAGTTGGTTTACGGACTGGAGGCCACCCTTCCCGTCGAGTGTGAGATTCCTTCGTTGAAATTAGCTGTCGAGTTGCTTCCCAACACCACTCCGGTGGAGGAACGGCTTCTTTACCTAGAACGGTTAGACGAGACTCGTTGTTTAGCTTCTCTGGCTATCGAAGCGCAAAAGAAGAGAGTCAAGGCTCACTTTGACCAGAACATTCATCCTCGTTCCTTCGTTGAGGGAGATCTAGTACTGCTCTATGATCAAGCTAAAGATAAGCTGGGGGCAGGAAAACTCGAGTCCATGTGGCTAGGTCCCTATATCGTGAAGAGAGTTTTACAAAAGGGCACATATGAGTTGATTGATTACGAAGGAAATCCTCTTGACAAGCCCCGCAACGGGCTGTATTTGAAGAAATATTATGCATGACTTCGTGCACTCAATTTGTACATACGCGTGTTTAGTGTGTTTTGTGTGCATGATTTCATGTTTTGCTTTGGTGTGAAGGCGTGTTTGCCTCTTATTGTGTTTTCTCCTTCTTGTGCAGATGTCTAGTGCACCTTATGTTGGTTTCGCTGATGGCGCCTGCCGTAGTACTTGCAATTTGTCCTCTGCGGCGTGGGCAATCTATGATCCTCACGGAGAGTTGCTGGATCTTCAAGGAGTCTGCCTCGGTCGTACCACTAATAATGTTGTCGAATACAGTGCCGTAATTGAGCTACTAGCCGAAGCAGTTGATCTCACCATTCATGCAATGATGGTAAACCTGGACTCCTAGCTTGTCGTTCATCAACTCAACGGGCGATATTCCGTCAGAGACCAACGTATCCTAAGGTTGTATCTACGTGTCAGATTGTTAGAAAGGAATTTTGACTATATCACGTATCAACATATTCCGAGACGATTAAACACGTTGACTGATGCATTGGCAAATCATGTGTTAGACAGACATTTGCGAAATAGATAAACATCATACAAGAAAACATAGAAAGCATAATAGAGTAAAGCATATGTAAATAGGATATTTCCCAAGCATAGTTCGCATGCGTGTTGTGTGTGCTTTTAAGCTTGCATTTAAAACATTAAAATACATGGGTCGTGTGTTGTGCAATTCATACATAAGATTACATTTGTACTGAACATTTGCGCAAAACATCATCACATGTAACAAGATCCATCCAAAAATCGGTATGTATATATATATATCATGTGGCGCACTAAGGCACTCAAAAATAAGTGTATATGTCAAAAATGGAATCACTGTCCTCAGTACATCCGAGACATATGTCTCTCAAAACATCAGTGGAAGTAAACCTAGGCGACTATTGTGCTGGGTTATGCTCTCTGTAGCATACAGCTGCTCGTGCCACCCGCCTCAAGAGGCGGTGCATCCTGGGTTCCACCCCCACTGTGTGGATCTGATGAGCTATGGCGACCTCCTCGACCCCCTGGTAATCTGGCACCCCCTCCAGTAAACCCTCAAGGTTGCGAGCTACGGTATCCGACGTGTCAACTCCTGGAGGAACTAGGGCCAGGGCTCCAGCTCCTTGCCCCTCTCTCCGAGCCTCTAGGGCTAGGTCGATGGGTCTAACAGGTCCCACATCTGCACACCGTGACGTCTATCAAGACATGTACATGAAAAATCAAAAACATTACAAAATTAAAAAGAGATCAAGTGTCATACCTCCATCATCCCAATGCTCTCCCGCGGGCAGTGGCATGTCAGGATCGTTGCGGAAGTCCATATCGGCATATGGCCAGTCCTCTACGAAAATGACCTGCTGGTCCAACCACTCTCGAAAGTACACTCCCCAAGCCACTGGGCGGCCACCACCCCCGCGCGGCATGATACGGGCCCATCGAGTGGCCCTCGTCTCCCAGGGACCCCTAGGTGGATCCACGGCCATGGTCTGTAGCCGTATGGCTGGCACCCGCTCCAGAATGAGTGGGAGTAAGAGCGACCCGTAGCCAAACTGTTTCGTCTCCCCGCGACGACAGTTGCTAAGTTGCCTCTTCATGCTATTTGTCACCGCCGTTGCCCAGTTGAACACAGTAGGCTATAAGCACTCGAGAGCTAGCAATAGATGGGTCTTCGAGGCCTCATGGTTGGCCAAGCTCCCCGCTGCCCGGGTTACCATAAAGAGTATGGTACGAAGGACCATATCAGTCACCGTGGGAATTGACACCTTTCCACTTCGCGATTTTATCGCCTCTGGACACACTCGAGCCATGAGCTGGTCAAGTGTCTCGCCGCTGGGCCGTTGCCCCTCTATGATAGGCATCATGCCCCGGCGCGACAATCTAGTCAAAAAATAAATGTCCATATGGTCAAACTCAATGTCACGGCCTCGGATGGTAAATTTGCCATCTACTGGGTTCCATGCCCTGATCAGGAATTCAAGCAGGTCAGGCTGAGCCCTCAGACATGGAGTGAGAAATAATTTCATGAATCTGCACGCCCGCATGGCATTTCGGCAATTCGCATCTGCAAAAGCAGCTATATCCTCGACATCATGGGCCCTCTCTTGCCACTGAAAGGCCATTGCGTCCTGCATGAGCATTAAAAAATATTAGAGTGCTGACTAATGAGTTTTTTACGTTCAAATCTTAAAAAACAAAATTTTACAGCGTCAGCGCGACTGTTTTTAAAACAGTCGCGCTGACCATGGCAGCCCGTTGTTTTTTCCCCAGGTCAGCGCGGAAGAACACTGGTTTTCCGCGCTGACCGGGAAGGTGGTACGTGTAATTTTAATTCGATCAGCGCGGACCCGCGCGGGAAATCCGCGCTGACCGAGAGCGCACCAACGCTCAAAGAATTTGGCCAAACGGCCAATTCCCACCGTTGAAATGCTCAAAAAGGGACTCAAAATAGAGCGCATGGCAAGGGGAACCTACCTGGAGCAAGCCGTTCGATGAATGGTGTCCGCACGGGGGAGAATTCGCTCCGTCAACTTCGCAGCTTCACAACGTTCTCAAAGGCTCAATATGGTAACAATGGTAAAAATGACTATTTACCCTTCTATTTATAGTAAAAATGGCTTAATTAACTATAGATTTTACAAATGCGGGTTTTTGTCATGCTTTTACCATGGATTTAGCGCTTCTGTCAATGTCTTATGCCTTTATACATGTTTTATTATGTTTTTAAACATATCGAACGGGTTTATGCGGGTATTTTTACTGTGCAGGTCCTCGGAAACGGTGAAGTCATAATGGTCCTAAATACACTTGGTCCCAAAAAATGTCGTCTTTGAGCTCTTTTCCGACATGAAACAAGAAAAGATGGCTGAGCTTCCTTTCAGCTCGTAAAAGGGAACGAGAGGCGGTCATTTTAAGCTCTTTTTCCGATCGTGTAACTTAAAAAGATCGCCGGGTGTTTGTCGTTTCGCACTCGTTATTGGCTATAAAACGACGTGTTTTCGACCGCTTTTTTACTTTTTCGGGTCAAAGGCACTATTTACGAAAATTACTCCTCGATCGTAATGGTCGGGCGGTTCTTTCGAGCATTGTTTTATACTTTTTCGGGCTCGAGAGACACAACTTTACGAAAAAGGACCCCCCTGGATTTTCCTTTTCCGCTGTCTTTTCAGACTCTCTAAACAAGAAAAGACGTCGAGTTTTTCCTTTGTCAGGCTCGTTAAACACTTGATGACATCGGGCATTGTCGAAATGACACTATTCAAGCATATGCTATCCCCGTCAAGCTTGTCATCCAAAAATAACCGGGGTACCTGCCAGAAATGGTGGGGAAAATGAAACTGCAATTGTCGCGTCGGCAGTATGTCGCTCTTGAACATGGCACTGGTCTGCATTCATGTCGGGTGGGAATTTCTCATTTTATTTCACAACTGACCTCCGTGGGTACGGGTTATCCTATTTGACCTCTCATTTGCTCATTGCCATCGTCATCATACCCTTTGCTCATTTGATGTCAAATACTGCCAAATCCACTGTCGTGCCGCCGATATGTTCAAGAGAAGTTGACCTCTGCAATGATACAACCTCATCTGCTATCTCACACAAATCATTTTACCTCTATCTCGTGACGATGATGTGGGAAACATTATGGCCCACCTTCGATCAAGGTCACTTCCTGTCGACTTCAGCTCATTATCCGGGAAGGTGACTTAGAGACTCCCTTCAGGTGCCTTGGAGCCTGCATGCCTTAATGGCAGGTTCTTCGTGTTCGACGCGAGGTTTACATCATTGGCCTCCGATCGAATGATTCCGTGGGTGTTCGACACCAGCTCATTGATTCACACGCCGCAGATTGTACCTATAGTACCTTGAGGACCATTGTCATTATTGGTGGTACCTCTCGCGTCTGTTAACAGTTTTCATCATTGACTGGTAATCAGACGATGTTCATGCATGTTCGACTTCAGCTCATGTATTCACATGCTTGAATTTGTACTTTGTTCGGGTCGGGACGGAGCGCAAGACCCTGGATCTCTCTCTGTTATGGTCCAGGCTGCGATTTTGTGGATGATCATTACATGACTCATTGATGGATGGCTGCGACCATACCTTATCATTATTCTGGTCTCTTTAGCTGGGTGGCTGCGTCCATTCCACAGACCTTTTCGCATGTCTTTCGGATGGCTGCGCCCATGCCTAGACTACATGTACTTGATTATCAGAGATATTCGGTCCTTCCTGGTGGTGTCCCAGTTCGGCGAGTTTTGTAAAGCATTTCACCCCTCCCACTCTCTCGGTCTTCATGCTTTAGGGGGCATCTATTACACAGTAATTTGTCACTGTCTCCCTGTCAGTCACCCTACGGTGTCAGGAATTCACAATAATCAAGTTCATGCCTTCTGAACTGGCCAAAAAACCCACTTTTCCAAAGTTTTCCTCATCAGCGCGTCTGTTTCCAAAATATCTGCGATGACTGGCGCTTCATAACAGACTGCGTGCGCTGCCAGTGCGGAAGCACACGACTTTTCCACGCTGATCGAATTTCATGACCAACGCAGCCTCTGTTTGTATTTACCCGCGCTGACATGGCCCTTTCCATTGTGTCTTTGCGACGTCAGCGCGCCAGACCAGTTATGCACCCGCGCTGATCCAGTTTAGGCAAATTTGTTCCAACAGCCAGCCTTCCAGATAACTCCAGACTTGGTTGTTGGCTTTGTGAGTATCGCCTCCCTTCTATGGCATGTCTGTTCGACCCTTTGCAACTACTTCCCTTGAAGATAAGCTCATCCTTCCACTATTCAAGGAGACTCCTTCTCCTATATAACCCTCTACCATTGCCATGAGCAGCTAGTTTGGAATAGCTTGGATTGTGTGGAGCTTATAGTGCTCAGATTGCTGCTACTATAGGTAGTTGGTGTGATAGGTGTGGAAGTGCTTGATAGCTTAGGGAAGGTTGTGTTGTGTTGCTTGTGTGAGAGAGAGAGTTTCTTGTCTTGGGAGAATCATTTCCAAAGGTGAATGCTTGAGACACTTGCTGATTGGCCCCTCCTGAGAAGGATACCGACGTCAGAGCATTTGGTTGTACTCTTCTCTGCTTGATTAATAATAGATGACTACTATTATTGTTCCATTCTCATTTGTCTATGCAATGGTTAATGTGAATTACATCCTTTCTGACTGATGTATAGTTGCTTTTATTAGATTTCACGCTTGTGTTTGTTTCCTCTTCGTGTGTGCAGGTATCTATTCGTGGAGATCGCAGAGGATTGTGATCGGCCAGGGCGAAGGAGCAAAGGTGGCATCTCTTCATCAAACAACAGCGCTGGAATCCAAGTAGGTGCTCTTTGCCTATCTTTTAATTGCAATTAGGAACTTGCATAGTAGCATTGACTGATTGTTGCTAGACCCACTCTGGGCTAGTAGGGATCACCTCTATCCGTAGAGGGGATTTGCCTCTCCAACAGTACATGATCAGGATAATCTCTATGAATATGTGTCATATTATTCAAAATTTCTACATGGTATCAGAGCTATTGATCATCAGATATATTGTTCAGGAAGTGTTTACATTCTATTTCTTCAGGCAGAGTCTGTAATCGGGCCAGGTAGCCTCTGGATTCATCCTTCCTTTGGAAGGTGAGATATCTGGTGAATGCCCATACAGTAAATCTCTGTACGAGAAATATTGTGTTCTCGCGAATCTTAGATCCGAGGCGGTTGAGTTGGTTGCTGGTGGAATTCGAATTTGCAGCAGTGTTTTCTTGGTGACAACGCAGCAATGTCTTTCAACGGATTGCGATTGGAGTATGCTCTTGAGGGCAGCTCAAACTATATTGCATGGAAGGACAAGATGGAGGCAGTATTGGATGATAACGGGCTGAAGGAGTTCATAGATACGAATATCCCAAAGCCTACTGATGCTGCTGAGGCGGAAGTTTGGCAAAATAAGACCGCAAAATGTCGAAGGATTCTGTTGGAGGGCGTGAAGGATCACATTGTGTCCAGCCTCCATGGAAAGGCTACTCCATATTTGATGTGGAAATCATTAACAGAATTATTCCAAAGCAAGAGCAATCAGAGGAAGCTGGCACTCAAAGATAACAACTCAGAAACATCAAATGCGAGAAGGGTGACAGTATTCCCAAGTATCTCACGAAGTTCACTCAGTGTCGAGATGAGCTGGGAAGTGTGGGGGTTACTGTCGATGATGAGGACTTGGTGAGCTTGGCTCTCCTTGGTCTTCCGAAGAGTTGGCATTCTTATCAGGACTCTGTCAATGGTCGGGAGAAATTGCCAGGATGGGAAAGACTATGGTCAGATCTTGTGCAAGAGGAGATCAGGCAGAGTACCAGGGACGGATCTACGTCAAAGGGAGCTGATGAAGAGAATTGTGCTTTGGTTGCTAAAGCAAAGAAAGGGAAGAGCAAGAAAGCTTCTCAGTCTGGTGCGAAAGGCAAGAAGTAGGATATGTCCAAGGTGAAGTGTTTTCACTGTCACCAGCACGGACACTATGCCACTAATTGTCCGCAGAAGAAGAAGAACAAGCAGGCTGTTGGATCTTCAGCAGGAGAGGCTCTAGCCTCACAGTTTGAGCTTGATTTTTCATTGATCGCATGCTTGGTTTCAAGTGTGATGGGATCAGTGTGGTTCTTGGACAGTGGTGCGTCTTTTCACATGACGGGAGATAGAGATTTGTTCTCTGATCTGGAGGACAAAGATCTTGGAGTGAACATCGAGATGGGCGATGATGGTAGATACAGTGCGACCGGTATCGGTACCATTTCCTTTGAGAGGGAGTCTGGTAAACCCTTCGTATTGAAGGAAGTCATGCATGTTCCAGGATTGACAAAGAATCTCATCTCAGTGGTGATCTTAGAAGACAAGGGGTATGATGTTGTTTTCAGCGAGGGGAAGGCTTTCCTGCGCAGCAAGACAACTGGTGAGACCCAGAAGATAGGGGTTCGAGTGAGGAACCTTTATCAGTTGCATGTAGATGGATGTGCAGCAATGGCGGGCAAGGCAGAAGGATTGGTGAGTCGGGATGATGGCAAGTTGTGGCACAGGAGATTGGGTCACCTTCACCATGGAACCTTGAAGATACTGGAGTTCCAAAAATTGAACATAAGGGTAAAAAATATTCCAGAGGAGCATAGGATTGATGTGTTCATAGGGACTTTAAAGGATAATATCCAACATGATGTTCGCCTTTGGGAACCTGATTCATTAGAGAAGGCATTTAGGTTAGCAAGAAAAATGGAAAACAAAATTATGGCAACCAGGAGGCATACCACTCACAACTATAAAGATGGAAGTGTTGTTGGCCCTAGTCTTCCACAACCTATAAGGTTGACATCACAACAATTGGAAGAAAAAAGAGAAAAAGGGCTTTGTTACAGTTGTGATAGCAAATACACTAAAGGTCATAAGTGTGGTGAGAAAAAATTATTCTACATAGATTGTGAAGAGGAAGAAGAAAAGGAGCAAGAAAGGTCAAAAGAAGAGGATATATTCCAGGAACAAAGCCTAGATAAAGAAGAAATGAATCTGACCATATCTTGTAATGCATTGGCTCGAATTACCACTCCTCAAACCATCAAGAGAGAAGGACAAATCAAGAAAAAAAAGGTAATAGTGTTGATTGATTCAGTAAGTACCCACAATTTTATTCATTGTAAGATAGTAAAAGAATTGAATTGCTTCCTATATCCAACACCAGAGTGTCAAGTGATGGTTGCAAATGGAGGAATGATAAATTGCTCTGGAAAATGCCATAATATCAAGCTATCCATGGGAGAATATGTATTGACTATCCCAATGCTTTCCATTCCAATGGGAGGTGCTGATGTTGTACTAGGAGTCCAATGGCTACAATCCTTGGGTACAATAGCTTTTAATTTTAAAGAATTTTTCATGAAATTTTCTGCGAAAGGAAATAAGTTGAATTAAGGGGTATTGCAGGGAAACCGAGAAAGATAATCAGCTCTAACGGTATGACAAAGCTTCTAAAAAAGGAACAAAGAGGTTTAATTCCACAATTATGTTCGCTAGATGTTTCCACATCAGAATCATCTATTTCTCCAATTCTCCAAAAAGTCTTGGACAATCACTCCAAGGCATTTGAGACTCCCAAACATCTCCCACCTATTCGTGATCATGATCATGCTATTCATCTGATTCCAAGAAGTGTTCCTCCAAACATCACGCTGTACAGATATCCCTATGCCCAAAAGATTGAAATTGAATGTATGGTTGCAGAAATGCTAGAGGTTGGTATAATTCAACCTAGTCAAAATTCTTTCTCTGCTCCAGTAGTATTGGTGCACAAGAAGGATGGATCATGGCGCATGTGTTTGAATTATAGGGAGCTCAACAAGCTCACTATTAAAGATAAGTTTCCCATTCCGGTCATTGATGAATTACTGGATGAATTGCATGGATCAATTTACTTCACCAAGTTGGATCTTCGTTCAAGATATCGTCAAATCAGAATGAAGACTGAAGACATTCCGAAAATAACATTTAGAAATCATGAGGGTCATTATGAATTTTTGGTCATGCCTTTTGGTCTTACCAATGCACCTTCTACATTTCAAGGTTTGAGGAATTCCATTTTCAAACCCTTCCTTCGAAGATTTATGTTAGTATTTTTTGATGATATACTAATCTACAGCAAGTCTTGGAAGGATCATGTTGAACATGTTGACAGGGTGTTACAACTATTGGAGGAGAAATAATTATATACAAAAAGATAAAAATGTTTCTTTGGAGTACAACAGGTAGAATATCTGGATCATATTGTATCTCATGAAGGAGTTAAGGTAGACCCTAGCAAAATTAAATCCATTAAGGAATGGAAAATCCCCTCATCCATAAAGCATCTGCGAGGATTTATTGGGTTGACAGGGTATTATCACAAGTTTGTTAAGAATTATGGGACAATAGGAGTACTTCTAAAAACATTATTGAAGAAAGATGCAATTTCATGGACTCCAGAAGCAACAAAGGCCTTCGAACATCTTAAAGAGGCAATGTGCCAAGCACCGGTCTTAGCTACACCAGACTTCACAAAAACCTTTATTGTGGAATGTGATGCTTCAGGAAATGGAATTGGTGCTTTTTTAATGTAAGATGAAAGACCCATTGCTTTTAAAAGTCGTCCAATCAAGGGAAAGTTTTTACACAAAGCTATTTATGAGAAGGAAATGTTGGCAATACTGCATGCACTTAAGAAATGGCGACCCTACCTAATGGGAAAACACTTTAAGGTAAAAACGGATCATGATAGCCTTAAATACTTTTTAGAACAAATATTATCCTCTGAAGAGCAACAAATGTGGGTCACAAAGATGTTGGGTTATGACTTTGAAATCATCTACAAAAAGGGAAGCAAAATGTGCTAGCAGATGCACTCTCAAGAAAGGATGAGGATGTGGAAGCATTTTCATGCGCCATTTCTATTATCCAACCAGATTGGATAAACGAAGCAAGGGAGGAATGGAAGAATGATGAAGGAGTGTGGGCACTTATTCAAAAGTTACAACAATATTCTAGTACATCTGATACATTTAGCTAGCAAAATGATTCATTATGGTACAAAGATCGCTTATACCTCTGTAAGAATTCCCAACTCAAACAAAAGATTCTTATGGAATTGCACACTTCTCCCTTAGGAGGGCACTCAGGATTTTTAAAAACTTACCACAGGGTTAAGAAGGAATTTTTTTGGGATGGCCTTAAATAGGATATTCAAAAGTTTGTGGCAGAATGTTTGGTTTGCCAACAAAATAAAGTTGAAACAAGAGACAGAGGAAAAAATTTAGAATTTCATTGTGAAAGATAATTGGATGTTCACCAAAGTAATAACGGGATGAAAGGGAAGAATGATGGAGAATGAGGGTTAGGGTTTGAAGTTGAGCCGCCGTGAGCAGACCGGAATCGAAGACCAGGTGCAGGGGAGGCCTGCTCCTCTAGCGCTTGATCAAAATCCCAGATTGCAGATACGGGCGAAGGACAGGAGGTAGAAAACTGAGGGATCTGACAGTGAAATGGTAGCCGAAGCAGGGAGGGGAGAGATCCCCTCCTACAAAAACATAACAGTAGGAGAGTCAAGCAGAAATGGAGCGCAAAGCGGAATGGGGAAAAACACCAGAGATACTCCGGTCATGGGAGCCCGATGGCAAGCGGGATTAAGCGGCAGGTGTCTCCCAAGAGCATCGAAAAAACCCAGGTTTGTAATCCCGAACAATAAACTTGAAGAATACAAAAGTTATATGAGAGATCATGCTTTAATCTGTAAGTTCATAGGTTTTTGGCCGTCTGAGAAGGATTTGTCCAAATGGATACAACAGAGATGGAAACCTAAGGGGCATATAGATTTAAAATTGGGGGCAAAGGGTTTTTTCACAGTTATATTCTCCAGTCTGGAAGATAAGGAAAGAATTTTTGAGGGAGGACCCTACTTTATGAATAATGTTGGTTTATTCATGCGGCACTGGGAGGACTGCTATAACCCAGACAAGGAGAAAATGTTAGCAGCACCTATCTGGATCAGACTATTCGGACTACCAATGGAGTTTTGGGACCCGGAGATCCTAGAAGGAATAGGTAATACAATAGGGACATTTGTTAAAGTAGCCGAGACCACCAAAAGAGGGAGATACACATCTTATGCCAGGATATGTGTATACATGAATATAACAGAACCGCTTCCGGAGTTTATCGAGTTAGAATATCATGATGAGGTTTGGCAGCAACCAGTGGATTATGAACACATCCCATTTCGCTGTAGAAGATGCCATGAATACGACCACCTCTTCAAACAATGCCCTTTAAATACTGCAGAGGGATCAACCGAAAAGAAAGAAGAAGAGAAGGAGGCAACAGAGGTAAACAGAGAGACTGAAGAGGGATTTAAAGAAGTGCCCATCAAAAGGAAATCTCTAAAAGGATCGCTCCCTCTGCAACCACCTGTTAAAATAACTCCATTGGAAAATCAAAACAAGTTTAAGGCCCTTCAGGAAGAGGAAATGGAGATGGAAAAGGAAGATAGTGATGAAGAACCTATGGAACTATCAAAAGAAACAAAAGAACAGGATACAATTCAAATAAATATGGAACAAGGAGGGGTAGAAGTGAACATGGACTTGCTAAAAGATCAAACTCAAATGGAGGTAGATCCACAAAAAGACAGAGGAAGCGAAGAGGAACGAGTAATGAGGAGACTGTTACAGGAATGGAGGTATCTAGATGAGAGATTTATACCTGAAGAACAAAAGCAATTATATAAAGAGATGTTCCAAAAATACAAGGAAAAGGTAGGAGTAATTATGCCAAGTCAACCAGAACAACTAGGAACGCAAGGGACACAGAGTATTGGAATGGGCAGTACTGGCAAAGGAGGAAGGAAACATGGTAGACGTCCAATGAGTGAGACTATCCAAGTGGTAGGGGAGATGCTGGTGAATTCAGGAAGAGTTATACCTCTCTCAGAGGTATTTCAACAACCACCCAAATTATTAAAATGATAATCACAAGCTGGAATATCAGAGGTCTCAATAGTAGGGGAAAACAGAGATATTTGAGAGACAGGTTGAAAAAAGATAAACCTAGTATAATGATAATTCAAGAAACCAAGATTAGTACTCAGAAAATGGAAGAAATAATGAGAAGATTTAATACTCACTATGAGATAATGGGGCAGGATGCGGCAGGCAGTGTAGGAGGTCTAGCAGTTCTGTGGAACCCAGAGGAAGTCCAATTTGGAAACTGGGTCAGCTTCCCTCGAATTCTTTCAGGAACCTTTAGAATGATAGGTTCGTTGGAATGGATAATCCTCACAGGGGTATATGGCCCACACTTATCAGGCGAGTGCAGAAGCTTTCTTCAAAATATGAGAACAATCCGAAGGTTGTTCCCAGATATGCCATGGATTGCAGGAGGGGACTTTAACATGATTACAACCCTAACGGAAAAACGAGGAGGATTGAGAAGAACAGACCAAGACATGGAAGCTTTTGGTGACATGATAACGGAGCAAAGATTGGTTGATGTTCCCACAATAAACGGGATCCACACATGGAACAACAGAAGAGGGGGAAAAAATCAAATTGCATCGAGATTGGACAGATTTTTAATATCTGAACAAATCATAAATAGAGATATATTCATAGAATCAATGATCCTTCCAGCAATGGGCTCAGACCACTGGCCAATCAAGCTAGAAATTGACATTAAAACGAGCCCAAAGAAATGCCCTTTTAGGTTTAAAGCTTTCTGGCTTAGGAATCAGCAGTTCATGCCAAAGGTGGAGGAGTGGTGGACCCAGAGCCAACAAAGAGGACGAAGTAAGATGCAAACTTTCCAACTAAAACTAAAAGAACTCAGAGAAAAAATTAAAAAATGGAACAAAGATGAATTTGGGAATATATTCAAGGAGCAGCAACGATTAGAACAAAAAATGAGAACACTGCAACAAGAAATTATAACAGAGGGCAGAAACGAGGAAAGAACCAGAGAAGAGGGCATAGTGATAAGCCAAATTGAAGAATGAAGAAAACAGGAAGAGATATTATGGAAGCAAAAGTCTCGAATAAACTGGCTCCATGAAGGAGAAAGGAATACGAAGTTCTTCCACCAAGCCATGATCCAGCACCGACAAAGGAATAGAATATTTTCTATCAAAAACGAGGAAGGGAAACGCATAACCCAGCATGAAGAAATGGAACAGGCTTTAGTCGGGCACTTTAAGGACATCCTTACAGAACCTCAAGTGAATAGAGAAGAGGCTATAGGAAGGATAAGCAATGAAATCCCAAGAATGATCACTAGGGACCAAAATTTAGCTCTTATGAGGGCAGCAACCCTGGAGGAAGTGGAGGAAATAGTGAAAGGGATGAAAAGAAATAAAGCCCCAGGACCAGACGGATTTACAGTGGAATTTTACCAAGCAGGCTGGCACTTCCTAGGGCAAGACATCCTGGAGGTGGTAGAGGAATCGCGCAGACACCAGAAGGTATGGCCTGGCCTAAACTCAACCCTTTTATCTCTTATTCCTAAATCTGCTCATTCGGAAACTGCTCAAGGTTTTCGACCCATTGCTCTTTGTAATGTAATATATAAGATTATTGCCACTCTGATGGCGAAGAGATTGAAACCAATCCTATCTAGTATTATCTCCCCGAAACAGACTGGGTTTGTGGAAGGGAGACAAATTCTAGATGGCTTGGTGGTATCTCAGGAAGTGGTACATTCTTTGAAACAAAAAAAGGAAATGGGAATGATGATAAAATTAGATCTTTCAAAGGCGTATGACCGTCTAAATTGGGATTACCTTAAAACAATTTTGATGGCATTTGGCTTTTGCAATAGATGGGTAAACTGGATCTATGATATGATTTCCACTCCCAATTTCTCCATTCTCTTGAATGGATCACCAACCTCGACTTTCAATGCCACAAGAGGATTGTGACAGGGGGATCCCTTATCCCCATTCTTGTTCATCATAGCAGCGGAAGGACTGGGACGATACCTCAAAAAAGAACTGAGGGAGAGAAAAATCAAAGGATTGAGGCCATGGGGAAGCAACTTACCAATTACTCATCAACAGTTCGTTGATGACATTATGCTTTTTTGTGTTGTCTCACTAAGAGAAGTAAAAAGGGTTAAAAGGATTCTTGATCTCTTTATGGAAGCATCAGGCACAAAAATTAACAAGGATAAATCGTGCACATTCCTCTTCAATACGCCGGATGCAGTCAAAGCCCACCTGACCAGAATTCTAGGTTTCCGCTCTGGAGAATTACCTACAAAATACTTGGGAAATCAATTAGCTTTAAATCCTTTGAAGATAGAAAACTGGCAGCAAATCATTGAGAAACTCAAGAACAGACTGGCTAATTGGTCTTTCCGATCTTTGAATATAGTGGGAAGATTAGTGCTTCTTAAATCGATTCTTCAAGCAATTCCTATCTACCCTCTCTCGGCAATGGCGGTCCCTAAAGGAGTATGCACAAGAATGACAGATATATTCAGAAAATTCATTTGGGGAGGACCAAAGCAACAAAATAAATGGGCTTTAATATCATGGAAGGGTCTAATAAAAAATAAAGAAGAAGGAGGACTGGGTCTTAGAGACCCGTATACTTTGAACCAAGTTCTAGGAGCGAAGCTATGGTGGAGATGGATGAGGGGTGGAGAGGATCTATGGAAAAAGATATGGACCCAAAAATACAATATGCCCACAACTACTGAAGGTATTCTTAGACTGGAGGAAGTTCCAAGAGGATCCACTATATGGGACCTGGCGAGTCAAAACAGAGATATTATATGCAAACATGCATTCTGGGAAATAAGGAATGGAAATGCAGCTAAATTTTGGGAGGAAGCCTGGCAGCAAAGAGAAAGAATGATAGAGGTGCAAGGCCTGCAAAATACATATCAGAAGGCTATAGCTGAGGGGCTTAATTATGTTAGTGAATATTGGAAGGAAGAAAGGCAAGATGAGACCTGGAGAACCTGGAAGAAACCGGAAGAATGGGATAGTCACATTAACCCTGAACAGAAAGATCTATTTGTAAAGGAAATGGAATCTAGAAGAATTAAAATTAGAACAGGTCCAGATATACTACGATGGGGTAGATCCACAAAGGGAACTTTTACGATCAGAGAAGCCTATCATCTAACCACCCAACAGGAGCAAGAGGAAAATACACTCATGTGGAAACAAATATGGCAGAATAATTGGTGGCCGAAGGTAACCTTGTTCATATGGTTAGTAGGAAAAGGATGAATTTTGACTTGGGATCAGATACAGAAACGAGGTTTCTATGGACCCCCTAGATGTAGCCTCTGCAAACAAGATAAAGAAATGCAAGAACACCTTTTGAACTCATGTCCTGTTGCCCAGCAGCAATGGGAGGAAATCAGGAAACTCTTTGGGAGGACAAACAGGGATCCTCATGACATTAAACAAACCATTTACCAATGGGGGAGAGGTCAATTCTCAAGTCCGGTGGTCAAGAGAGCCTGGAGTCTAGCGATGGGGTTTAACATATGGCTAATATGGAAAGAAAGAAACCAAAGAATATTTCAGGACAAAGCCAACCCTCCAGAGATGATTTGGAAGCGAACCCAAAAACTTATAAGGGAAACTATCCTAGCGGAAGCCTGGGCGCAAGAAGATTGGAAAACAACTCCAGAAGAAGGACGGATCCTAACAAGTCTAAACCTGGAACAAGGCATGGTTTATCCTCAAAAGAAAAAAAACCAGAGCACTCATAATCAGAGCTCAACCAAATTCAAATGTCCTCGTGATGGCTTCATCAAACTAAATTTTGATGGGGCCTCCAAAGGAAACCCAGGGCAAGCAGGGTTCGGAGGCATCTTTAGAGATAATCAAGGGCGGACTAGATGGGTATATGTCGATCGGGGAGGTATAATGAGCAATAACGAAGCTGAATTAATGGCAGTCTATCAAGGCATCAGAATAGCAATCCGAAATGGGTATACTAAGTTGGAAATTGAAGGAGACTCGAACCTAGCAATAGAGATGCTCAGGAAATTGAATAATGGTAAGGATTGGGAAAAAGTAGCGAAGAGTTGGAGGACGGCCGGACTAATTCAGGACCTGGCAGAAATAATGAAACGCATTGATTACAAGATCATCAACCATGTTAGAAGGGATGGCAATAAGGCCGCAGATTTCCTAGCTAACTGGGGTTGCAATGAACAAGATGGAAAGGTAGACAGTATATGGCCAATTCCCGGGGAAAAACCACGATGGGAGACCCTCAATTTAATCATTACCCAGGATAATAATGAGACTACAGATTCAAGATAAAGGTTACAGATGGCCCCCGATTGGGGAGGAAGAGTTGGCGACGTGTGAAAACATGATGAAGGTAGGAAGGTGGCAAAGCAGGCCACCATTCAACATAATAATTCCACAGGACGTCGGGGCGGCCTGCAGGCAAGGTAGAATCCCGAGGTGTGGAGGCGACAGGGAAGTGGAGGAAGAAGCAGGAAGGAATGACGGCGAAAGGATGATGGGACATCGGGTAGGTGGCAGAAAAATAATAAGGGGGGTGAAGGACAGAACCAAAGTTAGCATGCTGCAAAGGAAGGAGATGAAGGGAGCTCGATGCGACCTGGTGTTCTCTGCAACTCATCATAGGACGGGGTATGTTTTCGTAAAACCATTCTTTGCTTTCCTTTCAATCTCCAGCAATATTAGGGAAGCGGGAAGAGAGTTAGACGTTGCAGAGGGAAAGAGAAGGGAGAGAGGCGTGGAATCCTTCCCTGTAACTATTAGTCAGAAGACAGAGGGCGGGAGAATGAGAAAGGCTGGGGTAGAATCTAGCAAGGTAGGGAGCTGGGCAGGCCAAGATAAATGCATGCAGGGATTAAGGGTAGATAATGATCAGGGGCAGCTGGAGGTGGTGAAACAGGCGGTTTGGGAGGCAGAGAAGACCCCTGAGAACATTTGCAAACTTCATCCCAGGGGAGGAGGGCCGGAGAAGTTCCAAACTACTGGAAAAGAGCAACAAGGGGAGGGCAAGAATTTGGAAAAGGAAGCTAAGGAGTCTGGAAGCGATGAACTCACAGCGAACGTAACTTTCGCTGTCGGTCAGGGGAGTCAGGCGGCAGCCAAGAACAAATCAGCTCGCCCAGGTCGAGGAAGAGGGCGTAGGGGCAGAGGAAAACCTCGCCAACCAGGCAGACAGGAATTAAGGCCCCCCACTCCAGTATGTCGGAGACGAGGTCGAAAAACCATGAGACATACGGTGCAAGAGGCTGAAGAAGCCTACAAAGAAGGAACTGACGAAGACATTCGCAGGCTGATTCAAGAATTAGAAGCAAATGTAATGCAGGAAGACTCGGAACCTGAAATGGAAGACTGGGGTAACCTCATTCCTAACCCGGGCAACACTAGGGGACGCATGACCTTATACAAACAGGCTTTACATGTATATTGGGTGCTGAAGCAATTACTTGCAAAGGCAATGGAGAAGGTTGCAGAGGAAATGGCAGAGCTGGTGTTATACAGTAATTTGTCACCGTTGGTCACCGTCCCTATCGCCCCGTCTCCATACATTGGAGGACGCATTCCGGGACCTGTGAGCAGTGACATAACCCAAAAACACTTGCATTATGTTCCCCTGAGTATGTACTTCATGTTCTCTGAAGACACCTTCTGCAAATTATCCCTGGAAAGTGCTCTTTTTCCATTGGCGCAGGTCCACAGTATCTTACCCACGCCAATCACTGAGATCCTCAAAAGAGGGCGCGACCACTGGCGCTCTGTCACAGAACAACACCCGTGCCAGCCCAGTTTAGTAATGATTTTTGCCAAAAGCACGCCCATATGATTTTTCCCTTCAGATCATGAAGCCTTTTGAGGGAAAAATCCACTGGATAGAGGTCGAGAGTCATCATCTATCCTTGACAACTATCCACAGTAGCTTTTCCGAGATAATGCCAATCCACAATGGGTATCTTGGTTCATCGAATCTTTCTACCTTCTCCATCTATAAATATTTGTCCTCATGCATTAGACAAGCTAGTGCTAGTTGTTGAGTTCTTGAGTTCTTGGAGGAATGCTAGTTGTGATTATCATGAGTGATAGTGAAGCATAGAGAGGTTATGTTGCCGGAGAGGAGGTACATTGCAAGACACATATAGTTGCTCGCCCAGCCAGAGGAGAGGTTCAACGTCAGAACCTTGGTTGTAACTTTTCCTGTCTATTATTCATTAATGAACGACTGTTATTATAGTTCCAATCTCATTGTCTATTATAGTGATGTGTGATTTATTTCCTTTCTGACTGAAATATAGTTGTGCCTTGGTGGATTTTATGCTGGTATCTGTTTCTTCCTTTGCATGTGCAGGTGTCCGTTTATGATCTGCTGGAGCGAGGGAGTGGGAATATCAACTCTGCTTCGACTACAGCGTTGGATTCCAAGTTGGTCTTTTTAATTCACCTTTAATGTACAACTAGGAACTTGCGTGGTAGCGTGGTTTGATTGTGGCTAGTTCTGTTTTAGACTAGTGGGATCGCCTCTGTCCGCAGAGGGGATTTACCTATCCAACAATTTGGCGACTCCGCTGGGGACAAGCTATTTGGAGTTTGTCTTGCATGTTAATTTTCTCTTGCTTGCTTGAGTGAATGAGCTTCCTGGGTCAGTTTTGAGTTTATTCTTTACTGTTTGATCCATCTGAGCACTGTCAGCCCGACCTGGGGTCGTGCTATTTATTTTTTAGCTGGCAAGCTTAGTTGGCGTGCTTTTTACTCTGACAGTCGCGCCAGTTGGCGCATGTTGCTCAAAAGCAACTCGCGCCAATCCTTTGGTAGCGCGAGTTGCAAGCTGACAGTCGCGTCAGCCCTGTAAATTTTGCCTGTGTGTGGGTGGAAAGCTCTTTCAGCCTCTTTTTATATCTCTTACAGCCTCTGGAAGTGTGTTGAACCTCTGTTTGACTGGTTTTAGCCTTTATCCTTCAGTTGTTTGCTTATTTCTATTGATTTTCATCTCAGCCCTAGAACATCTAGTGACTTTGCATGTCTAGCCTTCTGTGGGAGGTTTCGGTCTCTTGATTATCCAGTCAACTTGTTGGTTGTGTTCCGCACCTATCCAGTGATTTGTTAAAGCTTGATCTTCTATGCTCTGAGTGATTCACTTCTAGCCTCTTTGGATTTTTACTCGACTTCATTTGAACTTAGATTACATGGTTCATTGAAAGTCTTTGTGTTTTTCCTTGCTTGCATAGTTCATTTTGGTGTTTCAGAATTGGTTCTATTTCATTGAGTAAACTTGGATTGTGTATACTTGTGCATATCTCTTAAGATTTGTTTAAATGCATCATGCCATCTTAAAGGAAAGAAAAACAAAATATCTTTTGCATCATATTAGTTAGCGTTTATTGTTATTTGTTGCTATTAAAAAGAAAAAGAAAAAATTTCATTTCTTGTTATTAGCTGCATTAGGATCTTTGTTGTTTGCTGAGTGATCGTTTCGTTTGTGTAAAGATCTCAACCCTCCTGTAGATAGAATTCATCGAATGAAATGGTATAGTTTTGGCATATAGTTTGCATTTAAGAAGTTTTTGAGATATCACATACGGTAGGACCAAAAAACTGAAACATAATTGAAGATAAACTTTAAAATATACTCAATGAACATAACAACACATTGGAACATAACGCAAATACTCTAGAGGTCTAGGTTAGAGACGTGTTCCGGCGTCTTTAAACCTGGTAGTTTATCGTCGAGTGGTTGGGTGATTCCTCCACGGTGAAACGATAGGTGCCAATACGGACTGAGCTCCCACGTACCGTCGCGTATATACGGGAGACCCCACTAGGCTATTATCCTTTATCCATAGGAAGCCGAGTCTGCCGCCTTACAAGCCGTAATGCACTGAACACAGCATTCGGGAAGATTGACTGCAGTACGGGAAGTCCTTGGTTTTCATCTGATTGCCGAGGTGTATAAGCAGTTTTACGGATTGTTTGGTAAACCTTTTACCTAGAGTCTCCAGAGTAGTCACTTTTGATCCTTTTCGGACTCCCTAAAAAAAAAGGTGCCTGTGAGCGTCTTGTCACTTTGTGCTCATTAAACATTTGAAGGAGACTAGAGTCATCTTTCATCCTTTTCTCGACTCTTAAAATATGAAAAGGTCAAGTTCAGTGTCTTAAAATTTATTGGCCACGATAACATCTACCCAATTATCTTTTGTTTGTGTTAGCTTGAGTAGGATTATTTCTCGTTCAATGGCAGCCTTCCCGGCGCCCACCGGACAAGGTGTTCCTCCTGATGGAAACCCTCGTCCATTTCCTTCTGTTGGAAATGTCGGTGTTCAGTATATCGCAACATTGTCTTTGCCTGGGTTGACCATTGGTTTGCCCGTATGGTTGTTTTCAAACTCGCTGGTCTCGAGTGTGATAACTCTTGTTCCGCCACCACCTCCTCCACCCGAACTACACCATGTTGATTCTAAGGTGGACCCCTCCCCTTCTTCGCCTATTGCTGCGTCCTCATCTTCTACTTCGCCTGGTGAAACTCTGGATTCCAGTAACCAGGTGGCTAAGAAGAAGAAGAAGAAGACCAAAAAGAAGAAGTCTCCTAAGGGAAAGGTCGCATCTACCCCGAAAATACCTGACGTAGAACCACCTTCTGCTCCTCCGCGGAAGGCTAAGTCTCCTTGTCGATTATGCAAGGAGGACCATTTTCTTTCTGATTGTCCTGGTATTCCCAGGATCCTAGATATATGGTCCCGTGACCCGACTCGCCCCTTGTCGTCACAGCTTGACGATACCTTATCAGTTGGTAAGAGAAAAGGGAAGGTTCGTTTCCCTTGTCGACTTTGTGAAGGTAATCATCTCCTTCGCCTTTGTCCACTTATGGATGAAGCCTCCCGTCTTTTGGAAAGTCTGTCAGCTCCCTTGCCCCAACTACCCACTGGATATCAGCATCTTTTTGCAACTGCATATCATCTCTCCGCTAACCAAGTGATCAAGCATGATTCCTCTTTGGTCCAGCCTTCTCTTCCCGAACCTAGCTGTGCTCAGCCTATTCCAGACCAGTCCCTGGTCGGAACGAGTGTTGATTTACATTCATCATCTATGCACCACTTTATCATCAAGGATGAACCATCCGAATCCAAACCAGACAAAAGTCCAACGGTCCAGATTACAGTTGACCCGGTCTTTCAAAAGGTCCAGATTACAAGTGACCCGGTTTTCCCTTCGGAAGTTCCATCCTTAGATGATATTACATCTGAATCCAAACCAGACGAAAGTCCAAAGGTCCAGATGACAGTTGACCCGGTCTTTCAAAAGGTCCAGATTACAAGTGACCTGGTTTTGCCTTCAGAAGTTCCATTCTCAGATGATATTATCACTGCAAAGAATGAAGACCCCACCGTCCAAATTCTATTCATCAACATAGACTCTAATGATCAAGTGAGCATCCCTCTCATTCCTTCGCAACAGGAAGAAAGTCCACCAGAATCATATCCGGCCGTCTATCCGGTCCCACCTCCAAGCAACCTAGTTGTTTCCTTCAATTGGGATCAACTAGGCAATCCTCGGTTACCAGCCTCCATACCATTTCGAATTATAGTCCAAGTCTACCGAATGGTTATGGCCGGTACAATTATTGATGAGGGATCTCCTGTGAGTATCTTTTCTTCAACAGCTTGGGAAGCACTTGGTTCGCCACTGCTTTTGCCTGAGATGAGAAACCTTACAGGTTTCCATCGAGAAACCACTCGACCTTTAGGAATTCTTCCCAATGTACCTATCACATTAGAAGGGAAGACCGTTCAAATGGGCGTCATGGTAGTCCAAGGTCCGTTATATTACAATTTACTCCTTGGACGAGACTATATTTATCGCATACGTGCAATTGTGTCCTCACTCTTCAGAGTGATGTGTTTTCTGCACGAAGGAAGGACGATCAGGATCGTAGACCAACTTTCGTTCCCCGGTTCACACTTCACATATAGTCATCTACCATTCCTCAATGGTCTTATTTCCACAGGAAATGCCTCAACGCCCACTCCGTTATTCTGATGACGGCAGCTGACCCAGGCGCGTGACTAAAGCCCGGGGGGCATGCATCCTCCTTCAAAATCAAGTCTTTCCAAGTGAACCTTCATTCGATCCACTCCGTGAATGCCATGAAGCTTGGGGGGCATGTACCTCGATTTGCATTATCATGCTGGGGGCATGCAAATTTATAGCAAGCATAGTTTTTCGTTTCAAGCTTGTGTAAACATGAAACCGAATCCAATTAGAGTTCTCCATGGTTCAAGCTTGTGTAAAAATGAACCCATACCTGATTTACATCCCGTGATTGCCTTTTATCTGCTAAATTCTGCTAGATGAGCCTTGGTCGTTTCATTCCATCGCCACCATCTCTTTGGCCGATCATATGCTTTCACTTGGTTGTTTATCCTTTCCTGAGGAACCGCAGCGATGAGTGGTTTTATTAGCCAGCCTCTTGACCATTACATGTTTTGAGCAGTTCCACCATTACCGGAACCAGTTGCTACCCTTTATACCACTCGTTCCTTCAGGACGAGTCGCCTTTACGCTCTTTTCTAACTCGTAAAATATGAAAAGACTGTCGAGTATTTTTCCTTTTTGACTCGTTAAAGAGAATAAAAATGGAGGTCTGCTTTCAGCTCTTTTCTGACCATTTAAAGATGAAAAGATTGCCGAGTTTTCCCTCTTGACTCGTTAAACGTGAATAAGGGGCGGTTGTTTTAAGTTCTTTTGTCGACCGTTAAAACATAAAAATATTACCGGGTTTTTGTCGTTTCAAACTCGTTAATGGTTACGAAACGACGTGGTTTTGACCGCTTTTTTACTTTTTCAGGTCGAAATCACTAATTATGAAAAGTACTCCTCGATCGTAATGATCGGGCGGTTCTTTCGGGCATTATTTTATACTTTTTCGGGCCCGAGAGACACAACTTTACGAAAAAGGATATCCCTGGAGTTTTCTTTTCTGCTGTCTTTTCAAACTCTCTAAACATGAAAAGACGCCGAGTTCTTCCTTTGTCAGACTCGTTAAAACCTGATGACATCGGATTTTGTCGAAATGACGCACCACAAGCATATGCTATCCCCATCAAGCTTGTTAAAAATAACTGGGGTACTCGCCAGAAATGGCAGGGGAAAAAGAAAATTTTTGAACCATAATTATTATCGTATCGGCAGTATGTCGCTCTTGAACATGGCACTTTTCTGCTTTCGTGTCCAGGGTGGGGATATCTCATCTCATATCTTTCACTTGCTTCCATGGACTTGGGTACCTTATTTGACCTCTCATCCACTCATTGCCTCGTCATCATGACCTTTGATACATTGATGTCAAATACTGCCAATTCCATTAATGTGCCGTCAATATGTTCAAGAGAAGTTGACCTCTGCAAAGAAACAACCTCCCTCTGATAGTTCGTACAATCTTGATTCACAACATTATCTCTCTATCTCGTGTCGATGATGTGGGAAACATTATGGCCCACCTTCGATCAAGGTCACTTCCTGTCGACTTCAGCTCATTATCCAGGAAGTTGATCTAGAGACTCCCTTCCGGTGCCTTGGAGCCTGCATGCCTCAATGGCAGGTTCTTCATGTTCGACGTGAGGTTTTCATCATTGGCCTCCGATCGAATGATTCTACGGGTGTTTGACTTCAGATCATTAATTTGCACGCCGTAGATTGTACCTATAGTACCTTGAGGGCCATTGTCATTATTGGTGGTACCTCTCGCGTCTGTTAACAGTTTCCACTATTGACTGGTAATCAGACGATGTTCATGCATGTTCGACTTCAGTTCATATATTCACATGCTTGAACTTGTACTCTTGTTCGGGTCGAGATGGAGCGCAAGACCCTGGATTGTGTCTGTTGTAATCCAGGCGTGATTCTTGATACTTGACTCATTCACTGGATGGCTGCGACCATACCTGAGTCAATTCATTGATCCTAACCAGATGGCTGCGTCCATACTATGGATCTAGATTATTTATGTACTCTCTTATGGATGGCTGCGACCATACCACGTACATCATGTAATTGAACTATCAGTCGCGTCTCTTAACGCAGATCCTCGGCAGCAGCTCTATATGTGTGTTCTTGTGTGTTCTTGTAAAGCATTTCACCCCTCTCTCTACCTCTCGGACTTCATGCTTTAGGGGGCATCTGTTATACAGTAATTTGTCACCGTTGGTCACTGTCCCTATCGCCCCGTCTCCATACATTGGAGGACGCATTTCGGGACCTGTGAGCAGTGACATAACCCAAAAACACTTGCATTATGTTCCCCTGAGTATGTACTTCATGTTCTCTAAAGACACCTTCTGCAAATTATCCCTGGAAAGTGCTCTTTTTCCATTGGCGCAGGTCCACAGTATCTTACCCGCGCCAATCACTGAGATCCTCAAAAGAGGGCGCGACCACTGGCGCTCTGTCACAGAACAACACCCGCGCCAGCCCAGTTTAGTAATGATTTTTGCCAAAAGCACGCCCATATGATTTTTCCCTTCAGATCACGAAGCCTTTTGAGGGAAAAATCCACTGGATAGAGGTCGAGAGTCATCATCTATCCTTGACAACTATCCACAGTAGCTTTTCCGAGATAATGCCAATCCACAATGGGTGTCCTGGTTCATCGAATCTTTCTACCTTCTCCATCTATAAATATTTGTCCTCATGCATTAGACAAGCTAGTGCTAGTTGTTGAGTTCTTGAGTTCTTGGAGGAATGCTAGTTGTGATTATCATGAGTGATAGTGAAGCATAGAGAGGTTATGATGCCGGAGAGGAGGTACATTGCAAGACACATATAGTTGCTCGCCCAGCCAGAGGAGAGGCTCAACGTCAGAACCTTGGTTGTAACTTTTCCTGTCTATTATTCATTAATGAACGACTGTTATTATAGTTCCAATCTCATTGTCTATTATAGTGATGTGTGATTTATTTCCTTTCTGAATGAAATATAGTTGTGCCTTGGTGGATTTTATGCTGGTATCTGTTTCTTCCTTTGCATGTGCAGGTGTCCGTTTATGATCTGCTGGAGCGAGGGAGCGAGAATATCAACTCTGCTTCGACTACAGCGTTGGATTCCAGGTTGGTCTTTTTAATTCACCTTTAATGTACAACTAGGAACTTGCGTGGCAGCGTGGTTTGATTGTGGCTAGTTCTGTTTTAGACTAGTGGGATCGCCTCTGTCCGCAGAGGGGATTTACCTATCCAACAGCTGGCTCAGGGCATACCAAATATGAGGTGAGAAATGAAAAATCTCCAAATTACTATGCTCATGCAGGATAGCAAGTTGGATGAAATTCAACAACAGCTGAAGAAGCTTGTTCCCGCAACGAGAAACGCAGAAACAACTCCTGAAATTATGGTAGATTAATCATTCTAGTTTGATCCAATGGTTTTCCTTGTTAGTTCTTTGAGAACAGTTTCTCCTTTTCCTGTTAATAGTTTTAATGTCGGTAGGGAATCAGATTAGTAATTTTGGTAGTGAGGTTTATTTGGCATGGATCTGCAGACTTATTCTTTTTTGTTACTGGATGGCTTATAAAAACTTAAGGTGGCCAACAGACCCGGTTTCCCTCCTGGGCAGGTTGAGGCTACCAAACGCTTGTATATGTTTCAACCTGGTTTTGATATAAATAGAAAAAGAAAGGTCCTTCTCTAGCTTACAAAAAGAAAAAGTTGAAACAATTAAGACCCTAGGTCTATTACAACCTTTATCCATTCCAATCTAACGTTGGGAGGAGGTTTCAATGGATTTTATCACAGATTTACCCAAGTCTGAGGGAAAGAGTGTCATCATGGTGGTAGTTGACAGACTTACCAAGTATGCACACTTTTATGCATTATCACATCCATTTAAAGCTAGTACAGTTTCTACTGCATTTATGGAAACAATTCAAAAGCTACATGGAAACCCAAAGATTATTGTAAGTGACAGAGATCCCATTTTCACTAGAAATTTTTGGACAGAATTATTTTCTTGTCTTGGTACTCAGCTAGCTCATAGCTCATCTTATCATCCTCAATCTGATGGCCAAACTGAGATAGTAAACAAATGTTTGGAAGGATATCTTCGTTGCTTTGTATCTAATAAACAGACACAATGGGTCAAATGACTGCCTCTGGCTGAATGGTGGTATAACCCTTCCTTCCATATAGCAACAAAAATGACCCCATTTATGGCACTTTATGAATATCAGCCACCATCCATCACATCATATTTAAAAGAAAATTCTAAGGTTCAAGCAGTGGACCATCACATCGAACATCAACAACAAGTCCTCCAAGGCTTAAAGGATAACCTTGTGTTGGCACAGAATATAATGAAACAACAGGCAGATCAACATCGCAGCGAAAGAAGTTTTGATGTAGGTGATTGGGTATTCCTACGTCTACAACCATATTAAAAAATGTCCCTCAATCAAGCTAAGAAGGATAATAAATTATCACCAAAGTATTATGGTCCGTACAAGGTGTTGCAAAAGATTAGTACTATGGCATACAAATTGGAGCTTCCTGCAGCTTCTCGAGTGCACCCAGTTTTCCATGTTTCATGTTTAAAGAAGGTTATAGGTGACAAGCTCCCAGTTTAAACAATATTTCCAGAACTTGATGAGGAAGGAAAAATTATATTGGAACCGGAAGCAGTCACAGAAACAAGAACTTGACAACTATGAAATAGATCAATTTCGGAGTATCTCATCAAGTGGAAGAATTTATCCGCTGAAGATTCCACATGGAAGGATGAGAATTTTATATAGAAGCATCCAGAACTACTCAAGCGTTGAGGACAACACTTTTTTGAAGGAGAGGGGCATGTTAGGTCCCTATAATACTAGTGATTACCCCATTACTATTGTAGTTGTATCCCTTATTAATATTGTTGTGCCCCTATTGTCCCCATATTGTTATCACTGTGCCCCATAGAATCCCTCTGTTGTTATTTTTGTGGCTTTATATTATTATTGTTAGGTCGGCTGGGTTATATTGTGACTCCTTAGACTCCTATATATAGAAAGGAGATTTTGTCATTTGAATCATCCAAGAATTGTTCATTTATGTAATGTAAAGTAGGTTGCCCCTTCGAAGAGGCTGAATTCTAAGGCGTTGATCTATCTTTTTTATCTTTTTGTGAGCTGGTTTCATAACACTGGTCGAGACACCCAATTTGTGGGGAATTTTTGGTAAAGTCTGTGGGAACTGATGGACACTAAACTAAAAAAAAGCACAGGTTTTCAACCAACTAATGGCCAGACAGAAGTAGTTAACAGGACAGTGATCCAGTTACTCAGAGGATATGTGCAGCAAACATCCTAAGCTTTGGGATGAACATTTGTATTATGTGCAGCATGCTTACAACAGGGAAAAAAATTCTTCTACACAGAGATCTCCTTTTGAGACCTGTTTTGGTTTCACCCCAAGGTCTCCTTTGGATTTTGTCTTTGGTAAAGACACTACAGTTGAGGGACACAGTGATGTGGACAGGGCAACTAGGTCCATTAAACAAATCCAAGAGATCCACCAGGTAGTACAGGAATAGTTGGAAAAGAGCCAAGCCAAATACAAGGCAAGGCATGACAAGCATCAGATGGAGCATAGTTTCCAAGTTGGTGACCAAGTCTGTTTGTACATCAGCAAGGACAGGATGCAAGGTGAAGGTAAAAAGCTAAAGCCTGTCAGGTATGGACCTTTCAGGATACTTGAGAAGATTGGTGAGAATGCTTTTCGCCTTGATCTACCAACTTACATGCACATCTACTCAAGCGTAGATACAGATTTCTTGAAATTATTTGAACCCTCACTAATTGAAGATCCCGAAGAGCAGAGTCATTTGCCTTCTATTGATGACCTGCTACCTAAATATATTAATGAATTGCAAGAAGACATAGTTTTGGACAAGAAGGTGAGGACGACGCACAAAGGAGATGTTGAGTACCTCAGAGTTGGGCTCAAGGGTTCAAAACTGAGCAGTGCAAAGTGGATAGAGATTGGACAAGTGAGACAATTGTACCCTCACTTAGTCAATGCTTGAAAACCAACTTTTGGTGGTCCAAAAGCCTTTTCAGTGGGAAGTTCGTGATCTGAATTGGATCCATGAAGATTAACAAGGTGCCATGACTGTATTCAAATAGGATAGACTTCGAATTTATGGATAAAGAGCGATCAGGAAAACCTCTGAACAGTGGCAGTTTGTAGCCAGCAAGGAATGACAAGGACCTCGGTCAAAGTGCACTGACCGAGGCCGATGGAGACCATGCAGGAGGAAAAACTAGCACTTGGGAAGCCCAGATCAGGAAACAAAGGGAATTTCTAATGCACGATTAGCACTTCGCTGGGAAAAACCTCTCAAAAAGGAAAAGCCCCGAAGCACTCGATCGCATGGAAGCTGGGAAACTGTGGGGAAGACGCTTAGGTGAAAGGCGGGACCCGCGCACCAAAATCGGCAGTATATATCAGAGTCATCCTTGGGTGGTAAGTAGATTTGGAGAAAAACAAGCAATTCCATTCAGCGTCCGATGCGTGTCCGGCGGATGAGAGAGAAAACCACCACTCATCGCGCGCTAACGGTCGAGAAAGTCAACTACGCGAAATGAGCGAATGTCGTAGGATCTGGGGGCCCCAGATCTGATGGTGGAGATTGCGTCTAATGGAGGAACTAGATTTAACAGGGGATTAAGCCACGGCATAGAGAAGTTTGACGTCCGATTTGACTGCAGGGTTGGCAGATGAGTCATTCCACAACGTAACCAGATATGTCGAACTGTCAAGGGAGAGCTGGCACAGTTCGTGAGAGGACAAGTGGCCACTCCCATGAGACGTTGGCAAAGACACAGAGGTAGGGAACTCCAAGCGAACAGCAGCAGGGGAACTGAAAGGGCGGAAGAGGAAGCGAGCAGTCATGAGACAAATTGGCTTTTAGCCATGAACAGCCAGAGAGCATAGCAATGAGAAGAACAAGGAAAGGGAGCACTGTAAGAAAGAAAAAGACAGTGAGACTGAGAGACAGAAAGGACAGTAAAGCAAGAAGCAGGAACCAGAGAGCCAAGCTGACCATAGGCAGCATCGAGTAGACAGAAGGCTTGAGAGGTTCAAGCCATCCCCGTGAGGATATCTGTTGGGAATTGAGTACCATTGGACTCATCCCATTAAAGACCAGAGAGGTCAATACTTGGTAAGGAAAAGACTTTGTGCACTCTAGTGGCTTGGGGAATCCAAAAACCACCCTACCAAACATTCTTGGTTTCAGGAGACTCAAACTGAGCTCCTTATTGTAAATCTCTGCTTTAAAGACACAATAAAAGAAGGCCACCACTGAAAGATGGACCGGAGATGTAGCCCTGGAGAATAGGGTGAACTCCTTATTAATTGTTGTGTTCTTGCATTTGCTTACTGTGTTTTCCTTACTATTTTCCATTTTCCAGTGTCTGTGTATTTTGCAATATGATCGATCTGTTGCCTAAAATAACAGACACACACTAGCACATGAGTCTATAATACCTTCATTCGTTAGTTATTTTACTGAGATCACTCACGAGTGAATTTCAGATCAATTAAATAAACGCTTCATAAGAAAAACCTTATTTGAGGCCGAGGGTTTTTCATATAGTTTGGCCAATGTCGACATTAAATCCTTTGTTTTCGTTTCTTTGAAATATTAAACGCTACCGACGCCACTAGGCATAGCCGTATTGTTCCAAGTTCCTTTCTGTCGAGAATATTCCATTCTATGTCTATCATACTCATCAACTTCTTTGTCTTTTTGCTCAATGGTAGGTACAGATCTCTCTGATACAGATAATCTTCCATCTGCATCTTCCACAACTGGTAGTTTTGGCCATTGAATTTTTCGACCCTAAACCTACCATCTTCTGCCATTGCTCCCACTCGAACCAAGAACCCTTCTCTCCTGCGAGTTTATCAGCCAAATAAACCTTCGGCTCTGATACCAGTTGTTAGAAAATTATATATTACAAAGCAATGGAACACATAAAATATTGCAGAAATATAAACACAGAAAACGCATAAAACAAGAGAGACACAAATATACATGGTTCACCCAGTTTGGGCTACATCCATGGAGAAACAGCTAGTCCTTATTTTATTATATTATCTAGCAAACTGAAGAGATACAACCTTCAGTAGATCTGCTGTAACTCCCTTTTCTCTCTCAATCTCCTCTCTTTTCCTCACTCAGAATACAGATCTATATAGACACAATACAATTCCCTCATATATAGTGAGGGGCTGCCTTCTAGGGCAAAAAACCCTAAATTAAACATAACTTCTACTATCAGATCATCCACCTAATGAACGGCCCAGATTGACTAGAAATTACTATACTTTTACAAGGAAATTTTACATCTGTTTTTAGCTTCGGGGGCGCTGCCCTCGAACCCCCGCCGGGGGACCGCTAGCCCCCAGACCCCCCTACACCCCACCACATGGAGGGGTGTACAATCTTCTTAGGGTATACATCTGGATGAAAACTTTGAATATAGAAGATAATTAGGCTCCACACCCAACAATGATCTCAATGAAGGACTTGACGCTCAAACACCCATTATCCAATAGGATCCTAAAACAAAACCCCTCTAGAATATGACTTTTGGTGGCTCATGTGGTAAAACAGGAGCATGAGCAGGATTTTGGTTGTATAATTCAAAAACTAATCAGGCTGAAGGTCATTCTTATAAACTGAATTTTATGTGTACAAACAACATAGCAAAATATGAGGCATTATTATTAGGCTTGAAGTTGCTTAAAAAAGTAGGTTCTAAAAGAATTTATGTCCAGGGAGACTCTGAACTCATCATCAAACAAATTAAAGGACAATACTCAGTAAAACACCCTAGATTGAGAGAATACCGGGATGTTGTGATTGATTTTCTTAAAACCTTTGAAGAGTATGACCTTGTTGTGATCCCTAGGCTCCAGAATGCTCTAGTAAACGGATTAGCTTTTTCAACCAACACTTGCAAATTACCTCATCCAAATAAACAATACACAGTTGAAGTGAAGCACCATCCTGTAGTGCTTGATAACATGAGATACTGGCAAGTTTTTGGAAGTGATAAACAGATTGAGAGTTTTTTGTAATCAAAGGATGAATTTGAGGATAACAACATAGATCTGGAGGATGAACTAGACCGTCAAACTGATGCACAAGTTGATATAGAGCAAGCTCTTGTTTCTAATGAAAAATTTTATGTAAATAAGACCGTGCATAAAACTGAAGTGCATAAAGATCCAGAAAAAAAAAAAAAAAAAAAATAATAATAATAATAATAATAATAATAATAATAATAATAAAAAAATAAAATAATAAATAAATAAATAAAAATAAAAAATAAATAAATAAATAAATAAAAATTAAAAAAAATTCAAAGTACTGCAACTCAAAGATAATGTTTTACCTAGAGGGCTTTCCCCTTTGGAAGAGTTGTTTGACTTTAATGATGTTGCTAGAAAGCCAAAAATGGAACCAACTGGAATAAACATTGAGGAATGCAACATAGGCAGTGAGAAAAACCCCAAAATTATAAAATTGTCAAAATCACTACCTCTCATGGCTAAAAGAAAGTATATAGCTCTGTTTAAAGAATTCATAGATGTATTTGCCTGGAGCTATGAGGATTTAAAAGCCTATGATACTAGCATTATACAACACAAAATTCCAATCAGAGAAGATCAAAAGCCATTCAAACGGAAATTGCATAGGATAAACCTTGTCCTAATGCATTTGGTGGAAAAGGAAATCAAGAAAATGTATGAGGCTAAGATCATAGTTCCAAATAGATATTCTAAATGGGTATCCAATATTGTTCCTACAAGAAAGAAAAGTGGTGAAATAAGACTGTGCATTGACTTTAGGAATCTAAACAAGGTTTCCCTTAAGGACCACTATCCCTTACCAAAGATGGATCACATATTGCATAGGGTAGTGGGTTCTAGTAGGATTTCCTTGCTAGATGGCTTTTCAGGCTACAATCAAGTTTTGGTGCACAGTGATGATCAAGATAAAACTGCTTTTACTACTCCTTAGGGAACTTTCATGTATGTTAAAATGCCTTTTGGATTAATGAATGCAAGAGCTACTTTCCGGAGAGCAATGGACATTGCTTTTTCAGAAGAGATTGTACATTTCATTGTGGTTTATCTTGATGACATCACTGTATTTTCAAAGATTGATGAAGAACATCTGGCACATCTAAGGAAAGTATTTGAAAAATGCATAAAGTTTGGTATTTCACTCAATCTTAAGAAATCATTGTTTGGTCTTGAAGAAGGAAAGCTTTTAGACCATATCATCTCCAAATATGGAATCAGAATTGACCCCAATAGGATTAAAGGCATCCTGAAAATCAGTCACCCAAGAAACATGAAAGAACTTCAGTCTTTTATTGAAAAGATCAATTTTTTAAGAAGATTCATACCAAAACTTGCTGAACTACTCAGGAATATAACAAATATGCTCAAAAAAGACACATAAATCAAATGGAATATTGAAGCCAAACAATCTTTTGACCTAGTCAAACATGCATTAACAAAAGCACCAGTTTTAATCAGCCCAGATTTCACTAAAGACTTCACTATCTTTTCTTTTTCATCTGAACATACTATTGATGTTGTGTTATTATAGAAAAACAATGAAGGACATGAACAGCCAATAGCATTCTTTAGCAAAGCTCTGAGAGATTGATCTCTTAAGTACAATATCATGGAAAAACAAGCATTTTCTCTAGTAAAAGCAATAAAAGATTTCAGGGTTTGCGTTTTACATTCTCAGTTCATTGCTTATGTGCCTAATGTAGTGGTCAAAGATATTATCACTCAAAATGGACCGAATGGGAAAAGAGGCAAATGGATAGCTGTGATATTGGAATATGATATAGAAATCAAGCCCATCAAGTTGATCAAAGGACACGGATTAGCCAAATTGATGGTTGAATCAAATTTTAATGCATTAGACATCAACATGGTCTTTGCTTTGGATGATCTTGAGGAACAGTTGATTCCACCAATAGATGAGGCATACCTGAATTCTCCCTGGTATGCAGACCTCTTATATGTTCTTTTCAATTTAAATGCTCCTCCTGGATTATCTAAAACAAAAGCTAGATTTATTAAATTGAAAGCAATCAAATTTTGCATTATTGATGGTATATTATATTGGAAAGATGTTGGAGGTGTCTTACTCAGATGTTTTTTAAAGAATGATGCTGATAAAGTTATGCAGGAATTCCATGAAGGTGACTGTGGGGGCCATATTTATTGGAAAACAACTGCTAATAAAATCCTTAGATCTGGTTATTATTGGCCTACACTTTTCCCAAACATCCATAAGATGGTGACTGCTTGCCATAAATGCCAAATCTTTGAAGGAAAGAGAAAATTACTACCTTTGCCCATGAAACCCATCTTTGTTGAAAGTCCTTTCCAACAGTGGGGATTGGATTTCATTGGTGAAATTCATCCTTCATCCTCTGCCCAGCACAAGTGGATCCTAACTGCCATAGACTGCTTTACAAAATGGATAGAAGCCAGTCCTTCAAGATCTGTCATTGATTCTGTTATAATAAAATTCCTTGAAATCAATATTCTTTCCAGATTTGGCTCTCCTATGAAACTGATCACTGATAATACTGCAGCTTTCAAATCAAAAAGATGGTGGATTTCTGTAATAAGTACCATATTTCTTTGGGTCATTCAACATCTTATTATCCTCAAGGTAATGGGTTGGTTGAATCCTCCAACAAAATTTTGGTAAGCATCATTAAGAAGATACTGGAGGACAATAAGAAATCATGGCATAACAAATTGATCTATGCATTATGGGCTGATAGATTGACTACAAAAAAAATCCATTGGCATGTCCCCATTTCAACTGGTTTATGGAATAGATGCAGTTTTCCCTTCTTCCATGGGAGTGCCAGTTATGAAGATTAATCAAGAGGTACAAGGTGAGCCAAATGATATTCAAAGAAGGAGATATCAGACAATCCAATTGTAGCAGTCTAGAGAAGAGGTATACAATAGAACTCAAGTTGTCCAGGAAAATATAAAGAAGATTTTTGACAAAATAACCAAAGCTGATGATTTCAACATGGGAGACAAAGTGTTAAAATGGGACTCAAGAAAAGAAGAAAAATGGAAACATGGTAAATTTGAAAATCTTTGGAAAGGTCCATATATCATTTCTGATTATAGAGGAAATAATGCATTTTTTCTCAAGGAGTTAGATGGAACAGAATTGTCAGGAGGTCATGTCAATGGCAGGATGCTGAAACATTACTTTTCATGAGCACACAGATTCCCTCATTCCATTGTAAATATCATAGTTTTCATATTTTTAGTTGGTTAGTTCATTAGACAAAAAGAAATTAGATTGAAGACAATGCAGATTTGAAGAACTCAAGGCTACTGGTCATGTGTTCTTGACACTTCAAGTTGAGAAGTGCCATCCCCAGCTGGAGCCACTATTAGGGTCCTATAATTTATAGGATCTCAAGGTGATTGAGTATTTCACAGTTTGCAGATTTCAACTTGTTCACAGATTCCAATATTCAATTGATTTCACAAAAAAAAAAAACAATAATAATAATAATGAAAAGAGGGTATATAAAAAGAAGAAAAAGAAAACCCCAAATGTTGTTCCAATCATACAGTCTAAGCATGATTGAACAAATTTCAATTTATGTTGATAGGTTAGAAAATAAAGATTTTCCAAACAGTTTAATCTTGGCAAATCAGTAGGTAGGAAGAAATAAAATTGGTCCAACTATTTAATCTGGACGAAGGGGAGAAATAAGTGATAGAGTAGGTTAGAATTTAAAAGAAGAAATAGATAAAAAGAGAAATGGTTTGCAAGTCCAAGTGCACCCTGCAAATTATATTAAAAAATAATAATAAATAAAATAAAATAAAAAAATTGCTAGATTAGGGGAATAAGGGTAGGTAGACTAAAGAAAATTCAAGGAAAGAGAAAGACACGAAAATTTCTTTTAAATATTGGAAGACATATCCCAATTTTCCTAAGGTTGGAAGAAATACCCCATTTTTTTCTAAAGTCGGGGGAAGAAATAAAAAAAGAGGGGTCTTATATTGTTTAATATCATTACCCCCTAACTTTACTCTATACCCATATTTGCCTATAGTCTGCACCCCTCATTTATTCCCTACCCCACCATGCGCTCACATGTCACATCCCATCTAATATACCCACCATCTATCACTACATCCCCACTCATTCCACCTGATCCAACGACCCTCATTTTTTTCCAGCACCCCCTCACCCTTCGAAAGTTAATCTCGGGGGGGGGGGGCAAAGTCAGCGATTTCCAACCACTTACGTGTCACGCCCTCATGAGTTTGCACCCCCCCAATATCGCATATCACTCTCAAGCGCCCCCCCCCCCGGAAAAGTGGTTTACCCCGATACTCAAGCCACTCCGTCATATGACCGTTGTCACTCCCGCCACCTGACAACACAAACCCGTCCCATTTGCCCTATCACCTCCATTCCCGTCATTGAGAAATCAATGGGTTGGATCGTTAGCCAACGGACCCGCGCCAAGTCAAGCCAATCCAACGGCATCATTCCAAATCCATAAAAGCGCCAGTGCACGCAATTTTTTGAATTTTAACTATTGTTTTCTACTATCATGTGCAAATTACATTCAGTCATACATAAAGAGTGCGTAGTGCAGAAAACGAATAGCAGTTGCAAGAGGACTTATTTTCTGCAGTGATAACAATTTCCCTTTCTCGAATCCTAATTCTGATTAATCCCTTTTCTTTCTCCCTCACTGAATTCCCATTTCTTCTTATCCCCTTCTATTACAAATTCATCACAGGACAACTTTCAGAGAACAGTTTTAGAGAAGAAAGCCATGGCACCAAAGAAAAAGGAACCATAAGTATTTAATCCTATTGTGCACCCACCATTGGATTTGGATCACCTACCAATTGCAGGCAGGGATTTCAAGGTCCATGAAACACTCTGAGAGTTTGATTTGTTTGAAATATATTGCTGGTGGGAGGACAAATTTGTAGAAGAGATGGATGACATAGGCCTATGGGACACTAATCTGCCTTTTTATATTTTTCCTAAAACACACAATTATGCAGAACTGATCAGGAAATGTCATTCATGTTATAATCCACAGCAAAGGGCAGTGATGGCCCCAACAGGACATATTTTGTTTACAATTGATGCCAAGTCAATTATACAAATGATGCAGGCCCTGGTTATTGAAGGAACTACTCCCTTTTCCCATGAGGTCCTCACCGAAATGTATCAAAAGCTTGATTTTTCTAAGAGAGCAAGAACATTATAATTTTCATGACTGAGAACACACCTCTGCCAAGCAAGAATCCTCCTTATTCCTCCTTTGTTTTCCCTGACAGACCTAGACACATTTTCATTGCTCTTTCCTATTTACTTGGCTATTATTCATATCAATGGCTTCATGAAGATATCATAGCTTTCTTGTCTATTTTTTCAACAGAATCCAAGCCCTCTATCCTCTTCAATCTCAGCCAATTTTTAGCAAATGCCATGCATGAGCAGCTTGTCAATTTCTTCACAAATGAAGTGTTTCATTATTCCTCAGTATTGGTATATATGTTTGTGTATTTTCAGGCAGACAAGTTCCAGTTTTCAATGAGAAAAATGAATGAAGAAGGTGAACCCCAATCAGTGATATTCTGGACAACATTGGTGATGAAAGACCAAAAAGATTTCAGCTATAAGAAATTTGTGGAGATGTTTTTTCACCTAGAAATGAGCCTCCTCAGTGGGACTACAGAACCTAAGATCAATGAGGAGATAATAAGAATCATGCAATTAACAGACCAATACAAAACAGGTGATTGGTACTTGTACGAAAATTACACTAAATAAAGAGTGTATGGCTATGAGTTGGCCCCATACAAGCTACCAAAGTTCCTCCCCATGAGGATCTTTGCACTAGAATACATTAGACAAATGATTAATGTAGATGAAGTGCATTTTGTATCAGCGAAGAAAAAATCCCAGTTCAAGATCAAATCTCAAATTGGTCCATTCATTTGTAACAGAAAAGCAGCAAGGCAGGAGGTGGATAGAAGATTGAAGGAAATGAATTTTACCCACAGTTTCAAATGGTCTTATGACCCATGGGGTATCATTTCCAAGAAGAGGATAGAAAACAAGTCAACAGCATATATCCACACTCAAAGGTTTGAGATTGAAAAATACATGAACCAGATTGAGTGGATGTCTGATACATTGCAAGAGGTCGAAGAATAAGTGATCTCTTCTTCTAGTGCACAGACTCCAAGACAACAAGAAAAACAAACTACTAAAGAAAGTACTAAGAAAGGAAAATAACAAGAACAGGGAATAACAGGGAAAATATCTAGAGAAGATCAGTCACCAGGGACTGATACTTCTATGAAGGAATTCAGGTTGAAATACAAGAAGAATCCTAAAAAACATACGGAAATAGACAAATGATCACCCCAGCAAACAGTGATCAACATAATTGATATTCCATATTCATCCCCAACTGGAGGGAAATATTTTCCTGCCACTCCAATTTCATAAAGGCAGCAGTCCCTTCAAGTGTCCTCATCTACAAATGTAACTAGAGAAAAAGAAGAGACAGTCTTTGATACATTCAGAGAGATCAAAATCAGAAATGTAATACTGAAAAAGAGCACATATGCTCGGTTTTGGAAGCAGAGTGCAACTAACAAGGTAGACTCCTCTTTGCCTTTGATTCAGAAAAGGGCAAAATGCATATGGAATTTTTGGAAGCACAAACAACAGAGCTCAAAACCCCAGTAGATTACAAGCAAACTTATTTTGAGTTTTATGCCAAAAAAGTCCATCCAATCAATCAGCTGGAAATGCACAAGTAAACATGTGAAATGATTTCATCCACTCTAACCAACACTTCTTTGAACTTGTTCAAAATACAGGTGGCTCTATCAAGCGCTCAATCCCAGTTGAAGATTGAAAGGATTTCATCACAGTCAAAGGACAATAAAATTAGGTCTTTGGAAGACTTGGTAGTTAAGATTGGGTATGATCCCTCATATATAAAAGCAGCTGAAGAAGTAATAAACAAAAAAGAGATAGATATTTCATCTTTGAAGAAGCAGCTCAAGATGCCTGCTACACATGATCCACTGACCAAGGAGATAGAGGAGACAAAAAGCCAAAAGGATGATATGATGAAATTAATAGTGGAGCAATCTCTCCAGATCAAACAAATGGAAGTAGAGATGGAAAAAAATGGTGCAAGAGAAAGAAAAGGCAGCACAGATGACCAGCACAATAATGGAGGTTATTCCTCTAACAGCCCCTCCCATAACCACTCCAGCAAGTACAGCCACAGGAGTAGGAAGCAGTACAGAACTTCTAGCGAAATAATTGGAAGGTATGAACTTGCGATCTGAGGAGATAAAAAGACTAGAAACCCAAGTCAGTGTGCTGCAAGATCAAATCAAAAGAGTTGAAAGCAATCACTTGGTGGAAATGCAAAGGGAAAAGGCACTAATTGAAGTACTATAAAAATCAAAGAAAGAATCATCTATTGGAAACACTCTAGGGAGAGTTAAGGAGATTATTTGGCACAATATAATCAATGGTATGAATGAAATTTGGCGTAACATCCAAATTATCTTTGAGCAGAAAGAATTAGTGGAGAAGGCTAGAGAATCCATTTCAGCTACCAATTGTAGAATTGGGAGACATGCCAGTAACAGCTAACAGGATAATCAAATTTTTGAATGCAAGGAACAAGTATGAGCTAGAAGAGTTGAGAGTGGCAGAAAAAACAGAAACTATACTACAAGTCAAGAAGATGTTGACAAAGAAGATCTTAAATGTGTAGCTAGAAGAAAAATGTCAAGTTTTGGAACTGACAGTAAATAGGTTCTTTAAAAAAATGCAACCTTTACATCGGCAAGGTCTCCCATCTCTGTTTCTCATAAATAAAAAACTCATGGACAAAGGGGATTATGTCAAGAAAATATAGGGCATAGCCACAGGTGTTGAAAATATTTCCAACATCAAAGGCAGCATAACAAGAAAGGCATTGTTGGAAGCTATCAGCAATTTAATTTACATTAAGCATGAACTAAAGCACGTATTTCTGGTCAAACCAACATTTGTTAAGTACATTGAGGCTGACGAAATATACAAAAGATTCACTAAAATCAAAGTTCCGAATGAGGAAGCATGGAGTGAGCTATGTGATTATCAGGAGGAACAAGACAAGGACGATTAGAATGCTAGCACAGACTTGAGTCAGCACTAGCCACATTAGCAGAACTACTACAGTCAAATTAATGTTTCAAGCAACAGCATCCCTAAAAAAGAGGACCACCTGTCCCATTTTTCTCAGCGTGGCCACTTCATGGTTACATTAGTCATTTTTCCTTTCATTGTAATAAATAATAGATTTCCAAGTGTACAAGGAAAATGATTGTAGTTTTTTGTTTAAATACTCCATGTATTGGGAGTATCAGGGGTTGGACCCAAGTCATAGAAATTATCTTTTATGTTTGGAGCATTTTAATTTTCAAGTTGGATCATCAATAAAAAGGACCGTTTGCAAGATACTTGACCTGTTTTGACCTGGTGATGTCTTTCTTTCTATGTTGAATGTATCTCTATTTATCCATTCATGCATCTTTGATTCTCATTGTAAAGCAGAAATTATAGTTTAAGATATGTTGTTGGAGCACCTTACTACTATTTGTGTTTACAATCTTAATGTTTTCCTCTGAAGTATGATTAAAAAGTACTTGAATGCTTTTTAATCCTGACTAATATCATTTTTTTGTCATTCCATTTCTCACTCTGACCCTCAGATCTAGTAAAGACAGTTAGCTTGTCTTGTAAATGCTCTGGAAAATTTATGTTACCATCTAGCCTGTGACTCCATAGCCCAAAGGAAAATATCCAAAGATGATCTTCCCCAACCAAATGAACAAACAAACAATCAATCAAACAAGCTCTTTATTTTTAATATCTAGCCTAATACATTAAACACTGAAATCAAAGTTAAATCATAAATATACAGAGAGAGCCCTCTCTGAGTCTAGGAAGGCTAGGTCCTTGACTCATAAGTGGTTTGATGTATCTTTTGTGACTTTTGTTTTGCCAATATTCAAAATCACGGAGTGATAACACCTTGTACCTGATCGCAATTCGAATCAACAACGCGAAAATCAAGAGAGTGTGAAAGACCAGCTGGAGGAGCAGATTGATCGGGTGGATCATAGTAGAAAGATTCAAGGCATGTTGATGATAGAGGATCACAGAAATCCTGATGAGATCGGAGGCTATAGTTATGAATGATAACATCATGTTGCGAAATGGGGAAATCAGTCTTCCTTATGGGCTTCATGAGCCATTCTAGGGTTTCCTCTGTTGAATCTAAATCATGAGAGATGGAAGAAGAATGAGAATATGGATTGGGAATTTGATTTGCATATTTTTCAACTTTGTTACCATCGCAGAGAGGAACCCCTATCGGAATAGGAAAAGGAGGAGGACAAAGAACAAAAGGAACAATAAATTCCTCCTTTGAAATTAGAGGTGTATCATGATTCACAAGAGTTGGGGAAGTAGAAAAACCAGGGGGTTCAGGTTCACCGCATGAAGTGATAAGAACCAAGCGCTTAAACTCTTGTTTCAAGAATTCCAAATTCAAATCTTCTTCTGGAATTTCATAGCAAAGGTGAAGGAATCGATCAGAAAAATTCTCAACTTATTCATTCGGCTTCATCCTTAAGAGATTAATTATTTTACACACATCTTAGTAATTATACCTGTCAAAGGCTTGATGGATCTCCCTGAGGAAATGATTAAGTGAATGGATAGAAGTAGGTGGCAAGGTATGGCACCACCAATTAGAACGACCTTCAATGGTGAGGAAGAAAAGCACACATGCAAAATCGTCATCATCAATTTCGTAAGATTCACAAAATTTAAGAAAATCCTAAATGTGCTTGGTTATGGTGGTTCCATCCTCACCATCAAACTTTAACTGGTACAAGTGATCAAGAGGCTCATCAAGGATTAAAATTAATAAAGGGAAAAAATGTAAAAACACCCTAGGAGTATGATTTGCGTATGAACCATTTTAGATAAGAGATTCAAACTGGATGCAATGGGCTCAGCTTGTCATCTGGCCCTCCTTCTAGCGCCATTTTGTTGACGATGCTATAAATTTGTCAACCAAGGGGTCTCCCTAATGTGAAGTCCCAATTAGACCTCACACTTTTTGGTGTAGGAGCCTCATCCGAAATATCTGCCCAGTTGACATATATCTCAAAGATATTCCTTGGCTCTAACTGTAAGCATAAGAGAGGGATGGAATGGTGTCTTCGAAAATCAAGGGAGGTGTGCCTCGTCAGTATGCAGTTGTGATTGTGTCAAGGTTCTTATACTATAAAGGGGGGGGAGTGAGCCTCTAAGTGATAGGTAATAGTACCACCCAGGAAGAGACACACATGAACCAGAAGGGTTTGTCTAAAATCCAATGAAATAGTCCACAGTGAATGCGACGGTATTTACAACCAACAAATAGGGAAAGATTTGTCTAATGTCCCATGGAATAGTCCACAAAGATGGGATAGCAATAACAAACATTACAACACATTCTCAATAAGATAAGCAATAAATAACCGAAATAGTTCAACTATCTTAGTACATGTGAAAACAAGCATGAAATACAAACATTCACATAATAGTCTTACAAACATTCATAGTCCATGCATGAAGAACGTGCTAGCATTAAATGCTTATGTTATTAAGCAAAAGTTCCAAGACACATGTTTACAATGTACATCATTATCCCTAATAATGGGACATTACAGCCACTCCTTGCTCCTCACAAAACTAGTTGATCTCTCTCTAATGCCTTGCAGGAGGAGCCAAGGTGAAAAAATCATTTTCTCATACAATGAGGGGTTATATATAACTAGGGGGTGATGCTTCCCCTTTGTGACTCTTTGACTACCCTCATGAATTTTCAACTTCCTATGACTTTTCAACTTACATGACTCTCCATATTCACGTGTCCTTTGGACCTCCACTTACAATACATTTGAATATAATATACATGGTCTACAACAGTGATGTCGCATATGCCCACTCATGACATGACATGACATGACACTGAAGACATGGACTACTTGGTGATGTGGCAATGTCAATTCATTGTTGCTACTGAATGCTGGATGTCTTCTTGGATACGATTTCTCTTCTCCTTTGCATGTCTTGGTGATGCGGAGTCTTCAATTATCTTTAGTCTTGGATGGTAGTTGCATACTTGTGTCCCTTTGCTTTGCTTTGATGGATGAGATTGCATGTTTTAGCTGCAAACATGTCTTTCTGCATGATCCCCTTATGCATATCCTTCTTCATCATCATGTCATGGTGTAAGAGAGTACACACATCTACAACCCACTCATGACGAGACAACATCAGCCTAAAAACCCCTAGCCTAAGATAGAGCATTTGGATTAATGAGTTGGGTCGAGACTGGGTGACAAGTCAGGAGAGAAGGCCTAGTGACTATGCAATTGCACAGTCCAAGCAGGTAAGGATCAAGCTTGATCATTGAGACTATGCAGTGTGTAGCTCAGGCTAGACGGAACGAAATTTTTGTGCAGTCCTCACCAAGGGGAAAATTTGTGCAGTGCCCACTGAGGGAAAATTTTGCACAGTGCCCACTAAGGGAAAAATTTAGGCGGTACCCACTGAAGGGGAAAATTGCACAGTTCAAGTAGGTAGTGGAGGCTGCAGAATGGGGCCCTGGGAATAAAAAATACACAGTTTCAGGAGGCAAGGGAGACTTGGCAACCAAGACTTTGCAATGCGCAGCTCAAGGAGGCTTGAAGGAAAAAATTGTGCAGTTTCTAGAGGTAGTGAGGTTCGGCTAAGGGAAAGGACACTAGGAGAAGCATCTGTGGAGTTTTTGGTGCCAAGGGACGTTTGGTTTCTGTGCATTGTGCAGTTCCAGCAAACAAGGGAAAATATTGAGGGTTGAAGATGCGAAGTGTGCTGTTCAAGGAAAATTGGGAGACACAACTACGCAATTTTGGAGGTCGAGATCAAGAATTGGGCTTAGGAATTGTGCAGAGAAACAACCCTGGAGGACAAGGACTACACGTTTCACAATTCCAAGTAGCAAGGTCACAAATTAGAGGGCTGAGACTGCGTAGTGTGTAGTTCAGTCGAGGCCCAATGAATCTAAGTTGCTCAGTTGGGAAGTTCTTCCAAAAATGGCTAAGTGTGGGATGGGTGATGAACTGTGATGAACCTTGAATGTGATCACACACTTAGCATACTTTGATGACACGAAAAAAATAGATCATCAGAACATGTAAACAAAGTGTTTCCCTCCGTGTGACTGCCTCATGACAAAATACAACAAGCTCAACACTTAAGATAGGCTTTAGGACAACCGTGATGACACTTGCGCAACAGTGTTCACGACTTTGTGTATGGATGCAACAGATGTTTACATGGTTAGGACAACTCATATACACAAAGAAAAACCTTCAAAACCATTAGAAAATGCTCGCAAACATTGTACGATAGTCAAACATGCCAAAAGACGATAATTAACCCAACATGCAAAAGGGACCAAAGAACTGCAAGAAAGCTCATAAAATGAGCTCTAGTGTTTGCAACAACAATTTAAAATACCAAGGCTCTGAAAATTGAGTTTAAGCCAAAATTTTGGAGGGTGTTGCAACAGCTACAAAACAGTGTGAGAGATAAGTGTGAATACATTTTATTCATATGATGCACATATAAATACAATTTTTTTGACCAATGTATTCATTTTCGAAGATCCCTTAGATTCTCAATGATGATTCTTATTCTTCACCATAACTTTAATGGATTATGTGTCTAACATTTAGCCCCTAAATCCAAAGGTATTCTTTTGAATCCAAGCAAAGATATTAGGGCAGCTATCATTGGTTAAATGTGCTCTCTAAATGTGGTGGTTTTGGAATGATCACAAACTAAATGGCTAGCATAAGCTAAATTATTTTACTAGAGGGTGGTTTAAGGCTAACCACCAACTTTGGAACTCAACTCTAAGGATCTATAGTTATTGAAACATTTCCTGATTTAGCTAGAAGGTGATTTCTTCTGCTAACTAGAAGTTCTCACAAGTTGTGATTTAAAGATGACCACAAACTTTGGAACTTGGCTTTAAGGCTTAGTAGTTCTCGAAACATTCCTAATTTTAGTTGAAAATTGATGTCTTCTACTAACTAAAAATACTCACAAATATAAATTTAAAGATGACTAAATGTATACATATCTATTTTCTAATATCTTAACTTTACCATATATAAATGGACTAAAAATATTTAAAAAAAAAAAAAAATTATGAAACTTTTCATATTTCAAAAATATGATTTGAAAAACAATCCAAAGACATATAATGTTAATATTTCCATCCCCCATGGTGGAGGCATTGATTTGGACCCTAACCTCTACATCAAAATAAATACCCCATCATGAAAGACATTTGGCAAGTGGTTGACTGACAAGTCACTTTGCAGGTGTGGATAGATACGCAATCAAGGCCTCAAGCAGAGTGCTAAGTACCGATCTATTATCCACGCATAATTGAATTATGGTAGATGGTGGAGGTGTCCAAGATTAACAACAGAATGATGGGTCTCAATAATAATTCGAATAGGGTTGTTCATTCCTCTTAGGAACCAACAATCATTGAAGTCCCTTGCTATGGGCTTCATGGCACATTGCACCATCACAGCATTATCTCCAATCACTGCATAACATTCACATATAATGATTAGAATGCTCAGACCACCAATAATGTGGAAACCCTCGGTAGTGGAAAAATTGAGCGATCCAAGACGCCTCGGCCCCTATATCAAGACCGTGCAGAGCTTCCTGAGAATTGCCTCTCTTCAAGCAAGAGAATTCATTTTATCTACTCAATTGCATTCGTGGTTGACCTAGAAACAAGCTCCTCAGTGTGGCAAGTAAGCCTCTTTTCAATTTAATTCAATTGTCTCTGTCTCATCATCTGTTTTTCTTAACTATTTTTTTGCTTTTCTGGACTGTGGGTTTCTTTTTTTCTAAGACAAACGCCAATTTTTTTGGCGTTCTAACCATCCATGATTATCGGTAGCATGCCGCCCCCGCCCTCCCCCCGCATTCACTCCCATCCCTCTTACCCACCCTCCCCTTAGAAAATTTCGTTAACCTCTAAGTCAATTCCCTTCAAACTCTTCAACTATGTTAATCATCACCAGCTTCTGCTTCACCCTAAATCCTCCCCTTACCACTCATTTGCTCATTTGTCTCTATTTATTCATCTTTACTTACCAAATCCCTTATTTGTTATCCCTCTTGTCCCTTCTCATGCCCCGTGCAGTAAATTCAGTACATGCGTCAATATGACCCATGGCTTAGTTGCAACCTCTCATAGAAGAAGGGGAAGAGGCTATCCCTAAGCCTCTTCTTCAATCCACAACCAAATGACTTCAAACACTCAATTTCAACCCCAAGCGTAGGCAAGAGAATTAATGGCACATTATGAGTAGTATATTCTTGAGCTCGTACGACAAGAAATTGCAAGAATTAAATTGGTTGTCCACCAAGAATGTCACTGCACTCCAAAGTGACCATGTCTAAGCTCAGACCATGGAATGGATTCCTAATTCAAGCACTTCCACTCTCTCCAAATATTTGGGATACGTGCAAGCAATTAATGTATATTGACATACAAAATTATGTTAGGGTGCATCCTTATAGATAGCAACGAGGCTCATTAGAAAAATACCCATAAATTGACGGATTTGGAGGATAAGTTGGATGGCATGGATCACAAAATCAGCATTATCCTCAGCAAGTGCAACAACATCCCCTTTCTAAGGGTCAGGCAAATCCCCATGTAGGATAACTTAGATTAGTAAATCCTATGCAATCTCATCTTTTGTTTTTTGTTCTTGTCAATCCATGTATGGTCAGCATATGTATCAATTTAGTCAGCCATTGTATTGTTATTTATATTTGAAATATGCTATGGTTAAGAGAGGTTTCCATAGCCAGAAGACTTTGAATCTAAACCTCTAGTCTGGTTCCCACTATACACACAATAGATCGACAATTTTTTACTATGTAAATTTTTGCAACAGTTATACAAAGTGCCTTATTTAACCAAAAAATCAAAGACACCAAACTAAATACCCAATGGCATAAAATTCCATTCATAGAGATGACTTTATCTCATTTCAACCTTTAATAATTCCATAAGCATAGAATGTCATACAAATTCATCAAATTAATGGATAATATACATTTTTGGAGTAAATTTGTTAATTATTTAGAAGTAAATCTCTACCTTCAATACTTTATTATTTTGACCTTCTTTTGCCTCTTCAAACAAATATGGCATTTTCTAGTCTCTTCTTATAGTATTGAAGTAGGGTCATTACTAATTTTTGCAATGTAAATATGATAATTTGAAATTCAAAATAAATAATTTAAGTTTTTATTTTAAATTTGGTTATGTTATTATGATAATTTGTTAAGAATTTTGATTTTTTATATGTTTTCAAAAATCTAATATTTATATTCTAGATCTTGAATTTCATCATGTCATTAAAATAATTTTTAAAAAGTTTTGATTTTTTAAAATATTTTAAAAAACAAATATTTAATTGCGATCTTATAAATACATTAGCGAAGAAATTCCATTGATTTAAATTTTATCCCTTACCTAGATAAGATAGAAACATTTTTTTTTAAATCTATATAATATTCATTTCTTTCTCAAGGGAAAAATTATTTTTTTAAATATTAAATTTTATCAATTTAATTTCAAAAGCTCAAATTTATTAACAGTAAAAAGGCAAAGAAAATCCTAAACTCAAAGAAAACGAATATATATATATATATTCACTTTGTACAAAGCAATTTACCTGGTTGTGTTCATGTTTGAATCCTACCAGACAAAAATGAAGTTCAAAAAAAAATTACCTAACCAAAATCTTTTTAATAAAATTCATCATTAAATTTAAATACACATGATCTATATGTAAATACAAATTTATATTCAAACATGAACACAACGATGTGCCTTACAAGCTAAATGGCTCACACCGGATGCAATGAGTTGCTAAATAAACTATTCAAAAATCATGAGATGAGGACCTCCCATGAAGTTCTGGTAACGGTCTGATGATTGATGGGTCACACCGGATGCAATTAATTGCTAAATAAACTATCCAAAAATCATGAAAAATTAGTGGCCTCTTCCAAAAAATATATATATATATATATATTTATTAATATATATTATTTTAACTATATATAAACATAAATTCAAGCTTTAATACATAAGTTTAAGTTACGACTACAAGTAATTGAATCTCGAGGAGAATAGAGATGCTATTTTAAGTAATTGAATCTCGAGGAGAAAAGAGATGCCAGGGTTTTGTTCTGCCACGCTTCTCCGCCCACCTGCAGGTCATGCCATGCGCCCTTTCTTTACTGCTTCCCAATCTCTCCTGCGGAGTCCATCGGCTTTTGGAGTTCGTGGTGCTTATCAGGTCACCATTCCTGAGATCGGAGTTCGTTTTCGACCTACCTGGAATCAATAATGGTGTTTCTTGGTTAGAAGCGCGACCGTAATTAGGTTATTTTTATTTGTCAGGCTTGGCCAGTGGTTTCATTTATGGTGCTGCCTGGTGAGTTTCATTTAATTTCCTATCTGGTTTTCTTCTTCCTCCAGTAGAATTTTCTTGAGATAGGTGGTTTCTCTTGTATTTGAATCTGGTTTTCCTCTTCCTCTGGTAGAATTTTATTAAGGGAGGCGGCTTCTCTTGTAGTGGAGCTATTCTTGTAGGTTGTTGAATAGGGGTTTGAATTTTTCTGCCCTCTTTTCCTCAGAGTTCTTCGTAATGTGCCTGGACATTTCGGCCCTTTTGACCTCTGTGTGCCTTTAATCTGTTGCATCCAACTGTTTTGCTGTAGTTTTGGATCCATTTAATCATGATTAGATACTCATATGCTTATAAGTAACTCAACCCCTGTATGGCTGTGGTGCAGTTGTACCATTTTGTATAGCTTTTTTTTTTGCTTTTTTGGGTGGTTATTTTTGCTCGAACTTGTGGATTTTTTTTCCATTTAGTTTGCAGATTCTGAAGATTCGGAGAGTTTTAATGGATTTTCAGCTGGTGTTTTATTGGATTTTTGGGGTTTCTCAGGTGTACAAACAATTTCTTAATTAAAATGTCAATTTTTTATAATTAAAAAATATAATTTAAATGATAGAACATTGCAATCTCACTTAAAAAATTTCCTGTTAAACCAGGTATATATATGTTTTTGGGATGTAATTTGTTTTCTATCATTTTCTGGACTTGATTTCAATGAAAATAAATTGCTAATACACAAACCCAATGTTGGATAAGAAAGCTATTATACCAATGATTTTGTATTAGTTATTAATGAGCATGGTCCAATACTAAAATGCAAACTAGCAAATCTAATTGAATTGTATTAGGCAAAAGCTGGGTTATTAAAATGCAAATTAGCAAATGTAATTGAATTGTATTAGGCAAAAGCTGGGTTATTTAATTATTATGTCGTAGGCCGTAGGGTTATATAATTATTATGTCGTAAGGCGTTCTTTTCGGAAAAGACTTTCCTAGTTGGCACTCTGTACTCTTCTCTATCCTCATAGATCATTCCATTGTTTTAACTGTCAATTGAATCTGGATTCCATTGCTGCTTTAACTGTGACTGTAAACTGCATCTTGATTCATGCAACTGGTCACCTTGTTAATCTTTACCATGAATATATTGCAAGTAATTCAATGACCTTTATTATTTGAAGAATCAAATTCAAAGTTGCAAGGCGCGAGATCGATGGAAAGCAAGTAATTCAATGACCTTTATTATTTGAAGAATCAAATTCAAAGTTGCAAGGCGCGAGATCGATAGATTTTCCACAGAAGCGTCGATGAAGCAGGCAGTCGGTGATTCAGTAGTTACAGAAGCGGCACAAGCAGCAGTTTCAGTCCCAGATGCAGATTTATAAGATCGAGATGGAGATCCAGTAGTTTCAGCCCTGTTTAAGCTGCAGGTATAGTAGCAGATCCTCTAGTTTCAGATATAGTTCCATTTCCAGATACACATCGAGTTGCTTAACCCTATATCTAGAAGCGTCGATGAAGCAGGCAGTCGGTGATTCAGTAGTTACAGAAGCGGCACAAGCAGCAGTTTCAGTCCCAGATGCAGATTTATAAGATCGAGATGGAGATCCAGTAGTTTCAGCCCTGTTTAAGCTGCAGGTATAGTAGCAGATCCTCTAGTTTCAGATATAGTTCCATTTCCAGATACACATCGAGTTGCTTAACCCTATATCTTGAAACGCCGCGTGCTATTTGTTGTTCTCATCTTGAAATAAGATCTATTTGGACTTTAGTTTAACATTACATTCACAATTTAAAAATATATATATATATATATATATATATTAAGGGCATTTGCACTTGAAAAGAATAATGAATGCAAAATACAAATAAATTGATCTTCAAAATTTGAATGGCTTGACCATGGGGAGTTGTTTATAATGTGATTTTTTGGAGATTCTGGTGATAGAATCCGGAGGAAAAAATTGAGGTTAAAAATGGTTTTTTAACTGCATTTTTGGATTCAGCACCCTGAAAAACCCCTACCACCCTGAAAAACCCCTGGCACACTTTAATTGTGCAGAAACTAGCTATCAAACTTGCGATTCCAATAAATTGCTGCAAGATTTTGACCAGAAAAACCTACCAGAAAAGCTTCCAAAAAATCGCATTATAAACAACTGCATTTCGAAATACTTATCTTATACATATTTATAATATGCATATTTATGCATATTGGTCAATTAAAACCTTGTCCTTATTTTCGATTTAGAATGCACCAGCTTCCAATGTGGTCGCCTTTTATGCATTACCATCTTTAAATATATATATGCACGCATCGATTTGTTCATTAATCAGCGACTCTCCCATTGTTACTTCTCCATGCAGATTTTCCTGAATAAAAAACCACGGGAGATATGGTGTTCTCACCGGCCCGCAGCAGCTCCAGTTCAGGTGTGACTAACTAATGTTTTTAAAAGTATATAAATTATATGAAAAATATCAAAATATTTCACGATGCATTTCATATTATTAAAATTTGAAAAAAATATCAAATAAATTATAATTTTATTTTACATTGAAATTTTGAGTGTTTATGAATCAATTCATTATAACATTGCCAGGTATTTGAAAAATTTAGCAATAGATTTTATTTTATAAATAGATTCTCTCGCAATTTAAAAAATCAATTTAGAACACATTAGATAGAAAATGAAAATTTGAATAATGTAACAAAAGATACAAGTGACCAGCATTCATCAAGTTGGAAAAAAATTAAGAGAGAATGGTTCAACCATTCTATTATTTGAATGTGTACAAATAAATTGGTGAGAGATGCAAATTAGAAAGGATGAGGATGAGCCACATTTTTCTGAAGGTCAACAATCAAAATGTTTATTTAAGTGATCTAAAAATTATTGAAGATAATTATTCTTCTGGCAAAAGCTTTTTATTTGAAAATTCTTGTTACATGTTTTGTTTTAAAAGTATGTATCTTCCTTTTATATTTTAGTTCATTTTAAAATTAATAATAATAATTTAAAATAAAGTTATAATTAAGATACTTTCTATAATCTTTTTAATTTTAGTAATGTGAAATGTATCATGAAGTAAGTGTTTTGATATTTATCATGAATTGATGTCTATTAATATTTACCAACCATTTAATTTATATAGCTGCACTAATTCATAATACATTTTTTTTCATTAATAAATTTAATTAAAAGGGAAAAAACATAACTATTTTAACATAAATCTCAATCTTTGATTTGTGATTACTACTAAGAATATTCTAAAATACTCATTGAAAGTTAAATTGTACCATCCACTTAATAGATAATTAATTTAAAATACTAAAAGTCTTATTCTAAATTAAACACACATATTTACATAAATTAAATGTTATTATAAAACATTTTGATTCTATAAAAATATTTTATAGGTATAAAAAAATTGATAGAACTTTGATTTTTAAATTAAAATTATCTTTTAATCTTGTTATAAAATGTAAAAATCCCTTCACATTAATTAAGAAAAAAATATTTCTCATGGACTATCAACAAGTTTGTAACACTTCCTCCCACCCCCTTAAAAGATCTTGGGTTGTGGAGTTTTTTACCAATATCAAATTTATCGTGATATGATTCATGGATCACAAGTTACACTCATTTCAAGTTTGGTATGTTAAAAGAGGCCACATTTTGCCCATGTGGACTCCATGTGTCCATGGCAAGTTAACATAGTGGGGCTTGCTAGTTTAAGTCCACTCCAAGTTAAGAAGAAAAAATCGATGCTATATTCGGCTTAGGATCATAGGTGAATCTCACAATAGTGGATTTGGTTCAAAAATTTGGACTAGAGGTGCATTACCATCCTATCCATATCCATGAGTGAGTTTCATAAAGAGTCTATCATCACTTGCAATGTACTTAATATCTACAGGGAAATTTCTATTCATCACATAATAAATATTGCAAACAAAATATAATCTGATAATGTATTTGCATCTGTTAGATATATTATGATAAGCCTCAACTATGGTCTCTTTAACAAGCATATATTAAGCAATGCTAACAATAGGTTTGTGCTTAAGTTATGCTCATGAGCTTCAACTATAGTAATACAACTAATGTATCCCAACTTTGAGCCTCATGAACATAGTATAGGCAGTACAAGGTCAGTCATAAGGATAATTTTAGCTATCAAGAAACTGCACCAACATAGTACTTTTCTAGAACATGTCTCTCTAATTAATACTATTATCTCAAATAGGGATCTTATAGTTTGCTTAAGTTTTGTTATTCTAAATCACCTTAGAGAATAAAGCAACTTATTATCAAAGCATGTGCGATGCATAAATAAGGGTGTTCTGACATGAATCTCAAGTCCCAAACAAGATTATTCATATATCGCTCAATCCCGACCTCCCCTTTTCTTATTCTGGCTTGCACCTTGAGACTCCTTGCATAAATTTAAACTATAAGGCACAAGGTAGTTGTTGCATATAAGAGCATTTATATTTGATAAAAAAAGTTTGATACTCTGTTGTAATTTTTTCTACAAATGTGATGGAATGTGTGCCTTGAATGTTGGAAATTTCATGGTTAATGTAGTATAAGCCAAATGCAAATTTACACTCTTCTATACAAGATCAAGAAAGTTATTCCCAACATCCAACACCACAGAACAAGACATGTTCGCCAATTCCACAGTTGCTACCAAATCTCTCTCAGTGTTGGAGTTGTTTTCTTAATATACTTGTTTTTACTACTCTTGAAGTGATGAAAGCCACCATTGTTACATATAGGATCATTTAGACACTCATAAATACAATGAACACTTACTAGATTAAACAATCTTTAATAGGTCAAGAACCCACAAAGAAAAAAGCATACTCTAGTATGAAATCAAATAAACATAAAATGGTTAACGACATCCACATAAAACCCTCATCAATATGGAAGTAGGATTTGTACAAAATCTAGGTTCATTATAGTACGATCTTAAGATTCTTCAGGTTGGAAAGAAGAGTGCCTAAAGAAAAAATAACATAGAACAACATATTCTCAAGAGAAAAAATCTTCATGCATCTTTAACTTCAACATAGGCCTCATGATTTTTAAGGCTCAGAGAAGCAATATTGCAGTGAGATTTCATTGTAGCATGGTCTTTGCCTTTTGTTGATATTTTATGTCTTTCAACAATTGTCAAAGAAGCATTAATTAGTGTTATATGCTACTGTCGTACAGTGTTTCCTTTGCAACATCTAGTGCAATTGCTAGTTTTATCTATAGAAAACTAACTAGAACATTTAGGAGAGAAACGTCCACTAAGCCCTACAAACCAACAACAAATCGCTAATAGAGACACTTGGAAAAATTATGTCAACCACTTCATGAAAATAGAAAAATAGGAGGTTCCTACACTTTCAAAACATAATAATAATCTCCTACACAAATAATAATGAGAAATGCATATGCTAAGGCAGAGATTAAGAACTAGAATCCCTAGTACTCAAGAGAAAAATTATAAAGATCCACCATCCATAAAGCTCTACATGGAATGATTTTGGACAAGGCTCACATTGAGCCACCTTGCACAAACTCCTTATGGAGATAGCTTGCACACAACTCTACATTGAGGCACCTTGATGGACTATCACCATCAATAGATGAATAAGGACCTCAAAACTTCTTCAACATTTAAGCCTCAACAGTGAGAATACCACTTCACATCATAAATGTGGAATAACATAAAAATAGACTTCTTGATCCCCTACAAGGATAAAAGTGCACATAGGAAGTCACTTGAAATGTCCTACAAATGATGGTTTTAAATTAGGTAACTACAATTATATTAGCAACAAGTACATCAACAAATTTGTCAATTTGGTATAGTTCAAGTGATCATGAGGAAAAGTTACTCTCCCCCTCTAAATTCAAATCCCACTTCCTAACATGTTTGTTCGTAGTGAATCAATTGTTGATTTATTATATATGATGTATCTACGCATTATTGACATAGTCTTTTGTCCTAAAGAATCTAGATGTATTCATGCATTGTTGACATGACCTTGTACCTAGAGAGCATGAGGTTTACCATGAGTACTATTCTTAGAAAAGGAAGTACCCATAACATTTTCCCTCAAATATACTATCTATAAAAGAAAGTGCATCAAATATGACCATGAGCACTCCACTAAAGAGCCTCCATCCTCATTTAATGATGGTTTTGAATGTTTCAACTATCATTATATGATGGCATTAAATACCTCGAAATGTGGATAAAAGAATATGGACTAAAATGATTGGCCAAATATGTCAAGAGGGATAACATCTAAAGATTTGTTAAAAGTTGGCATAGATGGAAAATACCTAGACAACCCCACAAACTCCAAGGGTTGGCTTTCATTCATTGAATGAAATTAAATACGCATAGCAAGAATTATGTTGCCCTATGCTCCCCAAAAAGTCCGTGATCGTAGGTAGCCCCTAGAAAAGCCAGACTATCAACTAAATCATGAAAATAAACTCTAAATATCTAATTATATTCTCTTGGTAAAAATGTAATTGTTCATGTTAGTATAAATTGTTTTCAATATTGAAAAGTAAGCTTTAAACCTTTGGAAGATTGAGATGAGGTGAGGATAGTTGGTAGCCTTAGTCTAGGATATAATATCTAATTTCCTTTGTATTTTACACAAGTAAACACTTCAATAACAATTGAGATAAATTAAGATGTTTAGAAGTTGCATGAGAAAATAAAACAAGAAACCTAAAATATGTATATAACAATGTTTTTTAATTTACAACTAGTAAACCTAAGCATTATTATAAGATCATATCTTTCAATTCCAATGCCTAAGCTATTAAATTTATTATTCTAGTAAAAGTATACAAAAGATGGCAAGTCTAAATTAAAATATTCTCGATTTTAAATCCCATTTCTTTATCCATACTAAAAAAGGTGGTTGGTTGGGAAGCTACGGTCTATGACCAAGTGGTGGTTAAAATTTTCTCGATTAGAAAATGTTAGAGAACATAATCCAATTCTTTATCTATACTTAAAAATACTATGATTGGATGGGAAGCATGTGGGTTTTAAAAAACACAGTGGTTGGATGGTTTTTAATCAAGTGGTTGTGAGCTTTAACATTGTGAATACCACTAAGGGCCTACCAAGGGTGTGAGCTCCTCCAAGGGCAAGACATTCAAGGTTGTAGCAATTGCTAATTACAGAGAGTTTTCAACCATGTTGTTTGAATTATAATTACTATTAAGGGCATGGTAGGTTGGATAAATCATATCTTTTATTGTTATTATGATGTTCTCCCGTAGCTTGGCCTCCCTTTGACACTTTCCATGTTCATATCCCTCTTTTAATTATCTAACAACTCTTGTTTAGTCCTGAACCTAACATATATTTCAAATGGAGAATGCTTAAATGCAGAGTTTACAAAATGTTTTCCAAAATTGTATCGATTTACTTGCTTTGGAATCTAGGAAATATTATTTTTCATAAATTATATCTAAACATCAAGGTGTTTGTGGACCTCTTCATGTTGATTTTGCCCATTTATTATGTATTTCGATAAGTATGATTTGTTTTGGCATTCAATGAAGGGCTCAAGGCCCCCAACCAAGGTATCATAGGAGAATAGAACATGCTCCATTACACTCAGAAAATTGAAATTTGGATCACAGTTTATATGGTCCTATAATATGTTAGCAACTTGTTTGATGGAAATGTATTAGTTGGCTTCAAGCATTTTCCCAATGTACTTTGGCCTTGGGTTCAATCTTATTATCCACATCATTGAGATAGTTTCTTCATTTATTTGCAGGGCTCCGGCAGATTTGGCTCGTGGGGCAAATGTAGGTTTCCACAATTTTAATTGCAAGCTGTCTCATCAAAAATCTAAAGGACCCAATACTTCCTTTCCAATCACTAAGCAAGGTCATCATGTTCATTCAACATCAACTACAACATTTATCTTGAAAACATTGTACGCCAATACTTCTGTTGTGGGAGGAATGATAGGGATCCTAGTTCCTAGTATATGATATTTTTAGAACTTCGCATATTTGTGTATGTGTGAAATAGGATATTATTTTTAAGGATTATTGTGTCAATGCCTTATTTTTATGGACCTTAGTGGATTATTGCTTTGTGTGTGAAATAGGAGATTATTTAAGGATTATTGGATTTTTACTATCGTACAGTTGAAATCATATCTACTATATATGTTATTGTACTTCAATCCTAATTCTTAAGATCTTGTTGAACATCTCTCCTAGTTGGTTGAGGTAGTTCGTGATGTAACAATATTTAAGCTTGGGTTTGTTAAATGAACAAAAAATCAAAGGGTTTTGATTTGCATGGCTTTGTGTAGAACAGTGAACCATGTAGAAGGGGCCAAAAAGAAAAAATACTGTAAAAATAGTCAAATATGAACCACCAAAACACGTTCATCCTTTTAATATCGTACAACATAAAAATGAATGCAGAACTATCATTTTGGTATCATCATTTTTTAATATTATGACGATACTGGGAAGTGTACTCATTTAGAAAAAACTAAGATAAAGATAATGGTTTGAAGATTTAATAGGCTGCAAATAATATAACAGAAAAAATAACATAGATCCTTATACTATTAATCACCAATCCGTGAGAAATTGTGGGATGTGAAAATCAATCTGATACCCTAATATCATTATTGCACAATTGGAACACAGTAGTCTCAAATGTGCATGGCGCATATGAATTAGTGAAAATCAATCTGATACCCTAATATCATTATTGCACAATTGGAACACAGTAGTCTCAAATGTGCATGGCCCATATGAATTAAGAACATGTGAATTGCGTCACCTATAATTTCACTTTTATTACAAACTCAATTTTAAAAATAAAAATAAAAAATTGATAGAAGTATTAAAAATTAAAACGTCCATGTTATAATAAATATAAATGTTTATCATGTACACCATGCTAAGCACGGTCATCATGTTCATTCAACATCAACTACAACATTTATCTTGAAAACATTGAACGCCAATACTTCTGTTGTGGGAGGAATGATAGGGATCCTAGTTCCTAGTATATGATATTTTTAGAACTTTCCATATTTGTGTCATGTGTGAAATAGGATATTATTTTTAAGGATTATTGTGTCAATGCCTTATTTTTATGGACCTTAGTGGATTATTGCTTTGTGTGTGAAATAGGAGATTATTTAAGGATTATTGGATTTTTACTATCGTGCAGTTGAAATCATATCTACTATATATGTTATTGTACTTCAATCCTAATTCTTAAGATCTTGTTGAACATCTCTCCTAGTTGGTTGAGGTAGTTCTTGATGTAACAATATTTAAGCTTGGGTTTGTTAAATGAACAAAAAATCAAAGGGTTTTGATTTGCATGGCTTTGTGTAGAACAGTGAACCATGTATCAGTGAATTTACCGGGGCAAAAAAGAAAAAATCCTGTAAAAATAGTCAAATATGAACCACCAAAACACGTTCATCCTTTTAATATCGTACAACATAAAAATGAATGCAGAACCATCATTTTGGTTAAAAAAACCAAAACATTTTTTAATATTATGACGATACTGGGAAGTGTACTCATTTAGAAAAAACTAAGATAAAGATAATGGTTTGAAGATTTAATAGGCTGCAAATAATATAACAGAAAAAATAACATAGATCCTTATACTATTAAAACACCAATCCGTGAGAAATTGTGGGATGTGAAAATCAATCTGATACCCTAATATCATTATTGCACAATTGGAACACAGTAGTCTCAAATGTACATGGCGCATATGAATTAGTGAAAATCAATCCGATACCCTAATATCATTATTGCACAATTGGAACACAGTAGTCTCAAATGTGCATGGCCCATATGAATTAAGAACATGTGAATTGCGTCACCTATAATTTCACTTTTATTACAAACTCAATTTTAAAAATAAAAATAAAAAATTGATAGAAGTACTAAAAATTAAAATGTCCATGTTATAATAATATAAATTTTTATCATGTACACCATGCAATTTCCAACTTCACTTTTATGACAAGTTAAAAACTTGAATAATGTGACACAAAATCTAAATGTTGTGAATAAGGCATCCTTTAATTTCAAATTTTCATGAAAAAATCTTTAAATCAATTGTACTCCCCTTTCCATTAAAATGGAATCTATAGAAGTATCAATTCTTTAGTGACATTGACATTCATATCATACTTCTCTTCCAGTGCAAAGGAGGTATCCAAAATTAGAGTGTCATATCTTTAAATTAATACATTGAAACAAACATATGGACAAAACCTAGAATTTATTGGGAAAAAGAGCAAATTTGTACAGATTTTATTTTCAAAATATTTCTCACATCATTAATCTTTAGTGTGTTTTCAATCTAGCAGACCTTAATTTCAAAATATTTCACACATCATATCTTTACAACGAGTTTCTAAACTATTTGAAATTAGCTCAATAGATCAAATGTTGATGTTACAAATTCATTATCATCATTTTTCCTTTTCTAATGTGAAAACACAAACTGCTCTTAATTTGGTATTCCTTTACATTAAAGTTCCAATATTTCTTCCTCTAATGTGGAGAAACAAGATCTATCTTCTAGTGTGGAGAAACAAGAGCTCCTACTATTATGGTATTCCTTTGCATGAAAAGTGTAAATATTCAATGTCCCTTTGCATTAAGTTAAAATTGCATTGCAGAAATTTCTTTGCATTAATAAGTTAGAATTGCATTAATGTATGTGAAGGGCCTTTAATGATTAACTGTTTCTAAAAGTTAGATATTTTTGCCGTGTTTGCACGATGATAACTTCACTTGGCACACTCGAAAATGGTGATTTTAAATTGACAACCCACACATTATAAATTTGTTTTATCAATTTGTCTTTCAAAAAAATTAACATAAACACTGATTTGGGGATACAGTCACTAATTGATTTATTGCATGTAATGGTTAATTATAAAGAAGCCGGCCAATGAAACAGTTAATCTTTGAGCGTTTAAAACAAAACATCAACTGAAATACAGATGAAATCTATACCAGCCCTTATTGGGTTTGCTCAACAGAAAATTGTGGGACAGAAGTCTCTGAAACTATAGATATAACTGGTAACTGGCTGACATAGATTCAAGATGGATTATGAAAAGTACTTCTTTCCTCTAACTACTATACAAACTTTATCTCCGTGTATCAAGAGTCCATCTAACGTAGAACGCGTAAGCAAACTTGCATTATATTTCCTTGCGGTTGCCAATACACCGTCTGACTTGAGGAGCATCTCACGACGCCTTGTAATGTTGTCACAACCTATCTTAAACATTCCTCCCGCCATAACTCATGCATTGATTAAATCCTTCACCAAACCCAACTCTCCCAAACAGTGTTTCCAGTAAAGGCCTATATATATAACATGGGTAGACACTTTCAAATAACAGAGCTTAGGCAAGGAATTAGAGCAATGCATGCTTCAACATCGCTTATTTTGCATGAGGGAACCTCCCAACCTGGATAAGTTTAAAGAGTCCATAGTTTATTCACATAGGTCATCTTTTCATACACAATTTACATTTACACAGGTAGCTTCTTATGTACAGTTCTCCCGCTGCGACTCACTGAACTACAATTAGGGGTGCCAAGAGATCGTGACTGCGTAGCAGCTAGTTCTCTTACACGAACTAAAATTGGGGCAGGAATAGGTACTGATGCATGCTTTCTCTGCGATCTACCCTGCATCCATTCACAACTGGTGTTAATCAACAAAGGTGAAACATCAATCAAAACACAACTCCAAAAAAACAAATTATACGAAAGCACGTGGGGATGCACCAAATATTCTCAACAGCAAATTCTACAACACAAACCAGAATCCGTCTGCCCAACACCTGAGTAAAATATTCTAATTATTCAATGATTAGAATCTTAGAAAGCAATTGTCCAGCCAAACCTTAAAAGGCTTATAGATTAAGTAAATTCGAAAACTAACGAACGAATATAAAGAAGCAATTCTAAATCGAAAATATTGCAAGCAGAATCATCCGACGATGGGAACAAAAGGGCTACTGATCTATAGTGCTAAATTCATAGAAACCCAAAACCTACCAAAATAGGTTTCAAAACCATGAAAATCAATAATATCCATCATCATGAGAAAATTCACAACAAAAAGACGAGACAGGAACAAAGGAGATCAATCAGCACAAGAGCCTTACCTCTTTGTTTGACTGCAATTGGGCATAGCTAGCTCTAAGCAAATTTCGCCACTTATCCTAATGCATATAAAACGAAGGACAAGTATTGAGAAGCAAGAATAAGTCATACCAAAACCACAGCGAAAAGAAAGTAAACAAGCCAAAAAGTAACAAACATGCAAAGAGAGACTCTAGGAAAATATTAACCACCTTAAGGTCGACTGAAGTGCGATGTCCATAAGCTGAAAATGCAAGTCTTTTAATTTCAGACCACCTTCCAGCACCACACCTTGAAACACCCTCTACCAGTTTCATCACTTCTCCCAAAGTCCAGGCACGGTGATGTTTCCTTCGAGTCCCACCTTTTGCTGTTGGAACAGTTGCAACATAGTCATCTGAATTGTCGTCTTCCATATCATAATCAAGAGGATCAGAAAAGGATTGATCCTCTGTGCTCACTGGCAGCAGCATATTTTCGTCATTTTGGCTGTTCTCATCGACCTGTCAGTGATGACAAATAAAAATATAATCTATAAACTATGTCAATCAATAAGTTTCACATTTACAGCGCACACAAATTGCATAGAGACAAAGAATTATGACTGACAACTCCTTGATATAAATCAGGCTGTTTCTGCTAAAATGCCAATAAAAAATCTAAGGATTATGTATAGTTTTACTCACAGTTTGCTCAACAGATTCAGACGGAACCCTAGTTCTCCACTTGATATCTGCACCATCCCCATCATAACGTGCAGCTCGCACTGATAAAGCTTTCTTTACAAGTTTGGCAGCCATTCCACTTGGATTATATTTCTGTTCACATAGTAAATATCAAAATCAACAAAAAAAGTTTCCGAAGATGAACAAGAAGCACTGACAAAATATGGAGGCCAAACAAGAGAACTCTATATTTACATACTGTTAAACTATGTTGTACATTAAAAAATTAAGAAAGAAATATTACAAGAGTGATCTAAATTGTAAATTTTTGTCAGCCTATCAAAGGAAACAAATGAATCACTCCTAGTTCAAGTATTACAGTAATTACAGTATTTTCTACCGTATTACAGTAAATATGCCTAATATTTATCCTAGTTCAAGTATTACAGTATTTGGTTTACAAATATGCTTCCTTCGAAATCCTGGTCAACTAAAGTCTGCATATAAAAACAAATAAGTGGAGTAACAATCAACATATATAAAAGATTAAGCAACACATAAGACAGAATTCTGAATAAGTGACTTGATAAGCTGAACAATGCACAGAGTTGTGTGAGGTGAAAGTGCGGACATTTAAGACTTGAATGAATATCAATAACGGCAGGTTGAATTGGTTGAAATGGAATTGAATCAGGCATGATGGATGGCTGAATTTTTTTTCTTTTTTCATTTTTCAGTGGTAGGAAAGAAAGGACGAGGGGTGAGAAGTAGGATGGACAGTTAGATGCATTGTTGAATGAAAAAAATTAATAGCTTTAAAATTATATAGAATCGAGTACACTTGCATGGTGATGTAGATGGCTGTACTCCCAGTTTTTCACATATATAGCATTAAAACAAGCAAGGTGTGAACTAGTCAGACTCCTACGTTAACCTGGGGTAATACACAGTGAGAAGTGAGATTCAAGCAGTAGATATAGCTGGTTTGGAATAGAATAAGCATCCAAAAGGACAAATGGTCAGTGGGATGGAGAAGTTACATCTACGGGAGGCCATACCGTTGTAGAAGAAAAACCAACAGCAAGTGCAGAAGTTAAAAAGAAGTGTGCTAAAGTGAGAGAAATAGGATGTCATGGAGGACACATCCTGTGCAAGTCTGCAAGTGGAGGTTAAATTTGGCTAAAATGAGATTGATTTTTGTTATCGACATTGTTTTCCTCTTTTATGTGGTGGGAAGGGCTTTGCTAGGAGATACAACATATTTTCATTGCACAACACTTCTTGGAGCACACTACACATTGGCATTACATGTTCATGTTGATTTAATCAATTGTGACTATTAGGAGGTTGATTATGGTTATATTAGAGCATTACCCTTTGCGTACACATGTTAAGGTTAATTTGTCCATTCAATGGATAACTCAATCTATTTTATTCAATCAAGGATAACTGCTTCAGCATGCTACTCCACTTGGCAATGTTCAAGGCTTACATGCATTATTTTATTATTGATGGAGAGGTTGGCACATTCTACCTTATAACTGGAACACTTTCTCTTTTGGCAATTAATGGTATTCAAAAATAACAGATGGTTGGCACATGTTTTGATAGAGGTCTAACTAATTTGGTCACTTCCTCCTATGACATACTTCACATGGAGATATATTATTATTTGTTGGGTGGTTGAGGTAGCTGCATAACACAATTTTCTAGGGCACCTCTTCTAGGTGTTTTGTAATCATTATTGACTGGATATTTCAACAAGTAGCATCTTTTCACCTTCCCTAAAGAACACCCTCACCCCTTTGACTTGGCACATATATTATTTTATTGGATGTGGTTATGAAGGAGTTCCAATGACAGTGTTGCATATTGGAGGCCCACATGTGTGGCTTTTGCATGCTTTTGCCTGGTCTTCTTTCATATTTGGAGCATTGTATTGGAGGGCACACTTGTGGAGAACCTACATTTGCTATTCTTGAGTTTGACCACTTCATTTCTTATGGAGCATTCCATCTAGTTGAGACTTTGCACATTCATTCATCGAGCCAATTGCCTTCAAATTCACACATATGGATTGACTTCAAGCACCTTGTGGTGCCACTTCCTATTTTGTTATGGAGAATCCTCCTAGGAAGATAATTTTATTGTTTTATCTCTCATGCATCTTGGAGGGTCCACTCACTAAGCTTTTCTAGGCGGACTTTGGAGTAAATCCTCCTATGTTGAAGTTATTTAATTATACTTTTGTGTGCATCCATCTTCGAAGGCACATTCTACGTGGACCTATGTTGTACAGGGGCCTGTCCCCCAAAAAAATCCACGTACCCTGCATTCCTGCATTTCAGGGACTTGTTGACCCTTGGGAAATTTCCCCAAACTGCTGGGGACTTCATCGGAGGACATGCTAGCCGTCCCCAAGATGTTTTGGGCATATTTCAGGGATGTTCCAGATAGATTTCAGAATGTCCTCAGCAGATTTCATGGATTTTCTGGCAGATATCAGGGATATTTTGAGCATAATATATCTTCATTTTTGACAATCATAGAAATTGACAAATGTACAATATGATCAGTTTTCCCAATCATTATTTTTGCATTGCACTGAATCTAAAACTATGGTACAAGTCGCAGCTCAAATCATGGGTTTTGTATGCTGGGTTTCTAGTGATTTTAAATATTGTATTTTTAGCAACAACATTACAACAAGCAAAGCCTTCATTTCAAGGAAAAAGGAAATGCAATTGTGGTTATTTCTCTTGTTCTTGTCATTTTTTGGATCATCTCAGCTTTTACATATTGTCCATGGATTTCCAAGAGTCATTCAAGTTCAATACTTCCATCGTCCCAACCTCAAACATTGTGAAAACAATCAAATAGTGGAAACTTGAATTGGGTACTAAATGTTTGAATAAATTCCTAGTCAATCACCTTCTTAATCTGCAATATTAACATAATCTCTTTACAAAACAGTAAAGTGTTTATAGTAGTTTTCAACGCAACTGTAAAGTCTGCAAAACCTATTAAGAAGGAAATGTCTTTCGAAGTTTTAACATAATCATCATTAATAATAAATATGAGAAAGAAAAATTGCTATAGAGAATGTTCTCCATCGCATACACAATTCTTGGACCTTATTGAAAATTGGAAATGGTTACACTTAAGTTTCCCAAAGCTAAACAGCATTTTGCTCATACACATACACATACACATACACAGTTCTTGGACCTTATTGCAAAATTAAAATAGTCACACTTAAGTTTCCCAAAGCTAAACTGCATTTTGCTCATGTCTAGTGACTGGTAATGGAACGTCACATGGCCCCTTTTTAAATTGCTCAATTGGAAAGTGTAGTAGTTGTGCATAATACTACATATTATAGCTTGTTATGGTTACAAGCTTGAAGCAACTACAAATGCTTATGGTAAATTATGAATTTTTGATATTTCTTTTAATATAGATATATTACTGTCGTAGCCCTAGGGGTTAGCTTAAGTGGTATAAAGCCAAGCGTGAAGTTCTTTGATATTGTCGCTAGTTGTTGCTGATCATGGGTTCAACTCTCATTGCTTCCCTTGGGGCGAGGCCCCGTAATAAGGGCCAATGGTTTACCCAGTTTAGCATCCACAAAATGTGGGGAAGTACTCTAGGTTTCTTGCGCTTTCATTCCAAGTAAAAAATTAAAAATTATTGTTGTGCCCAACCTGACATTCCCTGAAAAATTGAGGGGTGCACTTCCCTGCCATTCCCTCGTCTCAAAAACCAGTGCGACATTAGATATGGACATATTTCATGTTGACTTGGTTCTCAAGGCTATTTTTGGTTGTGCACCCTCTCTTAAAGGGTTTTGATGTAATTACTTCCTATTTTCAGATGAGAACAAGTTCTCTTGGAGAGGCTTGTGCTCACATATCTTGACATGGTCAACCATAGATTGAAAGGGGTCTAACAACTCCATTTTTCATATTATTTCATTGACTTGTCATGGAATTAGTTAGCAAATTAAAAATAAATAAATATATATAGAGAGAGAGATAGATAGATATTGTACGAGAGAAGAATCTCCCTATATAAAGAGGGCATTTCACTCCATTTAATGGTTGTTGAGACTTCGAGAATTGAGGAGCTCACCCCTTGGACTACATTTGTATATCTTATGCTTGGAGCCTTTTGAAATATTGGAGGTATAGCATCCATTTATTGTGAGTCATTTTTATGTGTGCAATAATGGAAAGCCACTCAACCCCTTTTTAAATTGCTCAAGTTGTGCATAAACCTACATGGTATAGTTTGTTATGTTTACAAGTTTGAAGCAACTACAAATGTTTATGGTGAATTATGAATATTTAATATTATTTTAGTATAGATATATTCTTCACGTCCCCAACATGTCATCCCCTGAAAAATATATGGGTGAGCCCTAGCCATCATAGGAACATGTCCCTTGTCCCCGCAATTCCCTTGTCTTGAAAACCTGCATGACATTAGACGTGGAAACTTGGTTTTCATGCCCATGTTTAGTTGTACACCCTATGTTGAAGAGTTTTGACGTAATTTCCTTCCTATTTCTAGGTGAAGACAAATTATCCTAGAGAAGCTAGTGCTCACACATCTTGACATGGTCAACCATAGATTGACAAGATATCTAACAAAAATTCTTATTGTAAGAGAGAGGAAACTCCTTGAATAAAGAGAAGCTTTCTCCTCCATTAAATGGTTGTTGAGACCTTAAGAATTGACGAGCTCCCTCCTTGGACTACATTTGCATATCTTATGTTGGAGCCTTTTCAAAGATTGTAGGTATAGCATCCATCTATCCGGGGGCCCTTTTATGTGTGCAATATTTCTTATATGTTGTCCATTTGTTGTATAAGATGCTTGTAGCATTTTATGAACACATTCTAATGAACAATTTGTCAATTGGGCTATGTAATGTGAGCAATCGATCCCTCCAATATTGATTGTTGTTATATTAAGTTGCATCTAGCGATGTAGGTTGATTGAAATAATATAACCTTCATAACATCATTTTATAGTAGCAGTCTTGGCTCTCCATGGTTAAGTTTCGCATTAATTTCAGCAAGCTAAGGCTGATTTGTGGCATGCATAACAGCCCTTATTCACCTTACATATTCCAAGTAGCCACCCTCTTGGCTTCATATCACTTTGACTCCAATTTTCTTATAATTGGATCAGCACTGGTCTTGGGGTTTTCTTTAACATTTTGTTCTCACACCATTCATTTAATTACTTATACTACAACAATTCATTTTGCTTATGCGTCCTCTTCAATAAATCACCTTGTGCCTCCACACTCTCTAGTCTTAGCAAATCTTATCTCTAGGAAAGCCACCCTTGAGTTGGAGAAGAGCTAACCAGAAGTGAGAGGAAGAGCTATTGTTGTGTCAGTCATTACCCTTCTTGAATTCCACAAGACTAGCTCCTTGATGCTTAAGACTTTACATCATATGATGGTGACAGATTTCGTTGTAACATTTTGACCTCACTACTGAGGATAAAGTCCATTTTTCCATGGTCTTTTTAAGATCTACTACTTTCCTTAATGAAGATGTCTATTTGAAGATCACATTCTCATCTTGGAAACTCCATTGGAAAAACAAAGACCTTCTTCCTTGCAGATTTGAGATCTTGATGTTCAAAGACATTGTGAAGGCGTTGAAAATTCATCTTGGCAACTCCATTTCCTTCTGTATGAGGTATAAAGATATTTGTTTGCATATTTCATGTTCATCTTTGAAATTTAGAAGTGACGAGAACATCTTATCTTGACCTGCTTGATTCAGTGTTGCTACTAGTGGCATCCTTGATTAAGGTTATCACAAATTTTCATATTTTTCATGAGGATGTTAAGATGATGAATTTAGGATGTGGCATTAAAATGGCAGGAAAATCTTGGTGGTAAAGAAATTTCTTTACTTGCAGATTTTATTAAGGTATTTCTTAAGCATTTGGACCCCATTATGAAGGCAAGAATGTCAAGGTTTTGAGGATCTTAGGACAGCCATAAGCAAAGAAGACCTTGTTGCTGAAGCATTCCCTTCATCCCCTATGGAAGATCAAGCACATGAAGGAGCACCTCATGTTTTCTTTGAAAATCTACATGAAAACATTGTTGGTGATGGAGCATCCACTTTATCCACTTAACAAGACAAGGGTTTAGTAAGTTTTTGTTGAATCTGGTGGTACCTTCGGGAGGTCTTCTACATAGGCTTGGTGTCTTAGCACATGGAAGACAATATTTGCCTCTTCTAGGTGCTTGCTTGGTGGAGTAAGTGATTTATGTATTCTTTCCTAAGTCTAACTAAGGAACAAACAATACGATTGAAATAAAACAAACAAACCATAAAAAAATGAAATACAATAAATATTATAGAAATAGTAGTAAAAACAAAATAATGTGTATGACTAAAAGTCATACCTTTTCATTAAGCGGCACCTTAGGCTATATTTATGGTCAAGGCCCTTTCAAATGTAACTCATCTTTTTCATTCATTCACTTTTATATATCAAATATTTTAAGAGATACTAAATAAATTTAGTGATGATGTCCTTCGAATGGGATGATTGAGACATGCCAAGTGGGAAGGTGCATGGTTGTCATCCCACCAAGCACTCACGGATGAGGACGCGGCCATGCACCCTCCCTGATGTCATTAACATGTCATTCATCCAATTGCGTAGAGGGTTGTTGGGATCACAATTGTCGTTACACCTAAACCCACAGGTGTTAATAAACAAACGCATCACTAGAGTTAACAAATCCTCGAGAGGTGGTCAAGAACATGTCGCGAAGCACAGGGAGTGTTGCCAAGACCAACAATCTCCCGTTGGGGGTGTTTCTAACTCAAGACCTTTGGCTCGAATACCAATTATTGAGATCATGAATGTCATTACACCAAAACCCACAGGGGTTAGTAAAAGACACATTGCCAGAGTTAACAAATCCTCAAGAGGCGGTCAAGCACATGTCATGAAACACATAGGGAGCACTGCGATGTCCAACAAGGGTCGTGCAATGTCACTTCAATTTGGTGTCAGATCCCTAGAACTAGCATTAGTTTAAAGGATGTGATCAAGTGGAAATCAATAATTGTTGTGATATTGGAGTGTGGTTTTATGGAGCCATTTTCTTCCCTACAGGCTACATCAAAATGCCTTGCAACCTTGGAGGTGTGAGCCTCTCCCATTAGTTGTAGTCATTCACCTTTATGAACACATAACCTGTCCAACCTATAGAGTAAACCATTCTGGAGATGGTAGTCAATTGTGCTAACTCCATTGTCAAAATGATTCTAGCTCTATAATTAATGGAACACCTCCATGAAATACTCATCTTATGTATATGCCTCTATATGCATCATGGGTAAAAGGCTCCATGTGCATCAAAGTTCCCAGAATGGCCTTAAAAGCATGTCAACCATCTTGTTTGTGCTGCCCTTCTTATACTTGATCACTAAATGGAACTATTATAAAAACTCCATCCACTTGCAATGTTTGATCTTCTATAACTTACTCTAGGCCTACAAGAATAATAATCGATATTGATCTATTTTGCTTACAGTGTCCTTTCCCATCAAATAGTGTTTCCACTTTTTCAACAACCTATACCAAGACATAGAGCTTCTGTTGTAGGTGGCGTAGTTGAGATTCGAGAACCACCCCATGAAACAGTGCAGAATGGTAGCATACAAGACTTCCTCATCAAGATCGCTCCCATAGCATACCCACTTGCATCCTTCACTCCGAAAGAGTTGTTGCAAGTTTGGTAATGCAAAAATTGGTGCTTGAATTATTTCCTTCTTCAACTCCTCAATGGCCTTTTGTTGACCCTTCCCTTGCCACTCATTGTTTTGGTGTAAGTGGTGTGGCTATTGCTAAAAATGAAGCTATAAATTTCCTTAGGTATTGTGTTGCCCCAACAAAACTCCTAAACTCGGAAACATCAGTAGGCATCTGCCACTTCATGATGGCCTCCATCTTGGCAAGATCTATCTTAAGCTCCCCTCCACCAATCACATAGCTAAATACACCAAAGATTGTTGTGCAAAATCACACTTCTTAAGATTTGCCAACAATTGGTACTTTTCAATGTCTCTATCACCTACATTAAACGTGAGTTGTGCTCCTCCCAAGTAGCACTATATACCTGTATATCATCTAAACATACAACAACAAATGAATCTAGATATAAGCACAATATATCATTCGTTGATCTCATGAATGTAGCTAGTGCACTGAATATATCAAAACGCATGACCACTCACACAAGCCTTGTCTGGTTTTCAAAGCAGTCTTTCAAGCATCTTCGTCTTTGACTTAAACATAGTGATACCCTATTTAAGTCCAAAAAGTCGTCAATCTTAGGTAGGGGGTACCTCTTCTTCACAGCAATTTTGTTTAACGCCCTGTAATTAATGCACATTCGCTAAGTCTCATCCTTCTGTCGCACAATTATGATGGGTGACCCACATGGTTCCTTAGTGCACTTCCCCAAGAATGTCTTTGTTCTCATTAACTCTTTTGATCCTTAGTTCACTTCTCCATAGACGCTTTTGCTCTCATTGATTCTTATACAAACTAAGTTTCTCTCAAAAATCGTAAAGCATACTTCTTGTTAGAACCAACTAGTTTCTTATTTAGATTTGCCCTTGTGCGTGTGGACGAAGGATTTTCCATCCTTGATGAGGCAATACTAGTCATCTCTCCTCACTAAGATTGCATCATGAATGTAAATATAGGGACAGCCAAACACAATTCCACACATGAAGTGGAACTACATCCAATTCTACTTCATGAATAAAATCATAACTGCTAGCATTTTCTATTTTACACCATTTTGTTACCTTGATTTCTACATCCTTATTTACCCATTCCAATAGATATGGGCTAGGATGATCTCAAACCTTCAATCCCAGTACCTCCACCACCTCTGCGATAATGAGATTCTCCTGTGCCACTAAGTCGAACAAGGCATCATTTTTTTTCTTCTTGACCTTTATCTCTATATTGAAGAGTTTGGTCATATCCTTCTCTTCTTGTCACTGGCGGCTACTCAGGTTCACCCCCTTTTGCACTTGTGCAAAAAATTTGCTCATCCACATCTAAGCCACCTTCCACTTGATTGCTCAAATCTATGGCTATGAGATTTTTCTTCTTCTCATCCTTTCGATTCTTTGGGTTGAGTTCATGAGATTTGCCTATGATCCTGAGTCGAACACAACATCAATTTTTGTCTTCTTGACTTGTCTTGTATATGGAAGAGTTTGGTCATATCCTTCTCTACATGTTAGTAAAGGCTACTAAGATTCACCCCCTTCTGCCTTGATGTGCAAACGATATGTTCATCCACATCTAAGTCGCCTTCCAATCGATTGCTCAAATCCATGGCTATGATTCTTTTCTTCTTCCCATCCTTTTTTCGATTCTTTGGGTTGAGTTTTGAATGTAATTTCTAGCATTTCTCCTTTGTATGACCATCAATGTTACAATGGTTGTAATTGTTGCTAGGATCTTTTCACTGGTGTGCTATCATTGTTGTCTTTTTGTCCTTCCCCTCTTCCACTTCTTCTTCCCTTCTTTGTAAGCTCATCGATGTTTCTTTTGCTTTGAACCACTCAATTTTCTTTCTTATGGCCCATGTTTTCCAGGTGTTATGCATAAACACAAGCCTCATCCACCATTATGGATTTGAAAAAAATCACTTGCTTTCGTAGATGATTGTGTAGACCTTCCAGATACTTAAGGAGTACATCTCAGTTCTTGGGAGAGACAACCAGCATTATTGCCATCTTCCTAAATTTTTTGGTGTGCTCCTATACGCTCTGCCCCTATATCTATTTGAAGTAATTCCATCGGATCAACTAATCCTCTACATACCCGATAAGATAGAACTGGGACTTTATGAGAGTTTTAAAATCCTCCCACTTATTTATTGGAGTATCCCCCTCCAACCTTAATGTTTCCATGTGGCTATCCCACCAGGTCAGGCCATGGCCTTCTAATTTCAAACAAGCAAATGAAATTTTCTATTCCTCATCTATGTGGTGAACATTAAAGTAAACTTGTAATTATTGCAACCAATGATTTAATTTCAAAGCATCAATCCCTTGATATGGCTTGAAGTCCACCTTTCCTTCCATCTTGAAGAGAGACTGTGAATGGTTCATATCAGTGTTGATAACATCGTCGAATTTTCAGTGACGTGTCAAAAAGTTTATGATTTTTCCTTAAGCGATTTTTTCAAATTTTCCCTGATTTTTGTGAACATTTTCCAATTCAAAAATAAAAAACGAATCCATATTGTATTTATTAATATTTTCCAATGTTTAGCCATCTTTTCACCAATGTTTCGAAGACTATGTTTTCTAGACTCTCATTGATTTTTTTGTCGATGTAGATCTTTTCAACACTGGTTCACAACACTTCAACACGATTACTCTATTTGGGGTTTCCTAGACTCCTTTGATTCTTCTTGATCCCCTAATTTCCCCTCCAACCTAACCTCTGCATTGGAACCTCCATATTCTCCAAACAACCCAAGCTTATTGATTATGGCCACTATGTGGAGGCTCACATTACAGTGTATTCTGCGACTAGCGTTTCCAACTGCACAAAGCTTTCCTCTATCTAATCTCGAGGGTTATCATAAAGTGATTCATCCACCATAGCTAGGGTTTTATCACTTTCTACTTAAACCAATCTAATACCCTACAACTTCCTACAAAATACCCAAAGGAACCTACTTTGATACCAATATGATCTCTAAATTATCATGGATATTCCACTAAATAGTTCATAACAACAAATCTGATAAAAATAGATTGAAATCTGAAATATGTACTATGCAAGTTACTTTTCCTTAGATTTATATATTTACTAATTACAATTATTTATGCTTATGCATGCAATAGTTAAAATAAGAAAAATAAAGAACAATGAAATAAGAACACACACAACTTCACAATGAACACCAAGATATGATCTAGGAAACCCTTTCGAGAGAAAACCAAGCTAGAAGGTGAGGCTACTCTACTCTCTTTTGTCGAAATGGAAATGATGCAAATACAAAAGAGAAGGCATTCTTAATGGAGTTACCTAAGACATGTGGCCCGTGGGCAATTACAGAACAAAAACTCCCTTTGTTTTTCTCTCTCCCCCCACTCCCAACTACTCCACTCTACCATGGACAAAATCCACTCCAATAGAATGGAACCCCTTTTCCTCCTAGTAGCCCAATTATAACAAATCTCGATAACCAACTCGAGGTTAAATTTGACCCATCCAACCCTCAACATGAGTTACAATTGACCCCTTAAAGAGTCTTCTTCATAGTCCCTGTGTGGCTAGCCCCTTTTCCATGAGTAACGAAGGTCGATATGACCTCTCAAATTATGGTGGTCAATCATGATAAGTCAACAACTCCCAAAAAGCATTACTTTTGCATTTGAACTCAAATTGACGCGATTCTTGAACCTTTGTAAAGGTCTTCAAGTGTAGAATAGCATCACGACGTGCAATACTTAAGCGATAGTTTTAACCCCAAAAACGTCGTTTAAGGCCTCACACTAGGTCCTGCCACTAGAACTACTCTATGTTGATTTCTCTAATTTTTCCACTATGAAAGCATCGAGATGAACGACAAAAATTATAATGATCCAATCCGGATCAAGTGAGCCCATACACTTCATTACAACCTAGGATTTTTTTGGAAGAAACAATTTACATTAATGTTCTTGCTCTCTAGGTGTCTAGCAACATACAAATATGCACAATTTGATGGAACCCCTTCTTTCACATAAGCAAATACTATAATAGACTATATAGCAAATAAGCATAACTTTTATATATTGTAAGTAAATATTATATACATCAAGGGAATGTTTGCAAACAAGGATAGTTCCACGACGAATGTAGATGGGGAGAATTCTACTTATGCATGCATACATACATATGTCAATTGGATGTAGCTCTGATCATTTGGAGAAATGTTGTTATCCTCCGCACCCAGTTTCAATTCCTACATGTGAGATATTGAGCTCATAAAAAGTATATCCTTGTAATGGCTTTGAGCCTGCATGTCTGGGAATCCCTTGAAGACCAAAACAAGTATAATCCACATATGCAATATAAATAAATAAATACATACATACATATATATATATATATATATAAGCAAGCACCACATCATCCAGTCCATAGTTTGGGTAAGATGTTCAAGCCATTACAAGAATATACTTGATATGAGCTCAACACATCACTTGCCCGAATTGAACTTGGGTGGGGAGGATAACGATCATTCCGCCCTGTTGAGACAATGGTTGTCATTGTTGTCAAACGCTGCCCAAATGAAGGAGATGATTGCATAGTCAAATAGTACATTCTAAGACCTTCCCTATGATGTAGGGCACAACCTCATAACTCCTCAAGTTGAGGAGATATGAATTTTTGAAGTTAAATTTATTTGTGCCTCCTTGATCAAGTCGGGCCCCACATAAGATTAATATTTAAAATATTATGACCTTACCTTAACAGGTCAACCCTCAAGCAAAAAGGCAACATTTAAACTCATACATATTGCCATGCATGTAGCTAGTTTAACAACCAATCATCTCTATGGTCTGAGGTCAAGATCTTTACGGTCAAAGGTGGAATATCTTTGCGGTTAAGGAGAGCTAGACCTGTTGTCAAAGAAGGGTTATCTGTTGTGGCCTCGGGGCCAAATTGAGGCAACGAACTAAGACAATCTGAGATCTAATTTGAAGGGAAAATTGAGAGAAAAGTGCCAAGATGTTGAAGTCGAGATTCTAAGGGCAGCTTTGTGTTTTGGTGGTCAAAATCTGAGGTAGAACTTGTGACTTTTGATGCTGCTACCGAGTCGAGCTAAGAGAAAAATCTAGGTATTTTGTTGTGTTATTTCTTGAGTCTTCTCAATATCCTCTATGGTTTTTTTGACGAAAGATTGTTGGCAATTTTACCTTTATTGGAGTAGGCCAAGCCTTCATGGTTGGTTGGTAATTTATGTTCGAATTGGTGAAGAACGTAACTAGTTTCGGTCTTCATAATTGTCATTTGACTCATGTCATGATGTAATTCTTATGTATCTATCAAAAGAAGAAACAAAAATGATGTAAAGATCAAATGATTTATGTAAAGCATGGGTTTCATACTCAAGTCATTTGTTCATTAGGTCAAGCATCCATTGAATGCTCCTAGGGTTTGTCATGAGTCAAGATTCAATGTCACTTTGTAAAAGACCCTTGGGGGCACTTGTATCAAGAAAAAGCAAATTTATTTTGTATTTGGAAGTGTCTAAAGGGCTCCCAAGAACAAATCGGCCAGCTAGCTAAAGTCGTCCTAGAGTGGGCTTAAAGTGGTACTTGGAAGGCTATACAAGGGAGGACTTCGACCTCCAATGAGACACACATAAGCACACTTCATTTTGGATAAGGCCTGTAGCTAGAGAAGGATGTGAAGAGGCTACAAGAGCCTAGCAAAGAAGCAAGTCTGCCTTAGAATGTATTGAGCTCCTCCCACGTGTGAAGTCCCTAGGTCCTTCTAGGGTTTCATCATGTCTGAATTGCGGGAGGAGATAACAGACTTTGTTTGTGAGACCGAAAGGCTAGAAGAGCCCCTTCTTGGAGAGATTATGCTTCACTATCTTTGAAGATCTTGTGTGGAAAGGCGAGTTGCTTGACTTGGCCCTGGTGGGAGCCCTGGTTTAGGGTTTGGTCTTGGAAGTCTCACTTGAAACTCATTCTATAAGAAAAGTTCTTTTGGGTTTTCCCCTTGGAGGGGTTTTTCACTGGCTTGGAGCCTATATCTTGTGTTCATGCGATCTTCATTGTTTTTTTTGGCATTTATTTGATGATGAGAACATAAGCATAAACAAAAGAAGAATACCATAATGTCATAAATAATGTCAAAGTAAGCAAAAGATGAATTAATAAGCTTCCCTACTCAATTTTATAACACGAACAAACCTCGAATCTGTTAGTAATGCTACCCACATGCAACAAAAGTTTGTAGGTCGAGTTGTAAACAGAATTCTTGGGTCTAGGACAAGCCAAAAGTGAGGAGGCCAAACTTTTAGAGAATCTATGTGATAAATGTATTGTAGACAAACCTGAATTAAGGTCTATGGGAGAAACGGAGTACTCAGTTTATTAATGGAGGGAGGGTTGAGCCCCCTTGTGGACAAGAACTTAAGTGTAGACCTATGGTATGGTCTAGAGTAGAGTACCTATAATGGTGATGGAGTGGACAGGGTCTACGACAAAACTGTGACAGCCCTAGTGCAGTGACAACAAAGTGTACAAGGGTGAGACCTAACCAGATCTTGAAGTGAAGCTACAGGCTTGAGACCGTAGATTTGGATAGGGCTAGGAAAAGAGCCCTGATAGAGATTGTATCAGAGTTGAAGTATAAACAGTGATTGTAATTACACCTGTAAATTGTAGTGTGTAATTGTAAAGCCCTAAATTTCAATAGAAATGATAGTTTGGCAGTAACAGTTGTTGCGTGTTGAGTGCTAGTTGCCAACAGATAATAAGCCCTAGGTAGCTGCATGGTGAGTTGTACCAGAGACATTGTTATAGAAGCTTAGATCAAGCTGAGTTGAGAGTACAATTTGAACATGAAGAGAAGGCTAGTGCAGGACAGGTGGCTGAGATCAGGTTTGAAGGAGCAAACCTGAGGATTGCATGGTTAGATGACTAATCACTAAAGATTTGAAGACCAAAAGTTGTTAACGACAGATCCAAGGAACAACTTGAAATTGAGTCAATGCTCAAATAGGGGATTGGTGTCCCCTGTAGCTTGGTGCCTACAAATTCTAAGTTGGTGCTCAGCTAGGGGATTGGTGTCTCTCGTAGGTTGGTGCCTACGAAAGTTGTAAGTTGGTGCTTATAGAGGATTGGTGTCCTCACCAGTTGATGTAATAAATTAAGTTGATAGCAAAAGTGTCTCTCGTAGCTTGGTGCTTACGAAAGTTTTATGTTGGTGCTTACATAGGATTGGTGTCATTGCCAGTTGATGTAATAAATTAAGTTGATGGCAAAACGTTTTAGTGGGTTTCTCTCAAATTGAGTTTCCACTTTAAACTCTTTGTGTTCATGTATTTTATCTCTAATGGTTAAAATTGTTAACTTGGCAAAATTTTGATTCAACCCCCCCCCAGTGTTTTCAACAAATTCTTTCAATCATTGGCTAACAGCTGGAAGGTAGATCCCAGGAAAACCGATGCCAAGGTCAAGAAGGCGAGCTTCCAAGACCTTAGAAGAAGTCTCCTCCAAAGTGATAAATATAAAACCTACTAAAGGTGATGAAGACAATCAAAATGGCAAAGCTTTCTTGTTTGATGACCTTGACGGAACAAAAGAAGCAGTTGCACTCTTGAGATTTCAAGTAGAGAAAGCAGAAAAGAGAGAAGAAATTGAATTCCCCAGAAATTGAAGTAAAGCCCAAAGTCTATGTGAATATTCTTCAAAGCTCCAATCTCAGTGAAAGCAAGTAAAGAAATCAGGATGAGTTTGGAAGAGCTTCTTCACCAAGAGGTTATACTGATATTCTCAAGGAGCCCTTACACAAGGCAAGCAGCTGCAAGGATCAGCAAAGGTTTGAGCCTCCTCCAAAGCAAAGAAACTTCAGAAGACCAAAGGAAGCGCACTCAGCCAGGTATCAAACAATATTCCTTGGTCATTGTTTTTAATGTACAAATTTTGGTCATCAGGCAAGGGATTGCAGAGCCTCTACCAGAAATGAGTTAAGAGGACCTTGTCAGTCATATAGAAGCAAGTTTGCAGAAGTCAGAGATGCCAATGGCTACAGCAGCAGGAATTTTAAGTTATTTGCTTGCTTTTTCAAGTACAATACAGAATGCTTCAAATGTCACGACCTTGGGCTTATTGCGTGTGACTGCAGCTTACAAATCAAGACAAGATTCTTCTACCAGCCATAAAGAAAATTTCACCAAGGTTTGGAGAAGAAAACAAGAAGTGCCAGAACAACATGAACTAGCTTTGAACAATCAAAATTCAAACTCGAACTATTAAAGCCTGCACTCTGCAGTCTCAGAGATGCCTCCACTTCTAGAATGAATGTACTCATCTGGCTGCTCTCAGGCTGACGAATGGAACATCTTGACTATGCGACAATCAAAGTAATGATAGGTGTTATTATTCAAAGTATCATGAAGATCACCACATGAATATCATCAGCCAGAGAAGGTTGTAGTTCAGACTTCAGTCCTAGAGATTTACAGTTCGAGAAGGACAACACTGTCAATGCTTTGTGAAGAACATCCTACACGAGGATCATCATACACTTTTGGCAAGGATATTCTTGCACATCCAAATAGTATGCTTATGTGTTATTGCTGTAGGAGTATGCTAAAGGCATAAACAGTTTGGAGCAGCTATTAGATATACAGTTGTTAAGTGTATCAAGGTCAATGGCACAGAACTGAAGTTGCTGTTAAAGTTTCTTTTACCAAAACATATCAGGAGATGCACTTGGAGCAGGCTTCACTATCCCAATGTTGTTCTTTTCATGGGTACAGTTCCTAAAGCACCAAATATTTCCATTGTGATGGAGTTCACCCATATCACTCATATTTAAGGAGTGGTTGGGTAAAAATTGTCACACAGCATAGACATGGTTAAACACATGTTTTGTGGCTACAGAGTTGCCAATGCCTGCTCAGATTGGATTTTATCAGTCTGGCACTCTTTTTGTTGCTACCCTTCATTGGCAAGCTATCATTCTTTAAGCATGGTTTGATGGTACTACAGACTGGGTATGCTGCTCCCTGCCATTCAGTTAAGATTGAAGATTTTATATTAGAAACAATTTTCTGTCTAAAACAGCATTTCAGCAAAAGACATAGATTGTCTGGGAACTAGAACCAAGGTGGAAAATGTTGGTTCTCCTTGGCTATATAGGGAAGGTCCCAACGTCCTAGTATAGTCTATATACTCACAGGCTGCCTCCGTGATATATGATCCTTGATGTATTCTTTATTGTTCTGTGTTGAAAAGAAAATGATTTTTGAAAAGAACAGAAGAGTTTCCTACACCACCCCCTATAAAACCTTGCTCCTGCACATATGTTCCATAACTCATGGATGCAAAAAGCTCCCAATCATCAATTTCCATAACATTATAACAGATACTAAAACCATATTAAAAGGTGAAGCAATTTTATCCTAGACTAGGCCTCGAAAGATATCTGAAGCTCAATGTCAAGCAGTTTAAACTTTACAGTCAAGTTGTTAAATCAAATCACTTAATGCTCACACCTAGGTTTAATAAAAACTGAAAACATGTTGACTGGTTCTTGTGGCTAACAGAGTTCATCTGGATGAGACTGGGTAGAAGGACAGGCAATCTTGAAGGATGATTTTATAGAAAAGATAACCCAATGCTGTAGCATTTGATAGAGGGTAGAACATTAACAAAGGGTCGTTTCCCAAGCAAAAAAATAAACAGATGCCCAAAGTTCAGCACCCAAAATTCAAATGCCTTGGCTGTCATCTGTTGTAAGTAAGTTGGGCCAAAATAGAACAGTGTTTGGAAGAATCCAGTTGGTATATATATAAAATTCCTAACAATGACTTTTGATTATATACATAACATAGAAATTTCAAAAAATTTAACCTAATGCATATGATTCCTAACAATGACTTTTGATTATATACATAACATAGAAATTTCAAAAATTTTAACCTAATGCATATGATTCCTAACAATGACTATTGATTACATACAAGAACTGGACTTACACCCATGAATAAGATTCTTCAGAATAATTACTTCAAATGTTTCAAACAAACATCAGAAAACAAGAGTGGATAAATTTTGACAAACATACCAGAAGAGATGTGCAATTTTTCCTTGGGCGTCCCCTGCGCACTCGAGAAACAAATGGAACTTGAATCCCAGACCCACCAAGAGAGTCGTGCCTCGTTACCAATGCCATTCCCTCAACTCCATTCAAGAAAGGAGGCCTGACACGAGACTTTAGTGGTGAGTGCCCATGACCTGAATCTCTGACAGCAGGAACTGTCCTTCCACTATATGCTCTCGGCTCTTCTTCTGAAAGTTCTTCAATGTATCTTCGAGTAGGTTTCCGCATCCTTTTCCCTGCTGTCTTCTCTGAACAAAAAACTTCATCATACTCTCCATACTCTACTTTTGGTTTTCGAACTCTTTTCCCTGCTATTTTCTCTGTATCAAAATCTTCATCATAGTCTATATACTCTGATTTTGGTCTTCGCACCGTCTTTCCAGCCATCCTCTCTGCATCTACAACTTCTAAATTTTCTCCATACTCTGCCTTTGGCTTCCGCAATCTCTTTCCTGCTCTCATCCCATGACCCACAAATTCATCATCAAATCCATTTGTTACTTTCTCTACTTCCATGAAAGAGGTAGTCGAAGCAATCTTCCCACGAGGCTGTTTTCTCCCAAACGACTCAAAAGCACTACCAGCTGCCACTTTAGTGTTGATGGGTTGTATGGTTGGCAATGAGTGCACAGGTTGATCAATAATATGCCTGCTTTCAAAGCTGAAATCTTTTTCTAGTTTCTTATGACCAGATAGTTTATTTTCCGATACGGCATTATTATTGGCTACATCACGAGGGCTATTCAATCCCATCGAAATACGACGTTTGAGCCATTGTTTGTCCTTAACAGAAGTTTCACGCCCAAATGTCCTCCGGAAGGCCTCATGGAGTTCTCGAATAGAAAGATTGTCCAAACAGATTTCATTATTAACAGCATTGGAATCTGGCTTTGCAATGGCATCCACTTGAGGTGGTGGAGATCCAACAAAACTCTTGTCCAAGTCTAGGACAGCATGTTCATCAACTGATCCCGAATTTACTGGAGAAGGACTCTCATGAAAAGGAGCATCTGCAGACAGCACATGTGAGACGGAATCTGGTGAGCCTCGACTATGATCCCACTTAGAATTATTGCTGGATGTATTATTTAATCTAAATCTAGAATAATGGCCAGGAATCCCTGAAGCCATCCGTAGACGTTCTTCTTCATTTATCCTCTGTAGCATCACCTCGAGAAACTGCACATCCAAAAAAATAATCAATTTATACCATGGAAAACCAATCTCTATAGTTTACAGTAGCAGAGATCATTTATTCTCAAGAGTAGTAAACACTTAAAAGTTCTTTCTACCACAAAAGTTCAATGAAAGCAATAAAGTAATATTATAAAAACCTCAAAAGGCAGAAAACATGTACGAGTTAGCCTAGAGATTTGTAACTGGTTTATTAAAAAGAAGCAAGCAACATACCATGTGAAAGACCTACCAGACAATATTCTTAATTTCTTGAAGGGAGGAAGTGTTCTATTAGAAAAAACAGCGATGAATATTGACAAAAAAAAACTCCAGTGAATGGCAACACAACTATGGAAAACATTTATAATAAATAATTTACCAAATTATAATAACTTAAATCTTAAAACAAATTTGACAGCAATAGCCAATCCCACAGTTTGCGGAGGAAGCACAATTCAGTAAAATTGTAAAACCTCAAAAAAGGCAGCAAGCATCTTGGAGTTAACCTAGAGATTGAAGCCAGTTTATTGATTAAAAAAACAAGCAGCATGCCTGTGAATAACCTATGAGACAATATTTCTTAATTTCTAACTATAAATGGAATAAACTATTTTAGTTTCAGAGAAAAAGATGAATAATGAAAAAGAAATTCCCAGTTGATGACAGCAAAAATTTGGAAAAGACATTTAAAATGAATAATTTATCAAGATTCAAATGACTATCAATTCAATCTTAACATAAATTTGACAAAGACAGTTGCACATTACTGATAGAAGATAGATAAAGAATTAAATATTTCAAAAAACTAATAAACCAAACCAATGGTCTCATGCAGAAACTGCTCATCTTGGAAGGTATCCTCCTTGCATGTGAAGAGGCACATTTCTAGTTTACCTGGAAAAAGCAATCCACAATCTCCCACCAGTCCAAATGGCACAAATTGTAGGTGTTTGATGAATACCAAACAGTTCACTATTTGGAGTGCAAAGAGAATAACACAAAGCAAATGAAGGAAAACTATTATGAACCAGTACACAGTCAACGACAAAAAGACTTAATTTCACAGGAGAAGCAATTTGCACTGTACATCCCAGTATGAGGGAGAGATGTTTAATGTCTGTGCCTAACACTGATGTGAAATGTGGCATAAGTCAGCCCAACATAATATTTTAAAAGAATAACAGCGCACTATGAATGAGATATGTGACATCTGTGCATATAGATCAAAATATATATTTAAAAAATAAAATCAGTAATGTAAAATAAAATAGAAATTTAAGAAAATAATATCAAATATTGATTAACATATATAGTTAGCTGAGAATGGTTTTGGCTTCAGACGCCTAATTGCCACCATTAATCTGTTATTGCTTCATTCAGCTTTCCTGAAATCACAAGAGTGTTTGTACTCAAAGCCCAGTGGTAGATGGGGCAGACGCCCACTCATATTGTAAAACTCCATGAGCATCCTGTTGCACAGAGGATTTTCCTTTCACTTTGGACTGGACTGTCTATAGATCACTTGATTCAAGATGCACTTTCTATTGTTTCTTCACGCCATGGTACTCTCTGCATAGATGTTTCTAATGGCTTCTGTTGGAAGACACTTGTTTCCTTCAAAATAGGAATTGATGGAACCACCTGCCATGTATAAAGGTATTTGCGGCTGATCAAACCAGATCTTGGGGTACCTCTCTGATAGTCACAAAAGGCATGTTAAAAAGGAGACAGACATGATGCACTGGCAACATTCTTCTATGCTGCAGCGGTGTTTTTCTTTGGCATCCAAGGTAAGTGTGAATGCATGCTTTGCTTGATGGAATGCTTGTTCATTAACTGATTTTGTCAAAATGCATTCTCAGATCATAGTCAAGCTCCTCTCTCGGAAATCATGTTTCATGTGGGTAACTGCATCAGATCATGTGGTAGGAATTAAGAATCAGCTAAAGCACAGGCAGGGGTTTACAGTGGATCAGTATGATGCCTTTACAGGAGTAAGCAATTGGAAGAGTTTTCTAAGTTGTCTGATTATAATATATGGAAGGATTCTGCATTTATATCCGCACTGTGTTTACATGGACGGGCGTCGTGGGGTTTGGGATGCCCTCTTCTTCGAAGGTGTCTTTCTCTGATGCGGTTAAATTCAAGCCTCCACATCTAGCAACTCAATCCCCAACAATGCCTAGTCAATATCTGGTGGAGAAATCTGATGAAGTGCCAGCCCTGGAGGTCTCCCATCCAGAAGTCAGTCATATCAGTTCTTATTATATAAACTTCACAGTTATCAATGGTTTGTGGCCTCGTTCAAACAGATCTGTATCACTGGATTTTTTCAAACTGGACCAAAATATGCAAGGTTCACTTCTCCAAAGGTGTTCTTGATGTTCAGCCTCCAAATGAGGAAGATTATCAGAAAATTCTTGAGGTTGGGGGAACTTGTTCTGGGAAAGATCAGGGCTCTTCTTTCCCGAATTTAACCCATCCACAATGGTTGTTTCTAAAATTCCAATCTGGGTCCACCTTCCTAGTGTACTGCTTCATTTTTGGCATCCTTCAGTATTAAAAGGTATCACAAACTCTCTGGGCAGATATTTAAAGATGGATAATGAGCACACAGAGTTCGGTTCTTCACTTTATACTCAAGTCCATGGAATTGACCTTAGTAAAGGTCTTCCTAGTAACATGATTTTGAAACAGTTAAAATGCTATGGACGCAGATATTGGATTACAAAAATACAACTTTCAATGCATGAGCTGCTATCAACCTGAACACCTTCAGGACTCATGTCTCCAATCAAGAGCTCAATCAAAAAAGGAATAAAGGTCATCCTCCCAAATCCAAAAGCTGGCTGGCAAATGAACCCAGGATTCAGATGATGCAGCTGAAGCTGTACTGGAAGATTTGTCCACAACAATGGTACAGAAGCGTACAAATGGTCATTCAGAAAAACAACATGCAGATTTACAGATGCACACAAAGATACATGAAGAATTAATGATCAGGTGATTCCTATAGCTACTAATGAAACTCCATCTCGAAGAAAGAAAGGAACTCATACTCATACTCATTAATTTGAATCTTCTAATTCTGATAAGGAGCAAGGCCTGATTCAGAATGCTGATATACAATTAGCTGTCGAGGATCCTCCTTTAGAAGGGACAGACAGAAATTAATTAAAAATGAAAAAAAAAAAACTGAAATGAGGAAAATGTTCCTCGTTAGTCTGTGACTTCACTTTCAGGGTGTCTTGTTTTAGGTTCAATGTTAGTGACTATGTTTCTTTTTGAGGAAATTGAAATGCCCAAGTACATATGAAGAATATAATTTTGTCTTTTCTGAATAAAATTACAATTCGTTTCCAAAAAAAATTATATATAGTTAACTTAACCACTTGTCACCAATGTCACTGGCCACTTAGCTAGTTCCTTGCTGCAAGTGCCATGTTTGAATACTCCTAGGTGAGGTGCGCTAGTATATGCCAATACGTTTCATAGGAATGCCATCAACAAATGTCAAGAAGCATCTCTTCGGTCTCCTTGTGAGGGTCTCCTCGGAAAAATAGATAGATAGACACGCTAATGTTATCAAAACTGAACCGTTGACTGCAGTGTTCCACCAAGACTCCAGGATGGAGGAACACAGGTGCAGGGAGACGCGCAAGGGGGGTGTGTGGGACTACCCTCAATAATGAAAGCTTAAATACATTGATCCATTACATAATTGAATTAAATAATGAAATACATTGATCCATACTCATCATTCTTACTGATAAATTAGATTCAATAAGGCTTTGATCCATATTCATCATTCATTATTCACCATTCTAGAATCTACATTAAAAATTAAATTCAGCATTCATCATTCTAGATTATAAATTGATTTAAAATTAAAATTCATCATTCATCATTCTATAATATAATTAGTACTGAGCAAAATAGACTACAGTAGATACTAAAATCTAAAGATTGGATTAGTAAATTGATATAACTAAAACTCAAAAATAGTAAAGAGTGACAAATCAAAGAGTCAGTCTAACGTACATAGAGGGCTCGGTGCTCTTGATTAAATACTAATTCCATACCCTCATACATGACAAAATCCAATGGAAACGTTGCAATCCCCCAATCCTGAAACCCTGAAAAACTGTCAAGTTTGCTGGATTTTGAGTGAGATCTAAAATTCTACTTTCTCCATATAAAATCCAATGAGGTTGAAACCACTATCAAACATCTTGAGGGCCCTAGAGTTGAATATTAAGTTTCCCCACTAATAAATCACTGTTTTCAAGCAAAATTAAGGGGGGTCCCGACTCCCTAGCCCTTTATGAGGGGGGAGGCCCACAAGCACCCCTATTGGGGAAACACGTTCCCCACACTGGAGAAACATTTCCCCCTACGACTCCCCACCAAAAGGGGGACGTGGGTAAGTTTTCCCAAGCATCCCCCTGTCCCAAGTGCGTGGGAAGCGTGAGGTTCATGCACCCCACCTTCGGGGATGCGTCCCAGTGGAACACTGATTGACTAAACCGATAGACCCACCAAACTGAGAGCCAGTCAGAACTAGACTAGAACCAGTATAAAAACTAGACCAAAAAGTGGGTCAAATATTTAAAATCTAGATAAACACACAAACATACACACATATATATTCATGTGGATCCATATTAATCCAAACCTAAGTCACAGGACATGTCCTCCAAGGTCTTGTGTCCCATATTTAACGTGTTGGACACGAAAAACACCCTAAACCGTGCCGAAAACGTTTTTGAACGTGTCCTGGAAAACATAAAACGTACTTTGTCGTTTTCTTCGTGTCCTAGTAACGGAAAACGAGTTTTTTAAGTCTAAAAACATTGCCTTAACATTTTTTCTCCAATTGAGTACGTACCCCATGAAATCAATAGCTTTAAAGCCCATATAATTATTTTTTTGGGGTTCTTTTGCTATTTTCCTCCGATGTCATCGCTCTCCGTCGTTGTATAATCGTCGTGTGGAGCCGAGTCATCTCCTTGGAGTTGTTTGGTTGCTGGAAAGTTTGGCAACTTGGCAGCGTGTGTGAGGTTTAGGTAAGTCATAGACCATATGGCATAGACGCAGTTAAAACTTAAGCGGCAAGCCCGTTAAAAATGTGTTTGATTCGTAACAATGACTAGCTGAGGGCCTGAGGCTATAATAAAATAAGATGTCCATTGTCACCATTCTCTACACCCAGGATTTTCCCTCTTCTTTCGTATCTAGCAAACCAATTCTAGTTAAACAATATATATACAGTTGAGGGAAACTATCTATCTGGTTCTGCCAGAAAATGTGGCTTCCCAAAGGGTTCTCCACAAGGCAAGCTTTGCCCGAGAAGGTGTCCTCAAAAATTATGTAAACATAAAAGGAAACATCCGAGATTGCATACTGTATGGCAACGTATCACGTGCTTGATTACTACACTATTTCTCTCTCTATTTAAAATACCTTAACTATTATGGTGTCTTAATACCATTCCGTGTGCAGCGTACATTGTCGAATTCTGGGGCTGGTATACAAATATAAATAAGTCTACTCAGACACACTGTCATCCAATCAAATGTTACGATAATATAATAATGATTATGTCAGACGATTTTCAACCCACTAGGTTTTCATTCGAGCTATTAATTTTCTTTGGTTTTTGAAATCAAATTTGTTCTGGTTACGATTATATCAAAAGAGCTAGCATGCAGTGTACCTACTGTTTAACAGTTTAATATCAAAGTACATATCTATAAATTTATAATCTTTGTTTCATTATTGACCCCCAAAAACACAGTTGGATCTTAATCAAGACCAAGCATATCACATTCTAATTTCTAAATTCTGATTCTATTTATTTTTTTAAAGGAACTATGAACTTTTAAGTAATTATATTTTAATTTGATTAGATAAGCTGCAGCCTGCAATTTATTATGGATCAAAAACTATATATATATATTCTATTTATTTTTTTAAAGGAACTATGAACTTTTAAGTAATTATATTTTGATTTGATTAGATAAGCTGCAGCCTGCAATTTATTATGGATCAAAAACTATATATATATATAACGTGTCCCTCGTGTCTTGTTTCCAGGTCGCTGCATTTTGTATTGAATACTCTTATTTACGTGTCCTCCGTGTCTCGTGTCATGTGACTTAGATCCACAACATTTATACAAGCATGCAAAAGTTCTCATTTCTATAGCATGTAAGGGTGCACATAAACAAAATGGCACCTAGTGCAATCCATCTCTGAACCAAAAATACACAAACAAACAGGCCTACATATCATCAAAATCATTGCCTATATTGGGATCTTCATCAGCAATATCACCCTGAGCATTAAAATAAGACAGAAAAAGCTTAGCATGTCACGTCAAGATTTTGTTGGAGTGACTGGTACATTTTTAGTAGGGTCATGATAGAGGAGTTCAACAACCAATGCCACTAAAATCAAGGTTCATAGAGGGCTTGGTGCTCTTCATTAAATGCTAGTTCCACGCCCTCGTCCATGACAAACCCCAATGGAAACATTGCAATCCCCCCAATCCTAAAATCCTAAAAAACAATTAACTCATTTGGATTTTGAGTGGGACCTAAAATTATACTTTCTCTATATGAAATCCAATGAGGTCAGAACCACTCTCAAATATCCCAAGTCAATTAATGATAATGTTAAAAATTTATGAATTTAACATTACCATTAATTGCATAGCATTAGTAGGGCAATATGCTCAAATACTAGGCTTTCTCACTCATCAAATATTGCTTTAAAAAAATCATTTGAAAGGTCCTTGGTAGCATTGTAAAAAACTAGCCAATTTGGTAAAAACCAGCCTTTCTTGGTCTGTGACACCGGTTCAGACTGGTTTTCCTTTGAAAACGGTCAGACCAGCCAGTTCAGTCCAGTCCAATCTGGTTCTCATAACACTAAGACACACACACCCACCACCCAACATAGACCCATATTACCTCTGGATCTTTTAAGCACCGACAGAATTGCATTCCAATTTCCTTCTGATCCTTCTGGGTGCTTACTAGATCCAGAGTTATCAGGGATCTATGGTTGTAGCAGAAGAAAACAAGACAATCCATGCTCTCGCAATTCCTTTTGCCAAATTTTCCTAGTCTGAGCTTTTCAGGTCCAAGTTTATACTTGCCTACATTTTCCATCAAGTTATTTTCAGATCCACGGGAATATATTCCCCAAGAAAATATTTGTAACATTGGCAATAATGATCAGATATAAAAAGGAAACACGCATGAGTTAAAATAATGTGTTCAATACAATTAAATGGAAGCAGTTCCCAAAATTTCACCAAAATAAAGAAATTTGCGTGTAGAACCAAAGACACAGATCCTCAAACATTAATGACCATGAGAGAACAGTATAAAAGAAAATATAAGACTCGAGGAATAACACTTGCAACAAATAAAGAAATGGCAGAATGAGATCTTATAAGAAGGATAAATAATGTATCACAAATGGTAAGTTATGTTGATATAGTAGATAACTAAATGCAAATACATATCAAGCTTATGCTAAGTTGGAAAGGTTTTCGCTTTGAAAGCAGGAGCCCAAATCCCATTCATGAAAACAGAAACAGAAAAACATTTACAATAAGAAAATCACTGTCCAGAAATCAGTATGGATAAACAGAAATACATGGACAGACCTGAAGTTTGGCATGCAACTTTCGCCTTTCTGCCTCAGCATCTTCTGGTTCTGAGAGACCTGTCAAGAAAGAAAAACCTCATCAAGGTTCAATCTATAAAACTGTAATGTTTAATTTCATTTGAAAGGTTCAGAACCAAAGGCTAACCAAACAATGATGAAACATAAAATGCATAAATAGTAAATACTAGAACATCTAGAACTCAGATTTCTTAGGAAAAAGCATACACAATTTTGTAATACGATAACCATTGCAAGCATGTTTAAAATAAGATACATAGCAGTGAGATGTATGGGTGTTTCAAACCAGAGAAATGTAAATCTGTAGAAAAATCATACGAATAAATTTCACAAAGGATGCAAGAAGCAAGAACAAAAAATGCTATCCATAAGAAAAGCCAATTTCTGCCAGTTGTGTAAATAAAAATCTACAAAATAGTACATCTGAAAATTACCTGTTAGCTCATTTTTCTTAGACTCACTTAAGAAAATCTGGGTTAAAAATACCAAAACGCTAATAAAAAATTAGCAGCAATTAAAAGGCAATCAAATAAGCAAAATCTTTCATAATAGTAATACCAGAACTAGATAAGTGGGAATACAAGAGATTACCATCATTCAACAGTCATCATAAAAGGAAACACTAATTACCAATTACGTCCAGGCCATGTACTGATTCGTTCATGTTAAATGATTAAAAAATTACACCTTAATATATTTGGTCACTCTTGGTGCTTGATAGATCCTTGGTTTAAAATAGATCTCCACTGGTTTGTTTTTTTTATTTGTCATGTACATATATACATACATCATTTTTTATCTTTTGTTTAATTTTTATTTTCATCGTGTATATATTGTACATAAGTAGTCATTTATTTATTTTGTTGTCACATAATGTATGTAACAACATCTCCCATTCTGAGATGTAGAGCACCTCACAGTGCAATCAACCATGAAGAGAGTCTAATCTTTTTTGTTTGTTGTAGACTAATAAAAAGCAATCGATTTACTAATTTCATTAACTCATGAACATAAATAAGTATTCATTATTTTTCTTATTACAAACTAATAAAGTAGACTTTTCTTTTTCTATTTCTATTTCCAGAACCAATGCATAATCAAAAGTAAATCTTTGTTATTATTTGTAAAAATAACAATATTTTCTAGTTCTAGTTCTAACTCAAAAACATGAATTTAAATTTATTTTAAAGCTGATTTGTATTTTTTTACTCTGCAGCCAACTTGTAGTTTTTTAAAAATAAATCTGTGTTACTATTATTATTGACATGTGGTCAAATTAACAACAAAATTTAGTTTTAGTTATATAATTCAAAAGCATAAATTTAACTTTAAAGCCAACTTGTATCCCTTTTAATTTTTTAATGCAAGTATTCTTTAATTATTTTTTAATTTAATGGTATATAACATTATGTTACAAAATCTCCCCTATACTCCCCCACGGCAGGTGCTTATTGTTGATGTTGGCGGCAGGTGTGCAGGGCTGAATTGGAGCATAAGCCATCTGGCCAAGCATTCAATTCGCCAGCACATTCAAATTAACCTTGAAATGGTGCCTGTTGTCACCTAAGATGTACACCTAAGTGCAAGAAAAGTTTCTAACCCTGCAAGGTATAATCCTTAAGGCACAACCCTCAGAGTAGGGGCTGTCACCGAATCCCTACTCACTCCATTTAAGCTCTCTCCTAGATAAGCTACGGGGGGTAATCCATAAGGATGGTTAGAAAGGGAAAACTCGTTGCAGCAACAAGTCAAGGAGACTAAGGGCAAGGCAATTATTTATCTAAACAAACTTGACAAAAAAATTATCTAGCAAGTTTGATGACCAAAAGAACAATGTAAATATTTAAGAGACAATCTCAATAAGATCAATAAGACAGTGACTAGATTAACAATGGTAAACCAGTGCCTTATAACTAAGCTCAATAGAGATTCAACACCTGCAAAATATCATAATATTTCAAGTCACAAGATAAATAAAGCTGCAATACAATGTATTAGTACAAAAAATGGCACAATATTAAAAGATGAGCAGAGAATATAACTTGCAGGAATGAAAGAAACTTTTACTTTGCTTTTAAAGAGATGCTCAAATAAATATGACAGTATCAATGGACAATGAGCAAGGAAATTAGATGACAATATAAGAGCAGTAATATAGTATCGTAAGTAAAAATAGAGTGCTCACAAAATAACAATATGCCAAGTTAGAGAAAGCCAGATAGATGAATGCAAACTAACCTAAGTGGAATGCAAGATCTTGGTTAATTTTAGTTAAAATGCCTAATCTAGATGAGATCCCTTTCCCTCAGTTGTTTTGAGGCTAATCTCTAGAGTAAGTTATGGAGAGAAAGCAAGGGGAAGCAAGTTATGGCTTAGTTAACAATCCCTCCCCTTGGGATCTAACCACCTGATGCCTCCGGCGCTGCAGAGACTGGCTCCAACGACTGCAAGGTCACCATGTTAACTACTAAAGAGGGTCTATCCTTCGCAAGCTACAAAGATAGGTGGTCCTAACTTTCTTTCAACCAAGCCTAAACCTTCGCAAGCTACAAAGATAGGTGGTCCTAACTTTCTTTCAACCAAGCTTAGGCTTGGAGGTAAATTTTAAGGATGCAATCTAACTCTAGAATGAAAATGATGATAATGAGATACAATGGTATCAATATTGCTTCAAGGAAGGTAAAATGTCAATATACTTGTAGTCACAAAGTAGATAAATACTTCAAAGCACAAGATTACTTGTTAATGACAATGATCAATGAAACAACAGAGACAATGTTGATTAGAATGTATTAGAACAAATCTCAGAATGCTTTTAAGATGTGTTAGTTAAAGATGTTCTTCACTTAGCTTAGACAATGGAACAAGTGAAAACTTATATGATGCAAACACAAGTAAAGGATGGCAGATGAGATTGCTAACAGGAAATTAAAGAAAATACTACTTAGATCTACAATTGCAACTCCAATAGAGACAGGAAATACTCCAAGCACTTAGGTCAAGTAGACAAAAATAAAATGCAAATAGTGTAGCTAGATCTAGAATGCAAAAGAGATGAGATATAGGAGCAAATTAATGGATTAAAAAACCCACCACAAGATCTCCCTTTTAAATAAGGAGAAACAAGATGTGAAGGGATCAAAGTCCCAAGCTCCCAAAAGAAAGGTTATCATTTTATTAATAGAGGCTACAAGAGAGACCCTTTGTCAAAGAGAAGGGCTCTAAAAATTTCAAAGAGAATTACAAGGGTGACTAGATCTTTACAATATAAATTTCTCCTTAAGGAAATGACTGATCTGCTTATAGTTGCAAATAAAAACACTTCAGAATAAGCAGATTACGATCATTATAGCTCACTGTCTTCAATCAGAAATGAGTTGATAATCAAATCTGTTCACTGTTTAAAAGACAACAACCTTTGAAAATATGTCCTTCAAGCTCAGAAAATGGATGGTGAATCCCTCCAAAGAACCCTTGGCCAGATCTGAAAATGCTTACAGCCAAGCCTGAAATAATATCTCAAAACCCTCACGGCCTGAGAGAAAATTTGTTTAAAATCTAGATTTAAATTTGTAAATTTTTTAGGGGTAATTTCTTTAAGTTTCAAAGGGTTAATTTCTTTCAAAATGCTTGCAAACAAATAAAAAACTAAAAATATTAAAGAAAGAAAAACAAAAAACATAAAAACATAAACAAAAACAAAAATTCTGAAGAGTCCCCTTTTAAAAGTGTTTTTTCACCAGGCGAAAGAAAGGCTCTCTAGGAGCTTTCAGTCTTGAGAAAAAGGCTCAAAATACTGTGATTTCCTCCAAATCTTGTAGTGAAGGACCACCTTCGAAACCTGAAAATTTTTGCTTCAAAAAAATCTGTGATATAACCCCTTAAAAAATTTGAATAATCTCTGCAAATAATTCAGATATGTGACAAAAATTAAAGGTTTTGAGAAGTCAAATTTGATGCCATAAATTTATGAAGAAACCTTCCAAGACAATTTGTTGGAGCACCTGTAATGACAAGGGTTAGGCTTTAGCAAACAAAAATATGGCAGTGAATAAATACTCTAAGGACCTGTAGCTTAAGGAAATAAGCCCTGGGAAGCCTACAGCCAGTCTTCCAAGTGATCTGATCCCAAGTGACTATTTTATAGCCCAAAAAAAAACATGTATTATCTCTGCGAACAAGGTGTAAGAGGGCAGATCAAACCTCAAAAGGAAACCCCAAGTTTTCAAAATGAATCTGCAAGAAATTCCGTTAGAAAACCTTATTAAATAAAGGCCTTGGCCTGCCTTGAAAATCCCTGTGAAATAGAAAGACAAAGCCTTTCAAAACTGATGTAATATCTCTGCAACAACAGCAAGGGTTAGTTGAGAATTTAAACAGGGGAAATGCAGCCTTTTAAGTCTGCGGTATTAATAAAATAAGCTCAAAGCCCTCACGGCTATATCCAAAAACAATTTACCAATGGATTAAAGCAATTTCTCATAAAAATTTGACATAAGAAAAGAGAAACCCCTTAAGAATGGCTCAGATCCTCCGCAATAGAATGACAGTAAAAATTTAGTTCAAAAAACCCCAAGTATTTCTGTCATATTTTCAATTTTGGAGTGAAATATAAGGCTTTTAAGGTTGCGGCCTTCTCAATTCCAGAATCGAAGTCAAAATCCTTGAAAAAATTGGTTTCCGTCTTAAGAGAAAGGCTTGAATTTGATTGCGGTCCTCACAAATTTAATTTGTTCCTCTTCAACCCTGCAAAAAAAAATAAAGTTTCTACACTCTCTCTAAACCTGGGAGGATGACAAAATAGACACCATGCATATACAATAATAAAAATGCCAATCAAAGACCTTCAACAGAGCCAGTTGGTTATATATTCGAATGTTGCTAACTCACTTAGGATTCCAAAATGCTTTCATTAACTGGATTATGTGATGTATGTAATATTCCTAATTAGCCATGGCTAATAGGAATATTCGATTTTGCTCAATTTTGCCTTCTATAGTTATTTATAAATAAAAATGTGAGAAAAAGGGGGACATAACTCACCTTTAGAAAAAAGTCACTTCCTAGTAGCACAACATTGTGACTTAAAGGGGAGCCAAGGGGGCCAAAGGACCACGCAGAGATGGGGCCCACGCAGACACTTGGAGGGACTGCGCAGATGGGAAGGAACACGTGGCAAGAAAGGGACTGCGTTGGAGGAGGTGGGCCTTGGGATTGAGAGAGGCCAACGCTATAAAAGAGAGGGGAGCTTCCTCATTTTTTCATTCGCTTATGTGCATTTGAGCTAGTCACTTCGACTTGGAGCACGCTGGCTGTTTAGCTGGTCTGCAGCACTGTTTAGTGCATCGAGTGTCTCCGTTCAGAGATCTCACCCTTGGCCCCGGGGAACTTCGAGTGTCTGCTCGGTCAAGGCAGTGTTCAGTAGTCTTTCGTAGGAGGATTGATCTTTGAAGCGAGGAGGAACTGAGCATTTTGGATAACTGCGCAGTCTTGAGAGAGGGACGCAGTTCATTTGGTGGCAGTTCTAGATTGAGGGTTTTGCGGAGGTTTTGAGCTGGGAGATTGAGCAAGGGATCAACTCTTGCATATTGGAGGATTTTGGCAAAGTTTCGGGCAGAGTTTTGGTGGATTCCATTCAGTGGCAGCGCAGAGCCTTGAGGGACAAACGTAGAACCCTAAGGGGGTGATTTTTGGGGGTCGGCTATTTCAGAAAAGCTTTCTGGGTTTTTCTAAGTTTCTTGAGTAGAGTCTAATTCCAGAGTTTCAGCATTTTCTGAGGAGGGGAACAGCCCCAAATCCTCATTTGATTTCCAATAGTAGCAGCAGCACAGCAATTCTCCAGCAGCTTGGACACAGTTCAGAGAGAGGCCATTCCTTTGCTATTCTGAGTGTATTTCTTCACTTGCCTTGTGCAAGTCGAGGTGCCATCTTTCTGATCACCTCCTGTACTCATTCCATTGCTCAGTATAATAAAATGGCTTAGCATTTCTCTCTGTATTTCTTGAGTATCTGCATGTATTCCGTGTTTATATTATTATATGTTGCATCGTTGTTATTTTCTTTTCCCGGTTACTGTATCATTTGCACGTATTGGGTTGGAGTTGCTTGGGTTTGAGGGATATCCCTGAAACAGGATATGCAGTGGTATCAGAGCATAGATCTGGCTCAGCCTGTGGAGCTAGCAATCTATGACACCGAGGGAAAAGCCCTACCTCTGTTACAGAGGTAGAAGATACAGAGACATTGGGCGTAGGTTGGAGAACACCTACGGAGAGGGAGACTGTGTTCGGGTGGTGGACACAGAACAGGAGGAGCCTGTGGTGAACGCTAAACAGGAGGAACCTGTGGTGAACGCAGAACAGGAGGAACCGGTGGCAGATGATGACGGAAAGAAATTTAGGGACATGCTCCTCAAATCAGTGCAGGACCTGTCGAGGCAGATCAAGGTGATGGGGCAGAGATTCACGGCAGTGGAGACTAGACAGCGTGAGAGCCCACTAGTTTTCCAAGTTGGAGAGGGATCGGGTGCATCTCACCATTTTCCAAAGCAAGGTGCCACTCAGCGTGATACTACTCAGCAGGTGGCCTCACATGCCCCTATACGCTCTACCATGCCCACTTTCCTAGGAGCAAGTACAGGGGCCAAAGCACAGCAGGAGGCAGAGCCCGGTCATATGGGCGATTACTTTGCGGAGTACCAGGCCTATGGGCAAGAGTTTAGGGATGCTCTCTCATTCAGAGACTTTGTTCAGCTCCAGCAGGATAGTAGACCCCGCGACCATCACAGAGGACACCGGCACTATCATGATGGAGACACCCACTGCACAGCTAGTAGATTCCACTTGCCTACATTTGATGGTTCATCAAACAGTTCGGCAAGGTCTTGGGTGGAGAAGTTAGACATCTATTTCCAGCTTAACCAGATGTCGGAGGCAGAGGCCATCAAGGTGGCGACATTACATTTGGATGGTTAGGCCCAAGATTGATCGTTCCATGGGATGGTTACACTCGGACATTCCACAGTGACGACATATGCCGAGTTTACCAGGAGATTGATGGAGAGGTTTGACCGGAGGGATCCAGAACAGCACTTCGTTGAGCTGACAAGGCTCAAGCAGATAGGGAGCCCAGAGACTTACATTGCAGACTTCTTGAGGATTTCAGTGATGGTGCCAGATCTATCCACGGCACGGAGGATCTACATGTATGTTGAGGGGTTAGCAGAGCCACTTCAGGGTCTAGTCAGGTCCACTAGACCAGCCACACTCCAGGATGCTATTAGCAGGACCCGGGACTTACAGGATGCCTTACCCAGGACCCGGACACCTTACCCCCAGAGACAGGCTTTCCAACCTAAGGGGAAGGATGTGAGGATTCCACCTCCAAAGGGGAATCCAGGACGAGCATAGATTGATGATGATGCCAGGATAGAGTTGAAGAAGAAGCGGTTGTGCTTCACCTGTCAAGAGCCGTGGGCACCGGGACATAGATGTGTTGCTGGCAAAGCACATTTTATTGAGGTCTTCTCCGAGAGTAGCGGGGAAAAGGATGAGGAGGATGACGTGGAGGCAGGAGGTAGTCATGCCGCGCAGGATCGTTTGCCACCTCCACCACCACCAGCGGGTGGTGCAGCTTTTGCACCTACCAGAGGGGCCCTTGCAGCATTGCGAGGAATTCCCAAGTATTTGACGCTGCGTGTACGGGGGACAGTACGTGGCTATCACGTATCAGTTTTGGTTGACAGTGGGGCAACCCACAACTTCATCGATGCACAGATGGTTGAGCGAAGAGGTATACAGACAGAGAGCTTCAATGGCTTTTCAGTTTTGGTCCCAGGAGATCAGACCATGGTGTGTGCTTGTTATGTTGCAGAGCTATCAGTGACGATGGGCACCTACAACCTGACTGACCACTTTTTCGTGGTCGATATTCCAGACACCAACATGATATTGGGTGTTCAGTGGCTTATCACTCTAGGGAAGGTCACGACAGATTAGAAGACCCTAGAGATGGAGTGGGATGATGAGAAGACAGGGAAGCATGAGAAGATACGGGGACAGCACACATATCCGCCTCAGACTGTTTCGACTCGTCGGATGGAGGCAGTCTTCCGAAAGGGAGACGTAGAGTGGGTAGTGGAGTTGTGTGCATCAGAGGCGGGGACTACAGGGCAGACAGTGCACCCAGAGATACAGTGCATCCTTGACCAGTATGCCATAGTATTTGGGGAGATTCCACCAAGATAGCCACCATTGAGCTTGAGCACACCATTGAGCTTGAGCAGGGCATACAGGGAGTGATTACTACCCCCTATAGGCATCCCAAGGCCTATCGGGGTGAGATTGAGCGGGCCATTCAGGAGTTGCTGGCCCTTGGGCACATTCGGCCGAGCACAAGTCCTTTTGCTTCTTCTGTGGTGTTGGTGAAGAAGAAGGACGGCACATTGAGGATGTGTATTGACTACAGGGCCCTGAATAAAAAGACCCTAAAAAATAGGTACCCCATACCCAGGATCGATGAGTTGATGGATGAGTTGAGAGGAGCCCAGTTCTTCTCAAAGATTGATTTGAGATCTGGGTACCATCAGATTCGCGTGAGGGAACAGGACATTCCCAAGACTGCCTTCAGGTGTCACTATGGGCACTTTGAGTTTTTGGTGATGCCCTTCGGGCTAACCAACGCCCCAGCTACATTCCAATCTTGCATGAATCACATCTTCCGTAGTCACTTGAGGAAGTTTGTGTTGGTATTCTTTGATGATATACTCATTTACAGCAGGACTTGGGAGGAGCATCTCCAGCACATTGAGACAGTGTTGTGCATCTTGGAGGAGCAGCAGTTCTATGCCAAGCTCTCCAAGTGTGAGTTTCGATTGACGGAGATGTTGTACTTGGGACACATCATAGGGGTGGACGAAGTGAGAGTCCACGAGGAGAAGATTAGGGCCATCCGAGATTGGCCAGAGCCAAGGAACGTGACGGAACTTCGGGGATTTATTGGTATTTGTACTTACTACCGGAAGTTTGTCAAGAGTTTCTCACAGCTTGTTGCACCCCTGACAGATTTGACGAGGAAGGGGGCATTCAGTTGGTCGGATACAGCGCAGCGAGCCTTTGACAGGCTCAAGGAGGTGATGAGAAACTACCCAGTGCTTGTATTGCCGGATTTTTCACAGCCATTTGTTTTAGAGTGTGATGCGTCGGGAGAGGGGATTGGCACAGTGTTGATGTAGGGCGGTCACCCTATAGCCTTTGAGAGCTGGAAGCTCCTTCCGCACGAGAGGTTGTATTCTATATACAACAAGGAGATGCTGGCCATCATGCATGCATTGGCCAAGTTCCAACAGTATTTAGTGGGTAACAGGTTCAGGGTGAGGACTGATCACAACAACCTCAGGTTCTTTTTGGAGCAGAAGCAACTACAGGAGAGGCAGCAGAAGTGGATCAGTAAGATCCAAGCATATGACTTTGATATTGAGTATGTCAAGGGTAAGAACATCGTGGTAGCAGATGCCCTTTCACGTAGACCAGCCACGTTGTCTCTTATGAGCTTGGACGCAGACTGGAGGGCTCGACTCTTAGTAGAGTACTCCAAGGACAGATTTGCATGTGAGGTTCTGGATGGGCAGGTGGCGGATGACAGGTACAGGGTGGTCAATGAGATCATCTACTACAGGGACCGGATCTTCTTGACTGAGAGATCTCAGCTCAAGAAGAAGATACTTCAGGCATCACATGATTCACCATTGGCAGGCCATCAGGGGTTTACCAAAACCTACAGGGCCATTAGAGAGAGGTTCTCATGGAAGGGCCTCAAGGAGGACGTACTCCAGCATGTCCGGAGTGCGACGTTTTCCAAAGGAACATGGGGGAGATGAGCCATCCCGTAGGATTATTGCAGCCTCTTCCCATTCTGGAGGGGAAATGGGAGTGTATTTCGATGGACTTCATCACAAGGTTGCCCATGGTACAGGGCAAGGATTGCATCTTTGTCGTCGTTGATCGACTGACGAAGTACTCACACTTTTTCGCCATATCCACACACTACACAGCAGCACAGATGGCCGAGCTATTCTTCAGAAAGATCTTCAAGTTACATGGCCTTCCCAAGACCATCACCAGTGACAGGGACAACCGTTTCATGGGCGGATCTTGGCAGGAGCTTTTCCGGTTGGTGGGGACAGAGTTGACACCGAGTACCAGTTATCACCCACAGACGGATGGGCAGACAAAAATAGTTAACAAGTGGCTGGAAGGCTACTTGCGTAACTATGTCAGTGGGCAGCAGCTTAACTATGTCAGTGGGCAGCAGCGAGCATGGCTGAAGTGGCTGCATCTGGGGGAGTACTGCTACAACACTACACATCACATGTCCATCGGTATGTCCCCATTCTATGCTTTGTATGGATATCATCCTTTATCTTTTGTTGACGTGATGTTTGGTGCTAGCAAGGCTCCGAGAGCCAAGATTTGGATCCAAGAGAGTCAAGATATTCTCCGAGCTCTCAAGGATAATATGGCTACAGCGCAGAACCAGCAGAAGTTGTATGCTGACAGGGGTCGGGTGGAGAGACAGTTTGAGGAAGGGGACTTGGTCTACCTACGATTACAGCCATACCAACAGTCATCGTTGAAGCAGAAGGGGGCTGAAAATCTCAAGCCCCGCTTTTATGGGCCATACGAGGTGATACGCAGGATTGGACAGGTTGCGTATGAGTTGGAGCTGCCCCAAGGCAGCAAGATTCATAACGTCTTTCATGTATCATGCTTGAAGAAGGCATTGGGACAACATGTGACAGTGACAGATGAGCTACCGCCCACGGATGATGAGGGGCATTTAGTGTTGCAGCCAGAGGCTATTATTGATACCAGGGAGAGGCAGCTACGAAGCATGACAGTCCGGGAATTCTTGGAGAGGTGGAAGAATTTACCGGATGAGGATGCCACTTGGGAGAGTGAGAAAATTTTGCAGCATCCATCACTTCAGTTGCTTGAGGACAAGCAACATTTTGTCGGGGGAGACTGTAATATTCCTAATTAGCCATGGCTAATTGGAATATTCGATTTTGCTCAATTTTGCCTTCTATAGTTATTTATAAATAAAAAGGTGAAAAAAAGGGGGACATAATTCACCTTTAGAATAAAGTCACTTCCTAGTAGCACAGCGTTGTGACTTAAAGGGGAGCCAAGGGGGCCAAAGGACCACGCAAAGATGGGGCCCACGCAGACACTTGGAGGGACTGTGCAGATGGAAAGGAACACATGGCAAGAAAGGGACTGCGTTGGAAGAGGTGGGCCTTGGGATTGAGAGAGGCCAACGCTATAAAAGAGAGGGGAGCTTCCTCATTTTGTCATTCGATTATGTGCATTTGAGCTAGTCACTTCGACTTGGAGCACGTTGGTTGTTTAGCTGGTCTGCAGCACTGTTTAGTGCATCAAGTGTCTTCGTTCGGAGATCTCACCCTTAGCCCCGAGGGACTTCGAGTGCCTGCTCGGGCAAGGCAGTTTTCAGCAGTCTTTTGCAGGAGGATTGATCTTTGGAGCAAGGAGGAACTGAGCATTTTGGATAACTATACAGTCTTGAGAGAGGGACATGGTTCATTTGGTGGGAGTTCCGGATTGAGGGTTTTGCGGAGGTTTTGAGCTGGGAGATTGAGCAAGGGATCAGCTCTTGCATATTGGAGGATTTTGGCAGAGTTTTGGGCCGAGTTTTGGGGGATTCCATTCAGTGGCAGTGCAGAGCCTTGAGGGACAGCGTAGAACCGCATGGGGGTGATTTTCAGGGGTCGGCTATTTCAGAAAAGCTTTCTGGGTTTTTCTGGGTTTCTTGAGTAGAGTCTAATTCCAGAGTTTCAACATTTTCTGAGGAGGGGAACATCCCCAAATCCTCAGTTGATTTCTAGTAATAGGAGCAGCACAACAGTTCTCCGGTAGCTTGGACGTAGTTCAGAGAGAGGCCATTCCTTTGCTATTCTGAGTGTATTTCTTCACTTGCCATGTGCAAGTTGAGGTGCCATCTTTCTGATCACCTCCTGTAATCATTCCCTTGCTTAGTATAATAAAACGGCTTAGCATTTCTCTCTATATTTCTTGAGTATCTGCTTGTATTCCGTGTTTATATTATTATATGTTGCATCGTTGTTATTTTCTTTTCCCGGTTGACGTATCATTTGCACGTATTGGGTTGGAGTTGCTTGGGTTTGAGGGATATCCCTGAAATGGGATATTACAATCTATAACATCTGTTTCTTTCAGCATTCTCATTAATGGATCGGCCACAAATTCCTTTCATGCTGAACGAGATCTGCATCAAGGTTTCCCATTGTCTCCACTCTTATTTCTGTTAATCATCGAAGACCTTAGCAGACTGATGGAGACCGAGAGGTCACATGGGAGATTAAAGGGTTTTAAAATTGCGGACAATATTATATTGACACATCTGTTATTTGTAGATGATGTCCTTATATTTCTAAATGGATCTATCAGTGACGCTTCTTTTAAAAACATCCTTCAGACTTTCTGTAAAGCCATGGGTATGCAGATAAATCAGGAGAAGTCTTCGATATCGGCAATAGGTTGTTCTCAAAATGAATTGATTTTTACTCAGAATCGCTTCCCTTTTCGATCTCTAGAGTTTGAAGAAGGATTAAAATATCTGGGATTCAGGCTTAAGCCCAACAATTATAAAACAACCGATTGGATGTGGCTCGTGGCGAAGATAGAAAGTCAGATCAACATATGGTATCACAGATGGCTCTCTAGAGCTGGTCGTTTGGTGCTTGTCAAATCAGTGCTGGAGGCCATTCCGATGTACTGGATGTCTTTAGCCTGGATTCCGAAAGGCATTATTCATAAAATCCAACAGGTCTGTTGCAGATTCCTTTGGAGAGGTAAGAAGGAGGGACGACTATTTGCATGGGTTAAATGGGATCACATTGCACTTCCCAAAAATGGGGGGGATGGGGGTTGAAAAATCTTCTCTGTTTTTCTAAAGCTCTGGCAGCAAAAATAAGATGGAAGTTGATTTCTTTGAACATCTTATGGACATAAGTAGTGATTAGGAAATATATAAGTCCTCTATCAATCGAGGAATGGATTCGTTTAACAGCTCAGAACAGCTCATCTACTTCTACGATTTGGAAGGTGGTCTTAAATTCTTTTGGTTATATTAGAGCTGGATTGGCTTGGAGAGTAGGATCTAGAGTAAATGTCCATATAGGTGTGGATGCATGGTCTGGAAGTGGTAGTGCACATATCCTCCCCCATAACTGGTTCAATATCTGGCGAATGAAGGGATAAGGACCCTCGACCAGATTGCTGATCGGGTCAATTCATCAATTTTTGGGCAAAAATGGTTCTCTACACAAGAGCTTCGAATACCAGAACAGTGGCATCAAGTCTGGTTCCAATTCACGAACGCCTTGCAGGCTGCGCATGTTCAAATTCTGGACTGGGAGGATGAGCTTATCTGGTCTCTGTCCCCCCATGGGAGATACACCCCAAAAATGGGCTATCCATATATATTCGCAGATCATGAGCCTGAAAATTTCTTATGGTGGTGGCGCCCATTATGGAAGCTCAAAGCCCCTGCAAAATCCAAGTTGTTCATGTGGTGCCTATTGGAAAACAAAATCCCAACAGGCAATAATCTGAGGCACAGAGCTTTTCAAGGTCCGACATGGTGTTTTTGTGCAGTAGTGAAGAAACGGTGGATCATTTATTTCTTCACTATCGTTCCGCCTCACAAGTATGGAACCTGGTATATCAATCATTGGCATTAAATATTAGATGGCACGGAATTCTCTTTATGAAGCATGGGAATCCTGGTGGGAGGCGGCTCACCCTATTAAGCTCAGAAATCTCCCTCTCCTGATATGCTGGGGAATCTGGTTAGGCTGGAACCATGTTATATTTTGGGAGTCTCACAAGACCTGGGCCACTATTGGCTCTCAATCGATAGCCATTTATCACATGATCCCGGAGGATGAACAAAGGCAGAAGACTTGAAATATTAGCTCTGAACCCATTGACAAATCTTATCCGTGGGCATACTTTGATGGTTCTGCTCAACATGATAGTTGTGTTGGAGGTGTTGTCCTATTTCTTAGTGAGGGCCACTCTTTCAAAATGAAAATGGGTCTTGGTAGGGGTACAAATAACTATGCTGAGCTTAACAACCTTAGACTTCTGCTCCTTTTTTCACTTGAGAAAGGTTGCCGACAACTTCAAATTTTTGGTGATTCCAAAATTATCATAAACTAGTTCAATCAGCAGTCAAATTGTCACGTACACACACTCAGAAATCTATTAGAAGAGGTATTATCATTAAAATCACAATTTGATTTAGTGACTTGTTGTCATATCTACAGGGAGAGAAATCAAATTTCCGATGGCTTATCCAAAGAAGCAGCGCAACAAATATTTGGTACTTGGCTGATCTCTGAGCAGAATGGACAAGACTTCTATCAATACTTCCACAGACCATTCATTGAGAATCATCCTCAGGAGGCAGTATCTTCTTCTGGCATAGCAGCATATTATGGAAGTTTTTTGTACAATTTTGTTTTATAGCTGAAACTATGACGATGTTTCGGATGTAGCTTTCATTTTTTGACTCTGTATAACCTGTTTTCGGACTGATACCAGAGACTTCATATTTATATTTTATGATGTGGTGACAATGGAGTGATCATCAATGATCACCTTTTTGATATATGCTTATTTAGAGCATATACAGTGTTGATTTTTAATGTACCTTGGACAAGTGGTTTCCCATGGGTTAGTCGTTACCTAGGGAAAAGTGTCCAAAATAATTTTTCCCTAAGTGTGACTTTATAAAGTGAAAGTGACTTTATAAGTGGTAAGTCAATGTTAAATTATAAAGTGAAAAGTGACTTTAGACATAAAGTACAATGTGGGTACTTTATTTAATGGGTGAGTTAAAAAATAAAAAGTGAGAATTAAATGCACATTTATTCTCATGCCTTGATCTAAATGAATCTGAGCCATTACATCTTAGGGTTGCCCAAAACTAATTTAGGGAAACAAAAAGGGGAAAAGAAAAGAGAGACTGCGTTCATTTTTTATGAGGAAATTGGAGAAAGGAGGCTGACCGCTGGAGAAAAGTTCTGAAGGAGAAATTTGTTGCAGCAAGCTGAAGGAGTGATTTCTAGGCAAAGCTGCACATGGAAATCAAGGCATAGAAGACAACAGAAGGTACAGTACGAACAGCATTGAATGTTGTCAGTGGCACGCCGTTCGAGAGAAGTTTTTGAAAAATTAAAGGTTTATGTTGAGCAGTTGCATATGTGTTACGAATATAAATTATATGAAAGTAAATAAATATAATTACATGTAAATAATAAATAATCAAAATAATGATTATCTTAAATAGTCATTAGTCAAGTCAAAAGGCATGTCTTCCCATTCATGAAAGGACACATGCCTAGGTATATAAGCAGGGCCTCATTGTAACATTCAACATCTTGTACATTTCATATATATTAATAAAATATTACTTACAAATACATTTGTATATTTTACATTTAAAGTCAACAAGCTATAAGTCTTGTTGCTTCAGTGGTATCAGAGCCATGCGAGTCTTCGAACGTTATCCACAGCACAATATGTCGTTAAGTTTTCGCCCTGAATTCATTGAGAAATTTAGTAAAATTCAATAAGTATTTTAGCAATTAGAAAAATCATGTGCAGAAGTTACAGCGTGTCTAAATAAAAGTATGCAAAAATCCATAATAAGGAAGATGATAGTAATGGTGGTGACAAGGACAAGCTGGAGAAGCCAAACAATGTAGCAATTGACATCTCGAAGGGCCAAACCCTATTGTTTTTATTTTTAAGAGTTGAAGGCTCTGGTAACTGCGTCTTAGATCTTGGGTTATAGATTCTCTGCACATATTTTTCCGGTAAAATAAGCACAACTCCAAGACACAAATTGTTTGGCTCGAACTTGTTTTCCTCATGGCATTTACCATACAATGCCAATCAAGTAAAAGACAGGTTCATGCATTGCATAAAAGACAGGTTGAAGGTTTCAATCCCGCCACGTCCTGTGAAACATAGGACCAAAAACAATAAAGATGTGTTGCTCCAGACTTGTGCCCCTGCGTCCAACATCGTTGTGTTTCTCTGTCCATCGTATCGTTCAAACCTTGCACTCTGGTCAACACATGTGCCCTCGCGTCCAACATCGTTGTGTTTCTTTGTCCACTATATCCACCGTATCATTCAAAACCCGCACTCTAGTCAACACTTAATTCATGGACGTAAACATGGTCAACTACCATATTTCCCCAAGTCGCAACCTTTGGCTAAAATCCACATACAATCACGTTGGTTGATTATCGATTTATAGATATATAAATTATATAATAATTATAATTATATAATAGTTATATAATTTATAATTTTAACTAAAAGGTTACAAATATGTAACTTACAAAATAATAATAATAAAATATAAAGACTTTGAAAGTGGATATTAGAAACGAAAAGATAATATACATATATATAACCCTAAGTTCAAGACAGTGTTACCAACTAATTATGGCTACCAGTGACATCGAGTTACAAAACGCAAGATGAAGAAAATTGTCAGGAATATAGCTTTGAGGACAAAGCCTTTGAAGGAATATAAATTATATAAAATTAAATAAATATAATTAAATGTAAATAAGAAATAATCAAAATAATGATTATCTTAAATAGTCATTAGTCAAGTAAAAAGGCATGTCTAAAAGACATGCCCATTCATGAAAGGACACCTGCTTAGGTATATAAGCAGGGCCTCATTGTAAACATTCAACATCTTGTACATTTCATATATATTAAATTTTAATAAAATATTACTTACAAATTCATTTGTGTATTTTACACTTAAAGTCAACAAGCTATAAGTCTTGTTGCTTCAATATGCTTCCTTATATAGAAAAAGTGAGAGCTCTGGGAGACTCTTCTAAATGAAAAACGGCTAGTTCCATGAAGGTGCACAAATTTGACTTGATCTTGGCTAATTAAATGCTTGATCCATGTCAAAATAATCTCCACCATTCACTGCTTGAGAAAAAATTTGAATTCCTTGATGATGATGCTTTTTTCCTCGGTCCAAGAAATATTTTTTCTGACCTTTTCTCCTCGAAAATTCCCCATTCACTTAACCAACTTGGACCATAAATTCAATTTTCATTAAAAAAATGACTTTTCTAGGAATTAATTCCTTCTGGAACAAAAATATTTTCTTGAATTTTTGTTTGCCTAATTTGTGGAGATTCCCTTCTTGAAAAGTGCACCTTCCCTTTTTTAATATTTTTCACTTGGAGAGAATTTATCTCTCTTGTTTTAATTTTCTGACCAATTTTCAGCTAATTATTTAGCCATTTTTTTGTCGGAAGAAGAAAATAAAAATATTTTGAGGGGATAAACATAATTTCAACCCTCAAAAGGTGTCTAAACACAAAGTTGAGGTTTAGAGGTTCTAATTATGAGTACTCTACCCCCTTCAACTTTTACAAACATTTGATATTACAATTTACATCCAAATTATTAAATTTCCGACCAGTTGGAAAATTTAATAATTAAAAGTAGACACGTAACTCAACCAAATACTGCGAGACTCAAGACATGATTTAGTATGATAATTATACATAGACTCGATACACTAGGACTCACTTAAAACATCACTATCGAATCCCACCCTAGCTTTGGGGGTATATGTGGGAGAAAAACTCTATTAATTATTTCGTGTACAAAATAATTAACGAGGTTAAAAAACTCCCTAGGATGAAACTCATTAGCAAAAATTCTTAAGCTTACCTATGTGTTTTACATGGCTTATAAACATACTAGAATCATTTTTACAATGGCCCACCGAGCTGCAGAATTTGGAATTACAACTCTGATAAACTGATGAATGGTGACAATGAATTTTGGATATCTGATTGCTTGAACATGATGGAACTCCTTTGCAAAAATGTGTATTACTATAGGGTAGTTGACACGAAGTGGTCAACAATGCCCATACCAAACGAGCCTTGGTTGTCATACTCAGCATTCAATTTGCCTTTACCTAGGTGTTTTACATGGCTTATAAACATACTAGAATCATTTTTACAATGGCCCACCGAGCTGCAGAATTTGGAATTACAACTATGATAAACTGATGAATGGTGACAGTGAATTTTGGATATCTGATTGCTTGAACATGATGGAACTCCTTTGCAAAAATGTGCATTACTATAGGGTAGTTGACACGAAGTGGTCAACAATGCCCATACCAAACGAGCCTTGGTTGTCATACTCAGCATTCAGTTTGCCTCGCAAAAACATTGTGGCTCCTCGTCGTTGTTTGCAGCAGCTCCTTGTTTGGTCGGACAAGGGTGTTGTCACAATGAGCCATCACCTTCCCTCAACCTCATTCCATTCACCAAAACCTGTCAAGGGAGACATTCGACAAGGAAATGATGAGCTATGTTATGCAATTGCAAGGGAATCATGCCTCTAGTGCTCATTTGGTCATTGCAATCAGTTATGGTGCCACTTCCGAGCCTGCTATGGTTTTCTTAGCATTGGAATGTCTGCATCGTTGTCAATTTCGCTCTCAGACACCACAAGCCTCCCTTGATCGTTGGTTGGTTCTAGCACCTCCTTTGGCCCCCCCATTTCACTATTTTGTTGCAGCCCTCTCTGCGACTTCTTTGTTTTATCACAATCTGGAGGTTCTAATTATCTGGACTCCTTTTAAGGTATGGCCAAATTCCAACTTTCATTCTCAGTATTCGGCCCAATTCATGGTGAAAGGTTTGGGTTTGAGCAGTTTTGAAGTGTCAGGCAGTCTCATGGTGGTTGAATTGGCCTCCGCCTTTGATCATTCCTCATTCTATAAGGTTAGCCATACTCCATCAAAATATCACTGAACAACAAAATTAGCCTCTGTCGCATACTATCCACTGCTCAAAAGCCATCGTGGATCACAGTCCATGGCGAGTCACTCAATTATTTTTCATCTAGCATCTGCATGGGGCCAGGCTTGCCACCAACTACATGGGGAGGCTTGACATTCAATGATATGAAGAATTTACATTTCGCAAGGTCTTGTCCACCAAGAGTCCAGGGTCTCTTCTCGTTGGACATGGTCAATGGTTAGCAACATTTCCGGGATTAATGGCTTATGGCACCTCATAGCTTCTCAATGACTTTAGTTCACAGTTCATTATATCATCGAGCAAGGTGCTTTGATAACAACCCTTCGACTAGTTGACGACTCACGGCTTCTTCATGGACCACGTCGCATGCCACTTCATTGATTGATTGCGAGCAGCGCCACGTGAGTCCAGAGTCGGTGCTCCCTCTCGAGGCTGGTACACTATCAATCCCTGGTCATTTTGTCATTTTAAATGTCTCTCCCTTTTTGCTTTCATGTTGCTAGCTCTTTGAAACAGAGCCTACAATTTTGTCATAGTTGGCATAACAGCCTGGAAATTAGGCAATCTTTTGTTTTGTTGGATATGCTTGTTAGGAAAAACATATGTAATCTAAAGCAGCTCAATTTGTGTTATCGGGTCGGTTTCCCATCCGGGCGGCCCATAACACAGAGATACTTTATGTATCACTTTGAATCAGTAATATAAAGCCAAGCCGTAAACAAAAAATATATATCTCCCCTATGCTAGGCTATAGAGCGCCTCTTGTCGCAAACAATAATTAATATAAAATGAATATAAAAATTATGCAAGCTTATAAGTACCTTACACAGTCCTAGAAAGCAATTATTGTCAAGTCATACATATTATAGGAACACCTTTTGTTATTTTGTTTCAGATTCTTAGACACAATTACCCTGTACAATGAGGTAAAAACTCATGATGACTATTTTTGTGAAGAATACACAAGATGTTCCCCTAGACACTAATCTGACACTTTACTTCTCTAAATCATGTACCATCATAGGTTGCGACAACAAAAGCCCATGCATTCTGCAAATTCCCTAAAGCTTCATATAGTAAGAAAGGTATGGTTTGGCCGATCATTTATTGCAGGGACAACTACAGATTTTGTGCCATAACCTACTTGTAAGGAGATACCTCTCCATTTTGCTTATGGTGATACTTCTCAAAAAAGTACTCTGCATTGGCAGCAATTTCTTGTAGAATCATGATAAAATGGTCTAATTTCAGAATCTTGCTTTTCATCTATAATAGTCAAACTGTTACTTTCCTCTAGGAACTCGCTTGAGCTTGTTTTGATCCCTTAATTTATTGTTGGTCATTTCTTCTTGCTTCTCTACTATAATTGTGTTTCCTCATTTCCATTAGTGATGAAATCATTCTCTGATCAATTTCTTTTGAATATTTCCTTTCACTTTACTCCACAACTTTTTCTTCAGTGATGTTTTCCTTAGCCTTCCTCTTGAATTTCAGTGGCAAACATATCCAAAGAAGATGCTTTCATGATCAACACGTAGTTGTAAAAATAAACTTCTTTTTGAATTTTATGTAAAATTTCATTAACTTCTAAATACATTTTTTCTAGGCATGATCAAACTCCTCTACATAAAAAGATAAAATTTCGTCATTTTATTTGAGGTGTTGATGCATATTTTGTTAAAATTGGCAACTAGGGCCAAACTCCATGTGGGTCATCTTATTTATGGCAGCTGAAATTTTTCCTTGATTCCTCTCGTCAAGAGGTGTAGGATTGATCTAACGATCATCCGATTCCGACATGTATTTATGGAGATATGAATTTATTTGTATATACTTCACAATTTGTCAAGGTCGGCCAGCAAGATAAAGTGCGTGGCACACCCCCAGCTTTACCTCAACGTTGCATATAAAGCAAGGAGACATTGTGCCTCATTTCATTATCATCTCAACACTCATATTCCCTCTCCTCATCTCATTGGGCCAGGGAAGGAGCAGCTTCTCTCACGCGTGCAAGAGGAAGGACGCATTTTCTATTTAGGGCAGCATTGACTCCCTGGGCAGCATTGACCAAGTGTTGGGCTGCTAAATGAAGCGTTAGCCAAGGGCTGACCTGCGCATGTTGTTTGGGTGTTGCATTGACCAAAGTGTTGACCAGCATTGACTGGTTAGGGCTAACCGCAGACTGTTGATCTTTGACTGTTGTTTTGACCGTTAACCAAGGGTTGTTTTGGGCTACCGAAGTTCGTTGTTGAAGACCGAGTTCTTCAAGGTTGACTAGAGGTCAATCCGGGGCTATTTGACTAGATTTGACTTTGCTGATTTAGGGTTTGCTTCTGCTGTGATAAAAGTACAGATTTATGAATTTGTACTATTTCTCTCTGCTGAATTATTGAAGATTAAAGAAGAATTGATCAAAGGGTTTCCCCGCATTGGGGTTTGTCCCTGGCTAGCAGCCACATCTTGTATCTCTTGTCTTGGCTTGTTTTCTGTCAATCTATTAATGTTCTATCAGCATTTTAATTTTTACTTTATGTTTATGTGATTTCTAAACAATGGCTAATAAGAAGAAATCGAAGTAAACTACACTAAGCATAAAACATACCATAGATTACATGGTATCAGAGCTGAGATGAAGACAAAGCCCAAGCAAGTGCAAGAGCAATCACTGAAGGTTGTTGAAGCAATCTCAAAGACTTCATGGGGTCCTCATCACACTTCCCTGCTAAAGACAAGCTCCATGAGAAGTCTGACTATCACGAATGGAAGATGTCTCTCGATCTGACATTAGAAGAGCAGGAAGTGTTGGACCATGTGAGAGGCAGAATCGTTGAGCCTCCATCAAATGCATCTGTTGCTGCTAGGAACAAGTGGACCAGGGGAGAAGTCAAAGCAAAGAAGATCATCTGGGACTCTATCGACAAACGCCTGGTGGCCTATGTTTCCAAGCTAACCACCTCCAAGGAAATCTACGATAGACTGGTAAGCTTATTTAAAGTTAATGATGCAAATCAAGTTTTGTTCCTTAGAAATAAGCTGAAGGAAATTAAGAAGGGCAAAGATGAGAGTATGCAAGCATACTTCTTAAGGATCACCGAGATCAAGAATGATCTCCTATCGATTGGGGAAGTCGTTCCTGACAGGGAACTGACCATCACAACTCTCGGAGGGCTCCCATCTGAATGGTATATATTCAGAACCACTCTTCTCAACAATAATGTAATCCCAGGATTTGAGGAACTGATGGCGAGATGCATTCAAGAAGAAACAAGGATGGAAGAGCAAGAAATGCCTGCACTTAGAGGCAATCCCACTGCATTCTCCTCTCATGCTAAAAGGAGAAATAATTCCGGGGCAAGATCTAAGGGAAAGGTTGGACCGAAAGGTGGAAGGAAAGGTAGATGTTACATTTGCAACAAAATTGGCCACTATGCGAGGGAGTGCCCTGATAGAAAGGACACATCTCATGACAATGATCAAAATCACTCCCGAGGCAATTCCAACAACAATCAAAGGAAGGGCAGGTTCAATGGCAAAGGAAAAAGGAATGACAGAAATCAGGGAAATGGTCAACCCTCCAAGAAGGCAAGAAACTCCAAGTATGAATCTAACGTTGTTAACAATAAGCAAGATAAATATTATCTACCAACGGCCCTCTCTACTATTGCTCCCCCAGACTCGCTAGGAAATTGGCTTATTGATAGTGGTGCCTCAAGGCACTTCACTGGTTACAAAGAAGCTCTCTCTAATCTAATAGAGAAGGAGACCAACCTGGAAATTGTTCTTGGGGACAACTCCAAATATCCTGTAAAAGGCATAGGGAATGTCTCTCTACAATTGAATCAGGGTAATACAATTCATTTGCAAGAAGTCCTATATGTACCTGATCTCAAAAAGAACCTGGTGTCCCTTTTGGCAATGGAAGACAAAGGCTACAAGGTGGCCTTCATCGATGGCAAGGTACGTGTATGGAAAAATAATTTCAAAGATGCTTTCACTCTTGGGTTTAGGGTTGACTCTTTATATCATGTCGGAGGAAGTCCGTTGGGTGTCATGACTTGTGACACATCTCTTCAGTCCGAACTATGGCACCGGAGGTTTGCCCACCTTCATTATAAAGCTCTACCAGATGTGAGACAAATGGTGACCGGGATGCCCGAGTTCAAATTAGAGCAAGAAGGTGTATGTCCTGGATGTGCCGAAGGAAAGCTCAAAAGGGGACCATTCCCCTCAAGCCATAGCAAGACCTCTGATATATTGCAATTGGTTCACTCTGACATATCTGGTATGATGCCTGTGAATTCCTTGGGAGGATATTTATATTACCTCACTTTTACTGATGATTATTCTCGCAAGACTTGGATATACTTCTTGAAAAAGAAGGATGAAGTGTTCTCCTGGTTTCGTCACTTCAAAGCCTTGATCGAGAATCAAACCGAAAAGAAGATCAAAATCTTAAGGACTAATAATGGGACTGAGTATGAATCCAATGAGTTCCATGACTTTTGCAAAGAGGTTGACATTAAGAGGGAGACTACAACACCATATAATCCTAAGCAGAATGGTGTGGCGGAAAGGAAGAATCGTACGACTATGGAAGTTGTCCGTGCTATGCTCCATGATCAAAGGCTTCCAAAGTTTCTATGGGCCGAAGCTGTGATTACTGTTGTATATGTGCAAAACCGATGCCCTCATCAAGCATTGGGTTCCAAGGCTCCCGAAGAAATGTTCACTGGTAAGAAACCTGATGTATCTCATTTTAGAATTTTTGGAAGTCATGTATATTTTCATGTGCTGAAAGAGAAAAGGAATAAATTGGGTGCACCCGAAAAGAAAGGAATCTTCGTGGGCTATAGCGGAAATACTAAGGGCTATAGAATCTATGTGGTTGATCAAAGGGATGTCGAGATTAGCCATGATGTCACCTTTGACAAAGATATGGCTCTTAGCAAATTTGACAATCTTCCTATACTGAGGAAAACTGGAGAAGTTTTCACCAGGAAACCAGAGGAAAACGAAGATGAGACGATGCTCAATGTAGAAGAACCTATGGATCCTATTGATCCCCCTCCACAAGAACCTTCCTCTTCTAGGAAGAGGCCTTCATGGCTCAGGGGGACACTAGATGATGCTGAAGGACACATTGCACCCAAAGGGACTTTCCGTGAAAGTAAGAAGCTGGCCGGGTATGAGGGATACTTAACCATCATGAGCACGATCATTCAAAATGAACCTTCATCGTTCGCAGACGTTGTCAAGCATCAAGTATGGAAGGATGCTATGACTGAGGAATATGAGTCCATCGTGAACAACGATGTCTGGGATGTGGTCCCCAGACCCCAGGACAAAGCAGTTGTCACTTCGAAATGGCTTTACAAGATAAAGCATGCAGCTGACGGAAGTACTGAACAGTACAAGGCTCGTTTTGTCGCTCGTGGCTTCTCTCAGAAGGAAGGTATAGACTATGACGAGATATTTGCTCCTGTTGCCCGATATACCACCATCTACTCGATCATAGCCCTTGCTACTTCACAAGGACGGAACCTACATCAGATGGATGTCAAGACCGCGTTCTTGCATGGTTCGATCAAAGAGGAAGTCTATGTGGAACAACCCGAAGGATTTGAGATTCATGATCGGGAATCTCACGTGTGCAGGTTGAAGAAATCCCTCTATGGGCTGAAGCAAGCACCCCGAGCGTGGTATGAGAGGATCGATAGCTACTTGATGAAGTTGGGATTCACTAGGAGTGAAGCCGACCCTAACCTTTACTTTAAGGTTGAAGATGACAAACCTCTCATACTGGTGTTGTACGTTGACAACCTCTTTCTGACAGGTGCAGACCCTCTCATTCACAAATGTAAGAGGGAGTTGGCTTCTGAGTTTGAGATGAAGGACCTGGGACTGATGCACTATTTCCTAGGACTAGAAATCTGGTAGAAGCCAAGGGAGATTTTCCTTTCTCAAGGAAAATATGTGGTGAAGATATTGGAGAGATTCGTATGGTGGACTGCAAGCCCGTGACTACCCCGATGGAGTTTGACTTCAATAAGTTAAGTGGTAGTGCTGCCGGACTTGTTCTACAAAATGCTACCGAGTATCGTCAACTCATCGGAGCATTGATGTTCTCGGTGAACTCTTGTCCGGATATATGTTTTGCAGTCAACACGTTGAGTCAATATATGGTTGAGCCTCACCACACACATTGGATTGGTGCCAAGAATCTGTTGAAATACCTTCATGGCACAATCACTCATGGGTTGAGATACACTGTCGGAGATGTCAGACTACATGGATATACTGATGTTGATTGGGCAGGCAGTGTGTTGGACCGAAAGAGCACTTCCGGGTGTTGTTTCTCTTTGGGATCTGCCTCGATATCCTGGATGAGCAGGAAGCAGAAGTCGGTAGATTTGAGCATCGCTAAGGCAGAGTACATTGCTGTGAGTATGGCCTCTTGTGAGGCGGTCGAGTTGCGAAATCTCTTCAGTGAGTTGTTTGGATTTACATTGGATACTACCGTGATCATGTGTGACAACCAGAGCAGGATTCATTTATCAGAGAATCTCGTATTTCATGATCGCTCCAAGCATATCGATATCAAGTACCACTATATCTAGGATATGGTGCGGAGGGTAGCAATAAGGTTCCAACCTCTGAAACCGGATTCATTGAAATAGGCTGACATGTCCCGAATCTAGCGAATCAGACACAATTCGTGCCAATTCGTGTCCGAAAATCGGGACACATCGTGTCTGATTGGGACACGATCGAATCTGAATCGTGTCCCAATTGGACACATCTTGTCCCGATTTCTGGACACGAATCCGGAAAAAGTGACCCGCGTGGCCTAAAAAAGGTGACTTTGGTGTTCTTATTTATCATTTTCTCTTCTCTTTTGCAATAGGCTTTGTGGGTTTGCTGTGATGGTTTTGGAGCAAGGAGCAAAGGGTATTTCTGCATCTAGTGTGCACATATTTTGTGCAACTTCCTAATGCGCCATTTAGTTAGCAATAACACTCATTTGTTCATTACAGTGTAAACTTCTTTTTTCCCATTCAACTTTATGGGTTCCTCTACCAATTTCTAACTTTTTTGGTTTGAGCTTATCCTAATCTTCATAACGAATTACTTTGTTCTCAGGGTATTGTCATTTTAAAAATGTTCTTAGGTCTTGTGTTCTTCTAATTGTTGTTTTAGCCTCAAGACCTCTGTGGTCAAGGTTTGACATGGCTTTGCCCTTCCTCTTTGGTTTTTAAGAAGGAAACACATATGTAATGTACCATTGTCAATTAAATTGCAAGAACCTAGTTTGCAGTGACTGAAATGATTTTTATTGTTAATTATTTCATTGCTTTGAACAGTTTCATGTAATGAAACATTTACTATTACAGTTGACAGTATAAGTGTCATGTTGAAGCATTCAGGTATAATTTTAGAGTTTTGCATATTAAACACTTCAGAAGTAGGTTATTTGCAATTAAGAAAACTACAGTTGTCAGTGTCTTTATCTTACTATCTTGTCTTTCTCCTATTGGATCATTGATGAATTGAATATGTATTATGAATTTAGAATTTATCATTTATCATTTATGTGACATGTCACAAATTACAATTGTATTTGAATTTTGTATGTACTATGCATGCTATAATGTTACTAACTTACTTTGTAAACAGTGAAACTTACATTTAGATAAAGATCTATGTTTTAAATCAACGAATTTGTATCATGAATGGGAATTTGTGTAAGAAATATCTAATTTTTAATATATATATATATATATATATATTTTAAAAAATAATATATAGCGTGTCCGAATGTGTCTTATTCTGAGGGGTCAACGTGTCTGAATCTAACACTCAAATCCTCGTATCCGACGAATCCTAAATCCACGTGTCAAGTTACTTAGGCTCCAACATATCGATACAGATGAGCAGGTCGCCGACATTCTAACAAAGCCTCTAGGAAAGGTCAAATTCTTGACTTTCCGAGAACAACTTGGTGTCGTTGAGAGACCCACTTATGAGGGTCGTGTATGATGCATACATTGAGCTCTGGGAGCTCCGGGGAGCTTGGGGTACTTCTTGGAGCGACACGCGACCACAGGGCGACTCACCCTCCCCTAGTGGTGCACTATGTACAGGGTGAAGGGTTCTACCTTCCCCTGTGATGTTGGAATTTCTAAGTCTAACTCGTTAGAAACCCTTCATGTACTTTCTCATTTATTCCTACCTACTTGTTCTGTTAATTAACAAGTTATTTACCATGTAAATACTGGAAATAAATACCAAGTACATGCTCAACACATTACAGATCATCAACTGAAGGAAACAAAACAAGCACACAAGTAACACCGATGTTTTTTACCAATGTCCCCGGAAAAACCCAATGTGGGAAAATTGGTGCAGCTACCTGAGGGTTTTATTATTATGCAATTTCTGAATACAATCTGGGAGCCAAAACCAGCTCACCCAACAGAGAATAATCTCCGCAATAGTAAGTCTCCTTCGAAGACAGATGCTCTGGATTCTGCCCTCTGCGTCACCTTTCCCGGCTGTTCCGACAGTTTCGATTGTTCCATGTTGTTCCGGCAGTTTCGGTTGTTCCCGGCAGTTCCAGCTTTTGCCCTCTGCGTCAGCTTTCCCGGCCGCTACGCTGATCCTCCTAACACTATCTCTACCTCTCTGCATCTGTATTCACTGCCCCTCAACTGCAACTCTTGATCACTCTCTCAACTTTCTCAGAAAACCCAACAAGTGACCCTCAAACCTCCTCTTATACTTTTCTCATTGACAGATCAACGGCCGAGATTAAGTCCCTAATCAACGGCTAAGATTAGATATGGTTTGATCCATGACTTTTGGACCATTCTAACACAATTTTATATTAATTCACATTAATATTTTATTTTCCATAAGTTTAAACTTAGGGACTCCATTATAAATATTAATTATTTTAATATCTCCAAAACCAATGTTACCAGACTCGGAATCGGCAATAAATCGGCGAGGCAAAAGAGCGAAGAGTTTTAATCGGATCGGGAAAAAATCGGCAAAAAATCGAGAATACTTATGAAAAATAGTTCCAGCAATTTTTCTGAGATCTTATGAAAAATACTTATGATAGTATTGGCCTATAGTATTGTAACAAAATATATTTACACATTAAAAATCTCTATAATAAAGTAAAACTGAAACTCCATGATTAAAAATTTTGTTGTAATTTTTTAATTTTAACCCATATAGATATATAATAAAATAAGTTAGAGTTATCCTAGATTAATGGTTATCTTTACTAACTATTTCATTTGATTTGTATGATTGACGCTAGTGATTTGACCTTAAAAACAATAAATTAAATAAAGTAAAAGCTAGTATCTTCTATGTGACAAAAGCTCACACAAGTTGCTGTTAAGACGGGACAACCTGGCCAACTTGCATTTACAAACTCTCGCTTGACCCAATTTTGAGAGGTTTACAAAGACGACACAGATAACGCTGACGAGAACCCGACAAAGCAGTGACACAATGCCTTCCGTTCAAACCTAAATAAATATACGTTAAATGTGTAACAATACAACCAGAGATATCTAGCAGAACTGGGTGTAGCTATAGCAATGCAATTTCATCATCGTCAATCAAAATATCTAGCGTGGAGCGTGATCATCGATCGAATATTTAGCGGAATCTCGCGGCTTCTACGATGGTTGATTCTATAACCTATTTCGTTAATTCTGCATCGACATTCATTGAACACAGATTCACAAACAAATCGAATCAACGAGTGAGGCAGCCATATCCCAAAAGGCTTCGAATTCTTCTGTACCATGGGTGCTAAGTGCAGTTCTAGTTGCTTCGGGTCTGCCATGGAAGCCGAGGCGAGCGAAATGGGATGTAAGTCGGAATCTGTGTGGTCGAGGTTCAAAGGGCGTTTAAAACAGAAAAACGAAAACCAGTCTTCCAAGCCAGTCGCTTTTTCAAATTACGCTGTCCAGATTTCTCCTGTTTGCCTTATCAGCGGGAAATCGAATGCTTTGGTGAATATTGTGTCGATTTCTCGAGACGGAGAATTCGTTCCTGTAATTCTGTCACCAGTTGGGAAAGCAATGTCCAATGAGAGGCAGCCCACCAAGCAGAAGACTCAATTGAGATTCGATGTAGCAGAGATTGAGGCCAAGTCACGGGATCCCAATATTTCAGTGAAGTCAAGCAATGGACCGAAGGTTTCACAAGACCGTCTCCAAAGAAGTCATACAAAAGATACCAAAATGCCGGTAATCGAGCAGACGAAAGCACAAGATCGGATCCTGCACAAAAAGGAAGTAGCAGACTCGATTCTGGAATCTCGCGGCTTCTACGATAAGTTTCCAATTTCGTTACAGTTATACAGATGATGAGAAATGGTAAAGAGCAGCCGCTAACTCAATCTGCTCCTGCTGCTTTCCACGACCATTGCAACCTGGAGAAAAAAGAAAACGCGGAATCGGCAAAATCAAAATAATCGTCGTACTCGCGAGTACGCGGATTTGACTCGCCGAGATTCGACTCGGATCTTTTCACCGCCGACCCGAGTATGACTCGCGATTAATCGCCAAAATCGGCGATTCCTGTTTCACTGTCCAAAACTGTTTAGAATCTGCCCAAACCTATCTCATGTGCCTTAGCCTCTCCACTAATTTTCGTGGCTAGAGCACATCCGATACTACCCCAAATCAACACTCCCTCTTAGCGAGGACTGTGCTCTAATAATACTCTTCACTGAGCATCACTCTGATCATCTGGCATCGGTCATTGTGTTAATGCTAGGCCTGCTGCCCAACATCCTCTGCACTGATGCACCCTATACTGCTACACATGGCCCTGCCACTGCCACTACTACATCCGTACTGCAACTCCCTCTACATCCGTGCCGCTGCCCATGGCCTTGCCACTACCACTGCTACATCTACACTGCAACCCCTCTTATCATGATGCCCATAGCACTACCACTGCTAACTGTTGCACTGCAACTCATTTACTGAGAAGTAAGTAATTGATCTCCCAACTCTGACATCTCCGTCAAGCTAGAAACACTCCTAATGCCGAAGCTCCCTCTATCACTAACAATTGCTCCCTCTCTGACCTCTGCGCTGCTGCAACAACTCCCTGCATCTCACACCATTGCCTACCGCTGCCCATGGCCTTGCCACTACCATTGCTACATCTGCACTGCAACCCCTCTTATCATGCTGCCCATAGCACTACCACTGCTAACTGTTGCACTGCAACTGAGTTACTGACAAGTAAGTAATTGATCTTCAAACTCTGACATCTTCGTCAAGCTAGAAACACTCCTGATGCTGAAGCTCCCTCTATCACTAACAATTGCTCCCTCTCTGACCTCTGCGTTGTTGCAACAACTCCCTGCATCTCACACCATTGCACACCTCTTTGTGCCATCTTGCACTAGTGCAACACTCCCGTGCCCCTCGCACTGTTGCAACCTGCTAGCCTCGCGTTGTCCTGGGAATTCTGCACTGTAGCTCTCTCTGCCGCTTCATCCGCATCCATCACTACCCACATCCACCAGTCCTGCTACTCCTCTTCGGGGTGCCCGTAACAAGGTATAATCCGAGAGGATGGGTACCTTGAGGATCCTGCCCCTGGTCGCCTGTAGTCCATCTGACTACAACTCGATGTCTCCCCACTTCCGCTCAAGTGGTGTGTGTGCACTCATGGCACATAGAACGGAAAGAATCTTGGCCTTTCAGATGACAAAGTTGGATACCTCAACCAACCTGTCCTGATCCCTCAGCCAATTCATGGCTATCTCTCTGCTCTTCTTGTCGACTCCTCCAAGTCTCTCTACTTCCCGCCTGGAAGTTCTTGGTTTGACTCCTGCTGAGTCTCTCTACTTCCCATCTGGAAGTTCTCTATTCGACTCCTTCGAGTCTCTCTACTTCATGTCTGGAAGTTCTCTTCTGGACTCCCTCTGAGTCTCGATTTCCCTCTTGGAAATCCTTCTGCCAACAGTCAAGTTGCCCCTCTCCAATTGTCTGTGCAACAGCACCACTGATCTAGATTCCTTGGCTAGAAATCTGCCTCGGCAGCAACTCCCTCCCCTTGGTCTTGCCCTATTAGGTATTGTTCTGACTACAGTACCCCACCAGCTTCACTCTACAACTTACCCACAACCTCCTATACCCCAGCAACTGAAGGATTGAGCCACTTGGCTCTGCGCAATCCCGGCACCGGCAAATCAACTCCCCCAGCCAACTGCATCAGCCCTCCTGGCCTCTGTGTGGCTCTGCGTGAGCCTGATTCTGCCTCCCTTAGCCTCTGCGTTGTCTTTCTCTGGCCCAAAATGATGACACAGTCCCTCTGCGTCACTCCTTCCTCTGTCGCCTTCTGCAAGGATCAGCTCTGTCACTCGGACAGCTGATTTCTATTATTGCTGCTCTGCTCTGCTAATGTCCTCAGTTCTCTTGTGATTTGCAACCACCCTTTGATACCATGTTGGAATTTCTAAGTCTAACTCGTTAGAAACCCTTCATGTACTTTCTGACTTATTCCTACCTACTTGTTCTATTAATTAACAAGTTATTTACCATGTAAATATTGGAAATAAATATAAGTACATGCTCAACACATTACAGATCATCCACTGAATGAAACAAAACAAGCACACAAGTGACACTGTTGTTTTTGGACCAATGTCCCCAGAAAAACCCAATGTGGGAAAATCGGTGCAACTATCTGAGGATTTTATTATTATGTAGTTTCTAAATAAAATCTGGGTGCCAAAACTAGCTCATCCAACAAAGAATAATCTCGGCAGTAGTACCTCTCCTTCAGAGACAGATGTTCCAGCTGAAACCCCGGAAGTTCCGGCTCCTGCCCTTTGCGTCAGCTTTCCCGGCTGTTGCGCTGATCCTCCCGACACTATCTTTGCCTCTCTGCTTCTGTGTTCACTGCCCCTCAGCTGCAACCCCTGATCACTCTCTCAACTTTCTCAGCAAACCCAACCCTAGAAAATCGAAATCTTGATCTCTTGGTGTGTTCTCCAAGTGACCCTCAAGCCTCCTCTTATATTTTTCTCGTTCACAGATCAACAGCGGAGATTAAGTCCCTAATCAACGACTAAGATTAGATTTGGCTTGATCCATGACTTTTGGACCATTTTAACACAGTTTTATATTTATTCACATTAATATTTTATTTTCCCCAAGTTTAGACTTAGGGACTCCGTTAAAAATATTAATTATTTTAATATCTCCCAAACTATTTAGAATCTGCCCAAACCCTTTCTAGGTATTGGAGATCTCATGTGCCTTAGCCTCTCCACCAATTTTCGTGGCTAGAGCACATCCGATGCTACCCCAAATCAACATGTGATACCCCATGGCGACTTAGGGACTGGATGATTAGTTCTCCTGTCGAGGCAACCTACCCATGCAGTCTAGGACTGATGGGAAGTACCTCTCATCTGATCAATGAGCAGGGAAATGGGGTTAGGGACCATAGTAGTACTAACGATGGATGCATCATTGCATCTATCGTACTCCCTATGCTAGGATGACCTCCATTGATCTAGGATCAGTGAGAGTGGTATGACACACACTCTAGGACTGACTTCGGGTCAATAGAGGATGGTAAGATACATCCTCGATCATTTCTTCTTCTTCATAGTTCAGCAGAGCAGAGCAATGCAGCGCAATGCATTTGATGGCAAAGATAGTACCGACGGTCAGACGGATTAGCAGATGGAGTTCTCCCTAGTTGAGAGGGAGTGTTAAAATTGGCAACTAGGCCCAAACTCCATGTGGGTCATCTTATTTATGGCAGCTAATATTTTTCCTTGATTCCTCTCGTCGAGAGGTGTAGGATTGATCTAACAATCATCCGATTTCGACATGCATTTATGGAGATATGAATTTATTTGTATATACTTGACAATTTGTCAAAGTCGGCCAGCAAGATAAAGTGTGTGGCACACCCCCAACTTTACCTCAATGTCGCATATAAAGCAAGAAGACATTGTGCCTCATTTCATCATCATCTCAACACTCATCTTCTCTCTCCTCATCTCATTTGGCCAGCGAAAGAGCAACTTCTCTCACACATGCAAGAGGAAGGACGCATTTTCTGTTTAGGGCAGTGTTGACTGATTTTAGGGCAGCGTTGACTTTTCTAGGGCTGCATTGACCAAGAGCTGGTCTGCTAAATGAAGTGTTGACCAGGGCTGACCTGTGCATGCTGTTTGGGTGCTGTGTTGACCAAAGTGTTGACCAATGTTGACTGGTTAGGGATGACCGTAGACTGCTGATCTTTGACTGCTGTTTTGACCATTGACCAAGGGCTGTTTTGGGCTGCCGAAGTTTGCTGTTGAAGACTGAGTTCTTCAAGGTTGACTAGAGGTCAATCCAGGGCTGTTTGACTAGATTTGACTTTGCTGATTTAGGGTTTGCTGCTGCTGTCATAAAATTACAGATTTCTGAATTTGTACTATTTCTCTCTGCTGAACTATTGAAGATTAAAGAAGAATTGATCAAAGGGTTTCCCCGCATTGGGGTTTGTCCCTGGCTAGCTGCCACATCTTGTGTCTCTTGTCTTGGCTTGTTTTCTGTCGATCTATTAATGTTCTATCAGCATTTTACTTTATGTTTATGTGATTGCTAAACAGTGGCTAATAAGAAGAAATCGAAGTAAACTGCACTAAGCATAGAACATACCATAAATTAACATATTTGTTTCATTATCTTCTGCTCAAAATCATCAGCATATAAATAACTTTCATTTGATTATGTATGGTAAGAATTCGCAGAAATTTGTTGCCCTTCTAAAATGATATGACTCTCAAGAAACTGCCAGTTGTAATTTCATTATGCTTACTTCCATGCTCCTCAGGCAGTTCTACAATCTTGAATCTAAAAAAATATGGCAGCAGTCAATTACAATATCAGTAACATATACAGGATCTCTCCCCCCATCAAAATGTCCTCACCCTGTAAACCCCCATAGCCTTCCAACATGCTCTCAGCTCCCCCCTTTGAATCACACATCCTCACTTCACAGTGGCCACCCGTCCTGTCTCCTCTCCCCCAGCCATACCGTAACTCTTCCACAACTCAACATCCCTATCCTCGCTTAGTCCCAACCACCCCTCCCTTCTTCATCTTCCCCACCTTCTCCTTTCTATCCATCCCACGCTTCTTCCCCCATCTCTACCTTATCCACCACACAGTACCCTTCCTGTTTTCTACCTGCCTACCACCTCCCTGTCAGCTCTTCCTTCAGCCCCAAGCTCAGCCTCCACCTCAGTGACCTCCCCATCATCTCTCACTCCCTCCTCTACCACAGTGACTCCTTCTGCCCCGTCTCCTTCCCTTCCCCTTGCCAGATACATTTCTCTCAGAACAATACACAGCAACCTACAGCACATTAGAAAATGGGTTTCACATTTTTCATTCACAAGCAGACAGAAAGGAAGAGGTACTGTACAAAGCAATCCATTGGACAAAGAAGTGGAATGCAATCCCCATTCTTCCATGGGAATCTTAGACAGGGCAATTCATCACAAGGCCATACTGGCCAGATTGGAGAAGCTGGAGACTGAAAATAGTCTACTCCATTTCTCAATCCATGAACTCACAGAGAGAATTGTGAAAGTTGAGTTGGACAACCACAATATCGAGCAGCTGGTAACAGAAATGAATTGTCTAGAAAATTTTCATCATTAAAACACACACAATACAAATGGAAAATTCTAACCTCAAAAACCTACAAGAATAAATAAGACCCCAACAGGCCATGATCAAGTAGGAAACAGAGCTTCAGCTGAAGTGGTTCAAAAGAAAGAGAAACTTCCCATGCTTGTCAAAGTTGAAAAAGCGATCCAGGCCCAAATCACTGAGGAGCATCTCTGACAAAACAAGGAACTTAACCTTATGGTGCAGGAACTCCTGGTGCTACAACTTTGGATCCGATGGCCATACACACTTCGTTTCTTAATGGTACCCTCAACCTGAAAGATAACCTAAGAAAGCATGGGTCAAGGGGGCCAAGACCAGCTCAACACTTTTCATCCAATTTGAAACTTTTAGGGAAACCACCGTAAAGCTCTCTAGTCAAACAAACGGCTCTCCTCCCCCACTACCCGAGGGTAGTCCCACCCTCGTTCCAAATGATGGATCCTTAGATGAATGGGAGCCTTGTTTGCCATTTCCATTGCCTACTAGAAATGCAATGGGGTTTTTTGGACATCTCTTGGCACACTTTATGACATGGTCAGTTACCATGACCTATTTCTAATAGACAAATGTGAGCCCACAAAAACACCAACCCAGATATATGGATATCACTGGGCTTGGTCTTACCAAAATGAGACATTCTCCACAGCATTAACATATATGTTGACATTGTGTGCCACAATTATGATTGACTCCCATGCATTGTTGGTTTGATGAGGAACACAAACTATTCCATATAAACCTCTATTTCTAGTTCACAAATGACCCTTTATCTTACCCCCACCTTCAAAAAACTTATGGCACCTCCACCTAATTAGAAAACCTTTCCTCTCCTCAAGGAGATATAAAATCCTTTTGGCACACCTTTTTCCCTCGACACAATGCCCTCCCCACAGATTTAAATCTTCTATCCATGTTTGCTCACACAACCTCCCTCCATGAAATAGCCCAGCAAACCCCCACTGGTATCAACTTCCCCCGCTATTGCCATCTCTTCTCAAAGGGAGGCATCAAGAACATAATTAGGGCTATCAGCACCAACATAAACAACTAATGGAATATCATGCTTGGGCATAATTTTTCAAAATTTGCTATGGCTTTCAAATGAGTTGGAGAGTCTAAACCTCAGAGCCAAAGGGTAGGTTGGCATCCACCCAATGTACTAGATGACCAATCACACCTTCATACTCAAGGTCATTATGGGGAAGCTCATCATCATGCTTCAAAAGTTTTTTGTTGCTCTGTAAGACTTTCAAAAAACATTCATTGTACCTACAAAGGTTTTGTTCCATAGGCTCTAAGGCATCAACATTTTAAATATGCTCCTAACATCCATCATAATATTATACGAAACAGTTCTTCATAGCCTTCATACAAAACATGAAATTTCCAACTTTAACCAAAGTACCATTCAAGTAAAGCAAGGGTGGCCCTTCCCACCAAATCCTTTTGGGATCTACATTGACGGGTTGGAATGTTTCCTATGTGAACACACATTCAAGGCAAGGATCCTATTAGCCTCCTACATCATGTGTTGACCCCTTAGTTAATGACTTAATCCTATTGGGCTCCTCATTGAAGGTCCTACAAACACAAATTGATTCCCTAACTAGCTTTTGTGACCTTCAATGATTGACAATCAACCTATGTAAAACCAAGGTTATGATCTTCAATGCATTAAAGAGTGCCTACTTCTAAGGGGAAGAGAGGTTGAAACCTCCTGTAAGTGGGTGCCTACAAAAGCTGATGTAAAAAGGGAGTGGTTGCTTGCATTTACATCACAACAACAAAAGTTGTGGTTTTTCCCTTTATGGGTTTCCACTTACATCTAGTGTCTACATGTGCTGCATTTGTGTGCTTATTCGTATGCTGTGATTTAATGTTGTTTATATGTTAAATTTGTTATTCATATGATGTACTGTTGCACGTCTAATAGTTCAGATAACTATTGAAAATAAAAGTAGAAGTTGTAAATTGATGACCATGAATGCATTATATAATTCCCCCCACCCCCCCACCCAGTACAGTCAAGTTTCCTACACGTCTCCGGAGTCCGAATAAGACTTGCATGACTCACTCAATGAAGAACACTGTATTTGATAGCTATACAGTTCCCTCACAGTTCATGGCATCATCAACACTAGTGGACTTTACATTTGTTGCTTATATGGAAATTCATACATAAATTACAACTTAAGATCATCTTTCATATGATGATCTAACCTCCGTGAGGGCCAAGAGCTTGTCTTCTCAAGTCACCCTTCACAAGCTTAACATGTAACTACTAACTACTTTGAACTGCATCAAGATATCAAAGATGAAGCCTAATTTCTACATAACAGCTCAAAATCCATTAATCAAGGTTTCATTTTTCTGATATCTACACTAGATATAGAAAACACTTGAACATGCGCTTATGCTGGGAATGCAATATCTAAATCACATATTGAGAAAAGAAACAAATACATTGAACATAAGGGGGGCTTGCTAATCTTGAGGAGGGAAAAAATCTCGGGTTACTTCTGCAAATAGCTTAAGAATGTTCAACAACAACTAAACTAGAGAAATTTTACCTATGGTGAGAAAGATCTTGACATCCTAAAGCAAGCAAGCAGAACTAAAATCACCTACCAATGAAAGCTTCATGACTGCAATCATGAATCTTAACTAGTGCATATAAACAATTGCTTCAAGTTCATGCAAACAACTTCCTCACATTAACCATAAATTAAACAACCCACAAAAGTGTAAATCCAAACAATTGCTACAGATTACATGATAGAAAGGGCAAATCTTGCAGTTTGCCAACCTGTGACATCTCCATCCTCGGTGAAACTGTCACTGCTAGGGGAATCTTCAGTAGCAGATGCTTTTGCCATGTTTTGTGAATTGAGTTGTTTCCTACGAGCCTTTGGAAATTTCTGGTCTCTCTCATTATCAAATAAGTGTTCAACCTCATCTTCTGTGGCTGGCACAAATGTTCCATCTCCTTCAACCTGACAATATACAGAATTCAAATAAATAAAACTCTACCACAATGATGAAAAAATCTAGTCATAATATAACAAAACTGAGAAGATTCCATTAGATCCTCTAGATACGTGATACACCTAGAAATAAGGCTCCATTTAAAATGTACCTGTAAAATAATGTTAAAGAAGCTTTGAAATCTAAGACTAGTAATGATACAGAAGATGGTGAAGTTTGAGCTAGCAGCAAAAGAAGACCAGAAATACATCAAGAAAGCATGGAAACCTCCCCAAAATCTTATCACCAGTGCATAGGGACACCCAAATCCATCAAACTCTCTTTATCTTAATTTTTTAGCTGGATTTTTAGGTTTTTATATCTTTGTCCATATCAAACAGTGAAACCTAACATCATAAATCTGCTTCTCACTGTCAATTAGATTTATCTTGGGTGGTTGGGAGGAATAATTGTTATCCTCCCCAACTAGGTTCAATTAACTCAAGTGACATGTGTACTCATATTGAGTATATCATTGTAATAGCTTTGAACCTTGTTATTGAACAGCCTTGAGCACTGAAGAATATCTTACCTTGCCTACAGGCTGAAGGGTGGGTGCTTTGTTAGATGGAAAAAAAAATTCCTTCTCATAAACAAATAATTAGTTAGCACCATATGAACAAGTGGCCTAATACATGCTAATAAGAGCTTCTACATACATAAATAAATGATCTTATCTTATATACATACATTACACATTAAACTGACATATTGTGGCTTCTCCAAATGTGACTACCTTGCATACAGGAATATTAGAACTCTCAAAACAGCCATTAAAGCTGAAAGATAACAATTACCCGAACAAGTTTGTATACAATGGGGTCAACACTCCCTTTTAAACTCGAGGCATCCTTTTCACCAAGTGTACCTTGAAGAAACTCAAAATCAAGTGTGTCTTGCCTGCTGTCTACCGTTGCCATGCCAAAACCAGTGTAGCTTGAAAGTCAGAGTGACAACACTGCTGGAATAGAGAACACCATCAAAATCAGTGTTACAACAAACAGCCAGTTTTTTCCAGGAATCAATAACAGTTAAAAGAAGCATGTAAAACAAACATATTTCCATGTATCTAACATTTGAAGCAATGCATGCAAAATACTAAAATTCTGCCACTATCATTTCCTTATTTAGAAGTTGTAAAAAGCCACTGATGAATATGTAAAACCTTTATCACTTTTTGTTGCATGCAATTCAATATCAGTTATGATACTTCAGAAATCAGAAACTAATCTGTTGACTTACCTGTATAATTTGAAGGGCAGAGAAATCATAAATGCAAAAACAGAAATTGAAGGACAAGAAGTCATCCTTGACAACAGGCGAAAAAAGGCCTGAAGTTGTAAATATGTCCTATGTTTTTTACATTACGTTTAATTGTAAAAGTGGACTTGACATATTCAAAGTTACAAGAACCGTGGGTGTGTGACTAGAATCAGCTGAAGAATCAGCACTCATCCAGAAATTAGGAATTTGGGAATCAGATACACACACACACGCACTTTTAAAATTTAAATTTTATCTTGAAGAAAAAATGAAATCCAAATTAACACATAAACTAATTAGTTTTAATGCATATATTTCCAATTGAGGAATGAAACAAAACCACCAAGTTTGCTGAAAATTTAATGACTGCAATTGCTAGCAGATAGCATCATCAGATATTTAGGTTATAACATCAAATTAAATATGAGCCAAGATGGCAAATGGTGGGAAGAAGAAAAATCAATCCCTCTAATTGCAAGAGTGACAAAACTTACTAGTAGGGGATACCTCTGCATTGTAAACACTTATGTATTATTGTAGTTAGGTAATCTTAATTATAAGTGGTAATGGCTAAATACAAAGAGAGGAAAATAAATACAGAACTTCAACCTTTCAGATGAAAGCTACAATTCCCTCAGAGAGACTACACTGAATACAACTCACTGTACAAAACTACTAAAATACAATATTGATAAACAATGATCAAAACTAATCTACTGCTAAATTTCAAGTGCTCAACCAGGGCACTTGGGAACAAATTGCACAAATTTTGATCAAGTTAGCAAATAATTATTATGTATATTGCATCATTGCATGCTCCCTGTGGATGGAGATAATGAAGGTAAAAATTGTTTGAAACATGCTGCTAGGAGTTAAATCTGCCGTGATTCTGTCAGTGGGATCTTGACCCAGTCATACCAGAAACAGATCCAATCCAAAATACTCAAACTAAACAACAATTTGATATGGATTCAAAATTCCAAGTAGAATCGAATGCAGGCGTGGACTGCCCTCAAAAGAATCCGGTAACTATGGTCATAGTAAAAGAAAATTATAAGTATTGCATATTCCTTATATTTGACCATTTTTAACACAAAGATTGGGACTACAGCTAATAAAAAGGATAATATATATATCGCTTTTCAACCGAACTGGAGAATTTAGTGCTAAAAAAAGGCTGTAGCAGAGCTAAACAGCGAGAATTACAAAGGGACTGTGGGCATGATTTTCAAATTTAACGATACACATAGCTATAACATTTCAAAACTTCCTACAGGTATAAAGCCTGAAGGACACCTAACATTTTTATTGATTTAATGTTTACAAAACAGAAAGAGCGACGAAAACACAAAAGCTGTCCACTACATCCTGTCCCATGTTGGAGAGATGTGAGTACTAGTTGCCTGGATCCAGATCTTCCATCATGTGATGGATAGTATCTTCCTCCTTGAGACTATCTTGAACTGAATTGACTGACATCCAGTGATTGAAGGCAGCATAGTGACAACTTTTGTTGAGATTGCTAACCATGTCTAAGCATGAAGCATTCAGCTTCCAAAACAACAATCTATTGCTTATGCTGGACCAAAGGGTTCATAATCATTGCATTCTGAGAGGTGCAACAGCGCTCATTTTCATGGACTTTAGAAGTCACAGAAAAGAGAGAGGCTCCATTGATTTAAATGGACTCCTCATGCCTCCTCAGAATCCTACAATATTCCTGAGCCTCCCTATCATCCATAGAGATTTCACCCAGGAAAGAACCACTCTACCAGACCAAAATAAGATGCTGAGGATAGCTAGTGAACACACACAGAAAGGGCCAGGGAATACCCAGCTTCCAGAGCACAAGATGGTCTAGCACACCAAACCAGAAGACCACACAGCAAGGGGGCAGAGAAAACAAAACATGAACACCAGAGCCAAAATATCAAAAATGGCAAGCATCAAAAATAAACACGAATCATGCATAAAACCAATGTACCAAACACCCAACAATTTTCCAGAACCCAAAACAATGATTAACATTGCACTCAACATTCACAACAGCTCTCAAAACCAAGCAGAGTTTCCATAACATGAACCAAAGGCTAGCAAAATCCTTAACCAGGAATAATCTCCAATCCAGAATAGCCCTTCCTCCAAGCTAGTTGTTCAAACCTCTCACACAAGATTCCATTATCCCAGCTAACCCCTGGTAAACTGCACAGGATGGTTGAAGAAGCAAACGAGGAAGTATTTTGTGCATGCGAGAAGTGAAGGGGCAGGCCCTTTCATATCTATTTCGCACATGTGAGAAGTGGAGGGGCAATGCTTTTCATATCTAAATCCCTCGCTTGAGATTGAGTGACAGTGGTGACATGACATATGTTGTTTGGTTGTCATGCAACATGTCTCTAACCAATAAACTATAGGGATTAAGATATGACTTATTATTGCATAGCCCCATTGAGTGTGGCCTCTTCATTGGCTAGTGAATCAACCCAGTGATTTTGCTCTCTAAGAGCCTGATAGAACAAGACCTTTAGCAGCCTGGAAATCTCCTTCCAGTTTCAAGCTATAATAAGATGCTAATTTGCCATCAGAAGGAATTGCTTTCGCAACCTCTTCATTGGCTAGTGAATCAACCCAGTGATTATGCTCTCTAAGAGGCTGATAGAACAAGACCTTTTGGAATCTGGAAATATCCTTCCAGATTCAAGCTATAATAAGATGCTATTTTGCCACCGGAAGGAATTGATTTTGCAACCATCAAGTTAATGATGATACTTGAGCCACCAATGAACAATCAATGTCTGCATTCCAACTTCATTGGCAGGAAGGAGACCCAAGAAAAGAGCATACGCCTTAGCTTCGTTGTCTGTGGAGTTCCCCAGATCCCAAGCAAAGAATGCTTCTCAATGTCCCTCGGGATAAATAATGAGCCCCCATTGTGCACATGGCTGCTTCATTGGCTAGTGAGTTAGTTTGGTGATTATGCTCTCTAAGAATGAGAGCTTTTGGAATGTGGAAATATCCTTCCATATTCAAGCTATAATAAACACTAATTTTCTATCCAAGGGAATTGATTTTGAGATCATCAAGTTGATGATACTTGAGTCTCCAATAATGATCAATGTCTTAGACTCTTAGTTATGGTTTCAACTGCAAGAAGACCCTGGAAAAGAGAATACACTCAATTTGATTGTTTGCAGAATTCCCAAACACCAAGCAAAAATGTTTACAAGTATTCCTCAAGATCAAGAATGATCCCCCTCTCTTGCCAACCCTAGACCATAATTTATATACTAACCGCAGGAAACAAATTGAAAATAAAAGAAGTTGTTATTATGGAAAGACTTTACCTCTCATGATACAATTAGTAACAGGTTAAATACATTATTGTGGCAACATAAACAAAACTCATTTAGCTTATTGTCTGTCAAGCCTATTCCTCGTGAATATCACTACATGATGGGACTTCATTGATCAGAGTCAAAAGTGTGCAGAATTCCTCAATTGGAAAGTGGGAATTGTAGATAGCTTTGCAGTTTTTCTTCTTTTAGGTCTTTGAATAAGTTAGTTTTTCATATAGAGAAGCCAAGCATGCAATCTATGCATGGCACTTGTGCTAATCTTCTCTGTTAGTGTGTAATATTGACTTAAGTCTTATTATACTTAATATATTGGAAATAATACTTTGAAAGATCCAGTCAAGGTAATCCCCCAAACAGTGATGATGGAGATATTATTTTCTAGATCATTCACACAGCACCATATTTAAGGCTGGATCCAGAAAAGGGACAAACAATCATGCAGAGCTTCAAAATCGACTCCACAACAAGGAATTTCAAGAACAGATTTCTGGTGACTCAATGATTGTAATTAATTGGACGAATGAAAAAAAACAGAATCATAAGCCCAGTGCTCAGGCAGGCCAATATATCAAGTTAAAGCCTCTTTATCTGTGCTTAATGCAGTTTGCTTTGATCATCTTTACAGAGAATTTAACAGGGAAGCAGACTCTATCTGAAGGGGGGGATACAGCTAATTTTAATTATATATTATTTTATCTTTTCATATAATATATTTTATTTTGTTTATTTTAAATTATATATACTAATGAGCTCCATTCAACTTATTCTCCCCTTTTTCTAAATAATATACAAAGTCTTCCCCTTAATAATATTTTATTATTTCTTTAAATCATTCCACTCCTCATTTATTTGACTATCAATGATTTTGACCAAGTCTCATTACTATTAAACATAATATTCTAAGATTATTTTCTACCAGTTAACTTAGTCATTTCCTATATCTTATGATTATTTTCTAATGGCTAATTTATTTGTTACCTGTACATTCAGACAATGGGTTTGCTCTTTCCTATATTTCAAAAGCTTCAGTCCAATTCCCTGAAGATGGGTGGAATGTCAACTATAAATGTTAAGACATTTCTTAACTTCAACACAGTTCATTTCCAGAAAATTCCGCAACAACAACAAAAATAATCAATGTTGCAAACATCAGCATCCTGAAAAAATAGGCAAGGGTCCAGAAACCAAAAAGTCGTAAAAATCAAGAAAATATCAGTAAAAAAATGACAAACATCATCGAAATTAATATACCACCAAAATATCGGGATGTTTGCAACACTGATAATAATATATTTCTATTTTCCTTTGAAAAAAATGTATTCTTCATTCAAGTTGAAATAAAAATATATTTTGCAGATGCATGCAACATTGGGAAAGAGACTGTTTTGCTCGTCTCGAGAGATAAAACATGAAAGCAAAAAATATGACCAATCCAATATTTAAAGAAGATCTGAAATTACATACTTTTTGCATAGTAAAAAAAAAATAGGTAACGCAGAAAAAACGATATGGACCAAGTCTACCTACAATTAATACAATATTTTAAGGTTATTTTCTCACAGCTTACTCAATCGTTTCCTATATTTTACAATTATTTTCTAACTCAGCCATTACCTATACATTGAGAAAATGGGTTTAGTCTTTTCTATCTTACCAAAGTTTCAGTCCAATCTCTAAACATCTGGGGTCTGGACATTTCTAACCTTCAACAAAAATTATTTCTACAAAATTTCACAATAAAAATATATTCTTATTAATATCTTTTCACTGGGAAAAAATAGTTTTTTATTTCATCCATGTTGAAAGAAAAATACATTTTATGGATGCATACAGCATTGACAGAGAGACTATGTTTTGTTCATCTTGAGAATAAAACAAGAAAGCTAAATATATGACCAGTCCAATATAAACAGTGGATATGTCATTTCATATCTTCTGCAAAGTTTAAAAAATGGGAAACAGGCAAAAAAGAAGCTCCAGCAATATCTTCTCCACTAGCTGTCCATGTATGAATACTGATAATTCTCTTTGTCCAATTAAATATAATCTGCAATGACATCGTATACACTTCCTGTAGTATTTATGTTCCTTTTTACATCGCCAAAATTGGACATAAAAACTGTCAAAACTTGTCCCAAGAATATAACCTGCAGCTTCATTATACACTTCCAACAGAAATTCTGTGCCTTTCTACATCCTCAAAATTGGACATCAAACTGTCAAAAAATATTGTAATCTGTCAATGGAGTCATCAGATGAAGGTGGTAAAGTTGTGTTCATGTAGGATATCAGCATCCTTGATCCCCCCAAAATCCATATACCAAGAGCCCACTGAACATAAAGGACTAAATAGAATAAAATAATTGATGGAGAAGATGGAGTGAAAAGAATGAGAAACTTATAACAAAGCAAAACGAATTAAAATGTACTATACTAGAAGGGAAGGAAATGACTAATAAAAATTAGACGGATGCAGATTAGAAATGATTATTGTATTATTATTACTATATACTTGTGGCATGACTGAAAGGACACGTCACACGACCCTTTGCCCTATATAATTCAGTCATCTCCCACTATATTACATATCATTGATGGAATATTGTGCTGATAGGTATAATTGTCATGTGGGCACCAGTTTAAAACCTTACATGGTATCAGATCAATCAGCAACTTTAAATTCCTGATATAATACAGATTCCTTCTACGATTCTATTCATAAAAAAAACAGTAAACTTTGGCAATTAGCAGAGAGAAGGAAATGGGCATCCACTACATAACGAGCCGGCAGGGAGATTGTGGAAAAAGTCGAAGTCGAGATTAAATCAGCAAGGGTCCAAAAGTTGAAAAACTCATTAAAGTCGGGAGTTTTTTGAAAAAGTCAGCGAAATTTTAAAAAAACACAAAAATAATCATTTATTTTTATTTTTTTTAGCATCTAGAGTGTCCACAACATCAAATAAATGCATATCCACATAAACATGTAAAGAAAGCTAATATATAATATGTATATGAAGTCTAGTGCTACATCACATACTTGAGTCTTGTCTGAGTCTCAACTCTCAAGATGGCAGACTTTTTCGGTCGACTCCCGATAAAATCAGGATTAATTCAATTAAATCGCAATTTTTTCGGCAGTGAAAAAGTCTGCAAAAAGTCGGCCGATTTAATCGTTTTGCTGAAAAAATCGGGTTTTTGGGATTTAATCCCAACTTTTTGCGGATTTTTTCCACACTGGAAAAAACAAAGAGCCCATGAGTAACATAACAATCAGTCTTAAAGGATTGAATTTTTTGAATGTCTAAAAAGAATAGCCTTAACTATCTTTTCCTTCCAGTAACCATTGTTTCTTTGACAATGACTGGTTATTCAGATATTTTCTGTATGTCGTTTCTTCATATTTAGGGAAATCATGTTTATCTAAATTTAGGCAGAACCGGGCAAAATAAGGAATAATAAATTAAGAATGGATCCCTGGTGAATGCTTCTCCCAAATCCCTCCAACAATGTCCATGATGCAATTCCTTATAAAGCTTGTCCATAGCTTCCACATCTATGCTACATTTGTCAGGGACTGTATTGGTCTTTATGTACCAGCTTCCAAATTATGCTCAATGGAACTTTTCATGATTGCTTTGGGAAGACCACAAGACACTACATTTCTTCCCATCTCTGCACCATTCATAAAAACAGGGGAATGCACATGTCCCATAAGCAGACTCTCAAGCATCGAATGGAAGAACACAACATCAAAATAGGGATTGATTGTCTACTCCCTTTTACTGATATCCTTGTCATATGAACCCACATAAAATGATATCTAGTTTAGGTGCTATGCGCTTCAAAACAGCACTCAAACATATGGAATGACATGCAGATGAGATAAATCACCTTGATCATGACATTTAAGAAACCCATTGGGACAAGAAATAAGAATAAGATTCAATTTCTTGGGTACCCTACCCGCCTCACTCTCAGAGATAAATTACCTTGATCATGACACTTAAGAAATCCATTAAGACAAAGAATAAGAATAAGATTCAATTTCTTGGGTAACCCACCCGCCTCACTTTCAGATATTGCATAATACATATATACTCCCTCTCACAAGTTTTCCAGGTGATCTCCTATCTCTCTTTAGCAAAGGTTCTCTTTCTTTCAACAATCTCTCAGTGTTGTTTACAGAAACATGTGAAGCTAGAGATATTGAATTGAATTCTAGAGATACCTTAACGGGGATCATTGTAAATTTGGCCACTTTTTTTGTACCTTGTCTTGCCCAATAATATATTATTACGGAGGGATGTTAGGGATAGCATTTACATGATCAAATTTTGACTCTTGGAAAATCCAATTTGAGACATTACTCACAAATTAAAAACATTGAAGATCTACATAACCAAAGATAACTCTGTCAATCCCTCGATAGTTGATACACCATATTGAATCCTCACTGGTAAATACGCCATAAGCTAAAATGCTTAGTGATTCCTCACAGTAGATACCAAAGCTAAAAAGCTTGACGACTTTGTTAGTGCAGTTCCCCACTGGAAGATGCACTGGAGTTCAAATTCAAATTGTCAGCTAGATTAACAGAGAACAAATGATCCTTGGTCAACAAATCAAACACTGCTAACCTCCATGACAAGAGAATAAAACTGTCACCTCAAGGCGCAGAAGACCAAGTCATCCCTAACCAGCAAATCAATCACTGCTAAACTTCATTACAAAAGCATAAAATCATTTCCAGAGGACAAAATGGTCTATATATGACAACCAAAGGCTGCTAAAGTCAGTGGAAAACAAAAAAGCTGCTAACCTCAGTGGAAAACAAAAAAGTGTTCCACAGAGATGCATCCCCGGGGTCAGTGGCATGCACCACCAAACCCCACCTAACTGCTTCCCACAGTCTAGGGACTTGGAGGGTTCTGAGGAAACGCCTCCTCACGTCTCCCTTCTGGGAAAAGCGAGGAAACACACAAGGAAATGTTTTTGCTGTGTGGAAAGCGTCTACCCCAAAAATATGGGCTTCTGAGCATCCATATAAGTTGATTTGGACATCAAAAGCTGCTAAGTAGAGTAGTTTGAAACCATAATCTCATTTGAAGAGATACAGTTTGGAATATTTTTCTATTAAGCAAACTAAAACCTACTCTTTACATAACATTAAGAGGAATAAGTAAAAAAATTACTTGTACAATTTTTTCCGTTATAACTGACTCTGGAAATCAATATGGAAATTAGAAGCTGCTAAGTATAGTAGTTTATAACCATCATCCGATTTGCAGGCATTCAGATAAGAAGATTTTTCTGTTGTACATACTGAAACTTCCCCTTTGCATGATATTACGCAGAATAAGTAAAATTTTCCCATGCAGAAATATTTTTCTCTGTTAAGTGCCTCCAGAAATTAATTTGGATATCAGAATCTGCTACATATAGTAGTTTGTAAATATCATCTGATTTGCAGTCATACAGTTTAAAAGATTTTTCTCTTAAGCAAACTGAAGCCTTTTCTTAGCAGGATATTTGGCAGAATAAAGAAAACTCACTTATAAAAAGCATTTTTCCTGTAAAAAGTATCTCTGGAAGTTAATTTGAACATCAGAAGCTGCTAAGTATACCAATTTGTAAGTATCATCTGATTTGCAGGCATACAGTTTGAAAAAAAAACTACAATTGCTAAAAACAGAATAATCCACAAGTAAAATCTAGAAAATATGCAACAGAACAAAAATCATTCTGCTAAATCAAAAGGAGCAATTATAAAGCATAGTCAACAGAATGAAACAAAGTGATGGCAAACGTCTACATACCATGAGACAGAGCCGATTAAAGCTGAGAGCCAAGCAAAATTCTCAAACGCATTGCCTCAGAAAGCAAAAGATTTTACTAATGCCTCAAATATCTCTTACAAAAGGATCAAGAAATGCACTCTAATCGTTCTCTCAACTGTCAGATTCTTACGATCCTCCGCAAATTTTGAAAAATGCGTCGAGCTTGAAATCTTGAATACAAAATCAAAATTCCTGCAACTCTGGCCAAGACGGAGCCCGAGATGCTCAGCCGAATCCCAATAAAACAGAAAAATACATCAGTTTGAAGCCTCCGAAACACATTTTTGAGCTTCCGCGACAGATCAGTGCATGATCTAATATATAATAACCACAAATTTTGGTAAAAATTTCCTCCCACTACACCCAAGAACCTGCAACTCTTTCCTCTTCTTCTTCCCCTCTGCCCTTGACCAAGATACGGCCGCCGGATCTCAAACACTGCTTTAGGTTGAATTGCAATGCGCCGTAAGGTCCACCAAACCACGAAAACGGGTTGAAATGTTCGTCCGCGCCTAGAACCCGTTTGTTTTAACGGCGGTGGGTTTGCCTGCCGTGCGCCGATACGTCGAACGGGAAACCACTATCAAACGCCGTTACTTTACAAGGCACTGGCACGTGTCAAGAATAAAAAGACTTGAGGGCCAAAGCTACATGAAAAAATGCAATGATGGTTAACCCCTGTCCGTGCTGGAAAGATGATGAGTTGGATATAGACGGTGACTTGGACACTGACACGTGTCTGGCTCAAAGGGAAATTAGATATCTTTGCTGACCCTTTGTTTCGGTTATGGGGGGCATTGCTACCTCGCTAACTAATACTTTGGTAGGATCCTGTCGGTAAATATTGTGAGAAATCCTTCCCTAATTTTTAAATATTCTCTAATTTTGTTCTTTAAATGTGGAGGATTGTAAGGCAATTCATAATTTTTATAATTAATAGAATTTGGTTATCAACCTGTCTCGTTGCCATTTTGGGTTCTCTTAAAACTATTTAAAAACAAAAAAAAATAATGAAATTAAAAAATTATTTTAAAAAATAATAATTTTATTTAATAATTAATTTATAAAAAAATAATGAAATTAAAAAATATTTATCTATTTATTAGTTTATTTTTATAATAGGTAAAGATAAATTTATTAAAAAAATCAATCAAAATTTAGAAAATAGTTTTGAATAATAATTTGATGAAAAATTATCATTGCTAATTAAATGTTAAGCTATATAAATAAATAAATTAAATTAAATAGTTGAGTCATTTAAATTAGATATTTATGTATATTTTTTTGCTAGTTGAGTTTATGGTTTTAATTTTTTTAAAAGCTTTTTCCAATTTCAATCTTTTTCTATGAAATTTGACCCTGTGACTTAGTTGGACTAAATCTCACACAAACCAACTAGTATACACCTCATCAATTTACACCCTAGTATTTTTGTGTTTATTACTTTATATATTGAACCATCTTTACTTTTAATTGACTAATTAGATATGTTTAATCTAGTCATATCTTAGTTTGATACACTTCCAAAATTAGAGACACACTTGTAATCAAAAAGTTTGGAGTGAAAATAATAGTTCTTCTTCTTAACCTTTTTTCCTTGTATTTCAATTATTTTTGTTCAAACCAAACCAAAGTGTTGACTACAAGAGTATTTATTACATTTTATTTATTTGAATAACTTAATTCATGACTCCATTTTTCAATTTTGGAGGGTCTTTCATTCTTCGAGATCAAACAAAGGTGTGTTACATACTAAGCTACCATTATAACGACGATTATTTCACTTCTCTTAGCATTGCAATAATAGTGGCCTAAGGAGTAGGTTAAGTCTTTTGGGGCCTTTTTTGGGATCTACTTAATAAATATCCATTTTGAAGTCTTTCCACTAAGGAGTCTCCTTGTTTTTTTTTCCTCTCTTTCAAACCCTATGAAGGCTTGACCTTTGACAAGAAGCACCTGCGACATCAACATGGTGAAACTGTAATGAAGTGCAATACTTTTGTAATTCAAGTGTTGAGTCCAACATGAATGTCCATCGTCCAACATAAGTTGGATAATGAGATATACAATTATGCAAAGCATTATTAATCATTGTTGATCTCTCATAACACTAATATTCTGAAATGAGACTAGCATAACACATATCAATGTCTTTGTTTGGGTTTCGAGTTGAAGCAATGCTACTACAGTTTCATATATAACTAATGTCTTCCATAAACCACGACCCTTCATAGGCAACTTGTGCTTTGTATGAAACAAGAACAAACTCCATAATGAAAAGACCTTTTGCATGTAGATGTATAACAAATATATTCTCCCCAAAATACCCTTCATCATTTATATTCATGGACGCATCGTCTCTAAAAAAGGCTAAGGCAATGACCCGAATAATTATGCAAACCAATTAGAAAATACTCCTCCTTATTTACCCATGTTGAGTCTCACTTAAGTATTGACACTAAATTTTCTCCACATAGAGAATGGGGATAAGGCCCTTCTCTAACATAAAGGAGGAGTTGGATCGAGTGAAGATGGATTAGATTTGGAATTACCTTGAGCTTTCCCAAAATGAAGGAAGATACTTTGTAAAATTAAATTGTCTTTCATTGCCCCATCTAGTATAAAAACTTTTGAAACACTAGTGGAGAAGCTAGACACTTTTTATTGGTGCCTTTCACACAAGAAAAATGTCATGTGAGGTGGAATCTATTTTAATAATGTAGGATTTACACAATAATTGAATAAGTTGGTGAACTATAAGGGTTCAATGCTTTAAGTTTATTAGACATAACATAGTAGTTTGGAAGGTTAACCATTTTTTTATTATGTAATTTTGAGTACAAGTTTTTTTAATTGATGTGATAACATCTTTCACTTTTACACTGACATCATGTGTTGTGGACCCCTTATTTACATATGTTATCTATGTGTTATCTATAGTAGTTTGGAAGGTTAACCATTTTTTTATTATGCAATTTTGAGTACAAGTTTTTTCAATTGATGTGATAACATCTTTCACTTTTACACTGACATCATGTTGTGGACCCCTTATTAGACTAACATGTCATATGGTTGGTTTTCCCTCTACATTAATACTTACCTAATAATTGATGGCAATATATTCTCCAAATTATTAATAAGAAAACTCATTTGTTCACCTTTTGATCTTAACCAACTTTGAATAAAAGTAAACCCTATCTATGTATACGTCATCTTTAAATAAAAACTTGTTAACTTTGTGTGTCAATGCCCCTCAAACATAACACTTTAAAATTGTTATGAATCTTGAAATAGGCTTTGGTGTGCAAAGCCTCACACCAATGATGCATCATATATTCCTCCACTTTAAAATAATAAACGTGATAGAAGATTTGTCTTAACCCCATATTTATTAAGCATCAAGTGGCATTAAAAATAAATAGAAGCATCAACTTATTGGTGCTTAAAAATTCGAAGTTGAGATGGATTTATGTTTGTTTTAATATGTTGTGAACTTGGTAGGGGTGGCAGGAGGGATTCTAATCAATCTTGAGGGAACTATTGAAACCATATATGCTTAGGGACTAGGGAAAAGATCAAATAATCAAGTTGAAATGTACAAACTTCTTCGGGGTCTTGTTATTGTCAAAAGTAAAGGTGTGATGGACCTAATTATTCTTGTTGACTCCATACTTTTGATTTAGTATCTCATCAATGGAAAGAACCCAAAAGACAACGCTTTGAACATGATTCTCCAAAGAATTATAAGTATATTGATTATGCTCCACTCAAAGAATAATTTTCACATCCTCATATCCTTCAATATGGAGGTTGACGAGAAGGTAAATTAGGCATGCTCTATGTTAGAGTCAGAGCTCGAAATTAATGGGTTGAATTTCATGTGTTCAATTCCTTAATGGATCAGACACATATGAAGGAGAACATATATAGGCCTTCGTGTATTGTGGTTCTATCCTTTTATATTAAGATCTATACATGTTGATATGTGTACATCCTCTCTGCGAGAAACGTGTCACATAACCTCACCCAACGCCATGCAAAGTCCTTGAATCTGAATTTACATGATTGAGCTTTCATCACTCACCCTCAGAAGTATTGGAATTTCACATCACTTAATTCAATGATGCATCTCTCTGATCTATTTGCAGGAAAACTAAATGTTTGGGAGGTTGAATTCATGTGGAAAGACAGGTTGGGAAGAATTAAATCGGATAGATGCCCTTACTGATTCATTCAGATTGGTTTCCATTTCCTCAAAGGTTCTCCTTTCTCATCTGGCTCTCAATTTGGCTTTGATTTTGCTCTTTGTCCCAAGTGTGACGATTAGACAAATTCCTCCTTGGAAGCTCTGCAAAGAGCTTCATCTAAGGCTCTCTTATTTCTCAAGTTTGAATTCAGGGTGGCCCAAGCATCCTTGTTCATTGATAAATTGGCATTCAAGGCTTGTTGGTTCAAAATTAAATTAAATGAGATTGAGAAGCTAAAGTTTGAAGCATGCCAACTTGACTATCTTGGGAGGTACTATAAATTTCCACTCATTTTGTTATGAGGCTTTGTGTTTGGTGGGTTTTTCCTCAAAGATAGGCCTTTCTCCAAGTTGCAATTCAGTGAAAGGAAAGGTTTTTAAGGGGTTTCTAAGTAGTTGGGTTTCTCGAATTGGAAATTGGTTATTGCAAAAGACAGAGGCTAGTTTCTTAAAGTCCTGCTTCATTTTTGGAGATTGCTCAGACTTTTGTCTATGGTCATCTCTCCCCGACTCTGGTTTAAGCCTTCCTTGGGTTCAAAATGACAATATGAATTTTGATTCAGACTCGGACTCTCCAAACCATTCGTGCTCTCATTGTTTAGCAACACATGACTCTCTTCACAAGGTCGATTATAACCTGCAAGTGAGATTTTCTCATATGTCACATTCACATATTAATTTTTCAGACATGGTTATGTTCCTTCAATTCTAATTCTCGCATATGATGGATGAGGTGAATGCCATCACCAGTATTGTAGCGGATCTCCAACTAAACAAAGATGATGCAGGGGTATTGAGCATGCTAGAGGATGTAAAGGAAGCTCTAGACATTGACCTGAACAAGTCAGCTCTCCATTGGGTAGTTTGTTTTGTCTTTTTGTACTGCATTATAATCCTTCGCCAGTATTCAGTTATGGTCATATCTCCATTATGTTTGTGTATATTCTTATTTTAGTTATGCACAAATTACCATATGTAACTATGCCTTTTGGATCTGAGACAATCTCGGTGGTCTTAGTGAGTCTATCAGTCTGTATAGTGGGTCTATGATGTTTTTGATACTTGGTCAGATGAGAGTTTTGTAGATGTATCCCTCATTTACCTTGTTGTGACCGGGCGTAAATTTTATCTAATAATACTCATTTTTGTTTAAAAAAATGGTGTGGACTTGGTGCACATAAACCCATAGTGAACAAACTTGGGGCTTAAATAGCATGCCAAATTACCAACAAAGTTCTAGGATCATTAGCACCAATTAATTAAGTTAACTCTCGTGACCAATGTTGCATAATATATGTGAAAAATATTTTACACTTGTGAAATCTCTCTTTAACAAGCATTGCATGCAACTCAATGGCTGCCACACTTTTTTAGCCCTTTAGTTTCTTTGTGCAATTTTTAATCTACTTAATTTGGTTTAGAGGTAAACATTGTTAGGATATTCCGACACATAGGAAATAGTTAAGTATAACTTGGTCTAGTATAGAGTTAGGTAAAGTGTGTTTCTTTACTATGTACATTTTGTAACTTACAATCCGACGGTCACGATATGTAGTGATCCGACGGTTCATTCTCTCCTCGGTATTATCGACACTTGATCCGTGGCTTAACACCCGATTGGTCCATGATCTCTATTTAAAGAGCATGGAGGGTCATTTGTAGGTTAACCGTTCATGAGAGAAGCTTATGTAAATTTTCATTCTTTTATTAATAATTTGCCTGAAGTGGCCGCGTTGGCTCAGGTCGTGGACTGTTTCCCTCTTTGAGGGTTTTAACCACGTCAAAAGTACTGGTGTATTGATCTGCGATCTGTTTGTGAGCGATGTCCTTTGGTGTTCTGTCTGAGGAACTTACCCTGTAAATTCCTACATGGTATCAGAGCTATTTGAGGGCCGCGTCCGTTGGTGATCCAAATCTGAAGCCAGTAGAACTACATCCGACTACCGTTTCCTAGATCTACTGTTTCTGACTGCTTTCGGGCCGAGAGGACTGCTCTGTTGTGTTGGGAGCATCTGTTCCAGTGAGGAACCCCTTTCGTTTCACGCGAAAAGGTTTCCGGTAGCCCTAGCTGCGTCATTTTTAAGATCTGGAGGTATACAGTGTTTATTTGCAGTTTACAGTTATTTTCTCTTTGTTTATTTCGGTTTCGGTTTATTTAGATTTTTTTATTACCGGATCTATACCTTTCATTTCTGCGTATGCTCTTTGCCCCGCGACTCTGTGCGATCTGGGCAAATCAGAAACAGAAAGGAAGGATTTTTCTCATGCGTATGCTCTTTTCTGCTGCGCCTTAGTGTGATCTCGGAAAATCAGAAACATTGAGGAAAATATTTAGTTTCCGGCTAAAGCTAACTTCGAGCCGCAAGGTTCGTTTTTGAAAATATTTAGTTTCAGGATAAAGCTAACTTCGAGCCGCAAGGTTCGTTTTTTTGTATGTCCGTGTTGGGTTTTGTGTTTTTTGTTTTGTAGGGAAAAAGAGCTTTCTCAAAGCAAGCACGCAACCCAAAGCTTCAACCCCCCCCCCCCTCTCTCTCTCTCAAACTTTTTGTATAGCTCACTTGGTCCAAAGCTAATTTATGAGAGTAGAGGTCTTGAGTTCAAATCTCCTTTTTGTGGGGGCGGATTTTTCATTTCCGCACATTCCCGCACTTCGTCGGCGACTTCATCAAATTTTCTTCAAAAAGCCATAACTTCTTCATCCGGAAGCCGTTTTCAGAACCGTTTTTTTTAAACAGCCTAATTTTTCGAGATCTTTCCATTGAAACACTTAGTTTCAGCATCTATAGCTTCAGTTTATGTTAAAATGGAAAGTCCATGCCAAGTTATTCTTGACAGCACCAACTACTTCCAATGGTGGTCCTACATTGTGGATTTACTTAGAAGTAAAGGTCTCTACAGAATAGCCACAGGCCAAGAAACCAAACCGAAAGATGAAGATAAGGCAGCTAAATGGGAAAATAGGCAAGATCAAGCACGTGGGTTGATAGGGATGTCTATTTCTCCAGATCTTAGATTCCATATTGCAGAACTTGATGCTCCTGATGAAGCAATGAAACAGATTACTAAAGTCTTTGGAATTAAAAATGAACTTAGAGCCCATCAACTTGAAAATGAGTTGCTTACATTGGACCCCAATAATTTTTCTTGCATTGAAGATTTCTTGTCCAAGTTCAAGACCCTTAGACTTCTCTTGGAAGGTGTTAAGGTTAAGAAAGAAGATAGTAACCTTATCTATTCCATTCTTACTAAGTTGGGACCAGCCTACTCTGTGTTTGTTTCCACCTTCCATTCTACAAGAGAAGCCTTCATTTCTCAAGGACAAGACTACAAGTCCCCTTCCTTTGATTCTTTTTGTGATTCTTTAATAAGAGAACAAGAAAAACTCTTACACCTTGGTCTTCTTAATCTTGGAAACTCTTCTAAGAAAGCGTTAGCCGCCCAGCAGCAACCAAATCCAAAGAATCCTAAGAAGTTGTATCCTAAAAAGAATGGTCCTAAACCAAACAAGGGTCCTAAGCAATTTCAGCCTCAAAATGAAAAATCATTTCAACAAAATGATAAGACAAATAAAAACAAAGGGAAGAAGACTGATAGACATTGCAACTTTTGTAATCGAGATGGCCACTTAGAATCCAAATGCTTTAAGAAGATGGAAGCCTTGGAAGCAGCAATGAAGAAGCATAACATCCATTTGGAGCACTCTTCAACTTCAACTTCATCTTCAGGAATGGCACTTTCTGCATGTGGTTGTCAAGCATCTCGGTCTGGCTATGCACTAAATGTATCTTCTTCTTCTCATTCTCATGAGTGGCTCATTGATTCTGGAGCTTCTTATCACATGGCCAAAAACAAAGCCATGTTTTCTTCTTTAAATGATTGTAACACCAAAAATATATATGTTGGTGATGATAGATCTCTTAGTGTTGTAGGGACTGGAACTGTTCATATAGACAATGGTCAGTTTAATGATGTATTATGTGTTCCAACCTTATCCTGCAACCTTCTATCTGTATATCAGATAACTCATTCAGGTGAAGGTAAAATCGTTGAATTTTCACCTCACGATGTTGTAATTAAGGACCTAAGAGATCCTAGACAGATTTTAGTACTGGCATTGCTGATGATTCTACAAGGTTGTATAAGTTTCACAACTTTGGGTCATCAAATCTTCCCTCAGTATTTGTTGCTCATAATGATGAAGTGAGCAAACTTTGGCATGAGCGATTTGGTCACTTAAACTATCGCTCTCTTCAGAATCTATGTAAAGAAAATATGGTGACAGGTCTTCCAATGGTATCTTGCAGAGATGGTGTTTGTTCCGGATGTGTACTCGGAAAACATCATCGGGACAGTTTTGAAAAACGTGCCTCTTGGCACGCCTCAGCCCCTTTACAGCTTGTGCATAGTGATTTATGTGGTCCACTTCCAGTTGTTTCCTTCTCTGGCTACAAGTATTTCTTAACTTTCATTGATGATTTCTCCAGACGCACTTGGGTATACTTCTTAAAACTCAAGAGTGAAGTATTTAACATGTTCTTGGCCTTTAAGGCCTTTGTTGAAAAACAATCTGGACATCAAATTCTTAAGCTAAGATCTGATAATGGTGGAGAATATGTTAAAAACAACTTCATCAACTTTTGCACTGAGCATGGAATTCAAATGCAACATACTGTTCCATATACTCCACAACAAAATGGTGTAGCTGAAAGGAAAAATCGCACCTTAAAGGAAATGGCTAATTGTATGCTTCAATCTAAAGGACTTAGTCTTAATTATTGGGCAGAAGCAATTAACTGTGCAAATTACATAATAAATCGCACTCCTACTAAGGTTTTAAAGAATATCACTCCAGAAGAAGCATGGAGCTCAATTAAACCAGATGTAAGTCACTTTCGTGTTTTTGGAAGTGAAGCATGGGCCCATATTCCAGATGAGAAACATAAAGCTTTAGAACCTAAGAGTGAAAAATGTATTTTTGTTGGATATTCTGAAGATGTCAAAGGATATAGACTTATTCCACTTAAGTCCAAGAATGTTATCATTAGAAGAGATGTAAAGTTTGCTGAAAATATATCGCCTGCGAGCCTAGTTCGGCGGATGTGCCACCTCTCCCTATCTCTTCTACTTTTGAAAATATTTCTTCTTCAGATGATGAAAGCGAGGATGAAAATCCTCCCCCACCTTCTCAGGATCCTCCTTCAGCTCCTCAGCTTCCAAAATGGGTCCGTGCTACTCGAGATGCAGCAGGTGATCTTGCCGGTGATCCTACAGATCAGCGACGTACACGTTCTCAGTTTGATAGAGCCTCTTCTTTACTGGCTCAAGCTTCAGTGAATTATGATCCTGACACCTTTGCAGAAGCTTCAGGCCATCCAGATTGGGAAGCAGCTATGAATGAAGAATATCATTCATTATTGGCAAATGATACATGGGATCTTGTTCCTCTACCAAAGGGACGAAAACTTGTTAGATGCAAATGGGTTTACAGAACCAAGTATGGACCAGATGGGAAAGTTGATAAACATAAAGCTCGTCTTGTTGCTAAGGGTTTTTCACAAGTTGAAGGCATTGACTACACTGAAACCTTCTCCCCCGTTGCCAAAATGAACTCTATACGCCTTGTTCTTTCCCTTGCTGCCTCTTTCAAATGGGAAGTCCATCAGATGGATGTTAAATCTGCCTTCTTGCATGGGGACTTGCATGAAGAAATCTATATGGAACAACCTATTGGCTTTATACAAACAGACTCCAGCTTGTATGTCGGCTTAAGAAATCCCTTTATGGTCTCAAGCAAGCTCCTCGAGCTTGGTATGCCAAAATGGATAACTTTCTTTTAGAAAATGGCTTTTCTAGGTGTCATTCTGACAATACTGTCTACACCAAGAAAGTGGGCAAGTCTCTTATCATTCTTGTTCTTTATGTTGATGATCTTATCCTGACTGGTAGTGATCCCAACCTTATAAACCATGTGAAGTCTAGCCTTAAAAGGAAGTTTGAAATGACAGACTTAGGACACTTACATTATTTTCTTGGTCTTCAAGTCTTGCAATCCAAGGAAGGCATTTCCCTTTCCCAGTCCAAGTATGCCTGTGATATTCTACGCCATTTTCACATGGAAGACTGTAAGCCAGCCCCTTCTCCCTTTCAGTCTGGAGTCAAACTTTCAGTCACTTGTACTTCTCCTGAAGTTGATGCTACCTTATACCGTCAACTTGTAGGAAAACTTTTGTATCTAACCCATACTCGTCCTGACCTTTCCTTTGTTGTTGGCCTTGTTGCTCGGTTTATGCAAAACCCACGTGAAAGTCATTGGAAAGCAGCTAAAAGAATACTTCGTTATGTTCGAGGTACAGTTCAGTTTGGGATTCACTACAGTGCCGAAGCATCTCCTCTATTGGTTGGTTTCACTGATTCCGATTGGGCTGGTGACCCTGATGATCGGAAGTCTACTGCAGGTTATGTGTTCACTCTTGGTTTAGGACCTATTACATGGGCTTGCAAGAAACAAGGTGCCATTTCTCTTTCTTCAGCAGAAGCAGAGTATCGTGGTGCCATAGAAGCTAGTAAGGAAGCCTTGTGGCTTCGTCAGATCCTGTCAGAGTTTGGCTTTCAGCAGCAGCATCCGACTACACTTTGGTGTGATAATCAAAGTGCCATTCAACTATGCAAAGATCCAGTCCAACATCAGTGCAGCAAACACATTGAACTGCACATGCACTTCATCAGAAAGCTCATCCACGACCATGTCCTTGAAGTGCAATATTGTTCAACAGATGATCAAGTTGCAGACATCTTTACAAAGGCTCTCACAGAGGCGAAGTTCACTAAACTTCGATTTATGGTTGGAGTTCAGGAAGTTGTCACTAAGGGGGGATAGGCTCTAGTGCCTCCTTCCTTCTCCTATTGTGTCATATTTGTAAATCCTTCAATCCTATCCCAAGTTGTTCTTAAGGGGGGATGTTAGGATATTCTGACACATAGGAAATAGTTAAGTATAACTTGGTCTAGTATAGAGTTAGGTAAAGTGTGTTTCTTTACTATGTACATTTTGTAACTTACAATCCGACGGTCACGATATGTAGTGATCCGACGGTTCATTCTCTCCTTGGTATTATCGACACTTGATCCGTGGCTTAACACCCGATTGGTCCATGATCTCTATTTAAAGAGCATGGAGGGTCATTTGTAGGTTAACCGTTCATGAGAGAAGCTTATGTAAATTTTCATTCTTTTATTAATAAATTGCCTGAAGTGGCCGCGTTGGCTCAGGCCATGGACTGTTTCCCTCTTTGAGGGTTTTAACCACGTCAAAAGTACTGGTGTATTGATCTGCGATCTGTTTGTGAGTGGTGTCCTTTGGTGTTCTGTCTGAGGAACTTACCCTGTAAATTCCTACAAACACGAATCCATTGAGTTAAGAACATTTTCACCATGTAGATGTATTTGTTGATGGTTACTTTTAACTCTTTAACATTGTTTATAATATTGTTATAGCTCTTTAGTCATGTTCTCTTTATTGCTTGCATCACTTAAAAGTTGTGCATATGTTGCTATCATTTCTTAAAATAAGAATTCTCAATTTGGTTCGGAAAAGATGTTGCAGATTCTTGTGGATGGGTGCTAAGGAAGGAAAGGTTTTTTCATGGATAAATTGGGAAAGGATTGTTCTACCAAAGAAATGAGGTGGATGGGGCCTAAAGAACATGTTATTTTTCTCTAAGGCATTGGCAACATAATCAGTTGGAGAGTGATTTCTACAACTAGTTTGTGGAGTGGTGTATAAGAAGTATATCTCTCCCATCTCTTTGGAGGACTAGATTAGGAATCCCATCAAGATCAGATCAAATGTTTCTATTGTATGGAAGGTAGTGGTTGAATCTTTTAACATTATAGAAAAAGGGTTGCCTCTGAAAGTGGGTTCGAGGGAGCGGGTGAGGACAGGACAAGACCCATGGATTGGATGTGGGGATCGACATCAGTTACCTTGGGATATGATTGAGCACTTGGAAACACAGGGAAGAATAACATTAAACCAAGTGGTTGACCCTGAGAATTCAACAGTTTCGGCGTAAGGATGGTTATCCCCTTAGACCCTAAATATGCCTGAAAAATGTCATCATAGGTGGCATGATTACACTGTATCTCTAAACATCTCTCATGTCAGGCTCCAAGAAAGGGATGGCGAGCTCAATGGATTGACTCCCCTTTCAGGGAATACACTCCAAAGGAAGGATACCTTTATATCAATTCAGAAAAGAACCAAGAGAAGTTGCATGGTGGTGAAAGTCGGTATGGAAGCTTAAATGTTCGACTAAGGCTCATCTCTTCCTTTGGTGTTTATGGAAAACAAAATAAAAACAAAATACCAATAGGTGACAATCTTAAAAAACAAAACTTTGCAGGACCAATATGATGCCCCTTATGCAAGGTTGTTGAAAAGTCAATGGACCATCTATTTCTATTTTGCCTAGTCACATGTCTAGTATGGGTCATTGTTGGTAATGCTTTATCTATGCGTTGTTAATGGCAGGGGGAGTCCTTACCAATGTAACAACCCTGGTCAAAATCCATGTAATAAAGTTAATTAACTCAAATAATAACCAAGGTCATGGAACATATATTCCAAGCTTAATGTTGGGCAAAAACATAGTGATGGGGATCACTTATGGTGAATTAATGGCTATGGAAATTGACAAAGGCTTTAAATATGCAAAGAGGCATTAATTGGCATTTTATTTATGAAAATAATGGAAAATAAGAGAAAATGAAGGTGAAAGGTCGTAAGTTGCATGTGAGGAGGAAAATGAAGGAAAATAATGGTAAACGGAGAAAATATAAGCCTCATTAATAAAAAGGCTTCTAAGGACCAGTACACAACTTTTGGTCAGTGTTAGATTTTTGTCAGTTTTAGATTGGAGCTCTCTCTTCTATGCTCTCTCTCTCTCTCATACTCTTATACACTTAGAGATTTCTTGGAGCTTTCTTTTCTATACTCTCTCTCTCATACTCTTGTACACTTAGAGATTTCTTGGAGCTCTCTCTTCTATACTCTCTCTCTCACTCATACTCTTATACACTTAGAGATTTCTTGGAGCACTCTTGGAGGAGTGTGGCATACTTGGGATTTGGAGCAAGAAGGAAAAAGAAGAGTAGGAAAGCGTAAGAGGACACGGGATAAGCAACGACAACTGGTTTCGCTTATAGGTACTGAGTTGCATGTATGATTTCCTTCCTAGTTTTGGCATGCATGGCACATGCATGTGGTTTTTGTGGGTTTTATCTTTGTTTTTTGGTTGGTACTCATGTTCCTTATGGTTGTGGGTTGAGTTACTAGTTCTTGGAACCTTAGTTGGACAAACGCTATGGAAGCCCTGTAACAACTTAGGTTGAGTTACTAGTCCTAGAATCCTTGGTTGGACAAACACTCTGGAGCCCTTAGTGGGTTGAGTTACTAGTCCTGGAAGCCCTGGTTGGACAAATGCTCTGGAGCCCGACAACAGTTGTGGGATGAGTTACTAGTCCTGGAAGCCTTGGTTGGAACAAACGCTCTGGTGCCCTAGACAGCTTGGGTAGAGATCGATCTAGTGATGGTTAGTGATGTCTGACCATGAGGTGGAATCATTGGTTGAGGGTTGAGCTGGTTTGACTCTAGAAACCTTGTTTTGGTTGCTTGGAATATGGCGTGCGGGTGGTTAGCTGAAAGAGAGATTTAATTTAACCCAATCTATGGTTGGGTGGTACAAGAAAATCCTTGACTTTGTTGGATTTGCACATGTTAATAAGACCTCTTTTCCTTTAGTATTTTCAATAGCAAATGTGCTTATCATTATGTGGCTTTAATAATTATTTCATCATTGATATATCTCTGGTTATGAGCATGTTTTATGATAATATTGATGTATAGCTCTCAACATGTTTTGGTTAGTAGATGAAATAATAATGAATGGATGACCTAACAGATAAAAATGCAACTATTGGGAGGAGATATCAATCCTCCTTGATGATTCTCAAATAAGTATGAGATCCCTATGTTCAGATTTGTTGTTATGACCTATATATTTCATGTTTATGATATGTTTGATTAAATGTCTGTCATGTATACTAGGGGTAAGATCAAGTCCTTGGTCAAGTGTTTGCATTAGTAACCTTATATCAGTGTTAATTATCTTTTCTGGAAGTTTCATGGATTTCTGGGCAATGGCCTGAGTCCTGTCTCTGAAAAAGTGTCACAAAATTTGGGGTCGCTGGCACAAAATTGCATGAAAAATGCCACAATTGCATGCATGCCTTGTTGTGGGAGTGACTAGAGGGTCTCAGTTGCATGCATGGCTTTTCATGGGAGCGACTAGGGGTCTATATCAACAAAATATCGAGTTGTCTCAAGGATTGGGCACCTGGAAGGGTTGGTTGTCTACCGAGGGTTTTGCAGATCTTGAGGAAGGTTGGATAGATCTTGTCTTGTCGGTTCCACTTCCTTAACTGTACTTGGGGAGTTGAATCATATCATAGTAACTTTTAGTCACATGTTTACCCCGAAGGACTAGTTAGCTTGGGTAAATGTGGGAGGAGGGTGTTACAGAGTGGTATCAGAGCATGGTTTCGTTTTCCCTGGATGATGTCTGGTTTCTGTCATCCTTAGATGAATGTGTTGCCATGTGTACATGTCAGTTGCATATGTGTCCTTATGCTTGTGGTATATGTGTTTATTGTGTATGCATGGTGATGGTCATGGTTGTCGTTGTGATGTCATGCAGAAGTTGATGGTGTTGTTGTCGATATGTGTTGTCATGAATGTATGTCGATTATGTATGTATTGTTATGCATCTGTGTCATCCATATGTTTGTTATGCATAGTACCTAGTCGGTGTTATAATTGTGGCATTATGCATGGTAACTGGATGACGATTAAGATGATGTCTATATATTGTGATGATTATGATTATACATGTATTGTGCTAATCTGGTTGATCTTGCAGACGAGAGATCCTCCCCTGAACTACACTGAGGTACATTGGTTTGTTTATAATTTGGTTTAGCTTACATGATATACCTTGCAGGAAGAGAATATCAAAGATGACTAGCAAGATGGTAAACTACAGTTCACGAGATTCTCCCTATAGATAAGATGAGCAACACGGTGAGGAATATTCTCCTGACATGGCAGACACTTTGAGAAGTTTGAAGGTAGAAATAAGGAGTTGTAAAGAATATAATGACTTAATTATTCATTCACAAGAGAGACTTTCTAGGGCGCAGGAGAAACAAGCATAAGTTAATGCAGTTATCCCTCAGAGCTTGTTAGACTTGCAGAGGCAAGGACTGCTTAGAATCAGTCATGGGCAGGAGGGTAGGACTAATGGAGCATATCATAGCAAATCATATGGTGGGCACAGGTTGGATAGAGATGACATGGTAGAGATGACAGATTATTGGATACACCCAATAGACGAGGTAGTGGACATGGGATTTACTCTAGTTTTGGTTAAGACAGGTATCATGGTCATCATCATTATCATCCTCATAGGAGGAGTGATAGGGGATATTTTTCAAATGAGTTTAAGAAAGAAAATCCACCTACATTTGATGGGGAAATGAAGAAGTCACATGATGCAGAAGCGTTGTTGCTCGGGATGAATAAGTTCTCCAGATTGCATGATTACTCAAAGAACATGAAGGCCATAATAACTATGTTCATCCTTAAAGGTAAAGTAGACATTTGGTGTGAAGATGTAAAGAATGTCAAAGGTATTCATGAAGAAGAGTTGACTTGGAATGAGTTTGAGAGACTTTTTAGGAAGAAGTATCTGTTGAAGAGATACTATGATGACACGGCAAAATAATTCTATGAGCTGAAGATGGGATCTATCACCAATGAGGAGTACACTAGCAGATTCTTAGAGTTATTGAGGTATGTGCCTTATCTTAAGGAGGAGAAACGAAGATTGAGAGATTCATCAGTGGGTTTCTGGTAGCATTCAAGGACAGGATTGAGTTCGATGAGCCTGCATCATTAGAGGAAGCCATCAGGAAGCTAAAGCATTGTTACGAGCAATCAAAGCGCAGATATGAGGTTAAGCAGTTTGGAAAGGTAATGAGAAGAATAAAGGAAAATGGGATAAGATGTGAGCAAGAGCTCTAGACAAAGGTAACAAAGAGAATGAAACACCACCTAATAAGTTCAATGCATCTGACAGAGGACAAGGATTTCGATCTGAGGAGCATAACAAGGGTGATGATGGGAAACCTTTATAGTGTTGGACTTGTGTAGGAGAGCATTGTAGGAGAGATTGTCCACGACATCAGGGTGGTAGGCCTCAAATCTACAGGGCACAGGAAGTGCAGATGGGGGGGATGTTAGACAAAAAATTCCATGGATCTATGCAGTGTTGGATAACAGGCAGGCAGATCACAAGCGTCTATTATCGAGATGCATAGTAAGCTTTGTGATCAAGTTGTTTCTATTTTGATTGACCCTAGAGCTAATTATAGTTATGTTAATACTGACCTGGTGGATAAGTGTGGTTTGAATAAAGAAGTGCATGCAAAGTCTTGGTTAGTGCAGTTGGCTACAAGTACTAAGAAGATAGTTCATCATTGGGTAAGAGCTTGTGCTTTTGAGTTGAATGGTATGCCTACATCAACACATTTGAATGTACTTCCTTTGGGATCACATAGTATGATTTTGGGTATGGATTGAGTACATCTTCACAGGACTAAGGTGGATTGTCGTGACAAGGCTATTGAGTGCTTGGATGATAATGGGGAACAAAGAATTTTGCAGGGTAAGAAGAAGGCAACATCAGTTAGAATGGTGAAAGCTATGCAAGCCAAGCGTAGTCATAGAAAAGGGTGTGTGTTATTTGTAGTGCATATTTATAGTGACAAAGGTAAGGAATTTGAGGATGCGGGTGTCTTGCGGAGGTATCCAATTTTACAACAGTTTCAGGATGTGTTCCCGACAGAGATTTCAGAGTTGTCACCTCACAAGAAAGTGGAATTTTCTATTGAGTTAGTACTAGGGGTAGCACCAGCATCAAAGGCACCATACAGGATGAGCACACCAGAGTTAGTAGAGTTGAAATTGTAGTTGAAGGAAATGATTGACAAAGGATACATTAGGCCAAGTGTGTCACCTTGGGGTGCACCAGTGTTGTTTGTCAAGAACAAAGATGGTACTCTCAGGTTATGCATTGATTATTGGTAGTTGAATAAAAGTGACCATCAAGAACAGGTATTTGTTGTCGAGGATTGATGATTTGTTTGACTAGTTGAAGGGAGAAACAAATTTCTCGAAGATTGATCTAAGATCAGGATACCATCAAGTACACATTAAAGAAGAGGACTTCTACAAGGCTGCTTTCTGGACCAAGTATGGGAATTATGAGTTTGTTGTAGTTCCATTTGGTTTGACTAATTCTCCAACGACTTTTATGTGCTTCATGAATAATGTGTTGCATCTTATCTGGATAAGTTTGTTATTGTATCCATTGATGATATATTGGTATATTCTAAGAATGAGGAAGAGCATGTTGAACACTTAGCAGTAGTGTTGAGATTGTTGAGGGAGCATCAATTGTATGCCAAGCTCAGTAAATGCACTTTCTTTTAGACAAAGGTACATTACTTGGGACATGTTGTTTCCAAGGAAGGCATAGCAGTGAATTCAAAAAAGATAAGATTATCATGGAATGGGAAACTCCTATAAATGTGGATGAGGTAAGATCATTCATGGGGTTAGCAAGTTATTATAGGAGGTTCATCAGGAACTTCTCTTGGATTGCCTATCCCATTACATCATTGTAGAGGAAAGGTAAGAAATTTGAATGGATAGAGGAATGTGCAATTAGTTTTGAGCAGTTGTCAAAAAATGATCCAATTTTAAAGATTGCAAATCCAAACAAAGAGTTTGTAGTAGTGTTGTGGTGTCCATCGTCATTTAAATTTCATTTTCAATCACAAAAAAAACAAATATTATGTTTTAAAAATCAAAAGAGAATGTGAAAGTCCGAAAATAGTGATTTATTTTATATTAGTGATGGCATTCAAATCCGATATAAGGTGGGGCCCCGACCGATATATTAAAGTTCGAGCGGTATCACAAGATATAAGCAAGCGTGGGCTCAAGAAGCGGGTAAAGTGCTCTACGGGGGAACAACGAGCATGAGTTATAACTCAGGCTCAACCCCTGTAGTTGACCATGACGTCAAGGTATTTGACTGAGATCTATGGCCTAAGATTGTTGCGAGGGTTCAAGCTCGATGAACCTCTCGTACACTCCCTACCCCCACAATAGGCCACCCCCATCATTTCACTTCATCTCATCTCCTCCACGTCATCCGCCACCCTCATTCATTACCATCCACCTCATCCACCATACTCTGTCACCTCATCTGCCACTCCATTCATTAGTTACATTAATTACAGGTTTTCCCTCCGTTTTGATTATCATATATATTAAAGACAAATAAAACCCCGTTGCATTAGTCTTTTGTTTTAGTACTAAGCAACCTCACATCCAGTTTAGCAGTGTGAGTGAGCAACCGTCCCGGCAACTATCATCGACAACTGTCACCAATAATTGTCTTCTACAGACACCATGGCCAAACAAGTAAGTTCTTCATCAGTTATCCATACCCCATTAATGGATGTCGAACGAGATATTTCTGATACCCCCTGCACAATTAAACATTTTTCACTGTATCAAGAGGTCATTCTAAACCATAAAAAGTCTCCTATATTCATGGAAATGGTTAGGTCAGGTGTTTTAGCTTCTTTTGTCCCCATAACTCATTTATTCCCTGAATTTATTCAATGGCTAGCCTCAGCAATGTACCCCAAGAAGTGTTTTGTAATGAATCAGTCAGGGGAGAGTGTTTTTCAAGTAACCTCACAATTAATACACCAAGCTTTGAATTACCCTATATCTGGAACTTACACCACCTTTACTAAAGAATCTCTGATTTCATATTATGATAACATGTCTCCTCAGGAATTTGCTCATGTCACCTCTTTCCTGACCGCTAAATTTGGTCAATTATCCCTAGATGGGAATCTCTTCTCTTTATAAATATTTGCAGTTGACATAAGACCTGTTTTGCAAGTAATTTCCATGATTCTAGGAAAAGAAGACTCCAAGCAGGTGGATAAAGTTGTGCTGGGATTTTTCTCCTTAATGATGAAGCCAAAGATAGTACTAGACATTCCAACATTCTGGGTAGATACTATCAATACCCAATTTATGACTTTGCCTCTCACTGGGTCCTTCAAATTTCCTTAGTCATTACTTATTTATTTATGTACCAAAATGTTGAACATTTTTCTAATTTGGGACTAAATGTTGTTGATATCAATTAAAGAAGCAATCAGTGGTATTCTGGACAGACCTGATAAGGGGTGATCCAGGAGATAGTGGTTTATTTGGGTTTACTTCTTTATTCCTTCCAGTGGCTTATACAATCTTGAATGGAACTCTACCCCCAACTTTTCTTCCTAAAGCTCAGGAATTTCTTCAATTAAGTAAGGATGTGAGATGTGGGGATTGGTTCATCTTTGAAGAGAATGCAAAGATTAGGCTTTATGGAGCCTCTGTCAAGCCTTACAGGTTACCTAAATTTGTGCCAATGAGGCTTTTTGCCCTTGCATTTATCAGGCAGAGCTTGAATGTAGACCAAGTTCATTTTGTTCCTATGAAGAAAGGCTATTTCTTTAAGTTACCTAAAGTAGTGGGACCCTTCATTGTGAATATCAGACAAGTTTCCCAGGAGGTTGAGAGATTGTTGAATGGCATGTGTCTTTTACAGGTGGTTGAGTGGGCTTATGACCCTCATCAAATTATTTCAACGAGAAGACTGGAGAATGGATATTCAACCTTTGTACATGAAAGTAGACCTGAAATAGAGAAATTGGCAAATGGAGGTTTGCAAAACACTCAGGAGACGGAGATTGAAACCCCTAGCATTACAGAAAAAGGTGTGAAGAGGGTTAGAGAGGAAGTTATTGATTTGGTTGAGTAAGAATCTGAAGCAGCAAAAAGGACCACGCTTCAGGATGCAATGTCTTTAGCATAACCTGGCTTGGTGATTCAGTTAGGAGAAACAGAAGGTGCCCCAACTTCCCCATCTTCCAGAGAACCTGTTCATGATCAGGTTCCTTTAATTCAAAGTATGTTTGCTCAGATAGTTGAGAGAAGGAAAAGTTAAATATGGAGGCTTAAGCTGAGTCTCAAGTTGCTCCTAAACAAACTAGATTGCTATTTGCTATGGATTTGGAGAAGAGCCAACTTAAAATTGCTTTTTCTCATCCTGCTGAAATATCAGTGGGGTCCACTAGTAATTTCAAGATTGTGAATTTAACTATTGATACTCACAAGCTTCCAATGCCTGACAAGATCAATTTGCACATGCAAACTGGGCAATTGATCATAAATGATCTACATAAAACAAATGCAGCAGCTGTTAAGGCAGAAAAAAATGCTAAATTAGGTCATTCAGCAATTAAAGTTGGAGAAAGCCAACTCTAGAGCTTTGAATGCATAGGTGGATGAACTGAAGAAAATTATCATAAAAATAGGTGTCAATCCTGATGACCAACCTGCTATTCATAAATTATTACAATCTGACAAGTCAGAGATTGGGGTTTTGAAAAATAAGTTGAATCTACCTACAGGTGAGCATCCCATTGCTGCAGGGATAGCTGAAGTGGAAAAGGAAAAGGAAAAGCTTCTACAGGATGTGTTGCAGAAAACTGAAGAAGTTTCTTTACTTAAAGAATCTTTGGATCTTTGGACAAGTTGCAACGACAGGTGGACACTCATGTTTGTACAATAGTAATGCCAGCCAACACAGATGATCCAACAACACAGGTTTTATAGTTGGGAACATAACTTAAAATGGTTGAGCATGATGTAAAGAAAGCCCAAAGAGAGTTGGAAACAGCTTGCAAGCTATTGAATTTGAGTGAAGAAGAAGCAAGAAGGGAGAAAGATAATGCAAAGTACAGGGAATATCTCCTAAGGGTTGAAGATGAAATCAAAAGGCTAAAGGAGAAAATGAAGGGCAATATGTCCTTAATTCAAGCCAGGGAAATCCTATGGGATGAAGTCATTGAGGTTATCAAGGGCATTTGGGAATTTCTTGTTATCATATCTGAAGAGAAAACACTAGTCTGAGACATGGAAGAGGTGGTCATGAAAAATAAACAAAAAGATTTAGATAGATCAAAATTTGCAAAGAGGATGATAGATTTCATTAATTCTAAATCTACTGCAGAATTGAAGGAGCATGACATGCCAGACATAACATTATGTGCAATAGATTTCAATAAGATGATTGTCAAAAATATTTATAGGAATAATGTTGAGAAGAAGATAAATGAGATGAAGGAAGTAGTTTCCAAGTTTAACATCATGTTTGATAAAAGAGTCAGCGCTAGACTTCCTTCTTGCTGGGATCTACAAGGAAACTTGCTGCCATGGAAGACATATGAGACTTTGCTAGTTGAGGCAAAGAGCAAAGTGGATAACACTCCTGAAAAGACAACAATATTAAGAGAGCCACCATCGTAAACTACCTTAACAAAGATTTTAAGCTTCTCTGGATGGTGAAGACTCTGTTTACAAATAAGCCTACTTATTGTAGGATTACATCTTGCAAAACAACACTTGACAAGTTAGAGGAAGCAACAAAGTTAAATGTACCATTATGGAGAAAGTGCAAAGAATGGATGATAGAGCAGACCAAGGATGCATTAGCAGGACCTTCTACTCAAGCCACAGATTCAAACAGCGAGCAACAATCACCAATCATACTTTAAATTTTGTTACTTCTTGTTGTCTTATTTCTTGAGGAAAATGAGGTGTCTTTTACCCTCTAATGTAATATTTTGTAATGACTTTTACTTTAGACAGTTAGAAGATAGTTAAGCAGTTTCACAGTTTTGGTAGTTACCAACTTTTCCCATGATGTATAAAAAGAGGCAAAATTATAGAAAAAGGGTCCGAATTTTGAAGAACCTGGAGACTATCCTATTGTATTCTTGATGAATTGATGATTAATGAAAGAATCAGGAGTTTTCCACACATTGTTGGGTATAATTTTGTAATTTCTATGTTATGTGTCATCATGTTTCTTCCTTTCTTTAAATATGGTAATGAAGTTGCAGGTCTTTGTTTACTTATGTGAATAAAGTTAAAATTCCTTAAAAGAGCACTCCTATATTTAAAGTTCCTACCTCTATATTTCTTCTAAGTTACAGATAGTAGTTCCTGTCAAACACAACATATTATCTTTACCTTCCCAGGGCATTCTTCATGCAACATTTATATCCAGCATCACATGGAATTTTGAAATTTTCATATCAGCTAAATATTAAGGGTTAAAATTCAGGTCCCTCAGGCCCTTCACACGAGGATACATTTTTTATTTATCTATTTATTTATTTTTATTTTTTTGCATGTGGTTCACAAACACCGTAGTCAGTGAGTGGTCGCTACGTCCACGGGAAAATTTGGGCTAATTGCCCCTCGGCCTACTGGCAAGACCTGACCCCAAGGGCTTCAGGCGGGATCGACCCTATGACCTCCCGATGGCAAGGCACGATTTTTGACCAACTGAGCTAACCCTTGGGGCTTTCACACGAGGATATATTATACAAATAAGTGACATACATAATAAAAGTTAATGTCTTAAGCACAATTTCTACACAGCCAAGAAATTGGTTTCTTAAGGGACAACAATATGTATAGATGCTTGCAAGAGAGGACTTGGTGGAATCCTGATGTAGGAAGGATAGGTAGTGTGCTATGAATCAAGGAAACTGAATGAGCATGAGCAAAATTGACACATGATCTTGAGTTGGAAGCGATCATCCATGCATTAAAGATGTGGAGACATTATCTTCTTGGTAGGAGGTTTGTATTGATGAGCGATCACAGTGGATTGAGGTATCTATTTGACCAACCGAACCTAAATGCTAGACAAGCTAGATGGTTGGCCATGATCAGTGAGTTCGACTTTGAGATCAAGTACATTAAAGGTAAAGAGAACAAGGTTACAAATTCTCTTAGCATGAGAGTACATATAAATCATATAAAACCTATGAGTTATTATAGGACAGACTTACAGGATCAGATTTTACAGGCAGGATGACAAGTACTTGGAGCTCAGGCACATGTTACAACAGGGTACAGGTGATCAAGATGTGGACTATCATCTCACAACGGATGGTTTGGTCATGTTTAGGGACAGGATATATGTATCGGATAACAATGAGCTAAAGAAGCTTATCCTGAGGGAGTTTCATGCTAAGCCATATTCGGGTCACCCAAGATATCATTAGACATTGACAGTGATCAAGAAGTTTTATTATTGGCTGAATTTGAAGAAGGAAGTGGCAGAGTTTGTGGCTAGGTGCTTGGATTTTCACTAGGTAAAAGCAAAGTGTAAGCATCCAGGTGGATTACTATAGTCGATGTCGATTCCAAAGTGGAAATGGGAGGTAATTTCCATGGATTTCATTACAGGTTTGCCGAGGACATCTAGACAACGTGATTTTATCATGATTGTAGTGGACAGGTTGACAAAGGTTTCACACTTCATTCCAGTGAAGCCTACTTATTCAATTAATGATGTATCATAGGTATTCATGAGAGATGTAGTGAGGTTGCATGGTGTTCCGAAGAACATTGTGTCAGACAGGGATGCCAAGTGCACTTCTAGGTTCTGGAAAGATTTATTTGCAGGTTTGGGTACAAAGTTGGCCTTCAATAAAACTTATCATCCGTAGACAAATGGGCAGATAGAGAGGGTCAATAGGATTTTGGAGGACATGTTGAGAATGTACGTCATGCATCAACAACAAAAGTGGGAAGAGTATCTTCTACTGGTTGAGTTCAATTAAAATAAGTGGCATCAAGAGTCTGTGAGGATGAGTCGGTCTTAGGCACTCTATGGACGAAGTTGTAGTATTCCCATCAGTTGGAGTGTGTTATGCAACCAACTCACAAAAAGATAGATCAATGACTTAAAAATTATCCTCTTTGAGGGGGAAACCCCCTTTACATTACAAAAATGAATAATTCTTAGATGATACAAATGACAAGACCTCCTTTGTATATATAGGAGTCGAAGGGGTCGCAATATAATCAGAGCCTACATAACAATAACAATGTAAGGGCACAATAATAACAATAGTTGACTTCTATGGGGCACAACAATAACAATAAGGGGGATGCACTAGTATTATACAGACCTAACATGCCCCTCTCCTTCAAAAAAGTGTTGTCCTCAATGTTTGAGTAGTTATGCATGCTTATGAATAGAATTCTCATCCTCCCATGTGGAATATTTAGCAGGTAAGTTCTTCCACTTAATGAGACACTCTGAAAATGATCGATTCTGTAGTTGTCGGATTCTTGTTTATGTGACTGCTTCGAGCTCAAATATGATTTTTCTTTCTTCGTCAAGTTATGGCAACACTGTTTGAATAGGAAACTTTTCACATATAACCTTGTTTAAGCATGAAACATGGAAAATTGGTTGTACTTGGTAAGATGGAAGTAGCTCCAATTTGTATGCCATAGTACCAATCTTTTGCAACACTTTGTAAGGATCGTAGTACTTGGGTGATAATTTATTATCCTTCTTAGCTTGCTCGAGAAACATTTGTTTGTATGGTTGTAGCTATAAAAATACCTAGTCACCTACATCCAAACCTCTTTCACTGCGATGTTTATATGCCAGTTGTTTCATTCGATTCCACGCCAGAGTGAGGTTATCCTTTAAGAGTTGGAGAAATTGTTGTTGATGCTCGATGTGATCTTCCACTACTTGAACCTTAGAATTTTCTCTTAAATATTATGTGATGGATGGTGGATGATATCCATAAAGTGACATAAATGGGGTCATTTTTGTTGCAGTATGGAAGGAAGTGTAGAAATTTCTCTATAGATCAGCTAGCTCTGATACCATGTAGAATTTCCTGCAAATTCTCTACAAATCTACCTCTGAGATCTATATAGAAAATCTGACTATAGATTAACTTGATAATGCAATATACCAAAGAAAAATACTATAATCTACTTCTACTATAAAACTTGCAGAAGATTAATAGATTTGAGCAATATCAAGCGGAACACATATAACAGAGAAGATGAATCAATACACATGAAACACAGAAGAATACTCTAGGGAAAGCCTCAGCTAAAAACTCCATTATCTGTATGATCATACAAGGTGGAAAACCATCAGAATTATATAAAGCCTTAGCTCTCACATCTAGCTAGCTCTCAGTACAATCCTCCTGGATGCTCACAGGCAAACAAGGCTTCTCAATAACCTTCTCCTCTGCCCTCCAAGCCTCCTATTTCCTTGCGTTGTTTCTCCTGTGTGATCCTACTGTTACCAAGTGTAACACTGATCTCACACCCTGTAAAACTGAGCAATCCTTAAGGAACCTTATTCCTTCTGCATGGATGAGTTTCCTTTCTAGGAAAACTCATGCAACTGATAATAACCTGTCCCTATCTTTAATCTCAACTGGGTCTTTCTCTAAATAGACATGCATGAGTTGTTTATGAGAGAATCCTCAGTTATCCGGAGTACACTAGTTTGATGCATGCATGCATTAACTGACTGAACTCACTATTAGTTCCTCAAACTGTTTGGAACTAATTTAACTGGACATAACTCAGTTAACTGAGCTAACTAATTACAACTCATCCTTATCTCCTTAATTAAGGGACAATCTCCTTAATTTAAGGGATAACTGTTGCATGAATTCACAAAGACTTCGAGCTTGATTTTCTCCAACCAATTAAGTCAAGATGAATTAATTAATTATTTTTCAAGCAGCTAGTGAGACTAAATTCGAATTTTAATTCACAATTCTAATTCAGGGACAAATCAAAATTGGAATATTCTGAATGTTATTTTTAGCATTTATTGTTGCTATTTTCAACACTCCCTCTCAACAAGAAAGGAATTCAACTCGATCCCGATCCTGAACCTTTGGAATGTTCTGCGTGCAACACTTCTCTCAAGTGTTGTTGCTCCATCAACTCCAGAAACAAAAAAAAAAATATCCAACCTGACTCAATATGATGCATCTGTCATCAAAGTCTCTGACTGCTATTGCCTCTGTCGACTAAAAACTCTGCGCTTCTATTGACTCTGCCTTTCTGCACTGTTGTCAATCCTTCTCTGTGCTCTTCAATATTTGACTACTCTAGCCTCTGTCACTTTGATCTTTGACTTCATCAATCCCACTGATTCCTCCCGCTACTATGTACTTTGGGCTCCCATATCAAGGTATGATCCATGAGATAAAACCTCTCAATGGACCCTGCCCAATTTCAGCCTTCTTGGGACTATCACTTCACATTGCCCCACCTCACACCTGGAGGTATGGCTGCATTTGATCCTTCTGCCCACTTGGCTCGAGTGGATGCCTCCGCTCGGTCTCCTCTCAACATCTCCAATTGTGGCTCCTCCACAATTGTCTGAGACTTCTTCTGTGGCTGCATGTTGAGAGGTAATTTACTCTCCCTCTCAACCACCAAGTCTCTAACATTTGCCTTTCTCCTCAAGGCTTTTCATGCATCTTGAACCTCAAGAGCATACAGGTTCTGTACCGGTGAACTGATCTGTTTCACCTATTTCGTGGTGATGTGTCTAAGGAAAACCTTTCCCTCATTGAAGACAACATCATAGCCTTTGTCCTCCAACATCGCGATCGATACCAAATTCTTCTTCAAGGTGATAAGAGCAGCATGCTCCCTCTGAAAAGCAACTGCGCCCACTCCTCAAACACTATACCTTTCATCATCACCCATCTCTATGCGCATCTTGAGGTCTTTCTCCTCTAAGGTACTGAATAAAATTTTATTTTTGGTCATGTGGAATGAGGCTCCACTATCAAGAAACCAACCACAACCCATCATCGAAGACACCATGCATGCGATGAGGGTGAAGCCCATTTCGAACTGAGAAGCTAATGCCTCACCTTTCAATCCTTCCGAGGATCCCTTCTTGGACTTCTTCGATGGGCAATTAATCTCATGATGACCCATCTCGTGACAATTAAAGCATCTCACTTTAGATTTGTCACCCTTCTTCCTCCTTGAGAAGAATTCGATTTGGTATGAGAATCCTTCTCTTTCCCTTTCTTTGCCCTACTTGCTAGGGCCATATTTTCTTCCTCATCCTTGGATGAAGAACCATCTCGCTCCTCTTGATCTCCTCCTACATGAGATTCGACCACAGTCGTTCCCAATCTGGTAGTTTCTCCCTTCCATTCACAGAATCCTGGTAGCTATGCCAGCTCTTTGGAGGACCGAGGAGAGCAAGGCTCACCATATCATCATCGACAGTAGTTATTCCCACACTTCCAAGCTCATCTCTACAGGTGGTGAGCTTCTTCAGATATGTGGAAATAGTATCACCGTTCTCCATCTTGATTCTTCAAATCTTATCCTTAAGCGCCAATTTCCTTTGGTCGCTATTGTTCTAGTAGAGGTCCTTCAATGTCTTCCACATTGAAAATGGAGTCTCCTTCCCATGGAGACTCGAGACAATATGGTATCGAACTCCTTCAAGGATGATCTGTCTCACCCTCGCCACACACTTCTTCCATTTAACGAACTCTTGTGCATTAGTTGAACCTGGCTTTGGGATTTCTTGATCAATGAAATCCTTCAAGCCGTTGTCTTCTAATACAACCTCCATGCGATCTTTCCATGTTATGTAATTCGAGTTGCCATCCAAGGCATACTCGAGTCTCAAGCCATAGAATGTCATTGACCAACCTGAAGTATGAGATGAATTCGATTTGTACCTGTAATCCCGAACTTCAAACTTTGAATTCTCTTCTCAGTATATTGTTCACAGCTTCGATCACCTTAGCTCTGATAAACTTGGCTCCGATACCATGTAGAAATTTTTCTACAAAACCTCGCTCTGATACCATGTAGAAATTTCTCTATAGATTAGCTAGCTCTGATACCATGTAGAATTTCCTGCAAATTCTCTACAAATCTACCTCTAAGATCTATGTAGAAAATCTAACTGTAGATTAACTCGATAATGCAATATACCAAAGCAAAATACTATAATCTGCTTCTACTATCAAACTTGCGGAAGCTTAATAGATTTGAGCAAGATCAAGCGGGACACATATAACAGAGAAGAAGAATCAATACACATGAAACACAGAAGAATACTCTGGGGAAAGCCTCGGATAAAAACCCCGCTATTTGTATTATCATACAAGGTGGAAATACATCATAATTATACAAAGCCTTAGCTCTCACAGCTAGCCAACTCTCAGTATAATCCTCCTGGATGCTCACAGGCAAACAAGGATTCTCAAAAACCTTCTCCTCTTCCCTCCAAGCCTCCTATTTCCTTGCGCTGTTTCTCCTGGGTGATCCTACTGTTACCAAGTGTAACACTGATCACTCACACTAATCTCACACCCTGTAAAATTGCGCAATCCTCAAGGAACCTTATTCCTTCTGCATGGATGAGTTTCCTTTATAGGAAAACTCATGCAACTGATAGTAACTTGTCCCTGTCTTTAATCTCAACTGGGTCTTTCTCTGAATAGACATGCATGAGTTATTTATGAGAGAATCCTCAGTTATCTAGAGTACACTAGTTTGATGCATGCATGCATTAACTGACTAAACTCACAATTAGTTCCTCAAACTGTTTGGAACTAATTTAACTGGACATAACTCAGTTAACTGAGCTAACTAATTACAACTCAAATACAACTCATCCTTATCTCCTTAATTAAGGGACAATCTCCTTAATTTAAGGGATAATTGTTGCATGACTTCACAAAGACTTCTAGCTTGAACTTCTCCAACTAATTAACTCAAGATGAATTAATTAATTATTTTTCAAGCAACTAGTGAGACTAAATTCGAATTTTAATTCACATTTCTAATTCAGGGACAAATCAAAATTGGAATATTTTGAATGCTATTTTTAGCATTTCTTGTTGCTATTTTCAACATGAAGTGTTATACCACTGTTCAGCTAGAGGTAACCACTTGACCCATTGTGTTTGTTTGTCAGATACAAAGCAACTAAGATATCCTTCCAAACATTTGTTCACTATCTCAGTTTGCCCATCAGATTAAGGATTATAAGATGAGTTATGAGCTAATTGAGTACCAAGACAAGAAAATAATTCCGTCCAAAATTTTCTAGTGAAAATGGGATCTTTGTCACTTACTTTAATCTTTGGATTTCCATGAAGCTTTTGAATTGTTTCCATAAATGCAGTAGCAATTGTATTGGCTTTAAAATGATAAGATAATGCACAAAAGTGTGCATACTTGGTAAGTCTATCAACTATCACCATGATGATACTCTTTCCTTCACACTTGGGTAAACCTGTGATAAAATCCATTTATACCTCTTCCCAATGCTGACTTGGAATGGCTAAAAGGTTGTAACAGACCCAAGGTCTTAACTGTATCAACTTTATTTTTTTGGCAAAAAAAACTTTGCCACAAATTTCTGAATATCAAATTTAAGGCCATCCCAACAAAAAATCCTTCTTGACCCTATGGTAAGTTTTTAAAAATCCCAAGTGCCCTCCTAAGGGAGAGGTGTGCAATTCCAAAATAATATTTTGTTTGAGTTGGGAATTCTTACAAAGATATAAGCGATCTTTGTACCATAATGAATCATTTTTCTAGCTAAATGTATTAGATGTATTGGGATCTTGCTGCAACTTTTGAATGAGTGACCACACCTCTTCATCATTCTTCCATTCATCCCTTGCTTCGGTTATACACTCAGGTTGGATAATAGAAATGACACAAAGCAATGCTTCCACATCCTCATCTTTTCTTGAGAATGCATCTGCAACAACATTTTGCTTCCCTTTTTTCTAAATGATTTCAAAGTCATAACCCAGCATCTTTGTCACCCATTTTTGCTGCTCTTCTAAAGATAATTCTTGTTCCGAAAAGTGTTTAAGATTATCATGACCTGTTTTTACCTTGAAGTGTCTTCCCATTAGCTAAGGCCGCCATTGCTTTAGTGCATGTAGTATTGCCAACATTTCTTTCTCATGAATAGGTTTGTGTAACTACTTTCCATTGATTGGATGACTTTCAAAAGCAACATGTCTTCCTTCTTGCATTAAAACAACACCAATTCCATTTCATGAAGCATCACATTCCATAATAAAAGTTTTTGTGAAGTCTGGCGTAGTTAAGACCGGTGTTTGGCACATTGCCTCTTTAAGATGTTCAAAGGCCTTTGTTGCTTCTGGAGTCCAAGACAATGCATCATTCTTCAATAATGATGTTAGAGGTGCAACTATTCTCCCATAGTTCTTAAAAAACTTGTGATAATACCCTATCAACCCAAGAAATCCTTGAAGATGCTTTATGGTTGTGGGGATTTTCCATTCCTTAATGGCTTTAATTTAATTAGGGTCTAGACACCTTAACACCCTCATGAGATACAATATGACCCAAATATTCTAGCTCTTGTACTCCAAAGAAACATTTGGGTTTTTTTTTTTTATAGTTGTTTCTCCGCCAATAGTTTGAGCACCCTGTCAACATGTTGAACATTATCCTTCCAAGAGTTGTTGTAGATTAGTATATGATCAAAAAATACTAACACAAATTCTCTAAGGAAGGGTTTGAAAATGGAATTCATCAAACCTTGAAATGTGGAAGGTGCATTAGCAAGGCCAAAAGGCATCACCAAAAATTCATAATGACCCTCATGAGTTCTGAATGTTGTTTTCACAATGTATTTAGTCTTCATTCTAATTTGATGATATCTTAAATGAAGATCCAACTTGGTGAAGTAAGTTGCTCCATGTAATTCATCCAACAATTCATCAATGACAGGAATGGGGAATTTATCTTTAATAATGAGCTTGTTGAGCTCCCTATAATCTGGACACATACGCCATGAAACATCCTTTTTGTGCACCAATACTATTGGAGCAAAGAAAGAACATTGACTAGGTTGAATTATACCAACCTCTTGCATTTATACAACCATACGTTCAATTTCACTCTTTTGGGAATAAGGATATTTGTAAGGCCTGATGTTTGGAGCAAAACCTCTTGGAATCAAGTGAATTTCATGATCATGATCACAAATAGGTGGGAGGCTTTTGGGAGTCTTAAACACCTTGGAATTGATTGTCCAAGACTTTTCAGAGATCTAGAGAAATAGATGATTTCGATGTTTGAACCCCTACTGAGCATAATTGTGCAATTACACGTCGTTGTTCTTTCTTTAGAAGATTTGTTACTCCAATTATATTTCCTAGTTTCCCTACGATACCCCTTAATTCAACTTCTTTTCCTTCCCAAAAAAAATTCAAGAAAAGTTCTTGAAAATTAAAAGCTATCGTCCCCAAATATTGTAACCATTGGACTCCTAGTACAACATCAACACCACCCATTGGAATGGAAAGCATTGGACTATTCAATACATATTCCCCTATGGTTCGCTTGATATTATGGCATTTTCCAAACCATTTTATAGTTCCTCCATTTCCAACCATCACTTGACACTCTGGTGTTGCATATAAGAAGCAATTAAATTCCTTGGCTATCTTACAATGAATAAAATGATGGGTACTACCCGAATCAATCAACAATATTACCTTTTTCTTCTTGATATATCCTTCTACCTTGAGAGTTTGAGGAGTGGTAATTCCTGCCAATGCATTAGAACATATGGCTAGATTCATTTCTTCTTTCTTTGGGGTTGGTTCATGGTTTATATCCTCCTCTTTCGATGTTTCTTGTTCATTTTCTTCCTCCTCTTCACAATCTATGTAAAATAATATCTTCTTAGTGCACTTATGACCTTTAGTGTATTTGTTATCACAACCATAACAAAGCCCTTTTTCTCTTTTTTCCTCTAATTGTTGTGGTGTCAACCTTGTAGTTTGTCGAAGACTAGGAGCAACAACACTTCCATCTTTATAGTTGTGAGTGGTAGACTTCCTTGTTGCCATAATTTTGCTTTCAACTTTTCTTGGCACCCTAAATGCCTTCTCTAATGAAACAGATTCCCAAAGGCGAACCTCATGTTAGGTGTTATCTTTTGAAGTCCATATGAAGACATCAATCCTATGCTCCTATGGAATATGAGTTACCCTAATATTCAATTTTTTGAAGTCTTCAATGTGCTCCACCATTGAACCCTTTTGTTTGAGATTTATCAATTGACTAAAGAAGGTGTTGTGCTTTGTATTGATAAGTTAGAATCAATTAGTCAAAAAATGAAAATATTTAAAAAAATGTTAAGCTAGGATGGACAAAAGGAATATTGAATAAAAAATGTTAGGAAATATTTTGATAAACATGTCCATGTCAAAAAAAATGTTAGAATAGATGCCATAAAAAATGGAGGCAAAAATAAAATGTTAGGTTAGAGAGAAAAGCAAAAAAGAATAAACTCTGAAAGTGTGAAAGTCCAAGTGCCACTACTTTTTACTTTATTATGCAAAATAATGGTTGTGTGCAGCTTGTCATAAATGCCACAACCCATGATAGTCAAATAGTTTAATCTTGACTAGTTCATGCTTTAAATTTCATGTTTATAGTTAGAGAATGAAGATCTAACCAAACTGTTTAATCTTGGCAGATCAGTAGTTAGGTAGAAAATAATAAGGAGCTCATCAGTTTGATCTGAGCCCTTGGATGTTATAAGGTTACAATTAGATAGTTTCATTTTCAAAAGAAAAAGGAAAGAAAAGGGTCTGCTAGCCTAAATGCACCCAATTAAGTGAAGAGTATATGTTAGGATAAGTAAATGGGTAGGTAGAAGAAAAGTTGCAGAAGTACATTTATCATGCTTGATCATGTGTTTCAGTGTGTAGGAGCAGTTATGAAAGTGAAAAGATGTTCACAAGTTGATTTGGTTAACTTCCCTTCATTTCATTTCACCCCCACTACATACTTACTAATTTCCTAATCATCCCTTCATTTCCTCATCTTCCCTTCATTTTCACCCTTTCCCTTGCTCTCACACATTTTCCTAGCAATTTACCCTCCAAACTCATTCCCCTACCTAAAAACCATTTTTCCCTAGTGTGAAACCTGTTCCCCTTTGAAAATATTAATTTCCCTAAAAACCCATAAAAAAACCCTTTACCCTAAGTATAAATTCCCCCCTTCGCTTTATAAAGTTAACTCTGCCAATATACTCGTTTAACCCATCACATTATACTTTTAACCTGCACTTTATTCATTAAATAATTACAAATCCTTTGTAATTATTTCCCGGGCCGGCTAATCTCTGTGCTTGCTCCCTCCATGCATCTCGACCGTGCTATAGCCGTCTGATCACCTGCTCCTAGATCTAATGATCCACATCCATATTGCGCCCTCCCGATCTCCGACCTTTACCTGCCCGAGAGCACGTGAAATTAGTAGTTTTGCTCAGGCCCCTCGTGGTTACGTGTCACTCCCACATTAACTCGCATGCCCTCAAGAAAATACCACCCCACGGCCAAAAGCAGTGTGATGAGCCTCTAAAACTGCTCCCTGCATACAACAAAACCATCCACTATTCACTTTGCGCCAAATTAAAAAAAAAAAAAAAAAAAAAAAAAAAAAAAGAAAAAAAAAAAAGAGGTTAATCGTTTGCCCGTTTAAACATGAAAAGCCTCGTGTTCACTCCTTTCACTCGTTTTTTCAGTAAAACATGTATAACCCTCCTATGCCACCCTAAGCCTCTGCAACTGATTTAACCATTGTTTACCTCTCGAAAATGCTCCAGACTCCATCCACAAGACCTTTCAACTCAAATGAAGCCATTGTGGCCCTCCCTGTTGACCTGTTTGCCCGTTTAAACATGAAAACCCTCGTGTTCACTCCTTTCACTCATTTTTTCAGTAAAACATGTATAACCCTCCTATGCCACCCTAAGCCTTTGCAACTGATTTAACCATTGTTTACCTCCCGAAAACGCTCCGGACTCCATCCACAAGACCTTTCAACTCAAATGAAGCCATTGTGGCCCTCCCTGTCGACCTGTGTTTTTCTTAACAATTGTTGTATTTTGCAGGTGATTAGTAGAAGACTAGGAGATTGGATAAACAATTTTGACACTAGTTAAAAACCTGTTTACTCCAAGATTCTCAGGAAATTTATTCAAAAGACTTCATTTATCATAAGTTTATGTACAAACAGAAGATCAAGTTTAAACCAAAGACAGAGCAGAAAGAAGTCATTTACACAGTAAATGTTAAAATAGACAATTTACACAATTAAAAGATAAAACAGAGGAGGCAGATAGAACATACAGATGAAAGACAAAATGGTTAAAGTGTATCAGATGAAAGGTCATAAGTAAATATGACATCCAGCGTGAATATCAAACAGACAAGCAGCTTAAAGGGAAAAATATCAAAGACCAAAGCCAACAGAACCTAAATAACATGGACAGCAAGGAGCAGTTCAATAGCTGTCTCTGTCTTCTTGCACAAAGATATTTCTTTTTCCTAGAATAAATCCTTAAACAGCTTAGGATACTTTCTTAGTTCTACTATTGTATAAATAACTCTCTTCTCAAGAGGTTCATGGTTCAAACATTGAAACAAGTTCAACATTGCACCAAGTTCATTGTTCACCATTGGACCAGGTTGACCATTGAAAGAGAGTTCACTCTTGAAGAAGCATTTGTAAACCTTTGATGTACTAGCTTTTATGGACCCTTAATACAAAGCAGAGGATTCTAAATTCAATTTTACACAGTTTGTGTTTCCTGTAAGTTTTTCAAGTAACACATTATGTTTTTCTTCATATTCTTATGTCTTACAAAGATTCCTAGGTAGGAATAATTGTGTCTCAATCTATTCCTATAAGCTTTTGAAGTGATAATGATTAAAGAGAATGGATTAATGAACTATCTGTTTGATTAGTTCCATCTGAATCAATAAATCATCAACATCTTGTTGTAAGCATAAGCATATTCCCTTGAACCTTCTGAACATCAGTCAAAGGTTTTCATACTTATGATTGTTTAATTTTCTGTTTGAAAACTGTAATAATCATATTATTTTTTGTTTCTACTCACCACTATTCAAACTTTATCATTGTGTGAAGTTTTATAGCAACCCTCTACTTTGGGATTAATATTATTCAAAAGGTTAGGCATTACAATGTTATATCTGTTTCATTCATTGGTCCTCCAAACTTAAACAAAAACCCCAAAACAATTATCTTAGATGCTCTGGCATTGATAGCTGACCACTATTATCTCAGAGGTACAACATCAGCCTGGCTCCATTGCCGGGGATTCAAATTCCATTAAGTTTTCCTGGGACAACGATATTTATTCTATTCCTTTAAGGTGATTAAAGGTCTAGAAAGGTAAAAATCTTTCACCTGGCGACTCCACTAGCCCAAACTGGCACCTTTTAAGCACACTAGATCTCATTTAGAATCTGACTTAATTAACCCTCTGTCATATCCTGAAAAAATTTCTAAGAAAAAGCAATTCTAAAAGGAGGCAACAACCATCTTCTTCTTCCTCTTCTGCCTTGCAATCGAAGAGTTAGTATCATTTGATCATTTTAGTAATATTCCATCTGATCCTAATTTGACACAAATACCTCTTAGGGTTTATGAACTATTAGATAAGGGAGTTGATTTAGATTTAGATTTCCTTATTCATTCCTTTGAAAAGCATCTAGAACCCCCTCTACCACCAGGATCAATTAAAACTGAGTCTGACTTGGGTGTTCATTTACCTGAATACAAACCCACAGATTTCATACCCCCTACTACTTATTCATTCCCTTCCACTTCTGAACGACTTGAAGCTTCTACTTCTGAACAACCTGAAGAGACCATCTAAGTATATACAAATCCACTCTTTGAAACAAAAGAGGGTATTTCTTCATAGGTACCAAAGTTACTTTTTAAGACTCCTTTAAAGTTATTCAAGAGATCCCCTCCTTCTTCACCTCCAGGTAGTCACACACCCCCTCAATCACCTTCTTCTTCCTCTTTTTCATCTTCTTCCTTTGCATCTTCATCTTTTTCATCTTCTACTATGGCATTCCAACCTACTATACAGGCTAGATATGTCACTTTAGTCTTACTTAACCTTGATGCATTCCCAGTTGGATATTTGAAGTACCTTCCCAGGTACAATGGAGAAACTAGTACTACTGTTGAGGACCATCTTCAAGCTTTTCTAGACTTTGCAGACAACATGAATATTGAACAAGAAAATGTTTACATGAGATTGTTTGTACAGTCACTTGAAGGAAATGTAAGAATTTGGTTTAGGCAGTTATCTGTAAATTCCATTAGAAATTGGGAAGAGTTTACAAACATATTTAAAAACCAATGGGATGTAAAGAAAGATCCTCTTTACTTTCTGACTAAATTTGAAGAAGTTAAAATAAACTTTGGTGAACCTATATGAGATTTTATCAAAAGGTTCAATAAAATTTATCATAAGATGCCCCCTAATTGTAAACCCCCTATAGCAACAGCTAAGTTTAGGTTTTCTAAAGCCTTTGACGATGATTTTGTTGTAATGCTAAGAGAGAGAACTTCAAGAACTCTTGAAGATATGCAAACAAATGCTGTAGAGGTGGAAGCAAATAGTGCTGCTTCGACTTCCTTGAAAGCTAAAGAGGAAAAGGCCCAAAGAAAACTCAAATCGATTCAAGAAGCCTTTAGTTCCTCTAGTTCTTCTAAGACTAAAACTGAATATTCTAAAATAGATGAAATAACCTCTCTTCTTAAAAATATATCTAATAGAATTTCCAAGATTGAGACTCAACCTTGGACAATTCAACAAACAGTTACTAGACCCAAAAATCAAAATCAAAATCATGGTCAGTATAGAAGGAATCCACAATTACAAATTCTTTAGAGACCTAGTAATGATCAACAATCTCCCACTCCTTTACTGGTAGATGACCAACAACCTGATGAAAATACTATGACTATTACTGAAGATATCAATAACATGGATACTTCTTCTAATCAAACAGTTATGATTCCTCTCTCACAACAAAATCAGGTTCAAGAAGATCAAGAATCCTCACAGGTTTCTAAATACCATGCCTTCTCTGAATTTTTAATTGTAGAGTTGAACAAGAGATATGATCTTAGGCCTAGACCTAGCCCTGGAAGACCTCCTAAGGAGACTCCAATAATTGAACCTCGTACCAAAGCTGTTGAAACTCAAACAACTGTTATTTGACCATTAAACCAGTCAACTGATATTGCTCAAAATGATAAAAATGCTTTGACTACATTTAATGTTGAAAAAGAGTTAGAAAGAGTTAAAATCTCAATTCCACTTTCAGAACTTTCTAAAAATCTTGGGTATAAAAATCAAGACTCCAAATGGATACAAAACACCTTGGTTGATGCTGAAAGCGATATCATTAGTCTTCAAGATGAAAAACTAGCAATTGTCTTTGGTCCTAGTTCAGATATGATAAATGAAATAGTGCCTCCTTTGTATGTAACTCTTAAGACAAATGATTCCATGTTATATAATTGTATGCTTGATTATGGAGCATCACATAACCTCATGCCAAAAACTATCATGGACCATTTGAAACTTGACATAACCAGATCCTATCATGACTTGTACACCTTTGATTTTAAAAGGGTGCCATGTTTAGGATTGATTAAGGATTGATTAAGGATTTAGTAGTCACCCTTGCCCAAATTCCAGTGAAAAGTGTAGTGCTTGATATAGTTGTCACAAACATCCCTCCCATTTGGAATGCTCCTTTCTAGGTCTTACTGTGCCAAATTAGGGGGAACTCTTCATATGGATATGTCTTATGCCACTATTCCAGCTTATGGGGGAGAACAACTAAGGTTATATAGAGAGGTAAGATTTGTGCACACTGTTTGCAAAACTGAACAGCCTAGGAACCATCCCATTTATTCAATTGATCAGGATTTTGGTTGCTTTCAACTCTCTTCAAACCAAATACATGAAACTCAAGTTAAAATAGAAGATGTAATTGAAAGTCCTGAACCAAATCAAACTGATGTATGGAAACTATTCTTTGATGGTTCTTGTAGAAAAGATGGGGCAGGAGCTGGGGTAGTTTTAATTTCACCAAAAAAAAGAAAATATCACCCAATCATGCAAGCTCGACTTTGAAGTTACCAATAATGTGGTTGAACATGAAGCTTTCCTTTTAGGACTGAAATTAGCCAAAAGCTTAAAAGTTTAGAACTTAAATGTTTTTACTGATTCAGAACTTATTGTCAAACAAGTGAGAAATATTTGCAAGAGTCAACATCCTAGACTTAGGTCTTATAGAAATGAAGTTTGGGATTCAGTTGAAAACTTCTTTGATGCTTTTAATTTGACTTATATTCCAAGAGATCATAATATTCATGCAGATGCCTTAGCTATTTCTGCTAGTTCATTTAAAATCCCTGATCAGACCAATGTACTCTATCAAATACAAGTCAAGTACAGACCATCCATCCCAGATAATCTAAAACACTGGCAGATATTTGAAGATGATGAACATTTGAAATATTTTATGTAGGTTATAAATGATTTTTCAGTTCTACAAATTGATGAAGATAGAACATAAATAGATGAAAATACAGATGGAAATGATACTTCAAATTTCAATTCAAAAATTGTTGATCATGACATTATTCAATTGTCTAACAATTTTATTCCCAAAGGACTCATTCCTTTAGAAAAATTGTTTGATCAAAATGATGTCCTCAGAAACCCCCAGTCCATTGCTTCACAAGATGACATAGAAGAAATTAATATTGGAACTAATGATGATATTAAAAACATCAAAATATGTGCATATCTAGATCTTGAGATCAAAGCTCAACATCTTAAGTTACTTCAAACTTATAAGGATATTTTTGCATGGACCTATGCTGATCTAAAAACCTATGACACTTCATTAATATAGCATAAGATTCCTTTAAAGCTAGAAGCAGTCCCTTATCAACAAAAACTTAGGAGGATCAATCCAAATCTTCTACCAACAGTAGAGAAGGAAATTAAGAAAATGCTAGATGCCCATATCATTCTCCCTCTTAAATATTCTAATTGGGTTGCAAATTTAGTTCGTGATAGAAGGAAGAATGGAGAAATTACACTTTGTGTGGACTTTAGAAATTTGAACAAAGCATCATTAAAATATAACTATCCTTTGCCCAAAATGGATCAGTTACTTCAAATGGTTCCAAGAGCACAAAGAGTTTCTATGCTTGATAGTTTTTTCAGGCTATAATCAGGTAAATGTTGATTCAGTAGACAGAGAGAAGACAAGATTTACTACACCCTGGGGTACATTCATGTATGCCATAATGCCATTTGGCTTAACCAATGCTGGAGCAACATTTCAGAGAGCTATGGATGTAGCTTTTGTGGGTCAGGTAAATAAATTTCTAGTTATCTATATTGATGACATAACTGTTTTTTCTAAATCTAATCAGAAACATCTAAAGCACTTGATGAAGGTTTTTGACACGTGTAGAAAATTCGAAATATCATTGAATCCTAAAAAGTCTCTCTTTGCTATCAAAGAAGGAAAACTACTGGGCCATATAATTTCAAAAGAAGGAGTAGTGATTGATCCCAAGCGTGTGTCTGCCATTGAAACATTGACCTTACCTAGAAACAAGAAGGAGATTCAAGCTTTTCTAGGCAAGATTCATTTTTAAGGAGATTCATCCCAAATTATGTTGAGATTGTAAAAGATATAACTGACATGCTCTGAAAGGATCATGAAGTTAAATGGACTGTCTCTTCCAGGCATGCCATTGATCAGATCAAGAACTCTATCTCTGAAGCTCCCACCTTGGCCAGCCCTGATTACACTAAACCATTGAGTATATTTTCCTTTGCCTCAAAAACAACCCTCGTTGTTGTTCTACTACAAAAGAATGAAGATTCTCATGACCAACCCATAGCCTTTTTCAGTAAGGTTATGAGAGATGTCGAGCTTAAGTATGACATAATTGAGAAGCAAGCCTATGCCCTTATTCAAGCCCTAAAATAATTTAGGATGTATGTCATACATTCTCCTATTATTGCTTATGTTCCTAACAGTGTTGTGAAAATTGTTTTAACTAAACCAGCCTTTGATGGAAAGAGAGGTATATGGATCACTCAAATACTGGAGTCTGATCTAACTATCAAAAATACAAAGCTAGTAAAAGGCCATGGATTAGCTAAGCTTCTAGCTGAATCCAACTATAAAGTGCTCGAAATCAATTCTATTTTAGAGATACAAGGGAAGAATCAAAAGAAGCTTCTCAAAACTCAGATAAGAAGAATCCACAAGAACCTTCTGTCCCTGTAGAAGGGAAGAATCGACAAGAACCTTCTCTTCATCCTGAAGAAAATAATCCACAAGAACCTTTACCTTTAGATCAGATCAACCCTTTACACATTGATGAAAATTTTATGTTGTCACATTGGTACCAAGACATTATAAATTTCTTGATCCATTTTTAATGTCCAACATCATTCTCCAAAAGCCAGTGTAAAACTCTCAAATTGAAAGCTGTAAAGTACTGTATCATAAATGGAAAGACCCACTAAATATTTTGTTATTATGTTCAACAGAATCATAAACTGAAGGAATCATTGATCAGTTTCATACAGGATTTTGTGGAGGACATTATGCTTGGAGAACAACAACATATAAGATATTAAGGGGAGGATTTTATTGGCCAACATTGTTCTTACAAGTAGGAGCAAAGGTCAGAGGTTGTGTTCCTTGTCAAATGTTTGCTGGTAAGCAAAAACTAGCAGCTCTTCCATTGGTTCCATCAATAGTCTCAAAACCTTTTAGTCAATGGGGATTAGATTTTATTGGAGAGATTCATCCCACTTCAAGTAATCAGCATAGATGGATCCTCACTATAATAGACTACTTCACTAAATGGGTGGAAGCAATTCCAGTGAGAAATGTTACTGATTCAGTAGTAATCAAATTTATTGAAGAGAACATCTTATCTAGATTTTGTTGCCCAACTCAAATTGTCACTAGTAATGCAACATCTTTTTCTAGAGTTAAAATGATTGAGTTTTGCTAGAAATATTAAATTCCGTTACATCATTCAACTCCATATTACCCACAAGGTAATGGCCTTGCTGAATCTTCAAATAAAAGTCTGGTAAAGGTAATAAAAAAGACCCTAACAGATCATAAAAAAAGTTGGGATTCTCATTTAATTTATGTAGTATGGGCAAGCAGAATTACTCCAAAGAGATCTACTCATAAATCTCCTTTCCAGTTAGATTATGGGAAAGATGCAATCTTCCCTACCAATTTGGCCTTCCCTGTTTTGAAATTCCTGCAGGATTCAATAGATAAACCTGATGATTTTTCAAGGAGAATAAATCAGATTATTGAACTAAATGAAAACAGAGATGAAGTTCAATACAAATTGAAAAATATCAGAGTAAGATGAAGAGCCTGTTTGATAGAAGAGCCAGGGAAAGGGATTTCAAGGAAGGTGATCTAGTTTTAATATGGGATTCCAGGAGAGAAGAGAATGAAAAACATGGCAAGTTTGACAACCAGTGGTTTGGACCTTTAGCAATTGCTGAAGTGAAGGGAAACAACAATTTTGTGCTACAAAATATTGAGGGGCTATATTCCACTTACCCTGTAAATGGAAGGTTTCTCAAACATTACATTCAATACTGAGAAGTTGAAGTAGATTTCATTACTACCATTGTAAAACTTCCAGTTTCTTTTACCTTTCAAGTTGTCAGTGTGATTTTTTACAGCAAAAGACTTCATAGCTCGAGGAGAAGGCACATGGATATGCAGGTTCTCTGCATTCTATAAGAGAAAGCAGTGCCCAGTTGGAGCCAATGTTGTAGCATTTTTGGGTTTTGATAAGTTAGAATCAATTAGTCAAAAAATGAAAATATTTTTCAAAAAATTTTAAGCTAGGATATGGACAAAAAGAATATTGAATAAAAAATGTTAGGAAATATTTTGATAAACATCTCCATATCAAATAAAATGTTAGAATATATGCCCTTAAAAATGGAGGCAAAAATAAAATGTTAGGTTAGAGAGAAAAGCAAAAAGCAATAAACTCTGAAAGTGTGCAAGTCCAAGTGCCACTACTTTTTACTTTATTATGCAAAATAATGGTTGTGTGCAGCTTGCCATAAATGCCACAACCCATGATAGTCAAATAGTTTAACCCTCACTAGTTCATGCTTTAAGTTTAATGTTTATAGTTAGAGAATAAAGATCTAACCAAATTGTTTAATCTTGGCAGATTAGTAATTATGTAAAAAATAATAAGGAGCTCATCAGTTTAATCTGAGCCCTTGGATGTTATAAGGTTAGAATTAGATAGTTTCATTTTTTTTTTAAAAGGAAAGAAAAGGGTCTGCTAGCCTAAATGCACCCAATTAAGTGAAGAGAAAATGTTAGGGTAAGTAAATGGATAGGTAGAAGAAAAGTTGCAGAAGTACATTTTCCATGCTTGATCATGTGTTTCAGTGTGCAGGAGCAGTTATGAAAGTGAAAAGATGTTCACAAGTTGATTTGGTTAACTTCATTTCATTTCATTTCACCCCCCACTACATACTTACTAATTTCCTAATCATCCATTCATTTCCTCGTCTTCCCTTCATTTTCACCCTTTCCCTTGGTCTCACACATTTTCCTAGCAATTTACCCTCCAAACTCATTCCCCTACCTAAAAACCCCTTTTCACTAGTGTGAAACTTGTTCCCCTTTGAATATTAATTTCCCTTGTGATTTCCCTAAAAACCCATAAAAAACCCTTTACCCTAAGTATAAATTCCCCCCTTCGCTTTATAAAGTTAACTCCACCAATATACCTGTTTAACGCATCACATTATACTTTAACCTGCACTTTATTCATTAAATAATTACAAATCCTTTGTAATTATTCCCCCGGCCCGCTAATCTTCGTGTCTACTCCCTCCGTGCATCTTGACTGCACGATAGTCGTCCGATCACCTGCTCCCAGATCTAACGATCCACAACCATATCGCGCGCTCCCGATCTCCGACCTTTACCCGCCCGAGAGCACACGAAATTAGTAGTTTTGCTTGGGCCTCTTGTGGTTATGTGTCATTCTCACGTTAGCTTGCGTGCCCTCAAGAAAATACCACCCCACGACTAAAAGCGGTGTGATGAGCCTCAGAAACTGCTCCCTGCATACGACAAAACCATCTGCCATTCACTTTGTGCCAAATTTTAAAAAAAGTTAACTGTTTGCTCATTTAAATGTGAAAACCCTCGTGTTCACTCCTTTCACTCATTTTTTCAGTAAAACCTGTATAACCCTCTTGCACCACCCTAAGCCTCTGCAACCGATTTAACCACTGTTTACCTCCCAAAAATGCTCCGGACTCCATCCACAAGACCTTTCAACTCAAATGAAGCCATTGTGGCCCTCCCTGTCAACCTGTGTTTTTCTTAACAATTGTTGTATTTTGCAAGTGATTAGCAGAAGACTAGGAGATTGGATAAACAATTTTGACACTAGTTAAAAACCTGTTTACTCCAAGATTCTCAGGAAATCTATTCAAAAGAGTTCATTTATCAGAAGTTTGTGTACAAATAGAAGATCAAGTTTAAACCAGAGTCAGAGCAGAAAGAAATCATTTACACAGTAAATGTTAAAACAGACAATTTACATAGTTAAAAGATAAAACAGAGGAGGCAGATAGAACATGCAGATGAAAGACGAAATGGTTAAAGTGTATCAGATGAAAAGTCATAGTAAATATGACATCTAGCACGAAGATCAGACAAACAAGCAACTTAAAGGGCAAAATATCAAAGACGAAAGCCAGCAGAACCTAAATAACAGGGACAGCAAGCAACAGTTCAATCGTTGTCTCTATCTTCTTCATGAAGATATTTCATTTTCCTAGAATAAATCCTTAAACAATTTATGATATTTTCTTAGTTCAACTATTGTATAAATAACTATCTTCTCGAGAGGTTCATGGTTCAAACGTTGAAACAAGTTCAGCATTGAACCAAGTTCATTGTTCACCATTGGACCAGGTTGACCATTAAAAGAGAGTTCACTCTTGAAGAAGCATTTGTAAACCTTTGATGTACTAGCTTTTCTGGACCCTTAATACAAAGTAGAGGATTCTAAATTCAGTTTTACATAGTTTGTGTTTCCTGTAAGTTTTTCAAGTAACATATTATGTTTTTCTTCATATTCTTATGTCTTACAGAGATACCTAGGTAGGAATAATTGTGTTTCAATCTATTCCTATAAGCTTCTGAAGTGATAATCATTAAAGAGAATGGATTAATGAACTGTCTGTTTAATTAGTTCCTTCTGAATCAATAAATCATCAATATCTTGTTTTAAGCATAAGCATATTCTCTTGAACCTTCTGAACATCGGTTAGAGGATTTCATACTTATGATTGTTTAATTTTCTGACTAAAAACTGTAATAATCATATTATTTTTTGTTTCTGCTCACCACTATTCAAACTTTATCACTGTGTGAAGTTTTATAGCAGCCCTCTACTTTGGGATTGATATTAATCAAAAGGTTAGGCATTATAGCATTATATCTATTTCATTCATTAGTCCTCCAAACTTAAAAAAAAAACCCCAAAACAATTATCTTAGATGCTCTGGCATTGATAGCTGACCACTATTATCTCATAGGTATGATAGAAGCCTTGTAGAAAAAAAAGTTATAACAAAAAGGCCACGATGGCCTGTTTGCAGCAGCAAAACCCTAGAATCCAAAGCTCTGATTCCAAATGTTATGCAACCATCTCACAAAAAGATAGATCAACGACTTAAATATTATCCTTTTCAAGGGGTAAACCTCCTTTACACTACATAAATGAACAATTCTTGGATGATACAAATGACAAGACCTCCTTTGTATATATATGGGAGTCTAAGGGATCACAATATAATTAGAGCCTACATAACAATAATAATGTAAGGCACTACAATAACAATAGTGGGCTTCTATGGGGCACAACAACATCAATATGAGGCCTACATGGGCACAAAAATAACAATAAGGGGCACACATTAGTATTATAGGGACCTAACAGAGTGATCTAGTGATTAGGGTGTTGATAGGAATATAAATGTTGGTTGAGATGGAATATGAAATACATGTAATTAAGAAGAATCTAAAGGCAACACATGATAGACAAAAAAGTTATGTAAATCAGAATAGGTTGTTTAAGAGTTTCAAGTTAGGGAACATGTGGATTTGTGCATCAATCCCAAGAAGAGCTCCTTGAGGATTGGATCATGTGCCATGCTAGGACCTCGGTGTTGTAGACCTTTCATGATTCTTGAGAGGATTGGATCAGTAGCATATCGATTTGCAGTGCCTCCGACAGTCAAAGTCCATGATGTTTTCCATGTGTTTTTGCTTAAGAAGTATGTTAGATATGTTGATCACGTGATTCACTGGTTTGTATTGCAGGCGGAGCCAGAAGGATAATTCCAATCGGAACCTCAATGCATTTTGCAGAGAAATATGCTCATGCTCTAGAACTGAGCAATTGAGTAGGTTAAAGTGCAATGGAAGCACTTTGGGCTCGATGAAGTTACATGGGAGATGGTTGATCATATACGGGCTATGTATCCTTCTCTATTCATTGGTTGAGCTGATGTCTTTTGGTATTTGTTTTGGTGTGATGTTTTGGTATATGTATATATGTATATGGATGTAAATACTACCATGAGTTGTGTTATAAAGCTTCAATAAGCGGTATGATTATCATGCTGTTATGATTGTCATGTTGGTTGTGTTGGTTTGCTTCTCAGTAGGTTAATCATTGTAAATATTGCAACGGGCTAAGTGATAAAGCTCCATGGGAAATATGTTTTTCTTTTCAGTAGTATTTCTAGTTGTAGGTGTCATTGAACATTGAGGTTGGTGTTCCCCCAAGGGGGAGGGTTTTGTAACAACCGTGGTCAAAATCCATGTAATAAAGTTAATAAAGACAAATAATAACCAAGGTCATGGGACACATATTCCAAGTTGAATGTTGGGAAAAAACATAGTGATGGGATCACTTGTGATTAATAATGGCTATGGAAATTGGCAAAGGCAATGACAAAGGCTTTGAAGAGGCATTAATTGACATTTTATTTATGAAAATAATGGAAAATGGGAGAAAAAGAAGGTGAAAGGTCACAAGTTTCTTGTGAGGAGGAAAATGAAGAAAATAGAGGGCTCATTAATAAAAAGGCTTGTACGGATCAGTAAACAACTTTTGGTCAATGTCATTTTTATTTTTTATTTTTTTTAGCTTGGAGCTCTCTCTCTATCATACTCTTAGACACTTAGAGTTTCCTTGGAGCACTCTTGGAGGAGTGTGGCATACTTGGGATTTGGTGTAAGAAGGCAAAAGAAGAGTAGGAAAGAGCAAGAGGACATCGGGATCAGCAGTGACAATGGGTTTCGCTTGCAGATACCGAGTTGCATGTATGGTTTCCTTGCTAGTTTTGGCATGCATGTGGTTTCTTGGTTATGATCTATCGTTGGCGTGGAGGATTTCTTGGATGATAGTGGTTTTCCCTAACCTTGCCATTTCCTATATAGCCATTGTGTTGTGGGTTTTATCTTTGTTTTCTAGTTGGTGCTCATGTTACTTATGCCTGTGGGTTGAGTTACTAGTTCTTGGAGCCTTGGTTAGACAAATGCTCTAGAAGCCCTGTAACAACTTGGGTTGAGTTACTAGTTCTTGGAGCCTTAGTTAGACAAACGCTCTAGAAGCCCTGTAACAACTTGGGTTGAGTTACTAGTCCTAGAAGCCTTGGTTGGACAAATGCTCTGGAGCCCTTTGTGGGTTGAGTTACTATGCGTGGAATCCCTGGTTGGACAAATGCTTTGGAGCCCGACAATAACTGTGGGTTGAGTTACTAGTCTTGGAAGCCTTGGTTGGAATAAACGCTCTGGAGCCCTAGACATCTTGGGTAGAGACTGATCTAGTGATGGTTAGTGATATATGATCGTCACGTGGAATCACTGGTTGAGGGTTGAGGTGGCTTGGCCTCTGGAAGCCTTGGTTTGGTTTTGTTTGATTTGTTTCATGAGATCCCACATTCATGCTTGGAATATGGCATGGGGGTGATTAATTGAAAGAGAGATTTGGTTTAGCCCAATCTATGGTTGGGTGGTACCTAGAAGTCCCTAACTTGGTTGGATATTCATATGTTGATAAGTGCTCTTTTCCTTTGGTATTTACATGAGAAAATGTGCTTGCCATTATGTGGCTTTAATAATTGTTTCATCATTGATTTATCTCTGGTTATTTGCTGGTTATGAGAATGTTTTATGATAATCTTGATGTATGGCTCTCAACATGTTTTGATTAGTATATGAAATAATAATGAACGAATGACCTAATAGATAGCAATACAACTATTGGGAGGAGATATCAATCCTCCTTGACGATTCTCAAATAAGTATGAGATACCTATGTTCAGATATGTTGTTATGACATGTAGATTTCATGTTTACGATATGTTTGATGAAATGCTTGTCATGGATAGTATGGGTCATATCAAGTTCTTGGTCAAGTGTTTGCACTAGTAACCCTATCTCAGTGTTAATTATATTTTTTGGAAGTTTCATGAAGTTATGTGCAGTGGCCTCATGACCTTGAAAAAGTGGCATAGAATCTGGGGTCACTGACACAAAACTGCCTAAAAAAGGCCACAATCACATGCATGCCTTGCTGTGGGAGTGATTGGAGGGTCTTAGTCACATGAATGGCTTGTCATGGGAGTGAATGGAGGTCTAGATCAACAAAACATCAAGTTGTCTCAAGGGTTGGGCACTTAGAAGGGTTGGTTGTCTCCTTAAGGTTTTGTATCTCATGAGGAAGGTCAGGTTGGTCATGTCTTATCATTTTCACTTTCTGAACTATACTTGGGGAGTTGAATCATATCATAGCAACTCTTTGTCACATGTTTACCCCAGTGGACCGGTTAGCTTGGGTAAATGTGGGAGGAGGGTGTTACAATCAGAGGCATGGTCCTCTTGGTGGAACTTGGTCAATCTCAAGAAGCAAAAGAACCTGCCTCCTATCATATGCTGGGGCATATGGTTGGGAAGGAACATTGTTGTTTTTATTGATAAAGCCTTGTGTCTTGATTGGACTTCTGCACAGGTAATTGCAATTTATGATCTTCTCTCGACAGATGACACAAAATCAAGGACTCACACTATATTGGAGGAACAAATTGACAAAGCTTGGTCATGGGCCTATTTTGATGGATCATCCTAAGATGGAGGCATCTGTGGAGGGGGGCACGATTTCCATATAAATGACAACAACTCCTTTAAGCTCAAAAGTGGTAGGGGCTGCGATACAAATAATTATGTTGAGCTCCTTAGCCTAAAACTTCTTCTCATTTTTGCTATTGAAAAAGGGTGTCATCAAATGTAGGTTTTTGGTGATTCTCGTGTGGTGGTAAATTGGTTCAATCAACAATCTATTTGTCACGTGCACACACTCACACCCATTTTGGAGGAAGTCTTAATGATAAAATAAATTTTGACCACATTTATTGTCAACATATTTATAGGGAGAGAAACATAATTTCTGATACACTCTCCAAGGGGGGCGCACAACAGGCCCGAGGTATATGGCAGATTTATGAACAGATAGGAAATTAACATTACAAATACCACTGCAGGCCCATCATAGAGGGCATCAAGGATGGTGCAGTGTGAGAATGATATAACTACAAAATCACATATATTAATATATTTGACTGTTTTTGCTCTTTGCAAAGTTTTTGGGAGCTATTGGTAGACATGATCTTTCAATTTCTTGTATATGTATATTGGTTATTTAAAAGGACTTTTTAAACAAAAATTTGATGGTTTTTTGTTGAACAAAAACATTGTATCTATATCTAGATACTTGTCAATAGTTATCACTGTTCATGTAACACCCTCCTCCCACATCTACCAAAGTAATCAACCAATCGGGGTAAACATGTGACAAGAGGCTACTATGATTGTATTCAGCTTCCTATGTGACATTAAGGAAGTGGAATCGATGAAAATACAACATCTAGACCTTCCACATCAGCCATAAGACTCCAAGGAACCATCCCAATCACTCAGGTAGCTAGCCCCTGGGTCCCACTGAGGTTTTAAACCACTTGACCTCTGGACACTCCCATGTTATGGGCCTCACAACGTCCAGGAGGATTTGGATGCTCTCATGAAAATGCATGCGAGCGTCCAGGGACTATTTTTCTCAATGTTGTGCCAGCGTCCCTGGGATTTGAGTCACTTTTTTAGGCCCTGGTCACTCCCCATAATTGAATGACACCTTCAGAAGAGAAACATAACAAGGAAACAGTGGTGCAAATGAAAATACTTGAACAAACCCTTAACCAGACCCCTACTAGCCATGACAGGCATTTCTTCAAACATATCACAAATATGTAATCTGTAGGTGTAAGCAACATATTTAAGCATAGGGGTCTCATACTTATCAGAGAATTGCTATGAAGCATTGTTCCCTTATATCATTTGTTGCATTATCATCTATTAGGTCATGGATACATTGTTCATTCATTTACAAGTAAAAACATGATGAGAGACATACACAACCACTGTCATAAAACATATACATAACCAGCATAATAGAAACAAAAATACGAAGGAAATCATAGGCATATGATCCACATATAAACTAGTATAATACTCATAGAATTACAAGGAGAAATAACCTCATATTTATGATGCAAAATCCAAACCTAGGATGGGATTACCATGTTCCACCCGACCATAGAATGGTTGAGCTAAATCTCTCTTCATCCACTCACCCTCGTGCCATATTCCAAGCATGAATGTGGGACTCAAACCAAAAGAACCAACCAGGGCATCCAAGGCTAAACCACCTCACCCTCATTAATAGAAACTAGGTTTTACTGTAATCCATCTTGGATCACTAGGCCAACACAATAAACATGTAATAACAGGCTTTACCATGATCTCCGCCAAATGCCACCAGATTTCTCCACCTACACCGTGAGGAATATTCCTGTCTCCTAGTCTCTCAGGCTTTACTGTAATCCATAGTCTAATCTAGGGATCACTAGGCCTTAAATCAAGACACCACCCTCTAGGCTTTACCTTATATCCCGCCATTCACTAGTTAGGATTCCTAGGCCTAATCAAGGGCAACTGCCTGTTGCATTTACCGTATATCCTACCATTCACCAACAAGGATTCCTAGGCCCATTGAGGCAACACAAAATACGACTTTACCGCATCCCACAGTCCAGTTCAGGGGTTACTAGGCCATGTGTTCTATCATTCGGAGATCCACCTCACTCAACTTCGAATCCATTCAACAATCCAGCTCAACCAAAACATGAGAACCCCATCACACCATGGCTATCTGGAAATGGAAAGGCTAGGCTGAAAACATTGTCACGCTTGGCAAAATTCGTGCCATAGCAACACAAGAAACACATGCAATACCACGCATGCCAAATCTAGCAAGGAAAATACACATGCAAATCGATATCTACAAAGAATATTGTTGTAGCTACTTGATCCCGCTCTTCCTTGCTTGTTCCTTCCTTCCTCTTGCCTTCTTTGCCTTTCTTGATCCAATGCCAAAGTGCTCCAAGAAAAACTCTAAGTACCCAAGAGTGAGAAAGAGAGAGAACAATAAGGGAGCTCTAAAAATGAACTAAAAAAAGGTTACAAACTGATCCTCAAAAGCCCTTTTATGAATTAGGCTTCAATTTTCTTCATTTTCCTCCTCACATGCAACCTATGACCTTTCACCTTCATTTTCTCCTAGTTTCCATTATTTTCATAAATAAATGTGCCAAAAATGTCATTTTGTCTTTCCAAAGCCTTAGCTATTGGCTTTGCCAATTTCCTTAGCCATAATAAACCAAATGAACACCCACTATGATGTTTTTCCCAACATTCAACTTGGAATAAATGTCACATCAACCGTAGTTATTATTTTTCCTTTGTTAACTTTTATTACATGATTTTTTCACCAAGGTTGTTACATAACCCTCCCCCTTGGGGGACACCATCTTCGATGTTCAACCACACCTATACCTCAAGGAAACCGCTAAAAAGAAAACATACTGCCCATGGAGATTTATAACATAGATCAATGCAGTATTTACAATGATCACCCTGCTGAGAAGCAAACCAACATGCCAACATAACAAGCATAACATCATAATGACATGACACCCATACCACTTATTGGTGCTTTATAACATAACTCATGGCGGTATTTTCATCCATATACATATGTACATATACCAAAACATCATCAAACATGTACCAAAACATATACCAAAACACCATATCAAAACTGGTTTTCCTCAACCGACAAACAATGAAGGATACATAGCCCGCTTCTGATTCACCATCTCCCATGTAGATTCATCAGGCCCAAAGTACTTCCACAACACTTTAACTTGCTCGATTGCTTGGTTCCAGAGAATGAGCACCTTTTTTCTGCAATATACACTTAAGCTCCACTTGGAATTCTCCATCTTATTCCACCTGCAATATAGACCAGTCAATCACATGATCAACATCTTTAACATGCTTCTTAAGCAATGACACATGGAAAACATCATGGACTTTCATTGTCAGAGGCAGTGTAAGTATATAGGCTACTCATCTGATCCTCTCAATATTCCTGAAAGGTCCACAAAACTGTGGTGCCAGCTTGGCACATGATCCAATCTGTAAGGAGCTCTTCTTTGGTTTGATGCTCAAGTACACATGTTTCCCAACCTAGAACTCCTTGAACAACCTATTTCGATCTACATAACTCTTCTACCTATCCTCTGTTTCTTTCAAATTCTTCTTGATTACCTACATTCTTGTTCCATTTTCGCCAACATGTCCGTTCCAATCAACACCCTTTTCACCATATAACTCCAACTTACGGGAGTATTGCAACTCCGCCCATATAATGCCTCAAACGGACACATCCTTAGTGACTCTTGTGATCTAGGTGGATATTGGTGGCCACCTGCCAATTCCACTTGGACCCCCACCATTTCTTCTTTCAGTTTTTCAGTTTTCTTAATTGTAGCACAATTTATTATTTTTAGTAGTTTTTTGGGTCCTAAACTTTCAGAGTCGTTTTGAGGCCCTAAACGACATTTTTTTTTGGAAATCTACCGCCAACGATTTTTTGTCTAAAATTGTCTTCTTCATCGTAGTCCTTGGAGAGATCTTTCCAACAAGCTATCATGCGCGTCAAACGGAGATAATATGACCAAGTCATGACCCCGGGAAGTTAGCTATCCATATCACCCAAACGGGGCCCATAAACTCTTGGTGTTACATCTCCTTGGGTTAGCGTTTTGGTTGTTTAGGGTTTGCTCTTATTGTTCAATAATAAAAAAGGCCCTGGAGCCTCATTGTAGTTCAATTCAGAGGCATGTAGCCTCCACATCTCCTCTCAGAGATAAGCTACCATCGCCCTAGCTGGTGTATTTCCATCTTTTTTTGTAAGCATATTTCAGTATTTTGCATTAATGAAATGAAGTATTATTTTCGCCGCATCTCTGTGTTTATGGTTATCTTTGTAATTTGTTGCGTTCATGTTTAAATTCGGATCAGTGGTATCAGAGCGGTCTACTTTTTTTCTCTGTTTTTCTTTGCATGTCCCCAACGAGGTCGGGATATAAGGAGTTAGGGCTTGAACTGGTCGAACCTTTGCAAGACCAGTCTCGCAAATCCCGACGGCCTCCCATGGCGGATGAAAAGAAAGATGAGGGGGCAGGAGATCCTATCAAAATCTTGCTCAAAGAAGCCCTTGAGTGACAAAGGAATGCGATGATGGACAGCTTTGCCAAGATCCTTTAGTGACTACCCAGGGGCGACGCATCGGCTTCCAACAACTACTCTGGAAATGCCACACCGTTTAAGGTACAAGTTAATTTTGAAATCCCCATATTCGAGGGTCAGATAGACATAGATGTCATCGATAAATGGTTAAATCTGCTAGAGGGTTATTTTTCTGTTCATGATTTTTCCAGTCGGGAAAAGATTATTTTCGCTCTTCTCAAAGAAGCCCCCACGTCAAGGACTAGTGGGAAACCTATTGCGACTTGAAGGATGAAAGTACAGGCTCACTATTTTCAGCCACACCCACTTGGAATTCATTACAGGATGCCATCAAGGAGCAGTACTACATTGTCGGAAGCTATGAGGATCAATACATAAAGTGGACAATGCTACAGTAGGGAAGGGACCAAGATGTGCCGGAGTTTACCAATATTTTCCATACCCTTCACACAAAGTTGGGTATCAAGGATTCAGAGCAACATTTGGTAATCAAATACTACGGCTGCCTGCACAAGTACATCCAGGGAGAAGTAGAATTCCTGAACATCTCCTCGCTCGGCAAGAGATACCGATATGCAGTCAAGGTTGAGAAAAAGTTTAAACAGAGGAAGCAAGACTTTGGATCTGCGAATCCGAAGCAAGGGAAAGGTGCCCCTAAACCGCAGAACAAAGGACAAAGACAAGGCGGGGCGGCCCAAGACAACCTGCCAAAGTTGCAAGCAAAGAACAGGGTCGCGAAGCCAAAAAAGGACACGGGAAAGTGGTGTGAGTTCCATAAGAGCTCCACTCACAACACAAGTGAGCGTCGGACCAAGAATCCGCTAGTGGTTGAGCTAAAGGTTTCAGAATCAGATGCATGTTCCGACTCTAAGTTAGAACACGACAAGGGGAATGACAAAGGGAAGCATATTATCGATCCGGAGCCCAACGCCACCATTGCCACCATAAAGATCCAGAAGGAGGAACCCGAAGATCCAAAGGAGGAGGAGCGTCTCTTCCACTCCCAGATGTGGGTAAAAGGCTCCCCGCTATAATTCATTGTCGATAACGGAAGCCAAAAGAACCTCATTTCGATAGAGGTCGTGAAGTGGTTAGGCTTACTTACCACATCACATCCACAACCGTACACCATCGGGTGGCTTCACCAAGGACAAGATCTTCGCGTGAGCTAGCAGTGTCGCCTTCGACATCAAGCCCTTCACAGATGCGGTATTATGTGACATTGCTCCCCTTGAAGTTTTTGATGTATTATTAGGACAACCAAACTTGTGGAAGCAACATGTTGTGTATGAATCAAAGCCCCATGATGTTATTATTACTTTGAGAAATAAGTTGTACAGGATACCAAAGGTAGCACTGCCTACCGCCATCTCTTTGGTTATTGCAAAACAATGTAGTAAGCTCATTTCCAAAACCGGGAAATTTGTTTTCCTGATGATACGCCCTTAAGGAAAGAAGAATACGGTGGCCACGACCTCCAGACAAGGCCCCTCTGCATGAAAACTATAGATGGACAAGGTCGTGGAGGAGTATGAGGACATCTTCACCTCTCTCGCAGTGGTTCCTCTGCATTGTCAGGTCAAGCATGCCATCGATTTGACCCCAGGTGCACTGCTGCCCAATGGACCAATCTATCGGCGCTCTGTTCTGGAGAACGATGAAATCAAGAGGTAGATTCAGGAGTTGCTGCAGAAAGGTCACATCCATCTGAGTTCATCGCTCTATGGTAGCCCGATCGTGTTGGTACAGAAGAGGATGGGGCTTGGAGACTCTGTATTGACTATCGGGCATTGAATAAGATCACTGTCCGTAATAGGTACCCAATCCCACAGATTGATGACCTCTTGGACCAATTGAAGGGGGAAAAATATTTCAGCAAGATGGATTTGAAGTCAGGATATCACAAGGTACCAATCAAACCGTCTGATGTGTGGAAGACTTCCTTCAAAGCCAAGGAGGGCCTTTTCGAATGGTTGGTTATGCCTTTCGTATTGACGAATGCTCTTGCAACCTTCATAAGGACAATGGATGACATCTTGCGGCCATTCACCAACTCATTTGTAGTGGTATACTTGGATGACATCCTGATCTTCAGCCAGAGTTGGGAAGAGCACCTCCATCGCATCCGACAGGTTCTCCAAACACTGTGACAACACAAGTTATGTGCCAATTTGGAGAAATGCACTTTTGGCATAACCCAGGTTCAGTAGCTGGGATACATTATTGATGAACATAAGGTGCATGTGGATCCAGCCAAGATCCAAGTCATCTGAGATTGGCCATCTCCAACCACTCTAACAGAGCTCCACAACTTTCTAGGTCTTGCCAACTTCTACTGCAGGTTCGTGTTGGGATTTTCTCATATCACTTTGCCCTTGAGTCAAGTCACCAAGGGAGGAGCGAAAGCAAAATTCTTTTGTTCTGAATCTCAACAGAAGGCATTCATAGAGTTGAAAGATTGCCTCTGCTCAGCACCAATGCTCGCATTACCAGACTTGCAACAACCATTTGAGGTCGAGACAGATGCCTCTGACTATGCTATTGGGGTAGTCCTTACTCAACACGGGCATCCAGTGGCATATCACAGTGAGACACTTTCAGACACAGTCCGGAAGTATCCCACTTATGACAAAGAGATGTATTCCATTGTGCAGGCCTGCTGACAATGGAAGCATTACATTTTCGGGAAGGAAACGGTCATCCACACAGACCACCGACCCTTGTAGTTCATACAAACCCAAGGGAAATTGCAGAATGATCGCCATCAGAAGTAGTCCACATACCTGCAACAGTTCCATTTGAATATCAAGTATAAGAAAGGTAGCACCAATAATGTTGGAGATTGCCTCAGTCGACCACCGATCATGGCATTAACCACCATGCTCAACTCTTGTGGGCATGAGACTTCTGATTGGCCACTTCTTTACAAAATAGACCCAGAATTCGGCCACACATACCAAACACTCTTGGAGGGTTAGCATGTTCCAGATTTTCACCTCCAGGATGCCTTGTTATACCACCTGGGTCACCTTTATGTTCCTTCAAGCGAGCATGCCAAAATTATTTGGGAAGCACACGACAGTCGGGTTGCTAGGCATTTCGGGGTCGAGAAAATGGTGGCAGTGCTGCAGAAGTATTTCTATTGGCCAAATCTTCGATAAGATGTCGAGAAGTACATCAGATCATGCACTGCCTGCGCCATTGCCAAACCGACCATCAAGAAGCAAGGCCTCTATACCCCACTGCCTACCCCTAATCGACCTTGGGAATCCATCTCCATGGATTACATGTGAGGCCTTCCTTCCACTAAACATGGAAACGGCTGTGTTTTTGTGGTCGTCGACAGGTTCTCAAATATGGCCATTATGGCTGCCTGCAAGAAGAATATCACAACCGAAGCCGCTGCTAAACTCTTCTTTGAACGAGTGTGGGTACACTTTGGGATCCCATAGTCTATCATATCAGATCGGGACAGTAGGTTCCTTAGTACAATTTGGTCCAGTCTCTGGTTGATGCTGGACACCAAACTCACTAAGTCCACAGCCTTCCATCCTCAAACTGGTGGCCAGACAGAGGTTGTTAACAGGATGATCGCACACATTTTGCGCATGTACAACTGATCCAAAATGGATATAGAGTAGACTTCTAAGCCTAAAGTATTCCTCACAAAGGAAAATTAAAGTCAAAGGATGCTCCTGGAAATAGTATCATTGCAGAGATCTCTTCATTCTGAATCTAACACTATTTGAATGGGTGAAAACGAACTTCAGATGAAGAAGTTATTGCGAAAAGAAGATTGCCCATTGGCCTTTGAAAATGAGGCATTTTCTTATTAAATGGGACTTAGGAGAAATAAAGGCTTTCTAAGGAAAATCGCACCGGAAGAGGTTAAAGGGCGGACTTAGACCCAAAGTCGAACGAACCTCTGATTAGCGATCTCCGATATATCGAATCGGAGGTAGGCTACCATGCGATATCAGGACCCTGGGTGAGCCGATTGCGATATGCGATGATCAGCATCAGCGATCGGCACAGTCAAAGGGAAGACCCCTAGGGCCATTGCGACATCGATATTGCGATACGCTGATATCGACGATCGGTGATAGGGGATCGCAACTGATACGAAGGGTCGTTACATATGCGATATGCCGATGAGCGATGTTGGCGATCGGAGGAACAGAGACGCAGTCAATTGGGCAGATGCAATATGCAATGTGCGATATCAGCGATTGGAGTGATAGGAGATCAGGAGATCGATGAATCCCCAATACAAAGGGCCAATGCTCTTACGTGACATGTGATTGCGATATGCAATCAGAGGCATGGACTTGATGAGATTATGGATGTGATTTCATAAGTTTTGAAATCCAGAATTTTGGATTTTCTGTGTATTCCCGTGTATTGATGTTTTTGGCCATTTCTTGGGTTTTAAGTGTTCCGCCTGTGCGATTGCAATTTGCGATGACAGGACGGACCCGAGAGGGATATAAATGCGATTCTATATTATTTGAAGTTCGATTAAACGCCCCATGCTTCGTTTTCTAGTGTATTTCCGTTATGTGGTCTAATTCGGGAATTATACAGGAGGAAGGCCAAACGACTGGGTTGCCCATGCTTGCCGATTCCTTTGTAACAGTCCCTGTTATAAATTCACTGTACCACACTGTAAGCGGGTGTTTTGTAACAATGATGTAGGAATGCGTTATACGTAGAGAGCCAGAGAGCCAGATGGCTAGATGCAAAGCCAGAGAGCTAAAGCGCCAGAGGGCCAGAAGCAGAGCCACAGAGCCGGTGAGCCAGAGGGCCAGTCGAAGAGATAGAGGAATGTTTACACGCAGAGGAATAGACAGGAAGTTGCAGAGCCGGAAAAATGCCTCACAAAAGCTAGAGAGCACAATTGATAGAGGGAGCTCACAAAAAATGTAGCAGTGGAGAAGCGAGTTCTCCCTTCAGGGAGCTCACAGGTGTGCAGAGCCAGAGCTCAAGATAGCTGCGCAGAACCAGAGGGTCGATAGCAGCAAAGAGCCAGAGCCAGAGCCAAGAGCTAGAGCCAGAGCCGAGAGCCAGAGCCAGAGCCAGAGCCAAGAGCCAGAGCCAGAGCCAGAGCCAAGAGCCAGAGCCAGAGCCGAGAGCCAGAGCCAGAGCCAGAGAGCTCACAACAGACTTCTAAGAGCCATGATGCCATAATGAAGCTACATAATAGTAAATAGATCATATGATCCAGTTGTTGCTAGTTTTTAGAGTGTGTTGAAGACAAAAGAAGGAATTCCAGAGACAGTTCAGAGATTTCTGAGGGAGTTAGAGAAGCCAGAAGCTCAGAGCACTGACTGAAGGAGTCAAGTCCAGAGAAACCTAGATCTGTCTGTAGAGTGAGGACAGCCAGCGGGATAAGATGGTATTTCTAAACCCATAGGTTCAGTGTAAACCAATGGAGTTGAGCGTGGAGCTTGTAAAAGAATTTAAGCCATAATCCCAGAGAGCCTAGCGGAGTTGACTAGAGCTCACAGAGACATAGCCCAAGAGTTTTGGGTGAACTCCTAATTACATTGTTATCTTATGTGTTTGTTGATTTGCCGCTTTATTTACTGTTATGTGTGCTTTACATCAGCGTAAGCAAATGTAAATAAGCACTTGAACAGTCTAAAAACAAAAACAAGCATACACCTATTTCAAACATTTTTAATTTCGCAATTTGTTAATCATAAGATCTGGGAAATAGTTAAGCTTTGGAAGTGGGAGAGGTTCTTGTAAGCTGACAAGAAGCCTTTAGTGCCCCATTTTCAAATCAGGTGGTATCGAAGCCTGAGATTGATTAACCCTACATTCAAAGAAGGTGATATCAAAGCTAATTAGAGCAAGTGATATCAGATTAGATTGCTTGTATGAAAGGTGTTGAAATAGCCAGAGGTTGATTGTATGCTTGTTTGCAGAGTGACTATTGTTTGAGTTTGCAAAGGTGTCTAGTCAATTTAATGTCTTAAATTGCTCTACATAAATTATCAATCCGGGCATCGTAAACTGATGAAGTGTGGTGCACTATATGTGCTTAGTTAACCTTTCTCTTACTTCGTTGTTTTATAGTTTATGTTTGTTTTTGGGGTTTTGTTCTTATTGGTTTTCTAAAGTGTTTAATGCAAATGGAAATCCTATTCTAAGGTCTTAAGAATACTTTTAAAGGACAAGTATGGATAAAGATTTCAAGACAAGGCCTATGTCCCTAACGGTAATTTCCAAAACTTAGCACTTAAAAAGAACTTAAAACATGTTATTGATGGAGTTAGTATTTAAACAAAAGTGTGAATATACAACTAGTTCAATCAAAATAAAATGCAATAACCAAATAATGAGCTAATGACTATGAGACCCAGTATCCTTGCTGCTTCAGCAAAAGGACAAGATGATTCTATCATGTCATTAGTTCAATCAAAATAAAATGCAATAACCAAACAATGAGCTAGTGACTATGAGACCCAGTATCCTTGCTGCTTCAGCAAAAGGACAAGATGATTCTATCATGTCATTCATTAGTCATTAAAAGGCTATGTGCATCACTAATCTACAATCAACTTGAAAGCAATTTATGTACAGCTAATATACATGAGAAAAATGTAAAACAACAGTAATCAAAAAAACTTTGTTATGTACAGCTAATATACATGGTGAAATAAAATGCAAAATTAAATGACAACTATACAAGGCAGGGGCCCCCTACTACCTATGAAATCAAAGCAAAATTAAACACACTTGCATGAATTAAAATTGCATGAATGAAAAATCTAATCTACCTTACATTCTACAAAGCAATATTTACAAAATGAAATCTACTCTACCTTACATTCTACAAAGCAATATTTACAAAATGAAATCTACTCTACCTTATATCCTAATATGCTCCATGACATCTACTTCACATCTCCTTCCATGTTGAGAACATCAAGGCTTTATTCAATTTCTTCAAAAGTACAAAGTACAACAAAGTTCTCCAAAGCTTTCAAAAGCCATCAAGGAGGAACTACAAACTTAAGAACTAGGGACTAAAAGAAAGACTAAAAAGGACTAACAAATGAAGGAGAGAGATCTCCTATTTATACAAAAAGATGAGAGCCATCTCATTAATGATAATCCATGAATATCTCCCTCTACCTCTAGAGTCCTAATCAAAATAGGAACTGATAAGACACATGTCTTTTAGAGTTACAATACAATTAAGAGATGTGACACATATCCTCATGATCCCATGATTCTTTCCACTCAAATTCGAATTTGGCCTTGGGGTGCCACATAAGGGACTTCTAGAAGCCTCCTTTCAACCTACACATGTCAACAATCTCAGCCCATTTGTTAGGTATAAGCATATGCACATTATTTTCTAATGTTTTAACCACAAATTCACTTAAAAGGCCTAGAAATAATAAAGATTGGAAAAACATAAAGGTGGCCCAATGATAATGAAAGTGGGATGAATGTGGTAACATAGTAGTGAAATGGAGGTGATATAATGGACATAATAGTGAAAGTGTAATGGAAATGAATGGCATTTTCAAGACTCAACATACCCCCCAACTGAAGCTATTGCATGTCCTCATGCAATATATATTACATTAACTCTTTTGATCCTTGAGATTTGGCTTAACTTTGCATGATATCATTTGATAACTTCATATTTCTGCAAAGTGTTTCACTTGAATTGCAACATGGTTGGTTCTTGTGTTACAACCATTTTTTTTAATTGTTGCCTTCTATTTTGATCTTTGAACTTTGCATAATGATATTTTGATTATTGTTGCAAAGTATATCTTTATTGGATTGCATGATGGTTGGTTCTTGTGTGACAACCATGATTTTGTTTGTATCCAATTTATCCTTTAAGCACTTTTTTCAAAAGCCATTGTATGCTCATAATAGCAATGTAATAATTAATATATGTTGGAAGTATGTGAGCTCCTGAATATGATATGGACATGGCAAGATATGAATATGAATGTATTCCCCCCCCCCCAACTGATGGTATTGGCAATTTTATGAAATGAGGAAGAGAAATGTTTTTCCAATAATTATCATTCTAGCTTTTTATGGAATTCTATGGTCAAAAGTTAGAAAATGACGTACCTTCACTTACCCTTTGGAATGGATGAATTGTATGTGTGGTGGCTGAAAACTTCTAATCATATTCTTCTTCAAGTGGTTGAACAAGAGGAGTCATGGATAGAGAGATAAGATGACTTTTTATTGCTTCTACTAAAACTTGCTGAATCTGCTCCAAAATGATGAAAATAATAGTCTTCATGTCTTCAAAATTCATTGGCACAATTCCTACTATGTGAAAAGATGTTCTGATGTCGAACATAGTAGGAAATTGTTGGCTTAGTGGCCATTAATGGATGCCACTAGTCAACACGAGAACTCTCACCATTGATGACAATGAGAGTCAAGATGCCCAAACACATCTTGCTAGGTACGAATGAATTTGCTGATGTCGAGTCACCTAGAAGATCTAACAAACAAGGAACATTAATGTATTCCCATTGTTTGTCAGCATGAGGACTTGCCATTAAGGCATGCAAGCCTCAAGGTGTTTTTACAAAGAAATTAGACTCAAAGAACTATGGACTCAATAATTTGCATTGAAACAGGGCTTATTTGCGGAATGAAAATGACAAGGAATGGAAAATGAAAATGGAAGATGGCAATGGAGAGTAGAAATGGCAATGGGCAATAAGCATATGAATGAACCTCTTGCTTTTATTTGTGGGTTATGAATGGACAAAAAGAGATGGAAAGTGTATGTGAATGTAAGTGGAAAGTATGGAGTGGAATAAGGTGAATGGTTTATTATGAAGTATGGATGTGATGGATGGATGTGATGGAGACAATAGTATCTGAAAGTTTTTCAAATGTTTGGATCTGATTTTGCATCAGCATATTTCCTCTTTGTTGTTGATCATCCTCTTATGAAACAAATTGGTCTCTTAGAAAGACACCATTCTCTTGAAGTCATTTGTCCTTCCTCCTGAAACCGGCAAAAAACTAATACTTCTTCTGCAATGGAATGTAAGATTATCAAAGGAGAGAGGTGATCAATCTCTCTAGTTATGATATTTACACATAAAACAAAGAATTTGTATTAATGAAACAAGTTCTCAAAGGAAAAATCAAAAGAATTTATACCTTCTTTGAAATTGGTGCCCAAGTTGAATGTTGCTTTCTTCCAGCAATTTATTTCATTATTTGCCATTTCAAACTCTAATGATAGATTTCTCATTGTATAGATCTTGTTGAGATCTTTCCAATGATAGTTAAATCATCAAAATATGATTTTGTATGAGAAAGATAAGTTGATTTGAACAATGAGGTTTTTTTGGCTGCGGAATCAGAGAACAGCTGCAGAATTGGACTTTAGCTGCGGAATGTGCACGGTTCTGTAGCTAAAAATCTTGAATACAAAGTTAGCCATTCATCTTTCATCATCAGTCCAAAATTAATCAATACCTTCAGAAAAGTGAGAAAATAACTTGTTCATTTCATTGATTCAAAATTATTATTTTTTTCTTGACATGCAGCGACTCAGTGTGGCGAATCAGTGTGGCGACTTAGTGATAACACACAATTTGACTTCCCTTTGACCGGGGTCTTTTTCATCAAATTTGATCGAATGAATAGGACACCATCCATGTACCAACATTCCCCCAGCTACCCATGTGACTTGTTTTGCTTGATGACACCTGCAACCTAGAGTTTAACAAAACAACTGCGGAAAGTTGGGCTGGCTGCGGAAAGTTGTGCTAGCTGCGGAAAGTGGCTAAAACAGTCAATCATCAATTTTGAATTTTTTTTTTTTTAGCAAATAAAATTCAAGTCAAATCACAGATTGCATCGAAGACGGGTCAATTGTTTGAAATTAAAACAAACAGACCAACTGAGGCATTCAGTCCCTTAAAACACTATCCAATGCACGCAGAAGGGATTCATCTGTAATCCTCCACCTTTCATCACCTTCAGCATTTCTATCACCAGTTTATTGTTTGGCATTTAACTAGATTCGACTTTAGGGAGCAACAAGAATAAGCAGTCTGCATCAGTGAATCGTACATCCTTCCAACCCTTCAAGAGGCAACTACAACCTGAAGAAAGTTTCCAAAGTAAAATGGCAATAACCTGGCCTGCTCTATTGCTCCTCCTTTGGTGAAGTAAAGGCATTATGGACATGGGCTTTTTCGTCAGTAATATTGATGCAAGATTAATTTAGTTGGATAGCCCTAACAGCTTGCCCATATGTAGCAGAGCCATAACCACAAAATTCATGTGAAGTGGATATAAGATGGTTACAAATGACGGCATGTACAAGTTCAACCTGTTCTCGAACTTCATCTGACAATCCAAGTTCTTCATAAGCCAATTCACTTAAAGCCTGCTCCAACTGAGTAGTTACACTGTGAAATTTGCCTGCAACTTGCTTTCTTTCTAGAACCATGAACAGCTTGCTGCTCTCGTGGCCAAACTTGAGGGTCTCCACAGCATGTTTAAGAGCCAAGCACAGAGATGTCAAGGCCTGCAGGGTATTATCCTTAAGCAGGGGATCCTTCATTTCCCTGAGTTCTTCAAACATGATTTTCTCCCAACATTTAACCAACAGTAACAAAACATGTACAGATGGGTGGCAGCGACAGAGAGTCGTGTTCAATTGAAACTGCTGTTTAACGGGGAGTCGTGTTCAATTGAAACTGCTGTTTAACGGGTTTTAATGAATTGCAATGGGTGGCATATGGGCAGAGGACGTGGTGGCAAAGAGTCCAGCACATAATCAAATTGGAATTCTCCTTCTTCAGGCACGCGGAATACATCAAACTGTCAGTTAATAACTCAATTTTTTCACGCCGCGGCAAAAAAAAGGCTCCAAAGAACCGAAGATTTCTCCCAGACCGCCACAAATTTCTTCGAACGGTTTCTGGGTTATCTAATTAACCTACCTGGAAAAAAAACCCATGTTTTAGTTTTTTAAAATTCATCTCCATTTGGGCAAATCGAACGTTTGAAGTTTGACGTTTTTTCTGTGTTTACGCATTTTTCCTGAGTTAACAATTTTTACTGTTCTGAATTGTTGCATTCGTTTTTCTTGTTTGATCTACTGTTCTGCAGGAAGTCTCAAGTATAAGGTCTTGTTCAGAGTTCTGGGATCGTCCACTGCCCTGATTGTGTATGTTCCAATGTCTTCCTCCTTCACATACACAGCTTTAACATTTCCATCTCCAAAAATGACTACTTTATCCCTTGGAGGAGCTGTAAGGCCAGCCTGTGACAGTGTCAGAAGGAAATAACCAGCAAAAAAAAAAGTTGTTGGAGACATATGTATAAGGGATGCCCGCTACCTCGATTGCCCTACGGATTTTGACTTTCAGCTCAAATGCACTCTTGGCAGGCTCCACTGCATGGACGTTATCAACATCATTCCCAAACTCAGATGGCAAAAACCTCTTGATGGTTCCAACTTCTTTAATTGCTTGGATAATATTCAACTGATTGGCTGTCTGTTCTCCTCCTACTGTGGAGATTACCACATCCACCTTCTTCAATGCCTCCACAAGGCTTGCATGATCCTCTAATGATCCATTGAGTATGTTAGCTCCTGAAGACTTGAAAGAGTCCAGAAGCTGGGCTCTCTCAGGCTTAGCAGAAGCCGGTGAGTCTCGGACGAGAAGGAAGGTGGGGTGGCCAAGAGCAACGCTGGCATTGGCGACATGACGACCAATGTAGCCTGTTGCTCCAATTATCAAAATTCGGCTGATGCTTCCCATGTCTACTTTCAAATTCTAACTGTTCTGCAACAAGATAACGACAAGTGCAGTGGGGAATATAAACTCACTTCTATATGCATTTTTTTCTCTGAATTTTTGAATTTTTATATTGCTTAGTCATACCTGCATTTTCATTTTATTGCACTAACATCTTGACTGTAAATGTGAAAAACAGAGTGGTGGCTGCGGAAACTGATTACAGCTGCGGAAACCAGTATCAGCTGCGGAAACTTGGCACAGCAACCACTTAGCTAAATAGAGATAGTTAGGCAATATTAATGGAAATGATCATGGGGAAATAACTTTTATTGATGAAATGGATGGCATGGAGTGAAAATGGAAATGAAATGAAGTTTATTTTTTTTCTTCTTTTTTTTTTTTTTTTTTTGAATCAATTGAAGTGATGAAGTTTATTTTGTCTCCTATTTTTTCTTAACAATTCTTTTTTTGATCCTCCAGATCACACAAAGTGCAGGAGGAAAGCATACTCAAGAATTATTATTTTTCTATTTTTTACTTAACAATCCTTTTTGTGATCCTCTAGATCACACAAAGCGCAAGAGGAGAGCATACTCAAGAATTATTAACTTTTTTTTCCAGATGTAAGAAATAAGGTCTCCTAATTACACTTCTCCGGCAACGGCGCCAAAATGTCTAGTCAATTTAATGTCTTCAATTGCTCTACATAAATTATCAATCCGGGTATTGTAAACTGATGAAGTGTGGTGCACTATATGTGCTTAGTTAACCTTTCTCTTACTTCGTTGTTTTATAGTTTATGTTTGTTTTTGGGGTTTTGTTCTTGTTGGTTTTCTAAAGTGTTTAATGCAAATGGAAATCCTATTCTAAGGTCTTAAGAATACTTTTAAAGGACAAGTATGGATAAAGATTTCAAGACAAGGCCTATGTCCCTAATGGTAATTTCCAAAACTTAGCACTTCAAAAGAACTTAAAACATGTTATTGATGGAGTTAGTATTTAAACAAAAGTGTGAATATACAACTAGTTCAATCAAAATAAAATGCAATAACCAAATAATGAGCTAATGACTATGAGACCCAGTATCCTTGCTGCTTCAGCAAAAGGACAAGATGATTCTATCATGTCATTAGTTCAATCAAAATAAAATGCAATAACCAAACAATGAGCTAGTGACTATGAGACCCAGTATCCTTGCTGCTTCAGCAAAAGGACAAGATGATTCTATCATGTCATTCATTAGTCATTAAAAGGCTATGTGCTTCACTAATCTACAATCAACTTGAAAGCAATTTATGTACAGCTAATATACATGAGAAAAATGTAAAACAACAGTAATAAAAAAAACTTTGTTATGTACAGCTAATATACATGGTGAAATAAAATGCAAAATTAAATGACAACTATACAAGGCAGGGGCCCCCTACTACCTATGAAATCAAAGCAAAATTAAACACACTTGCATGAATTAAAATTGCATGAATGAAAAATCTAATCTACTTTACATTCTACAAAGCAATATTTACAAAATGAAATCTACTCTACCTTACATTCTACAAAGCAATATTTACAAAATGAAATCTACTCTACCTTACATCCTAATATGCTCCATGACATCTACTTCACATCTCCTTCCATGTTGAGAACATCAAGGCTTTATTCAATTTCTTCAAAAGTACAAAGTACAACAAAGTTCTCCAAAGCTTTCAAAAGCCATCAAGGAGGAACTACAAACTTAAGAACTAGGGACTAAAGAAAAGACTAAAAAGGACTAACAAATGAAGGAGAGAGATCTCCTATTTATACAAAAAGATGAGAGCCATCTCATTAATGATAATCCATGAATATCTCCCTCTACCTCTAGAGTCCTAATCAAAATAGGAACTGATAAGACACATGTCTTTTAGAGTTACAATACAATTAGGAGATGTGACACATATCCTCATGATCCCATGATTCTTTCCACTCAAATTCGAATTTGGCCTTGGGGTGCCACATAAGGGACTTCTAGAAGCCTCCTTTCAACCTACACATGTCAACAATCTCAACCCATTTGTTAGGTATAAGCATATGCACATTATTTTCTAATGTTTTAACCACAAATTCACTTAAAAGGCTTAGAAATAATAAAGATTGGAAAAACATAAAGGTGGCCCAATGATAATGAAAGTGGGATGAATGTGGTAACATAGTAGTGAAATGGAGGTGATATAATGGACATAATAGTGAAAGTGTAATGGAAATGAATGGCATTTTCAAGACTCAACAAAAGGTTCAGGGAAAGTTGTTGTTAGCTAAGTCCAGGAGAGGACATAAAGGAAGAAGGGTTGAAGGCATTCTTCTTATCCCAAAGGACCTCAAGGCAATCCTTGAAGCACAAGAGGTTTGTTGCAAAAGGTTGCTGAATAAGCTCTTTGTTAGTCTTGTTTGAAGTTCTTTTTTTCATTCTAATAATGGAACTCAACGCAATGGGGACCATTGCTTCCTAAGTGGGGAGGAATGATCTAGGTGGATATTGGTGGCCACCCTCCAATTCCACTTGGACCCCTACCATTGCTTCTTTCAGTTTCCTTAATTGTAGAACAATTTACTATTTTTAACAATTTTTTAGGTCCTAAACTTCTGGAGCTGTTTTGAGGCCCTAAATGACGGTTTTTTTGGAAATCTATAGCCAGAGATTTTTTTTTGTCTAAAATTGTCTTTTTCATCGTAGTCCTCAAAGAGATCTTTCCAACGGGCTATCATGCGCGTCAAACAAAGATAATATGACCAAGTCACGACCTCGGGAAGTTGGTTGTCCATCTCACCCCAAAGGGGCCCATAAACTCTTTGTGTTACATCTCCTCGAGTTAGGGTTTTGGTTGTTTAGGGTTTGCTCTTATTGTTAAATAATAAAAAGGCCCTGGAGCCTCATTATAGTTTAGTTCAGAGGCATGTAACTGATCCGGATTTAAACAGGAACGCAACAAATTATAGAGATAACCATATACACAAAGATGCAGCGGAAATAATACTTCATTTCATTAATGGAAAATACTGAAATATGCTTACAAACAGAAATGGAAATAAACTAGCTAGGGCGATGGTAGCTTATCTCTGAGAAGAGATGTGATGGCTACATGCCTCTGAACTCTGTTACAATGAGGCTCGAAGGCCTATTTATTGTTGAGAAACAATGGAAAAACCCTTAACATTCCAAAACCTAACCCTAGGAGATGAAACGCCAAACTGTGGGCCCCGTTTGGGGGTAAGTTGGTACATCAACTTCCCGGGGTCGTAACTTTGGCATATGATCTCTGTTTGACGCGTACAATAGCTCATTAGAAAGATCTATCTGAGCACTATCATTGTTGGAACGGGCAACACCAGTCCATTTCATGGACTCGTGTTGCCCCTGGATTCCCCAAAAAACGTCGTTTAGGGCCTCAAAACGGCTCCGGAAGTTCAGGACCCGAAAAACTGCTAAAAATAGTAAGTTGTGCTACAATTAAGGAAACTCAAAATGCTGAGAAAGACAATGGTGGGTGTCCAGGTGGACTTGGCAGGTGGCCACCAATATCCACCTGGATCATTCCTCCCCCCTTAGGAAGCAATGGTCCCCATTGCGTTGAGCTCCTCCATGAGATGAGGAAACTTCTGCTGAACTTGTTCCCTGGTGAGCCACTTGCCCTGCTGAAGGAGTTGGCCCGCTTTGACAACTCGATACAGTTGGATATTCTGTTGGCGAGTGTTCTTGATCTGTGTGTCCATGATCCGATCAATTGCAGCTTGTTCCATGCAATCTGGATTTAATTCTGTGGGTTTGAGCTGTTCTGCAATGTCGGATGTGTTTAGCAATGGTGGAAAGTATGGCCGAAGGCGGTCCACATTGAATACTGGGTGCAGGCCAAGGAATGGGGGAATGTTGAGCTCAAATGCATTGTCTCCCATAGCCTTAGTAATGGTGTAAGGACCATATCGGAGTGGTCTCAATTTCCGATAGGCTCCAGTAAGGCGTTCCTTTTGCAAATGCAACTAGACTTTGTTGCCCACCTGAAACTTGTGTGGCACCCGATGTTGATCATGTCGCTGCTTGTACTTGGCATTTGATTTCTCAAGAATGTCATGGACCTGCTGGCGAATATGTTGGATGCACTCAATGAAGCTGGTGGCCTTATCTGTTTCGGACTGGACATGAGCTGAATTCATGTGAGTAGCTGCAAGTGGCATGGCCACATTAATGGGGCATAGTGGCTGGAATCCCAAACCCACCTGAAAAGGGCTATGGCCAGTGGAGCTGTGAAGAGCTCGGTTGTAGCTGTGCTGAACGTAGGGGAGGCTCTCGTCCCATGTGCGTGGATGCTTTGAGTTATACATGCGCAGAATGTGCACAATCATCCTATTGACAACCTCTGTCTGGCCATCAGTCTGAGGATGGAAGGCTGTGGACTTCATGAGTTTGGTGTCCAGCATTGACCAGAGACTGGACCAAAAGGTGCTGAGAAACCGACTGTCCCGATCTGAGATGATAGACTGTGGGATCCCAAAGTGCACCCACACTCGTTCAAAGAAGAGATTAGCAGTGGCTTCTGCTGTGATATTCTTCTTGCAGGCCATCATAATGGCCATCTTTGAGAACCTGTCGACGACCACAAAAACACAGTCATTTCCATGCTTAGTGGAAGGAAGGCCTGACATGTAATCCATGGAGATGGATTCCCAAGGTCGACTAGGGGTAGGCAACGGGGTATAGAGGCCTTGCTTCTTAATGGTCGGTTTGGTAATGGCACAGGCAGTACATGATCGGATGTACTTCCCAACATCCTGTCGAAGATTCGGCCAATAGAAATAGTTTTGCAGTACTGCCACTGTTTTCTCGACCCCGAAATGCCCAGCAGCTCGACTGTAGTGTGCTTCCCAAATCATCTTGGCACGCTCGCTTGAAGGAACACAAAGGTGACCAAGGTGGCATAATAGGGCATCTTGGAGGTGAAAATCTGCAACCTGTCGACCCTCCAAGAGTGTCTGGTATGTGTGGCCAAATTCTTGGTCGCTTTTGTAGAGAAGTGGCCAATCAGAAGTCTCGTGCCCGCAAGAGTTGAGCACAGTGGTTAGCGCCATGATCGGTGGTCGACTGAGGCAATCTGCAACATTATTGGTGCTGCCCTTTTTATACTTGATATTCAAGTGCAACTGTTGCAGGTATGTAGACCACTTCTGATGGCGATCATTCTACAATTTCCCTTGGGTCTGTATGAACTGCAGAGGTTGGTGGTCTGTGTGGATGACCGTTTCCTTCCCCAAAATGTAATGCTTCCATTGTCGACAGGCCTGTACAATGGAATACATCTCTTTATCATAAGTGGGGTACTTCCGGACTGTGTCTGAAAGTGTTTCACTGTGATATGCCACTGGATGTCCATGTTGAGTAAGGACTGCCCCAATAGCATAGTCAGAGGCATCTGTCTCGACCTCAAATGGTTGTTGTAAATCTGGTAACGCGAGCACTGGTGCCGTGCAGAGGCGATCCTTCAACTCCCTGAATGCCTTCTGTTGAGATTCAGACCAAAAGAATTTTGCTTTCGCCCCGCCCTTGGTGACTTGACTCAAGGGCCAAGAAATATGAGAAAATCCCAACACAAACCTGCGGTAGAAGTTGGCAAGACCTAGAAAGCTGCGGAGCTCTGTTAGAGTGGTTGGAGAGGGCCAATCCCGAATGACTTGGACCTTGGCTGGATCGACATGCACCCCCTGTTCATCAATGATGTATCCCAGATATTGAACCTCGGTCATGCCAAAAGTGCATTTCTCCAAATTGGCACATAGCTTGTGTTGCCGCAGTGTTTGGAGAACCTGTCGGATGTGTTGGAGGTGCTCTTCCCAACTCTGGCTGAAGATCAGAATGTCATCCAAGTATACTACTACAAAGGAGTTGGTGAATGGCCGCAAGATGTCATCCATTAGCCTCATAAAGGTTGCAGGAGCATTCGTCAATCCGAAAGGCATGACCAACCATTCGAAGAGGCCCTCCTTGGATTTGAAGGCAGTCTTCCACACATATGAGGGTTCAATTGGTACCTGGTGATATCCTGACTTCAGATCGATCTTGCTGAAATATTTCGCCCCCTTTAGTTGGTCTAGGAGGTCATCAATCCGCGGGATCGGGTACCTATTACGGACAGTGATCTTGTTCAGCGCCCGATAGTCAATACAGAGTCTCCACGTCCCATCCTTCTTCTGTACCAACACTATCGGGCTCCCACAGGGCGAAGAACTCGGACAGATGTGACCTTTCTGCAGGAGCTCCTGAATCTGCCTCTTGATTTCATTGTTCTCCAGAACGGAGCGCCGATAAATTGGTCCATTGGGTAGCGGCGCACCTAGGGTCAGATCGATGGAGTGCTTGACTTGACAGTGCAGAGGAACCCCTGCCGGGGAGGTGAAGATGTCTTCGTACTCCTCCACAATCTTGTCCATCTGTAGCTGCCGTGCAGAGGGACCCCGTTTGGAGGCCGCGGCCACTGTCTTCTTCTTCCCTTGAGGGCGTATCATCAGGAAAACAAATTTCCTGGTTTTGGAAATGATCTTACTGCATTGTTTTGCAGTAATCAAAGAGATGGCGGCAGGTGGTACTACCTCTGGTATCCTGAACAACTTATTTCCCAATGTAATAATAACAACACGGGGCCTTGATTCATACACAGCATGTCGCTTCCACAAGTATGGTTGTCCTAGTAATACATCACAAACTTCAAGGGGAGCAATGTCACACAATACCTCATCCGTGAAGGGCTTGATGTTGTATGGAAGGCGACACTGCTGGCTCACGCGAAGATCTCACCCTTGGTGAAGCCACCCAATGGTGTATGGTTGTGGATGTGCTGTGGTCGGTAAGCCCAACCGCTTCACGACCTCTGCCGAAATGAGGTTCTTTTGACTCCCGCTATCAACAATGAACTGTATCGGGGAGCCCTTTACCCACATCTGGGAGTGGAAGAGACGCTCCTCCTCCTCTGGATCTTCGGGTTCATTTTTCTGGATCTTTGCGGTAGCAACAGTGGCTCTGGGATTCGCATCAATGATCTGCTTCCCTTTTTCATACCCCTTATCGGGTTCTGACTCAGAGTCGGAACATGCATCTGATTCTGAAACCTTTAGCTCAGCCACCAGTGACTGCTTGGCCCGACACTCACTTGTGTTGTGAGTGGAGCTCTTATGGAACTCGCACCATTTTCCAGTGTCCTTTCTCGGCTTCGCGGCGTTGCTCTTTGCTTGCAGCTTCGGCTGGTTGTCTTGGGCTGTCCCGCCTTGGCTTTGTCCTTTGTTCTGTGGTTTAGGGGCACCTTTCCCCTGCTTTGGATTCGCACATCCAAAGTCTCGCTTCTTTTGTTTAAACTTCTGCTCGACCTTGACGGCATACCGGTATGCTGCGCCGAGCGAGGGGATGTTTAGGAACTGTATTTCTTTCTGGATGTACTTGTGCAGGCAGCCACGGTATTTGAGTATCAAATGTTGCTCCGAATCCTTGATACCCAACTTTGTGCGAAGGGTATGGAAAAGATTGGTGAACTCCGGCACATCTTGGTCCCTTCCCTGCCGCAGCGTGGTCCACTTTATGTATTCATCCTCATAGCTTCCGACAGGGTAGTACTGCTCCTTGATGGCATCCCGGAACGAATCCCAGGTGGGTGCGGTTGAAAATAGTGAGCCAGTACTTTCATCCTTCTGCTCGCAGTAGGTTTCCCACCAGTCCTTGACGTGGGGGGCTGCTTTGAGAAGAGCAAAAACAATCTTTTCCCGACTCGAAAATTCATGAACAGAAAAATAACCCTCTAGCAGATTTAACCATTTATCTACGGCATCGGCGTCTATCTGACCCTCGAATATGGGGATTTCAAAATTAACTTGTACCTTAAAGGGTGTGGCGTTTCCAGAGGAGCTGCTGGAAGCCGATGCGCCGCTTCTGGGTAGCCGCTGAAGGATCTGCGCAAAGCTGTCCATCATCGCGTTCCGTTGTCGCTCGAGCGCTTCTTCGAGCAAGATTTTGATGGGATCTCCTGCCCCCTCGTCTTTCTTCTCGTCTACCATGGGAGGCCGTCGGGATTTGCGAGGCTGGTCTTGCAAAGGTTCAACCAGTTCAAGCCCTAACTCCTTATATCCCGACCTTGTTGGGGACATGCAAAGAAAAACAGAGAAAAAGCAGACCGCTCTGATACCACTGATCCTATCAGAAACTCATACCACACCGATATGGTCCTTACACCGTTTCCAAGGTTGTTGGAGACAATGCATTTGAGCTCAGCATTCCCCGATTCCTTGGCCTGCACCCAGTGTTCAATGTGGACCACCTTTGGCCATACTTTCCACCATTACTAGACACATTCGACATTGCAAAACAACTTACACCCATAGAGTTAAATCCAGATTGCATGGAACAAGTTGCAGCTGATCGGATCATGGACACACAGATCAAGCACACTCGCCGCAGAATATCCAACTGTATTGAGTTGTCAAAGTAAGCCAACCCCTTCACCAGGGCAAGTGGTTCACCAGGGACCAAGTTCAGCAAAAGTTTCCTCATCTCATGGAGGAACTCAACAAAATGGGGACCATTGCTTCCTAAGGGGGGAGGAATTATCTAGGTGGATATTGGTGGCCACCCACCAATTCCACTTGGACCCCTGTTAGCGCTTGAGATTTCACCCTAGGCTGAGGAAGGTAAACCTTCAAGGCTACATCAAACCATTTCACCTCGTAGCTAGCCCTACGAGGTATGAGAAGGCTCTCTCGGGTCAGATTCGATAGATCTTTCAATATGATTAGGCTGACCAATTAAGAATAAGGATTTTAGGCTAGTAAATTGATAGGGGGTTTGATTTAATGATTTTTTGTTTTTTGATGGAATGACGGGGCTTTTCTGGGCTGCATGGGGAAAATCACAGCTTCAAACAGAGAAATATAATGACTACACAGGTATCAACTGAGGCAAGGTAGGCATGCAATTTAACACCAAATCTGGTTTCAAACGGAATGGCAAGACTGGTGAGGAGTTAAGGAGGGCAGACAATAACTCTGAATCCTCCTTAAACAGTAGAAAACATCGAATGCGAACAAACTTATAGGAGGAGCATATAATACTATGAATTCCTACCTAATCACTTCATTTGTTCAGCTTGAAAGGGTCATGAAATGAAATGGAATATAACTGATTACATATGAGACAAAGGGAAAAACTTATGCTAAATCAACATACCACATGAATCTCAGCAAACAGAGCTATGAAATTCCATTAAATTCTCTGCAGAAAACTGTACAATACAAAGCTCTCTGCTTCTCCAGCAGCTCCCAGCGCTCAGAAAAACTCTCCCTCTTCACTCTTTCTTACTAATGAATTTTTAATACAATAAATCAAATACATGCTGCCCAGGCAAAACAAATTGACCCCAAAAATCCTCTGCGCTGTTACAATTACAATTACAAAAATTAGAAATGGGCGTTCCATCTATGCTAAAGATAGAACAGTATTTCCCTGAAATCCTCTAATGACTGACACATGGGGCGCAAATCCAGTTTGAAACATTAATTAAAATCTAGGGAAATAGGAATCGGATCCTCTTTTGTTGTTCTGGCACCGTTTGAATAGCGGTGGCATTAGTGGCATTACAGGTGTCAATTTCCATTGCTGAAGATAATCGAATCTTGTGTGCCAGTTTGCAACTGCAGTAAAAAAAAATAGCTTCTCGGTTCCTGATTCTCTGCTATGACAGGTGTTCAGGTAGCGCCAATGTCGAGGTTCATTTGAGCATATCACGTTCTAACATGAAAGCTGTTACAAAAGCCTCAGATTATCAACCCTATCTATCACATCTAGAGCTTTAGTCCTATTGATGTCAAAGTCTAAGGTTGGTAGTGTAGAATGTCGCCTCAGTCCATTAAACTCATTCTTCGTGTTGGTAGTGGGAGAGTGACTATTGCTTTTGATCAGCTTACATGTAGATTCGTCAATGGATCTTAACTTAGCTGTATCAAACTCTTGACTTTTACTTATCCCAGGTGTCAATTTTCTGAAATTTACAGCTTTTAACATATCTCTCTCTGCCTCAGAAAGCTCAAGAAGAGGTTTATCCTGTCCATTTGCTGTCGGAGTTGGATTTTCTGGATTTGTCGCAGGGAGATTTGCAGTCCTTTTATTGGAGAACGTACAGGTGATTTAATAGGAGACTTGTTGCCATTGAAGCTGTTTTGGCTCGACTAACAAGATGATGAAGCCACACAATCAGTTCAAAAATGTAATATTCTGTCCTCTCTTTCTCTGCATAGTGAAAAGTTTGAACGAGTGTCAACTCATTGTGTCCAGGTAACCTTCGATCCAAGGCAGATCCTGTGCTTGCCCACTCTCCAACCCATCCAAACCCATGATGTGCTTTGGTTGTATTGGTAGCAACTGGAACAAGCCACGTTATATAGCAGTGATGTCTATTCCTTCAAATACATGAAGCGCTGCTTCGACATTTCCTCGCTGATATTCGAGTCGCCCCAGCAATGCTCTGGCTTCCTCATAGTTAAGAGAAAGTCCCTCTCGAAACAACCATAGCAATGCCTTAGCTATTATAGTACTTCGACCATATATTACTTCAACTCGAATTCTCCTTATGACCATGACAGATACCATTGTAGTGATACTTCTTATGATAGGCATCACTGTAGTTTTACCAAGACTTATTCTCTGTGATACACTGTAACAATACTGAAATGTATTCATAGTACCGAAGCTTATACTACTGTGATAGAACTGAGTCCTATTCACTGCACTAGAATCATTGAAATATCACTGAGTTGAGATTACTGTGGTCATGTGATTTATTGAATTGAGGTCACTGTAATAGCGCTGAACAAAGGTAACACCGAAACTGTATTGACATGGTGACTGAGTTAGCATCGAGACCCCTTTTCTTCTGCCTGTGGTAGTACCGAGATCCTTCTACTGTGCCTAATCCGAGCTCCTGAAGCATCCTCTCTGAGATTACACTGAACCTCTCACTGAGGTATCACCGAGCAAGCCTTCACATTATATTTGTACCGAAATCTGTATAGTGACATTTAAACTTCAGTTAGAGATGATCCACATTTCTTGTAATGATACCAAGACTTACTCCTATCAATATTTGAACTGTCGAAAGGCCCTTACGCAGTACATGCGATTTCCCGTCAAATACTAAACCACAGCAAGCCGAATTAGGAGAATGTTGAAGTTCGGCTATAGGTTCCCATATATCTCGCTCTGGATCATATATTTCTGTTTTGGAAATAGACTACCTAGAATTGGTGAACCCACCTGCAACAATAATACTCTAATCCAGAACACAACAAGCAAACATTGTACGAGCAACCAACATTGATGCTCGTCTAGCCCACTTTCTGCTTACATACACCATCTGGACAAGTTCCTTAAATCTGGCACATCCAACTGGAACCCAATAACATTCTTGGACTTTATCCCCACCATCAGATTTTCTTGCAATTGGACTTTCGCTGGTGTCTGTCATGACCTCTTGAAGGGCTGGCTCTTCAAAATGTAACAAATCCGGAAACTGATCACATTTATCTGTTGAAACAACAGCAGCCTTCTTGTGCTGCAAATAACCTTCACTTGTATTGATTTCAGGGCAATCATTTGGATGAGACATTTGTTTAACCTTGGTTATATTTTGACCATGTTTTTCAGGTGTTAATGGGTTTCTATAACTGGATCTTCCCCTGCATTTCCTCTTACGTCCAGAAACAAATTCAAATACACAGATAAGCCCATCTGTCCAGAGTTCAGAGCCTGTTACCATATTCTTATTAAGAGATGCTTTCCCATTGTCTGTAGATGATCTTTTATAGCTCAAATAAGACTGTCCATTCCTTGGATTATCCATGATATACTTTTATGACAGTTAAATGTATTCATCCATTCAAAGGCCCGATGAAAGGAATCATAGGTTGCTCCATCTTTAGAAGAAATCAACAAAACTCCTGCGCCATTACCCTTTCTAGTATGCTCCATCAAAGTACAACTTCCAGATGGAGTTGTGGATTGCTTCTGCTTTCTGCACAACTTCTTTGGTAATAGTTTTTACAAACCTTGATTCCCTGTATAATGTTCGCTCTTCTCCACCAAAGACCGGAATGTTTGTGTTTTGAAGAGGTTAGAGAATAAATTACACAAATTTAAACAACTCATTAATGATTTCTTCTTCAAAACCCTGTTTTGAAGAAGAATCAATTGCTGATATAAGACAGAGTCTAACATCGGCTCCATTTGGGATGGCAGCTGCAGCTTCCTGGAGGTGCCAAGAACCGCAGAACTTTGGGAGAGCAGACCGTGCCTCCACCATTGGGCAATGGAGTCATCATCAACAAATCAACACAGCTGAAGACTTATTTTCACACTGAAACTGAACTCAAACAAACTAAAAGCCAACTGAAACAAGATGCTGCCCTTATAGCTGCTTATTTATGTACATAACCTATTCTAATCTGCTGTACAAACAATAGATCAGGTAATGCGATAATGCCAAATTAACCATTCAATTAAACCTGACAATGAAGCCGCTTGAGAATGCTGCCACGAAGTCACAGATGCAATTGCTGGCAGTCCTTCATGCTCATACTGATCCTGGTCACCGAGAAGACAGCCCGATCGGTCAATCAAGCTGAAAAATGTGTCCATGTAGGCCGCAATAGGATCACGGACACCGGCCTCTGTAGGCTGCCCCAATTCCTCAATACATATTTCCAGCTGCACATTGTCAATGTACACATCTAGAGGCAAGTCTGTTATTGCTTGTTTCGATGGAGGAAGGATTTCCAAAAACTTTTTAGGGTCTTGGAAATCATAAGACTGAATTTGCTCATCGAGATACTGAATCTCATTTTCAACTCTTTCAACAACTAACTCATAAAATCTAGTTTTGCCTTCAAGATGAAGCTTCGGAGATTTCACACATTGAAGGAAAATACTGAAAAATTCTTCATTAATTTCAATACCTGCTAACATCTCTCTAACTCCATCTAGAACTTCACAAAGTGCAGGGTCTGCCACATACCCTACCATTGCATGAACATATCAACAGGCACTGGAATGTCTGGATCGAGTTGGAGTCGCCAGGTGAATGATTCAGCCTTTCAAGTGTCTGATCGTTGTCCACTATCAACAATCAGATCTGAACTTGATATATGTACTGGGGTAAAGTGTCAATGAAGCGCTATGTTCACAAATCCCACGGAGATAGACTGAAGCAGCGTTTATCTACTTACGCTGATGTAAAACAAGAGTGTTTTCGAAGGCTTCTGACGTAACTTCAGGCTCCGTCTAAGACTTACGAAACACACACATCAACCCACAAACAAGTTTGTTCTCCCCAGTATGGTCGCCAATGAATAAAGCACTGGTCTGCTCTCCCAAGAGGTCTGAGGTTCTTGGCACCTCCAAGGAGCTACCATCCCCATTGGAGCCAATGTTAGTGTCGGTCTTGAGCCCTCCATCAGTGATCAATAACTCTTTGCATATGCATTTATAGGTGTCTCATCAGTGTCAGTTTTGCATCCCGCTAGGCATGCCATAACACTGAATGGAGGAGCTGGTCTTTGTCTTCTTGGCTTTGCTGGATCAGGTCATACAACAATATAATTGAGTCAGGCTTGTTCTTGTTTTTGTCTTAAAGTCCCATGGTCTTAGGTTTAGGGTTTTGAGTCAAAATCATTTTAAGGTCATGAGTCATGGTCAGTAAGTGCCCAGCAAGCCGGAAGGAGTTTTGTACATATGTTTCATTGTCATCTTCTTCAGCTACAGCTCATTCTATGCCTTGGATTTAAAAACACTGTTTTTAATTACAAGGTCATGTGGATTTTGAAAAAATAAAGAAATTCTCAAAAATTTGTAAAAGTGCCGGCAATAACCCTGGTTCCTTCACTACAGTCCCTCAGGCGGTCAACCTGCAAAAAGAAAGGAGTTAAACGCATCAAAAAGCTCATTCCAGGACAAAAAGACTCTAAAATAGTGTTAAAGAGAATACAAAGGTTTAAACATTATAAAGTGGGTTTTTAAAGTCAATTTTTTTTTAAATATGAGCCTATAAAAGCAAATTCCCTCTTGAAAGGTCTTCATTGTGCATTTGGAGCAAGAAATTACAAGCAAAAGGCGATTAGAGGGCGGAATTGGGCAAATTGCAGAAGTTTCAGTCTTTTGGAGGCTGCGCGACCAAACGGAGGGGCGCGACCAAAAAAAGGCCAACGCGCTGTGTTAAATTACACAGGCGCGACCAAACGGAGGGGTGAGACCAAACTGGCAGCTTGCGCGACCAAAAAGTCTGCCCGCCCTAAAAACTCTCCCAAACGCTCAAATTCACTCAAATTCACTCCAATTTTTAAAGGTATGCCTCCTCCACGTTTTGTGTAATGGTGTTGGGGTTGCAAAAGAAGATTATGGTCATGATTTTATGCAAGGAAATCCATAGGAAATAGGTTAAAATGACTTGATGTTTTTGCATGCTAATGTTAGGTAGTATGTTTGTTTTTCAAGGCAATTTTTTCCTTAGTCCCTCCATTCATTTTCCCAATATAAAATCACAGGTGTTAGGATGTCATTTTTATTAATCTCATTTGCAAAGAAAATACTCAAAACCTACCCCAAATTCCATGAAACCCTAACCCCTCCTGAACCCTATTCCAAACCCTGTTTCTACCATGTATCATGCTCTAACCCTAAGCACTACTACACACAGCAATTCATGTATAAAAACACAGCAAAATGAAAAAGAAACATTATAAAAAAAAAAAACAAATAAAAAGTGATGACAAGGCATGCACATAAGAAATTGTAAAAACAGTGAAAATGTCATTTGCATAGCCTTATAAAAAATAAAGAAAAGTGTCATCTTGCTGTGTATATGTCAAAGATTCAAAGCTGTGTTAAAGTCATCACAAAATTCATCAAAAATACAGCTGCATAGTTATCAAAAGAAGCAGTCTTGCTGTGTTAGGGTTTTGTATTAGCATGGTTTTCATCCCCTTTCTCAAAACTCTGTTTTTCCCTACCTATTTCCCTATGTAAACCCCAATTCAATTGCTTGTCCCTTCAGTTAAACTCCCTAGGCAATTGAATGTCCCTCCCTATGATCAAAGCACACAGTCAAACCCTAATTCCCCATGGTAAAAGCATGATGAAGCTGCCACTGTCCTAAATGAATTGCTGTTACAAAAATTAGTTGGCAGTGATTATTAAAAGGGTTTCACTGTCCCCCCCAAACCTAATTCCTAATATCCTCTCTTTTCCCTAATTCCCAAGTTATCAATTCCCTCTCCCTTCCATTGTAACATGATCACAGCAATCCCCTTCCCTTCTTCTTACAATCTAATACCCAAAATCCCTGTTTCATATTAGCATCAAATGGTCATTTCAAAATGTGGAAAAAACAGAGTATGCTCATGAAAGATATTTGAAGACAAAATATAAAAGCAGCAGCCTGTTAAATGTTTATGATTGATGCTACTCTATTCCCTTATACTTTCATTCCCTCCATGATGAAAATCTATATTGTCCTTTCCCTTGGTGATCATAAAACATATTTCCCTAATACAGTATTCATTTGCAAATGATGAAAGATGGAATGACATGTTTAGCATTATGTGATGTTTTCCTTCAGAATTCCCTGCTTATATATATATTTTTTCCCTTTCCTATATGTAAATTCCCTCCCCTAACATATCCCTCATGATGTTTCCCCTTGAAAACAGCATACTTCACAGCATTTTGCAGGCAGGGCAGCGGTCATTTTGACTTATTTATTCCACCTTGCTCAATAACACCATGTCAACCACTGAGACTAATGAGCAAGGTGATGACCGATCATCATCTACTGAGATTGAGATACAGCAGAGGCCTCGTAGGGGAGGCAAGGGTGGTCATCACAGGAGGGAAGAGCCCACATCATTGACAGAGTTGCAGGCTTGCCCATTGGCAGTGTCTTGTTTTCAGCATATGGCTTGTTTTCAGTTTTGTGAGAGGCTGTCACACATCCAGCATCACAGAGACTTGGCCCGGTTGTTTGTCCTCCATCTCCATGACAGGCAGGTCACCCTTGCAGGGGTGAATTTTGTGTTTTCTCCAGAGGCTATCACAGATGCTACCGGGATACCCAATGTGGGTGAGGTGTGGCCGAAGCGCAAGTGGGTGGACCTGGTATACTATGAGCCATATGTTAGGCCTGCCCATGTGCATCACTTGACAAGGAACTTTCCTATCAAGTTCCTCCGAGCAGAGTATATAGACACCATGAGACTCATTATGCACTACTTCACATGCGAGGGGAGATTCTCACGAGTATTTTATTGTCATATCCGCATGATGATGCACTTCACCAGAGTGAGGATGATGAACATTTCGGCATTCTTATTTCATGACATTCGGAGGATAGCCACTACCTTTCGGAGACAGACTCCAGTACAGCAGCTCCGGAGCCTATGCCATCATGGTCTTATTCAGCTAGTAGTTTCCCATCAGCTGAGCCAGCAGGGCATCCCTTGGGCGGATTTCATCTCCCGAGATGTTTTCACACAGCCACATTCAGGGCCTGAGGCAGTTCATGAGGAGGGAGGGCCATCACATCAGCCCGAGACCAGCATCCCGAGACACATGGCTTCTTCTCCTCGGGTCACATATCAGAGAGGTCACAGGACCTTATTTGCAGCAGCCCGACGAGTACTTTCTCTACAGCCAGTGGAAGGGGTCTCGTCTTCATCATCAGAGCAGCGAGTGTTATCTCCACATCAGGTGGAAGGGGCCTCGCTTTCTTCATCGGCACAGGCAGTACGAGAGGGGAGGAATTATCTAGGTGGATATTGGTGGCCACCCACCAATTCCACTTGGACCCCCACCATTGCTTCTTTCAGTTTTTCAGTTTCCTTAATTGTAGCACAGTTTACTATTTTTAGCAGTTTTTGCGGGTCCTAAACTTCCAGAGCCATTTTGAGGCCCTAAACGACCTTTTTTTGGAAATCTATCGCCATTGATTTTTTGTCTAAAAGCGTCTTTTTCGTCGTAGTCCTCAGAGAGATCTTTCCAACGGGCTATCATGCACATCAAACGTAGATAATATGACCAAGTCACGACCCTGGGAAGTTGGTTGTCCATCTCACCCCAATGGGGCCCATAAACTCTTGGTGTTACATCTCCTCGGGTTAGGGTTTTGGTTGTTTAGGGTTTGATCCTATTGTTCAATAATAAAAATGCCCTAGAGCCTCATTGTAGTTCAGTTCAGAGGCATGTAGCCTCCACATCTCTTCTTAGAGATAAGCTACCAACGCCCTAGCTGGTGTATTTCTATTTCTGTTTGTATGCATATTTCATTATTTTGCATTAATGAAATGAAGTATTATTTCCGTCGCATCTCTGTGTTTATAGTTATCTCTATAATTTGTTGTGTTTCTATTTAAATCCGGATCAGTGGTATCATAGCGGTCTGCTTTTTTTCTTTGCATGTCCCCAACGAGGTCGGGATATAAGGAGTTAGGGCTTAAACTGGTCGAACCTTTGCAAGACGAACCTCGTAAATCCCGACGACCTACGATGGCAGATGAAAAGAAAGATGAGGGGGTAGGAGATCCTATCAAAAATTTTCTCAAAGAAGCCCTTGAGCGATAAAGGAATGCGATGATGGCCAACTTTGCCCAGATCCTTTAGTGCCTACCCAAGGGCGACACTTTGGCTTCTAACAACTACTCTGGAAATGCCACACCATTTAAGGTACAAGTTAATTTTGAAATCCCCATATTCGAGGATTAGATAAATGTAGATGCCATCGATAAATGGTTAAATCTGCTAGAGGGTTATTTTTTTGTTCATGAATTTTCCAGTCGAGAAAAGATTACTTTCGCTCTTCTCAAAGTAGCCCCCCACGTCAAGGGCTAGTGAGAAACCTATTGCGAGCAGAAGTATGAAAGTACAGGCTCACTATTTTTAGCCACACCCACTTGGAATTCATTCCAAGATGTCATCAAGGAGTAGTACTACCCTATCGGAAGCTATGAGGATCAATACATAAAGTGAACCACGCTGCGGCAGGGAAGGGACCAAGACGTGCCGAAGTTTACCAATATTCTCCATACACTTCGCACAAAGTTTGGTATCAAGGATTCAGAGCAACATTTGGTACTCAAATACCGCGATTGCCTGCACAGGTACATCCAAGAAGAAATAGAATTCCTGAACATCTCCTCACTCAGCATGGCATACCGATATGCCGTAAAGCTCGAGCAAAAGTTTAAACAGAAGAAACGAGACTTTGGATCTGCGAATCTGAAGCAAGGGAAAGGTACACCCAAACCGCAGAAGAAAGGACAAAGCCAAGGCGGGGCGGCCCATGACAACCCGCCAAAGTTGCAAGCAAAGAACACTGCCGCAAAGCTGAAAAAGGACACGGGAAAGTGGTCTGAGTTCCATAAGAGCTCCACTGATAACACAAGTGAGTGTCAGGCCAAGAATCCACTAGTGGTCGAGCAAAAGTTTTCAGAATCAGATGCATGTTCTGACTCTAAGTCAGAACCCGACAAGGGGAATGACAAAGGGAAGAAGATTATCGATGCGGAGCCCAATGCCGCCATTGCCACAACGAAGATCCAGAAGGAGCAACCCGAAGATCCAGAGGAGGAGGAGCATCTCTTCCACTCCCAAATGTGGGTAAAAGGCTCCCCGCTACAGTTCATTGTCGACAGCAGGAGCCAAAAGAACCTCAGTTCAGCAGAGGTCGTGAAACGGCTGGACTTACTGACCATAGCACATCCACAACTGTACACCATCAGGTGGCTTCACTAAGGATGGGATCTTCGCGTGAGCTTGCGGTGACCTTCCATACAACATCAAGCACTTCACGAATGAGGTATTGTGTGACATTGCTCGCCTTGAAGTTTGTGATGTATTATTAGGACAACCATACTTGTGGAAGCGGCATGTTGTGTATGAATCAAGGCCTCATGATGTTATTATTACTTTAGGAAATAAGTTGTATAGGATACCAAAGGTAGCACCGCCTACCGCCATCTCTTTGGTTACTACAAAACAATGCAATAAACTCATTTCCAAAAACGGGAAATTTGTTTTCCTGATGATACGCCCTCAAGGAAAGAAGAAGACGGTGGCCACAACCTCCAAACAGGGCCCCTCTACACAACAACTACAGATGGACAAGGTCGTGGAGGAGTACGAGGACATCTTCATCTCCCCCGCAGGGGTTCCTCTGCACTGTCAGGTCAAGCACTCCATCGAACTGACCCTAGGTGCACCGCTGCCCAATGGACCAATCTATAGGCACTCTGTTCTGGATAAGGAGGAAATCAAAAGGCAGATTCAGGAGCTTCTGCAGAAAGGTCACATCTGTTCGAGTTCATGCCCTGTGGGAGCCCGATCATGTTGGTACAGAAGATGGATGGGACTTGGAGACTCTGTATTGACTATCGGGTGCTGAACAAGATCACTGTCCGTAATAGGTACCCGATCCCACGGATTGATGACCTCCTAGACCAACTGAAGGGAGCAAAATATTTCAGCAAGATCAATTTGAAGTCGGGATATTATCAAGTACCAATCGAACCCTTTGATGTGTGGAAGACTTCCTTCAAAGCCAAGGAGGGCCTTTTCGAATGGTTGGTTATACCTTTCGTATTGATGAATGCTCCTACAACCTTCATGAGGCTAATGGATGACACCTTATAGCCATTTACCAACTCATTTGTAGCGGTATACTTGGATGACATCCTGATCTTCAACCAAAGTTGGGAAGAGCACCTCAACAACATCTGACAGGTTCTCCAAACACTGCGACAACACAAGTTACATGCCAATTTGGAGAAATGCACTTTTGGCATGACCTAGGTTCAGTATCTGGGATACATTATTGATGAACAGGGGGTGCATGTGGATCTAGCCAAGATCCAAGTCATTCAGTATTGACCATCTCCAACCACTTTGACAGAGCTTCGCAGCTTTCTAGGTCTTGCCAACTTCTACCGCAGGTTTGTGTTGGGATTTTATCATATCACTTGGCCCTTGAGTCAAGTCACCAAGGGAGGAGCGAAAGAAAATTCCTTTTGGTCTGCATCTCAACAGAAGGCATTCATAGAGTTGAAAGATCACCTCTGCTCGGCACCAGTGCTCGCATTACCAGACTTGGAACAACCATTTGGGGTCGAGACAGATGCCTTTGACTATGCTATTGGTGCAGTCCTTACTCAACACGGGCATCTAGTGGCATATCATAGTGAGACACTTTCATAAACAGTCTGAAAGCATCCCACTTATGACAAAGAGATGTATTCCATTGTGGCAGGCCTGCCGATAATGGAAGCATTACATTTTGGGGAAGGAAACGGTCATCCACACAGACCACCGACCCTTGCAGTTCATACAGACCCAATGGAAATTGCCGAATGATCGCCATGAGAAGTGGTCCACATACTTGTAACAATTCCATTTGAATATCAAGTATAAGAAGGGCAGCGCCAATAATGTTGGAGATTGCTTCAGTCGACCACCGATCATGGCCTTAACTACCGTGCTCAACTCTTGTGGGCACGAGACTTCTGATTGGCCACTTCTCTACAAAAGTGACCCAGAATTCAGCCACACATACTAGACACTCTTGGCGGGTCAGCATGTTCCAGATTTTCACCTCCAGGATGCCCTGTTATGCCACTTGGGTCACCTTTGTGTTCCTTCAAGCGAGCGTGCCAAGATGATTTGCGAAGCACACTATAGTCGGGTTGTTGGGCATTTCAGGGTCGAGAAAACGGTGGTAGTACTGCAGAAGTATTTCTATTGGTTGAATCTTCCATAGGATGTCAAGAAGTACATTACATCATGCATTGCTTACACCATTGCCAAACCAACCATCAAGAAGCAAGGCCTCTATACCCCACTGCCTGCCCTTAATCGACCTTGGGAATCCATGATGTTAGGCCTTCCTTCCACTAAGCACGGAAACGACTGTGTTTTTGTGGTCGTCGACAAGTTCTCGAAGATGGCCATTATGGGAGCCTGCAAGAAGAATATCATAGCCGAAGCCACTGCTAAACTCTTATTTGAACAAGTGTTGGTACACTTTGGGATCCCATAGTTTATCATCTCAGATCGGGACAACAGGTTCCTCATTCCATTTTGGTCTAGTCTCTGGTCGATGTTGGACACCAAACTCACTAAGTCCACAACCTTCCATCCTCAAACTGATGGCTAGACAAAGGTTGTGAACAGGATGATCGTACACATTCTGCGCATCTACAACTCAAATCATCCACGCATATGGGACGAGAGCCTCCCCTATGTTCAACATAGCTACAACCAGGCTCTCCACAGCTCGACTGGCCACAACCCTTTTCAAGTGGGCTTGGGATTCCAGCCACTATGTCCCATTGATGTAGCCATGCCAATTGCAGCTACTCACGCAGATTCGGCTCATGTCCAGTCCGAAATAGACAAGGCAAACAACTTCATTGAGCACATCCAACATATTCGCCAGCAGGTCCATGACATTCTGGAGAAATCAAATGCCAATTACAAGCAACGACATGAACAACATCGGGTGCCACACAAGTTTCAGGTGGGCAACAAAGTCTGGATGCATTTGCAAAAGGAACGCCTTATCGGAGCCTATCAGAAACTTATACCACACCGATATGGTACTTACACCATTACCAAGGCCGTTGGAGACAATGCATTTGAGCTCAGCATTCCCCGATTCCTTGGCCCGCACCCAGTGTTCAATGTGGACCACCTTCGGCCATAATTTCCACCATTATTAGACACATTTGACATTGTTTTGTTAGATTTTAAGCTTCTGTGGTAGTTTTTTGCAGTGGTATGATCCGGATTATCCACAGTTTCATGTTCATTCCGTCGACGTTTCAAACCCCAAAAGGGGTCCATCATCAGGACTAAATTAGAAAGAATATGAATGAAAACTTATTGAGAGAAGAGCTATAATGACCTAGGTATAAATAAACCTAGAACCCTAATTTTTAAGAAGCATAATTTTTTTCTCATTTATTTTTATTTATTTATATTATTATTATTTCCAAATTAATTATTCCTCTTAATTTACCTAGAACCTAAATTATTTTAATTGATATATCTGATTCATGAATAAGTTTAATTTTTCATTTCCTTCCAACTGTTTTTATTAATTTAACAAAAAATTTTATTTGATTAATTAATTAATTAATTTAATTCTTACTTATTGTTTTTATTTTCATTTAATTAATTAATTTGAATTTAATTGATTAATTAATTTAATTTATTGTTATTTACCATTCTAATTAATTAGTTAATTAATTACTTTAATTAATTAGATTAATTTATAATCTTAATTTTACTTATTTATTTATTAACCCAATGTTAATCCTTGGTTATTATTAATTCTTTTAATTAATTGACTAATTTTATTTTAATTAGAATAGAATAACTAAATTAATTAATTTTGATTTAATTGATCTACTTAAATTAATTAAATAATTGATTTATAATCCTTTCTATTTTTTTTATTTGATTAATTAATTAAATTAAATTTATTGATTAATTAATTTTATTTTTATTTAGTTAATTAATTAAATTAAATTTATTGATTAATTAATCTTATTGATTAATTAATTTTATTTTTATTTGATTAATTAATTAAATTAAATTTATTGATTAATTAATTTTATTGATTAATTAACTTTATTTAATTTAATTATAACCATAATTCTTTTTAATTAATTATTGATATTTACCATTTTAACTTATTAAGCCTTAATTGCCTAATTAATTAATTGATTGATTAATAATTAATTTATTTTATTTTTCCTTTTATTTTATTATTATTAATTATTTGAGAAATTCTATTTAATTCTTATTTAGAATTAATTATTTTTTTATTTATTTAATTAATATAATTAATTAAATAATAAAATTAAATTTAATTAATTAATTTTGATTTAATTAATCTAATTAAATTCTAATTAAATTTTATTAAGAGACCCTGATACTATGCTTCCAAAGCCCTGGAGGGGTTTATTTGTCTGATCAGGGGAAGCCAGTTTCCACTAATTTCACTCCCATTGTCCCTGTTGAGGTTTTGAGGAAATTTCATAATTTCCATGGCCTCTCTGATTTTTCTTTTGTGATAATTATCTTCTCTTGCAATCATTTTAGCATCCTCCACACACACATGATGTTTGGTTTTGGACGAGTGTTCCGCAAGGGCCGATGTACGGGATCTCTCATTCTTTATATCAGCCACGTGCTCCTTTAGTCTTATTTTCAGAGATCGACCTGTTTCCCCAATATAACTCTTGCCACAAGAGCAATCAATCTTATACACACCCTTGAGTTGTTGACGATCGATGTTATCCTTTACTGACCTCATCATCTGCCTTATAGTTCCACATGTTGTAAATTTAGTGTTTATGTTGTTCTTCCTTAAATATTTGCAATCTTATTTGTAATCCCATGGATGAATGGAAGGTAGACCTTCCCAGAATCTTCTTTCTTGTCTTCAGGAGGATGCTTGGAGAGGGCCTTATCCTGAGCTCTTCTTATAGCCTTCTTGATACTCCATTCTTTGTATCCAAGGTTTTTGAAGACAGAGGTTAAGTGCTCAATCTCTTCTTTTAGGTGATCCGGGTCAGAAATCCTGAAAGCCCTAACAGCTAGAGTGTTTAAGACGCCAGATTTTTGGGAAGGATGATGGTAAGAGTCAGCGTGAAGATAGCTATCAGTATGAGTTTTCTTTCTGTAGACCTGGTGTCCCAAAGTACCATCCTCTTTTCTACTGATTAGAACATCTAGAAAGGGGATCTTACCGTTCTCTTCAAGCTCCATAGTAAATTTGATCTCGGAAGATATAGAGTTAAGATGACTGAAAAACTTCTCCAGCTCCGCCTTACCATGAGTCCAATTCAGGTTAGTGTCATCGACAAATCTTTTCCACCAAGCTGGCTTCAAAGGGTATGAGTCAAGGGCTTTTCTTTCAAAGTACTCCATGTATAAGTTGGCAACAATAGGTGAGAGAGGGGAGCCCACGGTGACACCATATATTTGCTCATAATAGTGATCTTGAAAACTGAAAAAAGTGGACCGTAAACAAATCTCTGCAAGCTTAGCTGTCTTAGGATCGGTGGCCATCTTTATAACATGAACAACTTCATCTAGAGGAATCTTTGTAAACAAAGAAACCACATCAAAACTTACTAGAATATCGTCTTTATCCACCCTTTTATTCTTAATGAGCTTTACAAAATCATTTGAGTCTTTTATAAAAGAGTCCGTGTTACCAACCAGAGGTTTCAGGAGCTTAGCTACATACTTAGCTAATTCATAGGTAGGGGAACCAATGGTGTTAACAATTGGTCTAAGAGGGACCCCTTCCTTATGGATTTTTGGTAATCCATAGATTCTAGGAATAACCTCACAGGAGGGAATCAACTTCTTTTTTATTTTATCATCCAGGCTGGTTTCCATGATGGCTTTCTTGACTTGTTTCATCACCTTGGGAATAGGGTTGGAGTTGACTCTTCTATAACTCCCACAATTTAAATGCTCATTCATTTTATGAATGTAATCTTCCTTATTTAACACAACAGTGGCTCCTCCTTTATCAGCTTTAAGAACCACTATCTTATCATTATTTCGGAGAGATCTAAGAGCCTCTCGCCCCTCTTTATTCAGATTACTCTTTGGACGTTTGGATTTCAACATAGCTAGGGAGCATTCTTGTCTTAATATCTCTTTATTGTTTGATGAAAGGCCTTGAGTCCCATACTCAATGTTGCAAATGATGCTTTCGAATGGAATGTTCTTAGGAGCGACCGCAAATCCCAAACCTTTGCTCAGGATATTGATTTCTTCAGAAGTGAGCATCATGGATGAGAGATTAACGACCCTCTTATCATGTTTATTTGGAACATTGGGGTTACCAATAACAGGTCTGCCATTGCCGGAATTCTTAGATCCTGCCTCAGATTGATTATCACTTGAAGCACTATCATTTTTAATACTACAATCCGCATTAGTTTTTTGATTCATACCTACTATGCTGCTTTTTTCTTCCATATACCTATTATAATAATAGTGAGCTGGAGTATTTCCACTCTCCATGATCTTGTTTTCAACAACCTTAATCGCTTCATCCATGTTAATAACGGGTGCACTTCCCTCATTTATGCTTGCACCGGCCTTATTAAAATTAATGCTGTAGGAATCAACGCTAATCATTTTATCTATGTTAATAACGGACTCACTACCAATGCTTGCATCGGCCTTATTATCAGCGTTGTTTGTGCAGGCAATATTGTGCTTCTTGTCACCAACGTAGCTGGAACTACTCTCGTTATTCATGATGCTGTTATTCATGTTGCTGGTATAGGTGCTAGCGTAAGGAACAATGTGGGAGAAGCCCCTTATGCGTTCTGGTGGCTGGCAGGGAACAACGCAGTCAAAGGGACCAGCGCAGGAAGCTATCAGGTGTTCTGTTGGCTGGACAACGTAGGAGTTTATCACTGGTTCTGCTCGCATGATTTCAGTGTACTGCTTCATCTTGCTGGAAGTATCGCATGAGTTTTCAGCGCTATCATCTCCAGCTACGTTGATTGCTTCTTCGTTGTCTCCTTCTTTTAAGGCTAAACTCTTCACAGTAGATTCATTGTCAACATCAATGTTAAGATGTAGACCCACGCCTTCTTCTAACCTGGCCAGCTTCCTAGACTGTCTCTCCCGGGCAATTCTACCCTCTGTCTGGGCCTTCAATGCAGCTTTTGCATCAATTATTCTCCATAGATCGAAGCTGATTATTATGGTTAGTTTTAGATGAGTGGAAAGGGCCAAGCGATTGAGCTTGTCTAACGATGCCCTAGTTCTTTTGATTTCACTTCGAATAAGGGCTAGACTTAATTTTAAAAACGATTTATTATTATAGTGATTAAGAAGTCTATGATTTACCTTAGCAAAAGGAGGAATGATCTTCTTGTTTCTACATTGTTTCAGAAATTGCAGGTCTGCAGTTCTCCTCTCAATTTTTATCCTCAAGATTTCAAGAAGACAGATCTCCTTCCATGTTTCCCCTCCGTACAGGGAAGTTATGTTAGATTTTAAGCTTCTGTGGTAGTTTTTTGTAGTGGTATGATCCGGATTATCCACAGTTTCATGTTCATTCCGTTGACGTTTCAAACCCCAAAGGGGGTCCATCATCGGGACTAAATTAGAAAGAATATGAATGAAAACTTATTGAGAGAAGAGCTATAATGACCTGGGTATAAATAAACCTAGATCCCTAATTTTTAAGAAGCCGACACTTATGTAAATAATTTTTTTCATTTATTTTTATTTATTTATATTATTATTATTTTCAAATTAATTATTCCTATTAATTTACCTAGAACCTAAAATATTTTAATTGATATATCAGATTCATGAATAAGTTTATTTTTTCATTTCCTTCCAACTGTTTTTATTAATTTAACAAAAATTTTTATTTAATTTTATTTGATTATTTGATTAATTAATTTAATTCTTACTTATTGTTTTTATTTTCATTTAATTAATTAATTTGAATTTAATTGATTAATTAATTTAATTTATTGTTATTTACCATTCTAATTAATTAGTTAATTAATTACTTTAATTAATTAGATTAATTTATAATCTTAATGTTATTTATTTATTAATCTAATGTTAATCCTTGGTTATTATTAATTCTTTTAATTAATTGACTAATTTTATTTAATTTTTATTTTAATTAGAATAAAATAACTAAATTAATTAATTTTGATTTAATTGATCTACTTAAATTAATTAAATAATTGATTTATAATCCTTCCTATTATTTTTATTTGATTAATTAATTAAATTAAATTTATTGATTAATTAATCTTATTGATTAATTAATTTTATTTTTATTTAGTTAATTAATTAAATTAAATTTATTGATTAATTAATCTTATTTTTATTTGATTAATTAATTAAATTAAATTTATTGATTAATTAACTTTATTTAATTTAATTATAACCATAATTCTTTTTAACTAATTATTGATATTTACCATTTTAACTTATTAAGCCTTAATTGCCTAATTAATTAATTGATTAATTAATTAATTTTATTTTATTTTATTTTTCCTTTTATTTTATTATTATTAATTATTTGAGAAATTCTATTTAATTCTTATTTAGAATTAATTACAATTTTTTTTTTAATTAATATAATTAATTAAATAATAGAATTTTAATTTAATTAATTAATTTTGATTTAATTAATCTAATTAAATTCTAATTAAATTTATCTAATTAAATTTTATTTTTATTAAGAGACCCCGATACTATGCTTCCAAAGCCTTGGAGGGGTTTATTTGTCTGATCACGGGAAGCCAGTTTCCACTAATTTCACTCCCATTGTCCCTATTGAGGTTTTGAGGAAATTTCATAATTTCGATGGCCTCTCTGATTTTTCTTTTGTGATAATTATCTTCTCTTGCAATCATTTTAGCGTCCTCCACACACACATGATGTTTGGTTTTGGACGAGTGTTCCGCAAGGGCCGATGTATGGGATCTCTCATTCTTTATATCAGCCACGTGCTCCTTTATATCAGCCACATTGCAGAACAGCTTACACCCACAGAGTTAAATCTAGATTGCATGGAACAAGCTGCAACTGATCGGATCATGGATACACAAATCAAGCACACTCGCCAGCAGAATATCCAACTGTATCGAGTTGTCAAAGCAGGCCAACCCCTTCACCAGGGCAAGTGGCTCACCAGGGACCAAGTTCAGCAGAAGTTTCCTCATCTCATGGAGGAACTCAACACAATAGGGACCATTGCTTCCTAAGGGGGGAGGAACTATCTAGGTGGATATTGGTGGCCACCCGCCAATTCCACTTGGACCCCCACCATTGCTTCTTTCAATTTTTCAATTTCCTTAATTGTAGCATAATTTACTATTTTTAGCAGTTTTTTGGGTCCTAAACTTCCGGAGCCGTTTTGAGGCCCTAAGCGACGTTTTTTGGAAATCTACTGCCAACAATTTTTGTCTAAAATCGTCTTTTTCGTCGTAGTCCTCGGAGAGATTTTTCCAATGGGCTATCATGCGCGTCAAACGTAGATAATATGACCAAGTCACGACCCCGGGAAGTTGGTTGTCCATCTCACCCCAACGGGGCCCATAAACTCTTGGTGTTACATCTCCTCGAGTTAGGGTTTTGGTTATTTAGGGTTTGATCTTATTGTTCAATAATAAAAAGGCCCTGGAGCCTCATTGTAGTTCAGTTCAGAGGCATGTAGCCTCCACATCTCTTCTGAGAGATAAGCTACCATTGCCCTAGCTGGTGTATTTCTATTTCTGTTTGTATGCATATTTCAGTATTTTGCATTAATGAAATGAAGTATTATTTCCATTGCATCTATGTGTTTATGGTTATCTCTGTAATTTGTTGCGTTTCTGTTTAAATCCGGATGAGTGGTATCAGAGCGGTCTGCTTTTTTTCTCTGTTTTTCTTTGCATGTCCCCAATGAGGTCGGGATATAAGGAGTTAGGGCTTGAATTGGTCGAACCTTTGCAAGACTAGCCTCGCAAATCCTGATGGCCTCTGATGGCGGATGAAAAAAAAGATGAGGGGGCAGGAGATCCTATCAAAATCTTGCTCGAAGAAGCCCTCGAGCGACAAAGGAACGTGATGATGGACAACTTTGCCCAGATCCTTCAGCGGCTACCCAGGGGTGACACATCGGCTTCCAACAACTACTCTGGAAATGCCACACCGTTTAAGGTACAAGTTAATTTTGAAATCCCCATACTCGAGGGTTAGATAGATGTAGATGCTGTCAATAAATGGTTAAATCTGCTAGAGGTTTTTTTTTCATGATTTTTCCAGTCGAGAAAATATTATTTTTGCTCTTCTCAAAGCAGGCCCCCACGTCAAGGACTAGTGGGAAACCTATTTCGAGTAGAAGTATGAAAGTACAGGCTCACTATTTTCAGCCGCACCCACTTGGAATTCATTCCGGGATGCCATCAAAGAGCAGTACTACCCTGTTGGAAGCTATGAGGATCAATACATAAAGTGGACCACGCTACGGCAGGGAAGGGACCAAGACGTGTCAGAGTTTACCAATATTCTCCATACCCTTCGCACAAAGTTGGGTATTAAGGATTCAGAGCAACATTTGGTTCTCAAATACCATGACTGCCTGCACAAGTACATCCAAGAAGAAATAGAATTCCTGAACATCTCCTCGCTCAGCACAACTTACCGATATGTCGTCAAGGTCAATCAAAAGTTTAAACAGAAGAAGCGAGACTTTGGATTTGCGAATCCGAAGCAAGGGAAAGGTGCCCCCAAACTGCAGAAGAAAGGACAAAGCCAAGGTAGGGCGGCCCAAGACAACCCGCGAAAGCTGCAAGCAAAGAACATCACCGCGAAGCCGAAAAAGGACATGGGAAAGTGGTGTGAGTTCCATAAGAGCTCCACTTACAACACAAGTGAGTGTCGGGCCAAGAATCCACTAGTGGTCGAGAAAAAGTTTTCAGAATCAGATGCATGTTCTGACTCTATGTCAAAACCCGACAAGGGGAATGACAAAGGGAAGCAGATTATCGATGCAGAGCCCAATGCCGCCATTGCCACAACGAAGATCCAGAAGGAGCAACCCGAAGATCCAGAGGAGGAGGAGCATCTCTTCCACTCCCAAATGTGGGTAAAAGGCTCCCCGCTACAGTTCATTGTCGACAGCGGGAGCCAAAAGAACCTTAGTTCAGCAGAGGTCGTGAAGCGGCTGGACTTACTGACCACAGCACATCCACAACCGTACACCATCAGGTGGCTTCACCAAGGATGGGATCTTCGCGTGAGCCTGCGATGTCACCTTTCATACAACATCAAGCACTTCACGAATGAGGTATTGTGTGACATTGCTCCCCTTGAAGTTTGTGATGTATTATTAGGACAACCATACTTGTGGAAGTGACATGCTGTGTATGAATCAAGGCCCCGTGATGTTATTGTTACTTTGGGAAATAAGATGTATAGGATACCAAAGGTAGCACCGCCTACCGCCATCTCTTTGGTTACTGCAAAACAATGCAGTAAGCTCATTTCCAAAAACGGGAAATTTGTTTTCCTGATGATATGCCCTCAAGGAAAGAAAAAGACGGTGGCCACGACCTCCAAATAGGGCCCCTCCGCATGACAACTACAGATGGACAAGGTCATGGAGGAGTACGAGGACATCTTGATCTCCCCCGTAGGGGTTCCTCTGCACTATCAGGTCAAGCACTCCATCAATATGACCCCAGGTGCACCACTGCCTAATGGACCAATCTATCAGCGCTCTGTTCTGGAGAAGGAGGAAATCAAGAGGCAGATTCAAGAGCTGTTGTAGAAAGGTCACATTCGTTTGAGTTCATCGCCTTATGGGAGCCCGATCATGTTGGTATAGAAGAAGGATGGGACTTGGAGACTTTGTATTGACTATCGGCTACTGAACAAGATTATTGTTCGTAATAGGTACCTGATCCCACGGATTAATGACCTCCTGGACCAACTGAAGTGGGCAAAATATTTCAGCAAGATCGATTTGAAGTCAAGATATCATCAGGTACCATTCGAACCCTTTGATGTGTGGAAGACTTCCTTCAAAGCCAAGGAGGGCCTTTTCGAATGGTTGGTTATGCCTTCGTATTGACGAATGCTCCTGCAACTTTCATGAGGGTAATGGATGACACCTTGCAACCATTCACCAACTCATTTATAGTGGCATACTTGGATGACATCCTAATCTTCAGCCAAAGTTGGGAAGAGCACCTCCACAACATCCGACAGGTTCTCCAAACACTACGACAACACAAGTTATGTGCCAATTTGGAGAAATGCACTTTTGGCATGACCCAGGTTCAGTATCTGGGATGCATTATTGATGAACAGGGGGTGCATGTGGATCCAGCCAAGTTCCAAGTCATCCAGGATTGGCCATCTCCAACCACTCTGATAGAGCTCCGCAGCTTTCTAGGTCTTGCCAACCGCAGGTTCGTGTTGGGATTTTCTCATATCACTTGGCCCTTGAGTCAATTCACCAAGGGAGGAGCGAAAGACAAATTCTTTTGGTCTGAATCTCAACAGAAGGCATTCACATAGTTGAAAGATCGCCTCTGCTCGGCACCAGTGCTCGCATTATCAGACTAGCAACAACCATTTGAGGTCAAGACAAATGCCTCTGACTATGTTATTGGGGCAGTCCTTACTTAACACGGGCATCCAGTGGCATATCACCGTGAGACACTTTCAGACACAGTCCGGAAGTATCCCACTTATGACAAAGAGATGTATTCTATTGTGCAGGCCTGCTGAGAATGGAAGCATTACATTTTGGGGAAGGAAATGGTCATCCACACAAACCACCGACCCCTGTAGTTCATACAGACCCAAGGGAAATTGCAGAATGATCGCCATCAAAGGTGGTCCACATACCTGCAACAGTTCCATTTGAATATCAAGTATAAGAAGGGCAACACCAATAATGTTGCAGATTGCCTCAGTCAACCACTGATCATGGCGTTAACCACTATGCTCAACTCTTGTGGGCACGAGACTTCTGATTGGCCACTTCTCTACAAAAGTGACCTAGAATTCGGCCACACATACCAGACACTCTTGGAGGGTCAGCATGTTCCAGGTTTTCACCTCCAAGATGCCCTGTTATGCCACTTCGGTCACCTTTGTGTTCCTTCAAGCGAGTGTGCCAAGATGATTTGGGAAGCACACTATAGTCGGGTTGCTGGGCATTTCGGGGTCGAGAAAACGGTGGTAGTACTGCAGAAGTATTTCTATTGGCCAAATCTTTGACAGGATGTCGGGAAGTACATCAGATCATGCACCGCCTGCGCCATTTCCAAACCGACCATCAAGAAACAAGGCCTCTATACCCCACTGCCTACCCCTTATTGACCTTGGGAATCCATCTCCATGGATTACATGTCAGGTTTTCCTTCCACTAAGCATGGAAATGACTGTGCTTTTGTTGTCGTCGACAGGGTCTTGAAGATGGCCATTATGGCGGCCTGCAAGAAGAATATCATAGTCGAAGCCACTGCTAAACTCTTCTTTGAACGAGTGTGGGTACACTTTGGGATCCCACAATTTATCATCTCAGATTGAGACAGCAGGTTCCTCAGTACATTTTGGTCCAGTCTCTGGTCGATGCTGGACACCAAACTCACTAAGTCCACAACGTTCCATCCTCAAACTGATGGCCAAACAGAGGTTGTCAACAGGGTGATCGTACACATTCTACGCATGTACAACTCAAATCATCCACGCATATGGGATGAGAGCCTCCCCTATGTTCAGCATAGCTACAACTGGGCTCTCCACAACTCGACTTGGCCACAACCCTTTTCAGGTGGGCTTGGGATTCCAGCCACTATGTCCCATTGATGTGGCCATGCCATTTGCAGCTACTCAGGCAGATTCAACTCATGTCCAGTGCGAAACAGACAAGGCAAACAACTTCATTGAGCACATCCAACATATTCGCCAGCAGGTCCATGACATTCTGGAGAAATCAAATGCCAATTACAAGCAGCAACATGAACAACATCAGGTGCCACACAAGTTTCAGGTGGGTGACAAAGTCTGGATGCATTTGCAAAAGGAACGCCTTACCGGAGCCTATCAGAAACTCATACCACACCGATATGGTCCTTACACCATTACCAAGGCTGTTGGAGACAATGCATTTGAGCTCAACATTCCCCGATTCCTTGGTCTGCACCCAGTGTTCAATGTGGACCACCTTCAACCATACTTTCCAACATTACTAGACACATTCGACATTGCAGAATAGCTTACACCCACAGAGTTAAATCCAGATTGCATGGAACAAGTTGCAACTGATCGGATCATGGATACACAGATCAAGCACACTCACTAGTAGATATCCAACTGTATCTAGTTGTCAAAGCAGGCCAACTCCTTCACCAGGGCAAGTGGCTCACCAGGGACCAAGTTCAGCAGAAATTTCCTCATCTGATGGAGGAACTCAATGCAATGGGGACCATTGCTTCCTAAGGGGGGAGGAATTATCTAGGTGGATATTGGTGGCCACCCGCCAATTCCACTTGGACCCCCGCCATTGCTTCTTTCAGTCTTTTTAGTTTCCTTAATTGTAGCACAGTTTACTATTTTTAGCAGTTTTTCGGGTCCTAAACTTCCGGGGCCGTTTTAGGCCCTAAACGATGTTTTTTTTGGAAATCTACTGCCAACGATTTTTTACCTAAAATTTTCTTTTTGTCGTAGTCCTCGGCGTGATCTTTCCAACGGGCTATCATGCGCATCAAACGGAGATAATATGACCAAGTCACGACCCCGGGAAGTTGGCTGTCCAACTCACCCCAATGGGCCCATAAACTCTTGGTGTTACATCTCCTCGAGTTATGGTTTTGGTTGTTTAGGGTTTGCTCTTATTGTTCAATTATAAAAAGGCCCTGGAGCTTCATTGTAGTTCAATTCAGAGGCATGTAGCCGCCACATCTTTGCTTAGAGATAATCTACCATCGCCCTAGCTGGTGTATTTCCATTTTTGTTTGTAAGCATATTTTAGTATTTTACATTAATGAAATGAAGTATTATTTCTGCCGCATCTCTGTGTTTATGGTTATCTCCGTAATTTGTTGCATTCCTGTTTAAATCAGGATCATCCCGGTACCCATTGTTATAAGGGAACTCTACTAGTGGAAGATACTCTTCCCACTTTCGTTGCTGATGCATCACATACATCCTCAACATGTTCTCCAATATCATGTTAACCCTCTCATTCTGCCCATTTGTCTATGGATGATAAGTTGTACTGAAGGCCAACTCTATGCCCAAACCTGCAAACAACTCCTTCCAAAACTTGGAAGTGAACTTTGCATCTTGTTTGACATAATATTCTTTGTAACTCCATGCAATCTAACCACATCTCTAATGAATACTTGTGCTACATCGCTAGTTGAGAATGTAGACTTCACTGGAATGGAGTGCGCTACCTTTGTCAACCTGTTAACGACAACCACGAGGGAATCGTGTTGTCTCACTGTCCTAGGTAAACCTGTGATAAATTCCATGGAAATGACCTCCCATTTCCATTATGGAATCACAATCGGCTATAGCAGTTCACCTGGATGCTTACACTCTGCCTTCAAATGTTGACAATCGAAACACCTAGCCACAAGTCAATGTCTTCTAGTCGTCTCAGTGAACTGAATATGGTTTTGCATGAAACTCCCTCAAGATCACCTTCTTGATCTCACAACTGTCTGGCACATATATCCTATCCCTAAATCTAAACAATCCATTTGTTGTAAGACAATAGTCCACATCCTGTACACCTACACTTATACCACCACAGTACGTGTACCTATACACTGTTGCAATCTGTGCACAATCTCTATATACTTGACATCCCGTTGACCTGCCTACAAGATCTTATCCTGTAAGTCTGTCCCATAGGAGCTCATAGCTGCTAAGTGATTTACCTGTACCCTCTTGCTAAGAGCATCTGCCACCCTGTTCTCCTTTGCTTTGATGTACATGATCTCAAATCGAACTCACGGATTGTGCCCAACCACTGAGCCTGCCTTCCTTTCAGGTTCAGTTGGTCAAATAGACACTGCAAACCACTGTGATCACTCATCAATACAAACCTCGTGCCCAAAAGATAGTTCCTCCACGTCTTTAATGCATGTATGATCGCTGCCAACTCAAGATCATGTGTCAGGTAGTTCTGCTCGTGCTCATTTAATTTTCGTGAATCACAACATAACACCTGTCCTTCCTCCATAAGGACTCCACCAAGTCCTCTCTTGTAGGCATATGTACATACTAAAAACGCTTTTTCCGAATCTGCAATCTTTAACACTCGTGCATGTGTTAACAAATATTTGAGCTGCTCAAAACTGGCCTCACACTCCTTTGTCCATTCAAATTTCTTAGCTTTCCTCTACAATGATGTGATAGGATAAGCAATTTGTGAGAATTTCCTAATGAACCTCCTGTAATAACCTGCCAACCCTATGAAAGATATCACCTCATCCACATTCCTAGGAGCTACCAACTCCATGATGGCCCTTATCTTTTTTGGATCCACTGCTCTGCCCTCCTTAGAAACAACATGTCCCAAGTAGTGTACCTCAGTCTGAAAGAAACTACACTTGTTGAGCTTAGCATACAAATGATGCTCTCTCAACAACCTCAACATTTTTGTTAAATTCTCAACATGCTCTTCCTCATTTTTATAATATACCAATATGTCATCGATGAACATAATAACAAACTTATCCAAATACAGACGCAACACACTATTCATCAAGCATATAAATGTAGTTGGAGAATTAGTCAAACCAAATGGAACTACAACAAACTCATAATTCCTATACCTCATTCGGAAATATATATTGTAAATGTCCTCCTCTTTGATGCATACCTGGTGGTATCCTAATCTCAAACCAATCTTCGACAACACTGTTGCTCCCTTCAACTAATCGAACAAGTCATCAATCTTCAGCAACGAATACCTATTCTTGATAGTCACTTTGTTCAATTGCCTATAGTTAATGCACAATCTAAGAGTACCATCCTTATTCTTCACAAACAATACTGGTGCGCCCCAAGGTGATACACTTGGCCTAATGTATCCCTTGCCCAACATTTCCTTCAATTGCAACTTCAACTCTACCAATTTAGGTGTGCTTATCGTGTAAGGTTCTTTTGATGCTGGAGTTGCCCTTGGCACTAACTCAATAGAAAAGTCTACATCCTTGTGAGGTGGCAACTCTGAAATGTCCTCAGGAAATTACATCTTGAAACTACTGCAAAATTGAGTGCCTGCTCAAAACATATGTATCCTCGACTTCCTTAGCTTTGTCACTAGAAATGTGCACTGCAAATAACATACACCCTTTTCTATGACTATGTTTTGCCTGCATAGATGTCACCATCCTAACTGATGTGGCTTTCTTCTTTCCTTACAAGACTCTTGGTTCCCCATTGCCATCCACACACTTAATGGCTTTGTCATAACAATCCACCTTAGTTCTATGAAGGTACAACCAATTCATGCCCAACAACACATTGTATGATCCCAATGGTAATACATTCAAATGTGTTGCGGTGGGCATACCATTCAAATCATATGCACAAGATCTTACCCAATGATGAACTTGTTTCTTTGTACCTGTAGCCAACTGCACTAGCCAAGATTTTGCATGCATTTCTTTATTCAAACCCCACTTATCCACCAAGTTAGGACTAACATAACTACAATTAGATCCAGGGTCAATCAAAATAGAAATAACTTGATCACAAAGCTTATTTCCCATCTCAATCATTTATCCCTGATGGACTGCTTGTTTGTTATCCAATGTTGCATAAATACGAGGAACGCTCTGACCAACATCCCCAACATTTTGTGCCTCTTGTGCACTATATATCGGAGGCCTACCACCCTGATTTTGTGGAAAATCTCTCTTAAGGTGCTCCTTACCGCATGTCCAACACACCAATCGACCAATACCGTCACCTTTACGCTGTTTTTGTGACCCATGTCCCTGTCTAACTGCATTGAACCTCTTTTGAGGTGCCACATTTTATTTCTCGTTTGCATTTTGAGGCCTTGCTCTTTTTGGCTGCCAGTTGCCTTTACCTTTGTCTTTCCCTTTCCATCCTCACTAAGATTCATTCTTACACTTTGACTATTCATAGCAGTGCTTCAATTAACTTCCCCAAGTAATCGAGGCTCATCATACTCAATCTGATCCCTAAATGCTAATGTAAATCCACTGACAAATCATTGAACCTTATCCTTCTCATATTTAAGATACAGTACATACCTTAACAGCCCTAAGAACTTAATCGTTTACTCTTCATCTGTCATTGATCCCATCTTTAGCTCATATAATTCTTTGGCCATACTGTCGTAGTACCTTTCTGTCAAGTAATTCTTCCTGAAAATCCTCTTGAACTCATGCCAAGTCAAGTTATCTGTCTTGATGTCTCTGATCTGCTTCACTTCTTCCCACCAAATGTTTTCTTTACCTTTAAAGCTGAAGATAGAAATTCTAGCCTTCATGTTTTCTATGTACTCATGCAACTCAAAGAACTTGTTCATCTCAAGTATCCAAACCTATGAATCTTCTAGTTTCTTCGAGTCACCATCAAAAGTAGGCAGCTTTGCTTTCTTAAACTCATCTAGAAAGGATCCCATATCACTCCTCCTGTAAGGATGATAACGATGATGATCATGATGTCTGTCAGAACTAGAACTAGAATTGATCCAGGTGGATCTTCAGATATAATGGTATGGAAAAACTTAGAAATCCAAGTGGGCATAATGAAGTCAACTCAGGACCAGAATGTCGATCTCATCTTTCTGATTCCAACAATGCAAATGGTACTTCAATCCGAGTCCAAATGATGAAGTTATTACAAAAACAAGGGTTCCTCAATCCTTAAGAAAATGAGGATTTTCCATTGAAAAAGGAGTCTAAAGCCTTAAGGCCAAATCGCAATCGGAGGTTGCATGAGGGCGGACTTAAGGTTTGGGCCGTGGAACCCCCAATCACCAATCTCTGATCAGATCAGATCGGCGGATCGGAGGCAATCGTAATCGGCGGTCATATATATATATATATATATATATATATATATATATATATATATATATATATATATATATATATATATAGATAGAGAGAGAGAGAGAGAGAGAGAGAGAGAGAGAGAGAGAAGTGGATATCGACGAGTGGACTGTGCGATCGGCAATTAGCCGGATCGATGGAACCCTTATCAGTCACCCGGGGCAACATATGTGGGGGATGCTGACGTGATCAGCCGACACCGATATCGGCGATCGGTCATTCCTGAGGACCAGGACAAAGACACCTCGATATGCCGATTCGCGACCTTAGCGCAGACCCAATACAGATTATATGCTCGATTTAATAATATTTGAAATCCGGGTGAATGGTTTTTGGCGGATTTCTTAGTGTATTCGGGATTTTTGAAGTGTTATTGTTTTAAAAGATAGAACGCCATTTTCAGGAACGGTTGTGCCCACCGATCCTTCCTCTCTACCAACCTCCATAGTTAATTGGACAAGCCCCGTTTTAAATGAGATTTTCTCTGAGAATCCTTTATAAAAAAGGATTAATGGAAGAGCACCGGAGGAGGCATTTTTGATGGTTGCAGCACGCTGTTTCGCAGAGGCCGAGTGCATCTATTGATATGTTTTGAACAGTTTACACGATTCCAGCCCCTTCTATTGCTACGAGATTTTTTGGCGCTGCATACCACTCCATCTCAGGCATTCATTTCATAGACATCAGGTAGATTGGAGGTATAAGCTTCTTTATGGACAGATTGATAAATGTGATTTTGTTTATTCATGCCATTTAATAAGAAAGGCCTCCCCATTGTTGAGTTGGGCCTGACGATGTAGTCCAAATTGGATGAACTCCGTTATCAAGCCTTGGTGTTCTCTTTTGTGCCTTTTATGTGTTTTCTTCTTTTTTCATATGTGCACATTTATGTGTTAAGCTGCAATTTTATATGCAATTCTTTTCTATACATCTATAAGCGAAAACATCCTGGATCAAGTGGTATCAGAGTAGGGCTTTTTAGATGTGAATTGCACATTTGTATGCTAACAAGAGGCAGGCTTCAAAGAGGCGAAGGGAATATAGAACCTTTTGATCCAAAGGCAGGGCGTGCACCTCGAAGAAGAAACATGGCTGAAGAGGAAGCAAATTTAATTGCAGAATCCTTGGTAAAGAAGCTTGGCTTAGAAACAAAACCACACCCAAAGCCTTACCCGCTGGGATGGATACATTATAAAGCTAAATTGAATGTAACCCAACAATGTAAGGTAAAATTTGTGATTGCGTCTAAGCTGGTAGATGAAGTAGAGATGGATGTTATACCACTGGACATCTGTGACGTGGTATTGGGGAGCCCCTACCTATATGATAGAAAGGTTGTTTTTTTCTGCCATGAGAATAAATACCACATCACTAAGGATGGGATAGAGTACATAGTGCGGGCTCATCAAAACAAAATTAGCACTAGCCTCGTAAGTGTTGGGTAGATGAAACGGCTGGTGAACTCCAGCGAAACATGCATGCTTATGGTCGTCAGGGAAAAGGAGGCCGAATTCGCAGACACATTCCAAGGCTGCGATGGGAAGCATAAACATGAATTGTTGGATTTAATTGCTGATTATAATGCATTGTTTCAGGAGCCGCGGGGACTACCTCCAAAGAGGGAGATCCAACACAAGATCCACCTATTGCATGACTCCCCTCTGCTGAATATTGGCATGTACAAAATGTCAGCAGTCGAAATGGGGGAGATAAAGAGTCAAGTGTAGGAATTGCTGGACCAAGGAGTGATCAGGCTGAGCTCCTCTCCATGCGGGTCGCCGATTGTTCTAGTGCCCAAGAAGGATGGTAGTTGGAGGATGTGCGTGGACTATCACGCGCTCAACAAAATATCAGTAAAAAATCACTATCCCCTCCCACGCATAGATGATTTATTGGATCAATTAAAAAATGTTGTATATTTCACAAAATTGGATTTGCGCAATGGCTATCACCAGGTCCGAATTGCAGAGCAGGACGTGTGGAAAACCGCTTTCAAAACCAAGCAGGGGCTGTTCGAATGGATGGTAATGCCATTCAAGCTTTGCAACGCTCCAACCACCTTTATTCGGGTTATGAATCGTATATTTCAGCCTTTCATTGATGAGTTTGTTCTTGTATATTTAGATGATATACTAGTTTTCAGCAAGAGTTGGTTTGAACATATGATTCATGTAAAGAAAGTGCTTGATGTGCTGAAGAAAGAAAAACTCTTTGTAAAATTGTCAAAGTGTGAGTTCGGGAAAACCTCTTTGGGTTATCTCGGTCATATTGTTGGTCATGGTTAGTTAAAAATTGATCCTGCTAAAGTTGAAGCAATTGTAAATTGGCCTAAGCCTACTAGTGTAATTGAGGTCCTTAGCTTTCTCGGTGCAGTCTAGTATTGGAGGAGATTTATTGCTAATTTCTCTGTTATTGCAACACCTTTGCACACCTTGACAAGTGTGAAATAGGTCTTCCAATGGGGAGGAAGACAGCAGAAGTCCTTCGAAACATTGAAGGAAAAAATTAGCACCGCGCCAGTCTTAGCCTTACCCGATCTCCAACAGCCATTTGAGATCGAAACCGATGCCAACAGTTATGCCATGGGAGCTGTACTGATGCAGCAAAAGAAGCCAATTTGTTACCATTCTGAGAAGTTTTCTCAAGCTGTGATAAACTATCCCACCTATGACAAGGAGCTTTATGCCTTGGTACAGAGTGTGAAAAAGTGGAAACACTACCTGATCGGCAAGGAGACCATCATCCATACAGATCATTAGCCCTTGTAGTACCTTCAATCACAAACCAAGTTGCAACAAACTCATCATTTCAAGTGGATGGGCTTTCTTCAACAGTTTCATCTGGTAATAAAGTATAAGAAGGGCACTAGCAATAAAGTGGTCGATATGCTATCTTGCCCTCCTATTTATGCTTATGTTATTTTGCATAATGCTTCGTTGTCTTTTGAAAGTTATGCTGAACAATATGCTAACGATGATGATTTTAAGGAGGTTTATGCAAAACTAACCCATGGTTCACAGGTGGACAACTATCAGTTGCAGGGGAAATTGTTGTATCACCTTGGTAAATTGTGTATTCCCACAGGACAAAGAGTGCACGTAATTCGAGAGGCCCACACCTCTCTTGTATCTGGACACTTTGGTGTCGAAAAGACTCTATGTCATGTACAAAGATTTTGTTTTTGGCCTCATATGAAAAACATTGTGACTCGCTATGTAAAGGGTTGTGTGATGTGTTATGTTTCAAAGCCCTCTAATAGAAAACATGAACTCTACACACCACTCCCTATTCCGATTCGTCCATGGGAAAGTGTGTCAATGGACTTTGTAGGAGGTTTACCTTTGTCTAGGAAGGGTCACGACTATTTGTATGTCATCGTTGACCGTTTTAGCAAAATGTGTATTCTTATGCCTTGTAAAAAGCAGATTACTGCAGAGCAGACTGCTTCTCTTTTCTTTCAGTATGTTTGGGTCCACTTTGGATTACCCACATCAATTGTTTTAGATTGAGACTCTCGCTTCCTTGGGGAGTTCTGGACCAGCTTGTGGAGGATGATGGATACCAAACTGAAAAGAAGCATGACATTTCACCCGCAAACCGACAGGCAGACAGAGGTTGTTAACCGTACCGTGGTACACTTATTACGAGGCTATTGTGGGAAACATCCCAAGTTGTGGGATGAACATCTCCCCTATATACAACATTCCTATAACCGAGCAGTGCATTCATCGACACAACGTTCACCATTCGAGACATGCTTTGGTTACCTGCCAAAGGACCCTTTAGACATGGTCTTTGGAAGGGAGGATGGCTCTAGTGAACGTAATGATAAAGACAAAGCTCAACAGTTCATTAAGCAAATCCACATGATTCACCAAGCGGTGCAAGAGCAATTGGAAAAGCGTCAAGCCTGTTACAAGGCTCGACATGATAAACATCGAGTTGACCATCAATTCCAAGTAGGTGACAAGGTGTGGTTCCACATCAGCAAATACAGGATGAAGGGAGAAAGAAATAAGTTGTGGCCAATCTGGTATGGACCATTCACCATATTGGAGAATATTGGGAGCAACGCCTTTCGTCTTGACTTGCCAATATATATGCAGATGTACTTAGTAGTGAATGTGGAGAACCTGAAGCTGTATGAACCACCTTTGATCATGGACACTGATGAGGTGGGCACAGTTCCTACCATCGATGATTTTGCACTAGAATATCTCGATGAGTTTCCCGAAGACATCATCCTCGACAGAAGAACCAAGACTTCATGGCGAGGAGATGTAAAATACCTTCGAGTTGGATTCAAGGGAATGCATCCCAGCAAGGCCAGATGGCCGGAGAAAGAGAAAGTGAGGGCATGGTTCCCTCACTTGCCAATTGACTAATGAAAAGCTTTTGGTGATCCAAAAGCTCCTCAATGGGGAGGATTGATCCAGGTGGATCTTTAGATAACGGCATGGAAAAACTCAAAAATCCAAGTGGGCAGAATGAAGTCAAATCAGGACCAGAATGTAGATCTAGTCTTTCTGATTCCAATTGCGCAAACGGTACTTCAATCCGAGTCCAGATGATGAAGTTATTGCAAAAAGAAGGGTTCTTCAATCCTTAAGAAATGAGGATTTTCCTTTGAAAAAGGAGTCTTAAGCCTTAAGGCCAAATCGAAATCGGAGGTTGCATGAGGGCGGACTTAAGATCTGGGTCGTGGAACCCCTGATCATCGATCTCTGATCAGATCGGATCGGCGGATCGGAGGCAATCGCAATTGGATATATATATATATATATATATATATATATATATATATATATATATATATATATATATATATATATATATATATATATATAGATAGAGAGAGAGAGAGAGAGAGAGAGAGAGAGAGAAGTGGATATCGACGATTGGTCATTCCCGAGGACCAGGACAGAGACACCCCGATATGCCGATTCGCGACCTCAGCGCGGACCCGATACAGATTATATGCCCGATTTAATAATATTTGAAATCCGGGTGAACGGTTTTTGGCGGATTTCGTAGTGTATTCGAGATTTTTTAAGTGTTATTGTTTTAAATGATAGAAGGCCATTTTCAGGAATGGTTGCGCCTGCCGATCCTTCCACTCTACCAACCTCCATAGTTAACAGGACAAGCCCCGTTTTAAATGGGATTTTGTCCCAGAATTCTGTATAAAAGAGGATCAATGGAAGAGCACGGGAGGAGGCATTTTTTATGGTTGTAGCACGCTGTTTCAGAGGCCGAGAGAATCTATTGATTTGTTTTGAACTATTTACACGATTCCAACCCCTTATATTGTTGCGGGAAAGATTTGGCGCTGCATACCACTCCATCTCAGGCATTCATTTCATAGCCATCAGGAAAATTAGAGGCATAAGCCTCTTTATGGACAGATTGATAAATGTAATTCTGTTTATTCATGCCATTTAATAAGAAAGGCCTCCCCATTGTTGAGCTGGGCCCGGAGACGTAGTCAAAATTGGACGAACTCCGTTATCAAGCCTTGGCGTTCTCTTTTGTGCCTTTTATGTGTTTTCTTCTTCTTTTCATGTGTGCACATTTATGTGTTAAGCTGCAATTTTATATGCAATTCTTTTCTATACATCTATAAGCGAAAACATCCTGGATCAAGAATAGTACTTATGTCCATCACCTCTCCTATCCGGAGTATCCAACAACCTACCATCTCTAACAATGTCATCTCTATCTGAAATGTGACCACCATGAGACCTACTACCATATGCCCCATTTGTTATGTCCCCTTGTCCTTGGCTGATCCGAAGTGGCCCTTGTTGCTGCAATTCTGACAAACTTTGAAGGATAATGAAATTATCTTTCAAATTAATAACATCATGACGATTTGGTCGACGTTTTGAACCATCTAATGTGGTTCATCCTTAGGACAAAGGTGAAAAAATCAATCTTTCCAAATGTTTAAATAACAAAGATGCATCTGGATCCAGAGTTAGCCATTAGGAATTAGCTGTTAGGAATTAATTACTAGGAATTGGCCAAAAATATAAATTTATTATTAATTTAATTTATCAATAATTTATTATATTTTATTATAAATATTACATGTTCTATTCCTTGCTCGTGTGGGGTTCCTTACCTTGGTGAAACTAGTCGTTCCATCAACCAAAGAATCCATGAACATGCACCAGACATTAGGCATAGTCGTTCCCATTCCTCTGCCTTCGCCGAGCATCTGTGAAATCCAAACACCATGTTGGCATTGAGGATTCCCGTGCCATTGCTAAGGGTCGTCACTTCTATCATAGGAAGTTGAGAGAGGGCATTGAGATCGAGAAGATGCAATCAATCTCAATAGGGACGATGGTTGTAAATTAAGTAGGAGTTGGATTCCTGCCCTCTCCTATTGATTTCTCGTCTTCCTTTTTTTTAATTCTTATCTGATATATTTTTTATAGCTTTCTTAATTCTTATCTGATATAGTTTGATTTCTTTATTATAGTTAAGTTTTAAATATCTTTTGATTATTTTATATTAATTTAATTCATGTTAATTAAAATTATAAATAAATAAAACTTTGGTATTAACTTAAAAATAAAATAAATTATTAATTTATTATTCTTCCTCTACTAAAATGGTTACTAAAGGCTATTTCCTAACTAACAATTCCCCTCCCCTTTTTAAATATGAAATTATTTTAGTTTTGACTTTTGACATTATTTTTATTTTTATTTTTATTTTTGTTAACGTTGGCAGGACCTTTCATTTTCTATTCATAATAGGCAAATTTGCACCACATAGATTGGCTAGGTGGCCTCAATTTGCCCAATGGGAAACCAAGTCTATTGGCCACCTATCCTCATTGTAAGCCATCCAAAAACAATAAAGTTTCAATCTCTCTAGCCAAGCTATATATGTCTTTGTTTCATGACCAGACTCTATATTTCTATCTATACATATACTTGCATGACGAAAAGTAAATGCTAACCACATATATAACAAAAGTAAACATGAGAAACTGACTATCCCTTCTACTCCTTAACAGTTTCTCCAGGCGTCTCCAACAGTTCCAGGATGCATGAATGTGTTTTCCGATTATGTCTAGCCTAATATCTTGCTTATGGGTTGGAATTGAATTTTCTGCAAATATTGTTTGTAGCTCGACATACCTTGGAGAGAAATCGCCATACCCATTGATATCTATTCCATGGCCTTACCCAACAGGATTTTCATTAGCCAGTAGAGGTACAATGTCTGCTTAAATTGTGTTATCCTGCCTCTAGTGTTCTTAGGATCTGGGACAAGTGTCCTCCAATTGTCCATATCCTCCTTTGTCTCACTGCCCTACTTAATTTCCTCTTCTTATTCCTCTAATAGATTTTGGATGCCTTCATTTGTGTCCTCACGATATGCCTCAAAAACTTCACTGGTAAGATGCTCTACTGATTTCCTCCCTCTGCGGGGCTCCTACTTGCTCGGGTCCTTATCCTTCCTGGGTTCCTGGCCTCGTCTTCCATGTCCGCGACCTCTCGCAGGGTGAGCCATGTCAACGATGCCCAAAACCTATTCACAACAAGAATTTGTTAACCAAATGTTGGCTTGTTGGGGCTTGACCCAGATTTAGAAGTGTTTTAGCCGAACAATTCCCGCACTACCGGCCCTTTCGGCAACAATCCACGGAGCACGGACTGAAGTCTCACCCGAGATAGTATGGGAGGGTGTTGGAACCAGGTTTCCGCACCCTAGGGATGTCTTGATGTGACCTGGAAGGGTCACAAACTGTTCCACGCACCTGGGCTACTATGCATAGTTACTTGTCCTTCGCGTAGATCCGCGCCAGTTACTTTCCCAAATCTTATTATTTATATGAATTTATTACAGGTATGATCTTCTTCTTACAATCTTTAAGCAAACATTTAATAATAAAACCTAGTGCGCGTAATCATAATTCTTAAAGAAAATCATAAAATCATAAAGCCGATGCATAAGCCAGAATATAAACAGATCCACAATATTTCAGAATCAACACAATATCTAAGAACCAACTTATCTTTATTAATATCTGATGTCAATACAACCAGATCCACCATGCACACTCAGCTGCAGGGGTCTGCGCACACAGCTGCAGAACCTCTATCTATCCATTAACACCCACGACCTGGACATACAGATTCAGAGCAATTATTACTTCCAAAAACCCATAACACATCAGATCTTTTAAAAACTACCTTCTACCCTTAGAGCCTTGCTCTATTTATACATTCCCATGGTCTGCAGACCATGGGCAAGCCGACTCACTTATTATTATTTTATATTATTTTTGGGCGGACAACCATTTGACTCGACCTATTACATTTCGCGCTCCGCGCATTTTGCGAAGCTTTTCACACTATCATTACCCTAACTTATAGGCTTTAAGCCCCAAAACCGTTACGTGGGGCCTTCACTACCCAGCAGGCCCCCAACACAATCATCGTGACTCGTCCCGAGTCACTCGTTGGTGCGACGATACGTGCAACCAAGGCTTCGCGGTCCACCATCCCTGTGAGTGACACACTACGTTCTGCTGCTCCCTCTTTATCTCCTACAACTCTTCTTCTAGCTCCTGCTCCATTACCTCCACTAATTCGCGCAACCAATGATTCTCATTCTGCTCTGCTCGGTTAACACAGAGCACCCCGTCATAGGATTTTAGCTCAAGCTGGGGTGCCACATACGGGAACTCTTCGTGCCAACACAGCAAGTTTCCAATTTCTAGTCTACTATATGCACTGTCTGCTGCAGCTTGTGTTGCAATTTTGCAAGAAAATTGTTGTTGTCCGCGAGATCCCAATCTTCAAGGTGCATCAGAGACGAACTATTAACTACAATTCCATCATTTGTCTCCATATTCACAGTATTTCCCTTATCTTTTATGGGTCGCCGACCAGCCCATGGGTTAGGTAGCAACATCCAGACTAGTTCTGCTTCGTGTCTAAGAATTTCCGGTACATCCCCTACCGTCGGTGCTGAACTCTGTGCATCTCCCGCGGCCATCAACACCATACTATCCAGAAAGTCCTGCATCTCCATTGGCCATATTACAACCCTCGGGCTTACTCCTTTAGCGTCAATGATGAACAGTTCCATACCAGTGGAAAGGCACAATAGCTTACTTCTCTCGAAACCACAGATCGTTCGGTGGATGCCCTCTAGTGATTTATAAGCGTTTTGAAATTCAAATTCAGTCGTTCCCTCCTTTTCTGGCGCTGTAACATTAAGCCTGCAGCAGATCGTTTCGGATCTGGCTCGTACCTCGTCTCTTAATTGCCCACTGCCCGCTCCTTTTCACCATAACTCAGACATCTTGTCATGAACAACGACAGCAACATTCACCTCTCTGCTTGTCCACGCAGCAGTGCAACCCCTTCTGTGCAACTACGACCCTTGTGACATACAAAATCTACACGCACCCTTGTTGTCGCATAGCTCCCTCACAGACTGCTTTATCGTCCCGTGCTCTCTTTCAACTACCTGGAGCGGTGAGACTGTCCTTTGGTTGGTTAGTCATGCTGCCGGCCCACCCGTATAGAGCTTCAGGTGACTGCCATTTACTCTGCCTGGGAACAGTGCCCCATCAAGCTTGGCAAGCTGGACCATGCCTTCATCTGTGACTTCTTTGACTACATAGGGTCCCAACCAATGCATTCAGAGCTTTCCAGGGAATTTCTCAAACTTACTGACGTATAGTAATACTAGATCATTTTCTTTGAATGTGCGCATCTTGATATGACGATCATGCCGAGATTTTTCCCACTGCTTTTGTACCTGTTGATGGAATCCTGCCAGAAGCCGTTCCTCCTCAAGTTCTTCCAGTTGTGTGATCCTTTCTTCTAAAGCCCCGTGGTCTGCCATGCTTATCGTCGCTGCTATTTGTAACCTAGGTACAATGCCATTGGCATGACGGTTTCCTTGCGATAGACTAACCGGAAAGGTGTCTGGCCCGTCAACTTCTTACATGTTGTTCGGTATGCCCATAGCACAACAGGTATGCACAAATCCCAATAATTTCGTTGCACATTACATACCTTTACCAATGCAGTCTCCAAACTTTTGTTAAAAGCTTCAACGATCCTGTTTGCTTGCGAATGGTACGACGTACTCTTTTAATGATATATCTAGAACTCCTCAATGAGCGCACTGATAATCTCATTTAGGAAGTGCGTTCCACCGTCGCTCATTAGAATTTTTGGACATCTAAACCACGTCAACACATTCTTGAACAAGAATTTTGCAGCTGTAGCGGCCGTGCAGTCCTTAACCGGTTGTGCTTCTGCCCATCAGTTCAAGTATTCTGTCGTGGTGATGATATAGCGCACACGAGTATTTCCTTGAGGTGTGATAGGCCCCACAAAGTCAATTGCCCATTTTCCCGAACGGTTGCAACGTCATTTGTGGTTTGAGCGGCATTTCATCCATCCGCGATGGTTTCCCGGTCCGTTGACATACGTCGCAGGCCCGATAGTATGCTTTTGAGTCTTGATGTAGAGTTGGCCACCATAATCCAGTGCGAAGAATCTTCTGTGCTGTGGCGCGTCCTGCATAATGTCCTCTTGCAACCCCCCCATGTGCTTCGGCAAGGATCTGTCCTTGCTCAAATTCAGGTACATATCTATGTAATATTTCATCATTTCCCATTTTGTAGAGATGCCCTGCAATAACAGTAAAGTCTGCTGCGCATATCACCAATTCTTTCTTCTATTGAATAGAATATCCCTGCGGTGCGGTTCCTGTGGTTAAGAAGTGGATTATATCCTCAAAGTGGCCATCCGCGATGCGTACTGCATAAAGTTGTGCATCAGGTAGTCCTTCCTCTAAGTTTGTGGGCTCTTCGCCGTTCTCAATTCGGGACAGGTGATCTGGGCCTGCGTTTAGACGTCTCGGCTTTACGATGACTTCGAAATCATATTCTTGAAATAATAGCAGCCACCTACAAATGCGCCCCCCCAACACAGGCTTATTCACTAGGTATTTTAGCGCAGAGTGATCAGTATACATCTTAAAGTGTCCTCCGAGTAGATAGTGGCGGTATTTCTGGAGTGCGTATACCATCGCCAACCCCTCACGCTCAGTAGTGGAGTAGTTCTTCTCAGCTTTGGACAGTCGTCGACTTGTGAACGCGATCAGGTGATCAATTCCTTCCGCTCCTTCCTGCGTGAGTACAACGCCCAATGTAATACACAACGCGTCAACATGCACGTGAAATTCGATGTCCCATTTCAGAAAGACCAAAATGGGAGCTGATGCCATCTTCTCCTTGAGAGTCTCCAAACTTTTGTTACATTCCTCATTCCAACAGTAAGTAGCGTCCTTTTTCAACAACTGTTCCATTGGTGTCGTGATCTGTGCGTAGCTCTTAATGAACTTCCAATAGTAACCAGTGTGTCCCAGTGTGGCACGTAGTTGTTTGACACTGCACAGTGCTTGCAAATTGAGTATTACGGCAATCTTCGCCGGATCCACCATCAGGCCTTGCTTACAGACCACATGGTCGAGCGAGTTCCCGAAGGGAACGAGGAAAGTACATTTCTTTAGATTTAGCGCAATCTGGTGCCATCAGTAAGTATCTAGCATTAACCGTAAGCTCGTGATATGTTTCTTGACTAGCCCAAATACGGTCCAATCATCAAGATATACTTCCAAGAACTTATGTATAAATTCCTTGAATGCAGCTACCACGACGCACAAGAATATCGCCAGCGCGTTCTTCAGTCCAAAGGGCATCACAGTGTACTGAAAACAGCCCCATTCAGTGGCGAATGTTGTTTTACTCCTGTCCTCCGGCGCGATCTTGATCTGGTGGTACCCCGAGAAACCGTCCGTGAAGGAGTAGGCTTCCTGTCCACCCACATTTTCCAGTACCTCGTCTGTAAATGGCGTCGGGAATGGATCGTTAACACATGCATCATGGTTATAGCTCTGATACCACTTGTTATAAATCTGATCCATAATAGAAATAAACCCAAGAAATAAGATCAGAAATAGATAGAAATGACTCACTTTATTGATCAAACCCTTAAGGTAGGGCAACACCATACATTCACTCCTTAAGGAAGGAGAGCACTCCACAAGCCATATGCATGTTCATACAATATTCCTCGACATCTCTCAATGGGGAGTCTCTAGCCTCTATATAGGCCTCATACATACAATACCATGGGTCATTATCATGGTTCCATCAATACCATCTATCTAATATCATGGGCACATTACATTATTACTAACTACTTGTGGTCCCTTACATGATACAGGTTAACCACCTTATTTATTACTATGGCCCATTCCATTATTACATTATTCCCTTGGATACCTCCCTTTGTACCCCATATTATCCGCCCTAGGTATACTACATTCCACCCCCCTTAACATGTTTCGTCCCCGAAACATGGGAAGAACACAAGTAATAAGATCTACTCAAAAGAGTAGTCCACTGGTACCATGCACATGCATCTAACCATCCTAGAGAAAGGTGAACCATCGATCTAGCTGGGGCCTCGCTCGCTTGAGATGGAAGTTGGCTCTCGCGGCTCTTCTGTGTTGATGTGTAGTAGGTGGATCATCGCTCCGCTCTATTTTTCATGCCAGGGTTGTTATCCTTGTGGCTGATTTGTTGCCATCTTTTTGGTTGTTTTCTTTCGGGGTGATGTGGGTGGTGATATGCTGAAGTTTTAACCCACGGTGTCTTTTTCTTTAATTCACCATCTAGTGGAGCCTGATTGGTAGTTGGTACATGTTGTGGATTTTTTTGTTGTTGCTTATCTTCCAATATTACTTCAACCATTGATTCCTCATTTGATGTATCTGTAACCTTTTCTGCTTCAACCTCTGTTTGTGTTTGATTATCAACCATCAAAGGCTCATCATCTGATGTGTAAGTGTCATTAGAGTTTTGTGCTTCTACCTCCATAGTCTCTGCTTGGGTCTTAATGGAAATATCCTGCAATGTAATTTTCTTCTTTTTATACCAGAGCTTTAGGAATTTCTTCTGCACATTAATATTGATAGTACCCACAGATTCCATCCAAGGATATCCCAAAACAACATCCATGTTATCCATATATGAAGTATAAAAGTCACAATGCAACACATACTTATCCATAGAAAGCTTCAAATCTTTATAAACTTGAACATCCTCATCATCGACCTGTGTGTTTTCAATGTGTTTTGCTGGAACTTGCAATTTTTTTGCCAAATTAACATTGATAAAATTATGCTTGCAACTAGGATTTATAGACACAACAATCTTCTCCTTTTGAATCAATCCATGAACCTGCAATAAGGAGACACAGTAGAAAATAACCCTTTACGTGTCTCATTCTCCTTTTTTCTAGCACAAGACCATTTGTCTAAAAAGACTTTCAAATTCTGCATCTGAAAGTTTGGTCAACTGCTTGTTATCAAGTGAGAACTACCATTTGGCAGTGTCATCTTTGAAACCGAGCCACACTAAATCCTTCCAATCTTTTTCCCATACTGACTTTTTTTGTTTTATGTATTCTTCAATAGGAAGATCATTATCTTTTCCTGTAAAACATAGAATCACCACGAAGAGGGTTTTGAAAAAATTCACTTACTTGGTGAAAATTTGAAATGGCCACAATTCCGTCAATATTGCTTAGAATCCCTATTATGAACTGTTTTTGGAAATGGAACAACCATTTTGCATCTTCTCATGTGGTAGAAATCCCGATCTAGGCACTGGAATTTCCTATTCGCACTACAACTATCCCGCCATCACAAAAATTTGCTGAAAAAATAGCTGATTTTAAATCAGCGATATCTCCCTCATCTGGACTCCGATTCGACTATTTTTTTTTGTTGAAATTGGGTATTTTTTCACAAATAATCCAAATCTGCAATTAGATTTTGCAGATTTTGCACCAGAACATACAAATCTGCGCCGCAAACTCGCTGCCTCAAAAAATCTTTGCAACAGCACTGATTTTTAAATCAATGAGATCTCCTTCATCCGGACTCCGATTCGGCCGATTGTTTTTTTGAAATTGATATTTTTTCACAAACAATCCAAATCTGCAATTAGATTCTACAGATTTTGCCCCAAAACACACAGATCTGATCTGCAAACTCGCCGCCCCAGAAAGTTCCTAAAAAAAAAATCCACTTTTGCCCAAGAAAGTGCTTTGATACCACTTGTTATAGCTCTGATCCGAAAACATAAGATAATAGAAATAAACCCAAGAAATAAGATCAGAAATAGATAGAAATGATTCACTTTATTGATCAAACCCTTAAGGTAGGGCAACACCATACATTCACTCCTTAAGGAAGGAGAGCACTCCACAAGCCATATGCATGTTCATACAATATTCCTCGACATCTCTCAATGGGGAGTCTCTAGCCTCTATATAGGCCTCATACATACAATACCATGGGTCATTATGATGGTTCCCTCAATACCATCTATTTAATACCATGGGTCCATTACATTATTACTAACTACTTGTGGTCCCTTACATGAAACGGGTTAACCGCCTTATTTATTACTATGGCCCATCCCATTATTACATTATTCCCTTGGGTACCTCCCTTTGTACCCCATATTATCCCCCCTAGGTATACTACAATCGTTGAGCTTCCTAAGATCCACGCAGATGCAAATTTCACCTTTTTGTTTTTTCTCCTGAACCACCATAAGACTTACTCAGTCGGATTCCTCCACTGGTTCAATTATTCCTACTGCAAGCATTTTATCTAACTCTTCACAGACCTTTGCTTTGTATTTCAGATTCAACCGATAAGGCCGCTGCTTAACTGGCTTCGCGTCTGGCTTCAGGGTTATCTTCATCATTCCCAGGTCGCCGAGGATCCCTTTTAACTCTGTGATTTTAGTCGGTAATAAATTTTGATATTCTCGAAGTAACTTGACGACCTTCTCCACCGTGGCATCATCCTAATAGTCCCCAAGCATTGCATACTTCGGCTCCTCCTCCGTACCAATGTTTACTTGTTTCGTTTTTAGCGGCGTAGTGATGTCGGGATCCTCGATTGCTGGTCTGTGAACCTCGCGACTCCCCTCTGTTTCTGGAATATTGATGTTTCTGGGGTCATCATCATCATCTTCTACCTACACATTGTAGCATTCTAGGGCCTGGCTCAACTGATGTGACCAATTTGGCTACACTATTTCCTCTGGTTCCAGTGGTACTTTGAAAATGGTAGCCTTCACAACTTGCAATGCATCGTCAACAGTATCCATCCATTGGTCTTCAAATAAGAATGTTAATAAAAATCCTTCATGCAAGATATCCCATTCGCCCATACCATGTCGGAGTTCTATTTCAATATACCAGTTCCTTGGGATGACATCCAGGGCATGATAAAATAAGTGTACCCACTCTGGCTGGGGTTCTTCTCCTTATGCCTGGGTCCATCTGGTAAGGTGCATAAGCGGGTCATCGCGTCCGTCCATCGTATTTCTCAATTATTTGTAGTTTCGTCTTCCCAAACCTTATCTGTGTCATCCGCCTGCAGCCATGCCAATCTTCAAAAGTTCCTTCATGTGTTCCCCACCAACACGCAGGCATCACACGCAACGCCCATTTTAATGCATCGAATTCGTCCATCGTTGTCAACCCTTCATACATTGGCAGTTCTCGATCCTGAGCTTTAACACAATACAGCGACCTAGTCATCATATTGCAGTTTAACGTTGTTACTCCATTCAACCTATTATGCCATCGTTCGTCTTCTTCATCTGAATCTGAAATGCAGGCTTCTGCGCGTTCCCACGATATTCTTCCTTCTGCAGTTAGATTTACCCAATCCTGATTGCACACCGTTATCTTGTAGATATGATCCAAGTCCTCCTCACTTCCATCGTTGTGTATGGGTTCAGTGTAGCGCGGTCCTTCAGTTGGGTCTAGTAGAACGACTACGCGTAGGGACTTCTTCTTAAATATCTTCTTTCGATTCTTTAGATTGATGGATCCATTCATATCCATGGCCCAGTCTATCCATAATAATGCAAGGTAAGGGTTACTGTCATCCACAATTTCTATTACCTCAAAGTCTGTTTGTGTGCTCGCGCCTTCTATATCCACTATGACTCCTTGCAATCTCCCCATGGGCAAGATCTTTTGTTGGTTCGCCATCCGTAATTGAATAGGAGACCACTGTAATGTGGGCCTGCCCATGTGTTCCCATGTCTGCTTAGGTAGCACGTTTGCATCCGAGCCTAAGTCCAGAATGATCTGATCCATCTCATAGTCGTTGATCTGCGCCGTTAATCACATTTCCCGTCCAGTGCGCAAAGCATGTTTTCCCAATTTCCGGACCACGCGAGGTGCACCTGGCCCTGCGCACCTAGTTATCAGCTCTTGTAATCCCTTAACTGCCTGATTATTGCGTAGCAGCTTCATACATGTCTCTAAAAAGGTAGTTAGCATCGAAGGATCCATTTCCTACTTGGGTTGATCCTCACTACCTGAAGTAGAGACCTCTGCAAAGCTCTTCTTAGCTTCCATAAACGTCCTCTTCGTGTGCTCCAAGTCGAACTCATGCTGCTTTGTAGGGGTTTTGCGAACCCCTAGGTCTACCTCGGTTAATTTTCCCTTATCTTCCCTTGTAGTCGCACTGCTTCTGAGCATCATGTTCATGTTGGGGTCTTCCTCGCGCGGTTCAGACCTCATCATTTGGACGTTCTGCATCGCCATAGGTTGTGCTGCCCTTTTCTCACGTATCTGCGCTATTAGTGTGGGGCAATCTATCATTTCATGATCGAACTGCTCGTAGTAGGGGCACGATATTCTGGTCGGGTTGGTACAATCATGTGTGTAATGTCCTGGTCCTCCACAGTTGTAACAGATTAGCTGCCGTCGGCCCCTTCCTGGCCCCATTCCTCCCCATCCTTGTCCTCATCCCTGGAACACACCACGTGCTATCGTCGCAGCTGGACCTTGACCTCGCGCCTCGGTCTGCATCCTATAGGCAGGTGATTGATCCATCAATAATTCATAACTACGGCAGTCTCGTTCCTCGTGGCCCACCGATCTGAAAAAATTGCAAAATAGCTGTTGGGGGGTCTGGGTAAACTTTTGTAGTAGGTGACAGTTGTCCGTGTTGTGCTTTCCTCCCACTTGACAGATTGCGCACCAGAGCGAGGGTGTTGTGCTTAGCCCCGTCTATGCCTCTAGTTGCAATGGCATTGGTCCCTCCGCTGCCAAATAGTTCGTAAAGACCGGACAGTGATCCTTATCGTGGCCCTGGCTTCTACATTTTATGCACCACACTTCCTCCCGTGCTTCTGGCCGAGGTGCCTTCTCTTGTTTCAAACTTTGCATTTCTAAACACAGGTTTTGTATTTGTGCGTGGATCTGCTGAACTCCCAACCCAAGATCCTGTATTGGAGCCTCATGCAACCTCATCACTGTCTCCAATGCTTCAGCCTCAGTCGAGATCTTCTGCTGTGATAGCGCCATCCGCAGATGTGGCGCTAAAGACGCCACAAACCACGTGCAGTGTTGCCCATCCGTTAGCGTCATGTTAGCCTCTCGGATCGTACTTTTTAGTCTCTGATCCAGGTCCCAAGGGGTTTCACCTGGCAGCATCGCGATCTCCTTAAACCCGATGATTGACTGCGTCTCTGATTTCGGCCAGCTAAACTCTTTGTTCAATGCATCCTGGATCTCCACTATCCTGGCATTTGGATGATCGCTAGAGTGCTTGATATACCAAGTCAGCGCGCGGTCCTGTAGCGCACTCACTAGGGTAGCCTTTTTAATATTATCGTTCGTAACTCCGTGCGCTTCCCATACTGCCCTTACTACGAACCAAAACTGTTCTGGATCTTCGCTTCCTGCTCCTTTGAATACCAGCAACTTGATTGCACTCGTCATGTTTAACTTCTGGTTTGCGTGCAGGTGTGCTAGGGCCCACTACGAACTCGTACCATTTCTGATCCAACCAATCTTCAATCTCTTTCTTCATATGGTTTCAAAATTCTGACATCAGACATCCCTTAGGTAGATCCCGGTCCCAGCAACGGAACCATTTGTTGGCTTGTTGGGGCCTGACCCAGGTTTAGAAGTGTTTTAGCCAAACAAATCCTGCACTACCAGCCCTTTCGGCAACAATCCGCGGAGCGCGAACTGAAGTCTCACCCGAGGTAGTATGGGAGGGTACTAGAACCAGGTTTCCACACCCTAGGGATGTCTTAATGCGACCTGGAAATATCACGAATCGTTCCGCGCACCTGCACTACTCTACACAGTTACTTGTCCTTCACGTAGATCCGCACCAGTTACATTCCCAAATCTTATTATTTATATGAATTTATTATAGGTCTGATCTTCATCTTATAGTCTTTAAGCAAACATTTAATAATAAAACCTAGTGCGCGTAATCATAATTCTTAAAGACAGTCATAAAATCATAAAGCCGATGCATAAGCCAGAATATAAACAGATCCATAATATTTCAGAATCAACACAATATCTCATAACCAACTTATCTTTATTAATATCTTCTGTCAATACAACCAGATCCACCCTGCGCACTCAGCTGCAAGGGTCCGTGCACACAGCTGTGGACTCTACCAGATCTCTGCGCACACAGCTGCAGAGCCTCTATCTATCCACTAACAGCCATGACCCGGACGTACAGATTCAGAGCAACTATTACTTCCAAAAACCCATAACACATCAGATCTTCTAAAAACTACCTTCTACCCTTAGAGCCTTGCTCTATTTATACTCACTTCTTATTATTTTATATTATTTTTGGGCGGAAAACCCTTTGACTCAACCTATTACATTTTGCGCTCTGCGCATTTCACAGAGCTTTTCACACTATCATTACCCTAACTTATAGGCTTTAAGCCCCAAAACCATTACGAGGGGCCTTTGCTACCCAACACCAAAAGAAATTTGACATACTATGGCATTGGTTGCTTCCCCGAATTGAATTATAGATGTCGTTAGTATCCCCATGCTTCTCCTTCTTCCTTTTACTATCAGTGTCAGAGCCATAATGCGTGGAGAGCCAGTTCTTAGAAATGATCGGTCTCCAAATCCCTTCTGTCATCTCACACCTCCACCCTTAGTGCCTCTCATATGCCGTAAGGTTGGCAATTCCTGGACAAGGCCACGCAAGTGAGCCTAGCCTCAGACTGACAAGTTTCCATCTATGAATTGTAGCCCCTTTCCCCTCTGCCCGAAAGACTAGAGCAATATCACTGTCATTTTCATGCCCAACTACCCCCTCAAGGGCCTTAGCAGTTCTCTGAACACAAGAATTTCTCACAATAACCCAAAAATTACAGTGGTTTCGGCAGCAGGGCCAAGATCCTATACAACATATTAACTGACCCTCGCTTCCCTCAGCATCAGACTCATAGCCTTTGCCTAACGGACCCCATCGACCATCCCCATTGAGCCCTCGACGTGTTGTAACCAGGTTCCCATTGCCAAACAACACAAGGTCAATACAGCCAGAGGCAGAGTCGATACCCGGCAAGCGCAATACATAGACGCATAGCCAAACCATTGCAGCCAGTCGCCTCCTCCATTTCCCCCAATTACCCTTCCCATTTGTCCCCCTCTCCCCCCAGCAGAAACCCAACCAGGTCATCATTATAAAGGGGGCAAAGAGCCAGGAAACATACCTGTTACCAATTGTAGGTCGTCTCCAAGTTTGATGACGCAGATGTTGACACCCTCCCTTTCCCCTGCTCTAGCTCCTTCGTCCGCAAGAAAACTCACCAGCCTTCCCCACCTATCTGCCCTTTGCTTCTATAAAACCTACCCCTTTCACTATCGTCTCTGCCACCTTTCCCACCACCCTTGCATGCACTCATGCCAAGGGCCACCACACCCATCGCTTTGAGTGTGTGGGGGGTGGTGGTACATAAATCATATGTACGCCTCATTACTTTTCGCAGGCATTTCCAACCACCGGCACGCACCGCCATCGGGGTGACTTGACATTATTTTAATATGTATAATAAAATATAAAAATTTATTGATAAATTGAATTAACAATAAATTTATATTTTTCAGCCAATTCCTAGTAATTAGTTCCTAATTAATTCCTCACGGCTAACTCTGGATCCAGATGCATCTCTGTTATTTAAACATTTGGAAAGATTGATTTTTTCATCTTTGTCCCGAGGATGAACCACATTAGATGGTTTGAAACGTTGACCAAATCATCACGATGCGATTAATCTGAAAGATAATTTTATTATTATTATGTATCACAACAGTCTAAGGTCAAAATTTGAAGGAGTATAGCATTAACCTTTGCTTGTTTCTCTTGTGCCCGTATGATTTTGTCATTGCCTGCCTTACAACTCCTTATTTCTTCCTTCACGCTTCTCAATGTGTCTGCTAAATCATAAGAGTTCCCAACACCACGTTGCTCATCTGTTTCATAGGGAGAGTCTTTGTAGTCTACCATCTTGCTAGTCATTTGATCTCTTTGCTACAAGGCATATTATGTCAACTAAACCAAATCACAAAAAACCAACGTACTTTAGCAAAATTCGGGGAGGATATCTCATCTACAAGAACAACCAATCAACGTACTACATGTATAATGTAATCATGACAACATATATACACATAATACATAAGTACATTACCATTCAATCATCAATCTAGATTATGGGGTTATAAAGCTCGCTCAGCTCGATGGAGTTCTTTTTCCTGGTTGAGTCAACGACGCACACCTTAATACCTATTATGGCTCATAAAGTTATTTCCATACCCTTTTCTCTATGAAAGGGGGCACCATTTAGGTTTAGGATTGAGTTAGCCACATTAATTATTTAATCGATTTAGTTGCGTGACTTATTAAGTTATTTTCTAGTTGAGACCCACCAAAACTCATTGTCCTTGGGAAGATGTAAAGTATCACTTTTGTCTTTTCTTAAGTCATTAAATGTAGGTCTTTTCAACCATATAGTTATTCTCCCGGTAACAACTAATGTTTGATTTAAATCCCATTTTTACATCTCAACTTATTATTTCCAGTTATTATTGTTGTCGAGTAATTTCCTTTTTAAGTCTTTCATGTCGTGTCATAGGGATTTACGTCCTAAATCTCACTGTTATTCAAATATAGCCCGATTTTCCAAGTTGTCACATTTATTTCTCAAATTTTTAATCATCTTGTGTTTTGGTATTTCTTTTCCTATAAGTGTCGCATTCCATAGCCAATTTCCTCATTGTGTATGTGTATTACCTAGAGTTGTTTTCCCTTCCTTCTATACCTAGCCCCTTTGTGTCTCTATTTTGCCATCGTCCATCTGTGTAGCTCGTCTATAGCCGTTGATTGTCAACTATGGTTCGGGGTACCAAAAATGAAGTTCTTGTTGGCTTCTCGGATACTCACATTGTCCCTGTTAGAGTCAGTATTTACATACTGCCATCAGTGATCAAAATTCCTCTTTTACATCACATTAGTGTCCCATTTGAAATTTTTATCATTCCACCTAGGTCATCATGCAAAAATTTACTCACTGATGGTAGCTCGAAATGAAAAATCACACTCCCCACTCAAAAAGTTGTATTTGCTGGCCCACCTTAATGTGTCTGGTTGAGCATCCATTGACTATAAAGGCTCATTTCATCATGTTTTATATCAGTCAAGTCCACCTGAAGTTTAGTCATTCAAGGTTCCATTAGGTCACCTAGGTTTCAATTTCCCAAAGTCCAATAAATCACCATCTCACTACATAAGGTCAGCAAAGTATGAGAGTGAAACAAATAATGTCTCTTTTTCAGTTAAATAAGGGTTTACAAGTATGTAACCATGGTTATTGAACTTCCAAATTTGATTTCAAGTAAGGAATTTATTCTAGTTTGTAAATTTTATTTCAAAAGAGATGTAATAATTTTTATTTCATTTATGTAATTTTATGTCTATTATATGTAATAAGTCACCATTTTAGTTGTCTACTCAATTCCATTACCAATAGCATCCAAACAAAAGTCAAAATGAAGATTGCCAAAGCATCATCCACCTATCAAAGGAAAAAGTCAGAAAGTCAAAGAGCATTAGTGTGAAAATTTGAAAAGTGACATGAAACATTAGAAAATGGATTTTCAAAGCATAAATCAAAACCCATTCAAGTATAAAAGCCCTCAAAGACATCAATTCAACATTCATCTGCACTCCTACACTCTCAAAGCCTCCTTAGTAAAAGAGAATTTTCGAATTTCAAGCAAAATTGGGCAAAACAGGGCCAGAGGGCGCATTCAGAACTAGTGTTGCGCATTTGCCATAAAACTCAATGTATTTTCTAAGGGCGTTGCGCACCTGTAAGGAGAGGGCGCGTTTGACCATTTTGTTGCGCCTTTGCCCGAGAACATCCAGAAATTGCCCAAAATGCACTACATTGCTCCAAGCATCAAAATTTGCCACCAAGGTGCTCCAACAAGCAAGTAGGTTAGAATTACATTATTCCTCTCCTTCACAATTGATTTATATGGTGTTTCATTTTGTTTTGGAGTCATACTAAGTTCAAAACCCTAGTAACATAATTCCACTCCTAAATCTCATTTCCTAGCATCCCACTACCATTCCTACACTTCAAAACTACCCCTTGTCACCTCCCTCATATCACACATCCCCATTTTCATATCCTCAATTTCCTCACATCATTCCATACTCTATACACCTATATTCCATTTCATCATCTCCCTAAGGTTTTACTCCAATAACTCATGGCAGAAGAAGAGAACAAAAGTCAGAGTGAGGAAGAAAGACATGAGAGGAGGCTATCTAAGAAAGGAGGGAGAATCATTAGACATGAGCCAACCAATACTGGAGAACTCATGGCATCTCCCATCACTGTGACAAGCTTTAAGCATATGGGTTGTTTTGAGCTTTGTGAGAAAGTGGAAAGTGTCTAGCATCATCCTGTGTTGACCAGATTATTCATCACCAACCTCCATGACAACCAAGTAACCCTTGCTAGTGTCACCTTCACTATATCTCCCGCTATCATATCAGAAGCCTCTGGGATCCCAAATGTTGGGGAAAAATGGTTTAAACAAGGAGAATTGGATCATTTTTATTACGAGCCATATCTTAAACCAAGGTACATAAATGAGAGAAAGATGATTTTTTCTTTCTCTTACCTCCTAGACAGATATGTTCCCATGATGAAAATCATCATGAAGTACTTCACATGTGAGGGTAGGTTTTCTAAGCTCTATTCCTATCATATTCGGCTACTCATGCATTTCACAAGAGTCAAAATGATAAATATGCCCTACTATATTTATCGAGACATTGACAAGATGTCATTCATTTCAAAAAGGAAAGATTATGATCATCAAATGCAAAGTATATTTCACCACTCCCTCATCAAGATGATATTCCTACACCACCTTGATCAGATTAACATTGCATGGGACAATTTCATATCCAATGAGATTTTCACAATCCCACCTATTTAACATGGCCAAGAAGTACCTTCATCATCTCATCCATCCACCTCCATTCATCCACCTCAGCCCATACATCATCCATCCTCATCTAATGAGTCAGCCACACCATCACCTTCATCATCACCATCTCATGAGACTATTCATTCACCTGGCAGAGATGAAGGCAGTGAGAAAGAACACATTGAGCATGGTGAAAGCAAAAAGCCTAAAGGAGTTGGTTTAGGTACCTTGTCACATCAGAGAGGGCATAGGCAAGTGTTTTCCCCACATACTGTTGGAGGGGCCTTGCCTTCTTCATCGACAAAGCAGGTACATAAGGGTAAGGAAAAGGTGACAGAGGTAGAGATGTAGCAGTAGGAGGAGGACCTCTATGAGATTGAGCATGATTTTCAGTTAGTTGACCCAAATGAGCATGATGACAGTGAGAACATAACCATTGTCATCAAGGAGAAGAATGCACTCATAGGGGAGCTCTGGGTCAACTTGCAAAGGGCCAAGTACATTATTTCACACTATGAGCAGGAGAACAAGCAGTTTTAGGTCAAACATGAGCTCCTGGAGATTCAGCTCATCAAGGCAAAGAGAGAGACTTAAAAGGCTAAGGCCTTACTTGATGAGGCATATGGACAATATGATGAACAACTTGATGAATAGGTGCCAAGAAGAAGTCCAAGGACTAAAGGCCTAAAGAGAGCTTTGGAGCTAGAAAAGCAAAGGGAGGCAGAACAAGCCAATCAACTCACCCTAAATGAGCAATTTGCCAAAATGGTAAATGAGAACCGGGAACATTGGCTCGAGAGGGTGAACACCCATCTTGAGAGCCTCTTAGACAAGGCCAAAAGGGATATTGATATTCATAGAAGGATGGCAAAGTACTATGACATGAGAAACAAAATTGCAAGAGCCAACTCAAAAGAGCCCATGCAAAAATTGATGCCTTGACCAAGCAAGAGGAGAAAATGAGGCTAGATATTCTTGTTGAGGCATCACTCCATGCCTCAAACATATGATCCGCCATCAGCCCACCAATTTTAACAATTTTTGAACAAATTTTGCAAGTTATGATTTTCTGTGTTTTTAAAGCATTTTTAACACAGTCAAATCGTCAAACGCGCAACAGCTAGGATGTTGTGCTCTTTTTTGAGGCATATGATGAACAAAAGGCCAACATATTTGGATTCAGAGTGATGAGGACATGCACCCTGTGCATTTTCTAGGCATTTGGAGGAAAACTGGTCAGCGAAAAAGGTCAAAAACCATAATAATAATAATAATAACCACCTTTTTGCCTTTTTTTTGGCCTGAGGGCTGTGCGTTTACCAGTCTTGGGAGATTGCGTTTTCGACAGAGCAAATGAGCTCCAAATTGAAAAATGAAGGCATACATGGAAAGTAGACTTGAAGGGCTTTCCAACGAGCTATATTGGAGCAAATTTGGGCACTGGGAAGGCACCCAAAAGCAGCCCTAAACTTGGAGGGCGTGTTTAACAAAGAGAGGGCGCGTTTGACAGTCTTCTCCAATTTTCATTGTTTCTCTCCAAATTATTTTTCACCTATGGGAAAATGATGTTTTATTGATGTAATTGATAAGGATGATGTAATTATTATGTTTGTTACTGTTATATAGGGTAAATACATTAGTTAAATGGCCTACATGAATTGTAATGAATTAGTTTGCTTAAGTTAGGGACGAGTCACTTTGACCACCCTATACTCTAGCTATTAGTTCAGTTTTTCTTGCAACTTCTCCTCCTCTCATGGATTCGACCCCTAAGGCTAGGATGATTTGGTTTGAGGACTATATTATGTATTTTCTTAGTCATTTTACAGGTTGGACTCTCTTGGATGTCATAATAGCTTTCAAACTTTGGCAAGGGATAATATTGGATGAAGTTGCAGCTATTTTGGTGGGATTCCTGTGGCATGGTATTTTGATCTTGTTTCTTCTTCAGTTTCATATGAGTGAATGTTTTGTTCCTTTCATGATCCATTTCACTCTAATTATGTTTTATATTCAAGGTGTGATAAGCAAAATTCATCTTTGTATGCTCTATTTTGGGAAAATCATCATAGATTGTTTCATTTCTTCAGTTTAAAAAGAATTCATGACCCTCGTGTTCTCTTTAGCATTTCACTAGTCTAAATCATCTCATCACTATACTACAAAGTTGAAAGTACCTTGCCTACCTTGCCCCATCAAATGTCTGCAATTCTGATTCAATTTTCCCTAACCTAGTTCATTCTATGACCTAATTCACTCATTATTGTGACTACCTAACCAAATCAAATCAAACAACCCTCTACACTTTACATCTAGCCTAAAACCCTAATCTATCCAGCCCTCTTGGCTGTGATCCTTTGGAGAGAGCCCTCTTCAGCTTGGTAGGGCTAGCTAACAAGTTAAAAGATTGGTCTGTGGTTACCTCAGCTAGACTCTTCCTCAGCCTTGGAGATCCGGAGGAGTGATGACATACTGGCATCGTTGCCGGGGATGACAGATTCATTTTCCCTGGGTGTACGACTAGTTCTCATTGGAGTTTGGTCCTCTGGATGATAGGACTAAGCTTCACAAAGGTTGACTTAGTGATTACAGTGGCAATATTGTAGAAGCTAGCCTCAAGGAGAGAACGAGACAAATTATGCATCCTGGTCCAGTTGGTTTGATTGAAGACAATCAGAGCTTGTTCAAAGAAACAAAGAATGTTACAAATCACAAGTTCGATCAGACTTCATTCCATTGGTAAGCTCTCAATCATTGCCAATTTTAGATTTCGATATTGAAGACTTGCCTTTGAAAATAATCTCTGTTTAGCTCAAAGTCGTAGAAGTCTGATGAGTTAGCCACACCATCACCTTCATCATCACCATCTCATGAGACTATTCATTCACCTAGGAGAGATGAAGGCAGTGAGAAAGAACACATTGAGCATGGTGAAAGAAACAAGCCTAAAGGATTTGGTTTAGGTACCTTGTCACATACCTATTAGAGAGGGCATAGGCAAGTTTTTTCCCCACATACTGTGGGAGGGGCCTTGCCTTGTTCATCGACAAAGCAGGTACATAAGGGTAAGGAAAAGGTGACAGAGGTAGAGATGTAGCAGCAGGAGGAGGACCTCTATGAGATTGAGCATGATTTTCAGTTAGTTGACCCAAATGAGCATGATGACAGTGAGAACATAACCATTGTCATCAAGGAGAAGAATGCACTCATAGGGGAGCTCTGGGTCAACTTGCAAAGGGCCAATTACATTATTTCACACTATGAGCAGGAGAACAGGCAGTTTTAGGTCAAACATGAGCTCATGGAGATTCAGCTCATCAAGGCAAAGAGAGAGACTTAAAAGGCTAAGGCCTTACTTGATGAGGCATATGGACAATATGATGAACAACTTGATGAATAGGTGCCAAAAAGAAGTCCAAGGACTAAAGGCCTAAAGAGAGCTTTGGAGCTAGAAAAGCAAAGGGAGGCAGAACAAGCCAATCAACTCACCCTAAATGAGCAATTTGCCAAAATGGTAAATGAGAACCGGGAATATTGGTTCGAGAGGGTGAACACCCATCTTGAGAGCCTCTTAGACAAGGCCAAAAGGGATATTGATATTCATAGAAGGATGGGAAAGTAATATGACATGAGAAACAAAATTGCAAGAGCCAACTCAAAAGAGCCCATGCAAAAATTGATGCCTTGACCAAGCAAGAGGAGAAAATGAGGCTAGATATTCTTGTTGAGGCATCACTCCATGCCTTAAACATATGATCCGCCATCAGCCCACCAATTTTGACAATTTTTGAACAAATTTTGCAAGTTATGATTTTTTGTGTTTTTTAAAGCATTTTTAACACAGTCAAATCGTCAAACATGCAACACCTAGGATGTTGTGCTCTTTTTTGAGGCATATGATGAACAAAATGCCAACATATTTGGATTCAGAGTGATGAGGACATGCACCCTGTGCATTTTCTAGGCATTTGGAGGCAAACTGGTCAGCGAAAAAGGTCAAAAACCATAATAATAATAATAATAAAAACCACCTTTTTGCCTTTTTTTGGCCTGAGGGCTGCGCGTTATCCAGTCTTGGGAGATTGCATTTTCGACAGAGCAAATGAGCTCCAAATTGAAAAATTAAGGCATATCTAGAAAGTAGACTTAAAGGGCTTTCCAACGAGCTATATTAGAGAAAATTTGGACACCGGGAAGGCACCCAAAAGCAGCCCTAAACTTGGAGGGCGTGTTTGACAAAGAGAGGGCGCGTTTGACAGTCTTCTCCAATTTTCATTGTTTCTCTCCAAATTAATTTTCACCTATGGGAAAATGTTGTTTTATTGATGTAATTGATAAGGATTATGTAATTATTATGTTTGTTACTGTTATATAGGGTAAATACATTAGTTAAATGGCCTACATGAATTGTAATGAATTAGTTTGCTTAAGTTAGGGCCGAGTCACTTTGACCACCCTATACTCTAGCTATTAGTTCAGTTTTTCTTGCAACTTCTCCTCCTCTCATGGATTTGACCCCTAAGGCTAGGATGAGTTGGTTTGAGGACTATATTATGTATTTTCTTAGTAATTTTACAGGTTGGACTCTCTTGGATTTTTAATAGCTTTCAGACTTTGGCAAGGGATAATATTGGATGAAGTTGCAGCTATTTTGGTGGGATTCCTGTGGCATGGTATTTTGATCTTGTTTCTTCTTCAATTTCATATGAGTGAATGTTTTGTTCCTTTCATGATCCATTTCACTCTAATTATGTTTGATATTCAAGGTGTGATAAGCAAAATTCATCTTTGTATGCTCTATTTTGGGAAAATCATCATAGATTGTTTCATTTCTTTAGTTTAAAAAGAATTCATGACGCTCATGCTCTTTTTAGCATTTCACTAGTCTAAATCATCTCATCATTATACTACAAAGTTGAAAGTACCTTGCCTACTGTTAGCGCTTGAAATTTCACCTCAGGTTGAGAAAGGCAAACTCCAAGGCAACATCAAACCACTTAGCCTCGTAGCTAGCCCTACGGGGCAGGAGAGGGCTCTCTCCAGTACATCTCGACAAAGATCTTCAAAGGGCGGAGATAACCAATAAAGAACACTGATTTTAGGCTAGTAAACTGATAAAAGGTTTGATTTGAGATTTTTGGGATTTTGGTGGAAAATCGGGGAAAGGCAATTTTGGGTGCGGGGATTGGACACAGTTTTTGCAGGGGGTTCTTTGGGGCAAGGTAGGAGACTGTATTGATGCCTTTGAAAGAGTCAGATGGTCAAGAATGACTGGTGAGGGGCTAAGGAAAGCAATTAAACACCTTGAGTTCTCCTTAAACAGATGAAAACATTGATATTAAGCAAACTTAAAAGCAGAGCATGGCAATCATGAATTCTACTTTAACACTTCATTTGCCTAATTTGCAGAAGGAAAAGTAAGAAGATGATTCACATAAAAAACTTACAAGTACAAAGAGAAACACACCATCAATATATGTAACCACAGGAATCCCAAAAAGGACTGCAAAACCCTGGTCTTTCTTGCTTTGCCAAAATTGCAGAGATACAATGAGTAATACAATAGAGCTTTCTCCCTCAAGAGTCCAACCATGAAAATGACCAAGAAAGTACATAATATAGGCAATCTAACATCTTTCCTTGCCTCTAGGGGTCGAGCTCACTATCCTAGGAGCTGTTTCAACCAATTCTAAACTGAGCACTGAAAACTAGGCAGTCAAAACAACTTGCCTCTATAAGTTAGGAAACCAATTCATTCATTAAATTTTTGCCTATCTCATGAATGAATCTTCTAGAAGAGATAAATAAGTGTCAAAATATCATAAAATTACATCATTTACAACAAGGAAGATCAAAATCTACTCCAAAAAGTCAAATCCAGTCAAAACTGCGTTTTGCTGAGCTGTAGGTGAATTTCTGTGAAAACTGCCCAACACGTCGCGCCCTGATCCTGAATGCGTCGCGCGCCTTTGGAGCTACTTTTGAGGCACTTCCAGGTGTCCAAATGAGGCAAAAGTGGGCTTGTTGGAAAGGTCTGGATGTCTACTTTCCAACCCAAGTAGAATTTCTGAATTTGGTAGCCATTTGCCCCTCCAAAATTGCAATCTCCCAAGACTGCTTCCTGTGTGTCAAAAAGGTGGCAGAAAGTCATTTTTTTGCTTGTTTTTTTACTTTCTAGAGGCCAAAAACTTGGTGAAATTTCTTGGAAATTGCTGAGCAAGTGTATCTTTGCATGAAAAATCCAAAAATTCTGAGTTTTCTTTAAAATGAGTTGCCCATCGAAAGGGTCGCGCGCGGCGCACGACGTGTTGGTGGAGAAACCCTGTTTTTTTTGCCAAAAAATTCACAAGTGACCAAAAATGCTCAAATTTTTTTGAAATTTGTGCTGGAGTTAATTCATTTAGCATCATGCTCCTTCAAGGAAGCCTCAGCCAAGATGTGGAGGGGATCGGGCCTTTTCCTTCGTTTTAGTGCTTTGGCCAACCGTCTTTGGAGCACCTTCATTCTTGCCTTGCATACGTGCATTCGGGCCCAATAGTGGTTCTTCATGTTCCGGAGCAGGTCCTTATCTTGGTTGGCCTTGGCCAGCAACCTCTCCAAATGAGCATTGACCCGGAGAAGCATAGCCTCTCGCTCAACGGGTACCAAATCACCGGGTCTCTTGCGAGCCAAGTTGCGGTCCTCATGAATCCTCCGCAACTCATCAAGAGTGTGCTCATCTTCCAATTGCTTGTTGCGCTGCTCCAAATATGTAGTTGTCCATTGTGCCATCTCTAACTTTTGCTGCAACAAGCGGTTCTCAGTTTCCTTTTGCTGAATGATCTCGTGAAGCTTCGTGCTAGGAGAATGGATGTCAAGATCAATGATGTCGATATCTGGATCACCTGACGGTCCCTTGTTATGAAACCAGCTCAAGAAAAGATAGAAAAGAAAGATCAACGCCTTAGAATTCAGCCTCTTCGAGGGGGCAACCTCCTTTACAGTACATAAATGAACAATTCTTGGATGATACAAATGACAAAACCTCCTTTCTATATATAGGAGTCTAAGGAGTCACAATATAATCCAGCCGACCTAACAATAATAATATAAAGCCACAAAAATAACAATAGAGGGATTCTATGGGGCACAGAAATAACAATATGTGGGGTAATAGGGGCACAACAATATAAATAAGGGGTATAACTACAATAGTAATGGGGTAATCACTAGTATTATAGGGACCCAACATGCCCCTCTCCTTCAAAAAAGTGTTGTCCTCAACGCTTGAGCAGTTCTGGATACTTCTGCATAAAATTCTCATCCTCCCATGTGGAATCTTCAGCGGATAAGTTCTTCCACTTGATAAGATACTCTGAAATTGATCGATTTCGTAGCTGTCGAGTTCTTGTTTCTGTGACTGCTTCCGGTTCCAATATAATTTTTCCTTCCTCGTCAAGTTCTGGCAATATTGTTTGAACTGGGAGCTTGTCGCCTATAACCTTCTTTAAACATGAAACATGGAAAACTGGGTGCAATCGAGAAGCTGCAGGAAGCTCCAATTTGTATGCCATAGTACCAATCTTTTGCAACACCTTGTACGGACCATAATACTTTGGTGATAATTTATTATCCTTCTTAGCTTGCTTTAGGGACATTTGCTTATATGGTTGTAGCCGTAGGAATACCCAATCACCTACATCAAAACTTCTTTCACTGCGATGTTGATCTGCCTGTTGTTTCATTCTATTTTGTGCCAACACGAGGTTATCCTTTAAGAGTTGGAGGACTTGTTGTTGATGTTCGATGTGATGTTCCACTGCCTGAACCTTAGAATTTTCTCTTAAATATGATGTGATGGATGGTGGTTGATACCCATAAAGTGCCATAAATGGGGTCATTTTTGTTGCTGTATGGAAGGAAGTGTTATACCACCATTCAGCCAGAGGCAACCATTTGACCCATTGTGTCTGTTTATCAGATACAAAGCAACGAAGATATCCTTCCAAACATTTGTTTACTATCTCAGTTTGCCCATCAGATTGAGGATGATAAGATGAGCTATGAGCTAACTGAGTACCAAGACAAGAAAATAATTCTGTCCAAAAATTTCCAGTGAAAATGGGATCTCTGTCACTTACAATAATCTTTGGGTTTCCATGTAGCTTTTGAACTGTTTCCATAAATGCAGTAGAAACTGTACTGGCTTTAAATGGATGTGATAATGCACAAAAGTGTGCATACTTGGTAAGTCTGTCAACTACCACCATGATGACACTCTTTCCCTCAGACTTGGGTAAACCTGTGATAAAATCCATTGAAACCTCCTCCCAACGTTGGCTTGGAATGGATAAAGGTTGTAATAGACCCGGTGTCTTAATTGTTTCAACTTTATTTTGTTGGCAAACCAAACATTCCGCCACAAACTTTTGAATATGATTTAAGGCCATCCCAAAAAAATTCCTTCTTAACCCTGTGGTAAGTTTTTAAAAATCCTGAGTGCCCTCCTAAGGGAGAAGTGTGCAATTCCATAAGAATCTTTTGTTTTAGCTGGGAATTCTTACAGAGGTATAAGCGATCTTTGTACCATAACGAATCATTTTTCCAGCTAAATGTATCAGAAGTACTGGAATCTTGTTGTAGCTTTCGAATAAGTGCCCACACTTCTTCGTCATTCTTCCATTCCTCCCTTGCTTCGTTTATCCAATCTGGTTGGATAATAGAAATGGCACACAACAATGCTTCCACATCCTCATCCTTTCTTGAGAGTGCATCTGCCACCACATTTTGCTTCCCTTTTTTGTAGATGATTTCAAAGTCATAACCCAACATCTTTGTGACCCACTTTTGTTGCTCTTCAGAGGATAATCTTTGTTCTAAAAAGTATTTAAGGCTATCATGATCCGTTTTTACCTTGAAGTGTCTTCCCATTAGGTAGGGTCGCCATTTCTTAAGTGCATGGAGTATTGCCAACATTTCCTTCTCATAAATAGCTTTGCTTAAAAACTTTCCCTTGATTGGACGACTTTCAAAAGCAATGGGTCTTTCATCTTGCATTAGAACAGCACCAATTCCATTTCCTGAAGCATCACATTCCACAATAAAGGTTTTTGTGAAGTCCGGTGTAGCTAAGACCGGTGCTTGGCACATTGCCTCTTTAAGATGTTCAAAGGCCTTTGTTGCTTCCGGAGTCCATGAAAATGAATCTTTCTTCAATAATGTTGTTAGAGGTGCTGCTATTCTCCCATAATTCTTAACAAACTTGCGATAATACCCTGTCAACCCAAGAAATCCTCGCAGATGCTTTATGGATGTGGGGATTTTCCATTCCTTAATGGCTTTAATTTTGCTAGGGTCTACCTTAACTCCTTCATGAGATACAATATGACCCAAATATTCCACCTCCTGGACTCCAAAGAAACATTTGGATCTTTTTGCATATAATTGTTTCTCCTCCAATAGTTGTAGCACCTTGTCAACATGTTCAACATGATCCTTCCAAGACTTGCTGTAGATTAGTATATCATCAAAAAATACTAACACAAATTTTCTAAGGAATGGTTTGAAAATTGAATTCATCAAACCTTGAAATGTTGAAGGTGCATTGGTAAGGCCAAAAGGCATGACCAAAAATTCATAATGACCCTCATGAGTTCTAAATGTCGTTTTCGGAATGTCTTCAATCTTCATTCTGATTTGATGATATCCCGAACGAAGATCCAACTTGGTGAAGTAAATTGATCCATGCAATTCATCCAGTAATTCATCAATGACAGGAATGGGGAACTTATCTTTAATAGTGAGCTTGTTGAGCTCCCTATAATCTGGACACATGCGCCATGATCCATCCTTCTTGTGCACCAATACTACTGGAGCTGAGAAAGAACTTTGACTCGGTTGAATTATACCAGCCTCTAGCATTTCTGCAACCATACGTTCAATTTCACTTTTTTGGACATATGGATATCTGTACGGCCTGATGTTTGGAGGAACACTTCCTGGAATCAGATGAATAGCATGATCATGATCACGCATAGGTGGGAGACCTTTGGGAGTCTCAAATACCTTGGAATGATTGTCCAGGACTTTTTGGAGATCTGGAGAAATAGATGATTCCAATGTGGAAACATCTAGCGAACATAATTGTGCAATTACACCTCTTTGCTCCTTTTTTAGAAGCTTTGTCATGCCATTAGAGCTGATTATCTTTCCTGGTTTCCCTGCAATACCCCTTAATTCAACTTCCTTTCCTTCCACAGAAAATTTCATGAAAAGTTCTTGAAAATTAAAAGCTATTGTACCCAAGGATTGTAGCCATTGGACTCCTAGTACAACATCAGCACCTCCCATTGGAATGGAAAGCATTGGGCTAGTCAATACATATTCTCCCATGGATAGCTTGATATTATGGCACTTTCCAGAACAATTTATTGTTCCTCCATTTGCAATCATCACTTGACACTCTGGTGCTGGATATAGGAAGCAATTCAATTCTTTTGCTACCCTACAATGAATAAAATTGTGGGTGCTTCCTGAATCAATCAACACTATTACCTTTTTCTTCTTGATTTGTCCTTCTATCTTGATGGTTTGAGGAGTGGTAATTCCCGCCAATGCATTACAAGATATGGTCGGATTTATTTGTTCTTCATCTAGGCTTTGTTCCTGGAATATATCCTCTTCTTTTGACCTTTCTTGCTCCTTTTCTTCTTCCTCTTCACAATCTATGTAGAATAATTTCTTCTCAGCACACTTATGACCTTTTGTGTATTTGCTATCACAATTGTAACAAAGCCCTTTTGCTCTTTTTTCTTCCAATTGTTGTGGTGTCAACCTTGTAGGTTGTGGAAGACTATGGGCAACAACACTTCCGTCTTTATAGTTGTGAATGGTATGCTTCCTAGTTGCCATAATTTTGCTTTCCATTTTTCTTGCTAACCTGAATGCCTTCTCTAATGAATCAGGTTCCCAAAGGCGCACATCATGTTGGATATTATCCTTTAAAGACCCTATGAACACATCAATCCTATGCTCCTCTGGAATATCTTTTACCCTTATGTTCAATTTTTGGAACTCCTCAATGTGCTCCATTATTGAACCCTTTTGTTTGAGACTTATCAATTGGCTAAAAAAAGTGTTGCTTTTTGTATCCTCATAATGTGCTATCAATTCTTCCGTAAAAATTGCCCAAGTGATAAATTGTTTACGAGAACAAAGCCATTGATACCATACAAACTGATTTGGTTCCAAATATAAAGTTGCCATACGTACCTTTTGTGTGTTTTGCACATTATTGAGATCGAAGAATTGCTCCATCTGTAATATCCATGTGGCGGGATCCTTGCCATCAAACTTCCTCATATCGATTTTTGGAACATGGTGAGTCTTCGATCCAACATTAGAGTCTATGGAATCATGATTAACATTTCTTTTGTTCTCATCATGAGTTTCCTTTACTACTCTTTCACCATTAGTGACCATTTCTTGTAGCAACTTATCCATCTTATCATCCATGCCATCAATTTTAGCGTCCATGCCATTCACCTTAGCTTCCATGCCATCCATCTTAGCTTCTACACCTTTCTTTAAACCGTCCATCTTAGCTTCTACATCTTTCCTTAAACCATCCATTTTAGATTCTGTTGCTTTTTGTGCAAGTGACATTTGTTGCACTTGTTCTTGTAATTTTGATATATCATGTAGCATTTCTTCCTCTTCTTCATGAGTCATGCTAGAGCTTTCAGGTTCCTTACTAGGTGTTTGCATTTTCTTTCCTCGGGGCATCAGTTACCGATAATAATGCTCTACTATGCCCTTTGAATTCCTTCAAAATAAATTTTCAAACCAAGCTTAAGCAAAAATTTAAGAAAATCTACACACCTTTTTTCACTTTGTAGGAGCTCGATATTGCCTCTGATGTATCTCTGTACTTTCTAATCATCTAGTTCTAAATTTGTGACCTGTAGTAGCCCTCTGTGTCCTCTTTCCAATGCCACAAGTCTGACCCAAATTGGATTCTCCAAGGAAGAGTTATGTGAAATCTCCCACAGTGACTTGATTATAGACTAGTTCAGTAGAGCGAACTTGTACGACGTGCCACGAGTCACTGTTTCAACCTTTGACTCTGAAAAATATATAAAAGAAACTACAGTCCGTCCTCTTTCTGTACCTTCTTACGAAATTTCAATCCGATCCTCAGAGAGAAAGTTATGACGATTTTCCCCAGGTCACCTGTTTTGAATGTAATTCAGGAGTCTGCAAAAAGACCAACTTCCTCAGATCATATCTCCGAAAATATCGCGCGAAAAACTCTGAAATTTGGACCCAAGGTTCAGCGCGATTTCTTCTCAAATGGGTTTTTTTTGCGACTTCTGAAACGTCACAGAAAAAAGTTATAGCGAAAATGCCACGATGACCTGTTTGGAGCAGCGAAACCCTAGAATCCAAAGCTCTGATACCAAATGTTATGAAACCAGCTCAAGAAAAGATAGAATTCAGCCTCTTCGAGGGGGCAACCTCCTTTACATTACATAAATGAACAATTCTTGGATGATACAAATGACAAAACCTCCTTTCTATATATAGGAGTCTAAGGAGTCACAATATAATCCAGCCGACCTAACAATAATAATATAAAGCCACAAAAATAATAATAGAGGGATTCTATGGGGCACAGAAATAACAATATGTGGGTAATAGGGGCACAACAATATAAATAAGGGGTATAACTACAATAGTAATGGGGTAATCACTAGTATTATAGGGACCCAACATCCCTCCTCAATCATGGGCTGCTTGCCCCTCTCTGATACCTGTGCTGCTGTCGGAAGCGAGGCCCCTTCCACCTGATGTGGATATAACACTCCCTGAGCTGATGAAGAAGGCGAGACCCCTTCCACCTGATGTGGAGAAAATACTCGCCGAGCTGATGCAAATAAGGCCCTGTGGCCTCTCTGATATGTGACCAATGGAGGAGAGCTGACATGTCTGGTCTCAGGGATATCATGCTGCTGTGATGGTCCTCCCTCCTCATGAACAACCTCAGGAGGTGGTGGTGGCGCTGTGAAAAAATCACGAGAGATAAAATCCTCCCATGGGATACCCTGCTGAGCCAACTGATGTATGACCACAAGCTGGATCAAACCATAATGATAGATGCTCCTGTGTTGCTGTGCTGGGCTCTTTCTCTGCATCAAGGGCACCATCTTCTCAATATTCCGGCACATGAAAAATGGTATGTTCATCATCCGTACCCGTGTGAAATGCATCAACAAGCGAATATGGTACGAATACAAACATGAAAATCTGCCCTCACAGGTGAAATAGCGCATGATGAGCCTCATCAAGGGAGCATACTCATCCCTCAAAAATCTAAAAGGAAATACACCAGTCATGTGCCTCATATATGCAGGTTTAATGTAGGGCTCATACTGAAATCTGTCCAATAGTTTGCGCTTGTTCCACTCTTCTCCAACATTAGGTATCCCTGTTGCTTGAGCAACCATCTCAGGTGTCAATGTAAAATCCACCCCTGCAAGGTTCACATGCCCGTCATGCAAATGCAAAACAAACAAGCGGACCAATTCCCTGTGATGCTGAATTTGAGAGATCCTCTCGCAAAACTCATAACATGACAGGTGGCGAAAACATGTGACTGCAAGTGGACAAGCCTACAAATAGGTCAAAGAGGTGGGCTCCTCTCTCACATGGTGACCACTCTTACCACCCCTGTGAGGCCTCCTTTGTACCTCAACCTCTAGTGTTGACTCACGGTCATCACTTTGCTCATAGTCGATTTCGTTTTCTGACATGGTTTCAAGAGCAAAGTGGCTGAAATGTACCGTTGCTTCTGCTCAAAAATCTGCTATTTTAATTTTTGAAATGTTGTTTCAAGGGGACAAATAACACAAGGGAGATGTTAGGGAGGGGAGACTTTTAAGGGAAATTAGGGAAAATATATGAAATAGGGAATTAAGGGAATGAATCATGACATATACACCATCACACAATTATAATTTGCAAGGGTTTTATGGGAGGTAGGGTTTAGGGTTATATTATTGATTTTTAGGAATAGGGGTAGGGTTTTAGGGATTTTGGTATTTTTGGTAGGGAGATTAGGTAGAAATGATATGGGAGGTGGTAAAGGGATGTGGGGAAAAAGTGGGGGTGAAAAGGATGACCTTGAAAACAGCAAAACAAACCCTAGCTTTACTAGCACTTTGACATTCTTAAGCAAATACACATGGACTCCTCATTTGAAAATAATGGCTTTTAAATACATTCTCATGCTCTTTCAAGCTTTAGCAAACAATACATTTTGATGATTGGAGGCCTACCTGCAACCTTGAAGAAATTTGGGGTCGTTTTGCAGTTTACAGGCAATTTTCTGTGGATGAATCCCCAACATGTAGCGCGCGGGTCTGGACGGGTCGCGCGCGCCCAACGCGTCGCGCCAGTGCTTTTTTCCAACTGCGATGACTCCCTTGACGCGTCGCGCCTGCCCAACACGTCGCGTGCAGGTCTGAACGGGTCGCGGGCGGGCTCTGTCTGCAATTTCGCCCAATTTCTCTTCAAATCGCCTTTCACTCTTGCTTTGAGGCAAATGATGACCAAATAGAGGGAGAGAGGGGCTTTATAAGCTTGATTTAAATTAATTTCCCCTCAAACCCTCTTTCTAATGTTTATAACATGACACTTTTTCAAAATTTAAATGCTGCTGACTTTATGGTTTCCTTTTGTCCTGAAATTGGTTGAACTGATGCTTTTTCTTGAAAATTTTTGCAGGGATAGCTTCTGAGGAATCTTGGCAAAGGGGACCAGGGCTGCATGCTGACTTTCGAAGAATTTTTAATTTTTACAACTTTTTACAAAAATGAGAAAATGACCTTGTCTTTAAAAACAGGGTTTTTAAATCCAAGGTAAAAATTAGCTGTACAAAATGAAATCTTTTGAAGAAATACTTTGATAGTCATCCCTCTGGCCTGCTGGGCATTTATTGACTTTTAAAGACACGACCTCAAAGACAAGACAAGTAACCTTGAAAGAGTTTATTGACTGAAACAGCTTGATCCAGCAGTGCCAAGAGGGGAATAAAGACACCAGCTCCTCCATCAGGGTTATGGCATGCCTAATGGAATGCAATGAGATGACACTAATGAGACACCTACTTATGCAAATGCAAAGAGCTTTGATCGCTGATGGAGGGCTACTAGACCGACTCTAACACCTACCTTGCCCCATCAGATGTCTGCAATTATGATTCACTTTTCCCTGACCTAGTTCATTCTATGACCTAATTCACTCATTATTGTGACTACCCAACCAAATCAAATCAAACAACCCTCTGCACTTTACATCTAGCCTAAAACCCTAATCTATCCAGCCCTCTTAGGTGTGATCCTTTGGAGAGAGCCCTCTTCGGCTTGGTAGGGCTAGCTAACAAGTCAAAAGATTGGTCTATGGTTACCTCAGCTAGACTCTTCCTCAGCCTTGGAGATCCAGAGGAGTGATGACATACTGGCATCATTGCCGGGGATGACAGGTTCATTTTCCCTGGGTGTACGATTAGTTCTCGTTGGAGTTTGGTCCTCTAGATGATAGGACTAATCTTCACAAAGGTTGACTTTGTGATTACAGTGGCAATATTGTAGAAGCTAGCCTCAAGGAGAGAACGAGACAAATTATGCATCCTGGTCCAGTTGGTTCGATTGAAGACAATCAGAGCTTGTTCAAAGAAGTGAAGAATGTTACAAATCACAAGTTCGATCAAACTTCATTCCATTGGTAAGCTCTCAATCATTTCCAATTTTAGATTTCGATATTGAAGACTTGCCTTTGAAAATAATCTCTATTTAGCTCAAAGTCGTAGAAGTCTGACTGTGTTAAGATACTGGCTTCTAAAAGATACACCAAGTCAAACCTTGACCCAATTCCTCCTTCTCCGGTTGATGACCCTGAGAGGTTGTTGAGAAAGCCTAAAGCCCCTTTCCTCGAGACCGAAACCACAAAATTGGAAAGGACCACTTCCTTGCCAGACCAACTACATAGTATCGAGGATATACCTTTCGACATTAAATTTGAGTTATCCTTATTCCATTCAAGGTCAGTCTTGTCTTACTGAAGAAGTTTTTGATCCTATAAAATTTGACTCATACCTTCCTGCCTCAAAGTCATTATTTAACCGACTTTCTACCGCTTCTCAGTCTTTAAAACTTGAGCACGAGGTTTGGTCTAATTTTGACAAACTTCAAAGCCTAGCTGATCAATTACAAATCACTGTTGAAAAGGCTTATATTCAGTATAAACTTGAGCTCTTATCTTCTGCCATACCCTCTACTACACCTCTGAAAGCATCCACTTCACTGCCTACATCTTCATCTCAACCAACACAACCCATTATAGTTCCCATCCACCATTCTCCAGGAGCTATGGCGAGATTTGCACCATTAGTGTTACCTGGTCAGTTGGCAACTTTACCTCAAACCTATGGCCAGAGGCTTCCTCTGTTTGATGGTAGCCCAGGAGTCACAACACAACAACATATTGATAAGATGGTTGACTTCATTGACTTAGAGGAAGTCGATGAGGATGATGCTAAAATTAGATTGATAGTTCAATGTTTTTCAGGAGACATGAAAAAATGGTTTCATGGTTTGGCAGCGGGCTCTATTAATTCTTCAGCCAGGCTCAATGAGTTTTTTTAAGCTAGATGGCACGAAAAGAAGAATCCATTACAGATCTTGGCAGAATACAACACTTTGAAGAGGAATCCTAACGAGTCGGTTTAGGAATTCACCATTAGATATACAATACTATTCCAGATAACATGAAACCTCCACCTAATTTGGCGCTTCAGCACTACCCGGATGCTTTTGATCCAGAGATGGCTTATCAATTGAGGGAAAGAGATCCCAAACCTCTGGAAGACATGTAGAACAATGGGGTAAGTGTGGAGGCGAACTTGATGATTAAGAAACCATAATTGAAACATGAGAAATCGAAAAAGAGAGTGACCATCAAAGAAGAACCATCTTCTTCCACCAATCTTAAGTTAAATGCACTGATCATAACCATGGAGAGAATGGCTGACCGGATGATAAATTCAGATAGATATCAAGAGCCTCAAGTTAGAAATCCAAACTTCAAAAATCAACAACAACCTCAATATAGGATAAAACAAAGAGAGCATAAAGCTTCCGAAGCATCAACATCTCAGCAGCCAATTCAGACACCCTTGTAGCCGAATTATGCTCAAGGAGAATATGATGATGAAACAAACTTGATTGTTGAGGAAAATCACTTCTTTATGGAAGATCACCATCCCATTTTCTTGACTGAAGATGAGAAGTATGTCGAGAAAGCAGAGGATTCTAAAGATGAGGATTACATACTAGCAAGCGACAACGCATTGGAGACCCAAATCAATGATTATCAAAGAGGATATCTGAACGCACTCAGTTCTCCATGGAAGCAATATTATTTGAGGAATAGAGATGTCCCAATCACTCCTATTCAGAAGATGACATCACAGCAGAAAGATACCCAACAGAAATCAAATCCTCAAGGTAGGAAAAGCAAAGGTAAAGAGCTGGCAGCAGCCGATCAAAGCAGAACAAAACATCCATCTACAAGCAGTCCAAACAAAGATCATGACAATCAAAAGAAGGATCAGGTACCAAGAGATCTGCCCGAGAAGAGAGACAATGTCCAAAGAGAGGTATATAAATTTAATTCTTTAATTCTAGAAACTGAAATTTCAAAGTTGAAAGTGTCAATCCCTCTTACTGAACTCGTCAAATATAGCCATTACAAGTCTCATATAGTTAAAATGCTCAAAGTCGATCCTATGTCTGACATGGTTAATATTGAAGATGACCAACCTAAATTGATTTTTGGTCCATCCGTAGATGGTGAGTTAAGAGATAGTGACGTTCCTCCATTTTATCTCAGTTTGAGAATTCACAAATTCATTCTTCACAACTCCATGCTTGACTTTGAAGCCTCTCATAATTTAATGCCAAAAGCCATCATGGAACGGTTGGGTCTTGATATAACTCGTGAGTACCATGACTTGTATTCTTTTGACTCCGATAAGGTTCGTTGTCTTGGCCTAATCAAAGATTTGGTAGTATCCTTGGATCAAATCTCTACTAAGAATGTTTTAATGGATGTGGTGGTAGCTGATATACCACCACAGTTTGGCATGTTATTATCGAGACCCTGGAGAGCTAAATTAAGAGGCACGCTCTAGTTAGACTTCTCCTATGCTACCATCCCGATTTTTGGGCAATTGAGAAAATTTTACCAAGAAAACAAAATGAAGTTCATGATAACTAGCAAGGATAAGCCTAATAATCATCCTGTAAATGTTGTACATACAGATTTAGAGTATTTTATTTTGTATAATGATAGTGAACTGAATGATGTAGATAGTCAGCTAGTAGATATTAAAGATGTATGGGAGATTTTCAATACTATAAGGATAGTTTCAGATCAAGAAAAAGAAGAGCTACCAAGTTCATCCGAGCAATCGTCAAACAAGGCACAAAAAGGTTCAGATCACCCATCTGAAAAGGTAATGGAAACTTCAGAAGAGTCTGAAATGAAAGTTTAGAAAGACCAAAACAGAAAAAAAGATATACAACTCTTGGAAGAGGAAAATGGCCTTTGGACCATGGACTTTGATGGTGCCCTTGGGAAAGATGGAGCAGGTATTGGCATTTGGATTCGAAGCCCACATCATCATCAGCATGGTAATCTCCTCAACATGTTAGATTGTGCTCATACAAGTTAGCTTTTGATTGCACTAACAATGAGGCAGAGTATGAAGCGCTGGTCACAGGTTTGAAAATTTCAGTGTATGGTGATTCAAAACTTGTAATCAAGCAAGTTAAAGGTGAATATCAACCTCACCATCCATGAATGAAACAATATCAAAATGTGGTTTTAGACATTCTTAAGATGTTTCTTGAGTATACTCTTTTAGTTGCACCAAGAAATTAGAATCTTATGGCGGATTCATTAGCTACAGCTGCAAGTAATTTCAAAATCCCCATCTTTTCAAACAAGAAGTTTGAGATTCATGTGAAGCATCGGCCCTCAGTTCTTGACAACTTGCAATATTGGCAAGTATTCTCGGATGAGAAACAGGTGAATAACTTTCTTCAGAGTGAAGGAAAGTTTGAAAATTGTTCTATGGATGAAGTCTATGATGAAGATGATCAAGTCATCGAAGCAACCCAAGTTGAAATATTACAACTGAAGGACAACAATATTCCAAAAGGTCTTGTACCTTTGGAAGACTTGTTTGATCTGGATGATGTAGCAAGGAAGCCTACATTGGTTCCCATAGAGAAAGGTGTCGAAGACGTAAACATCGGAACAACAGACAAACCAAAAATGATCAAGCTATCCAAAACATTGTCTCCTGAGTTAAAAGAGAAATACATTCATGTATTCTCTGAATTTTCTGATGTTTTTGCTTGAGATTATGCAGCTTTGAAGGAGTATGATAAGCAAATAATTCAGCATACCAACCCAATCAAGCCTGATCAAAAACCATTCAGACAAAAGCTAACGATGATTAACCCAAGTTTGCTACCATCAATAGAGAAAGTTGAAAGTGTCAATCCCTCTTACTGAACTAGTCAAAACTATCCATTACAAGTCTCATATAGTTAAAATGCTCAGAGTTGATCCTATGTCTAACATGGTTAATATTGAAGATGACCAGCTGGAATTGATTTTTGGTCCATCCGTAGATGGTCAGTCAACAAATAGTGATGTTCCTCCATTTTATCTTAGTTTGAGAATTCACCAATTCATTCTTCACAACTCCATGCTTGACTTCGGAGCCTCTCATAATTTAATGTCAAAAGCCATCATGGCGGTTGGGTCTAGATATAACTCATGAGTACCATGACTTGTATTCTTTTGACTCCAGTAAGGTTCGTTGTCTTGGCCTAATCAAAGATTTGGTAGTATCCTTGGATCAAATCCCTGCTAAGAATGTTTTAAAGGATGTGGTGGTAGCTGATATACCACCATGGTTTGGCATGTTATTTTCAAGATCCCGGGTAGCTAAATTAAGAGGCACACTGCCGTTAGACTTCTCCTATGCTACCATCCCTGTTTTCAGGCAATTGAGAAAATTGTACCGAGAAAACAGAATGAAGTTCATGATAACTAGCAAGGATAACCCTAATAATCATCTTATAACTGTTGTACATACAGATTTACAGCCTTTTATTTTGTAAAATGATAGTGGATTGAATGATGTAGACAGTCAACTAGTAGAAATTAAAGATGTACTAGAGATTTTCAACACTATAAGGACAGTTTCAGATCAAGAAAAAGAATAGCTGCCAAGTTCTTCCGAACAACCATCAAACAAGGCACAAAAAGGTTCAGATCAGCCATCCGAGAAGGTAATGGAAACTTCAGAAGAGTATGAAATGAAAGTTCAGAAAAATGACCCAAAATAGAAAAAATATATACAGCTCTTGGACGAGGAAAATGGCCTTTGGACCATGGAATTTGATGGTGCCCTTGGGAAAGACGGAGCAGGTATTGGCATTTGGATTTGAAGCCCACATCATCATCAGCATGGTATTCTCTCTCAACATGTTAGATTGTGCTAATACAAGTTAGGTTTTGATTGCACCAACATTGAAGCAAAGTACGAAGTGATTCTCACAGGTTTGAAGATCTTGAAGAGGTTAGGTGCACGTAGAATTTCAGTGTATGGTGATTTAGAACTTGTAATCAAGCAAGTTAAAGGTGAATATCAAGCTCACCATCTGCGAATGAAACAATATAGAAATGCAGTTTTAGACATCCTTAAGATCTTTCCTGAGTATACTCTTTCAGTTGTACCAAGAAATCAAAATCTTATGGCGGATTCATTAGCTACAGCCGCAAGTAATTTCAAAATACCCATATTTTCAAACAAGAAGTTTGAGATTCATGTGAAGCATCGGCCCTCAGCTCCTGACAACTTGCGATATTGGCAAGTATTATGGGATGACAAACATGTGAATAAATTTCTTCAGAGTGAAGGAGAGTTTGAAAATTGTTCTATGGACAAAGTCTATAATGAAGATGATCAAGTCATCGAAGCAACCCAAGTTGATATATTACAGTTGAAGGACAACAATATTCCGAAAGGTCTTGTACCTTTGGAAGACTTGTTTGATTAGGATGATGCAGCAAGGAAGCCTACATTGGTTCCTACAGAGAAAGGTGTCGAAGACGTAAACATCGGAGCAACAGACAAACCAAAAATGATCAAGCTATCCAAAACATTGTCTCCTAAGGTAAAAGAGAAATACATTCATTTATTGTCTGAATTTTCTTATGTTTTCGCTTGGGATTATGCAAATTTGAAGGAGTATGATAAGAAAATAATATAGCATACCGTCCCAATCAAGCCCGATCAAAAACCCTTCATACAAAAGCTAAGGAGGATTAACCCAAGGTTGTTGCCATCCATAGAGAAAGAAGTTAACAGACATTACAAAGCAGGCATCATTGTTCCTATCAGATTTTCTGATTAGATATTGAATCTAGTCTTGACGAGAAAGAAGACCGTGGAGATTAGGCTCTGCATAGACTTCAAAAACTTGAACAAAGTGTCTCTGAAATATAATTACCCACTTCCAAAAATGGACCATATCCTTCAGAGAGTTGTGGGTGCTTCCCGACTGTCACTTTTGGATGGCTACTCCGGTTACAATCAAGTTTTAGTGCATGAAGATGATCAGGACAAGACAACATTCACCACACCTTGGTGCACATTCAAATAAGCAAAGATGCCATTTGGTCTCAAAAAAGCAAGGGCCACTTCTCAGCGTGCCATGGACATAGCCTTTTCATATGAAAAAGATGTTTTCTTGGTTGTATACTTAGATGATGTAACTGTGTTTTCACATTCAGATGATGAACATTTGCATCATTTAAGAGTCATTTTTCAGAAGTGTAGAAAGTTTGGGATCTCTCTCAATCCAAAGAAAAGTTTGTTTGCTATGGAGGAAGGTAAAATTCTCGGCCACATCATTTCAAAAGATGGCATCTGGATTGATCCTTCACGAGTAGAAGCCATTCAACAAATTGATTTCCCTCGCAACAAAAAGGAAATCCAAGCATTCAATGGTAAGATGAATTTCTTACGCAGATTTATTCCTAATTTAGCTGAACATCTTAGAGAAATGACCAATATGTTAAAAAAGGATAATGAGGTGAAATGTTCCAAAGAAGCCTGCAAGTATTTTCATGCGGTGAAGTCTTATCATATTTTCATTTGCTTCCGAGCATAGCATGGCAGCAGTACTAATACAAAAAAGGGATAAGATCGAGCTACCAATAGAATTTTTCAGTCGTAACATCAGGGATGCAGCCCTTAAGTACAACTTCATTGAAAAACAAGCCTTGGCTTTGGTAAAGGCGATCAAAGATTTCAGAGTTTACATTTTACATTCGCATATTCTTGCTTATGTGCCTAATGTAGCGGTAAAAGAAGTCCTCATGCAGAATGACTCGGAAGGTAGAATAGGTAGATGGATAGCAACGCTATTAGAATATGATCTTGATATCAAGCCTACAAAGCTAATAAAAGGTCAAGGCTTAGCCAAACTCATGGAAAAGTCAAACCTTCATGCTCTGGACATCAACCTTGTTGCAACATTATCCGATAATCAAGAAGAAGTGGTTCTCATTCAGGTATCTGAAATCTTTCTATCGTCTCCGCGATATTCTAGTATTATTTATGTACTTCAACGTCTAAATCCTTCTCTAGGCATGTCTAAGGCTAAGAGCAGGTCATTAAAGTTGAAGGCTTCCAAATATTATATCATGGACAATGCACTTTATTGGAAAGATCCTGGAGGTGTGTTGCTGAACTGTTTGACCAAAGATGAGTCCAAAAATGTAATAAATGACTTCCACAAAGGATATTGTGGGGGCTACTTATATTGGAAAACCACGACCAACAAAGTACTGAGAGCGAGTTACTATTGGCCTACACATTTTGCAGATATCTACAAGGTAGTGATGAGTTGTCACGAGTGTCAGGTTTTCCAAGGTAAAAGAAAACTTCTTCCTTTGCCTCTCCAACCAATATCAGTAAATGCACCTTTTCAGCAGTGGGGCCTAAATTTCATAGGTGAGATCAATCCATCATGATCCGCACAACACAAGTGGATATTGATAGCTACGTACTACTTTCAAAGTGGATCGAAGCGATCCCAACCAGGCAAGCAACTGATTTAGTTGTCATTTAGTTTTTAGAAACTAATATCTTGTCCCGTTTTGGTTGTCCTAATAAGATTATCACAAACAACACAACATCATTCAAGTCCAAAAAGATGACTGAGTTTTGTGACAAGTACAACATAAAGTTGGGACATTCTACAACATTCTATTCACAAGGAAATGGTTTGGCGGAGTCCTCCAATAAGTCCTTAATCAACATCGTCAAGAAGTTGTTGGAGGCCAACAACAAGAATTGGCACAAGAAGTTGATCAATGAATTGTGGACAAATCAGGTGAGTAGTAAGAAATCTCTTGGGCTTTCTCCTGTTCAGATTGTGTATGGAGTAGATATTGTTTTTCCTACATCATTAGCAGTCCCGGTCATCAAATTGTTACAAGAAGTGGGAAGTGAAGAGAATGATATTTAGCGTTGGATCAATCAAATGATTCACTTAGAGAAGACACAGGAAGAGGTATTTCAGAAAACCTCCAAGCTTCATGAGATAATAAAGAGGATCTATGACCAGAAAACAAAGGAAGATGATTTCAAAATTGGATGTGGTACTTCGCTGGGATGCTAGAAATGAAGACAAGGGTAAGCATGGAAAATTCGAAAACTTATGCAAAGGCCCTTATCAAATTTCAGATTTCCAAGTACAAAATGCTTTCTTGTTGGATGAGACAAATTGAGAACCCTATTTAGAAGGACCAGTCAATGGTAGGCTCGTGAAGCATTATATTTTGTGAATTGTCTTGGTTCCATTGTACATACATTTTAAATTTTCTGCAAGTGTGAAGTTGAAGTTTATTGGAGTTCGGAGCCCGAAGTGAAGGCCATGGAACTTCACTGATTTTCTGCCATTTCAAGTATTCAGACCTCAGTCATGTGAGTTAGTTTTAAGTCAGTTTTGAGTTAATTTTTGAGTTATTTGAGTTGTCATCATTTACTCATGCATTCCAGTTTGATTTTTTTTACCGTATTGGCCCATATGGTTAGGTTAATTGGTCGATGGTGTTCTTGGCACTTCCAAGGAGCTACCATCCCCAAATAAGGCCAATGTTAGAGTCAACATTTGCATACTACCATCAGTAATCAAATTTCCTCTTTTACATCATATTAGTGTCCCATTTGAACTTTTTATCATTCCACTTAGGTCATCATGCAAGAATTTACTCACTAATGGTAGTCTGAAATGAAAAATCACACTCCCCTCTCGAAAAGTTTTATTTGTTGGCCCACCTTCATGTGTATGGCTGAGCATCCATTGACTATAAAGGCTCATTTCATCATGTTTTATATCAACCAAGTCCACCTGAAGTTCAATCATTCAAGGTTCCATTAGGTCACCTAAGTTTCAATTTCCCAAGGTCCAATAAATCACCATCTCATTGCATAAGGTCAACAAAGTATGATACTGAAACAAATAATATCCCTTTTTTAGTTAAATAAGGGTTTACAAGTATGTAATCATGGTTACTGAACTTCCAAATTTGATTTCAAGTAAGGAATTCATTCTAGTTTGTAAATTTTGTTTCAAAAGAGATGTAATAATTTTTATTTCCTTTATGTAATTTTATGTCTATTATATGTAATAAGTCACCATTTTAGCTGTCTACTCAATTCCATTACCAATAGCATCCAAATAAAAGTCAAAATGAAGATTTCCAAAGCATCATCCACCTGTAGTCAGAAATTCAAAGAGCATTAGTGTGAAAATTTGAAAAGTGACATGAAACATTAGAAAATGGGTTTTCAATGCATAAATCGAAACATATTAGAGTATAAAAGCCCTCAATGTAGAAATTCCCATTGTAGATCAACAGATTATGCAATATATTAAAGAAAAATACAAGATCTACTTCTACAACAAACTTGCAGAAGCTTAATCGAATATGAGCAAGATAAAATAGAACACATATAACTGAGAACGAGAAATCAATCACAAATGAACACAAAATAATACTCTGGGGAAAGCCTCAGCTAAAAACCCCGATCTTTGTATTATCATACAAGTGGAAATATGTTCAGATTACAGAAAGAATCAGCTCACAATCTATCTTGCTCTCTCTGCAATCCAACACAATACAACTCACAGACTGAATAGACACAAGATATGCGTTCCCTCAACCCTCCAAGCCTCCTATTTCCTTGCGCATTTTTCCTTGGGGTCCAATGCTGCCACCTGTGTGTATTGGCCTCATCACACACTCACCAAACCCAAAAGCAACTGCGCAATCTCCAAGGAATGAATTCCTTCTGCATGCAAGAGATATCCTCCATGGAATATTCCTGCAACTGATAGTACACTGTCCAATCATCTGATCTCAACTGGGTCTCTGTCTGAACTGACATGCATGAGTTATTTATGAGAGAATATTCAGTTATCTAAAGTGCAGCAATTACATGCATGCATGCATTAACTCACTAAACTCACAATTAGTTCAAAAAACTATTTGAACTAATCTAACTAGACTTAACTCAGTTATCTGAGCTAACTAATTACAACTCAAATTACAGCTCATCCTTATCTCTTTAACTAAGGGATAAATTCCTCAATCAACGGGATAATTGTTGCATGTCCCCACATATACTTCATGTTCGATTTTCTACAACTAATTAACTCAAGATGAATTAATTAATTATTTTACAAATAGTTGCTAAGATCAAATTCGAATTTTACTTCTCTATTTTAGTTTAGGGACTAACTAAAATAGGAAGGTATCTCGAAATGCTATTTATGGCAGCGCTATTTTTAGCACTTCTATATTTAGCATTTCTTGTTGCTATTTTCAACACTCAAAGATATCAATTCAACATTCATTTTCACTACTACACTCTCAAAGCCTCCTGAGCAAAAAGAGAATTTTCGAATTTCACGTGAAATTGGGCAAAACAGGGCCAGAGGGCGTGTTTAGAAACTGGAGGGTGCGTTCAGAACTCATGCTGCGCATTTGCCATAAAACTCAGTGTATTTTCTAAGGGCACTGTAAGGAGAGGGCGCGTTTGACCATTTTGCTGTGCCTTTGCCTAAGAACATCCAGAAATTGCCCAAAATGCACTACATTGATCCAAGCATCAAAATTTGCCACCAAGGTGCTCCAACAAGCAAGTAGGTTAGAATTAAATTATTCCTTTCCTTCACAATTGATTTATATGGTGTTTCATTTTGTTTTGGAGTCGTACTAAGTTCAAAACCATAGTAACATAATTCCACTCCTAAATCTCATTTCCTAGCATCGCACTACCATTCCAACACTTCAAAACTACCCTTGTCACCTCCCTCATATCACACATCCCCATTTCCATCTCCTCAATTTCCTCACATCATTCCATACTCTCTACACCTATATTCCATTTCATCATCTCCCTAGGGTTTGACTCTAATAACTCATGGCAGAAGAAGAGAACATAATTTAGAGTGAGGAAGAAAGACAAGAGAGGAGGCCATCTAAGAAAGGAAGGAGAATCATTAGAGATGACCCAACCAATACCAGAGAACTCATGGCATCTCCCGTCATTGTGACAAGCTTTAAGCATATGGGTTGTTTTGAGTTTTGTGAGAAAGTGGAAAGGATCCAGCATCATCCTATGTTGACCAGATTATTCATCACCAACCTCCATGACAACCAGGTAACCCTTGCTGGTGTCACCTTCACTATATCTCCTGCTATCATATCAGAAGCCTTTGGGATCCCAAATGTTGGGGAAAAATGGTTTAAACAAGGAGAATTGGATCATTTTTATTATGAGCCATATCTTAAACCAAGGTACAAGAATGAGAGAAAGAGGATTTTTCCTTTCTCTTACCTCCTAGACAGATATGTTCCCATGATGAAAATCATCATGAAGTACTTCACATGTGAGGGTAGGTTTTCTAGGCTCTATTCCTATCATATTCGGCTACTCATGCATTTCACAAGAGTCAAAATGCTCAATATGCCCTACTATCTTTACCGAGACATTGACAAGATGTCATTCATTTCCCAAAGGAAAGATTATGATCATCAAATGCAAAGTATATTTCACCACTCCCTCATCAAGATGATAGTCCTACACCACCTTGATCAACTTAACATTGCATGGGACACTTTCATATCCAATGAGATTTTCACAATCCCACCTATTCAGCATGGCCAACAAGTACCTTCATCATCTCATCCATCATCCATCTTCATCTGATGAGTCAGCCACACCATCACCTTCATCATCACCATCTCATGAGACTATTCATTCACCTGGAAAAGATGAAGGCAGTGAGCAAGAATACATTGAGCATGGTGAAAGAAGCAAGCCTAAAGGGGTTTGTTTAGGTACCTTGTCACATACCTATTAGAGAGGGCATAGGAAAGTGTTTGCCCCACAGATTGTGGGAGGGGCCTTGCCTTCTTCATCGGCAAAGCAGGTACATAAGGGTAAGGAAAAGGTGACAGAGGCAGAGATCCAACAAGAGGAGGAGGACCTCTATGAGACTGAGCATGATTTTTAGTTAGTTGACCTAGATGAGCATGATGACAGTGAGAACACAACCATTGTCATCAAGGAGAAGAATGCACTCATAGGGGAGTTCTAGGTCAACTTGCAAAGGGCCAAATACATTATTTCATACTATGAGGAGGAGAATATGGAGTTTGAGGTCAAACATGAGCTCATGGAGATTCAGCTCATCAAGGAAAAGAGAGAGACTGAAAAGGATAAGGCCTTACTTGATGAGGCATATGGAAAATATGGTGAAAAACTTGATGAATAGGTGCCAAGAAGAAGGCCAAGGACTAGAGGCCTAAAGAGAGCTTTGGAGCTAGAAAAGCAAAGGGAGGCAGAACTAGCCAATCAACTCACCCTAAATGAGCAATTTTCCAAAATGGTAAATGAGAATCAGGAACATTGTCTTGAGAGGGTGAACACCCATCTTGAGAGCCTCTTAGACAAGGCCAAAAGGGATATTGATATTTAGAGAAGGATGACAAAGTACTATGCCATGAGAAACAAAATTGCAAGAGCCAAACTCAAAAGAGCCCATGCAAAAATTGAAGCCTTGACCAAGAAAGAGGAGAAAAGGAGGCTAGATATTCTTGCCGAGACATCACTTCAAGCCTCAAACATATGATCAGCCATCAGCCCACCAATTTTGACAATTTTTGAACAAATTTTCCAAGTTATGATTTTCTGTGTTTTTTAAAGCATTTTTAACACAGTCAAAGGGTCAAACGCGCAACACCTGGTGTGTTGCGCTCTTTTTTGAGGCATCTGATGGAAAAAAGGCCAGCATATTTGGATTCAGAGTGATGAAGACATGCACCCTGTGCATTTGCTAAGCATTTGGAGGCAAACTGGTCTGCCAAAAAGGTCAAAAACCACCTTTCTGCCTTTTTTTTGGCATGGGTGTTGCGCATTTACCAGTCTTGGGAGATTGTGTTTTTGATAGGGAACATGAGATCCAAATTGAAAATTTAAGGCATATCTGCAAATCATACTAGAAGGTCTTTCCAACGAGCTATCTTGGAGCAAATTTGGACACCGAGAAGGCACCCAAAAGCAACCCTGAACTTGGAGGGCACATTTGACACTTAGAGGGCGCATTTGACAGTCTTCTCCAATTTTCACTATTTCTTTCCAATTTAATTTTCACCTATCGGAAAATGATGTTTTACTGTTGTAATTGATAAGGATGATGTAGTTATTATGTTTCTTACTGTTATCCAACGTAAATACATTAGTTAAATGGCCTACATGACTTCTAATGAATCAGTTTGCTTAAGTTAGGGATGAGTCACTTTGACCACCCTATACTTTAGCTACCGGTTCAGTTTTTCTTGCAACTGCTCCTCCTCTCATGGATTCGACCCCTGAGGCTAGGATGAGTTGGTTTGAGGCCTATATTATGTATTTTCTTAGTCATTTTATAGGTTGGACTCTCTTGGATGTTGTAATAGCTTTCAGACTTTGGCATGGAATATATTGGATGAAGTTGTAGCTATTTTGGTGGGATTCTTGTGGCATGGTATTTTGATCTTGTTTCTTCTTCAGTTTCATATGTGTGAATATTTTGTTCCTTTCATGATCCATTTCACTCTAATTATGTTTGATTTTCAAGGTGTGATAAGCAGAATTCATCTTTGTATGCTCTGTTTTGGGAAAATCATCATAGATTGTTTCATTTCTTCAGTTTAAAAAGAATTCATGACCCTCATGCTCTTTTTAGCATCTCACTAGTCTAAACCATCTCATCACTATACTACGAAGTTTAAAGTACCTTGCCTACCTTGCCCCATCAGATGTCTGCAATTCTGATTCACTTTGCCCTGACCTAGTTCATTCTCTGACCTAATTCACTCATCCTTGTGACTACCCAACCAAATCAAATCAAACAACCCTCTGCACTTTAAATCTAGCCTAAAACCCTAATCTATCTAGCCCTCTTGGCTGTGATCCTTTGGAGAGAGCCCTCTCCGGCTTGGTAGGGCTAGCTACCAAGTCAAAAGATTGGTTTGTGGTTACCTCAGCTAGACTCTTCCTCAGCCTTGGAGATCCAGAGGAGTGATAACAGTCCCTACAAAGGACTCTTTAGAGAAACACAAAAAAGGATACATTGGTTGATAATGATTTGTCTCATTGTTCTCTCTTTCTAGCCCTAAAATCTAAGGTCTATATGAATTCTCATGTTGCTCTGGCTTGTGGCGTTAATATGCATCTCAATCTTCAGTTATATTCTGTGTAGAAGTCTAAAATTATGAAATTACTAGATTTTCCTATGTTTGGCACCACATGTGAAGTCATGCGCTACACTAAGTTTTTTATCAACCGCTTGCACGGGGGTTCATTGTGGCTCGACAAGGAGTATCCTCTCCATGTGGAGGACATTCACCGGATTACTAGATTATCTATGAATGGCCCGGATGTTTCAAGTGCATTTCAAAGTGTTTCAAAGCATAGCAAGAAGAAAGGGGATGACATTTTGTATTAGAAATATGTCGCTGAGTGGGAAGGGCACGGAGTCGTCATCGACAAGATAAATGATGACAAGATCAAATTCGCCTACTACATTATTGATACGAAACTTATGTGACATTATATGAAAGGAGAGTGTACTTTAGATGCTATATCTGTTACAAAGGCTTGTGTCTGAGGTGAATCCCTGAATTGGTGTAGTTATTTGTTGAATGAACTGTTTGAAGCCTGCGAGGATGTAGACAAGCAAGCGACATATTTTATCTATGGATACTTGGTCATTGCCATTGCAATGATGGAGTGTACAACAAAGGGAAGATACTTGGCTAAAGTTATGGATGTGAGCCTCTTGCTCTAGCTTATGCTCCTTGGAGAACGTAGACTAATCCTACTAATAGAGATTTAAATGACCAGGTGTTCAAGCAATAACATACTAAAATGTTGGATGTTATGCAAGCACTACGTAGGGTGCCTAAGCCAATTTTAGATAAGTATGCACATCAAATGTGATTTGGTATGAGTCATGGTCTTACATATGTTCACCCTAAAACCACTGACCCAGATACATTCAAAATGCAGCCATTTCCCTACTATCTGTCCAGGGAAGCGCTCCATAATGAATTTCTATCCTGGCCATGTGTTCAATGCATGAAGACACAGGGCACAATTTTTTATTCTCTTGACGCAATGCATCCTCTTGATCCTTCTATTGATGTTTCATCCTCTTTAAAAAAGCGTATCATTGATCCAATGTGTGATTTCCAACTCATGACGAAGAAGTTGCAAGAGTGTTTATCCTTTGTTCACAATACTATATCCGAAGTCAGTTCCATGGTGAGTTCTGTTATTTCCACTTCTCAAATTCCTATTATTGTTCCTCTTATTGGTAAACCATCTAAGCCACGAATAGTTTCATTTGTTTTCATGAGCCTAGTTTCATTTTCTCCACCTGCAATATTTGATATTGTCCTTTCCACCTTTAATGCTTTTTCTTTCACTCAAGCTTATGCTAAATCCAATCCTACTGTTGAACTTTCTCATATTGTTGATCTCACTGATGATGAGCCTAAAGACCTTGTTTAGGCTACTAAAATTGTTGAGGAACACCATATTTCTTCAATTACCCATTCTATGCATTCCTTTGGTTTGTCACCCCATACTAAATCACAATCTGCTACTATTTATAATAACCTTAACCCTGGAAACATTGGCGGGGATATTGTTGAGATGGACGTTGAATCAACTTCCAAGGATACTACATAGATACAAAGACTACAACTGAACCTGACTCGCATGGTGAAGTATTCACGACATCGTCTATGCAATGTTTGTCTGCATCATAGCCAAAGCCCAACACACATATTTCAATAGTTCAAGTTGCTATATTCAACCAAGATCCAAATCACTGTCATGAGGTATTACATTTGTTTTCCCAGTTACAAGATATAGTTCATTTTTTTCCTTCCACTGTTATTGCCAGGATCCAGGATGAATTTCAACAAGAACTTGAGACTTCACCTCAAGGACAATCATAAAAGTCGGTCACAAGTGGTCAACAACTACATGCCAGATTTCCTCTATCCGACCCTTTATTTGTAGATGATCTTCAAACCCGGTCTTCCTCTTAGCTGTTTCAATTTATTAGAGCTTCAATCACTCCGCTTGAAGATCATCTGGTTCTTGCTGACTCAAAATATAATGACCTTATTTCTATTCACGAGCAACAAAAGCAACAACCCATCACTCTAACTGCAAAGTGGGACCAATTGCAGGGAGAAAAGGAGCAACTAGAAAAACAAATTGAATACATTAATTCAAAGTTCCAATAAATATGGTCAACCATTGTTGAGTTTGTGCCTAATGATCCGAAGGATTTTTCTATGAGTTAACTAGCTCAACACTGTGAATTCATTGAAGCTGCTTGTATGGAGTTAATCACTGCTAATAATTGCATGGCATTGTTGTTGAATTACTTAAAGTGCTTACAGATCCTGCAGACCAATACAAATAACAAATTTCTCAAGAGATTACTCAAGGATCTTCTTTTCGGGATACCCTCCAACATCTTACAGATGACTCATAGGAGATCTTTCAGTAAGTCCAAGATTTTGGATCAATTTACTTGCCAGACATAATCAACCCTTATATTAGCTGCAAAAACAAATGCAACAACTTTTCAACCAAGCTCTCGCCACTACTGATCTTAAGCAACAACAAAATATGTTTAGTCAAGTTGAATCATTTGAGAAGCAAATTCATCTATTGGAGGAAGACTCGCATACAGCTAAAACTTTGTTGCGGGACCTTTGGCCACTAGCTCAATCTCACTTTATGGAACTTCGTAAGCTTAATTATGACTTCGATGTTCAGTGGTAGACATTGCTTGCTTCTCGTCCTGAGCAACCTAATGCCAATAGTACAGTTTAATTTGTTAATAATGTTATTGCATTGAATTCCACTTGGAAGTATGCTACATTAGAAAATACATATTCCAAAGCTCAAGTTTTCTAGATAGTACACGAATTGGGTCCTTCATTTGAAGGCGAAGCAATAAAGCAAGGAGGAGAAGTGTCAACAAAAGTTGCATAATCACAAGTAGAGTCAAGCATGCATCCATAAGATTGACTTGAGGGTGAGTCAATGAATTGTGGTTAGGACCTGTTGGGTCCTTCATTTTTTGGCAAATTTTGATCAAGTTTTGGCTGGAAAAAGATCGCGGGAATGATTAGTGCAAGCAAAAAATTAAATGGTCAAATAAACCAGAAGCCGAGAATGGAAAAGGGAAAGTGACAAGTAGAGGTTAAAAGAAGTTATTTTGGGATTCGATGAAGTCGTGGAAGAAGGATTTATACACTGGTTTTGTCAAAGTGGGACAAATCAAGTGAACGAGGTCAAATTGAACCAAATCAAGCGAGTGGGATCAAAGTCGGAAATCTATAAAAGGCTACAAGAAATGAGTGGGAGAGAGAGAGAGATCTAATCTATGCCGAAATGTTGTCGGTTTGAAGATCAAATCTTTGTGTTTGTCTTATGATTGTAATTTGGTTTTACTGAGCCTTGCTCTAATAAATTTCTGAGAGATCTTGTGCACTCTCGCAGATATATAATGTAATGGTTCAATTATATTAATAAAATAAGGTTTTGTAGGGATCAATTATGTGTGTATGAGTGTGAAAATGATTATGATTCATTTGTCCCTTTTTTCTTTTCTTTCTTTTCAATGTGTTCTTTGATATTTACTTTTGGGAATGTTGCATTCTTAAGTATATGAAGATCTATGTATTGTTGTGCAAATGCCGCATATTTATTTAAGTAAAGAGTAGTCTATCTGTCCATTGATCCTTGACATTATCCCTTTGTCCCCTTCATATTTTAAAGTCTCGGCACACCTCAGGTGAGATGGATCTCCCTTGTGGAGGAATGAAAATGCTGATGTTATGCTAAACTACAACATAGGCTTTTGTTGGCAATCAGTGGTTGAATCCTGGGTCTTCTAAGTTAAATTTCGCACCAACATGGGTTTACGCTTGGAAATCTCTGATCTGGACATGAGCTTTATAGTCTAAACACCTTAAATTTGTTTCGACTAATCACCATATAAGACCTGGGTATCAAGTTGGCAATTTCAAGGTGTATATCTTGTCACTTTGTTGTGCATATTACATTGTCGATCCTAAGCTTCAAAGTCTTGTCATGGATATTAAACCCTGATATCAAATTGTCATCTCGAGGCCTATATATTACCCTGAAACAAGATAGGTTTATCAAACCCAATATATTGTTTTAGTTCAATATATCAACATTCCATGTATCACTCAACATTGTTATGTCTTCCCGTAGTACAATTAAGCATCATCCCACTCTTAAATTTGTGGTTAAGTTAATACTAATTTTGCAAGTTAATTCTTTGGCATTTGAGTGAATGATGAGTAGAGCTATGGAGATGACGGGCTTTTTGAGCTTCAAATGATTCGAATATGGATCAACTGAGTTTGTATTTGTTAGGATATTCCGACACATAGGAAATAGTTAAGTACAACTTGGTCTAGTGTAGAGTTAGGTATAGAGTTAGGTAAAGTGTGTTTCTTTACCGTTGTACATTTTGTAACTTACAATCCGACGGTCACGATATGTAGTGATCCGACGGTTCATTCTCTCCTCGGTATTACCGACACTTGATCCGTGGCTTGACACCCGATTGGTCCATGAATTCTATTTAAAGTGCATGGAGGGTCATTTGTAGGGTAATCCGTGCATGAGAGAAGCTTATGTAAATTTTCATTCTTTGATTAATAAATTGCCTGAAGTGGCCGCATTGGCTCAGGCCGTGGACTGTTTCCCTCTTTGAGGGTTTTAACCACGTCAAAAATACTGGTGTATTGATCTGTGATCTGGTTGTGAGCGGTGTCCTTTTGGTGTTCTTTCTAAGGAACTTACCCTGTAAATTCCTACATGGTATCAGAGCTATTTGAGGGCCGCGTCCGTTGGTGATCCAAATCTGAAGCCGGTAGCACTGCATCCGACTGTCGTTTCCTAGATCTGCTGTTTCTGACTGCTTTCGGGCCGAGAGGACTGCTTTGTTGTGTTCGGAGCATCTGTTCCAGTGAGGAACCCCTTTTGTTTCACGCGGAAAGGTTTCCGGTAGCCCTAGCTGCGTCATTTTTAAGATCTGGAGGTATACAGTGTTTATTTACAGTTTACTGTTATTTTCTCTCTGCTTATTTCGGTTTCGGTTTATTTAGCTTTTTTTTAACCGGATCTATACCTTTCATTTCAGCGTATGCTCTTTACCCTGCGACTTTGTGCGATCTGGGCAAATCAGAAACAGAAAGGAAGGATTTTTCTCATGTGTATGCTCTTTTCCCTGCACCTTAGTGTGATCTCGGAAAATCAGAAACATTGAGAAAAATATTTAGTTTTTCGGCTAAAGCTAACTTTGAGCCGCAAGGTTCAATTTTTGAAAATATTTAGTTTTTTGGGTAAAGCTAACTTCGAGCCATAAGGTTCGTTTTCTTTGCATGTCCGTGTTGGGTTTTTTGTTTTTTGTTTTGTAGGGAAAAAGAGTTTTCTCAAAGCAAGCACGCAACCCAAGGCGCCCCCCCCCCCTCTCTCTCTCTCTCAAATTTTTTGTATAGATCAATTGGTTCAAAGCTATTTTAAGAGAGTAGAGGTCTTGGGTTCAAGTCTCCATTTTGTGGGGGCGGACTTTTTCATTTCCGCACATTCCCGCACTTCGTCGACAACTTCAACAACTTTTTTTTAAAAAGCCATAACTTCTTCATCCGGAAGCCTTTTTCAGAGCCGTTTTTTTTAAACCAGCCTAATTTTTCGAGATCTATCCATTGGAACACTTACTTTCAGCATCTTCAGCTTCAGTTTCTGTTGAAATGGAAAGTCAATACCAAGTTACCCTTGACAGCACCAACTACTTCCAATGGTTGTCCTACATGGAGGATTTACTTAGAAGTAAAGGTCTCTACCGAATAGCCACAGGCCAAGAAAAGAAACCGAAAGATGAAGACAAGGCTGCTAAATGGGAAAATAGACAAGATCAAGCACGTGGTTTGATAGGGATGTCTATTTCTCTAGATCTTATATTCCATATTGCAGAACTTGAAACTCCTCATGAAGCAATGGAACAAATCAATAAAGTTTTTGGGATTAAAAATGAAATTAGAGCCCATCAACTTGAAAATGAGTTGCTTACATTGGACCCTAATAATTTTTCTTGCATTGAAGATTTCTTGTCTAAGTTCAAGACCCTTAGATATCTTTTGGAAGGTGTTAAGGTTAAGAAAGAAGATAGTAACCTTATTTATTCCATCCTTACTAAGTTGGGACCAGCCTACTCTGTATTTGTTTCCACCTTCCATTCTACAAGAGAAGCCTTCATTTCTCAAGGAAAAGACTACAAGCCCCCTTCCTTTGACTCTTTTTGTGATTCTTTAATAAGAGAACAAGAAAAACTCTTACACCTTGGTCTTCTTAATCTTGGAAACTCTTCCAAGAAAGCGTTAGCCGCCCAGCAGCAACCAAATTCAAAGAATCCTAAAAATTCATATCCTAAAAAGAATGGTCCTAAACCAAACAAGGGTCCTAAGCAATTTCAGCCCCAAAATGAAAAATCATTTCAACAAAATGATAAGACAAATAAACACAAAGGGAAGAAGACTGATAGACATTGCAATTTTTGTAATCGAGATGGGCACTTAGAATCAAAATGCTTTAAGAAGATGGAAGCCTTGGAAGCAGCAATGAAGAAGCATAACATCCATTTGGGGCAATCTTCAACTTCAACTTCATCTTCAGGAATGGCACTTTCTGCATGTGGTTGTCAAGCATCTCGGTCTGGCTATGCATTAAATGTATCTTCTTCTTCTCATTCTCATGAGTGGCTCATTGATTCTGGAGCTTCTTATCACATGGCCAAAAACAAAGCCATGTTTTCTTCTTTAAATGATTGTAACACCAAAAATATATATGTTGGTGATGATAGATCTCTTAATGTTGTAGGGACTGGAACTGTTCATCTAGACAATGGTCAGTTTAATGATGTATTATGTGTTCCAACCTTATCCTGCAACCTTCTATCTGTATATCAGATAACTCATTCAGGTGAAGGTAAAATCGTTGAATTTTCACCTCATGATGTTGTAATCAAGGACTTAAAAGATCCTAAACAGATTTTGGCTACTGGCATTGCTGATGATTCTACAAGGTTGTATAAGTTTCACAACTTTGGGTCATCAAATCTTCCCTCAGTATTTGTTGCTCATAACGATGAAGTGAGAAAACTTTGGCATGAGCGATTTGGTCACTTAAGCTATCGCTCCCTTCAGCATCTATGTAAAGAAAATATGGTGACAGGTCTTCCTATGGTATCTTGCAGAGATGGTGTTTGTTCCGGATGTGTACTCAGAAAACATCATCGGGACAGTTTTGAAAAACGTGCCTCTTGGCACGCCTCAGCCCCTTTACAGCTTGTGCATAGTGATTTATGTGGTCCACTTCCAGTTGTGTCATTCTCTGGTTGCAAGTATTTCTTAACTTTCATTGATGATTTCTCCAGACGCACTTGGGTATACTTCTTAAAACTCAAGAGTGAAGTATTTAACACTTTTTTGGCCTTCAAGGCCTTTGTTGAAAAACAATCTGGACATCAAATTCTTAAGTTAAGATCTGATAATGGCGGAGAATATGTTAAAAACACATTCATCAACTATTGCACTGAGAATGGAATTCAAATGCAACATACTGTTCCATATACTCCACAACAAAATGGTGTAGCTGAAAGGAAGAATCGCACCTTAAAGGAAATGGCTAATTGTATGCTACAATCTAAAGGACTTGGTCTTAGTTTTTGGGCAGAAGCAATTAACTGTGCAAATTACATAATAAATCGCACTCCTACTAAGGCTTTAAAGAATATCACTCCAGAAGAAGCATGGAGCTCAATCAAACCAGATGTAAGTCACTTTCGTGTTTTTGGAAGTGAAGCATGGGCCCATATTCCAGATGAAAAGCATAAAGCTTTAGAACCTAAGAGTGAAAAATGTACTTTTGTTGGATATTCTGAAGATGTCAAAGGCTATAGACTTATTCCATTTAAGTCCAAAAATGTTATCATTAGAAGAGATGTAAAATTTGATGAAAATATATCGGCCTGCGAGCCTAGTCCGGCGGATGTGCCACCTCTCCCTATCTCTTCTACCTTTGAAAACATTTCTTCTTCAGATGATGAAAGTGAGGATGACAATCCTCCCCCACCATCTCAGGATCCTCCTTCAGCTCCTGAGCTTCCAAAATGGGTTCGTGCTACTCGAGATGCAGCAGGTGATCTTGCCGGTGATCCTACAGATCAGCGACGCACACGTTCTCAGTTCGAGAGAGCCTCTTCTTTACTGGCTCAAGCTCCAGTAAATTATGATCCTGACACCTTTGCAGAAGCTTCAGGCCATCCAGATTGGGAAGCAGCTATGAATGAAGAATATCATTCATTATTGGCAAATGATACATGGGATCTTGTTCCTTTACCAAAGGGACGAAAACTTGTTAGATGCAAATGGGTTTACAGAACCAAGTATGGACCAGATGGGAAAGTTGATAAACATAAAGCTCGTCTTGTTGCTAAGGGCTTTTCACAGGTTGAAGGCATTGACTACACTGAAACCTTCTCCCCTGTTGCCAAAATGAACTCTATCCGCCTTGTTCTTTCCCTTGCTGCCTCTTTCAAATGGGAAGTCCATCAAATGGATGTTAAATCTGCCTTCTTGCATGGGGACTTGCATGAAGAAATCTATATGGAACAACCCATTGGCTTCATACAAACAGACTCCAGCCTTGTTTGTCGAATTAAGAAATCCCTTTATGGTCTCAAGCAAGCTCCTCGGGCTTGGTATGCCAAAATGGATAGCTTTCTTTTAGAATCTGGCTTTTCTAAGTGTCATTCTGACAATACTGTCTACACCAAGAAAGTGGGAAACTCTCTTATCATCCTTGTTCTTTATGTTGATGATATTATCCTTACTGGTAGTGATCCCAACCTTATAAAGCATGTGAAGTCTAGCCTCGAAAGGAAATTTGAAATGACAGACTTAGGACACTTACACTATTTTCTCGGTCTTCAAGTCTTGCAATCCAAGGAGGGTATTTCCCTTTCCCAGTCCAAGTATGCTTGTGATATTCTACGTCATTTTCACATGGAAGACTGTAAGCCAGCCCCTTCTCCCTTTCAGTCTGGAGTCAAACTCTCAGTCACTTGTACTTCTCCTGAAGTTGATGCTACCTTATACCGTCAACTTGTAGGAAAACTTTTGTATCTAACCCATACTCGTCCTGACCTTTCCTTTGCTGTTGGCCTTGTTGCTCAGTTCATGCAAAACCCCCGTGAAAGTCATTGGAAAGCAGCTAAAAGGATACTTCGTTATGTTCGAGGTATAGTTCAGTTTGGGATTCATTACAGTTGCAAAGCATCTCCTCTATTGGTTGGTTTCACTGATTCCGATTGGGCTGGTGACCCTGATGATCGGAAGTCTACTGCCGGTTATGTGTTCACTCTTGGTTCAGGACCTATTACATGGGCTTGCAAGAAACAGGGTGCCATTTCTCTTTCGTCAGCAGAAGCAGAGTATCATGGTGCCATAGAATCTAGTAAGGAAGCCTTGTGGCTTCGTCAGATCCTGTCAGAGTTTGGCTTTGAGCAGCAACATCCGACTACACTTTGGTGTGATAATCAAAGTGCCATTCAGCTATGCAAAGATCCAGTCCAACATCAGTGCAGCAAACACATTGAACTGCACATGCACTTCATCAGAAAGCTCATTCACGACCATGTTCTTGAAGTGCAATATTGTTCAACAGATGATCAAGTTGCAGACATCTTCACAAAGGCTCTCACAGAGGCGAAGTTCACTAAACTTCGATTTATGGTTGGAGTTCAGGAAGTTGTCACTAAGGGGGGATAGGCTCTAGTGCCTCCTTCCTTCTCCTATTGTGTCATATTTGTAAATCCTTCAATCCTATCCCAAGTTGTTCTTAAGGGGGGATGTTAGGATATTCCGACACATAGGAAATAGTTAAGTACAACTTGGTCTAGTGTAGAGTTAGGTATAGAGTTAGGTAAAGTGTGTTTCTTTACCATTGTACATTTTGTAACTTACAATCCGACGGTCACGATATGTAGTGATCCGACGGTTCATTCTCTCCTCGGTATTACCGACACTTGATCCGTGGCTTGACACCCGATTGGTCCATGAATTCTATTTAAAGCGCATGGAGGGTCATTTGTAGGGTAATCCGTGCATGAGAGAAGCTTATGTAAATTTTCATTCTTTAATTAATAAATTGCCTGAAGTGGCCCCGTTGGCTCAGGCCGTGGACTGTTTCCCTCTTTGAGGGTTTTAACCACGTCAAAAATACTGGTGTATTGATCTGTGATCTGGTTGTGAGTTGTGTCCTTTTGGTGTTCTTTCTGAGGAACTTACCCTGTAAATTCCTACAGTATTCAGCCCTATGGAGGCTATCAAATCATTCGATGGATATGGAGACCAAGTGCGGAAGTGATTTCTCTGCACTCCCACATAATAAACTTCCTCCACACTCGAAATCATAGTTTTTAAATCTCCTTCCAACATAAGTGCGACAATGCATTATCTCTATATATAAGATGTGTGGAGGTGTAGAAGTGCAAATAAACACCTATGCAATTCTACACTTCCACATTTTCGCACTCTCGCACCTCCCCATAGAGGTATTAACATATTTTAATCGTAGTTTTAAAATCTAAGTGAAGTGATTCTCCAATTTTTGTGATGACGATCATGGGAGCTACTTGTCGAACTCTCATTCTTGCTGGAGTTTCATCGCATCTAAGTGTCCTATGGCGACAACCTTGGCACATAGAACAACTCCAACCTTCACTTCATGAAAATTTTGAGGCCATTTATACCATAATGTATACTACCTTAATCAATTAATAACCTATATCATTAATCAATCAATTAATCAACTGCAAAATGAATGATACAGAAATCAACATAGCCATGCTAAGTCATAGATTATTGTTAATATTAAATAATTAAGCATCATCTCATTCTTAAATTTGTAGTTCAGTTAATACTAATTTTGCAAGTTAATTCTTTGGCATTTGAATGAATGATGAGCAGATCTATGGAGATGATGAACTTTTCAAGCTTCAAATGATACGAAGATGGATTAACACATAGATTCTTAACTTCGTTTAACTTATTCCAAAAGAACTTTATATTTATTTGTTTATTGGGATTATTTAATGAAAGTTGTTCCTATCTTCTCTTAAGTTATTACTTTGAGGATAGACAAACGACATGAAGCATCTCTATGAGAATGAACTTAGATTCTTTGAGAATTCATTACATTCCATTTATTTTATATTTAACAAATTTCATTGTTGCTTAGAAAAAGAAGTAGTTTTCCCTTTTATATTTAGTTGTTGAATGAAATTCATATGCTCTTGATTCGAGATATTATTATTGTTCTCCACCCTATCGTCATTAAGACTTGTCCAATCTCTGATTCTTAGAATTCTAACAATTGTATTTAATATTAATTTAACATTTTATCGGAGCATTCGATGGATACAGAGACAGAGTGAAGAAGTGTGGAGAATGGTGATTTCTCTCCACTTCTCTGCACTCCCGCACATTAAACTTCCTTGCACTCAAAATCATAGTTTTTTTTTAATCTCCTTCAGGTGTAAGTGTAAGTGCGAGAATGCATTATCTTTGTATATAAGATGTGTGGAGGTGTGAAGAAGCACCTCCACAACTCTACACTTCTGCATTTCTGCACTCTTGCATCTCCCCATCGAGGTCTTAATATATTTTAATCATAGTCTTAAAATATGAATGAAGCGATTCTACGATTTTTGCAACGATAATCATGGTGGCTGTTCACTGAGCTCCAGTTCTTGCTGGAGTTTTATCGCATCTAAGTGCCCTATGACGACAAACTTAGCACATAGAACAACTCCAACCTTCACTCGATGAAAATTTGCCATTTATACCATAGCCTCTACCACCTTAATCAACCAAATAATTAATAACCTATATCATAAATGCCTATATCATTAATCAATTAATTAATCAATGAAACAATGCATAATGCATAAATTGGTGGCCTGGGTGTAGGCCATAAGGACAAGTAGCTGATACCTTATATATTTTCTTCAATTTCAGGTTGAATTCCTCTTTTAGCTTCAACTGGTGTATCAGTCATCTATTGACAACTTCATGAGTTTTCCTCTGATACACTCCAACCTTCACGCTTTAGTTTCAAGAAATGCATTTACCACAATTAACACTATCGACAGTAACTGTCGGCCCTTCCAACACTCCTTTCCTCGATGCGATAACACGTAGTGTTATCGAAGGTCACAATCGGCAACTTCAATGTTCCCAATGCTAGACTTCTCCCACTCTGATATGGCAATGTGATAAAGAACCGCCTCTTGGCAAGCACTGTCGGCGACTTCAATACACCAATGATGGTTCCCTCCGCTCTGGGCTTGCGATGCAATAAAGATCATAGACCCGACAATCCTTTCCACTCTCCTCTATAATGTTTTGGTTCCGACTGTCGTAGTTTCGGACTTCGGCAGCTTCAAAGGCCCTTTCCAGTCCACTTGTGATTATGCGATGCGATTTTGGTTCGGACCCGATATGGGAATGAACCCGAGCTTATAAAATTTTAAGTTCAGAACTCGACTACAGCTAAATATTTTCACGAATTCTCTATGTAAAACAGAGTTTCCCTTGGAAGCTCAACAATGCATGTAGAAACTCCCACTGTAGATCACTTGGTAATGCAATGTACTAAAGCAAAACACTTGATCTACTTCTACAAACAATTTAGCGGAAGCTTAATCGAACATGAGAAACATCAAGCATGAATAGATATAACTGAGAATGAGAAGTAATCAACCATAACACAGAATATATGTCACTGAGGAAAGCACCAGCCTAAAACCCCAACTTTGTATTATCATACAAGTGGAAATCTTGTTCAAGTTACAAAAAGAATTACCTCTCAAGCTGTCCTGATCTCTCTGCACTCAAACAATATTGCTCATAGACTCAATAGACATAGAATATATCTTCCTCAAGCCCTCCAAGCCTCCTATTTCCTTGCACAGTTTTGATTGGGGTCCAATGATATCACATGTGTGAATTGGCCTCATCACACTCACTGTAACCTTAGGTCCAACTGCGCAATCCATAAGGAATAATATTCCTTCTGCATGCAAGGAATATTCACCAAGGAATATCCTAGCAACTGATAGTACATTGTCCCTCCATCTGATCTCAACTGGGTCTCTGACTGAACTGACATGCATGAGTTATCCATGAGTGAATCTTCAGTTATCTGAATTACAGTAGTTACATGCATGCAAGCATTAACTAATTGAACTCTCATTAATTTAACAAACTGTTAAATTAATCTAACTGGACTTGACTAAGTTAAACTAAGTCAACTGATTACAACTCAATATTACAACTCATCCTTATCTCTTTAACTGAAGGTTAAATTCCTCAATTAATGGAGAAATTGTTGCATGTCCTCACATAGACTTCAAGTTTGATTTTCCTTAACTAATTAACTCAAGATGAATTAATTAATTAATTTTCAAACTGCTGTTGATATCAAATTTGAATTTTACTTCCTATGTTTAGTCCAGGGACTTACTAAAATCAATAATCAATGGCTTACCATCTACCATGATGTGGTATAGGTTTGCATCTGCTTCACTCTTGGTTAAGACCAACCCAGTGAAATAGTTGTCTATCTTGGAATACCAAGCACAGGGTGCTTACTTCAGCCCATACAGTGCTCGCTTGAGTCGGCAGACATGCGACTCGTGATCAAAGGTCTCAAATCCTTCGGGCTGCTCAATGTATACCTCTTCCTCAATCTTCCCATTGAGGAACACCGTCTTCACATCCATCTAATGGATCTTCCAACCCATCTGAGCTGATAGAGCTAGCATCGATATGATAGATGAGTACCTTTCTACAGGAGCAAAGGTCTCATCGTAGTTGATCCCTCAACCTGTGAGAAAACTCGAGCAACAAACCTTGCCTTATGTTTCTCAACACTGCCATCAGCTGCTTGCTTTACCTTGTAAAGCCATGGGGAACTAACCATTGACTTGTCCCCAGGTCTAGGGACAAAATCCCACACACTATTCTGTATGATAGAATCATACTCTTCTACCATTGCATCAACCCAGACTGGTTGCTGCACTGCCTCCTGAAAAGAAGAAGGCTTGGTCGCTACACACTCCCCAACCAGGGCCATGCAGCCAGTGTATCTCTTGGGAGATCTCCTTTGTCTTCGATGAGAGGATGGCTGCCCCACATTCTCTCTCGCATCCTGCATCAATCTGTCAGCTTCCCGTGAGCATTTCTGCTCGTCTCTGGAAGACTCTCCAACAGTGGTGGTCTCCACTACTAGATCCTTTACATGTGGCTAATCCACATCATCAGGAGGCTCCTCCTCCTTTGGAACTAAAAATTCCTCATTGTCATGCAATTTGAACTCCCTCTCAAGTGACACTCGCATGGCTCTCTGCTCATCGAACTTCAGATCCTTGCGCACTACGGTCCTCTAACTAACAGGCAGAAACACATGATAATTGTGGGGTGTATCTATGTACCCCACAAGTATCCCCAACTCAGATGTTGGGTCTAGCTTCTTCCGAGCATATTTGGTCACATGACAAAAAAGCTGGTGATCCAAAGATGCAGAAATGACTCACATCTGGTCGCTTCCCCGAAAAAGCCTCCATAGGTGTCTTCATCCCCAAAACACGATGAGGACTTTTCTTCTGAAGATACACTGTTGTATTGCATGCCTCAACCCACAGATGAAGTGGTAGGCTTTGGTCATGCAACATCGCTCAAGTCGCCCCCGCAATAGATCTGTTCTTCCTTTCATCCACCCCATTCTGTTGTGGGTTATGGGGTGTCGTCAGTTCCCGTTTAATTCCTTCTGCAGCACATAAGTCTTTAAACTGTTGGGAAACATACTCTCCACCATTGTTGCTACGTAAGGCTTTTACTTTCTTCCTAGATTCTTTCTCTGTCGAGGCTTTAAACTCACAAAACCTCAAGAAGTTTTGATCCTTCTTTTTCATAAAGTAGATCCAACATCTGAGGGAACTCACTCCAGGATTACTCCAACTCTACTATCCCAATCCTAAAAGGAAGTTTTCGCATATTTACCCAGGGTGCATCCTTTGCATGTATCTGTTTGCTCCAGTTTTCCGTTGGGTAAGCCGGTAGAAATTTGATGCATGATCTTCAAGGCCTCGTGATGCAAGTGGCCCAATCTTCTATGCCACAGCTCTCCAACATCTTGGATTTGCACCACCTCTGCTTTGGAACTCAGTGCAGCACAGTCATCTACCTTCAGCTTGTAGAGATTCTTTACTCGAATCCCAATTCGCTTGGTTTGTCCGGTGCTGATATGCCTCAGGAAAACTTTTCCTTTACTAAAGACTACATCATAGCCTTTATCTTCTAGCATAGCAACATACACAAGATTCTTTTTCAAACTTGGTACATACTTAACAGCAGATAGGGTGAGAGGAGAACCATGCTCCCTCTGAAACACAACTGTACCTTCACCTGAGAAACAATACTTTCCATCATCGCCCATCTCGATCCGCATCTGGAGATCCTTCTCCTCCAATGTACTAAAAGGATTCTTGTCACCCGACATGTGGAAAGAAGCTCCACTGTCCAAGTACCAAACACATCCCACCATGGATGAAACCATGCATGCGATAAGAGAGAAATCTAGCTCAAACTGTGAAGCTAGTGCATCACCATCAGATCCCTTTGAGGAACCCTTCTTGGATTTCTTTTGTGGGCAATTCATAGCATAATGGCCCACTTCATGACAGTGAAAGCATCGCACCTTCGACTTGTCAACCTTCTTCCCACCATGAGAAGATTTGGATTGGGATGCCTTCCCTTTCCCTTTCTTAGCTTTACTCGCTAAAGCTAGATTTTCTTCATCATCTTGTTTTGATGAAGATCCATCCCTGGTGCTCCACCTTATCTCCTCCTGCATTAGGTCCGACCAAAGTCGTTCCCAATCTGGCAGTTTCTCTCTTCCATTAACCGAGTCCTGGTAGCTATGCCAGCTCTTAGGAAGACCGAGGAGTGCTAGACTCACCATGTCGTCATCAGCAGTCACGACCCCTACACTTGCAAGCTCATCCCTGCAGGTGGTGAGCTTGTTCAGGAACGTAGAGATTGTGTCGCCCTTTTCGCACTTGATCTTTCGAAGTTTTTCCTTCAGTGCTAGCTTCCTCTGATCACTGCTATTCTGATAAAGATCTTTCAATGTTTTCCACATCGAAAATGGAGTCTCCTTCCCATGGAGGCTCGAGACAATGTGATCTTGAATTCCCTCCAAGAGGATTTTCCTTGCTCTAGCCACACACTTTTTGCATTCCGCCAGTTGAGTAGCATCAGTGGGCTTCTGGACTTCTTGATCAATGAAGTCCTTTAGGCCGTTATCTTCTAATGCTGCCTCCATGCTATCCTTCCAGGCTATATAGTTTGAACTTCCATCAAGGGCATATTCGAGTCTTAAACCACTGAACGCCATCGGTGAAATAGATGTGATAAGAACTCAATTCAATATTCAGAAACCAAACTTTGTACTTCTCCTTCTTGTATATTGTTCTTCCTTGATCATCTTTGGTTTGATACCATGTAGAAATTCCACTGTAGATCACCTGGTAAGGCAATGTACTAAAGCAAAATACTTGATCTACTTCTACAAACAATTTAACGGAATCTTAATCGAACATGAGCAACATCAAGCATGAACAGACATAACTGAGAATGAGAAGTAATCAACCATAACACAGAAGATAGATCACTAGGGAAAGCACCAGCCTAAAACTCCAACTCTGTATTATCATACAAGTGGAAATCTTGTTCAAGTTACAAAAAGAATTAGCTCTCAAGCTATCTTGATCTCTCTGCACTCAAACAATACTGCTCACAGACTCAATAGACATAGAATATATCTTCCTCAAGCCCTCCAAGCTTCCTATTTCCTTGTGCAATTATGATTGGGGTCCAATTATATCACATGTGTGAATTGGCCTCATCACACTCACTGTAACCTCAGGTCCAACTGCACAATCCATAAGGAATAATATTCCTTCTGCATGCAAGGAATATTCACCTAGGAATATCCTAGCAACTAATAGTACATTGTCCCTCCATCTGATCTCAACTGGGTCTCTGACTGAACTGACATGCATGAGTTATCCATGAGTGAATCTTCAGTTATCTGAATTACAGTAGTTACATGCATGCAAGCATTAACTAACTGAACTCTCATTAATTTAACAAATTGGTAAATTAATCTAACTGGACTTGACTAAGTTAAACTAAGTCAACTGATTACAACTCAATATTACAACTCATCCTTATCTCTTTAACTAAAGGTTAAATTCCTCAATTAATGGAGAAAATGCTGCATGTCCTCACATAGACTTCAAGGTTGATTTTCCTTAACTAATTAACTCAAGATGAATTAATTAATTAATTTTCAAACTGTTGTTGATATCAAATTTGAATTTTACTTCCTATGTTTAGCCCAGGGACTGACTAAAATAAGAAGAGATCCAAAAATGTTATTTTTAGAAAAGCTATTTTTAGCACTTTTACTTTTCACCCATTGTAGCTAAGATCTCCAATCGCTGAACTGCTATTTATAGCCCGGCTATTTATAGCATTGCTATTTTTAGCAATTTCTATTTTTATCATTTCTTGTTGCACGCTTTTCAACAATGCATGTAAGAGGAAATAGATGCGCCGATATATGGAAAACAACCCAACAATCCTAAGCTTCAGTGTTAATTGGGAAACAAAGGTTGAATCACCATTAATGAAATGCAGGAAATAACAGAACCAGAACAAATACGCAGAAAAATAACAGTTTTAACAGAGAACCATCAATCAGATGCACAGAAAGGGTTTTTTCCAGTGATAATGCTTCCGGCTCGACCTCCTCATAGCATCTTGTTATTTCCTTTTTATAAATAATAGATAAGCCCTCTCAGTCCTTATCCTTTACAAAATCATGCCTTTTACATAGAGTGATTTAAAGTAATCATGCATAGAAACTTATTATTGCTTATCCATAAGCGATTATTACATAATGCTTTTATTCTTAATTCTATCCCTATCTTAAACTAGAAAAGGATGGAAACTGCTGGCTAAAGGACCCCACTCCTTTGCCTGTAGATTTTTTTGGATTTTTGGAATAAGTTTGAAGATTTTCCCTCCAAGTCAAATGCTCCTGCATCAGACTCCTGAGGACAAAATTCTTCATGGGCTCCTGTCCATGAGTTCATCTACAGAATTGCCCAGTTTCTGTAGCATGTCTTTAGTAACCCAAGTAGCTTCAGCGGTTGGCATATCCTTCCATTTTACCAAATACTGGAAGTACTCTTGTCCCCTTGTTTTCTTAACCACCTTCTTATCCATAATTCTTTCTGGCTGCAAAGTCTTTGCTGTGGGTAACTATTTTACCCAATCAATCTCTTGGGTCTCTTGATCTTGTGTTGTATCATCTGCAGTTTCACCTTCATACTTGTACAGGTCTGCAACATTAAAAATTGGTGATATTCCAACATCAGGGGGTAACTCAATCTCATAGGCATTTGCAGAAAATTTCCTCAACACTCTGCACGGTCCAATTTTTTTGAACTTCAATTTGTTATACTCCCTCTTTGGAAACCTCTCCTTTCTGAGGTGTGCTAAAACCAGATCTCCAACTTCAAATTTCACCTCTCTTCTTCTCATGTCTACTATGGTCTTGTACTTGATGTTGCTATCCTGCAGCTGTTGTTTCACTTGTTCATGTATTGCTTGCATTTCTAAAGCAAAATTTTCACCCTCTGCACTTCTCATCTCTTCTATTCCCAAGTTCCTTAACTCAGACACTCCTCTTGGATGCATTCCATAAAAAATATGGAATGGACTCAGTCCTGTACTCCTATTAGGTGAGTCATTATATGCATATTCAGCTTGTGCCAATACTTGATCCCATTGCTTTGGATGTTATGCAGGAAGCCTCCTTAAAAGATTGCCCAAACTTTTGTTCACAACTCCAGTCTGTCCATCAGTTTGTGGATGATAGGCAGAACTGAAACTTAATTTAGTTCCCAATTTCTTCCATGGTGTCCTCTAGAAATGTCCAACAAATTTGGAATCCTTGTCTGAGACAATACTCTTAGGCAATCCATGCAATCTTACAACCTCCTTAGAAAACAAATTAGCAATGCGAGAAGCATCACTAGTCTGGTAACATGGAATAAAGTGTGCCATTTTTGAAAATCTGTCCACTACAACAAAAATTGATTCATTACTTCTTTGAGTCTTTAGTAAGCCCAAAACAAAATCCATACTTACCATATCCCAAGGCCTATCTGGAATTGGTAATGGAACATTCAAACCTGTGTTTTGGCTCCTTCCCTTTCCATATTGACAGATTTTACAAGTTCTCACATACTTTTCCACACGAGATCTCATTTTTGGCTAGAAATAAAATATGTTCAACAGTTCAAAAGTCTTCTCTATGCCAAAATGTCCTGCAAGTCCTCCACTACGTTTTTCTTTGATTAAATTCTCCCTCATTGAATAGTTTGGTATGCACAGCTAATTTTTCTTAAACAATAGTCCATCTTGTAACAAGTAATCCAACCAACTACTCCTATCCATCAAAACATGATTTTTACAAGCTTCAAATGCCTCTTTAAAATCTGGATCTGTTTCATACAATTCTTTAAGAAATCAAAACCCAACACTTGGATTTGACTCTCTTGAAATAATACATTCCTCCTACTTAAGGCATCTGCAACTTTGTTTAATTGGCCATTTATATGCTTCAAAACAAAATGGAAACCTTAAAGATACTCTACCCATTTGGCATGTTTCTGGCTAAGCTTTGGCTGCTGCATAATATACTGTAGTGCATGATTATCTAAGCAAAGGATAAATTCTTTTGACATTAGATAATGCCTCCATTTCTTTAATGACTATACAACTGCGTAGAACTCCTTATCATAAGAAGAATACTTCTTTTTGGAATCATTTAGCTTTTCACTAAAGTAGGCTATAGGTCTATCTTCCTGGCTTAAAACACCTCCAATTGCTTCTCCACTAGCATCACACTTCACTTGGAAAGGCTTACTAAAATCAGGTAAAACCAAAATAGGTTTTTCAGTGATTTTCTTCTTTAACAGCTGAAATTTTTTTTCTGCTTCAGCAGTCCATTTAAATGGTTGTTTATCCTTCTTTATGGTCTCAATAATAGGTGCATTGATCTTACTAAAATTCTTGATGAATTTTCTATAAAAGCTAGCAAGACCATGAAAACTTCTTACCTCAAAAACACTCTTGGGTGAAGGCCACTCCATGATTGCCTTGATCTTCTTCGGATCCATCTTCAGCCCTTCAGCAGAAATAACAAAGCCCAAGTACACTAGTTCTTCTTTCATGAATAAACACTTCTTCAAATTCAACAATAATTTCTCCTGCTGCAGCCTTTGTAAGACAATTCAGATGCCTCATGTGCTCTTCCTTAGACCTGCTGTAAACTAATATATCGTCTAGGCATACTATTACAAATTTACCAATAAAATCTTTAAAAACTTCATTCATGAGTCTCATAAATGTACTTGGTGCATTTGACAACCCAAAAGGAATTACTCTCCACTCATACTATCCTCATTTGTCTTAAAAGTGGTTTTCCACTCATCCCCTTCTCTTATTCTTATCTGATGATACCCACTTTTAAGATCTAGTTTTGAAAAATACTTTGCTCCACTCAAGCAATCCATTAAATCTTCAATTCTAGGTAAAGGAAATCTATACCTGATTGTGATTTTATTGATGGCTCTTGAATATGTACACATTCTCCAGCCTCCATCTTTCTTTGGACTCAACACTATTGGTACTGCAAAAGGACTCAAGCTTTCTCTGATCAGCCCTTTGTCAAGCAATTCTTGCACCTGCTTCTTAACCTCTTCATTTTCTATAGGAGTCATTCTGTAAGCTGCTTTGTTAGGTAGACTTTCTCTAGGAATCAAATCTATATGATGGCTAATTCTTCTAATGGGTGGTAACTCATTTGGAAAATCATCAACAATAATATCACAATATTTCTCCAACATTTCTTGAATTTCAATTGGTAAATCAGAAATTTTAGTAGAAGTCATTATTACCTTGGGCTTGCAAATTACAACAAAATTTACCTCATTCTCTTCAACCTCCTTCAAGTATTCCTTTCCTCCTAATAATAGAGTTTTTGGATCAGTCTTCTTTCCTGGTACATCTTCTTCTTGTAGAGGCAGCAACGTATGCTTGACACCATTCTTTCCAAACTTGTAGGTGTTTCTTTTTCCATCATGCATGGCTCCTCTGTCATATTGCCAAGGTCTTCCAAGCAATATGTGACACACATCCATTGGCATCACATCACATACAATTTTATCTTTGTACTTGCTCACTTGAAATTCCACTTCACACTGCTCATTCACTAACAGTTGATGTCCCTTTTGTAACCACGACACCTTGTAAGGTGTTGGATGTTTCATTGTCTTCAGCTTCAATTTCTCCACCACTTTTGTAGAGACCAAATTACCAGTGTTGCCACTATCAATGATCTTCTTACAACATTTCCCTTGAACTTTACACATTGTTTTGAATAAAGTCTTTCTTTGTGATGGTTCAACTATCTCTTTTGCTGGCTTGAGAAAAACTTTATTAACCACCAAAGATTCTCCTCTCTCTGGTATATTTTTTTCTTTCTGCCACTACTGCTACAGGTGCTTCTCCCTCAACTGGAGCAACAATTGCATTCCTTTGGCTTGTTCCTGCATTCTCTGGGCACTCAAAATCTCTGTGTCCCAGTTTGTTACATCTGTAACATCTTATTTTCTCTTCCTCTTCCTCTACCTCCTCTTCCTCTAGAAAAAGTCCCTCTACCTCTTGCATCACCTCCTATGAGTGCATGTGGGGTTGAGTTGCTGCTAGCTCCACCTTTAGGTGCTGTAGATCTTCCTCTGCCACCTTGACTTCCCCTTCCTCAGAAAGTACCTCTCCCTCTATCAGACTGCTTCCTCATGAGTTTTTTGTCAGCTTCCAGTGCTATCTGATAAGCTTCCTCTACTGTTTTAGGAGACAATATACTTATCTCATCTTGAATGTCCATCCTAAGGCCATTCATATATTTAGCCACCTTCTCATCCGTATCTTGGGCTTCTCCAGCTCTTATGCTTACCTTGTAGAATTCCTCTGTGTATTCTTTCACTATCAAAGACCTCTGTTTGAGATTCTACATCTATCTGAACAAAGTTTGCTGATAATTACTTGGTAGAAACTTACCTCTTAGCTTTGCTACCATCCTGCTCCAATTCTTGATAGGTTGCTTGCCAAGTCTCTTTCTTTCTGCCTGCACACCATCCCACCAAAGCATTGCATGGCCTTTTAACTTGGTGACAACAAACTTTACTTTCTTCTCATCTTCTGTTTCTTCATAGTCAAAGAATTTCTCCATGCCATTAATCCAGTCTATCAATTCTTTTGGATTCAGTCCTCCTTCATATATTGGAACCTCGGTCTTTGGCCTGGTTGTGGATCTCAACACTGACTGGAAGAATCTCATCTCAAGGGTAACTGCTACAGCTTCTTCCTCTGCAGCTTCAACCTCAAGTTAACTAACATCTCCATCATCTATATTTATGCCTGTTGTTAATGCATCCAATCTTGCATCTGTTGCACAACTTCAATTACTTCAGTGTTTGTAACAAGCCGTCCTCTTCCAAATCTAAAAGCCATAGTAACTTTCCTTCTTCTGCTTCTGAGATTCAATTCAATGTCATTTGGTTGCTCTGATACCACTAATGGTAACCTCGGTGCATGCGATAAGGACAAGACGTTGATACTTGATATATTTTCTTCAATTTCAGGCTGAATTCCTCTTTCAGCTTCAACTGGTGTATCAGTCATCTATTGACAGCTTCATGAGTTCTCCTCTGATACACTCCAACCTTCATATCAGCGCTTTAATTTCAAGAAATGCATTTACCGCAATTAACACTATCGGCGGTAACCATCGGCCCTTCCAACACTCCTTTCCCCGATGCGATAACACGTAGTGTTATCGAAGGTCGCAATTGGTAACTTCAATGCTCGCAATGCTAGACTTCTCCCGCTCCGATTTGGCGATGCGATAAAGAACCGCCTCTCGGCAAGCACTGTCGGTAACTTCAATACACCAATGTTGGTTCCCTCCACTCCGGGCTTGCGATGCGATAAAGATCGTGGACCCGACAATCCTTTCCATTGTTCTCTATAATGTTTTGGTTCCAGCTGTCGGAGTTTCGGACTTTGGCAGCTTCAAAGGCCCTTTCCAATCCACTTGTGATTATGCGATGCGATTTTGGTTCGGATCTGATACAAGAATGAACCTGAGCTTATAAAATTTTAAGTCATGAACTCACCTGCGACTAAATATTTTCACGAATTCTCTATGTAAAATAGAGTTTCCCTTGGAAGCTCAATAATGCATGTAAGAGGAAATAGATGCGCCAATATATGGAAAATAACCCAACAAGCCTAAGCTTAAGTGTTAATTGGGAAACAAAGGTTGAATCACCATTAATGAAATGCAGGAAATAACAGAACCGAAACTCATACGCAGAAAAATAACAGTTTTAACAGAGAACCATCATTGATGGACAGAAGAGTTTTTGCCAATGATAATGCTTCCAACTCAACCTCCTCAGAGCGTCTCGTTATTTCCTTTTTATAAATAATAGATAAGCCCTCTCGGTCCTTATCCTTTACAAAAGCATGCCTTTTACATATAGTGATTTAAAGTAATCATGCATAGAAACTTATTATCACTTATCCATAAGCGATTATTACAGAATGCTTTTATTCTTAATTCTATCCCTATCTTAAACTAGAAAAGCATGGAAACTGCTGGCTAAAGGACCCCACTCCTTTGCCTGTAGATTTTTTTGGATTTTTGGAATAAGTTTGAAGATTTTCCCTCCAAGTCAAATGCTCCTACATCAGAAATCAACATAGTCATGCCTAGTCACAATTTATTATTAATATTGACTTCATAACTCTCACTGAATTTCAAAGGTATCCAATTCCTTTATTTTAATAATATTGACTTCATAGTTGTCACCAAATTTCAAAGGTGTTTTATCCTATAAAAGAATTGAGACCATTTATGCCATAGTCATCAAATTCATGATTATTGCTTGCGATATGTGATGTAAGGCTCTTCCGGTGATTCAAAATTGTATCATATTTGAACAACAATCCTCTAAAGATTGTACTATTGAACTTTATGTATAGATATGACATGTAACAAGATTTTGAGGCCTTTTTAAAGAGATTATGCCCTTTCTGGCCATAATATTCAAAGTCATCATGTTGGGACCGTTTGCGATGTACTTAACTCATTGGTTCTATGTGTGGGGTGTGTTGTAAAGCTTTTTCCATTAATTTATATATATTTTAAATAAGCCAAATATTATTAATTTATATGGTCCAAGGTAAATATCAAATATTTTTCCATTATTTTATATGGTCGAAACTAGGTAATAACAATGATTTATATAGTGCAAACAATGGAAATATCAACAACTTTGCATGTACATGTATAAGGACAACAAATTTATACATTTAAATGGAAAATTGATGTAAAATTCAAAATTAATTTTGTTTGTGACCATAAAGTGAGTATGAAGATAACATGGACATGTTTATTGTTTTGAATTTCTCTTTGGACCCTCCTCCACTCCCTACAAAACATTCTCCACTTCTTGCAAAACCCTTGACCCCCCCTCGCTCAAAACTAGAAAACCTTGACCCTCCCTCATAGACCCTCCTCTCCTTGCAGTTACCTTTCTCCAATCCTCATTGAAACCCACAACCCTCTTCTGCTCCTTGCAAAACCCTTGACCCTCCCTCCCTGTACCCTCCTTCCCTCCTAGTGGACCTATCATTTTGAAATGGCGCCATGGGGAGGTGATATCCATTAGGGCATCTTCAAAGGACGTTATGGTCAAAATTTTGGTCATGGTGGAGTTGTTAGAGGCTGCAGGGTCCAATGTGGCAGTCGACGAACTACTCGAAGACACATAAGAAAATGTGTCAAATCTTGACCACTTCGTTAAGTGTTAAAAGTGACGGTAATGATGAATGCAGATGTTGTTCTTCGTTGTGGAGATGCAATGCATATTATTTATCTAGAGGGAGATACTCACAAGGGGGGCGTTGGAAAAAGCATTCACAGTCCGGGTTGGGTTTCGTTGAGGATTTGGATGTTGTGCTGCCATTAGCCTTGTGACCCTCATTTCTCCCTGCTCATAAGCTTTCCCGGGTGGTTCACTTGGCATCGAGGTTGCGGTGGCTGGGGTTTCATGACAAGTTTGGTTCCTAATAGATTTTGCTCTAGTTTTATATTAGACAGCTGTGTTGGTTGCCTTTTTCCTTTATGCTTATAGGTCAGGATTTACCTGGTTTTGTTATGGTTCGATGCCTAGTCTTTGAAATTTAACAGATGCACCCTTTTCTAAGGGTTTTATTATGTAGGCTTGCGTGCTTGGTTTTCTAAATAGATGTGTTGATGCCTATTTGTTTGGGCTTTTGACAATTTCACTTTTTTATAGGGGTCCTTTTCGCAGGCCTAATCTTTTAAATTAATGGGTGGCTCCCTGTTGTTTGGGATGTTGTTATGGATATATCGCAATATTTGGATTCTCATTTGGGTTCATTTGTACTTTGGCGTATATTTTGGCACATATGTGACATGCATGTTTATGTAACATCTTTTTATCTTAATAGAAATTTGTTGTTTTTTTCTTTTTCTTTTTTTAAAAGAAGATAACATGGACATGTTTCAAAAATCTCGGATGATGATTAGTAAAGGTATCTCACTTACATAAATTCTTAGGAAGTCAGCACATTGCTACATGTTTCACAAGGCTTTGGCCTTGTTGTGAGGGCTATCTCGGGAAGTGGTGTCTCGATCTGACTTTTTAATCATAATATCCATTGGACACTTGTAAACATTCTACTAATGACAAGTTTGCAAAAGAAGGTGAGGAGTTTTGACACACAAATGTGTGCATTGGTAGGGGATTAGTATCGTATATCATATATTATGGTAATAGTACGGCAATTTAGGTATGTTGTGACACTGGTAGGCTTGAAACCGATGTAGAAACTTAATTGTTTGCAAAGTTCCACAAGCTTATGGTTTCCACGAAGATGTCAACCTCTTCCTCCTGTGAAGTCGGAATGAGCTCCAACGACAATTCTTCATCATTGGATGGGATTTTCTCCAAATTCAAGTACTAAACACCATCTGGTTATGCAAACAAAGATTTCCAAAATGTCAAATCCTCTGATTCATGTTAGGCAGTTTAGTTAATACTAAATTCACAGGTTAATTTTTTCGCATTTAAATGAATGATGAGTAGAGTTATGGAGATGATGGGTTTTTCGGGCTTCCAATGATAGAAAGATCGATCAAAAAAGTTTGTATTTGGCCACATGGAGGCTAACAAATTGTTCGATGGCTACATAAACCGAGTGTGGAAGTGTAGAAAATTGTGATTTCTCTGCACTTCCCCGCACTCCCGCACAATAAACTTCCCCCGCACTCAAAATCATAGTTTTTTAATCTCCTTCTAACACACAAAAAAATACATATATATCTCTTTCTAGCATACAAATATCTCAAAAGTTTGAACTCGTATGAATAGACATACATAAATATTGGACTATCATATTAATAGGGAAACACATTTAATTATGTGTAGATAAATAAATATGCTATGGTGATACACATATTAATATAGCAACCCATTAATATAGTATTATAGTATTCTTTATTCATTGTCGATATTTGGATTGCACATCTCTCACACTGAAGTGAAGATTGTTGAGATTCTTGCTATAGCGATAAATTGATCTAAACTCACTAGACAAAGAGCTCCAATATGGTGCAGAGCTTTCATTGTGTGAAGGAAGCTTCACCTTTGTTCAAATAGCAACAAGAAATGTTAAAAATAGCATCAAGAAAAAAATCCTAACTTAATTTGTCCTTGAATTAAATTGGGAATTAAATTGTAATTCCACATCTCATGACGACTTGTAATAGTTAACTAAGTTAATTTGACTTTTTTAGCTCAGTTAATTCGAGTTTAGGGGCTAATTTGAGTCATGTAGAGTGTCTCCTACAAATAGGAACACTAGTTGAGTTTATTTTGAGTTGTAATTATTTAATTCAGATTAACTTAGTCAAAGTCAATTAAATTAGTTCCCACTGATGGAGGAATTAGTGGGAGATCCAGTAGTGGGGTGTAACCTATAGTGATCAACCAATAAATTGAAGATTCACTCATAGTTAACTCATGCATGTCAGATTAGAGAAATACCTAGCTGAGTTTGGAGTTCAGGGACAATGTACGATTAGTTGTATAATCATATGAATTGTACAGTTGGTGCATGAAATCATAGAAAGGCCTATGAGGATTGCGCAATTTATATTTGTGGAATTTACCAATTAAATATGGGCTAATTCCCAAGGAAACTGCTCAAGGAAATAGGAGCTTGGAAAACATTAGATTTGGCTAAGTATTGGTTGGAGCTTGTTTGTGAAGTAGTGAAACAGACTGAGATAGTGCAGAGATTGCTTAGGCTTAAGCAAAGAATTGTAATCTTCTCATATTTTCTGATTGACACAATATACATATAGCAGGGGTTTTTAGCTTTGGCTTTCCCCATAAAATTATTGTGTTATGTGTGATTGAATTATTTCTATTTTATGTTTCGTGATTTCATTGAACTTTTATTGTTTCTGCTAATGAGTAGAGTAGACTCATGTAAATTGTTTTAGCATATTACAGTCTGCAGTTTCAATCTACAAGGAATTTCTACAATCTTCACTCTACATTTAGTATAAGGCTCTTCACACTATGAAATGTACCAAGCGCTAAATAGACGCCAATCTTCTAGAGCAAAACAAATGAATTTCAGTAAAGCTAATAAATAAAATTTTGCGCTACGATAACATTAATAAGAAAATTACCCCACTGTGGTAAAATTACTCAAAAATCATTGTCTTGTCTATTACTTTTATTCAATGAGTTTATTAGTCATTACTAAAATATTGTAAAATACTAAAGTCCTGTGTTGATACTCGACACTAGGGCAGGTCCTTTAAGTAAGTGACGGGGGGTGCATTTCATCGGAGAGTGCTATAACACTGACATTGAAATGGACACTATGAAGTTACGTCGAGGTGGAGGAAGTAATCTGAAGGCGACTTTCGTTGTGCGGAGGCATGAATAACGACATATGACATAGATGATTGCGAAAACAGAGCATTCTCAAATAATGACAAAACACAGACCCCACACAGCCTTAATCAATTAATATTGTTTGGTGATCCCTATGTGGTCTATTCATGGGTTGGGAAGGATTGTTGGAATTGATATGGAATCATGGAGAAAAAAATATATTTATAAACAATTGTTTATGCCAAATTTCTTTTTCCCTTGTTTTTTTTTTTGCTCCAGATCTCCTGTTATCTAAGGTGTATTACTATCTCCTCTTTCATGCTTCTACTAGATTCTCATATTAGTGATTGCATATATTAACTTGAGATTGTGGGGAATTTTTTTGGTGGTTCTCCATCAAAACACGAAGTTAGGTATTCGTTTACATATGTAAATATGGATGATGTGTTTATGGTCATTTTAATGTATTTTTTAGGTATTTTGTGATTAAATAGTAGGTAAATAGATTATTACGCTGAGAGGCACCTTTTGACCTAGTATGGTAGAGATGTTTTAATTGATATTTTGTTTAACATTTTGACTTGGTCAAAATAAAATAAAAAAACAAACAAAAATACAAATATTAACTATAATTATAATTAACAATTAAACCAACCTAGATCCATCTTAATGCTAGATCTATCAAATGACGAGAGGGATCAAATCTCTTTGGGTGAAAACCTCTTGTAGAGTGAAAAGAGATTTGATCCCTATCGATGCTCGATAGATCCGAAGTTAAGATGGATCTAGCTAGTATTATAGATCGTAAAGAAAATGATGTAATCTAATTATTGAAAGTCCATCTTTCTTATTATCTCACTAGCTCGCATGACACGTAGCTATGACTTGTCCTCCTCTTCATAAACCAAGTCATGACCAGGGCGATTTGAACTTTGGATCTCTCAGTGTTCTCAAGACTCACATTACTTCAATCACCAATTGAGCTACCCCCTTGGGACGTTTTTAAAATGGTAATTCAATAATATAATTTTGAGCAAGATAGTCATTTTTTGTTATTTAAAATGCATTTATGAATGCATAAATGGATTCAACACCCTAAAAATCCCAAGGGCACTTAAATTATACAAATTACACAACATAAATTTATATTTCTAAAAAATTCTTAGTGGAATTGAAGCAAAATTAGTTGAAAAATATATCGAATAAGGAGAAAAACCTATAATAATTATACTATGCTAAAAATCTGGTGTAGATTTTGATACACTTATATACATAATTGGATAGTGCCATGATCATACTTTCAATATGTAATAAACCTCGGGTTAAAAATCCATGTAATAAAGTTAATAATGGCAAAATAAGACTGTTATAGGCCATTTTGTCGCATCTGGTCAATAGGCCTACAAAAGGGATTAATCAACATCCTTTTACCCCTTTTCGTCATCCTTGCATAAAGCCCTAAGCATGACTCTCCCAAATCCCTAAGTTGCTTCCCTTAACTCTTTCATTTCAGTGATTTTAAGAACCAGTGCACACTGCATAACTGAGTAACTGCGTTGTAGTGCACTCTCTCCTTCTCTCAGGGTGCTATGTAGTGCATCCTGCATAACTATGGGGGTGCGTTGATTCTATAAATTTGGGAAAAATTAAAATAAAAAATATGAAGCTTCCAAAGGTTGTTTCAACCATTTACCTTAGATAAACATTCGAATTCTATTTGATTCCACCTTGGAGAAATCACCATCTTATCCCTTGAGCTCATCCTCCCATCACTTTTGGATCTCAAGCCTAGATTGGTAAATGGATAAGAATTCATGAACTACCTCTCCTTCCTATATATTTACCGCATTCCACAAGTACCTGGTTAGTTTTTTGTTGGCTTTTGGAGAGTGATTCTACCCTTATGTTGGTGTTTTGAGAGTGATTCTTTCATGCATTTAGGGTGAGTGGGGGTACACTCTGTGACAAAGGAAGGACAAGTGAACAACTTGGAGGAGCTCTTCTACAAGATTGACACCTATTTATGGTTGTAACTCACTCCATTTATATAAATTCAGAGAGTTATTTGTTTTCATATATGTGATGTTGTTATTTCATATATTTCAATACCATGTTGATTTGTTGAATAAATTAGATAAATGATGCTACACATGTCTCGTAGTTTCTTGGTTTGTGTTCTCTAGTTGTGCAGGTTCTAATTTTGGCAGTTGGAGCTAGGATTGGAGAATTCAAGCCAAGGAAGGAGCAAAATATACGACAAATTCCAAGTAGGTTTCTTCCCCTCATCTACTTACTTTAAGGAAAACATTGGGTCCTTTGTCATTTTGTTGTTCTAGGTTAGCCACCAAACCTAGGGGAGATAGTTTTGTGAGCAACCGTAAATCCCACATAGTAGGATGAAGGTCATGGGACACGTATTCCAAGATGAATGTTGGGCAAAACATCATAGTGTGGGTGTTCATTTGGTTTATTATGGCTAAGGGAATTGGCAAAGGAAATGACAAAGGCTTTGGAAAGGCAAAGAGGCATTAATTAACATTTTATTTATGAAAATAATGGAAAATAGGAGAAAATGAAGGTGAAAGGTCACAAGTTGAATGTGAGGAGGAAAATGAAGGAAAAATAATGCAAATTGAAGAAAATAGATGCCTCATTAATAAAAAGGCTTTTGAGGATTGGTTTACGACCTTTTGTCAGTTCAGTTCTGGAGCTTTCTCTCTATTATCTCTACTCTCTCATACTCACATACACTTAGAGTATTCTTGGATCACTCTAGCATTGGAGGAAAGAAAGAAAAGGGAAGCAAAGATCAAGGAAGGAAGAGAGGTATAAAGTGGCTATTGCAGGATTTCCTGCAGGTATCGAGTTACTTGTATGATTTCCTTGCTAGTTTTGGCATGCATGGTACTTGCATATGTGTATTTGGTTCTCTTACTGTCACTGGAATGGGTTTTTCCAAGTGTGACAGTGGTTTTCAGCCTTGCTTTTCCATTTGCGGATAACCATGGTGTGATGGGGTTATTTTACTTTGTTGAGCTGGATTGACGGATGGTTTCGAAACTGAGTGGGGTGATGTCAAGGAAAATCACAAGGCCTAGGAATCCCTTGACTGGTAATAGCGAGATATAATGTAAATCCTGGTTTTGAATACCCTCGTTGGGCCTAGGTATCACTTGACCGGTAATGGCGGGATACACGATAAATTTTAGAGGGTGGAGACAAAAAAATTCCTCACAGTTTAGGTGGAGATATCTAGCCACATCCATGCTTGTTTAGGGCGTGATGATCCCTTGACCGGTATATGGAGAGATTGCAGTAAAGCCTGTAGTGTATGTTTATTGTTTGGGCCTAGGAATCCCTTGGTGTGATACATGGTAAAGTATGAGGAAGCCTTGATTGGTTCTGTTGTGAGTTCAACATTCATGCTTGGAATATGGCATGGGCGTGATAAGAGTTTTTTTCCTCTTTGTGTTCCATGTGTAAATATACTTGTTAATATGTGGTTTTAATGGTTGTTCTATCATTGTTATTTTGTTGGTTATAAGCATGGTTTATGACAGAGTTTGTATATGGCTCTCATCATGTCTTGATTAGCAAATGAATTATTAATGAATGTATGATCTAATAGACGGCAATGCAGCTATTATAAGAGGGCATCATACCTTCGTGACAAATCTCAGATAAGTATGAGGTCCCTATGTTAAAATGTTAAAATATGTTTATATGATCTCTACATTATATGTTTATGATATGTTTGATGGAATGCTTATCATGGATGGTAGCAGTCAGGTCAAGTCCTTATTTAAGTGTTTGCATTAGTAGCCTTGTTTCAATATTATTTATCAGAGTCCTGAGTCCTAGCCCTGAAAAAAGTGGCTCAGAATCCGGGGTCGCTGGCACAAATGAAAAGGGCCACAGTCGCATGGATGCCTTGTTGTGGGAGAGAATGGAGGGTCCCAGTCACATGAAAGGCTTGTCATGGGAATGATTGGGTTTCTAGTTCAACAAAGCATCAAGTTGGCTCAAGGGCTAGACAACTTAAGGGGTTGGTTGGATCCTAAAGGTTCTTAAGCTCCCGAGAAAGGTCAGATTGGTCTTGTCTTGTTGGTTCCACTTCCTTAATTGTACATCGTGAGTTGAGTCATATCATAGTAACTCTTCGTCACATGTTTACCTCGGTGGACCGGTTAGCTTAGGTAAATGTGGGAGGAGGGTGTTACACAGTGGCATTAGAGCATGGTTCACCCCTTGGACTGGATGGGCTAAATATGGTTATCATGCATACATGTAGGTTGTATATGTGCTTGATGTGTATGCATAATGGTGGTCTGTGTTGCAATTTTGTTTCCAAGTGGAATTTGATGGTGTTTTTGTTGGATGTGGTCGTCATGAGTACATGTCGGTTATGCATTTGTTATGCTTGTCAATTTCTATATGTCGTTATGCATGCATTGTTATGGCTATGGTATAGTCATGCATGGTAACTAGATAATCATTGTAATGATGTCTATATACTGGTATGATTATGTTTATACATGTATTGTGCTAATTTGGTTGATCTTGCAGACGATATATCCTCCCCTGAGATATACTAAGGTATGTTGATTTTGTTTATATTTTGGTTTATCTAACATGGTATACTTGCAGGAAGAAGATCAAATATGACTAGCAAGATGGTAGACTATAGTTCACGAGACTCTCCCTATAGATCAGATGAGCAAAACAGTGATGGGAACTCTCCCGACATAACAGACAAATTGAGAAGTTTGTAGGCATAAATAAGAAGTTGCAAAGCAGATAATGACAAAATCATCCAGGCACAGGAGAAACAAGTAGATGTTAATGCAATTATCCTTCAGAGTTTATCGGACTTGTAAAGACAAGGATTGCTTAGGATCAATCATGGGCAGGAGGATAGGACTAATGGGGCATATGGAAGTAGGTTTCATGGTGGGTACATGTTAGATAGAGATGACACGATCAAATATGGCAGGTTCTTGGATATGTCAGATAGGAGAGGTGATGAACGCATGTTCTATTATAGTTTTGGTTCTAATAGGTACCATGGTAATCATCGTTATCATCCTTACAAGAGGAATGACAATGGATATTTTCCATATGAGTTCAAGAAAGAAAAGGAACCTACCTTTGATGGGGATTTGAAGAAGCCGGAAGATGTAGAGGCATGCTTACTTGGGATGAAGAAGTTCTTTGAGTTGCGTGATTACACAAAGTACATGAAGGCCCGAATAGCTATCTTCAATCTCAAAGGGAAATCACACATCTGGTAGTGATATGTGAAGCAAGTTAAAGACATCAGGACAAAATAATTGAGTTGACATGAATTCAAGAGACTTTTCAAGAAGAAATATTTGTCAGAGAGGTACTATGACAGTAAAGCCAAGGAATTCTATGAGCTAAAGATGGTATTAATGACATATGAGGAGTATACGTCCAAGTCCCTGGAGTTGTTGAAGTATGTACCATATCTTAAGGATGAGAAAGCTAAGGTTCAAAGGTTTGAGTGGATTACCATTAATATTTAAATATCAAATTGAGTATGATGAGCCTCAACAATTGAAGAAGTCATTGGGAAGTTGAAGCATTGCTATGAGTAATCAAATTGTAAGACAAAATCTCAACAAAATTGGAAAGGGAAAGATAAATCTAAGGGCGAGTGGCCACCGAAGTGAACAAGACCTCAAGATGCAGGTGAGAAAAATAATGTTGTTCCTTACAAGAAGTTTAATGTAGTTGGATAGGGACATGGGTCACAATCTAGAGGGCAGTAGAATAAAGGTGATGGTAAGGGACAATTGCAGTGTTGGATATGCGGCAAGGAGCATCTCAAGAGAGATTGCCCACAATATCAGGGTGGTAGGCCTTAGATTTACAGGGCACAAGAAACACAAACAGTTGAGGATGTTAGGTAGAGCATTCCTTAGATCTATGTAGCATTGGATAACAAGAAGACAGATCACCAGGCATGGAAGGTGTTAGAGTCCTATAATAATAGAATTCATAATTTTGAATTTCTATGGTTAGTCTTGTAATATTGTACATACTTTTGCTTTCTGAAAAATGTTTTCCCATATTAAAATTAAAAAATGTAAAGAGGGTATGTCCTAAAAGAATAATCAAATGACAAAAAGAAAGAAAAAGATTAAAAAAGTAAAAAAAATATGAACCCCAAAAATGAGATAAGAATGGATCATGAAAGTGTGCAAATTCAAATGCCACTCCTTTTACTTTACTTTACGTTGCAAAATAAGATTGTGTGCAGCTTGTCAAAAATGCCACAATCCATGATGGTCAAATATTTTAATCTTGATTCATTCATGCTTTAAATTTCATGTTGATCGATAGAGAAATAAAGATCTAGCCAAACTGTTTAATCTTGGCACATCAGTAGTTAGGTAGAAAATAATAATGAGCTCATCAGTTTAATATAAGCCATTGGAAGTTATAAGGTTAGAATTAGATAGTTTTCTTATCAAAAGAAAAATAAATGAAGGGTCATCAAGCTCAAATGCACCCAATGAATGAAGAGAAAATGCTAGGGTAAATAAGGGTAGGTAGAAGAAGTTTTGCAAGTGCACAAGGTTGCTACGTCAAAAGAACATTCATCATGCTTAATCATATGTTTCATGAGCAGGAGGAATTGTCAAAGAGAAAGGACATTCACTAAAGCTTATTTATTAATTTCCCCTCATCTCACTAGACCCCCCACATACTTAGGTTATTAATTTCCCCTCGTTATCCCTTCATTACTTGTAAAAACCCTTTTCCCTCATTCTGACATTTTATCCATTGGTTTCACACATTTCCCTAGACATTACCCTTCAAAAATCATTTCCCCTTCCTAAAACCCCTTTCCCTAGTGTGAAACCTATTCCCATCACAAATAATACATTCCCCCCTTATTAATTTTCCCTTTTCCCCTTAAAAACCCACTAAAACCCTTTATCCTAAGTTATTTCTTAAAAGTCCAGCTTTATAATTCCCCACGTTATAATTCCCCGACAACCTTTAACTCACCAAACCTTGGTGTATAGTTAAAACCCTCCTCCATATAAACCCATGGTCCCCACCTTTATTAACCCATTGCCTATATTAAAATCTCGTTATTATTTGTTAATTAATTACAATTCATTGTAATTAAACCCTGGGCCCCGCCAACCACTTTCCAACTCCGTCCGTGTAACTTCACCATGCGATATCCCTCCGATCTCCCACCCCCAAATCTAACGGCACATATCAATATGGCGCAAATTCACAATCCGACAATTAACAGTCCAAAGGCACGCAAGATTCGCGGTTTTGGCTGAGCATTGTTTGGCTACGTGGCAGCACCAGGTTATATCGTGTGCTCGCGAAAAATACCACCCTCCACCCAAAAGCGGTGCGATATGGCCTAAAACCACCTCCCTGCGTAAAAGCAAAATTGCCCATTGTTCATTTGCCAAATTCTTGCGCCAAAATGTAACCGTTATTGGTTAAAAGGCCGAAAAAGCCCCATTTTGCTCTTTTCACTCATTTTCACTGCAAACCTCTGTTAACCAATTATGTAACCAGTAAACCTCTGCACAACCATTGTAGCCACCTTTTGCCGCCCGAAGACGCTACAGACACCAAATTGAAGCAACGAATAGCCAATTGAAGCCTCAGTAAACTTTGTTGCTACCACATAACCCTGTTTGCGCACCAAATCGTCATTCTCCATGTATTCTTGAAAGAACCAGAACGACCCCGTAAATTTGAGTTATACATAGTAATTATCAAAGGTTAATTAATTAAAATAATTAAAAAACCTGCTAAATTGAAGAAAAACTTATTGTGCATTCAAACCCCTTTGCTACAGATTTTAATTACCCTCCTCACTGTTCCAAAGCTTCTGACCTTACTCCTAAAGCCACAGAAAGAGTAATTCCAATAAACAAACCAAATTATGGCTTCCCAAAGCTCTCTAGATGTAAGACCTCTACAAGCCCCTCACCTAGATATTGACCACCTCCAATTGGCCGACAAAGAGTTTCTAATTAAAGACATCGCTTCCCCTAGCCACCCACTGAAACTCCATTGCTGGAGTAAAGACAAGTTTTGAACCAGAGTGATGACATTCACCTATGGGAGTCAAATTTTCCCAAGTACTTGTTCCCACAGGTCCACTTATTCCCATAAATCATCCATTTATGTCAAGCTTGTTATGTTCCAAGTCAAAGAGCCATAGTCACCCCTGATTAACAGGTTTTATTCACCATTATTGTAGAGTCAATAAATCAAATGCTGCAGATCCAACCAGGGCCAAATGAGAACCCACTTTCCATCGAAGGCTTACTTGAACTCTACACCAAGCTAGACCTTCCCAAGAAAGCTCATATCTTTCAAACTTTCATCATAGAGGAGTCTCATACTCCTACAGACAGTCCTCCATATGCTGCCACCATTTTCTCTAAGAGAGATAGACAAATTATAACCATGCTCTCTTGCATTCTAGGATACACCACTAATGAGCATGTGGATGAGGTTGTTCTTTTTTTCCTTCTATCTTTTGCCGAGGCAAGCCTCTAGCTACAATTTACAACTTTGCTTAGTTCATAGCAAACAGAAACAATGAACAATTTATCAGATTTCCAAATGAAAGAGTCTTCAAATATTCATCAGTATTGTTTCACATATTCTTATACTTTCAGTGAAATAAATTTCCAATCAACATCCAAAAGTTAGACACCAAGGGCCATCCAAGATCTTTCATCTATTGGACACCATTGATCCAAAGACATTCCATTGTTTTTAGTTATAAAGAGTTCATTGATTGATTTGTTCATCTAGTTATAAACATGCTAACAAGTAGCTATCAGCCCATAATCAATGAGGAGATTAAGAGAGTTTTGCATTTGGCTAAGAATAGTAGAGTGAGAGATTGGTATCTATAGCAGGACCACACAGAAATCAGAATATGTGGATGCCAACTCACTCCCTACAAGCTACCTAAATACCTCCCCATGAGGATATCTGCATTCGAGTATTTCAAGCAAATCATAAACTTTGATGAGGTTAATTTCCTATCAGCTAGGAAGAAAACCCAGTTTAAAATCAAAAATCAATTGGACCCTTTTATTTGTAATAATATGTAAGTTGGACAAGAGGCAAACAAAATCTTACAACAAATGAACTTCCAAAGCAGTTTTATGTGGCAGTATGACCCTAATGGAGTCATAAACAAGTTAAGACTCAAGTTCAAATTAAGTCCCTTCATACATGACCCCGGGCCAAACATTTAGAGATTTTCCAACCAGTCAGAGTGGTTGGAGAATACTTTAATAGATGTGGAGGATGCTTTAATAGATGTGGAAAAGCAAATTGATACTAGTTCCTTTGTGCAGGTTCCAGGCCTACAAGAACAGATGACTATTACTCCCATTCTACAGACTCCAGCTAATGAGGACAGAAATGTGAAAAGAACCAGGGAAGAAGGTTCTAGCTCTAGGATGGAAACTACAAATGACAAGTTTGAGATCAATTACAGGAAGAGGCCCAAGTTTAATCCTGTAACTGAGCAAGAAGACACCATTGAGACAATGGAAATCACTAACACTGACACAATGGTTGAAAGGAGTAAAGGCCCAGCAGTTTCAGAGGAAACTCACTAACCTTCTACTTCAAACACCCAACTTATTGAAAAACAACTTAGTAATGAAGTCTCTTCATCTAGCAAGCCCGTGGATAAAGAGAAAGATATGAAAGAGAAGTACAAGGAAATCAAGTTGAGGAATGAGACATTAAAGGCTGAGACATATGCCCAGTACTTCAAGCAAACACCTGCCAATCAAAATAGATTAATGTCAGCCTTTGACATTAAGACTGGTAAGATGCAAATGACATTCATGCAGCCTACAGTCCAGCAGCCCAGATCATCAACAGACTACAGGAAAACAGATTTTGAAGTTTTGGCTAGGGATGTTCACCCTATTGACCAAATTGAGTTCCATAAATAGGTCGGTGAAATGATTTATTCCACCATGACTAATAAAGCAATGACTGTGCACAAACTTCAAAGCTCATTGGATAACATCACAACACAGCTTAAGCTGGAAAAGGCATCCTCACAGGCCAAGGATAACATAATCAAGTCACTGGAAGACTTGGTGATTCAAATTGGATATAATCCCAATGATGTCAAGGTTGCAAAAAAACTTATAAAAAAAGAAAAATGAGGATATTGTTGCTTTGAAGAAGCAACTGAAGTTGCCTCATTCAGAACATCCACAGACCAAGGAGGTACTAGAAAGCCAAACCCAGCAGGAGGAAATGATGGATCTCATTCTTTAGTTGAATGATCAATTGAAAGAAATGGAGAAGGAATTGGACAGTTTAATACAATTGAAACAGGCCAGCCTTGATACAGCCACTACCACTACCATTCCTACAGTTACAACAATAGTTCCATCAACTTTGGTAGCTTCATTAGCCCCCACAGCTCCACTAGCTACAACACTTCTAGCTACAACAACATCTACATCAGCGACAGGTTCAACAACAGCACCAGCTCATCCAAGTGATGAAGCCAGGAAACTGGTCAAAGCCATGGAGGACATGTCCATTTATACCACTAAAATAAATAAACTCAAAGAACAAATAACAAGTCTAGAGGATGAGAAGAAATTGGCTCAGATTATGCACAAAAATGAAGTACATAAGTCAAATAGGTTGACTGAGAGAATAAAAAACCTCGAAAAAGAATTGACATTAAAGGAGCAACTTGCCCAAGCTAAAGAACAGTTATGGGCCAATATCATTCACTCTATCAATGATATTTGGCCTTCTATACAGGTCATATTTAAACAAAATGATTTAGTCAAAGAGGCTACTGAAGCAATTCAGAGTGTTAAGGCCGAACTTGGAGACATGCCAGAAGAAGCCTCAAGGATAATCCAATTCCTTAACTCTAAAAATAAATATGAATTGCAGGAGTTGGACATAGCTGACAGGACTGGCACTATACTAGAGGTGAAGAAAGTGCTCACCAAGAGGAATTTAATGATGCAGCTTGAGGACAAATGCCAAACCATGGAGCTGGCTATAGGCAGGTTCATGGTTAAATTTGATGCTTTGAGCATAAGGGTCTGCCAAATCCCTTGGTAATAAATGACAGATTAATACCACATGAAGACTATAACAGGGAAATCACAGAAGTGGCAAAAGGTCAAGCCAATAATTCTGCTATGAAAGGGATGCCTACAGGAAAGGTTCTGTACCAAACTTTTGAGAACCTATTTTACCTCCAACATGAGCTAAAACACCTTTTTGTGAACAAGCCCACCTTTGCAAAATACACACAAGCAGATGAAATCTACAGAAGAATGGTGAATATTAAATTACCACACACATAGACTTGGGAAAAGTTAAATGATTTACTGTGAAATTGCAAGGTAAAAGTGAATACAGAGTAGTAAAAGAAAAACAGCAGGTCAGCCTAGTTAAAGAGTATCAGATGAAGGAGTATCAGTTAAAAGGCAAAGTGAAAGAACAGTCAGCGTAGAAGACAAGCAACAAATGAGAAAAAGTTGCAAAAGATCTGACAGCAGGGCCTAATAAATAGGGAAAGATTGCAGCAGTTGAATATTTGTCTCTATCTTCATGCTTGAAGATATTTATTTTTCCTAGAATAATTCCCAAAATAGTTTGGGATATTTTGTAACTATTTTTGTATAAATACTTCATAATTCGAAGTATAGAGGGTGGATTGCTAGACATTTCTATAGTTGTATTGATCTGAAACCTAAGGGTTCATTGTACCAATTTTTCAAGTCAGCAGACTAGACTGAGTAATAAAGAAATTGCATTACAGGATTCATGTGTTAGGCCACTTCAGTGAACTATTTTCTTTTTGTCAAATTGTTATTTTCTTAAGTGTTTCACAAACTTGCATGTTATCTAAATTGAATGAAATAACTGGAAATTTATTATAGAATTTGTTAAAGTACACTCTGTCTTGAACAGTTAATCATTTTAATGTTTTATTCTAATATCCAGAATAGGGAATCCTTCATTTCTCCCTAGTTTCGATTGACCACTACCATTTCCTTCATTATCCAGTTTGAGGAACCCTTAATTGCTCCATGACCCCGATTAAAAACCACTTCACCATCCAGCCTAAAAGATCTGATTTACTCAGGTACCTTGCCATGTAAACACTATCTATAGAACTTGATCCAGTCTGTTTTCTTAACACTTGACCCCTGTTGACATGGAAAATGTGCAGGATGCCAACAAAAGGAACTAACCTGATCGCAAGCCCTAATTAGACATGCTTTTGCTTGGGTTGGCTAGCTCCGACGAGTTTTAAGGGACCCCGTAAACCACTTGAATATGTCGAAATATTGCTTCCGAAGGAAGACTTCAATTAAATCAGCAAAATGAAATAGCTAACCTCTATCCTACAAGAGCATTATACAGAGGTTTAAACATCATATATATGTTCAGCAGGAGCGTGATAAAGAAGGTTAAACATCATGCATAGATTCAAGTCCAAATGAATCAGTCACTGAATTCACAGTTGTACAAGACTATATTAAAGCTAAATTTCAATCCAATCACTCATATAGGAATCCACATTCTTCTATGGAATTAAAACTACAATTGATGTTTCATTTAGTTTCAAATCAAAGACCATTCACCAGTTAACCATGAAACTGAATCACATTCAATTTAACAAGACTAATACTGAACTGTAAGTCATTAATATGCATAAATATAAATCATATTTACAGTCATGCCAGTAACAACACTCTGATCCAAAACAATACAATGAGTCTGAAACTAAAGGCTCCTTCTTCTCTCAAAAACAGTCCTCCTCATTCACAATAAAGCAACACTGTTATTCTCCAGAATCAAAAGCCCCTTCTCCTCTTCGGAGGTAATACTTATGCGGCCTCTGAACGACCCTCCACCTTCCATGCTCTTTCCATTCCCTCTTGTCGTTACACAGATCAGTCTGTACAACTGTGGTAGGTTGGTGAAACTGTCGACCAGTCGAGGTCACCCTGCCTCTTCATCTTCCCATTGTTCCAGATAAGCCCATTGAGTACATAGTGATAGGATCATTAGTGTGACTGCTGGCACATAGAAGGCATAATGGTCGGGTCGATTCATTTCCTGAGGAGGAGAACAGGTGTTGGTGAGAAGGGAAACTGTATGTTACCTTCCCACAATGGAGACCGAGACAACTTTGCTTGCGGCCTAAATAGGCAACGCGTGGGGTTGTGACCAGATTCTTTAAACACAGCGCTTCTGCATACACGGCCCTTCGAATCCCCTTCTGCATCCTTTTCTTCTCACTTGCAAGGATAGCCATCATTAGCTTGATGATTGTGAACAATAGAACAAAAATGCTCAATCAAATGCAAACGTTGCCTTTATTCATTTTATAAAACCACGGAATAAGTGTGAAAGGATTTATGCCTTGATACTCAGTCAATCATACAATTTCCCGCTCAACCTATAGGCTTGGCATAGTTTTCGAGGGCCTCCTTTCATCGCAATCGGGTATCAGCCTCTTCCCAAGTCACAGGACCCATGCCCTCCACCGCCCTAATGCGCAACTGCACTATTGGGACTCCACAGGTCCGCCTTTTACACTGAAAACTAGATCCTCTGTTATACCACAAATTTTAAAAACACTGAAAATTCTGCCCTGATCGCTTAGGCCGGACCTCAAAAGTTATGTGTTGGGGTCTATAAATATCGTCGGGTCCGGGCTATCACATATCGCAATAGGCGCGAGCCTGGGGCTCCACCGATTGCGATATGCGATAAGGCTACGGACCTGAAAATATATACATTGCATTTGATAGGTCGACGGGTCCGCTATATCACTGTGCGTAATATGTATAAGGCCGGACTCCCATCGATATGCGATATGCGATGAGGTTGTGGACCCGAAGCAAATATACGTTAAGGCTCATAAATCCCTTCGGGTTTGCACAGTTGCCTTTCCCTTTGAAAACCCCGACTATAATGTTTTTCCGGAAACACAAGGGTATAAGCGAAAACCTGCGTATGGTCATTGGTGTGGATTTGAAAATAAATAGGCATGGTTTAATAATCATCCACGGGTCCGGCTTCTGCCTCCCCGCTAACTGTATATCCCATGCACCGCCTACGATTGGGAACCGAACCCGAAAATATATGTATTCTGGCTGATAAAGTTGTCGGGTTCAGAGGGAAGTGGAATGCCATGTATTCATATGTCTTGGACTTAGGCCGATTACGATATGCGATGGGGTTTTTGGACTCGAAAATATGTATATTATGGTTTATAATGCCATCGGGTCCGGAACCCTTGTGGCATCTGTTATGCGAAGGGTTTTCTTTGTAAAGAGCTTATAGCGTGATAATGACGCGATGAAGGTTTTTTTGTATTAAGTGCACAAACGTCCGTAGTGAGGGTGGGGTGATTATGCGTGCGGGCATAGAAATACCACAAATGCATATGAAGATTGAAAAGTTCGATGAAGGGAATGAATGAAGGGCTAAGCTGGGTCAAGAATGAAATATGCCACAGAGATTTATCAAAGGGGGCCTTGACCATTTAGAAATTAAATATTTGGCTTAGAAAAGAGCCAAAATCCTTGGGATTGGACAGATCATTCGGAGGAGTGCTAGATCAACTTATAGGGGGGCCCATTCAAAATTGATACCAAGGCAAGTTTTAATAGCGTGGTAGTTTTGGCCACAAAAAATTGCGAACTGCTGGGCGAACCAGTTATCTCTGTTTCCAAATCAACCTTGGATCAGATAGAACAACAGGGTGTTTAAGATAAACTTGAAATGCATATTGTACAGATGGACAAGCATGGGTTCCACTTAAACATTATTGCTTCAGAGGGGATAGAGACAAATAGCTTCTACTTGCTGATATGATTTTGACATGCATTCTCCAATGGCAGTATTATGGGGTTTATTGACCTTCCTCTACCTGTTTCCCACTTTCACAAATCCCTTTGGGGCCATCACTGGTCTGTCCATACCTGTTTAGGTGTGTACCTCAGTGCTTTATTGCTCATCAAGCTTGATGTAGACATGTTTTTCTTGCACTTTATATGAGAATTTCAGTGCTATACTTATTGATTGAATGGGACGCAGTCATGGATCATGCCATATTTTAAACCGCTTAAGCAAGTTTGGGCTTGCTGTGTCAACCGGTACTCTGAGACCAGCAAAAATCCTTACTCTAACCGGCTTCCCAAACAACCTTTCCTTCCAAATTGGCACAAGGACATGACATTTCATTTCTTTTTAGATAAGTCCTTCCAGTTTCAGGCACAAGGACTAGAGAACAATTAGATTTGCCACATGGTATGAGACAGTGATCTTAACCCATGAAAGGAGGTTTGCTTGTGAGTAACAGGTATTGGACCATTTAATGTGGTGGATGGGACCAATGGAGAATGACTGTAAACCTTACAAGCAAGTATAGGCTAGGTCTGAGTGGGATTTATTTAAATGCAGCGTTCCTCCATGCTAGTCCAGTTGTAGTTACACATTTTTTGTTTTATAAAAGTGCCCCTACATGCTCTAGATGTTCAAGTTATCAACAGATCTCACACAGTTCCCCAACAGATGTCAATGAGGGGTTTCGGTTTGGTTTGCAGGGAAATGATGGGTTCATGAACAACAGAATCATCAGCAAGCTTATGAGGCAAGGAAAGGCCAAGATTAGCGAATGAGGGCAAATCTGAAAGGTAGAACGAGACCGGAGGACTACAATTAGCTGGTTGAAAAGGAATGTAATTCAAAACAACAAGAGAACAGACTTGGCAGAAAACAAAGGAAAGGACAGAAATACAACTAAACTAACAACAAAAGGAAATGAACTCTAACCTACTCAGGAGGCAACCACCAATGCGGTGGCTACTAGAAGTATCTCTTCAAATGCTGGCCATTAATAGGGAGCTTTTCAGTCTCCCCCTGTAATGTTTTCAACCTGTAAGTCCCTTGACCAATCTTTTCAACGACTTGGAATGGGCCTAGCCATAGGTGTTGGAATTTTGTGTGTTTACCCTTTGGCTCACTCAGCTTGTCCCATTTCAGAACTAGTTCCCCCACTTGGAAATATTTATCTCCCGCCAGATGATGATCAAACCATCTTTTTACAATCATTTGGTGATTTCTGAATTTGATTTTGGCTCAATCCCTTAATTCCTCCAGCTTCATCAGTTGGTCGATCCTTTCTTAAAGCGGGGCTGAAGGGGTTCCTCTTTAAGCTTGGGAGAGCTTTAAGGATGGAAGGGCAACGTTTGGGGGCAAGATGGCTTCTTGTCCATAGACTAGGAAGTATGGAGAGTTTCCCAAGGCCACTTTAGGGGTGACCCTATCGGCCCAAAGGGCATTTGCTAAGGTGTTGTGCCAGTTCCTCTAGTTATCAGCGACTATCTTACGGATTATGCTGATAAGGTTCTTATTGGAGGACTCTGCAACTTTGTTTCCTTGGGGATAATAGTTTGCTTCATATCAATGGCAAACTCAGTCAGTCTTAGAGATGAAAAATAAGAAGCGTTATCAAAGATGAGGGCATCAGGGATGTCGTACTTGTTGATAATGAATTTCTCAATGAATGATATTACCTCATCTTCGTTCATCTTCTGAAGCGAGATGGCTTCGGTCCATCTGGTGAAGTAATCAGTCGCTGCGAGTATGTACTTGTGTTGTTGTGAGGAGTTTGGAGTGATCTCGCCTATGACGTCTAGGCCCCATTACTGGAACGGTCGATAAATCATGACAGGTCTGAGGGGAACAGTAGGTCTTCTTTCTCGTCCTGTAACGGTTTGGCACGCCTTGCATTTGCGAGCATAGGTGTGTGAGTCTTTGAACACCGTGGGCCAATAATATCCGGCTCTCAATATTTTGTGAGTGGTGGTCTCTCTGCCATAATGACCACCTGCTGGGTCGTCGTGCATTTCTTTCAATACATGGTTGGCATCATCTTTCTCCAAACACCTCAGCCAGATTCCATCATGATTTTTTTTGTATAAGATGTTGTCAGCCAAATGATACAGATTGGATTTTAATCTAAGAGCTCTCCTCTGCGATGCACCCATGTGTTTGGGACACAAACCCTGCACTAGATAGAAACGTATGTCGTGGTACCATGACTCAGGGTCCAAAAAGGTTTCGGATGCTTCCCGCTCATACATCAGCGCTTCGTTACTCCATAAGAGCTCCTCCCTGAGTTCCCTTTGTGTATATTGCAGGCTCAACGTTCCTGATTCTTTAGATGCCTCCTTTTGGTCTGCTAAGGCTTCTGCTGCTAGCCTGCAAAGTCCTTGCCCTCGAACTATCTGTGTTGGCTTTATCTCCAGGTTGAATTCTTGAAGGGCGGTTATCTAGTTCCCTCTTCGCTCGCCCATTTCTTTCTATACGAAGAGGGCTCTTACAGCAGGATGGGGCACGATGACTTTGGTCTTGGCTTTCAGCAAATAAGGGCGGAAATGTTTAACGGCCTTGAAAACTGCATAGCCCTGTTTCTCCACGTCTGGGTAATTCAATTCCGCTCCTTGGAGATTCGAACTCATGTAGGAAATGGGGACTTCATTGCCATCATCATTTTTTTGAGTGAGAATTGCGGCATATGAAAGGTCGGAAGCAAAGGTGTATAAGAAGAATCCTTTGCCGAAATCAGGGCTGACCAGCACAGGAGCTTGAGCAATGGCTTCCTTGATTCGTCGAAATGCTTCCTTGGCTTCATCGCTCCATTTATACGCAACGTCTTTCTTCATCATCAGCTGCAAGGGGCGTATTATTTCGGCAAAGCCTGAGACGAACTTTCTAACGAAATTAATCCTCTGAAAAAGGATTGCATGGCCTTTTTGTTAGCAGGGGGTTGTATTCTCATGATGGTCTGTATTCTCTCAGGATCAATCACAATCTCGTCTTTAGAAAGGATATGACCCAGTAGTTTCCCCTCTGTGGCTGCAAAGATGCTCTTCTTGGGATTCAAAGAAATTCCATACCTTCGACATCTTTCGAAAATCTGCCTCAGGTGATAAATGTGATCCCTCCTGCGATATGAATACACAGTGATGTCATCCATGTACACCACTACCGATCTATTCATCAGCCCTCGGAAGGCTATGTCCATAGCTCTCTGGAATGTGGCACCCACGTTAATGAGCCCAAAAGGCATTTTCGGTATGCGTAGGTGCCCCATTTGGTGTTGAAAGCTGTCTTAAGCTGATCCCCATGTGATACCAGCACCTGATTATATCTTGAAAACCCATCTAATAGGGACAACATTTCAGACCCCGAGATGTACTGAAGGATGTGTTCCATAGAAGGGACTAGATAGTTGTCCTTTTGAGAGGCTCTGTTCAGGTTTCTGAAATCAATACACAGCCTGATGTCTCCATTTTTCTTTCTCACTGGCACGAGATTGGCTACCCAGCGGGTGTGTCTGACTGGAATATGATTTTAGCATCCAACATCTTGTTCAGTTCTTTCTTCACCAATGGTTCTAGGCTTGGATGCATCTTACGCAGCTTTTGTTGGTAGGGCTTGGCCTCCTTTTCCAAAGGGATCACATGCTGCATAATACTGGTATCAAAGGTCTTTAGGTCTTCATATGTCCATGCAAAGACATCCTTGTATTCTTTAAATAGTTTGACAAATGCAACCTTTTCTTGCGGAGAGCACCCCAGGCCCAGATTGACATTTTTTTGGTCTTTTTCGGTCCCAAGGTTGACCATTTCATACTTCATGGATGAGTTGTGTGTTTTGCAGTTAGTAGGTTTCTTGAATTTATCATGCAAGTCATACAAGTGCTCCATCCTAACCACTGATTTTGGAATCACATTGGGCTGATCCTTTTCCTCATCTTCCCTTTCATTCATAAGCTTGTCATGCTCCCTTTTGTCAATGACTGCACTCTTGAATGTCTTCTCGCAGTGTAGGAACTCAAGGATTTGCTCATCATCTTCAAAAACCTGCCAATTAGAGATGTTATCAGGCACAGACGGTCTGAAAATCAATTCAATAGAACATTTATTTTTCTTCAATCTAAAATCAGGCAAAAGTTTAGCAGCCATATTAGCCATCAGATCAGCATCTTGGTTTTGGCCTCGAGGTATGTATGTAATATTAAAGGAATCAAAACTGTCAATTAAATCCCATACCTCATGTTGGTACCTCACCAGGTGTGGAGAATTGCAATGTATCCTTTTCCTCACCTGATCTACGATTATCTATGAGTCACCAAAAACCTTACGCTTTTTCACATTCATACCAATGTCTTTCTTCAGGTCTTGCAGCAGGCCCTCATATTCCGTTGTGTTGTTGGTGCATGCGAACTCCAACTGGCAGGGGCATTAGATGTTGGTTCCCTTGTGGATCAATGAGAATACTTCCAGCACCTGCACCCTCAAGGCAATTAGAGCCGTCAAAATAGAGTGTCCAGAATATTGCATCTAATGTTACATCAACTAAACTACTATCTAAGAAATTGGTCCTATCATCTACTATAATACAGGATAGCTCATCAGTTGGGTTGTGGGAGGGAATTTCCAACTGTGTGTGTGTCAAAGTTTCTTCAACGGTTTCTGCATGAAACTCTCCAAAACAGGTTTCCGTATTATAAACACTGAAACTATAGTTCCCAAGGATGGAGTTGGTAAACATTACAGGTTCATTGGGACCATTTAGTTCTGTTACCACATACTTCATGTATCTTTCCCTATCGACTCTCAGCATATCACCCTTACCCTTCTGAGGCAACAAGAGATGGGACCAATCAGTCGAGAAGTATCCATCCAATTTTGTTGACCAGTCCCTGCTAAGCAGCATTCCATAGGCCTCAGGTATATCGACTACCACTATATCAATGACCTGAGTGTACTGTGGTTTAGCAGCCATCCGAATCAACACATCCTTCAATTCTCCAATCACTGTCACATTTGTCCTATCTAATTGCATGATTCGAGTTCCAGTTTTTTCAGGTATGGCCTGCAGTCTTTTAGCAACAGCATAAGGCATAATAGTGGATGAGGCCCCAGAGTCTACCAAGTAGTTATGGACGTTCATGTTGAAAATTTCAAACGTAATGAGGAACGGTGGGGTCATAGATTTCGATTTCCTCCCTATCATGGCTGCGCTGACATCTTGGGGTTTTCGATTCATTTTGGATAACATGGCCTCCATAGCTGATGGTATTTGGGCTGCGCTAGTGGTACTAACAGGTTTGGACATTGGCTTCTTGGTTTGGGTGCTTGAGGTGGTGGGAGCTTTGCAGTTCCGCTCATTCATAGCTTTCAACAGCAAATCTCTTTGCTGCGTTAATTTTAACAAGTCAAAATATGTGATATTGGCCCGAGACTTCTTGAGATCATCCACAATATTATAATCAATGTTATAAATAGGGTACGATAGAGTAAACATACTATTTTTGCCATTTTTAAGCAGGAGTTTACCATGTTGAGTAGCCTTCGTTGCAGTGGGAGACGCGTTTTCTTTCTCCGGGTGACTTGCAACCGGGGTATTCTTGGATGGACCGCCAGGCCCACTCTTCTCAGCAGGAACTCTGGGGGCAGATGTTTTCACAGGGCGAACATCTTGCTTTGTTTGGTCTAAGGGCTTTGTCGCACCTAGAAGCGGCCCTTTACTGCGCGTGTGGATTTCATTAGCGTTGATTTCTGCAGTGTTATCTCCCTCGTCATCATTCTCATCACTATGGAAATCCCACAACACATTGATTTGGGTTTCCTCATCCGAGGGTTCTTCTACTTGGTATTCCTCCTCGTTTCCTTGTTCTGGTTCGAGCTCCAATATGGGTTCTTCTTTATTGAGGAGTGATCCAATCAGAGCCAATTCTTCTGTGTTTAAAGCCCCTTCGTTAGGTGGAGTAGGCAATGTGAGCTGACCAAGGCCACCTTCTATTTTCTTCTGGTAGAAAGGTTTGAAGGGTTTTCTATTATTATAATCTCCTCCCTTGCCACTAATACTCTCTCCATGATTCCTTCTCATATCAATGACTGTGTTCATAAGTTTTTTAATGATCCGATGCAACCCTTCCACATTCGTGGTGTCCTTGTCTTTAGTTTCAACCCCTTTGTTATCATTTCCATTATTCTTCTTGGATGTCTGAGGGGCTTTCTTTTCTCCAGCTATGGGGTGGCATGCTGTGAGGCTGATCATTTCATTTTCAACTTTCACCACCTCATCGATAGCACCTTGTAAGGTTTTCACATTACTCCTTTTAACCCACATCGTTGTAGGGACAGGGAGAGCAGAGATATAGAATTCTATTAGCACCTCTTCAGTGGGTCTAGCGGTAACTGGGATTCTGTTGAACCAGATATTAAAATCCTTAACCTTCTCCTTGGTTTCCATTTTCAGACGGGATAATTCTAAGACTAAGGCCGCAGGTGTTTTTTCATCACCAAACTTGTCCAAAAAGGCCTGTTGAAAAGCATCCCAAGAGGTAATTGACCCTATTCTCACACTAAAATACCATGTGGAGGCTGCACCGGTCAAAGTAAAAGAGAATAGGCAGCACACTACATCCTCATCAGCGACCCCCAACCTACGCAAGGCTAGGAAGAAAGAGCGAATATGGTTATCAGCAGTATCTCCCCGCTCGGGGTCAAAATTCGGTAGCACTCTTTTTGTATTTTTGGGTAAGGGATGTTGCTGCCCAAGTACCGCTATAGCATCCTGTGCAAGCCAGGAAGGGAGTGCTCCATGAGGAGGTGGAGGTTGATGCCCACTCGGAGGAGGAGGTGGAGGTTGATTCCCACCCGGAGGAGGAACGTTGGCCATACTGTGGACAGGGAAATTTTGGTTCGAGGCTTCTTCGTTAGGATCCTCAAAATCAAGCGAGGAGTTACCTTTAGAAGGGGAATCCTCAAGAATTTATTCCCAAGGGGTGTCGATACTTTGTAAGGATTCTAGCACAATGTCTTCGAGAGAAGTAGCGGCTGATGTATCTTCCCTCAGGGTAAAGATCCTTAGCTTTCTCTCAGTTGTCGGAGGTAAAGAGTGGAAGATGGGAAGTTGAGAGAGGGAACGAGCGTAAGCCCGAGTAAGTGCTCTGACTGGTTGTTCCTGAGTGACAGGATACTCCCACAATCTCTCTTCCTTGGGTGACCCAGAAACAGGACTTAGAGGGGTCTCTGTTTCTTCAAAATGAGGCTCTTTCAAATGTGTGGCAGGATCTCTCCGACCTTTACGATCCATACATTAATCCTTTTGAATCCATGTGTGGCACTTATAGATGAAATCTTGAAAAGTTAGAGAGGGCGGTTCAGGCCCTCCTTCTAGCGCCAATTTGTTGACATGGCAAATGTGCACGATGCCAACAAAGGGAACTAACCTGATCGCAAGCCCCAATTAGACCTGCTTTCGTTTGGGTTGGCTAGCTCCAACGGGTTTTAAGGGACCTCGTAAACCGCTTGAATATGTCGAAAGATTGCTTCCGGGAGGATGACTTCAATTAAATCAACAAAATGAAATAGCTAACATCTATGTATTAAATCCTATCTATACTACTTCTAACTACTCTAATCTATCCTGCAAGAGCATGATACAAAGGTTTAAACATCATATATATGTTCAGCAAGAGCGTGATGAAGAAGGTTAAACATCATGCATAGGTTCAAGTCCAAATGAATCAATCACTGAATTCACAGCTGGACAAGGTTGTATTAAAGCTAAATTGAAAACCAATCACTCATATAAGAATCCACATTCTTCTATGGAATTAAAACTGCAATTGATGTTTAATTTAGTTTCAAATCAGAGACCATTCACTAGTTAACCATGAAACTGAATCACATTCAATTTAACAAGACTAGTAGTGAATTGTAAGACATCAATATGCATAAATATAAGTCATATTTACAGTCATGCCAGTAACAACACTCTGATCCAAAACAATACAATGAGTCTGAAACTAAAGGCTCCTTCTTCTCTCAAAAACAGTCCTCCTCATTCACAATAAAGCAACCCTATCTCTTCATCTTCCCATTGTTCCAGATAAGCCCATCGAGTACACAGTGATAGGATCATTAGTGTGACTGCTGGCACATAGAAGGCATAACGGCCGGGTCGATTCATTTCCTGAGGAGGAGAACAGGTGCTAGTGAGAAGGGCAACTGTATGTTGCCTTCCCACAATGGAGACCGGGACAGCTTTGCTTGCGGCTTGAATAGGCAACGCGTGGGGTTGCGGCCAGATTCTTTAAATGCAGCGCTTCTGCATACACGGCCCTTCGAATCCCCTTCTGCATCCTTTGCTTCTCACCTACAAGGATAGCCATCATTAGCTTGATGATTGTGAACAATAGAACAAAAATTCTCAATCAAATGCAAATGTTGCCTTTATTCATTTTATAAAACCACGGAATAAGTGTGAAAGGATTTATGCCTTGATACTCAGTCAATCATACAATTTCCCGCTCAACCTATAGGCTTGGCACAGTTTTCGAGGGCCTCCTTTAATCGCGATTGAGCATCAGCCTCTTCCCAAGTCACAGGACCCATGCCCTCCACCGCCCCGATGTGCAACTGCACTATCGGGACTCCACAGGCCCGCCTTTTACACTGAAAACTCGATCCTCTGTTATATCGCAAATTTTGAAAAACACGGGAAAACACCTCAAAATTTCATCGAGTCCAAGCTATCACATATCGCAATAGGCACGAGCCTCAGGCTCCGCCAATTGCAATATGCGATAAGGCTACGGACCCGAAAATATATACATTGCATTTGATAGGTCGGCGGGTCCGCTATATCGCTATGTGTAATATGTATAAGGCCCGGACTCCCACCGATATGCGATATGCGATGAGGCTGCGGACCCGAAGCACATATACGTTAAGGCTCATAAATCCCTTCGGGTCCGCACAATTGCCTTTCCCTTTGAAAACCCCAACTATAATGTTTTTTCGGAAACACAAGGGTATAAGCAAAAACCTGCGTATGGCCATTGGGGCGGATTTGAAAATAAATAGGCCTGGTTTAATAATCATCAGCGGGTCTGGCTTCCGCCTCCCCGCTAACTATATATCCCATGCTCCGCCGATATGCGATGAGCGATTGGGAACCGGACCCGAAAATATATGTATTCTGGCTGATAAGGCTGTCGGGTCTGGAGGGAAGCGGAATGCCATGTATGCATATGTCTTGGACTTAGGCCGATTGCGATATGCGACGGGGTTTTTGGACCCGAAAATATGTATATTGTGGTTTATAATGCCATCGGGTCCAGAACCCTTGTGGCATGTGTTATGCGAAGGGTTTTCTTTGTAAAGAGCTTATAACGTGACAATGATGCAATGAAGGGTTTTGTGTATTAAGTGCACAAACACCCGTAGTGAGGGTGGGGTGATTATGCATGCGGGCATAGAAATACCACAAATGCATATGAAGATTGAAAAGTCCGATGAAGGGAATGAATGAAGGGCTAAGCTGGGTCAAGAATGAAATATGCCACAAAGATTTATCAAAGGGGGCCTTGACCATTTAGAAATTAAAGATTTGGCTTGGCAAAGAGCCAAAATCCTTGGGATTGGACAGATCATTCGGAGGAGTGCAAGATCAACTTATAGGGGGCCCATTCAAAATTGCTACCAAGGCAAGTTTTAATAGGGTGGTGGTGGTTGTTGTGGCCACAAAAACCCCATAGCCTAGTTGGTAAAAGACATCCCTCTCTCCATCTAAGTCAGTGATTCCACCACCAAATCAAAATCAAAACCCAATCAAAGCTTAAATAACAAGCCTAAAATCAATTAACTAAACAAAGTTAAAGCATAAACAAAGAGCCTTCTATAAGCATTAGGAAGGCTAGATCCTGATCTCAAAAGTAGGTTTGTGGTTACCTCTATTATTTCTTTCATAACAACTCTAGTGAAATTTTAGAGTGATAACTGAAGGTAAGCTTTGTGATCAAGTTGTTTCTATTTTTATTGACCCTAAATCTAATTATAGTTATGTTAATCCTGACCTGGTGAATAGGTGTGGTTTGAACAAAGAAGTGCATGCAAAATCTTGGTTAGTGTAGTTAACTATAGGTACAAAGAAAAGAGTTCATCATTGGGTAAGAGCTTTTGCATTTGATTTGAATGGTATGCTACATGAGCACATTCGAATGTACTTCCGTTGGTATTGTGCAATATGTTATTGGGTATGGATTGTTTATATCTTCATAGGACTAAGGCGGATTGTTATGAAAAGGCTATTGAGTGCTTGGATGACAATGGAGAACAGAGGACCTTGCAGGGTAAGAAAAAGAAAACATTATTTAGGATGGTTACAACTATGCAGGCAAAGCGTAGTTGTAGGAAAGGGTGTGTATTATTTGGAATGCATATTTCTAGTGATAAAGGTAAGGATGTTGAGAATGCAGAGGTATTGAGCAGGTACCCAGTTTTATAGCAGTTTCGAGATGTATTTCCGATAGAGATTTCAGATTTTTCACCTCACAAGGAAGTGGACTTTTCAATTGAGTCGATACCAGGGACAACACTAGCATAAAAGGCACCATATAGGATGAGCACACTAGAGTTAGTAGAGTTGAAGTTGTAATTGAAGGAAATGTTTCACAAGGGATACATCAGGCCAGGTGTATCACCATGGGGTGCACCAGTGTTGTTTGTAAAGAAGAAGGATGGTACTCTCAGTTTATGCATTGACTACAGGCAGTTGAACAAGGTAACCATCAAGAACATGTATCTGTTGCCGAGGATTGATGACTTATTTGACCAGTTGAAGGGAGCAACAATTTTGAGATTGTTATGAGAGCATCAATTGTATGCCAATCTTAGCAAGTGCAGTTTCTTTCAGGCAAAGGCACATTACTTGGGACATGTTGGCTCCAAGGAAGGCATAACAATGGATTCGGAAAAAATAAGAGCTATCATGGAATGGGAAACTCCTAGGGATGTGGATGATGTAGGGTAATTGATGGGGTTAGGAGGTTACTACAGTAGGTTCATTAGGAACTTCTCATGGATTGCATATCTTATCACATCATTGCAGTGAAAAGGGAATAAATTTGAATGGACAAAGGAATGTTCAAAAAGTTTTGAGCAATCGAAGCAATTGTTGACAAATGCTCTAGTTCTCAAGATTGTAGATCCAGATAAAGAGTTTGTGGTGTGTACAAATGCCTGCAAGAGAGGACTTGGTGGAGTCCTGATGCAGGAAGGACATGCAGTATCCTATGAATCAAGGAAATTGAATGAGCGCGAGCATAATTATGTTACACATGATCATGAGCTGTGAATGATCATTCATGCTTTGAAGATGTGGAGGCATTATCTTCGTAGCAGGAGGTTTGTAATTATGAGTGATCACATTGGATTGAGATACTTGTTTGACCAACCAAATTTGAATTCTAGGCAGGCTAGATGGTTGGCCACGATCAGTGAGTTTGATTTCAAGATTCATTAAGGGAAATGAAAATAGGGCTGCAGATGCTCTTAGCAGAAAAGTGCAGGTGAATCATATAACAACTCTGAGTTCTTATGGGACAAATCTACAGGATCAAACCTTACAGGCAGGACAACAGGACGACAGGTATAGGGAGCTTAGGCATAGGTTACAGTAGGATACAAGCGATTAAGATGTGGATTATCATCTCACAACGGATGGTTTGGTCAAATTTAGAGGAAAGATCTATGTGTCGGAACACAGTGAGCATTTCACGGATCTATGTAGAATTGGATAACAAGAAGGCGGATCACTAGGCATCTGTTATAGAGATGGACGATAATCTTTGTGATCAAGTTGTTTCTATTTTGATTGACCCTGAATCTAATTATAGTTATGTTAATCCTGACCTGGTGGATAAGTGTGGTTTGAACAAAGTAGTGCATGCAAAATCTTGGTTAATGCAGTTGGCTACAGGTACAAAGAAAATAGTTCATCATTGGGTAAGAGTTTGTGCATTTGATTTGAATGGTATGCTACATGAGCGCATTTGAATGTACTTCCGTTGGTATCGTACAATATGTTATTGGGTATGGATTGGTTTTATCTTCACAGGACTAAAGTGGATTGTTATGAAAAGGCTATTGAGTGCTTGGATGGCAATGGAGAACCAAGGACCTTGCAGGGTAAGAAAAATAAAACATTAGTTAGGATGGTTACAACAATGCAGGCAAAGCGTAGTTGTAGGAAAGGGTGTGTATTATTTTCAGTGCATATTTCTAGTGATGAAGGTAAAGATGTTGAGAATGCAGAGGTATTGAGCATGTGCCCAGTTTTACAACAGTTTCGTGATGTATTTCCCGTAGAGATTTCAAAGTTTTCGCCTCACAAGGAAGTGGAATTTTCCATTGAGTTGATACTAGGGACGGCATTAGCATTAAAGGCACCATACAAGATGAGCACACTAGAGTTATTAGAGTTGAAGTTGCAATTGAAGGAAATGTTTCACAAGGGATACATCAGGCGAGGTGTATCATATTGGGGTGCACTAGTGTTGTTTGTAAAGAAGACAGATGGTACTCTTAGGTTATGCATTGACTACATGTAGTTGAATAAGGTAACCATCAAGGACATGTATACGTTGGTGAGGATAGATGACTTATTTGACCAGTTGAAGGGAGCAACAATGTTGAGATTGCTACGAGAGCATCAATTGTATGCCAAGCTTAGCAAGTGCAGTTTCTTTCGGGAAAAGACACATTACTTGGGACATGTTGTCTCCAAGGAAGGCATAACAATGGATCCGAAAAAAATCAGGGCTATCATGGAATGGGCAGCTCCTAGGAATGTGGATGATGTAAGGTAATTTATGGGGCTAGCAGTTTATTACAGTAGGTTCATTAGGAACTTCTCGTCGATTGCATATCCTATCACATCATTGCAGTGAAAAGGGAATAAATTTGAATGGACAGAGGAATGTGCAACAAGTTTTGAGCAGTTGAAGTAGTTGTTGACAAATGCTCCAGTTCTCAAGATTGCAGATTTAGATAAAGAGTTTGTGGTGTGTACAAATGCCTGCAAGAGAGGACTTGGTGGAGTCTTGATGCAGGAAGGACGTGCAGTATGCTTTGAGTTAAGGAAATTGAATGAGCGCGAGCATAATTATGTTACACATGATCTTGAGATGGCAACGATCATCCATGCTTTGAAGATGTAGAGGCATTATCTTCTTGGTAGGAGGTTTTTAATGGTGAGTGATCACATTGGATTGAGATACTTGTTTGACCAACCAAATATGAATGCCAGGTAAGCTAGATGGTTGGCCATGATCAGTGAGTTTGATTTTGAGATCAGGTATATTAAGGGAAATTAAAATAGCATTGCAGATGCTCTTAGAAGAAGAGTGCAGGTAAATCATATAACAACTTTGAGTTCATACGGGATAAATCTACAAGATCAGATCTTACAGGTAGGACAACAGAATGATAGGCATAGGGAGCTTAGGCACTGGTTACAACAGGATACAGGTGATCAGGATGTGGACAATCATCACACAGTGGATGGTTTAGTCAAATTTAGGGGCAAGATCTATGTGTTGGACAACAATGAGAATTTCTCGGATCTATGTAGCATTGGATAATAAGAAGGCGGATCACCAGGCATCTATTATAGAGATGGACGGTAAGCTTTGTGATCAAGTTGTTTCTATTTTAATTGACCCTAAATCTAATTATAGTTATGTTAATCCTAACCTGGAGGATAGGTGTGGTTTAAACAAAGAAGTGCATGCAAAATCTTGGTTAATGCAGTTGGCTATAAGTACAAAGAAAAGAGTTCATCATTGGGTAAGAGTTTGTGCGTTTGATTTGAATGGTATGCTACATGAGCGCATTTGAATATACTTATGTTGGTATCATACAATATGTTATTGGGTATGGATTGGTTGTATCTTCATAGGAATAAGGTGGATTGTTATTAAAAGGCTATTGAGTGTTTGGATGACAATGAAGAATAGAGGACCTTGCAGGGTAAGAAAAAGAAAACATTAGTTAGGATGGTTACAACTATGCAGGCGAAGCATAGTTGCAGGAAAGGGTGTGTATTATTTTCAGTGCATATTTATAGTGATAAAGGTAAGGATGTTGAGAGTGCAGAGGTATTGAGCAGTTACCTAGTTTTACAGTGGTTTTGAGATGTATCTCCCGTAGAGATTTCAGAGTTTTCGCCTCAAAAGGAAGTGGACTTTTCCATTGAGTCGATACCAGGGGCAGCACTAGCATCAAAGGCACCATACATGATGAGCACACTAGAGTTATATAGTTGAAGTTGCAATTGAAGGAAATGTTTCACAAGGGATAAATTAGGCCAGGTGTATCACCTTGGGGTGCACCAGTGTTGTTTGTAAAGAAGAAGGATGGTAATCTTAGCTTATGCATTGACTACAGGCAATTGAACAAGGTAACCTTCAAGAACATGTATCCGTTGCCAAGGATTGATGACTTATTTGACCAGTTGAAGGGAGCAACAATGTTGAGATTGCTACAAGAGCATCAATTGTATGCCAAGCTTAGCAAGTGTGGTTTCTTTCAGGCAAAGGCACACTACTTGGGACATTTGTCTCCAAGGAAGAAATAAAGATGGATCCGGGAAAAAAAAAAAAAAATAAAAATAAAAAAATAAAATAAAATAAAAATAAATAATAAAATAAATAATAATAATAATAATAAGGGCTATCAAGGAATGGGTAGCTCCTAGGAATGTGGATGATGTAAGGTAATTTATGGGGTAGGTAGGTGACTACAGTAGGTTCATTAGGAGCTTCTCATGGATTACATATCCTATCACATTATTGCAGTGAAAAGGGAATAAATTTGAATGGGCAAAGGAATGTGCAACAAGTTTTGAGCAGTTGAAGCAGTTGTTGACAAATGCTCAAGTTCTCAACTATCAGGAAGGATAAATAGTTTGTAGTGTATACAAATGCATGCAAGAGAGGACTTGGTTGAGTTGTGATGTAGAAAGGACATGCACTATGCTATGAATCAAGGAAATTGAATGATTGTGAGCATAATTATGTGACACATGATCTTGAGCTAGTAATGAGGATCCATGCTTTGAAGATGTGGAGGCATTATCTTCTTGGTAGGAGATTTGTAATAATAAGTGATCACATTGGATTGAGATACTTGTTTGACCAACCGAATCTGAATGCCAGGCAAGCTAGATGGTTTTCCAAGATCAATGAGTTTGATTTCGAGATTAGGTACATTAAGGGAAATGAAAATAGGGTTGCAGATGCTCTTAGCAGAAGAGTGCAGGTGAATCATATAACAACTCTGATTTCTTATGGGACAAATCTATAGGATCATATCTTACAGGCAGGACAATATTGCAATGGGTATAGGGAGCTTAGGCACAGGTTACAGTAGGATACAGGTGATCAGGATGTGGACTATCATCTCACAACGGATGGTTTGGTCAAATTTAGGGGCAAGATCTATGTGTCGGACAACAGTGAGCATTCCTCTGATCTATGTAGCATTGGATAACAAGAAGGTGGATCACCAGGCATCTATTATAGATATGGACGCTAAGCTTTGTGATCAAGTTGTTTCTATTTTGATTGACCCTGAATCTAATTATAATTATGTTATTCCTGACTTAGTGGATATGTGTGGTTTGAACAAAGAAGTGCATGCAAAATCTTGGTTAGTGCGGTTGGTTACAGGTACGAAGAAAAGAGTTCATCATTGGGTAAGAGCTTGTGCATTTGATTTCAATGGTATGCTACATGAGCACATTTGAATGTACTTCTGTTGGTATCATACAATATGTTATTGGGTATGGATTGGTTGTATCTTCATAGGACTAAGCTGGATTGTTATGAAAAGGCTATTGAGTGCTTGGATGACAATGGAGAATAGAGGACCTTGCAGGGTAAGAAAAAGAAAACATTAGTTAGGATGGTTACAACAATGCAGGAAAAGTGTAGTTGCAGGAAAGGGTGTGTATTATGGAGTGCATATTTCGAGTGATAAAGGTAAGGATGTTGAGAATGCAGAGGTATTGAGCAGGTACACGGTTTTACAACAGTTTTAGGATGTATTTCCCACAGAGATTTCAAAGTTTTCGCCTCACAAGGAAGTGGACTATTCCATTGAGTCGATACCAAGGGCAGCACTAGCATCAAAGGCACCATACAGGATGAGCACACTAGAGTTAGTAGAGTTGAAGTTGCAATTGAAGGAAATGTTTCACAAGGGATACATAAGGCCAGGTGTATCACCATGGGGTGCACCAGTGTTGTTTGTAAAGAAGAAGGATGGTACTCTTAGGTTATGCATTGACTACAGGCAGTTGAATAAGGTAACCATCAAGAACATGTATCCGTTGCCAAGGATTGACGACTTATTTGACTGGTGGAAGGGAGCAACAATGTTGAGATTTGTACGAGAGCATCAAGTGTATGCCAAGCTTAGCAAGTGCGGTTTCTTTCAGGCAAAGGCACATTACTTGGGACATGTTGTCTCCAAGGAAGGCATGACAATGGATCTAGAAAAAATAATGGCTATCATGAAATGGGCAGCTCCTAAGAATGTGGATGATGTAAGGTAATTTATGGGGTTAGAAAGTTACTATAGTAGTTTCATTAGGAACTTCTCGTGGATTGCATATCCTATCACATCATTCAATGAAAAGGGAATAAATTTGAATGGACAAAGGAATGTACAACAAGTTTTGAGCAGTTGAAGCAGTTGTTGACAAATGCTCCAGTTGTCAAGATTGCAAATCCAAATAAAGAGTTTGTGGTGTGTACAAATGTCTGCAAGAGAGGACTTGGTGGAGTCGTGATTCAGGAAGGACATGCAATATGCTATGGATCAAGAAAATTGAATTAGCGGGAGCATAATTATGTTACACATGATCTTGAGCTGTCAATGATCATCCATGCTTTGAAGATGTGGAGGAATTATCTTCTTGGTTGGAGGTTTGTAATAATGAGTGATCACATTGTATTGAGATAATTGTTTGACCAACCGAATATGAATTCCAGGCAAGCTAGATGGTTGGCCACGATCAGTGAGTTTAATTTCGAGATCATGTACATTAAGGGAAATGAAAATAGGGTTGCAGATGCTCTTAGCAGAAGAGTGTAGGTGAATGATATAACAACTTTGAGTTCTTATGGGATAAATCTACAGGATCATATCTTACAGGCAGGACAACAAAATGACAGGTATAGGGAGCTTAGGCACAGGTTACAGCAGGATACAGGTGATCAGGATGTGGACTATTATCTCACAGCAAATGGTTTGGTCAAATTTAGGGGCAAGATCTGTGTGTCGGACAACACTGAGCATTCCTCGGACCTATGTAGCATTGGATAATAAGAAGGCGGATCACTAGGCATCAATTATAGAGATGGACGGTAAGCTTTGTGATCAAGTTATTTCTATTTTGATTGACCTTGAATCTAATTATAGTTATGTTAATCCTGACCTGTTGGGTAGGTGTGGTTTGAACAAAGAAGTGCATGCAAAATCTTGGTTAGTGCAGTTGGCTACAGGTGTAAAGAAAAGAGTTCATCATTTGGTAAGAGCTTGTGCATTTGATTTTAATGGTATGCTATATGGGCGCATTTGAATGTTCTTCTGTTGGTATTGTACAATATGTATTGGGTATGGATTGGTTGTATCTTCATAGGACTAAGGTGGATTTTTATGAAAAGGCTATTGAGTGCTTGGATGACAATGGAGAACAGAGGACCTTGCACAGTAAGAAAAATAAAACATTAGTTTGGATGGTTACAACTATGTAGGCAAAACATAGTTGTAGGAAAGGGTGTGTATTAATTGCAGTGCATATTTCTAGTGATAAAGGTAAGGATGTTGTGAATGCAGAGGTATTGAGCAGGTACCTGGTTTTACTGCAGTTTCAGGATATATTTCCCTTATAGATTTCAGAGTTTTTGCCTCACAAGGAAGTGGACTTTTCCATTGAGCCGATAATAGGGGCAACACTAGCATCAAAGGCACCATATAGGATGAGCACTCTAGAGTTAGTAGAGTTGAAGTTGCGATTGAAGGAGATGTTTCACAAGGGATACATCAGGCGAGGTGTATCACCTTGGGGTGCACCAGTGTTGTTTGTAAAGAAAAAGGATGGTACTCTCAGGTTATGCATTGACTACAGGCAGTTGAACAAGGTAACCATCAAGAACATGTATCTGTTGCCGAGGATTGATGACTTATTTGACTAGTTGAAGGGAGCAACAATGTTGAGATTGCTACGAGAGCATCAATTATATCCCAAGCTTAGCAAGTGCAGTTTCTTTCACGCAAAGGCACATTATTTGGGAATGGTGTCTCCAAGGAAGGCATAACAATGGATCCAACAAAAAAAATAAGGGTTATCATGGAATGGGCAACTCCTAGGAATGTGGATGATGTAAGGTAATTTATGGGGTTAACAGGTGACTACAGTAGGTTCATTAGGAACTTCTCGTAGATTGCATATCCTATCACATCATTGCAATGAAAAGGGAATAAATTTGAATTTGCAAAGGAGTGTGCAACAAGTTTTGAGCAGTTGAAGCAGTTGTTCACAAATGCTCCAGTTCTCAAGATTATCGATGCAGATTAAGAGTTTGTGGTGTGTACAAATGCCTGTAAGAGAGGACTTTGTGGATTCTTGATGCAGGAAGGACATGCAATATGCTATGAGTTAAGGAAATTGAATGAGCATGAGCATAATTATGTTACACATGATCTTGAGCTAGCAATAATCATCCATGCTTTCAAGATGTGGAGGCATTATCTTCTTGGCAGGAGGTTTGTAATGATGAGTGATCACATTGGAATGAGATACTTTTTTGACCAACCGAATTTGAATGCCGGGCAAGCTAGATGGTTGGCCACGATCAGTGAGTTTGATTTCGAGATTAGGTACATTAAGGGAAATGAAAATAGGGTTGCAGATGCTCTTAGCAGAAGAGTGCAGGTGAATCAGATAACAACTTTGAGTCTTATGGGACAAATCTACAGGATCAAATCTTACAGGCAGGACATCAGGATGATAGGTATAGGGAGCTTAGGCACAGGTTACCGCAGGATACAGGTGATCAATATGTGGATTATCATCTCATAGTGGATGGTTTGGTCAAATTTAGGGGCAAGATCTATGCATCGGACAATAGTGAGCATTCCTCGGATCTATGTAGCATTGGATAACAAGAAGGCAGATCACCAAGCATCTATTATAGAGATGGGTGGTAAGCTTTGTGATCAAGTTGTTTCTATGTTAATTGACCCTGAATCTAATTATAGTTATGTTAATCATGACCTGGTGGATAGCTGTGGTTTGAACAAAGAAGTGCATGCAAAATCTTGGTTGGTGCAGTTGGCTACAGGTACAAAGAAAAGAGTTCATCATTTGGTAAGAGCTCGTGCATTTGATTTGAATGGTATGTTACATGAGTGCATTTGAATGTACTTCCATTGGTTTCGTACAATATGTTATTGGGTATGGATTGGTTGTATCTTCAGAGGACTTAGGTGGATTGTTATGAAAAGGCTATTGGGTGCTTGGATGGAAATGGAGAACAGAGGACCTTACAGGGTAAAAAAAATAAAACATTACTTAGGATGGTTACAACAATGCAGGCAAAGCGTAGTTGCAGGAAAGGGTGTGTATTATTTGCAGTGCATATTTCTAGTGATAAAGGTAAGGATGTTGAGAATGTAGAGGTACAAAGTAGGTGCCCGGTTTTACAACAGTTTCATGATGTATTTCCCATAGAGATTTTAGAGTTTTCGCCTCACAAGGAAGTGGACTTTTCTAATGAGTCGATACTAGGGGCACCACTAGCATCAAAGGCACCATACATGATGAGAACACTAAAGTTAGTAGAGTTGAAGTTGCAATTGAAGGAAATGTTTCACAAGGGATACATCAGGCCAGGTGTATCACCTTGGGGTGCACCAGTTTTGTTTGTAAACAAGAAGGATGGTACTCTAAGGTTATGCATTGACTACATGCAATTGAACAAGGTAACCATCAAGAACATGCATACATTGCCGATGATTGATGACTTATTTGACCAGTTGAAGGGAGCAAAAATGTTGAGATTGCTACGAGAGCATCAATTATATGCCAAGCTTATCAAGTGCAGTTTCTTTCAGGAAAAGGCACATTACTTGGGACATGTTGTCTCCAAAAAAATGCATAACAATGGATCCGGAAAAAATAAGGGCTATCATGGAATGGGCAGCTCCTAGGAATATGGATTATGTAAGTTAATTTATGTTAGAAAATTATATATTACAGAGCAATGGAATACATAAAATATTGCATAAATATAAACACAGAAAACACATAAAACAAGATAGAGACAGATATACGTGGTTCACCCAATTTGGGCTATGTCCACGAAGAAATAGTCAGTCCTTACTGTTATATTATCCAGCAAAATGAAGAGATACAACCTACAACAGATCCACTATAATTCCCTCTTCGCTCTCACACAAACTCCTCTCTCTTTCTCACTCAGAATACCGATGTACATAGACGCAATACAATTCCCTCATATATAGCGAGGGGTTGCCTTCTAGGGTAAAAAACACTAAATTAAACATAACTTCTACCATCAAATCTCCGCCTAATGAACGGCCCAAATTGACTATGAAATTACAACATTTTACAAGGCAAGTTTACATCTATTTTTGGCTTCAGGGGCATTGCCCTCGATCCCCCGCCATGGGGGAGGGATTCCTAAAGATTGCTGCCACCCCCCCAGACCCCCCTTGCAGCACAAATATTACTGGTGAAATTGCCGCCACATTACGAACTGGGGCCCAACACGGTGATACCTTTGAATAAAGAAGATATTCAGGCTCCACATCGAATAATTTATGGGGTTAGCAGGTTACTACAGTAGGTTCATTAGGAACTTCTCGTGGATTTCATGTCCTATCACATTATTGCAGTGAAAAGGGAATAAATTTGAATGGACAAAGGAATGTGCAACAAGTTTTGAGTAGTTGAAGCAGTTGTTGACAAATGCTCTAGTTCTCAAGATTGCATCTCTAGATAAAGAGTTTGCGGTGTGCACAAATGCTTGCAAGAGAGGACTTGGTGGAGTCCTCATGCAGGAAGGACATGGAGTATGCTATGAATCAAGGAAATTGAATGAGCACGAGCATAATTATGTTACATGTGATCTTGAGCTGGCAACTATCATCCATGCTTTGAAGATGTGGAGGCATTATCTTCTTGGAAGGAGGTTTGTAATGGTGAGTGATCACATTGGATTGAGATACTTCTTTGACCAACCAAATATGAATGCCAGGCAAGATAGATGGTTGGCCACGATTAGTGAGTTTGATTTCAAGATCAGGGACATTAAGGGAAATGGAAATTGGGTTGCAGATACTCTTAGCAGAAGAGTGCAAGTGAATCATATAACAACTCTGAGTTCTTATGGGACAAATCTACAGGATCAGACCTTACAATCAAGACAATAGGACAACAGGTATAGGTAGCTTAGGCACAGGTTACAGTAGGATACAGGGGATCAAGATCTAGACTATCATCTCACAGCGGATGGTTTGGTCAAATTTAGGGACAAGATCTATGTGGCGGACAACAGTGAGAATTCCGCAGATCTATGTAGCATTGGATAGCAAGAAGGCGGATCACCAGGAATCTATTATAGAGATGGACGGTAAGCTTTGTGATCAAGTTGTTTCTATTTCGATTAACCCTAAATCTAATTATAGTTATGTTAATCCTGACTTGGTGGATAGGTGTGGTTTGAACAAAGAAGTGCATGCAAAATCTTGGTTAGTGTAGTTGGCTACAGGTACAAAGAAAATAGTTCATCATTGGGTAAGAGTTTGTGCATTTGATTTGAATGGTATGCTACATGAGCGCATTTGAATGTACTTCCGTTGGTATCTTACAATATGTTATTGGGTATGGATTGGTTTTATCTTCATAGGACTAAAGTGGATTGTTATGAAAAGGCTATTGAGTGCTTGGATGGCAATGGAGAATAGAGGATCTTGCAGGGTAAGAAAAATAAAACATTAGTTCGGATGGTTACAAAAATGCAGGCGAAGCATAGTTGTAGGAAAGGGTGTGTATTATTTCCAGTGCATATTTCTAGTGATAAAGGTAAGGATGTTGAGAATGCAGAGATATTGAGCAGGTGCCCGGTTTTACAATAGTTTCGGAATGTATTTCCTGTAGAGATTTAAGATTCGCCTCACAAGGAAGTGGACTTTTCCATTGAGTCGATACCAGGGGCAGCACTAGCATCAAAGGCACCATACATGATGAGCACACTAGAGTTAGTAGAGTTGAAGTTGCAATTGAAGAAAATGTTTCACAAGGGATACATTAGGCCTAGTGTATCGCCATAGGGTGCACCAGTGTTTTTTTAAAGAAGAAGGATGGTACTCTCTGGTTATGCATTGACTACAGGCAGTTGAACAAGGTAACCATCAAGAACATGTATCCGTTGCTGAGGATTGACGACTTATTTGACCAGTTGAAGGGAGCAACAATGTTGAGATTTCTACGAGAACATCAATTGTATGCCAATCTTAGCAAGTGCAGTTTCTTTCAGGCAAAGGCACATTACTTGGGACGTGTTGTCTCCAAGGAAGGCATAACAATGGATCCAGAAAAAAATAAGGGCTATCATGGAATGGGCAGCTCCTAGGAATGTGGATTATGTAAGGTAATTTATGGGGTTAGCAAGTTACTACAATAGGTTCATTAGGAACTTCTCGTGGATTGCATATCCTATCACATCATTGCAGTGAAAAATGAATAAATTTGAATGGACAAAGGAATGTGCAACAATTTTTGAGCAGTTCAAGCAGTTGTTGACAAATGCTCCAGTTCTCAAGATTGCAGATCCAGATAAAGAGTTTGTGGTGTGTACAAATTCCTGCAAGAGAGGACTTGGTGGAGCCCTAAGGCAGGAAGGACATGCAATATGCTATGAATCAAGGAAATTGAATTAGTGTGAGCATAATTGTGTTACACATGATCTTGAGCTGGCAACGATCATCCATGCTTTGAAGATGTGGAGGCATTATCTTCTTGGCAGTAGGTTTGTAATGATGAGTGATCATATTGGAATGAGATACTTGTTTGACCAACCGAATCTGAATGTCGGGCAAGCTAGATGGTTGGCCACAATCATTGGGTTTGATTTCGAGATCAGGGACATTAAGGGAAATGAAAATAGGGTTGCATATGCTCTTAGCAGAAGAGTGTAGGTGAATCATATAACAACTATAAGTTCTTATGGGACAAATCTACATGATTAGACCTTACAAGCATGACAACATGATGATAGGTATAGGGATCTTAGGTACAGGTTATAGCAGGATACAGGTGATCAGGATGTGGACTATCATCTCACAGCTGATGATTTGGTCAAATGTAAGGGCAAGATTTATTTGTCGGACAACAGTGAGCATTCCTCAGATTTATGTAGCATTGGATAGCGAGAAGGTGGATCACCAGGCATCTATTATAGAGATGGATGGTAAGCTTTGTGATCAAGTTGTTTCTATTTTGATTGACCCTAAATATAATTATAGTTATGTTAATCCTGACCTGGTGGATAGGTGTGGTTTGAACAAAGAAGTGCATGCAAAGTCTTGGTTAGTGCAGTTGGCTACGGGTACAAAGAAAAAAGTTCATCATTGGGTAAGAGCTTATGCATTTTATATGAATGGTATTCTACATGAGCATATTTGAATGTACTTATTTTGGTACCATACAATATGTTATTGGGTATGGATTGGTTGTATCTTCATAGGACTAAGGTGGATTGTTATGAAAATGCTATTGAGTGCTTGGATGACAATGGAGAACAGAGGACCTTGCAGGGTAAGAAAAAAAAACATTAGGTAGGATGGTTGCAACTATGCAAGCAAAGCATAGTTGTAGGAAAGGGTGTGTATTATTTGCAATGCATATTTCTTGTGATAAAGGTAAGGATGCTGAGAATGCAGAGGTATTGAGTAGGTAATTGGTTTTATAGCAGTTTCGGGATGTATTTCCTGTAGAGATTTCATATCTTTCGCCTCACATGGAAGTGGACTTTTCCATTGAGTCGATACCAGGCGCAGCATTAACATCAAAGGCACCATACTAGATGAGCACACTAGAGTTAGTAGAGTTGAAGTTTGAATTGAAGGAAATGTTTCACAAGGGATACATCAGGCCAGGTGTATCACCTTGGGGTGCACCAATGTTGTTTGTAAAGAAGAAGGATGGTACTCTCAGCTTATGCATTGACTACATGCAGTTGAATAAGGTAACCGTCAAGAACATGTATCTGTTACCGACGATTGATGACTTATTTGACCAGTTGAAGGGAGAAACAATGTTGAGATTGCTACAAGAGCATCAATTGTATGCGAAGATTAGCAAGTACAGTTTCTTTTAGACACAGGCACATTACTTGGGACATGTTGTCTCCAAGGAAGGCATAACAATGGGTCCAGAAAATAAGGGCTATCATGGAATGGGCAACTCCTAGGAATGTGAATGATGTAAGGTAATTTATGGGGTTAGCAGGTGACTACAGTAGGTTCATTAGGAACTTCTCGTGGATTGCTTATCCTATCACATCACTGCTGTGAAAATGGAATAAATTTGAATGGACAAATGAATATGCAACAAGTTTTGAGTAGTTGAAGCAGTTGTTGACAAATGCTCCAGTTCTCAAGATTGCAGATCCAGATAAAGAGTTTGTGGTGTGTACAAATGCCTGCAAGAGAGGACTTGGTGGAGTCCTCATGCAGGAAGGACATGCAGTATGCTATGAATCAAGGAAATTGAATGAGCACAAGCATAATTATGTTACACATGATCTTGAGATGGCAACGATCATCCATGCTTTGAAGATGTGGAGGCATTATCTTCTTGGCAGGAGGTTTTGATGATGAGTGATCACATTAGATTGAGATACTTGTTTGACCAACCGAATCTGAATGCCAAGCAAGCTAGATGGTTGGCCACGATCAATGAGTTTGATTTCAAGATTAGGTACATTAAGGGAAATGAAAATAGGGTTGCATATGCTCTTAACAGAAGAGTGCAGGTGAATCATATAACAACTATGAGTTCTTATGGGACAGATCTACAGGATCAGATCTTACAGGAAGGACAACATGATGACAGGTATAGGGAGCTTAGGCACAGGTTACAGCAGGATACAGGTGATCAAAATGTGGACTATCATCTCACAACGAATGGTTTGGTCAAATTTAGGGGCAAGAATGTGTCGGACAACAGTGAGCTCAAGAAGCTTATCCAGAGAGAATTTCATGCTAAACCGTATTTTGGTCACCCAGGATATCAGAAGACATTGACAGCATGAAGAAGTTCTAATATTGGCCGAATTTGAAGAAGGAAGTTGCAGAGTTTGTGGTTAGGTGCTTGGATTGTCAACAGTTAAAAGCAGAGTATAAGCATCCAAGTGGATTACTGCAACCAATTTTGATTCCAAAGTTGAAATAGGAGGTCAATTCCATGGATTTAATTACAGGTTTATCAAGGACATCTAGACAACATTATTCTATCATGGTTATGGTGGAAAGGTTGACAAAGGTAGCACACTTCATTCCAATGAAGTCTACCTATTCAGTGTAGAAATTCCTTGCAAATTCAAACTGCAGATTGTAAGACACTAAAAAAATTGACTTGATTCTACTATACTCATCAACGGAAACAATAAATGATCGATGAAATCCTGAAGCATACAAGAGAAAGAATTCAATCACACATAACACAATGAATTTTTGGGGAAAGCCACAATTAAAAAACCCTGTTATTTGTATATTGCATTAATCATAAAATATGAGAAGATTACAATGCTTTACTCAAGCCCGAGCAACCTTTGCACTCTCTCTATCTATCTCACTACATCCCATATAAGTTCAAGTCAATACTTAGCCAATTTTGCTGCCTGCAAAGCTCCTATTTCCTTGCGCAGTTCCCTTGGGAATTAGCCCATATTTAATTGGGAAATTCCATAGTTATGAATTGTGCAATCCTCATAGGCCTTCCTATGATTACATGAACCACCTGTACAATTCAGATGATTATACAACTGATAGTACATTGCCCATGAACTCCAATCTCAATTGGGTAACTCTAAGATCTGACATGCATGAGTTATTTATTTGTGAATCATTTGTTAATTGGTTGAACACATGAAAAGACACCCCACTGTCTGACCTCCTACTGGTTCCTCCATCAGTTGGTACTAGTTTAACTCACTTTAACTCAGTTAAATTGAATTAATTAATTAAAACTAAAAATAAACTCAACCAGAGCTCCTATAAAGTAGGAGATGTTGTATCTCTGAGATAATAGTGGTCATCTATTATGCCAGAGCATCTAAGATAATTGTTTGGGGGTTTTGTTTTAATTTGGGAGACCAATGAGTGAAACAGATATAGAACTGATATGCCTAACCTCTTGAATAATATCAATATCTCGACAGAGGGTTGCTATAAATATTTACACAGTGAAATAGCTTTTATGATGATGAGCAGAAACATAAAAATAATATGATTACCATAGTTTTCATATTGAAAATTTAAATAATCATAAGTATGAAAACCTTTAAACTATGTTTAAAGGTCTGAGAAAATACACATGAGCTTACAAAAGATGCTGATGATTTATTTATTTTGAGGGAATTAATTAAACAAGCAGTCCATTAATTCATTCTCTTTATAGATTATCACTTCAGAAATCTTATAGGAATATATTGAAATACAATTATTCCTACCTAGTTATCTCTGCAAGACACAAGTATATGAAGAAAAAACATAATGAATGACATTGGAAAAACTTACAGGAAACACAAACTGTGTAAAACAGAATTCAGAATCCTTTGCTTCGTATTAATGATCCAGAAAGATTAATTACATAAGATGTCTAGAAATGCTTCTTCAAGGGTGCAACCCTTAATAACTCGTGAAGGGAGTTATTTATACAATAGTAGGACGAAAAATATCCTGAACTGCTTTTACAAAAATAGATTATTTACACAATCAAAAATAAAATTGTTTAATGATTTGGCACTATTTTGGTGTTGTGTTGTTTGATGACTATTACTGAAAAAGTTGAAAAGTGGTTGACGTTGGCTGACTGTTCCCTCAAAAACTAAATGCTGTTCAAATATCCTTAATCAAGTAAAATTGTTAATTCTTCCCAACATTTCTTATCTTGGATAGAAATCTTTGTTACCCTCCTATAGATTTCATCCATCTCGGTGTATTTAGTAAAAGTGGGTTTTACCAAAAATATATGCTTGATTTCATCCAAGATGAAGAAAGAATCCCTGTGTTTTTACTATGAGAGTTGGTGTTGCTGATCCTTTGATATTAGAAACTGAAGCTGCATGGCTTCCCAGCTCTGTTAACTTCTTGACATAATCCTCAATTGGCAATAATTTATCATTAATAACCATCATAGAAGGTAAACCCCTACTGACCAAAGGTTCAATCTTGTTGAAAAATCTTTGAACTATGTTGTTAACATTGTTGCACTTTTCTTGTAGCTGAAGGGTGAGGTTTTTCTTAGTGATAATCTTCTTTACCTCTAATATCGTTGCAGTTCTGTCGTTTATTCTTAATTCCTCAAGCTCATAGTCATCCTTGGAATTTAGAAATTTGATAATATCATAGGCAGTCTCTGGCATATCCTCCAGCTGCTTAGTTATGGTCTCCACTGCTTCCTGAGCTTTTTCCAAGAGATCTTTCTGATTGAATATTATCTTAATGGAGGGCCAAATCTCCTTGATTGCTTCTGTGATTTCTTCCCACATAATTGCTTTTGATAAACACAACTTGTTTCCTGTGAAGGAATCTGTAAGTTCTCTCTACAACATTTCCACTTGGCCTTTGAGTCTGTTTGTTTCAGTTGTATGTGAATTGTTCGATATAGACTTCATAAGCCGTAATTCTTTGAGTTCATCCTTTAGTTTATTTATTTCTCCTGTCTAGATAGACAGGTTCTGTACAGCTTCAGTGAGATGTTTAGCTCCTTCTGCTGTACCTGTTGTTGATGTAGTGGCCGAAGTAGAAACTTCGGTGATGGGAACTGCTGCAAGAGAGACTACATCCATTGAAGTTTGAATGTTCTTGATAGCTTCCTCCTTCTCCTTAACCAATTTCTCCATCTGCTCTTCCATTTGTTTTATTTGCAAATTCTGTTCTATGATGGACTTCATCATATCTGACTTTTGAGTCTCTGTCTCCTTGATTTCTTTGGCCATTGAATCCTCAGATGTTGGTAGTTTCAATTGTTTCTTTAATGTTGCAACCTCAGTGTTCTTTTTCTTATTGAGCTCCTCTGCAGTATTTATGTTTGAGGGATCATATCCCATCCTTAGCACTAGGTTTTCCAAGGATTGAATATTGGTATCCTTTGCTAATGAGGAAACCTTCTCCAACTTTAATTGTGACTGAATGTTGGCCAATGTAACCTACATTTTTGACAAACTCATAGTAGTGTTTGTCAATGTTGAAGCAATCATCTGTCCAGTTTGTTTGTGCATCTCAATTTGATAAATTAGATGCACATCCTTAACATTAAATTCAAAAGAAGTGTGTTTCTGGTATTGTGTTGCAGTCCTGGGCTGAGGAACTTGGGCCTGCAAGAAAGCCATTTGCATCTTCCCCTTCTTAGAGTTGAAGACTGAAAGAAGCCTGGCTTGAGAGCTGGAAGAATGCTTCCAGAACTGGGTGTAAGTATTCAACTTCAATTCTTCATTATTTCTTTTGATTTCACTAAAGACATGGAGGATGTCTTCCTCTTTATTCTTTGGAATGCCTACAACAATTTGGACTATCTACTGTTCATGAGAAGTAGTAGATTGATTTGGAGATTGTATAGACTGTCCACTAGTCTGTGAATCAATATTCATAGAGACCCTTTGTTGCCTCCGTTGTAGGTGAAGATTGTTCTTCCCTCCCTCTCTTGGCAGTCTTTTCCTGTGCAATCGGAGTTTGCATATTTGATGTAGATACTGCTTACTCCTCAGCCTCTTGGAGGGTATTCTTTGTCTATTCCAACTGATTCTTGAACTGTTCTATCTCAGGCCTAGTTGTATGATGATATGGCGTGAACTTATTTTCCACCCTGAGTTTGGAGATGGCTCCCAATGGGACATATGACCAAGAGAAACTGAGAGCAAATTTCATTTCTTTTAATAGCTTATCAACTTCCTCCCCTGTTGCCTTGGTATTACAAATGAAGGGACCAACTTGAGCTTTAAGCTTAAATTGTGATTTCTTTTTGGCAGCTACAAAATGTACTTCGTCTGCATTCAATCTTTATCTCAAGTACTCCAGTGCAAAGATTCTAACAGGGAGGTACTTTGGCAGTTTGTAGGGTGGAAGCTCACAACCAAAAACCCTCATTTTTGTGTAGTTTTGGTAGCAATACCAATCTCCTCTTGCTGCTTGATCTATAAATTGAAGTTCTTTAACAATCTCCTCACTTATCCTTGGTAATGGAGTGTTGCTCATAAGGCTGAGGGCTGGATGAATAAATAGTTCTATGAACTGCTTGTATGTGAATTCTTCTTTCTCCTTCATCGCCATTCAAGTCCAGAAAATCATTGACTGTTGTTGTCCTTCTTCATCAAGTTTTTGCAAAGGAAATGGGAATTTGTCTCCCTGAAAATATATAAAAATATACACAAGTACTGAAGCATACGTGAATACTTCTTCAATGTTAAATTTGACAAACTGCTCATGTATGGTCTCAGCTATGAAATGACTGAAATCATAAATAACAATAGGCTTAGAATCAGAAGAAAACATGGATAAGAAACCAAGGATGGCTTCATTGACAGATTGATCAGAGTGATAACCAAGCAAACAGGACAGGATAGTAGTAATATGCTTGGTTCTATCAGGAAACATAGATGAATCATAAGGTGGGTTTCTCTTTGGTAGAGGACTACCAATTACTAAAAACAGTTCCAGGGTCTGGGATCTCTTGGTAAATTCCAGTTTGTTATAAGCTTCTATCAGGTTTTCATGGGAAAAAGGATGAGTTGGTATAGTGGCAGGGGCCTGCAACATTTTCTCAATTGAATCAGCGTTAATGGGACAGAGGATTTCTCCAGTAGGTGAGATAATTTCTCTCTGGCTGGGATCATAGGATTCATGGCATTTTCTCACAAACTCTGGAGCTCTGTGTATTTGTGGAAAAATATAGTGGGGTAATTGGGATTCCCAGAGCCCAATTTCATCACTCTAGTCAATTAGCTGCTCTTCCCACCAGCAATAAATTTCAAATAAATCAAATTGAGAAGAAGTCTCAATGATTTTGCAATCCTTGTCAACCAATGGAGTATGGTGGAAATCAATCTGTGGGTGAATTAGAGGATTTGAAAATTTTGCGATTGTTTTTCCTTTGCGAGGCATTTTGTCAAACAAAACTGCGGACTGTAAATGACAAAATGGTAAAAGGAGTTACCAAAGTGGAGACAAGCAAATGACAAGTGGACCTAGAAGATGTGCTTGCGAACAGGACAAGTGGCTGAGCTGTATGAGCAGGTGGGCTTGAAGAATAATCTTGGTCACAGAATTTAACTGTGTAACCTTTGAAATGCATGACACAGTGTTTATAAAGAGAAAAATGGAGTGGGAGGGTGGCGCCGAACGTTTGAAAATTCATTAATTATCCAACGGGTTAATTAACGGACATTTGGTTATAAATGCACGAGAGCAGAAATGAATGGGCAACGGATAGGCGACAGATGATTGGACGGGAGATATGAAGTGAAACGTGACGTGGGGCGGCGGTAAACAGCTATGAAGGATACCGCGTTTGGGGGTAAGACGAAGTGGTTTGTGGTTTTGGTATTTCTAGTCCCGAAAGACTAAAATGTAATTTTTGTGGTTTATGTAGGTGGTATTAAAGACTGCCCATTCCCTCCCCCCCCCCTCCCATGATAAACTTCAGATGGCGAGGGCCGAAAGGAAGTGTGGTTCGTATGCTTGCAGAGGAGTGTGCAGGATGAGAGGTGAGGTGGAGGGAGTTTAACATGTGAGCGGGGAATGAACGGTGGGGTTGCGATATGATAGGTGCACACAGCGGCTGTGGGTCCGAGTGATTTACCGAATGACGTGATAGCATATGAATGAAATAACATAAGGTCAAAAGTTTGGTTATTCGAACTCCTGTCATCAATATGTTTCCTAATGTTTTGATCTTTAGGAAATAACCATTTCAACATCTCAAACTTTCACATTTCTACTCACCCTTCTATTCCTAACATTTTTACTTATCCTTTTAGAGTGCATTTAAACAAGCAACCCAGTATTTTCTTTTTATGAACAATCTATCTATATACCTTATTCCCTCCATTGGCTCAGATTAAACTATTGAGCCAATTTCTTTTCTACATATGAGAATTAATTTAAAATAAATCCAATTATGATGCAAATGTATAATTGGATAAAATAACCTAGTGTGGCATCTAAACAAATTGCGCACAACTATTATCTTTCAAACTGAATTTAGAACAAAGTAGTGGCATTTAGATTTGCAACACTTTCAAAGTTGATTTCTTTTTCTTTTCTGTCTAACCTAACATTTTTATTTTGCCTTCATTTTTTATGGCATCTACCCTAACATTTTCTTTGATATGGACATATTTATCAAAATATTTTTGTTGGTTAGGTAAATCCCCTCTGCGGACAGAGGCGATCCCACTAGCCTAAAACAGAACTAGCCACAATCAAACCACGCTGCTACGCAAGTTCCTAGTTATGAATTAAAGATGAATTAAGAAGACCAACCTGGAATCCAACGCTATGATTGAAGCAGAGTTGATATTCCCGATCCCTTGCTCCAGCAGATCATAAACGAACACCTGCACATGCAAAGGAAGAGACAGATACCAACATAAAATCTACCAAGGCACAACTATATTTCAGTCAGAAAGGAAATAAATCAACACATCACCATAATAGACAATGAGATTGGAACTATAATAGCAGTCGCTCATTAATTAATAATAAACAGGAAAAGTTACAACCATGGTTCTGACGTTGAACCTCTCCTGGCTGGGCGAGTAACTATATGTGTCTTGCAATGCATCTCCTCTCCGGCAGCATAACCTCTCTAGCATTCACTAGCATTCCTCCAAGAACTCAAGAACTCAACATCTAACACTCCATGACTAACAACTATCACTAGCTTGTCAAATGCATAAGGACAAGCTTATATAGATGAAGAAGGGAGGAGGATACGATGAACCGGGACACCTATTGTGGATTAACATTATCCCCAAAAGCCATTAAAGATGGAGATAGGATAGAACTCGACAAAAGACTGATTTTTTATCCTCAAAAAGCTCCATGTAATGAAGGAAACAACAGTCGGACGTGCGTTAAGGAAAAAAGCATGACCAAACTTGGTTGGCGCGACTGTTGCTCTAAGACAGAGCGCCAATGGTCGCGCCCTCTTTTGAGGATCTCCATGATTGGCGCGGGTAAGATACTGTGGACCTGCGCCAATGGAAAAAGAGCATTTTTCAGGGATAATCTGTAGAAGGTGTCTTCAGGGAACATGAAGTACATACTCAGGGGAACATAATGCAAGTGTTTTTAGACTTTGTCACTTCTTATAACTCCCGAGATGAGTCCTCCAAAGTACGACAAGAGGAGTAATAGGGATGGTGACAAATTATTGTGTAACAGATGCCCCCTAAAGCATGAGGTCCGAGAGGTGGAGAGGGGTGAAATGCTTTACAAGAACACACAAGAACACATAAGAACACATATAGTTACTGCCGCCGAGGATCTGTGTTAAGAGACATGACTGATAGTTCAATTACATGATGTACGTGGTATGGTCGCAGCCATCCATAAGAGAGTACATAAATAATCTAGATCCATAGTATGGACGCAGCCATCTGGTTAGGATCAATGAATTGACTCAGGTATGGGCACAGCCATCCAGTGAATGAGTCAAGTATCAAGAATCACGCGTGGATTACAACGGACACAATCCAGGGTCTTGCGCTCCATCTCGACCCGAACAAGAGTACAAGTTCAAGCATGTGAATATATGAGCTGAAGTTGAACATGCATGAACATCGTCTGATTACCAGTCAATAGTGGAAACTGTTAACATAAGCGAGAGGTACCACCAATAATGACAATGGTCCTCAAGGTACTATAGGTACAATCTACGGCGCGTGAATTAATGGTCTGAAGTCGAACGCCCGTAGAATCATTCGATCGGAGGCCAATGATGAAAACCTCACGTCGAACACGAAGAACCTGCCATTGAGGCATGCAGGCTCCAAGGCACCAGAAAGGAGTCTCTAGATCAACTTCCTGGATAATGAGTTGAAGTCGACAGGAAGTGAACTTGATCGAAGGTGGGCCATAATGTTTCCCACATCATCGACACGAGACAGAGAGATAATGTTGTGAATCAAGATTGTGCAAACTATCAGAGGGAGGTTGTTTCTTTGCAGAGGTCAACTTCTCTTGAACATATCGGCGGCACATTAATGGAATCGACAGTATTTGACATCAATGTATCAAAGGTCATGATGACGAGGCAATGAGTGGATGAGAGGTCAAATAAGGTACCCAAGTCCATGGAAGCAAGTGAAAGATATGAGATGAGATATCCCGACCCCGGACACAAGCAGAAAAGTGCCATGTTCAAGAGCGACATACTGCCGTCACGGTAATAATTATGGTTCAAAAATTTTCTTTTCCCCCCGCCATTTCTGGCGAGTACCCCAGTTATTTTTAACAAGCTTGATGGGGATAGCATATGCTTGTGTTGTGACAAAATCCGATGTCATTAAGTTTTAACGAGTCTGACAAAGGAAGAACTCGGCGTCTTTTCATGTTTAGAGAGTTTGAAAAGACAGCAGAAAAGGAAACTCCAGGGATGTCCTTTTTCGTAAAGTTGTGTCTCTCGGGCCCGAAAAAGTATAAAATAATACCCGAAAGAACCGCCCGATCATTACGATCGAGGAGTACTTTTCATAATTAGTGATTTCGACCTGAAAAAGTAAAAAAGTGGTCAAAACCACGTCGTTTCGTAACCATTAACGAGTTTGAAACGACAAAAACCCGGTAATCTTTTTATGTTTTAACGGTCGACAAAAAGAACTTAAAACGACCGCCCCTTATTACCATTTAACGAGTCAAGAGGAGCGACTCGGCAATCTTTTCCTCTTTAAATGGTCAGAAAAGAGCTGAAAGCGGACCTTAAAGTAACCTTTTCTCGTGTTTTACCGAGCTCGAAAAAGTCAAAAAGGGAGCTCGTTATGTTCCTTGAGTGGCACTAAACCCTGTCAACATTCAAAAACAGCGTAAAACTCTACTTTGACATAAAAATATTTCACAAAAACGTTATTTTAATGTATTTTTAAGCCAAAAGAAGTTATAAATAGTGAAATGGTAAAAAATAAAATTACTTTTCACTTTTTACCTTGTGAGTTTACCGTTGGAGGGTTTTGGGTGCAAATTTCAACTGCTGATTGCGACCAATCCAGGAGACCATTCGAGCCGCCGTTTGAAACAGGTAAGAGGCCTCATCTTTAGCTCCATTTCTATTCCATTTATTTAGTTTTTCCTCCACAGAATGATCCTCTGCAAGGGGGATTGCAAAAATTAGGGTTGCGCCCATTGGCTGAGTTTCCTTCACGGGTCCGCGCCAATGGGCAATTTTCTCTAAAGGAGACGCGCCAATCGCGCGAACTAAAATTTTACCCTCTTTTCACCGTTGGATTTGCAATTTTCTTTGATATTTGATTTCATCATTGATTTATTGATGACATCTTCGGTTTTTGGTTGCAGGTATTGGTCAAAATGTCAATAGAATGGAGAGAAAGGGAACACGAGGCCATAGATGCCATGGCAATGGAAGATGACGCATGCATGGATGCGTTGCGAGATTGTGGCTTGAAAAAATTCTTCCTTACCTCATACCTACGTGCACAGCCCGAATTACTAAGGTTTATTGTGGACGCGTGGGATATTGAGGATCAGGTATTCCGCCTGAAGGACCAGACATTGGAGTTGGATGTCTCTGATGTCTATTTTATTACTGGACTATCTCGGCGGGGTGTACGGCCCATCTTGTCCGGTAGCAGGCCTTCCGGGGAAAAGATGGGTGAGGTAATGGAAAGGGTTTGTCCTGGGGCCCATTTTGGATCCAACAGTGCCAAGGTGGACATTGTCACTATCCCAGATTTGGTGCTACGAGTGGTACTATTTACTATCACCCGGACGGCTGGGATACAGGCACCCCACGAGGCCAGCAAGAATCTCTTACTGCTGGCAACTGAGTGTCTGCAACCGACACTGTTTGATTGGGCCTCGGTAGTGACAACAAATATAAAGAGGCAGCTTACCAAGTGTAAGCATGATGGCAATAAGCAGTTTGGATATGGATCCATTATAGTGTCGTTTTTCTTGGAGCGGTTACCGATATTCCGGATCCCGGGAGGCATAGTGGCAGACCCAGTGCCACGGGAGCCGAGGTTGGCTCGATGGGCACCACTTATGCCTAGAGGAGGTGGGGGCCAGCAGATGGCCTGGAGGCCCGAGTTCTTCATTTGGCTCCAACACCAGTTGATCGTCATGGAGGACTGGCCCTATGCGGGCACTGATTTTACTGGAGATCCAGACCTCCCGTTGCCTGAGGGAGAGGATTGGGACGAGGAGCTAGGTAAGGACCCTTTATGTTTTTAATATTTTAACATATTCGGGTTTTTGTAATTCATGTCTGTTTCTTACAGCACCTATATGTATGCAGATGTTGGTGCAGAGCGACCAGCCGACTTGCCTCATAACGTGCGGAGAGCGCAACCTGCAGCAGACCCTCAGGTGGAGGGTGAGGATGATCTAGTTCAGAACCTTGAGGCCCTTACTCGAGGAATACCAGATTATGGCCGATTGGCCGACGTGCCTAGAGCGTATCAGAGACACACGGTGGGAGTATCTACTCGCGTCCATCGTCTGTTGAGACGTTTGGTGCGGGTGGTGACATGCTATCATGAGCATCACCGTTCTTAGACGCCTAGGTTTCATTTTTGTACATTTTGAGAGACACGTTGTCAGCGGCTGTATGGGACTTGGACATGTATTATTTTTGGGTTATGTAATGCGCGCGGCGCAAACATTATGACACACACGTATATATATACATATGTTTATGGTTCATTATTGTGTTTTCATGTGCTTGCTTATATACTGTTTTAGTTACAAATTATGCAAATGTCTATCTAATACATGATTGGCCAATGCATCAGATAATGTGTTTAATTGTCTCGGAACATGTTGATATGTAATAAAATCAAAATGCCTTTCTAACAACCTTACACGTAAATACAACCTTAGAATATGATGGTTTCTGACGGAATATTGCCCGTTGAGCTGGTGGACAACAAGTTGAGAGTCCAGGTTCACTATCAATGCGCGAATACCGAAATTAATTGCTCTATCAAGTAGCTCGATTACAGCACAGTATTCGGCGACATTGTTAGTAGTACGGCCTAAACACACACCTTGGCAATCTATTAGCTCGCTATGAGGATCATAGATTACCCATGCTGCAGAAGACAAATCGCGGGTACTGCGGCAGGCACCATCAGCGAAACCAACATAAGGTGTATCCGGCATCTGCACAAGAAGTGAAAAACACAATAAGTGGTAGCTATGTCTCGAAAACCGACACACAATACACTAAAGTACATGTATGTACACAATAAAATGTACCAGCATCACGCATAGTACTTTTTCAAATAAAGCCCATTTCGGGGCTTCCCAAGAGGGTTTCCTTCATAATCAATCAGCTCGTAGGCCCCTTTCTGCAGGACTTTCTTGACAATATAAGGGCCTAGCCACATAGACTCGAGCTTTCCTGCGCCTAGCTTATCTTTTGCTTGATCATAGAGTAGGACTAAGTCTCCCTCAACGAAAGAACGTGGATGGACAGTCTGATCGAAGTGAGTCTTGACTCGCTTCTTTTGCGTTTCAATGGCCAAAGAGGCCAGGCGACGAGTCTCATCTAACCGTTCTAAGTAAAGAAGGCGTTCTTCTAACGGGGTGGTGTTGGGAAGCAGCTCGACGGCTAATTTCAATGAAGGGATCTCACATTCAATTGGAAGGGTAGCCTCTAGTCCATAAACTAGTTGAAATGGAGTGAAACCAGTGGCATCCTTTACGGAGGTTCGGTAAGCCCATAAGGCAGGGAATAACATCAAATGCCAGTTAGATTTATGCACACCAACGATACGTTGAAGCATTGTAACCAAGATTTTATTGACAGCTTCAACTTGACCATTGGACTGAGGGTAGTATGGAGTTGAACTATCGTGTTGCAAGCCTAGCTGGGTTGTTAATTCCGACATCATATGATTACGGAAATGCTTTCCGTGATCAGTGACAATGGCTTGAGGGACGCCGAATCGCGAAATAACATGATTGAATAAAAATTGCGCCGCAGTGTGACCGTCTTCAGTTAATGTAGGCATCGCCTCGGCCCATTTAGTAAAGTAATCGACGGCAACGATGACAAACCCATGCCCCCCGGCCGAGCGAGGGTTACAGGTCATATAATCAATGCCCCATTTTGCAAAAGGGCCGACGGAAACCACAGGGTGCAACGGAGCAGAAGGCGCTCGCATTTTCCGCTGGTATATCTGGCACTCATGACAAGAACGGACAGCAAGGATGCAATCCTTGAAAATTGAGGGCCAAAAATAGCCAGCACGAAGGATTTTTTGGGCTGTAGCATATCCGGACATATGTCCGCCACAAGCACCAGAGTGGCAGTCATTTAGAACCCGTTCAGCTTCCTCTAGAGTAAGACAACGGTGGAGAACGGAGTCTGCACCAAGACGATATAATGTATCTCCAATGATACGGTATGGTTGAGATTGATGACGAATCCTCTGCCGAGCGTCTTTAGACACACTCGGGCGGAAGGAGGACGTTTGCAGATATGTGATTATATCTTCGTACCATGGATCGAGGGTGCTAATGAGGAACAGGGTTTCATCTGGAATTTGATCTTCTACAGGCGAGGTCGAGGGAGAAGATGGCAAAGAGCAAATTAACTCAGCAAACACAAGGGATTTCTTAGACTTGGCAGTGGTAAATTCCAAGTCAAACTCTTGGAGGATAACAATCCACTTTGAGTATTTGCCCCCCAGTAACTGGCGTGACAATATATACGTCATGGGGTTGCAATCAGAAATCACAGTAGTAGTACGCAAAAGAATATAATGACGGAAGCGTTGTACAGCACAAACTGCGGCTAGTGCCAACTTTTCGATATAAGCATATCGAGTTTCCGTGTCTAACAGGTTGCGGCTGAGATAATAAATAACATGTTCAGTGTTATCATCATCAGTTTGAACAAGAACCATGCCGATAGTGGTATCGGCGGCGGCTAAATACAATGTGTAGTCGCGATAATAATTCGGAGGACGAAGCAATGGAGCAGAAACAAGGAGACTCTTGAGACGCTCAAAAGATTCCTGAGCTGTGGCATCCCAATGAAAAGGGATATCACGCTTCAGTAATCGTGTAAAACCTTTAGCCACCTCGGCATAGTTGGGAACAAAACGACGTAAAAAATTGGCTTTCCCCTGCAAACTCTGCAACTGATGCAAAGAAGTTGGGGGAGGGAGATTGACGATAGCTTCGACTTTAAGGGGATCCAAACGGATGCCCTCTCTAGAAACGATAAACCCGAGAAGTCTGCCAGATTCAACACAGAAGACACATTTGTGAGGATTTAGCCTGATTCGGTAGTATCGGCAACGAAGAAAGATTTCGTGAAGGTGTTTAGGGTGGTCCTGACGTTTAGCTGAATGAGCAGGAAGATCATCCAGATAAGGTTGCACAATATGGCGAATGTCATGAAATGCATAAGACATTGCACGCTGGAAGGTAGCACCGGCATTTTTAAGGCCGAAAGGGAGCTTCTTATAGGCAAAAGTCCCCCATGGGAAAATAAAAGCAGTTTTGTGTTGATCAGCGGGAGCAATATTAATCTGGTTATAACCAAAGAAACCGTCCATAAAAGAATACATTTCACTTCCGGTGCACTCGTCAATGATCTGATCAATGAATGGTGTGGGAAAGTTATCTTTAGGACAGGCTTTGTTTATATCACGGTAATCGACACAAACTCGGATCGTACCCTGTTTTTTAGTTACGGGCACAATGTTAGAAACCCAATCTGTAAGAGGAATAGGGTAAATAAAACCGGCGTTAAGAAGTTTTTCTACTTCGGCCTTAATCGCTGCAGCCTTCCGGGGGTGTACAGGGCGTAAACGTTGACGAACAGGCTTAGCATCTGGGTACGTGATTATTTCATGCATCACTATACTAGAATCAATGCCGGGCATTTCTTCATAGGACCGTGCGAAAACATCACGAAATTCGCGAAAAAGATTGGAATAAAGTTGAATCTCCTCTGGAGTACAAGTGACTCCGATGTGAAGATGCTCGACTATCCCGGGTTTAACAGAGATGTCGAGGGGTTGGGTTCGCGTAATGTTTGCCATATTTCCTTCAGAAAAAACCTGATTAATTTGAATAGGCGTTTGAAGGATTTGTGATGGGAGACAAGGAGCAAACCGCTCGAGGCATGTCAGAAAATGCTGCGAGGCAGGGAGAAATGAGGAACGATGGTGAGAACTATACCAGGGAGGTTCCTCCAGAGACATAGTCTCAATAATAGCTTCATCGGAGAGGAAGGTTTCTGTTAGAGAATCCGAAGAAGCCTCATCTAGAAGTCCTGAGGATGGAGTAAGCGCAGAAGAGGGAGCCGAGGCAGCAATAATTTCAACATAATTAAACTCGGCAGGACTCAACGGCATCCGGTCGCCCCAGGAATCTACTTGGTCTGTGGGGGGTACGAGCCACGGATCAGAGCCAATAGCGATCATATTGACAGAGGCGATATTTAGAGGAGGTAGTGGAAAAACACCCATAAGATCAGGATCTTTGAAAAGTCCAGCTCCCAGACTCTTAGGTAATTTGGAGGTATGCTCCACAAACGGGATGGTGCCTTCAGAAGAAGAAGCAAAAAAGGAGAGCTGGTCAACGGTAACAATCTTCCCTTGATGAGGGAAACGGATGATTCAGAAAAAAGATGAAGCAACAGCTTGCATCGCGTATATCCAGCTACGTCCGAGAAGGAGGTTGTAGGTTAGAGTAGCATCAACGACTTCAACTTCCATCTCGACCGTCTTCCCTTCCAAAGAGATTGGTAAACGTTGGAGTATACCGTAAGGGCGGGACGCTCTTCCATCAAAAGCTTCCAAGGTAGTGGGAGATTGGCTCAACGTTGGAGATCCAATAGCTTTCCAACAGGCAACAGACATGATGCAAGTTGAGGCACCTTCATCAATAATTGTACGATGAATCGTCTTGGAATCAATAATTACCTGTATGAGGAAGGCGATTTGGGGAGGTAGTCTTTGAGTGTGGCGTTCTAAGTCAAAAGTTATTAAATCCGAATCGGCAGGGTCTATGCCACCAATGGCAGATAGCATGGACTTCCTCTGAGAAGGGCAGCTCTGGAGAACCTCTAAAGCGGACATAGCGGACGGAGTCTGTGCTAAGTCCTCAACGATGTTGTAGTGCTGTGCAGCACGAGCATTCGGATTGTATGAGGATTTCCGGAGTACTCCTTTTGGAGGGGGTCGAAGAGGCGTTTCAGTGGTAGGTCTCTCGATGTGGAGTGGACCTGAACTGAAAGGGGGAGCACTTGGGGGAACCCCAGGCTCCTTCCCGGCAGATGACGGATAATCTTTCGTTCGAGTACTGATATTAATGGGTACTGTACCAGCCATAAACACTTGAGAACCAAAGGAAGAGGGAGGCTGAGTAGGGTCAGCCACCATTTGAGTTTTTTGAGTGTGTTGGGTGGGAAAGGGCTCTTTGAGCACCGCAGGAGTCCCAGAGGTGCCTTTTAACAAACGACTAACTTCGGACCGCCTCGGGCAATCCTTGGTATAGTGATCCTCATCGCAGATAAGACAAGGATATTTGGGTTTGCGTTTAGTGCCGTCCTCAGGTTGAGGTTTTGGGGTTTCCTGCTTAGGTTGTTCTGGCTTATTTTTCGCTTTCCCTTTTTTCTTCTCTTTCGAAGCCTTGTTTGCCGTATTAGATTGGACGGCATTAACCTCAGAAGTAACATTCGAACCAGGCGATGCCTGGGAAGGTTGTCCATTCGAAGCAGATGTTTTTTGCTTTGCAGGGTTCGCCGGATTTTTCTTTGAGGATGAATTAACCGAACCAATGATACCGTCAACAGTGGGTGTTGGCGGGGCTTTAGACGTTCCTTGTCTTGGGACATCAGGCAAATAATCATATAATGTACCTGACTGAGAATAAACCAAGTCAAGGTACTGAGCTCGAGCAATAGCTTGCTCTTCAGTGACACACGCCCCCATGGCGATATCCCGAGCTATCGGAGGCACGAACGAAGTTGTAAACCAATCGGTAAGAAGCTGGTCGGGAATCCAAAATTTGATCATGCGTCTGCGCCGTCTCCATTCATGGATATGATCAAAGATATGCGTAGCCGTCGTTTGTCTTAAGGAAGTGAGGAGGTGTGTACCCGTTTCGTATCGAATGGGTAACTAGAAATGAGTGAGAAATGCCATGGCCAAAGAATTGAAATCTTGAAAGGACCCGCGATGAAGTTCAATATACCACTTAGCGGCAGAGCCAGTGAGAGTCCTTTGAAAAAGGCGAAGCCGAATTGAATCGTCAAGCCATGAATTAGATGAACACCACAAATGATAAGTCATAACATGGGCTTGTGGGTCTTCATTGGCTTTACCATCGAATTTTGGACAGTCACCAGGTATTTTAGTTGGAACTGGAGGCCAATAAGGATTATGAAGAATAGGATCATTGGTTAATTTGGATACATCCGGTAATTCTAAAGTTGCTAAGAATGGTAATTGAGGATTGAAAGACATCTGGGGCTGCTGGTAGGGTGGAGCACCAGGATTCCAACTAGGTGGTGGTTGCCCCCATGGATTTTGTCCGGACGGATTTGGTCCCATAGTGGATTGGCCATAGGGATTTGTATATTGCCCCCCAGCATAAGGATTACCAAACGCTGTTGTAGATGCGTCGTATGGCTGTTGATAAGTTTGCGAAGGACTCGCTTGCTGTTGTTGGTAGTTCTGGTACGGGGCAAACGAAAATTGCCCTTGAGGTTGTTGGTAGCCATACGGTGGTGGAGCTCCAAATTGAGTTTGAGGACCAGGCTGGGTTGGATAAAAAGTTTGTTATTGAGACCCAGCCTGCATTTGAAGACCAGACGGGTATTGGGGTCCCATTTGGGGCCACGGACCGGATTGAGCAGCGCCAGTAGGCTGTCCGATAGGTTGGGTTATCTGGCCAGAAGGAAAACCTTGTTGATAGTGAGGTTGGCCGATCTGTCCAGAAGGTTGTACCTGCTGATACTGAGGTTGGCCTACCTGTAGGGATTGGAAGTGTTGTTGCGCAGCTGAAGGTTGTCCTAGCAGACTAGATGGCTGAGAAGGCTGGGCAGTTGGTTGGCCCAACTGTGTTTGAGGCTGACCAGCCTGCCCAGAGGGTTGTGAATACTAGACAGTAGGTTGACCAAGTGGTTGAGTAACTTGTCCGGACATTGGACTATACTGGACATTGGATTGGCTTGGGTTAATAGTTTGTTGACCAATTTGTCCGGCAAGATAACCTTGCTGGGTACCAGGTTGGACTTGTTGAAAAGATGACTGACCTGAGTTGCCAGAAGGTTGCATATAAGAAGAGGAAAGAGGAGCACCAGTAGCGAAAGGGTTTCCACGAAAGGATTGCTCTGGTTGGTCTTGAGGGGGTTGTCTTGGAGATTGCGCAGATGAAATTTGACCACCATGGAAAGAGGTGGAGGTCCAATCAATTGACAATGGAACTGATACCTCAACAACCGGTTGAGATGACAAATATGGATCATATGGCCCCTGTATTGGGACATTTGTTATGGGATCAAAGTCTCCAAACAAGGAAGCCGAGGGACGACCAGAAATAGGAGTCGAAGAGGCTGGACAAACCGTTGGACTGGTCGCGACAGAGGTAACAGATAGACTGCGACTTTGTGGAGTAAAAGGCTCCGTAGTAGGGAAAGTGTGTGATGGCCAAATGGGACTTGTAAACGGAGTTCCAGAAGGCATAGCATCTCTTAAAGCTTTATATCCTGGAGGTAAATTTGTGGTAGTAGGTGTACTACTAACATGTATAGGGTCCGTGGGGGTGGGAATTTCACCGCTTGTCACAACGGACTCATCGATCGTTGTAGGGGACAAATCATCCATGTTAGATGAAGTAGGTGGGACTGACACACGAGGAGAAGTATGGTCCCAGAAAGGGACACCGTCCTCAAAAGGTTCCCACGTAGGGTTCCAATGAAACTGGTAAGTCTCGTCACCTGGGGCACGAGAATTAAGTGGTTGTATACTTAGAACCACAGGAAGACTCACAACCAATGTTTCGGTAGAAGACGAAACTGGTGATTCCCCCAGTATGAAACTTACGAAATCTACCGAGACAATCCCTACTTCGGACTGACACAAACAAAAGCTAATTGGGTAGATGTTATCGTGGCCAATAAATTTTAAGACACTGAACTTAACCTTTTCATTTTTTAAGAGTCGAGAAAAGGATAAAAGATGACTCCAGTCTCCTTCGAATATTTAATGAGCACGAAGTGACAAGACGCTCACAGGCACCTTTTCGTTTAAGGAGTCCGAAAAGGATCAAAAGTGACTGCTCTGGAATTCTAGGTAGAGGGTGTGCCAAACTTTTCGCAAAACCACAGAATACTTTTTAGGGTACGGGTGGTCAATCTTCGTGAATGTTGTGTTCACTGCATTGCGAATCGTAGGGCGGCTGACACGGCTTCCTATGGATAAAGGCTTTATTCCTATAGGGGTCTCCCGATATATACGCGACGGTACGTGGGAGCACAGTCCGTATTGGCACCTATCGTTTCACCGTGGAGGAATCACCCAGCCACTCGACGATAAACTACCAAGTTTAAAGACGCCGGAACACGTCTCTAACCTAGACCTCTAGAGTATTTGCGTTATGTTCCAATGCGTTTTTATGTTCATTGAGTTTATTTTAAAGTTTATCTTCGATTATGTTTCAGTTTTTGGTCCTACCGTATGTGATATCTCAAAAACTTCTTAAATGCAAACTATATGCCAAAATTATATCATTTGATTCGATGAATTCTATCTACAGGAGGGTTGAGATCTTTTCACAAACGAAATGATCACTCAACAAACAACAAAGATCCTAATGCAGCTAATAACAAGAAATTAAATTTTTTCTTTTTCTTTTTAATAGCAACAAATAACAACAAATGCTAACTAATATGATGCAAAAGATTTTTTGTTTTTCTTTCCTTTAAGATGGCATGATGGATTTAAACAAATTTTAAGAGATATGCACAATCCAAGTTCACTCAATGAAATAGAACCAATTCTGAAACACCAAAATGAACCATGCAAGCAAGGAAAAAACACAAAGACTTTCACTGAACCATGTAATCTAAGTTCGAATGAAGTCAAGTGAAATCCAAAGAGGCTAGAAGTGAAGCACTCAGAGTATAGAAGATCAAGCTTTAACAAATCACTGGATAGGTGCAGAACACAACCAACAAGCTGACTGGATAATCAAGAGACCGAAACTTCCCACAGAAGGCTAGACATGCAAAGTCACTAGATGTTCTAGGGCTGAGACGAAAATCAATAGAAATAAGCAAACAACTGAAGGATAAAGGCTAAGACCAGTCAAGCAGAGGTTCAACACACTTCCAGAGGTTGTAAGAGATATAAAAAGAGACTGAAAGAGCTTTCCACCCACACACAGGCAAAATTTACAGGGTTGGCACGACTGTCAGCCTGCAACTTGCGCTACCACAGGATTGGCGCGAGTTGCTTTTGAGAAACATGCGCCAACTGGCGCGACTGTCAGAGTAATAACCGCGCCAATTAAGCTTGCCGGCTAGAAAAATAAATGATACGACCTCAGGTCGGGTTGACAGTGCTCAGATGGGTCAAACAGTAAAGAATAAACTCAAAACTGACTCAGGAAGCTCATTCACTCAAGCAAGCAGAAGAAAATTAACATGCAAGACAAATTCCAAATAGCTTCTCCCCAGTGGAGTCGCCAAATTGTTGGTTAGGTAAATCCCCTCTGCGGACAGAGGCGATCCCACTAGCCTAAAACAGAACTAGCCACAATCAAACCACGCTGCTACGCAAGTTCCTAGTTATGCATCAAAGGTGAATTAAGAAGACCAACCTGGAATCCAACGCTATGATTGAAGCAGAGTTGATATTCCCGCTCCCTTGCTCCAGCAGATCATAAACGAACACCTGCACATGCAAAGGAAGAGACAGATACCAACATAAAATCTACCAAGGCACAACTATATTTCAGTCAGAAAGGAAATAAATCAACACATCACCATAATAGACAATGAGATTGGAACTATAATAGCAGTCGCTCATTAATTAATAATAAACAGGAAAAGTTACAACCATGGTTCTGACGTTGAACCTCTCCTGGCTGGGCGAGTAACTATATGTGTCTTGCAATGCATCTCCTCTCCGGCAGCATAACCTCTCTAGCATTCACTAGCATTCCTCCAAGAACTCAAGAACTCAACATCTAACACTCCATGACTAACAACTATCACTAGCTTGTCAAATGCATAAGGACAAGCTTATATAGATGGAGAAGGGAGGAGGATACGATGAACCGGGACACCTATTGTGGATTAACATTATCCCCAAAAGCCATTAAAGATGGAGATAGGATAGAACTCGATAAAAGACTGATTTTTTATCCTCAAAAAGCTCCATGTAATGAAGGAAACAACAGTCGGACGTGCGTTAAGGCAAAAAGCATGACCAAACTTGGTTGGCGCGACTGTTGCTCTAAGACAGAGCGCCAATGGTCGCGCCCTCTTTTGAGGATCTCCATGATTGGCGCGGGTAAGATACTGTGGACCTGTGCCAATGGAAAAAGAGCATTTTTCAGGGATAATCTGTAGAAGGTGTCTTCAGGGAACATGAAGTACATACTCAGGGGAACATAATGCAAGTGTTTTTAGACTTTGTCACTTCTTATAACTCCCGAGATGAGTCCTCCAAAGTACGACAAGAGGAGTAACAGGGATGGTGACAAATTACTGTGTAACAATTTTCCTAACATTTTTTATTTAATATTCTTTTTGTCCACATCCTATCTTAACATTTTGTAAATATATTTTCATTTTTTGTCTAATTTATTCTAACTTATCAAAACCAAAAAATGCTACAACAGGAGACACTCTACATGACTCAAGTTAGACCCTTAACTCGAATTAATTGAGCCAACTAAGTCAAATTGACTTAGTTAACTATTACAAGTTGTCATGAGATCTGGAATTACAATTTAATTCCTAATTTAATTCAAGGACAAAATTAAATTAGGATTTTCTTGTTGCATTTTCAACTTTTCCTCCCAACAAGAAAGGGATTATCTGTTACCTTGATCCTCCTTTTGTGAAACTCAAATTTGCATCTTGACAATGCCTTTGTCAAAATATCTGCATCCTGCTCCTCTGTAGCAATGTACTCCAGCAACATGATTCTCCTCTGCACACAATCTTGTAGATGGTGATACCAAATGTTTTTTTTTTGTAAGCTGCGGTAGATCTATTAATTATAAACATATAAAGTACAAAACAAAGGAGCCTCAATCTGCCCCGAGGGGAAACCAGATCTGTTGGCTCCTATCCTTCCGAGAGTCAAAGAAGTTATCATTTTGAGCAATGTTTAGTATCCCAAGACCCAAGAACCTCTTTCCCAAAAAGTAAACCAGTTTTTCTCAGTCCTACTGTTCCTACCCAGAGCACTGTTCATATCTACTATAGACTCAAAAAACATTTTCATATCTACTATAGACCCAAAACACAGAATATTGACTTTCTAAACAGAAAAAGAAACAGGGAACCAGCCTTTTAATTCTCTGCATATCCACGATCCCTTGCGTTGTTGTCTCTGTCTTTCTTCATCTCCGTCAGCATTGTTTTAATTTCTTTGAGGAGTTCGTTCTGCTGTCGCACCAGCTCCTCCAGGCTTGCAGCTTCCTGTTTTGCAATCGCTGATGCTTGCGCAATCTCCAGCATTTCCGACGCCACCTGCTCCAGGGCTTTGGCAAGGAGGTGTTTGAGGACCCAATATGTATGCAGGGCACGGCGGTACATAGTTAGCCTGCCTCGCGTGTTGCCAGGGTCTGGCAGCTGCGAGGCCCATTCGTTCATTTCCGGGTCCGAGGGCTCTTCTAAAACCCTCGCCTCCATCGCGTCCATGATGTTTCTGATGTCCGCATTGGTCTCCACGTTGTATGCTTGTTCCGCTTCATGCATTGCTGTGCTGGTCGTCCTGTTACCCCTCCTTCTCCTTTTCGGCGTCCTGTTACCTTCGTCTGCGCTTGTGGGTTGCCGGGTTTGACCTCTTCCCCTCTGCTCCTGCTTCTTCAGCCCTCTTTCTTTTCTAACTTGCCCCGGTCCCCTGCTGCTCTGGCCCGAATCGAATTGTTTCCCTTTGCAGTCTTCTCCTTGCCTGTAATCCATCTCCTCAGAGCTCTCTATTTCAATTCTCACGCAATCTTGCTCAAAGTGCCTTCCCTCTGCCGCTTCCTTTCCTTTTTGGCCCGCTATCCCCCTCCGGTCACTCATTGTCGAGCGTTTGAGTCGCTGGTTGCTATCTCTCTTCCAGAACTCCTCTGCTTTCGCCACCTTTCTCGTGTTACTAATGCCTGTCATTCTTCCTTTGTTTCCCCTTATACCTGTCTCGCCACCTTTGTTTGAATGATGGGATTTCTTCCCGCTTCGACTGGCGTCTTTACTTCGCATGATGTCTGTTGTAATGAGAATCGTTTTTTGTTTTGGGCGTCGTCCCTGTCTTGCTGCAAAATCATTAATTTCTGTTGTTCGTAATTTAAATGTGTCGTCCTTCTGTCCTCTCCGATTTTCCGCCTGCTCTTGCCAATTACGCCCACTCCCGATCCACGCGGGGTGAAGATTATCCTTGTCCTGCATCATTAATATCACTGCCAATCAGCTGCTTTAGCCCTTCCCATTTCGCCAGCGTGGACTGGGTTATCCAGCTGTCATCGATTCTATCCATTGGTTCCTTGCACCCCCAATTTGCCAGGCAATCTGCGGGTTTATTACCCTCCCTTCGAACATGCGAAGTGATTTTATAATCTATTCCTGTTAGCATCTCTCCTATGTCCCGGACTATGCTTGCGTTCCTCCAGCTTGTCACCACTTTCTCCCAATTCTTCCCTTGAATTAGTTTCCGGATCGTCTCAATGACCAGGGTGGAGTCTCCCTCGATTTCAACCTTCCTGTATGCGTTTCGTCTGGCAATTTTGAGACCGTGGTAAACAGCCATAAACTCTGCCTCATTATTGGTCATAGTTCCTCCATTTTCCGCATATATCCACTCTGTTTCCCCTTGTTCATTTCTGAATATTCCGCCAAACCCTGCTGGACCCGGGTTTCCTTTCGCAGCGCCATCGAAATTGAGTTTCACAAACCCTTCTGGAGGCTTTCTAAACACTGTATTGCTTTGATTAGCTAAAGGTTGCCTCTAATTAGTTTCCCGATGATAAATCATTCCCTGCTCTAGGTTCAATTTCTTTAAGATGGCTGTCTCTGCTTCCGAGGTTTTCCAGTCCTCGTCAGCCCAGTTCTCCGCTAAAATTGATTCTCGAATTTGACTCAGCGTACGCTTCCACACCTCCTCCGGCCCTGTTGACTTCCCTCTGAAAATTCGGTTGTTTCTCTCCTTCCACAAATTCCAGATGTTAAAACCCGCAGTGACACTCCACGCTCTTCTAACTATTTTGCTATGGAATTTACTTTCTCCCCAATCCCCTATGGTTTGAATTATGTCATTCGGGTTTCTGTTTGTTGTGGAGAAAAGATTTAACGTTTTTTCCCACTGGAATTGCGCCACACTACAGCCGTTAAGGAGGTGTTCCTGCTCTTCCATAGCCGATTCACAGAGATGACATCTTGATGGGCCGTAAAAACCTCTTTTTTGGATTCTATCCCACGTTAGAATTCTCTTTCTTCCTACCAGCCAGGCAAACAATTTAACCTTTGGCCACCATTTTGTTTTCCAAATCTGTTTCCAGATTTGGTCTTCCTCTCCCTGATCTTGCTGGGTTTTTGCTTTGTAGGCCTCCTTTATAGTAAATATCCCTTTTGTTCCTTTGCCCCAGCGGAGTATGTCTCTACCTTCTCTTCTCTTTATTTTCCTAGAGTCCAATTCCTTTCCAAAGGTTGTTTTTTGTTCTTCAGTTGCACTCCTTTCCCATTCCTCCAAAGGTTTCCAGTGTCGCCATTCCTCATTGCCTTGCTCAGCAATCCAGTAATCATTAACCGTGATTAGGTTTCTGTGCATACCTATTCTTTGGAGTTCTTGCATACCTTGAAGATTCACCATTTTCTCTCGTTGTTGCCAGGCTTCATCCCAAAACCTCGCTATCTGTCCCCCTTTGATTTCCCAGAATATATTACTGTCCACTAAGTCTCTGTTTTGAATGGATAAGTTCCATATATCTGATCCCCGAGGCATATCTTGCTTCCTGATAATTTCTTCCGGATTGTTGGGCATATTATATTTAATTGTCCAGATTTCCTTCCAAAGATCCTGTCCTCCTTGTAACCATCTCCAGCGTAACTTGGCTGCTAATACCTGATTTAGAGTCCCTGGGTCTCTGAGGCCTAAACCTCCCTTATCCTTAGGTTTGGTTAGGCTCTCCCAAGAACATAGGGCCCACTTCTTTTCTTGCTTCGGTCCCCCCCATAGAAATTTTCTGTACATCTCTACGAGTTTATTGCATATTCCTTTAGGAGCATTCATCACTGATAGGGAGTATATCGGTATTGCCTGAATGGTGGCTTTAAGAAGAACCACCCTTGCTGCTAAGTTCAGAGCTCGGAAAGTCCAGTTTTCCATTCTCTTCATGATTTTCTCAAGGATATTTTTCCAGTTCCCTATCCTGATGGTTGAAGAGTCTAACATTGTGCCTAAATATTTGGTCGGGAGCTCTCCCTTCCGATATCCCAGGACTCTGGTTAGATGATTCTGTATAGGTTCCGCTATGTTGAAGAAGAAAGTTCTGGATTTCTCATTATTGACCTCCATCCCTGTGCCTTCCATAAATACCTCGAGAATTTTTTTTATCCTTTTCACTTCTCTCAGGGTTGCTTTGCAGTAGATCATTATGTCGTCCACAAACTGTTGGTGGGTGACAGTGGTTTGATTTCCCCATAATCTGAGCCCTTGAATGTTTCTGTCCCTTAATTCTTTTTTAAAATATCTGCCTAAACCTTCTGCTGCAATGATGAAAAGAAAGGGAGATAAAGGGTCCCCTTGTCTGAGGCCTCTTGTTGCATTGAATGTTGTTGTAGGCGCTCCATTTAGCAAGATGGAGAAATTCGGAGTAGAGATCATGCTTAGCACCCAATTTACCCATCTGTCACAGAATCCGAAAGCTTTAAGGATCATTGTTAAGTACTTCCAGCTTAGCCTATCATAGGCCTTCGATAGGTCTAATTTGATCAGCATGCCCTTTTCTTTTTTTGTTTTCAGCGTGTGAATTACTTCCTGAGCCACCACTAGCCCGTCCAAGATCTGTCTCCCTTCGACAAACCCGGTTTGCTCTGGGGAAATAATACTTGGAAGAATCAGTTTCAGTCTCTGAGCTACTATGGACGCCACAATCTTATAAATGACATTACAGAGGGCTATGGGTCTGAATCCTTCAGCTTGGTCTGCCTGATTAGTTTTAGGAATAAGTGTCAGAAGGGTAGCATTTATTCCTGGCCATATTCTTTGATTTATCCTTGCTTCCTCTACAACTTCCACTACTTCATCAGCAATAAAGTGCCACCCAGCTTGGAAGAATTCAACAGTGTACCCGTCTGGTCCAGGAGCTTTATTTCTCTTCATGTTTTTGACAATCTCCTCCACTTCTTCCTTCGTAATTTTCCTCATTAGAGCCTGATTTTGGTCTCTTGTCACTACTTGTGGTATTTCTCTGCTTATCTTGGCTATGGCCTCTGTTCTGTTCGATTGTGGTTCCTTCAATATATCTTTGAAGTGGTTAACCAGCACTTTTTCAATCTCTTCCTGCTGAAGAACTCTTTGTCCTTCTTTGTTTTTTATTGAGAATATTCTGTTTCCTTGGCGATGTTGGACCATGGCTTTGTGGAAAAACTTAGTGTTCCTTTCTCCCTCCCTGAGCCATTGAACCCTTGATTTCTGTTTCCATAAAATCTCTTCTTGTTTCCTTCTTTCTTCAAGCTGGTTTAGAATCATCCCTTCTTCTTTTGTTCTCTCTTCCTGTATACCTTCTAAGATGTCCATTTGTTGTAGTTCTTCCATTTTCTGCTCCAATCTCTTTTTTTCCTCTATAATATTCCCGAATTCTTCTTTGTTCCATTTCTTTAATTTGATCTTCATTTCCTTCAGCTTGAGTTGAAAAGTATGCATCTTATTTTTGCCCCTTTGTTCACTCGTTCGCCACCATTCTTCTAATTTTTCCATCAATCCTTCATTTCTTAGCCAAAAGGCTTCGAATCTGAAGGGTTTGTTGGGGGGCCTTTGCTTTAGGTCTATTTCTAGTTTGATTGGCCAATGGTCCGATCCTGCAACAGGTAGGATTGAGGCTTCGATGAATACATCCTTTATCATTATTTGTTCTGAGATTAAGAATCGGTCAAGGCGCGAAGCTATTTGACTAGCTCCTCCCCTTCGATTGTTCCAAGTGTGATTTCCATTTATGGTTTGGATATCAATCAGTTTTTGTTCTCTTATTAAGTCTCCAAATTGTTCTGAAACCTTATCCAGTCTCCTTGTTCCTCCTCTTTTTTCCCCTGTGGCTTTAATCAGGTTAAAATCCCCACCTACTATCCACTGTTTTCCTGGCATCAAGCATCTTAATGCTTTTAAATTCTGCAAGAAGTTTTCCTTTTCATTCTGAATGTGCGGGCCATACACCCCTGTAACAATGACCTCCTCCGTCGATCCTATTATGTTAGCTGTTCCTGTTAGAATTCTTGGGAAACTCATCCAGTTACTGAACTGTATTTCTTCTGGATTCCAGATTATTACCAGTCCGCCAGCGCTTCCAATAGCATCCTGTCCCATCATTTCATACCTATTTCTGTTTCTGTTTAAAATTTCTCTCATCTTCTCAGTACTTACTTTGGTTTCTTGTACTATCATTATACTGGGTTTTTCTTTTTTCAATCTCTCATTTAGATACCTTTGTTTGCCTCTGCTATTGAGGCCTCTTATATTCCAGGTTGTGATTATCATCTTAACAGTTTTGGGGGGGTTTGGAATACCTCTGAAAGGGGTATCACTCTTCCTGAACTTACAAGCGCCTCTCCTACATCTTGTATTGTTTCACTCATGGGTCTTCTCCCTCTTTTTTTCCCGACTTTGCCAGCGCTGCCCGCTCCTATGTCTGGTTTCTCTGTTTTTTGACTTTCCCTCTCATCTGTTATTCCCTTTTTTTCCTTGTATCTTTGAAAAGCTTCTTTATACCTCTGCTTCTGTTCTTCTGGAATAAATCGTTCATCAAGCCTCCTCCATTCTTGTATCAGTTTCGCCATTTCTTGTTCTTCCTCTTCTCCTTTCGTGCGTTGTGTGTCTATCTCCATTTATCCTTGGTCCTCTTGGGTTTCGCTTAGGTTTTCAGTGCTCTGTTCTTTATTTCTTTTATCTTTTCCTTTGCTTGCATTTTCGCCAATTACCTCCATTTCTTCCATTTCTTCTTCCTCACTTGCCTCTGTCTCGAGACCTTCTTCCTGCAGAACTGTAAACTTGTTTTGTGTTTCAGTTTTCTGGGTTTCCTTTTGCTTTCCCATCGGCATCCTTTTATTTCCTCTTCTTCTCCTCCTTTGGATTTCTCTGAAATCCTCTTCTTCTACCTCTGTTGGCCTTGTTGCAGTTCTTCTTGCGATCTCTGCTTCCCTTTCTTTTTCAGCTAGCGTTATGGGGCAATCTCTGACTAAATGGCCATACTCGTGGCATCTTCTACAGCGGAATGGGATATGTTCGTAATCAATGGTTTGATTCCACATCTCATCATGATATTCCAGTTCAATAGAGTCTGGAAGAGGTTCTGTTATGTTCATGTAGGCACATATTCTAGCATAGGTATTATATTTGCCTCGCTTAGTTGATTCTGCCACTTTAACAAAAGAGCCTATTGAATTTCCGATACCTTTGAGGATCTCCGGATCCCAGAATTCTGATGGTAGGCCAAAAAGTCTTATCCATATTGGGACAGCTAACAGCTTTTCCTTGTCTGGGTTGTAGCATTCGACCCAGTGTCTCATGAACAGCCCCGCATTGTTCATGAAGTAGGGACCTTCCTCAAAGATCCGAGTCCTATCTTCTAGATTAGAGAATATGACCGTGAAAAACCCCTTCGCTCCCAACTTGACTTCTACATGTCCTTTTGGTTTCCATTTCAGATTGATCCATCTCATAAGATCTTTCTCAGCTGGCCAATATCCTATGAATTTACAGATCAAAGCATAATCTCTCATATAGGTTCTGTAGTTTTCTAATTTATTGGGCGGGATTACAAACCTTGGTGTGTTCGTTGATCTTGGTAGGCATTTGCTTTGGATTCCTGCTCGTCTTTGTGCTCCAGCTTCTGAAGTCTCTCCTGCGGTGGTTCGATCTCCTTCGTCTTTCCTTTCTTTCCTTGCTTCTCCTGTTATTACTTCTTTATAGGAGGGGATCTCTCCCCTCCCTGACTCCATCCCCATTCCTTCGGATCAGTACCCTTGCTCGTTGTTTAACAGGTTGTTACGCTCCCGTAAGTTAGCTTGAAGAGGTCTGATCATCAAGGTTTGTCCTGCTGCTCAGGACTCTTCCTGCGATGCGTCCCCTCTTCCTGAGAAAGCAGCCAAACCTGTTCCCCTGCTCTCGCGTAGCCGACCCGCCGACGAAACCCTAGCTCCGCCTGCTACCCCGTCGCTCGAGTCTTTCTCGAAATATGTTGATGGTGATACCAAATGTTGATATGTTTGGACTGATCATGAAAAATTGGATTCTCAAAAAGTTTGATACAAGTATGATTGTCACAGTAAATCACCGTAGGATCCATTTATTGACCAAATAAGCCAACAAGGATCTTCCTCATCTAGATAGCCTCACAAGCTGCTTGACTAGCAGCCATGTATTATGCTTCTACTAAATTGAGTGCAATTGATATCTCCTTCATTTTGTACCAAGAAACAACTGTTGACCCAATACTGGAGATTCCCCCTAATGTGCTCTTCCTGTCGAATGGACTGCCTGCCCAATCTACATCTGTGAAGCCTTGAAGCTTCACTCCATCTATCTATCTGTACCAAAGACGAAACTGAGTGATGCCTTTGAGGTATCTCAACACATGTTTAGTTGTCTTCCAATAAATTTTGGTTGGCTTAACCATGGCTTGACTAAGCTGGTTAACTGCAAAACACATGTTCGGTCGTGTGTTCACCAAATACATAAGTGAACCCACAACTTGACTATAAATAGTAGCCTCCACTACTTCACCTGAAGTAACATCTTCCTTCCTCCAATTATCTGTTAAAGGAGTCTCTGTGGGTTTTCTTCCCTCCATGTGGAACTTCTTCAGTGTCTCATTGGCATAATTTCCCTTAGAGACAAACAATTCCTCATCTCCTTGTCATACTTCCATACCATGAAAGTAATGCATGAGCCCCAGGTCCTACATCTCGAATTCTCTTGCAATATTCTCTTTACAAGATTTTATCAGCTTCTCATCACCTGTTAGAATCAAATAATTGACATATAATACTATAATCAAGAATTTATCTTCTAGCACAATATGGTAAAGGTTTACATCTGCTTCACACCCAACCTGGTAAAAAAGTTGTCGATTATGATGTACCAAGAACAAGGTGCTTGTTTTAGTCCATACAATGCTCACTTGAGTCTGCACACATGCGACTCTCTGTTGAAGGTCTCAAATCCTTCTGACTACTCAATATTCACATCTTCCTCAATCATACTGTTGAGGAATGTTGTCTTCACATCCATCTTATGTATCTTCCATCCCATCTGCGCTAACAGTGCTATAATAGATCGTATTGAAGAGTACCTTACTACTGGAGCAAAGTTATCATCGTAATCAATTCCCTCCACCTGAGAGAATCCTCTGGACACAATTATAGCCTTGTGTTTCTCCACACTCCCTTATGTTGCTTGCTTTATCTTGTAAAGCCATCTGGAACTCACCACTGACTTGTCTGTTGGTCTTGGGATCACTTCCCAAACAATGTTTATGACAATGGATTCATACTCCTCAACCATGGCATAAACCCATACTAGTTGTTGCAATGCTTCCTCGAATGAAGATGGCTCAACCTCTACACTCTCACTCATCAGAGCCATGTAGCCACTGTACAGATCTGGTGACCTTCTATGCCTTCACTGTGATGTGGGTGCTCCCACATTCTTTCTAGCATCATGCATCGAACTGTTAGCCTCTTTGGTTGTTAATGGGAAAAGTGTCTATTTAGAACGACCCTATCCCACTGAGGTGTGACAGTGACCTCAGAAACGTGCTTGTTTTAGTCCATACAATGCTCACTTGAGTCTGCACACATGCGACTCTCTGTTGAAGGTCTCAAATCCTTCTAACTGCTCAATATTCACATCTTCCTCAATCATACTGTTGAGGAATGTTGTCTTCACATCCATCTTATGTATCTTCCATCCCATCTGCGCTAACAGTGCTATAATAGATCGTATTGAAGAGTACCTTACTACTGGAGCAAAGTTATCATCGTAATCAATTCCCTCCACCTGAGAGAATCCTCTGGACACAATTATAGCCTTGTGTTTCTCCACACTCCCTTATGTTGCTTGCTTTATCTTGTAAAGCCATCTGGAACTCACCACTAACTTGTCTGTTGGTCTTGGGATCACTTCCCAAACAATGTTTATGACAATGGATTCATACTCCTCAACCATGGCATAAACCCATACTAGTTGTTGCAATGCTTCCTCGAATGAAGATGGCTCAACCTCTACACTCTCACTCATCAGAGCCATGTAGCCACTGTACAGATCTGGTGACCTTCTATGCCTTCACTGTGATGTGGGTGCTCCCACATTATTTCTAGCATCATGCATCGAACTGTTAGCCTCTTTGGTTGTTAATGGGAAAAGTGTCTATTTAGAACGACCCTATCCCACTGAGGTGTGACAGTGACCTCAGAAACAAACAGGGAAAACTACTCTTGTATTCTCCTTTATGAACTATAAATGAAGAGGAATAGGATGAACCAACCTGTGTCTTGCGCTAGTCCTTTGATCCAATCTCTCTCCTCTTTGACAGCTTCCAGCTACCTGCTCCCTTACTTGCCCAGCTTCACCAAGTTCCTGTAAGATCACAGAAGAAAGAAACTACACAAAGACATGGATTTATGTTCATAAATAGCTTAGGATCAGATTTAAGCTAAACATACAAATATAACAAACATCAATGATATACAAGCATGTAGGAGAAACTCAAATAGTTTTATTGATAAAACAAGAAGATCCAGGAGGAGTTACAACCGATGATTCCTGATCCAGCATCAACCTCCCAGCATAGAATCCCCTCTTCACCTCCAACAAAGCATAAATCACCCAATACTCTGATATCTATCTCAAAACCAACAGCAATTCTCTGCAATGTACAAAATTCCAGCCTCCGGATCTCTTGGTGAGGGATCCATATATAGATGTATGCAAAGAGGATGAGTAAGCTAATGAATTGATTAGTGGCCTCTCTCTGTCAGTTCTTGCTTCCACTTGGAGACTGAGAGCCTCCTACTCATCATTGGTCGAATTCAGTGAGGCAAGTGTCATTGGAGAAGATCCTGGAAGCTTCCATTGTCTCTCCACCTCGTGGAATGACTCTGCCACTTGTCATTTCCCGCTCAAAGCACCCTGGTAGTGCATTCAAGTGCATTGCAACACACCTAGCCAGTGTATTTGGGTGCTTTGCAACGCAGCTAGCTAGTGGAGCAGCTGAAATGATTCTGATTTGACTAGTTCTGAGCAATTTCTGGTGGAGAACTTCTGGGAGAAGCTGTAATTTGTTGACCTTGTTTCTTTAGGAGCTGGAACAACACCTTTAGGGACTTAGGATCCCTTGGTTTATGGACATTTCATGCTTAGAGCTGTAAGGCACAAAAATGTCTATAACAGTTTCCCCCTAAAGTATGAGGCCGTTTATCGGGTGAAATGCTTTATTAGGAGGATCCGAAGTTCTTTCAATGTTGGGAGGAGACCTGTAATAAGATACAATACAATACATTATCTTCATACTGTTTTCATGATCTAGCTGAGGCGGGCATTCCCATGCTCAGCTTTATAAATTCATTTTCATGTACATAGGACAGACAATCGTCTGATGGTAGACTGATGATTCTGATGAAGTCATCATCCTTTTGGTAGGATGATTATCTGTGCTGCAATGTTGTACATTTCAATGTCTTTATTTTTCCTGAATATATATCGCAGCCCGGATGGATGAAACTAGATCCGGGGTCTTCAATCTCGTCCGATCTTCACTCGAAGTACAAGTCGATCCATGTGAGAAATGTTTTGAAGTCGAACATGGAAAGACATCGCTTGATTACCAGTCAATGATGTAAACTGTTAACAAGCGCGAGAGGAATCACCGATAATGATAATGACCCTCAAGGTACTGCAGTACAATTCACGTGGTGTGAATAAAGGACTTGGCGTCGAACACCACGCAAAATATTTCGGTCGAAGGTCATTGATGTATACCTGTCGCCGGAAGTGAAAAACTTGCCATTGAGGCATGCAAGCTTCAAAGTACTGAAGGGGTTGTTCCTAGATCAACTTCTTGGATAATGAGCTGATGTCGACAAGAAGCGATCCATCAAAGGAGGGCCTTAATGAATCCCACATCAATGACACGGAACGGAGAAAATGATTTTGATGGAGGTGAAAACGATCTGTTGATATATGGTTCAGGGTGGCGGTCATGAAAGAATGAAGTATAATGTATGGTAGTGGATGGGACACGGGTGACTTCTCTGGATGACTTCTCTTGAACATGTCGGTGACACTTATGTGATGGATTGGTAGCATTTACCCCAAATGTGGATGGTATGGCGTGACCATGGTGATGTGACCGGTGAATGAAACAACCCAACCCGACTCAGGCACGGAGTGGAAGTGTCATGTTCAAGAGCGACTTGCTACCAATAAAGTTTCTTTGAGTTTTCTTCCCAATTTTTCCCCAGTCATTGCTGACCAGTACCTCTTTATTTTTGTCAAGCTTGAGGAGGATAACATGTGCTTGTTCTATAATTTTCCCTTCAGGCAAACCCATCGCTATGTTTTAACGAGCCTAGCGATAGTGAAACTCGTTCTCGCCTAAAGACAAGTTTGTCGCTATTAATCTTTTTAACGAGTCTAACGACAAAGATAACTTGGTCCTTTTCATTTTTAGAGAGTCTGAAAATGTACGTAAAGGTAACTCCAAAATTCATTTTTCGTCATCTAATCCCTTAAGTCCGAAAAAGTATAAAACAATACAGAAGGGATGAATTTTCGATTAGCTTTAACGAGCCGAACAAAACAAGCGCTCGATCTTTTTGTGCAATAATCCCTCAGGTTCAAAAAGATTAAAATCTAGAGGAGGGATAGCACTTCATGTCGCTTTAACGAGCTGGAAGGCCAAAACTCGGCAATCTTTTCATATTTTACGAGTCAGTTGAAAAGAGCTTAAAGAAGACTCGTCTTTTGAGGAACTAGTGATAAAATGGGTAGCAGTTGATTCCAGGTAAGGTTTGGAATTTTCCAATCACGGCAGTGTCACAAGGATGGCTAGTGAAATCACTCTTCCCAGCTGTTCCTCAAAATGGGTAAACAATCAAATGGAGGTGAATGATCGGCCAATGGAAAAGTGGAGGTGACGGTGCAAACACGACCAAGGCTTTAATGGCTGAAAATGCTTCATTCACGGTGGTTATTTACCGAGGGGATAGTTCATTTTTTAACGAGCTTAAACGCGGGTGGAAACATTTGCTCGGTCTTATGTTTATTTTTTAACGAGCTTGAACTATGCGCTAAAACTGCTCGATTAATCCAGTCATATGATAAGAATGTCTCATATAAAAGCGGCAATCTTTCGAGTGTTGCCTCATATCCTTTCTTTATGCAAGTTAGGAAACGACCAATCCTACGAGTTTAAAGGGTTAGAGGTCCTATAAATTTAAAAAATAAATAGTCGCTCTTCGCTTGCATTCCAAAAGGTTTGCATGCCCCCAGGTATAAAACAGAGTTTCAAGGTTACCTCTCAATTTGTAGACAAAACATTTGTTCTATCAGGAGAGGCCTACCTCTTACAGGTTACCCAAAGATTGTTCTATTTACGGTGTAAACAAAACACTTCTTCGGCGATGTTGCTCGAAATAAACAAAGGTGAGTGACGATGCCCGCCAACTCACATAACTTTGACAAGAGAATCTTATTCTAGAATAACCCCTCTTCCACTGACGGACGGGGTACAGACTAGTCATATTCTCCCGCGGAAACCTACTCTATACCCGAAGTTTTCCTGCCGAAGCAGACCAGGGTGCATGCCCCCTGGGTTTCAGTCATATCCCTCCGAATTACTCGCGCTCATCGGGAGGACGGACTGGGGGTTGAGACATTTCTTGTGTGAAGAGACCATTTAGGGACGGTATATGACTATTTGCTATGCGTGATCCGGGAAATGAAAGCTGGTCCACGAGCTTGACCACTCTTCCTTCGTGCGGAAAACACATTACTCTAAAGAGTGAGGAGACAATGGCTCCCATGCAATAAATATAGTCTCATCCAAGGAGTAGGTTATAATCCAAGGGTCCTTGAACTACCATGACGTTCATGCGAACTGTCTTCCCTCTCAATGTTATGGGCACATCGGGAAGGATCCCTAAAGGTCGACTGGTTCCTTTATCAAAGCCTATCAGATTTCTCATCTCAGGCAAAAGCGATGGCGAACCAAGCGCTTTCCAAGCAGTAGAGGAAAGGATACTCACAGAAGCCCCCTCATCTATGATAGTACCAGCCATGACCATTCTATATATTTGAACGATAATTCGGAATGGTATGCTTGCCGGTAGGCGGGGTCTGCCTAGTTGATTCCAGTCGAAGGAGACAACTAGGTTGCTTGGAGGTGGGACCGAGTAGACGGTCGGGTATAGCTCTGACGAACTTCCTTCCTGCGGTAAAGGAACGGGTAAATTGCCCCCATGTTCGTCGGAGTCTGTGTTGATGAAGAGAATTTGGACGGTGTCATCCTTGTTCTCTTCAGTGACTGTATCATCCGAAGATAGAACCTCTGAAGGCAAGACCGGGTCAACTGCCGCCTCGACCTTTTGACTTTCGTCTGGTATGGATTCAGTTGGTTTATCTTCAATGATAGGCGCTTCAGCCGACCACCTGAGCGGGCCAGCTGGGTTCTCAACTAGTGACGGACTCGGCAAGAGTTTTTTATATCCAGGAGGGAGTCGTAACGGTGAAACCGGACGATCATCCAAAACTCTTTTAGCTTCGTCTAAGAAGGGACAACGGTGGAGGGCATGGTTGCCTTCACATAGTTTACAGGGAAATCTAGCTTTCCCTTTTTGTCCTGGGGCTTCACTTTCACTAGTTGACGGTGTGCTTTCAACATGATCACCAGAGGTTGATGACACCGGATTGTGCAAACGAGGAGACCAGTCCCTTAGTATCCGGGGGATGCAAGGACAATCTCTGTGAAAGTGGTCTCCTTTGCAAATGACACATGGCGATTTAGGCCTGGTCGGTGTTGTGTGTGGATTTTCGTTAGACGACACTCGTTTTCCCCCATTCGCCTTTGGCTCCTTCTTCTTTTTCTCTTTCTTCTTCTTTTCCTTCTTCTCCTTAGGAACTTGGCTTTTAGCTTTACCAGTCCCGTCAAGCGAAGAGGAAGGAGGAGAGGAAGAATTAGAGGAAGTAGAAGGCTGGTGGGTAACTCTGGACTCGTCTAATTGCTGATTCGATTGTTCAGGAATAGTGGTGTTCTGAACGACATTGGTTGAGAAGAGCCATACTGGCAAGCCAATTTTCAGTCCTGGAAGCGACAATGTGGCCATATCGGGTGCACCAACATCTCCCCAAGAGGAGAAGGGACTAGGATTTTCACCAAGGGGAATTCCTTGGTTGGTAGGCTCCATTTTCTCAACCTAAAGATCAACGTAGGAAAAGGGGATGAATATTCCGTTTAAAATAAATTTTAACACGCTTTGACACAACTTGTTTTTTCAGTTTTAAAGAGTCGAGAAAAAACAAAAGATGACTCTAGTCTCCTTCGATTTTTAATGAGCCTGAAGTGACAAGTGCTCAGATGGACCTTTTCCGTTAAGGAGTCTGAAAAGGAACGAAAGGGAATGCTCTGGAGGTCTAGGTAGAGGGAGTACCAAACCAATCACAAAACTGCAGAATGCTTTTTACGGTACGGCAGTCAATCTTTCCGAATGCTGTGTTCGGTGCATTGCGATCAGTAGGGCGGCCAACACGGCTTCCTATGGATAAAGGTTTTATGCCTATAGGGGTCTCCCAATATATACTCGACGGTACGTGGGAGCACAAGTCCGTACTGGCACTTATCGTCTCAAAGTGGAGGAATCACCCAATCATCAGTGAGGACAACAGTTACCAGGCTTTACGACGCCGGAATACGTCTCTAGCCTAGACCTCTAGATGTTGTGCGTTAAGTTACAAAGCGTTGTTAAGTTCATTGAATTTATTTTAGGTTGATCTTTCTTATGAAGTTTGCCTTTTGGGTTCACCACGAGATGTAGATGTAATTCCTGAAATGCAATCTAAAGATGATAAGCAAGCTTTTATCTCTTTTCAGCAATGAAAATCCTAGCTACAAGGGGAAAATAAAGACACAATCTTTTCTCAAAGAGCAAAGAGCACACTGTAAATGCACTTTTCCTAAATCAAGCCAAACAGACTGTCAATATGCAAATGCACATGTGCATGTATTTGTTTTTCACTTTCTTAATATTGATGCCTAAAAAGAAAGTCGTTGTACAAATTTGAATTCGTTTTCAAGTGAAAAACACAAACAAGCTTCTTTTCGAAATCAAAAGGTAGAGACGATTACGACACTTTATGATTTTGAAGTAAACACTTGTTTCGACACTAGAAATTCACAAATTCAAGCCAAAGGCAAAAGTAAAAGCATAATCAACTGTCAACAGCAAATAAACTTTCTCCTAAGATCAAAATCGACACTTACGACAGATCTAAATCAAAGGACGACAGTATGGCTATTCTACTTTTGCAATGGGAAACTGTAAATGACGCAACAAACACACAAAAACAAATACAGTTTCTTTTATACAACTGAGGTGGAATTAAGGCAAAGAAAAGGGGTTTTTAAACAGACACACACACTGATCACAGGCTGCAAAAATCAGAGACAAAACTGGAAAAAATGAGCAAAGAACCTCAGCTGCACAGGGCTAAGCTGATCAACGCACCTGGTACACAGAGAAACTGGATTGCAACGCAGGTTGCCCTCTCGGGAACTGCGCTGAAATGCAGGAACTCTTCACAGCACCTGCGCTGGGGCAGAAACGAGAATTCTATCCGGGTTCTGGGTCACGGTTTGCAGTTTAATCTATGGTTTTTGGCCGGGTAAAAGCAATCAGTAATGCACAATCAGAGGGTTGATTTAATGAAGGTTTAAGAGCTATCACAAAGGGTAATCAGATCATTTGTGAACCAGCTGTTCAAATCATAAACAGATCCAGTGAATGGATTGAAGCAGCAGATGTCTACTTTGCATTTGTTAATGGCAAATGCAGTTCGATTCGCTACTTCTAAGTTTATGAAACAAACAACAAGAGAAACACAAACAAACTAATTAGACACGATCCCCAGCGGAGTCGCCATTTTGTTAACGGGAAAAGTGTCTATTTAGAACGACCCTATCCCACTGAGGTGTGACAGTGACCTCAGAAACAAACAGGGAAAACTACTCTTGTATTCTCCTTTATGAACTATAAACGAAGAGGAATAGGATGAACCAACCTGTGTCTTGCGCTAGTCCTTTGGTCCAATCTCTCTCCTCTTTGACAGCTTCCAGCTACCTGCTCCCTTACTTGCCCAGCTTCACCAAGTTCCTGTAAGATCACAGAAGAAAGAAACTACACAAAGACATGGATTTATGTTCATAAATAGCTTAGGATCAGATTTAAGCTAAACATACAAATATAACAAACATCAATGATATACAAGCATGTAGGAGAAACTCAAATAGTTTTATTGATAAAACAAGAAGATCCAGGAGGAGTTATAACCGATGATTCCTGATCCAGCATCAACCTCCCACCATAGAATCCCCTCTTCACCTCCAACAAAGCATAAATCACCCAATACTCTGATATCTATCTCAAAACCAACAACAATTCTCTGCAATGTACAAAATTCTAGCCTCCGGATCTCTTGGTGAGGGATCCATATATAGATGTATGCAAAGAGGATGAGTCAGCTCATGAATTGATTAGTGGCCTCTCTCTGTCAGTTCTTGCTTCCACTTGGAGACTGAGAGCCTCCTACTCATCATTGGTCGAATTCAGTGAGGCAAGTGTCATTGGAGAAGATCCTGGAAGCTTCCATTGTCTCTCCACCTCGTGGAATGACTCTGCCACTTGTCATTTCCCGCTCAACGCACCCTGGTAGTGCATTCAAGTGCGTTGCAACGCACCTAGCCAGTGTATTTGGGTGCTTTGCAACGCAGCTAGCTAGTGGAGCAGCTGAAATGATCCTGATTTGACTAGTTCTGAGAAGTTTCTGGTGGAGAACTTCTGGGAGAAGCTGTAATTTGTTGACCTTGTTTCTTTAGGAGATGGAACAACACCTTTAGGGACTTAGGATCCCTTGGTTTATGGACATTTCATGCTTAGAGTTGTAAGGCACAAAAATGTCTATAACATTGGTGTGCTTCCTTCCATCTCTGGAAATCTGTGCATGAGTGGGTGCTTCCACTCTCTGCTCCTCTGCATGTTGTTTCTCCACATCATCATGAGGTTCCTCCTTTGGAGCTAAAAGCTCTTCATCTGTATGTAACTGAATCTGCCTCTCAAGGGAACATCTCATGCCCTTATCTTCACTGAACTTCACATCTCTATGAACCACTATCATCCTATTGGATGATAGGTACACCCGATATTTGTGAGGTGTATCAGTGTACCGCACAAATATGCCCAACTCAGCTATTGGCTCTAGCTTTTTTCGTATATCCTTGGTAACATGACAATAGAATGATGAACCAAAGATCCTTAAGTGTGCCACATCTGGTTTCTTACCTGAAAAAAGCTTCCTTTGGTGTATTCATCTTGATAATTCGATGAGGACTTCTGTTCTGAAAATACACAATTGTGTTGCATGCTTCAGACCACAAGTGCAACGGTAGGCCCTGATCATGTAACACCGCCCGTGCAGCTCCCAAAATACTTATGTTTTTCCTTTCAGCTACACCATTCTATTGTGGGTTATGAGGTGTCATTAACTCCCGTTGAATGCCTTCTTATGCACAAAATTTCTTGAATTCATTTGACACATATTTAACACTGTTATGGCTTATGAGAGCTTTAACTTTCCTACCAATATCTTTCTCGATAAGTGCTTTAAATTCACAAAAATTAGCAAATGTCTCATCTTTCTTCTACATGAAGAAAATCTGGCACTTACAAGAAAAATCATCAACAAATATTACATAATACCTGTATTTGGTCGTGGATGTTGCCGAGAACGGTCCACATACATCTGAGTGAACTCTATGAAGGGTCACTTCCACTCGATTGTCTTTCTCATGAAAGGAAGCTTTGGTGTACTTCCCCAATGTACACCCTTTGCATGTGTCTCTTTGCTCTATTGTACCCTTGGGAAGTCCTGTAGAAATTTTTTGCATGGTCTTCAAAGCTTCGTGGTGCAAGTGACCCAATCTTCTATGCCACAACTCATCAATGTCTCAGCTCTGCACCTTCTCTGCTTTTGTGCTCAAAGCAGCACGATCTTCTACATTAAATATCTAAAGGTTCTTCACCCTAACCGCGGTCCGCTTCACCTGTCCTGAGGCTATGTGATGAAGGAAAGCCTTTCTCTTTCCAAATATCACATTGTAGCCACGTTCCTCCAACACGGAAACTGAAACCAAATTCTCCTTCAAACCTAGAACATACATGAAATATTTTAATGTGAGAAGAGAACTAGACTCCCTCTGAAAGGTAACAATAGCAATGTGAGTCATCCTATACCTCCCATCATCTCCTATCTCGATGTGCATCTGGAGGTCCTTCTCCAAGTCACTGAAGAACTCTTTGTTACCAGTCATACGGAATGAGGCTCCACTATCCAGGTACCACACACTACCCATCACCAGTATCACCATGCAAGTGATGAGGGTGAAATCCAACTCAAATTGTGAAGCAAGAGCTTCACCTGTTGCTCCTCCTAAGGGCTTCTTACTCACCTTCTTGTGCAGACACTTTGTGGCATAGTGTCCCATCTCGTGAAAGTTAAAACATTTAATCTTCGACATGTCCTTCTTCTTGCAGCCCTGGCTGGAATCTGATTCGGAATGGGATGATTTCCCCTTCCCTTTCTTCGCCTGTCCAGCTAAGGCACAATTTTCCTCATCATCGTGCTTGGATGAGGATCCATCTTTGCTGTTACATTGAATCTCTTCTTGTACCAAGACAAACCACAAACTCTCCCACTACGGTAGCTTCTCCCTCCCATTAAATGAGTCTTGGTAGCTGTGCCAACTCTTGGGAAGGACTAGAAGTGCTAGGCTCACATATTGTCTTCAGCAACCGTAACACCGACACTTCCAAGCTCATCCTGACATTGGGTGAACTTGGTCAAGTACTTTGGTATTGTGTCGCCCTTCTCCATCTTGATCTTTCTGAGTTTGTCCTTCAGTGCTAGCTTCCTATGGTCACTGTTGTTTTGAAACAAGTTTGTCAAGGCCTTCCACATTGCAAATGGAGTTTCCTTACCATGGAGGTTCGAGACAATATGATCTTGAACTCCTTCTAGGATAATCCTTCTCACCTTTGCCACACATTTTCTCCACTCTGCCAGATCTTGAGCATCAACTGGCTTAGGAATATCTTTATCTATGAATTCCTTAAGCCCGTTGTCTTCCAACACTGCCTCTATCCCGTCCTTCCAAGCAATATAGTTCAAACTACCCTCAAGGGCATATTTGAGTCTCAATCTGTAGAATGACATCCTGCTGGCTCTGAAGTATGATACTACAAATTCGATTTCTCCTGCAAAAGAAAAACTTGAATTCTCCTCTTCTATAGTGATTTCATCTCTGATACCATGCAGAAATTCCTTGTAGATTCAAACTACAGATTTTAATATGCTAAAATAATTGAATTGATTCTACTCTACTCATAAGCGAAACAATAAATGATCGATGAAATCACAAAGCGTACAAGAGAAAGAATTCAATCACACATAACACAACAATTTTTTGGGGAAATCCACAACTAAAAACCCATGCTATATGTATATTGCATTAATCATAAAATATTAGAAGATTACAATGCTTTGCTCAAGCCTGAGCAACCTCTACACTCTCTCTATCTATCTCACTGTTTCCCAGACAAGCTCAAGCCAATACTTAGCCAATTCGGTTGCCTGCCAAGCTCCCATTCCCTTGCACAGTTCCCTTGGAAATTAGCCCATATTTAATTAGGAAATTCCGCAATTATGAATTGTGCAATCCTCTTAGGCCTTCTTCTAATTTCATGCGCCACCTGTACAATTGTTACAGGTCTATTGGGCACAACATTCCCAACATTTGGATCAGTACTTTTAGGGCCCATCAAACCCTAATTCAGTTGTTACATTCCCTAGAGAAGTCAACTCATTGAATGCCTCGTTCTATGAAAGTTTCATGGCCTGAAGCCTTCCTGAAATGCCTCCTTGGGACACCAGCGCAACTCAAGCCTTGAGACAGTGCGCTACAAAGCAGGCAGGCCCACTGTGGCCTGCACTGCAGTGCACTTAGGCCTTCTTTAGCTTGTGCTGGGTGAGATTGAGCAAAATTTGCATAGGGTTTTGGGAATGTTCCTTCATTCTAGATTACTCTAGAAGGTTCCCATCTCTTATCCCCTCCTATGAGCTCGAAATTGGATAGTCTAAGGATCCATTAACCTCTTATCCTCTCATCCCTTGCTCCATGGAAACTAACTCGAAGATTGGAAAGCCATTCAATACCCTCATTTATGACAAAACCACCTCCATTTCCTATAAATTGAGAACTCATCATAAGGATTAGGGGGCTAGAATCTGAAGTTTGTAAGGAAATTCTATTGGTTTGAGGATTGAGTTTATGTTAAGCAACATTATGTTGCTGGAGTTTTGAGCTTTTGATGTGGCAAGGGTTGAACTAAAGCTGGAGGAGTGGCACATAATAGAACTGTATTGGGTGATACTCTTCCTTTTCCATTAATAAAGAGCTTATTCCTTTTATCATATGATTGTTCATATCTGTGGTGATTATGTGTTTCAATGTATTCGATTCCATTGTTTTATAGTTGATAGTTTCATGTATGCTTTGATCATTTCTTGTTTCTATTTCTCTTGATGCAGGTACCTTTTGAGAGGATTTAGTTCAACTGGGAGTGACGGGAGCGATTCAAAAGATATTTAGGAAGCGAAAGGAAACAAGTAAGTTCCTCAATCTCATATATCTTCTATAAGAAAAGGTTAAACTAATTTCACTCTGTTGTTCTAGGTGTAGTCACCCACTTAGGGAAGATGTGTTTATCCGTAGATGCAAATTCCATGTAACAAATTGGTGACTCCGTTGGGGAACGAATGTAGTTCTTGGTGGCTTACCCTCATCATTTCACTTCCTAGTAGATTTTGTTTAGCTTTATTGATATTATTTCAGTTTTTTTGAAGTGTTTTTAGTCAAAATTTGTGCTTGAATGTCCCTTGAATTGACTCTCTAGCACCAACGCAATCTTAGTCTTGACACAGTGCGCTGCAGAGTAACCCCTGCCTTAGAGACAGTGCATTGCAGTGCACTATCTCCCTCTTTGGCCTGCACTGATCCCTCTTAGGCTAAAAAACCCACCTTTGGTCTAATTTTTCCAAAGTTGTTTCTCTTGTTGTTTGTTGAAAGATCAATGATGTTTGTGGTTCTGATAGTTTAGTGTTTCTTAAATGATTTCTTTATCATTATCAATTCATTGTCAAAGTTAGCTTATAATCAATTAGTCTTTTCTGAAAAGGAAGTGTCGTAAAGTCTTCGTTTCTTGCGAAAAAGTATTGATTGATTGTATGTGCATCTAGTTCCTTTTTGTTCATCTAAACACTAAATGGATTGAAAAGAAAAACTTGCATCATGCATATTATTGTTTGTGAATGCTTGATAAGAATAGCTAGGGAAATTGCATTAGGTGTGCTCTTTGCTTGTTGTCAAAGATCTGATTGCTCTATCCCTTACTAGCTACGGTTTTCATTGTTAATTGAACAAAAGAATGTTTCTCATGTTAGTTGCATTCTAGGAATTGCAAACATACATCACGTGGTGAACCTTGAAAGGCAAATTCTTAAGAGGATGAACTTAAAATTTATTTGAATTAACCTAATGGAGCATTGTCACCTAACGAATAACATTTAGAGGTTTTAGGCTAGAGACGTGTTCCGGCGTCGTAAAACATAGTAGCTGTCGTTAATTGTTTGCGATACATTTCGAGTGTGATACCTCATTCCACGTACATAAGTATATCGTAGCTTGTCCATGTACCTTCAGGTATATATGGTGATGTTACAGTGTGAAAAGTATAAAGGAATGCTCTCACTGTGCGGTTTCGCATTAGACAACACTAACATGGATTGGGCCTCCATGTACTTTCAGGTATATATGGGAGGACAACATTAGGTTGCTATCCATCCTTAGGTAAGGTAACCGAGTCGGCCGCCTTGTACACTATGATACACCGAAAACAACATTCAGGGAGATTGCCTGCACATATGTTAAGTCCTTGGTTTACTGAGTTCACAGTTACTTGGTAATCCTTTTGCCTAGATTATCCCTCTTTTGTTTTGTTATGTTATTTTGATTAAAATAAAATTAATTGAACGTGGATAACATCCTCCACGTCACTCCTTAGTTGATCTTAGGTTGAGACATATGGCAACAACTCCGAAGCCCACCGATCAAGAAATTCCTTTTGATGGGAATCCTAGTCCTTTTCCTCCTTTCGAAAATATTGGTGCTCCATATATGGATACATTATCCCTTCTGTGATTTACCATGGGTTTGCGAGTATGGTTTTGGTTTGTTTTGTTTTGTTTTGTTTTTTGTTTTTTTTGGGGGGTTAAGTAAGAGTGGAGCCTTCAATTAACCGAAAAAGAGATTACATATGGTACACATCTTTACAAGTATAAAGACCACCAAAAGACAGACCCGTTGCTGGTTAACAGACAACAAGGTCAACACAAACGCATCCCGGAGTTACAAAAGACTCAAAAGCATAAGCACCCAGGATTCCGGATTTGCAACATGCGATTTCCCCTTCCCACCGTTGATCTCATCTGTCAGATCAACCGCTAACACCAGATCGCATCGCACCAACATGTGATTTCACCGCTCTCCCTTGCGAAAAGCGAAAACACCCGGACTTCAAATAGATTGAAACCGCGCTGATAATCTTCTCGGGTCCGCTCGCCCAAGCCTAATCTCTCAATTGCCACCGTCAAACTTGCCTTCAATCCGATGGTTAATACTTCCTCCGATCAACAGAGCTGCTCGGAGATCCAACACCGTAGATCTAACCCCAATTGATCTGACGATCAACAATGACATCACTTCAAACCACTTACCCGACAATTAACAACCTTACGGAGCCGATAAGGATTAAACCACTTTAATCTATAAAATTTTGGGTCCGTCCTTAAGATTAATGCATGATCCCTTTCAGGCTCGATATCCGTTGGATGACGAAGGCCATTAATCCTACGGTCTGTGGCCCTTTATCAAGCAAAACGGGTTAACCATCTTTCAACCCCCATAGTTGACTAAGACGTAAGCATTGACTGTAGGATCGATGGTTAGGATTTACTGCGACATTTCAAACAGGTTCAAGGACTTTTGCTCACTCCTATTCCCGCTAGTCTGCTGATCACCATCGATCCACCATATCGATCCTATGGTCCGGATCAATTCTTGCCATTCAACATCCGCCAGTACTTAGATTGAAACTCCACCATTCATTTCTAAGCTCCACCTTATGCAACTTATGCCTGACCGCCCCTCCCAAACAAATCTCGTCCGTTGATCATCTAGATCCAATGGTTACTGTGCATCTACACTTCACTTCTTCGTTGTTCTCTTCATTTGAGTTTTTACGGTTAGGAGTTACTGCAGCTCATGGGCTTCTGTTCTCTCCTCCTTCCGTTAGTCTTCCTCCTTCTCATTGTTTGTGGTCTGGAAGTGCTCCATATCTTTGGTAGCCTGACATTGACAGTCATCACGCAGTCTACCAGAGGGTATAGAATCCCAATCATGCCGAATATAGCTATCCTTACATAACACTCCTTCATTCGCCAAACGATCAACTAACATATTGGCCTTTCTTCGCACATGGATGAAGCTAACGGTTCTCAGGGTACGTGTTGAGCCCTGAAACTACATCTCTTCTACACACTTTTCTAGACTTTTTCCCCTCACCAGTGCCTCACAAGATATCAAAGATCATTACATATTGATACTGAGAGTGCATTTAAGTGGTTTTCTAACTATGTTTTTGTGTTTGCTATTTGACTTAGATTTTGCTCATCAGTTGTGGAATGCAGCCACTTTCCGCAACTGACTTGAGATTCCGCAGCTGTTTTTGTTGATCTCTAGGTTGCAGGTGTCAGCAAGCAAAACAAGGCACGTGGGAAGTTTAGAAATGATTTGGACATGGACCAGGTCCTATTGGTTTAGCCAGATTCGTAGAGGAAAGCCTTGGTCAAACGGTGGTCAAACGAGGAGTTCTACGGCAAATAGGTCTCTGTTTTTCAACACGTGAAGGGTCCGAGACCGTTCCTAGATCCATGGATTCATTTTGACAGCTGTAGACTACCTCCACGACGCAAATCCAACAACCACCTTTTGGTAGATTGAATGATCATGGCAACCAACACGCTAAGCTCACAGGTGTTGTCTTTTTACGTGTCTTCTGCTGAAGGAGTTCCATAGGAAAAACAGTTATGTAATTTCCTTTATAAATAACGCGTTTGCAAACACATGTAGCTAGTTTTTTTATGTAATCTTGTTGTTAGTTCATGTATTGTGCCGTGACACTGGTCCTGCTGTTGTAACGAGAGGATCCTTCCTCTGTTTTGCAATATAACAAGACTCTGTTTTATATGACTATGTGAGCGTAATTTCGTACTGACAGCGTGTTAACCAAGGCCGTGCAGAGGGCCCCTGCTGGCTAAGGTTTCGTTTCTTTATTTCTGTAAAGTTTTCATATGTTGTTGTCTTATTTCCATTGTAGATATTTCGTAGTTTGTTCACCTGTGTATATTTCATATTTCAGTTATGGTTAATGTTTCATCCCTGTATATGATTTTCCAAGCATTATATATTTGTGCTAACACTGATCAGTGTGTTTCAGGATAGGCTAGGCTCGAGCATTTTCATACAATTTTTGCAATAAATAGTGACATGAGATTGGCCTCTCTGCTGACTTTGTTTTTCTTAGCTTTCAATTTCAGTTATGCTTTGATTTCAATCTTATTCATTTGCTGTTGATAGTTAGTTTAGATATCAAATTCTTCATGTCATTTAACGTTATCTCCAGAGCCATGGCTTAACCCCGAAAAGCTACTTGGCGAGCTATCGGATTATGAGTGAGGTGATTTGATTTTACTTTCATTTCTGCAATTAGATATCAGGTTCTTCATGTTATTGACGTTATCTCCAGAGCCATGGCTTAACCCGGAAAAGCTACTTGGCGAGCTATCGGACTATAAGTGAAGAGACTTGATTTTATTTTCATTTGCAAGTAGATAATTTAGATATCAATTCCTGATGTTATTAACGTTATCTCCAGAGCCATGGCTTAACCCCGAAAAGCTACTTGGCAAGCTATCGGACTATAAGTGAAGTGAATTGGTTTTATTTTCATTTGCAAGTAGATAATTTAGATATCAATTCCTCATGTTATTGACGTTATCTCCATAGCCATGGCTTAACCCCGAAAAGCTACTTAGCGAGCTATCAGACTATAAATGAAGTGAATTGGTTTTACTTTTATTAGTTTGCAGTTTTTTATTTGTTTGAGTGCAATAGCTTAACTTTTATTTTTGTATTTAGATGAGCAGCAGAGATAAAGATTTCATGATCAATAGTCTATCATTTGTTTGATTCGAATAGCTGCACATTTACATTCTTGTTCAAGTACTAATTTCATCACTAGCATGTTTTGAGATCCTATGAAGTGTTAAGTTCTGGAAGTCATCATAAAGGACATAATTGCCTTAAAATCTATCTCCATACTTGCCTTCTAAAGTATTCTTAAAACTTAGGAATAGGATTTCCATTTGCATTAGGAGACAAACCAAGATAAAACCCCCAAAAACAAAATAAAATTGAAAACAATAAAAAGTAAGAAAGAGGTTGTCTTGCACATATAGTGCGCCACACTTCATCAATTTACGACTCCCGGATTGATAATTAATGTAGCAATTTAGGACATACTAAATTGACTAAACATTTTGGCGCCGTTGCCGGGGAAGTGTAACTAGGTAGCCGATCTCTTACAAAAAAAAAGAAGGGAAAATTTGATAACTTCTTGAAGTATGCTCTCCTCTTGCACCTAGTGTGATCTAGAGGATCAGAAAAGAGAGTTATTAGTTCAATAATTTCTTGATTATGTTCTGTTTTTGCACCTAGTGTGACCTGGAAGATCAGAAAGAGAATTATTAGCCCAACTTTAAGAAGAAAAAAAAAAGGGGCATGCATAGAGCGAGAGATTCTAGGGGAAGGTTTATAGCTAGGGCCAAAAGTTCGATTTTCACAACTCTAGCTACTTCAAGGCATAGACAAGATACACCTCCATCATCTCCGACTCAAACTCCTAGCCTTAGGATTCCTGGAATTCAAGGGGCAACAGCTGAATTAGGAGATTCTCCCACACTATCTACTAAATTTGATCTAGGAGAAGAACCTTTCTTCACTTCTACAGGGGAACATATTGTAATCAAAGAAGTAGAATCACCTGAAGAAGAGGGGAAGGGAGAAACTCTCCCTCGTTCACCATTAATAGAAGAACTAGAAGACTCTGAGGAAACTATCATGACAGAGGAAGTAGTAGATGGATTTGGAGGAGGGGGTAGAGGTAGAGGAAGAGGGAATAATGGAGGAGGTAGAGGTAGCAATGGGGGAAATAGGGAAAGAGATAATTCATTTGGATTCCCTATAGCCAATGAGGACACTCATACAACAATAAAAAAACATTTCACCATCTGTCCTCCCAAACTTTTATGGGTTGCGAAATGAGGATCCTGAAACATTTCTATTTGAGTTTGAAGTCTTGTGCCGAACCTATGACTATATGGAAGACTCTCAAAAACTCAAATTGTTTCCTTCAACATTGAAAGGAGTTGCTTTGAAATGGTTCATGGGATTAGTCACTCAATCTATTAGGACTTGGAATGATATGAAACAAACATTTTTGGATAGATACCTGGATTATTGTATGCCCACCAATCATAAGGATGAGGTATTCAAGATGATGCAAAGAGAAGATGAAAACTTGGAGAATTTACTTGAAAGATTTGAATACAACTTAAAGAGAGCAAAAATGATTAATTTAGATGAGGAAACCCTGAAAGCCCTTCTATTGAAAGCCATTAGAGATGAATGGATAGATATCTTAAACATGATGGGGAAGGGAGACATTTCCCAACTTCCACTTCGTGACATAACAGAACTATGTGTCCATCTCTCAAGGGGAAAATCTAAAACTGGAAAAGGGCTGCGAGATCCTTCTCTTATTAGAGCAACCAAATTTGCAACTGGATCAGTAAGTAGGGCAGAGATTGGCAATATGCTTGATGAGTTCAAAACTGATATTCTAAGGAGCCTTAGTGAACAACTAGACACCCTTAAAATACAAAACAAGCAGAAAGCAGAAGTTGATGCCTTGACCATCTTTTGTCCAAAATGTAGAAAGAAACATGCTCTAAAGGAACGTCCCTTGGATGCAAAAGTTGTAGAAACATGTATGATTTGCTCATAAAGTCATGAGACTAAGGATTGTCCTTCAATCCCTAGGCTCAAAGCTGTCTTTCAGGAAGATCCAAATTCAGTAGAGTCCCTTTGTTTTGTTTCAAGAAGACTGTGGCAAGGGCAACAAAATCAGGGATTAGAGATTTAACAATCCTATGAACTTTCAGCTCCCGCCAAATTGGAATTCTTGGCAACAACCTTGGCAACAACATTGGCCCCAACCTAAAAATCCATACCAATCATGGACACAAGGGATGCAAAATCCTTATGGGAGATTTGCTCAATTTTATCAATATCCTCAATCTTTTCAAAATCCACAGATTCCAAATCAAAACCCACAACTTTCATTGCCATTCCCACAACAACAACCTTCTTAACAAAATCCAAATTCTCAACTCTTGCTTCCATTTCAACAAAAGAGAAATCAACTACCAGCCCAGCCATTGCCAAATCCCAACAACAAAAATCCTCAAAGTGCTTACATGGTAGAAGGACAACAATTTCCTACCTATATGATTGTTCCTCTTAATGATGTTCAACTTAGATCTGGTAGAGTTTTAGAAAAACCTTCTATAGATGTTCAAGAGCAAGGTACCTCTAAGGAGGATTCTCTTAAAGTCAATAAAGGTTCTGAGGAAGCATCTCTTCAAAACCCAATCATTTAAAAAGAAAAAAGAAAAAGAGTCAACCCCCACAACTCCTATAGTTGAGCAACCTGCATCTTCATCCACACCTCCTTTCCCTGAAAGATTACAAATTGACAAAGGGGTGGAAAAACAACTCTTGTTGCCTGACTATGATTTTCTAGATGAATTAAAGAATGTCTGTATCAAGATTCCCTTGCTACAAGCCATTGGAGAGATTCCTATTCTAGCAAAAACAATAAAGGAGTTGAGTCTCAAAAGACCAGGAAGGAAACCAAAAGATACAAGAAGAATCCACCTGGTAGGAAAAATTGCAGATATCATGATGGGAAAAATTACCATGCAGAAGTATGTGGATCCAGATAGTCCAATTGTCAAGACACATATAAATGGGATAGAAATTCCAAACACTTTGATTGACTTAGGGGATGCTATCAAAATTATGAGTAGACAGACTATGGAACAGCTTAAACTTCCTAATCTTCTTTTTACACCCACCTTACTGCAACTTGTAGATAGATCAATAATCAAACCAGATGGTGTACTAGAAGATATTTCAATCTCCTTAGATTCTTGGGAATATCCAGTAGATTTCATGATTTTGACTCCCAAGAGTAATTTAGGAGGGCATCCACTCATCTTAGGAAGACCTTGGCTAGCCACAGCTGATGCTTTCATTAGTTGTAGATCTAGAGATATGTATATTTCTGATGGTAGTTCGACAAAGAAATTCAATTTGCATCCTCCAACAAAGGCAATTACAGAAGTAGGAGACAATGAATGGGTCGACGATGAAGATATTATACAACCTGTCTTTACTATCTCTAAAATTAGTGAAGATAGTCAAATTTTGAACACATTAGAAAATTTTGAAACATCTTCAGAATATGACCACACACAATTTCAGATAGACTCTGATATTGAATATCTATCATCAAGAAAAATGTCTCTTTACTCTATGGAAGAGTTTGGTAGCTCTACCATTGAATTTTTTCCAAGAAAAACACTGAATATCAACAAAAATTTGAAAAGTCACGACAGGAAGAGCTAACCAAAATCTTGCAAAAACATTCTACTGCATTTGCATGGGAGTATACTGATATGAAAGGTATTGACCCTAAGACTTGCATCCATCATATCTATATCGAGGAAAACAGTAGACCAATCAGACAACCTCAGAGAAGGATGAATCCAAATCTTAGGGAGATAGTGAAAGAAGAGCTCCAAAAACTACTCAATGTAAATTTCATTTACCCAATTTCAGATAGCCGATGGGTTTCTCCTTTGGTTATAGTACCCAAAAAGAATGGTAAATGGAGGGTATGCATTGATTACAGGGAATTGAATAAAGAAAATTTGAAGGATCACATTCCTTTGCCCTTTATCGATCAAGTATTAGATACATTAGTAGGCAAAAAGTATTTTTCATTTCTGGATGGTTTTAGTGGTTATAATCAAATTTAGGTAGCACCTGAAGATCAGGATAAGACCACATTTACCTGTCCATGGGGAACTTTTGCTTATCGAGTGCTTCCTTTTGGATTATGTAATGCACTCGCAACATTCCAAAGAGCAGTACTAGGAATTTTTTCTGATCTAATCCATGATTGTGTAGAGGTATATATGGATGATTTTACAGTTTATGGTGATTCGTTTGAAGAGGCATTAGAAAATTTGGAAAAAGTCCTTATAAGATGTAAAGAAACAAACCTTTCACTAAGCCATGAAAAATGCTTTATGATGTTTACTGAAGGTATTGTTTTAGGACATCATATTTCAGGGGTTGGGATTAAAGTTGATAAATCAAAAGTTGAAGTCATCTCCAAGTTACCTATTCCAAATTCTCAAAAAGATGTTAGAAGTTTTCTGGGATTTACTGGATATTATAGAAGATTTATAGAAAACTTCACCAAAATAACATCTCCACTCTTCAAACTGCTTACAAAAGACTGTGAATTCAAAAGGGGTCCTGATTGCTAATCAGCGTTTGAAACTTTGAAAACAAGAATATATAAAGCGCCTATCTTGAGAGGACCAAATTGGAAACTTCCTTTCCATATTTCTACAGATGCTTCAGATATAGCTCTAGGGGCTGTATTGGGACAGAAAGATTTAGTTCCTTATGCCATTTACTATACCAGTAAAAATTTAACTCCTACTGAGTTGAACTATACTGTGACTGAAAAAGAGTTCTTAGTTGTTGTTCATGCAATCAATAAGTTCAGACATTATATAACAGGCTATGAAACTTTTATTCATACTGATCATTCTGCAATTAGATATCTAATGAACAAACCCATTACTAATGGCAAAGATACAAGGTGGTTCCTACTTTTCCAGGAATTCAATATTACTATGTTAGATAGACCAGGGAAACAAAACACAGTAGCTGATTTCTTGTCTAGGATTCAGAATACTAAAGAAGATTCTCCTGTAGAGGACAAGTTTCTTGATGAATATTTATTTGCAGTAACTACTAAGACTTCTTGGTATGCAGATATAGTTAACTATTTGGTTACAGGGAAACTACCTCCACATTTATTTCCTGGTGAAAGAAGAAAGATTATTTAGGAGAGTTCAAAATATTCATGGATTTCTAACGAATTGTTTAAAACATGGTCAGATCTTGTGATCAAAATATGTGTTAGGGAAGATGAGATGCTTGATATTCTCAAGGCATGTCATGATGAACCATGCGGCGAACACTTTTTTGACAAAATGACAGCCTATAAAATCCTCTCTTTAGGATATTATTGGCCATCCCTCTTCAAAGATGCAAAACAATATGTCAGAAGATGTGACAGCTACCAAAGAATAGGGAAACCTACCCTCTCAAATGAAATGCCATTACAACCACAGGTACTCATCGAACCCTTTGAAAATGGGATTTAGACTTCATTGGACCTATTAACCCACCATATAAACAAAGAAAGTATATATTGGTATGTACTGATTATGTCACTAAATGGGTAGAAGCCAAAGCATTATTTTCTGCTACTGAGCATTCAGTTGTTAGTTTTCTTTATGAGGATATTTTTACTTGCTTTGGTGTTCCAAGAGAAATTGTAACAGATCAGGGAGGTCAATTCACATCCAAACTGGTGGAGAAGCTGATGGAAGAGTACAAGGTCAAGCACATAAAATCTACTCCTTACCATTCGCAAGCAAATGGTCAAGTGGAGTCTACAAACAAAGTTATTGAAGGCATCATTACCAAGACTGTTCATCTACACAAAAGAGATTGGGCAGAAAGGCTTCCTGAAGCCTTATGGGCCTACAGAACTACATGGAAGAATACAATAGGACATTCTCCCTATGAACTTGTTTATGGGAAAGAAGTTCTGCTCCCCATTGAGTTCCAAGTTAGAACCTTCAAGATGACATTCCAATTGGGAATGGATCTATCATAAACCCAAAAGCATAGAATGGAGCAGTTGAATGAACTAGATGAGATCAGACAAGAAGCAATCCTAAGAACTGATCTAGTTCAATATCAAAGAGCTAAGTGGCATGACAAATACATCAAGGAGAAAAAGTTTCAAGAAGGAGATTGGGCACTGCTATTTGATTCCAAGTTCAAAGATTTCAAAGGTAAATTTCAGACTCATTGGCTTGGGCCATATGAGATTGACAAAGTCTTTAGCAATGGAGTGGTAAGAATCAAAACCATTGATGAACATCAAACCCCTCTTATTGTGAATGGCCATAGATTAAAGATCTATCACAAGCCACTCTCAAAGGAGGAATTTGTCAAAATCTTTCAAGATAATTCTGCAATAAGGCTGGTGAAGAAGAATTCTTCTTCTCCACCAGCCTAGTCTTTGTTCTTTTCTGTTTTAAAAAAAAAAAAATTGCATAAGCCTGAAAACAAATCACTGATTGGCAGTCTTATACAGAAAATACAGGGCGAAAATTAGAAACTTCTGACGCCCTACATTTTCCAAAAAAAAATTCCTCATTTTATTCATAGTTTCATGTCATTTCACTTCATTTCGCTTCACTTCATTTCATCATCTCATTCTGCCAATGAAATCCCTTTTATGACTAGTTTTCATATACCATTCACTCAGTCATCATTCATTTCCATCCATCTCCATTCAGTCATATGTTCACTGTGTCAGTTTCCACAACTGAATTCAGTTTCCGCAACTAACACTCTGTTATTCAATATTGACAGTCAGATGTTAGCCAAATAATGATGAGAACCAAATGCAGGTATGACAAAGGAAAATATATTGAAGATATAAAGCACCTAAAGCACCAACAGAAAGCAACTAGCCAAAGGTTAGTGGATGGAAGTGGCAAAATTCTAAGGTAAGAGCAAGATTCATTTCAAATAGCATTTTAAAGCACATTCTATATAGTTATGAAACCACCAACTCCATTATGTGTAATGATTAGCATTGATAGCTTTCATAACCACTCCATGGCCTTTACATGATTCCTCCACGAACTTTGCATTAATTTTTAACGGCCTCATGATCCGCCTCCGAATTTAACTCGTGTTTATTTGTACGTTGGCATTCCACCTAATGAACCGGGTAATTATGAGGACGTAATCTATTTGATCACGGCTCTATCCCGCCGCACAAATCTGCAGTCATTTTGAGAACATGCTCACGCCTATTCCGTAGCCTTCTAGTTCAAAAGTCGGGCTCACTCTATTTCCATACTATCCCATTGAAGTTGTGTTTGTTATTTCTGGCCTGTTTACATCTCCGTGAACTCATTCTCATTACCTGTTCTCTGCTCTTCCGTTTATAACTACTGGTTTTTCTCCACAAACCTTCTCCATTCCCTGCTAACACAACTATTTCACCTCCGTCAATCCATTACTCACAGTCCATCACTCATAGACGTATTTTAAAGCAGGAGGAAGGAATGGGTCTTTTGCTAAGAGTAGAACCGGAAGGGCCTAAATTCATGGAGGGGTATCCACAATTGAAAAGCATATTAAGGAAGGCACGGTGGCTACAGTTCATCCAGAAATTCAGAGGTTACAATAAAGAAGTTACAAAGACATTTGCAAGGTCTTTTAATGGTGTGGAAGTTGAGGTTGGAGATCTTAAATTTTCAGTCACAGAGGCATCTATCGCAGCAGCAATGGAACTCCCACAGGAGGGGGAACGGTGGTTCAAAAACAAAAACTTTGATGAGAGGGCCTGGAGGGTTATCCTACGCAATCTAGGTATGGATATAACCATTTTCAAACGTGGAATCCCTGTCTCTGCTCTAGAGGAAAAGTGGACTAGTTTATTATTGATAATCCAAAAGTTTATTACATGTGAAGGACGGTTTGGGTCCATGTATATGTACCACATCTGGTTGCTAATGAATTTTCTAGAAAATCAAACCATCAATTTGCCTTACTTTCTATTGAATAGCCTGAAAAAGATGTCCATAACTGTACAAAAGAATCTGGAGGACATAGAACCCCACCTTTACCATCACGGCCTTGTAAAAATTTTGATTGAAAAACAGTTGAAGGAAAAGAAGGACACCTGGGAACAGTTCTTGATTAGAAACTTCTTTCAGGATCCACCTGAAACACCCGAGAGTAGCTCAGCAAGGAAAAGTAGGAGGAGGAAAACAAGTGTGAACATTCAGGACACTCCTACTAACATAGCTAAAGAAACTAATAAGGAAGAGAAGCTGTCTGAAAGTAGGAAGGAAAGAACTGAGGGTAAGAAGCAAAGAAAACTAAAGGGGAAAAGAAATATTGAAGCTGTCTATCAAACCCCAGAACCTTCATCAAAAGAGGATCAAATACATTCTGAAAGATTAATTTACCTTCAGGAACAATCAGCTGTAGCAAAGAGAAAAGGGAAATAAAAACATAGTGTGGGAAAAGGTGACACTAGCTCACAAAATCTAAGGAGGAGCTCCAGACTTAAAGGAAAACTGAGGAAAGTACAAACTAAAGGGCCCCACTTCATTGATTTAGGAGGGGAAACACCGGAACAGCCTCCAGCAATCCCTCCTGGCCGTAGCCCACACCATACTCCTATTTCTCAACCAAATTTTGAGATCAGTCCTTCTCAGCCAGATTTTGAGATCAATCCTTCTCAGCCAGATTTTGAGATCAGTCCTTCTCAGCCAGATTTTGAGATCAGTCCTTCTCAGCCAGATTTTGGGGACAACCCAAGAAAGGCTACACCTGAGATAGATCCAACCCAGCAAGAAATGTATGATTTTATTGAGTCGTTGGAGAAGACTGCCACAGATCAAGGCACTTCATCTGCCTAGCCTAATACAGCCCAGGAAGCTCTAATCCAATCACTAAAACAGGAAGTTTTTGAATTGGAAGTCCTAAATAGACACATCAAAAGAGAAAATGAAACATTGAAAGAACAAAGCAGGTTGGATAAGATTATTCACGACAACACCATGTTGCATCTTGGGCTGTGGCAGAAGAAAAATAGGAAATTGAAGAAAAAGAGTAGGAGGTTGAGCAGAGCTCTCATCAACCTCAAATTCAAATGCCTAATGAGGAAGCCTAGGATGATAGTAGTACCAAGAAAGAAGAAAAGAAGGCTGGATGTGTTAGTAGAGGTCTCAGAACACATGAACTGAAGGGAGGATGGTCACAATTTTGGTTGCATGAGGACATGCAACACCTTCACAGTGGGGGTATGTTGAGCCCTTAAACTACATCTCTTCTACACACTTTTCTAGACTTTTTCCCCTCACCAGTGCCTCACAAGCTATCAAAGATCATTACATATTGATTCTGAGAGTGCATTTAAGTGGTTTTCTAACTATGTTTTTGTGTTTGCTATTTGACTTAGATTTTGCTCATCAGCTGTGGAATGCAGCCACTTTTCGCAGCTGACTTGAGATTCCACAGCTGTTTTTGTTGATCTCTAGGTTGCAGGTGTCAGCAAGCAAAACAAGGCACGTGGGCAGTTTAGAAATGATCTGGACATGGACCAGGTCCTATTGGTTTAGCCAGATTTGTAGAGGAAAGCCTTGGTCAAACAGTGGTCAAACGAGGAGTTCTATGACAAACAAGTCTCTGTTTTTCAACACGTGAAGGGTCCGAGACCGTTCCTAGATCCATGGATTCATTTTGATAGCCGTAGACTGCCTTCACGACGCAAATCCAACAGCCACCTTTTGGTAGATTGAATGATCATGGCAACCAACACGCTAAGCTCACAGGTGTTGTCTTTTTATGTGTCTTCTGCTGAAGGAGTTCCATAGAAAAACATTTATGTAATTTCCTTTATAAATAATGCGCTTGAAAACACATGTAGCTAGTTTTTTGATGTAATCTTGTTGTTAGTTCATGTACTGTGCCATGACACTTGTCCTGCTGTTGTAACGAGAGGATCCTTCTATTTTGCAATATAACAAGACTCTGTTTTATATGACTGTGTGAACGTAATTTTATACTGACAGCGTGTTAACCAAGGTTGTGCAGAGGGCCCCTGTTGGCTAAGGTTTCGTTTCTTTATTTCTATAAAGTTTTCATATGCTGTTGTCTTATTTCCATTGTAGATATTTCGTAGTTTATTCACCTGTGTATATTTCATATTTCAGTTATGGTGTTAATGTTTCATTCCTGTATATGATTTTCCAAGCATTGTATATTTGTGCTAACACTGATCAGTGTGTTTCAGGATAGGCTAGGCTCGAGCATTTTCATACAATTTTTGCAATAAATAGTGACATGAGATTGGCCTCTCTGCTGACTTTGTTTTTCTTAGCTTTCAATTTCAGTTATGCTTTGATTTCAGTCTTATTCATTTGCTGTTGATAGTTAGTTTAGATATCAAATTCTTCATGTCATTTAACGTTATCTCCAGAGCCATGGCTTAACCCCGAAAAGCTACTTGGCGAGCTATCGGATTATGAGTGAGATGATTTGATTTTACTTTCATTTCTACAATTAGATATCAGGTTCTTCATGTTATTGACGTTATCTCCAGAGCCATGGCTTAACTCGGAAAAGCTACTTGGCGAGCTATCGAACTATAAGTGAAGAGACTTGATTTTATTTTCTTTTGCAAGTAGATAAATTAGATATCAATTCCTCATGTTATTGACATTATCTCCAGAGCCATGGCTTAACCTCGAAAAGCTACTTGGCAAGCTATCGGACTATAAGTGAAGTGAATTGGTTTTATTTTCATTTGCAAGTAGATAATTTAGATATCAATTCCTCATGTTATTGACGTTATCTCCAGAGCCATGGCTTAACTCCGAAAAGCTACTTGACGAGCTATCAGACTATAAATGAAGTGAATTGGTTTTACTTTTATTAGTTTGTAGTTTTTGATTTGTTTGAGTGCAATAGCTTAACTTTTATTTCTGTATTTAGATGAGCAGCAGAGATAAAGATTTCATGATCAATAGTTTGTCATTTGTTTGATTCGAATAGCTGCACATTTACATTCTTGTTCAAGTACTACTTTCATCACTAGCATGTGTTGAGATCCTCTGAAGTGTTAAGTTCTGGAAGTCATCATAAAGGACATAATTGCCTTAAAATCTATCTCCATACTTGCCTTCTAAAGTATTCTTAAAACTTAGGAATAGGATTTCCATTTGCATTAGGAGACAAACCAAGTGTTGGGTCCCTATAATACTAGTGATTACCCCATTACTATTGTAGTTATACCCCTTATTTATACTGTTGTGCCCCTATTACCCCCATATTGTTATTTCTGTGCCCCATAGAATCCCTCTATTGTTATTTTTGTGGCTTTATATTATTATTGTTAGGTCGGCTGGATTATATTGTGACTCCTTAGACTCCTATATATAGAAAGGAGGTTTTGTCATTTGTATCATCCAAGAATTGTTCATTTATGTAATGTAAAGGAGGTTGCCCCCTCGAAGAGGCTGAATTCTAAGGCGTTGATCTATCTTTTCTATCTTTTCTTGAGCTGGTTTCATAACATTTGGTATCAGAGCTTTGGATTCTAGGGTTTCGCTGCTCCAAACAGGTCATCGTGGCATTTTCGCTATAACTTTTTTTCTGTGACGTTTCAGAAGTCGCAAAAAAAACCCATTTGAGAAGAATTGGCGCTGAACCTTGGGTCCGAATTTCAGAGCTTTTCGCGTGATATTTTCGGAGATATGATCTGAGGAAGTTGGTCTTTTTGCAGACTCCTGAATTACATTCAAAACAGGTGACCTGGGGAAAATCGTCATAACTTTCTCTCTGAGGATCGGATTGAAATTTCGTAAGAAGGTACAGAAAGAGGACGGACTGTAGTTTCTTGTATGTGTGTTTTAGATTCAAAGGTTGAAACAGTGACTCGTGGCACGTCGTACAAGTTCGCTCTACTGAACCAGTCTAAAAGCAAGTCACTGTGGGAGATTTCACATAACTCTTCCTTGGAGAATCCAATTGGGCTCAGACTTGTGGCATTGGAAAGAGGACGCAGAAGGCTACTACAGGTTGCAATTTCAGAACTGGATGATCTGAAATTACAGAGATACATCAGATTCAATATCAGGCTTCTATAAAGTGAAAAAAGGTGTGTAGTTTTTTTTTAAATTTTTGTGTAAGCTTGGTTTAACGGAATTCAAAGGGCATAGTAAAGCATTATTATCGGTAACTGATGCCCCGAGGAAAGAAAATGCAAACACCTAGTAAGGAACCTGAAAGCTCTAGCATGACTCATGAAGAAGAGGAAGAAATGCTACATGATATATCAAAATTACAAGAACAAGTGCAACAAATGTCACGCTCACAAAAGCTAACAGAAGCTAAGATAAATGGCGTGGAATCTAAGATAAATGGCGTGGAATCTAAGATAAAGGGCATGGAAGCTAAGATGGATGATTTGAAGACAGATTTGAAGACAAACATGGCAGATTTGAAGACAGATTTGAAGACAGACATGGCAGATTTGAAGACAGATTTGACAAATTTTCTACAAGAAATACTTACTAATGGTGAAAAGGTAGTAAAGGAAACTCATGATGAGAACAAAAGAAATGTTAATCATGATTCCATAGACTCTAATGTTGGATCGAAGACCCACCATATTCCAAAAATCGATATGAGGAAGTTTGATGGCAAGGATCCCGCCACATGGATATTACAGATGGAGCAGTTCTTCGATCTCAATAATGTGCAAAACACACAAAAGGTACGTATGGCAACTGTATATTTGGAACCAAATCAGTTTGTATGGTATCAATGGCTTTGCTCTCGTAAAAAATTTATCACTTGGGCAATTTTTACGGAAGAATTGATAGCACATTATGAGGATACAAAAAGCAACACTTTTTTTAGCCAATTGATAAGTCTCAAACAAAAGGGTTCAATAATGGAGCACATTGAGGAGTTCCAAAAATTGAACATAAGGGTAAAAGATATTCCAGAGGAGCATAGGATTGATGTGTTCATAGGGTCTTTAAAGGATAATATCCAACATGATGTTCGCCTTTGGGAACCTGATTCATTAGAGAAGGCATTCAGGTTAGCAAGAAAAATGGAAAGCAAAATTATGGCAACTAGGAAGCATACCACTCACAACTATAAAGACGGAAGTGTTGTTGCCCCTAGTCTTCCACAACCTATAAGGTTGACACCACAACAATTGGAAGAAAAAAGAGCAAAAGGGCTTTGTTACAGTTGTGATAGCAAATACACTAAAGGTCATAAGTGTGCTGAGAAGAAATTATTCTACATAGATTGTGAAGAGGAAGAAGAAAAGGAGCAAGAAAGGTCAAAAGAAGAGGATATACTCCAGGAACAAAGCCTAGATGAAGAACAAATAAATCCGACCATATCTTGTAATGCATTGGCGGGAATTACCACTCCTCAAACCATCAAGATAGAAGGACAAATCAAGAAGAAAAAGGTAATAGTGTTGATTGATTCAGGAAGCACCCACAATTTTATTCATTGTAGGGTAGCAAAAGAATTGAATTGCTTCCTATATCCAGCACCAGAGTGTCAAGTGATGATTGCAAATGGAGGAACAATAAATTGCTCTGGAAAGTGCCATAATATCAAGCTATCCATGGGAGAATATGTATTGACTAGCCCAATGCTTTCCATTCCAATGGGAGGTGCTGATGTTGTACTAGGAGTCCAATGGCTACAATCCTTGGGTACAATAGCTTTTAATTTTCAAGAACTTTTCATCAAATTTTCTACGGAAGGAAAGGAAGTTGAATTAAGGGGTATTGCAGGGAAACCAGGAAAGATAATCAGCTCTAATGGTATGACAAAGCTTCTAAAAAAGGAGCAAAGAGGTGTAATTGCACAATTATGTTCGCTAGATGTTTCCACATTGGAATCATCTATTTCTCCAGATCTCCAAAAAGTCTTGGACAATCATTCCAAGGTATTTGAGACTCCCAAAGGTCTCCCACCTATGCGTGATCATGATCATGCTATTCATCTGATTCCAGGAAGTGTTCCTCCAAACATCAGGCCGTACAGATATCCCTATGTCCAAAAAAGTGAAATTGAACGTATGGTTGCAGAAATGCTAGAGGCTGGTATAATTCAACCGAGTCAAAGTTCTTTCTCAGCTCCAGTAGTATTGGTGCACAAGAAGGATGGATCATGGCGCATGTGTCCAGATTATAGGGAGCTCAACAAGCTCACTATTAAAGATAAGTTCCCCATTCCTGTCATTGATGAATTACTGGATGAATTGCATGGATCAATTTACTTCACCAAGTTGGATCTTCGTTCGGGATATCATCAAATCAGAATGAAGATTGAAGACATTCCAAAAACGGCATTTAGAACTCATGAGGGTCATTATGAATTTTTGGTCATGCCTTTTGGCCTTACCAATGCACCTTCAACATTTCAAGGTTTGATGAATTCAATTTTCAAACCATTCCTTAGAAAATTTGTGTTAGTATTTTTTGATGATATACTAATCTACAGCAAGTCTTGGAAGGATCATGTTGAACATGTTGACAGGGTGCTACAACTATTGGAGGAGAAACAATTATATGCAAAAAGATCCAAATGTTTCTTTGGAGTCCAGGAGGTGGAATATTTGGGTCATATTGTATCTCATGAAGGAGTTAAGGTAGACCCTAGCAAAATTAAAGCCATTAAGGAATGGAAAATCCCCACATCCATAAAGCATCTGCGAGGATTTCTTGGGTTGACAGGGTATTATCGCAAGTTTGTTAAGAATTATGGGAGAATAGCAGCACCTCTAACAACATTATTGAAGAAAGATTCATTTTCATGGACTCCGGAAGCAACAAAGGCCTTTGAACATCTTAAAGAGGCAATGTGCCAAGCACCGGTCTTAGCTACACCGGACTTCACAAAAACCTTTATTGTGGAATGTGATGCTTCAGGAAATGGAATTGGTGCTGTTCTAATGCAAGATGAAAGACCCATTGCTTTTGAAAGTCGTCCAATCAAGGGAAAGTTTTTAAGCAAAGCTATTTATGAGAAGGAAATGTTGGCAATACTCCATGCACTTAAGAAATGGCGACCCTACCTAATGGGAAGACACTTCAAGGTAAAAACGGATCATGATAGCCTTAAATACTTTTTAGAACAAAGATTATCCTCTGAAGAGCAACAAAAGTGGGTCACAAAGATGTTGGGTTATGACTTTGAAATCATCTACAAAAAAGGGAAGCAAAATGTGGTGGCAGATGCACTCTCAAGAAAGGATGAGGATGTGGAAGCATTGTTGTGTGCCATTTCTATTATCCAACCAGATTGGATAAACGAAGCAAGGGAGGAATGGAAGAATGACGAAGAAGTGTGGGCACTTATTCGAAAGCTACAACAAGATTCCAGTACTTCTGATACATTTAGCTGGCAAAATGATTCGTTATGGTACAAAGATCGCTTATACCTCTGTAAGAATTCCCAGCTAAAACAAAAGATTCTTATGGAATTGCACACTTCTCCCTTAGGAGGGCACTCAGGATTTTTAAAAACTTACCACAGGGTTAAGAAGGAATTTTTTTGGGATGGCCTTAAATCAGATATTCAAAAGTTTGTGGCGGAATGTTTGGTTTGCCAACAAAATAAAGTTGAAACAATTAAGACACCGGGTCTATTACAACCTTTATCCATTCCAAGCCAACGTTGGGAGGAGGTTTCAATGGATTTTATCACAGGTTTACCCAAGTCTGAGGGAAAGAGTGTCATCATGGTGGTAGTTGACAGACTTACCAAGTATGCACACTTTTGTGCATTATCACATCCATTTAAAGCCAGTACAGTTTCTACTGCATTTATGGAAACAATTCAAAAGCTACATGGAAACCCAAAGATTATTGTAAGTGACAGAGATCCCATTTTCACTGGAAATTTTTGGACAGAATTATTTTCTTGTCTTGGTACTCAGTTAGCTCATAGCTCATCTTATCATCCTCAATCTGATGGGCAAACTGAGATAGTAAACAAATGTTTGGAAGGATATCTTCGTTGCTTTGTATCTGATAAACAGACACAATGGGTCAAATGGTTGCCTCTGGCTGAATGGTGGTATAACACTTCCTTCCATACAGCAACAAAAATGACCCCATTTATGGCACTTTATGGGTATCAACCACCATCCATCACATCATATTTAAGAGAAAATTCTAAGGTTCAGGCAGTGGAACATCACATCGAACATCAACAACAAGTCCTCCAACTCTTAAAGGATAACCTCGTGTTGGCACAAAATAGAATGAAACAACAGGCAGATCAACATCGCAGTGAAAGAAGTTTTGATGTAGGTGATTGGGTATTCCTACGGCTACAACCATATAAGCAAATGTCCCTAAAGCAAGCTAAGAAGGATAATAAATTATCACCAAAGTATTATGGTCCGTACAAGGTGTTGCAAAAGATTGGTACTATGGCATACAAATTGGAGCTTCCTGCAGCTTCTCGATTGCACCCAGTTTTCCATGTTTCATGTTTAAAGAAGGTTATAGGTGACAAGCTCCCAATTCAAACAATATTGCCAGAACTTGACGAGGAAGGAAAAATTATATTGGAACCGGAAGCAGTCACAGAAACAAGAACTCGACAGCTACGAAATCGATCAATTTCAGAGTATCTTATCAAGTGGAAGAACTTATCCGCTGAAGATTCCACATGGGAGGATGAGAATTTTATGCAGAAGTATCCAGAACTACTCAAGCGTTGAGGACAACACTTTTTTGAAGGAGAGGGGCATGTTGGGTCCCTATAATACTAGTGATTACCCCATTACTATTGTAGTTATACCCCTTATTTATATTGTTGTGCCCCTATTACCCCCATATTGTTATTTCTGTGCCCCATAGAATCCCTCTATTGTTATTTTTGTGGCTTTATATTATTATTGTTAGGTCGGCTGGATTATATTGTGACTCCTTAGACTCCTATATATAGAAAGGAGGTTTTGTCATTTGTATCATCCAAGAATTGTTCATTTATGTAATGTAAAGGAGGTTGCCCCCTCAAAGAGGCTGAATTCTAAGGCGTTGATCTATCTTTTCTATCTTTTCTTGATCTGGTTTCATAACACCAAGATAAAACCCCCAAAAACAAAATAAAATTGAAAACAATAAAAAGTAAGAAAGAGATTGTCTTGCAAATATAGTGTGCCACACTTCATCAGTTTATGACTCCCGAATTGATAATTAATGTAGCAATTTAGGACACACTAAATTGACTAAACAGTACGCAAGTGGGAGTGAATACGCTGAAAGACCTGCAAAAGCCACCAATGTTTCGACACTTTTCCAGGTGTCGTTCCATTACACATTTTCTTGGCCGCATTGATGACCAATTCAGAGTCAGCTTCAATGATAGCATTGTGTAAATTTGACTCCACCATGATTTCCAGGCACTGCTCCAAGGCCACGAGCTCCGCCATGTTATTAGTGGCAGTCCCCAAATGACTGTGAAAGATATCCCTTATACGCCCCTGCTCATCTCTTATGACACTGCCACATCCTACCATCCCTGGGTTGCCCTTAGAAGCCCCATCTATATTGATTTTCAAAAAACCATGAGGAGGAGGTTGCCAAGTATCTTTATCAGCAGTTGTTTTTCTCACACCTTTATCAATGCCTTGGGGAACCAGAGAATGGAGAGCCAACTATAGCAATATGCTAACATCCTGGGGCGATTGAGGGTCCTCAGGAATTTTCCACATTAGGGCTCCTACGGTATCTTTGATCTGTCGTAAAATTTGGACAATGATGTTCTGGGTCGGGCATGTTTTATTCTTGAAAATCCTTCCATTGCGTTCTTTCCAGACATCCCAGATAATAAAGCCTGGAACCATAGTCCAAGCTTTGTTAATGATTTCATTACCTGAGAAGTCTTTCCTCCAATTCTTCAAAGTGTTGGTGATTGAGTTTGTCCCTGTTAGTTTGCCCGAAGACTGAGGCCACCCAATCCCACAAGGTCGAGGTGAAGGGGTAGAGGTTTAGTAAATGCTCCATCTTCTCCTCCTGTAAACCACATAGCTGGCATTTAGATGGGCCAACAAAACCCTTTTCAGAATATTCTCCCATGTGACAATTTTCTTTTGGTGCACCAACCACATAAACAACTTGATTTTCGTCCATTGTGAATTCTACCAAAGGTCATTCCACACCTGATCAGGGTTTGGATAATCAAAACCTAGGGCCATGCGTTTAGCTTCTTTGAGGTTAAAGGTGCCTTCGTTGTTTCGACCCCATCTCAGTTGATCAGACGCGGATGACACCAAAATCTTCCTCTGCTCCAGGTCAAGAGCAAGGGAGTCCCCTAGGCCTTCACATGACTCTCTTCACTATAACCATGACCCTTCCACATTCTCCATTTACCATTATCCCTTGCTTGATCCCAAAAGTCACTTACCAAAAGTAAACCTTTGTTTTCAGTGTCATTTTTGAGAGCGGTTAGTTCTTCTCTAAACAAATTTGGTTCTTGTTGCCAGTTATCCTCCCAAAACCGTGCAAGGTTCCCTGCTCGGATCTCCCAAAATCTATGTTGTTGGACAATGGCTCTATTCTCCCAAGCAAGGTTCCAAATGTGGGAACCCTTGATGAGCCCAGACATTTGGATATGATCCCTCTCCTGCCAATTATTTGCATATTTCTGTTTCCAAAGCTTGGCCCAAGGGGTTGCCGATTCCTTGAGCCACCTCCACCAAAGTTTGGCTCCTAAAACTCTCCTAAGGGTTTCAGGGCCATGAAGCCTCAAACCACCATGGGTCTTAGGTTTGCAAAGCTTGTCCCAAGCTACTAAAGCCCACTTATTTTTCTCTTCCCCTTTGCCCCACAGAAAATCTCATTGAATACTCTTGATTTGATGCATAACTCCTTTGGAAGCAGGAAGAGCTGAAAACATGAAAATGGGAATAGCCTGCAGGACAACCTTTCTAAGCACAAGATGCCCCGCCAAATTCAAAGACCTGCAGGTCCATTTCCTGACTTTGTCCTGAAGTTTATTTGTTACCGGTTCCCACACTCCCTTGCTTAGAGTTTTGTCTGTAAGAGGCATTCCAAGGTACTTGGAAGGTACCTGATCCCTTTAAAACCTGAGAATTCTTGTGAGGTTCCTCTGAATAGCAATGTTAGTGTTAAAAAAGAAAACCTTTGATTTGTCAAGGCTTACCTCTATACCAACGACCAAAGCAAAGTCGTTTAGGATTTATTTGAAAGCTCTGGCTTCCTTGACTGTGGGAATGCCCTATAGCATTGTGTCATCCACAAATTGTTGATGAGTAGAAGCATCTCCATCCGGGGTAAGTTTCAGACCCTAGATTCTTCCTTCAGCATTTGCCATTTTGATCGCTCTACCTAACCCTTCCATCATGAGAACAAAGAGGAAGGGGGAGAGTGGATCCCCTTGTCTGAGACCCCTAGAAGGCATAAAGATTCTAGAGGGAGAGCCATTAAGAAGAATGGAGAAGCTAGTTGTGGATACAAGGGCCATAACCCATCTTCTCCAGTTGTGGTCGAAGCCATAAGCTCTTAGCACTACTCTGATGTAAGACCAACTTAGTTTATCATAAGCTTTCGCTAGGTCAAGCTGCATGATCATACCAGCTTGCTTATTACTGTTAAGAGAGTGTACCACCTCGTGAGCTTGTATGATGTTGTTGAGAATCTGTCTTCCTTCCACAAAACTAGTTTGCTCCTCTGAGACGAGAGCAGGAAGAAGGGGCTTTAGTCTATTAGCAATCACTTTGGAAATAATTTTGTACACCACATTACATAAGGCTATGGGTCTGAATCTGTCCGGAGTCATAGTTTTTTCCTGCTTTAGAATCAAAGCTATGAAAGAGGCATTAAGAGCCTTCAAGACAGTTTTGGATCTTCTAGAGTCCTTCACAACATCAAGGATATCTTGTTTGACTATTTTCCAGCAAGCTTTGAAGAAATCCACATTGAAACCATCAGGGCCTGGAGATTTCCCATTTTGCATCTCATTGATAACTTCACTAACCTCCTCTTCAGACACTGGCCTGTAAAGATTGTGGTTGTATTCCCTGGTTAGAAGCTTAGGAATGAACTTTGTGAAATTGTTAATGAACCGTGATCTGTCGACGAGAGGCTCCTCTGCTATGCTAAGGAAGTGTTGAACTAGGATAAATTCCATTTCTTTGTGAGAGACGAACTCTTTCCCTTGAGAATATTTAAGTTTTGAGATTATGTTATGTGACCTGTGATCCAAGGTTGATCTATGAAAAAACTTGGTGTTTCTTTCTCCTTCTCTAATCCACTGCACCCTCGATTTCTGTCTTCAAAAAATCTCTTCTTGCATGCACCGATCTTCCCATTCGTTCTGTAGAGAGTCAGCCTGAATTTTTCGTTCCTCTGTAAAACCTTCTATGATGATGATCTGATTAAGCCCCTGGAGTTTCAGCTCAACTTATTTTTTGGCTTTGAAAATATTACCAAACTCTTTTCCATTCCACTCTTTAAGCCTAGATTTGATGTTTCTAAGTCTCTGTTGTAACATGAACATTTTAGTGCCTTGAATGGGCATATCTTCCTTCCATCATTTGTCAATATTACTGGTAAAGACAAGGTGAGAGAGCCAGACATTTTGAAACCTAAAAGGTCTATTCCTCAGTGTCCCCATAAAAGTAGCTTCAAGCTGGACAGGCCAGTGGTCCGAGCCTCTAAAGGGAAGGATTAAAGCTGACACATCAAGGCCTGTGAGAAGGAGGTCCTCTGAGATTATGAATCTGTCTAGTTTAGAGGCGACTTGAGAAGCCCCTCCCCTCTTATTATTCCAAGTGAAAGTGCCATTTAATGTTTCAATGTCCACTAGCCCCATGTTATTCATGAAGTTTTGGAAGGCAATGGAGTCTCTACCTAGTTTTCTAGTACTGCCTTTTTTCTCTGTAAGAGATCTGATCATATTGAAATCCCCCTGCAAGAACCCAAGGCACACCAGGGTATCTCTCTCTCAGCTCCTCAAGGGAGGTGAAAAGCTTAAGTTTGTCTTCTAGTTTTTTAGGACCATAGACGTTAGTGATCATGTAGATCTCCTTATCACCCAAAGGTTGAATCACCAGCGATAAATAGTTTCTTGAGGCTTCAACATCCAGGATTCCTAGTTTTTGAGGATTCCACAGCGTAAGAATCCCACCTGCCGAGTTGTCTGCTTTAACCTCTAAATACTCATACTTGATTAACCATTTGTTGTGTATTTCTTTGATCTTGTCCATCGAACATTTTGTTTCCTGAATAAAAACCATATCTGGTTTTTCTTCTTTTATTCTACTGTTAAGATTTCTTTGTTTCCTTTTACTTCCTAGACCCCTAATGTTCCAGGTTGTAATCTTCATTAAGAAAGGTTTGTAAAGGAGTAACTGGTAAGATCCCTCATCTTACCTGAGTTGATCATGAGTTTCCCACATTCAGTCAGCAGCTAATTTTGTTTTTTCCTTCCTCTTTTCCTACCCGGGTTCTTGGAAGAATACATCAGTGTATCCTCCAGCATTTGCACCCCTTTATTCTCTTGGCTATCATGGTTTCTTTTGACTCTAGAACCCTTCGTTTGTGATCTCCAGAGGAAGAGCTGATGAACCCTGTTGAACTCCTCTTTTGGTAGAGAGTCTACCCCTTTAGTGATTCCCTGCTCCAAAAACTTTTCTAGATCTAGATTCTCCCTCTCTAGAATCTCCTGCAGTTCATGGTCTTTCGTTCCAGCCTCACTCGGGGTCATCTCATGGTCCCTGGCGAGCTCCATAACGCTTAGCATATCCTCCTTTTGTCTGTAGTTCTCTGGTATATCCTCCATGCTTGCATCCCTTTCCTTCTCAGTGGGAATATTCTCTGATTCTTGGTTTGTCCCGTTGTTTCCAACTTCTTCTTCTAATATCTTGAAGCTATTGTGGCTTGGTTGTCCATCTTCATTGATTTTCTTTTGGTATCGCTTGCCTCCTTTCCCTTTACCCCCCACCTTAGTAAAACCCTCAGGATCTTTGCCTGTAGTGTCTTTCATCTTGCTCTCCAGCCTGTTCAATGGGCAGTCCCTGTATAGGTGCCCATGTTCATGGCACCTATGACACCTAAATGGGACGTGTTCATAGTCCACCACTTGCACCCACTCCTCGTCATACACCTCTAAAATGATTGCATCCGGAAGTGCCCTCGATAAGTCCATTTCCACACATATCCGTGCGAAGGAGGTGTATTTGCCTCTTAGAGTAGCATCTGAGATCTTTATGAAATGCCCTAACTTGTTGCCAATAGCCTTTAGAGACTCCGACAGCCAATAATCTAAAGGAAGGGAGTAGAGTCTTATCCATACCGGTACCGATGTGAAAGTTTCTCGTTCCAGGACAAAGTTCATCACCCATGGTCGCATGTACAGGCCTGCAGAAGCGTAAAAATAGGGTCCTCCCTTGAACACTCTGTCTTTATCCTCTAAGCTTGTGAACACCACCGTGAAGAAGCCCTTGGACCCAAGGTGAAGGTTGATTTCGCCCTTTGGTTTCCAGTGGTTCCTTATCCATACTTGCAGAGCCTTCTCCGTTGGCCAAATCCCCATAAATTTGCAGATAACTGCATATTCCACCATGTGATCTCTGTGCACCTATAGCACTAGGTCACTTAAAACGACCCTAGGAATAGTGGTCAACTTGGGTTTACAAACCCCTGTTTTACTCATAGGAGCATCTTTCTGACTGCTAACCTCTGTCCTCTTCTCCTTCCTAGCTTCCTCATGATTCTCTTCCTGTCCATGAGGTCTGACATTTTCCTATTTTTCTGTGTTCATAGCATCTGATGCCACCTCCGTTGGTTTCTTGAAGCTATGCGATTTGGTTCCCTTACTTCTGTCCGCAACCACTTGATTGTAGGAGGGAGCTGAACTCCCTCCTCCGCGCCCCACCATGGTGACCAATGACAAAACCCTAACTCAAAACCCTGGTTCAAGTTCGTATGGCGAGAGCTAGCTATTGTTCTCTGAGAGGAATAATTTTTGGCTTGCCAGTATGGTTGTTTTCAACGTCCTTAGTTCAAAATGTCGTGATTTCTCCGCAATCGAGTACTCCTCCACTTGGACAAAATTAACCTCCATTTGATCCTAAAGTTGACCCTTTTCCTTCTTCTTCGGTTGTTTCTTCCTCCCCTTCTTCCTCTTCGCCTGGTGAAAGTATTGGAACTGGTAACTAGGTGACTAAGAAGAAGAAGAAGAAGCAAATTCAGTAAGGGGGGCAACCAAGCAACCATTGCTTCAAATACAACTTATGATGAAAAATCATCTCATAAGCCACACAAACTTTGATATCCTTGCAAAATTTGTATGGGAGACCATCTTCTTCGAAATTGTTCTGGTATTCCTCAGATATTAGATGAATGGTCTTCTCGTTCACATCATCTTGTGTCATCAACTTTTGGAGATCATGCCAATGACACACCATCAACTAATGGTAGTAAAGTTCATGGAAATAAGGGTAAAGTTAAGTTTCCTTGTAAGTTATGCAAAGGGAATCACCCCATTCACCTTTGTCCCTATCTAGATGAAGCCCAAAAAATGTTGGATAACCGTCCTGCTTCTCCGCAACGACTTCCATCTGGTTACATGAGACTCTCCCTTAATCCTTCACTAGTTGATGAAGTGACTGGCCCAAATCAATTATCAGCCAAACCCACTCTCTCTGAATGTGAACCCCATGAGTCTATACCCGACCAATCACAGGTCGAGGAAACATTTGGCCCAATTTCACCTTCAGTTAATCGTACCTTTCCCATAGAGAGTGAGTATGATACCACTCATGTTCTTTTCGTTTCTTCATATTCCAATGAGCTTGGAGGCAACCCTCCTGTTTCATCAAGACAGGAAGAAAATCCTCCCGTTCTCGTAACTCGAGGGGGTAATTCTCTCGTTCTTATAGTACCCCCTCCAAGTAGTCTGGTCACTTCCTTTGATTGGAATCAACTGGCAGGATGTCGTCTTCCTTCTTATGTGCCTTTCCAGATCATAGTACATGTTTACAATATGATTGTATCTGGCACTATTATATATGAAGGTGCATCTGTGAGTATCCTTTCCTCCACTGCTTGGCAAGTGCTCGGTTCACCGCCACTTGTGCCTGTTACCCAGAATCTGTTGGCTTTTAATAAAGTAACCAGTCAACCATTAGGGATCCTTCCTTAGTTTCCTATTAGTTTGGGAGGAAAAATTATTTATCTCAATGTGATGGTATTCCCAGGCCCTTTAGATTACAATTTACTTCTTGAGCGCGACTATGTTTATGACATGGGAGCTATTGTTTCAACATTCTTTCGGGTGATGTGTTTCCCGCATGAAGGCAGAATTGTCACCGTTGACTAGCTTTCATTTCCCTGCCCAAATATGGCTTCCAGTCAACCATTTTCCCTAAATGGTCCTTTTGTCCCAATGGTATCTTCCCCGCCACGGGCCAATTATGTGGCAACCCGTTCCATGCCTACATCAACTGACGATCAATTCCGTGATGTTATGCATTATGTACTGGGGGCATTGGAACCATATCTCTCTAATGGATTCCTTACTACGTATCCCTTCCAGAGCATTGTTCTCCCATCTGATGAGAACCTCTTGGAAGTCATGACCTCTTATGGGTCGTGATCAAGGAATCTGAGAAGAGTTCCTTGTCTTGTGTCAAGCTCGTTAAAAAATGAAAGAAGGAATATGAGCATAGTTCCTTGTCTTGTGTCAAGCTTGTTAAAAAATGAAACAATGAATATGATGATAGTTCTTTTACTGTGTCAACCTCAATAAAAAAAATGAAACAGGTCCCAGAGCATAGTTCCTTGTCTTGTGTCAAGCTCGTTAAAAAACAAAACAAGGAATCAAAGCATAGTTCCTCGTCTTGTGTCAAGCTCATTAAAACATGAAACAAGGAATCTAAGCAGAGTTCTTTCTCTTGTGTCAAGCTCATTAAAAAATGAAACAAGGTCCCCTGTAGCAAAGTTCCAATTCGAGTCTTTGATTAGATCTCGTAAAATCCCAATCGAGTCTTTCACTTGTTCTCATAAATGAACCTTCATTCCATCCGCCTGATAACCACGAGTAGTCTATTTATGTGAATGCAAAGAAGCTTGGGGGGCATGCCCCTAGAATCGAGTCATCATGATGGGGGCATGTAAACCAATCTCAAGCATAGTTTTTTCATGGTTCAAGCTTGTGTAAAAATGAAAACTGAATCCAAGCATAGTTTTTCGTTTCAAGCTTGTGTAAACATGAAACTGAATCCAAGCATAGTTCCCTATGGTTCAAGCTTGTGTAAAAATGAACCCATCTCCATTTTAACCCTCATGATTGCCATTCTATCAGCCTCTTCTGCCAGATGAGCCTTGGTTTTTCTCCTTCCATCGTCGCTATCTGCTTGGCCGATCATACACTTTCACTTGGTTGTTTTACCCTTTTTGAGGAACAGTTGCAATGAGTGGTCTTATTAGCTAGCCTCTTCACATAAATCAACATGTTTTGAGAAGTTCCAACATCACCGGAACCAGTTGCTATCCTAGACACCACTCATTCCTCTAAGTGGAGTCCTCTTTAAGCTCTTTTCAGACTCTTGAAACATGAAAATATTGTCGAGCGCTTGTCCTTTTCAGCTCGTAAATGGATTGGAAACGACATCTACTCAATATAAGTTTAACCCTTTTCCAGACTAAGATAGATTATTTACGAAAAAGGAATACGTTGATCGAACATGGTCAATAGGTTCTCTCTTGTATTATTTTATGCTTTTTTTAAACTTGAGAGACAAACTTACAAAAAAGAACTTGTAGATTTTTCATTTTTGTCCCTTTTCAAACTCTCTAAACATGAAAAGGACCGAGTTCTCATTGTCGTTAAACTCGTTAAAACATCAAATAGCGACAAACTTGTCCATCATGACAAGACCGAGTTTCACCTTCGATAGGCTCATTAAAACATCACATAGCGATGGATTCACCCGAAGGGTGGAATTATACTACAAGGATATGTTATCCTCCTTAAGCTTGTTAAAAAAAATAAAGAGGTAATAGTCAGCAATGACTGGGGAAAATGGGAAAAGGGATAAATCACTTTATGGTAGCAAGTCGCTCTTGAACATGACACTTTCACTTCATCTCCGTGACTATTTGGGTTGGGTTATCTACTTGATGGTTATCATACCTATGGTTTATCACACCATCTGTCACTTTGGTTTTAGTTCAATGCTAACAATTCATTTAGTGTCGCCGACATGTTCAAGAGAAGTCATTCGGTGAAACTCATCCTTTGTAATACTCATAAACCTTCATTTTCACGACCGCCATTCCTGAACCTTGTGTCGTTAGTCACATTCCATTTGCAAAATCATTACACTCATTTCCTGTCGTTGATGTGGGATACATCAAGGCCCTCCTACGACGAGTCGCTTCTTGTTGACATCAACACATCATCCAAGAAGTTGACTTAGAAACACCCTTTCAGTACCTTGGGGCTTGCATACATCAATGGCAAGTTTCTCACTTCCGGCGACAGGTTGACATCATTGGCCTTCAACCGAAATACTTTGTATGGTGTTCAATATCAAAACATCTATTCACACCATGCAGAATGTACTGTAGTTCCTTGAGAATCATTACCATTATGATCTCTCTCGCATATGTTAACGGCTTACATCATTGGCTGGTAATCAGACAATGTCTTCCCATGTTTGACTTCAGATCACATATTCACATGGTTAGACTCGTACTTGAGCAAACGACTTTAGGAGATAGAAGACCTCGGATCTAGTTTCATCCATCCAGGCTGTGATTTCAGGGAAGTACTAAATCATCTGTACGATGGCTTTACATTGATGGTCATCCCATCATGGGTCTATATCTGTAGATGACTATCTATGTACATGTAATGAAAAGTTTATATGTTGAGTATGGGTATTCCTTCCCTCAGCAATTCATGAAAAAATCCAAAATATCATGATGTTATGTATTGTAATTGATGCAAGTCACCGTCTGCTTCAGTTCCTCTCCGTCACATCGTAAAGCATATCACTCGACATTATCATTTTCGACTTCATGCTTTAGGGGGCAACTGTTACAGGTCTATTTGGGCACATCACTCCCAACATTCAGATCAGTAATTTTAGGGCTCATCAAACCCTAATTCAGTTGTTACATGCCCTAGAGAAGTCAACTCATTGAATGCCTCCTTCTATGAAAGTTTCATGGCCTGAAGCCTTCCTGAAATGCCTCCTTGGGACACCAGCGCAACTCAAGCCTTGAGACAGTGCACTGCAAAGCAGGCAGGGTCACTGTGGCTTGCACTGCAGTGCACTTAGGCCCTCTTTAGCCTACGTTGGGTGATATTGAGCGAAATTTGCATAGGGTTTTTGGAATATCCCTTCATTCTAGATGACTCTAAAAGGTTACCATCTCTTATCCCCTCTTATGAGCTTGAAATTGGATAGGCTAAAGATCCATTAACCTCTTATGCTCTCATCCCTTGCTCCATGGAAGCTAACTCCAAGATTGGAAAGCCATTCAATACCCTCATTTATGACAAAACCACCTCCATTTCCTATCAATTGTGCACTCATCATAGTGATCAGGGGGCTAGAATCTGAAGTTTGTAAGAAAATTCTGTTGGTTTGGGGATTGAGTTTATGTTAAGCAATGTTATGCCACTGGAGCGTTGAGCTTTTGATGTGGCAAGGGTTGAACTGAAGCTGGAGGAGTGGCACAGAATCAAACTGTATTGGGTGATACTCTTCCTTCTACATTAATAAAGAGCTTATTCATTTTCTCATATAATTTTTCATATATGTGATGATTATGTGTTTCAATGTATTCGATTCCATTATTTTATAGTTGATAGTTTCATGTATGCTTTGATCGTTTCTTGTTTCTGTTTCTCTTGATGTAGGTACCTTTTGAGCAAATTTAGTTCAAGTGGGAGCGACGGGAGCGATTCAAAAGAGATTTAGGAAGCGAAAGGCAACAAGTAAGTTCCTCCATCTCATCTACCTTCTATAAGAAAAAGTTAAACTACTTTCACTTTGTTGTTCTGGGTGTAGTCACCCACCTAGGGAAGATGTGTTTATCCGTAGATGCAAATTACAAGTAACAACAATTATGATGTTTATACAACTGATAGTACACCGTTCCTGAACTCCAATCTCAACTAGGTAACTCTCAGATCTGACATGCATGAGTTATTTATGAGTGAATCATCAGTTTAATGGTTGAACACATGAAGCAACACCCCACTGTCTGACCTCCTACTAGTGCCTCCCTCAGTTGGAACTAGTTTAACTTATTTTAATTCAGTTAAATTGAATTAATTAGTTACAACTCAAAATAAACTCAACCTTGGCTCCTATAAAGCAGGAGATACTCTACATGCCTGAATTTAGACCCTCAACTCGAATTAATTAAGCCAACTAAGTCAAATTAACTTAGTTAACTATTACAAGTTGTCACGAGATGTGGAATTACAATTTAATTCCTAATTTAATTCAAGGACAAGATTAAATTAGGATTTTCTTGTTGCATTTCTAATATTCAGCTAGTGATGTAGCACAGATCTTCATCAGAGATGTAGTGAGGTTGCATGGTGTTCTGAAGAAGATTGTGTTAAACAAGGATGTCAAGTTCACTTTCATATTCTAGAAAGAGTTGTTTGCAAGTTTGGGTACTGGCCTTCAACACAACTTATCATCTGTAGGCAGATGGACAGACAGAGTAGGTCAACATGATACTAGATGACATATTTAGAATGTACGTCATGCATCAATAACGAAAGTGGGAAGAGGATATTCCACTAGTTGAGTCTACTTACAACAATGGGTATCAAGAGTAATTGAGGATGAGTCCATTTGAGGCAGTGTATGTGAAAAGTTGTAATACTCCCATTAGTTGGAGTGATCTAGTGAACAAGGTATTGATTGGACAGGACATGTTGTCAGAGATGGAATGGGAAATGTAGGTAATCAAGAAGAACCTAAAGGCAACACAAGACAGGGAAAAAATTTATGTAAATCAGCACATGTTGTTTAAGGAGTTTCAGGTTGGGGAACATGTGTACTTGCGCATTAAGCCCAAGAAGAGCTCCTTGAGGACCGAGTCATGTGCGAAGTTAGCACCTCAGTATTGTGGGCCTTCCAAGATCCTTGAGAGGATTGGACCAATGACCTACAGACTTGTACAGCCTTCGACAATGAATGCCCATGGAGTTTTCAATGTTTCAATGCCTAAGAAGTATGCAAAAGATTTTGATCATGTTATTGATTGGTCTGTATTGCAGGTGGAGCCAAAAGGAGAATTCCAGCTAGAAACTTAGTGTATTTTGCAGAGAAAGATGCTCATGCTTCATAACCGAGCAATCGAGCAGGTTAGAGTGTAGTGGAAGCACTTTGGGCCCGATGAAGCTACATGGGCGATGGCTAATTAGATGTGTGCTATGTATCCTTCCTTGTTTGCCAGTTGAGGTAAAGAAATTTTGGTATATGTATATATGTATATGGATGTAAATACCACGATGAGCTGCATTATAAAGCTCTAATAAACGGTATGGGTGTCATGTTGGTTTGCTTTTCAGCAGGTTGATCATTATAAATACTACATCAAGCTAAGTGATAAAGCTCCATTGGCAATATGTTTTGCTTTTCAACGGTCTTGTTAGTTGTAGGTGTCATTGAATAATGAGGATGGTGTTCCTCTAAGGGGGAGGAGTTTGTAACAACCCCAGGTTAAAAATCTATGTAATAAAGTTAATAAAGGCAAAATAAGACCAAGGGACACAAATTCCAAGCTGAATGTTGGGCAAAACATCCTAGTGTGGGTGTTCATTTGGTTTATTATGGCTAAGGGAATTGACAAAGGCAATGACAAAGGCTTTAGAAAGGCAAAGAGACATTAATTGGCATTTTATTTATGAAAATAATGGAAAATAGGAGAAATCGAAGGTGAAATGTTATAGGTTACATATGAGGAGGAAAATGAAAGAAAAATAATGGAAATTGAAGAAAATAGAGGCCTCATTAATAAAAAGGCTTATGAGGATCAATTCACAACCTTTTGTCAATTCAGTTTTAGAGCTCTCCCTCTATTCTCTCTACTCTTTCATACTCTCATGCACTTAGAGTATTATTGGAGCACTCTGGCATTGGAGGAAAGAAAGCAAAGGGAAACAAAGATCAAGGAAGGAATAGCGGGATCAAGTGGCTACAACGAGATTACTTGAAGGTATCGAGTTGCATGTATGATTTCCTTGCTAGTTTTGGCATGCATGGTGCATGCCTCTGTGTATTTGGTTCTCTTGTTGTCACTGGCATGGGTTTTTCGAGGTGTGATAGTGGATTCTAGCCTTGCCTTGCAATTTCCAGATAACCATGGTGTGATGGGGTTATTTTACTTGGTTTAGCTGGATTGCCGGATGGTTTTGTAACTAAGTGGGGTGGTCTTAGGGAGAATCACAAGGCCTAGGAATCCCTTGACCGATAATGGCAGGATACATAGTAAGACCTGGTTGTGAATACCCTCGTTGGGCCTAAGAATCCATTGACCGGTAATGGCGGGGTACACGATAAAGCCTATAGGGTGGAGATAAAAAAATTCCTCACGGTTTAGGTGGAGAGATCCGGAGGCATCCATGTTTGTTTAGGGCCTAATGATCCCTTGATCGATATATGGCGAGATTACGACAAAGCCTGTTGTGTATGTTTATTGTTTGGGCCTAAGAATCCCTTGGCGGGATACATGGTAAAGCCTGAGGAAACCTTGATTGGTTTTGTTGTGAGTCCCACATTCATGTTTGGAATATGGCACATGGGTGATTGGTTGAAAGAAAGATTTGGTTTAGCCCAATCTATGGTCGGGTGGTACGTGGAAGTCCCTGACTTGGTTGGTTTTTACATATGTTAATAAGAGCTCTTTTCCTCTCGTGTTCCATGTGTAAATATACTTGTTAATATGTGGTTTTAATGGTTGTTCTACCATTTTTATTCTGTTGGTTATAAACATGGTTCATGACAGACTTTGATTATGACTCTCAACATGTTTTGATTAGTAAATGAACTATTAATGAATGTATGATCTAATAAATGATAATGCAACTATTGTGAGAGGACATCAGACCTTCTTGATGAATCTCAGTTAAGTATGAGGTCCCTATGTTCATATGTGTTTATATGACTTGTACATTACATGCTTATGATATGTTTGACAACATGCCTGTCATGGATGGAGGGGCTCACGTCAAGTCTTTGTTCAAGTGTTTGCATTAGTAGCCTTATTTCATTATTATTCATCATATCTGAAAGTTTCATGAAATTTTGGGCAGAGGCCTGAGTCCTAGCCTTGAAAAAGTGGCTTAAAATTCGGGGTTGCTGGCACAGAACTGCCTGAAAAGTGCCACAGTCGCATGATGCCTTGCTGTGGGAGCGACTGGAGAGTCCCAGTCGTATGGAAGGCTTGTCATGGGAGCGACTAGGGGTTTGATTAAGCAAAAAATCAAATTGGTTCAGGGGTTGGACACCTGGAGGGGCTGGTTGGATCCTGAAGGTTTTAAAGCTCCCGAGGAAGGTCAGATTGGTCTTGTCTCGTCGGTTCCACTTCCTTAACTATACATGAGGAGTTGAATCATATCATAGTAACTCTTCGTCACATGTTTACCCCGGTGGACCGATTAGCTTGGGTAAATGTTGGAGGAGGGTGTTACATAACCATTATTTTTAGATATCTTGTGTTTTTTTTTTCGGTTCACAGTCCTCAAAGATCGGTGACCACTACGTCCAATAAATATTTGTACAAGGTAGATCTACCTGAAAGGATCACTTCCTACCAGCTCAACCACAAAGCTTAACCTTAAGAGCGTCGAGAGAATTGAACTTGTGACCTCTCAATAATAAAGGTGCTTTAACAACAAGCACTTGGCCAATTGAGTTAATTCTCGGGGCTTGGATATCTTGATGTAATTATGAAATAGTACCACAAAAATATATGATTTCACAAGCCTTAAGTAACAAGTGAACTTTGATTTACTCATATACACATATAATAATAATAATAACAATAACGATAATCTATTTTTAAAGTCATGACCAAGTCAAACACCAAAACACTGTATAAGAACGCTTTATTTATGGGATAAGAGACTTAAGTCAAACACCAAAACACTGTATAAGAACGCTTTATTTATGGGATAAGAGACTTTCTCTGACAACATTTAACTACTAAAATTTACAAACATGCACATATTCTACTCCTTTTAAATTTAAATTTATGACATTTTATTAAAAAAATATACATACTCTTAATTATTAGACTCACTCAAACTATAATACTATTTATATAAACCTAATAAATTAATTTAATATATTATTATCAATATTACTAAACATTTCATTAGTTACCCAATAATAAATGTTCCATTCAAATCTCATGTATTACATTTTAGCCTTTTTGAAAACATTTAAACCATACAAAATTTAAATCTTACCCAAAAATATGTTACCAAATTATAACGAAAAGAAATTAATTACATTTTAGCCTTTTTGAAAACATTTAAACCATACAAAATTTAAATCTTACCCAAAAATATGTTACCAAATTATAACGAAAAGAACTATTAATTAGACAGTTAAATCTCCTCATTTATTCCGTGCGATCCATGAATTTGTGACAAAAGGTCGATTGGATTTGTCCACAAGGATTTCTCTCGCAATAGAATAATTGCGTGCATAACTCGCGCGCTTCCACCGTTGCCTTCGAAATGCCCTTTCACTAATGTCCCTCCAACTTTAAACCCTACTCAAAATACTTCATTCTAGGGGTCCAAAGAAATCTTTCTTCACCATCAACGCTATTTGGGAAACCCTACTTTTGCGTCCTCCACGGGGTTTTGGAAATTTGAAAGTGAAATCCATTCCAGTTTGCACGCTGCTGCCCTGCAAAGGCGTGTACAATCCTACATTCAAAGGCATTCAGTCAGTGTACAATCCTCCATTCGAAGGCATTCAATCATCTTTGTTGTTCAGGTACAGGTCATCTCGTTGATGAAAATAACTATGGCAAATTGTGGGGTGCAGCATTGGTCTTTTCTAACTGAAACCTTATGTGTGTTGTTAGCAGTGTTGGCTGTGGCGTTTGCTACTTTGTAGGCCAGCGGCGGAAGTAGAAGCCTTAAATAGATCATGGCGGTGAGTTACTGGATTTTTCCTTCACTCGCCAGTTGCAATTTAAGTATAGTTTGATTCAATTTTTTGGATATATTTTCTGTTATGTTTTTTTTGGGGAGTTGACGTGATGAAAAATTATTTTATTTGTTATTACCGTTCAAAACTAGTCGGGCCCGGAAAGTTTGACAGAAGATTAAGCCTTTATCAGTTTTTTACACTGACAATAATTTGGGTTAATTAGTTCGGAGAGGGGGGAAGGGGGTAGTTAGGACTGATTCTGGCCTTGGCGAGCCCCACATGGAAAGCATAGCAGAAGTGGAACGATTGCCACCTTTTATGATGAATGCAGGAAACCTAACGTATCGGGAAGAGCGTGGCGCAATTCGTTGGTGTTTACGGTCATGGTGATGGGGTTTATTGTGCCCGTCGGTTTCGTTTTCCGGGACCCCTCTTTTAATCCGCTTGGCAGGAATTAGCTTCAGAAATGAACAACGTAGGGGCATGGTTCAGTTGTAGGCTGGTTCTTCTTTTTCTAGGAAGTCGGAGAAATTAGGGTTCTCTTGTGTATGATGCATGGCGTGGACAGAGGAAGAGGAGGAGATTGGTTTTGGAAGGAGTGGATGGCGATGATAATAATTATTTTCCCTTTATCAAGGGCTTTTTCAGAAAAAAGTATGACATTTTCTGCTTAGCCTAAGTCCTTTCTTGTTTTGGGTTCAATCGCGTTTCCAATAATCCTATGAAGTGAATTAATAAAAACTGGTGGCAGCTGGAATTAGGAGTCGAATGCATTTAATGTTATTTATTTAATGGTGACATGCTTTGAGTTCTGTTGGTGTAGGGTTTCGGACCCGAGGTTTGGAAGACATCTACGAATACTCCATAAGCTTCAACATATTGATTATGCATTAGATGAATAAGGTCTCACCTGAGATACTTACGAGAATTACAGAGACAAAACAGATTAGTCACTCCATGAATATAGCTTCATAAATTAATTACTACTAGAACATGCATTAGGTCTAGGTGCTGGACATAAGTTGACATCATTACACATTTTGAGACGTTATCTTTCACGGAGTTTTTCTCTTTAATATTTTTGAGGCATGTTGACATTCCTAGAGGGATATTTAAAGCATGATCATTTTCATGGCAACTTGCTTAGAATGGTCTAGAAGGCAGTTTTAAATTATCATTTATGGTGCCTCAGCCCTCTAGAATGGCACAGACATAAAGAAAAGGCAATATTTTAGTGGAACGTTTAGCAGAAGAGGGTGATGCATGGAGGTTCAAACCTCATCAAGATCATAACAAAGGCTTGATTGATGGAGCATCCTACTTCTAGGGAGGTCTATATCATTCTATTGATATTTTATTCCCTAGGAAGTTACAAGAGGAGTCTATATAAGAACTCTGCAATTTGGCAAGGTGTGTTTTCACTGTGGAGAAATCCTAGGCGGTGAACTGTAAATCAAAGATATCTTGTGCAGGTTTAAAGCCTTATTAAGAAAATATTCAGGGCTGCAATCACCTCTTGCAAGGTCATTGTAATATCTTGTTATCCTGTCTTCCTTGCTGGAAATTGTGCTTCTGTTATAGAGTTTATTTTCCAGTGTAAGAGTTCTGAAAAGTGACATTATTGCTGTCTTAAGGATCAATAATTTCAGAGCTCATTATGTTATGTACCTAGGCTGTTTTTCTTAGTAGAAGGCTGTGTTTTACTTAATCTTTTAACTAGGGTACTGATGGATCTCTATGGGCATAGTATTTTGGCTGCAAATTGAAATGCCAGCACTGTCATAGTTAACAAGGATTGCTCTTCTTGCACCTTCATTGGTTGAATATTGTCCATTGTTGAATTCTCCAAGCCCCCAAAGTATGTTGACTCCATTGCCCTAGGATTGGGCACTCATCTACTTGAATCCAGCACCAAATATTTATTGCATACTATAAATTTTAAATTCCTAAATCTGATTTTGTCCCAAGGGTTAATAAAGATTTATTTAGTAAACGCTGTTGGCTGCATTGTATGGTGTTTCCAAATCATGATATGCCACATGTTATGGTCGGTGGCATTTTAGGCTTGTTTTAGGTGAAGTTTTTGTGTTTCGTGGAGTTTTGAGTACCTTGGCATTTGGGTTGGTGTTTCTTGCAACATAGGGGTAAAATGTCGGCCCTGGTTGTAAAGCCTAACTCTATGGGATGAAAGGAATTGAACCCCTGACCACCATCCCAAATGTGGGGGAGAGATCTCACATTTGGACCATGACCACTTTAGTTATCTTTTGAAGCAACTTAAGCGCCACTAATGTCTATTGTTGAAGATTGAGATCAACACCTATTTTTACTATCCTTAGGAGTGGAATTCATTTGATTGCAATCCCTTCGAACATCATGTCCTATCTTTCTCCTATCCACTAGAGTTATGGCAACTTCTTTGTGTGTTACAACTCTAGATAATATTGAGGTTTAATTGTGGTGTAAAGAATTGCTCCCATGTAGACACTTTGGTGATACTATTAATACTAGATTTCCATCCTTCTTTAAAATGTCTTACTTGATGGTGGCACCTTGGTAGCCAATTGCAATTGTAGTAGTAATCATGATCAACCATTTGTGCATTCATCCATATCATTGTAGTAATGCCATAGAAATCGCGCTATGCTTTTGGAACCCAATACTATTGATTCTCAACCCTACTATAGTCTTCCGACTCTTACTATTAATTTTATTTTTTGTATTGATACCTCTTCTAGGCCTTATAATCCATGGGCTGATTACATCAACTTTTCTCTTTAGAGAAATCATTTTGTGATTGTTGTCTTTGTTATGGTTTTAACCTATGTTGCATGGGGACCCGCCCCCTTTAAAAAGACCTGTACACCCTGCGTCTCCATGTTCTAGGGACTTGTGGACACTTAGGAAACGTCCCCAAATTGTTGGGAACTTCATTGGGGACCCAAGGACTTCCTTGCCATCCCCAAGGCGCTCTAAGCAAAATTTAGGGACATTCTAGACAATTTTCAGGGATGCAATGGAAAGATTTCAAGGATTTTATGGGCAGATTTTGGGGATAATTTGGTCATATATCTTTAGTTTTAACAGTTATGGACATTGATTATTAGAGAATATGATCACTTTTCCCATCCATTATTTTTGTATTGCATTGAATCTAAATTTGTTGTACAAGTTGTAGCTCAAAACATGGGTTTTGTATGATGATGGGTTTTAATTGGGTTTTTAGTAATTTAAATATTGTATTTTTGATGAGCCTCATCATTGGGTAATTATATGGGCCTTAATTCACCTCCTAGCTTAGTCAAACCAACTATTCTCACAACTTATTGCATACTTTTGATTATATTTTGTTTATGAGATGAGTTAGAGTTGGATATTTTGCTTTGTGGTCTAATGTGCATTTAATGCAGGATTAAAGGGTAAAAGCAAGGAATTTTGGCAAAGACCTTGGTCAAAACTCGAATGGGACAAGGGCGAGGAATTATAGGAGGCAAATCCTCCTCATTTACTACCTCTCCATTTGAATATTCGTCCATTAGTTTGGAGTGCAAACAGCGAAATCATGAGAACTAGAAGGTAGCGAAGCAAGTGAAAGTCAAAGCACCAGTTTATCTCTAGTTTGGGAGCCAAGCCTCCCTAAGTTTAAGGAAGTCGTTGGAGACTTCAGTTGTATAAGTAGAGAGGCCTAGGACCTCAGTAGGATTCAGACTTTTGATTGTAAAACTCTACTTTATTTTCGAGTTGCAAGACTTGTGACAGTTGTTGATGTAATCCATTGTTTTGATAATAAGAATGAGTTTTGTTTTGAGCCAGCATTAAGTTAACTCAAAGGGCTGAAGCTCTTGGGTTAGGGCCCAACCCTAGCAGCTAAGGCTCCTCTTTATTGTACATGTATGTTAGCGTAGATTCATGGTTTAATTGTTCATTTGCTTAAGTAGCTGCATTTCCATTACAACAGGGTAGCACATAGATTCATGGTTTAATCGTTCATTTGCTTAAGTAGCTGCATTTCCATTACAGCAGTGTAGTGCATAGATTCATGGTTTAATCGTTCATTTGCTTAAGTAGCTGCATTTCCATTACAACAGTGTAGCGTAGATTGGTTGTGTTTTAGTTTGCTTCCGTTTGTGCCTTTTTCTTCAGTTAGTAGGTTAGCAAGGATTATACCCATAGATTTCCTTTCACAACAACCCTGACCAACCACCGTCAATCGCGTGTTGCATAGCTTCTTCGTATTCATTTTAACGTTTGACTTTATGCGCTCCAAATCTCCACTATCGATCTATCTAGCTTGATCCAATGGCTATTGCGTCGTCTCAATACTTTATGCGCTCCAAATCTCCATCGTCGATCTGTCTAGCTTGATCCAACGACTATCACACAATCTTGCGCAGATTCTTGCACGGCCGATATTCGCTTGAGAGCACGCGATAAAAGTGGTTTTCTCGTGCTACGTGTCACCCAGTTAGGCTAATCGCGTAAAATTTTGGAATTTCGCTTACAGCTTTGAGTGTGCGCAAGAAACTGCCTACCGCCTACGGAAACCCGCTCCATCATTCTGCACGTTTTTACCCTTTGTCACCATGTGACTTGATGTGATCCATCCATCTATTCACTTCATCTCCGCGATAAGATCTCCGCCGCTCATCTTCGGTTAGTCCTGTTCGTCCATCTCTTGACTTAACCTCCTACGATAAGATCTCTGCCATTCATCTCCCGTTAGTTCTGTTCGTTCATCTATTCACGTAATCTCATGCGATAAGATCTCTATCGCTCATTTTCCATTTTTACTGTTCGCTGATCGATCCAACCGTTCCCATGCATTGTTGCTTCGTTACATCCTCCTTTCACTGATTTCAATCTTCGCTTGCTCTCTTGCTCAACTCCTTGCATGCTTGATTTTACCAAAACACCAAAAACGCGAAAACAGACTTAGTTTAGTCTCCTTGCTTACACATTAGTTTGGTTTGATGCTCTTTACTTCTGCAACTTAGATAACAACATTAGGTTAGTGTTGATTTAGCAATTCTGCTTAGTTTAGCTGTTTAAATGGTTAACTAGGATATGTTGTGATTTAGCATTACATGTTGTTTTCTTTATTACTGCAATAGAGTAAGCTCTCTTAGAATAGATTTTCTCTTCTTCTATCAAAGAATCAAGCTTTTTCTGACTCTATAGAAGTCTGTCTTGGAACCCCTGGGGTCTTTTGCCAAATGAACAAGTGACAATAGGCAGGACCTTCACTTCTACTTGTGCATGTAGCATTGTCACTTCCAAGTTTGTACGAACCCTGGGTTGATAAGTAAAGTTGGTAGCCCAAGAGTTGCAACGTCCTTGCTGCAATACTGACACTCATCACTTTTTGTCACCGTTGCCAGGGAGGTGTCAGAGTAGAATGTGATTACTGCTTTCTTTTCTTCTATTTCTAGTCTTCAACTTTCTTCTATTAGTTTATTTCTGCAAAAGTAATCTAGTAGCTTCCTTTTTTTCATTTGTCATTATTTGCTTTCCTTTCCATTCTACAAGTAGAATTTCAATTCAGTAAGTAGTTTTCATTCAATCAACAATTTCATTTCTGCAAAGTATTTTCTTGCTAATTTTTTTTTATAAAAGCCCCCCAAAAACATTCCTTTCACGCCTCGTAGGAGTAGCGACAATTTAGGGAAATTGTTGCCAAATTCCCCACTGCATCCAACTTCCAACCTTCTCTCTTTTTCGGTGGCTGTGAACTGGAGGAACCTTTAGGTGAGTAACCTGACATATTTGAAGAACCTATAGGGGAAGAAGAAGAAGAAGAACCCATTCCTACTGAACCAATGGCTGAAAACCGAAATGACAGAGGGAATAGAGAGAGAGTTGAGGGTGCCTTTCCCATCAGGGAAACCAATGGGGACATTAAGATTAAGAATATAAGCCCCTCTACCTTACCTCATTTCCATGGCCTGACCACAGAGGACCCTGACACTTTCCTATTTGAGTTTGCTGTTACATGCCGAACCTATGACTATATAGATGATGAGCAAAAGTTAAAACTGTTTCCATCTACCCTCAAGGATGCAACATTGTGCTGGTTCATGGGTTTACCTAGAGATAGCATCACAATTGGGGCTCAGATGCAACAGGATTTTAACAACAAATATAGGGATTATAGTAGGTCAAAGGATGCTAAAAACGAAATTTTCAGGATGACCATGGGCCAGGATGAATCCTTAGAAGACTATGAAGAAAGATTCCAGCTCAGTTACAAAAGGGCTAGGTGCACACTTGACCCTGAGTCACTAAAGCTGGTCCTGCTCAGAGGAGTAAGGGAAGATCTTTTGGATACCTTACACTTGTTAGCAGGAGGAGATATCTACCAATTACCCTATGAGGATATCAAGACTGTCTTTAGAAACCATTCTAGGGCAGCCATGAAAAAGGGTAGGGGTAGTCAACCTATGGCCAGTACATCATCTTCCAACTCATCCATCAAGGGTGAAATTGGAAATATGCTGGAAGATTTCAAAAGTGAGATGCTGCAAACCCTTTCCTTGCAATTGGATACCATGAACATCAAAAGGAAGCGAGAGGAAGCAGAGAGATCCTTGCCATTTTTTGTCTTAGATGCACCAGGAGGCATCTTAGGAACAAATGTCCATTGAACTGCATTGAGATTTGCTCGGTCTGTGAGGAAAACCACTCCACAAACAAGTGCCCTTCTTTACCCGGACTCAAAGCTGTATATCAAGGAGCTGAAGGGGTCAATGAGCAACTTTGCTACATCAACCAAAGGAGACCTCTTGGGCCTAGACCATACCAGCAGGGTATGCAAGGGTCATCCCATGCATATTACAACCCCAACCAAACCACAACTATACCTTTTTAGGGACCCCCTACTCATCCTTCCTGGTTTACAACCCATCCTTGGTCCTATGCATCTCAGTATCATTCCTAGCTAGCCAACTAGTGATTTCAACCTTATGTTCTGCCATAACCTCAGTGGAATACCCCACACTAGGGGTGGAGGCCCCAATACAACAATGCTCCAGCTCTATTGCCTCCACCACCTACCCAACCACAACTCCTACACTTTGCTCTAACTAAGCAACCCCAGATGCCTGCCTAGCCAAATCTGAACCCTAACAATAGGCAGGCTCAACAAGTATACAAGGGAGAGACATCATACCTAACGTATGCTGTAGAAATCCAGGAGATCAACCTAAGATCTGGGAGAATTCTCCCAGATAACCAACCTTCCGTTCCACATAGGGAGGTTGAGGAAGAAAGAGAGGAAAGCAACCTTAAAGTAAATCCACCCTTTTTTGGGAGATTAGCCTAACCACTCCAGCCTACCCCAGAAGAACTTGAACTTTTGGGAGAATTGAAAAATCTATGTGTAAAGATGCCCTTTCTCCAAGCAATAAAAGATGTTCCCATTTACAATAAGTTGATTAAGGAGAAATGCTTCAAGTATCCAAGAAGAAGAAAAAGGGATGCCCCTACCATTAATGTCATTGGGCAGTTGTCTGACTTAATGCTGGGGCAGGTAATATGTCCGAAATATTTGGACCCTGGAAGCCTTGTAGCAGTTGTGCACATCAATGGCACCATTGTGCCACACACTCTGATTGATCTTGGGGCTGCGATTAATGTGATGACCAAGGACACCATGCTCAAGCTCAACCTCCAAGGATCATTAAGGAAGACCACAACAATTCTGCAACTTGCAGACCGTTCCACAGTTACCCCTGAGGGGATTGTGGAGGATGTGATGGTCTTCATTGACTCCTGGGAGTACCTTGTTGATTTCCTAGTTCTCCGGCCTAAGGCTAAGCTTATTGGTTACCCTCTCATCCTTGGGAGGCCATGGTTGGTCACAGCCGATGCTTACATTAGCTGCAGAGCTGGGAATATGACCATCAAGAATAGGCATATGTCCAAGCAGTTAGTCCTATACCCTCTTGCTCAACCTTCTCTAGAGCATGATTTACCTTTATGGTTGGAGGAGGAGGAAGAAGATGAGGTTTATTCAGCCCAACTTTATGCTTTGGAAGCAACCATAGGAGGAGGACAATAAGATGAGGATGACTTAATTGAACACTTGCTCCAAAGTCCAACTCCTAGTTCGTTACCATTAGAAGAAGAAGTAAGGGAAACCTAGAACAATCATCCAATTGACTTATGCTTGGCCAATTCCAACCCACTCCGTGTCAAAACCATAGAATTTGGCCCAGAGAAAACTTTGAAAATTAATCCATCTCTTTCTGCTCTCGAAGAGGAAAAGCTATGCAACATGTTGAGAGAAAACCTAGAAGCCTTCGCTTGGAGTTACAAGGAAATGAAGGGAGTACACCCCTTAGTGTGTACTCACCACATATACATCAAAGAAGGTTGCAAGCCAGTCTGACAACCACAAAGGAGGATGAATCCAGCTCTTAAAGATATAGTCAAAGAAGAACTGCAAAAATTGTTAGATGCAGGATTCATTTACCCTATCTCTGATAGTGAGTGGGTCTCTCCTTTAGTGTTAGTTCCCAAGAAAAATGGTAAGTGGAGGATTTGTGTCGATTACAGGGAGTTGAACAAAGCCACAAAGAAGGATCATTTTCCCCTACCCTTCATTGACCAAGTGCTAGATGGCCTGGCAGGGAAGAAGTTCTTTTCTTTCCTAGATGGATTCAGTGGGTACAACCAAATCCAAATCTGCCCAGAAGACCAGGATAAGACAACATTTGATCTGACTATTGTTGATAAGCCTGGTAAGGAAAATGTTGTTGCAGACTTTCTATCTAGGATGAATTTGCCCTGCAGGTGAAGAAGGAATGGTGGATGACCAGTGATCAAACGAGCATTTGTTTGCTATTTCAGTTCTCTACCCATGGTTTGTTGATATAGCAAACTATTTGGTATCAGCACAGTTCCCACCAAACTTGCCCTCCAAAGAAAAGAGCAAGATAGTTAGCAAAAGCGTCCCCTTCACTTGGATTGGGGGCAATCTTTTCAAACTTGGCCCAAATCAAATTTTAAGAATGTGTGTAAGGGAAGAGGAATTTTTTGACATCCTTCTGACTTGTCATGATGGGCCTTTTGGAGGTCATTTGGTAGCAAAGAGGACAACATTCAAAGTGTTACTATTATTGGCCCACTCTTCATCAGGATGTGAAGAAGTACATTAGTTAGTATGATCGGTGCCAGAGGATGGGAAAGCCTACTCTAAGAGATGAAATGCCCCTACAACCTCAAGTGACTTTTGAACCATTTGACAAGTGGGGCATGGACTTCATTGGGCCTATCAACCCTCCTTCAAAGAAAAAACAATACATTATTGTGTGCACTGATTATTTGACTAAGTGGGCTGAAACCAAGGCGATTAAGGCAACAATAGAAGAGAAGGTGGCTGCGTTCCTAAGGGAGAATGTATTCTACAACTTTGGGTACCTTGGAGAGCTAGTCACAGACCAAGGCAACCAGTTTACCTCCAACATGATTTAAGAACTGCCCAGCCATCACAAAATCAAGCATATGACCTCCACTCCCTATCATCCACAAGCTAATGGACTAGTGGAGGTGACCAACAGGGCACTAAAGAGCATCTTAACCGAGGTAGTAAGTAGCAACAGGAAGGATTGGGCAGAGAGACTAGTTGAGGCCACCTGGGCCTATAATACAACATGGAAGACCACCACTGGATTTACACCCTATGAGCTGGTTTATGGGAAAAAGGCTTTGCTGTCCATTGAGTTTGAATATAACACATTGAGGATGGCAGCCCAACTAGATTTGGATCTCAGTCATGCACAGAAAGAAAGATTGTTCCAATTGAATGGCTTGGATGAATTTAGAATGCAGGCTCTCCTACATACAGAGATAGTTCAGCTTCAGAGGAAGATCTGGCATGATAGACATATTAAGGAGAAGCAATTTCAAGAGGGCGATTGGGCATTGTTATATGATTCTAGGTATAAAGACTTCAAGGGCAAGCTAAGGACAAGATGGCTCGAACCTTATGTGGTGGAAAGATGCCATGATAATGGTTCAGTGCAAATCAGAACTATAGATGAAGAAGCCATTCCATTGCTTGTTAATGGACATCGATTAAAAATGTACAAGAGGACTTTATCAAAGCAAGAGTTCATTGACAATATCAATAAAATAGTAATGATGGTGGAGCAAGTTCCAGCTTCTCGCTCATCAGGTCACTGAAAAAAGAAAAGAAAAAAGAATAAGGACTCGGGTGAAAACCTCCATGAGGCGCCTGAGTCCCATCTTTGGGTTGAAAACCTCTTGAGGTGGCCCAAGGATGAGAAAAAAATAGAAAGAAGAATAAAAAGATCCCTGGGTGAAAACCTTCCTTGAGGTGCCCAGGGCAAACATCTAGGGTGAAAACCTCTCTGAGGCAGCCTAGGTGTTTTTAAAAAAAATAAAAAGAAAAAAGAAAAAAAAAGAAAAAAAAGAGAGGAAAAAAGACGTAATTGTTATTTGCAGGTGGGCAAGAAAGACAATCAAGGAGCAAAGAGAAGATCCAGAAGGAACCCTGCCTCACATATATTCATCTCCTCCACTCCTTACCATGCATCTTTCCATCAATTCCATTGTTTTTTCACTTCAACGCTTCTATTTAGGCAAAGACTGTGTTTTCTATAAGATCCCCTGAAAACCTACAGGAAGCAATTCGAGGGTGAATGGTAGGTTGGTTAGGTCTTGTAGCAGCGTATCCCACAGCATATCAATCATCAGCTACAGGATTTCACTAGGATGATCTAGGAGCTCCACAACAGTAGCAACATCAGTTCTTCAGTGACAGATAATAGAGGAGGAAGAAGAATGACTATGCAACAAATAAACAACGCAACACATCTGATCTTCGACAACTGGAGCATGGCATCGAGACCGCAGGTAAGTATCCCGCTCACTCACTCATATGCATAACTTGATCAAGAGTCGTAAAGGTTACGAGGTAGTTGGTTTATACGTGAAAAGGTGGCCAATTAACTTGGCCACCTTCGTTCAGTCATCACATACAAAACCGGGTGTCCTCTCACATGTGGCCGTAGTCAACTCAAAGACAGAGGAGGAGTAGGACAAGAAGTGGTTAACTACGGATCTACAAGGTGGGAGCTGATTACGAGGAGTGGGAAACAAAACATCGTTTGCATGCATTCATGCATTCCACCTCCTCGAAACTCCCTCACTCAAGTCGTGCTTATAACTCTGGCCACCCACCAGAAGCAAGGATCCATCGTTCTGCAAGAGAATTTCTACAGGAGCATGCATAGGAATTCCTACAGGAACAGTCTACAGGAGCAGTCTACAGGATACACAGAGGCAGTCTACAAGATAGGCAAAGAGGGGTTCAAGAGGGAATATCACGAGAACTGTCCACTGCCACCATTCTAAAGAGGTAGGATCTAAAAATCCATCCCCATTTACAAGCAAATGAACTAGAAATGCTCTAAAAGCTAGTGGATATAACAACTGTGGGAGGTGAATTACATACACAAGAAACTCTTTTTTCTCCTGAATTTAAAATTCTTGTGTCAAACCTCTTATTTCCTCCTCAAGCCTCACAAGGAAGATGACAGGAGGGTTTAATAGGAGAGAACCCCCAAACATGTGAGGATACAACAACACCCCCAAGTGCTTGAAATCTTTATAAGATACTAATGGATGGGGTTTTTCGAAAAATTCACAGGGTATGATGATGAGGTGGCTCAAGAATTTGCTCATTCCCTCACTCCACACAGTAGAATCCATGCCACTATTATAGTTAGAGGGCTCACTATAGATCTCACCCTAGAGCTCATCAGTAGGGTCACCACACTTCCCCTAGGAATTCCATGGAGAAAAGAAGACAAAGCAGACAGTCAGGTGGCAAAAAGGAAATTCTTTTTAGAAGGTGAAGAACCCACAGAGGATAAAAATGGAGTAAGGAGAGACAGTCTGCCATACCCATGGAGTGAGGTAGGTTACCAACTCATCAAATATATCTCATGTGAGGGTAGATATAGTGTTGTTTATGGCTACCATTTTAGGATGCTTGAAGAATTAAGATTTGGGGTAGAAACACCAGTTCACCAAAGACTCAGCATACGCTATTTCTTGATGCAATCACTCATAGAATCTAGCAGCAAAGTAAAGGAAGGGAATTCCCAACAATTGGCTCACCATGGGTTGATCGGGATCCTCATTGAGAATGCCCTCCAAAACCTCAGGATCCCTATAACATGGTCAGTCTTCAGAGACTTACCAACAAAGGATGACATCAAAACCCTCACCTATAATGTTAGTCCTTCTGTCAGTAAGGTGGAGGCAAAGCAAGAAGAAGAAGATACAGAGCTAGATGGGGATGAGATGGATGAAGAAGAAACTAATGCAAAGGAACATGATGAAGTAGAAAAGAAGGAGGATGATGCTGAAACAAAGGAGGAAACGAAGGAAGAAACTGATGGAGATAAGAAAGAACAGCAAGAGGAAGAAGATAAGAAAAATAGAGAGGAAGAAGGCATTGAAACAGAAGGGGAAGAACATGAGGAGGAGTCACCTAGGGTGTCTCCAGAGGCCCTTGAGAGGGAGGCAGTAGTTGCCTTCACTACTCTCAGCACCCCAGTCAAGCAAAAAGGGAAAAGAAGGAGGCAAACCCCTCTATATTTCAGAACAAGAAAGAGCACAAGAATCAAACAAGGGAAGCCACAAATATCAACAAAAATCCTTATTGAGATTGAAGATTCCCCTACACCAAGGGACAAAGAAGCAATAATGAGAGATCGACTTGAGAGGGAAAATGCATGGCTAAGAGGATCGCTGCAGGAAAGGGAAAACCAATTAGCATGTATGGCTAGCCTCTCCTTGGAGGCCATCCAGTGTAGGATGCCACCTAAATCCTATGTTGTTTACCTCAGAGAACAATGGCTGCAATTTCAGATTAAAACACTAGCACAAAGGGGCACCATGCAATTTCAAGACTACAGGCAGTTTATTGATCTTTGTGATCAAAGTACATTAGAGGATAGGGCAAAAATGGCTGAGTTTTACTTGCACAACAAGGCCCTCACAGGCATTAATGTTTGGGATCCTAATGCCGAGCTAGGAGATCTACAATTAATGGCCTTGGCATCATGGATGAACCATGAGGAGTCAAGGGCTGCAGAGATGAAAAGAATATTGGCTAGAGAGCAAAGTGAACCTCTTTTCATTAGAGTTGAACAATCAAATCCCATGGCCCTAATCAACACCCATAATCTAATTGCAAATGATACTCAACTGACACCTAGATATCTTGTTGCCCAAGAGCAAGCAATTTCACATTTTGAGGATATGTTTAGGCTGCTAGGAGAAGATAGTATACATGCCTGCTTAAGGAGATGGAACACACTGCCACACAGCTTGAAGATCAGAGAGTATCACTCCCCTCAAAGGTTGAGAGAGGAACTCAACAAGACACATATGTATAAGCAATCCATGCAAAGGTTGAAGGTCAATTGGATAGGTCTAAAACTCAGTCCACCACTACTCCTAGGGATGCTAGAAGGGAGAAAAGAAGAGGAAAAGAGGCAGTGGGAAGAAGTAGAAAGGAAAACAGGCTTCTATGAACAAGAAGAAGAGACCACAGCAGAGGCATGGGATGTGAGAGAGGCTACCAGAGCCATGAAGGATATGGACATTGACTAAGTTGTTCAGACGATGAGCAACACTTTCAGTAGGAGGGTGATGATGAGCCTCATCATTGGGTAATTATATGGGCCTTAATTCACCTCCTAGCTTAGTCAAACCAATTATTCTCACAACTTATTGCATACTTTTGATTATATTTTGTTTATGAGATGAGTTAGAGTTGGATATTTTGCTTTGTGGTCTAATGTGCATTTAACACAGGATTAAAGGATAAAAGCAAGGAATTTTGGCAAAGACCTTGGTCAAAACTCGAATGGGACAAGGGAGAGGAATTATAGGAGGTAAATCCTCCTCATTTACTACCCCTCCATTCGAATATTCCTCCATCAACTCGGAGTGCAAACAGCCAAATCATGAAGACTAGAAGGCAGCCGAACAAGTGAAAGTCAAAGCACTAGTTTATCTCGAGTTTGGGAGTTGAGCCTCCCTAAGTTTAAGGAAGTCGTTGGAGACTTCAATCGTATAAGTAGAGAGGCCTAAGACCTCAGTAGGATTCAGACTTTTGATTGTAAAACTCTACTTTATTTTTGAGCTGCAAGACTTGTGACAGTTGTTGATGTAATCCATTGTTTTGATAATAAGAATGAGTTTTGTTTTGAGCCAGCATTGAGTTAACTCAGAGGGTTGAAGCTCTTGGGTTAGGGCCCAACCCTAGCAGCTAAGGCTCCTCTTTATTGTACATGTATGTTAGCATAGATTCATGGTTTAATCGCTCATTTGCTTAAGTAGCTGCATTTCCATTACAACAGGGTAGTGCATAAATTCATAGTTTAATCGTTCATTTGCTTAAGTAGCTGCATTTCCATTACATCAGTGTAGCGCATAGATTCATGGTTTAATCGTTCATTTGCTTAAGTAGCTGCATTTCCATTACAATAGTGTAGCGTAGATTGGTTGTGTTTTAGTTTGCTTCCATTTGTGTCTTTTTCTTCAGTTAGCAGGTTAGCAAGGATTATACCCATAGATTTCCTTTCACAACAACCCTGACCAACCACCGTCAACCGTGTGTTGCATAGCTTCTTCGTATTCATTTCAATGTTTGAATTTATGCACTCCAAATCTCCACAGTTGATCTGTCTAGCTTGATCCAACAGCTATCGCGTTGTCTCAATACTTTATGCGCTCCAAATCTCCACCGTCGATCTGTCTAGCTTGATCCAACGGCTATCGCGACGTCTCAATACTTTATGCGCTCCAAATCTCCACTGTCGATCTATCTAGCTTGATCGAACGGCTATCATGCAATCTCGCGCGGATTCTTGCACGACTGGTATTTGCCCGAGAGCACCCGAGAAAAGTGGTTTTCTTGTGCTACGTGTCACCCAGTTAGGTTAATTGCGTAAAATTTTGGAATTCCGCTTACAGCTTTGAGGGCGCGTGAGAAACTGCTTACCGCCTATGAAAACCCGCTCCATCATTCCGCACGTTTTTTACCCTTCTGTCGCCATGTGACTTGATGTGATCCATCCATCTATTCACTTAATCTCCGCGGTAAGATCTCTGCCGCTCATCTTCCGTTAGTCCTGTTTGTCCATCTCTTGAGTTAACCTCCTGCGATAAGATCTCCGCCATTCATCTCTCGTTAGTCTTGTTTGTCCATCTATTCACGTAATCTCCTACGATAAGATCTCCGTCGCTCATCTTCTATTTTTACTGTTCGCTGATCGATCCAACGGTTCCCATGCACTGCTGCTTCGTTACGTCCTCCTTTCACTGATTTCGATCTTTGCTTGCTCTCCCGCTTGACTCCTTGCATGCTTGATTTTACCAAAACACCAAAAACACGAAAACAGACTTAGTTTAGTCTCCTTGCTTACACATTAGTTTGGTTTGATGCTCTTTACTTCTGTAACTTAGATAACAGCATTAGGTTAGTGTTGATTTAGCAATTCTGCTTAGTTTAGCTGTTTAAATGGTTAATTAGGATATGGTGTGATTTAGCATTACATGTTGTTTTCTTCATTACTGCAGTAGAGTAAGCTCTCTTAGAATATATTTGCTCTTCTTCCATCAAAGAATCAAGCTTCTTCTGACTCTATAGAAGTCTGGCTTGGAACCCCTGGGGTCTCTTGCCAGATGAACAAGTGACAACAGGCAGGACCTTCACTTCTACTTGTGCATATAGCACTATCACCTCCAAGTTTGTACGAACCTTGGGTTGATAAGTAAAGTTGGTAGCCTAGGAGTTGCAGCATCCTTGCTGCAATACTGGCACTGATCAATTTTCAACAACAAAATTACAAAGAACAAAGCCTCTTTGTGGTTTTTGCTCTTGTTTTTTCTCATTTTCAGGTCATCTCAACTTACATATTATACATGGGTTTCTAGGAGTCATTCAAGTCCAATGCTTCCACCATCCCAACCTCAAGCATTGTGAAAAACAATAAGATAGTAGTGACTTGGATTGGGTACTAAATGTTTGAATAAATTCCTATTCAATCACCTTCTTAATGAAATATGAATCTAATCTCTTTATAGAATCAAAGTATTTTATAGTGGTTTTCAATACAACTGTAAAAGTTTGCAAAACCTCTTGAGAAGGGAATGTCTTTTACATTTAGCATAATCATCATTAACAAGAAATATGAAGAAAAGCTGCTATAGAGATAGTTCTTTGTCTCATAGATTGTTCATGGACTTTATTGCAAATTGAAAATAGTTACACTTAAGTTTCCTAAAGCTAAACTACATTTTACTCATGTCTAGTGGCCAATAATGGAAAGTCACTCAACCCTTTTTAAGTTGCTCGAGATTTTTCAGAATTGGCAAGTGTAAAGGGCTGTGCATAATACCATATAATATATAGCTTGAAGCAAATACAAATGCTAATAGAGAATTTTGAATTCTAATATATATATATATATATATGGCTGTTCAAACCCATCGACCCCTAAAAAATTTGGGGGTCCACCCAAGCCATCCCGGGGATGCGTCCCCTTGTCCCCACCATTCCTTTGTCACTAATGCAACATAGGTTTTAACTCACTCAGTCTTGTCCTCTCTCTTGTCAATTGAGTCGTGAACTTGCTTTCTGTTTAGTATGTACACAATCACCTTGTAAGATTTATTTATTTATATTTTTGATCCTAATGGATTCATGTGGGATATATCATGCCTATCATCAAACTTGCATGCATTCACCTTACCACTAATAACCAATCATTTTGGCCTTATATTTGGATTGCTATATTGATTTATGTATATTTTCATCATTTGCAAAACAAGGTGCCTCCTTAGATGCGTGTAAATAATAATGGTGTTCAACCCCTTTTCATATAGATTCTAAAATATTTGGAGTATCAAATGGCCATTCCATATTTTTAGCTTATTTTTTCGCATTTTAAGTTCTAGCTAAAGTTATGGATTTTGAGCATCACAAATGGATTTTGTAAGTGGAAGTTATGCTCCTTACAAGGTACCTAACAATTATTCTTTGCATGTCCATGTGTAAGCCAAGTGATCTTGCATGTGTCACCCATGTAGAGTTAGTAATGTAGGGAGTTCGCTAGAGACTTCCAAAAGCATTAAGAGATTCCAAAACCCTGATCCTAGGGCTTGTAAAAGGTGTTAAAACGCTATTTGAAAGGAGGGAAGGATATTCAACAACTATTGTAGTGATTTGATGTGCCACAATATAGCAAGTGCACAAAGAATAGAGAGATAATAGAGCTAAAAGAGCAATCATGGAGGGTATTATAGTAGAACATAATGTCGCATAGCTTTATAGCGAAGTCACATGACACGAGGACATGAGAAATGGAGGACATAAAGATATGAGTGTCCAACACGTGACATGGTGACCTCTCGGAACATGACACATAGGACACATTATATATTATATATTTAAAAATATAAAAAGCTAGTGAATTACACATAAAATATGAAATATATAAAACATTTACATGATGATGATACAAATTTAATCACATAACTAATGCATATAACCAAAATAGCACTTAGTGCAATCCATCTTTGAACCAAAAATACATCAACAAAGAGGCCCTAAATGATCAAGAGGGCAGACTTTCCTTGGCTAATATTGACTCTTGTACATGCTTTGGTGCTGATAAATCAGGGAGTTGGTGCTGATAAATCAACGAGTTGGTGCTTCCTCAAGTTTTTGAAGTTAAAAATCGTTAATATTGATTCACCCCCCTCCTAGTATTGTTGAATATTCCAAGTTCCAATAGATCTAAAATTCTACTTTCTCCATGTGAAATCTAATGAGGTCAAAACCACTCAAACATCCCGGGTCAATTAATGGTAATGTTAAAAATATAAGTAAAAGTGGCATTCTTTGTTATATTTCATTTTAGTTCCCAACACTTGGAATCTTTCATTTTCAGTTCCCAACACTTGGAATCCATTATAACATTGCTTAATTTCCCTTAATTGCACTCCAAAACCTTTGAGCGCTTCAAACTTGTGACTGAATTGCGTGAGAATGAGGCAATAAATCAATTTTAGGATTTTTTTTTTTTTTTAAGTGGACATGTGTCCAAATTTTGCTACACTAGTAGGGCTCATGTATGACACCAGTCAAACATGTGTCCTACAAACATTGCATGAGTCAAACTTGTGTTAGACATGTGTCACACATGTGTTGCTTTTGATACGTGAAATATGGGACACGGCGGGGGGGGGAGAGGATGTGTCTTGTGACTTAGCTTTATAATGGGCCTTTTGATCTCTATATTTTGCATTGTACTCTCTCTTTTAAGAAAAAGGCACAATCCTTCATTTTGCTGGAGTTTTTTTTTAACCCACATTGAGTTTCTCCATGGTAATTTGTGTTCATTGTATTAAATTGTCCGTCCATACTATTGTATCTTTGTTCTTATTTCATTATAATTTGAAGAATTTGGATGGTGTGATTTGTTAAATCATTATATATGAGAAAAATAGTTGTGGAATGGAGCATAGGCTCACTATAGTAGCAATAAATTAAAGGTTTGTTTTGGTAAGCCGACCTTTGGAATAACCAAGGTCGTTTATAGATCAATTCGATAACCTTTTCAATGCACATGTAAAGGAGATGAACAATGTCCGATGAGCCTACGATTCTAGGAATAAAATTTTGAAAAAAAATTGTCTTTGTTTAGAGCTTGTTTTTGCATGCTGCTCTTCTTGAGCTGGGTTAATCAGTGGTCATAATAGAAACACCATTGGATATGGGTGTTTCTTGTTTGTGTACTTGCTTAGGAATGATTTATAGACAATATGTGACTTGTGAGGTTTTCTAGATCGAGGATTAAGTAGGTTTTGATGTCCTAATGGAGACCTCAAATTTAACTTTTAGTTTTAACTATTTAATTTTTAACCTATCATACAATGTGTCAGGCCAAGAGGTAACTTCGCGAATTGAATTGGATTTCATTAAGATAGAACATGAATATATACATGGAGAGGGAGACTATTGGTTTCATCTCCCAATGTCTCTTCATTTTCCAACTCCCTTTTATTTTTACTATTTACAATATTTACATCAATTTACCTAATCCCAAAGATTAGGTGTCAACATTTCCCCCTTAATCTAAAGGGATGTTGGTGAGTCCAAGCATCATTTTGAATCTTTCAAACTTTTCCCTTCCGAGTGCTTTGGTGAAGATGTCTGCAATCTTCTCATTTGTGGAACAATGTCGTAGGTGGATTGTTTTGGCCTCAACATGATGTCAAATCAAATGGTATTTTGTATTGATGTGCTTTATTCGATCATGGAACTTTGGGTTCTTGGCCAACTTTATTGTAGAAGTGTTATCAATCAAAAGAGGAGTTGAATGCACTTATTTCTCTTGCAAATCTTCCAGAATTTTCTTGAGCCACACAATTTCTTTTGTTGCTTCAGCTGCTGCCACATATTCTACCTCAGTTGCGGAATCAACTCGAACTGATTGCTTGCGTGACCTCCAAGAGACAGCCCCTGATCCAAGACTCATACATAACCTGAAGTGGATACCCCATTTTCTTTATCTCCATTGAATTTTGAATCAGAGTATCCAATCAAGTTGAAGTCACCCACTTGTGTATATTTGAGTCCAAAGTCTTGAGTTCCCTTTAAGTACTTTAGAACTCTTTTTGTAGCAGACCAGTGTCTCTCACAAGGCTTTTCCATAAACCTGGAGAGGATTGCAATAGTAAATGAAATGTTTGGTCTGGTGGTAGTCAAGTAGTTGAGACTTCCTACGAGCTGTCTATACTTCATTGCATCCTCAAATTCTTTTCTTCAATGGATGTGAGCTTCAAGTTTTGTTCCATCGGAGTAGTCAAAGGATTGCACTCAGCCATGCTAAACTTGTTCAACAAATCTCCAATTTACTACTTCTGAGAGAGGAATATAATCTTCAGATGTTGAGTTACTTCAATACCAAGATAGTAGTGAACATAGCCCAAATCTGCCATTTCAAAACCTTTCCTTAGTTCTTTTTTTATGGATGCAATGTAGCTCTTTGTTCCCAGTCATTAGAAGATCATCTACATACACCACAAGATATACAACTATTTTGCCAACTTTCTTGACAAACAAAGTTGACAAACAAAGTTGCATCATCAAGATCATAATGTGTGAAATTGAGTTTCAGAGGATGCTCAATTAACTTCTTGTACCAGGCTTGCGGTGCTTGCTTGAGGCCATACAAGGATTTTACAAGCTTGCATACTTTGTGTTCTTGACCCTTCACAACAAATCCCTCTAGTTGGGACATAAAAGCATTCTATTTTATATCTCCATTCAAGAAAGCAGTTTTTTACATCCATTTGATGGACTTTCCAACCGTTCTGAGATGCCAAGGCAAACAATGTTCGGATGGTAGCCCATTTTGCTGTGGGGGCAAACGTTTCTTCATAGTCGATCCCTTCCTTCTATGCAAAACCTTTTGCTACAAGCCTTGATTTATGCTTGTCAAGTGAGCCATTTGCTTTATACTTGTTCTTGAAGGCCCACCTGCAGCCGATTGGTTTGATTCCTATTAGAGGATCAACCAGCTTCCAAGTGCCATTCTTTATCAAAGCATCATATTCTTTCTACATCGCTTCTTTCCATTCATCATGAGAAGCGACTTCTTTGAAGGAAGTCGGTTCAAAATCTTTTGACAAATTCAGTTCACAATCATAAGAAACATCCATATCAACAGGTGAATCAGGATAGTTCACATCACCTCCATTTTGTTTGGTTGAGCTTCTTGTTCCTGTCTTTCCAACCTTATCAGGACGAGCACTTTCAAGTGGAGGATATTTTTGAGATAGCCCAGGTTGCCCAGTTGATTGAGTTGGGGCTGAATCAAGATTTAGTCTCCCAATTTTGTCAATCACATAACTCAAAGTGTCATCTGGATTAGTGGCTGGAGCTTCATGCGGGGGAGAGAGTGCTTTAGAAGAAGATTCCACAGTTTGATCCAGTATAGGAAGCCCCTCTCAAGATGCGGAATCTTGTTATCAAACTCTTGAAAATATTTTGCATGTCCGAATCTATCCAAGCGATCAAGCTGTCGCGCAACAACATTGTCAGCTTTGGAAGATTCAAGAAAGATCACATCTCTAGATATTATAAACTTCTTATTGACTTCATCGTAAAGATGATATGCTTTGGAGGTATTTGAGTACCCTAAGAAGATACACTTGCGACTCCTTGCACCAAGTTTGTATCTCTGTTCCTTAGGTATCTATGCATAACAATTGGAACCAAAAATTTTGAGATGCCTCACCGAAGGAATGTGGCCATACTACATTTCATTGGGAGTCTTGTTTTTGACAACATTAGATGGACTACTATTCTTTATATACACAACACATAGAACTGCATCAACCCAAAAGATCAGTTTAACATTCTTGAAAAACATCATCGAACGTACCATATTTAAGATTGTCCTGTTCATTCTTTTAGCTACTTCTTTCTGTTGGGGATTATAAGGCACAATTGTTTGATGTTTGATCCCATGCTGGTGAAGATAATTTTCAAATTCATTTGAAGTGTATTCTTTTCCATTATCAGTGCGAATAGAGCCAATATGAGATTGTGCATCATTTTCAATCTGTGCATGAAAGTTCTTGGATGTTTCAAAAGCTTCAGATTTGTTCTTATAAATAACCCAACACATTTTGGCGTAGTCATCAATAAATGTCATCATATGTTTATTACCATTTGCGGAAGGAACATGCATTGGGCCACATAAATCTGAATGAATGAGTTCAATTTTTCTATCTACTCTAGAATGAGAATCATGAAAAGACTGTTTGATGTGCTTTCCTAAGATACAAGCATCACATTGCTTAAGTTTCTTAGGAATAGTAGGCAAACCAGTAACACCATTTTTCTTCAACAAACGAAGGTTTTCATAGTTCAAGTGTCCAAATCTAGCATGCCATAAAAGACTTGATGGAAATGTACCTTCATCATAGTGAGAATTGTATGAGAAGTTTTGTGCATGAGCAGAGGTTCCTTGCAGCTTCATAAGTCTTTCTTCTTCTATCCCCATCATGACAAGTGAGTGATTTGATGCTTTTCTGACCTCGACCTTGCCATCAAATATATGAATGGAGTGTCCTTGCTGGCGGATGTGGACCAAAGACAACAAGTTTCTCCTCAACTCTGGGAGGTATAGAACATCATGTAGAAGAAAGTTTGGAAGACTAGGCAGTTTGAGCCTGATGGTGCCAAGCCTTGATGGCTTGAGTTTTGACTTGTCTGCAAAGTATATTGCTCCATCAACATTGTCAGTGAATTCTTCAAAGAAATCTCTCCTGAAAGTCGTGTGGCAAGTTGCTTCTGAATCAAGTAACCAATCATCCTTCCATGAAGCAAGTGAAGCATTGAATAAGTCTTCAATTACTCCAACGTCATAATGAGCGGATTCAGGTGCTTTACTTTTCCCTTTGTCAGGTGTTTTACCTTTTCCTTCATTTCTTTCATGCTCAATTCTGCCCCAAGGCAGCGTACATGTGGGTGCATCGTGTCCATCTCTATTGCATCATATGCAATGAAGATCAAACTTTTCTCTTGGAACTGTCTGCCTCCCCTGCCTCCAAAATTCAACCTTCATCATAGTGAGAATTGTATGAGAAGTTTTGTGCATGAGCAGAGGTTCCTTGCAGCTTCATAAGTCTTTCTTCTTCTATCCCCATCATGACAAGTGAGTGATTTGATGCTTTTCGGACCTCCACCTTGCCATCAAATATATGAATGGAGTGTCCTTGCTCGCAGATCTAGACCAAAGACAACAAGTTTCTCCTCAACTCTGGGAGGTATAGAACATCATGTAGAAGAAACTTTGGAAGACTAAGCAGTTTGAACCTGATGGTGCCAAGCCCTGATGGCTTGAGTTTTGACTTGTCTGCAAAGTATATTGCTCCATCAAAATTGTCAGTGAATTCTTCAACGAAATCTCTCCTGAAAGTCGTGTGGCAAGTTGCTTCTGAATCAAGTAACCAATCATCCTTCCATGAAGCAAGTGAAGCATTGAATAAGTCTTCAATTACTCCAACGTTGCAATGTGCCACAACATAATGAGCGGATTCAGGTGCTTTACTTTTCCCTTTGTCAGGTGTTTTACCTTTTCCTTCATTTCTTTCATGCTCAATTCTGCCTCAAGGCAGCGTACATGTGGGTGCATCGTGTCCATCTCTATTGCATCGTATGCAATGAAGATCAAACTTTTCTCTTGGAATTGTCTGCCTCCCCTGCCTCCAAAATTCCTCCTTCCTCTTCCTCTTCCTCTTCGACCACCTCTTCCTCTAGAAGAATCTTGTGCATGATTCTTCTCCTTTTGTGCAAGACATACAACTTCTTCAGTAGACTGAGGAGTTGTCTTCTTCCTAAAAGCCTTCTCTCTCTCAGCAAACTTCTTCTCAAGGGAGTCAAAGGTAATCTCCTTAAGGTTGCTGCTTGCTTGCAATGACTCAAGATAATGTGAATAGGTGGGATATAGTGCCTTGACATAAGCTATGAGAGGAATATCTATTTCAACACCAGTGGCTTTTATGTCATGCATAATGGATCTTACTTTTGATGCTAAGGCAAGAGGGTCATCATTTTTCAACTCAAGGCTGAATAATTTAATCATCAATTGAACAACTTCAAGTTCAAAGTGTGAGTCATACAATTCCTTCAACTTCTTTAGGGCTTCAAAGGCATTTGAAAATGGAGAAATATGGCGACTCACCTCTTCATTTATTGATGCTGCAATCAAGGCATAGGCCTTGCTGTTCTTGTTTTCCCAAATGGCAAGCTCCTTGTCTGAAGTGGGCTTTTTAGGTGCATTGTCTCCTACACCTTCACAAACTCCTTTCCACAACTCATTGAAAATGAGGGTGTGTTTTATCTTCCAGGACCACTCAGGATAGTTCTCCTTGCCAGTGAAAACTACTCCCACAATAGATATGAGTGAATGCATTCTTAAAAGAAGGACTATGTGCTTCAAAATAATGCAGCCTTATTTTTCCTTCTTGATTAGGTAAGAAATTGATTTAATATACAAAGAGCAAAGCTATATTCTATCCATATAAAATATCACCACTCCTATAATATTATTATATTACCACTCACCATTCATAATATATGACATACCATCACATACCATCGTATTTCAACCTTCTTTCGTATGATATATCAAGCATTCATGCCCTCGACATTAAAAAAGAACCGCTAATTGCACCATTTTTAATGCATAAATCTTACAGTACGCTCACCGCACCATGCACTATATAAGACTAACCATACAAAAATTTCACACCTCTATCATACAATATATATGTTGACGAGTCTTCAAAAAAACAGAGTATCGTGTGATATATATATTTCAACTCTCAGTCAACATGTACGCACATGCCACACAGTCTTCAAAAAGAGTCGACATACCATTCCATATTCAACGTTGTAGGCACCATTCCAGATTCAACACTGTAGGCACCATAAACATACCTCACAGTCTTCGAAAATTGTTTAACGCACAGGAGGGTTCCACCTCTCAACACCACGACTTACACTATATGCAACACACTAGAGTATTTCAATGCACCAACGCTCCAAAGCTCATGTCCATGCGGCCCCACCACCAGCATGGGGTCTCGGCTTCCACACCACCAGCACAGGCTCGACAAGTCTCGACTTCCACATATACTCCAACAACATACACACCAGAATATTAAAGGCAGAAATCATAGAATGCCCTGTCCATGGCAGGGATTCATGGCAGGAATAGGAGTTACAAATCGAAAATGGGCGCTGGCTCTGATACCATGTCAGGCCAGGAGGTAACTCCACGAATTGAATTGGATTTCATTAAGATAGAATATGAATATATACATGGAGAGGGAGAATATTGGGTTTCATCTCTCAATGTCTCTTTGTCCTCCAACTCCCTTTTATTTTTACTATTTACAATATTTATATCAATTTACCTAATCCCAAATATTAGGTGTCAACTCTATTCCCATTTTGAATACTGTGACAAAGATATGAATGTTTTAAACAGTTAGCATCTTTACAGCTTTGACTATAATTAGGATAGGGACTTCAAAATTTTCCTAATAGAATACAGCACGTAGGCTGCAATGGCATGTACTTTCAATGGAGTAATACCACATGCTAACAATTGCAGATAACTGGTTAACAGGCTATTGTATGGCCGATTTTCTATTAAAACTAGCAGGTAAGGCCTACTTATATTTTAGAGAATTTGGAAATAATTGACCATATGCCAAAAATGTGTTCAGTTATATTTTCTACATGGGATGGCATATATGAATCAACCCGAGTATCTGTTTAAGTTTGTTCTCTATGCTATTTGACAATGATGTACATTTTATTCTGCAATTGCTGAAATGTATTCTTGTATATCTTTTTTGTTTCCAAGAGGGTATTTTTTTAGTTTGAAGCATTTTTCTCCCACCTCTATGCTTTACTGCTGTAGTGACTGGGATAAAATTTAGGTTATGCAGTGTTGTCCTGAATAAAGAATGTGCGTAGGGTTCAGTCATCCAAATGTTTGTCTCCTATTAAATAGGGTTGAGTTCTTGTCGTGCTTCAAGTGATATGTAGCTACTATTTGTTTATTGACATTGATAAATTTTTTCAGACTGTACCAGTGAATCCAAAACCTTTTCTAAACAATCTAACTGGGAAGCCAGTTATTGTGAAACTCAAATGGGGCATGGAATACAAAGGTAAATTGTTAATGTGTTTAATTGTCAAACAAATGATTAAATTAAAAATTAAGAATAGAATCAGACATTGTTATCCCCCCTAATTATACAGAATTGTGGAATACAATTGCAGGTTATTTGGTTTCTGTTGACTCTTATATGAACCTACAGGTATTATTTTTGTTTCTTTTATTTCATTGAATACATGTACATCGGATTAATGTTGCAAGGTTCTAGCGTGGGTGTTCTTCTCCACTAATAACTGGGTTTTTCTTCATTTAGTTGGCGAGCACTGAAGAGTATATTGATGGGCAGTTCACTGGCAACCTAGGAGAAGTTTTGATCAGGTAAAAGTGTTTCCTAGAAAAGGTTTTCTTAAGCTAGAATTATATAAACATGGATTGGTACACTAATTTTATCACGGAATGATTTTAACTTGCTACTTCATGTCTTCTTTCTGTGATGATGTTTCAGTATGATTTATGTCCTCTTTTTTAAGTTTATGAAATCCCGGATGAGATAGTCTTTAATACAGGCTTTTAATTGATGCTTTTGTGAAAACGTTCATCACCACAACTAATTCTGGATACAATCAATAAAAGATCTTCAGTGATATTGTCTTGCACAACGTCTTGGCAAAATGGAAGCCATTTCTATCTACTTCAGGGACATTGATGCCACCATGCTTTCAAATTCTACAGTTATGAAATATGACACTGTTATCACTTGAAACTGGAACGGATTGAACTTGAAGGAATGCTCAAGGAAAGTGCCATTGTTACCTTGCATGACCCCTTTCACCTTGTACTAGTGCTTGTTAGCCACAGATGGGAATCCCTATTGACCTGAAGAGAAAATATTCAACTGTAACCTGCAAAATACTTTAAATCTATGAAATATACTTATTGTAATATTCAGAATATGTTAAAGTTTTCTGCAACCAGAGTACTTTAGGACAGTGAGTGCAATTCAGGTCTACACAGATGGCATATCAGGTTATATATCATGTAAATATGCAACAGTTTGCTTCAGATAAGGGTTCCTGATCTGCAAGTGTAATACTTAAAAGTCAGCAAATAATCTCTTATTTTTATTTAAGTATTCAGGGTCTTTTGCATCCAACAAATGACGTCATTGTTGGTATTGTTTACATAGAGTAAGCCATTAATTTATGACCCATATCCCATGAGTATTACTTGCACCTGACCAATTTCTCATTGTTTTGAATAGTCTACTTAGCGTTCATTGCATCAGGTGATGCTCGTAGGTTGGAGTAGAATTGAGATTAGTGAAAATCACATAGCATTAATCATCACCATTGAGGCTTGCACTTAGTAACTAGGACTTCTTGAGAGGTCACCTATCATATGAATCCTTTGGAAGTTTGGTCAAATGTGCTTATTTATGGAGTTTTCCTCACAATCAAGCCTACATAATTTTCTACCCCATTTGCAAAATGCCAAAACCTTACTTTTATTTATTTTTGACTAATCCCTTAATTCCAATGGGTAGGGAGTGAAAGAAGAGCAATTTGATAGTGTACGGGATTGGTCTACAACAGTGAATCAAATTTATTCATAAACTAGAATTGGTCTCCAAAAGACTGTTACCTTTATTTTAGAGTTGCCATTGCAGAGTTTGAAGATATCCACTTCACACAATATGCACTTCAGAGATGAACTATTGCTTTTACTCACATTGTGATCATGAATATTCTCTGTTGAAAATAAGGGTACCAAGGAGGTGTTTCCTGGGCATTTCTCCTTTTGGCCTATGGAGACACATTAATTACCTTTTGTCTTAGTGGTATCACGTGTTTATTAATATCAAGGGGCTAAAGTGCTTTTTATGTGGAGATGTACTAGATCCTTTACACGTGCCTAAAAGTGACTTTATGGGGAAAACCTGACCATGGTACCAAAACATTAAAAAGTACTAGGGATGCTCATCAATATAAAGGGGGACCAAATTAAAAAGGGGGTCAAGAAGAAATGATCTCTACCCTTGATCTAATGAGCTGAGATTTAATCTCAGCCATTAGATGTAAGGGTTAGGGTTCTCATCTTATTGAGAAGACAAAAGGGAGGAAAAAGGAAGATTGAGTTCATTATTCTCATGAAAACTATTGAAGAGAGGAGCAAGGGGAAAGGAGAGCTTGGAGAAATCTTACAGCAGAGACAAGGAAGCTACAACAGTTCGAATTCTTCTTGAGGCTGAGTTATTGTCCTTGGAGGAGTTTGAATTTCAAGGTAGTAACTACTGTCTGTACACAGGTCAAAGTTGGTGAGCCATTCAATTACTCCTCACTGTGAGCAAGAGTTATGAAGGTCGCACTTTTATTTCTGATAGCCTGCTCGCATTTGAAGAGTTGCCAGCGAGATTCTCGGGTTAGCTTAACGAGAGTCTTGGGTCTGTTTGGAGAGGTAACCAGAGGCAATTTTTAGCGTGTTTTCTGAGTGTGTATGAGCTCAGATTCTGGGAGAAATCTGCCAATAAAAAGCCTGTGTAAATGCTGTGATGCAGGCCCGAGTTTAAGGGTAAAGGGAGACAGTTCAGTGGTTCGATTTTCTATGCTGAAGGAGTAGCCTAGAGGCTGAGTTTTTCGCTGGAAGGAGAGGACTGTGTGAAGGAATATATCAGCCCAAAAATTACAGTGTAAAAGGGACTTCAGAAAAGATTCTTCAAGGGAGAGATAAGTAGAATCTCTTATGTGTTTTATTTGTTGTAAGGAAATTACTGAACAAGCAAAGTAAAATCCTTCCCCAACACTGGTTTTCCCCACTGTGGTGTTTTTTCCAGGGTCAAGTTGACCAAAACAAGTGTGTAAACTTCTTGTGTGTGCTTGCTATTTTCTATTGTATTAGTTATGCAAAGTGAAAAGGTAGAGTAGCTCTTTTGTTTTCATGTAAATGCTAATCTGATATAAATATCAGTCACATGTTTTATGATGGGTTTGGCCATTAAACCATGCAAAACATGAAAACTGGGTTGGGCTACAACACTCCTTAATTTTCTACATGGTTTCAAAGCCAAAGAGAAGTCAGACTTGAGATTTTGCATCAGTTGATACAAAGACCAACAAGCACAAATTTTTCCATCTCATTGAACAACAATCATTAAACCTCAGTCAGAAACCCAAAGTGTTGTTGGTTAAGAGGGAGGAGATTGCCTAGTATCAAATTTGCTCCAATTTTGTTGGTGTGAAGGTCATGGCTACTGGGTTGACAGTAGAGGATAGATTGAGTGGGGCTGATAATTTTGGCCCTTGGAAGGAGAGGATGACACTTTTGTTTGAGGATCTGGAGGTATGGTATTGTTTTCGAGTTGGAATGTTCTGCCAACAACAAGGGGATCTCCCTGGTGTAGATTCCCAACTAGACTCTACGCCGTTTGGTTTAGGAGTCCCATTTGGTATGTAGGCCTGACAACCATCGCATTGCGCGTAGTTCACTTTGAATGAAACAAACAACAATCGTTAGAGATCAAGGCAGGTGCAAATTAGAGCCCTTTGATCTTCTTACAAAATCGAATTAGAGCTCGAACCTTCACAATTACCAATGGGTTCTCCTTATTCATTTGATTCCTAAGAACCCTTAGACTTTTGAGATTTCTCAAAATTCTTTTGTTTTTGAGATTCCTTTCGTTTTGAAAATTCTCCTTGTTCCTTTTGTTGTCTTCGTTCCTATTATCAACTTGACCTCGTAGTCTTTCAATGTTTCCAATGTTCATATGTTGTCGTCGGTTCCCACCTTTTAAATTCTCTCCTTCAGGATTATCCTCTTCCGAACCAGCCCGACCCTGTAGGCTTGGTATCTCTTGTCTTTCAACAACATTTGCAAAGTCAACTAAAATCACATTAACCAACTCTTCGATTGAACTTACGAAGATTCCTTTATGTGTTTGGGGAGCTCTGGTTACACGCGTGTGAGGCATATTAGTAGCGCCAGGGATCAGTCCAAAGCTATTAGCAAATTTACGAGTAATGTGGCGTAAAGCTCTCAGGTGATCAAAGGTGATCTCATAGACAACTTCTGGCTTGTTAGGTGTGTCTTTGAGGGGAGGAGGTTGAGTATCGTCAGGAGTATCACTGAAAAGTGGTCCTTGAGAGGATGATGAGGCGGTATGTGAGGAAGAGGAGGACGTTGAATTTTGGCTTGTTTAGAGGGTTTAAGATCAGGATGGGTTTACGATAAGAGGGCCCTCCTTCTAGCACCAAAAATCTTTTGACGGGTTGGAATGTCTTGCCAACAACAGGGGGATTTCCCCAGTGTAGATTCCCAACTAGACTCTACACCATTTGGTTTAGGAGTCCCATCCAGTATGTAGGCCCGACAACCATCATATTGTGTGTAGTTCACTTTGGATGAAACAAACAACAATTGTTAGAGAACAAAATAAAACCTCTAATAAATGCAAATAGGTAACTTATGGAAATTAAACATGTGAGATGCCATGCGTATAACAACGAGTAAGTAACAATGACATGAATCTCAAGAGATGTAATGTTAGCAAATCCTCAAATAAAACCCATGTATTCAATAGAAATAAGGTCATAACCAACAACCTCATGAAAGAATGTAAAGGCACACAATCTCATACATAATATATATGCTCAAACCAATGAATCAGTGCTTCAACATAAGCATGGAATAAGCTCAACATGTACCATCCAATGACCGCAAGAGAAATCCTACAATGATTGATAACACATGAGAAGATTGCACACCTAGGTATCAAAAGTTGAAATACTCATCACACCATCACATGAAAAGTCCATGACATCCATAAGTGGAAGTGCAAAATCACCACTTGCATTCACAAAAGGTCTACTAGCTCTCCAACAATGTACACCAATTCAATCTAAAACTAAAAGTCCCATACAACGAGACACGAGGATATATTTATAGAAAATTGGGTGACCTTTTATCTACCCTTATGACTCTTGAGTTTTCCCATGACCTTTAATATTCCCACATGACTCTACTCTGATCTCTATTCTCTACTCTACTATTGACATATTACATGAAATAAATAAAATACTCACAATCTACTAATCTAGTAATAGAAATGTTTTGGACATCCAAATGTAACTCCTACACTAAAGATGAACGCCAAAATTTGTATTCCTTTAAAATACTAATGACTTTATGTTGTGATTCATCCCCATGCACGTGAAGACATTCTAGGGCATTCGGCAGTGGAGTGGACCTTTTTGTCTTCACTTGATTTGACAGGGTCATGAGCTTTGTGTAAATCCTTACAGGTTCCACCACATATTGGGAAATTGCCTCCTTGGTAACCTGCAAATCTTTCGTAGCAACAACTTGCTTGAAGGGGCTCATAAATGCTTGAATTTCCTGCTTGACCTCTTCTTGAGTCCTTACTTCACCCAATGAATGAATAGAAGGGAATTGGTATACCCACTGAGTAAATACTTGAATGAGGCTACTACCTTGTCCAAATCTCTTGCCAATTTGTCATGTGAATGAACCTTGATGCAAAGTGTAACCTTATCGTCTTCAACTGGTACCTAGTCCTTCTTTGCAAGTTCTTTTGTTGCATTTGGATATTGCATGGTCCATTCATGTATGCTCTTGATAGCTTCAGTGGCTAGTTTAAGCATTGCTCCTCGTTCCTTAGTTTCTACCTGCAGAGCTGGGAATGGTGATATAACTTGATGCAACTTCATCATCTCTTGGTAAACAAGGTCCATGGCCTCTTCCAATATTGTTACTTCTCCTAGAATGGATGCCTAGAACTCTTTGCCGTGAGAATGAGTCATAAGCAAGGCCTGGTTCTCATTTTGCACTTGTGCAACTCTTTGTTCAGAGGCAACAACTTGTAAATCAACAACCTGTTTGTTTAATCTGTTCACATTTAGTTTCATGGCTGTCACAAATGCTGTCTTGGTTGAGGCGATCATTTCCGGGTTCATGGTGGTATTTTATGACAATCTCCTTCTCTGTGACCACTGATATAGGTTTAGCCAGATTCTTCGCATAACACTTTTGTCTTTCCTGCATTGTCTTGCATTAAATCTGTTGGAAAATGAGCTTGGTAATATCCAACACCTTTTCTTCTTCTTCTTGCGGGATACCCAATTCTTGCAGTGGGAAATGTCCACTAGTAATTGGAGTAGATGGCGAGATATCCAAAGGAGGCATATCTAATTGCATACCAGTTCCCTGTAATTGTTGGTTGTGTTGCTGTGCTCTATTGTTCCTTGATAAGATCTTGATCATTTTGTTTGGTTAGAGTTTCTTGTTGCCTTTTGGCTTCTTCTTTCCCTTTTTGCTTCTTTTCTTTTGTCATTTTCCTCTTTTGTTCTTCCTCAACTCTTCTTTTAAGTTCCTCTTCTTGTTTCTGTCTCATTTCTTATTGTTCTTGCCTTTTCTTTTGTTTCGCTTCCTGTTTCCTTCGATTTTCTTCTTCTTTTCCGTGTTGCTCTTCTTCTTCTAATTTTCTTCTCTTTTCCTCCTCTTCTTGTTTCTAAAATAGTTTTTCCTTTTTATGATCTTTTTCTCCTTTCATGCATTGCTCCTTTTCTCTCTTCCTTTTCATTTCTTGCTTCTTTCGGGCTATTTCTGCATTCGTTCCTTCGAGGTCTTTTTCTCCCTTCTCTTCCTCTTCATCTTGTTCTTCCTGCTGGTCAGCCTTCCGCTTCTTTTGTTTCTCTTTCTTGCTTTCTTGCCGTTTCTTCCTTTTAAGAAGGGCTCTTTTGTCTTCAAGACTCATGCTTTCCCTGGTATCATCATCTGATTGCTCTCTTTCTTCCTCTTGTTGCCCATTTGGCCATAATGCTTTGGAAGCATTATAGAAGTTCTTAATCTTATCTTCCTCATCTCCTTTATAATGTACATAAGACCATCCAAAACCAATTGCTTTACAATGTGCAACAACCACACCTTTCGGATCATACCTTCCAAATCCCAAATCAACAAAATAGAAACCTTTCAAATCTTCGGCTTCAACTTTAGTGTCCTTAAAGGTCTCAAGGGTATAAGCTCTAATTGTCAAAGGGAACACGAGCCATGGCCCCTTTTTACCCTTAGCTAGTGTCTTGGATAGCTCAGGAGCCAATTGGTAGCAAACTTCTTACAAAAGTACTCTATCTGTCACTATTGTAGGGAGAGCATGAGGAGGCTTATAAGCACCGAAAACTCGAATATATGTTGCTTCCTTGATTGGGAACCAGTCTGTTACCTCAACGAGGGTATTCTAGGCTCTTTTTGACATGTAAGGTGGGTCTTCACCAAAGAGTGCTTGGTTTAAAGGGGCAATGAAGGATTTTGCAGTTGTCTCATACGATCCTTTGTAGCCTGTATTCCAAAAGTTTTTATAATAAATATGTACAGGCTCTAGCACCTCTGGGGTCCATTTCAAATTCCATCCCTTGAAATTGCATCTTGCACAAATTGCATCAAGAAGATAAGATGCCATATAGAATTGTGATGGTTGACATTTCTCTGGATTCTTGGCTGTTTGAATGTTTGTCTTGAGTGTAGACACAAGAATGCTTGCCCAATTAAATATGGCCCCTTTAGTGGCAACTGTGTGCATGAGAGGAACCTATGCTTCTAGAAAGGTACCATATTTTCTCTCCCATACAACCTATTCAACATGGCTGCCATTAGCTAATACACTTTCTTGAGGTCTTCTGTCTTGTAAACGTGGTCTGCTCTAACCCTGAACTTTGAGGGATCCTGCCACCATGATTTTAGAATGTCCTTGTTAGTCTCATTGAAGGTTGATAACCACCTAGTGTTAAAGGCCTCTTCTCGCTCAGACAACTTGTAATAGGTTGTAATGTCGGCTGTAGTAAAGGATGCCAAAACTTCTTCGTTATGCCTCTCGATTGCCCAATGATATTCGTCTGCATGCTGCAATATCCAGTCTATGGTTTCGGCACATGGAAATACTGGGGGTGTGCAACTACTTTGTGCAACCATGACCTTTTAATATTGATATATACCTTGAAATCTTCTTTGTCTTGAGGGATATCTTGGTTGGCAAACTTTGAGTAAATGTCCCACCAAGTCAGCTTCGTCCTCTTGTTAATATTGCAAGCAGTGTCTACATAAATTGGCAGAGTTGGTGGGATGTCTACAAGTCCTTCAATATTGCTCTCTACTCTGGCAGAGCTACTCGAACCTTTGCGAGAACCCTTGACCATCGATGGTGCGATCTCTTCGGAGAAAGATGAGACGCTGATACAATCTAGGTCGATGTCACTTGGCATTACAAAAATGTGATCCCAAGGCAAAGATGTTAACATGAATAATAATAATCACTAGTCACAAGCAAAATGATCATTGTGGGTCCCAGGTACAAGGTGTAGGGATGGTCACTAGGTCGCACTTCTGCTTAATGAGGCAGGTCACAAGTCTCAGATATAGGGCAGGTCGTAATGATAGGATAAGTCACAAGGAGATAGTAGGTCGCAAGGTCGCAAAAAACGTTGGCTCTCTCATATGCGCGATTGTGACTGAGTGACGACCTGAGTGAATTGCAAAAGGGGACAAGTCACTAGTCACATGAAAGGATATGTTGCAGTGTCATATCAGAGACTAGGTTGCACAGGGCATTGACTCTATAAGTCGTGATTTTGCGACTATTGGTGACAGGGGGTTGCAGGGTCACGTAGGAAAATAGGTCACAAGGTTTCACATGAAAGAATAGGTTGTAGTGTCACATTAGAGACTAGGTCGCACAGGGCACTGACTTTATAAGTCTTGATTTTGCGACTATTGGTGACGGTGGATTACAGGGTCGCGTAGAAAAATAGGTCGCAAGGTTGCGTAGTAGGCCAAGTCACACAGGTCTTCAACTTATAGAATTGCGATTACATGACTCGAGGACATGGGATGTCGACGATTTTTCGGGTTGCAGGGAAAGTAAGTTGCATGAGGGATCTGACCTTGGTTGCGACCTAACATGAATTGCGACTAGCGCCTACTAATAAGTTTTGATAGGCGATTAAGTATTAGATTATTCTTGAAAACTTTGAGACTGGGTAGTTATGCGAATACGAGGAAAATATATATGGACTAATTAGGGTGTGATAATTACAGGATAGCTCTATGGATGCGGGTGAATCTTTAATCAACGACCATCCTATGAATGGCACTACGAAACACAAGTTCTAATGCCCTATTCAAATATGATGTTGATCATACAGAGAGAGGGCTTACTAGAAAGGGGCAAAATGGCTAGGGAGATATGGTGAGTGAGAGGGCTTGGAATGCCGAGGACATAAGGGTAAGAAGGTAAGTGAATGTTGGCATAGCATGAGGGCTTTGGAATTAGGTTCGGAGAATGTGCAAGGTCGCAAGTTCAGAGGGACGAAACACTTGTCACTCCTGTAGTGGAAAGGATTACAAGGAAGGCGAATCGTTACCTACCGAGTAAGGTTGCATGTCGTTGCCATTCGCTATAGTAGAGAGTTCGCCTACTCAATGATAGGTGACAATGAAAAGGCAGAGGAGGCGATGGTAATATATAGAGCCTCCCACACATGTGAGAGGAAGTCGCTAGGTGAGAGTGCGCTGAGAAAAGGGTCGCATGCGACTAGCCTTAGGAGGTAGGTCGCAAGGAAGAAATGCGTGAAGGCTTGGTCGCACGCAACTTAACCTAGGAGGAGGGGTCACAAGGTAGAAGTGTGAAAGAGCTTGGTCACAAGAGACTAGCTTAAGCAAGAGGTCATAGGTCGCACCTGCTCCTGGTAGTCACAAAAGGAACGCTATCCTGCGGTGCGCTATGGATCACTAGTATAGCTTGAATAGAGTTTTAAGTCACATGTGAATTGTGCATAGGAGGTTGCATAATCGCACTACAAATGAACAATGATATATGCGATTTTGCGACCTTGACCAAAAGGTCGCATAGTGCATAATTAGTGCTCGGTATGCAAACTCAAAATGCGATTAACGACTTACTAAAGGAACTTAGGTTTTAAAATTTTAGGGAAGGAATTTTCTAAGTTCAAAGAAGGCCTTGAACAAGCTAAGAGATGGAGAAATCCTTAATAGGCCATACATAAAGAGAGATTTAGAATGGGGGTCTCCAAAATTTTGAAAAGGGAAAATTTTGGGGCTGTTGTAGCTACTACAACAAAGACATTATAGAGAGTCAAATGCAACCTCTTACTGACCAAACACAGTTGACGAAATTCAACAAGAATGTAAAAGCAAAGAGTCCCTTGTCACATTACACCAAAGTCCTAATGAGAATAAGAAGATAGTGTTGAGGCAAAAGCTAAGAAACACCAAGATGACCAAGGTTGACAGTGTGATCTCATATCTCACGAGGATCTCACAGGTGAAGGATGAGTTGGCTACTGTGGGAGAGGTTATCCCAGAGAACTAGTTGGTTATGATTGCATTAGATGGATTCACCCAAAAATAGGATGGGGATTTGTACATGGCATTGTGGCCAAAGAGCACTTTCCAGATTGGAGGAGGATGTTGGATTATTTCATCTAGGAGGAGATCAGGAGTGTTAAGGTGGGCCGTTAGAGTGGTGGGGAAGGTGAGGAGGAGAATGTCGCGGCTACCAAGAAGGGGTCTTCTAGTGGAGCAAAGAAGGAGAAGGAGAAACAAAAGGACATGAGCAAAGTGAAATGCTTTGCTTGAGGGAAGATGGGTCACTATTCTGTTCAGTGTCCCAACAAGAAGAACAAGAAGCAAGAAGTTGCAACTTCAGCAGTGGATGAGTTCACTTCCAGATTTGACACTGAGTTTGCCTTATCAACAGAATCGGACGAGTTCACTTCCATATTTGACACTGAGTTTTCCTTATCAGCAGAGGTGGATGAATATGCCGTGATGGTGAGTTTAGCCACTCATGTTACATCTTCTCGTGCATGGTTTGTTGATAGTGGAACATCCTGCCATATGACTAGAGTGAGGGAGCACTTCACGAGTCTCTCAAAGGATGACATTGACTTGGAGGTTGTGCTTGGAAATAACTCCAAGGTCAAAGCAACAAGAGTGGGGACAATATCATTTCAGAGGGAGTCATTACCTAGTCTGAAAGTGACAGATGCTTTTTATGTTCCGAGGGTAAAGAAGAACTTGATATTAGTTTCCAGCTTGGAGGACAAGGGGTATGAGGTGTTGTTCTGTAGAGGACAAGTGTTGATATATCCCAGGGGATCTAGTGTTGAGCATGATAGACCTATTGGAGTCTGGAGTGGGAGGCTATACAAGTTCATGTTTCAAACTATTAGAGCCTTGGTGGCACAAACCAACAACAATGAGTTGTGTGAGCTATGGCACAGTAATATGGCCCACTTGCACCATGGAGCTTTCAGGATACTGAGGGAGATGGTTATAGGTTTACCAGAGTTCAACGTTGATCATCATGATGTGTGCAGAGGGTGTGCTTTGGGAAAGTATACCAAGACACCTTTCTCGGGCAGTGACAACAGAGTTGCAAGTATCCTTGACTTGGTACGCTTTGATGTATGTGGTCCTCTGTCTCATGTATTGTTGACTGGATGTGAGTACTATGTGACCTTCATTGACGACCATTCTAGGAAGACAAGGATTTACTTTTTGAAGACCAAGGATGAGGTCTTCAAGAGGTTCCAAGAATTTAAGGCTCTTGTGGAGATCCAAGCAGAGAAGAAGATCAATGTGTTGAAAACAAATAATGGGGGTGAGCATACCTCCTCGAAGATGAAGGAGTTTTGTAGGAGTGCGGGCATCAAGAGGGAGCACATTGTGCCTTATAACCCCCTATAAAATTTGGTGGCAGAGAAGAAGAACAAGGCCATAGTGGGTGCAGCTAGAGCCATGTTGAATGATCAGAGATTACCTTTCTTCTTGTGGGTTGAAGCCTGTAACATTGCTGTATATTTGCAGAACATGAGCCCACATGGAGTATTAGGAAGCAAGACTCTTGAGGAGGTGTTTATTGGCAAGAAGCTGAAAGTTGGGCACATCAAGATCTTTGGGTGCCTTACATATTCACACATTCCTGAGGAGAAGAGGACGAAGTTGGAACCCATTGCAAAATAGGGTATTCTTGTGGGTTACAGTGAGACTAGTAAGGCCTACCGTATATACATTCCTGTGCTTAGGAAAGTTGTCCTAAGGCAGGATGTGGGATTTGAGGAGGCAGGGGCTTAGAGGAGGTCTTGGGAGGTTGATCAGGTAGAGCAGCAAGCTCCTCAGTAGGGGGCTACACCATAGGTTTCAGGATCATCGGGTGGTACACCAAGATCAGGAGCATCACCTTCTTCTGGGGTGACAGGTTCTTCTGGGGTGACAGGTTCACAAATTCCAGTATCATCGAGTGCAGGATCACCTGGTGTAGGTTTGTCAGTTGCAGGATCTCAGAGTCCATGATCACCTTTGACCATAATAGAGCCTTCTTCATTGGGAGGAGAGGCTCCAGTTGTGGATTTTCCCATATCAATAGAGGAGACTACGACAAGGAAGAGGAAGCCAAGATGGCTTCAGGAGACCTGGAAGGAGGTTCAAGAGGTTGTGGGTAAACCCAAGTGGTCCGTGAGGGAGAGTAGACCACCAAAGAGGTTGGGTTGAAGCCTGTAACATTGCTATATATTTGCAGAACATGAACCCACATGGAGTATTAGGAAGCAAGACTCTTGAGGAGGTGTTTACTGGCAAGAAGTTGAAAGTTGGGCACATGAAGATCTTTGGGTGCCTTACATATTCACACATTCCTGCGGAGAAGAGTACGAAGTTGGAACCCATTGCAAAATAGTGTATTCTTGTGGGTTACAGTGAGACTAGTAAGGCCTACCATATATACATTCCCGTGCTTAGAAAGTTGTCTTGAGGCAGGATGTGGGATTTGAGGAGGCAGGGGCTTAAAGGAGGTCTTGGGAGGTTGATCAGGTAGAGCAGCAAGCTGCTCAGTAGGGGGCTACACCATAGGTTTCAGGATCATTAGGTGGTACACCAAGATCAGGAGCATCACCTTCTTCTGGGGTGACAGGTGACAAATTCCAGTATCATCGAGTGCAGGATCACCTGGTGTAGGTTCGTCAGGTGCAGGATCTCAGAGTCCATGATCACCTTTGACCATAATAGAGCCTTCTTCATTAGGAGGAGAGGCTCCAGTTGAGGATTTTCCCATATCAAAAGAGGAGGCTACGACAAGGAAAAGGAAGCCAAGATGGCTTCAGGAGACTTAGAAGGAGGTTCAGGAGGCTGTGGGTAAACCCAAGTGGTCCATGAGGGAGAGTAGACCACCAGAGAGGTTGGGTGGTTGTGTGGCAAATGTTGTGGAGACAAAGCCAACTAGTTACGAGGAGGTTGCCAGTCGGCAGATCTGGAGGGGTGCCATGGTGGAGGAGTATGCCTCCATCATGAAGAATGATGTCTGGGAGGTAGTGTCGAGACTTGAGGGGAAGTCGGTGGTGACTTCTTGGTGGCTCTACAAGATCAAACATGTTGCGGATGGCAGTGTAGAGAAGATCAAAGCTCGTTTTTTGGCACGAGGGTTCTCACAGGTAGAGGGAGTTGACTATGAGGAGACCACCTTTGCACCAGTTGCTCATTACATTTCCATTAGAGCAGTGATATCTATAACAACTGAGACGGGTTGGAGGATTCAACAAATGGATGTGAACATCGCCTTTCTCAATGGTGTTATACAAGAGGAGATATACAATGAGCAACCACAGGGCTTTGAGGTGCATGGGAGGTAGTCTCATGTGTGTAGGCTTAAGAAAACCTTGTATGGATTGAAACGGATGCTAAGGGCATGGTATGAGAGGATAGATGCCTAATTCCAGCAGATGGATTTCCAGAAGAGTGATGCTGATCCAAACCTCTATTTCATTATGGTTGGTGACAATATACTCATTTTGGTTATGTATGTGGATGACTTGTTTATTATAGGAGAGGACAGATTCATCCAGTATTGCAAGAGAGATCTTGCTTCAGAATTTGCCATGACTGGTATGGGACTGATGCATTACTTTTTGGGGTTGGAGGTTTGGCAGGAGGATGGGCATATCTTCATTGGCCAAGGTAGGTATGCAGGGGACATATTGAGGAGATTCTGTATGGAGGGTTGCAGGCCTATGGCTACTGCGATGATCACCAATTGGAAGAAGCTGCATGCTTCAGATTCCGAGTTGGTGAACCCCACTTTGTATTGTCAATTGATTGGATCTTTGATGTATCTGGTCAACACTAGGCATGTTGAGTCAATTTATGATGGAGCCTAAGAGAGTGCACTGGGTGGCTGCGAAACATGTATTGAGGTACCTACAAGGCACATGGCATAGTGGACTATGGTCTGGACTATGTCAGGGAAGATGGAGTTAGATTGATTGTCTTCACAGACTTAGATTTGGTTGGCAGTGCTAGTGACAGGAGGAGTACTTCCGGATGTTGTTTGTCGTTGGGCTCAACAGTTCTGTCATGGTTCAACAGGTAACAAAGTTTAGTGGCATTAAGCAACGCAGACGCTGAGTTTGTGGCCGCTAGTTAGGCAGATTGCGGGGCATTATGGCTTTGCAAGATGCTATTTAGTTTATTTGGTGATAGGCTGAGGCCAACTACAATATACAATGATAAAAAGAGTTGTATTAAACTCTCTGAGAATCAAGTATTTCATGATCGGTTAAAGCATATTGAGATCAAGTAGCACTTCATCAGAGATTTGGTTTAGAGGGGAGATGTGAAGCTTGAGTATATATCCACTAATGAATAGGTAACAAACATTATCAAGTCATTGCCAAGGGGCAAACATGTATTCCTTAGAGACAAGATGGAAGTGGTGAGAAACACCTTCCTAGGTAAGAGGGAGTGTTGAAAATAAGGGCACTAAGGAGGTGTTTGCTAGGCATTTCTCTTTTTGGCCTAGGGAGACACTTTTGGCCTAGGGAGACACTTTAATTACCTTTTGTCTAAGTGATATTATGAGTTTATTAATATCAAGGGGGCTAACGTACTTTTTATGTGGAGATGTACTAGGTATTATTAAAGTCATAGGTGTCTAAAAGTGACGTTATGTGTAAAGTACTAAAGTACACTTCATATTATTAAAGTGACTTTTATATTTTAAAAGTTACTTTATGAGGAAAACGTCACCATGGTACTAAAACAATAAAAAGTACTAGGGAGGCTCATTAATAGAAAGGGGGACCACATTAAAAAGGGGGTCAAGAGGAAATGATCTCCATCCTTGATCTAATGGGTTGAGATTTAATCTCAGCCATTAGATCTAAGAGTTAGGGTTCTCATCTTATTGAGAAGACAAATGGGAGGAAAAAGGAAGATTGAACTTATTATTCTCATGAGAGCTATTGAGGAGAGGAGCAAGGAGAAAGGAGGAGAGCTTCGAGAAATCGTACAACAAAGACAAGGAAACTACAACAATTCGAATTCATATAGAGGTTGAGTTAATGACCTTGGAGGGGCTCGAATTTCAAGGTAGTAACTACTGTCTGTCCACAGGTCATAGTTGGTGAGCCATTCAGTGACTTCTCAGTGTGAGCTAGAGTTATAGAGATCACATTTTTATTTATTACAACCTGCTTGTATGTCAAGAGCTGCCTGCGAGATTCTTGGGTTAGCTTAATGAGAATCTCAAGTCTATTTGGAGAGGTAATCTGAGTGTATATGAGCTCAGATTTTGGGAGAACTCTGCTAATAAAAAGCCTGTGTAAATGCTGTGATGCAAGCCTGAGTTTAAGGGTAAAGGGAGACAGTTCAATGGTTTGATTTTCTATGCTGAAGGAGCAGCCAAGAGGTCGACTTTTTCGCTGGAAGGAGAGAACTGTGTGAAGGAATATATTAGTCCAAAAAATTCAGTGTAAAAGGGACTTCATAAAAGCTTCTTCAGGGAGAGATAAGTAGAATCTCTTATGTATTTTATTTGTTGTAAGAAAATTTTTAAACAAGCAAAATAAAATCCTTCTCCAGCACTGGTCCTCTTGAGTGTGGGCTTTTTTCCAGGGTCATGTTGACCAAAACAAGTGTCTAAACTTCTTGTGTGTGCTTGCTAGTTTCTATTGTATTAGTTGTGTAAAGTGAAATGGTAGAGTAGCTTTTTTGTTTTCATGTAAATGCTAATTTGATATAATATCAGTGACATGTTTTATGATGGGTTTGGGCATTAAACCATGCAAAACATGAAAACTGGGTAGGGCTACAACACACCTCAATTTTCTACAGTCTCATGAACAGTTTGGGAGCAACCTCCAGTGCTCACTCACAGATTTAATCAATAAATTTAACAAAAATGAATCGAAATGGAAGAATGAATTGATGTGATTGAATCCTCTTGAAAGATCAAAATCGCCAACAATAAATTCTCTGGTTAATTCATATGTGCTTAAGAACTCCTGATTTCCTTGCTTGCAGCTGTATGTTTGATGCCTTAGAGAAGTCCATGGTTGCTTTGAAAAAGGCAAAGGTAAAGAGGTGTGCGAAGTTTAGGATCCGTGGAGATTAAGGCATACAAAATTTTGGTCATGCAACATACATGTTCTATCTCGGGCTTGTTCCTCCACTCTCGTCACTCTACACTTTGCAAAGATTAAATTTATGCCGTGTAGAGATTTTGATGTGCGGAGGAAGGGAACAAGGCATAGTGGAGCTTATGCTTTGCAGTCTACGTTCTATGTAGGTTAAAAAGTATACAAAGAAAAATATCTCAACTTCTGCATAGAAGAAAGGAGGAGGTGTCTTTGACATAGGAGTTGTAGTCTATGTGGAAAATGAGGTGGACACCTATAGTGTTGAGATATGGATTCTCTTACCAATCGCAAGATGCCACGTGATAGTGTAAGAAAGCCCAAAATATTCTAATATGTGGTAGCACTCAAAATGCAATGCTACGAGGATTGTAATAGTTCTTGGCTTGCAATTATGGAAATGATTGTGGAGATTGTCGGGCTTTTCCATACCCATGGACGCAAGGATAAAAGCATATGTTGGTTATGGGAGAAGGGTTTGACTAGGGAGAGGCAAAAATGGTTTGATTGGTTTAGTTAGTATATTTAAGGGAAACAAAGGACTTGTCCATTGGTGGAGGATGACATTGTATTGCACAGTGTGCAGAGATTCGAGAGAGTGACCAAGCTAAGGTTGATTAATAGGTTTGTGAAAAATGTGTCCAAAAATGGCACTTTGTTTTGTACTCCTCGTGTTCTTAAGCCATAGAGCCTTGTAATTGTAAACATATTTTAGTAGTTTGTTTAGAGCAAGATAAAGGTAATGATTATCATTATTATTTAGAGCACTCTACATTTTGCCAAGATCAAAGGTATGCAGAGTGAAGGAGCATGTAGAGCTTTTGATGTGTGGAGCAAGGGAACAAGGTGGAATGGAGCTTATGCCTTGCACTTTGCTTGCTTAACTATCTTATCTTGCTTATAGAAGAAAGGTGAAGGTGCCTCATGACATAGGAGGTGGCAACCTATGTGGCAAAGGACATGGATACATACTATGTCGACACGTGGACCTCTAACCAATCATAAGATGCCATGTAATAGTGCAAGAAAAGCTCAAAGGACTCTAATGTTGTGGCACTCAAAATATAAAGCTAAGGGGGATTGTAATTGTTCTTGGGTTGCAATTCTTGGAAATGACTGTAGATGTAATCAACCTTTTACATACCTAGGGACACAAGGTTAAAAAGATAGGTTGCTGATGGGAGAAGGGTGTGATTGCGGAGAGGAAAAAGAGGTTTGTCTGGTTTAGTAGAAAGATTGAAGGAAAAGAAATGATTAATCTATAGGTGAAGGTTGATTTCGAATGCACAATTTGGAGAGATTGGAGAGTGTGACCAAACTAAGGCTGATTAACATGTTCGTTGAAGAAATCTACATAGAGTGAGTTCAAAATTGGCATTGCACTTAGTATATTTGAGTTCTTGAGCTAGAGAGCCTTATAGTTGTAAAACACCTAATAAAATATTCAACAATTAGAGCAAGATAATGATTTCAAAGCTAGATTTTTTACCTTTTGGGCTTTTTGAGGTGTCTTTTGTGTCATTTGTGTGTATTATTGAGTGTTTTTTTTGTTAAGCATTAGACACGTCAATGTGATTACAAGCATGTTTAAGAAGCAACAAATAATGATAGGTTGCAATTTATGGTCCTTATATATTTCACATCAAGATTTTGTGTTGGTGAATTGTTTTGGCCATAGACCATATAATGATAAATCATGAATGGACTTGATCAATATTTGATCATTGTCTCAATCAACTCTCCATCTCTTATACATGTGAGAATGAAATTGTATAAAGCATGTGACCAAGAAAATATTGAGAAAAACATACTGTTGGACACCTAATCCGCTAAGGGTTATGGTGAGGAAGTTGAACAATCAAAGGGAGTCCAAGAGACCTTGGAAGATGAATCCAAGAGTCACAAGAGTGTATTATAAATGTATATCATGTGAAATACGAGATGCATTCAATGCTTATCATTCATATTTTGTCTTCGCCATTGTTGTGTTTGACATGGTATCAGAGCTGGTATGTTCATAACTTGCTCAATCTTTTGTGAGCCACTTGTTTTTGTGGCCTGTGTAAACCTGTGCTTCTCTGTCTCAATGTTATTGATTTGACCACTTGCTAGCTACTGAGTAAGTCATGACTTGCAGAGGGTGTGCGTTAAGATCCATTTTAGAAAACTGCAATTGTATGCATTTTGAATTGCATTGATGCCATGTCCGTGCGTTCAAGTTTGAGTTGTGTGTTTTATTATATGTGCGTTGAACTCTGTATTGAATGCTGAGTTATGTGAATTATGGTTGAACTCTGAAGTTTTGTGCATTGATTCATTTCTGGTGCGCTAGTTCATATATAGTGGTTCATTCGATGGTTTATATGGATCAGTTCCTTGGATGATTTTCTGCGATGAGGTTTCAGAGTTATTCCTCCGTCCCATGTTCAAGAGGGATATCAGACTAGACTGGTCATAGCGCGAAGATTTGCTTCATTCTCTGTTGGACTGTCTCTCTGTCATATTCTTTGCTATATGGTGCTTCTTTTTGTCATATTCTTTGCTCTGGAGCACTACCTTTCTATCGTATTCTCTGATTTGTAGGTTTGCCTCCCTGTGTATGCATGAGAAACCCTGGCTACATTTTACTTGTCATAGTCTAGTCCCCTGTTCTCTACTTCACACCATCAGAAACCCTGACAAACTCTCTTAAATTACTTTCTCTTGCCGAAACCCTCTCTATCTCTCATTCCATGGACTATCCCTTACTCGACCCTTCCATGGCTTGGTATTCTTTATATATATTGTGACCCTGGTTGAAGCACGAGCCCACAAGATTGTGTAGCTATATCCTTTTAACCCATGTGCAACCACCCTTTTTCATTAATGGATGCGGTCGTGGCTTCTGACTCATTTAGTGGTCTAGCCTTCGCTTCACATGCATAGATGTCGTAGTAAGGGTTATCAATCATTTGGATTACTTCCATTACATTATTGAAGGAGCTGCTTGAAAAACCATTTTGATCAGTGAATTGTTCGCATGAGCTCATTGGAAGGAACACTAACACTATAAAATATATGTTTGAGCAGTGTTACCCACCATTTTGTGGGGAATATCCCTAGGAGATTTTTTTTTTCTCCAAGATGGTCCTTAGCCGACAGCCAACATCCCCTTGCATCCACCAACTAGCTCATTGTGCCATTTCTTCGCCACCTGAGCCAAGCATGTGGTCCCTCGCACATCTGCCATGATCGTATGTTTGAAGTGGGCATCCCAAACCTAAAGGTATGCCTTGGCATTTGAAAATTGAGTATTGTAGTTTACTTATCATGGAAATTTATGGGCATGGATTAATGGGGGGGGGGGGGTTTCGGCGGAAAGAATGGGCTCGGTCTGTGCTTTTATCCCCTAAATCCCTTTTAGGTATTAGCCTTGGATTCTAGTCTCGTGGGATCTCTTTTACTGACCATTTGGCTCTAGGGATGGTATTTCATGGGAAATCCCGATTTTGGTTGCGTGATCCCGCTCCCTTATCTAGTTATATTACCCTCTTTCCATTCATTATACCCCGTTTGTCATTTCTCCCAACCGGGTCCACATTCCTCCATTGGGTCCACATAGGGTTAGCATGCCCCTTCCCCTTGCCCACACCTTGGGTCATGGCTTGGAATGAAGCTCATAGGTTGATGCAGCTAAAAAGAAAGATAAAAGCATATATGGCCACAACAGGAAAATGCAAAAGATGGCGGGGCAAACACATTTAGCATGTGGGCAAAAGCCAATATATGAGCTCTACCCCATCATCATGGCCATCACCTGGTTCTTGCAGGTTCTATGAGCCTCCTTGATCATATAGGAACCCATGATTGTCCCAACCTCTGGTGGGCAATGAACTGCCCCACCTTAAAAGGGGGACATTCACTGCTACATTTTACACATCATGCTCTTACCCCTTGAGCCTCGAGCAATTAACCAAAGAAAATCATAAAAAGGCAAAAGACATATAAAGAAGGGTGGAAATATCAAGGCTGGGGCACCTCATGTACCACGATTGCTCCCTCCTACACATCATAAACCCAAGTGTGAGCTTCCCTCTTATTAGCTACCCTTGTACCCCGACATGTGACCCAGGGATGCTCCTTCTCATTTCCCACTTCATTCACCCATCTGTCACATGCCACCACCTTTTGAAGGATGTACCTTGACTATATTATCCCCATTAGAAGTTGAAACCACCTAATAGGATGATCTGATAATGAGATCTTAAACAATTATTAAGGTATTACAGACTCATGTGCATGGATTTGCCTACATTACTTAGTGCAATGGATCGATAAGATTGCGAATAACATTGACAAGGAAGCAGTTAGAGAAACATAATAGACAAACACACATAAACACAACAAGTTTAATATGGAGTTCACCCAAAACTCTTGGGCTACGTCTCCTGGTCTAGCCTTTAGTGGTGACCTCTCTATTATGTCTTCAAGAGCAGAGTTTTACAAAATGTGAGCTCAAGTTGAGTCTCAACACAACAGATACAACACCAGGAGTTTTGCTTGAATCCATCAAGCCTCTCTGAGTACACAGACTCTTTCTATCACTCTCTGTCTCTGTCTTCTGTCAGTCTGTGGTTTGAAAGTCAATCAGCACTGTCTGTTCGTTTCCCCTTCTCGGCTCTTTGGTTCCTGGTCTCTGTCCGCTCGAATCCCATCCTGAGCGTTAGCAATCATGGCATAACGTCTTCAGGGAAGGTGGCCCCCTGTTCTGCAACGGAAGGGATCATTGGGCCTTTGAAATCCCCAAAAATAACGTTCTGTGTTTTTAGTGTATTTACACAGAGAAATACACTAAAAACACAGGAAAATTCGCCAAACTGCCGTTTATCGGACTTCAAATATCCTTAAATCCGCTCTATACTCCTATCAGGTCCGCCTTTATATCTCTTATCGCATCTCCACTGTTGATCTGAGTGATCTAGATCCAACGGTTGAGATTCATTTCGGGCAGCTCATGCGTACGGGGGTTAACCACCTGTAAAGGGTGGTTTTCTCTCTTCGGTGCCTGGCCACGTGGTAGCCAGTGTATGGGCTTGGGCGGAGCCCGACCAAAACCACTTACCGCCTACGGCCCACCCGAAATCCCGCTCGTTTCGTGGTTTCCCTTTGTATTTGAAAAATATATTAAAACATTGAAAATCCTGCAAAATGGCTCATATCGGACTTGAAATAATATACAACTGCATTAATAAACCCTTTCGGGTCCGGTTTCATCGCATTGACGCATTTCCTTTGTATTTCATTCATTTTAGTGGAAATGCGAAATACACAGGAAAATGTTGTTTTCCGGATCTCAAAATATATAAAATATCATCTGTAACCTTATCAAGTCTGGCTATCGCAAGTCGCGTTTGTTATCGGCCCCGCTCCTTTGTAATGCTCCGACACGATATTGCGATGCGATATATATCGCAATCGCACATCGCATAGTCCCCGGGCCGTTGTAAGCGCTCCCTTGTAATCTACCGATGCGATATGGCAGGTTAACCTGGGCCGTCGATCTGCGCGCTTGATCGACGGTCCTCGTTGACCCTGCTGATCGCTATTGCAACATTTATATGGTTGCCTCCGATAGCCTCCGCCTGCCTTCGCCGATTGTGATATGCCAATTGGATCTGGACCGTTGATAGGTTAGATCCGACGGCTCCAATTGCAAAGTTGTTTAAACCGCTGATACTTTGTTTTTCCACTATATTGTTATCCGCTATTTCTAAGAGTTCTTCTTTTGCGATAGTTTTGATCTTTAGAAGACTTTGAAGACTTAAGGGGTTTTCTAGGATCCATTTGGATCATGCCTTCCCACTGAAAAAGCTTTTGGACCACCAAAAGTTGGTTTTTATGTATCAATCAAGTGAGGATACAACGTCTTCATTTGTCCAATCTCTATCCATCTTGCACTGCTTGGTTTTGAACCCTTGAGTTTGATTCTTAGGTACTCAACATCCCCTCTGCGCGTAGTTCTCACCTTCTTGTCCAGAATTGTATCTTCCTGCAATTCATTGAGATATTCAGGCAACAGATCATTAATAGATGGCAACTGACTTTGCTCTTTGGGATCTTCAATCATGAAGGTTCAAACAGTCTCAAGTTCTCTGCATTAACTACTGAATAGATGTGCATGTAAGCTGGCAAATCAAGGCGAAAAACGTTCTCACCAATTTTCTCAAGTATCTTGAAAGGCGCATACCTTATTGGCTTTAGCTTCTTACCTTCACCTTGCATTTTGTCTTTACTGACGTACAACCAGACTTGATCACCAACTTGGAAGCTATGCTCAATTCGATGCTTATCATGCCTTGCCTTGTACTTGGCCTGGCTTCTTTCCAGCTGTTCCTGCACTGCCTGGTGAATTTCTTGGATCTGTTCAATGAACTTGTTTGCTTTGTCCACATCACTGTGTGCATCAACTGCTATGTCTTTACTAAAGACAAAATCCAAGGGAGACCTTGGTGTAAAACCAAAACAAGTCTCAAAAGGAGATCTCTGTGTACAAGAGTGTTTAGCATGGTTGTAAGCATGTTGCACATAACATAAATGTTCATCCCAAAGCTTGGGATGCTTGTTGCAATAGCCCCTGAGCCACTGGATTACTGTCCTGTTGACCACGTCTGTTTGACCATCTGTTTGTGGATGAAATGTTGTTCTCTTCTTTAATCTGGTGTCCATTAACTCCCATAGGCTTGACCAAAACTTCCCAACAAATCGGGAATATTGATCAGATACAATGGAAGTGGGTAACCCAAAATGAACCCATACATGCTGAAAGAACAACTTTGCTGTTTGTTCAGCTGTAATCTGCTTGTTACAAGGTATTAGAGTACACATTTTGCTGAACCCATCCACAATAACATATAAATAATCATGACCTTTTCTAGATTTTGGCAGTCCGCCAACAAAGTCCATGGAAACACTTTCCCAAGGACGAAGGAACTAGAAGTGGAGTGCACAAGCGTAATTTTCTATTACTGGACTTGCTTGTAGCACACATGGTACACCCTTTAATATATCTAGAAACTGTTTCATGCATTCTTGGCCAATAATAGAACCTTTGCAAGTGTGCAACTGTTTTACTTACACCAAAATGGCTTGATATTAGAGAAGTGTGTGCTTCTCGGATTATGTTAACTCTTTCAGTTTGAGGAATGCATAACTTTCCCAAATGATATAAGAGTTGGTCCTTAACATGATAATCCAATTCTTCTATTTGTTTGCCATGATGTAAAGTTGCATATACATCTTTAAAATCTACATCTTGAGCATATTGTTCAATGTAGATTTCATGCAATGAGTTATGCTTAAGTATAGTAGATGCATTTATGATTGGTCTTGAGAACATATCTGCAACCTTATTGTGTATCCCTTTCTTATATCTGATGACAAGATGAAACTGTTGTAGAAAACCCATCCACCTATAGTGTCTTGATTGCTACAATTTAGATTGTGAGTGCAAATATTGAAGTGGTTGATGATTTATATGTATAATTGTTTCCTTACCCAATAGGTAATGTTTCCACTTTTTCACACTCTGTACTAATGCATACAATTCTTTATCATATGTGGGATAATTAACTACTGCAGAATTAAATGTCTCAGAATGATAACATATGGGTTTACCGTGTTGCATCAACACTGCTCCCATGGCATAGTCACTGGCATCTGTTTCAATCTCAAATGGTCTTTGAAGATCTGGAAATGCTAGTATTGGTGCTTTACTAATTTTTTGTTTCAAGGTGTCGAAGGCTTTCTGCAGTTTGCCTCCCCACTGAAACACCTTGTTCAATCCTGTTAAAGCATGTAAGGGAGCTACAGTCAAGGAAAGTTAGCAATAAACTTTCTCCAATATTGTGTTGCTCTTAGGAAGCTTCTAACTTCTGTAGCAGATTTGGGTTTAGGCCAATTCATAATGACTTCAGCGTTAGAGGGATCTATCTTCAATTCACCACCCCCTACAATATGACCCAAATAATTTAAAGATGTTTTGCCAAATTCATATTTTGATAACTTAACATAGAGATTTTCTCTTTTCAAAACATCTAGGGTCTGCTTTACATGCTTCAAATGTTCTTCCCATGTTTTACTGAAAACAAGAATGTCATTTAAATATACAATTACAAAATCATCAATAAAAGGTCAGAGTACATCATTCATAACTCTCATGAAAGTGACAGGAGCATTAGTTAAGCCAAAAGGCATAACCAACCATTCATACAACCCTTGCTTTGTTTTGAAAGCAGTCTTCCATGCATCTTGTTCTGCTACTTTGACCTAATGGTAGCCACTACGCAAGTATAACTAGGAAAAGTAAACAACTTCTTTTAGCTGATCTAATAGATCATCAATGCGAGGAAGAGGATAACAATTCTTGATCGTTACTTTATTCACTGCTCTGTAATCAATGCACATCCTCCACGAACCATCTTTCTTTCTCACCAACACGATTGGAGATCCGCATGGTGATGTGCTTGGTCTTATGAACCCTTTCTCGAGCAGCTCTTGTACCTGCTTCTTGATCTCTACATTCTCTAAAGCGGATAATCTGTACATTCCGATGTTAGGCAATGGAGCATCTTGCTGCAAATGAATATCATGTACTATTTCCCTTTTGGGTGGCAGACCTTTAGGTTCTTGAAATAGGATATGATATTTTAAAACAACTTTTTCTAAATCAGCTTTCTGTTTAGCATCACAGCCTTCGAATACATTGGTTTTATTAGGGTTCTTTTCCTTTACAATCATTAGTAAAAATTGCTTGCATGAATTTACAATTCTTTTCATCTGCCCTGAGTTTATGAGAGTGTAGTTATTTTTGAGTTTATGAGCACTTACAATATATTCTATTCCATCTTTGGTGAGTTGATACGTATTTTCAGCTCTATAGAAAATGGCTTTTCTATCATACAAGTAAGGACTTCCCAAAACAATACCACATATATCCAAGGGGACTATATCTAACTCAACCTCATCTACAAATGTTGACCCAAAAGCAAACCTAAGTTTGCATTGTTTAGTCACTTGTAGCTTTGCTTTATCACATACACAACCTAATGGATATGGCTTCTTGTGAGGTGTGGTTAGTAGTCCCAATTTCTTTACAATTGCTTCAGAAATCAAGTTTACTTGTGATCTACTATCAAATAAAGTATCAATTTTTTGATGCTTGGAAATAACTCTAAAATGAAAAAGCTCATGCCTTTTCCTCTCATTTTCTTCATTCTCAATAGATTGTGCAGATTTACTAGTAGATGCTTCAAAATTTTTACCTTTTATACCTGTGGCTGTGACTGTTGTTTCATCACCTGAGTTTGACCCCAAATCTTTCTGTATAGCAGTAGCAATCTTCTTCTTCTTGCCATTGAACTTCTTGGGTTTCAGCTTTGGATGCAAAGACCAACAATGTGCATCATCATGTCCATCCTTCTTGCAGTGAGTGCATGAAGGTTTGTCTTTTTGTACAGCGTTTGCCTTCCTCTCTTTCCATTTGTGCGTATTCTTTTCCTTGTTCTTGCTTGTAGTGGGTTTTGATGATCCCCCAATCTCTGGGTTCACATTCTTGCCTCTAGCCTCTAGATGTGTAGCTTGAACTGATACCTCATCTATGCTAGTAGGGTTAAACATGAGAATGGTGTCCCTCAAATAGCTATGTAGACCACCTATATACTTCAACAAAGTTTCAGGTGAGTCTAGAGAAATGCCTAGAATTAAAGCTCTTTTTCTAAATTCCTGGGTATAGCTTTGTACACTTTGCCCCTTTAATTGGCGAAGAGTTTGCCAACTCATCATTGCTTGTTGCATATAAGCTAGTGGATAGAATTGTTTTTTAATGGCAGAAACAAATTCACTCCAGGTAGAAAGAATTTTACCATGCTTCTTCAAATCAGCTTGTGTCCTGCCTTCCCACCACACTAAGGTAGTTCCTCCAAGGCGAAGGCTGGCCAGCTGAATCTTTCTCCTTTCTGAATTGATGTTTTGCACCCTGCAATATACATCAATCTGTCTAATCCAGTTATCTAGCTTTTCTGCATTTAATTCTCCATCATAGATTGGCAAATCAAATTTTACATCTAATTTAATCAAAGATGTTTTCTTCTTTTTATTTTCAGGGCTAGAAGGAGGTGTTGATGGAGGAGGCTCTTCCCCTTTCCCTTTGCCTTCTGAATGGCCATCTAGAAGAGGTTCCTCTGTTCCTTTGTCTTGTTTGGAGGTTGAAGTACTTTCACCCCGACCTTTCTTAAATTCTCGTTACATCTCTTCCACCCTGGCTCTCATGGTCATGAAACTGTCCATGAACTGAATGTCTGATTCTGATGAGGTTTGTTCTGCCATCCTCCTCCTAGGATAGAGTCTTCCAATTTCTAGTTAGCCTCAACAAGTTCTCCTTCTCCTATTTTGACCTTTGACCTAGTTAGCATTCCACAATCCAGCCCAAGCTTGTCTAACCTTATCAAACCTAAAGCTCTGATACCACTTGATCTGATAATGAGATCTTAGACAATAATTAAGGTATTACAGACTCATGTGCATGGATTTGCATACATTACTTAGTGCAATGGATCGATAAGATTGCAAATAACATAGACGAGGAAGCAGTTAGAGAAACATAATAGACAAACACACATAAACACAACAAGTTTAATATGGAGTTCACCCAAAACTCTTGGGCTATGTCTCCTGGTCTAGCCTTTAGTGGTGACCTCTCTATTATGTCTTCAAGAGCAGAGTTTTACAAAGTGTGAGCTCAAGTTGAGTCTCAACACAACAAATACAACAACAGGTGTTTTGCTTGAATCCCTCAAGCCTCTCTGAGTACACACTCTTTCTATCACTCCCTGTCTGTGTCTTCTCTATGTCTCAGCACTGCTTGTCTCTGTCTTCTGTCTGTCTGTGGCTTTAAATCTAATCGGTGCTGTCTGTTCGTTTCCCCTTCTCGGCTCTCTGGCTCCCGACCTCTATCCGCTTGAATCCCCTTCTGAGCGTTAGCAATCATTGCATAACGTCTTCAGGGAAGGTGGCCACCTGTTTTGCAATGGAAGGGACCATCGGGCCTTTGAAATCCCCAAAAATTGTGTTTTATGTTTACACAGAGAAATACACTAAAAACATAGGAAAATTCGCCAAACTGCCGTTTATCGGACTTCATATATCCTTAAATTTGCTCTATACTCCTATCGGGTCCGCCTTTATATCGCTTATCGCATCTCCACCGTTGATCTGAGTGATCCAGATCCAACGGTTGAGATTCATTTCGGGCGGCTCATGTGTACGGGGGTTAACCGCCTGAAAAGGGTGGTTTTCTCTCTTCGGTGCCTGGCCACGTGGTAGCCAGTGTATGGGCTCGGGCCGAGCCCGGCTAAAACCACTTATTGCCTACGGCCCGCCCAAAATCCAGCGCGTTCTGTGGTTTCTCTGTAAAAATTTCTGTTTTCCCACCCCAGTTTTCAGTTTCTCCTTATTTCTCCCATGTAGTTAAATGCCCATTCCCATAACCATACATTTAACAGACTGAAAAAATAAATATTGCTGAAAACACAAATTCTGGAAATTTTTCAGAATGCTGGAAATTGCAGAATTAAAAATCAGCAATCAAAAACAGCCATTAAAACACATTAAAACACTGATATTTTTGGTCAACTTGACCCTGGAAAAACCCCCTACAACTCTTGGGGAAAACCAGTTTGAGAGCTCTTCTTTATTTCTGAAAATTGCCTTTTTACAGTGAGAATTATTCAGCAAAAAAATCAGCAAGCAAATTTACAGCTTATCTCCTTTCCCGTGCCTCACAACAATCTGGAAATTACAGCAAACAGGACAACAATAAATGCTGTACGGCCTCCGTTTTGTGTGCAGAAAAATCAGCAAACTGCTCCTCGCTTTTTGTGCAAAAATCTGCCTTTCACTATGTGCTGAATCAGCTGTACAAATCTGCTCAACTGCTGCCTGGGAATGTGTGTCAAGCTGCTGTCTCCTTCTCCTCCCTGCTCAGAAATCTCTCTTGCTCTCTTGCTCTCATTCTCCCAATCTGCTCATGAAAGAATGAATGACCTTTTCCTCCTTTAATATAACTCCAAGTGACTTTTGGGTGATCCAAGTGACTTTTGGGTGATCTCTAAATCCAATGGCTGAAATAGATTTAGATCAATGGCCGAGATTAAATGCTCATTTAAATCTCACTTTCTATTTTTTAATTCACCCCACTTTAATAAAGACTCACTTAGTCATTTATTTCCAAAGTCACTTTTCTTTTCTAATTTTTCATTGACTTTATAAAAGTCACTTTAAAATTAGACTTAATAACTTTATCACTTAAAGTCACTTTTAAATTAGATTTAACTTTATAAAATTATAAAGTCACTTTAGGAGAACAATTAAATTCTTTTGGACACTTTTCCCTAGGCCAAAGATCAAAGCCTAAGGGAACCACCTGTCCTCCGGTACCAAATTTCAACACTCCCTCTTACTGAGGAAGGTGTTCCTCACCACACCCATCTTGTCCCTGAAGTAGACATGCTTGTCCCGTGGTAAGGCTTTGGTAAGGATATCTGCAACTTGCTCATCAGTGGAAATATACTCAAGCTTCACAACTCCCTTCCGAACATAGTCTCTGATGAAATGATATCTGATCCCGATATGCTTTGACCTGTCATGAAATACTGGATTCTCCGTGAGTTTAATGCAACTCTGATTATCACAGTAAATCACGGAAGGTCTCAACGGTTGACCAAATAAGCCAAACAACATCTTGCGAAGCCAGATAGCATCACAACTAGCTAGACTGGCTGCCATATACTCTGCTTCCGCTGAACTCAGTGCTACTGACTGCTGCTTCCGGCTGACCCATGACATTACTGCTGAACCCAATCCAAAACAGCACCCTGAAGTGCTCTTCCTATCAGAAGCACAAGCTGCCCAATCAGAATCAGTGTATCCTGCCAATCTCACTCCATCTCTCTGCCTGTAGTCCAGACCATAATCCACTGTCCCCTGCAAGTACCGCAAAATGTGTTTTGCAGCCACCCAGTGAACCTTCCTAGGGTCACACATAAACTGACTCATCGTGTTGACTGCAAAACAGATATCTGGTCTAGTGTTGACCAAATACATCAAGGAACCAATCAGCTGCCTGTACAATGTGGGATCCACCAACTCGGAATCCGAAGCATGAAGCTTCTTCTAGTTGGTGATCATCGGTGTCGACATGGGTCTACAATCCTCCATGTGGAATCTGCTAAGGATGTCCACAATATACTTCCCCTGCCCCAGAAAGAAATGCTCCTCCTCCTGCCACACCTCCAAACCCAAAAAGTAATGCATCAAGTTGATGTCCTTCATCTCAAACTTCGCCGCAAGATCTCTCTTACATTGCTCTATGAGTCTCTCTGCACCTGTAATGATCAAGTCATTCACATACAGCACCAGAATTAGAGGCTCCTCACCAATCACAATAAAGTAAAGGTTCAGATCTGCCTCACTCTTTGTGAAACCCATCCCCTGCAAGCATGCATCTATCCTGGAGTACCAAGCTCTGGGAGCTTGCTTCAGGCCATAAAGGGCCTTCTTCAATCTGCACACATGGGACTCTTTCCCATGCACCTCAAAGCCCTGTGGCTGCTCAATGTACACCTCCTCCTGTATGAAGCCATTGAGAAATGCGGTCTTCACATCCATCTGGTGGATCTTCCAACCCATCTCTGCTGCTATCTATATAATGGAGCGGATCGAAGTATATCGAGCCACGGGAGCGAAGATCTCCTCATAATTAACTCCCTCTACCTGGGAGAACCCTCTAGCCACAAACCTCGCTTTGAATTTCTCAATGCTGCCATCTGCAGCATGCTTTACTTTGTAAAGCCATATGGAAGTAACCACGGATTTGCCCTCAGGCCTCGGCACCACCTCCCAAACATCATTCTTCATGATAGAAGAATACTCCTCCTGCATGGCCTCTCTCCAGACCTGCTGGCTAGTTGCCTCTTCATAGCTAGAAGGCTCAGAGTCAAGGATGCTGGTAACCATCGCCATATAGCTACAAAACCTCTCAGGTGGTCTACTCTCTCTGACCAGCCTCTTCGGCTCAGCAACAGATGTGGCATCTCTCAAGGTGTCCTGAAGCCACTTGGGCTTTCTCTTCCCTGAGCGCACTTCTCCCACCGGAGAATGAAACTCCTCCTCCTCATCATCATCAGTAGCCTGAACTCCTGACTGTCTGTCTGCTGTCCTCCTGCCTGCACCTGAACCTGTAGAAGCTAAGGTACCGTGTGAACTGTCCATCAGTGGACTCCCTAGTGAACTGCTCTGCATGCTGCCTGGAGCACCACCCCTCTGACTCGATGAGCCACTGCTCACTGACGGACTTGACATCCTCATAGATGTACCTTCTGATCCTTCTGATCCCTGCCCACTGGATCCCTGCGACTGACTCAACTGTTGCTGAGGGTCTGGCTGATCCAGATACTCTAACTCCCGTGACCTCCTAAAGGCCCTGTCCTCCTCGAACTTCACATCCCGTCTGACAACAACTCTCCTCTGTGCAGGAATGTAAATCCGAAAGGCCTTTGAGGTCTCACTGTAGCCCACAAAGATACCCTTCTCTGCGGTGGGCTCTAGTTTGGTCCTCTTCTCCTTGGGTATATAGGAGTATGCAATGCATCCAAAGATATGAAGATGACCAAGATCAGGCTTCTTCCCAGAGAAAGCCTCCTCCGGAGTCATGTGCCCCAAGGCACGATGCGGACTCCTGTTCTGCAAGTAAACAGCTGTGTTGCAGGCCTCTGCCCACAAGAACAATGGCAACCCCTGATCATGTATCATGGCTTTGGCAGCCCCTATGATGGATCTGTTCTTCCTCTCCGCAATCCCGTTCTGCTGGGAGTTGTAAGGAACAGTGAACTCCCTCCTAATGCCTGCCTCCGCACAATAATCAACAAACTCTCCAAGGGTGTACTCTCCTCCATTGTCTGACCTCAGGGACTTGATCTTTCGACCTGTCTGAGTCTCCACAAGAGCTCTGAACTCCTGAAACCGCTTGAAGACCTCACTCTTGGTCTTCAAGAAATAAATCCAGGTCCTCCTGGAGTGATCATCAATGAATAAGACATAGTACTCATATCCACTCAAGGAAACATGAGACATCCGACCGCTCACATCAGAATGAATCAAATCAAGTATCCCCGTCGCTCTGCTGTCACTGCTGGGAAAAGGGGATTTGGCAAACTTGCCCATCGCACAACCTCTGCAAGTATCAAAGTGATCAGTACTGAAATTTGGCACACCTGTAGTGATCTCCCGCAATGTCCTCAAGGCTCCATGGACCATGATACATATGTCCCATCCTGCGGTGCTAAATCTCACACAGCGCAGAACTGCTAGCTCTGCTGTCGGTACTACTGCTCAATGCCAAAAGGGGCTGAAATGCAAACTTGTACACCTTTGCATGGCGTACACCTATCACTCTAGCTGAATCAGCTGGAGCGCCCCTGGGATACATCAACACCTGTCCTCCCCTGAACAGTACCTCATATCCTCTGTCCTCCAAAGCTGAGACGGATATGAGGTTCTTCCTCATCCCTGGCACATAAAGAACCTCTGACACCTTCAAGGGAGGTTTGGACTCCCTCTGAAATGTCACTGTCCCCACCCCGACTGCTCTAACAACTTTGTCATCACCGAGTACTACCTCAATATCAGTACCACTCTCTGAAAGCTCTGAGAAGTACTCACGGACTCCTGTCATGTGACGTGAAGCCCCACTGTCCACATACCAGATACCTGTAGATGCTCCGCTAATCGAGGGAAAAACATGCTCCCTCTGAACCTGTGTGGCAGGTGATCCTGCACTAGAGAACTCACACGTAGTGAACGCAAACTCCCGGTCAAAACGACCTGCAAAGTCCTCAATCTCTGCTGAAGCTGCCACGTCCTGGTTCTTCCCCTTCTTCTTCTTCTTCTCCGGACACACAACTGCATAGTGTCCCATCTTTTGACAATTCCAACACTTCACCTTGGAATAGTCCTTCTATGTGTTCCCCTGTTTACTTTTACCTTTTCCTTTGCCCCCACCACTGCTTGTGGAAGCCTGCTTCTTCCCTTTGCCTTTCTTGCCTCCTGCCACCCGTGCTACGTCCTCATCCTGCTCAACTGGCTTGGCTGCCCCAAGCTGTCCTTTCCTGATCTCTGTCTGAATACAATCATCCCAAAACCTCTCCCATGTGGGAAGGGTCTCACGTGCACAAACCCCATCAGCAAAGTTCAGCCATGAACGGGGGAGGCCATTCACTGCAATACGCACCAACTCAGTGGATGGAATGGCCTCTCCAATCGCTGCCAACTCATCTCTCACATTGGTAATCTTTGTGAGATATCCAGCTGCACTATCATTCCCCATTTTAATGTTCTTCAGCTTCTCCTTCAGGACCATCTTCCGGTTCTCATTGGTACTCTGGTAGAGATTGGACAATGCTGTGCACATCTCATGGGCATTGCTCTTTCCTCTCACATGAGGAATGCAATGGTCTTTGATTCCGTCTAGAATCAGCCTCTTACCCTTATTGTTCTTCTTTTTATACTCAGCCAACTGAGTAACATCAGTGGGCACAACAACAGGGTTCTGTGCGGTATGCACCATGATATCCCAGACTTCTGCCTCCTCAAAGATACTCTGCATTCTCTCCTTCCAAACGTTGTAATTTATATGCCCATCCAGCCTATCCTCCACCCTCAATCCCAATGACATCCTGCTGTCCTAAAACTGAAAAATAGCACTGCTGTAGTAAAGATAAAACTGCTGTTTATGAAAAAATCAGCTTGCTGGAATTTTCTGAGTGAAAAATCAGCAACTGTAATTTTTCCTTTTGCTGACCCAAACTGCCCTTCAGCACTCAAGCTCTGATACCATGTAAAAATTTCTGTTTTCCCACCTGTTGTGCCCTACAACAACCCCCCATTTCATATCATCTGTATTCATAACAATCAACATATGAAATGGGTCCCTTTTAAAAAAAATTAATTGGCATTAATGAATTTGTTCGAAAAAGGTATGATAATCAAATGGGTTTGTGAATTGAAGCCTCTTTCGAATAACAATGTTCCCAAAATAAAACAATCTTTTGTTATTGCGATAAAGCGATCGCAAGATCGCATATCGCAATAACAAGAGAGACGCATTTAAATGGCACTTTGGTCTTTGCCGATGCGATATCGCTATCGGCGATCGGCGGTATTCGATGCATACACAAAAAGAGCACATATCTTACACCCCGATGCGACGCTATATCGGCGATCGGCTATCGGCACTGCCTCTTGTGGGAAAACGCTTTAAGTTATAAACCCCGACCCGATGCGATATCGCTATCGGCCGTCGGCGGAATCCCATGCACTCTCGCTAGGCGCTCAGGTCTTTCCCCGATGCGATGCGATATCGCTATCGGAAGTCGGCAAATCACTTAATATGCATCTGGTAATGTGTTCACACGCTAGTCCGATGCGATGTCGCAATCGGCATTCGCCAGGACTTCTTTCAAACGATAGTGTAACTCTTTCCCCCGATGCGATGCGATATTGTTGATCGGTAATCGGCATTCTCAAAAAGTGATTGCTTTGAGCCTTAAAATTATATTTAAATCCGGTTGATAAAGCGCAGATTTCAAAATGCCGTTAAATGCAGGGATAAGGTAATGCATGCGTATTTAATAACTTTGCCCCTTCGATTAACGAATACTTGCGTCTAAAGCATTTTCATATCTGTTGCACGCGTTAGGGGGTCATTCAGCTGAATAACAGTGTAAAGGTCATTTAATGGGTAGCAGGCCTTAAAAACACCATTAATGCATATGCGATCTCTTACCAGTGATTGGATCCGCAGCCACCTTTTGAAAATTAATATCGCCACGCTTCAAGTGATATATATCTTTCCCATTATGCTTTGTCTTCATTATTTCTCGTGTTACGATTTCTCTTGCATTTGTGTAGAGTTCGTTTGTTGAGAAAAGCCTGAACATGATGGGGAAGAAACACAAGAGGACTGCTGGTTCCACTGCAACACCTGTTGCAGGTCAAGCTGCTACAATTTCGAAGAAAGGCCTAATCTCGGACACTACGTGCACTGGTCTTGCTAGGACCACATGGCAGGGCACATATAATCTGTTAGAAGCTGAGCAACCACAAAAGGTAGTGACAAAGGCTAGTGTGGATGTACTAAGGAAGTCTGATGCAACTCTCAAAGACTTGGCCGACTCCTTTTTACACAGAATAGCGGCCAGAGAGCAGGTCCTCCCTTACACAGATGTAGTGCGCTGGGCAATTGAAGAAATCCCCATCACTGATAGAACTTTTCATACAAGGGATGGAAGGATTTTCGGGTCGTTCAAGCCTGATGACCTGAGGCGAATGTATCATTTGCCTGAACCGGAGCTAGTCTATAACAGAGCCTTCGTGGAGAAATTTGCAAAAGAAAATGAATCACCATCCGAACCCCTCCGAGATTGGAGGCAGAACCCAGCCAAACACAAGCATGAAAGTTCGGGTAAGTACTCCAACGTTTCTTTGGCTTCTCCCTATTGCTATGCGGGGATTATGATGTGTAGATTGTGGGGATTACATGACTCCGTTAATATCAATATTGACATGGTTCCCCTAATGGAAGCGGCTGTCAATAGTATAATTATGGATTGGGCCACTATTCTTTCTGATAAGCTGGTCGTAGCTATTCGTGAATTTAGAGCCAAAACTATAGTCACCGAAAGGAAAATCCCGCCATTTTATTATACTGCTTACATTATGGATACCCTGTGTTTTAATTCTGAGTTTCCTGTCCTCGGTTGGAGATGGACCACCCAAGATCCAACACCCATTCATTTATACCATCAGAAATTGTGGAAGTCCTCTTACAAGGACCATTTGTACCAAGTTTGTAATGGTTTCATGGTGCCCATTTACTATTCTATTTATGACAAACCCATTCCCAGAATTTCCTATGAAGCTTCTTTTGACTTACCAGCCGTAGCAAGTTGGTTCGGGGAAGAGCATTTCACCTATATCAGAGTTTTTGGGAGTAAGGCTAGGCCGCATGTCCTCCCTTTATATATCCCAGACAAACTGTTAGCCCGGGAAATCTGCTACCAGATTATGGCCGAGAGTGTCACACAAACTCTCAAAGAGGAGAAGAAGAGAGGTTGGCCCTCTTTTCCTTTGAGAATTGGGGTTTTTACTCTCCTTAATTACAAGCATGCAGAAAAAGAAGCGACAAAACTCCAAACTTTATCCCTGGCCACTATCCCAAACAGACTCTATGATCCAAAGCAAACTGCCTACACTGCCCTAGAACAAGCAAAATTGACAAAAGTTGATCATCAAGAAGATATGTTTGATGACCTGTTCGCAGGTGCCGATACAATAAGTCAAACCAAACAGCTTGCCAGAATGAAATATAACGATGAGGCGTTGACTGAGTTTAATAAACTTAGGGAGCAGAGGTTGCAAACTCTGCCTCTAGATTTATTATCCACAACCCCAGCGTCTTCCTCAAGCGAGCCTGGTCGGCAACAGATACATCCACCTCCTGTTACAACCAGTGTTTTTAAAACCGGAACCGGTCCACTTAATGAACCGGTTTACCGATCGGAACCGGTCTAACCGGGACTGGTTTGGTCTAAACGAACCGGTTTTTAAAAAATACATTAAATAATTATTTTTTAATGAAACAAAACTATTTTTAAGATGTAAAACCATGATTCCAAGCCAATAGAGACAAAATATGCAAAGTTTGCTCATTTATATACCATGCAAAGGTGAATATATCAAAATGGCACCGAGTGCAATACATATCATCGACAAAATAGAAAAATACATAAGAAATGAGGCTCTAAATGGCCTATAAAGTCCAAAAACAATGCTGCAAGCTATGAGGCCATTGGCCTACTACAAGTCTTCAGTTAAGTTATAAACCGGCCGGATGTAATGTCCTTCAGTCTGCATATTTATTCTCTCTACAAATCTATAGAAGTTAGGAGTAGGACATCTCTTGTTAAAGGAAAAATTTCAACTCTTATTGGTGAATAAATATTATTAGGATCCTTGAGTTGACTGTTGAACAGATCAAAGCTATCCTTTTGCAGTCATTGGTGAATCTTGATAAGCCCTGGATTTATGAGTTTTCGGACTTTGCAATAAGCAAAAGATTAGCAAGTGTTGAAGTGACATATGTGATATATGAATAAAAGACACCTTTGTTAGGTATCCCATTGTGAATATATGACATTGACCCCCTCCGCAATCTCATTGTCTTGTTGAACAACTTAAAGTATCAAAATGCACTAAGCCAATGATTGAATTTAGTGTTGTGTTTTAGCTCAGAGCATTATAATTGAAGGCATATCTTTAGTTATACTAAGAACAATTGGAGTCATCTTTGCAAGTCAAAAGGCAACAACATTAAGCAAAAGCATCTTGATAATATAACCAAAAAAGGGACTATTATTTCATATTTAATCACAGTGAGAATTTTAAAAACTACACAGTTCATGACTAAGGGTTTTCATCATTTACAGTAACACTAACAGTGACAAGTAGCAGTGTATCTTGAGAAAGTCTTTTGTAGAAGGTGACTTTGTATTTATTAGGAAAGTTCAAATGATGTAGGACAACAAGATATTGACTGTCCTATTTTGGTTTTAGCAACAATATTATTGATCATAAGAAGTGACAGTGGTACAATGATAATAACTTAACAGTGAACAGTGTCCATAAACCGGCCGGTTTAGGACGGAACCGGCCGGTTTGCTATAAACCGGCCGGTTCCGCCCTAAACCGGCCGGTTTTTACCGGTTAGGGCCTATTTTTGGGCACGTTGGGGTGTAAACCGGGTTAGAAGGGCCGGTTCGGACCGGCCAGCCCTCCAACCGGCCGGTTAGACCGGTAACCGGTTTTCTGGGCCGGTTTTAAAAACTATGGTTACAACTAAAGAACAGGATAAACAACAGGAGGAAAGGCAGAAGAAGCTGCAGGCTGAGAAGCAAAGAAAAGAGCAAGCTGAGAGGCAGAAAAAGGAGCAGATAGAAAGGCAGCAAAAAGCACAGAAGGATCAAGAGCAGAGGAAGAAGAAGGAAGAAGAGAAACTAAAGAAAGAACTGGCAGATAGGCAGAAAAAGGAATTAGAGGAGCAACAGCGGAAAGCACTTGAAGAACAGCAGAAGTTAGAACAAGAAAAAGAACGGAGCAAAGCCCCTACAGAGCAACATAAGCAAACCTCCACCGATCCTGAATTGATTAAACAATGGAACCAATTCGATTCCATTATCAGTGGTAAGGAAGGCTCCAAAGACACAGACACCTCTAAAACAAGCGATGCGCCCGATACCACTTCTTCTCAGGTTCTAGGAGGAACCAGCGGCCCACCCATTTCACAGGATGTCGAGGTAATCAATAAAGACCCTTCCGATCAAATTGTTCTCCAGGTGGAAGAAATTCCTCCCCTGGATATTTTCTACAGCCCAAAGCATAGAGCCGTTATCAAGCGCTCTAAGAAAAGACGAAGGCTTGATCAACCTTCTATCTTTCCTGAGCAAACAGTCACGGGCAATATGGTCTGGAAGGAGGATTTGGATCCCTCCGATGATCTGACAAAGCTGTCGCAATTCGCGGGAGCTTATTCTGCAGCAACTATCGACAAAGCATCGGAGGTAAGTCTTCTGTTGAAGACTAAGGACCATGAAATATATGCATTACAGGCAGAGGTAATTGAAGTGAAAAACAAAGCAGCACAGGTGGAAGAGCAGTTGCTGGCTCAACAGCAGGAAAACAATTTGTTAACCCAGCAACTGCAAATTGAAAGACAAAGGATAGACCAAAGTGAAACTCAGAAGGCAAAAGAATTGTCGGAGGCATTGTCACAGTTGAAAGCATCAAATGAGCTGATGATGAAATCGAAAGATGAGCGAATAGCTCAACTATCAGCACAACTCGAAGGTATCAAGAGCACACAGAATGTGAAAGTTTTCAGAGCAGAGGCAACTCAAATAAATAGCGCATTACTGTCTCAGATCAGACTTCTATGTCAACAACTTGCTAAGGCTGAGCCATTATGCGAAATATCTACAACAGTATGTGCGCAAATAGAGAAGGCCAGAAATGAGCTAGATCAGGCCGAAGAAGCCATATCCGATTATCTTGAGTGGCAAGACACTGAAGAAGGGAAAGCGGCGAATTTGTCCCGAATCCATGAAGCGTACAAGGACATACTCTTCACGGAATGGAACACTCAGGTAATGAAAGCAGAAAGGGCGGCTTCCAGGTGTAAAATAATTGCCAGCAATATGATCGACCTAGTCAATGATACACTTTATTTGGCAAACATGATCTCCAAGTGCACACCTGGAAGCATAACAACAGCAGATATGCTTGAACAAACAAATTATCATGACTTGGAGGAACAGAGGAAGTTAATTACCGGAGTAAATACTTTAACCTCTGATGCATATTGGCTCTTTCTAGTCAAGCCACATACTCAAAGGTCTGCTCTCAAGTGTTTAACAGATGCCCTCGGATGCCTGATCCCCGACATTCAGGATGCTACATATGATGCCCAGCTAACTTCGCGTCTCAACACTCCACCGGAAGTAGAGCCAATGCTGGCGATATGTCAGCTAAGGAGTAAAGGCAAAGAACCCACCGAATGAAGCATTGCCGCCAACTGCCAGATCGCCAAGAAAGATGGAAAAAACATTTATTGATGCCAATTTAATAGCTTTTCAGTTGTTTAGATATTTAGATTGGTATAGTATTTATAGACCCTTTCATTGTTTTGGAAAGGGTCGTAAAATTTTGTAATAGACTTAAAGGCTGAAGTTTGCACTATTGTGCTTCAGTCTATATTCTTTTGTGAAACTCGACCAACGGTTCTTAATTTTGATTAGAAGGCTGTTTTACACAATTGTGCACGACTGTCTGTTGTTGGGAATGCTTTCTGATTTGAAGGAAGGACTGTGACATAGTGATTAATATACTGGATTGATCGAGCAGCTTACATGGTACTATTATCTGTATCTGTGTTCTTTCTTATTATATGAATTGCTGTGTTATTATCTTTGCTATTGTTGAATGCATGTATGCGATATAACAGCGAATCTTCATTTCGTTTCACTATTGAATGTTTTGGTGATTTGTTATCTCTTTCACCCATGCATGTATCAATGATATAAACGATTAAGTGTAGTAATTCGCTATAATCGCTCTGCATAACTAATTATGCAGAGCAATTTTAAATGGTTTAAACATCTATGCCTAAGTGTTAGAGTCATCTATATGCCTGCCTTAAAGCACAGATCATCAAACGCTACGCTTTATTAAGTGATAAGTCCCGGGATTAGATTACAGTTATTACATTTCGCTTATAGTTTAGCTGTTCGCTTATTACCATCCTATATCATAAGTCACTCATCCATCCCGTTTACTTATAATTCTTGGGAAACTGGTCCCATTATCCCCAGTCGGAACCACTATTCCAAATAGAAAAGGAGCTGCACTAAGGTCCGGACCGGGTGGTTTCCCCAATGTTGTTGCAACGATTTTCGGGGCATCAACACCACCCCGATTTTCAGTTTCTCCTTATTTCTCCCATGTAGTTAAATGCCCATTCCCATAACCATACATTTAACAGACTGAAAAAATAAATATTGCTGAAAACACAAATTCTGGAAATTTTTCAGAATGCTGGAAATTGCAGAATTAAAAATCAGCAATAAAAAACAGCCATTAAAACACATTAAAACACTGATATTTTTGGTCAACTTGACCCTGGAAAAATCCCCTACAACTCTTGGGGAAAACCAGTTTGAGAGCTCTTCTTTATTTCTGAAAATTGCCTTTTTACAGTGAGAAATATTCAGCAAAAAAATCAGCAAGCAAATTTACAACTTATCTCCTTTCCCGTGCCTCACAGCAATCTGGAAATTACAGCAAACAGGACAGCAATAAATGCTGTACGGCCTCCGTTTTGTGTGCAGAAAAATCAGCAAACTGCTCCTCGCTTTTTGTGCAAAAATCTGCCTTTCACTATGTGCTGAATCAGCTGTACAAATCTGCTCAACTGCTGCCTTGGAATGTGTGCCAAGCTGCTGTCTCCTTCTCCTCCCTGCTCAGAAATCTCTCTTGCTCTCCTTCTCCCAATCTGCTCATGAAAGAATGAATGACCTTTTCCTCATTTTCCTCCTTTAATATAACTCCAAGTGACTTTTGGGTGATCTCTAAATCCAATGGCTGAAATAGATTTAGATCAATGGCTGAGATTAAATGCTCATTTAAATCTCACTTTCTATTTTTTAATTCACCCCATTTTAATAAAGACCCACTTAGTCATTTATTTCCAAAGTCACTTTTCCTTTCTAATTTTTCATCGACTTTATAAAAGTCACTTTAAAATTAGACTTAATAACTTTATCACTTAAAGTCACTTTTAAATTAGATTTAACTTTATAAAATTATAAAGTCACTTTAGAAGAAAAATTAAATTCTTTTGGACACTTTTCCCTAGGCCAAAGATCAAAGCCTAAGGGAACCACCTGTCCTCCGGTACCAAATTTCAACATTCCCTTTGTATTTGGAAAATATATTAAAACATTGAAAATCCCGCAAAATGGGTCACATCAGACTTGAAATAATATACAACTGCATTAATAAACCCTTTCGGGTCCGGTTTCATCGCATCGACGCATTTCCTTTGTATTTAGTTCATTTTAGCGGAAATGTGAAATATATAGGAAATGCTGTTTTCCGGATCTCAAAATATACAAAATATCATTTGTAACCTTATCAAGTTTGGCTATTGCAAGTCGTGTTTTTTATCGGCCCCGCTCCTTTGTAATGCTCCGACGCAATATTGCGATGCGATATATATCGCAATCGCACATCGCATAGTCCCCGGGCCTTTATAAGCGCTCCCTTGTAATATGCCGATGCGATATGGTGGGTTAACCTGGGCTGCCGATCTGTGCGCTTGATCGATACCCGCTTGCCTTTGTCGATTGCGATATGTTGATCGGATCTGCACTGTTGATCGGCCAGATCCGACAGCTCCTGTTGCAAAGTTGTTTAAACCGCCGATACTCTGTTTTTCCACTATCTCTTCATGTTTTTTTTCACTCCCGAGAGTGTTATCCGCTATTTCTAAGAGTTCTTCTTTTGCGATAGTTTTGATCTTTAGAAGACTTTGAAGACTTAGAGGGTTTTATAGGATCCATCTGGATCATAGGATTAATGGTTAACCCCATTTGGAGTTTAGGAGACATTGGCACATCCCGAAGCCCATTATGGAAGGGCAGGCCTTTACGAAGTCCCCACTTGTGGTCCATGATTGGTAAGATCATTTACTCGATTTCTCTAATGACTTGTTGTACTGGAAGGTTAGGGGACGCATTGGATCTTATGTAGGATTGCAGATGGTCTCCCTATACGGGGTCCTAATCCTCCAAAGGGCTACATTGGCACATGTAGGGTGTTCGTTGAGAGCCATGGGCCTCCACAACAACAGATAACACTCCATGGATCCCCACAACCATTCAGAGATTGCTCGTGGTTCATTTATTGGATGAGGAAGATGCACTTGATCCATCATGCCCAATTGGCCTTTAGATTTTCACCCATATATTTGGCAGATGATCTAGGACTTGCACAATGATGTGGCATCACCTACACCATCATCTTAGCCCTTGTAGGTTATCTACAAGCATTTTCGATTTGTTTGGAGACCCATGAGGACACTTGTGTGCCCCCACATGTCATTTGAAGCACCACAGGTTATTACAAGGGGCCAACCCCTTGTTCATTGCTTTTGAGGGTCCTACTCTTCATTGTGGCACCCATGGATCTCATTAGGCCTCTTAGAGGGCCCTACGGCATGCATGGATTATTATTTAACCTCTTGAGAGGCTTACTTTTCATTATTTTATTTTTGGGGCTTATGTAGGCCAAGGAGGCTAATTCGAATTCCTAAGTTGTGTATAAAAATTTGCTCATCATCACTTTGGATTGGATCTTTTCTCTCTCTTGAGAATTTCACACTTTTTCTAGGGGATGAATTGGAGATTAATGGATGAATTTTGATGTGTGGATGTTGGTCTATCTTATCTTGGACCTTTTATTTTGTCAATTGTGGATGGTTGGATATACTCTGTTACAAGTAAGTACATGATTTTAATGTTATTCTTGTTTACTTTGTCATATACATTGAACACAGATTTTCACTATTTCTAGGGCTAATTGCTGCATACATTTATTGCTTAAAATTATGGAATTTTATCTATATTATAACATCTCTCAATGTATGGGCCATGTAATATGAACGAAATCTCCTAGGGGTAATTCTACAAGGGAATTCAACCTTGATAAGCCATTTCCTTTGCACGAAGTATAAAAGCTGCAAAATTGCTTCTCTTTGAACTAGAAGGCTAGCGAAGTAATCTTGAGGCCTCCTTGACTACAAATCAAGAATCCTACTCATAGACTCCATTCTCCCAAGACTAAGGCATTGCACCAAAAGTCACATTCTTTCACCTTCTTTCAGGTATAGCCAGGTTGGGGCAGCTAGGGCATCAATTCACTGACAAGCTAGTACTCCAAAAAGTTTGATCTCCTAGAGTCTAATGCGTTGTTGTTTCCTCAAGGTCTCCTCCAATTTTGAAGCTATTCTGACGGTGGAGTTGGGAGAAAAGCCAAGCCCTAGCTCCAGGATCAAACTTTGCCTTAGCATCCCTTAGGCTAGTACCTCATAGGATCAAATCAATACCTTCAAGTGAAATTCTTTCTTTGATCCGTTCCCACCTTGTCTAGGGTAAGGACATCATTGGTTGCTGCATTCATTCCTCCTATCCTAAACCGGGTACACTTGGCCCTGTGTGGTCTCGCTCCTCTTAAAGGCAATTCTTCAAGAAGCATCCGAGATACAAATTACAATAAGGATTTTAGGGATTGGGAAGTTCCTTCATAAGCTGTATCCCATAAACCTAACCCTTAAATCCACCCTTCCTTTTCCTAGAAGACATTGTACCTTGTTTAGAAAGAAAGCAAGCGTTATCCTTCTAACCTTTCCAGGAAAGGGATTATTAGGGTCACTCCACATCATTTATTTGACTTATCCTTCATTTGTGACTCCATAATATACCGGATCTCCTCCCATTGGTGAAAGTCCATAAATAGAAAGGAGTCTTAGTTTAGGTGACAGTGGGCTAAGTCTCCATTTGTTGCCCTTGGCCTAGCATTTTCCCTTTAGGCCCCTTGCTAGTTTGAGCGGTGACAAGCAGAACGAGCTAGATTTCTCAAGTGTTTTATTTGGCTTTTTAGACTCCAAAGGCAAAATTGTTGGTTGTGTGTTTTTGTTATTTGCTATGAGCTATTGATGACCATTGATTCATCATATTGCCCTGTTTGGCATGGGTTTTGCTAAGCTCTAACAATACTTTTTTGTTTAAGGGGAGTTTAGCGGTAGTGTTAACACTATCTTCCTAAATACATTTAGCAACAAATCCAAGGGTTGCAATATCCTCCACGACCATAACATTTATGGACCTGTTGTGATTTGTTAGTGGTTGGTTTATGCGTTGAATCTCCTTCTGGGGTCATTGTTGATACTCAAACTTGGGATCTGGACAATAGACTAAAAGTTAACATCTTTACTATTTAGAACAAGAGTAACTTCTCTAGTAGTTTTCCTGAGTGTTGAATTGAACGTTGAAGTGTTTAGATTGGCTATATATGTGTTTTGCCGAAGCAGTTAAACTATATTGGAGTTGGTTATGCAGTCTCTATTTGTTGAGTTTGAATTCCATGTGTACACTGGTCCATTGGATGAATATATTTTGTATTGAATAGTGCATTTATCTCTTGTTTGAGATTATATTTGTGTTGGTTATATGTTGAAATGTCAATGTGTTGAAAGAATTCATTGTGTAGTTTTATATGTGTTGACGCAACCATTGTAAGAATCCTTTGAGCACAACGCCGCCATTGTACTCATAATCCTGCAAATCAAAGTTATTTGAATACTAGATGCAAAATTTTTAGGACATTCAGATCCAATTCTCTTTACAAATTTTCCACAAGGGTCTGATTATTCCCAATGCGATCCTTGAAATGTCTAGTAGAGATTGATTGGTGCAAGTGACTCCTCTTGGATTTGGTGGAAGAAACACTTTCCAAATATCCAGAACTAGAGCGTATAACACTGGCAACAAATTTCACATCCTGAACCAACCACATGTCCAGTGCAAGGACCTGATCCCGTCCTTTGCAGATTAGTTGGCATCGGCAAAATAATAACTTCAAAAGCAACCTTCTCTGTTTCTGCTTTTTGTTTATGTTCTTCCTGTTGTATTTCCAAGAGGGACATGGTGTAGGCTTCCAGGCTCGATGAGATATAGAGGATGCCATAGAACTTCTAGCTAGAGACTCAATATCAAATTCTCTTCACTTCATATAAAAACAGTCCTTTGTGAAAATAAGACTTTTTGAATTCCTTTAAGAATTATTGCACATTGGTTGATGTTGTTGCATTCGCTGTTAAATGGATCAAAGGGATAATATATTAGAATTATTGAATACTTTAATTGTTAAAATTGGCAACCAGGGCCAAACTCCATGTGGATCACCTTATTTATGGCTTCTGATATTTTTCCTAGATTCTTTTCATCAAGAGGTGTAGGATCCGATTCCGATAAGTATTTATGGAGATATGAATTTATTTTGATTATGGAAAAATTGTCAAGGTCGGCCAGCAAACTTATGTAGGCTCAGAAGCCCAACGATTATGTCTATTCAACCTCAACGTTTGCATATAAATACAAGGAGCATTCTCCTCATTTGGACAATTCAATTCACTCATCTTCTCTCTCTCTCTCCTACGCATAAAAAGAGCCTCTCTCTCTCACACGTGTGACTGAAAGGAAGACTTCCTAGGGCAAGGAAGACGTAGAAAGAAGGATGCTAGGGCAGCAGGTCATCTCTTTGACCAGCGTTGACCTTCCAGAAGTGCGGATTGGGTGTGGTTGCCTCTACTACGTAGGCCGCAATTTTTGGCACGAAAATCGAGGTGATATGACCTCTGGTTTGACCGATATTGACTGCCCTATTTTAGCGCTGTAGTTGACTTCAGAAATCTGCAAATTGATTGAACTTTTGAGGCTGTTTCTTCAGGCTGTTCGAGGACAAGTTGACCGGAAATTGACCAAGCATTTTAGAGGTCAATTTCATCTAGTTTGACCAAGTTTGACTTTGTTGATCTAGGGTTTGCTGCTGCTGATATAAAATTACAGAATTCAGATTTTGTACTATTTCTCTTTGTTGAACTATTGAAGATAAAAGTAGATTTGATCAAAGGGTTTCCCCGCATTGGGGTTTGTCTCTGGCTAGCCGCCACATCTCGTGTCTCTTGTCTTGACTTGTTTCTGTTGATCATTTAATGTTCTATCTGCACTTTACTTAATGTATATGTGATTGCTAATTTGTGGCTAATAAGAAGAAAAAAAAGTAAACTGCTCTAAGCATAGAACATACTATAATTCAACATGGTAGCAGAGCTGAGGTGAAGACAAAGCCCAAGCAAGAGCAAGAGCAATCACCAAAGAGAAGGTTGGCAAGGCTATCTGAAATAAATCATGGGGTCCTCAACACACTTCCCTGCTGAAGACAAACTCCATGAGAAGTCTGACTATCACGGATAGAAGATGTCTCTCGATCTAACATTAGAAGAACATGAAGTGTTGGACCATGTGAGAGGCGAAATTGTTGAGCCTCCATCAAATGCATCCGCTGTTGCTAGGAACAAATGGACCAAGGGAGAAGTCAAAGCAAGGAAGATCATCCAGGACTCTATCGACAAGCGCTTGGTGGCCTATGTTTCCGCGCTGAACACCTCCAAGGAAATCTACGATAGATTGGTGAGTTTATTTAAATTTAATGATGCAAATCAAGTCTTGTTTCTAAGAAATAAGCTGAAAGAAATTAAGAAGGGCAAAGATGAGAGTGTGCAAGCATATTTCTTAAGGATCACCGAGATCAAGAACGATCTCCTATTTATTGGGGAAGTAATTCCTAACAGGGAAATGACACTCACAACTCTTGGAGTACTACAATTTGAATGGTATATATTCAGGACTACTCTTCTCAACAATAACGTAATATCTGGATTTGAGGAATTAATGGTCAGATGCATTCAAAAAGAAACAAGAATGGAAGAGCAAGAAATGCCCATACTCAAAGGTCATCCCTCTGCCTTTTCTTCTCATACTAAAAGAAGAAAGAATTCCGGGGTTAAATTCAAAGGAAAGGCTTGACCTAAGGGTGGAAGAAAAGGACGATGTGACAATTGCAATAAAACATGTCACTATGCGAGGGAGTGCCGTGATAAAAGGGACTCACACCGAGACGATGATCCAAATCCCTCTCAAGGCAATCAAAGGAATGGCAGGTCAAGTGGCAGAGGTAAATGAAGTGCTGAAAATCAAGGAAGAGGACAACCATTCAAGAAGGCAAGAAATTCCAAGTATGAATCTAACATTGTTAACAATAAGCAAGATGAATATTATCTACCAGCTGCTCTATCTACTACTGCTCCCTCGGACTTGCTGGGAAATTGGCTTATTGATAGTGGTGTCTCGAGGCACTTCACTGGTTAAAAAGAAGCTCTCTATAGTCTGATAGAGAAGGAAACCAACCTGGAAATTGTTCTTGGAGATAATTCAAAATATCCCGTGAAAGGCATAGGAAATGTCACTCTTCAATTGAATCAGGGTAAATACCATTCACTTACAAGATGTATTATATGTACTTGATCTCAAAAAGAACCTGGTGTCCATTTCGGCAATGGAGGACAAAGGCTACAAGGTGGCTTTCAGCGATGGCAAGGTACGTGTATGGAAAAAGAACTTTAAAGATGCTTTTACTCTTGTGTTTCGAGTTGATTCATTATATCAGGTCGGAGGAAGTCCGTTGGGTGTCATGTCTTGTGACACATCTCTTTAGTCCGAACTATGGCACCGGAGGTTTGCTCACCTTCATTATAAAGCTCTACCTGATGTAAGAAAAATGGTGACCAGGATGCTCGAGTTCAGATTAGAACAAGAAGGTGTATGTCCAGGATGTGCCGAAGGAACGCTAAAAAAGGGACCATTCCCCTCAAGCCAAAGCAAGACCATCGATATATTGTAGTTGGTTCACTCAGACATATCCAGTATGATCCCCGTGAACTCCTTGGTAGGATATTTATATTACCTCACTTTTACAAATGATTATTCTCGCAAGATTTGGATATACTTCTTGAAAAGGAAGGATGAAGTGTTCTCCTGGTTTCGACACTTCAAAGCCTTGATCGAGAATCAAACCGAAAAGAAGATCAAGACCTTAAGGACTGATAATGGGACTAAATATGAATCCAATGGGTTTCATGACTTTTGTAAAGAGGCTGGCATTAAGAGGGAGACCACTACACCATATACCACTGAGCAGAATGGTGTGGCGGAAAGGAAGAATCGTACAATTGTGGAAGTTGCCTGTGTTATGCTCCATGATCAAAGACTTTCTATGGGCCAAAGCTGCAAATACCGCCGTATATGTACAAAACCGATGCTTTTATCAAGCATTAGGTTCCAAGACTCCCGAAGAAATGTTCACCGGTAAGAAACTTGATGTATCTCATTTTAGAATTTTTGGAAGCCCTGTATATTTTCATGCGTCGAAAGAGAAAAGGTATAAATTGGGTGCATCTGGAAAGAAAGGAATCTTCGTGGGCTATAGTGAAAATACTAAGGGCTATAGAATCTATTGAGCTGGTCAAAGGGAAGTCGAGATTAGTCATGATGTCACCTTTGATGAAGATGTGGCTCTTAGCAAAGTAGACAATCTTCCTACTTTAAGGGGATCTAAAGAACTTGACGTCGGGGAACCGAAGGAAAAGGAAGATGAGACGATGCCCGATGTGGAAGAACCTATGGATCCTATTGATCCTCCTTCGCAAGAGCCTTCCTCTTCTAGGAAGAGGCCTTCATGGCTTAGGGGGACACTTGATGATGCTGAAGGACACATTGGACCGCGAGGAACGTTCCGTGAAAGTAAGAAGCCGAACAGGTATCAGGGATCCCTGACCATCATGAGCACGATCATCCAAAATGAGTCTTCGTCATTCACAGATGCCATCAAGCATCAAGTATGGAAGGATGCTATGACCGAGGAATATGAGTCCATTATGAAAAACGATGTTTGGGATGTGGTCCCTAGACCCCAGGACAAAGTAGTTGTCACTTCAAGATGGTTTTACAAGATAAAGCATGCAGTTGATGGAAGTGCGGAAAAGTATAAGGCTTGTTTTGTTGCTCGTGGCTTCTCCCAGAAGGAAGGTATAGACTATGACGAGATATTTGCACCTGTTGCCCGATATACCACCATCCGCTTGATCATAGCCCTTGCTGCTTCGAAAGGAAGGAACCTACATCGGATGGATGTCAAGATTGCGTTCTTACACGGTTCGATCAAAGAGAAGGTCTATGTGGAGCAACCCAAAGGATTTGAGATTTATGATCGAGAATCTCATGTGTGTAGGTTGAAGAAGGCCTTCTATGGGCTAAAGCAAGCACCCTGATCATGGTATGAGAGGATCGATAGCTACTTGATGACGCTGGGATTCACTAGGAGTGAAGCCGACCCTAACCTTTACTTTAAGGTTATAGATGACAAGCCTCTCATATTGGTGCTATATGTTGACGACCTCTTTCTAACAGGTGTAGACCCTCTCATTCATGAATGTAAGAGGGAGCTAGCTTTTGAGTTCGAGATGAAAGACCTAGGACTTATGCACTATTTCTTAGGACTGGAAGTCTGGCAGAAACTAGGGGAGATTTTCCTATCTCAAGGAAAATATGTCGTGAAGATATTGGAAAGATTCGGCATGGTGGACTGCAAGCCCGTAACTACCCCGATAGAGCTTGACTTCAAGAAGTTAAGCGGTAGTGCTGCCAGACCTGTTTTACAAAATGCTATCGAGTATCGTCAACTCATCGGAGCATTAATGTTCTTGGTGAACTCCCGTCCGAATATATGCTTTGCAGTCAACACATTGAGTCAACATATGGTTGAGCCTCACCACTCACATTGGATTGGTGCCAGGAATCTGTTGAGATATCTTCATGGCACAATCACTCATGGGTTGAGATACATTGTCGGAGATGTGAGACTACTTGGGTATACTGATGCTAATCCAAAATGGATCCAAAAACCCTCTAAGTTTTCAAAATATTTCAAAAGATCAAAACTATCGCATGAGGATGAACTCTTAAGAAGGCGGATAACACTATCGGGAGGCAAAAACAAAGAGAAATCATTGAAAAACAGAGTATCGGCGGTTTAAAGTAACTTTGAATCGGAGCTGTCGGATTTGGCTGATCAACGGTCCAGATCTGATCGGCAAATCGCAATCGGCAGTGGCAAAGGGAGGCTATCGGCGAAGACCACAAGGAATACGCGACAACGATCAACGGGGTCAACGAGCACTGTCGATCAAGCGCGCAGATCGACAACCCACGTTGCATCGCAATATCGCGTCGGCAAACCACAGTGGAGCGATTACAATTGGCCTAGGGCATGTGCGATATGAGATTGCGATTGATCGCATCGCAATATCGCATCGGAACATTACAACAGAGCGGGACTAATAGCCGGACCTGATAAAGATTATAAACGATGTTTGATATGATTTGAGATCCAGAAAACAAAGTTTTCCTTTGTAAATCGCATTTTCGTTGAATAAACGAAAAACCAAAGAAAATGCGCTGATGCGATATTATGGACCCGAAAGGGTTTATTAACGCTGTTATATATAATTTCAAGTCCGATAAAGCCATTTACGAGGTTTTTCAATGTTTTTAATGTATTTTCAATACAAAGGGAAATCGTGATATGAGCGGGATTTCAGGCGGGCCAAGGGCGGTAAGTGGTTTGGGCCGGGCTTTGCTCGATCCCATATAATGGCTGCCACGTGTCTAGGCTGAGGAGAGAGAAAACCACCCTCATCAGGGGGTTAACTCCCGTATGAAAGAGCCGTCCGAAATGGATCTCAACCGTTGGATCAAGGCCTCTCAGATCAATGGTGGAGATGCGATGTTGGCATATAGGCGGACCTGATAGGAGTTATAAGGCAGAACTTATAATATTTCAAATCCGATGAACAATGATTTGGCGGATTTTCCTGTGTTTTGCAGCGTTTCTCTATGTAAACAGAAAACGACCAATTTTGGGATTTCAAAGGCCGATGACCCATTCTGTTACAGAATAGGTGGCCACCATCCCTGGAAGCTTTTAGCAATGATTGCTAATGCTCAGAAAGGGATCTGAGTAGACTGATGTCGGGAAAACACAGAGCCCGAGAAGGAGAAATGAACAGACAACACAGATTGCCTTTAAAGCCACAGATTGACAGAAAACAGAGAAGGCAGTTGAAAGGCAGTGTTGAGACAGAGCAATAGAGACAGATAGTCAGTGAGGAGAGTCTGTATACTCAAAAGCGACCTGGGGGATCCAAGTAAAGCCTTATTGTTTTGTATATGTTGTGTGAGGCTCAATTTGAGCTCACTGTTGTAAAACTCTGTTTAGAAGACATAATGGAGATGTCACCACTGAAGGCTAGACCAGGAGATGTAGCCCAGGAGTGTTGGGTGAACTCCTTATTAAACTTGCTGTGTTTATGTGTGTTGTTTATTATGTTTCTCTTACTGCTTCATTGTCTATGTATTTCGCAATCTTATCGGTCCATTGCATAAAGTAACATAGGCATATCCATGCACATGAGTCTGTAATACCTTAATAATTGTTTAAGACCATATATCAAATCAAGTGGTATCAGAGCTTTAGGTTTGTTAAGGTTGGACAAGCTTGTGCTGGATTTTTGAATGCTAACTAGGTCAAAGCTCAAATTAGGAGAAGCAGAACTAGTTGAGACTAACCCAAAAATAGGAAGAGTCTATCCTAGGAGGAAAATGGCAGAAGAAATTCCCTTGGATGAGACTCTCAGTTCATGGACAGTTTCATGACCATGAGAGCCATGGTGGAAGAGATGTATCGAGAATTTAAGAAAGGTTGAAGTGAAGATACTTCAACCTCCAAACAAGACAAAGGAACCTATTCTAGATGGCCATTCAGAAGGCAAAGGAAAAGGGAAAGAGCCTCCTCTATCAACACTTGCTTCTAGTCCTTTGATTAAATTAGATGTAAAATTTGATTTGCCAATATATGATGGAGAGTTAAACGCAGAAAAGCTAGATAACTGGATTAGACAGATTGATGTATATTGCAGGGTGTAGAACATCGATTCAAAAAGGAGAAAGATTCAGCCGGCCAGCCTTCGCCTTGGAGGAACTGCCCTAGTGTGGTGGGAAGGCAAGACACAAGCTGATTTAAAGAAGCATGGTAAAATTCTTTCTACCTGGAGTGAATTTGTTTCTGCCATTAAAAAACAATTCTATCCATTAGCTTATATGCAGCAAGCCATGATGAATTGGCAAACTCTTCGCCAATTAAAGGGGCAAAGCTATACACAGGAATTAAAAAAAAGAGCTTTAATTCTAGGCATTTCTCTAAACTCGCCTGAAACTTTGTTGAAGTATATAGGTGGTCTACATAGCTATTTGAGGCACACCATTCTCATGTTTAACCCTACTATGAGGTATCTATTCAGGGTAAACATCTAGAGGCTAGAGGCAAGAATGTGAACCTAGAGGTTGGGGGATCATCAAAATCCACTGCAAGCAAGAACAAGGAAAGAGGAAGCAGAAATGGAAAGAGGGGAAGACAAACACTGTACAGAACGACAAACCTTCATGCACTCACTGCGAGAAGGCTGGACATGATGATGAACATCGCTGGTCTTTGCATTCGGAGCTGAAACCCAAGAAGTTCGATGGCAAGAAGAAGAAGACTGCTGCTGCTATTAAGAAATATTTGGGGTCAGACTTAGGTCATGAAACAACAGTCACAGCTGCAGGTATAAAAGGTAAAAATTCTGAAGCATCTACTAGTAATTTTGCACAATCTATTGATAATGAAGAAAATGAGAGGAAAAGACATGAGCTTTTTCATATTAGAGTTATTTCCAAGCATCAAAAGATTGATACTTTATTTGATAGTGGTTTACAAGTAAACTTGATTTCTAAAGCAATTGTAAAGAAGTTGTGACTACTAACCACACCTCACAAGAAGCCATATCCATTAGGTTGGGTATGTGATAAAGCAAAGCTACAAGTGACTAGACAATGTAAACTTAGGTTTGCTTTTGTGTCAACTTTTGTAGATGAGGTTGAGTTAGATATAGTTCCCTTGGATATATGTGGTATTGTTTTAGGAAGGCCTTACTTGTATGATAGAACAACCGTTTTCTATGAACTGAAAATAAGTATCAACTCACAAAAGATGGAATAGAATATATTGTAAGAGCTCATCAGCGCAAAAATAACTACACTCTCATTAACTCAGAGCAGATAAAAAGAATTGTAAATTCATGCAAACAATTTTTACTAATGGTTGTAAAGGAAAAGAAACCTGATAAAACCAATATATTTGAAGGTTGTGATGCTAAACAGAAAGCTAATTTAGAAAAAGTTGTTTCAGAATATGATATCCTATTTCAAGAACCTAAAGGTCTGCCACCCAAAAGGGAAATTTTACATGATATTCATTTGCAGCAAGATGCTCCATTGCCTAACATCGGAATGTACAGGTTATGCGCTTTAGAGAATGCAGATATCAAGAAGGAGGTACATGAGACAAAGGGTTGATAAGGCCAAGCGCATCACCATGTGGATCTCCAATTGTCTTGGTGAGAAACAAAGATGGCTCGTGGAGGATGTGCATCGATTACAGAGCACTGAATAAAATAACGATCAAGAATTGTTACCCTCTTCCTCGCATAGATGATCTATTGGATCAGTTGAAGGAAGTTGTTTACTTTTGCAAGTTAGACTTGCGTAGTGGCAACCATCAGGTCAGAGTAGCAGAACAAGATGCATGGAACACTGGTTTCAAAACAAAGCAAGGGCTGTATGAATGGCTAGTTATGCCTTTTGGCTTAACTAATGCTCCTGCCACTTTCATGAGAGTAATGAATGATGTACTCAAGCCTTTTATTAATGATGTTGTAATTGTATATTTTGATGAAATTCTTGTTTTCAGTAAAACATGGGAAGAACATTTGAAGCATGTAAAGCAGAGTCTAGATGTTTTGAAAAAAGAAAATCTCTATGTTAAATTATCAAAATGTGAATTTGGCAAAACATCTTTGAATTATTTGGGTCATATTGTAGGGGGTGGTGAATTGAAGATAGATCCCTCTAAGGTTGAAGTCATTGTGAACTGGCTTAAAACCCAAATCTGCTACAGAAGTTAAGAGTTTCCTAGGAGCAACACAATATTGGAGAAAGTTTATTGCTAACTTTTCTTTGATTGCAGCGCCCTTACATGCTTTAATAGGATTGAACAAGGTGTTTCAGTGGTGAGACAAACAACAAAAAGCCTTCGACACATTGAAAGAAAAGATTAGTACAACACCAGTACTAGCATTGCCAGATCTTCAAAGACCATTTGAGATTGAAACAGATGCCAGTGACTATGCCATGGGAGCAGTGTTGATGCAACATGGTAAACCCATATGTTATCATTCTGAGACATTTAATTCTGCAGTAGTTAATTATCCCACATATGATAAAGAATTGTATGCATTAGTATAGAGTGTGAAAAAGTGGAAATATTACCTATTGGGCAAATAAACAGTTATACATACTGATCATCAACCACTTGAATATTTACACTCACAAACTAAATTGCAGCAATCAAGACACTATAGGTGGATGGGGTTTCTACAACAGTTTCATCTTGTCATCAGATATAAGAAAGGCATTCACAATAAGGTTGTATATATGTTATCCAGACCAATTATAAATGCATCTACTATACATAAGCTACATTGAACAATATGCTCAAGATGTAGATTTAAAGATGTATATGGAACTTTAAGTCATGGCAAGAATTGGATTATCATGTTAAGGACCAACTCTTGTATCATTTGAAAAAGTTATGCATTCCTCAAACTGAAAGAGTTAACATAATCCGAGAAGCACATACTTCTTTAATATCATGTCATTTTGGTGTAAGTAAAACAGTTGCACAACTGCAAAGATTCTGTTATTGGCCAAGAATGCATGAAACTGTCTAGATACATTAAATGGTGTACCATGTGTGCTAAAAGCAAGCCGAGCAATAGAAAACTCGGCTTGTACACTCCACTTCCAGTTCCTTCTCACCCTTGGGAAAGTGTTTCCATGGACTTTGTTGGGGGACTGCCAAAATCTAGAAAAGGTCATGATTATTTATATGTTATTGTGGACATGTTAAGCAAAATGTGTATTCTAATACCTTGTAACAAGCAGATTATAGCTAAACAAACAACAAAGTTGTTCTTTCAGCGTGTATGGGTTCATTTTGGGTTACCCACTTCTATTGTCTCTGATCGAGATTCCTAGTTTGTTGGGAAGTTTTGGTCAAGTCTATGGGAGTTAATGGACACCAGATTGAAGAAGAGCACAACCTTTCATCCACAAACAGATGGCCAAATAGAGGTGGTCAACAGGACAGTGATCCAGTTGCTCAGAAGCTATTGCAGCAAGCATCCCAAGCTTTGGGATGAACATTTATGTTATGTGCAACATGCTTACAACTGTGCTAAACATTCTTCTACACAGAGATCTCCTTTTGAGACTTGTTTTGGTTTTATACCAAGGTCTCCCTTGGATTTTGTCTTTAGTGAAGACATAACAGTTGATGGACACAGTGATGTGGACAAAGCAACCAAGTTCATTGAACAGATCCAAGAAATTCACCAGGCGGTGTAGAAACAGCTGCAAAAGAGGCAAGCCAAGAACAAGGCAAGGCATGATAAGCATCGAATTGAGCATAGCTTCCAAGTTGGTGATCAAGTCTGGCTGTACATCAACAAAGACAAAATGCAAGGTAAAGGTAAGAAGCTGAAGCCAATAAGGTATGGGCCTTTCAAGATACTTGAGAAAATTGGTGAGAATGCTTTTCGCCTTGCTTTGCCAGCCTACATGCATATCTATTCAGTGGTTAATGCAGAGAACTTGAGACTATTTGAACCTTCATTGATTGAAGATCCCGAAGAGCAAAGTCATTTGCCTTCTATTGATGATCTGTTGCCTGAATATCTCAATGAGTTGTAGGAAGATACAATTCTGGACAGGAAGGTGAGAACTACACGTAGAGGGGATGTTGAGTACTTTAGAATTGGACTCAAAGGTTCAAAACCAAGCAGTGCAAGATGGATAGAGATTGGACAAGTGATGAAGCTGTATCTTCACTTGATTGATGCTTAAAAACCAACTTTTGGTGGTCGAAAATCTTTTTCAGTGGGAAGGCGTGATCCAAAATGGATCAAAAAACCCTCTAAGTCCTTAAAATCTTTCAAAAGATCAAAACTATCGCATGAAGATGAACTCTTAAGAAGGCGGATACCACTATTGGGAGGCAAAAACAAAGAGAAATCATTGAAAAATAGAGTATCAGCGGTTTAAAGTAACTTTGAATCGGAGCCATTGGATCTGGGCAATCAACGGTCCAGATCCGATCGGAAAATCGCAATCTAAAGTGGCAAAGGGAGGCTATCGGCGAAGACCACAAGGAATACACGACAACGATCAGCGGGGTCAACGAGGACCGTCGATCAAGCGCGCAGATCGACGACCCACATTGCATCGCAATATCGCGTCGGCAAACCACAGTGGAGCGATTACAATCGGCCCGGGGCATGTGCGATATGCGATTGTGATTGATTGATCGCAATATCGCATTGGAATAGTACAACGGAGCGGGACCAATAGCTGGACCTGATAAAGATTATAAATTATGTTTGATATGATTTGAGATCTGGAAAACAAAGTTTTCCTTTGTAAATCACATTTTCATTGAATAAGAAAAACCAAAGAAAATGCGCCGATGTGATATTACGGACCTGAAAGGATTTATTCATGTTGTTATATATAATTTCAAGTCCGATAAAGCCATTTATGGGGTTTTTCAATGTTTTTAATGTATTTTTAATACAAAGGGAAATCACGATATGAGCGAGATTTCGGGCGGGTCAAGGGCGGTAATTGGTTTGGGTCGGGCTCCGCCCGATCCCATACAATGGCTGCCACGTGTCAAAGTTGAGGAGAGAGAAAACCACCCTCATCCGGTGGTTAATTCCCGTACGAAAGTGCTGCCCAAAATGGATCTCAACTATTGGATCAAGACCTCCCAGATCAACAGTGGAGATTGTAACGAATAAAATATATATTAATAATGTAAAATAATATAAATGATAATAAGCATATATCACTGTTAGTTAATTAGTAATTAGGTTGAAGAGGCATGTCTAAATGAGACATGACTTTTCATGAAGAGACACTTGCCTGATATATAAACAAGCCTCTCGTTCACATTTGTAAATTCTTATTCTCATTCTTATTCACATATTTGATATATAATATTTGTATCCTATGGATATCTTGATATTCCAAGTCTTCTGGAGCAATTAATTTGTAGAAGGAACTTTGTTCGCTTCATTTGGTATCAGAGCAGTTCGGTCCTCTAAGTTGCTTAATTGGTGCACAAAGCTCGTTCTCCGATCGAAGTTTTTGGCTATTGACTCTTCGTCAAATTTATTGCCGTCGCTGTTCAAGCGTTTCACTAAATGTTTGGGGTTTTTCCGTCTCGCTACCAGGCCTTTGGCTATATATATATAACAAAAATAATAATAAAGATTATTTAAAAAAAAGTCATAAAAAAAAGAGATTGAAAAAATATAGAAAAAAATTCAAATTCAAAAAAGAAAAAGAAAAATATAAAATAAAATAAGTGCATAATAAAGATAAGAGGGAATCTTTCCAAGTATATTTAAAACTTTTTACGTGAAGAAACCCGTGGTTTTAAAAACAACCCATGGTATTTTAAAAAGTTGAAAAAAAAACAAAAAACAAAAGGAATACATTTTACTTTTACGTGGAGAACATTATAACGAAGGTTTAAAAAAAAAACCCATGGTATTTTAACATCGTGACCGTGTCATATGAAAAGACGTGACCTTTCATTAAAAATTTATCGAGGGAGTAATTAAGTATATAAAAAAGGGACCAATTTATTATTAAAAAAGAAAAGAAGAAGTGAAACTATTATTATTATAAGATAATAAGGTTATTTTGAAAAGGGGTCTTAATATAAAGAAATACATACATATATAGAGGGCAACAATATAAAGGATTATTATTTTTTAATAAAAGGGTATTCAAGTTTTTAACAATCCACATTAAAGGAGAATATTTGGAAAATATATATAGAAAAAAAAGAAGAAAAAATGGAGTCTAATACAAAAATGAAGGCCATAAGATTCCTAGAAACCTTACCCAGAGACGGTAAAACATTATTTATCATTAAAGGAACTCTTGGAGGAAAAGATGTTATTATTTCTATTTCTTCGGCAGAAGATGCAAATCATATAACACCTAAAATCACAAACCAACTAGTGATTCCAGAGTCAAATATATGAAAAATTAGACTTTTTTCGCAATAAAATATATGACATATCCAATTTACAGTTAAACATTGAAGATTATACATTTGTATCACAATTCTCAGTTCAGACCCTATGGAACAATCAAGGTGACATTATTTTGGGTTTACCTTGGATGGAAACTCTAGGTTCATTTATTCTAAATACAAAGAAGAAGTTTTTAACATTTTCTTACAAGAAGAAGAAAATAACGCTCCAATATTTTACACTAAAACCAAATTCAGTGACACCAGAAGATATCTCAGATATTTCAAAAGTAATGTCTCAAGAAGGTAAAAAGGTATTACAAAATATGCAAAAAGAAATTGACAAAATCAATGTTGAGGAATTTAGACTTCTGTGATCCATAATATTGTTAGATAATCTTCGGCAAAATCACATAACCAATCTTTTGTCGACGCGTTTCGAACCAACCAGTGTGGTTCATCGTCAGGACAAGTTGAAGAACCAATCCAGCTTAGCGTGATTAAATAGAGCGTGCAGAGACTCCAACAGCTATAATGCTAACGGCTAATTTTGACCTAATGATCTTGGTCAAACTACTAAAATAGTCAATTAATATTTCTCGAAAAAGCTAAAATTAGGTAAATAAAGGAATCCATTGGTAAATTTAAAGTAATTAGGTATATTATTATTATTATCCCAAATATTAAGAGAATAAATATTTTAATTATGATGGTCATTATATCCCATAATATATATTAATTAATCTATATTTAATTATTATTCCAACGTAAAGGTAATCAAACCCTATTATTTTAAGATTTTAGTTATACTAGATTATCACACAACTATCTAGTATAACTAAATTCTTAAAATAATAGGGTTTGATTACCTTTACGTTGGAATAATAATTAAATATAGATTAATTAATATATATTATGGGATATAATGACCATCATAATTAAAATATTTATTCTCTTAATATTTGGGATAATAATAATAATATACCTAATTACTTTAAATTTACCAATGGATTCCTTTATTTACCTAATTTTAGCTTTTTCGAGAAATATTAATTGACTATTTTAGTAGTTTGACCAAGATCATTAGGTCAGAATTAGCCGTTAGCATTATAGCTGTTGGAGTCTCTGCACGCTCTATTTAATCACGCTAAGCTGGATTGGTTCTTCAACTTGTCCTGACGATGAACCACACTGGTTGGTTCGAAACGCGTCGACAAAAGATTGGTTATGTGATTTTGCCGAAGATTATCTAACAAAATCAATGTTGACAAAAATGAAGAAGTTTCTCGATCTAAAAACCATAGCGAAAAATTACTGTCGCAAATTAAGAAACTTAAGAAGGATAAGAAGTCATTAGAAAGCAAGGTACAAAACTTATCGAGAAAGAATCATCAAATGTAGGAATTCATGCTGATGACAAAACAACAAATACCGATCGAGTGAATATGACAACTCACAAAGACAAGTCAGTTAAAGAAACGACACAAGCCTCTCGTTCTCATTTGTAAATTCTTATTCTCATTCTTATTCACATATTTAATATATAATATTTGTATCCTCATGGATATCTTGATATTCCAAGTCTTATGGAGTAATTAATTTGTACAAGGAACTTTGTTCGCTTCAGAGATGCGATGTTGGCATACAGGCGGACCCGATAGGAGTTATAAGGCAAAACTCATAATATTCAAATCCAATGAATAGTGGTTTGGCAGATTTTCCTGTGTTTTGCAACGTTTCCCTATGTAAACAGAAAACGACCAATTTTGGGATTTCAAAGGCTCGATGACCCATTCCGTTACAGAATAGGTGGCCACCGTCCCTGGAAGCATTTAACAATGATTGCTAACGCTCAGAAAGTGATCTGAGCGGACAGAGGTCGGGAAGACAGAGAGCCCGAGAAGGAGAAATGAACAGACAACGCAGATTGGCTTTAAAGCCATAGATTGACAGAAAACAGAACAAACAGTTGAAAGGCAGTGCTGAGACAGAGCAATAGAGATAGAGAGTCAGTGAGGAGAGTCTGTGTACTCAAAAGAGACTTGGGGGATCCAAGTAAAGCCTTATTGTTTTGTATTTGTTGTGTGAGGCTGAAATTGAGCTCATTGTTGTAAAACTCTGTTTAGAAGACATAATAGAGAGGTCACCACTGAAGGCTGGACCAAGAGATGTACCCCAGGAGTGTTGGGTGAACTCCGTATTAAACTTGCTGTGTTTATGTGTGTTGTCTATTATGTTTTTCTTATTTCTTCATTGTCTATGTATTTCGCAATCTTATCGATCCATTGTATAAAGTAACATAGGCATATCCATGCACATGAGTCTGTAATAGCTTAATAATTGTTTAAGATCATATATCAGATTAGATGCTGATTGGGCAGGCAGTGTGGTGGACCGAGAAAGCACTTCCGGGTGCTGTTTCTCTTTGGGATCTACCTCGATATCTTGGATGAGCAGGAAGCAGAAGTTGGTGGCTTTGAGCATCGCCGAGGCAGAGTACATTGCTGCTAGCATGGCCTCCTATGAGGTAGTCTGGTTGTGAAAAATCTTTAGTGAGATGTTTGGATTTACATTGGATACCACCGTGATCCTGTGTGACAATCAGAGCGGGATTCGTTTATCATAGAATCCCGTATTTCATGATCGCTCCAAGCATATCGATATCAGGTACCACTATATTCAAGATATGGTGTAGCGAGGAGCAATAAGGCTCCAACATATCGGTACAGATGAACAGGTCGTCGACATCTGAACAAAGCCCCTAGGAAAGGTCAAATTACTGACTTTTCGAGAACAATTTGGTGTCGTTTGGAGACCCTCTTATGAGGGTCGAGTATGATGTATTGAGCTTTGGGAGCTCCAGGGGGGCGCGAGGTACTTCTTGGAGCAACATGTGACCATAGGGCGACTCACTATCCCCTGGTGGTGCACTATGTACAAGGTAAAGGTTGAACCTTCCCCCGTGACACCCCGTGGCGACTGTGGAATAGGATGTTTAGTTCTCCTGTGGGCCAGGATGATTCGTTCTCCTGTGGGCCAGGATGATTCGTTCTTCGTGGCGATTGTGGAACAGGATGATTAGTTCTCCTATGGGCCAAGATGATTCGTTCTCTGTGGTGACTGTGGAATAGGATGATTAGTTCTCTTGTAGGTTAGGATGATTAGTTCTCCGTGGCATCCACTGGACAGGATGTTTAGTTCTCCTGTGGACAAGATGATTAGTTCTCCTATCGAGGCATCCTACCCATGCAGTCTGGGACTCATGGGAAGTACCTCTCATTTGATCAATGAGTAGGGAAATGAGGACAGGGACCATAGTAGTACTATCGATGGATGCTTCATTGTATCTACCGTACTCCCTATGCTAGGATGACCTCCATTGATCTGGGATCAATGATACTAAACTGGGATCAGTGAGAGTGGTTCACACTCTAAGACTGACTTCGGGTCAGTGGAGGATGGTATGATACATCTTCGATCATTTCTTCTTCTTCATAGTTCGAGCAGAGCAGAGCAGAGCAGAGCAAAGTAGAGTAGAGTAGAGCAGAGTGGGGTCAAGCTGTACAAGACAGTGCATTTGATGGATGAATAGCAGCGACGGTCTGATGGATTGCAGATGAAGTTCTCCCTAGTTGAGAGGTAGTGTTAAAATTGGCAACTAGGGCCAAACTTCATGTGCATCACCTTATTTATGGCTTTTGATACTTTTCCTAGATTCCTCTCATCGTGAGGTGTAGGATTGATCTAAAGATCATCCGATTCCGATAAGTATTTATGGAGATATGAATTTATTTTGATTATGGACAAATTGTCAAGGTCGGCCAACAAACTTATGTAGGCTCAGAAGCCCAACAGTCATGTCTATTCAACCTCAACATTTGCATATAAATACAAGGAGCATTCTCTTCATTTGGACAATTCAATTCACTCATCTTCTCTCTCTCTCTCCTACGCATAAAAGGAGCCTCTCTCTCTCACACACGTGTGGCTGAAAGGAAGACGTCTTAGGACAAGGAAAACACAAAAAGGAGGATGCTAGGGCAGTAGGTCATCTCTTTGACCAGTGTTGACCTTCAAGAAGTGCGGATTGGGTGTGGTTGCCTCTCCTAGGCAGGTCGCAATTTTTGGCATGAAAATTGAGGTGATTTGTCTGGTTTGATTGGGATTCTGCCCTAGTTTAGGGCTGCATTTGACTTCAGAGATTTGCAAATTGACTGAACTTTTGAGGCTGTTCAAGGGTTGTTTCTTCAGGCTGTTCGAGGACAAGTTGACCAGAAATTGACCAAGCATTTTAGAGGTCAATTTTAGCTAGTTTGACCAAGTTTGACTTTGCTGATTTAGGGTTTGTTGCTGCTGATATAAAATTATAGAATTCAGATTTTGTACTATTTCTCTCTGCTGAACTATTGAAGATAAAATAAGATTTGATCAAAGGGTTTCCCCGCATTGGGGTTTGTCCCTTGCTAGCCGCCACATTTTGTGTCTCTTGTCTGGGCTTGTTTTCTGTTGATCATTTAATGTCCTATTTGCACTTTGCTTAATGTATATGTGATTTCTAATCTGTGGCTAATAAGAAGAAAAATAAGTAAACTGCTCTAAGCATAGAACATACCATAATTTAACATTATTACATGCAAATGTTGATGGGATGATAAACATTAGCAAGAACACACTCTGTGATATTAAAACTTATTTGCAGATACACAGGAGAAGGTAGATTTTTTGGAGCTTGAATCTTAGCTTTGGCAAGCAGAATTACAACAATGGAGTCATCATTTTGAACCTGTTTTTGTTTAGAACATTGAGACAGACTCCCATCAGTAGCAAATCAATAGTGTTGATCTCGTACCCAATGAAGGAGTAGATTTGTAGAAGCCCATCATCAGACCTTGGGAAGAGCTTTTCCATAACAAGCAAAAAACTATTCTTGGATATGACGAGGATGTGTCCTTTCATATTCTAGATTACTCAAAGCCCATCCAGTTCTACAGTGTTGGATTTCTTCATGACAGTTCACCTTTTGCTGTTCCAGATTCTGGTCCTCTTCCACAACAACCACAACAAAATGTTAAATGCCAACATTGTGACAGACTTGGCCATATGAAAGATCACTATTTTGATCTTCATCCATGTGAGCACTATCATAAAATCTCTCATTCTTCAAACAGATGCTTAAAAAAAAGCCTCAAGCAAGAACAAAGATTCACCTTGGATGGATTGCTTCATGGCAATGGGCTTCAACAACCAAGAAGATATTTCACTCATATGTCAAAATTTCTTCTAGAGTATTGAAAAGTCTTGCATTTGAATTTTCTCCATCATCTCACCTTGTATTTGACAAGGGGGGAAGTGATGGTCATATACAAGCTTCAAAGCCACATCAAGCAAGCCTGAGCCACAACCCGCCATACCAGATTCAAAGTTGTAGCCAAAGACAAAGATGCCTTTGAGCATGCCTTTGGTTGGTGGTCATCCTTAAACCATCTATGCGGTGTGGAGACCTCCCTTTTCAGGTTGAGCTTCTCCCTTTTCAGGTTGAGCTTCTCCCTCTTCAAAGAATTGAGGATACTTCCTCTAGTAGAAGACTTCAGCTTCTTGCCAGTTCTGGAAGACTTCCAGAAATTGCATTAAGCATTCCAGAGTTGGTGGTCATCCTTAAACCACCGTTGGTTGTAGACCTCCCTTTTCCAGGTTGAAGGTCTCCCTCTTCAAATAATTAGGGACACTTCCTCTAGCAAAATATTTCAGCTTCTTGCTAGATTTGGAAGAGTTCTGGGAACTGCACTAAGCGTTCTAGTGTTGGTGGTAATCCTTAAACCATTGTCGGACCTCAAGTTCTCCCACCTTATGCCATTATTTCAGAGAGCACATTCATCTTATTGCTTTCATGCATTATTGTATTTTCATTATAGCTCTCTTCTTGGACTCGTATATACCCCTTTGGATTAAGGGGGGGAATGTTGGACACCTAATCCGCTAAGGGTTATGGTGAGGAAGTTGAACAGTCAAAGGGAGTCCAAGAGACCTTGGAAGATGAATCCAAGAGTCACTAGAGTGTATTATAAATGTATATCATGTGAATAAGAGATGCATTCAATGCTTATCCTTCATATTTTGTCTTCGCCATTGTTGTCTTTAACACGTACCAATATTAGACCAAAAAGGGCACCCACTTCTTGTTGAAAAATGGTAACTAGCTTCGGTTTTCATAATTGTTTATGTACCATGACTTGATGTACTTGTCAAAGAAAAATAAAAGAAAATTATATTTTGTTAAAGAAAAATTATTTATTGAAGATTGGTTTTCTTGCCCATTAATTATTTTGTAAGTTTTTGGCACCCATTGTGTGCCCTAGGGTTTCGACAAGGTCAAGGTCAAGGTCAAGGTCATGATGTAAAGTCCCTTATAGGGCTCTTAGATCAATGCAAAATAAATTATTTTAAATGTAAGAAAACACAAGAAACCAGTATGTGATGTGTTGGCCAGCGCACCAAGTTGGCCCCACAAGAAGGTAGTTGCACCACACAAAAGGCAATATATAGAAGAGTCATTCGACCTCCAAAGGCACTCATGAAGTTCGCAGATCTTGAAGTTTGAAGCAAGAACAAAGTGAAGAGAAAGAGAAGGGCAGCGAGGAAGTAAAGAAGAACCTTTTGGTTTATCTTTGGCATATTTTCTTTGTGCTAACAAGATCACATGTGTCGAAGGGGATAATATCTTTTGTTCAGATTTTCGGCCTAGGAAAGAGAAACAATCTGAGTTGCAAAAGTATTGATTGGGTGGCTGGCCCTCACTTGGTGAGTTTTCTTGGTCAAGCGTTGGAAGTCTTCCTTGAGAATTCTATAAGAAAGAGAAGTTTTGGGTTTTCCACTATGGAGGGGTTTTGTCGTGGCGAAGAGCCTAATATTCTGGTGTTCTTGTTTGCATTTTGATCTTCTTTATTAACATTGTCTTGATGATGATAAACACCAAATGATAATGATGATGAGCTAAACTAATATCACAAGAAATGTCAATGTAATATGAGAAAACAAGTAAAAGAATCCTAATTATATTTGCCCTAGTTTTCTCAACATGGTATCATAGCATAGGTCACTTGAATAAAGGACCAAAAAGTGCAAGATACAGATCACAAGAGGTTACAAGTATGGTGAAAAATTGCCTCCTCTTAGAGCAAAAGTCTTGATCAAATTTTGGGCTTAATTCTTTCGAGCCCTAGTCACTAGATCCAGAACAAAGGCAACGAAGAAGAGTAAAAGATATCACAAGCTCTGGTTTAAGGATTCGAGAAGTCTACCATCAAGAACCTTTTGAAGGCCGAATCCATTGCAAGGAGGAGCAAAAGTTTTGGCTATATTCCATGTGATAAGAACCTCAGGCATGTATATATAAAAATATGTTCTGATCCCTACTTCAAGGAGGCCGAAGGCCTAATTCATTAGCCATTGGAAGGCCGAGACTTTTGGCAAGAAAAGCGAGCCTTTGGGCATCAAAGAGAAGGATTGTTTTCACCATTCCAAGAAATCAAACCTACAATAATAACCACAAATTTGAGATTTTGAGCATCTTCGGAGGTAAGTATAATTGTTTTGAAGTTTCATTCAAATTTGCATAAAAATGTTGAGATCTCCTAGCAAAAGTTGAGTATATAAATACATAAAGGAGACTCTAAAAAGAAGGCACAATCCAAATTCATTGTGACAAGAAGGATCCCAAGATCTGATCTTCTTTTGGGCATACGTAGACTTGATACTCAACTCAGTGAAATCAATTATGGGCATCCAAGCAACATTGAAGGACCTCATCTTGACATATATATCTATTAATAAAGATCTTTGTTGTAGGACATTGAGACAAGAAGAATTTTGAGACCTTATCCCCTCTGGACATATGCATAATAACACTTTGTCAAGGATATGAGCTTATTGAAAATCCGAAGCGCAAATCCCTCTATCTCTGTAATTGCATAAATCCCATCTTCAAGATGTGCCCTTGTGGCACAAAGAGTGCAGTGATCAATCACATATACATTTGTTCTCTGAGAATTGAACAATAAAAAAGGAGCCGACCTACAGGTGGTATTATAGAAGGATCTAATTTCCGAAGAAGTCCATTCACTGTAAGACTGTTTGTCAAAAAGAAAAGTTTTGAGCATATTTGGAAAGATGCTATTTAAAATTAGTAGTTCAAAGATTAACAATTTTGAGAAGGCTCTGTGTGGAAGAGAGCAGTTTTGAGTATACATGTATGAGGTATTTGAAAGGGACAATTTGGAAGCAGTGAGGAAGTCGATTTGAAGCAACCTAGTCATCATGCAAATGTTGATCTTGTACCATCGCTAGAGGATTCTTGGCATAAGAAGCATTGATATATCTTTAGCTATCAGCCTTGCAAGAAGACCTGTGAAACTACAGTTAAATTTTGAGAGTGACATCAATCCAAAGATAGTGAACAAGGTCTCTGTGGCAATCATATACTTGAAGGAAGGTTCTCAATGAATAGATGAAGGCATATTTTTTTGTAAGGATCCATCATAAGATGTTTTAGGTTTGAAGTTACGGCTCTAGGGTTTGTAAATATTTCAGTATCTTGGACTGTAAACTCTAAATGGTTTATGAGAAACCTTAGTAATTAGAAACCCTAATCTTAAGGTATATGTTCCCTATGATTTGATTTCTAGGGTTTGTTAGTATTCTAGGGCAAAGGATGAACCCTAGTATGACATGAAGAGGAAGATAATCTGATCTAGGGTTTGAACTTAAGAAACCCTAGGATGACCTAATGATTGCATAAAAACCCTAGAAAGATACCTTGACATCATGTTTTGGTATCATATACTTTGCTTGGGGTAGTTGTCAATAAATGATGCAGGTACAGGAAGTAAAGGAAGGAGAATGGATTGATTCTCTATTTTAAGCATGATGGAAAAAGGGAACTAGAAGAACTCTTGGATCCTTGGGTACTATGATAGATTTATTATGCAACTTTGGATACCTGATAAAGTTAAAATCAACGCTCAATTGAAACAAGAGCTCATGACATCATTAAAGAGGCTCAAAGTAGAAGTCTACATGGTTGTAGCAGTCCACATAGGAAAGAAGTAGCTCTTGGTAACCTCATCGAAAGCATAAGTAGTGTGTGAGAAGAAAGTCATCTAGCATGGTAAAAAGCAATCATCATACATCATCATCATTAGGAAGGAGCACTTGCAGAATAAGGATAATTAAGATCCTCTATTGGAATCTTCATTAGAAGGTTCACCTTTCTTGGAAGAAGCAAGTGTCGCTGATTCATTGTTTAGAAGGATGATGGTATGATGATAAAGGAATGTAGCATGTCAAAATGCTTGAAGAACTTTCAAGCAAGGAAAGGAAGCTGTCGAAGGAAGTCTAGATGACCAAAAGGAAGAAAAGAGGTATGTATATACTTGATAGATTAAGTCATGTCATTACATAGTTGTAGATAAGCATGATCAAAGGAGAAGAATCTCCTCTTCCTTTGGAAAGATGAATGAAGATATATATCTTGAACTAGTTCACATATTGATAAGATGAAATCATCATAATATGTCCTCATATGGAATATGAAGTGGTTGGCAATCATGATGAAAGAACTATGTCAAAAAGTTCTTGGGAAAACAATATGTGAAGAAAGGAAGGAGAGTTCGTGAAAGTTGCAACTATGATCACGTAAGATAAGGAATCAACATTTAGATCTAATGTAACTTCTCCATGGAAAAGGTACGAAGACCTTGATACAATCTGGAAAAGAATACCCTTGACATTGGAAGTCTTGAAGATGTGTTTATGAGTGTGCAGGATGTTGATGTTACAAGGAACAAATGTCATGATGAAAGGCCATCTTAAAAGGTAACTTTGATTTGATGTTCATTTTGATTTTTGAACATCTGGTTGGGCTAAAAACAGGGCTATCGAAAGAGAGTTGTAGATGTTACCTACAACTAGTACTCATGGGAATGGATGGAAGATCCTGAAAGTAACATGACTTGGAAAAGGTAGTTGGATGAAGAAAAGCCAGATGTGAATCACTTTTCGATAAAGTGAAGGATGACATGACTAATATCATTCGTGAAGGAAAGTGATGGATGGCCGATGCCCTACGAAGAAAACCTAGAAGGTGAAAGCTCCATAATGATGAAGATTAAATTCATGACATCAAAAGGAGCTCTACAAGCTGCTGAAGGTACCGTGATCTCCACTAAAGAGCATATAGTTGTTGTTAAAAAGTAAGTCCCTAGTTAAGAGGGAGCTTAGACAAGTCCTTGGATAAGAGGGAGCTTGGGTACATTCCTTTTATAGGAATGGTATATACTTCTAGTTGAGAGGAGGAGAGACACATCATTCTTGTCTTCACTTTGTGAAGAAAGAATGGAGGATTGGGTAAGCATCTGACTTCTGATACTCTTTGACAATGAGGTAGGGCATCCAAGATAAGAGTAGTCAAAGAGGACCAATATTCTTTGAGGCTTGGGAATCCAAGATAAGAATAGTGTAACGAATAAAATATATAAATAATATAAATATAATGTAAAAGATAATAATCATAAATAATAGTTAGTTAAGCTAGTAATTAGGTTGAAGAGGCATGTCTAATAGGACACGACTACACTTGCTTGATATATAAGCAAGCTTCTTGTTCTCTTTGTAATTCATTATCATTCTTATTCTTATTCATATTTTATATAATATTTGTATCCTCATGGATATCTTGATATTCGAAGTCTTTTGAAGTAATTAATCTGTAGAAGGAACTTTGTTCGCTTCATTTGGTATCAGAGCAGTTCGGTCCTCTAGGTTGCTTAACTGGTGCACAGTGTTGTGTTCTTCGATCTAGGTCTTTGACCGTCAAATTCATCAACATTGTTGTCATTGAAGTGTTTCGCTACAAGAATTTGGAGTTTCTCCATTTCACTATCAACCATTTGGCCATTCAATAATAATAATAATAATAAAATTAATATATATATACGGACAAAAAATAAAAAGTCAAAAAACAAAGATTAAAAAGAAATACAGAAAAAAATCAAATTCAAAAAAGAAAAAGAAAAAGAAAATAAAGTACATATATATTGTAAAGATTACAAAAAAAGATTTAAAAAAATAAATAAATAAAAAAGGTTATACATTATTGATAAAAAGTGCATAATAAAGATAAGAGAGAATCTTTCCAAGTATATTTAAAACTTTTTACGTGGAGAAGCCCGTGGTTTTAGAAACAACCCATGGTAATTGCCCATGGTATTTTAAAAGTAAAAGAAAAAACAAAAGGGATACAAAATCTCTTTACGTGGAAGGTAAGTTTCACTTTTTACTTAAAAAGTATGGTGAACATCGTGACCTTGTCATATGAAAAGACGTGACTTTTATATTAAGTGGGGTGACATTAAAAAAATTATCAAGGGAGTAATTAAGTATATAAAAAAGGGACCAATTTATTATTAAAAAAAGAAGTGAAACTATTATTATTATAAGATAATAAAGTTATTTTGAAGAGGGGTCTTAATATAAAGAAATACATACATATATAGAGGGCAACAATATAAAGGAGTATTTAAAAAAAAGGGTATTCAAGTTTTTAACAATCCACATTAAAGGAGAATATTTGAAAAATATATATAGAAGAAATAAGTGATATTTTATAATAAAAATAGCTCCAGTTGACATATTGTTTACGTAAAAACATCAACGCAAAATGGAAACTAGTGAGGGAAGATTTCTTAAAATCTTCAGTAAATGTGTTGACACACTATTTAAAATCAAAGGATCATTTGCAGTAAGAGATATCATAATCTCTATCAGTCTTGTTGAAACAAGTAATTATATTAATCCTAATTGTGCTAACCAATTGGTGATTCCTGAATCAATAATTGTTGAAACAAATATTTTTGGCACATGTAACAAACAATATGACATAAGCAATCTACACCTAAATATTGGTGATTATGCTTTTACCTCACAATTCATCGTGAAAACCTTAGGTTTTAACGATAGTGACATTGTTTTGGGATCACCATGGATGGAAACTCTAGGTTCCTTTATTCTAAATACAAAAAAGAAGTTTTTGACATTTTTTTACAAGAAGAAGAAAATAACGCTCCAAGATTTTACTCTGAAACCAAATTCGGTAACGTCAAAAGATATATTAGATATTTCAAAAGTAATTTCTCAAGAAGGTAAAAGAGTATTACAAAATATGCAAAATGAAATTGACAAAAATGAAGTTTCTCGACTTAAAAACCGTAGTGAAAAATTATTGACGCAAATTAAGAAACTTAAGAAGGATAAGAAGTCATTAGAAAACAAGGTACAACAATTTATCGAGAAAGAAGTATCATATGTAGGAATTCAAGTTGATGACAAAATAACAAATACCGATCCAGTGAATATGACAACTCAAGAAGACAAGTCAGTGGAAGAAACGACACACGTAGATGTTGCAGTTCAGACAATGAACATCCCAAGTGAATGTTCCGTAACCATCTCAACATCTTTGCCAGAAGAAAATATAAAAATTGGCACATGCCCAGTAAGGAGAAATCAAACTAAAAAAGTTCCATATCGACATCCGAATCATGAGATCAGACGAATCAACCATGCTACATATTTGAACTAGTCAGAACTGAAACAACAATATGATGTTCCAGAGGAGTAATGTAACCTCAATCCATTCCTACGATGACGAGTCGTTACAAAATTCCAGTGATCAGAATACTATACAAAAGATTAATCTGGGATGGTCTGATCCCTTCTCAGTGCGACAATTCTGTTTGTCACTAAGAATATCATATCAACTTGTATCGACAGAGATGACTGTTCCAAGAGAAAGACTTTCAAAGCTGAAAAAGAGATCAAGCCTTTTTCATCGACAAGCTTCAAGGACAAAGCTTTTTGAGGAAGGAGGCAATGTAACAAATAAAATATATAAATAATATAAATATAATGTAAAAGATAGTAATCATAAATAATAGTTAGTTAAGCTAGTAATTAGGTTGAAGAGGCATGTCTAATAGGACATGACTCTTCATGAATAGACGCTTGATATATAAGCAAGCTTCTCGTTCTCTTTGTAATTCATTATCATTCTTATTCTTATTCATATTTTATATAATATTTGTATCCTCATGCATATCTTGATATTCGAAGTCTTTTGGAGTAATTAATCTGTAGAAGGAACTTTGTTCGCTTCAAATAGTCTTGGAAGGACACACCTCGTGAACATCAGGGCGAGGTATGTGCTTTGAGAGACAATGATGATAGTGTCTATCAGTCATTGGCCTCGCCAACATTGTGCTCTGATCTCGTGGAGAGATAGAGTTGTTAGTCAAGGCCTTGCTATGTGACAATGCTGGTTGATATGATGCAAAGAGATAAGCTAAACTGATAGCTTATGAGATGGCTTACCAATCCAGCTCTTCTTATGAGAACTTCTCAAGGTTGAACTATCTATTGTACTTGTTGTCAATTATGAATACCTCCCTAGTTAAGAGGGAGTGTTGAAAAATGGTAACTAGCTTTGGTCTTCATAATTGTTTATGTACCATGATTTGATGTACTTGTCAAAGAAAAAGAAAAGAAAATTATATTTTGTTAAAAAAATTTATTTATTGAAGAATGGGTTTCTTGCCCATTAATTATTTTGTTAGTTTTTGGTACCCATTGTGTGCCCTAGGGTTTCGACAAGGTCAAGGTCATGATGTAAAGTCCCTTAGAGGGCTCTTAGATCAATGCAAAATAAATTATTTTTAAATGTAAAAAAAGACAAGAAACCAGCGAGTGATGGGTGGGCCAGCCCACCGAGTCGACCCAACAAGAAGTCAGCTGCACCACACTAAAGGCTATATATGGAAGAGTCATTTGACCTTCGAAGGCACTCATGAAGTTCCCAGATCTTGAAGTTTGAAGCAAGAACAAAGCAAAGGGAAAGAGAAGGGCAACGAGGAAGTAAAGAAGAGCTTTTTGGTTTATCTTTGACATCTTTTCTTTGTGATAACAAGGTCACATGTGTGGAAAGGGATACTTTCCTCTGTTCAGATTTTCGGCCCAAGAAAGAGAAGCAATTCGAGTTGCAGAAGGAAGTATTGATTGGGTGGCTAGCCCTCACTTGGTGAGTTGTCTTGGTCAAGGTTTGGAAGTCTTCCTTGAGAATTCTATAATAAAGAGAAGTTTTGGGTTTTCCCCTCGACTTTTGCCTTGGCGAAGAGCCTAATTTTCTGGTGTTCTTGTTTGCATTGTGATCTTCTTTATTGACATTGTTTTGATGATGATAAACACATAATGACAATGATGATGAGCTAAACTAATATCATAAGAAATGATATTAGTAATACGAGAAAACAAGTAAAAGAATCCTAATTATATTTTGCCTAGTTTTCTCAACACTTCTTTCCAAAAATAACATGAGGAAAACGTGCAAAAATAATTGAGTTGTTCTAGGTGGCAGTTACAATTATTATACTTTTCGCATTGATATTTATGTTGATGAATTGCTTGGGATATATGCCATATGATGATGGATCATGAACATATTGGAGCAGTAATTGGTCATTGTCTCAATAAATTCACCATCTCTTATAGACAGAAGAATGGGAGTGTACAAAGCAAATAACCACGAATAGGGGGCTTGTTACTTGCCCAAAACAGGTTGAGGAAAGCATGTAGAAGATGTTGAATGTAGATCTAGGAAGGGGTGCACTAGTTATTTTTCCTATCATGGAAGAAATTTTCCAAAAATAATTGTTGGGACTTATCGAGAATAACTCCTCAAGTAGGTGTGATCTTGCTTTAGCTCATAATGTACTGCTACAGTCTAAATTAGAAGGTGGATAAGCCCTCATAAGCTATGTTCTCAACTTGATGAAGAGAGAAAAGTAGTAATAGATCCAAGGAAAGCACTCTCCAAATGAAATTGAGTGGTCTACAAGACAAACTTCAAAGTAGGGCACACTCTACCCATAATAAACAAAGTTTGGTTGAAGCACATGCAACCACATGTGCAGTGCATCCCTTTGGTCAAGGATAAAATACATGCGTGATTGAAAAGTAAATGCATGTGATCTCCTAAGCAGGGATCACATTTCCAAGCTTTGAATGGATGATTTCTTGACACACAAACCAATTTGGAATAAAAACTTGCTTTGATAGAAAGTAAATACGTCTTGAAGTAGAAGTCACCTTGGGCACTTCAAAGTTGAATCAACACTCTCTCGAAGCATTTGCTATATTCTAAGAACAATTGAACTTGTAAATGGCAAGTAGGAGACCCCTATAGGCATGCACCTCCACCACCTTGATTAGAAATTTGCTTGTTTCACAAGCTAACTTGAAAAAACATACTTGGAGTGCAATTGACTTTAGATAAATCTTGGAGTGCAAGCCTAGTCAACCTATGAAGTGGTGCACATCCCTTGCTCATAATATCCATGGAATGTTAATGTGGTTGAAATCTTTTGAAAATTGAAACCCATCCCCACTATAAGAAGGAAATCTCAAGCTAGTTGTTATTTTTAGCATTAGCAAAAACCCTAATTTGATTTGGTTTTGTATTTTCTCAAAATGACTTCATATTTGGCCCACATGTTCACCATAAAAGGTTTCCAAAAATATAGCCAATTTTGAAAAGCAAAAACGTTATTTTGACCTAATCTTGCAAGTTCCCCAGTCAACACAAAATTTACACACTATTCTTCTTATAGTTTAAAAAATGCAATTAGTATTCAAAATGCAAAAGTTTTGACCCAATGAAATCATAATGGACTTTCTTTTATTGGCACCAAAACTCAACAGTAAGCCCTTTTCCATACAATGTATTTAAAACATGATTAGATTAAAAAATATATCATCCCAAGATAGTGAATCTTGGAAATTTGAAAATATGCTTGTAAAGGCTTCTATTACCCAATCATGCGCCAACCGTTACATGTTATATTCACATACGTGAAACTTTTTGAAACCTAGATGCAAGAGCATCTACAATCCAAGACCAGTTTTGACCTCTTGGATAGTTGGTTCCCTAATTTGTTTACCAACGGAAGTTGGGTTCCCTAAGTCATTTAATTTATAATATTTTGTTATAGTCTAGAAAATATTTAAATTGTTAGGAAGTTAGATGAGTGTAATTTGGTTCATGGTTAATCATTTGATTTCTATTAAAAAGGGAAAAATTAGCTAAATCACGGATTTGTTAGACAATTTAGGAACATATTGAATTTGTTGGATTGTATGAGAAATGTATGGAAAAGAGTTTTCATATGTAATTGACTGATCATGTTAGAGAGAGAGGGGTTTTGAGAGAGGTGTGCGAGGGATCAGAAGGAATTGTACACGAATGAGAATTTTTTTCTCTTCCTTCCATTTAGAACTAATATATATATATATATATATATATATATATATATATATATATATATATATATATATTTGCTGAGTTCTTTGTGTTGTAACCTCTGTGCATGCATGAGACTTATGTTGAACAATTAGGTCAGTTTAGTTTGCAGGTTTACCAGGTAGGCGTAGAGTAGTGAGGTTTGAGTTGTGATGGTTAATCTTTAACCAGTCGCAACCACACTTAACCAAAATTTGGTTTTTTTCCCACCTTTCTATGAAGTGACAATGATTAGCCTCTGTGAGTGCATGAGACTTATGTCGAACTATTAGGTCGGTTTAGTTTGCAGGTTTACCAGGTAGGCATAGATTAGTGAGGTTTGAGTTGTGATGGTTAATATTTAACTAGTCGTAGCCACACTTGACCAAATTTTGGTTTTTTCCCACATTTCTTTTAAGCGACAATGATTGAAACCTTTCAATCAATGTTTATTGTCTACCATCCATTGGGCATCGGGAATGGCATAGAATTTCACTTGGAACGATAAACCCTTTGCTAGCCAATCTGACAAACCATCGAGTGGTCACATTAAGTGAAAGACTTTTTTTGTGTCTTTGTTTCCCTTCTATTGGCCATCAACCATTGAGTTGGCAACAATGCCATTGTCGGTCCTATTTGATAAACATCAGGTGCTTCTATTAGTTTACGAGCTGATTTTCTTTAGTGGCTAGTTTCTAGTTGGCTAAATTTTGTTGGTTCTAATTATTCCAGTTCCAATCACTGTATTTTTCTTTATAATTTCTTTTTGGGTTGAAACCTTGATTTTCTAGATTAATTAATGAAGGAGAATTGTTGTGGGTGTTTATCTATTGTAGTGTGTGATTGATCTCTCTGGTTTTATTTCTGTTGCATATAAATTTTTAGAGTACAAATGAAAATAGGAAGATTGTGCTGTGGGAAAAATCAAACAACAATAGGATGAACAAGTTTGAGATCATAACATTTTACCCAACAAGGATCCAACAGGCTCGTGATGAGCTTTCAATTGTTAGGGAGGCTATGAATGGTTTAGAGATTGTGAAAGTCGGTCCGAAAGGATGTGCTAGGCATTGGGCCACATTTGTTGATGGGATGTTGTCTAGGCAACAACTTCCAACAACTTCCTAATTGGAGCTGATTGTGGGATGATTTTTGTGACAACCTATTTTGCCAAATTCCCTCTTGTAAACAATTGTGAATATTTTTGTAATTATTATCGTGAAATGTAATTGCAATGAACTGACTGAGGGAAAAGGGAAGCAATTTCAGAGCTTTGGGTTGAGGAGGTTGCTTGGGAAATTTGGAGGAAATAACCCATTTAATAAAAATTATGGGGTTGATTGGGTTTAGCTTTTAATGAAGCTGAATGAGAATTTAATGGCTTATGGAAGAAGAGTATGGACTTCTCCAAGTAGGTCGAGCCCATACTTTCTTGGGCAAAGTTTACAAGGAAGAGAATAAGCATTAAAAGGAGGGACTCGTGAGTAGGAGTATGTTGGACTGGTCAAGTAAAGTTGGGAAAATAGGCATTCGAACTAGGAAAAGGGGGAGAGGGGTGGTTTTTGAGGAAGGCAACGAAAGGAAATTATGCAGGAGGTTACAACAAGGAAAAAGGGAAAGGAACAACAACTTGAAAATAAAAGGTAAAGGGCGACGTGGAGGAATTGCTAGCCTCGGAACAACGTTGGTTTCTCTAGCGGGCTTTGCTAGAGGAGGATTTTTGGTTTTAAGCAGGGTAGAGGGTTCAATGGATTCCTCTTGGGTGAAGGTCAGAGGCTCTTTGGGTTCTCGGTTTGGGTGGAGGCCTTGTTCCTTTAGATTCTCGATAAAAGAGTGTCCACAATGTCTACCTATGCTTGGTTTTCAGGTCAACGATTACATAGTGAACTTTGGATTCCTGGTTTTGGGTGTAGTCACTGGAAAATTGTTCCCTGGGTTACAAGGGTGGAGGTGGTGGCATCTTTGGAGTCCTTGGTTTTGCAAGGATGGAGATAGTGATATCTTTGGATTCCTTGGTGTGGTGAGAAGTTCTGGTTATTTCCTCGAAGTACTCCTCAAGCTCTAAATTTGGCTCAGGGGTGGATGATTGAAAGAAAGGTCACAATGCAATCATCCTAAGGTTGGGAGAAGAGTCCTAGTGCCAACCTTAGTTGTCAAGCTTCGTAGGAGAAGTGTTTATTTGAATCTCTGTGCATGTATAAATGTTGCATAAATGTTTGTTGTGTTATTCAAGTGCCTATAATAATATCGAGGACTGCTATTTCTTGCATGAATTCTATGGAGTGGTTTAATTCCTGTGTGATTGTTGTGGAAGGGTGAAATGCTATATTGTTTAATGAGTTTAAATCCAGTCAATTTTCCTAAGCATAAGCAATGGATAAATCTATGTTGTTGAATGAATTCTTGTATTACAACGATTTGTAATAATAGGCCCTGTGCTATGAAATCGCTCGCAGGGAGCATGTATTCTTTTGATGTGTATATCGTGTTGAGTGGGACAGGTGAATCCCATACAAGTTCAGGATAGATGGCCCGGGTTAATTGTTGAGAGAACTCACTAAATCATAGTGTGAAATTTTAAAGAATTCGGCCAAGGGGTCGGGTGTGACCTAGGACATGATTACTTGGTGGTGGGGATGACGAAGCGACTTATTTGGTCAGGAGTTTGACATGGCAGCTGCAGGGCTTGTCACGGTGACGTCGCTGGGAGTTTGTCGTGGCGGCTGCGGGGCTTGTCACTTGTCATGGTTATGTTGCTGGGAGTTTGACGTGGTGGCTATGGGGCTTCCTCACCTCAGAGCACTGGGAGGCTGCATGGTTTAGGGAGGGGCAAAACATTAATTGAGACCCCCTTCTCCCCCTTTCCCTCTTATGTTGTCAATTTGGCTTGGTCGAAGGATTGTCGTTCGATCTTTGACGCGGAACCATGAGTGGAACCACAATTGAGGTAACCCCCTCGTGACGTTAGTGAGGGCGGGGGGGGGGGTGTCCTTGTTTTAATTATCGGTGTGATCTGTTCGTTGGATAAGGACCGTTGATCGGTTGAGGGAGCATGTGTGTGTGTGTGTGTGTGTGTGTGTGTGTGTATATATATATATGGGCCACATTTATATATATAATTGTATTATTGAGTTAAGGGGGTTGAACTTGTAGGGACCTTAGATTGGTGATGTCGCAATGCCACATGTAATGGTGCAATGGCATGGACATGTGGGTGTGGAGGACTGCCACATGTGGTCCACAAGGGTAACACATGGCAAGGGTTAATGGCTCGACTTCAAATGATCATATCTTATGATCCAGACGTCAAATTTTGGAAAAAATTATATAGCCGAAGATCTCTTGATGAGCTGGATGCAATAGCAATGTTTATTTTAAGTCTCAAGGAGTTTGAAAAATGATGAAATTTTAAGACTCCATTTTCATGACATGACTTTGGAGGTTGAGTTAATGATAACAGTGCCTTCTTTTACTCTTAGTAGGTCCTGCAGGGTGGAAGGGGGTGTTACAATTTCATTTAGAAGGAGATTTGGGAGAATTCATTAACCAGAGGACAAAGGAGTGGTGAGGAGAAAGAGGAGCTTGCTCTTGCTGCACAAGCAGAAAAGGGAAAAGGGAAGGCCAAGCAGAATCAGAGTGGAGGTGGACCTTCGTAGGGTAAAAAGGAGAAGGATATGAACAAATTTAAGTGATTTGCATGTCACAAGTTTGGGTATTTTCCTAGTTAGTGTCCAAACATGAAGAAGGGCAAGGGAAAGACAATGACAACCACTGAATAGATGGATGAATTAGCTAAAGAGTTCAAGATGAACTTTGCCTTGGTTTTATGCCTTTTTGGAAATGTCACAAGTGGTGTTTGTTTTGTGGACAATGGAGCATCTCGTTACATGATGAGATCTCAAGACATTTTCGCCAGCATGACCAATGAGCCTAGAGATACACATGTAAATCTCGGTGATAATGCTAAGTATGCAATAGAAGACATTTGTAGCATTGAGTTTCAGATGGACTCAGAAGGTATCATGGAGGTGAATGAAGTTTTGTTTGTATAGGGTTTGGAGAAGAATCTCCTATCAGTTTCGGCCATGGAGGACAAAAGACTAGAGGTTAGCTTCATAGGAGGTGAAGTGGTTGTTGGGTTGAAAGGAGCTGATCCTAGCAGGAGGCGAGTAATTGGGAGAAGGGGGAAAAAGCTCTATTTGTTGAGAGGACAATTGGTTAAGGCTCTTGTACATGAGAGTGATAGCCATAGCGATCTTTGACATGAGGATGGGACACCTACACTACAGGGCTCTTTCTATGTTATCGAAAATGGTTATAGGTTTCTCGGAGATTAGGGTGGAGCAAGAGGGAGTGTGCGCTTGGCAAGCAGGCAAAGGTTGTGTTTCCTCACAGTGAGACCAGGACTAAGGGTGTGTTTGATTTGGTGCATTCAAACATTTGTGGTCCTATGTTATTGCAATCAATCATTGGGCAATTGTACTTTGTGACATTAATAGATGATCTCTTCAGCTGGTTTTAAGAGTTTAAAGCTCTTGTGGAGAATTGGATTGGGAAGATGATTAAGATGTTGAGATTGGATAACGGGTGCGATTATACCGCCAATTAGTTCCATGATTTATTCAGGGCACTAAGGACCAAGAAGGAACTAAAGATACCTTACAACCCTCAATAAAATGGGGTTGATGAGTGGAAAAACAGGGATAATGGAGGCTATGAGGGAATGTTTTATGATCAAGAATTACCTATGTTTTTGTGGGCAGAGGCCTACAATACAACTGTGTATTTGCAGTATAGGAGTCCTTACAGATGAAGAGATGTTCATAGGAGTGAAGCCAGAGGTAAGTCATCTGTGCAACTATGGTAGTCCAATTTATGTTCACACTCCTACGGAGAAAACGACTAAGCTCGAGCCCTTGTTAGGAAGGGGCATATTTGCGGGCTACAGTGAGGTCTCAAAGGCCTACTGAGTCGACATTCTAGGACAAGGAAGAGTTATTGTTAGTCAGTTTGTCAGATTCAATGAGGGCATGACCTTTAGGAGATCTCATGTTAGAGAGCTAGCAAGGGTAGAGGATCAGGAGCAAGAGGCTCCTAAAGTTGAACATGGGCAACCAACAGGGACACAACTTGTAGATTTGTAGGAGGAGTGAACGTTTCTTCAAGCTCTACTAGGAGGAGGTTGAGATTGGCTGAGCAAACCTTGTGAGATGCCGATGAGCGTGTCGAGGCTTCTACCAGCGCTTTCAGGCAAAGTATACCACCAACGAGATTTTTCGGTAATATGGTGTTGTCGAGCAATGTCAGTGAGTTCAAGCCTTCTACTTTTGAGGAGGTTGCAAATGAGGAAGTTTGGAGGGATGCCATTGCGGAGGAGTATAACTCCATCATGAAGAATGATGTATGGGACATTGTTGGGATAGAAGGGAAAGTCTGTGGTCATTTCTCGACGGATTTATAAGAACAAGCATGCGGCTGATGGTAGTGTTGAGAAGTACAAAGTGAGGTTCATGGCGAGAGGGTTCTCCCAGTGGGAGGGAGTGGATTACAAGGTGACATTCACACTTGTTGCCAGACACGCATCCATTAGAGCAATCGTGTCCACTGCTTCAGAGATGGGGTGGAGGATACATTAGATGGATGTGAAGATTTCTTTCCTCAACGAGGTGATTGAGGAGATGTATATTGAGCAACTTAGGGCTTTGAGGTGCATGGGAGAGTCTCATGTATGTAGGTTTAAAAAGGACCTTTATGGGCTGAAGGAGGCTCTACGCGCATGGTATGCCAGGATCGATGGATATCTTATTGGTTTGGGCTTCACCAAGAGTGAGGTAGATCCCAACGTATTTTATGTCCACGTTGAGCGTGAATCACTCATCTTGGTCTTTTATGTTGACGATATCTTTTTGATAGGGTTGGAGAAGCTCATAGGGATGTGCAAGGAGGACCTTGCTTTAGAGTTCGAAATGAAGGACATTGGCTTGATGCACTACTTTTTGGGATTGGAGGTGTGGCAACAACTAGGAGAGATCTTCCTAAGGTAGGGCAAGTGTGTCTTTGATATCTTGAGGAGGTTCAAGATGGAGGATTGTAGGCCTATGTTCATATTAATGATCACCAACTTGAAGAAGTTGAGCACTTCTGAGGGCGAGTTGGTGGACCCCACACTATATGGGAAGTTGACAGGGTCCTTGATGTATTTGGTCAACATGTTTAGATATTTGTTTTGCTGTGAAGTTTGAACACACTTAGCGAGTTCATGGTGGAGTCAAGACAAGTTCGTTGGGCGGTAGCAAAGCATGTGTTGAGATACTTACAAGGTATAATGGACTTTGGGCTCAAATATGTTGGAGTTGGTGGAGTGAAGATGCAAGGGTACATATATTCTGACTGGGTAGGAAGTGTAGTGGATTGAAAATCCACATCATGTGGTTGTTTAAGATTGGGATCAAATATGATCTCGTGGTATAGCAAGAAGCAACAATTAGTGGCACTTTGTTTGGCAGAGGCAAAATGCATGGTAGCAAGTATGGCAAGTTGTGAAGCCAGTGTGGCTTTGCAAGATGCTTGCAGGACTATTTTGATTCACTGTGACAGTTAGAGCTACATTAAGCTCTCTGAGAATCTCGTGTTTCATGATCAGGATTAAATATCACTTTATCAGAGACAAATTTTAGGGAGGAGCTATGAGATTGCTGTAAATTTCCACATAAGAGTAGGTGGCAAATATTCTCACTAAACCTATAGCAAAAGGGATGTTTGTGAAGTATTGAGATACGCTGGGGATAGTGGAGAATCTCTTCCTTGCTAGGAGTGAGTGTTGAAGCTTGTAATAGCTTGGGAAGGTCTTCTGCATAAGCTTAGTTTCTTGGCATGTAGGAGGTGGTTTATTGTCTCTTTAGGTATTTATGTCTTCTTTCCTAAGTCTAACATAGGAAAAGTACAATAATTAAATTCAATTAATTATTGTGGACTATTAAGTCATTTTCTAAGGATAAATAATATAATTATTTAAGTGGCTTAGAAATAATCTCAACATTGATCTCCTAGATCTTTTAGAAGGGAGATTAGGGTTAGGGATTTGGGCTTGGTGAAGATTATAAATTTAAGCCTAAGGGAGACGTGAAGACATAGACAAAGAAGAGAGGTAGCTACAACATTTTTGGGAAAGTGATTTTCTCAGGAAGAAGATAGCGAATTCTTTGGAGCGAGAGGCTCAGTTAGACTTAGGAGAATGAAGGAGAGCACATGGATAAATATTGGAGTGTTTCTAGGAGGCTAATTCGATGGAGATTAGAGGGGCCAAATCGCTGTAGTGAGGAGGAGGTGCAGTTACTTGAGAGGTTGATTTGCAAGGGCCGATTTGTGAGTGCACAAAGGTTGAGCAAAGGCAAGGCGCAAGGGCTGATTTACTGGTGAGAAGTGAGCTGATTTCTCCAAGTCGATTTTATACAATGGCTAGTTTCCAGTTGGTTGAATTTCCTTGGGTTGAATTATTCTAGTGGGGCCGAGTTGTAGGTTCAAGTCACTATATTTTTCTTTGTAAATTATTTGTGGGTTGAAACCTAGATTTTCCAAATTAATTAGTTAAGGATAATTGTTGTGGGTCTTTATCTATTGTAATGTGTGATCAACCTCTCTACCTTCTACCTTCTACCTACTAGACAGGAGTTGAACAAGATCATCGAGGAGTACATCTACAGGCAGTTCGTCCAGGTCACCTGGGTCAATCCTCCGGGAGAGTTGCGCCCAAAGATGGCCTTCTATGCTGAGCACTTCTTGGAGTTGAGAGACAGGCTCATTATTCGACCCGAGTGTATGTTTCACCACTGGATGCATGCTCCTCGCATTCCTCTGGGCCAATTCGGAGTAGGTTCTCATAGACTTCGGGTAGAGACGAACCACCAAATTGATAGACCAGACAAAATCTGCCAGGTATGTCATTTACAAGAATTAGAGACCGAGGTGCACTTCATTTTTGGATTCCCTATCTACTACGAGATCAAAGGAAGGTTCCATTGCTTGTTCAAAGACTCTTAGACCCTCACAAAATTATTCTAGTGGGGCCGAGTTGTAAGTTCAAGTCACTATATTTTTCTTTGTAAATTATTTGTGGGTTGAAACCTAGATTTTCCAAATTAATTAGTTAAGGATAATTGTTGTGGGTCTTTATCTATTGTAATGTGTGATTAGTCTCTCTACCTTCTACCTTCTACCTACTAGACAGGAGTTGAACAATATCATCAGGGAGTACATCTACAGGCAGTTTGTCCAGGTCACCTGGGTCAATCCTCCGGGAGAGTTGCGCCCAAAGATGGCCTTCTATGCTGAGCAATTCTTGGAGTTGAGAGACAGGCTCATTATTCGACCCGAGTGTACGTTTCACCGCTGGATGCATGCTCCTCGCATTCCTCTAGGTCAATTCGGAGTAGGTTCTCATAGACTTCGGGTAGCGACGAACCACCAAATTGATAGACTAGACAAAATTTGCCAGGTATGTCATTTACAGGAATTAGAGACCGAGGTGCACTTCATTTTTGGATGCCCTATCTACTACGAGATCAGAGGAAGCTTCCATTGCTTGTTCAAAGACTCTTAGACCCTCACAAAATTTTTCAGGTATCCCGATTAGAGATGTTTGGTCCTATATATGTAGGAGGCTCTTAGGTTCAAAGCGCATATTCTTTAGCCTCCCATCAAACCAGACCCCATACAGAGGATCATGACATTTTTCAAGGTACTACCTTAAGACAGGGGCACCAAGAGACCGATTGATACTGTTTCATATCCAAACTCTAGATCAGTGAGGATCTGTGGGACCTCACACCTCCACACGAGATCTCAGCAACAAATCCGTCTCAGATCCCTCTGTGTGACAGACTAGGTCCTCCATACCTCAGTAGTGCGCGAACTCCCCCAGACAACGATTTAGTGGACAATCCACACCTCCCATTGGCCCTTCATCGGGCCCACAAACTTTGTGGAGTTTTTTTCAGTGTTCTTCAGTCAGCCTCAGATGTTAGGAGAGATGGGTCTGATCCTCAAACCCATTAGCCCCTAGATCTTCTTCGTCAGGGCATTCCATACATTATATCTTTTATGTTCCTGCATTGTACCTTTTATATTCATGCATTGTATTTTTTATAGGAGATTGTTTGGTTCTCCCGCATTGTATGGACATCATTGTACTCAGCAGTCCCTTTGACCTACTTTGTGGTCATTAGTTAGACATAAATATAATTATCTTATCTAATTTTATTTCCATTGCATATAAATTTCTAGAAGTTGAAATACCAATGATTTTATTTTTCAACAAGTTATAATTTATTTTAATGATACTTTTTTTTTGGAAATTAAATTGTCGTGAGAAAATATATCTGGGCTGGTATTAGGAGATTTAACACCTAGGTCATATCTTGTGTTTTTGTGGTTGGTGAGTGATTGTTCTACTTATAATAATAATTTGCATGGTTATGCAATAAATAGTGATTAACAGATCCATAAATCAAAGAAGAAATAAACCCTCAATGTACATTTTGGATTTCTAATATATTTTAGTAGATTCGTTGTGATGAATTGCCCAATGGAATATCCATGGCAGTTTACAGATCGTGATGCATCAATGAGTAGATTATATTTGAAGAGTTGTTGCAATGAGGGTCTCCCCACTCATCCCTTCAAAAGGGGAAGTGCATTAGCCTTGGCATGATCATTTGGGATTTGGGTATTCTCTTTGGCATATAGGTTTTTGTTGCAAAGTGGAGGTTGATCATGGCTAAATTTGAAGTATGGCTTGATATTTTCTTGAGTTGCCAATCTTTGGCCACATTATAGTTTTGGACATAATCTTAACGTTGAGACATTTTTGTATTTCTTATCTTTCTTTCTTGCGAAATATGCGTATAAAGTCTTGGCAAATGTGCTCTAGTGCTTTCACTAACGTGAGCAGGGAGGGGCAAAGAGGTTTCTCTTAGTGGCAAGGGAAATTTGTACCTTTGGCCGTGCTCAAAGTGGTTTGGGCCTCCCCATTGTAGAAGTCTAATAGGTGGCTGTTGAAGGGAAATGGATGATACAGGTAGTGGAAGGGGATGCTCGTTGTCAAGTTCTAGTGCATTATTGTATTTAGTAGGCTTAGGGGATTGGAGGGATTAAAGGCCTTTTTTAGGGTTTGTGGAATTAGAACACTCGACAATAGAACAGATGTAGCAATCTTGATTCTTAACCATGTTCAATAGCTTTCTAATAAAAACAAGCTATTCTGGAGGTGTTTTGTTGTATGATTCTAATGGGTTTCTTATAGCAAATGGAGATGCATGGGGAAGGTCTTGTTTGGAGCGATTCAAGAAGGTGAAGTGGGAAGTTTATATCCATGAGACATAGGATCTTTTTGGTGATGTTTATAGCTCAGATAGGTACTTTAGCAGAGGGTTAAGTGTCAAAGGTCTGTGGAAATCGCCTAATTGCCTCTTAACCTTATTAATTACTTGATTTATTAAAGTTATTGTTGAGTGGAGTTGTCCTTGATGTCAAAGCCTCAGGAAAAGTGGATTCAACCAGAGGCAGAGAGTCTTAACCTTATTAATTACTTGATTCTTTAAAGTTATTGTTGAGTGGAGTTGTCTTTGATGTCAAAGCCTCAGGAAAAGTGGATTCAACCAGAGGCAGAGAGTCTTAACCTTATTAATTACTTGATTTATTAAAGTTATTGTTGAGTGGAGTTGTCCTTGGTGTCAAAGCCTCAGGAAAAGTGGATTCAACCAGAGAGGATTGTGGCTCATCCACTGAGACGCTGTTTCAGTTGTCAAGTCAAAGACCAAGTGAGATTGGACCACTTACAAAGCAGCCTGATAAATTGAAGAAAGGTTCCATATTTCTGGTTATCTTCATGGAGTTTCTTGGAAAATTGACTAGATAAGTTTCTGGTGATGAGCCCTCCACCAATACAGCTGGCCCAATATTCGTAAACAGCATGTGCTTTATTGACTAAAATTAACCTATATATTGTCAGAAGTGTACAGATTGTTTTAGAGGGGAAGCTTGCCAGAGAATAATCTAGACTCAAAGGTTTATAGATCTGTTAGAAGATCATGACTGCATAGGTAGCAGCGCACTCTCCTGTTCTGCCATCCACTGATGCAATCAAATGAATCTTGAAGCATACAAATTCTGAAGATGTCATAGTAAAATAGAAGCTTATGATATGAACTCATTACAAGTTCCCTCCCAAGGAAATCTCCCTCGCACAGGTTTCATAGTTAATATAGATACACAGGCAGAAAGTTGAAGTCATGTCAAGACAAGTCGATCACAGTTATTGTGTGTCTTTGAAGAGACAAAATATGTCAAAGGCTGTCCAATTCAAGAAAACAACGGCACAAGCTTAAAGATCACTTGAAGCCCTTTTCAATGAGGTATAATATTGCCTCCTAGCTCCTCTCCATTGAGGAGAAATGATTTTTTTAAGACGAAAAATCACCATATTTAAACCCCGTCAATTTGGCTGTCCTATAGGTCAGGTCGGCTCTGTTTAAAGAGCAACAAAGCCTATAAATGAGCCATGTTTTCTCTCATTCGGTCAAGAAAAATCGCAGAGAGAATAACTAATTCGGATCTGTAGTGGAGCAGAGAAAGGTTCATATCTCATGAACCCGAGGACCAAAAATCAAGGTGTATTGTAGCTGTTTTGAAGAACTTGTTTTTTTTCATTGTTTGATGTGGTTTTAGCCCTCAAGCTCGGCCCTCTACCTCGGGAAATTTTGGGTGTCTACCTCAGAATGTTCAGCGTGCATTATCTCAGAATTCGGCCTATATCTGCCTCAGATTTCAGCCCCTTGTGACAGAATTTCGGCCTCTGTGGCAAGGTGCGGAATTTGGATCTGTGGGAGAAGCAGACTCAGCTCTCTGTTGGCACAAATTCGGACCTGTGGAAAGGACCTGAACTCGGCCCCTCCTGTAGACAAGTCTCAGCTTTGTGAAGGACGAAATTAGGCCCCCTCTCTGTGGACATTCAGACCTGTTGAAGAGACTAATGCAATCCTATTGTTTTGGCCCCTCTTGTGGACAATTCGGACTTGAGATCTCAGCCTGATCTGGAGCAGACATTGAGCTAGTTTTGATGAGACTTGGAGGTGTTGCAGTCCTTTGGAGAAGTGTTGAAGAATCTTGAAGTCCCTTTGGAGCAATTTTTGAAGACTTTCGAGAGCTTCCTGTGATGACAATCTGGAGCAGACTTTCAAGACAATATGGAGCAGACTTTGAAGACAGTCTGGAGCAAAGTTTGATGGCTTTTTAGAACAGACCTTGGAGCTTGTGTGAAGCAGACTTGAGCTGACCTCGAAGCAGAATTGGAGCATCCTTCTGGACAGACTTGTAGAAGATCATGGAGAGCATTTTGAAGCAGATCCTGAAAACTTTGTGATGCAGCGTTTGAAGCATGTATTTTGAGCAGTCATTGAAAAGGTTTTGGAACAGCCATTGAAGAGATTTTGGAGTAGCCATTGAAGAGAATTTGGATCAGTCATTGAAGCCATCTTGAAGCAATTCTAGAAGACACCATGAAGCAGTACCTTGATCTATTTGTTGAGTTGTATTTGGAGTGTTTTGGTAGGGTTGGAGCCTAGGACGATTGGTTTCCTCATATAGGCCAGGTTGGAGCCTGGATTTGCTTGAGAGGATTGGCGTCCTCATAGAGACCAGGTTGGAGCCTTAAAGAAGTACGAGATTTTGTTTGTACAGGTTGGAGTCTGTCTTTGTAAAGTAGGATTGGAGTTCTCACTAATTTTAATAATAAATTTATTTTTGTTGTACTTCTTGTGTTCTGGCTTATCTTGTAATTTTATTTTTTAACTGGCATAATATAACAATTGAAAGAAATGCTGATTCAGCCCCCCTCTGAGCGTTTCCAACAGTTATTTCTTTTTGTGAGAAAAGTGAGTTTTATCTAATAAAATGCAACAGTTATTTGCATTAGTGAAATAGATAAATCACACTGTTCATCTCAAGTGAAGTCGAAATTTAATGTCAACCTTTAGTCACTTTGAAGATTAGGGTTGCTGATTTAGTCATAACTCAAACACCGAGCTAAGGGAGAATATACATTATTGAGCATGAGACACAATGAGACAAGTGAGGATCTCAATGATTGAATGGAGGACATTCACTCGAGTTTGCAGCAGCCAAAGGGAGAAAAGGGGCAGCAGCAAGACAGAAATATTTAGCAGGTGATTTTGCAGCAGACTGTGCGGCTGTAATATTGAGGGCTATAGACAAATTTCACAGTTTTGCTGTGTGAGATTTTTCCTCAGTTGCTATTTATTTTGCCTGTTGGGAAGCACTTTTTATGCTGAAGGATTTTATAAATGAAACAACATATTTTATAAAATTCCAGTAGTACATTTTGTTCCGCAAGCTGAAAAATTGAATTAGAACGTCAGGGAAAATTGCTAACAAACAATTTGTTATTGATTAGGGTTAGAAAATTAACACTTCATGAGTTGGATAGTGGATGGTTAAGGACGTGTCATTCCATTTGGGGGTGGTTATTGCTTCAACTTAGATTGTCTGTCAACAGCAGGTTGCACAAAGTTGGTATTACTAATTCAGCATGTGTAATGGGAAGCAGGATGAAACACTTAAACATGTTTTTTGGAAATGTCCATGTGTGAGTGTTTTGGGCAAGGTTTCGGGTTAAGGATGTGTGATTCCATTTGGAAGGCTTGTGCCCCCCTAAACATAAAGTTTGGTAATGGTTATTGCTTTATCATAAATTGGCTGTCAACAGTGGGTTGCACAAAGTCGGCATTACTACTTCAGTGCATGTAGAGTGCAGTAAGGAGGAGATAGTTCAGCATATGTTTTGGAAATGTCCACGTGCTAGAGTATTTTTGACAAGATTTTGGGTTAAATTTCACTCTTTTTGTAACTTCACTATCCTGGAGGGGGCCTCTCCTTGGGACACTTGTGGACAACTGAAATTTGGCCCACTCGCTGTTCACCATGAAGGGTATCCAAAAATATAATCAACTCCTGAAATGCAGAACCTTAATATTGACCTAATTTTCACTGTTGATGCTGAGTTAGTCAAGGTAAACTTGAGAAGTTCATTCTGATCATAAGATATATTCACGAATGTGCTGGAACTCAATTCTGAATCTTCCTGCGGCAAATTCCCTATTAACAGGGACAGAATTAATTTTGTATCATATTTTTGATATAAAATTTGCCGGATCAGTTGGATGATTTGGGTCATTTTGAATCTCAAAATAGACAATTTCCTTCTGGATAATGGTACATACAAGGAATCAAATATGGACCTTGTAATGCAGGTGAACTTCTTTGTGAATCATTAACTCATCATTTACTACTACTGAGTCTTATATTTTAGACTTTTGGCAGAGTCTCAGCCATGACAAATCATGTCCTTTCTTTAGTTTGGTGATAGGCCATAAGCAGTTAGACACCACGGTACCTCCTGCTTTTCCCTGACCTATGAAAGGCACCTTGTTGTCCTTTAATCTAGAAACCCTTTTGACTTGCTCCTTTATGTTATGTATACTTGGTACACATTGGTCTTTGTGTACTTAGAAGTTTCAAATTATCTTTTTGTGCTACCATAAATATTTCCTTTATATTTGTTGTGGATAAATCTTTTGCATTGTGATGGTTACAAGTTCCCTCGATATAATACTTTCTCTTGATGTATATGTTGAATGCACAATATAAATGTATTTGGTATGTAAGTTCTAATCTGCTGCCTCAATCTTGTTTTGAATGTAGGTGCAATAATGTACTATATTTGCGTGGTGTCCCAGAGGATGAAGATATTGAGGAATGAATATGCAAATTTTTGTTAGACAAATTTTTGTATTAAACTTATTCCTAATTGCTTAGGAATGGTCACTCTATTATAGAGTGTGAAATGATAGTGCCAAACTTCAACTTACAGCTTTTATTTCTTGATTTAGTTGTCATAGCTGTAATTTTGGTTATAATTTTCCTCAGTAGAATGTTTTGTGGGAATTTTATTTGAGATAGTACTACTTTCAAGGTTAGAATGCTTAAAAGGTGCTGACTTTCCAAAAGTTTGATTCATTACATTAAGCAACATAGTTTTGGTTCTAGAACACTGAATGATGGTTGTAAAAATCTGTCATTTCATCCTTGGTCTTCAAAAAATAAATCCAAGTCATGCAAGAGAAATCATCAACAAATGTAACATAATACAAACTATCCATCAAAGCGGAGGAAGACATAGGTCCACATACATAGAATGAACTAGATCAAGACTTTCACTTTTGATCCATGCTTACCATTGGGAGAAAGCATCCTTGACATTCTTTCCAAGTGCACATCCCTGATATGCACCTTCATTATCTATCTTGAAGTTTGATGATCCCTGCACTAAAGTTCTTCAAGAGAGAGAAAAGTGTTCCATGGTGCAAAGTGACCAATCCCTTATGCCATAACTTGCACAAATTTGTACCACCATGGACCAAAGTACCATGCTTCACCCAACTGGTGTGTAATCTGTAAAGTCCTCTAACTTGACCCTTGTAGGGGTTTGATCTCTAGTTATGACGTTTTGGAGTATCAAGCTCAAGCACATGTGAAGCTCTATCACAAGAAACAGAAAGGTTTTTTTCAACCAAGAACAAACAACACATAGCTCAAGAACATCACTTAATGGGATTTGGAAGGAAATGGAGGCCAACTTCACACAGGGTAAGTAACATCATCACCCAACTCCATAGACAAATCTCCTCCTTGCTCCTAAACCTTGTTGAAGAGACTATTGTCACAAGTCATGTCTCAATTCTGCACTGCCCATATACCATGAAGATAAACAAGAGACCAAGGAAGGCGGTCTAAAGTTGGGGTGATTCTTCAGCTGCTCCTATATGTAATGAACAAAGGAATTTTCGCCCTAGGTTTTCTGCGGATAACTAGGGTTTACAATAAAATTTTCCTTTCTGTTCAATTTACTAATCATTCCCACTTCCAGTAAACATTATGTCAATAAAACAAAACAATGTTTTAAATCAATAATGCACAATAATAATATAATTCAAATTCAATTGTTTGGTAAACCCAACCAGTTCCAGCGCAAATATAAACAGTTAGTCCCTGATTCAACTAGATAACTATTCACTGATTATCTGAGCCATATTATTTGGTTCTAACCAAAATTGACGCCATTACAATCTACAGATTGTTACTACAAAATTCTAACACCCTAGCGTGCCTCAGGATTGTGCCTCCGCTTTCTGTCCAAATCACTGTAACAGTTCAATTCTGTTGAGATCAGGATTCTCACACTTCCTCGGGACATTTTTCTATCTCATTACAGGCTCGTACTTAGTTTCCTGGCTTTGAATGTGGAGTAATGCAGTAGTAGCAAATATTTGTATGCATCTGGATATTCGTTCAATTCACAATTCCAAGGATCATGCTTTGCTCTAGTGTAAATAATTCGGACCCTGCCTCAGAAAATAAACCACTTGGTGCTTCAGATCCCAGGTGGTCCGGCTTCTATGTTACACTTCAATCTTGTTCCAGAATCCGTGGATTGAAATGATCTGTCACAGAAATCTTCTCGCACAAGTTACTCCAGAAAACTGCCCTTTGCCTCAGAGGGTGCAGGGTTCGTGCCTTAGTTATGTGCTTCAGCCTTTGATTTTTTGGTTACAACCAGCCTTGGGAACTCACGTTTCTGCCCCAGGTAGTTTAATGGATCTCAGTCTTGGGTCTGTTGGCTATAGGGGCCTGGACTGTCAAGAAAATACCATTTCCGCCTGGGCCTGTTTCAGGCGAGTTCTCAAGGATTTTGCTCCAATGACTTCGGTCTGTCCAGATAATATATCTCAGATAGTTCGTTCAACTTCAGGATCGTTTTGTCAGAGACTTTTGCCCAGAACTACTATGCTGCAACTTACAAAAGAAATCCGTATTGCAGAACGAGATGAGAAAGATAAAAGGGAGTTTATCAACTTGTGTGGGATCTTTCACCACCAAAATTGATAGGAGAAAAGGGGTCCTAAAACCCTTGGAGCCTCGAGCTCAAGAAAAAAAGACACAAAAAATGATCCAATCAATGATGATCCAAATGAATCCAATCCTCTTGTATTTATGGATCCTTCGAGGGGATTTTCCTCAATTTATTGAGTGAGGTTCACTCAAAACTCCCAACTTCGGGTTTCTCTGTCCAGCGGCCCCAAAACTTGCCCAAACATTAGGTATTTTTTTGGGGGAGGGGGTTGTTTCCCCTTTATCAAGGACTATAGGCTATGGGGATCGATGGACTATTTAGTCTCTTTGGCAATTAATTTCTCGGGAACATTACAGTATAGCACCTGTTGCAACTTATTTAGCATTCCCTTTGTTCTCTAGGAATTGTTTGGCATAATATTCCATCTCGTGACACCTAAAACATTTCAACTTACTCAAGTCCTTTATTGAGTTTGAATCTTCCTTATTACCCTTTCTGTTCCCTTTCTTACTTTCCTTCTTCGTCTTTCCATCAAATGCTACTTCTACTCCACTTTGTGTTGAACATGTCTCCAACTTGATATTTTCCTGCAACAATGTATTTCAAAGCTTTGCAAAATTCCAGGTTTTACGAGGACAAATCCCTTGGAAAAAAGGCATTCAAGATGAAGTAAGTCCATTCAAAGCAATGGGCACCAATTCCCTATCCTCCACATTTGTGTCTATAGCCATATTTGTTTCAAGTCCATTCAAAGCAATGGGCACCAACTCCCTGTCCTCCACATTTGTGTCTATAGCCATATTTGTTTCAAGTCCATTCAAAGCAATGGGTACCAACTCCCTATCCTCTACATTTGTGTCTATAGACATGCTTGTTTTACTCGTGTAGATTGTTTCTTAAGAGCATCTATCGAGAAACATAAGTATTTTGAAAATTTTCAGCCAAAATATCGAACATATCCTTCTCGATTTTCTTCTCTGCAATTTGAGGGGTGGAGTGATCGTTCACAAAATCAATATCATTAACAAATTCAACAATGAGTCACTGTTCCATAGTGTAATGTGTTAGTATAACTGGTTTCAAGATTCATTGTGTGAGTGGTTTAGGTTGACACTTCAGACTTGGGATGTGATGAAAGGCAGATGCACTTTATAAAAAGCAAAGGAAAATGAAAATCAAATCTATTTTAATATAATAATAATCTAATTTTAAGGACACAATCAAGGTAAGGGCATGCTGTGCAGTTATAAGTTCTCTTCTATAATTTAAATTGTTGCACTAGTTATGTAGCCTAAGCTTCAGAATTATTACTCAGCAATGACGATTTTCAACAAAGCACCAATTTTGGGAGGACGATGCCTGTATATGAACCATTCCAAATTGTCAACAAGTGTAAAATATCATTCAAGCAAAAACTCATGCAAGCAAATCCTGGCTATAAGTCTCATTCCGTGAATATATTAAGGCATCCAAAGCTGAAGAGTGGATAGTATGGATATATTACAGAAAATCTAAAAACTTCATATAAGAAACCCAAGAATCAACACGATGTTGAGAGTGGATACTATGGATATATTACAGAAAATCCAGAAACTTTATATAAGAAACCCAAGTATCAACACAATGCTTAGAGCGGATAGTATGGATATTTTACAGAGAATTAAAAACTTTATATAAGAAACCCAAGTATCAGCACGATGCTGTTTTGGGTTAGAGCATGGTCACAATTCAAGCATTTCAAATTGCTGGTCCAACTCTAGCACGACATTTCTTTGTAGATTAATACTAACTCGTTACAATTTTTGTTTATGTTTCGACAAATATTTCGTTCACCGAAAAAATAATAAATTGCATTTGGGACACCAGCTATCAATGTCGACGTGTTTTTGCATTTGGAACAAATGCACTAATTAATGTGAAATATTTACACTATCTGTTTATGCTTTGATTGAAGGAAAGACAGTTATTTTGTTTAGGTTCTAGTTATAACTTTATATATGGGTTTAAATGTGTAAATGAAAAACAATTATATATATATATATATATATTGTTTTCCGGGTTATAATCATAAAATAACATAAATTTAAAAATTATATTTTAGCAATTTTTGATTATAAAAATATAATAACAAAAATGAAAAAGAATATATTATAATTTATTTTTGAATTTCCTCGAAAATCAAAAAAAGGTTTTGACGTGAGGTTTGAACCAAATTAGATTTATGAAATAGCCTGATTGATTATTGGCTCAAGTTACTATAAGGATAGGTAAATCAAAGCTGCATGGTTGATGGCTCGAAGGGCCCACACCATTTCAATTGGTTTCCACACTAAATTGTATTTTTAATTTGACACTTCACTTAACATTGTATTTTTAATTTGACACTTCACTTAACAGTGTATTATAGAGTTAAAGAAAACGAGGGAAAATTTCACACTTCACTTCACATTGTATTTTTAACAAGAAAAATTAAAAGAAAAATAGAGTTGAAGAAAACGAGGGGAAAAGAAAACAAGTTAAAACATGAGAATCATATTTTAAAGAGCGCTAATTGAGAAAAGGCAAAATTAGATTACCAACACTAGATTGATTTGGGGATGTTGAAGGCTGTCAACTCTTGGTTTTCTTGTTGACTTCATAATAGTAATTATCTACGAAGGTAAATGGTTTATTTGGCTATGATGAAATATCTTATTTTTCTTCTTCATTTTTGAAATGTATTAATTTATATTGAAGTGTCTCCACATTGATCAAGAACATGATTAAATGGATAAAAAATTGCTAATTCGTACACCAAGCAATATGTAGAGTAATTCCTAGTGTAACAGTGAAAAACACGTAATTCCCAGTGTAACAGTAAAAAACACGTAAGATTAGGAGAAATCGTTGCCCAAATTTTTATGTGAAGATGTAATATCCCAAAATTTATTTGGACGAGTTTTCTCGAGATTTTTCTAAAAATATTTATACCATAAAATTTGTTCTTTAAACACTTTACCATGAAATTAGCAAAATCCCATAAAAGCGAACTTCCTCTGGACTGTGGTACAAGTAATATAATTCATTTCGGTTTGGCTAGGGTTGCAACTGTTACACTTATTATGGCTCACGTACTCAATTTTTGAATACATTCCAACCCGAAGAGCAATTCCTCATTGAAAACATAGAGGGTTATACATTATCACTTAGGGGTTCTAATTGTGGTTTTGGCATAAGGGTTCTGTTTTGATTATGAAGACAAATAAATAACATACTTATTTAAGGACTTCCGTCCTTGGGGAATCAACTTGAAGCGATTTTTGCTTATTTAAGGTTTTCTTCGCGGTTTTGCCATATGTTTATTGTGCTCCCTCTGTCAGAGTTCGAGGTAGAGATTCGGGAGGCTTGATTTCTCCAGCTTTTTTGCACTTCAAATTTAATTTGTGCAGCCTCGAATTTATTGTTGAAAAGTCGAGAGTTGACTATGCCAGATATTTCGGCCGGAAAATCAATCCCTCTAGAAAGTCAGCGTGACAACACTTGTAGGGTTTGTTCAAAGCCCGTGGATTGAAAAGAAGATCCGAATCAGCGAAGTCGTGGCCTTGAAGTAACAATTAACAACTTGATCTCTGATCCTTTGCATCTAGATCAAGTTTACAATTCAAAGGATTCATATAGCCTTCAAAGGGAGAAGCTGGCACAAAAGGGGGAAAATTGTAGTTGAAATTTTCAGGGCATTTATGAGCAGAGCAGTGTGAGAAGTGTGGTCAGCAGTATGAGCAGAGCAATGTGAGTAGTGTGGGCAATAGTGAGAGCAGCGAGCAGTGTGAGAACAAAGAGTTTTTATGCAGTGGAAGTATCGAACAACGAGTAAGGAGTAGCAAATGCATTCAAACATGACAAAGGAATGAGAAATTTTAGAGCCTGTGGAGACAAATGATTTAGGACAAGTGAAAATTGCGTCATTTGCCAAAGATGCGAAGTGGGTTTGGGTCAATGCCAAAGAATATCGGGGCATTTTAAAACGAAGAATAGCCTGTTTAAAATGGGAGCAAACAAGGAAGAAACTGTCTAAAAAGAAAAGTATTTGAACCTTCGCAAAAAGCACTCAAACAAGTCTCCTCCACAAGCACTTGGCAACAAGAAGTCCAAAGGAAAAGTCATTGATGATTCTGCCCTATATAGTCCTACATCCACAGCTCTCACCTCGTCATCTGATCTTTATGTGATTTTTTTTTAAATGCAAAACAAAGGTTGGAGGTTTTAGAAGCTAAAGCACAGGAAAGATATCATAAAATTCATATAATAATCGCTGAGAACAAGGTGTTAGTAGAAAGCAATAAAACTTTAAAAGAACAAGTGGCATTGCTACAGGGAGCTCTCCTGATAGGGAAGACAAAATGGCAACGCATGAAGGCGGATGTGCAAAACATAAAGAAATTTGTAGTGAAAAGTACAAAGGTGGTGAATGTGAAATCATTCCAGGATAAAGGGAAAATGATTGCCCAAATAAACAACTATGAAGAGAACGCAAGAGAAGAAACAAAAAGAGATTCCACCAAAGTTTCCAAAACTTGGGCCAAGTTATTAGCAATTCTGCTAATAAGGAAGGAGAAACAAATATTCAAGTTGACAACATGCGAGATAGTGAAGGCAAGGAAAGACTAAATAAGGCAGCAAACATAATTATTAAAGGGGTGAAAGACTAGGAAAAATGAATGTACTCTTGACCTTGCAAGAGACTTCTTGAAAGACAAGGTATTATGGCAAGGACAAATATGCCAAGCATGGAGGGTGGGTAAGTTTAACGGGGAGAGAGCCAGGCCCATAAAAGTCATTATGTCTAGCTTGCGTGATAAATATATCATGCTAAGCAAGAAACACCTCTTGAGGGGTTGTCGTTTTTTCCTAGAAGAAGATTTAACTGTAAAACAACAGGAGGAAAGAAGGGAGGAAATTTTAACGGTTAGGGCAGCAAGAGATAAAGGAAAGAGAGCATGGATTTATAAAGGCAAAGCTGTGATAGCATGATTTGGACCTCCTTCCAGAACAGAGCAGCAAGATGGTAATAAAGAAGATGCAACAAACTCTTCAACAGGAAATCGGAAAGCAAGGCCGGTATGGGAAAACAGGAACGAAGACTCCAATGTGAGTCTTGCATGTCAAAATAAATAGCAATCAAGTCATACCCAGGTTTCCTTAAGATTAATTTGTTGGAGCTGCAGAGGTTACCCATGGAGACGAGGCCCTGGGTTAGGGCCTATTAAGGAAAATAGAGACATAATTTGCCTCATAGAAACACATGAGCATGAAAGACACTGGAAGATGACAATGTGGAACAAGGCAACAGGGAATGGCAAAGGGCACGGGGGTACCATGGTTTTAGTAAGGGAGAAAGAAGGTCGTCTCATTCAGTTAGAAAAAAAAGACTCAAATAAGTAATTCATTTGGTTTAAAATATCAGAAAATGGAAACCACATCAGAATTGTAGCATGCTATTTTGCACCGCAGGTTTCAAAAATCTACAAACGCAAAGGGCTTGACCACAAAGATCCATTTGCATCTTTAAAAATGAATATTGCAACATATTCGCAGCTAGGTGAAGTCCTTATAGTGGGTGATTTCATGCTAAGACTTTAAGTGAGCAAGCTAGCATTCTTTGTTGTAAAGATGATTGCGAACCTATTTGGCTTATAGAAGAAAGTAATCATCAGTGGGAAAGAATTTCAGAGGACAAGGGTTGCAATTTCTTTGGTGAACAATTGCTTACTCTATGTGGGGCTTTTGATTTAGTCATTTGTAATGGCTTGACTGGATGGGCAAAGTCCGATAATTTCACTTGCAATACTTACAATGGAGCAAGTGTGGTAGATTATGTAATTTGCTCGCATGGTTTGTGTGAGAAAATGGAAGAAGTTTTGGTTGGAGATCAGCTGTGGGATTTGAAATCAGATCACAAGCCAATTTATTTATGTTTCTCTTGGATTGGAAAGAAACAATTAGAGTCAAAAATTCAGCATGTCCAACAAAATCTCCCACAGGGCAGAATTTTTTTGATCCCAAAAAATTGTAATATCTTCAAAATGACGCTAGAGAGGCTCTTCGAGAGGGAGAAAATTACAATTCATAGCCTTCATAGCCATGAATTAACACATTTAATTCAATGCGCACTTGCAAAGTGCAAAAGAACAAAAATAAAGAAGTCTGAAACAAATTGCTTTCTGGTCAATGCTTGGTTTGACAAGGAATGCAAAAAGGTAAGGAGAATGTGGAAAGAGTCAAAAAAGGATAACATAAAGCTCAATTCTTACAAGCAGTTATTAAGCAAGAAAAATGCCGATTTCATGGTTTCAAGTAGGGAAGAACTAATCTCCCTTGGGAAAAATCATCCCAAATTATTTTGGAAGGAACTCCAACTGAAAAAGATACAAATTGGAAATAACATTACAACTTCTAAATGGTTTGACTATGCAAGACAACTCTATGAGCAGGTTCCCAAGGTTGATCCTCCCCCCTTGGTCAGCACTGACACTGAACTCTTCACGGTACAAAAGGTAGAGATGGGTATCAAGAAGTTGGGTGTTGGAAAAGCAAAAGACTTAGCTGAACTCCAAGCAGAATATCTAAAGTGGGGCTCAAAGATTCTTGCACTTCACATTACAAAAATCTTCAACAACATCATACAACAAGGGCTCACCACAGATTGGACAACTAGTCTGGAAATACCTCTTTTCAAGAGCGGTGACATCAATAATCCCTCCAATGATAGGACCATCATGATAAACCCTTTGTTTGCAACGCTATTTGGAAGCATGCCAGAAAAAAAATTAGCAAGTGGGTAGAAGAAAGAGATAAGCGTGCTAAAGGGCAAGCAAGTTTTAGACCTAAACATTCCACAGTTGATCATTGCATAACTTTAAGGCACGTAATTGAAAAAGTTTGGGAGAAAAAGGAAGAAGTCTTTTGTTGCTTTGTTGATTTCAGAAAAGCATTCGACTCAGTTCCTAGTGATAAACTTTGGCACAAAATGGAGGAACTTGGGGTTCTTAAACATTTGATAGCCGCTGTGCATAGGCTGTATGAAGAGGTAAAAGTCAAAATTAGAATTTCAGCAGGCATTTCTGAAAGTTTTAGAAGCGATATCGGGGTTAAACAAGGTTGCCCACTGTCTCCTACCCTTTTTGGTTTATATATCGACAAGCTTGAGGAGTGGTTAAATTCGCAAGGAGGTGATGGTATCTATTTGTGCAAATTTGTTATAAGGTTTCTTTGTATGCAGATGACCTTATTCTGATCGCTAAATCGGCTCTTGGTTTACAAGAGCACTTACTATCCCTTGAGAATTTTTGTAGAAGTGTGGGGAAGCAAGTCAATATCAGCAAAACGAAAGTAGTGGTCTTCTCTAAGAAAAAAAACATAATCAACATAAGTTCTACTTTGAAGGTAACATTCTGGAAGAAGTTGTGGATTATAAATACCTCGGAATTGACTTGAACAAAAATCTAAGCTGGAATGGTTGTATAAAGAAAAGAACTTTGGGGGGTTGGAACGCATTTTATGTTTTTCAAAATAGGTGTAGAGAGGCAGAGTTATGGGACTGGTAAACCACTCAAACTCTTTTTGGGCTTCTAGTGATTCTAGTGATTCTCTATGGTTGTGAACTGTGGGCTAGCAGTGCCTTCGACATGCAGTGGAGACAAATTGAGAAAATTCAGAAGCGTTTGATTACAAACAAATTTAAGATTAAAAGTGCAGTTCCTTATGATATCTTGTTAAGTGAAATAGGGACTGCTCCTATTGAAGCAATTGCTATGGTGCAAGTCATAAGGTATTTAAAAAAAATTGAGCAAATGGAAGAGGGTAGATGGCCTAAGGTTGTCTTTAATGATAGATTGTGCAAGAGCAAAAAAAGTTGGATGCAGCAAAATAACAAATGGTTTAGTAAATGGGGTATTTGCTTGAATGCGTGTCCCATAAACAACAAAGAGATAAAAGCTTTTGTTATGGAAAAGTTCCACAAACATACTTAGGATAAGGAGTTACGAAGAAAGAAAAATTACTATATTGAAGTGTTTAATCCCACTCATAATCATCAACCAAAAGCATACATAGAGGCCCATATCTCTTGGAGAGCCAAAATTCTTATTGCTCAGTTAAGGACTAATTCTCATCAACTCCGTTGTGAAATAAGGCGCTGGAAAAGGCCAAAGGAAGTGTGGGAGGAAAGGGTATGCATCTTTTGTTCTTCCGGAAAAGTGGAAACAAAAAAACATTTCATTTTAGATTGTGAGGCCTTCAAAGACAACAGGGAAAGTTATGCAGATATACTGGCAGCTAGCTCTTGGGATAATCTATTTAGCGAGGGGTTTGTCGAGAAGCTAGGAGCATTTATTTTGAAGCTTCACAGAAAAAGGGCCGAATACATCAAGCAGATGAAGAAGTAATCTGTCCTATAGGCTATCTTTAGCCTCGTGGACATTAAAATAATTTCTTTCTTTGATCTGAATTTGAAACTACTTGAAATTTGTTTGCAAGGTATTCAATTCAGAATTAAACATGTTTAAAAGATTTCCATGTCTTGCAGAAAGAAAACACATGAAATTTGCAGCTGTTCATGACCCATTTAAGCATATCAGAGTTATTTCCTTTTACTGTTTAACACATTAAAACGAATTTGATCTGCAAAATAAATCAACCACAAATGCAAAAGAAGTTGATAAAGCAGTTCACCCCCTCCAGGGCTACGTCTGCTAGGTCCAAAGCTCCCAACCGGGCTTGTCCTTGTTTTTATTAAATGCTCAAATTGAAAATATAGCTGAATAGAAGCATCTACAGGAGAAATAGATGGTAAAAATGGATTCAGAACACTTGAATCTTTCAGGATTGACTATTAGATCACCTCCAATGGATACCTGCAACCCTATACAGTCTTCACAAAACTGGGCCCTAGAGGCTCCTAGAACTTTCACGGCTCCAAAACCTCTGCAAATGATCTCAAATGGCTGTAAGACCTACACCAATGGCTTCAGAAGGTCGAAAATACCCAAATAAAAAAAAATTCGTTCAAAACCGACTTTCTTAGCCAAAGTTATGGCCATTTAAAGTTTCTCCAGTTTGCCCCTAGAAAAACTCCAGCTAACTTTAGTTAACTCCAGTTAGCTCCGCCAATTACGGCGGGTCCGCCAAATTTGGCGCTCATGCCAAAATTCCGCCAACTTAACTGTAGTTACATTTAATGTTTGGTGGTTGCCTCGGATTTCGTGCCCGACGGAATATCCCTTTTTAAATTTTTTTTCTGAAAAATTAAAATTTCTAATGTTAGGGACAAATTCTTCTTTTTGCCATAACTTCCTTATACGGCGACTGTTTTCCGAACCGTTTGCGGCGCCGGAATCGGGAAGACGAGCACTTTCCATTCATTCAACTTTGAACCAGTTCTAAGCACTTTAAATTTTGAGCATTTTACGACACTTAGGACATGAGCACTTGATCACGCCTCCCCATTGGGAAGCTTTTGGACCCCAAAAGCCTTCAACTACCTGTTAAAGAGGTGAGGGTACAACTCCCTCACTCTGTCCACCTCCATCCACTTTGCCTTGTTCGGTTTGATGCCTTTGAAACCAACCCGAACATAATCTACACTGCCCCTCCTTGAAGTGCGTGTCCTTCTGTCAAGGATTGTATCTTATTTCAGCTCATCTAAGAATTCTGGCGAGAAATCTTCTATAGATGGCAGCTGAACAACATTTTCATGATCAGCAATCAAAGGAGGTTCATACAAACGTAAGTTCTCCACATTGAAAACAGAATACATTTGCATGTAGGAAGGCAAATTTAATTGAAAAGCATTATTTCCAACCTTCTTGAGGATTTTGAATGGACCATAACGAATAGGCTTCAGCTTTTTACCTTGTCCTTGCATCCTTTCCTTACTAATGTACAGCCATACCTCATATCCTTCTTGAAACTTGTGATCGACTCTATGCTTGTCGTGTCTTTCCTTGTACTTGCCTTGACTCTTCTCAAGCTGTTCTTGAATTTGCTGATGTATTTGCTGAATTCTTTCAATGAATGAACGAGCTTTGTCAATGTCACTATGTCCCTCAATGGCAACATCTTTCTCAAGAATGAAATCAAGAGGTGATTTTGGCAAGTAACCAAAAGAAGCTTCAAACGGTGAGGTGTTTGTGGAAGAGTGCTTGGCACGATTGTAAGCATGCTGTATGTAGTGCAAATGTTCATCCCAAAGCTTGGGATGCTTGCTGCAATAACCTCTCAAGAGGTGCACAATGGTTCTGTTCACAACTTCGGTTTGTCCATTTGTTTGTGGATGGAAAGCAGTACTTTTCTTCAACTTTGTGTCCATCATCTCCCATAGGTTGGACCAAAAATTCCCCACAAATCTGGAATCCCGGTCATTAATAATGGAAGTAGGCAAACCAAAGTGAATCCATACATGATGAAAAAATAATTCAGCAGTTTGTTCAACAGTTATAGTTTTCTTACAAGGCATAAGTATACACATTTTGCTGAAACGATCAACTACTACATATAAATAATCATGCTGCTTTCTAGATTTTGGCAAACCTCCTACAAAATCCATAGAGATGCTCTCCCATGGTCTAGAAGGTACCGGCAAAGGAGTATACAAACCAAGCTTCCTATTGCTAGGCTTGCTTGTAGCACATAATGAACAACCTCTTATGAACCTTGAAACAGAATCTACCATGCGAGGCCAATAGCAATACCTCTGTAGATGTGCAACTGTTTTGCTCACACCAAAATGGCCAGCAATAAGAGAAGAATGAGCTTCTCTTATGACATTTATCCTCTCCCCCTGTGGTATACACAACTTGCCCAAATGAAACAACAAATTGTTATGCATGTGAGTCATTTTCCTCTACATGATTTCCTTTACTCAAGTTAGCATACACATCTTTAAAGTCATCATCAGATGCATATTGTTCTATGTAACTATCATGTACAATGGAATCATTCTTAAGTAAAGTAACAACACCAATAATAGGCCTTGAAAGCATATCAGCAACCTTATTCAAAGTACCTTTCTTATACCTTATTACCAAATGGAACTGTTGCAAGAAGCCCATCCATCTGAAGTGTCGTGACTGTTGTAACTTGCTTTGTGATTGCAAGTACTGTAAGGGCTGATGGTCGGTATGTATAACAGTTTCTTTGCCCATCAAGTAGTGTTTCCACTTTTTGATGCTTGGTACCAACGCATACAACTCCTTATCATATGTAGGATAATTTACAATAGCACCATTAAAAGTTTCAGAATGAAAATCAATAGGCTTACCATGCTGTAGAAGAACTGCACCCATAGCATAATCACTAGCATCAGTTTGTATCTCAAATGGCTGTCTCAAATCCAGTAATGCAAGGACTGGAGCGGAACTAATCTTCTCCTTCAAAGATTCGAAAGCTTTTTGCTGCTTGCCTCCCCATTGGAAAGCATGCTTCACATTTGTCACTGCATGCATAGGAGCTGCTATAGAAGAGAAGTTAGAGATAAACTTCCTCCAATATTGAGCTGCACCCAAAAAACTTCTTACCTCTGTTATGGATTTGGGAGTAGGCCACTTCACAATAGCCTCAATCTTAGCAGGATCAATTCTCAAAGCACCTCCTCCTACCATGTGTCCCAAATAAACCAAAAAAGTCTTTCCAAATTCACACTTTGACATTTTAAGAAATAACTGATTCTTCTTCAAAACATCAAATACTTTTCTAACATGCATGACATGATTTTCTCTAGACTTGCTGAAAATTAAGATGTCATCTAAGTAGACAATAACGAAATCATCAAGAAAAGGACGCAAGACATCATCCATTACCCGCATGAAAGTTGCAGGTTCATTGCACAAACCAAACGGCATCACAAGCCACTCAAAGAGTCCTTGTTTGGTTTTAAAGGCTGTCTTCCAATTGTCATTTTCTTCAATTCTTACTTGATGATATCCACTGCGCAAGTCTAGCTTAATGAAATATCGAGCATCTTTCAGCTGGTCTAACAAATCATCTATCCTTGGGAGTGGGTAACGATTCTTTACCGTTATCTTGTTCAAGGCTCTGAAATCAACACACATACGCCAAGTGCCATCTTTCTTTGGAATCAATACAATCGGTGACTCACATGGCGAAGTACTTGGCCTTATGAAACCCTTGTCCAACAAGTCCTTGATTTGCTTCTTTATTTCAGCATTCTCCATAATAGACATGCGGTACATGCCTATGTTTGGAAGAGGACAATCTGGATGCAAATGGATTTCATGTTGAATCTCCCTCTTAGGAGGCAAATCTGTTGGCTCCTGAAACATCTCATGATATGCATCAACTACATCATACATATCTGATTTAAGTTTTGGATCACAATTGTCAAATGACTCATGATTTACATCAACCTTGGGCCTAATCATAAGAAGAACAAAATTCTTACTTGAATTGACCAGCCTTTTTACCTGTCCTGCATTCACCGTCGCTATATTTGTCTTCTTGCGATGAGCTCTAACAATGAAATCCTTGCCATCTTTGAACAGATGATATTTGTTTTCATGGCGATGAAAGATAGCTTTCCTGTCAAACAAGTAAGGACTTCCCAAAACAATTCCTGCTATATCAAAAGGTACCACATCAAGTTCAACTGTGTCAATAAAATGTGCAGTAATTGCAAAGCGCAATGTGCACTTTCTTGAAACTTGTAAATTTTCATCCTTGCAAATCCATCCAAGTGGATATGGCTTCGGATGTGGAACGGTCTCAAGTTTAAGTTGCTTGACCAAGTCCTCTGATATAAGGTTTGCTTGTGACCCACTATCAAAAAGTGTGTCAATTTTAGTATGTTTTGAAATCACCCTCACATGAAACAGTTCAATTCTTTCTTCCTCATTAGGAGCTTGTACATGGCAGTTTGAGGTACTAGTGCTAGCTTGAGTTTCAATTTCTTTTCCCTTCAAGTTTTTCAAACCCATGGCTGCAATTTTGGTTTCATCACCTGAATCTTCCCCTAAATCTTGTGGTGTAGATGTAGTAGCAACAGTTTTCTGTTTTCCTTTGGATTTGTTAAATTGAGGTCTTTTTTTAGGATATAATTTCCAACAATTTTTCTCATCATGACCTGGTTTAGAACAATGTCTACATATCACTTTCTCACTCTCCTGTTTGACAGATGCATTCTTTTTGCTCTTTCCCTTGGAGGTTTTCTCTTTGTTTTTCCCCTTGGGGGGCTTGTTTCTACCCTCTTCAAATGTGTTTTTTCCCCTTGCCTCTAAATGAGTAGCTTGGACACAAACCTCGTCCAGGCTAGTAGGGTTAAACATCAAGATGGTGTGTCTAAGGTAGCTATGCAAGCCACCAATGTATTTCAGCAAGGTTTCCTGAGTCTGCAAATCTACCCCTAACAAGAGAGCTCTTCTCCTGAATTCTTGGGTGTAGTATTGTACACTCTGACCCTTAAGTTGTCTGAAATTTTGCCAATTCATAATGGCCTTCTGCATGTGAGCAAGAGGATAAAACTGTTTTTTAATGGCTAACAGAAATTCAGGCCATGTTAAAGTACCCTTACCAAATTTCTTGATCTCCTCTTTAGTCTTGGCCTCCCACCAGACCAATGCTGCTCCATCCATTATCAAAGAAGCCAACTGAATCTTTGTGGCATCATCATGCATATTTTGGATCCTCAAGTAAACTTCCAACTGCCTAATCCAGTTGTCAAGCTTTTCTGCATTCACTTCACCATTAAACATAGGTAATTCGAATTTTACATCAAGCTTCAAAAAAGGATTTTTTCCAGAGGATCTATGCTTATGAACAGAAGAAGACGAGGATGAAGAGGAAGAAGGTGAAAATGGGGGTGGTGGATCACCATTTCCTCCATGTCCTTTCTTGGAATTATCATCATCCTTCTTACCTCCTGAAGAGCCCTCTCCTTCATGTGGATGTTTGGACCCTTCTCCAGCCAATTTCTCATTTCTTTCTTGGTACAATATCCTCACCATTTCAGTGAGGTCCAAGAAAGCCTTTCTGAAGACTCTTTCTTCTTCTCTTGGATCTGTCTATGTAGGAATTTCTCCTTCATGTTCAGACATCCTTGAAGCTTTTGCTGAGACTCTTGAGGGTGAAATTGAAGGTGGAGGTGATGGCTCTCTGGCCTTCCTTGACTAAGGATTCTCTCGTTCTCTAGTCAACTGTCCTTCCCCTCTTTTAAGTTTCAACCTGGTAAGCATCAATACTTTGCAAGACAGTTAGAAGATCTTTGCACAAAAACCCTGAGCTCCGATACCAACTTGATCTGAATTTGAAACTACTTGAAATTTATTTGCAAGGTATTCAATTCAGAATTAAACATGTTTAAAAGATTTCCATGTCTTGCAGAAAGAAAACACATGAAATTTGCAGCTGTTCATGACCCATTTAAGCATAGCAGAGTTATTTCCTTTTACTGTTTAACACATTAAAACAAATTTGATCTGCAAAATAAATCAACCACAAATGCAAAAGAAGTTGATAAAGCAGTTCACCCCCTCCAGGGCTACGTCTGCTGGGTCCAAAGCTCCCAACCGGGCTTGTCCTTGTTTTTATTAAATGCTCAAATTGAAAATATAGCTGAATAGAAGCATCTACAGGAGAAATAGATGGTAAAAATGGATTCAGAACATTTGAATCCTTCAGGATTGACTATTGGATCACCTCCAATGGATACCTGCAACTCTGTACACTCTTCACAAAACTGGGCCCTAGTGGCTCCTAGAAATTTCATGGCTCCAAAACCTCTGCAAATGACCTCAGATGGCTGTAAGACCTACACCAGTGGCTTCAGAAGGCCAAAAATACCTAAAATAAAAAAAAAATTCGTCCAAAACCGACTTTCCTAGCCAAAGTTATGGCCATTTAAAGTTTCTCCAGTTTGCCCCTAGAAAAACTCCAGCTAACTTTAGTTAACTCCAGTTAGCTCCGCCAATTATGGCGGGTCCGCCAAATTTGGCACTCCTGCCAAAATTCCGCCAACTTAATCGCAGTTACATTTAATGTTTGGTGGTTGCCTCGGATTTCGTTCCCGGCGGAATATTCTTTTTTTTAATTTTTTTTTGAAAAATTAAAATTTCTAATGTTATGGACAAATTCTTCTTTTTGCCATAACTTCCTTATACGGCGACCGTTTTTCGAACCGTTTGCGGCACCGGAATCGGGAAGACGAGCACTTTCCATTTATTCAACTTTGAACTAGTTCTAAGCACTTTAAATTTTGAGCATTTTACGACACTTAGGACATGAGCACCTGATCATTCTTTCTTTCTTTCTAAATGCTACAAGTACAAATAACACGAGCAATGAAAATAACACAATTTTATTTATTGATTGGGAAAAATACATATAAACTCCCAATAGAAAATAGATGCAACGACGACTACTAGAATTGCTACAATATAAATCAGGCCTACAAAATGAAACTGAATTAATAAATGCACTTGTGAATGCGGAATCAAGGGATGAGATGGGTTTTCATCCACACTCGCCCAATTCTCCAAGAATTTGTATTGGGGCTGATTGAAGCCGATAACCAAGTTCTTCAAACCTCATCAACATAAAATACAATCAAACCAAGATGTCTCAAATGATTTGCTCTGGTTCTTTTTAAAGATTGAATAAATGCCTTCTAGAAGCACTTTGTTTTATTATTTTATTCCCACTCTAGAAGCTTCTCTCTCTTTGATTATTTAAAATGACTTTTATTTTTATTTAAGTTTATTTTTTTGGCCCTTTTTCTCAAGTAAGCACCTTTTTCTCCTTTTTATTAAGATGTGACTAATTAAAATCACTTCTAAGAACGGTGTGGTCGCACATATTGTCACGACAACGCTCAGACCGGGGGCTGTCACCTTGATCCCCGATCTCTCCGTTTAAGCAGTCTCTCGCGGCTAAGGGGGGTCTACAATATATGATCATTATACGAGTAAACAAGCCTAGATGTCTTTTAACAACGACTGAATCACCACTTGAGAACAAAGGTAATTTAGAAATGGCCACTTCCGGAATATCATGGAGATCATAAGTAAAATGACATGGTTTAAACGAATAATCCATGATGAATAATGAGGGACCAATTGGATGATAGAAAGAGATCTACGCTCAAGAAAATTAATAAATGAAAGAAGTGGAGTCGCCACTTGAACAATTAATTTAATTCTAGGATCCAAAGGAAACCAACAAGCAGATATGAGGGAGGCTTCTTGTCTGGGAAAAAATAAATGAGAAGAAATGGAGTTGCCACCCAAACAAGAAACGAACTAAAGAGAAGTTGTTGATATGACGAAAGATAAGGTGATGAAAAGATCAAAAGACGCCAAAGAATGTTGGCCGTTTGACAGGCTAATGAATGGCGTAAAAGATGAGATGATGCCAACAAATTTTGAATTTGCCAGCTCAAATGAGAGATGAGAAAGATGAAAGAATGATGATAAATGAGAAGATGAATGTTGTTGAAACACCAGGAATAGAAAAACTCTGTCCCCGACAATGGTGCCAAAAAATGTCGTCGCACAGATTGTCACGACAACACTCAGACCGGGGGCTGTCACCTTGATCCCCGATCTCTCCGTTTAAGCCGTCTCCCGCGGCTAAGGGGGGTCTACAATATATGATCATTATACGAGTAAACAAGCCTAGATGTCTTTTAACAACGACTGAATCACCACTTGAGAACAAAGGTAATTTAGAAATGGCCACTTCCGGAATATCATGGAGATCATCAGTAAAATGACATGGTTTAAACGAATAATCCATGATGAATAATGAGGGACCAATTGGATGATAGAAAGAGATCTACGCTCAAGAAAATTAATAAATGAAAGAAGTGGAGTCGCCACTTGAACAATGAATCTAATTCTAGGATCCAAAAGAAACCAACAAGCAGATATGAGGGAGGCTTCTTGTCTAGGAAAAAATAAATGAGAAGCAATGGAGTCGCCACCCAAACAAGAAACAAACTAAAGAGAAGTTGTTGATATGATGAAAGATAAGGTGATGAAAAGATCAAAAGACGCCAAAGAATGTTGGGCGTTTGACAGGCTAATGAATAGCGTAAAAGATGAGATGATGCCAATTTTTTTTGAATTTGCCAGCTCAAGTGAGAGATGAGAAAGATGAAAGAATGATGAGAAATGAGAAGATGAATTTCGTTGAAACACCAGGAACAGAAAAACTCTGTTCTCGGCAACGGTGCCAAAAAATGTTGTCGCATATATTGTCACGACAACGCTCAGACCGGGGGCTGTCACCCTGATCCCTGATCTCTCCGTTTAAGCCTGTCTCCCGCGGCTAAGGGGGGTAGACCCTATGGGATAATGAAATGACCAACTGGGGACCAGTTGGGTTGGGAGACACGAGGGGGAAAAAACACTAGATAGATTTTATTAAATTTATAGACTAGTGCCTGATTAAACGATTATTTATCAAATGCTGCAAAGATATGAACTCATTAACAATCGTTTTACCATCAAACAACAAAGATTAACTTTTACCACATGCGAGATAATCAATAAATGCTTAATGGCTTAAAGATACTCTAGCAATTAAAATTTCGAAAGATAAAGTGCTTTAAACAACCACGTAAGATGCTAGCCAGAGATTACATTCATGTAGTTAATCTTCGAATGAACATTTAAGCATGTTAAAAATGATAAACATTAATTCCCACGTCAAAATTTTAGCCTCAGCAGAAAAGATAAAACATAACAAATTCCTGAGCCAAGACTCAAACTGGCAAAATTTTTCTCAAATTTTTTTTTTTTTATATTTTTCAAATTAAAGAAAATTAAAGACTAAATGAAACTTTGAATCAAAAATCTAAATAAAACTAAATTAAAAGAAACATTTTTATTTATATATATATATATATATATATATATATATATATATATATATTTATTTATTTATTTATTTTATTTTTTGGTATTTAAATAAAAAAATCCAAACATCTAACTAAATCTAAAATCCAGACTCTAAACTAAAAAAGGAAACTTTTTATATATTTACAATTATATTTTTACAAAATTTTAAAATCCTAAATTAAAATCTAATTTAAACTAAAAATCTAAAAAATAAAAATGAGCTTTTTAAGCTTTTTATGAATTTTTATCTTTTTTATTTGATTTTTTTTGATTTATTCTAAAAGTAAAGTAAAATTAAATTAAATTTAAAAATGAGGATTAAATTAAACTACACTAAAAGCTAAACCCAAAAATATAATCATGAAGATGTCAAAATGCGTCTTTTTGTCTTTTCTTTAGAGGGTGATGCTTTGAATTGGTTTAACAATTGTCCTGAAGATTTTTTCACTTCTTTACAAGACATTGTCAATACTTTTAAAGATAGATATGGTTATCCAGATAGCTCGCCTTGTGCCCCTAAAATTGTGCAACATAATGAAAGTAATCTTATGAAAGGGTCAGCTATCGGTGAAATATTCCAAGGCAATTCTTCATATCAGAATATGCCATCCACCTGTACCATTGCAGATCAAATCCATGATAGTGGAAAAGCAGGGACAAATGACAATGAAAAGGACGATCAAAGGCAAATTATACAAGAACTAACGCTGCTGGTAAAAAATATGGAGATCAATCAAACTAATTATGCCAATGATGTGAGAAGAACTTTATGCACTCACCTGGAAAAACGTAATAGGGAGATGGAGATCATGCAAAATCAACATGCTAAGGAAATTGAGGCCATGAACGCTAATCATGACACAGAAATTAGTTTTATGCAAAGCAGGTTATCAGACTTAGAGGAAAATATGACGACCATGAAAGCTAATCATGATAAGGAAATTAATTCTATGCAAAACAAGTTATTAACTATGGATGAAAAAATGACTATCATGACATTCGATCATAATAATCAGTTAGCTACCATGCAAGCAAATCATAAGGAAGAGATAAACTCTATGCAACATTGCTTGATGACCATAAAGGAAAAAGACGATAAAGTAATAAAAGATATGGAAGCTAATCAGATATGTCTTCAGAAAAAGTTATTGACCATGGAAGAAGATCATGCCAGGGAAATTAGTGCTATGAAAGTTGAACACTCTAGCCAGATAAATGCCATTACAATACAGGTACATAAATTTCAACAACGGATTAAGGATGAAAGAAACCAGGAAACATCAATAGATCAGGAGCCTTCTCATTTGCTGCAACAAGCTCCATCTTATTATGAGGAGGTCATTGGTTCGATTGAAAGGTGGTTAATTGAAGGTGATCTAGATAAAATTAAAAACAATAAAGATCAGATGCAATATGAAGAAAGACATGTCACACATATCTTACATACTTCATCTAAGAGCTTTGAAACAAAAAGTTCCACGTAATCAATAATATAGCCTACCAGGGAGAAAAAGCGCAAGAGGAAGAAAATGAGAAAAAGATTTGATGCATCAGACGACCGCGAGCAGCTTGATTTTCAGATAGGAAAAAGTCCTACCATATGTAGAATTGGACATGGCACATTCGACAAGCAGCCGACAGATTTGCCTGAAAGCAGGCAAATGCTCAGTATACACTATATTGAACACATCTGATGCCATGGGGCATCCTTTGTATTGTATTTCTAACCCTACTCCTTGTCATTTCAACATTTCATTTCTGTTTTAGGATTAGATTTACTTTTCCAGATAGTTAATAAATGAAGAGCTTATATTTTTCATGTGTTTAATGTTATATGATGATTTTTGGATGGACGCTACTTATGTTTTATCATGTATTGCGTGGATGCAGATTCTAGATTCTCACATTCCTGCAGTGCAACAACGTCTCCACAAGTGGAGCCAGAGGTTGACCACTACGTGTCAACTTCCCATAGCAGTACACCCCATTTTCTTCGCAAAAGGGATAGTGGTTGATTGACGTGTCTGTGCCATTCGACAGTCATCGTCGACTTGATCAATTTATGTTGTAAACCCAGTCTATATGTGTGAATTGTAAATAATCTTAGTAGAGTTGAGTCATGTATGTAAATTGCCTAGGTGGACCTAATTTTCTAGTGATAATCTACGTTCCGAAAGGTTTTTTGTCTCACAGATCCATGATCGGCAGAGTTTTCCTTCAGCCTAACCCCAAAGCCCGAATGAATTTTGTCATTAGAATCTTAGAGGAATCATAGTGTGTTGATCTGCTAGATTATATTTGGTCGCAGAACTGGGTGGTCTATGTCAAATGGGTTTTCCCCTTTGAGATGTAAAATTCATGATGTAAAGTGTCTTGAGGGCTAGAAAATGTTTTAATCCCCTCATAAGTCCTAAGTCCTAGGTCCTAGGTGATTTTTCCAAAGGCTAAGTTCGAGGATCTAAAATTAAAAAAATAAAAAAATTAATTAATTAAAAAATAGATAAAAATAATAATAATAAAATTTAAAAATTAAAAAAAATAAAAAATAAAATTTAAAAAATAAATAAATAAAAATTAAAAAAATAATAAAATAATAATAAGTCAAAATTTTGAGTAAATAAATGCAGAATTTTAATTTTTTAATATATTAAAATGCATTTAAAAATTAGACGGATGAGATTAAAAGAAATCTTGATCCTCATCGACGGTCGAGATTAGTTTGACATGGATCACTCGAACTAGCTGTTGGGAATTTTTACTTTAAATAGGGTGCTAGGGGTCATTTGAGATCATATTTGATCCGAAAGTCTGGTGCTAAAGAAAGCTCTCTTGTAGTCATTTTTTGTGCAATAAAAAAAGACTTTGGGGTTAAAAATCTTCCTGTTGTTACTCTTCTGGAAATGCTGTAAGATTGTTTTATTTTTCTGCATAATTTTATTTTCAGCCATTGTTGATAGCTTAATGAAGATTGATCTAGGCACAGGTATCTTGTCTGATCTTTGGGGTTTGAATGATAGTTTAGATACTGAAACATAGTGGCAGGTATCTCCATTTGATCTGGGTTTCACTATTGTTTTCTCCCTCTATGTTAATGGTTGATTTTAAGCAGGAAATCTTCTTCTTCTTCTTCTTTCTTTCTTTCTTCTTTTTCTTTTCTTCTTCTTATTTCTTTCTTTCTTCTTTCTTCTTCTTCTTCTTCTTTTTTTTTTTTTTTTTTTTTTTCGATTACCGGGCGTTAGGGGAAGCTATCGGCTGAACCAGCCAACTCCCGGATTGTGTTTTCTGAAAGAGTCCAGCCAGTTCTTGATCCCGGGCTTATCATTTGAAATTTTTTATTAATGCATGCAGGGTTTTCTGAAGCACCTCACATTAAGTTGAAATTCTGAAAATATAACTGTGGATTATCGACAAATCTGGCTGCTAAAGAGCCTTAGATCTGTAAATATTGTAATTTCATAGCTGGTTTGTAGGGTTTTATTTTTAATCCTTGCATATATTTTCTGGGTTTTTTGTTTTCCATTTGCAGGTTGCAGGTCTGAAAAGAAATATAGTTTTTGCAGGGTCTCTGTTTTGGTTGTCCAAGGGTTTTTTTTTTTTTTTTTTCCAGATCTGGAAATCTTTTGAGAGGGTTTCATCTACAGAACTGAAGATAAGTGGCTCAAGTAATTTTATCAGAGTCCCTGGAAAGTATTTTCTTTAATTGTTGGTTGCCTGGTGGGATTGCCATAGAAACCCGCAGTCTCTTCTCAGCCTTCACGCAGCAGCTGTCATTTCCCTCTGGCAGCTTCAACATTTTTCCATCATTGTACGTTCCCTCTATTTTTCCACACAGTTTTCACTGTCAGATCATACATCCGCTCTTATTTTGCTGCCGGCATCTAGCAAATCCTTATCTCCATTCGCAGCTTCAACTCTTTTCTCACGCTGCTGCTCTCCTCGGCGTAATTTCTTGTTTCCACCATCGAGCTGGCCATTCTTCCACGTTGCTTCCATTGTTTCCCTCATCAGCACGCTGCCTTCAATCCGTTGTTGATCCCTGCCAAATCCGCACGCATCCTTCTCCTATTAAACCTGCAAGCAAAAACCTACAAACAGCAAGACAAACGTGGGTTTCCTTATTGTGTTTCTACATTGAATTGCCCCACGCTACCAAACAGCAAGACAAACGTCGGTTCCTTCTTGTATTTACACAACAAACAGAGCTCAAAACGTTGTTATTCCTGCGTCATTTCCACGCTCAGCTCGTTGAAAACCTTCGACTCCCATTACCTGCGCAACAAAACAGTAAACAAGGCGTTTATATTTTTTTCTGTGTATATACGGGCTGGGTTTATGCGTTTTGATGTATGCATAGGGAGGATTCGATTTTCTGCGCTGCTATTTTGAGCCATAAGCCAAACCCTTCCCACACAGCAGCAACTTTCAGTCAATCCGCAGCTAGCGCTCCATTGCTAAGCCTGCTCTTCCTTTCCGCCGCAGACCTGCAATCAGGCATTTTCGATTTTTTGTTTATCTGTTGTGCGTGCGTTTGGTTAGATAGGATAGGTTTAGGTTTGACATATTTTAATTTATGATTTTTTGTTCTACGTTGGTTTTGAGTTTAGGCATCTAAAAGTTCTTTTTGTTTTAATTTTAGATACATTTTAGTTTAGATTTTGTATAGTCTTTAGGTTATTTTAAATTTAAATTTAGTTTTAGATTTTAGAATTAAATGGTTAGTTTTAGATTTTAGTTTTATTTTTATTTTTAAATTTGAATCTTTATAAAAAATATCAAAATCGATTTTTTGTTTTAAATTAGATTTTATTTGGATGGTAAGTTTTGTTCCATTTTAAATTAAAAATTTTAAAATCATAAAAAAAAACCATAAAATATAAAAAATATAAAATGCAAATTTTGGCTTTTCTTTTCAATTTGTATTATTCATGTGTTAGCCCCTTTTAGTTAGTTTTTAAATTAGAATTATGTTTGTTGTCGTGACAATCTGTGCGACAACACACGAGAAATCATTATTTGGCCACTATACTTTCTCTGGTCACTGAAAACAATTTCTAATCATCCCATCTTATAGATTTCTTCATTCTGGTTCTATAGAGCTATTTTTTCCCCTGGAAAAATCAGTATATTTCATTGATTATCAGTAATTACATGAGAGTCAGTTTATCATGATGTTCAGTACCATTCAGTTGCACTACCACGCAGGGTCTGCATATCTGTATACTATCAGTGAGTTTTCATCAAAAATTTACAAAAAAATATCAGTCTATGTCTGTATGCTGTCTATACAAATAATAAAAATAAAGTAACTATGATGCTGCCCGCTGATCCAGAGTTGGATACTCTGGATCTATATAAGGCCGATGGTAAAAAGACTGCACTTGTAGATCTTTTTTCTCTTTGATTTCCCATGTGCCGCTGTCCATCAACGCCGCCTCCTTGGAAAGCTTGTCGGCACTCCTGTTATGCTCCCTGTATATGTGAGAGATGGATATATGGTTAAATGCTGATTTAAGTTCAAGTGCATCTTGTAAGATAGTGCTGAGTGTGTGCATGTGACACAATGCATTGCCATTTATCCAACTGATGATGAGCTGAGAGTCCCCATAAATGTTGATATTTGTGCAGTGGTGTCTCAGGGCGAAATGGAGAAGGTGGCGTAGGGTGATGAGCTCTGCAAAGTTGTTTGTCCCTGCCCCAAGCCCAGCTTTGATACTATACTGATGATGTTCATTTATGTGGATAATAAACCCTCCACCACAGCTGTTTGAGTTTGCCGCACCATCAAAGAAAGCCCAGGGTATTGTGGAGTCTATGGTAGGAGGTGGTCCAGGCATACGGTGTCGCTGAGGAGGTGGATCGGGCAGTTCAGAAAACGCAGCTATGATGTGAGCTTCCAACAAGGGCCAATGAATGGGCTTGTTTTCGAAAATGCAGGAGTTGCGGGATTTCCATAAAGCCCAATTTATAATGATAGGCAGGTTTATCAGTTTCGTCCCACCATTTATCTTAGTCCATTCCGTCCAAGCATGAATCACATCCTGACCATTCCAATCGCCTGCAAATTGAATGTGCGCTTTAATGTTGCTCCAAACGGATCTGGTCGCTCTACACTGTAAGAATAAATGGTCAATGGTTTCAGATTCAGCGTTACACATTACGCACCAGCTGGGGCCATGAAACCCCCGTTTCATGAGCTGGTCACCCGTGGGGACTTTGCGCCGCAATATGCACCATGAGAACAGTCTAGATCTAGGAGATGCGGATAATTTCCAAATGAGCTGCCACCAACCAGCGCAGTCGGGTGGTTTTTTGCCCTCAATAAGGTGTAGGTAACCTTCCTTGGGTGTATATACACCGTGATCTGCTATGTGCCACATGAGTTCATCCGAGCCCTCTGTGATATGAATATGTGCTTCCAATAATGCCTCTCTGTAGTTGTCCCACGTCTCATGCCATCTCAGAGGGATGTTCAATTGATTCGCGGTTTTCCATGCCTGCCGAAACATATCAGAATGTTCCGGATCCGCGATCTGGGCTAAGACCTTAATGTCGAGGGTCGAGAGATAGTCGATGAGTTCTTGTGGAAGCAAGTGACGACCACCACATCCGGACCAGGGGTCTAGTCCAATTCTGATTCTGTTTCCAGCCTTAATTCTCCATACCAAGTTATCTCTGATGAGGGGAAGAGAGTGGAGTAGAGCCTTCCAAACCGAGGATATGCCAGATTTATTCCAATTTGGTAGTCGAGCCCAATCTAGTTTGGAAATAGGCCAAATGTATTTATGATAAGAGATCGAGGCCCATAGACTATGAGAGGTTAGAAGTGCCCATCCCATTTTTGCAGCAAGAGCCATGGCAAAAGACGAGAGCTCCTTTAATCCCCAGCCGCCCCATTTTTTTGGAATAGCAATCTTGTGCCATCCAATCCAAGCAAATGTACGTTTATCTTGACTCCCAGCCCAAAGATATCTATTACAGAGTTGCTGCAGTTTTGCTAGAATGTTGCGGGGGATCCATGCCATGGCCATCCAGAATACAGGGGTAGCTTCGAGGACAGATTTAATGAGGATTAATCTTCCCGCCCTGGAGAGGTATCTGTGGCTCCAGCAAGACAGCCTCTTCTCAATCTTTGATACTAACCAGACCCAATCCGCAATCTTTTGACAGGTCGGCTTAAGCCAATATCCCAAGTATTTGAGCCCCCGATCCAATGGCTGAGTATTGAAAGGGAAAGCCGTTCTAGCAATGTGAGATTCATTTACAGAAGTACCTGTCAGAGTGATAGTGGATTTTGCAGCGTTTACTTCCATACCCGTGGCCTTGGAAAAAAGAGATAAAATGCGTGCGAAAGCAGTAGAATCATGGATACTGCCATCCAGCAGTATGAGAACATCATCAACAAAGAGGAGATGGGTAAGGTAGCAGATATCAGTTATCTTCAGACCTCGGATGTCTCCTTCCCTTTTGGCCGAGATGAGAAGTCTGCTGAGAGCTTCAATGACCAAGAGGAAAAGTAAAGGAGAGAGAGGACATCCCTGACGAAGCCCCCGCTCAGAGTGGAAGAAATGGGATGCAGAACCATTAATCAGAATGCTAAAAGTAGGGGAAGTAATGCAAGCCATAATCCAATCGATGAAAGGGATGGGAAAACCAGTATGAATGAGGATCATTTTGATATACAGCCAGCTAACCCGATCAAAGGCTTTGGATAGATCAATCTTTAGCAGGATACATCGGAGGCGTTTGGTCCAAATGGAGTGAATAGCTTCTTGAGCAGATCCAATGGCTTCATGAATTTTCCGGTTTTCTAAGAATGCAAATTGTTGAGGAGATATATGCCGAGATAGAATGGGTTTGATCCTATTTGCAATAATCTTAGAGATGATCTTGTAGAGCACATTACAGAGGGATATGGGGCGAAATTCATCAAAAGAGGATGGGTGATCTGTTTTGGGAATAAGAGCAATGAAGGTGGAGTTGATGGCATGATATATACTTCCGGTAGAACGGCTTTCTTCAACCACCTTAAGAATGTCCTCGCCAAGAAGTTCGAAGAAAGCAGCATAGAATTCGATTGTCCATCCATCCGGGCCTGGGCTCTTCTCCTTTTTGAACCATTTAATCGTGCTTTCTAGTTCAGCCATAGTAACTGGTGCTGCTAGGTCATCAGCATCATCCTCCTCAATGAACCGAGGGAAGTGACCAGCTACATTGATAATTTCTGCTAGGTTTGTGCCTGCCGGATTTTTGTAAAGGTTCCTGAAATGAGATGTCCCCAGGTTCGAGAGTTTGTTGAATGTATCTGCTATGCCCCCCTCAGGCATAGGAAGATTCCAAATGGTGTTTGCCACCTTCCTCCCCTTCGCAAAATTGTGAAAAAATCTTGAATTTTCATCTCCCGCTTTCAGCCAGATGGCTCGACTCCGTAGCCTGAGAGATTCATCCCTCCCTTTTAGGATGATATTCCTTTGTTTCTCCAGGTCCACCAGCTTATTCTTGTCCTCCTGGGATATGAAACCTAAGTTTCTATCATCCAATAGATTTTCCAATTCCAATTCGATCTTAGATAGGCTTTCGTCCTCCCCTTTCTTTTTCTCCTTTGCCCAGTTTATCACAAGATGTTTTAATTCAGTAAGGTTTTTGACAAAACCCCTGGCAAAAGAAGATTCTCTGTCTATGGGGTGAGCATTCCAATATGATGTGATCAATCCATTGAAACTGGGATCAAGAAGCCACTGATGGTTAAATTTGAAAGGGGCTTTGGGCTTCTGATGGGACCCAAGGATTTCCAAAGCAATAGGGTGATGATCTGAAATACCCCCAGTACAGACCCATTGTTTGAAAGATTGCAGCCGATGAATCAGGGGTCCTTTCATCAGAAAACGATCCAACCTTCTAGCAAGTGCTGCATTCCCTATTCTTCTGTTTCGCCATGTGGGCTGCTTCTTCTGTACAGGGACATCAATGAGGTCATGCTGTTCCAATAGTCCACTAATGTAGTCTGAGATGGGGTCTCTCTGAGCAGCCTCTCCCCATGATTCGGAGAATCCTATGGAAAAGTTCAGATCCCCTCCTATAATGATGCGATCCGATGCAAAGATGTTTCTACTAAGGAGGTCGCTCCAATAGGGTTCTCTGTGGTGACAGGGTCCGTAGATGTTAATGATTCTCAGAGAACATCCAAGGTCACGACAGAATATATCAGCACCAAGGAATCCCTGACCACCCCAAGAAGATTCCAATTTGATAGATATAGGATTGATGCCGAGGGCCAGGCCTCCAGACCTGCCCATAGCATCCAAAGCAATATAATTCCATTTTGTTCCAACCATGGATAGAGCCCGAACACAATCTTCTGAGGATCCAAGTGTTTCTTGTAAGAGGATGATGTCCGGGTTCTCGACTTCAAAAAGTCGTTTTAGGGCCAGCCTTTTTGGGGTGCTAGCCAGTCCCCTACAATTGAAAGAGATAATTTTCATGGAGGACCAGATTTAGGGGGGTAATCGGCTCTAAGGACCCCAGTGATGGTGGCTTGACGCCCAGCGGCAACTTCTGCGCTAGCATTTTTGATGGCTTTTGAAAGGTTTGATTTGCGACCACGAGATGATGAGAAACCAGGATCCAGAGAAACAATACCCAATCCCGCAGGTGGGGGAGGATCCGGTCGATGCGCACGGGGACGAAGGGAGTATGGATAAGATGATAATGATCTTGAAGATGACGGCGAGGAGGGCGGAGAGGTGAAGGGAAGTGAGGGCGAACCAGAAGATATTGAAGGAGGCGGGATGGGGATATCACATTGTATCATAGTGCATGCAGAAGATGAGAAATGCGCATATGATAAATCAGATGTGATAGGGAGAGAGATAGGATGAGTACCCGAAATATTTGCGGCCGCTGCAGCTGCCCGAGCTCTGGTCAATGGAGGCGACGACGCAGGCCGATGATGCACGTGCTCAGATGCTGGCGGAATGGGAGTAGATTGATGAACAGACGATCGCGCTCCAATAGTACGCCCCGAGGTTCTTGGTGGAGTAGGAGCAGGTGCAGAGTCCCCTCCAGCAGATGGTCTTGACTGTTTCGGCCTCCCTTCCTGACCGATAATCAGAGGGCAGTCCTTATAAACATGCCCAATTTGGCGGCATTTGTTGCATCTGAAGGGTACCCCTTCGTAATCCAAGAGCTGTGCATTACTGAAACTTCCCCATCTCAAAGTCATCTTGCCCTCCAAACCCTCTCTGGTATCCAAATATACCAGTATCCTAGCCATGATCTTTTTATTTGAATTCATGTAAGATCGATCATGGTCTAAATAGGTCCCCAATGCATTCCCGATTTTGATAAAAGCTTCTTCCGACCAATATTGAATCGGAAGGCCCGGCAAGCGAACCCAAATAGGGCCCGCCCCTATCTGCTCACGCTCAGGGTCGAAAAGAGGGCTCCATCTTTTCAGAAGTACAAGAGCTGATTCAATATGCCAATATTGCGCCAGGACAATATTGGTGTGTTCTTCTTCAGCAAAATGAATTGAAAACCATCCCCTCGGAAGTTCAATAACCTCTGGCATGACTGTGAACATTTCTCCCCAGATTTCATTTGCCCAAGCCTTTAATCTTTCCGCCGAGAAAGATCGCCCACGAACGTGCCCTACCAAGGTCGTGCGAGCCAATGCCATGGATTCTTAGATAATTTGCTCCAAATTACACTAAAGTGTTTTTTAGATAATTTGCTCCAAATATCACCTTTAGTGTTTTGTAATTAAAACATGTTGATAATATTCCTATTTTATGGAATCTTCAGAATGCCACAGACCCAAGAACACACTGTGCATATCTGACTGTGATGATAAAATATTATTTGGCCACCATACTTTCTCTGGTTGTTGAAAACAATTTCTCATCATCCCATCTTACAGATTTCTTCATTCTGGTTCTATAGAGCTATTACACTAAAGTGTTTTTTAGATAATTTGCTCCAAATGTCACCTTTAGTGTTTTGTAATTAAAACATGTTGATAATATTCCTATTTTATGGAATCTTCAGAATGCCACGGACCCAATAACACACTGTGCATATTTGACTGTGATGATAAAATATAGTGAGTGAAACTCGTTGGACCCATTAAATTCCTCCAAAAACACTTCAGGTCCATTGATGATGTAATCTTGCTCTTGTGACTTGGCTGTCACACACCTTGGAAATGGAAATCCATCCTAATTGCATCATAAGGAAAATTGAAAATGGAAACATTACATAAGACTAAGAATGTACAAAAGAGAATAAGGTTACTATAACCCGCACATTTAGGGATAAACAAGACTACACAAAATCGACACTAAATTTTCCATTTGAGTTTTCACCATACATATAGTGTCCATTATGTCTTAAATGGTTTTGCTATTTCTTTGTGAATGTGGAAAAGTGTTTTTGGGGCTTTCAACTATGTTGTATTAATATTTAAAAAATGGATCTCACTGAATTTTGTTAAACTTAGTTAGGAATTATTTTCTCCATTAATATTAATGTCAAAAACTATGCAATAATCTGTGTCCATTTGATATTAAATTTAAAATCAATCAGTGCCAGGAATTAGTTATTGTAATTATTTAACTAAGTTTTTAAATTAATTTCTGAAAAATTATAAAATTAGAATTGTGAAATTAACATTTAAAAACAATTTACACAATGCAACATTTAAACACACGCCCTACATTGCCAAATCTTATTCTTGGATGGTCATATGTCACATCTTGCTTACCAAAACTTACATTGCCAAATCTTATTCTTGGATGGTCATATGTCACATCTTGCTTACCAAAACTTACATTGCCAAATCTTATTCTTGGATGGTCATATGTCACATCTTGCTTATCTCTAAAACTGCAGTGTTATTAGAAAGTAATATCTACCATACAAGGCACTTATCATTATCTTAAAAAAATCCCTTAACACTTATAATTACATTCTTTTAAACAGTAATTAGTTATTTACATGATACCCAATTTTCACAATATATTACTGTTTTCTAACCATTATACCTACTGTAAATTTTTATCTATTAATATTGAAAAGTTGATTAAATGTGGTTTATTCACATAAAGGGAATCGCCAAATAAAAGATTAAATGTGGGTTTATTCACATAAAGGGAATTGCCAAATGAAAACCTAAATTGTTTAATTGCTTTCCCCCTCTTATCACCTTGACCTATGTTGCTCCAATTTGTTTGGTTCATACTTTTTGAAATTGTGGGTACTTGTGTTTAAGTTAAAGTTGAATTCAAATTTAATTGTAATTACATGAGATGTAGAAATAATTTTACTTCAAATCAAATGAATGATATACGTGTTATGTTAAAATTTCAAAATATAAATATAATGTTTGTAAGTGAGAATTTTGTGTTGAGTTATTTGATCTTATAAATTATGTGGACTTATAAGTTACAAGACTAGTTATAATTATTATGGTTATATTATGGTTATTTTAATGTTGAAAGCATTTATGAATGTTAAAATAGATTTTTATTTTTTTATTTTAATGTTGGTATCTGTTTTCAAGGTATTTTTCCAAGTGTGATAATTATGTTATTACTATTATTTTTCTTTTTTTCATGGTTATAAACATTGATTATACTTTTATATTTTACAACATACAAAATAATTGATATAAATTTATTCTCTGTTTTGTCTAATAAAGTCTTTTTCCAATTGTGATAATTATGTTATTATTATTATTTGTCTTTTTATGGCTATAAACATTGATTTTACTTTTATATTTTACAACATACAAAATAATTGATATAAATTTATTCTCTATTTTGTTTAATAAAATCTCTTTTACTTTATCGTTCAAATTTAATTTATATAAAATGTAGAAATAGTTTTAGCCCGAATCAAATCAAATCTCTCTCTCTCTATATATATATAATTTTTTTTTGTAAGTGAGAACTTTGATCTTATAAATTATTTAGAATTACTTGGATTTATAAGTTATAACACTAGTTTATAATCATTATGGTTATTTCAAAGTTGAAAGCATTTATAAATGTTAAAGTAGATTATTTATTTATTTATTTTTTGTTGGTATTTTACAATATATCCCTTTTCAAGGTATAGTTATGTGCTTATGTGTTTATTATTATTTGTCTTTTTTCATGGTTATAAACATTGATTATACTTTTATATTTTACAACATACAAAATAATTGATATAAATTTATTTTCTTTTTTTTTGTTTAATATAGTTTCTTGTCATCTACCATTCAAATTAAATTTACATTTTAAACTTAAAAAAAAAACTATATTTCATTAAGAAGAGTCTTCTCGATAGAAATCATATAGGAGAAAATTTAGGAGAAAATTTTGACGACGCGTTTCGGACCAGCTGTGTGGTTCATCATCAAGACCAGATGAAGATGCATATATAGAGACCAAAAGATCATATAACAACTAGTTTTCATAAACTAGCCGTTATATAATCTTTTGGTCTCTACACCACCCTCTATTTAAGCCTGTGCCATGATCTGCATCTTCATTTGGGCTTGTGCTACGATCTGCATTTTTATCTGGGCCTGTGCCATGATTTGCATCTATGATATTTTGGTCTCTACATCTGCATCTTCATCTGGTCCTGATGATGAACCACACTAGCTGGTTCAAAACGCATCGACAAAATTTTCTCCTATGTGATTTCTACTAGAAAGACTCTTCTTAATGTAATATGGATCAGAAAAACCTGAATTCAAAAAAATACAAACAAAAAAACTATATTTAACAAAATCAATATGCTATTAACTATTTATAACATTCAATTCAAATATATACAAACAAACACCCTATCCAAATTATTTTAAATTTCTTTGTTAACATTAAGCTAATCATGCCATGGAAAAGAAAATCTTAAAAACCAATTTTAAAACTTCAAAACTTTTATGGATGTATAGAAATACTTGAGTTTAACTAATAGATGAAATAGCTTTTTTTTTGGATATTTTTGCCCAAATCAAATCAAATCAAATTATATATATATATATATATATATATATATATATATATATATATATATATATATATATATATATATATATATATTTTGTAAGTGAGATTATATATATATATGTATGTATATTTTGTAAGTGAGAACTTTGATCTTATAAATTATTTGGAATTACTTGGATTTATAAGTTATAAGACTAGTTTATAATCATTATCGTTATTTCAAAGTTGAAAGCATTTATAAATGTTAAAGTAGTTTATTTATTTATTTTTTGTTTGTATTTTACAATATATCCCTTTTCAAGGTATAATTATATTTTTATTATTATTTGTCTTTTTTCATGGTTATAAACATTGACTATACTTTTATATTTTACAACATACAAAATAATTGATATAAATTTATTTTCTTTTTTGTTTAATAAAGTCTCTTATCATCTACTATTCAAATTAAATTTACATTTTAAACTTAAAAAAACTATATTTCATTAAGAAGAGTATTTTCGATAGAAATCACATAGGAGAAAATTTTGATGACGCGTTTCGAACTAGCGAGTGTGGTTCATCATTAGGACCAGATGAAGATGCAAATGTAGAGATCCAAAGATCATATAATGGCTAGTTTTCATAAACTATCCATTATATGATCTTTTGGTTTTTACACCACCCTCTATTTAAGCCTGTGCCATGATTTGCATCTTCATCTGGGCTTGTGCCATGATTTGAATTTTTATCTGGGCTTGTGCCATGATTTGCATCTATGATCTTTTGGTCTCTACATCTGCATCATCATCTGGTCCTAATGATGAACCACACTAACTGGTTCGAAACACGCTGACAAAATTTTCTCCTATGTGATTTCTACTGAAAAGACTCTTCTTAATGTAATATGGATCACAAAAACCTGAATTCAAAAAAATACAAACAAAAAAAACAATATTTAATAAAATCAATATGCTATTAACTATTTATAACATTCAATTCAAATATATACAAACAAACACCCTATCCAAATTATTTTAAATTTCTTCGTTACTTATACACAAGGTGCATAAATAACATTAAGCTAAATCATGCCATGAAAAAGAAAATCCTTAAAAATTGATCAATTTTAGAACTTAAAACTTTGATGGATGTATAAAAACACTTGAGTTTATCTAATAGATGAAATAGTTTTTTTTTTTGCTAGAAATCCAATAACGATTTTTAAGAATTAAAAATTTAAATTATATAATTTACAAATGTTAATATCTTATAAATTTTTCACTATACTAAATTCATTTATATATTTAAAAATAAATTTTAAATAACAATAAATCACCATCTTACCAAAATATTTTTCTACAAATTAAACTACTTTTATACCAATATCTACAACTACTGATTATACTTTCCATCAACAAAGCTCTCGACTCTATCTCAAATTTAAATTTATTGAGAGTAAAAGCGGTATGGGCATTAAAAGAAAATTACTAATCTTTTGGTCCCTCTGAAATCGAAGGGTAAAACATTGATACATTTTATACATTAATCAAAGTACTTTTAGACATTTTTGTTTCAATGGAGTACAATTTGAAATTTATAATATTTTGGTTCCTTCGAAATCGGAGGGTAAAACATTGATACATTTTATACATTTAATGAGAGTACTTTTATACATTTTTGTTTGAATGGAGTACAAGTTGAAATTTATAACATTTCACTATACACTGTTTGGTTTACATACACCACCATCTAATATTCAATTTAAATTGAACCAAATCCTTCCTTAGAAAATAATATAAGTTTTTCTGGTGGAGCTGGGAAATTGAAAAATGGGGGAGGATTGGGCACATCGTCTCCCTTACCTTCTAACATTTGAACAACCTTACTCATAGCAGAAAGATCTACATAATTGTATTGTATGCACCACAATCCATTTTTAGTCAGTCTCTCTGCCTTCTCCTCTTCTTCTATTTCCATTCCTCCTCTCAATTTCAACCCCAACTACCCACTTTCAAGCATCTTGAAAGTCCACTCAGGGAAGTAAAACTGGTTAGAACGACTCACCTTCCACTGGATATTCTTTCTTCCTCCAAAAATCTCCAGCAAGAGCATTCCAAATATATATACATATGATCTATCTGTAATAGGGCCAACGTTTTTGCGACACAACTCTGGTCCAACATATCCAGGTGTGCCTCTACAGGACGTCATTGATATATGGTCCTCTCCCTTCCCACAAATTTTTGCCAGACAAAAATTTGAAAACTTTGGAGTGAAGTTCGCGTCAAGTAATATATTATGATGCGTTTCTCGCAATCAAGGAAGAGAAAAAAGACTAATACTTAGTGAAGGAAGAAGGAAGAAGAGCTAAGCATTTTCTGATATGTTTTTGGGCTAAATCTCCTCCACACGTGCGAAGGTTAAGGCATCATTGTGCAAAGGAGCCAAAGTCTGGGTCAAAGGACTATTTAGCAAGCTAAATTGTCAAGAAGAGTTAAGGTCAAGTGAAGTCAAAAGGAGGCAAATCTGTCCATATTCCAGCCACACGTGTGACCTAGGGTTTCTGCAGAAGAAGCCAAAATTGTAGGTTTGCAAAAATTAGCGGAAGATTCTGAGTTAGGGCCGAAGTCTGACGTTGGGGCACAAGTTTGACTTGCATTGACTTAGAAGAAGTACATCTAGAAGAAGCATTGAATTGGTCTTGGAGGGGTTGTTGGTCAAGGGTCTAGGTCTTAGAATTCATCAATTGAAGATTCTATAAGAAGAAGAATTTTGTGGCTTTTCCTCTCAAGATTGGAGAGGATTTTGCCATGGTGGATCACCTATATCTTGTGTCCTTTGCCTCATTGTTCTTTATGTTTTGGTAGTTGTTTGATGAAGAGAACACAATATTAATCAAGCTAAAGAAGAACCTAATTAAGAAAAGTAAAAAAGTCTTCACAAACAGTTATCATTATAAGAGAAGTCACCTACACTTGCTGCCCCTAGATTTCTCAACATGGTATCAAAGATAAGGAGACAAGTCAAGGAAGGGTAGCTCAATAAAGGATATTTAAAGACTAAAGTTCTAGAATATTATCAAGGGTATCAAATCATAAAGAAGATCCTCTCATCTCCAAGGCATTTTGAGGACAAGGAATACATCATAATTTTGAAGGAAGTCAATAAAACAAGATCTCAAAAACCCTAGTTTCTAACCTTGAAGAATACATGGGAACCTAGCTCAACTATCAACTCAAAGAAGGAGACCTCAAAAGGCCCTACCTCTACTCAAATTGAAGAAGAAATTCAAGGTGAATCATATTGAAGTCTACTTATCCAAGGAAAACAAGATCAAAGGCATTGCCATCTTCATCAAGGATTCAAGGTGATCTCCCTATCCTTGGGTCAAAGATCACTATTGAAGAAAGACATCTTCATCAAGAAGTCCTATATTACCAATATCATCATCAAAATCAAGAAGGCAACAAATTTAAGAGGAGTATCTTCACAAGTAAGTATATTTATGTCTACATCTGAATCTATAAAACTGTATTTTTGCAAGGAAAGCAACAAGTTGGTTGGGGCATCAAAATTTCTTGCATGGAAGAAAAAGACATATCTGAACCTCATAGAGAATGAAGTCATGGAACATGTTAAGGGCTCAATCTCTAAACCTCCAAAGGAAGAAGCTCAAGCTCTTGCAAAATTCATGAAAGGGGAAGTAAGGGCTCAAAAGATTCTCATAGAATCCATTAAGGATCCCCTCATTCCCTATGTATCAAAATTAGAAACATCAAAAGAAATATATGAAAAACTTATAGAATTTTTCTTCATAAGCGCTGCAGGAGAAGTGATATTGTTAAGACAAGAAATCTACAAGATGAAGAAGAAGGAATAACCTCATACTTTATGAGGGTGTCTGAAATAAGGGACCAACTACAAGAGTTAGGAGAAGTAATGTCTGACAAGGAAATGACTACTATGGTAATCAATGCACTACTAGAGAAATGGGGTAACTTTACATCAAGAATATAGCGAAGAAGGAAGCTAGTCCATTCAATGAACTATGGTCACTATGAAAAATTGAAGAAACCAGGTTGAAGGCAAAAAGTGATGTAGGATCAAACGAGCAAACTCAAGCATATGCTGCCATGGTGAAGAGGAAATGAAAGTTTAGGAAATTTGGTTTTCAGAAAAGGAAGAAGAATATGGCAAAGGTTCAATGCAATGGATGTCAAGAATCTAGGCACTACAAGATGGATTGTCCCAAACTCAAGAAGGACAACAATAGAGGAAGATAAGAAGCCCATGTCACTGAAGAAGTGGAAGAAGTTGGAAAGAAGAAATCCAAGAGGGAAGAAGTAAAATATATCTACTATGATTGAGATAAGTATTCTCCACCTAGTTCTTTTTATTTTGTGTAAAGTATAGCTATCATGGTAGGTGGTGAGCACCAGTATTGCAGCAATATTGCTGCAACTCCTGGGGCTTCCTACTTTACTTTTATCAACCCGGTAGTTTGTAACAAAATTGGAAGCGACATTGCTGTATGCACAAGTACTAGCTCTTACTGCAGGCTGTCACTTGGTTAGCTGGCGCAAGATCACTAGGAGCTCAAGCCAACTTCTATGAATTCTCAGAAGAAGCTTTTAACTGTGATGAAAGAAAGCTAACTCTACAAGGACTATTCTACTTGCAGAAAGGAAAAGAAGACTAGAATGTAAGGCAAACCCTAGCAAACCTTAATTTATCCAACAAACCCTACTTTTGCAGAAAAAGAGATAGAAACTGATGCGATGAGTGCCATTGACTACTAAAAAAGGTAAATTGTATTTATTCAAGCTACTTCCGAAAATAAATGAGAAGAAAGCATCTTTTTGTGCTTTTGAGTGTTTTTATGTGAAATTATTATGCTTGTAATTTATCAGATTGTGATTGTGCAGAGGTTTGGTGGCGAAGAAATATGGACTTGGTTTTTGCAGAGGTGGAGGAAGGTGTGGAGAGGTCCTAAGAAGCCCCTAGTACCCTTTTGAAGCCTTCCATTGCAATCAGATTTCGAAAAACCACTTACAGGGAATTCTACAGGAGGCTGTAGGGAATCTATAGGAGGAGGCTGAGAGCTATTTTTGGAAGTTTTGAAGGTGGAAAAATGATGGGAAAGGGTAACTGAAGGCTAGATGAAGGTGTTGAGGTGTCTGGATCTTGTCAAGGAATATCAAGAGGGAACATGATGGTTTGATTTGTTCAAATGGCAAGAGGGAAGCTTATGGAGAAAAATGCAGAAATTAGGGCAGATTGGTAAAATGTTGTGAATGACGTGGGGAATCTGTGAGAAGTGAGCTGACGCTGGATACTTTATGGATGTATGGTGAGCTGAGGTGTCCTGCAAGAGATCTGCACATCTACTTAAAAAAACTGATCAAAGAAAGGACTAACTATACCATGGAAATAGAAATTTCTCTAGCTTGACCTAATTCCTGACCTATAAACAGAAAATGCTGAACAGTAACCCTTGAACAGAAAATCATGCAGAGAGATCTATTGTAAAAGAACAGGAAATGATCTAGGCATCTAAATTTGAAGCAATACATTAATCTTTCCATATCAAGTCATCACACTAGAAATTGCATGGGAGAGCAAAACTGTGTTTTTAGTGGCAGCAATAGTGCCTTGACCTCGAATCATAGTCCCAGAAAAGGAGAAAGGAGATCAGGGCCTGCTGTTGGCCTTTTCTGAATCTTAGCCTGCCATTACATTAACCTACTTGAGCAACTGAAACAAAAACAACTATGCAAACCATCAAAAGCAACCTAATCTAAGCAAAGTGAAATGAATCTATGTAACAAAAATTAGCTCATGAACTAAAGCAAAAACATATAAGTACAAAGAAAGAGGTGCTGGGCAGCTTGGGTTGGGCCCTAACCCAAGAGATTCAGCCCTCTGAAAGAGATCAGTGTTGGCTCAAAAACTGTTTCATCTCCATTATCAAAAATAAAAGTCACATTACATAAACTGTTCTAAAAAAGAAACTCGAAAATGAGCTGAACAAGTGCTGCATAAAAGTGTGAAAATTCTACTAATGACTGGCTAAAATCCAACTAACCTACTGAGGCTATAAGCCCATTTATTTATACAAATGGAGTCCCCCAACAGCTCTCCTAAAATCAAGGGGCTCGGCTTCCCAGAATTGAAGATAAACAATAGTCCTTCTTTACTTGCTCGACTGCCCCTTGGATGCACCAATGTGGCTGCTTGTGCTTCGAGTTTCTGATGGAGGATTTGAGGTAAGGGGTCATAAATGATGGGGACACCCCCATACAAATCCTCTTCCTTCTTTTCCTCGAATATTGGCTGCCAAATGCTCATTAATCCTTTGATTTTGTCTCAAAATTGACCAAAAATCTACATAAAGCACACATTAGACTTCATGGCATAATGACTAACCCAATTCACTCTATTAGCATAAATATAATAAAAAACATGCAATAAACTAATGAGAATGGTGGATTAAGCTGAGTTAGGAGGCAAAATGAGCCCATATAATTACCCATTTATGGGGCTCATCATTACCCCCCTACTGAAGGTGTTGCTCATCCTCTGAGCAACTAATCCATCTCCTCATCCTTGATGGCTCTGATAGATTCCCTGACATCCCATGCTTCTGATGTGATATCTTCCTCTTTATCATGGAATCCTACCTTTCTATCCACCTCTTCCTAATGTTTTTGTTCTTCCTCCTCTTTTACTCCTTCCAGCAATGGAGGATTGAATTTGAGCCAATCCAATTGGCCTTCAAGCTTTGCATAGAGTGCCTATACAGTGGCACTCTCCTCATGGCTTCCCTCATCCTGTTTGGGGAGTGATACTCCCTAATATGTAGGCTGTGTGGCAATGTGTTCCACCTTCTCATGTAGGCATGAATGCAGTCATCTCCAAACAATCTCTCCATGTCCTCAAAATGTGCTATAGCTTGGGCCTGATCATTGATGTGCTTGGGGGCACTTTGAGGATCAGCTGCAAGTTGCTGATGAGTGCTAATTAGAGCCATAGGGTCTTCTGGTTCTGCTCTGATCATTAGGGGTTCATCTTGTTCTTTTTCCATCAACTTCCTGATTTCTGCTGCTCTTTTCTCTTCATGACTCATCCATGATGCCATGGCCATCAGCTGTAGGTCTCCCAACCTAGCATTTGGGTCCCATAAGTTCATATCAGTAAAGGCCATGTTATGTAAATAAAATTATGCCAACTTCGCCTTGTCCTTTGCTAAACTGTGCTCACATAAATCCTTGAACTGCTTATAATCCTGGAAAGGCATGCTGCCCCTCTGTGCCAGGGTCTTGATTTGAAACTGCAGCCACTGGTCTTTGAGGTAAACTGCATATGATTTGGTTGGCTGCCTACACTGTAGTGCCTCCATAGCCCAGCTGGCCATGCAGGCTAATTGGGCTTCTCTTTCTTGTAGCTGTCTCCTTAATATTTCATTCTCTGCTTCCAAGTGAGATCTTCTGATGGCTTCTGTATGTCTTATCGTGCTCAATTCCTTGGCCATTTCTCTCAACTTGTTTTCCATGTGCCCAATGTCTTCCACCCCTTGGTCTGCTCTTTTGCCTTTTTTCCCTCCTTCTGTCTCTTTCTCTGTTTCTGTCTCTCCCTGCTCTGTTTCTTCAGCTTTCTCCTCCTCTATCTTGGTTTCTTCCTTCTTCCCTTCTTGTTCTTCTAAATCACCAGTTTCTTCACCTTCTCATAAAACCTCCTGTCATTTTGTTTATGCTTCCTTGGAAAACCAACTATGGAAATGGAGAGAATTTTTTTTTTTAACAGAGAGACAGAGACTGTATTTTTTCAACCATAAGCAACAATTTTTTATGAATTTCCTCCACCCAACAGTTGTATTCTCTCCTCAAAAGCTAAACCACTGTTAGCATATTTTGATATTCAATGGAGGTATGCCAAGAACCTACCTCTGCAGCCCGAGAATTGTGCTAAAAACCGTGTTTTTCCTCTCCAAAACAGCTTACTGGCCCTCCTGTAGAACCTGTTACTGCTCCTGTAGAATGCCGATAGCAGAAAAATGGCTGAAAACGATAGAGGATCATGATTTCGAGGTTATGGTGGTGGTATAGAGCTTACTGCAGCTAAGTGGACGAGGATGAAATGGAAGAAAAGGTGGTGAAGGAGTTTCGAGGAGGCATACTTATGTTTTCTTTGAGATATTTCCACTGATGGTGAGCTAGCAAAAATGTGCGTTGGCATTATTTGGATTGTTGGTCCCTACTGCAGTGTCATCATGAGACTTTACACTTTCTGCCCGCAATCACTTCCCATTATTTGCGTTGGAGTTCAACATCCGCCACTACCTGTCTTTTTGGATATTCCATGAGTTGACTAGACACACGTGCAGTGTGATCTCCGGATGAGTGCGGTCGAACTGGATGAGGGTGGCCAGTTAACTGGTCACCTATCTGGTTTAATCTCAACCATCCCATTTGTTCATGCAGTTTCGAATTATACAAAGGCAACAGAGGAACAGGTTTAGGCACTTACCTGAGATCTGAATGCGCTTGTTGTGAGGTGTCATGGTTCCTTTGACTGGTGCATGCTTGTATTTCCCTTGCTGTATGCTCTCTGCTATGTGATGTGTGGCTATTTTTCTTGTGCATGTATCCTCTGGCTGGATCTAAGCTGCAGGAATCTACTTCAACTTTCAGATTTGCACCCTCATGCTGCTGATGTTAGATTTTAATGGGACAATGACTTGTTTTCTCCATATCTCCCAAACAGTAGATTGGATTGACCTAAAATTTTCAGAGCATGTTTCCATCATCATTATGCACCTCCCATAGAAAAATTTTGGTCAATGGATGCACGGATCTCGAGATAAATTGAAAATGGCTAAAAGTGATGGAGGCCGATTTCTTGGAAAACGTGCGCTGGAATTTGCTGAAATTGCTTGGGCATGTTACTATCACCCATATGCATCTCTCCATGAAACAAGTTTTTAAATGGATGCACAGATATGGAGAAAATACGAAAATGGCTGAAGGTGATGGAGGCTGATTTCTTGGAAACCGTGCACTAGAATTGGCTGAAATTGCCTGGGCATGTTGCCATCATCCTTATACAACTCTCCATAAAATAGTTTTTTAAATGGATGCACGGTTTTCAAGTAGGGAAAAAACAAATTTCTGCTCTATGTATTTTTGTATCAGAGCATTCTGCAGTGTTTTGGACAGTAAGAAAAAATGAGCTTGGGCTGTAATGCAGACTTGGAAATGATGGAGGAGAGGTTTGAAGACTGCAAGAGGATTTATAAACCCTTTATGAAGCTTCCCTATTCCTCAAACTGCCTTTAAAATCCATTTCTAGCTCTCTGTAATTTCTACAGGAGCCTCCTATAAAAAACACAGTTTTCAGAAAAGAAGCACAATGAGGTGGAAAGAATGTCAAGAATGATGAAGGAAGGTGAGGGAAGGTAGGATAGGTGTTGTTATTGGTTTTAAAGCTTTCTTGGCACCTTCTACTGCTTCCTGAAGTTCTCCTGCAAACTTGCAATACAACTGGAAATTCATTTATTTCTTTGTTTTTTCTCTTTTTTTTTGAAAACAACTTGGGCGCCTCAAGGAGGTTTTCACCCTAATTTCCTGCTCTAGGCGCCTCCAAGGGAGGTTTTCACCCAGGGATCTTATTCTCTTTTTCTTTTCTCTTCTTTCCAACCCATTGACTGCCTCATGGAGGTTTTCAATCAATGAGCCAATCTGAGGCGCCTTAGAGGAGGTTTTCACCATAGATTTTTATTTTTCTCTTATTTTTCAGTTTTTCTTTTTCCTTTTTTTTTTTTCTCTACCGTACTCTACTTGAAAAACAAAATCATTTTCAAGTATAAGAATACTTCCAATGGAGCCATGTGCACATCGAGATGATAGACAAAATGATGTGGATGCTTGAAATGCATGCTTTGACAGGTATCCAGATTTCAGAGACCAAATGATTTGACTTTGAAGCTATCAAGCATAGTTGAGGAAGAGAGTATTGCTGCAACTTAAGGACTGTCTGAAACCATATTTGAATATAGTTGTGATGTCCTTGGTCTTTTTTCTGATCTGGATCATTCTTCATGTCTTCTTTTATCATGACCTTCACATCTTTCTCTTTTTGCTGATTTTTCTCTTGGATACATGGAGGATTTGATGGTAACCATGAGGGAGCTCTCTCGATCTCTGATTCTGATGTCTTCTCTTCATTAAGTGTAGCCCATGGTTCTTTGATCTTCTCTTTTGCATCTTCTTCTGCTGGATGTGGTCCTTTAATGATATCAATATAATCTCTTTTTTGCAATACTCTTCTTGAGCTATGGTGAATATCATTGAGCTCAAGAGGAGTTGTTTGGAAGTATTGTACCTCATCATCGTAATTGGGTTGAGCTACTCCAATGTGCGGGTTTGGAAATGGTGGTTCCCCACTATATACTTGTTGGGCCTGTCTGTTGTTCAGGTTCGGGTTTGGCTGGGCAGGCATTTGGGGTTGCCTTGGTGGAGTAGGAGGCAATGGTTGTGGTTGAACAGGTGGTGGAGGCAAAAGAGCGGGAGGAGAGTTGTACTGGGGCCTCCACCCCTGATGAGATGCATTCCACTAAGGTTGCGGCTGAGCATAGGGTTGAAATGAATGGGTGGCTGGTTGGGTATGATATGGAGATGTGAAGGACCAAGGAGGAGGCATGGACTAGGAAGGATGAGTAGGGGGGCCCTAAGAAGGTATGGATGTGACTTGGTTGGGGTTATAGTATGCCTGAGATGTCCCTTGCATCCCCTGCTGGTATGGTCTAGGTCCATGTGGCCTCTTTTGGTTTCTGTAATAGATTTTTTCAGTGCTTACTTCGGCTCCTTGGTATATAGCTTTAAGTCCGGGCAAGGACGGGCACTTGTCTGTGGAATGATTTTCTTCACAGATTGAACAAATCTCTATAGAGTTCAATGGACATTCATTCCTAGGATGCCTCCTGGTGCATCTAGGACAAAAGATGGCCAAATTCCTCCTTGCTTCCTCTTGTTTTCTTTCGATATGGAAGGCATCCATTTTCATGGCAAGAATCTGCAACATCTCACTCTTGAGGTCTTCCAGCATGCTTCCAATTTCACCTTTAATGGATGAATTGGAAGAAAAGGTATTGCTTCCAACATTTATGTTTTCATCCATTAGCTCGAGAGGAATGTTTTCTTCTTCTTCTTCCCCTTATAGGTTCTTCAAATATGTCTGGCTATTACCTAAGTGTTTTTATTGATTGCAACCATCGAAGAAGAGAGAAGGTTGGCTGTGTGAAGCAGTGGGGGTGTTGGGAAATTTTTTTCCTAAATTATCTATGTTCCTACGAGGCATGAAAGGAAATATCTTTTTGGGTGGTTTTTGTTTTTTTTGCTTGTACCTGCAAAACTGAAATTGAATGAACAAACAAATTGCAACTAATCTGAAATGAACTTGCTGAAATGAAATTGCAGAATTGAAATGAAAGCAAGGAAATGACTAATCTAATTTTGCTGGAATGGAAATTGCAGAATTGAAATGAAAGCAAGGAAATGACTAATCTACTTTTACTGAAATGGAAATTGCAGAATTGAAATGAAAGCAGGGAAATGGCTAATCTACTTTTGCTGAAATGGAAGTTGCAAAATTGAAATGAAAGAAAGGAAATGGCTAATCTACTTTTGCTGAATAGAAATTGCAGAATTGAAAGAACTAATCTACTTTTGCTGACATGGAAATTGCAGAATTGAAATGAAAGCAAGGAAATGCAAAAATCTAAAGAACAACTACTTTACTTGTGCTGAAATAAACTACTTAGCAGAATGTTGCAGTAAAAAATATAAGAAAAGTAGTAATCACAAAATGCTCTGATGCTTCCCCGGCAACAGCGCCAAAAAGTGGCGATCTGCAACTCTTGGGGCTTCCTACTTTACTTTTATCAACCCGGTAGTTCGTAACAAACTTGTAAGCAACGGTGCTGTATGCACAAGTACTAGCTCTTACTGCAAGCTGTCATTTGGTCAGCGACGCAAGATCACTAGGAACTTAAGCCAACTTCTATGAATTCTCAGAAGAAGCTTTTAACTGTGATGAAAGAAAGCTAACTCTACGAGGAATATTCTACTTGCAGAAAGGGAAAGAAGACTAGAATGTAACGCAAACCCTAATTTATCCAACTAACCCTACTTTTGCCGAAAAATAGATAGAAACTGATGCGATGAGTGCCATTGACTACTGAAAAAGGTAAATTGCATTTATTCAAGCTACTTCTGAAAAGAAATGAGAAGACAACATCTTTTTGTGCTTTTGAGTGTTTTTATGTGAAATTCTTATGCTTGTAATTTATCAGATTGTGATTGTGCAGAGGTTTGGTAGCGAAGGAAGATGGAATTAGTTTTTGTAGAGGTGGAGGAAGGTGTGGATAGGTCCTAAGAAGCCCCTAGTACCCTTCTGAAGACTTCCATTGCAATCGGATTTTGAAAAACCACTTACAGGGAATTCTATAGGAGGCTGCAGGGGATCTACAGGAGGAGGCCGAGAGTTATTTTTGGAAGTTTTGAAGGTGGAAAAATGATGGGAAATGGTAACTAAAGGCTAGATGAAGGTGTTGAGGTGTTTGGAGCTTGTCAAGGAAGATCAAGAGGGAACATGATGGTTTTATTTGTTCAAATGGCAAGAGGGAAGCTTATGGAGAAAAATGAAGAAATTAGGGTAGATTGGTGAAATGTTGTGAATGACATGGGGAATCTATGAGAAGTGAGCTGATGCTAGCTGCTTTATGGATGTATGGTGAGCTGAGGTGTCCTGCAAGAGATCTGCACATCTACTTACAAAAACTGATCAAAGAAAGGACTAACTATACCATGAAAACAGAAATTTCTCTAGCTTGACCTAATTCTTGACCTACAAACAGAAAATGCTGAACAGTAACCTTTGAACAGAAAAGCATGCAGAGAGATCTATTGTAAAAGAACAGGAAATGATCTAGGCAACTGAATCTGAAGAAATACATTAATCTTTCCAAATCAAGTCATCACACTAGAAATTGCATGGGAGAGAAAAACTGTGTTTTTGGTGGTAGCAGTAGTGCCTTGACCTCGAATCATAATCCTAGAAATGGAGAAAGGAGATTAGGGCCTGCTGTTGGCCTTTTCTAAATCTTAGCCTGTCACTGCATTAACCTACTTGAGCAACTAAAACAAAAACAACTATGCAAACCATCAAAAGCAACCTAATCTAAACAAAGTAAAATGAATCTATGTAACATAAATTAGCTCATGAACTGAAGCAAAAACATATAAGTACAAAGAAAGAGGTGCTGGGTAGCTTGGGTTGGGCCCTAACCCAAGAGCTTCAGCCCTCTGAAAGAGATCAGTGCTGGCTCAAAAACTGTTTCATCTCCATTATCAAAAATAAAAGTCACATTACATAAATTGTTCTAAAAATGAAACTCGAAAATGAGCTGAACAAGTGCTGCACAAAAGTGCAAAAATTCTACTAATGACTAGCTAAAATCCAACTAACATACTGAGGCTCTAAGTTCCCTTATTTATACAAATGGAGTCCCCCAACAAACTTCCTAAAATCAAGGGGTTCGACATACCAGAACTGAAGATAAACAACAATCCTTCTTTACTTGCTCGGCCGCCCCTTGGATGCACCAATGTGGCTGCTTGTGCTCTGAGTTTCTAATGGAGGATTTGAGGTAAGGGGTCATAAATGAAGGGGAAACCCCCCTACAAATCCTCTCCCTTGTTTTCCTCGAATATTGGCTGCCAAATTCTCATTAATCCTTTGATTTTGTCTCAAAATTGAACAAAAATCTGCATAAAGCACACATTAGACTTCATGGCATAATGACTAACCCAATTCACTCTATTAGCATAAATATAATAAAAACATGCAATAAACTAATGAGAATGGAGGATTAAGCTGAGTTAGGAGGCAAAATGAGCCCATATAATTACCCATTTCTGGGGCTCATCAGTACGAAGCATGAGAAGCATGATAGGATGCATCATTTTAGTAGATGGCATCATAAGAGCATACCATTAAAGCAAGAGATGAAGACATCATCATAAGAAGCTTGAAAGATAGTTGAAGTAGAAGTCTATATTAGAAGGAAGTAGCTCTTGATAACCTCACTAGAAGCATAAGTAGTACTTCTAGGTAGAAGAGAGTCAACAAGTATGAAGTTCATCATACATCATTGGGAAGGAACATTTGAAAGATGAGGATAATCAAGATCTTTTGCTGAAATCTTCATCAGAAGGTTCATCTCTCGGAAGAAGAAAATGTCTCATTGAGGATTCCACTTTGAGTGGGATTCATTGTTTAAAATAATGACGATATGAACCAAAGGAATGTAGCATGTCGACATGGTAAAAATACTTTCAATCAAGGGAAAGGAAGTTGCTAAACGAATCCTAGATGACAAAAATAAGAAAAAGAGGTATGTATGCACATGGATAATGAATTAAGTCATGTCCTCATATAGTTGCAGATAACATGGATGAATACTCTACCTCATGAGTATAATCAAAGGAAATGGATCTCCTCCATTGGAAGAATGCATGAAGGCATGAATCACATATTGAATAGACGAAATCAACATAATATGTTCTCTTGTCGAATATGAGGTGATTGACAAAGATGATGGATCTATGATTAGAAGTTCTTGGGAAGTAATATGCAAATAAAGAAAATAAGAGATCGTGAAATATGCAACTATGGAGAAGACAATCAACATCCAATGACTAGAAGATTAACTATGATATCTCCATGGGAAATATATGAAATATCTTGGAAAAGTCTGGAAAGAAAGAAGACCCTTGAAAAATGAATATCTTGGAGATGTATCAATATAGATGTGCAGGATGTTGATGTTACAACAAGCAGATGTCATAATGAAGGCCCATCACAAAATATTTATCTGGATGGGTTGATACAATGCTACCAAAAGAGAGTTGTGGAAGTCACCCACAACCAGTACTCATGTGGTGGGATGGAAGATCCTAAAGGAGACATGAAATGGAAAAAGGTAGCTGTATGAGGAAAAGCCAGATATGATCTAATGGATCACTCTCTAATGAAAGGAAGGATGTCATGAATACGATGATTGGAGAAGGAAAGTGATGGATGGATGATGCCCTACTAAGAAGTCCCAAAGATGAAGGCTCCATAATGTTAAAGATGAAATTCATGACATTGAATGAAGGAGATCTACAAGTAGCTGAAGGTCCCATGATATCCACCAAAGAAGAGATAAATGATGCTGGAAATAGGTCCCTAGTTAAGAGGGAGCCTGGAAGCAAGTCTCTGGTAAAGAAGAAACTCGGAAGGCAAGTCCCTAGCTAAGTGGGAGCTTGGTCAAGTCCCTAGTTGAGAGGGAGCTTGGGTACATTCCTTGTATAGGAATGGGTACATTCCTTCATAATAATGAGTATATCCTCCGTAGTTGAGAGGGAGAGATAGGCACACCATTCTTGTCTTCACTTGGGAGGAAAGAATGGAGGATTGGGTAAGCATCTAACATCTAACGCTCTTTGAGGATGTGGTAGGGAATCCAAGATGAGAGTAGTTGTAAAGGACCAATATTCTTTGAGGACTAGGAATCCAAGATAAGAATAGTCCTAGAAGGACATACCCTTTGAACACTTGCGTGGGGTATGTACTTTGAGAGACAATGATGATGGTGTCTATAAATCATTAGTCTCGCCAACATTGTCCTTTGATCTTGTGGAGAGATATAGCTGCGAGTAAAGGCCTTGCTATGTGACAATATTGGTTGATATGATGCTATACAAATGGGTTACCAATCCGTCTCTTCTTATGAGAATTTTTTAGATTGAGAATGTCCAAGTACCTTGTATATATTATGAATAACTCCCTAGTTAAGAGGGAGTGTTGAAATATGTAACTAGGTTCGGTCTTCATAATGACATATGTAATCATGATTTTATGTAATTGATGTAATAACAAAAATATAAATTTGTTATTTTTTTCTTGAGGCATGGGTTTCATGCTTAAGAGGAATTTATTTATGGGTCAAGCTCCCATTGAGAGCTTCTAGGGGTTATGAGTCATTGTCATGTATGAATGACCCTTTTAGGCATGTTACATATTATAAAAAGAAATTATTTGAGTCAAAGTCAAGTAAAATAACCCTCCAAGACCTTTTCAAGTGATAATGAACAAGTCGTCCTACAAAGGAGCAAGTCGACCTCTCTAGAAGATGAAGTCAACCTATTTGAGGGCTCATGAAGGGCTATATAAAGGAGAACTCAGCCTCACTAAAGGATCACTCACTAAAGCATCAAGAAGAGTTCGATCAAGGAAGAGAAAGAAGCCTAATACCTAGACAAGGAAGAAGAAATAAGAGCGAAGCATTTTTTAATATGTTTTTGGGTTAAATCTCCTCCATATGTTGGAAGGTTAGGGCATCATCTTGCAATAGTAGAAGCCAAAAAATTGCAGTCACTTAAAGGAGCCAAAGTTTCTATCAAAGAAGGAATATTTAGCAAGCCGAATTGTCAAGAGAAGGAGTCAAGGTCGAGCGAAGTCAAAAGGAGGCAAATCTGTCCATATTCCAGCCACACGTGTGACCTAAGGTTTCTGCATAAGAAGCCAAAATTGCAGGTCTACAACACTAGTTGAAAATTTTGAATTAGGGCTGAAGTCTGAAGTTGGGGCACAAGTTTGACTTGCGTTGAATTAGAAGAAGTACATCTAGAAGAAGCATTGAATTGGTCTTGGAGGGGTTGGTCAAGTGTCTAGGTCGTGGAATTCGTCAATTGAAGTTTCTATAAGAAGAAGAATTTTGTGGGTTTTCCTCTCAAGATTGGATAGGTTTTGGCCTTGACTTTTCACTTATATCTAATGTCATTTGTCTCATTGTTCTTTATGTTTTGGTAGTTGTTTGATGAAGAGACCACAATATTAATCAAGCTAAATAAGAACCTAATTAAGAAAAGTAAAAAGTCTTCACAAGAAGTTATCATTATAAGAGAAATCACCTACACTTGTAACCCCCGGATTTTTCAACAATTGATGGTGCCAAACAATTGACTTCACTCTGTGCGCTAAATATCTGAAAGATTATGAAATATGCAATCCAAATAAGATGACCAGAAAGAACAGAATATCAAAGAAAACAATATGCAAATTCAATTTGTTATTAATTACACATGGTAAATATAAAATAAACATATTTACTTGTAAATTAGGTTTAGGTTTACTTGGAATTGTTTAAAGAAAAAATATTACTCTTCTCATTGGAATTCAAATCATGATGTAGTACAAAAACTTGCATATTAAAAAAATTCATATTTATCCAAAATAATCCAGTTACACTTGCAAGTTTCCATAACTAAGATTCCGAAATACTCTCAAATTCTGAAATATTCTCAGAATATGTAAATTTGGAACTGCATATATATTCCAAAAATTGAAGCCCATGGGATATTTTGGTTTTAAAATGAGATATTCATTTTTTTTTTAATTTAAAATAAAATTGATAAAAAACATGAGTGTCATATATATTGTATATATTAATTAATTGGAGAATAATTTGTAAGAAATTTTAGAAAAATATATGCACAAGAGAAAATTTAACCTTTCAGAATGAAAAATCCATATTCTAAAGTATAATTTATTTAATGTATTATTTAATAATTAAATGGTTACAATATATTAGAGAGTCTTTGTCCTTTCAATAAGAATGTTACATAACATTATAATGATTTCATAGAAATTGCAACAACTTATGAGTTAAAACTCACAAACCATTTTTCTTCACAATACTCACTAATTAAATAAGCATAACAAAACCACAAACTATTTATGGTTTTCCAATTATACATGTTGGAATCTACTAACAATTAATTGGCTAGTTGTGGTTGCTTAACATTCATTGCCTAGTAGTGATTTGAATTTATTTCTTTTGTTGCTCAATAATTATTCCTTGCTAGTGCTAAGCAACCATTCTTGCTCTACTACAAGATTACTAAGTGTATGAGACATTTGTCTCAACATTCTTCCACTTGTCATATACCTTGCAACAATATACATGAGAATGCGTCAATTCCATCCTATACCATGTCCCTAATGAAATGATACTAGGTATTTATATCCTTTGTCTTTGCATGAAAGTTCTGGTTCTTAGCTAGACAAATGTCATTGTTACTATCATATTGAATTGTGATATCTCTCTAACTTAACTTGACTTTTAAACTTAGTTTCATAAGCTAAATGACCTTCTTACACACGAGTAATTATCATATAATCTGCTTCTATAGTAGACAAAGCGACCACATATTCTCACTTGCTCATCTAGCTTATTGCTCCACCAAACAATAGAAAACATATCTGCTCATAGATATTATTCTATTTAGACCCCCTGCCTAATCATAATACACATAGCCTTTGTTCATCCAAATTATTGCTCCACCAAACAATTGAAACACATATCCACTCATAGATATTCTTCTATCTACATCCCTTGCTTAATCATAATCCACATAACCTTGTACATCCACTAAGTGCAGGCACCTTCAAACATCACTATCATTGCAAATGGAATATTCAAAAGTACCTCACAAATATTTGAAGAATCCTTTCACTGTAGTTCGATGTTCACATTTATGGTTAGCCATGAATCGACCCAATATTCCCACTGTGGGCAATGTTTGGTATAGTATATAGACCATATCATTAGTCAAACTACCAATTGCATTGCAAAAAGAAATAGAAATCACCATACTCCATCTTTTTGGGTGTTGTAGGACATTGTCAACTAAAAACTTAGTTTTCACATAAATCAGAACACTTAATGGTCTACAAAATATGATGGAAAATTACTTTAGCACAAAGTTTACGTACGTAATTTGGTTCAACCAAATCTTTCTAGTTGCTCTATCTATCATGGAATCCATTCCTAGGATACATTTTTGAACTCCCAAGCCCTTCATATCATGTTGTATTAAAAGATGAGACTTCAGATCATAATCACATTTTTACTATTACCAAATAATGATCTATTTTCTATATATAGAGCAATAACAAGGAAATGATCACTATCCTATTTGTAATACTCATAACGGTTTAATTTGGATCTCAAGAATTCAAATCCCAGCATAAAAGAATTAAAACTTTGGTAAGACATTTTGAGATATTATTTGAGACCATACACATACTTTTTTTAATTTGCAAACCAATGACTCTTTACCTTTTCAACGTAGTTCTATACTTGTGTCATATAGATATCCTCCTTTAAGACACCATGTAGAAATGTTGTTTTCACATCTATCTGCATTATCTCTAAATCAAAATCTACTATTATAGATAATAGGGACCTAATAGATGTTAACCTAGCAACTAGGGAAAATATCTCGCGAAAGTCTTTCCACTCAATTTGAGCAACCAACCTTGCATTGTGCTTTTCAAAATTACACTTAAATTTATTTTGCTTTTGAACACCCATGTACATTTGATGAGTTTCCATCCATTAGGCAAGGGTACAATGTCTAATGTATCATTCTTTGTAAGTTCAACCATATCTTTAGTTATGGCCAATCTCCAAAAACCCTTTTCTTCCATGTCCATTCCCTCTTTCATAGTTTTAGGCTCATTAGTGTTAGTACATAAGATAAAGATACACATGAAATTAGGAGTATAATTTTATTTGTTTGGTTGCCTTCTTTGCTGAGTGAACCTCCTTAAAATTTGAGGTATAATTTCTTCCTCCTATTCTAAGCTCTTTGAATCATTATCCTCATTAGGTCCATCATGAAATCCTTGTTCATTTTTAGATTCAAATTTCTCGGTCTTGGGTAGTAGTTGAACCACTTTCTTTCTATCCTCTTTTGGCTGCACCATTGTGGGAGAAGGCTTAAATTCTATGAAAATAACATACACGCTATATAAAACATTTCTAGCCACATGATTCCAAATATTGTACCCTTTCACACCAACGCCATAGCAATTGAAGATACATTTCATAGTCATGTTGTCCAACTTCAACCACTTCTCCTTAGGCAAATGATCATATGCCTCACAACTAAATACATGAAGATATTGAAGTGAGGGATTTTAACTTGTCAAAACCCTCATAGGGGTCTTATGTATAAGAGTTGATGTGACAAACTTGTTATTCAAGCAACATGCCATAGTAATGACTTATATCCATAAATTCTTCTCTAAGTCAACTCCATTAACCATATTGTTAACTCTCCCCATGAACATTCTATTCTACAACTCCATCATGATGAGGGATATATGGATTTGTTTTATATATTTCAATGCCATTCTCCTTACAAAACTTGCAAAACTCACTTCCATTGTTAGTCTTCAACACCTTAATCTTCCCATTAGTTTTATTTCCAAAATAGATTTAAACTCCTTAGACTGACTACAAAACTTGAATTTAGTTCAAAGTATGCCCATGTCCCTTCTATAATAATCATCAATGCATAACACATAATAAAAAGCCTTAAAAATTGAAGATATTTTAACTAGATCAAATACATTAGAATGAATTAAGTCCAACAACCTGGAAGATTTGTGAGAACTTGAATAAAATTGAACACATTGTTTTTCATATGTGCAATGCTCACAACCAAATTCAAGAGAACAATCATTCAATCCATTGACAATACTTTTCTTTGTCAAGACTCATGGGCCTTTGTCACTATTATGACCCAATTAATGGTACCATATCATTGTCTTCTCTATATATAACTTTCTTTTTGAAGCATGAGCTTGTTTAGGGACCCAGAAAGTACGACCATTAGAAGTAGATATATGTTTCGAGTGGGAATGTGTAGACACTATAGATCTTTCCATTGTAAAAATTGAGAAACTATTACATTGAATAATTCATGCATCAAATTAGAAAAAATTATGCCCATATGAACATCCTTAGCGAGCACCATAGCTCCGCGGAGCATATTACACCCTTTATAAGTGAAAACAAACATGCAAACTTACATCCTTACGTTTGAATATTGATATTAAGTCCCATGCATGCTAGAACTAAAGTGTGAGAAGCTCTATATACCCCCTTCACTTTGACAATAATGAATTTGATCAAGAAATTACCATGACCAACTATGCTGAGAGGAGAGTCATCACCAAGGTATACCACCTCACCATCACATTTCTAATACATTAAAAAATAGTGTCAATGGGAAGTCATATGGAAGGAATCTCCAAAGTCTATCTACCATGCACGTTTCCTACATAGGTTGTTAAAGTGGAAACACAAGAATTTCCACAATCCTCTAATGAATATTTTTTAGTCTCATCATTAAAGCCATTAATTTCTTTCTTATTCTTCTTTTTTTCTTCCTTGCTGTTATCACTTTGTAATTTTCCCAAATGTGAAAGGAAAAACCAGAGGTAACATTGAACTAATCTTGGAGATCATAAGCTATCCCTTTCAATCCATAGAGGGCTATATAACTCAAATATCCAATGTCACTTCAATAACTGGTCATGTAATCGACATATTGGCTAGATATTTGGTGGGTTAAGGTTTAACAAGTTTGGCTGGGAAAAAGGTAAAAAAACCATTGGGTATGGAGTCACAGGTTGATTTCAATCAAGATTTCAAGACATGGTTTGTAAAATAGACAGAGCTTAGAGGAAATATAAATAATGCTTATTTAAACCTTTTGTCAAGCTGGTAGGTGGAAAAAACAAACAAACCATTACAACGGAGCATCATGATGAATTCTGTGTAAATTTAGTAGAAATGTTGATAATACGTGAATCTTATAAACAACATAGAATCTCAATAAAGATGAATTTTGTTACTTATATAAATCCCATTAAAATATGAAGACTTAAACATTCATGAAATTTTCACATGAAGTAAACATCACTAAGAGACAAACTTATAAACATCACACAAGAATCTCTGATCTGCATGCTTCAAATACTTCTGCCTTGAAAATATTTATTAGCCTTAAAGATAGAATCAATGCACAACACAAGTCTTTTTCTCGAAAAACCAACCATTACTCCTTACAAAATGATAAAATATATAGCGAATTGCATCCTCTCAGCTATTGCTAGATGTTACAAACTTTATCTGAGTATGGTTCTAATGTGTCTTATGTTAGAATATTCTAACACATAGGAAATAGTTAAGTAGAACTTGGCCTAGTGTAGAGTTAGGTAAAGTGTGTTTCTTTACTATGTACTTTTGTAACTTACAATCCGATGGTCACAATATGTTCTAGACATGAAGTGATCTGACGGTTCATTCTCTCCTCGGTATTACCAACACTTGATCCATGGCTTAACACCTGATTGGTCCATGATCTCTATTTAAAGATAATGGAGGGTCATTTGTAAGGTGATCGTTCATGACAAAATATTATGCAAAGTTTCTTTCTTTTATTAATAAATTGCCTGAAGTGGCCGAGTTGGCTCAAGCCGTGGACTGTTTCTCTCTTTGAGGGTTTTAACCACGTCAAGAATACTAGTTTATTGATCTGTGATCTGTTTGTGAGTGGTGTCCTTTGGTGTTTTATCTGAGTAACTTACCCTATAAATTCCTACATGGTATCAGAGCTATTTGAGGGCTGCATCTATTGGTGATCCAAATCCGAAGCCAGTACAACTGCATCCGACTGTCGTTTCCTAGATCTACTGTTTCTGACTGCTTTTGGGCCAAGAGGACTGCTCTATTGTGTTAGGAGCATCTATTCCATTGAGGAACCCCTTTCGTTTCACGCAAAAAGGTTTCTGGTAGCCCTAGGTATGTCATTTTTAAGATCTGGAGCTATACAGTCTTTATTTGCACTTTTAGTTATTCATCCCTCTGTTTATTTCGATTTACTTAGCTCTCTATTTTTTAAGAAAGGATTTTTCTCATGCGTATGCTCTTTCCCATCATGCCTTAGTGTGATCTTGGAAAATCAGAGACATTGAGTAAAATATTTTGTTTCCGACGAAAGCTAACTTCAAGACCTAAGGTTTGGTTTTTTTTGTATGTCCGTGTTGGGTTATGTCTTTTTTTTGTTTTGTAGGCAAAAATGGTTTTTTCAAGTAAGCACGCACTCCAAAGCTTCAGTGACAAAAAAAAAAACCCCTTCCTCTTTTCCAAAAATAACTAACATTTTAAACTAGCTCACTTGGTCCAAAGTTACTTTCTGAGAATAGAGGTCTTGGGTTCAAGTCTTTCTTTTTGTTGAGTTACTTTTTCAAAAATAACATGTATCTTATGTTTTAAAGTTACTTTATGTAAAAGTGTTATCACCCATTATAAAAAGTGAATCACTTATAATTCTAAAGTCTCTTTATCTTTTATATAAGTTACAATTTAGTGGGTATTTCATAAAGTACCATTGTAAAAGTGACTTTCACTCATTTATAAAAGTGGGTCACATAATTTTTTTTAAAAGTGAGCTAATTAGATTAAGTTTGGAAATATGTGGGATTTTTTTTTTTAAAATATAACATTATCATTCACTTCCACACATTCACATACTTCGTTGGCATTTTCAACAACTTTTCTTCAAAAAACCATAACTTCTTCATCTGGAAGCCATTTTCAGAGCCATTTTGTTCGAATCCACCTAATTTTTCGAGATCTTTCCATAGGAACACTTAGTTTCAGCATCTAAAACTTCAATTTCTATTAAAATGGAAAGTCCATGCCAAGTTATTCTTGACAGCACCAACTACTTCCAACGGGTGTCCTACATAGAGGATTTACTTAGAAGTAAAGGTCTTTATAGAATAGCCTCAGGCAAAGAGTCTAAACCTAAATATGAAGATAAGGCAGTCAAATGGGGAATAAGCAAGATCAAGCATGTGGGTTGATAGGGATGTATATTTCTATAGACCTTAGATTCCATATCGCAGAACTTGATACCCTTGATGAAGCAATGACACAACTCAATAAAGTTTTTGGAATTAAAAATGAAATTAGGGCCCATCAACTCGAAAATGAGTTGCTTACGTTGGACCCCAATAATTTTTCTTCCATTGAAGATTTTTTGTCCAAGTTCAAGACCCATAGACTTCTCTTGGAAGGTGTTAAGGTTAAGAAAGAAGATGGTAGTCTTATCTATTCCATTCTTACTAAGTTAGGACCAGCTTACTCTGTGTTTGTTTCCACCTTCCATTCTACTAGAGAAGCCTTTATTTCTCAAGGAAAAGCCTACAAGTCCCCCTCTTTTTATGCCTTTTTTGTTTCTTTAATAAGAGAACAAGAAAAACTCTTATATCTTGGTCTTCTTAATCTTGGAAACTCTTCTAAGAAATCCTTAGCTTCCCAGCAGTAACCAATTTCAAAGAATCCTAAGAAGCAACATCCAAAAAAAAATGGTCCTAAACCAACCAAGGGCCGTAAGCAATTTCAGTCTCAAAATGAAAAATCAATTCAACAAAATGATAAGACAAATAAAACCAAAAGGAAGGAGACTGATAGAAACTGCAAATTTTGTAATTGAGATGGCCACTTAGAATCCAAATGCTTTAAGAAGATGGAAGCCTTGGAAGCAACAATGAAGAAGCATAACATCCATTTGGAGCACTCTTCAACTTCAACTTCATCTTCAGGAACAACACTTTCTGCATGTGGTTGTCAACATCTCGGTAGGGTTATGCACTAAACGTATCTTCTTCTTCTCATTCTCATGAGTGGCTAATTGATTCTAGAGCTTCTTATCACATGGCCAAAAACAAAGCCATGTTTTCTTCTTTAAATGATTGTAACACCAAAAATATTTATGTTGGTGATGATAGATCTCTTATTGTTGTAGGGACTGGAACTATTCATCTAGACAATGGTCAATTTAATGATGTATTATGTGTTCCAACCTTATCCTGCAACCTTCTATCTGTATATCAGATAACTCATTTAGGTGAAGGTAAAATCGTTGAATTTTCACCTCATGATGTTGTAATTTGTTGGCTTATTGGGGCCTAACCCAGGTTTAGAAGTGACTTAGCCAAACAAATCTCGAAACTACCCTTTCGGCAACAGTCCACGGTGCGTGGACTGAGGTCTCGCCCAAGGTAGTATGGGAGGGTGCTGGAACCAGGTTTCCACACCCTAGGGATGTCTTGATGAAGGCTGGGAAGTTCGCGAACCGATCCTGCACACTTGTGTTGCTCCATGTAGCTGTCTGAACTTCGTGTAGCTCTGTAAAGAGTGTGAAGAGGCATGGTCTAGATCCCTTGTTCTTACTGCGTTATTACTATAGATATTAATTTAATTTTGTGGGCCCAATATTCTTATCAATCATTCAACATTCATAGCAAGTGTGCGCAATCATAAACTGTAAAGAGATGCATAAGACTATAACAGAAGCATAAACATACAGATCTACGAATAGATGCACAATATTTCAGAATCAATTTAGCTTTTATTAAACTTCTGTTCTGTTATGATCCCAACTTCGCCTTGCGCACTCAGTTGCAAGGGTCCGCACACACAACTGCAGACTCTTCCAAGCCTCTGCGCACATAGCTGCAGATCCTCTTCCTACTACTAGGACCCAAGACTTGGACTTACAGACTCAGAGAGAATATCGCATTCAAAAACCCATATCACTTAAGATCAATCCTAAAAATGACTTATACACTTAGAGCCTCGCTCTATTTATACATTCCCATGGTTCGCATGTTGGGTTGTGTTATATTCTTTCCACGACTAGCCCACGTAGTTAACTGGGGGTTAGAGGGGGGGTCACAGGGGGTTTGAGGCGTACCCGTAACCCCACTTTATGGGGTTCGGGGCAGTGCCCCGGAAAATTTTGGTTTTGGACCCTATGTTAGGTTGGGCGAACCCACCTATGGTTTTGTGAATGATTTTCGCACATGTTTTTTGGACGCAATGGTTTTCGGTCCATGGTATTGGATGCGATGGTTTTCAATCCATGGTATTGGATGCTTCAGCATGTATAAATATGTATTGTAACATTGAAAGGAATATAATGAAAAATCAAGCTGGTAGTCTCGGTTTTTGGATCCAGGGGAAAATCTCTGTGTATATGTGTTTTATGTGTTATGCTCTCCCATTGTTTATTTTCTATGTTTTAGAATTCATATGCAGGTAATTTCTGTACGGGGTTAAAACCTACACCGCAGACCATGGGTAGGCCGAAACATTCTATATTAAGTTACAATCTTTTAGGGCAGACAACCCTATACTCTCGTGCTCCATACCCGCATTTTGTGGAGTCTTTATATTACATTGACCAAAATTTTTGGGTTACAAGCCCCAAAAATCTGCTATGGGGGGATCCGATGCCCAATAGGCCCCCAACACAATCATCGTGACTCATCTCGAGTCACTCGGATGGTGCAGTGATCTTCGCGCGAAGTTCATCCAACAACCTTTGCGCTTCGCTTACATCCACAACACATTCTTCTGCTGTCCACTGTATCCGTTGTATGCATATCTCCGATGCTTCGTTGTCAGGTGAAATTCCTTGCTTGAGTGCATACACACCCTGCATATGTGCCAGCTTTCCCTCGATCTTTGCGGTGACCGTGAATGCTTCCTCGAGCCAAGGCTAGATGCGTTCTTTAAGCACTGCTTCTTTCTGACGCGCGACATCCACCTGTGCCTTGAAATCCTGGGCCTCCCTCATCTTGGCCAGTCACTGAGTAAGGGCGACTGTCTGCACGGTCCCTCAGACATTGTCATAGGCCTGCTGCAACTCCCGCGCTTCTGTTTCTAACCGCTGTAGCGTTGGGTCTTCCTGCAGTGAAGTGAGGGTGATGAGTGACTAGTCTAACAAGCCTGTGCAATCTTGTATGGCATGCTCTATTGCTTCCAACCCTGATTGAATGGTGCGGTGCCACTGCTCTCTGACCTCTGGCGGTGTAGAGGGTTGCGCCTTCAGCCTCAACTTCACGATCTGCAAGTTGAGGTCCAACTGGATCCTTGTTGCTTCCTCCTTCACATCACGAAATCCATTGGCCAATTTGTGGATCTGTATACCTACTGGTAAGTCTGCTACAATTTCTAGCTTGGGGACACAACGACATGCTTCCTCGATGATTTTCTCCAACTGCTGAGTTTGTGCTACCGCTTCATCGCGTTGGAGGCTCAGCTGCTCGATGTTGATTCGCTGTTCACTGAGCATCTGTACTGCATGTCCTTCCCTAGCGTGAAGCTCTGTCGTCTCTCCATCCGGCAGCTGGTATAATATCTCTCGTGGAAGGGTAGCCAAATTTAGGCCAAGTCCCTTGAGCCGGCCTACTGCAGTTCTGTCCTCCGTGTTGTCCACTATCAGTGCTCCTTCTGGCAGCACGATGGTATTTGCCATTTTGGCCTGTAGCAATTGCTCGGTTGCTGAAGTACCCGTAGCCCCATAGGTGGCTACCATTCCTTGTTGTGGGGGCTGCACTTGAAGTTCCTGAAGTTGCGCCTTGAGCACCCCCAACACATTTTGCTGCTCCGTCATTGCTTCCTGGAGTGCCTCCCTGGTGACTTCGCGAACTGTGTTGCCGATGTCATATAGGTCACCCTCGGTCAGTGTAATAGGCTCCCCATCCAACTTGGAAGCCTTGGTATTCTTCCGTGGCCCTGTTCGTTCCATCCCACGCCACTGTTTTAATTGTGTAGAGGTGGTGCTTGGGTCCGCGCCTTCGGTCGTATCATCTGTCCCATGCCCTATGGTCAAATTCGGGTCTGTTTCTTCTTGTGTCGTAGCGATCCCTCCTCCTACTGCCTTTTCCACGGTGGCCTTCGCTGCCTCCCGGGACGCCCATACTTCTTCAACTAGCTGTTCATTCCGCTTCTGTTGTGCTAGTAGCTTAGCGGCAGCCTTTTGTCTTTGAATCTCCGTCTCATCGCGCACCACCAAATCTGGTGCACACCATTCCGGTGGCCATGTGTCGAGCACCGCAAAAACAATGTCATCTATGGTGATGAAGGGGACTGTGGTTCAATTCTGCTCTAGGTCCTTTTGCATCCTGATATACACATTATGCATATCTGCTTTAAAGTCTGCAAAGCTCTTCAGACTATCGTATACCGAGGCGGATAGGTGCGGCCATTTGTTGATCCACAATTGTATGCTCACCTCCATCAATACCCAGAAGATCTTGGTTTCTCAGATTCGTGTAGCATCCTTCGTCGCCCATAGCGACGCGTATTTTGCTGCCTCTGGCCAGTCCTGGTCAAGGGGAGGAAACTGACTATCCTCAGGCAATTCACCTGTAACCAATAGGATGGATAAGAGCAACCACACGTAGTGGAAGGTCTTACCTTGCTCTTGGGCCTCCCTACAGTTCGTCAGGAATTCGTCGTAGAGGAACTGCGCCCAGTTGAATCGTACCCCTTCTGCGCATTGCTCAGCCAGCGCGATGACTGTTGCTGGTACCTCATTGCCCCGACATTTTCTCATCACCTTTCCTGCCAACAACTGGGTAGCGACGTGGACCCCTTTGTTCTGAATACTAGTAATAATGTACCCCCTCTGCTTTTTCTCCAACTTATATTTCTTTTTCATGGCCTCTGCAATCGCCAAGTCTCCACTTGTGCCAGCTATTTCCATGGGGTCCCTTCCTGTATAGGGAAGCCAAGAAATCCTATGAATGAGCTCCGCCGTGATGGGAATGGGCTCCTCCAGCCACAAGTACCCATCGTGCACCAGGCAAAGTAGTTGCCTGATGACAAATATCATGATTGGGGCCCGATGAAAGTGTGGAATCGATAGGAGGTGGAGTAGCCTAACCTCCTCCATCTTGTGCAGCCATGTCTGTGACTGCAGTGTTGTAACTGCCCCCTTCGTGCTTTGTTCCATCAGCTAGCTAGTTTCCAAATGAGGGAAATTCTCGCTATCCGTGAGGTCCCAGTCTTCAAACTTCATAGTGGGTACGCGGCCCATAGCCGAACCTTCAAACAGAACCCCCTTGGGGAGGAATGAGATGTTGAATGTGCTTTTAATGACATCCAAATCCTTAGGTACCTTTACCTTCCCTTTCCGTGGAGGGACATACTTAGGCAGCTTAGTTGTAGCACGTATTGGTTGGATGTCTTCTTCCATCTCTTCCTCTGGTTCCATCTCTTCTACAAAGGTTCGAGGATCCTCCTCCTCATCATCGCTCTCAATATTAACTGTTTTGTGCTTTTCTTCCATCGACAGTTTGCCGAACCACGGATTTCACGGAGACATACGGACCAGTCCTGTTGCCTGTGGGTCCTTTTTGGGCCTCGGCGTCCGGGGCAATTTAGGGATTTCTGGTGCATCTCCTACCGGTGGCGTGGAACTTTGTGTGGCTCCCTTGGTTGTTGAAATTATTCTGATAAGGGAATCCTGTGTGTCCTTTTGTAATGCTTCAAACCATGGACTTGCTCTTACAACCTCCAAACTCGTCAGGTTCATGCCTGCTTGATAACGCAACAACTGAATTTGCAAAATGCCAAGGGTTGTTTGGTGGAGGGCCACCTGTGATTTATAGGCCCTTTTGAATTCAAATTCGACCATTCCCCCCAGATTCGGCTCATTAATGCGAGGTTGGCGGCAGATAGTCCCAAATCTAGTTCTGACTTTGTGTCTTAATTGCCCGCTGTCCGCTCCTCATTGTCTTAAATTGGCCATCTTGTCATGAATAGTGACACCAACGGTCACTTTCTAGCCTGTCCACACGACAACGCAGTCCCTTGTGCGTGAACATGACCTGTGCGTCATACTGATTCTACGCACAACTTCTGTGCCGCGCAGCTCCCCTACAGACTCTTTTATAGTCCCGCACTGTCTTTCAACTACTTGGAGCACTGAGACTGTGCTTCCTACATATAGTCAGGTGGTCGTACTACTGGTGCGAGGCTTCAAGTCACCTTTCAATTCGATCCGCGGGCCTCCCTTAGTTACCCTCGCGCCCGTCAACGCCTCGCGTTCTTCCTTATGCGGTGCGCTTCCTTGGTGACTTTGTCTGATAAGGTGCGGTCGCAGCCATGGTAGTATAGCCAAAAACTCTCAGCAACAATCTTCTAGTGTGGTGGTAGGGTTTCCCATACGTGGCCCCATTCTTTTGTTAACGCATAATGCTTGCGAGATTTTGGTTTCCAGCTTTCTGATATCCTTGTCCATTAATATGCTTTCCTACTTCATTTGTATCTGATCTTCTTCGAGTTCGTGAAGCTCAAGGTTCCCTCACTGAACGGATTCTTGAATATACATATGTTCATCCTCACACGGCTGCATAATCTCTTCGCTCTGGTCTGTGTGTGCTGTCGCAATTATAGGAGTGATTGCGTGAGGATTCTTTCCCAAAGCTATGGCCTTGACTCTACTCATCGTCTTCGTAACCATTTCTGCGCTCAGGTTCCTGTACATGGCCCTATAGGCCCATTGGACTGCTGGCACGCGCAGGTCCCACTCAGTTCGTCCTGTCTGGTAGACTCTATTCATGATTCCACATAGTTTTCTGAAGGCTCTGATGTGGAATTTTTGTCGCTTTTCCTGCTGCCGTGTCAAGTTTTGATTTCCGATCCTTAGTCCGGGACGTGCTTGCACAACACACGTCTGCACCCATCGACCCAGGTGGGCGCGCAAACTGCTTCGTCCTAGCTATTCGGCTCTCATTTGACGCTGGGGACTTCCAAACCGTAAGCGCATCTTCCTTCTACATTCGCGCTAGTTCCCCATAGTCTTCTGATGTGTACTCCACCATCGTGCGGGTGTCATGCGCAACGCCCATCCCAGCGCATCGTACCGCTGCTGTTCCGGTACTGTACTTTCAAATTTGTCCAAGAATTCATCCACTCCTGTTACCCCATCATATGTTGGCAGTTCCTTTGATTCATTCGTCATGCACCGTAGTGATCTAATCATCACGTTTCAATTCAGCGTTGTCACTTCGTGCAATTGATTCTACCAGCGTTCTATCTCTTCATCTGAATCCGAAGTATAGGAACTGTCGCGCTCCCATGAGATTCTCCCATCTGTAGTCAGGTTCACCTGATCTTGGTCTTGCACCGTTATCTAGTAAATGAAATCCAGCTCATCGTTGCGCACAAGTTCGGTGTAGCGCACACCTTCAGCCGGATCTAGCGGAACTACTACGTGAAGGGACTTTTTCTCGAATATCATCTTCCACTTCTTCAGGTTGATGACTCCATTCATATCAGTGGCCCAGTATATTCCTAGCAATGTGGGGTAAGCGTTGCTGTCATCGACAATCTCTATCACCTCAAAGTTTGCCTGCGTGCTCACGCCTTCGATATCAACTGTCACCCCTTGCAAGCTCCCCATGGGCAAGATATTTTGTTGCTTCGCCCTTTGTAATTGAATAAGGGACCACTAAAATGCGGGCCTGCCCATGCGTTCCCATGTCTACTTTGGCAACACATTCGCATCCAAACCCAAGTCTAGAATTACCTGATCCATTTCTTATTTTCCAATCTGTGCCATCAATCACATTTCCTTCCTGGTGCGCAATGCATGCTTTCCCAGTTTCGAGACTACACGCGGTTCACCTGACCCTGCGCACCTAGTTATCAACTCCTGTAGTCCTTTAACTGCCTTATTATTGCCCAGCAGTTTCATGCATGTCTCTAAAAGGTAGTAAGCACATAAGGATCCATTCCTGGCTTTGGTTGATCCTTACTACCTGAAGTAGAGGCCTCCGCGAAGCTCTTCTTAGCTTCCATAAACGTTTCCTTTGTGCGTTCCAAGTTGAACCCAGGTTCCTTTGTAGGAGCCTTGCGAACCCATGTATTGTCCTTGGGCTGCTTCCCCTTATCTTCCCCCGTGGTCGCACCACTTCTGAGCACCATTTTCACATTTGGGTCTTCTTTGCGCAGTTCAAACCTCATCATTTGAATATTCTACGTCGGAGTAGGATGTAGTACCCCTTTCTCGTGCATCTGTGCAATCAGTGTAGGACAATCTATTGCTTCATGATCGAATTGAGCACAATATGAACAAGATAGTCTTGTCGGGTTGATACAATTGCAAGCGTAGTGCCTTGGTCCTCCGTAATTATAACAGATTAATTGTCTGCGGCCCCTTCCTGGCCCCATTCCTCCTTGTCCTCGACCTCGCCCTTGAAATCTAGCGCGTGCCATCCCCGCAGCTGGGTCAAGGCCTCGCGTTTCCATATGCATTCTATATGCTGGGGTCCACTCCATCACTAACTCGTAGCTATGACACGTACGCTCATCGTGGCCCATCGATCTACAAAAATTGAAAAATAGCTACTGGGGGGTTTGTGTATACTTTTGCAACAAATGATAGTTGTCCGTCTTGTGCTTTCCTCCCACCTGACAGATCGCGCACCAGAGTGTGGGTGCCGTACTTGGCCCTGCCTGTGCTTCTTCTCTCAACGACATTGGTCCCCCTCCTGCCAAGTAGTTCATGAATATTGGACAGTGATCCTTGTCATGGCCCTTGCCCTTGCATTTTATGCACCACACTTCTTCGCGTGCCTCTGGTTGCGGCGCCATATCCTACTTCAAACTCTACATCTCCAAGCATAGATTCTGTAGTTGTGCATGGATTTGTTGGAATCCCAATCCCAGATCCTGTATCGATATTTCATGCAACCTCATTTCCATTTCCAATGCTTCTGCCTGGGTTAAAAGCTTCTGCTATGACAACGCCATTCTCAGGTGTGGTGTCAAAGATGCCACAAACCATGCATGGTGCTGTGCATACGTTAGCGTCATATTAGCCTCGTGGATTGTACTCTTCAGCCTCTGATCCAGATCCCAGGGGGTCTCACCTAGAAGCATAACGATCTCTTTAAACCCGATGATTGACTGTGTCTCTGATTTCGGCTGGCTAAATTCTCTATTCAGTGCATTTTGGATCTCCACTATTCCTGCATTTGGGTGATCATTCGAGTGCTTGATATACCATGTTAGTGCGTGACCTTGTAGCGCGCTCACCAATGTGGCCTCAATGTTGTCATCCGTGACTCCTTGTGTTTCCCACATTGCTCTTACCACGAACCAGAACTGGTTCGGATCCTCATTCCCTACTCCTTTGAATACGGGTAGCTTGATTGCGCTCGCCATGCTGAACTGAGGGGGTGGTGGAGGTGGGGTGGGTGAAGATGGAAGTGAAGTAGGTGAAGCGGGTGAAGGCGTAAGTGGAGATGATAATTGTGGAATGCGCTGCCTTATCCAACTGACCACACTTCTCGGGGAAACTCGAGCGCGCTCTTCCTCGCTCTCTTGCGAAGGTGAAATTAAGGGACTGTTTCCTAATCCTTCGATACCTTTGTATATTTTTCTGCTCCGCGTCGTTCTAATCATTAATGTATTCACATAACCCACTTTTCACATAACAACATATTAATCCAGTTATTCAGGGATTTAATGTACCCACCTCGCCGTCCCTTGAGAAAACGTCATTTTGCTTCACTATATATCACGGTTGTGTCTATCGCGAACTTAGTGATAAACCCCCCTATTATCTGGTCGATCCAATGGTCCATGGCCTGCACGATCTTATCTTTTGATGCCTCTAGTCTGTGCACTAATTCCAGAGTCCACACTATCGGTTGATCAAGCTTGTACCTTCCCTGGCTGTCAGTTAACCTTGCGATCCAATCATACAGCTCTGAAGAAAAGGACGCGAAGAAGATCTCGTGGATTTCTGTATATAAGTAGCAATCTAACCACCTCTTCTCAGATATCTGCGGAGTTCTATTTTCCTATGTCATGAACTCGTGAAGCTTCTGATTCAACCAATCTTCAATTTCCTTCTTTGTAGGGTTCCAGTGTTCCGACATTAGACATCCCTCGGGTAGATCCCGGTCCCGGCGACAGAACCATTTGTTGGCTTGTTGGGGCTTGACCCAGGTTCAGAAGTGATTTAGCCAAACAAATCCTGAAACTACCAGTCCTTTCAGCAACAGTCCGTGATGCGCGAACTGAGGTCTCACCCAAGGTAGTATGGGAGGGTGTTGGAACCAGGTTTTCGCACCCTAGGGATGTCTTGATGAAGGCTGGGAAGTTCGCGAACCAATCCTGCGTGCTTGCACTGCTCCGCGCAGCTGTCTGACCTTCATGTAGCTCTGTAAAGAGCGCGAAGAGGCGCGGTCTAGATCCCTTGTTCTTACTGCGTTATTATTATAGATCTTAACTTAATTTTGTGGGCCCAATATTCTTATCAATCATTCAACATTCATAACAAGTGCACGCAATCATAAACTATAAAGAGATGCATAAGACTATAACAGAAGCATAAACATACATATCTACGAATAGATGCACAATATTTCATAATCAACTTAGCTTTTATTAAACTTCTGTTCTGTTACAATCCCAACTCCGCCCTGTGCACTCAGCTACAGGGTTATGTGCACACAGCTGCAGACTCTTCCAGGCCGCTGCGCACAAAACTCCAAAGCCTCTTCCTACTACTACAACCCAAGACTCGGACTTACAGACTTGGAGTGAATATCACATTCAAAAACCCATATCACTTAAGATCAATCCTAAAACTGACTTCTACACTTAGAGCCTCGCTCTATTTTTACATTCCCATGGTCCGCGGACCATGGGTAGGCCAACACATTCTATATTAAGTTACAATATTTTAGGGCGGACAACCCTAGATTCTCATGCTCCGTGCCCGCATTTTGCGGGGTCTTTACATTACATTGACCAAAATCCAAGCTACAAGACCCAAAAATCCACTATGGGGGGATCTGCTGCCCAACATAATTAAGGACCTAAGAGATCCTAGATAGATTTTAGCTACTGGCATTGCTGATGATTCTACAAGGTTGTATAAGTTTAACAACTTTGGGTCATCAACTCTTGCCTCGGTAGTTGTTGCTCATAATGATGAAGTGAGCAAACTTTGGCATGAGCGATTTGGTCACTTAAACTATCGCTCCCTTCAAAATCTATGTAAAGAAAATATGGTGACAGACCTTCCTATGGTATCTTGCAGAGATGGTGTTTGTTTCAGATGTGTACTCGGAAAACATTGTTGGGATAGTTTTGAAAAACGTGCCTCTTGGCATGTCTCAACCCCTTTACATCTTGTGCATAGTGATTTATGTGGTCCACTTCCAGTTGTTTCATTATCTGGCTACAAGTGTTTTTTAACTTTCATTGATGATTTTTCTAGACGTACTTGGGTATACTTCTTAAAACTCAAAAGTGAAGTATTTAACATGTTCTTGGCCTTTAAGGCTTTTGTTGAGAAACAATCTGGATATCAAATTCTTAAGCTAAGATCTGATAATGGCGGAGAATATGTTAACAAAAAACTCATCAACTTTTGCACTAAGCATGGAATTCAAATGCAACATATTGTTCCATATACTCCACAAAAAAATGGTGTAGCTGAAAGAAAGAATCACACCTTAAAGGAAATGGCTAATTATATGCTTCAATCTAAAGGAATTAGTCTTAATTTCTAGGCATAAACAATTAACTGTGCAAATTACATAGTAGATCACACTCCTACTAAGGTTTTAAAGAATATCACTCCAGAAGAAGCATGGAGCTCAATTAAACTAGATGTAAGTCACTTTCGTGTTTTTGGAAGTGAAGCATGGGCCCATATTCCCGATGAGAAACATAAAGCCTTAGAACCTAAGAGTGAAAAATGTATTTTTGTTGGATATTCTAAAGATGTCAAAGGATATAGACTTCTTTCACCTAAATCCAAAAATGTTATCATTAGAAGAGATGTAAAGTTTGCTGAAAATATATCGGCCTACGATCCTAGTTCGGTGGATGTGATACTTTTCTCTATCCCTTCTACTTCTGAAAATATTTCTTCTTCACATGATGACAAAGAGGCTGAAAATCCTCCCCCCACCTTCTCAGGATTCTCCTTCAGCTCCTCAGCTTCCAAAATGGGCCTGTGTTACTTGGGATGCAACAGGTTCTCTTGCAGGTGATCCTACAGATCAACAATGTACACGTTCTTAGTTCGATATAGCCTCTTCTCTACTGACTCAAGCTTCAACGAATTATGATCCTGACACCTTTGCAGAAGCTTCAGGTCATCTAGATTGGGACACAACTATGAATGAAGAATATCATTCATTATTGGCAAATGATACATGGGATCTTTTTCCTCTTCCAAAGGGAAGAAAACTTGTTAGATGTAAATGGGTTTACAGAACCAAGTTTGGACCAGATGGAAAAGTTGATAAACATAAAGCTCATCTTGTTGCTAAGGGGTTTTCACAAGTTGAAGGCATTGACTATACTGAAACTTTCTCCCCTGTTTCCAAAATGAACTCTATCCGCTTTGTTCTTTCCCTTGCTACCTCTTTCAAATGGGAAGTCCATCAGATGGATGTTAAATCTGCCTTCTTGCATGGGGACTTGCATGGAGAAATCTATATGGAACAACCTCTAGTCTTTATACAAACAAACTCCAGCCTTGTATATCAGCTTAAGAAATCACTTTATGGTCTCAAGTAAGCCCCTTGGGCTTGGTATGCCAAAATGGATAGCTTTCTTTTAGATACTGGCTTTTCTAAGTGTCATTCTGACAATACTGTCTACACCAAGAAAGTTGGTAAGTCTCTTATCATTCTTGTTCTTTATGTTGATGATCTTATCCTTACTGGTAGTGACCTGAACCTTATAAACCATGTGAAGTCCAGCCTTAAAAATCAGTTTGAAATGACAGACTTAGGACACTTGCATCATTTTCTTGGTCTTCAAGTCTTGTAATTCAAGGAAGGTATTTCCCTTTCTCAGTCCAAGTATGCCTGTGATCTTCTACGCCACTTTTACATGGAAGACTGTAAGACAACCCCTTCTCCTTTTCATTCTAGAGCAAAATTTCCTGTCACTTGTACTTCCCCTGAAGTTGATGCTACCTTATACCGTTAGCTTGTAGGAAAACTTTTGTGTTTGACCCATACCCATCCTGACCTTTCCTTTGCTGTTGGCCTTATTGATCGATTTATGCAAAACCCACATGAAAGTCATTGGAAAGCAACGAAAATAATACTTCGTTATGTTTGAGGTACAGTTCAATTTGGGATTTATTACAGTGCAGAAGAATCTCCTCTATTGGTTGGTTTCATTCTTTCTGATTGGGTTGGTGACCCTGATGATTGGAAGTCTATTGCAGGTTATGTCTTCACTCTTGGTTCTCGACCTATTACATGGGATTGCAAAAAAAAAAGTGCCATTTCTCTTTCTTCAGCAGAAGCAGAGTATTGTGGCGCTGTAGAAGCTAGTAAGGAAGCCCTATGGCTTTGTCAGATCCTGTCAGAGTTTGAATTTCAGTAGCAACATCTGACTACACTTTGGTGTGATAATCAAAGTGCCATTCAACTATGCAAATATCTAGTCCAACATCAGCGCAAAAAACACATTGAACTACACATGCATTTCATCAGAAATATCATTAATGACCATGTTATTGAAGTGCAATATTGTTCAAATGATGATCAAGTTGCAAACATCTTTACAACGTCTCTCACATAGGCGAATTTTACTAAACTTCGATTTATGGTTGGAGTTCAAGAAGTTGTCACTAAGGGGGGACAGGCTCTAATGCCTCCTTCCTTCTCCTATTGTGTCATATTTGTACATCCTTCAATCCTATCCCATGTTGTTCTTAAGGAGGGATGTTAGGATATTCCGACACATAGGAAATAGTTATGTATAACTTGGTCTAGTGTAGATTTAGGTAAAATGTATTTATTTACTATGTACTTTTAATTTACAATCCGAAGGTCACGATATGTTCTAGACATGAAGTGATCTGATAGTTCATTCTCTCCTCGGTATTACCGACACTTGATCCATGGCTTAACACCCGATTGGTCCATGATATCTATTTAAAGAGCATGGATGGTCATTTGTAAGGTAGTCCTGTTCATGAGAGAAGCTTATGTAATTTTCTTTCTTTTATTAATAAATTTCCTGAAGTGGCCAGGTTGGCTCAAGAATACTGGTGTATTGATCTATGATCTGTTTGTGAGCGGTGTCCTTCGGTGTTCTTTCTGAGAAACTTACCCTGTAAATTCCTACATCTCGGATGGTTAAAGCTGGAATCTAAAGCTATTGGAGTTGATCCATTTGAATATGGAATTAGGCTTCGAACTATTGATATTACTCCTGAAAATACTCAACTGTGATTTGAATGCCAAGATACGATCCTATAAATCTTAGAACCACTGATGAATGGAGGAAATAAACTCGACACCTCTTTACAAAATGTTGATTTGAAATTGATTTTGCATATGTCACCTATGTTATAATAAAATAGGCTCCCCATTTCTATTGAAAACTTACAACTCTGGACAAACTATATCCAACATGATAACACAAAGTCTTTCTGCAGTGTTTGAGAATCAAAATACTTTTGATGCAATAAGCTCTGAGTGACATTTGTCTGATCCAAACATCCAATGCATTTGACCCTTACAATTTGAATCCTTCATGAAAATGCAACAAAACTAACAACTGCGCAAAAAACCCCTTCTTGGACTTCTCACACTACTTAGCCCTTGTTGTTAAAAAATTATACCATATGAAGTTGCACCTGCTGCTTGAGATTCCCCTTTGGTGCACAAAGCCGAGTTTAGATCGTTGATAATGTTGACTATTTCAGGAGTGTAAATATCATAAGAATGGACGTACTCCCACTTTCGCTCACTCATTTCATGGATCAATTTCCTTTCCTTTTCAGTAGTTGTGTTCACCCAAACACTAGCCTTAACATTCCAGGCCAACTATCCTCTCAAAGAGCCTCGGTTAGGCTGGATTTGGAATAAGACTGAGCTAGGTCCAAGCATCTCTAATAGTTTCATCTTTCACCCGAAAGTATAAGATAGTGCTATTGAGCATGGTGCGTCCCTTCTTAAATCCACAGAAATTACTCGCACCTGAAGAAGTGTTGCCTTTTTTAAAGGAGGTTCTCGTATGAACAAATCCATGCAGGAACTGAATCGAATTTGATCGAATTATTCGCTATCCGAACCAAATTCATAAATTTTGGAATTTTTTTGCCCAATACGGGCGAATTTGGTAACTAGGATTCAAACACAATACATATGCATACTAGATACATGCTGCATAGTTAACCATGGATTTAATAACCATTCAACTTGCTCACAAATATTTTCAGTGATTTTGATTGATAAATGCTTGCTTTCTATTATGGATATCTTGTAGAGGTATAAACTCTAGCATGAGTAAAAAATTCATTTACTTTGGGTTGCGCTTGCAAAGGTGCAGCAACAAGGGGGTTGGCGCTATGAGCAGCCAAGCTCGAATGAGTGGCTCCATGGTTTCCAGAACCAGAAGTTGAGGCAGGCGCAGAAGCAGCCTTCTTCTCAAACTTCGCACAAACAGATTTATTGGCACGCTGACCACGGTTTCGATGACGTCTTGTTACATTGAAACCAACATCAGAGGGATGTGCTGGAGGAGAGAGCACCTGAATACCGAAAGTGTATATTGAGTAATCTCTTGTGCATTAACTAATCCTAGTATGTGCGTTGGAGTCTCATATTCATACTCATATGGTTAAACATTGGTTCATAGCTATGTTGGTTTTGATGAAGAATTTACATGTTGAAGTTTTATATATGAATTGTATCACATTGGTCTCAATTCAAATTCGTAGAAGCATGTGCATTGTCTAAATATATGTGGCATATGCATTGAAGTTATGTACGCAGTTTTGAAAACTGTGTATACTCCTGCGAAATCTTTGTGCGTTGATGAATTCTTATGTCGTGAGTACGTTTTCCTTAATTAAAGCTGGTCGATTATAAAAAATGTGGTAAATACCCATCGCATCAACGTATGCATCACGCTTAGAGTGGCGACCTTCATCGAAGATGTGAGGTGCACCTGCTGATGAAGACAGTTTCATTTCATCGACGACTTCCAACTTATTAAGTGGAGAGACTTGAACTGATAGCGTAAACGCTTTACGCGCCAAATGACAAGCTGTTTGCCACGCTATGGCAGCACGACCTTCAACTGGTCTCTGCGGGTAGCTTCTTCTAAACTCACCTAACACCTTGTTGATTAGATTAGGAGTAGGGTGTGATTCCAAGGAGGAAAGAGGGTCGAATCCCCTCACTACCAAGTCTGGACTAGTGCTGGATATTTTTTTGGGCCGAGTTATAGTCTATTTGAAGGCCACAATTATTCATGTGCATTGAGGCTATATATCACCTTATAGAGGCTCGATTTTGGATCTTGTGCTAACTACTTGGAGTTATGGGCCATTGCTGGTGAAATGGAAGGAGCTATGATTCATTTATTGTGTTTATAACAAATCATTGCATCCTTTGTTGATTGTTGGTTGGATTTTCTATCACATCTGAAAGTCTAGTCTGAAATTCGGGCCTAAGATTTGGTATTGGACAACGTATTTCTCAAATTGATGCTGGGAAACTCCTCCAATTGTGTTATCTCATATGTATATGCAATATTTGTTCAATACCATCTAAATACTAGGAGGAAGACCCACTCTTATGCAACACCTCGTACACCAGTTCACAGTCCTCCTCAAACATTTGTGCATACTCCGGTGAAGAAGAAAATTCTATGGTTGGCATCACTAAATGATTCAAGAGACATTTATACCTGCATTATATATTCAATGATGGTTTGATGCACAACTGGTATTCTTCATTTTTGAAATCTTCAATAGCTAGGGTTTGTCTAGCCTTGCTACAGTCTCCACTAGGATTGTTGAGCCTTCATTTCTTTGCTGAGACAATAACTAGAATTGATGATACATTAGAGTTGTTAAATATCCTAATTCATTCCACTATTGATGGAATGGTAAAAATTAGGTCCGATACACTTTCCGATATTAAAACTAACAATATCCTAATTCATTCCATTGTTGACGAAATGGTAAAAATTAGGTCTGATACACTTTTTGATATTAAAATTTGTCTGCAAAATGCACATGAGAAAATTTATTTTTTGTAGCTCAAATATCAATTCCAGCAAGAAGAGCTACATTAAAATAGACATCATTCTAAACCTGTTTTTGTTCAGAAGATTGAGACAGCCACCCATTAGCAGAAAGTCAATATTGTTGAAGTTCATTCAAATTTAGTACCCAATGAAGCAACAATTGTACATGCAGATGCAGAAGTTCAGTTTGCACTTCCCAAGCCCATCATCGGACCTTGGGAAGACCTAACAGGTCTTGGATATGATAAGGATGTTTCCTTTCATATTCCAGATTACTCAAAGCCCATCCAGTTTCAGAGTGCTAGATTCTCTGATGATAGTTCACCTTCATCTATTCCAGATTCTATCCCTCTTCCACAACAAAAACAACATATTGTGAAATGCCAACGCTGTGACTGAGTTGGCCACATGAAAGATCACTGTTTTGATATTCATCCATGTAAGCACTATCATAAAACCAGTCGTTCTTCAAATAGATGATTTAGAAACAAACCTCCTGCAAGAACAAAGATTCATCTTGGATGGATCACTTCTTGGCAATGGGCTTCAATAGCCAAGAAGATATTTCGCTCATACAATAGGAAATTTTGTTCTCAAATGTTGAAAAGTGTTATAATTGATATCTCTTCATCTTCTCACCTTGTATCTGACACGGGGGGAAATGATGACCATCTACAAGCTTCAAAGCTACATCAAGCGAGCCTGAGCCACAACCTACCATACCAGATTGAGAGTTGTAGCTAGAGACAAAGATACCACTAAGCATGCCTTCAGTTGATGATACCTCTTCAAAGAATTGGGGACACTTCCTCTAGCAGAAGACTTCAGCTTCTTGCCAGTTTTGGAAGAGTTCCAGGAATTGCATTAAGCATTACAGAGTTGTTGGTCATCCTTAAACCATCACAGGTTGAGACCTCGCTTTTCGGGTTGAGGTTCTCCCTTTTATGTAGGGTGAGACCTCCCTTTCATGGTTGAAGGTTTCCCTCTTCAAAACATCAGGAGCACTTCCTCTAGCAGAAGACCTGAGCTTCATGCCAGACTTGGAAGAGTTCCGGGAACTACACTAAGTGTTCCAGTGTTGGTGGTCATCCTTAAACCACCCCCCTTATACCAACATTTCAGAGAGCACATTCAGCCTAGTGCTGCCATGCATGTTTTTGCACATTTTGTATTACAACTCTCTTCTTGGACTCATACATACCCCTTCGGATTAAGGGGGGAATGTTGGATACCTAATCCTCTATGGGTTAGTGTAGAATGTGAACAACCATGAGAGTCCAAGAGACCTTGGGATGTGGAACCCAACGGTCACACAAATGTACTATAAACGTATATCATGTCAATAATAATGCATTCAATGTTTTATCATCCACCTTTTTTGTTTACATTCCATGTGACTTTAACACATGATTGGCTAATTTTCATTTTTTTTTCTAAAAACGATTCACCCAAATTCTATAATATAAAATTTTCTTACTTTAAAAATGGCCAAAATTTTGTCAAGCCTATACAATCATTAGAAATTTAAATATTTGTACAAAATTACTACCAAATATTTTACAGTTTGTATATTAGAGACTAGTAAGATTAACCAAAGTTTCTAAACATTAAGTTAAATTTCCGTCCTTAAAAATTTTCCTTGAAGGTCTATTGATGCCTATCTTACTTCTCTTATAAATCACACGAGTAATTATATTAATACAAGAATATTTTTTTGGGTAACACCATGATCTACAAATTATGAGAGTGATATTATGCCATATAATTAAGAATAAGAAAAAGATGCCAAATAAAATCCCAAAAAAACCCATTCCTTCAGAATTTACAATTTCACAATCCCTTAGATCTAATATGATGAACCTCTCCTAAATTTGCTCACCATGGCAACTGTTGAAAAATGATGATTCAATGATAATTTACAATTCTTCACAATTGCAACCACTCATATGCTCTTAGAAAATCAACCAATTAACTAATTTGGATCCACATAATTATTGACAAATAAAAAAATTCTCCATCTAATATATTTACAAGTTAAATGTGCCCAAAGAGTAGATATATGATTTTATCTAGGTTAAATGTGCCCAAAGAGTAGATATATGATTTTATCTTTACTATTGCACATTTAGAATGTTGTAAAACTACTTCGATTGGTGTAGGAAGCATGATTTCTCTCATGGATCACTACCATGGAGAAACTTCCATCCATTCCCAGTTTATACCTCACCTCTCATAACTTCACCATGCTCTGAAATTTTCATCTCTCGTAACCTTTCTCCGATAATATCAAACTCTCATATCTTTGCTTCCCATGGATTTGATACCATGTTAAGAATTAACATGAACAAGACAAGACAAGCAAAATGGCGGAAAAGGCCTAAATCCTGTTGGAAGTGTTGAAAATGTAATTAGTTTTCGTCTTCATAATTGTTGTTGTACTCATTTCAATATGTATCTTATGTAACAAACAAAAGAAAACATAAATTTATTATTTTGAAGCATGATTTTCATGCTCTTTATTGATGGTATTCTAGGTAAAATCATGTTCTTCATGCTTCTAGGGTTTGTTATGTCATAGGATTTATCATCATGAGTCAAGAGAGTCAACATCATGTTTATAAGACCCTTCCAGGAAAAATATATCTTGTAAAAGAATTTATTCTGAGTCTAGAAAATTTTGGATACCTCCAATGTACAAGTCAGCCTAAAGGAGGGAATTCGACCCTTTAGAAAGGCTATATAAAGGAGCAATTTGACCTCATTTGGCGCATTCTCATCAACAAGTTCAATATCAAGAATAAAAGTTTGATATGTAGTTGGGAAGTAGAAGAAATGAAGAGCACGGGTCTAAAAGGAGAAATGAAGGAATAAAATGTTGTTTTTTGGGCTAATCTCTCTCACATGTGCAAAAGTCTAGGATTTCTCCAGCTACAAAGAGGGATGAAATTGTAGATCCGAATTGTAGGAGAGAGAAGTGCATGATATTGTTGTTAGGGGAAAGAATACTCTATCTTGACCTTGTTAACCTTGGGAAGATATATTTTTCTCAAGGAAGGACTCTTGAAGAAGTTGTATTAGGGTTTCTATAGTAGTTAGAGGGCCAAAGTTTCAAGTTGAAAAGGTGAAATTCGAAATTGTAGGGATGAAGCTATAATTGAAGTTGTAGCTGGAAGCTGATTGATTCAGTATTGAGTTGTAATATTGGAAGGGATGACTTGGTATTTGGATGAGGACTTGGTCTAGGGTTTGGGTCTTTGTTGTCTCATTTGAAGTAGATTCTATAAGAAGAGAAGAGTTTAAGGGTTTTCCCCTTGGAGGATTTTTTCCCTAACTTGGAGCCTAACTTCTGTGTCCACTGTATTTATTATTGTTTCTATTGATATTTGTTTGATGAAGAAGATATAATAAAGAAACACAGGAAGAATAAAATTTCACAAAAAATTATTAAGGTTAAGGAGAATTGGAATTAATAGATACCACTTTGAATTTTCCAACATGGAATTAGAGCTAAGGTGAACAAGAAGGAAACTAGAAGGATCATCTTGTGGACAGAAGAAGGGTCTTCTAAGGGGGGAATGAAGAAATATTTATCTAAAAGAAAGGGCCTCATGTGAATAAATCTCGAAGAGGAAGACTACAAATAATATTGTTGTTCTCTCTTGAACACAAGGATTCAGTTGAAGACTCATTGGTAGACCTCCCTGAAGGAAGCATCAAAGGATTTTGGTGTCACCACTTTTGGAAGCCATTGTTGAAGTCTCTTTGAATATCTTGAAAGCCTCAAGATAGGTGGAGACATCATTAGAAAGGGAAGACTTTTTATCATCAAGTAAGTATCATATTATTGCTTTATGTCTGAATCTAAAGGTCATATGGGTTTTTTCTGCAAGGAAAGCAATAAGCTCGTTGGCTCATCAAATTTCCTAGCATGGAAGAAAAAGATTGACCTAACACTTACAAATTTGATGTAATGGAATATGTTACTAGTAAAATTACTAAACCTAGCAAACACCATACTTAAGAACTAGAAAAGCATAAGAAAGGGAAATTTAGGCCACACAGGATCAATTTTGAATCCTTAAGGATCCTCTTGTTCCATTTGTTGTAAACTTGAAAACGTCCAAAGCTATGTATGACAAGCTAGTGAATTTGTACTCTGTAAGTACATCAGGTCGAAAGATTTCTTTGAGGAATAAGATATATAGAATGACAAAATCAAAGGATTAGGACATGTCATCCTTTCTTATGAAGATCTCTAAATTAAAAGATCACTTGTAGGGGCTTGGAGAGACAATGACTGATTCAGAAATGACCATCTGTGTACTAAATGCATTGCCACCGAAATGGAGCAACTTTGCAACAATCATCTACTATAAGAAACACTCAACTCATTTTGATGAGTTGTGGGCTCAAAACATTTTGGAAGAAACTAGGATAAAGGTAAAGGATGGCATTGGATTAGATGAAAAATCTCAAGCTTTTATAGCTAGAGTCAAGAAGTTGAAGAAGGGAAAGTTTGGAATTTCCAAGAATAAATATATGTCGAGGGTTCAATGCTTTAAATGCAATGAGTATGGACACTTTAAGAGGGACTATCCAAACCAATAGAAAAATAAAATAAAGGAAAGGAGTGAGGCTCGCATGGATGACGAAATGGGAGAACTTGAGAGGATGCCAAATAAAAAAGAAGTGAAAGATCTTTACTATTGAGGAAGGCACTCTATCTGTTAGGTTCTTTGAGAAGATTGGTTTTCCCTTTAGGATAATATGCATTATTGCTTATTATAGAAGAATATTGATTTTTATATGACATCTTAGATAGAAGCATGTGATAGTACCATACTTAGAGTCTACTTTCTTAAGTTTCTATGTAGAAATCATATAGTCTTTAAAGATAGATATATAAACCATTTTTCATATTGTTCATCCTAGAATTATCTAACATTATGTTAGAGGTAGTCATCTTGCTAAGGTGGATCATCATTATCTTGTAAGAAACTTCATTTTTGGAGGTTATTGGGAGAAGCATTATGACAAGGGTAGTATACTTTCCATAATATATGGAAACAATATTTTTAAAGGGATGAAGTAATGCAATGGGTCAGGTTGCGGGCTCAATATGAGACATATAACTAGATGATGGAATAAAAAGCATAAGAATGCATGCTGGATGTAACTCTTGGATAAGATTCATATGTGTAGAATCTTGTATTATGATTTATATGGTTATATGATGCTCAAGAAGAAAAGAATGGCTTACTCTAGGATGGATGAAGAATTAATACTTTCTCCAAATTATGTAGAATAATGAATAACATCCAAGGCAATCTACAAAAGAAAAGTTCTAACTTGGTCATCAAGTTTGATCCTTGGGTACTTTGATGCATGAAGGAAGATTTGTGTGGAGATGGACCATGATGTTGTTGCTTGGAAAATAAGATCATCACGATAAGGTAAGTCTAAGTTTGATTATTGTTGGTTATTTGGTTAAAATATTGATTTTATACCAAGAAGGATATTGTAGGAATACATGAAGAATGTTAAGGCAATCTAAACATAGGATACTTGAAAATTATGAAGTCAAGATATATTCATCTTCAGATCAAAATATAGTAGTGCCAAAATCTAACTTGAAGGTCCACAAGGGAGATCACTTTCATGCATAAGCTATGATCAGTTTGAAGTTTGGAAAGGCTCAATGTAATGCCTTCATCCATGATGTTAAGATGAAAGTGATGAGCAAGAAATATGACCTGGATCCTATCGCAAGAATGAAGAGTGAATATGGCTCCATGATACCTCATAAGGAAGTGAACTCGATATAATGAGATACTAAAGAAGAGAGGGAGCCATGTAGCTATGAAGAACAAATAATTAATTGTAATCACATCCTCCCACATTTACCCACTTTCACTGGCTTGCCCAAGGTAAACATGAGCTGAGGGTCACTATGATAAGATTCGACCTCCTAAATGACCTTAAGGAATGGATTCAAAAAATTGAGACCTTACTGAATTATGTCAGGTACTACAAGACCTTCAAGTGCAACCCAACCCCTCAAGGTGTCCATCCCCTAAGATGCCTCTCCTTTTCAGTGACTTAGAGCCCTAATCGCTCCCTTGCCATGCCCTCTAAGTGCCTGAGAGCCTCTAGTTGATCTCATGAGTCCACATGAGTGTGACTATAGCCTTTTTCTGTTAGAAAATTATATATTACAGAGCAATGGAACACATAAAATATTGCAAAAATATAAACACATAAAACACACAAAACAAGAGAGACACAGATATACGTGGTTCACCCAGTTTGGGCTACGTCCACCCCGAACAGCCAGTCCTTCCTTTCTATTATCCAGCAAAATGAAGAGATACAACCTACAGCAAATCCGCTGTAATATCCTCTGTTTTCTCTCACAGTCTCACCTCTCTGTTTCTCGCTCACAGAATACACATCTATCACATAGCCTCAAATACAATGCCCTCATACAAAGAGAGGGGTTGCCTTCTAGGGAAAAAAACCCTAAACTAAACATAAGTTCTACCGTCAGATCATCCGCCTAATGAACGGCCCAGATTGACTAGAAATTACTATACTTTTACAAGGCAATTTTACATTTATTTTTGGCTTCGGGGGCGCTGCCCCCGAGCCCCCGCCGGGGGACCGCTGGCCCCCGGACCCCCCAGCTGGGGGGGATGGGCCCCCCCGGACCCCCACGGGGGGGACAAGTCCCCCCTGCACCCCCCCGCGTGGAGGGGTGTACAAAACTTCCTGGGGTATACATCCAGCTGAAACAAAGACCTCTGAACAATCATGCTCCACACACAACATTTTCTTCCAATTCTATGCCAGCAACTATGATATTTAAGGCTATTTTCCAGGGCTAGGACCCAACCTTTGCCTAGAACTCAATTAAACTTCTAGAACTCATAAAAGACATAGAAAAAATTCTTGTAAACCAAAACTGAAACTAGGACTTGACCTGAACTTCCCCAACCGAGACTGACATTTCGTCAAACACTTGGTAAACCTGCAACCTATAGGTCATGAATGCAAGTATGAACATAACGAGACGAAAATTTATCTGAGGTTTAACAAGAAGGGCCATTTCCTTCTCACATTAGTTTTCATAACATAAATTAGGTCTTGCATTCATTATTCATTCAATTACAAGTAAAAACATGAAAAGAGCCATGACTAATAACTGTCAAATAACCATGCTTATAACCATCATATAACCAGATAAATAACAATGAGAGAACAACCATTAAAGCCACATAATAACAAGTAAATTTAATCATCAAAAGCAAGAGGAACTTAGATCTTATTAAAAATAGGAAAAAGCCAACAAGATTTGGGACTTCCATGTACCACCTGACCATAGATTGGCTGAACCAAGTCTTTCTTTCAGTCAATCACCCGTGTGCCATATTCCAAGCATGAATGTGGGATCTCATGGGATAAACCAATCCATAAAAAACCAAGGGAATCCAGAGGTTAAACCACCTTCACTCTCACCATACCATGACCTCACCTAATCCGGTGCCGAGATCAAAAAACCAAATTGAGCTTGGATGCCTTCGAATTTATTCTCCAATACCTTGAGACATTTTCCTGTCTCCACCCTTAGGCTTTACCGTGTATCCTGCCATTATCGGTCAATGGATTCCTATGCCTTCGGGAATTTTCCAGAGGCAACCTCTCCCAGATCCAAAATATTCCGTAAATCCAAAGCTCAAACCAAGAACAACTCCATCACAACATCGCTATCTAGAAATTGCACGGCTCGACTAAAATCCACTTTCAAACCCGACAAAACCCATGCCAATGATAGCAAGAGAACCAAATACCAACATGCACATATCATGCATGCCAAAACCAACTAGGAAATCATACATTCAACCTGTTACCTGCTAGTATTCCCGCTGAAGCTACTAGATTCAAATTTTCCTTGCTTGATCCTTTCTTTACTTTGCTTTCCTTGTCCTTCCTTGGCTTGTTTTCTTTCCTTCTCCTCCTGGTGCTCTTCTCCTCTCTGAAAACTAATTCCAAAACTAAACTGACAAAAGGCTACAAATTGATGCTCTAATGTCTTTTTATTATTCATGCCTCTAATTTCTTCATTTTCCATTATTTTCCTTCATTTTCCTCCTCACATGCAACCTGTGACCTTTTACCTCCTTTTTCTCTTAATTTCCTTTATTTTCATAAATAAATACCAATAATGCCTTTTTTCCTTCTCAAAGCCTTTTCCATTGCCTTTGCCAATTTCCCTTAGCCATAAACACATAAAATGATGCCCACTAAAATAATTTTCCCAACATTCAACTTGGAATAAGTGTCCCTTGATCATGGTCTTATTTTACCTTTATTAACTTTTATTACATGAAATTTCAACCCAGGGTTGTTACAAATCGATTGTTACAGACCCCTCCCCCTTAGAGAAACACTGTCCTCAGTGTTTTGTGACACCTACAACCAACAAAACCACTAAAAAGAAAAAAATACTACCCATGGAGCTTTATAATGAAACTCGTTGCAATATTTATAATAACAACCTGCTCAAAAGCAAAACCATCACAACAAACATGACGACATGACAGCCATACCACTTATTGGAGCTTTATAACACAACCCATGGCAGTATTACAGTAGAAACCATACATATATATGTAAAATACCAGAAAATCATTTACCTCCACCGAAAACAATGAAGGATACATAGCCTGCATTTGATCAACCATCTCCCATGTAGATTCATCATGCCCAAAGTGCTCCCATTGTACCTTAACTTTCTTGATTGCTCTGTTCCGAAGCATGAGATGTTTATGTTGCAATATGCACTGAGGTTCTGGATGGAATTCTCCTTCTTTCTCCACCTACAATATAAACCAATCAATAACGTGATCAACATCCTTCACATATCTTTTAAGTAATGAAACATGAAAAACATCACGGGCTTGCACTATGAGAGGCAATGAAAGTATGTAGGTCACTGGTCCAATCGTCTCAAGGATCTCAAAAGGCCTGCAATACCGTGGTGCCAACTTGGCACATGATCCAATCCTCAAGGAGATCCTCTTGGGCTTGATGTGAAAACACACATGCTCCCCAACCCCAAACTCCTTAAATCCCTTGTGTTGGTCTACATAACTCTTTTGCATGTCCCAAGCTACCTTTATATTCTTCTTTATAACTTGAATTTACTGTTCCATGTCTGCCAACATGTTCGGTCCAATAAGTACCTTGTTCACTGGATCACTCCAACTGATGGGGGTGTTATAACTCCCATACAGTGCCTCAAATGAAATCATCCTTAGTGACTCCTAATATTGTTATAAGAAAACTCAACCAATGGAAGGTACTCCTCCCATCTCCTTTGACAGTGCATCACATACATCCCCAACATATCCTATAGTATCCTGTTGACTCTCTCTACCTCTCCACATGTCTGTGGATGATAAACTGTACTGAAGGCGAAATCTATCCCCAAACCTCAAACAACTCCTTCCAAAACTTGGAAGTGAAATTGACATCCCCGTCCAACACAATTTTCTTCAAAACACCATGCAATCTCATGATCTCCCAAATGAATACCTATTCTACCTCACTAGTTGAATAGGTAGTATTTACTGGAATGAAGTGAGCTACCTTTCTTAACCTTTCGATCACAACCATGATAGAACCATGCTGCCTTGATGTCCTCGAAAGACCTGTAATGAAATCCATGGAAATGACCTCTAATTTCCATTTTGGAATCAGAATAGGATGAAGTAACCCACCTGGATGCTTACACTCTGCTTTCACCTACCGACAGTCCAAACATCTAGCGACACATTCTGCCACTTCCTTCTTCAGAGTTGACCAATGTTAGAACTTCTTCATTGCTGTCAATGTTTTCTCCTGGGTGACCTGAATATAATTTTACATGAAACTCCCTCAAGATAATCTTCTTGAGTTCACTTTCATCTGACACATAGATCCTGTCCCTAAACCTCACCAAGACATCTACCGTGAGATGGTAGTCTACATCGTGGTCACCCGTACCCTATTGTAGCATGTGCATAAACCCCATGTACCTATCATCCTGTTGTCCTGCCACCCTATAAATCTGTCCATATGATCTCACTGCTGCAGCATGGTTCAACTGCACTTTCTTCCTGATGGCATCTGCAACTTTGTTCTCCTTACTCTTGATGTATCTGATCTCGAAGTCAAACTCATTGATTATGGCCAACCATCTAGATTTCCTGGCATTTAGATTCAGTTGGTGAAACAAATATCTCAACCCACTGTGATCACTCATCAACACAAACCTCCTACCCAGAAGATAATGTCCCCACATCTTTAAGGCATGAATAATAGCCGCCAACTCAAGGTAACGAGTCAGATAATTATACTTGTGTTCATTTAGTTTCCTAGACTCATAACATATCACTTGTCCCTCCTACATAAGGACTCCACCAAACCCTCTCTTGCAAGCATCCGTACACACTACAAACTCTTTATCCAGATCTGCAATCTTTAACACTAGAGCATTCGTTAACAAATTCTTTAACTGTTCAAAACTAGGTGCACACTCCCTTTTCCATTCAAACTTCTTACCTTTCCTCTGTAATGATGTAATAGGGTAAGAAATGCTTGATAATTTCCTGATGAAGCTCCTATAGTAACATGATAACCCCATGAATGATCTGACTTCATCCACATTGCTAGGAGTTGCCCACTCCATGATAACTTTTACCTTTTCTAGATATATTTCTATGCCTTCCTTGGAGACAACATGTCCCAAGTAGTGCACCTCTGTCTGAAATAAATTTCACTTGCTAAGCTTAACATACAAATGATGTTCTCTTAGCAACCTCAACACTGCTACTAAATGATTGACATGCTCTTTCTCATTCTTAGAATATTTCGGGATGTCATCATTGAATACAATAGCAAACTTGTCAAGATAAGGATGCAACACATTATTCATGAAGCACATAAAAGTAGTTGGAGAATTTATTCAAACTGAATGGAACTACAACAAACTCATAATGCCCATACTTGGTCCTGAAGGTAGTATTCTAGAGGTCCTCTTCTTTGATGCGTACCTGATGGTATCCTAATCTCAAGTCAATATTTGAGAACACTGCTTCTCCCTTCAACTAATTGAACAAGTCATCAATCCTCGACAACAAATATCTGTTCTTGATTGTCACCTTGTTCAACTTCCTTTAATAAATGCACAACTTGAGAGTACCACCCTTCTTCTTCACGAACAATACTGGTGCACCCCAAGGCAATATACTTGGCTGAATGTATCCCTTATCAAGCATTTCCTTCAACTGCAAATTCAACTCTACTAACTCTGGAGTGATCATCCTGTAAGGTGATTTAGATACTGGTGTCGCCACTGGTACCAGCTCAATAGAAAAGTCCACTTCCCTGTGAGGAGGCAACTCTGAAATCTCTGCTGGAAACACATCTTGAAACTGCTACAATACAAGGTACCTCTTGAATATTTATGAATCCTTGACATCCTTACCCTTGTCACTAGAAATATGAACTGCAAACATGTTGAAGCCCCGAAAATCGGGTCGACAACAAGGGGGATACCCACCCGGTCCGGACCTTGGTTGGCAGCTCCTTATCCATTTGGTATAGCGGGTCCGACTGGGGATAATGGGACCAGTTTCCCAATTTAAGGGTGTGTGTGTGTGTAGAGTTGGATGATGCTGATCTAAGAGTACTTAAAGCTAATTTAATTCAAACTTCTAAACTAAATCTATGCTATTGTAATCTAATGAGAAACAACACATCTAATCTACGCTAACCCGGGATGCATTTCTTCTATTATGCGATCTAAAGAGATTTCAAACAATAACTGGTAATAAAAATCATTCAGCTATCATAAGAATAGAAATCAATTAAGATAAACCACTTTGCATAAAAAGTTAAGAAAAACAATTGTGAACATCATATCGCATAATAAGTTATTCATATATCAAACATAAATGAATGACTCCATCGTACAAAAGTGCCAAATGGTAACTCACACATTCAAGCAGTAATATATAAACAACTGAAAACTGTATATCACTTTAAGAATATGAGCAGAAATGGTCAAGAGATAAAAGTACCATTTATGACTGGTTCCACTCATAAGCTTCAAGCAACAATGATTTATCTCTCCTTGCTCTAACATCTACTAAGAGTACAAAAGTGCAACATCAGTAGCAGATATCAAATGCAAACATTAATAAATCTCGATCCAACCATTCATCAAAAACCCCCTCCGAGGGTGCAAAAGTGCATGTTCTGAGGACAAGTTTTTTGACAAATTTCTGGACCCTTCTCCAAATGCCTGAGAAGGGTTTAAATACTGCTAACTAATTAACTTAATTACATAAATTTAGGATACGGTTTTAAATGACCGCCCTTCTGCTAATGCAAAACTATTTCTAAAAATTAAATCTAATTCCTAACCATTTCTGTATTTTCTCCTTAGTGCTGCAAGCATGCAACATTCGCCTGGGAAGAGTCGGCTGGTCGTCTTCTCCTTTCGTTTGAGCTACGAAAATAGAAATGACAAGCGCTGGCACCACTTTCTGGTAAACTAGAAGATATTTTCGAGAATCTTCCTCTGGCTAGGTGTATTCACTGCGTGTATACTTGGTAATAACCCAAATTTCTCTCAAATTGATTCTGCTTTTGCTATTTCGGTTTTCGGCCTTGCGAATGACTAAATAAGTTAGGGACTTTGCTCTCTGAACAATTTTCTGTATTGAAAACTGCCTCCGTTCTTTGTTCCGGGCTTTTCTGGTGCGTTTTCCTTCTTTAGCGCCTTTTTTATTTTTGCTTTGCCGGGCATAAGCTTCAGGATCTTTTGCAAACATGCTGCTTTTGTGCGCCTTTGATTCTGAGTTTTGGATGGCCTATTGACATCAACATCTGTTGAGTGATACTATGGAATTTGTGGTCCTGTTGCATGCGGCATCCGTTTGTGAAGGCATCTCTTCTCTGTTCTCTGAGCATTGATGCTTTCCCCTTTTCCTTACATGTTTCCTGCACATTGCTTTATGTTATTTCCTGTCTTACAGTTTACGCAAAGGAAAAGAGTAATGATGATAAAGATTGACATGAAAGCTTTAAGTTCTAATGAATGCATAATCATGACACCCATAACGAATTGACTCTTCGAAAAACACAACACTATCCTTCTTGAATACTTTGGCGTACAGTCATTAATTTCTTTTAAGGCGCGTGCCCAATTTTGGTCTATAGACAGCTTTCCTTGAATACTGCGCCGAGGAAATTTTGCGATGGGTGATTTCTGCGACTCGCATCGCAACATCGAGGATCGCGTCATCAAGATGTGTCATCGTAGAAATTGATGATCGCATTTATCGAAAATCGCATTCATCACAGATCGCGCTTAGTCATCCAATCATTGTGTGCTGTTTACGCGATGTTGCGATATGCGACGTCGCATATCGGCCGTCGGAGATTCCTTAAGTTTTTTCATTTAAGAGTACTTCATAATGTATGCGATGCGATGAATTTCGCGTCGCTTCTTCGCAGCTTATTATGCGCATAGGAAAACGTTTCACTCTCTTCTCGCGATGCGATACAGTTTTAGGGAGTTGGAATACAAAAATTTTGATAAAATGTTTTTTGGATTTTTTATTAAGGGTCCCCATTTGCTTGGTGTTATCGCTAATACCAAACAAAGAGGGGGGTTGTTGGTGGCCACAACAAAACATCACATGCCCTTTCCTGCAAATGCACTTAGCCTGCATAGTTATGACATCCCTCACTGATGTAGGCTTCTTCTTTCCCTGCAAGATTCTCTTTTCCTCGTTATCATCCATGCACTTAATAGCCTTGTCATAAAAATCTACTTTGGTCCTATGGAGATACAACCAATTCATACCCAAAATCATACTACATGATCCCAATAGCAGTACATTCAAATGTGCTACGATAGGCATACCATTCAACTCGAATGCACAAGATCTTACCTAGTGATGCACTCTCTTATTAGTACTTGTAGCCAACTGCACCAACCAAGACTCTGCATGCAATTATTGTTTCAAGCCACACTTATCCACCAGGTTAGGATTAACATAACTATAATTATATCTAGGATCAATAAAAATAGAAATAAATCAACCACAGAGCTTACATTCCATCTCAATAATGGATTCCTGGTGATCTACATTCTTTTTGTCCATAGCTGCATAGATCTGTGGAATACTATGACCAACATCCCCAACTATCTGAGTGTCATGAGCACAATATATCTGAGGCCTACCACCCTGGTATAATAGACAATCCTTCTTATGATGATATTTTCCACATATCCAACATTGCCACAGTCCTCTACCATCACCTCTAGTCTAATGTACTCCAGGATGCGACCCATGCTCCTTCTCAATTGTATTGGACTTCTTGTAAGGAATCACATTTTATTTCTCACCTGCATCCTGAGGTCTTCCCCGCTTTAGTGCAACTTCCCTTTAAATTTCTCATTTCCCTTCAAGTTGTGTTTAGGCTTAGATTTGCACTTTCACTGCGCATAACAATGCTTCAATTTCTGGATGGCTTCCTCTAGTGATATAGGTTCATCAAACTCAATCTGGTCTCTATATCCTGTTGGAAACCCATTGATGAACCTCTGAATCTTAGCCTTCTCATCCTTGAGATAAGGCACATGTTGGGTGTGTGTTATTTCTTTCCATGACTACCCCATGAGTGGGGGGGTCACAGGGGTGGTGTAAGCCGCCCTGCACGAGGTCCGGGGCAACACCCTGAGATTTTTTTCTTTTGGACCCTATATTAAGTGGGTAGAACTACCTATTGTTTTGTGCATGGATTTCGTACATGGTTTTGGGCATGTTGGTTTTCTGTCCATGGTATTTTGTAGATCTGGTCAAGGGAACTACAATTATGTTCTAATCCAGGGTTAATGGATTGGGGTTTATCGATGCTTCAACATGTATATATATGTATTGTAACATTGAAAAGAATATAATGAAAAATCAATCTGGTAGTCCTAGTTTTGGATCTAGAGGAAAATATTTGTGGATATCTGTTTTATGTTTTATGCTTCTGCCATTGTTTATTTTCTGTTTTTTAGAATTCATATGCAGGTAATTTTTTTACGAGGTTAAAACCTACATTTGGTATCAAAGTTGTTTCAGCTTCAAGGGGATGCCTTTGTTGCTGAGGGTTTTGCTAGCGCCTTTGGTAGACCCTGTTTAATGGGAGATTTGCAGGATCAATTCTTGTGGTGAAAGAATATGGCAAGCAGTGGAAACATAGAGATCAAGAAATTTAATGGTCAGAGACTTGAGTTGTGGAAACTCAAGATGGAGGATCTACTAGTGGATAAAGATCAGTGGATCACGGTAGATCTGAGTACTAAACCAACAACAATGTTAGTTGAAGACTAGGAAAATTTGGATCAGAAGACAAAAAGCACAATACGATTGTGTGTCTTAGATTTAGTATCGCCGAATGTATTAGGGGAAGCATTGATAAAGGATTTGTGGGACAAGTTAGGGACTTTGTACCAATCTAAGTCTCTGGTGAATAAACTGTTCCTACTTAAAAAGTTGTATACCCTGAGGATGAAAGATGGAGACTCGGTGAAAGAGAATCTGAACGCCTTTAATACTGTGGTAAGCCGTTATTATCTATTGATATTAAAATTTCAGATGGAGATAAGTGCATCAGTTTCTTGTCTTCTCTACTAGATTCGTGGGATAGTCTGGTTGTTGCAATAGGTAGCAATGCAACTGCTTTGCAGTTTGATGAAATAGTCTCATGCTTATTGTCAGAGGAGATGAGATGGAAAAATATGGAGGGCCAAAATTGTGATGCCTTGTCTGTATGAGGATGGTACCAGAACATAAACAGAAATAAGTCCTCGATTGGGAGATATAAATCTAGAGGGATATCTAAATCTCCAGGAAAACCTGTAAAGGTGTGCTGGAAATGCAGAAAGGAAGGGCACTTCAAAAGGGACTATAAATATAAAAGTCCCGAGAAAGGAAATGGATCTGATGATGCTCCTTCTACAGAGGCAAAAACCACCTCCGATGAAGGTGGGGATGTGTACTTAGCTTCTTCTTCAAGTACACATGTAGATCATGAGGCATTGGTGATTGACTTAGGTGCATCCTTTCACTTCACCCCCCATAGAGAGTGGTTATGTGAGTATGAGAAATATGATGGTGGTGATGTCTTCTTAGGGGATGATAGGAAGGCTAGAATTGTCAGTCACGGAAAAGTCAAGTTGAAGTTGCAAGGTGGAAGGATTAGAACACTTATGGGTGTTCTGCATATTCCTACATTGGCCAGAAATCTGATTTCTGTAAGAAAGATGGATGATGCAGGTGTAAAAATGGTGCTCAAGAAAGATACCTGCAAGATGGTTCGGGGAGCACTGGTATTGATGTAGGGAGTTTGGATTGGAACTCTGTACAAGCTTCAGGGTAGCATTGTTATTGATGGGTGCAAAAATTTTGTGGTTCCTGAAAGTGGAGCAGAAAATCTAGTGGTCTTTGGAGAAAAGACCATGAGGTGGCATCAAAGGTTTGGACATATTGGAGAGAAGGGTCTTCAAATACTTCATGGTAATGGTATGGTAGAAGGCATGTCTAATTTCTCTTTGGATTTTGATTTCTGTGAAAATTGTGTATATGGGAAGCAAAATCGGGTGAGTTTCCCCTCTGGTGTTAAGAGGGTGAAAGAAATATTAGAGCTTGTGCACAGTGATGTGTTTGGACCTGTGTCGGTTCCATCACTGGGTAAGTCTATGTACTATGTATAATTTATAGATGACTTCTCAAGGAATACATGGATATATTTCCTCAGGAAGAAATCTGAAGTCTTTGACAGGTTTAAAGAATTTAAGGCTCTGGTGGAAAATCAGATAGAGAAGAAGATAAAGGTGTCAAGTACAAATAATGGTGGAGAGTTTTGCAAGAAGGGATTTGAAGAGTTTAGTAAGAAGTGTGGTATAGCATGGTAGAAGAATACTCCATACACACCTTAACGAAATGGAGTTGCAGAAAGAATGAACAAGATGTTGATGGAAAAGTCAAGAATCATGCTTAGTGGTGCTGGGTTAGGACAATAATTCCAGGCAGAGGTAGTGGAGACTGCATGTTAACTGATCAACAAATCACCTTCATCAATGTTGGAGGATAAGACTCCACAAGAGTTATGGACTGGTAAGAAACCTTCTCTTTCACATCTGAGGGTATTTGGATGTGATGCATATGTACATGTTCCAAAGGAGAAAAGAAGAAAGTTGGATAGTAAATATAAAAGGTGCATATTTATTGGGTATAAGGATAGTTTAAAAGGTTATAAGCTTTGGAACCCAGAAACAAGGAAGGTTGTGTACAACTGAGATGTGGTGTTTAGAGAGGTGAAAGATGTTATTAAACATGAAGTACTACTAAAGGAACCTGAGAGGATAGAGTTTGAGATAAAGGAGGAAGAATCAGAATCTACAGAAGAAGAGGAATTAGAAGATGAAGAGCCACAAACTCCATCTGTGAGAAGATCAGTTCGAGAAAGAAGGCAGCCATAAAGGTATAGTATTTCTACTTTCTATTCAATTTTTTCTTTATCTATTACTGGTGATGATGCAAAAAATGTTAGGGAGGTAGTAGATTCAAATGATGGAAAACTCTGGAAAGAGGCCATGGTTGATGAAATGGCATATTTGCACAAAAATGAGGCTTGGGATCTGGTAGATTTTCCGGCTGGAAGGAAACCCATTGGAAGCAAATGGGTGTTTAAGAAGAAGATGAATGCATAAGGAAAGGTGGAGAAATACAAAGCTTGGTTGGTAGCAAAAGGTTATTCCTAGGTGCTAGGAATTGAATTTGGTGATATTTTTTTCTCCTGTTGCCAAGGTAGCTTCTACTAGATTACTTTTATCTCTTACTGTTGCTTTTGATTTTGAGCTAGAAAAAATGGATGTGAAGGCAACATTTTTTTACGGGGATCTGGAAGAAGAGATCTACATGAAGCAACCTGAAGGCTTTGCAGTGAAGGGTAAGAAAGACATGGTATGCAGGTTAAAAAAGTATCTGTATGGGTTAAAACAATCACCAAGGATGTGGTATCAAAAATTTGATACATATATATGGGGACTTGTCTTCACCAGAAGCAAAGCAGATCACTATGTGTATTTTAAATTAATTGGTGACCGTGTTATTTATTTGGTCTTGTATGTGGATGATATGTTGACTGATTGGAAATAACAAAGAAATTATCTAGGAATTGAAGACCCAATTGTCCTCCAAATTTGACATGAAAGATCTTAGTGCTGCGAACTATATTTTGGGCATAGAAGTTAAATGAGATCAAGAAAAGAGGAAGCTCTGGTGAAACTAGAGTAAGTATGTCGAGATAATACTGCAGAGGTTTAATATGCAAGATAGTAAGTCAGTGAAGGTTCCTATTGCTGTAGGTGTAAAGTTATCCATTGAGCAGTGTCCCAAGACACAAGAAGAGGAAGAGGACATGTCTCGTGTTCTATATGCAAGTGCAGTCGGTAGCTTGATGTATGCAATGGTCTGTACTAGACCAGACATTGCACATGCAGTGTGAGTATTGAGCAAGTTTATGTCAAAACCAGGGAAGGAGATTTGGACAACAGTGAAGAGGGTTTTCAGGTATTTGCATGGCACTAGTGCTTATGGTTTGTGCTACCAAGGAAGACCAAGATTGGATAGATTTTTGGACATAGGTAGCTTAGTTGACACAGATTGGGATGGAGATCTAGATTAGAGAAGATCTACAAGTAGGTATGTGTTTAACCTATTTGGAGGTGCAGTCAGTTGGATGAGTAAGAGAGTCTGTAGTGGCCCTTTCAACTACAGAGGCAGAATACATGGCAGCCACTCATGAAAGTAAGGAAGCAGTTTGGTTGCATATATTTTGTTCAAGTATGGGGTTAGTACAACGAGCTATAAGGATAGATTGTGGCAACCAAAGTGCAATTTTCTTAGCAAAGAACCCTGCTTATCATTCAAAGATAAAGCACATTGATGTTCAATATCACTTTGTGAGGGGTATGGTTGAGGATAAAAAGGTGTTGTTGGTAAAGGTGGACACTTTGAGAATACTGCAGATGCATTGACAAAGTCTGTGAGCATTGAGAATTTTTCTTGGTGTGGAGAAACAATCGGTGTTGCAGGGCTGAACCAATGACTAAGATCTCATGTGGAAAGGAAACAAAAAATAGGAGAATGTTGGGTATGTTTTATATTATTTCCACGACTACCCCACGAGTGGGGGGGCGTCAGTCCCCCATGCATGTTGTGCCAGGAGCAGGAGTGGGCCCCTCTACATGGGCTCCGGGGCAGCACCCTGGGAATGTTTTTTTGGACCCTATATTAGGTGGGTGAACCTACCTATGGTTTTGTGCATGGATTTGCACATGGCTTTGGGCATGATGGTTTTCTATTTTTTAGATATGGTCAAAGGAACTACGATTATGTTCAAATCTAGGGTTAATGGATTGGGGTTTGTGGATGCTTCCACATGTATATATATGTATTGTAACATTGAAAGGAATATAATGAGAAATCAATCTGGTAGTCTTGCTTTTGGGATCTAGGGGAAAATCTCTGTGGATATCTATTTTATGTTTTATGCTCTTGCCATTGTTTATTTTCTATTTTTTAGAATTCGTATGTAGGTAAATTCTGTACAGGGTTAAAACCTACAACACATACCTCAACAACTCTTGGAACCTGCTAGTGTACTCATCATTTGTCATAGAACCCATCTACAGATCATAAAACTCCTTAGCGATGTCATCATAGTACCTCTCCAACAAGTACTTCTTCTTGAAGTGTATCTCAAAATCATCCCATATCAACTCATCTTCTTGAATGCTATTGATATTCTTCACATCTTCCCACCAAATATTTGCTTTCCCTTTAAGACTGAAGGTGACTATCTTGGCTTTCATGTTCTCTAAGTAGCTATGCAATATGATTTTTTTTTCATCCCAAGCAACCATGCCCCTACATCTTTCGCCTTCTTCATCTCTTCCTCAAATGTAGGAGTCTTGATTTTCTTGAACTCCTCAAGTAAGTACTCACCCCTCCTATAAGGATGATGATGGTAATGTCTGTGATGATGTCTCATGGATGAGGAACTAAAATGATGCCCATACATACCAGTCATCCTGTCAGGTGAATCCAATGATCTACCACCTCTAACTGTGTCCCCTCTATCCAACCTATATCCAGATCAAGACCTGCTACCATAGGCTCCATTAGTTTTCTCTTCGTACTCTTGACCAATCCTCAACTGTCCTTATCTGTGTAATTCTAACAAGCTTTGAAGGATTGCTGCATTAACCTCTACTTGCTTCTCCTGAGCCCTTGCAAGTATTTCCTAAGCCTCAACCAACCTATCATTCTCTTCTTTGCAAGTTCTGATCTCTGCCCTCAAGCTCCTAAATGTATCTGCTATACCAGGAGAATACTCTTCTCCTTGTTTCCCAATTGATCCGTAGGGAGAGTCATGGGAACTGTAGTTTACCATTTTTTTCATCGTCTTTGATTCTCTTCTTCTTACAAGTGTACCATGCCAGATAAACCAAATAGATACCAAAATCAAATCCATACCTTAGTGATGTTCAGGGTAGGCTTATCTCATCTGCAATATCAATCCACATTATCATTTACATTTATAATCATAAGAATATCCATATAATCATATCAACACATCAACATAATAACATAATAACGTCATTCATGACCATGCCAATTGTATACCATGACCCCACACATGACAACCATAACCTTGACAACATCAGACTCTACTCAAGAGAGCACAACCAACTTTGATACCACCTTGTAACCACCTCCTCCCACATTTACCCACTTTCACTGGCTTTCCCGGGGTAAACATGAGCTAAGAGTTACTATGATAAGACTCGATCTCCTATATGACCTTAAGGAAATGGAGTCGACAAATTGAGACCTTACTAACTTCCCTTAGGTGCTACAGGAACTTCAGAAGCAACCTAACCCCTCCAGGTGTCCATCCCCCGAGATGAATATCCTTTTCACTGACTTAGATCCCCATTCGATCCCTTTCCAAGCCCTCCAAGCGACTGAGAGCCTTCAACCACTCCCATGAGCCTACCTGAGTGTGACTATAGCCTTTTTCTGCTAGTGCTATGCCAACGACTACAATATTTAAGGCTATTTTCTAAGGCTAGGACCTAGTCTTTGCCTAGAACTCCATGAAACTTCCAAAACTCATAAAAGACATAGAAACAATGCTTTTAAACCAAAACAAAAACCAGGACTTGACATGAACTTGCCCAACTGGGATTGACATTCTGTCAAACACTTGGTAAACCTTCAACCTACAAGTCATGAGTGCAAGTCTAAACATAATGAGCTAAAAAATTACATGAGGTTTAACAAGAAGGGTCACTTCCTTCTCACATTAGATATCATAACATCAATTAGGTCTTGCATTCATTATTCATTCAATTACAAGTAAAAGCATGAAAAGATCCATGACTAAGAACTATCAAATAACCATGCTTATAACCAACATATATCCAGATAAATAATAATGAGAAAATAACCATTAAAGCCACATAATAAAAAGTACATTTAATCATAAAAATTAGGATGAACTTAGCTCTTATTAAACAGGCAATATCCAACGAGGTTCGGGGCTTCCACATACCACCTGACCATGGATTGGATGAACCAAATCTTTCTTTCAGCCAATCACCCCTGTGTCATATTCCAAGCATGAATGTAGGATCTCATGGGATAAACCAATCCATAATAAACCAAGGGAATCCGGAGGTTAAACCACATCCACCCTCACCATACCGCGAACTCACCTAAACTGGTGCCGAGATCACAGAACCAAACCAAGCTTGGATGCCTTAGAATTTATTCTCTAATTCCTTAAGGAATTTTCCTATCTCTACCCTCAGGTTTTACTGTGTATCCTACCATTATCAGTCAAGGGATTTCTAGGTCTTTAGGAATTTTCCTGAGAACACCTCACCCGAATCCAAAATCTTTTGACAATTTGAAGCTCAAACTGAGAACAACCCCATAACACCATGGCTATCCAAAAATGGAAAGATTAGGCTAAAATCCACTGTCAAACCCAACAAAACCCATGCCAATAACAACAAGAGAACCAACTAGCAACATGCACATACCATGCATGCCAAAACCAACTAGGAAATCATACATGCAACTTGTTACTTGCAAGTATTCCTACTGAAGCTACTTGATCCCAATTTTCCTTGCTTGATCCTTGCTTTCCTTTACTTTCCTTGTACTTCCTTGGCTTGCCTCCTTTCCTTCTCCTCTTGGTGCTCTTCTCCTCTCTGAAAACTAATGCCAAAAATGAACTGACAAAAGGTTACCAACTGATGATCTGATGTCTTTTTATTATTCATGCGTCTAATTTCTTCATTTTCCATTATCCTTCATTTTCCTCCTCACATGCAACCTTTGACCTTTCACCTCCCTTTTCTCCTAATTTCCTTTATTTTCATAAATAAAATACCAATAATGCCTTTTTGCCTTTTCAAAGTCTTTACCATTTCAATTTCCAATTTCCCTCAGCCATAAACACACCAAGTGATGCCCACTAGGATATTTTTCCCAACATTAAGCTTGGAATAAGTGTCCCTTGACCGTGGTCTTATTTTTCCTTTATTAAATTTTATTACATGAAATTTTAACACGAGGTTGTTACAGTGATACTATTATAAAGATAAGCTATAAGGTTTGTGGTGTTGAATTCCAAAATAGAAAGGAAGCCTATGATCTCCTCTAGTTTTAAGAGGGAGCAAAGGGGTCTCCTTCAAAAAGGAGCAAGGATCTATTTCTTGGGAAATAGGAAATATATATATCTTCTTTGGTTGAGAGGGAGTGATGTTAGACATCACATGTGCATTCTTGTCTTCATGTGTCAGGAAATTGACCAGGTCTAAGAGCCACAAGTCTAAGTGAAGGCTTTGGAGAGAGAATCGTGGAGGATTGGATAAGCATCTGTGGTTTCCTTGAGGATATAACATCTAATAAAGGAAAGGGACTGACACTCTTTGAGGATAGGACAAGTGTCCAAGATAAGAGTGGTTGAAGATGACCAATATTCTTTAAGGATTTAGGAATGGAAATCCAAGATAAGAATAGTCCTAAAAAAAAATACCTTGTGAACATCTGGATGGGGTATGTGCCTTGTAGAGGTAGTGTGAAATCACACATAAAGCCTCCTAGCATAATGCTCTCGAATGAAGCTAAGATTGTCAAGTTAGGCCTCAGTGACAATGTTGGTTATATTGTTGATGCTTACAATTGGCTTATCAATCTGACTCTTCTGATGAAAACTCTTCAATTTGAGAATGATGTTGTATTGATTATACAATTATCAATACCTCCATAGTTAAGAGTGAGTGTTGAAAATGGAACTAGTTTCAATCTTCATAATTGTTGTTGTACTTCAATAATGTGGTCCCGAGGGGTTCTGATAATGACACCCAACCACACGGCTGTCCATCATGCTGTATTTGTTAGGATGTAAAGACTAACCACAGCTTGACCCTTCCTAACGGAGGTTGCCACATTATAGGGATACAAAATAATGTGGTCCTGAGGGTATCTGCAATTACACCCAACCACACGGCTGTCCATCAAGCAGTATATGCCCCCAAAATAGCTTTTATTTTGATGTGTAACCCGGAAAAGTATAATCTATCTACTCAGATTTAAGGTGCCTTAAACGATCTAATTTGGCCATTCTAGGCTGTATTTGTTAGGATGTAAAGACTAAGTGACAGCTTGACCCTTCCTAACGGAGGTAGCCACATTAACCCTGTATGAAAATAATGTGGTCCCGAGGGGATCTGCCAATTACACCCAACCCCACGGCTGTCCATCAAGCCGTATAGAGCACTCCCATGCATGAAAACCCCCATAGCAGAATGGCAACTCCACTCGGAATGCTAAAAACTATCTCCTAGCCGGCTGTTAGAGCTAGGAACAAACAATGAAAGGTGATTTCAATGTATGTTATGTAACAAACAAAAAAAGAAAAGAAAAATTTATTATTTTAAAGCATGGGTTTCATGCCCTTTATTGATGGTATTCTAGGTAAAAGCATGTTATTCATGCTTCTAGGGTTTATTAGTTCATATGATTTATTTTCATGAGTCAAGAGAGTCAATATCATATTTATAAGACACTTCCAGGAAAAATATATCTTGTAAAAGACTTTATTTTGAGTCTAGAAAGTCCTGGAAACCTCCAAATTACAATTCAACCTAAAGGAAGGCATTCAACCCTTGGAAAGGCTATATAAAGGAGTAATTTGACCTCATTTGGAACACACTCATTAACAAGTTTGATCTCAAGAAAAAAAGTTAGATATGTAGCTGGGAAGCAGAAGAAAGGAAGAGTGAAGGTATGGAAGGAGAAATGAAGACAATCTTGTTTTTGGGTTAATATCTCTCACACATGCGAAATTATAGAGTTTCTGCAGCTACAAAGAGGGTTGAAACTACATGTCTGAATTACAGGAGAGCAAAGTGCAATATCTTATTGTTGGAGGAAAGAATAATCTGTCTTGACCTCATTAACCTTGGGAAGTTCTGTCTTTCTCAAGGAACACTACAACAAAACCAGCGATTAGCGTCCCTTTTTACTTCTTTTTTTGCATCTAGAGCCCATTTTTGGTGCTATTTGCATCCATTTATCAAATATGGTGCAAAACTTGACACAAAATTTGCATCAAGTTTTGCACCAAATCTTACACCAAGTTTAGCACCAGGTATTGCAATAGGTTTTGCACCACGTTTTGCACCAAATTTTATGCCAAGTTTTGTGTCATCCTTTACACTAGGTTTTGCATCAAGTTTGGCACCTAATTTTGTTTGACATACTTTTGCATCCTCATTTGCATCCACTTTTTGCACCTACACTTGCATCAACTTTTGCATCCTTTTTTGCATCCTTTTTTAAATCATTTTTTGCATCCATTTTTTCATCCATTTGTGCATCCCTTTTGCGCCAAGTTTTACATCGAGTTTTGTGTCTAGTTTTGCATATAATTTTGCATCTACTTTTGTTGCATCCACTTTTCCATCTTGTTTGGCATCCATATTTACATCCTCTTTTGCATCTATTATTGTACCCACTATTGCATCTAATATTTTTGTGCCACAATTAGCGCCTAGTTTGGCACCTCCTTTTGCACCCACTTTTGATTATAATTTTGCATCCATGTTTGCATCCTCATTTGCGTCTAGGTTTTCATCAACTACTACATCTATTTTTGCATCCCTTTTTGTATCCAATTTTGGACCAGGATTTGCATCGGGTTTTGTGTCTCGTTTTGCATCTACTTTTGCATCGACTTCTATTGCATCCACTTTTGCACACAATTTTGCATCCACTGTTGCACCCATTTTAAATTTCAATTTTTGCATCCCTTTTTACATCTTCATTTGCATCATACTTTGATTCTTTTTTTGCATCTATCATTACATCCACTTTTGTTATGCCACAATTTGCACCATGTTTTGCACTCACTGTTGTATCCACGTTTGCTTCCAATTTTGCATCCATGTTCACATCCTCTTTTGCATCAAATATTGCATCTATTTTTGCATCCACTTTTGTGTCAGGTTTATGCATTGGGTTTTGCATCTCGTTTTGTATCTACTTTTGCATCTACTTACATTGTATCCATTTTTTGCATCCAATTTTGTTTTGCCTGTTGCATCAATGTTTGCTTCCACTTTTACATCCATTTTTGCATATTTTTTGTCTATTGTTACATCCACTTTTGTTGCACCATATCTTGCGCCTACCATTGCAACCACATTTGCTTCCACGTTTGCATCCCCTATTGCATCCACTTTTGTTTCATCCATTTTTGCATCTGCTTTTGTGTCCGTTGTTGCATCCACATTTGTTTCACCACAATTTGTGCCAAGTTTTACACCTACCATTGGACCCATGTTTGCTTCCACTTTTGCCTTCATGTTTGCATCCAAGTTTGCATTGACAACTGCATCTAATTTTGCATCCACTTTTGTGTCAGGTTTTTCATGTTGTTGTGCATCTACTTATGTTGTATCCACTTTTCATCCAATTTTACTTCTATTGTTGCCCCCATTTCTATGTTCGCTTTTTCATCCCTTTTCCAACACTCATCATATTTTCTGCATTGATGATATTCCTTATGGCATTGACAATTATGAACAATTGATGACAATGTCAATAATATTGACAATGATGAAAATGATGATGATGGCAATGACATGAATTGTGATTATGATGATAAAGACGATAGTGGTTACAATGACAATGATGATGATGGCAATGATTATGATGATGACGATGCTAATGACGTTGGCGAATCTTCCCAATTTTAGATGTTGTCATTGTCATAATCATAAGCATTATCTTTGGTGTCATCATCATCATTTTCATCTAGGTCATCATCAAAAACTATAATGGCATGAATGATGATGATGATTACAACAATGTCGATAGAAATTACATTAATGATGATGATGGGGATGATAAAAATGACAATGACGATGATAATGGTGGTGATGATGATCATCATCGATCATCTCTCAAAAATAGAGTTGTTATTTCTCTTACGTATATCAATGTGTCCTAAACAACCCTTTTCTAGCACTGATCACATTTTTTGGGTTGATGATATTTCTTACAACATCTACAATTATGAACAATTGCAAACAATGTCCATAATGATGATGATGATGATGGCATGAATGGTGATTATGATGATAATGTAATGATGGCAATAACAATGACAAGGATGTGATGATGATGACAATGATTATGATAATGAGAATGACCTTACAATCTTATGGATTCGTGAACAATTACTAGTTTCAATACCATCTTCTGGATACGTATTACTATCATACTTTTTAGATTTTCTGTCTCTCTTGAGGTATCTTACTATAATGGTGTTGTCAACACTAGAAAGATATCGTGTTGTAATGGTGGTTCTAATGTTAGCACTAGCAAAGTTTTTGTTAAATTTTGGTTAAAAAAAACTGATTTATGCAATTATTTTGACAATCTATGTAAAAAAGTAAATAACATCCAATTATTTTGATTGTAGTCCCATTGATTATCATGAATTCACCAGTCTGAAGACCATCTTCTACATACATATTATTATTAAACTTTTTGCATTATATCCCTCTTATATCTTGTTGTAATGGCAGTATTAGCACTAGAAAAATATCTTGTTGTAATGGTGATGTTAGTATTAGCACCAAAAAAATCACTAAATTTTGGTAAAAAAAAGTTTATCATTTATTTATTTTTAATTTGGGAAATTTTTGTTTTTATATTTTTTGTTTTTAATTCTATTTTTATGCAGTCATATTTTTTTTGGTTGAATTTTGGTAGTAACTAGTTTTTGGTCTAATCATATGTATTAACCATGTTCTTTATGCTACAAGTCTAATTGTTGGGACAAAATTGCTCTTTCAAATAAGTTGCAAAAAGCATATAAATGGAAGAATAGCGATGACAACTATTTTCATTTTCCAACTGTTCAGTATATCATGTATGAAAATATTCAACATTTTTATAAACAATGGATTAGAGGTGAGTCTGTAATTGTACATAATGTTTGGATGATACATAAAAACAAAGTTTGTTTCATTGATGTGGTTAGGATCTACTTTGGATACGAAACCCTAGGTTTGGAAGTATGCAAATAATGAATTTGGTTTACCTTTGATAACAAATGAAATTTTATTTCTTTTTCCTCGTAAAACCAAGGAAGATATGGCAATAATTCTCGTTAGAAAACTACTTCTTGTTGAAGGTTTATAATTGGTTGCAAAAGTTCAACAACTGGGTATAGAAGTTTTTAGTTGCTATTAGGGAAACAATGTGATTATAGGTTTTAGCAGACATAGATCATTCTTGGTATTTGATTCACTTTGAGAATATAAGTACACCAAAGTGGATTAGGTTATGAGTGGATTGGAAAAGCAACCCTTATTTGTTCCTTTTAGTTTTTGAGATATCTCAAGTTCAACTAGTGCTAGTAAATGGTTTCAAAGATGTTTGCTAAGGTTTTTCAACAAGTTCACTAGGTCCCAATGTAACATAGATACTTCATATTTGTTGAAAAGTAAAACCCCCACATAGCACTGAATAGATCATTAATCACTACCTAGAGAACTTAGAAAAAATTAATCGTGGAAGTAAAAATTACAACCAAATTAATCATGAAAGTAAGAACTACAATTGAAAAAAACACACTTGGTAATATACTAGAATTCATCCTCGCCAAATCCAAAGTTGATGAATAATATGTTAAATCTTTAATGAAACTCATGAAAAATAATAAGCATGTTATCGATATAAGAGTGCATGAACTTGCTTAATGTATATTTGTTAATTGGAGATGATGAATATCTAAATAAAGTTAATGAATAATATGTTAAATATTTGATGAAACTCATGAAAGATAATAAGCATGTTTATCCATATAGGAGTGCACAAACTTTCTTAATGTGTAGTTTACGAGAAATTTTTCCAGCGTAAATCACAAGATATATCATTGGTTTAGGCGTTTTGAACCAACCAGAGTGGTTCATCGTCAGGACAAGTTGAAGAATCAGATCCAACTTTGCATGTTAAATAGTTTGAGCAGAGGGGATATTTGCACCTTAGCCTTAACAACCCTTGCCCAAGATGAATCTATTTAATGGACTAGCTTGGATATGTTAGGTCTTGGATTTCCAGAGTACCCAATCAATGCTTAACTCCCTAGTCCTAGCCAAAATTCACTCCTATTGAAGAGACAACTTGAACAATCTTGCTAATAAGATTAACACGTTCATTCCTTTTGATTGATTTACAACAAACCTTAATGCCTCTCTTTTCTTATCCTCCTCTTCCATTCTCCAACAAAAACTTATTAATCTTATATCATAAACACTTTATATAGGTAAGCATTGTAATAATTTTCCTCAACTCACACGGTACCTTTACACCTCAACCCATATAAGTGGACCTAAGTCCATGGCACAACCCATCACACTCTAAGATGGTTCTAATTGTCTCCTCAAAACTAGGACATAACACACCTTAAATGCCAAATGGTTAAGTCATCCCAAATTTGTGGGATTTTTTCCTTCATGGAACACATTCTAGCTAGTGTTGATCAAACACAATGCACTAACACCACTAACACACACTAAAAGTCCTAGATACCCTTACGCTGTGGCACGCACCCAAACACTTCGACTGCACCTCCATAAAATGCACCTTCAACTTTGGATGTCCCAAAATAGTAATATCCTAACCCAATATGGCCTACTTGTTAGATTTGTGTAGTTCCCTCCTTATCAGATCCTTGCACCTCCTTGCACTCCATGGTAAATCTACTCTAATGGTCACCTTCCAAGTTCCAACACTTCCTTTCACATCATGACATAACCACCGATATACATTACAACAACCTTCAACTTCTTTAGTGGGTTGCACATCTATTTCACATTTCTTCTCCATCTTACAAAGTGGTAGTGCCAAGGAGAGAGTATCAAGTTGAATCAAGGATTGCTCACTTAGTACCACTACTAAGTTGCCTTCGTGCAACTTGTCAAATCCCTTAATTTTGTTTCACAACTTCTCATAGGGCTTAACTTGCTTGTATACACTTCTAAGTGAGACTACAATCCCCCAACCTCTCCTCTGCAACCCTTGTTAGAGTCTTCTTAGACGTGCAATCATGCCTCACGTTGAATATAACACTAGCATCCCAAATGTGCATGCTCATTCCATCTTTTAATGCTTCGCTGAAACCACATTATGACACTGCTTAAAATGAAATGTTTACATCTTAAGACAATGTACCTACTTTGCTTATGACAATCTAAACTATGCAAGTGGCTAAGAGAGGACTATATTTTCCCAGGATGAAAATATAGGGTCTTACAACCCCATTCACACAATAATTTTAATATATTTCACCCGAAAAAAGATACATACCCTACTCCTTTCAAATTTATCATATAATTTTAAGAAATTAACACTTGTTATTAACTATTAAATAGACTTACTATATATTCTCCTTTGTTTGCACCCACCTTATATGTAAAAACATATAAATATTTTCAATACAACCAAATTAAAATCATATTTTTCCATTTAAAAATTATTAAATTGAAATTAAAAAAAATTACACCTAATAAACTTAAACAACAACCATAAAATTATATTATTATTATTATAAATATTTTATAACCTAACCAATAACCAAAAACATTATATAGTTACTTCTTTAGTGATGTGAAAATAAAAAAAATGTATTTATTGTTTTAATAACACCTAATAAACTTAAACAACAACCATAAAATTATATTATTATAAATATTTTCCAACCTAACCAAGAACCAAAAACATTATATAGCTACTTAACTAATGATGTGAAAATAAAAAAATGTATTTACTGTTTTTCACTATGAAATTAGCATTTTTGAAAAAGGTAAAGCTTTACTTTTATTTACAAAACCCCTCCCAACCCAAACTTCGTTTACGTTCTAGAACAAGAAGGAGGATCTGTTCGCTTTTCGTAGGGCGTGAGCGAAAACGAGATTGCAGAGATTTGCGAATTAGGGTTCACCAGTAGCAGACACTCAAACCCCACGATCGGTTCTTCAGTCCATTGACGGCGCCAAGGTATGTTCCATTTTTAACTTCAATGGATTTCCACCCGCACATTCAGTCTTCCACACAGAGAGGAGTACACGCATTTCAGGTTTCTGGTTCAAAATCCAGTGTGTTTTTAGCAGCCACTCTTGTATGTTTAGGTTTTAATCTCTGTGCTGCAATCTGTTACTGTTTGCAGGGATGGCGCTGGCATTTGATGAGTACGGGAGGCCATTTATCATAATAAAGGAGCAGGAGCAGAAGACCCGAATCAGAGGATTAGATGCTCAGAAGGCCAACATTGCGGCCGCCAGGTCCGTTGCGAGAATCCTCCGCACCTCACTCGGCCCCAAGGGAATGGACAAGATGCTCCAGAGCCCCGACAGCGATGTCACCATCAGTAAGCTTCTCTTCCATTTATTGAATCTCTATTTCTGGGTAGGTAAAACCCCTTAAAAATCTAAAAATCTGAAACTAAGTAGAATTTATTTTAAAAAACTTATGATTCGTAAGTAGCAGTTACTTTAAAAAATTTATAGGTTTTCCGAAAGGAGTGAAATAAGCAAATACTCTGCGATCTGCTTACTCTTCCTCACAAACTGTGAGGCCCGCCGAGCTAGATGCTCTACATACGACGCTGACTGCCTACGAAAGCTCTCGAATGGGTGAATGCATTGAGATGTCACTAACATTGAGAGATAGACACTTTCCAGGGATCTACTTGGCGTAGAGGTACTTTTGGCGGGCTTTTCACTAACCAAGAAACTTCGTTTACAAATTATTTTGCTCAAAATAACACCAATTGCTCGACAGCAGAAGGTTCATAAAGAAATGGAAATAATAATTTTAAGAAGAATTTCGGAATAAAGAAATAAATTATATAAATGTCCACAAATGATGAAAGGACATTAGGTTAATGGGACTAAAACTATATACTGATGCTGGAGTGCTTAAAGGTATTCGCTGAAAAGGAGAGACTACAAATAAGATTTCAGATTTAACAGAATGACGAATGATAAAATAACAAAGGGGTGATTATCTCAATTGTTTGTAGCCAATGTTGTTGAGCATCTGGCTGGTTCTGGTTACGTGTTAGTAGGTAACCAGTTTAAATCCCCCAGATTTAGGTGCACTAGTCTATGTCAACAGTTTTACGAAGAATGCCATTCACAAATATGGAGAAGCATCTCTTGGATTTCCTTATCAGATTTTCAAGGGTTATAATAACAGATAAACCTGATACAATGAAGACGAGCATCTGGCTGGTTCTGGTTACGTGTTAGTAGGTAACCAGTTAAAATCCCCCATATTTAGGTGCACTAGTCTATGTCAACAGTTTTACGAAGAATGCCATTCACAAATATGGAGAAGCATCTCTTGGATTTCCTTATCAGATTTTCAAGGGTTATAATAACAGATAAACCTGATACAATGAAGACGAGACTAATAGCAGAAGCCTAGAAAATAAATAAGTCCTAATTTATCTAAGCGTCAAAGGAGAGGTATGCAGGGCCATAAACCAGGCTGGATTCTATCCTGGCAAACTTTATTGAAGCTCATCGGACTGCAAAGTTTGACGGGTTACGTGTGGAAGGGAGAACCCTGGTGATGGGTGTCTGTCTAGTGTCTACAAGATATAAGCTAAGAATTATAGCTTTTGTAAGATAGCATACCTAGATGGCCTTGTGGATTATCTGGATGATCTCAACTGTGCTTGGTAAGGGTGCTTCTGAATCACTGATCGTCTATTATTTTTGCTCATGACTGGTGCATCTACCGGGTCATCGATGCTTCATCCAGCTGAAAAAATGATGCAATCAATCTAGTGGATCTGGGTCTGGAGGACTCATGCATGTCCTGCTCTTAGAGTATTTGGTTCGCTTTACTTTGTTCTTGAATAATGAACTCTGCTTTCACTGTTGTGGGGAGATTCCGGTCTTAATGGATTTTTTGTTGTCATTTCAAAATTTGTAGTGGAGATAGTGGATAAAAGCCATGCACTGCAACAATGCTCCCAGCCAGATAATTTCATTAAATTTTGGAATCTAATAAGAAAAATCGAAGTCAAGTAATAGTTTGTGTGGGAAGCAAAGAAAGTGAGAAAAAAAATCTCTTAGCTTTGAGCTTCATTTATGTGTACTTTGTATAACGGCTACTTGGTTAACTTAGTAGGTCAGTCTTTATTATCTAAAATATGCATATTGAAGATTGGATATCACGGCAGTTTCTCCCTCTCATCGCCATTGTCAACATGGTCGTCAGTGAGCATCTCTACATGAACAGAGGATCTATTTGTCCTTTTAATGTTAACAAATTTATAGTTAATTATATAATAAATATTTTGATGTACATGTACATGAGGACTGATTGGCGCCGTGAGCAAATCCAGGCAAGGGTAGGGGGTTCAAGAATTTTAAGGAAGGTTGCCTCTTGTTCATAATTGTTGTGACAATTTTTCTGATTACTGGAGGTTCAAGAATTTCAAGGAAGGTTGCCTCTTGTTCATAATTGTTGTGACAATTTATCTGATTACCTTGACCTCCCTGATTTCAGCATACGTGTAACTAGGAATGGCTATAAACCATAGTAGCAAAATTTGAATCCGAATATGTATTCAAATACAACTCAGTATGGAAAATACCTAATAAAGAAATGCAGCATGGTTCCAATATGGAAATCTATATTTCTCAGTATGAAAATAAGCGTTTTGTTCCATATTTTAGAAGAATTTCATCCTCAGAACACACTAAAACCAGAAAAAGCAATTTATTCTTTGAAAATTTTGCAATGTAGTTTATTTTTAAGTGTTTTCTTACTGTTATTTTTATTTTTTTGAGGTTTTTGCTCTGTTTTTTTGGGGCTTATATGTTGATGGGTATCAAAGACATTATAAGGTAAGTGAACTGTTCTGTATCTGCATTGCAGTGAAAACATACTGAATTTTGTACTGTTGCCGAATTTCCATATAATAAAGAGCAATATGACCAAATCTTGCTACTATGCTATAAACTAGATTTCCAGCATTGAAATCCCCTTGTGTATTCAGCTATGGGTCCTGTGGGTCATCTCGACTCCCTCCATGATAGTCCTTAGAACATATTCAGGTTTGTATTTGTTCAATAGAAATGTAGGGAAATAAATATTCCTTTCAAAGGTGTAAGACTCTGTCACCAAGCAATATCTAATGTGCCTAAACATGGTTCTATCAACCCTATGGTTGTCTTGTGGTATTTTTTCTTGCTTCTCTGTTCTACACTACTTGGACACTCCATAACATTTTTCTACATTTTAATCATGCTAATTATAGAATGATTGTTAATTTTAGATAACAATGGTATGTTCTTATGCTTTAGAGCAATTTACGTCAATTTTCCTTATTAGCCCAATATAAATTTCCAGATTAGCAATCACATAAATATTGAGAGTATTTGCAGATAGAACATAAACAATAAGAATAAGACAAGTCAAGACAAGAGGGCACAATATTTGGCGGATGCTAGAGAAAAACCCCAATGTGGGGAAAACCCTTTGATCAAATCTTTTTATTATTCTTCAAAAGTTCAGCACAGAGAGAGAGAGAGAGAGAGAGAGAGAGAGAGAGAGTACATCATACAAAATTACTTGCCCAATCACTGTCAAAACAGTCCAGCCAAACAAAAGTTAACAAGATGTTGTAACCAGAAAGTTAATGCTAGTCAAACCAACAAAAATCTCCTCCAAATGAGCTCAGCCAAACCCAGTCAATTCGGCCTCATAATAAGATCTTCATCTTCCAAATTTAGTTCAGATTTAATTTCTACACAGCTCAGCTTCTTAGCTTCATTGAACAGCAATAGCAGAGCTGCTTGGTATGTTGTTACTGCCAAATCTATTACCGATGGCTCTTGGCTCTACACAGTTCATATGGCTCATGATGTATAAGACTTTGTTCCTCTGCATTATGTATAACATTAACACACAGGTCGACTGACACATTCCTCTACAACAAAGTCAGTTTGACTGAATGGCATCAATCTGCATTGCTTCTCTGCGACATATTTTGGCATTGATGCATAGTTAATATGGAATCGATACTCCATATATATGTAATCTAACCAATAGCGTCAAAATGGCATCATCTTATATGACCATGGAAATAACTCCTAATGAAGACTGTAATCTTACAGAGACCAACATAAATAAACATGTTGAGTTTAAGATACATAAGGCACCGTTGAGTATTTTTTAAGTGACAAGACACCATTGTTGAGAATTCGATGTTTATATGTAATCTAACCAATAGCATCAAATGGCATCATCTTATATGACCATGGAAAGAACCCCTAATGAAGACTGTAATCTTACAGAGACCAGCATAAATAAACTTGTTGAATTTAAGATCCACAAGGCACTGTTGAGTTTTTTTTTTTAAGTTACAAGACACCATTGTTGACAATTCGCTGTTTAGATTCAAGTCTAGGGCATATAGTTGGCATAGTAAGAAAAGATATGTTGCTCCCTCAGAACTCACTGATACTTCTCACTGGCACTAGCTAGTAAGGTGACTATCAAGAAGTGAAAGGAACAAATCTCTATGATACCAAAGATCATCTGACTTCACTTCTAAGGAATGTCAGACTTTTGTTGTGTTTTCAATCTCCATAATAAGTCCAGGAGTATCCACCGATCTTCATTCTTTGAAGCATTGATCTATCTCATTGGTATAATTTCCTTTGCCTATCTTCAACATCATAATCAAGGAAGAGCATATGCATGGGTAGATTGTTCTGGCAGTCAGTGATATTGTTGACATCCACTGTCAATACTATTAGCATTTCAAAATCAAAACTATCTTCTACACTTGGGGTTTCAGACGAAGTAGGGTTTCAAATCATAACCAGTCTGAAAAACCATTGGAGTTGGGGGCTCTTTGACTAGGTTCTGAAAGTGCATGCTATTTGTAAGATTGGTGTAATGAAAGGAAGGGTAAAGAGGGTATAGCCAAAGTAATTGATAGGTTTCTGGTGGACACCAAAATTAGGCTATACCTACCTTCAGTGACAATAGAATTCACAACCACCAAACCCAAATTTTATATTTTTTAGGCACTAGCTGGAGTAGTGGATAAAACCACCACTCCTTTAGATCCAAATGATTTTAACTTCTATATCGATCCATCGCCACTTTATGTTATTTCCTTGTAGACGAAGGGATGGAACTCCCTGTCTGAAACATAAAACAAAATTTAAGGAACAGTAGCATGAGTCGAGCAGTGTTCTCTCCTCTGATGAGTTGTGGCACAAAAACCGTGCATTATCTAAGTCCCTCCTCTTTAAGGTAGAACTGGGTGACTGATTAGCTGACCTGGAAAAATTCTTCATCCTCTATTGCAAAACAGAGTATTTCTATGTTAGTCAGTCGAACTCACATGGAAAATCCAATCTGTGATATGTTTTATTTCTCTAAAATAAAACAAAATTAACCATATGTTGCATTACAGATTTGTTTTCGACTTGCATCACAATTAGCGATATTAGGCTATATATCTCAATAAATTACTGTTTTCATTGTCACGTTCCAGGTACTCCTTTGAGATCAAGTCCTGAATTCTGGATTTTATTGCTTTAAGTTTGGGCTTGAATGTGCTTTGGAACTGTTCAACACACTCACTCAATAGTTGTTGCTGAGGTAAGATTTTTCTAGCCTTCATGATGAGAACTATTGTTGAATCTATTCAGAAATGTCTGTCTTCTTTTACATTTTCAATCAATCTATTCCTCTCATTTGCATTCATATCTGTAAGTGGAATCTTAATATTTTTCAACTTGTGCGAAAAGGGAGGATTGAATTCAAAATTATCACTTGTAGATATTGTTGCAGTGCTAGGTTCCTTTAGAAGAATCTCGATCTTGCCACATGAAACTAAATACAGAAGTTGAATAAGATCTTCATCTTCCAAATTTAGTTGAGATTTAATTTCTACACAGCTCATCTTCGTAGCTTCATTGAACAGCAGTAGCAGAGCTGCTTGGTATGTTGTTACTGCCAATTCTATTACCGATGGCTCTTGGCTCTACACAGTTCATATGGCTCACGATGTATAAGACTTTGTTCCTCTGCATTATGTATAACATTAACACATAGGTCGACTGGCACATTCTTATACAACAAAGTCAGTTTGAATGAATGGCATCAATCTACATTGCTTCTCTGCGACATATTTTGGCACTGATTCATAGTTAATATGGAATCGATACTCCATATATATGTAATCTAACCAATAGCATCAAATGGCGTCATCCTATATGACCATGGAAATAACTCCTAATGAAGACTGTAATCTTACAGAGACCAGCATAAATAAACATGTTGAGTTTAAGATCCATAAGGCACCGTTGAGTATTTTTTAAGTGATAAGACACCATTGTTGAGAATTCGATGTTTATATGTAATCTAACCAATAGCATCAAATGGCATCATCTTATATGACCATGGAAAGAACTCCTAATGAAGACTGTAATCTTACAGAGATCAGCATAAATAAACTTGTTGAATTTAAGATACACAAGGCGCTGTTGAGTTTTTTTTTTTAAGTGACAAGACACCATTGTTGACAATTCGCTGTTTAGATTCAAGTCTAGGGCATATAGTTGGAATAGTAAGAAAATATATGTTGCTCCCTCAGAACTCACTGATACTTCTCACTGGCACTAGCTAGTAAGGTGCCTATGAAGAAGTGAAAGGAACAAATATCGATGATACCAAAGATCATCTGACTTCACTTCTAAGGAATGTCAGACTTTTATTGTGTCTTCAATCTCCATAACAAGTCCAGGAGTATCCACCGATCTTCATTCTCTGAAGCATTGATCTATCTCATTGGTATTACCTCCTTTGCCTATCTTCAAAATCATAATCAAGGAAGAGTGTATGCATGGGCAGATTGTTCTGGCAGTCAGTGATATTGTTGACATCCACTGTCTGTACTATTAGCATTTCAAAATCAAAACTATCTTCTACACTTGGGGTTTCAGTCGAAGCAGGGTTTCAAATCATAACCCTGCAAAAAGTTTTGAATAACAGTAAGAAGATCTTCATCAAGTTTGAGCTTTATCTAGCAGCGGGGCTGCTCCATTTCAGTAGTATGAATGACTTGTTTCAAGTATGGTAGTAAGGATGACCAGGAAGAATAATCTGTACAGAATGGAGCTGAAGAGACACAAGAATTCAAAGTTGGAGAAAATATACAACTTGTGAAAGTAGACACAGTGGCTAGCAACCAGGAACCTTCTAACATGGGTGCTCCATTGAAGATGCCTATGCTTACAGAAGGCCTTGATATGTCTTCTTGCTTGAATTCTTTGTTTGGTACTGGACTTTAGTGATCCATTAGATAAGCCAAATCTTATGGAGAGTAATGATGCATTATTTTGTTCAGGTATTGATGATTCTCTTCCAGAAAATATCTCAGAGATTTAATTTAATTTCTACACAGCTCATCTTCGTAGCTTCATTGAACAGCAGTAGCAGAGCTGCTTGGTATGTTGTTACTGCCAATTCTATTACCGATGGCTCTTAGCTCTACACAGTTCATATGGCTCACGATGTATAAGACTTTGTTCCTCTGCAATATGTATAACATTAACACACAGGTTGACTGACACGTTCCTCTACAACAAAGTCGGTTTGAATGAATGGAATCAACCTACATTGCTTCTCTCCGACATATTTTGGCACTGATGCGAGGAGAGATACATTATAGAGCTACTTAGAGGGTTAGAGGTGGATTATTGTATAACACATATGCTAGGGAGTCACACCACAATCCAAGCTTTCTCTTTTAGTAGGCTTTAGTGTGTTACTGCTGTGGCATGCATTATGGCGATACCATCCCTACAGGAGCTATGGTCATTATTAGAAATATTTCTGGTGAGCTTAGTATGCATTGATACAGTGGTTTTAGGAGATGGTTTATAAGGAGTGCAATGCAGATGTTGAGTGTAGAAACATACAGATCACATATGGAAATTTCATTATGGCTTTCTAGTGGGAGTGATTAGCTTGTTGGAGACCAGAACTTCAGATGCTACCGAATACAGAAAACACTCTGATTTTCTTTTTTGCCTGCCTTTCTCGAAACCTCGTTCTGGATAATCCACTCATTGGAGGTATGAAAGTGAAGGACTTGAAATACCAACCTTCATCTCCCAGATGCTGGGAACTTGGGAGAGAATGCTGGATGGTTTCAAGATCTCACTTCTGTGGAATATGGTTTCAATATTTTCATGCTGATCCTGAGACCCCGGGTGAGCAATCTGTCATTAGCAGATCCCAGTCTTTAAGCAGTTAGTCCTGTTTGGACACTAGGAGATCCCTCTTTAGCTCCTTTTACTGCTTTCATGAACCCCACCCATCTTAGTTACTGGTTCCTTAGCTCCTTTCGGTCGCAAGAGAGAGGATACGTTACGTAACGAGTCTTTATGTGCAAGATTGGTCAAGCGAGATTCTTATTCCCGGTCAAAAGATCTGAATTCCGGGATGAATGGGGAACTGGTATTAACGTCCTCCTTTTATATCTAATTTGGCCAGTAGGTGGAGCACCGGTGTGCTGGCTGATTGCTCCTGGAGCGGTAGGGCCCCTCACTTTCTTTTGTTCGGCTTTCCCAGGTGATTGGAAGATCTGGCCATAGCTATAGGAATAAGCTGGGGGCGCTCTTGCTAGCCAGTGTGGATTCGGTAATTGCTTGCCATTGTGAAAAGGTTGGAAGAGCTCAAATAAGAATAGGGGTCGCCTAATAATAGTAAGTAGGGCGACGCACTAATCTGAACCTATGGATGGAATCAACCCAATCTATCTATCCTGTTGGCCCCGATTGGAATCCTGTAGGAAAAAACTGGCTTAGTCAATCAATGCTTGAGCAGAAACATCCCTCATCTCGCCGCCCATCCGATACAGCTGGGCATCCGATCTAGGTCAGACCTCATCAAGGTGTCGAGCATCCATAAGGTAATCCGATCAATAAGCGAGAACGAGCGCATGAATGAACCCTTTATAAGTCAGGGGCCTGCCTGTCACTTCAAACATAGAATTGAGATTGATGTGCCTGGATGGATGATTTGGACTAGCTAGATGCCGGCCCACCTCCCCGCTGGCACTACTCCCGATATAGGGATTCGATCCAGCCAAAGCAGGTGCAGGGAAGAATCCAACCGAGCGATTAGTCTTTGTGTTATGAGCTTTCTTGGTGGAAACATGTACACTGGTCTATGTGCCTCATTGATTAGTAATGTTATACCATCCTGTAATAAAGAGACTATAGATATGAAACCTACTCACTATCCATGGTACTTGTTGGCTCTCTCCCTCTTTCGCACTGATCTAGCCTCTAAGATCTTTATAGAAATTTCTAAGATCTTTATAGATCTTTATATGAAACCAATTCTCAGACAGAGAAGAATGGATATCATGAAGAAAACCTAAATTTTATGGCTATAGAGGATGCAATTCCCAGAGGCCAGGCCAACAAGCCCTTCTGGGCTCATGGGGTTGACTTATTGGGATATTCTTTGGGGTCCAGGAGGCATGCCAATTTTCCATTTGAAGATCCTAATTCTCCTCGCCATTCACAAATCGTTCGTCTGTGCTTATGCTCAGAGAGGACAGCTCAACTTGAGAATGTAAGTTGATAATCTGTACTGATAGATTTATAGATAGTTTTGTAGCATTGCTGCAAGTCAATATCCAATACTGTGTACTGTTTGATTTAGTAGTGTCAGAGAAGTCATATGGGGAGGATAGGAATTATGTTATGCGGATATGAAGTCCATAAGGTTTATTTCCTAGTATCTAGGTCAATGAAGAGGATAGGAATTGTTCTGTAACTGTGGATAGGAAGTCCATAAGGTCTATAGCCTAGTGATAGCTAGGCCATAAAGTCTATTATCTTCCATGTTAATAGAGTTTATTGTCCACAAAGAGTTTATAGTCCATGAGGTCTTACATTTGTGCATTGTTAATGCCAGTAAATGCACACTAGGTTTTGTTCTCTACGTTATATCATTATAAATTATTGAACTATAAGTTCTATGATTTCATGAGTATCAATTTTGATGTTGATGGATTGCCATCACAGGTTTGCAAGACAGAAAGAACAACAATGTGTGGAGCTTTAACAACAGCTGGGCTTAAAGCCACTTCCGTTCTCAAGGAGCTTGGCAATTGCTGGTTGACTGCAGAAGCCTCGTTGGCAGCAGCCTATCTGATCATAGTGTTGGTAAGGTTTTGCCAATTCCATATTTGCACATTGCTTTATTTTATTTTGAATTACCACTACTGCTTCAAAGTTTTGTCTAGTTTTCATAGTATGTTTTTGTATTTATTTACAGTTATCGGTTTCTATAGGTTTAATTTATTTATGGCATGATTTCTTGCACTCTATGAACTGGGTTTTTCTAGTGTGAGCAGTCATGTTGTTCATGGTATATATGTTGTACAGATACACTTGTATTCAGTAAGAAAGCAATTGTGTGTGGTTCTATCAGCTACAAACAATATTAGTATATCTCAATTTGTATACCCTTTATTTTTTTATTAATTTTCTTCTGATCAGTTGTGTGAATATTTCTATTGCTTCCCTTGACCCTTATTTTGGTTTCTTGTGGGCACGAAGGTTTCTACCATTCTGCTATTATGAATACCCATCATATCAATGAAACAGGGGACTTTTGGGAGCTGGCCAGACAATGCTCAAATGCACTTGATACATCTATGAGGAATCGAAAACATTTCACAGACATGAGTGATGTCAACTTCCTTATGTGCCAAGCAATTCAACATCCTTATTTAACTCCATCATCTTCACTTCGCACTTCACTTATTGTTGTATTTGAAGGTCCCATGGTGGACGAAATGGATGAATTGAAAAGGGCAATAGGTTTAGAGGATTATATGGGATGCTCTTCTGTTCATGGAGTAGGACCTTCTCTTGCAGTTTTTGATACAGTCAGAAATGGAGCTTTGGATTGTGCATGTGTATATCCCGCATCTTTGCATTCCAGAAAACAAATGCAAACTTTAATTAACTGTATGAAGAGTATCCTCATTGGTGCTGCTAAGCTCTGAGAGAAAGTGTCAGGTGTAGACCTTGACAGAAACTTGACTGTGCAAATGGGATAAAGGATATCATCTAGGAAAATCTTATGTAGCCATTGTTTTCGTTCATGCAAAGCAGTGTTTTTTTGTAGCACAGACTTTTATCATTAAATACTACCATATGATAAACAACGATCTTATCTATCAATTTGCAAGTATTGTTTATATTTTTCCCTCATATCTTTTCAGAGTGAGAATCCCAATTTCAATTTATTGAAAATAAAAATACACAAGTGTGGCCAAGCTTGGAATCCTATTGAGACAATAAGATGCAAGAGAATACACTGAGTCCTTATGTCCTTGGAGCACCTACTACATGAGAAAAAAAAAAAAAAATCACCTAGTTAATTCAAGGAAAATGATATAGCCTAAATCCAAAGAAATGCAGAGGTTCCATCTTTCCATAGGCGCATAATAATATTGCATTCATAAGAGATAACATATACATAACACAAATTTTCTCTGCTTTCTTTTATCTGTTGTCACCCAGATGGCCTTGGTTAGTTTTGTAGTCAAAAGTGGTCAAATCTTGTAGTCAATGGCTACAGAATTATTTGATGTTGTTGTCTGACATAAGGTTGTTTGCCTGTGCTGTAGTTGATCTATAAACTGAAGTATAACTAGATGTGTTATAGTTTTCAGCGGATATTTTATAGTATCTGAGAATTCATATGTATAGCACAAAGAAGTTCAATGCAATTCTTCACTATTAAGAAATATGTTAATAGATAGTAACCTTGTTTTCCTATTAGTGAACAAACATTTACATTCAGTCGGTATACATATTACAGGATTTCAAAACAAAAGGCTCAGAGTCTTTATAGAAATTTCACATATGGAAATTTCATTATGGCTTTCTAGTGGGAGTGATTAGCTTGTTGGAGACCAGAACTTCAGATGCTACCGAATACAAAAAACACTCTGATTTTCTTTTTTGCCTGCCTTTCTCGAAACCTCGTTCTGGATAATCCACTCATCGGAGGTATGAAAGTGAAGGACTTGAAATACCAACCTTCATCTCCCAGATGCTGGGAACTTGGGAGAGAATGCTGGATGGTTTCAAGATCTCACTTCTATGGAATATGGTTTCAATATTTTCATGCTGATCCTGAGACCCCGGGTGAGCAATCTGTCATTAGCAGATCCCAGTCTTTAAGCAGTTAGTCCTGTTTGGACACTAGGAGATCCCTCTTTAGCTCCTTTTACTGCTTTCTTGAACCCCACCCATCTACTCCTGAACCTGGACCACCTGTAACTCCTGCTACTGATCTTTAGTCAAATCCATGAAGGGAGCATGCCAGGAAAGCATTTTTATTGTTGATGGCATAACTGCTGCAGGTCCAATTAGAGAAAAATTGTTTGATATGGACAGCAACAGAAAACATGAGGGATTCATTGACCCTGCCAAAATTGAGGGAAACAATGGCCAGGAAGCTGGAGAGAACCAAAAGTTCGAAGTTGGAGAAAATATACAGATTGTGGTGAGCAAGTAGGAACCTTCCCAACTGGATACTCCGTTGAGGATCCATGAGGTTACACCGGGATATAATATATCAACCTGTTTAAGCACCTTATTTGGCCTGGACTCTAGTATTCGATCCAAAAATTCAGAACTTAGAAAAAGTTACAATATATCCCCTTGTTTAAGTATGAATGAATCTCTTCTAGAAGACACAAAGAAAAGTCGGCATTGAGAGCATTCAGGTATTGAATTTTTCATTAAACATTATTTAGAATGTATTAATACTTATAAGTATCTTAAACATGTATTTGTGTGAAAATAAATTGAATTGGTTTATGTTTAAGGACAAGGCATCCAAGGCGAGGTTAACCAAGACAAAAGTCACTCATCGTAGTGGCCAGAAAGGTTTAAAAGCACTGATAACAACCTTTGTAAGTGTATTAAACATGTGATATTTTTTTAATAAATTTTGTACTAGAAGAAAGTCATTGTTATCTAATTTCTCCCTATTTACTGATTGATAGGAACTAAAATATGGAAGACCTCCAAATCATTTGGAAAAGGAGGTGCTGCAGGAAAAGAGATGGGTTGAATTTGTTGTTTGGATGGACTCCATGGTATGTAATCTTAGTTGGATTTCCAATATACTTTTAAACCATATTTTCATTTTATTTTTTAGTACTATTAGATATTATATATTACTTCATTTTATGGTTAACATTGTATAACAAAAACATGCGTTGTGTTATGTAATTAATACTAACATGTAATATTGATTTTTTTTGTCAGAATGCTATAGGTAATGATTGCCAAGACGATGATCCAAATTATGTTCAACATATATCAAGAGATGATGAGGATGAGGATGAGGATGATGGTGGTGAAGGAGGAGATGATGATGATAGTTGCGGTGTTGGTGATGATGTGGATCAGAGTAATGAGGATGGTCAAGATGATCATGAGGATGATCTTGGTGGTGGTAGCTAGGCATGCACATGCATTGTTTTTTATGAAGAAATTATTGTGTAGAATGACATTGTTATGTTTATATGGGTGTTGTGAATTTACCCTATATCAATGAGACATTTTGATTTTGTAATCATATGATGAGTTTGATTTATGTATGTTGTTAATTTATCGTAGAATAACGATATTCATGAAATATTTTGATTTGTTAATCATATTTGAATTTTACTTGTTTTGATTAAAAATAATACTGATTTTATTAGTATTATGTTGCTATTTTATACATGTTTTGAAAGTTGTTAATGACACATTGTTATTTTTTTGGATGGATGTTGTCAATTTCTCTTAAATTTCTTTACAAATGATTTTGAATTGTGATATCTGCTTTAATGATATTTAGAAACTATCATATATTTCACTATGAATCTATAAAGGGGGTCATATATGTAAAGAAAAATATACTCTATATAAGAAGTCAAATGCGGATGTAACCATGGATGCAAAATTGAAAGTAAAATTGGATGTTAAACTAGGAATTAATACAAAATGCAGACAATTGACATACAAAGTGTTTTAAATTAGAAGTGAAAAATTGTGCAATAGTTGACACAAAGAAGGGAACAAAACATGGCATACAAAAGGATATCAAATTGGGCAAAAACAAGGACACATAAATGGGCACCAAATTAGATGCAAAAGAAGACAACAACTAGATGTAAAATAAGATGCAAAGTTGAGCGTTAAAAAAAAGCAAAAAACGTTACAAATTAATATGCCAAATGATGATGCAAATAATGGTGTAAATTTGGGATGCAAACTTGGGTGCAAAAAAGGAAAAAAAAAAGATGTAAGAAAATACATAAAACAAGATGCAAAATGGGGCTGAAAAAAGGTGAAACCAAGGATGCCATATTGGATGTAAAAAATGATTCCTAATCACATGCAAATTTAGGCTCGAAATCAGACACAAAATTATATGCAAATGTGGACACAAAATGAGGCAAAAAAAGATGCAAATTTGGATGGTGAAAACGATGTAAAACTAGACACCAAAAAAATGCAAAATTGGATGAAAAAGTCGGTGTAAATAATGGTGCAACATTGGACACAAGTAGACACAAAAAAATGGTGCAAAAAGGGGCATAAAATAGCTTAAAATTGGATGCAAAACTTGGTGCAAAAACAAATACAAAAGTAGACGTAAAAAATGGCTCTAAATTGAATGTACCATTAGACACAAAATAAGATGCAAAGGTGGACACAACACATGACTCAACATAAGATGCAAATATAAATGCAAATTTGGATGCTCAAAATGATGTAACATTAGATGCAAGAGATGGTGTTAAAAATGATGCAAAATTGGATGAAACAAATGACGCAAAATATGGTGCAAAATGAGATGGGAAAAATGGATACAAATCAAACATAAATGTGGATGTAAAAAATGGTCCAAAAAAAGATGCAAAAAAGGGCACAAAAATGGATGCAAAATTTGGTGCTAAATCAAATTCAACACATGGTGCAAAGATAGGCACCAAAGCTGGTGCGAAAATAGAAGCAAAAACTAGTGTAAGACTAGATACAAAACCTGGCGTAAGACTAGATGCAAAAACTGACACAAAATGGATGCATAAAAAGACGTTAAATTGGATTCAAAATACAGTGTAAACTTGATGCAAATGATGGTGCAAAAATGGAAGCAAAGAATGACACAAAATAGGAAGCAAAAGAGAATGAAAAATAGATGCAAAAAATTACACAAAACTAGAAGCAAAACCTGTCATAAAATAAGATGCAAATCTTGGTTCAAAATTTGACGCAAAAAATGATGCATAGTTTGGTGTAAAAAATGATGCAAAATCTAGCGTGAAAAAGGATGCAAAATCAGGTGCAAAAAAGGACGCTTTAAAAATTGTACAATAGAGCCAGATTTAGCGCTAGGTTGCTCATCACAATTACAAAAAGAATGCACTAAAATCTGGCGCTAAATCTGGCGCAAATCGCTGGTTTTGTTGTAGTGGAAGGACTCTTGAAGAATATGTATTAGGATTTTTCCAGCAACTACAAGGCCAAAGTTGCAGGTTAAAGTTGCTAGACGAAGGTACAAGTCAAAGTTGTAGAGACGAAGCTGTAGTCAAAGTTGTAGCCAGAAGTTGATTGATGCAAGATTGAGTTGTAATATTGGAAGGATTGACTTGGTACTTGGAGGAGGACTTGTGATCTAAAAAATTGAGAGCACATATAAAATTATAACAAAGACCTTTTAATTGACCATTTGTGCTTGTAACATTAAGTTATAATTTATCTATAAACATGTTCATTTCATCATAAACTTGTAACTTAAAATTCATGTAGAAGAACTTGATCAAACCATGAATAAATAAAACATGAAACATCAAGGTTGATAACGGAGTTCACCCCCTCCACTGGGCTATGTCTCCGGATTCGCCTCCAATAGTCGAATCAATTTCATTGTCTTTCTGAAATGAGGAAGATGTACAATTCTCTATTACAAAGGGTGGCCAAACCTAGAGCTGTCTACTAAACAAAGGAGTTTAATACTTGTACATAACAAACACTTCCTTCGAAAGACCTCTTGAGCTCTTCAAGCTCTCAAAGTTCTCCTCAAAATGAAGCTCTCAAAGACTTCTAAAAAATTTATCAATCTCTCTCCTAAAATCTCACCACACAAAGTACATAGGATGGTTTTATATAGCTTTCAAGACACCAGAACAAAGGAGAAAATATCTCCATAGATCCCCTAATCCAAGGAGAAAATAACTTTATAAATCCCTTAAAATATGCTCCATGAGATTTATGTGGAGTAAATCCCTCAAATCCACCTGTCAAGGTCCTTATCCAAAACTCAAGGGATGAGAGAAAATACCTTTAGCCTCTCAACTTCATCATGAATTTAGAAATTAACTTTGAGGAACTCCTCTCATAAATCAATTTCTATTTTACAAATAAAAGAATTCAATATAATCACATTTACATTCAAATTTGAAATACCCATAACCTAGGCTTCAAATGATCTTGTCTTTAACATGGTGCTCCTTGGAAAATGTCAAGATCCTCCTGGATCATACCTCCCCATAGAAGAAGGATTTTGGTTCACTAAAAGTTGAAGATGTTGAAGTTAATTATGATATCAGGGCATTGATTTCCTGCATTAAACATGTGTCCATATCATAAATCCTAGGATAAGTTGGTGCATGCATCATATACAACTGCAAATGTAGTAGGAATAGAAGAAAAACTTTCAATTGGTTCAAATCCCATTACAAAAATCTGCCATCATAAGTGAACATAACACTCTTTTCACTATGATTTTTCTAAAAAAAACTGATTCAAAGGCTATAACATTCTTCTCCACGAGCAGCTCACATAGTTGACAATTTTATCAAAATGCATGTGATAAATATTATATCTATTTTTCTGCATGTTCGATGTTGTTAACAACTCTGACTAACATGTAATGAACCCGATCCCTTATTTGTTGAAGATACATGGCTCATCGATTTCTTTGAAATAATACAATGACAATGGAAACCAGGCTCTATCAGCACTAAACAAAAGTTACCATAATACTCTCTCCATTGTTACAAAGTAATTGACACCCTATGAAACATATGCCAAAATGTTGACCCCCTCAACCGTGACATGTGCATAATAATAATGTGCATTATGGCATCATATACAACTTGTGTGGTTCCGGTACTATTCCTGGAATAGATATGCATGATGAAATGGTTTCTCAATTAATTTATATCAACAACCTTGCAAAGCCTAGCTTCATAGGTGTTTATTATCTACTTCACAATCTCATGCTATGTTCAATTCAAACATGCCAAGGATTGTGTAAATCGGTGGAGAGGGTACTTGAAACTCCACATGCATCACTGGAAAAGCACCATTATAGTTGCTTGCCTAGAAATATGATTCTTCTGTCAACCCTTGAGTGTGGACTCCAATGTAGACCTCCATGTTAGACCCAACATAGTGCATAATAGGAAAATTCACGTGCAGGTCCAACTAGTGTGTCACAAATAAAACCACCTTTCCATGTGCTAAGTCAATCTGTGTACAAGCTTCTGTGATGGAAGAAAATATGGTCGCCATATATCGTTGACCATGTAGAATCATGACATATCTTCTGGTTCTACTACGTATTTGTTAAATGATTTGATGAGAAAACAATTGACATGGCCACAATGAGGAATGGAACCATCGTGGGAATGATATTGCATGTCAAAAAAAAATGTTCAATAACTCGCTGATATAACGAGTGCTGGTTAACTCGTGGCTCTTTCAATTGAGCCCAATAATATATATGGAAATTCAACACCTCTGGATGGATCACACTTGAATCACATCAAACATTGTGTTTCATGGGTCAACCCCGATATTCATTAGACCATATTGTTGGTTGACATGGATTCACTGTTGAGTATGGCACAATGGTTGGATGCCTATCATATACATTAGACACTGGACCACAAACCATTCAACCTTGCACGTAAGATTTTTCCATGCTATGTGGCATATAACACCTATTCTATCAGTAACCATCAACCTGCTATTCACATAAATCTTCAAATCTCCAGAAGATCCACTTCATTGGTGTATACATTGAATCAATCAAATGGAAGACTTGTTTCCAGATGTCGTAATTTACAACCCACAACATCTATGACTACTTTGAGGGAAAATTCCACATAGTAATTCAGTGACGCCCATCATGGAACATGGTCATAAACACTGTGTGAATTTGCTAATGAGTTATATGCATATCACGTAATGCCTGTTGGCATATATTGTGGAATACAATGCTATATCCACTCGTTTGAATTGAACTCCCTCATGTTTTTCATCCTCTGAGTAAATTTGCAAGTGCCTATAAATGAAATGACTCTGGACTTCGAGGGCTCCTCCATGCTACATGGGTTGGACCAAGGCATGCAACCTCCTATCAAACCTATAAAAAAATTAACTATGCTACACCTGGAACTCGTATTCAACATGGCCTCCATTCAATCTTAATTTCCAGTTGTACGCAAGGAGTGGAAATCGTAATCCCTTTTAGAGACTTCTATTGTTCCATAGAATTTTGTTGACTGGTTGTAGGAATATCATTGATTGTGGCATATGGCCACATTATTACATGGTCCATGCCACAAAATCTCCATTGCAGTAATTATTTAACAAAACATATGTGCATTCGTGGAAGCAAATCCTATAAAATTTGTAACCACAATGCCTTCAATGGAACAACCAATCTCAACAATATCACTGACGAGGATTCATGAATGCCATCAATGCCATCATAGATGCATGTTGGGCATGGAATCCCCCCACAACAGGTTTTGGGGCTCAAAGCCCAAGTTTTGGTCAAATGTTTAGTAAGACTCCGTGAATTACGGGTGTGGAGCGCGAAGTAGAGGTTAAGTCATAAGGCTGTCCACCCTAAAGTAATGTAATGTAATGTAAAGTCATGTTGGCCTACCCATGGTACACGGACCATGGGATTGTATAAATAGAGTGAGGCTCTAAGTTGTAAAGATAGTTGAGGATAGAGAAAGTAGCAAAGGAATGGATCTAGCTTCGAGTAGGATTCTACGTGTATTGGGTCGTAGTAGCAGGAAGAGGCTCTGCAGTTGAGTGCGTAGAGGCCTAGTAGAGTTCACAGCTGAGTGTGTGGACCCCTACAGCTGAGTCCGCAGGGCAGTGTCGGATTTGTAAGCAAGATTGAAGAGTAATAAAAGAGAAGTTGATTCCTATTTCTATATATTTGCTGTGCATTATATTCTTTATGGTTGTATTTGTTTATGTATCGCGTGCACTGATATGATTACTGAATATGCTATAATAACCATAACTCTTACACACACACAAGTTAAGTAATTAGTTAAGTAGCAAGAGACTTGGGTATTATACGCATCGCGCCCAGAGTAGGGCTGCGCAAAAGCCGCCCTGTAGGTTAAGAAGGGATCACAAGTGTGTGTAGCGACAGGTCAGACCATGGACCTCCCGAAGCCCATCAGACATCCCAAGGGTGTGGAATCCTAGTTCTAGCACCCTCCCATACTACTTCGGGTGAGACCTCAGTTCGCGCTTCGCGGACTATTGCCGAAAGGGCCAGTAGTACCAGGATTTGCTTGGCTAAATCACCTCTGAACCTGGGTCAGGCCCATACAAGCCAAAAAATGGTTCCGTTGCCGGGACCGGGATCTGCATAAAGGATGTCTAATGTCGTGCCACTAGAATCCTATAAAGAAATAAATTGAAGAGTGGTTGGACAAGAAGATTCACGAGTTCGTGGCGCAAGAAAACAGAAATCCACGAGTATCTAAGGAACAGTGGTTGGATCACTACTTGTACACTAAAATCCACGAAATTTTCTTTGCATCCTTTTCGTCTAAGCTGTATGAGTGGATCGCAAAGTTAGCAGACAGCTAGGGAAGGTGTGGGCTTGACAAACCAATAGTGTGGACTCCGAAACTAGTGCATAGACTAGAAGCCTCAGAAGATAAGATAACGTGAGATGTGGACCACTGGCTTGAATGAATAATAGGAGAATTTATTACTGAGTTCACGGTAGATAGACCGTCAGCTACAGTGAGGTAGAGCAACATTTTCTCAAGGGACCGCAAGGTAAGTATATTAAATTTTTGAACGATTGGATTAAGATGCTATTGTGTGAAAACCGGGTTATGCGAATAAATTAATGTTTGGGACTACGCGAAGTAGAAAGATCTACAGAAGCGGAAGTAGTGAGGAGTTGGAAAACAGTCCCTTAATTTCACCCTCGTGGGAAAGCAAGGAGGAGCTCGCAAAAGTCTCTCCGAGAAGCACGATTAGTTTTATAAGACAAAGAGTTCCACACTTACCACCCCCACCCACACTGCCACCCGTTTCACCCTCCTCACCTCCATCTCCACCTATTCCACCTCCGCCACCACCGCAACTCAGTATGGCAACTGCGATCACATTTCCGGTGTTTAGAGGAGCAGGAAATGAAGATCCAGACCAATTCTAGTTCGTGGTAAGAGCAGTATGGGAAGCATAGGGCATTGTGGATGATAATATTAAAAAGGCTACGCTGTTGAGTGCACTGCAGGATCGCACATTAATGTGGTATATCAAGCATTATAATGACCACCCGAATGCAGGAATTGCAGAGATCCAAACCACGTTGAATAGGGAATTTAGTAGGCCAAAATCAGAGACACAATCAATCATCGGGTTTAAGGAGATCACGATGCTCTCGGGTGAGACCCCCTGGGATCTGGACCAAAGGCTGAAGAGTATGATCCGCAAAGCCAATATGACGTTAATAGATGCACATCATCACACATGGTTTGTGGCCTCACTTACGCCACACTTAAGGACAACGCTGTCACAGCAAAAACTTTCCACCCAGGTCGAAGAGTTGGATATGGAAATGAGGTTGATTGAGACCCCTATATAAGACCTTGGGTTGGGAGTCCAACAAATCCACGTGAAACTGTAGAATCTGTGTCTAGAGATGCAAAGTTTGAAACAGGACAGGACAATTCGGCCGGAGCTGCACGAGGAAGTATGGTGCATAAAATGCAAAGGCCAAGGGCACGACAAGGACCACTTTCCAGTGTTTGCGAACTACTTGGTAGGGGGAGGGCCAATTCCATTAAGACCAGAGGCACAGGCGGGGCCGAGTGCAGTGTTTGCATTATGATCTGCGATCTGCCAGATAGGAGGAAAACATACCATGGATAATTTTCATCTGTTGCAGAAGTATACGCAGACGTCCTAGCAATTGTTTTGTAATTTCTGCAGGTCGGTAGGCCATGACGAACGTATGTGCCGAAGCTATGAACTAATGGTGGATCAGACTCCTGCCTATAGTGTGTAGACCAAAACATGAGCACTCGACCTAAATGCAGGGATGGCGTGTGCTGGGTTTCAAGGGAACGGTAAGGGTCGAGGTGGAATGGGACTAGGAAGGGGTCGTGGACAGATAATTTGTTACAATTGCGGAGGGCCAGGGCATTATGCCCACGATTGTACTAACTCGACTAGGATATCATGTTGGTGTTGGGTTGTGTTATATTCTTTCCACAACTAGCCCACGTAGTTAACTGGGGGGTTGGGGGGGTGGAGCCCCCCTTCGTTGCGCCGATTGTGTACCGGGGGGGGGGGGGGGGGGGGGGTCACAAGGGGGTTTGAGGTGTACCCATAACCCCATGGTATTGGACGCGACGGTTTTTGGTCCATGGTATTGGATGCTTTGGCATGTGTAAATATGTATTATAACATTGAAAGGAACATAATGAAAAATCAAGCTGGTAGTCCTGGTTTTGGGATCTAGAGGAAAATCTCTGTGTATATGTGTTTTATGTGTTATGCTCTCGCATTGTTTATTGTATGTGTTTTAGAATTCGTATGCAGGGAATTTCTGTACGGCTTTAAAACCTACATTTGGTATTAGAGCTATTTTGGCTTCAAGGGAACACCTTTGTTGCTGAGGGGTTTCACTTGGGCCTGTAGTAGACCCCTTTCAGTGGGAGATCTAAGGGATCGATTCTGGTGGTGAAAGAAGATGGCGAACAATGGAAAGATAGAGATCGAGAAATTTAATGGTCAGAGTTTTGAGTTGTGGAAACTCAAGATGGAGGATCTGTTGGTGCATAAAGATCAATGGATCACGGTAGATCCAGGTACTAAACCAACGGGAGTGTCTGATCAAGAATGGAAGAAGTTGGATTGGAAGGAAAAGAGCACAATACGATTGTGTGTCTAAAATTTAGTATTGCTAAATGTATCAGGGGAAGCTATGGCGAAGGCTTTGCGGGGCAAGTTAGGGACTTTGTACCAATCTAAGTCTCTAGTGAATAAACTGTTCCTACAAAAAAAGCTATATAACCTGAGGATGGAAGATGGAGACTCGGTGACAGAGCATCTGAACGCATTTAATACTGTGGTAAGTCAATTAGCATCTGTTGATATTAAAATTTCAAATGAAGATAAGTGCATCAGTTTGTTGTGTTCTCTATCAGATTCGTGGGATTGTCTGGTTATTGCAATAGGTAGCAATGCAACTGCCTTGCAGTTTGATGAAATAGTCTCATCCTCGCTGACGGAGGAGATGAGATGGAAAAATATGGAGAGCCAGAATGGTGATGCCTTGTCTGTACGAGGATGGTCCCAAAATAGAAACAAAAATAAGTCATCGAGTGGGAGATCTAAATCTAGAGGGAGATTTAAATATCCAGGAAAACCTATAAATGTGGTGTGTTGGAAATGTGGAAAGGAAGGGCACTACAAAAGGGACTGTAAATCTAAAGCTCCTAATAAAGGAAAGGGATTTGATGATGCTCCTTCTGCGGAGGTGAAAACCATCTCAGATGAAGGTGTGGATGTGTACTTGGCTTCTTCAAGTACACATGTAGATAATGAGGCATGGTTGATTGACTCAGGTGCATCCTTTCACTTCACTCCCCATAGAGAGTGGTTCTGCGAGTATGAGAAATACGATGGTGGTGATGTCTTCTTAGGGGATGATAGGAAGGCTAGAATCATTGGTCGTGGAAAAGTAAAGTTGAAGTTGCAAGGTGGAAGGGCTAGAACACTTCCAGGTGTTCTGCATATTCCTGCATTGGCCAGAAATATGATTTCTGTAAGCAAGCTGGATGATGCAGGTGTAAAAACAGTGTTCGAGAAGGATACTTGCAAAATGGTTTGGGGAGCACTGGTATTGACGCAGGGAGTTTGAATTGGAACCCTGTACAAGCTGCAAGGTAGCACTGTTATTGATGGGTGCAATAGTTTTGTGGTTCCTGAAAGTGGAGCAGAAAATCTAGTGGTCTTTGAAGAGAAGACCATGTTGTGGCATCAAAGGCTTGGACATAATGGAGAGAAGGGCCTTCGAATACTTCATGGTAAAGGTATGGTAGAAGGTATGAGTAATAGCCCTCTGGATTTTGATTTTTGTGAAAATTGTGTATATGGGAAGCAAAATTGGGTGAGTTTCCCCTTTGGTGGTAAGAGGGCGAAACAAATATTAGAGCTTGTGCACAGTGATGTGTTTGGACCTGTGAAGGTTCCATCACTAGGTAAGTCTGTGTACTATGTATCATTTATAGATGACTTCTCAAGGAATACATGGATATATTTCCTTAAGAAGAAATCTGAAGTCTTTGACAGGTTTAAAGAATTCAAGGCTCTAGTGGAAAACCATACAGAGAAGAAGATAAAGGTGTTGAGAATAGATAATGGTGGAGAGTTTTGCAGTACCGAATTTGAAGAATTCTGTAAGAAGTGTGGTATAGCACGGAAAAAGACTACTCCATATACACCTCAGCAAAATGGAGTTGCAGAAAGAATGAACAAGACGTTGATGGAAAGGGCAAGAAGCATGCTCAGTGGTGCCGGGTTAGGACAAGAATTCTGGGCAGAGGCGGTGGAGGCAACATGTTACTTGGTCAATAGATCACCTTCATCAGCGTTGGAGGATAAAACTCCACAAGAGGTATGGATGGTAAGAAACCCTCTCTTTCACATCTGAGGGTATTTGGATGTGATGCATATGTACATGTTCCAAAGGAGAAACGAACCAAATTGGATAGTAAATTTGAAAAGTGCATCTTTATTGGGTATAAGGATGGTTTAAAGGGTTATAAACTTTGGAACCTGTTGAGGGCCCCGAAATCGGGTCAACAACAAGGGGGATACCCACCCGGTCGGGAACCTGGTTGGCGGCTCCTTGCCCGTTTGGTGTAGCGGGTCCGACTGGGGATAATGGGACCAGCTTCCCAATCTAAAAGATGTGTGTGTGTGTGTAGATTTTGACGATGCTAATCTAAAGGTAATTTTAAGCTAATTTAATTCTAGACACTAAACTGACTCTATGCTACTGTAATCTAACAAAAACAACACATCTAATCTATACTAACCCGGGGTAGGATTCTTTCATCATGTGATCTAAAAAGATTTCATACAACAACTGGTAATAAAGATCATTCAGCTATCATAAGAATATAAATCAATTAAGATAAACCATTCTGCATAAGAAGTTAGGCAAAACAGTTGTGAACAACATATCGCATAATCAGTTATTCATATGTCAAGCACAAACAAATGACTCCACCGTACAAAAGTGCCAAATGGTAACCCACACATTCATACATTAACATATAAACAACTCAGCTGTATATCACTCTAAGAACATGAGTAGAAATTAATCAAGAGATAAAAGTACCATTTATGACAGATTTCACTCACAAAATTCAAGCAATAACGATTTATCTCTACTTACTTCTAACATCTACTAAGAGTACAGAAGTGCAACATCAGTAGCAGCCATTAAAATGCAAACATAAATAAATCTCGATCCATCCATTCATCAAAAACCACCTCCGAGGGTGCAAAAGTGCATGTTCTGAGGACAAGTTTTTTGACAAATTTCCGGACCCTTCTCCAGATGCCATGAGAAGGGTTAAATACTACTAACTAACTAATCTTAATTACACAAATTTAGGGAACGGCTTCAAATGACCGCCCTTTTACTAAAACAAATTTATTTCTAAAAATTGAATCTAATTTCTAACCGTTTCTGTATCTGCTCCTTAGTGCTGTAAGAAATGTGAGGTTCGCCTGGAAAGAGTCGGCTGGTTGTCTTTTCCTTTTGCTCGAGCGATAAAAGTAGAAATAACAAAAGCTGGCACCTCTTTCTGACAAACTAGAAGATATTTTTGAAAATCTTCCTCTGGCTGGGTGTATTTGCTGTGTGTATACTTAGTATAACCCAGATTTCTTTCAAACTGATTGTGCTGTTGCTATTTCGGTTTCCGGCCGTGCGAATGACTCAATGAGTTAGGGATTTCGTTGCCTGGACAATCTTCCGTTCTTTGTTCCAGGCTTTTCTGGAGCGTCCTCCCTCTTCAGCGTTTTTCTTTTTGCTTTATCCAATCTGAGCTTCAGGATCTTTTGCAAACATGCTGCTTTTGTGCGCCTTTGACTCTGAGTCTTGGATAGTCTATTTTCATCAGTGTCTGTTGAGTGATACTCTGGAATCCGTGGCCCTGCTGCATGCGGCATCCATTTGCGAAGGCATCTCCTCTCTGTTCTTCTAGTATTGGCGCTTTCCCCTTTTCCTTAGATGTTTCCTACATATAGATTTATATTAGTTGCTGCCTTATAGTTTACGCAAAGGAAAAGAGAAATGACGAAAAGATTGACATGAAAGCTTTAAGTTCTAATGAATGCATAATCATGACACTCATAATGACTTGACTCTTCGAAAAACGCAACACGATCATCTTTGGATACTCAGGCGTGCAATCATTAATTTCCCTTGAGGTGAGCGCTCGATTTTGGGTTTACAGATCATGTCGAAGAAACTTTGCGATGAGTGGTTTCTGCGATTCGCATCGCAGCAATTAATAGTCTCATTCGTCACAGATCGCAAATCGCAAAATCGCAGGTCGTAAGATCGCAGATCGCAGATCGCAATATCGCATTTTTCATTTGATCACTGTGCGCTGCTTATGTGACGTTGCGATATGCGATGTCGCATATCGGCCGTCGGCGATTCCTTAGATTTTATTTTAAAGGCGCTTTCAAAAATATGCGATGCGATGAATGTCGCATCGCTTCTTTGCAGCTTAATTTATGCGCATAGGAAAACGCTTCACTCTCCCTTTGCGATGCGATATAGCTTTTAGGGAGTTAAATACAAAAATTTTAATAAAAATATTTTTGGGATTTTTTGTTAAGGGTCCCCCTTTGCTTGATGTTATTGCTAATACCAAACAAAGAGGGGGGTTGTTGGTGACCACAACAATGGCGATTCACTGTGAAGAACCAGTTATCTCTGCTTTTATATTGACATTTCCACTTCCGAAACATAAAAATTTTCATATGTCTAAATTTTGTTATGGACAGATAGAGTAGATTACCCCTTACCCTGTCGATGATACTTTGTCTCAACCTTTCTTTTATTCCAATTGTCTGCTTCCTTAGGCTTAGTTCTTGCATTCATACCAGACATTACTCGGTCCTTTTTAAAGATAAAATAAGGTCTTCTCTGCGTACTGGCTTTAAAATATGCTCATTTGTCGTAGGTAGAGCCTCTGCTGCCCGCAAGCGTCCATAGCCTCGACAGGGTTACCATGTTATCCAACAATGATCCTTTTTCCTGCTTGAGGTTATTTACAACATTTCAGAGAAAAATCTTTTTTGATACTTTTTTTTTTCTTTTTTTTTTATTCTCTAAAGAAAAATGTCTTGTTTTGGTGGCCAAATTATGACACAGTCATTCACTTGATTTACACTTTTGCTGAACAAGCTGGCTCGTGATGAGACCCCTTGTCTTTTGATTGCAACAATCTTGAGTCGTTGCCCTGTTTTGATAGACAGTTTTGGCAAAGTCAGCAAGTTATAATATCTGTGATCATGATAAGCCAGCTCGTGATGAGACCTCTTATTCTTTGAGATATAGTGTTTTCTCGGATAGTTTCTCTGAATGCTGCGGTTTCCTTTTGCAGGGAGGAAGTCATTGTTTTTCCTTAAGAAAGCTCTGGACGACAATAATAGAGTTTGAAAACAACAGCTTTATAGAGAATATTTATTTTATTATTGATGATACCTTTCATTGTGCTGACATAAAACAATTTTTTACCAAAGGTTGCATTTCATCAAAGTCTTTTGAGAGGTTGAAACTAATATCATATTCAGGGTAAAGTTAACTCTATTTGTCAATAATAAAAATCAGATTTTTCGAAAAGTTTTGCTATTTGTACAAGTGAAATCAAAATCTGATAGAGAGTTGGTGTGCTCTTTCATGGATCCTTTTCAATGATCATTTACAACCGGTTTTATTTATAAGAAAGAAAAAAACCTAAATAAAAGAAACTAAAACTATCCTACAAAAATAGAAGAATGATCTTCTATGGAAAATACTTTTTAAGAATCTGTCCATTCACAGGGAAAGAATCTCTTCTACTTGCCAAATCCTGCAACACAAACGTCAATGGGCCTATGACTTCTACAATCTGAAAAGGACCAAGCCACAGCTTTTGAAATTTCGTATGTTTGCCCTTTTCTTCATGAGCCTTATCCCATTTCAAAACTAAATCTCCCATCTGAAAGTTCTTTCTGGTTATGATGCTTGAGTCAAAAGAGGATTTTATTAGCGCTTGGTGGTGAGCATGGGTTTTCTTAGCTTGTTCTCGTTGTTCTTCTAGTTTGATGATCTCCATTTGTCTCAATTGCAAAGAGGAAGTAGATACTTCATCGATGTGTTGTACTTAAGACAAAGAGGGAATGACTAAGTGAGTAGGAAGAACCACTTCTTTCCCATAAACTAAATTAAAGGGAGAAGTGCCGATCGAAGCTTTCTTCGTAATTCTATCTGCCCATAAAGCATTAACCAGCGCTTTGTGCCAATTCTTTTGGTTTTGGTCAACTGTTCTTTTAATAATCCTGATTAGGTTTTTGTTTGTTGATTCAGCCAACCCGTTACCTTGCGGATAGTAGTTGGCAGAATACTTCAGTTTGAACCCTCTTTTAAGTGCAAACTCAGTCATTGCATTTCTAGAAAAGTATGATGCATTATCAAACATTAAGGCCATTGGCAATCCAAACCTAGTGATGATAAATTGATCTATGAATTCAATAATGTTTTCAGAATTAACTGTCTTGAGAGGAACTGCTTCTACCCATTTAGTAAAATAATCTGTTGCCGTGAGGATATACCTATGCTGCTTAGAAGAGTGAGGAACGATCTCACCTATTATGTCCAAGCCCCATTGGCTGAATGGTTGCTCGATGTTAACCGGCTGTAGTGGCATGGACGATTTCTTTTGTTTCCCCGCAGCAGTTTGGCAGATTTGGCATTTCCTTACGTAATTGTATGAATCTTTGAATAGCGTGGGCCAATAATATCCTGCACGTAAGATCTTATGCGCAGTAGCTTCTCCAGCATAGTGTCCACCTGCTGGTCCATCGTGGAGTTCCTGCAAAACCTTTTCAGCTTCAGTTTTCTCAAGACACCTAAGAAGTACAGAATCGTAATTCCTTTTAAACAGAACATCATTTATGAGCTGGTATTGTTTAGCTTTCAACCTCAGAGCTCTTTTCTTGGTGTGATCCAGGTGTGATGGAGCATACCCGTTCTTAGGATAATAAATGGTGTCCGCATATAATGATTCTGCGTCGTTTAGGCTTACCTCATACGTGTGTACCTCTTCAGATGAGTTCTCAGGAATTTGATATGCTCCAGCTAACATCTTGCAGAAGCCTTGACCTCTTACGATGTTTGCTGGTTTGATCTCAAGATCGTATTCTTGTAAAGCGGTAATCCAATTTGCTCTCTTTTCGCCCACGTCCTTCTGTACCAAAAGGTTTCTTACCGCTGGAAACGGTACTACGACTTTGGTATGGGCTTTAAGTAAGAAAGGTCTGAAATATTTGATCGCTTTGAAAACGGCATATGCCTGTTTCTCCACGTCTGAATAATTGAGTTCAGCAGTTTGTAAGTTCGAGCTAAAGAATGCGATTGGAGCTTCCGCCTTCTCTTGATTTACTTGAGTTAAAATCGTGGCATAAGATTTCTCTGAGGCAAAAGTGTATAAGATGAAAGATTCTGAAAAATTTGGGGTAGCTAAAGATGGAGCGTTGATGATAGCTTGTTTGATCAAGTTGAATGCTTCGTGCTCATCTTGACCCCATTTAAAATTTGAATTCTTTTTTATCATATTTTGTAAAGGAGAAATAATACGTGAAAAATCCGGGACAAACCTTTTTACAAAATTGATCTGTCCAAGGAAAGATTGCATGGCCTTTTTGTTATGGGGTATGGGTATTTCGGAAATTTCTTTGATTCTGTCAGGTTCAATGTGAATATCAGATTTCGACACTATGAATTCAAGCAATTTCCCTTCACTTAATGCAAAAAAAGATTTCTTTGGGTTAAGTGAAATTCCATACCTTAAGCATCTTTGAAAGATTTGTTTCAAATCTTTGAGATGGTCGCTTCGCTTCTTGGAGTACACTGTTATATCATCCAGGTAAATCACTACCGATTTATTGACTAAACCTTTAAACGCGATGTCCATGGCTCTCTGAAAGGTAGTGCCGGCATTGATCAGACCAAATGGCATCTTCCGATATGCGTATGTGCCCCATTTGGTTCGGAATGTGGTTTTCAACTGATCATCGGGATGTACCAGCACTTGATTGTATCCTGAAAATCCATCCAGGAAAGACATTAATTCTGAGCCCGCTACTGCCTGTAGTATTTGCTCCATAGGTGGGAGGGGAAAATTATCTTTCTGACAGGCTTTGTTGAGGTTCCAGAAATCAATACAGATTCTAATATCTCCGTTTTTCTTTCTAACGGGCACCATATTGGATACCCATTTGGAGTGTCTGACGGGGAAAATTATTTTGGCTCTCAACAATTTATTTAGCTCAGTCTTTATCTGATTTTCTAAGTTGGGGTGGATTTTTCTGAGCTTCTGCTGGACAGGTTTTTCATTGTCGATCATTGGGATAGTGTGTTGAATGATAGAAGTGTTGTATGTTTTCAGCTCATCGTAATTCCATGCAAAAACGTTTTTGTATTGTCTCATGAGACAGATATATGCTGATTTTTCTTCAGGGGCTAGGCCGTGGCCTAGATTAACATTTTGCGGCTTCTGATCGGTTCCTAGGTTCACTAATTCATAGTTCAGAGTTGAACTGTAGAGTTTAGAATTGGCAAACCTTTTAAACCGACTCTTCAAATCATATAAATCTTCTAACTTAACCACCGATTTAGGTATAACATTATCAGTGCTATTTTGCTGAATTTGGTGATCATGATGGTCTTCGTCAATTATTTTATTTGAGTAGGATCCTTCAGAAGTGAGGAAATTTACAATGTCTGGATCGTCGTTGAATACTCTCCAGTTGGTGATGTTGTTAGGGATGGATGGTCTAAAGATTAATTCTATTGAAAACCTATCGGGACTAAAATCTTCGGAGGGAATAAGTCTAGAGGCTACGTTAGCTAACAGGTCTGCGCTCGCATTTTGGAGTCTTGGGATTGATGAAATATTGAATGCTATGAAATGTGAAGTCAGATCTTGTACTAAAGATTGATAGTGCTTTAAATGACTTGACAGGAAATGTATGGTGTTACGTACCTGTTTGACGACAATTTCGGAATCTCCAAAGGCTTGAAGATACTTAACATTCATCCCGATTGCTTTGTATAGGCCTTGCACCAAGGCTTCGTATTCCGCTGTATTGTTTGTGCAATCGAACTCAAGTCTGCATGTAAGCATGATCTTGTTCCCATCTGGGTTAATCAGAACGCATCCTGCTCCTGCTCCCTCGTTAGATTTAGAGCCATCAAAATATAATTTCCAAAATAAAGATGTATTTACAGAGTTATCTAAAAAATTAAAACACTTTGAATCATCAGTTTGGGAAAAATTTTCAACTTGGGACAAAACTGAATTTTCTAAGTAAGGTGAGGTGTGAGCATTGAAATTGCCGAGGAAAGAATCTACTGAGTAATTGCCTATGATACTGTTGTTGTATGCTATTGCTTCATTCTCTCCTTCCAATTCAGTCACTATGTATTTTTGGTGCAACTCTCGTTCAACCTTTATTTGATTGGGTTTACCGTTGTAGGGCAACCACATGTGCGACCAGTCAATTGAGAAATATCCGTGGAGTTTTTCGGACCAATCCCTGCTAAGAATTAAACCATAAAATTCAGGGATATCAGCTACTAGAATGTCGATAACCTGGCATACTTTCGGGTTAGACGACAATCTTATGGTCACCTGGTTAAGTTCACCAATCACTTCGACTTGAGATCGATCAAGTTGAACTATGCGCACTGCGGATTTCTGAGGCTGAACATTCAATTTGGCACATATTGATCTGGGTAGAATATTCGTTGAAGCACCAGAATCAACCAAGCAATTGTGCACGTTTTTATTGAAAATTTCATAAGTGAGAAGAAAAGGAGGAGTATGGGATCTTGACCTTCCTCCAATCAAGGCAATGTCATTCGGATCAATCTTATTGATCATGTTGGTTGGAGGTCTTCCCATGTTGTGGGAAGCTACAACTGTAGGTAAAGATGTAGTAGGCACGACATGTAATTCTTTCATCATTATTTTCTGTTGATGTTTCAATTTGCTCAATTCGTAAAGAGTGATATTAGCCCTAGTCTTTTTCATGTCATCGATAATGTTATACTCCATTTCATCTGACACTATCAATGTTCTTGATGGAGGTGCTTGATCTGATTGGACTGGGCTAAATTGGGTCGCCCTAGCAGTTGTTTTCTTTGTTGCGACCTTATCTTTTGTTGCAGGGCTTGCGCCCTTCTGTTTAGGGGTAGTTTGGGGAGGATCAAGTTGATTTTTGCTTCGTGTGCTAACCGGAAATGCTTCTTGATCTTCTTCTTATGGGAGGATGAAATCCCACATTCCTTGTAGTTCCACAACTTCTTCATCATCGGTCTGCCCTTCAGTGGTATTCTCTTCTCCTTCTTCTTCTTCAGATTCGACGTTTGAGACAGCATTTGGTGGTTTCACCTCCATGGGAGGGTTTCTTTTAAAAGATCTGTAGGGCTTTTTTGAAGAAGTTTCTGCTACTTGCTTTATTATGTCAATCATCTCATTGGACATGGCCTTTAACACTTTTTGTAATCCTTCCATATCGAAAGGATCTTTCGTTTGCTTCTTCTTGGTGTCTTCTTTGAAAGAGATTTTCTTAGATTTGCGTTCTTTTATTGCAGATCTCTTTTCTAGGGCAACTACGCGTTTTTCTACTGCTAATGCCTCAGTCAAGTTTTCAACTAAGGTCATCTTGTTTGCCCTATCTACGAAGATAGCCAAGTTTGATGGTAAGGCCGTGATGTACCATTCACATCTTACTTCCTCGCTGGGTTGAGAAGCGGCGAGAATTTTGTTGAGGATCTTATTGAACTATAAATTGAAATCTTTAATGGGTTCTCTAGCCTCAGCTTTAAGATTAGATAGGTCATTGATCAATGTCGTTGTTGATCTGTCATCGCCAAACTTGGTGAGGAATTGACTTTGAAAGATGTCCCAACTTGTGATGGACCCGGAAGGTAACGAAAAGTACCATGACCCGGCTGTTCCTTGCATTGTGTAAGGAAAAAGTCGGACGACAGCATCTTCGTTAGTAACTCCGTTGAGATTAACAGAAAGCATGAAATTATTGATATGCTCTTCGGCTAGCATGCCTGTTTCTGGATTGAACTTGGGTAGCCATTTCTCGGGATGGGCCGGTATTGGGCTCAGGGGTGGAGGCATCAAAACCACCCCAGGATTGTTCCATGGAGACTGGGCCATCGTAGAGCTGCTAGTTAATGAAAGTGCAGAAGATAATCCCTGATGCTGAGAAGATGAAGATATTATGATCTTTGATGATTGAAGAGGAAGTGTTGTGGAAGATGGATGAGTGATTTGGGATGAGGATGTGGGTGGTTGACTTCGCGGTGAGGGGGTTGAAATGGACGAAGTAGATGAAAGAGTCTCACGGTCAGACTCTGGTGGTGCTTTCCTTGCTCTTTTCCTAGTAGGGAGAGGGAGTTCACCTGGTTGAATACCAAATTTTTCACTCTTCAGTCTGGTCAGAGGATGAGCAGGATTGTACTGCGAAGTCACGCTGCTGTTAGATTTATCAGACCTATGAGAAAAAAATAGAGAATCCCTGGAGTTTACGAATCAAAGTTTGAATTTCAGGGGGTTCAATAATGAGTTGGTCTGATATATTAGGGTAGGTAGCAGTGGTGGATACTCGAGCGACTTCTAACTCCGGGTTTAACCGTATTGGAGAAGTTGGGGGAGTTGATGAGGGTGATTTACTCTCAGAATGGCATTTAGATTTTGACTTGGTTGCCATTCATAGTTCGTGCCCTCGTTCTAGCGCCAAATATGTTGAGGGCCCCGAAATCGGGTCAACAACAAGGGGGATACCCACCCGGTCGGGAACCTGGTTGGCGGCTCCTTGCCCGTTTGGTGTAGCGGGTCCGACTGGGGATAATGGGACCAGCTTCCCAATCTAAAAGATGTGTGTGTGTGTGTAGATTTTGACGATGCTAATCTAAAGGTAATTTTAAGCTAATTTAATTCTAGACTCTAAACTGACTCTATGCTACTGTAATCTAACAAAAACAACACATCTAATCTGTACTAACCCGGGGTAGGATTCTTTCATCATGCGATCTAAAAAGATTTCATACAACAACTGGTAATAAAGATCATTCAGCTATCATAAGAATATAAATCAATTAATATAAACCATTCTGCATAAGAAGTTAGGCAAAACAGTTGTGAACAACATATCGCATAATCAGTTATTCATATGTCAAGCACAAACAAATGACTCCACCGTACAAAAGTGCCAAATGGTAACCCACACATTCATACATTAACATATAAACAACTCAGCTGTATATCACTCTAAGAACATGAGCAAAAATTAATCAAGAGATAAAAGTACCATTTATGACTGATTTCACTCACAAACTTCAAGCAATAACGATTTATCTCTACTTACTTCTAACATCTACTAAGAGTACAGAAGTGAAACATCAGTAGCAGACATTAAAATGCAAACATAAATAAATCTCGATCCATCCATTCATCAAAAACCACCTCCGAGGGTGCAAAAGTGCATGTTCTGAGGAGAAGTTTTTTGACAAATTTCCGGACCCTTCTCCAGATGCCATGAGAAGGGTTAAATACTACTAACTAACTAATCTTAATTACACAAATTTAGGGAACGACTTCAAATGACCGCCCTTTTACTAAAACAAATTTATTTCTAAAAATTGAATCTAATTTCTAACCGTTTCTGTATCTGCTCCTTAGTGTTGTAAGAAATGTGAGGTTCGCCTGGAAAGAGTCGGCTGGTTGTATTTTCCTTTTGCTCGAGCGATAAAAGTAGAAATAACAAAAGCTGGCACCTCTTTCTGACAAACTAGAAGATATTTTTGAAAATCTTCCTCTGGCTGGGTGTATTTGCTGTGTGTATACTTAGTACCCAGATTTCTTTCAAACTGATTGTGCTGTTGCTATTTCGGTTTCCGGCCGTGCGAATGACTCAATGAGTTAGGGATTTCGTTGCCTGGACAATATTACGTTCTTTGTTCCGGGCTTTTCTGGAGCGTCCTCCCTCTTCAACGTTTTTCTTTTTGCTTTATCCAATCTGAGCTTCAAGATCTTTTGCAAACATGCTGCTTTTGTGCGCCTTTGACTCTGAGTCTTGGATAGTCTATTTTCATCAGTGTCTGTTGAGTGATACTCTGGAATCCACGGCCCTGCTACATGCGGCATCCATTTGCGAAGGCATCTCCTCTCTGTTCTTCTAGTATTGGCGCTTTCCCCTTTTCCTTAGATGTTTCCTGCATATAGATTTATATTAGTTGCTGCCTTACAGTTTACGCAAAGGAAAAGAGAAATGACGAAAAGATTGACATGAAAGCCTTAAGTTCTAATGAATGCATAATCATGACACTCATAATGACTTGACTCTTCGAAAAACGCAACACGATCATCTTTGGATACTCAGGCGTGCAATCATTAATTTCCCTTGAGGTGAGCGCTCGATTTTGGGTTTACAGATCATGCCGAAGAAACTTTGCGATGAGTGGTTTCTGCGATTCGCATCGCAGCAATTAATAGTCTCATTCGTTGCAGATCGCAAATCGCAAAATTGCAGGTCGTAAGATCGCAGATCGCAATATCGCATTTTTCATTTGATCACTGTGCGCTGCTTATGCGACGTTGCGATATGCGACGTCGCATATCGGTCGTCGGCGATTCCTTAGATTTTCTTTTAAAGGCGCTTTCAAAAATATGCGATGCGATGAATGTCGCATCGCTTCTTTGCAGCTTAATTTATGCGCATAGGAAAACGCTTCACTCTCCCTTTGCGATGCGATATAGCTTTTAGGGAGTTAAATACAAAAATTTTAATAAAAATATTTTTGGGATTTTTTGTTAAGGGTCCCCCTTTGCTTGATGTTATTGCTAATACCAAACAAAGAGGGGGGTTGTTGGTGACCACAACAGAACCCAGTATCAAGGAAGGTTATATATAGCCGAGATGTGGTGTTCAGAGAGGTGAAAGATGTTATTAAATATGAAGTCCAACAAAAGGAACCTGAGAAGATAGAGTTTGAGATGAAGGAGGAAGAATCAGACTCTACAACGGAGGGGGAATCAGAAGATGAAGAGCCACAAACTCCAGGTGTGAGAAGATCAATTCGAGAAAGAATGTAGCCAGAAAGGTATAGTCCATTTGATTTCTGTTCAAATTTTTCTTTGTCTATTACTGACAATGATCCTAGAACTGTGAAGGAAGCAGTAGATTCAGAGGATGGGCCATGGTTGATGAAATGGAATCTTTGCACAAAAATGAGGCTTGGGATCTGGTGGAGTTGCCGGTTGGAAGGAAACCCATTGGCAGCAAATGGGTGTTCAAGAAGAAGACAAATGTAGAAGGAAAGGTGGAGAAATACAAAGTTCGGTTGGTAGCAAAAGGTTATTCCCAGGTGCCGGGAATTGATTTTGGTGATATTTTTTCTCTTATTGCCAAGGTAACTTCTATTAGATTACTTTTATCTGTTGTTGCTGCTTTTTATTTTGAGGTAGAACAGATGGATGTGAAGACAACGTTTCTTCATGGGGATATGAAAGAGGAAATATACATGAAGCAACCTGAAGGCTTTGCGGTGAAAGGTAAGAAAGAACTAGTATGCAAGTTAAAGAAGTCTCTGTATGGGTTAAAACAGTCACCAAGGATGTGGTATCAGAAATTTGATACATTTATATGGGGACTTGGCTTCACCAGAAGCAAAGTAGATCACTGTGTGTATTTTAAATTAATTGGTGACCATGTTATTTATTTGGTCTTCTATGTGGATGATATGTTGCTGGTTGGAAATGACAAAGAAATTATCCAGGATTTGAATACCAAATTGTCCTCCAAATTTGACATGAAAGATCTTGGTGCTGCAAACTATATTTTGGGCATGGAAATTAAAAGAGATCAAGCAATGAGGAAGCTCTAGTTAAACCAAAGGAAGTACGTCGAGACAATACAGAAGAGGGTTTAATATGCAAGATAGTAAACTGATGAAGGTTCCTATTTCTGTAGGTGTGAGGTTATCTGCTGAATAGTGTCCCATGACACAAGAAGAGGAATAGGACATGTCCCATGTTCCATATGCAAGTGCATTCGGTAGCTTGATATATGCAGTGGTCTGTACTAGACCAGACATTGCACATGTAGTTGGAGTATTAAGCAGGTTTATGTCAAAACCAAGGAAGGAGCATTGGACAACAGTGAAGCAGGTTTTCAGGTATTTACATGGCACTAGTGATTATGGTTTATGCTACCAAGGAAAATCAGGATTGGACAGAATGTTGGATATTCGTGGCTTTGTTGATGCAGACTGGGCTGGAGATCTAGATCAGAGAAGATCTACAAGTGGGTATGTGTTTAACCTATTTGGAGGTGTAGTTAGTTGGATGAGTAAGAAATAATCTATAGTGGCACTATCAACTATAGAGGCAGAATACATGGCAGCCACTCATGCAAGCAAGGAAGCAGTTTGGCTGCAGAGATTGTGTTCAAGTATGGGGTTAGTACATGGAGTTATAAGGATAGACTGTGATAGCCAAAGTGCAATTTTCTTGGCAACGAACCCTGCATATCATTCAAAGACAAAGGAAATTGATGTTCAGTATCAGTTTGTGAGGGATATGATAGAAGACAAAAAGGTGTTGCTGGTAAAGGTGGACACTTTGAAGAATACTACAGATGCATTGAAAAAATCTGTGAGCTTTGAGAAGTTCTCTTGGTGTAGAGAGACAATGGGAATTTCAGGGCTAGAAAAATGACTAAGCTCTCTTGTGGCCCCCTGTGGAAAGAAAAAAACAAGTGGGAGAATGTTGGGTTGTGTTATATTCTTTCCACAACTAGCCCATTTATTTAATCGGGGGGTTAGAGGGGGGGCGGTGCCCCCATTCGTTGCGCCGATTGTGTAGCCGGGGGGGGGGGTCACAGGGGGTTTGAGGTGTACCTATAACCCCACTTTATGGGGTCCAGGGTAGCGCCCAAAAAATTTTTGGTTTTGGACCCTATGTTAGGTTGGGTGGACCCACCTATGGTTTTGTGCATGATTTTCACACATGTTTTTTGGATGTGATGGTTTTCGGTCCATGGTATTGGACGCGATGGTTTTCAGTCCATGGTATTGGATGCTTTGGCATGTATAAATATTTATTATAACATTGAAAGGAACATAATGAAAAATCAAGCTGGTAGTCCCAGTTTTGGGATCCAGGGGAAAATCTCTCTATATATGTGTTTTATGTGTTATGCTCTCGCATTGTTTATTGTATGTGTTTTAGAATTCGTATGCAGGTAATTTCTGTACGGGGATAAAACCTACAGTTGGTACTGTAATCAGTTTTATCATGGGGCAGAAGATTTCCCTTCGCTAGTAGTGAAGATGCGCGAAAAGGGGGTACTCGAACCCCCTCCGACCCATAATTTACAAATGATGAGGTCTGAACCGCGCGAAGAAGACCTAAATGTAAACATGATGCTCAGGAGTGGTATGGCCATGGGAGACGATAAAGGGAAGCAGCCAGAAGACAGCACGTGGGTTCCCAAGGCTCCTACAAAGGAACCTGAGTTTGACTTAGAATGCGTGAAGGAGACATTTATGGAAGCTAAGAAGAGCTTCACGTAGGCCTCCACTTCAGGTAGTAAGGATCAACTAGAACCAGGGATGGATCCTTCAATTCTCACTACCTTTTTGGAGACATGCATGAAACTGTTGTGTGACAACAAGGCAGTCAAAGGGCTACAGGAACTTATCACTAGGTACACGAGGTCAGGAGAACCATGCGTGGTCTTAAAACTTGGAAAGCATGCATTGTGCACAGGAAGGGAGATGAGGTTGACTGTGCAAATAGGCGAGTACAAAATGGATCAAGTAATCCTGGATCTGGGTTCAGATGCGAATGTACTACCAAAGCAAACATGGGAATGCATGGGCAGACCCAGGTTATAATGGTCCCCTATTCAGCTACAAATGGCAAACCAACAGAAGATTTTGCCCATGGGAAGATTGCAAGGGGTGACAATCGATATTGAAGGCATGAGCAGGCAGGCATATTTTGAAGTGATAGAGATTGTCGATGAAAACAATCCTTATCTCGTGTTACCAGGAATAGACTGGGCTACCGATATGAACGGGGTCATAAATTTGAAGAAGCGCAAAGTGATCTTTCAGAAAAAGTCATTATGAGTAGTAGTACCACTAGATCCAGCCGAAGGAGCGTGATACACTGAACCGGTGCACGACGACGATAGTGATGACGATCTCGACTGTATTTACAAGATAACTGCGCAAGTAGAGGATTGGGTGAATCCAAATGCAAATGGAAGGACTTCACGGGAGCGTGGAAGCCCCTGCACTTCTGAATCAGACGAAGAGATAGAGCGATGGCAGAATCAGCTGCACGAAGTAACAACGCTGAACTGCAACATGATGATTAGGTCATTGCGTTGCGTGACAACAGAGGCAAGGGAGATGTTGACATATGATGGATTGTCAGCGGTGGATGAATTTATGAGCAAATTCAAAAGTGCAGTACCAGAACAGTAGCGGTTCGATGCACTGAAGTGGGCACTGTGTGCAACACCCGCACGATGGTGGGGTATGCATTAAGGAACTTTTGGAGACTGGCACAGATTCAGAAGGATGATGCGCCTACGTTTTTGAAAACCCCAGCTTCGAATGAAAGCCAATCAGCTGGGGCAGAACAACTTACGCGCCCACCTTTCCTGATGGGTACAAACATATGCTGTACAGTCCGCACAAGCACACACCACCCCCAGCCTAGAGAATCAGAACAAACCATAACAGTAGGAAAGGCGATGCACGTTACCAATTCTCCACAATGAGGCATTCCATAGGGTATGTAGAGTACTGAACAAGGTTCACTAGGTGAGACAAACTGATTGGGACCTATGCGTGCCAGCAGTTCGATGGGCCTATAGGACCATGTGCAAAAACCTGAGCGTGAAGATGATTCCAAAGGTGCGAAACAGAGTAGAAACTGAAATTTCTGAAGGGAGTACCAAAAGGAATCCACACGAAACAGCTCCCGCAGTTATGACAGCACGCGAAGACCAGGATGAAGGAATTACATAGCTATGAGAGGAAGACCATATAAGGATTTAGAAAGCCATTCGACGAGGGAAACTTAGACTTCATGGACTCGAAGAAGATCAGGTACATTTGAGCAAGAAAAGCATGTTGAAGGACGCTGAGATCAAAAGACTGGAAAATGAGGTCACACAAGCATGTCTCGTCGATAAACCAAGGATGAAAAGGCAAGATACAGATGGTCATACCATTGCATTAGAAGATTGTCGTCGAGAATTTATGATTCTACTACCATGGCTGAGACCTCACCTTACCAAATGCAGTAACAAGGGGAGCGCACCACATAAGATAAAACACGCGGCGCTGGCTGTTGCGAGGGAAATTCAGGAGTGTCCACGAACTATACTAGAAGGCGAATTGAAGTCTCGCACAGATGGTGCGACCACCTGGCTAGCCATAGGGAGCACAGTATCAGCGCTCCAGACAGTTGAAAGAGAGTGTGGGACTCTAAAAGAGTCTATTTGGGAACTATGTGGTGAAGGAGGTGCGCACAGAATCAACATGGTATAAGGTTCACGCCCACGCACGGAGGGCTGCGTTGCCATGTGGGTAAACTGGGAAGTAACCGTTGGCATCAATGTTCATGACGAGATGTCCAATTTAAGGAAAAAGGGAGCGGGCGGCGAGCAATTAAGACACAAACTAAGAGCTAGATTTGGGACGATCTGCTCCCAAGAATGCAATAATAACTCAGAAGTGGGGGGAATAATCAAATTCAAATTTAAAAGATGCTATAAAACTCCCAAGACTAGACATGAGACAACACTTTTTCATTTGAGATTTGAGCTATTACGAAGAGCACAAAGTGTTGAGCGCCAAGCGGTATTTGAACCCCCAAGTTCACGAACAACCATAGATAGTTCGAACAAGATGACAACTACTAGGAGAGGTGTGGGGTTTTTTGAGAGTACCACCAAGGAAGCCATGCAGAGCCCTAAAGTGCAGGTGGGGGATGCGCCAAAAATTCCGAAATCACCTTGGACGCTGAGGCCCAAGAAGGATAAAAAGGTAGCAGGACCAGTCCGCATGTCCCCACAAAATCCATGGTTTGGTAAACTTTCCATGGAGGAAAAGGGCAAGGCTATCAACATTGAGACAAATGATGATGAGGAGGACCTCTAGGCTCTCGTAGATGAGATAGAGGCGGACGAAGAAATGGAAGAAGACATCGAGCCGATGTGCATTGTTGAAAAACTGCCCATGTACGTTCCTCCGCGTAAAGGGAAAGCTAAAGTACCCAAGGATTTGGATGGTGCTAGGAGCGCTCTCCAAACCCCGCTCCTCCCAGATGGAATTATGTTTGAGGGCTCGAACCTAGGCCGTGTGCGCACAATGAAATTTAAAGACTAGGACCTCGCGGAAAACGAAAAGTTCCCATATTTAGAGACTGAGAACCTCATGAAATAGAAGGAAGGAGGGGTCAGTTACAGCGCTAGAGCTGTAGAAATGGCTACGTGGTGTGGAGAAGGTCGGACTACTCCACCTACTATGGATTCCACACTTTCACTGCGCACCTATCACGATCTTTGTCATTAGGTAGCTGCTTTTCTTGGTGCATGATTGGTACTTATGGCTGAAGGAGCCTATTCCCATCATGGCGAAGATTATCCACAAGATTTCTTGGCTTCCTTGTAAGGGAAAGGACCCCGTGGAGATAGTTGGCAAAAGCGAAGATTTGGCGTTTGCAAAGGCCATGAAGAAGTACAAACTGGAAAAGAAGAAGAAAGGCTAGATAACCAGTAGCATTAAAGATAAAGGGGTGCACGTAGCCACCCAACTGCTGGCCAGGAAGGTGATGAGAAAATGTTGTGGAGACGAGGTATCAGCGCCGGTCATTGCATTGGCAGAACAATGCGTGGAGGGGGTCCAATTCAACTGGGTCAAATTCCTCTGTGAAGAATTCATAACCAACTACAAGGAAGCTCAGGAGCAGGGCAAGACCTTCCACTATGCGTGGTTTCTCTTGTGTATTTTATTGGTGACAGGGGAACTTCCTGAGGATAGTCAGTTCCCTCATATTGAACAGGACTTGCGAGAGGTTGCAAAATATGCGTCGCTTTGGGCTACGAAGGATGCCACGCGGATCCGCAAAACTAAGATATTTTGGGTGCTCATGGAGGCGAGTGTCCGGATGTGGATTAATAGGAGGCCGCGCCTATCCCCCATAGTGTACAACAGTCTGTAGAGATTTGTAGACTTCAAGGTGGATATGCACAATGTGTATATCAAGGCGCGTAAGGATCCGGTGCAGAACTGGACCAAGCTTCCTTTCATCGCAATTGATGATGCCATCTTCTCCGTGCTCGAATCATGGCCTCTCGAGTGGCGTGCCCCGAATCTGGCGGAGCAGGATAGAACAACAACACAAAAGCAGAAGGATGCCACCAAGCTGCGTATCAACCATTTGGCCCAATAGAAGCGCAACGAAAAATTGGCTGTGGAGGTAAGAGATGCCTGCGAGGCAGCGCAGAGCAGACCAAGGCCGCCGAAAAAGCAACAACAACACAAGCAATAGGGGCCACCATGACGCAGGGGGACGAGGGCTTGAACTTATCCACAGGACAATGAGCAGAGGACACAGCAGAAGGCGTGGACCTGAGCACAACATCTACACAGCTGAAACGGCCACGCGGTGCGGAAATATCAAGCCTGCGAAGGATGGCCAAGGATTCCAAACTGGACATCGAGCCAATTACATTGATAGAGGGTGACCTCTATGACATCGGCGACACAGTTCGCGAGGTCACCCGGGAAGCGCTCCAGGAAGCTATGACGGAGCAACAAAATGTGTTGGGGGCCCTAAGAGCGCAGCTACAGGAACTTTAGGTGTGGGCCCCACCGGAAGGAACAGTAGCTGCCTACAGCGCCGCAGGAACATCAACAGCGGAGTAGCTGCTGTGCGTAGAAATGGCTGACACCATAGTGCTGCCGGAAGGAGTGCTAACAACGGAGAGCGAGGAGGACAGAGTCGTAGTGGCCGGATCAAGGGACTTGGCCTAAATTTGGCTGCCCTTCTGTGGGACACATTGTACCAGTTGTAGGATGGCATAACAATAGAGCTATGCGCACGGGAAGGCCACGTGATCCAGGTATTGAGTGAGCAAAAGATCAACATTGAACAGCTTAGCCTGCAGCGTGATGAGCTAGTGTCACAGAATTGGCAGATCACACAAACAGTGGATGAGGCATGCTGACGCGTTCTAGAATTATCCATCGCCGCAGACCTACCAATCGAGATGCAGATCCACTATCTGGAAAGTGGAGTTTGAAGTGCGCGTGAGGAAACAACATGAGTGTAGCTGGAGTTGAACCTCTAGATTGCTGAGCTGCGGATGAAGGCGCAACCTTCCACTCCTCTAGAAGTCAAAGAACAACGCGTTAGCGCGATTCAGACAGGATTGGCAAAAATTGGAAGGGTGGTGCAAGACTGCACTGGTATGTTGGACCAAGCGTTCGATGTCCTCACATCCTTGCAGGAGGACCCCAACATACAACACCTGGAAACAGAGGCGCAGGAACTGCAACAACAGTATGACAGTATCAGGGGCACAACGCAAATAGTCGTCCTCACCCAACGGCTGGCTAAGATGCAATAGGCGAGGGCACTGAAGGAGCAGCTGGATGCTGCAAGGCAAAAAGAGGCCCTTCTCAAAGCACGCGTCCAACCTTGGATTGATGAGGACTTCACCATTATGGCCGAGATTGAGGGCCAGCTTGCATAGATTTAGGGACTATATGCACTAAGACAGACAACAGAGCCTCACAAGGAAGCAACAAAAGAGCACATGTAGCAGATCCAGCAAACAACAGAACAATGCGCCGCGGACCTCCGGGCAGTACGGGAATAGTTGGAGGGGCTCCATGCCAAGATCGCCACACTAGAAGAGTGACTCGAGACGAGTCATGATTATTGTGTTGGGGGCCTATTGGGCATGGAATTCCCCCACAACAGGTTTTGGGGCTCAAAGCCCAAGTTTTGGTCAAAGGTTTAGTAAGATTTCACGAATTTCGGGCGCAGAGCGCGAAGTAGAGGTTAAGTCATAGGGTTGCCCGCCCTAAAGTAATGTAATGTAATGTAAAGTCATGTCAGCCTACCCATGGTCCGCGGACCATGGGATTGTATAAATAGAGCGAGGCTCTAAGCTGTAAAGATAGTTGAGGATAGAGCAAGTAGCAAAGGAATGGGTTGAGCTTAGAGTAGGATTCTACATGTATTGGGTCGTAGTAGTAGGAAGAGGCTTTGTAGCTGAGTGCGCAGAGGCCTAGTAGAGTTCGCAGCTGAGTGCACAGAGGCCTAGTAGAGTTCGCAGCTGAGTGCGCCGACCCCTGCAGCTGAGCGCGCAGACCCCTGCAGCTGAGCGCGCAGACCCCTGCAGCTGAGCGCGCAGGGCAGTGTCGGATTTGTAAGTAAGATTGAAGAGTAATAAAAGAGAAGTTGATTCCTATTTCTGTGTATTTGCTGTGCATTATCTTCTTTATGGTTGTATTTGTTTATGTATTACGCACACTGATATGAATACTGAATATGCTATAATAACCATAACTCTTACACACACAAGTTAAGTAATCGGTTAAGTAGCAAGAGACTTGGGTATTATACGAGTCGTGCCCTGAGTAGGGCTGCGCAGAAGCTGCATCGTAGGTTGCGAAGGGATCACAAGTGCGCGTAGTGACAGGTTAGACCGCGAACCTCCCGAAGCCCATCAGACATCCCAAGGGTGCAGAAACCTAGTTCTAGCACCCTCCCATACTACTTCGCGTGAGACCTTAGTCTGCGTTTCGCGGACTGTTGCCGAAAGGTCCAGTAGTATCGAGATTTGCTTGGATAAATCACCTCTGAACCTGGGTCAGGCCCATACAAGCCAATAATGTGTGATACAACTCTCATGCCAATGCACTTAGCATCAAAATATTAATATCTATTTTCCACAATAATTAGATAACGATAAATTCTCAGCGTTGGTGCTGCTAAGTGTACAACCGTTGCCATCAATATGTGTGGAAAATGTTACCACATATTTCAGTTCGCATCGTCCAGTACAAAATTAAAATTTTTAGTATTTGACGATGTCACATATGATGAATGAATTATGTGCATCATTGAAGTACCAGTGATAAGCATAAACAAAATTACAAGTGGATATTTTATATCATCACTTACAAATTCCATGTGTTGGGCATCGCTGAGGTAGTGTCTCTACCGGCTAATGAATTTCTCTAAAAAAATCAATAAGGCAACAAAGGAGAGAATACGAGCCAAGCTAGTTCTTTGCTAAATAGCTGAATTCATAAATGCATGTAATTCATCTTTTATTTTCTTGTTTTCATCAACAGAAACAAATATAAACACATTTTTGGATTTTTTAAATCATGCATGATAGCTAAAACTCAATCGTGTAGAAATGTTAACCATTTCTTACCAAGCAATTTGAATGGATCCCTCTTTAACTACATTTCATCATGCTCTATTTCCTGAATGATCTTTGCTCGACTGATTTTTTTGTTTTTGGCAGGGTCTTGTGGAACTTTCCTTCAATATTGTTGACAAAATTTTGCATAAAGCTTCCAACATTAGTTAACCAAATTACCACTATAATGACAATGTGTGCAACAACATTGTTACTTCGTTTCACCATTAACTTCCTTATGATTTGGAGTTTGGCCCTTTTTTTTCTTTTCTTTCAAAACTTTCTTATATAAAGACATTCTCTTCCAACACTTCGAAACTTTATGATTATATAGTCCACAAAACGAACATGGAATCTTATGTCGAAATTTACTAATGACATTACCATGCTTCTTGTAATCAAAAGAAACTTTTGTGTAATTAAGCCTATACCTTTGATGATCACCTTTGTCACGATTATGATGATGTGAACTTGATGAGACAAAAGTTCCTTTAGAAACATCATTTGCTTCAGCAGTCTTGGAAATATCTCCAACCTCTTCTTCACCATATCCAATTCCAGTGCCATATTGAGGTCAATCTTCAACCATAATGGGCTCTATTATGCCTTGAGCATGGATTCCCAAGCCTTTCCCTTCGTAACCAATTTTCAATAACAATTTCGACCCAATTCCTCGAGTGTGCTTCTCGAAGGAACCAAAACAAACATCTTCTTAAGAGGAAATTGAATGTGTACAAGTGCTGCTTACCTCATTTACCTTAGCATTCTGACACTTTTCTAGGGCCTCTTTTGAAGCTTGTAATTGCAACTCCATTGCTTGAAGTCTATCTTGAAGCTCTTGCTTCTCATCTTCCAATGCTTTCAACTGTTTCCGCAACTTATTGCTTTCTCTGTCATCATCATACAACTCCTCTACCATTTTCTTCGTGGCTAAGAATTCTTTAAACATTTTTTAATCTTGATAAATATTTGCAAAAAAAAGATCACAAAAAGACTCATTTTCTAAAATCAACATTTTGAAACTTAAGAAATTACCTTTTTAAGAAGTTTCATTCTTCTTGCTTGAATTAAACCTGACAAATGGACCCACTAAGCTAGACAATGAACTTCTTTGATACCAAGCGATCTAAAAATCGAGAGCACATAAAAACTTTTAACAAAACCTTTTAGTTGACCATACGGGTTTGTACGATTAAGTTACAATTATCCATAAACATGTTCATTTCATCACAAAATTGTAACTTAAAATGCATGTAAAATAACTTGATCAAACCATGTATAAATAAAACATGAAACATCAAGGTTGATAACGAAGTTCACCCCGTCCAGTTGGCTACGTCTCCAGATTTACCTCCAACAGTTAAATCTCTTTCATTGTCTTTCTGAAATGAGGAAGATGTACAATGCTCTATTACAAAGGGTGGCCAAACCTAGAGTTGTCTACTACACAAAGGAGTTCAAGACTTGTACATAACAAACACTTCCTTCGAAAGACCTCTTGAGCTCTTCAAGCTCTCCAAGTTCTCCTCAAAATGAAGCTCTCAAAGACTTCTCAAAAACTCTCTCAAGATCTCTCCTCCTAAACTCTCATACCACACAAAGTACATAGGAGGGTTTTATATAGCTTTCAAGACCCCAAAACAAATGAGAGAATATTTCCTTAGATCCCCTACTCCAAGGAGAAAATAACTCTATAAATCCCTTAAAAGATGCTCCATGAGATTTATGTGGACTAAATCCATCAAATCCACCTATCAAGGTCCTTATCCAAAACTCAAGGGATGAGAGAAAATCCCTTAAGCCTCTCAACTTCATCATGAATTTAGAAATTGACTTTGACGCAATCCTCTCATAAATCAATTTTTTTTTTACAAATAAAAAAAATTCAATATAAGCACATTTACATTCAAATTTGAAATACCCATAACCTAGGCTTCAAATGAGATTGTATTTAACATGGTGCTCCTTGGAAAATGTTAAGATCCTCCTGGATCGACTTTGTTTAAGGTTCGGGTCTTTGTTATCTCATTCGAAGCGAATTTTATAAGAAGAGAAGAGTTTCTGGATTTTGTGTCCACTATCATTATTATTGTTTCTCTTGATATTTGTTTGATGAATAAGATCTAATAAAGAAACATAAGAAGAATAATAAAGTTCACAAACAAGTATTAAGGTTAAGGAAAATTAGAATTAATAGTTGCCACTTTGCATTTTCCAACCGGAAGAATATTTGTTATTGATTTCAAAGGAGACACCAGCTCAAGGAGTGAATCACATAATATTGTAGAACACTTCAATTTATTTCCAACGAGTATCTAATTTCTTCTCAACTCCTCATAGTTGGAGAGAATTCTAATTTAAAAATTGGAAAATCATATTTTTTGTCTCCCTTCAATTCAACCTACATGAACACAAGTCATCCCCTATCCAAAAGATAAGGGAATCGTTTGGTGTTTTTGTCTCTGTATTTCGAATCAAACTCGAGGGTTTCAGGTTTTGGATTATTTCTTGAAGCTATCTTTTCGATAATCTTTCGACATCTGTACACTCATATTAATCAAACCTCTGAGCAAGGCTTTTGACCCTTATTTAAGCATAGACTCAACCTGTTGGTGCATAACTTTTCGACCCTCTCTTAGAGCAAACTACAAACCTTTGTTTGGACCAGAACTTAAGCATATTTATTGGATCTTGGAGTAGTCATATTCGAGCCTCTTTTTTATTAGAATTTAAGCCTTTTTATAGATTTGTGGCTCGGCCTTGAGGCATACTCATATAAATATTGGACTCGAGGAAGTGAGTTTGGACCTATAATATACCTTTGTAATTTCATCCCTTGTCGAGACAGTTTTAGCCCTCAATTACAAACCTACCTATGGCTTGGCCTTAAGGCATACTCATATAAATCTTAGACTTGAGGAAGTGAGTTCAGACTTGTACCAGACCTCTGTAATTTCGGCCCTATGGAGACAGTTTCGGTCCTCAATTACAAACCTACCTATAGGCACCTTGAATCCGTGATAGAATTTGACATTTGGTCTTATAGAGCAGTAGAGTTTTGGCCTTGTTGGAAGCTGGACTTAAATCCCTTTTTGGATATGCCTTTGATTTTGTTTGGACTAGACTTTGGAGCCATCCTTAACATATTGTTGAAGACTTGACTCAACCCTTGTGGGAAAGACCTAGAAGCAGACTAGAGTTAAACTTTGTAGCATGCTTATTGAAGTAGTTTTGAAAGTAATTTACAATAGATCTAGAGTTGTGTTTGAGCATCATTTGAATACCTTTTTGAACGGTTCTGTAGCAACACCTTTTTAAGCACTTCTGAAGATATTTTGGAGCAGTCATCCATGGAACATTTTTGAAGATTACTATTGAATATATCTTTGAAAACTTGATGAAGCACCTTTGAAGATAAATTGAAGATTTTTTGGAGTTTCTTTAAAGAATTCTTAAAGATTTGTTAAGGAAACATTGCAAATTTGCTGGAGTACTCTTGAATTTTTTACCTGAAGCATTGTTGAAGACATTTTGAAGGTCTTTTTGAAGTAAATAATTTTTTGATTTGACCAAGTTGGATGTAACACACCCCTACCAATTATAGTCCTCACTAAGGTCAAAAGGAGGTGGTTACTATGCTGAAAAAACCCACAAGGTATAGTTATGGTAGTGGGGTCTAAATTCCCCTCCCTTTTTTCAAATTCTCCAAAAGTCACAACGGATGGCATTGTTGTGTTCGTCTCATCAATACATTTCCAACGATATACATTTTTCCTCAATCTATCTCTCAGATAAAGATATATGACTATTTAAAGATAGGCCAATTGAAGCTTTGCCACATCATCTCTTTTTCCCATACAACCATCATATAATACACTGCATGGCATCTTGTGTGCCAACTCCACCATTGTGGGAGAGTCCACATGGATAGACACACTCCTCTAAAAAATCATAGGTTGACCTATTCCAACTCTGCGCCACACAAAACTTATCAACGGGGCCCAATCCCCAACCTTCGACCTAGAGGCCAACCCGACCTCCCTCTGGGACTGTCTCTACTTTGGGCTTAACTAAGCCGCCTTGACTTGGGTGTTTGGCCCAACTCTTGATTAGCAGATTCACCCAATGACGAATTCCTACACACTTTGGGTTGGCCAAAAATTTGCTCGAGGCCTTGTCTTTCCAAAGACCTCCCAACCCACAATTTGATGGGTACTATCGGAGACTTCAAGTCAGTTTTCTAGCCCTTTTTACACTTAGAAAAAATTGCGTATTTTTCCTTGGTTTACACAGGCTCGAATCATTCTGAATCTTATACCTGATAAAACATGAAATTCATAATTTCCTTGTGATTCCCAGTGCACTGAAGTGAGGAAATCCATTAATATTTTTGTCATGACAAACAACCAAACACACATATAATTTAACAATAAAAAATGGATAATTATATGAACAAGATATTACACCAAGTAAATACACATTAGAACACGTTTCTCCAAAAGCAAAGGGAAGTTGAGAAAATACCTCACGTAGCATAAAACAAATTCCCTTTAATGTTACAAATCACATACACAAAGCAATTAAACAACAACCAAAAACTCATACTTCTAAAATTAATGAGAGAAACACAATAATTCAGGCTTACACAAAATTTACAGAAGTTGAACCAATTTTCTGACATGCATACAAGAAATCCATTGTCCATCAACACATATGAATTCACATTCCTTATTAACAATATAAGCATGTAACCAACACAATGACCAATACAAAATATCGAAATATAAGAAGGATAAGAAAATACTTATCTTATACAACCAAATAAATAGGAAATTGAGATTAGAACTTCGACTCTCCACTCAACCATAGAAAATCTAAAACCATTATTACTTGTAGCTGTCACCCCTGAGCTAGATTCCAATGCTTGAGGTGGAGTGCTTTTGAGAGAAACTTCAACCAAAACAACAACTGAAACAAGGTGTCTCAAGGCCACTTTTCCTTCATTCGCTAGCTACATAAATTTCCTTCATGCATAGGAGATAGTAGGTATTTAGCTACTATAACTAGGCATATTAGGATTTTGGCTCAGTTAAAGTGGGTGTATGGGTGGTAGTATGTCTTGGAAAGGTGGTGTATATGAGTTGGGAGGTTTATATAAGTAAAAGTTCATTTTGTAATGAATAACCCTTCGAGCGGAATCCACATAGCAAGCTTATTCAATTGTTTATGTAGTAATATTTTTAGAAACATCTTGACTTGACTTAATATAAACATGAGAAAGCGGACTCTCGACCAAGGGAAGAGGATAAATTCACTTGCCACTTGTCGACGTAAAATGACAGAAAGAAAGAAAGAAAATGAAAAGTAAACTTGAAGCAACACAATATTGAATGAATCTTAAGTAATTTTGATGTTCACCTTTAGTTTCAGTGACAACTAATTCCACCTAGGTAGAAGTGTAGAGAAATCACCATTCTCCAGACTTTCGCACTAAATGAATATAGAATTGATGGCTCTTCGTGACCCATGATCGATTCCACACATTTCCAATCTTGCATTCTCCACACCTTCACGGTTTTGTCCCGTGAACCGAAGTACAACAAACCTCGTTATTCATTATAAGCTTGTGAGGAAATGGTGTCGATGTGCTTAATCCAAAGAGAATTGTGATGCCTCCGAATTCGTATATAGTTTTTGGGATTCATGGAATTCTGTATTTGATCTTTCACAATAGGAAGTGTGCATACTCACTTGTAAGCACTGAAATATTTTCGAGGGTGGTACCATACACATATGTTCTAGTCATGGTGGGTGCTGAAAACAGTCCCGTGAAATCAGTAGAGCCTTAAAGGATCCGTTCCTAGCTTTAATACAATTTTATTCATGAAAGGTGGGGTGTTTCCATACATGAATGTTTTCAAATTTTGAACTGGTGTAAAGGACGCTAACAGACACTACAAGTGTGTACATGTTATCACCTAAAAAATGATCACCTAGCCATTTTCTACTAGGATGATCAAAATACACCATGTAGCATGGGTTTTAAACATTAAAAACCACTTTCACCTTGGGGAATAATTAGAGAACCATTTTCCTAAATGATTTCTAATTAAAATCCAGAAAAACCATAAAAATAATTAAATAAATCATTATTTATTTATTATTCTTTCGAAATAATAATAATTATTTGATAATTATTTCTAACCACTTTTGATTAAATCATCTAGGAATAATTAAATAAATCATTGTTTATTTATTATTCCTTATTTATGCCTTATGTCTCTCATGAGATAATTATTAAATCATTATTTAATAATTATCACTAAACTATTTTTGACTTTATCTTAGTAAAGTAATTAATAAATAATTTTTTATGTATTAATTACTCTAACCATTATTTTAAATTAACTCAATAAATCATTATTTTTTGAGTCAGTTTACCAAATAAAGATATTTGACCATTTCAAATAATATATCCCTCTCTAAAATATAATAAAATACACCTAACAACTAGATCTTGATTTGTTCTAATAATTTTTTATTATTTTTCTAAATCTAGATCAATCCTAATATTTTATTATAATTAGAAAGGTTTTCTCCTCATTCTAGACATGAACACTTCATCATTCTCATTATCTTCCTCTAACATTTGAGCACCCACTTTTGAGTTCAAGCCACCATTATTGTCTTTTTCCCACTGCATCCATTAAGAGAGAGAGAGTTGTACCTAAAACATAGGGTAGCAAAGATCCCATCCCACAGAGGGGGATATTGTAGGTCCAAATTTGCATATTATCCTCATCAATTGTATTAGTTTTATTTTATTTCAACAATAATTAAAAAAAATCATTGCTATTCCATTGGGTCTCTTTCATTTTACGTGCTACTGTTTGTTGCATGCCATATTTTGCAGGCTTTATAACATTTATTTTGCAGATTTGAAAAGAAATTACAGTGTCTAGTCATTATTGTTGAGGTTATTAGCACATTATTAGTCATTGACAACTAAAGTGAGGATTTTTGGTACACCTTTTGAAAATCCTCATACTAAAAATATACATGGTCGTCTTGCGTTACCATTGTAGCGATGCATCCATAGAATCTCTTGTCTAGCAAGGGCATCAAGTGCGGGAAGTGTAAAGGAGACATTAATGTCCATGGCAAAGGACATGCCGAAGGGTTTCTACATGAAGACATCATGTAAGGAGATGCGAGATTGGATCTCCCTGGAGACAACACCCTCTGATTGAATGCTTTGGTTTGAATTCGTACGTGAGCTTTTGTTCAAGAAAAAGCTATCGTCTAAGGAACAAGCACTCATGGATTACTGGTATGGGGATCTCGATGCCTATATGTATTGAGGAAACAAATTTGGGTTTCACTTAGCACCAATTATTTGTAAAGGTTATTGCAGCCCTGTAGGTCACAATAAGAGCCTCAACCATTGTGGAAACACCATTTATCATTTGCAAAAGCCACTTGGTGTCATTTTCCTAGAATTTGTTGATGGCAGCAAGATAAATGGAAAATAGTTTGAATTTCTTGAGTGTTTACATTACACTGGGAATTGGAGATCTCTTTTTAATATATATATATATATATATATATATATATATATATATATATATATATCTTAGAACCAACTTAGGGAAAATCTAATTTTGAGAAACCATAGAACCAAAATTTGGAGGTGTGGAACTTCACTACGTGATTTTTGACGTGCAAACTTAACTCCACGAGTTTTGAGGTGCAGAACTTAACTCTGCTAGTTTGGAGGGGCGCAGCTCTACATAACTAGAAAAGCTTTGCACCTTCGAACAAGATATTGTGGTGATGAATCTCCATTTTCTCAATTTTTATTTTATTTTTTTTATGTAATCGTGATTTGATTTTCCTTTTGTGATGAATACTTTTTTGCAATTTAAAATATTTTTAATATTTTAATAAGTATAATGTTTTATTAAAGAAAAACATGTTGATATTTAGAATTGGGATTTTTTTTTCATTTATTCAAAATATTGAAATTCATGAAAGATAGAAATGATAAAAATATGATGACCCATCGTTGAACCAGGCACTTTAACCATGCCTCAAGTTCATCAATTTTGTCTTTTTGGATCTATCTAAAGCACTAGCGTGGAATAACCCGACATAAATTAAGTTGTAGAGCATGCAGAGTTATCCCTAGCAAAATCAATATTGTGGATTGACTGAGCATCTGGTGAGCTTGCAGAAGTGCCACTGCTTACGTAAAAGTAGAGTGTTTCATGTGCTTGGTGTGGATGCTCTTCCAACAGGTGAATGTTTCCTAGAATGGACAATGGAAACATCTCACTGATAATCATTCACTAGCGTTTCTCGATGCTTGTGATCATAGAGAACAAGTAAAGAAACTATTGTGATGGAGGAAAACATCGTTATCATACCCATAACTATTTTCACCATTGTTTACTCATCAAAAAAATTAATTCAATAGGTTCATCTGTGTTTATGCTTTCTATACACATAAATACAAAGTTATATAAATATGGAATTGTTGAAATATGTAACTAGGTTCAATCTTCATAAATGTATTTAAGATGTACTTATCAAAAGAATGAAGAAAATATTTTTATTATTACTATTATGACTTATTAAAGCACGAGTTTCATGCTTGAGTCATCGTGTTTTAGGTCAAAGTGCCCATTGAGGACTTCTAGGATTTATTTTGAGTCATTAGAGTCATTGTACATTAAAAGAGACCCTTCTTGGGCTTTTGTATCATGTAAAAAGAATTATTTTTGAGTAAAAAATGAATTTAGTCTCCTCCACACCAAGTCAACCTCAAGAAGATCAAGGCGACCTTGAGGAAAGTAATTCAACCTCCCTAGAAGGCTATATATACAAGGTAGTTCGAATTCATTTGGAGCATCTCATCTCTCTCACACATAGTTCGATTTCTGAAGTTGGAATACGGGAAGTGTGAAGTTGGAAAAGGGCTAGAAGAAGAGCTAGAAAGAAGTGTGAGTTTGTGGAGGAAGATAAAATACCTCAAGAACAAAATTTTGGGATGAATCTCACTAAGTTCTGAGTTGTATTGAGGGAGATCGAAGTTTTCCAAGTCTGGTTAAAGTTGTTGTTGTTACTGCTACTGGGTCAAAGTTGCTACTGATGTTGCTAGGTTGAAGTTGCTTTTGAAGGGTTATCCTATTCAAGGAGTATTGAGGGTTGACTTGGTGTGGAAGAAGGCTATGTCTGGGTATAGAGTCTTGGATTATCTTGAGAAACTATTGAAGGAAGAATTGTTGACTGAGTTTTCCCCTATATAGGGGTTTTTCCTTCGTTGTCCGCATACGTCTATTGTCCTTGTTTCATTGTTTTGGTAATTGCTTGATGAACTAAAAGATAAAAGAATCACAAGTAATTATCTATATAAGAAAATCTTTCTGCCTTTTTGATTTTATAACATGGTGTCAGAGTTAAGGTGAAGGAGGAAAAAGGAAGTTTTGAGTATCTTCTAGAAGCAATCTAAAGGATTGATCGAGGGATCACATAAGGAGATATTATAAGAGGAGAAGCTCACTATATTCAAGAACAATTTATAACACAATAAAGAGTGAGAAAAAATTGGAAGGAGCATCAAACTATAGATCTTGGAAGAAGAGAATTGAACTCATTCTTGAAAAGAACAAGGTCTTAGATTTGGTCAAAGGAAAGGTGAAGAAACCTACCTAAGAATCTAGTGATGTAGACAAGATGAAGTATAGATAACTGGAGATATTGGCTATGAAATTGATGGTAGAAAGCATAAAGGACAATATTGTCCCATACATTTCCAACATAGACCATGCTCAAGAAATGTATGAAGCTTTGACAAAATTATTCACTATCAAAAATATTGGTCAAGTGCTAATTTTGAAGAATGAGTTAAGGACTACAAAGATGAAAAAGGATGATATTGTGGCTTCCTTCTTCGTGAGGATATCTAGAATTAGATGTGAACTTCAAGCCATAGATGAAAGTATACTGGAGAAGGAGCTAGTGATCACTGCACTATTGGGGTTACCACCTACTTGTAATTCTTTTTCTTCAGGTCTCAATAGTTGGAAATAATCTCCTACATTTGAAAAATTGTGGAATGATTTCAACCAATAAGAAATGAGAATTTTTTTAATATCCAACAACAAAGAAGAAAAGGTCTCAAATGCATACTCTGCTTCTCACAAGAAAGGATACTCCAAAAAGTCAAGAGAGCCAAGAACGAAGGTTGATATGTCCAATATAGAATGCTACCAATGCCACAAGATCGGTCACTATAGAAGTGATTGTCCTTTCAATCCGAAGAACAAAAAAGAGGCAAAGATCAAACCAATGTTGGTGAAGAAGGATCTACAAATAAAACTAAGCCCAAAGAACTGGATATAAGGGACTTACACTACTAAGTCCTTTGATCTAAGCTTTAGTAATTTTATTTTTGATTTTTAATATTTGTAGTTTCAACACATTTTGGATTTCTTATTTTTATTTTTAAGGTTATAAGTATCCCTCAAGCTTGGAGGGAGCCCTCACCAACCTCCAAAGATAAGTATATTATTACCATTTTCATTCTTAGTCTGCCTTACTTATCTAGTTTTGCTTGCATTAAATACTAATCACATTTCTACTCTTATTTTCCTTTTTTAGGAAAAACATGCTGAAGACTCAAGGAAGAAGGCCTCACAAAACAAAGCTTTGGAATTACAAGGTTTGTTAAGAGACAAGAGTATGTTTTGAATTACAAGTTTTTGCTCTCTCCATATTCATTCTTGATAAAATATTACTAACATCATTGTGTCTAGCTTTCTTAAATCTTAAAGATTGTTGATTGGGTGATTCATCATTAGATAAATCTACCCTCCTCATATATTTGATTACCCTTGTGAAACCCTAGAGAGGTTCGTTGTGAAAAACCCTAACTTAAGGGTATGTTGATGATAATGTGTGAAACCCTAGCTTACTTGAGGTTATTGTTGAAGTCAAAGGAAAATGTCTGATGTTTTGATGAATTCATGTTTGGGATTTTAGTATGGTTATGGAAGCCCTAACTTGTTAAGGGTTGGATGATAATGTCTGAAATCCCGAACCTTTGAAGTATTGATAATTTAGGGTTTGCTATGTTTCATAATGAAACCATAGATCATTAGGGTTTGGTAGGATGTATAAGCAAGAACCTTATAATGTCTTAGAAATCAAATCCTTAGCATGTGTGTGTTTGTCTGATCAAACCCTGGTCTGATCAAGTTTGTTATATGTCTAACTATTATTTGTGTTGTTGGGTTTGACTAATGCATGTTATGATATGCCTGTGCATTATGATGTAATCCTAGATGTATGAGTTGATCCTAATTGTTGATGGTCATGAGTCCTAGGGTTTAGAAGTAAGCCCTAGTTGAAGTTTGATTATCTAGGATGATAATATTTGTGAATTCTATGGTTTTGTAACTAAAATTTGGTAGAAGTCCAAATATCTAATATGTAATGACAATATGATAATTTGAGATTTGTAAGATTTTTGAAATCTAAATTTGAGTTATGATTATTGGGAATTAGCAAAGTCTAGGGTTTACATCAAACCCTAGTGAAAGTTATTCATGTTATTGATTTAGATGTGTTTGGTTTTGATTGTTGAATCTCATGTATGAAATCTAGGGTTTGTGTGAAATCCTAGTAAGAATTCTAACATTTAAATTTTGAAAGCTGTTAGATACGTTGTAGATATATATTTGTTTGAATTGTTTCTGTTGGACACCTAATCCTCTAAGGGTTGGTGTGGAAGCTGAAAAACCAAAGGGAGTCCAAGTGACCACTTGGAATATGAAAACAAGGGTCACTTCTATGTATTATAAATGTATATCATGTCAATAATAGATGTACTCTCATGCTTATCATTCATACTCTATTGTTGCAATATATGTGTTTAACATGGTATCAGAGCAAGCGATCTCCTGCTCTGCTCATATTTGAGCCACTTGTTTTGTTTTGTGGTTTTTTTGCATGTTAGTTCTGACATTTCTGCTCCCTGTCAGAAGAGTTTCTCTGCTCACTAAAACTACTTAACTCTGTTGTTTTCCTTTAATCCCTTGAAATTCAAATCCTAATGCTTTGCTCTCAAATGATTTTGAACTATTTTTATGCGCCTATTTTATCCACAATCATTTATCTGACTTTGAAAACACTGGATTCTCCTCAGTGCTGTCTATTGGAAATCACAAAAATTGGTTTTTTGGTCTGCACTTCACGTCGTTGCGTTGAGCCTTCTCTAGTTGTGCGTTGAAGTTTAAGTAGTGTATGAGTTGTATGTAATGGTCAAAGTCCCATGCTGCTGACTATAAATGGGTAATGTTTTGGTGTTAGCTGAAGTTTTTAATGGTAAAATTATAAGTAATGCCATATTTTGAAGCCATTATATGCATTTGTCCTCTTTGTTTTTTAAAACCATAGCTCCTGGTGCTGTTGTTGAACACCATGGACCCCGTCACAAATTTGCTCCGAATGAGAATGGTATCCTCCTTCTCCTCCCTCAGTACTAGCACTGAGCGAGAGCCCTGACTTTGGTGATTCGATTGACGAAGAAAAAAAAACTTGAACACTCCAAAGCTTCCAGTGGAATGAGTACAAGTCGGAAGACTAGAATAGTCGTTGCGGTGGTCTTTGGCATAACATTAGCCCTGTAAAAAAAAATCTATTCCCAGGTTGCACTCTTTCCCATGTCCAACTAACTCAAATATGTGTTATGAAGAGGACAAGGAGGCTGAAGATATGGTGGAAAGCGATTGCTGCGCAACTCTGCAGATGACACGATGCCTCATTTCCTGTGTAAAGCTCATTCCCTACTGCTATTCCTGTGATATTTGTGGTTGAAGACCCACTACTAGTTCCGATGATGGCAATTCATTTGTGACTTGTCCATAGTTCCTGTTGTGGAGGAACTTATACACTCTGTGTCAGTTTCTTGAGTAATTCTGAGCATTGTATACAATTGTTTTTTAATATATAATGTTGGTTTTTAATATATAACACCTCTGGCTTAGTCAAATAATAAATCCTCCAATGGATGGCGATAGAGGGACAAAGAAAAATTTGGGTCAATGTCAGGTCACACCAAGATAACAGGGAACGTTCCTAAAGGATTTAACTAAAAGTTGCTCTACTCCAATGGATTCCTAAATTCTCTATTCCGGTTGGTATGGTTGGTTATTCTCTTTGGATTTACATGACAAATTATATGTGCGTACAAAGATAGATCTGCCAGATAATGGAACTCGGCAAAATCATTGGGTATTTCTCCTGAGATGTTGTTTGTATAGAGGTGAAGAGACTGTAAATTGTTCAAGCTTGCAATCTCAGATAGTGTCCTAGTGAGAGAGTTCTTAGAGGAATCATATAACCTCAAGGATGTGGGGTTTCGATACCCTGAAGGGATCTCTTTGGTAAGATAATTATCATAAAGTTCCAATTCATATAGCTTCGCAAGCTTCACAAGCTTTGTGTTTTATTTTTGTTAAATAATTGGAAGAGAGTTCTAGAATCCCAAGCTTTGTCATATTGGTTGTAAGGCGAAGTGATGGTCATTTCCTGGAGGTCCGGTGTGAGTCCTGTGATTCTTTTTCTCTTCTGCTATGGTCTTTCTTTGTCGGTGCCATGCGTGGGCTTTGATTTGTTGTCATTTCTCTCACATCTGTTGTTCGAAACACGCGGTTCTTTTTATCTTCTCCTTTCTGATCTTTCTTCTTCAATGCCAGCCTAATGTTGGAAAATTGCGATTGATTTAAGCACTTATAATTCTGTGGGTAAGCTTTGTCATAATCAAGAAGATCTGTAAGAAAAAGTGTGTTTCTAGGTCTGCTTGTGAATGCTGGCTGTCTGACGATCAAACCAAAAACTCTATAGGAAGCATATTCCATTATCTATGATACGATCGCTATTAATTATAGTGGTCTCAGCAGCATCAAGGAAACATGTGACATCACAACTCAATTTGATTGGGCCGGGCAACCTTGAGCGATATATAAGTTATTACCTCGATGCTATTGGGTTTGTTCTGATAAAGAGGAGATTCACTGAGAGAATCGGGTCCGTTGGTGATGTGAGGATGTATCTAGGCAGGAAGATACTCAATCTATTCAGGCAATAATATAACAAGAAGGATTCATTGATGTCTTCTATGATATACCTTGAACTATAAGTTGCACTCTTTCCAAAGATGAAAGTTTCTTAGTTGATGGTAATGTTGACTTACTCAAATTTCCAAATCCCCAGTGATAAAGAAAATATTTTTAACATAGTATTGTGAGTGGATGTTGCTTCTTCATTTGTTCATAGTTGTGATTAGTGTTTTTCAGAAGTATGGAGAAAAAGGCTCGAATTGTTGAAGTATTAGAGTTCATAAAAACTATGTTACAATCTACTGTTCATGACATAATAAAAAGTATCAAAGCCTCTCTCTCAGACATTCAAGCATGTCTACAAAATGCATATGAAAAGATTGATTTTTTGCAGCTTGAATCACAGCTACAACAAGAGGAGATACAACAATGTAGTCATCATTTTGATCTATTTTCTGTTCAGATTGATCCTTTGTTCAATATTGAGACAAACTCTCATAAGCAGCAAGTTGATTCAGATCTAGTACCCAATGAAGCAACATAATTACATGCAGATGCAGAAATTCAGCTTGCACTTCTCAAGTCAGTCATCAAAACTTGGGAAGAGATTGTCCATAACAAGCACAAAATAGGTCTTGGATATGACAAGGATGTGTCCTTTCATATTCCAGGTTACTCAAAGCCCATCCAGTTTCAGAGTGATGGATTCCTTCATGATAGTTCACCTTCACCTGTTCCAGATTTTTCTCCTCCACATTCGCAACCAAAAGTTGTTAAATGCCAACACTATGATCGAGTTGGCCATATGAAAGATCATTGTTTTGATCTTCATCCATGGAAGCACTGTCATAAAACTAGTAACTATTCAAATAGATGCTTCAAAAACAAGCCTCCTGTAAGAACAAAGAGTCATCTTGGATGGATCGCTTCCTGGCAATGGGCATCAACAACCATGAAGATATTTTAGTCATATGTCCGAACTTGTTCTAGAGTATTGAACAGTATTGCAGTTGAGTTTTGTCCATCATCTCACCTTGTATCCGACAGGGGGGGGGGAATGATGGTCATCTACAAGCTTCAAAGCCACATCAAGTGAGCCTGAGCCACAACTTTCCATACCAGATTCATAGTTGTAGCCAAAGACAAAGATGCCCTTAAGCATGCCTTCAGTCGGTGATACCTCTTCAAATAATTGCGGACACTTCCTCTAGAAGAAGACTTCAACTTCTTTCCAGTTTTGGAAGAGTTCTAGGAATTACATTAAGCATTACAGAGTTGTTTGTCATCCTTAAACCATCACAAGTTGAGACCTCCCTTTTCAGGTTGAGGTTCCCCCTTTTTATGCAGGGTGAGACCTCCCTTTTAAGGTTGAAGGTTTCCCTATTGAAAACATCAGGAGCACTTCCTCTAGCAGAAGATCTCAGCTTCTTGCTAAACCTGGAAGCGTTCTGGGAACTGCACTAAGTGTTCCAGAGTTGGTGGTCATCCTTAAACCACCTCCCTTTATACCAACATTTCAGAGAGCACATTCAGCCTAGTGCTGCCATGCATTTTTGCACATTTTGTATTACAACTCTCTTCTTGGACTCATACATAACCCTTCGGATTAAGGGGGGGAATGTTGGACACCTAATCCTCTAAGGGTTGGTGTGGAAGCTAAACAACCAAAAGGAGTCCAAGGGACCACTTGGAATATGAAACCAAGGGCCACTTCTATGTATTGTAAATGTATATCATGTCAATAATAGATGTAATCTCATGCTTATCATTCATACTCTATTGCTGCCATGTATGTGTTTAACAATTTCTAGGGTTTGCAATATGATGTAATAGGGTATGTCATACCTCTAGAAGAAATATTGAAACCCTAGATGTAATAGAAGTCGTTATGAAATGCTTAAAGTCTTGATGAAGTAGTCTAGGGTTTATGACATAAACCCTAGCAAGACTTTGAAGTGTGTGTCTCTTGTGTGTAATTAAGCTTGAGTATTTTGATGTGTAAAGTTGAATGCTTCCATGATTTTGATATGGTTAACTTCATGCTTCTATAGATTTGGTTGTACTTGCTATCTAAGTTGCGCAGGTACATAATCTTCAAATGTGGTGAAGATGTTCACATGATGAAGAAAGTTATGTGAATGATGATGGTCATAATAACTATGATAAGAAGGATGAAAGCTATGAAATATTCTCCGATGTCATAGAAAATAAGTTGAGCCCCCTAAGTTACGAGGGAGCTTGGATGAAAGGAATCTTGCTAGTTGAGAGGTAGGTCATATCTTAGTTATGGACACCTTGAAATTGGAGAACGTATTTCGAAGGGTTGCTGAGATAAGAAAAGCCAGATCAATTTGTGAAATATGTTGTTGCATGACAAGTAGGAAAGGAAGTTGTATGGTTGAGGAATCTTTTGTCAAGATTCATTGGGAAAGCTCTAAGTCCTACTATGAAATGTTGAGAAGCAACATCAAGTTGTTTGCAAGACCCTAAAGGTTGTATCTATTTATGAACATTTGAAATTTTGTTGCCAATTGGGGTTTGTACAGGTAAATCTATTAGAAGTTTGATAACATAGAGTTGTCGATCAATTTGAGCAGGAGATATTTGTTGCTGATCTGATTTGGAATAATCGGGAAGTTGAGCATTTGTATGAGACATTGCCTAGGAGGACATCTGGACGACACTTTGTGTTGATGTCTAGAACCTGAAGTAGGGAGGATGGCATTGGTCATGTAGCTCTGACCTCAAATACACACCTAGATCCCTAGGTTAATGGTTAGTAAGTAAGCTTGATGGTACCTAGAGAGCTTGAAAGCTTTAGTCCATCTTATTTCCACTTGGATAGATTTCCCTGGTCAAGAATCTAGTCCATGGCATTGGGGTGCCTAAAATTCTTCATGGTTCATGTGTTTTGAGATCTTCCTTGTACTTGTACTGATGAATGCCTCCCTAGTTAATAGGGAGTGTTGAAATATGTAACTAGGTTCGGTCTTCATAAACGTATTTGAGATGTACTTATCAAAAGAATGAAGAAAATATTATTATTGTTATTATGACTTATTAAAGCATGGGTTTCATGTTTGGGTCATCATGTTTTAGGTCAAAGTCCCCATTGAGGAATTCTAGGATTTATTTTGAGTCACTAGAGTCACTGTACATTAAAATAGACCCTTCTTGGGCTTCTGTATCATGTAAAAATAATTATTTTTGAGTCAAAAATGAATTTAGTCTCCTCCACACCAAGTCGGCCTCGAGGAGAGTAATTCAAACTCCCTGGAATGATATATATACAAGGAAGTTTGAATTCATTTGGAGCATCTCATCTATCTCACACATAGTTCGATATCTAAAGCTGGAAGCTGGGAAGTGCAAAGTTGGAAAAGGGTTAGAAGAAGAGTTGGAAAGAAGTGCGGGTTTACGGAGGAAGATAAAATACCTCAAGATCAAAATTTTGGGACAACTCTCACTCAGTTTTGAGGTGTATCGAGGGAGATCAAAGTTTTCCAAGTCTAGTTGAAGCTACTATTGCTACCACTACTGTGTCGAAGCTACCACTGGGTCGAAGCTGCTACTAGGTCGAAGCCGCTGCTGATGCTGCTAGGTCAAAGTTGCTTTTGAAGGGTTATCATATGTAAGGAGGATTGAGGGCTGACTTGGTGTGGAGGAAGGCTCTGCCTGGGTCTAGAGTCTTGGATTATCTCGAGGAACTATTGAAGGAAGAATTTTTGATTGGGTTTTCCCCTAGATAGGGGTTATTCCCTGGCTGTTCACCTACATCTGTTATCATTATGTCGTTGTTTTGGTAATTGCTTGATGAACTAAAATATAAAAGAATAACATATAGATAAAAGAATCAAAATTAATTATCTATATAAGAAAATCTTTCTACCTTTATGATTTTCTAACAATAACAACATAATATATTGAACTACAAATTAATCAACACGTGCAAAATCCTTCGTGAAATAAACTACCCAAGCTCTTTGTTTGACAATTAACAGTCCTTTGATATATCCTAATAATTTTTTGGAGAAGTTTTAAGATCATTAGTTCAAAGTATGCACTAAAATTCTAAAAATAAATGTGAAGTTGATGGTTGAACTGAAAAACCTGAAATAATACATTGTGCAGAGTGCGGAGGTGCAGAGGAGACCCACCCCCCACTCCCTCGTTTCTTCCTTTGTGTTGTCACTCACCGAATTGTGGGTTTCAAATGGTCAAATTTTCCCAAGAGCAGTGAAGTTTGAAGCCACTTTCCTAGGCCACAGAAGATCTCAGAGCTAAATCATACCCTCCCCATTACATAGTGTTCGGAAAGGGCTTTCCAATTGTATATGGAAGTTGAAAAATGGAATCCTGAAGCAAAAGATAAATTTTTTGAAGGTCTACCTTGGAAAATCCCAGCAAACCAAGAAAATGGCTAAGTATGGAGGGTAAATCACAATCGGAGGTTGGGGGCCCCGGGCGTAGTGAATCCTGCATCCCACATTATCGACACACTGGTGGATCTAGGGGCTGACACTTTAAAAGAACTTGCGGGGGCTGATTTTGCGATATAGGGTGAAATCGCTGGGGGAGGTCCAAAAAGGTTAACAAAGGAAATGCTTAACAAAATAGGCGTGGGCCACCCCCCTTCTCTCTCCTCCATGTGGTGCAATCCCGTATCCCGCATCCCGACGACCCTGCAGTCCCACAGCTCAACATATTCGCAGATTGATGGGTTCTAAACTTAAAAGACCTCGCCGGGGCCGATCTTGCGATATTATGTGAAATCGCTAGGAAAGGGCTGAAAATGTTAACAAAGGAAATGAGGAACTAAACAGGAGTGGTCCTCTCCTTTCTCTCCCCTCCACGTGGCATCATTGATCGACAGAGGTTGCTATTCCAAATAGTTGAAAATTGCCGATATTGTGATATATAGCAAAATCAGCGGGGAGGGCTGAAAACAAAATACAAAGGAAAAACACGATAGAATAGGCCGGGCATGCCTTTTTCTCTCTCCTCCAGGGGGTGATTGGTTCTTGAAGCTGACATGGTAGCTGACGTCATAAGTGATGTGGTAGTATGGATGCTGACGTGGTAGGAAGACACATGTCACTCAGTTTTGGCGTTTTTAGGGGTCCTATGGGGCCATTTCCAAGTGACACGTGTCACCAATCATAGGGTAATACATGGAAAAGATGATGTCATCCTGCATATCAGCAATCGCAACTGTCTAGCGAAAAAACTTAAGGGAAAGTGTATTTAGTGCCAGATGCAGGATTACGATTGCGATAAGAAAAAGGCCCCCTCGAATGCGATGTCCCATAGGCTATATTTCATGAAGTTTTCGTGTTCGGGATATCGGCCGATGCGGGGTAAGGGGTTATTAAAGGCATTTCAAGTAACAAAGGAAAAGGCCCCCCTCATGACAATTGAAAGCCTTAGTGCCCGAAGGGCTAAGCACTCAGTTCAAGCCCCCGATCACATGAAAGAAGAAGCGGAAAGGGGATGTATTCACAAGGGCTTAAAGGGAAGTCGAGATCGCCTGTTTCACAATGTTCCTGTGTTAAAAATCCAGTGTTCGAAAGACTCCTGGGTACTCCATGAAACACGACACCAAAATTTTCAGGGCACTGATTTTACCTAACAGAAAGTTAAAAGGGTGTATGAGTAGGTAGCTGTTTTAGAGGCTGTTAAACACTGAGAGTGACTCGGAACTGACCGAGAGAGGATTAACCATGACTTTGCAGGAACACGCTAGGACCAATTTCCAACAAAGAAGAGTGGCATGAAGATATTTCTAGAAACCATCATTTCAATTGCGATGGATTAATTCCATTTTGTTGTTTTGATCACTGTATTATTATTCTATTTTTCTTTCAAGAAAGGAATCTCCCTGCTGTAATAGTTAGAGGATTCATGCCGAGACAAACATTCATACAGACAACTGTAAATTCCACCTGAAGATATTTTTGTAACTGATTTTCTTTCCCTCCCTCTCCTTACAAAAGGGAGGAAGAAACATTGAACAAAGGTTTTGAATTCTAGGAAAAAACTACATGTGCTAGTTGTATGGAATCCAGATCTACATCTTTCCAAATATGAATGAAACAGTGATGATTCCCATATTCAAGTATTACAATACATTGTTTCTTTGTTAAAATCCCATTATGTTCGCACTTCCTCTTTGATTTCAAGCAATTGTAGCTGCCAGAAATATATCCTATATTCTTACAGATTCATTGGTGTTAACTAGTTAATACATATGGTTGTATGCAAGTCTGAGATTACATCTTAAATCTGTGCTTCCTAAAATCATAACATTCACTCTTATTACATCCACTTGTCTATCTTTAGCTCATATAAGTATAGAAATATCGATGTTTCAAGCTCTATGTGATGAGTTAGTATTCTCTTTCTCTTATTTCATTATTATGCAAAATTTGATTAAACTGTAAGTGCTTGATTATTCAGCCTCCACTTGTTTTTGCCTTATTTTTGTGAGTTGTATATGTGAAATCATACCAGAAAGACATGGCTTAAATCCATGGATGAAGGAAACAACCCACGTTGTTATGTGTATATTTGTATATTTTTAATTACTTTGTGTAGAAGATGCATATGATACTTACGGTTTCTTGAGGATCATATGAGATACATAGAATTCAGATGTGCCCTGGCACCGGTCTGGTAAGAAATCCAAGTTTGTATCTGAGAGAGACAACATCTTTTGGCACCATTGTCAGGGATCTTATTGAAGGATTTTTCCCCCGGGATATGACAAATTGGACACCTTTCTTGTAGGTGAGCGAAGTCTGTTCCGATTGCATTCATATCACCTTGGAAACTCCACACCCCCTCATTATCATTCATAACAATGTTTTTAAAAGGTCTCATACTCACTTAGATACATCCCAAAATAAAGCCCCATTTGTATTTGATCCAGAAAAATTAATGTCCAAGAAAGTCAAGAAAGAGAAAACTCCCCCTGCTTTTACTACCATCTCATCAGCCTTTTCCACCTTCGCTTCCAATGCTGAGTCCACTGTTGCTCACTACTTAGGACTTAATCCTAAGGCCCTGACATACCCTGCTTCTCCTCCAACCACTGTGGTCTTAACCCTAGTTCCTCAAGTAAATTTTAATCCCCCTCCACCAATCTAGATGGATCTTCTGAGATTTTTGCTAAATAAGTATGTACCTCTTAATTTACCTCAGCCTCTGAGTGCAATGCCCCAGAACCACCTAAAGAAGTTGCCTAGGTTCAATGGGGAAGATGATAACACGACTTAGAGTCATATTGAAGCCTTCAATTCTTTTTGCTCACATCCTAGATGTGGTCATGAGACTTTTTGTACAAAGTCTTGAGGGAGAAGCTAGAAATTGGTTCAAAGACTTACCTATGCCTCCATCGCTACCTGGGAGGAGATGGGAAATGCTTTCCCTGAGAAATGGGGAGAAAAGAGGAGTTATAAGTACATCCTGACTGATTTTAATGCCCTATGAAAAAATCCGAAGGAGGATGCTTCTGAATTTATTAAAAGATTCAATAAGCAGTACAATAACCTGCCCGTTGACATAAATCCTCCTCCAACTACGGATTTTGTGGTTTTCCTGGGAGCTTTTGAGTTTGAGATTGGTTTTTCCCTGAGAGAGAGGACGTCTCTCACTCTAGAACAAATTTAGACCAATTCTCTTAAAGTGGAAGCCAATCTGGTCTCAACAAAAATGCCAAGGGTAAAGCAAGAATCTACTGAACCCAAAAGAGGGAAAGAGGAGGCATCCTCCTTTTGTCAAGATAGAGAATCATCAGACCTGAAGGTGGACGAGCTGTACAAATTCATCAATAGTTTAAAACAAAAGGTTGGAAAGATTGAAATTGAGAACAAGAACCTTTCCAGATAGAACGCCCAAGTCAACAATCAGGGCTATAACCCTCAATATAGAAGGCCTCCACTGCAACTACTTCCAAGGGAAAGAAAGGAACAACTTGATTAGATCCCCCATCCATTATACTTGGAAGATGGTCCCGATGAACAATCATCAGATACACAAGAGATGCAAGGAAATATGTATTCTTCTTTTACCAAAGAAGAATATGAGAATATGGCTCGCCAAGAGGCCAGCCATGATAGAGAAGAAACAATAGATGAGGAAGATAGGGATTATTATTGAAAACAATTTATAGAGTTCATGCAAGCACAAGCACACCATAATTATGATCTAATATCTTCAAAGAAGAGGATGAGAGAACCAGAACAACAAGGGGACGTTGTTCCCCCAGTACTGAATAAAGGGAAGGGTAAGCTGAATCTTGACCCTTCCAAGATATAAGTCTCCTTTAATGAGGAAAGAACTAGTTCAGAGGGACATACAGAAAAAGAGACACCTATTCTGCCGAAAGCTGCTAATGGCAAGGTAGAAGGAATAGAGCCAGGAGGTACAGAAAAAGTCTAACCTACATTCAATCTCTAGAAGGAGCTTGAGAAGGTAAAAATTATTGTTCCCTTGATTGATCTCCTAAAGAAGCCTATTTATAAAGCTCAAGTCTCTCAATTTATGTACCCCTCTATCTCAACACCAGCCCATGATAGTTTAAACCCCCAGGAGGAGAGGCCAATGGTCGTTTTTGGGCCACATGTGGAAGAGTTGGATCCTTCTACCACATATTTTTATGTGACTTTAGTGATCCATGACCTTTTGTTACATAATTGCATGTTGGATTCAGGAACCTTACACAACCTCATGCCATTATCAATAATGGAACAACTGGGATTGGAAATCACTAGACCATACAAGGATTTATACTCCTTTGACTCCAAGAGAGTCAAGTGCTTAGGCATGATAAAGGACTTGGTGGTAAAATTGGCTCAGATCCAGGTGAAAAGTGTGGTAATGGATATAGTGGTGGCTGATATACCTCCTTGTTTTGGAATTCTCTTATCCAGATCTTGGGGTTCAAAGGTAGGTGGCTCTATCAAGATGGATCTGACTTATGCCACCATTCCCACTTTTGGAGGTGAGCAAAGAAGGTTGTACAGAGAATCCCAGTTTGTGAAAACTGTGACCCCAGCTAAAGGCTCAGAGAACTCCCCAGTGCATGGGAAAGATAGCGACATCTCTTGTGTATTCCTAGAAAAGGATGAGACCTTCCTGGAGGAAACATTAATACACCTAACTGGGCAGTCAAAGAACTTGCAACCAAGTGAAAATAAAATATGGAAATTATACATTGATGGAGCCAACTAAAAAGATGGAAATGGACATGGAATATTGTTGGTATCTCTGGAGGGTAGCCTGATACCCCTCTCGTTCATCCTAGAGTTTGAAGCGAGCAACAATGTGGTAGAATACGAAGCATTGATCCTTGGGATACAAAAAAAAGATAAATATCAAATGTACAATCTATGGAGGCTCTGAGATGGTCTTAAGGCAAATCCAAGATCAATTCCTGGCCAAACACCCCAGACTGAGGACGTACCAAAATGAAGTGTGGAACTTAATCAAAAATTTCTTCATGGCTTTTAACATCCAGTTTCTGGCCAAGGAAGAAAACAAGATGGCTGACTCTCTTGCGGTAGCTGCAAGCACTTTCAGGTCCCCACATAATCCACTCCTCAGATATGAGATAGAAGTCAGACACAAGCCTTCAATACCTGATAATGTTAAACACTGGTAGGTATTCGAATATGACAAGCAGGTCAAAAGATTCATAGAAGTCATTGAGGAGTTTGTCCACTTCACCATTGATCAAGAAGAAGAAGAATCAGAACAAGAAGCCACTCCGTGGAAAGACACAATATATGGGCACAAATTTTGCAACTAAAAGGGAACACTATCCCTCATGGACTTGTTCCACTTGAAAGACTTTTCAATAAAGGTGACATAACGTCCAAACAAATGGCCCCAAAGAAGGATGAGCAAGTAGAGGACAACAACAATGGATCAGAGGAGGAACCCCAGATGATTAGGTTGTCTAAAGGAATCCCCTTGCAATACCGACATAGGTATTTGGATCTATTAAAAAATTACAAAGATGTATTTGCTTGGTCTTATGATGATTTGAAATTGTTTGATACAAATATTACTTAGGATAAAATTCATTTGAAGAGTGGGATAAAGCCATGCAAACATAAACTCAGACAAATAAGCCCACTCTTACTCCCCTCCATTGAAAAGGAGGTAAGGAAGCTGCTGCAGGCTAAGATCATAGTCCCTCTAAGATACTCTGAGTGGGTAGCTAATTTGGTCCCTGTCTGTAAAAAGAGCGGAGAGATAAGGCTATGCGTCAACTTCCAGAATTTAAACAGGGCGTCTCTAAAAGATAACTACCCTCTACCCAAGATGGATAATATATTGCAGAAGGTAGTGGGTGCAACCAAGATGTCCATGATGGACGGATTCTCAGGATATAACCCAGTGGCGTCCACCTTGAAGACCATAAGAAGACTACTTTCACCACCCCATGGGAAACCTTCATGTACGCCCGCATGCCATTTGGGTTGATAAATGCAGGGGCCACTTTTCAGAGAGCTATGGACATAGATTTCGTGGGCGAGCAAGATAAATTTGTGGTAGTCTACTTAGATGACATCACAGTCTTCTCTAAGACTAATGAAGAGCATATCCTCCATTTAAAGCTCACTTTTGAGAAGTGCAGAAGGTATGACCTCTCTTTGAATCTGAAGAAATCTTAGTTTGCCCTGAGTGAGGGAAAGCTGCTTGGACACATAGTGGCCCAGAAAGGAGTAAAGATTGATCCAGAATGAGTCAAAGCCATCAGCCTTATTCCTTTTCCTAGAAACAAGAAAGAAGTCCAAGCCTTTTTGGGGAGGATAAATTTCTTAAGGCGATTCATACCAAACTATGCTGAGATAGTTAAAGGTATCACAGACATGCTGAAGAAGGAGAATGAAGTTAAGTGCAGCTCTGTGCCCCATGATTCTTTCACTAGGATCAAAGAATCTTTGGCTGAGGCTCCAATATTAGTTAGCCTCGATTATTCAATGCCTTTCTACATCTTTTCTTTCGCCTCTTCACATACCATTTCTACTGTACTATTACAGAAAAATAAAGAAGGTTACGAGCAGCCCATTACCTTTTTCAGTCAGGTCCTAAGGGATGCTGAGCTGAAGTATAATATATTGGAGAAACATGCCTATTCACAGGTCAAGGTGCTGAAATCTTCTTGCATGTATGTGCTGCAATCAAGAATCACAATGGTCATCCCAACGACTGCGGTCAAGGATATTTTGGTGCAAGGAGACAACAAAGGAAAGAGGGGCAGATGGATAACTAAAATACATGAATATGAGCTAGAAATAAAGCTTACCAAGCTCATCAAAGGCTAGGGGTTGGCCAAGATCTTATCTGAATCCAACTGCCAAGCTCTAGGGGTATGACTGATCACAGAGGTGGGAAAACTAGAGGATGAACAGAGCAGGATCAAAATGGATGAGCAGAAGATCTATTCCAAATATGAGGGATCATGGAGGTATAAGAACATTGTTCATTACCTCTTATTTATAAGACACCCATTGGGAATGGATAGATCTAAATATCTGAGTCTGAGATTGCAGGCACATAAATACATTATATCTAATGGACTGCTCTATTGGAAGGACTTGGTGGGGGTATTGCTGCTATGTGTGGTTGAGGGAGAAACCCATGAAGTGATTGAGGTTTTCCATGGAGGAGTTTGTGGTGGACACTACAATTGGAAGACAACAACACATAAAATCCTTAAATCAGGATTCTATTGGCCCACGCTATTTGGAGATGTTTATTCTTAGGTCAGGTCATGCAAAAAATGCCAACTATTTGCTGAAAGACAAAGTTTTCTCCTCTCCCTCTGATTCCTGTGCACGTAGAGGAGCCTTTTAGACAGTGGGGATTGGACTTCATTGGAGAAATAAACCCACCTTCTAGTGGCCAACACAAATGGATTTTAACAGCCACTGAATATTTCACTAAGTGGGTAGAGGCTATCCTAACCAGGAATGCTACTGATTTAGTGGTGATAAAATTCATGGAGGAGAACATATTGTCCTGTTTTGGGTGTCCTTTTAAAATCGTCATTGATAATTCACAAGTCTTCAAATCTGCCAAGTTCACCAACTTATGCCACAAATTCAACATCATTATTGGACACTCCACTACATACTACCCTTAAGGGAATGGCTTCGCCGAGTCTTCTAATAAAACTACGGTGAAAGTTTTAAAGAAGACCATCACTAAAAATCAAAGGAAATGGGACTCTCAACTAGAGTTTTCTCTGTGGGCTAACCATGTCACACCCAAAAGATCCACTAGGAAATCACCCTTTGAGCTAATATATAGCAAGTCTGATGTTTTCCATGTCCAATTAGCAATGCCAGTAGGTAAGTTGCTACAAGAATCCAAGGAAGAACCAAGTGACTTGACTAGAAGAATGAATCAACTGCTGGAGCTTCATGAGAATAGAGAGAAAGTGGGGGCCATCTCTCAAACTACCAAAAAATGATGAAATCTCTGTTTGACAAGAAGGTGAAAGACAAACCTCTTTAGCAAGGAGATTTAGTTCTCGGATGGGATGTCAGGCGAGAAGACAAAGGAAAACATGGGAAGTTTGATTCACTATGGTTCGACCCTTTCAAGATTGCAGAAGAAAGGGGAAACAACACTTACATGCTTGAAAAATTGGATGGTGAATTGCTGGAACTACCTGTAAATGGTCAGTTTCTAAAATTTTATTTTCAAAATTAGAGATATTTGTCTCTTTCTCATTGTAAATATCCGGTGTGTATGTTGAAATTGTTATTCGAATTTTTCAGTTTATTTTCAGAAAAGTCCTTTTCACAGAATTATATTTTGTTTAAGAATAACTCCATGCCCAATGGAAGGAAAGACTACTAGTCTGCAGGTCCTCAGCACCTTGCCAGCAAGGCACTGTCCCCAGTTGGAGCCAATGTTGTCACTCACTACATTGTGGGTTTCAAATGGTCAAAGTTGCTCAAGATAAGTGGTGTTTTGAGCCACTTTCCTAGGACAATAAAGATCTAAGAGCTGAATCATACCTTCCCCATTGTGTAGTGCTCAGAAAGGGCTTTCCAACAATATATGGAAGTCCAAAAATGGACTCCTAAAGCAGAATATAAAACATTTTGAATGTCTACCTTGGAAAAGCCCAAAAAACCAAGAAAATGGCTAAGTATGGAGGGTAAATTGTAATCGGTGGTCAGGGGCCCCAAGCGCAATGAATCCCACATCCCGCATTATCGGCACATTGATGGATCCAGGGGTTGACACTTTAAAAGAATTTGTGGGGGATGATTTTGTGATATAGGGTGAAATCGCCGGGGGAAGTCTGAAAGGTTAGAAAAGAAAATGCTTAACAAAATAGGCATGGGTCACCTCCCTTCTCTCTCCTCCACGTGGTGCAATCCCACATCCCACATCCCACATCCCAACGACCCCATAGTCCCGCTGCTCAGCATATCGGTGGATTGACGTGTTCTAAAATTAAAAGACCTTGCGGGGGCCAATCTTGCGATATTATGTGCAATCGTCAGGAAAGGGATGAAAAGGTTAACAAAGGAAATGAGGAACTAAACAGGAGTGGTCTGCCCCTTTCTCTCCCCTCCACGTGGCATCGGAGATTGGTGGAGGTTGATGTTCCAAATAGTTGAAAATCGCCTATATTGCGATATAGAGCAAAATCGTTGGGGAGGGTCGAAAACCAAATACAAAGGAAAAAAATGATAGAACAGGGCCGGGCAAGCCTTTTTTTCTCTCCTCCAGGGGGGCCACATGGCAGCATGTGATTGGTTCTCGGAGCTGACATGGCAGCTGGCATCATCAGTGATGTGGCAGTATGGATGCTGACGCGATAGGAAGACATGTGTCACTCAGTTTCGGTGTTTTTAGGGGTCCTATGGGGACATTTCCAAGTGACACGTGTCACCACTCACAGGGTAACACGTGGCAAAGATGATGTCATCCCGCATATCGGCGATCACAACTGCCTATCAAAAAAACTTAAGTGAAAGTGTATTCAGCGTTGGATGCAGGATTGCGATTGCAATAAGAAAAAGGTCCCCTTCGATGCGATGTCCCATAGGCTATATTTCATGAAGTTTTCACGTCCGATATATCAGCCGATGCGGGGTAAGGGGTTATTAAAGGCATTTCAAGTAACAAAGGAAAAGTCACCCCTCGCGATAATTGTAATCCTTAGTTCCCGAAGGGCTAAGCGCTCGGGTCAAGCCCCCCATCACATGAAAGAAGAAGCGGAAAGGGGTTGTATTCAGAAGGGCTTAAATGACAGTCGAGATTACTTATTTCATAGTGTTCCTATATTAAAAGGCAAATGTTTGAAAGACTCCTGAGTACTTCATGAAACACGACACTAGAATTTTCAGGGCACTGATTTTATCTAACAAAAAGTTAAAAGGGTGTATTAGTTGGCAGCTGTTAAAGACTGAGAGTGACCCAGAACTGGCCGAGAGAGGATTAACCATGACTTGGCAGGAACATGCCAACACCAATGGCCAACAAAGAAGAGTGGCATGAAGATATTTCGAGACACCATCATTTCAATTGCGATGGATTAATTCCGTTTTGTTGTTTTGATCATTGTATTGTTATTCTGTTTTGCTTTCAAGAAAGGAATCTCCTTGCTATAATAGTTAGAGGATTTATGCTGAGACAACCATTCATACATATAGTTGTAAATTTCCACCTAAAGATATTTTTGTAACTGATTTTCTTTCCCTCCCTCTCCTTATAAAAGGGAGGAAGAAACATTGAACAAAGGTTCTGAATTCTAGGAAAAAAACTACACATGTTTATGAAGTTGTATGGATTCTAGATATACATATTTTTGAAAATGAATGAAACAGTGGTGATTCCGATATTCGAGTATTACAGTATGTTGTTTCTTTGTTAAACTTCCATTATGTTCACACTTCCTCTCTAATTTCAAGCAATTGTAGCTGCCATAAATATCTCTTATATTCTTACAGATTCATTGGTGTTAAGTAGTTATGCCTCTATGCAAGTATGAGATTATATCTTTAAATGTGTGCCTCCTGAAATCATAACATTCACTCTTATTACATCCACCTATCTATCTTTAGCTTAGATAAGTATATAACTCTTTAAGTTTCAAGCTTTATGTGATGAGTTAGTATTCTCTTTCTCTTCTTTCATTATTCTACAAATTCTGATTAAATTGTAAGTCCTTGATTCTTGTGAGTTGTATATGTGAAAGGATACCAGAAAGACATGGCTTATATCCTTGGATGAAGGAACCAAACCATGCTATTATGTGTATATTTGTATATTTGAAATTACTCTATGTAGAAGATGCATATGATACCTACGGTTTCTTGAGGATCATATGAGATACATAGAATTTAGATGTGCCCAAGCACTGGTCTTGTAATCAATCCAAGGCTGGCTCTAGGAGAGACAACACTTTTCACCTCGGTACTTCACACAATGTATCAAGATTATGGAGATTTTTTTAGGCTCCTTCCCTCCCCCTTACCCACAAAAGGGACTTGCAATCGCATGAGTTTTGGTGTCATTATGCAAAGAAATAGCATAACAATGTCAGTGTCAGTGTCAAAGCACTCACCAAAGGAATAACCACTCACAAAATTAATCTTTTTTGGATTTTAAAATTATTTGTGAAGCAATGTGTTGATGGTGCTAGACCCGCCAACATTCAGGGGATCTCCTCGATATGAAGTCCCAACTATACCTCACATCATTTGGTGTAGGAGTCCCATATGATATGATGGCCCCGTTGCCATTATCTTAAATGTTTTCCTTAGCTATTACTTGTCAACATGAGTGAGTGGTCTTCTTTGTCTTCGAACAACGAGATTCACATGCCTGGTGAATGCTAGTGTTACTTGTGTCAAGGTTCTTTCACAACAGAGAGAGAGGGTGGGAGTGAGTCTCAAGTTGGATGGGAGGAAGCCCCAACTCTGTTATAAACACACAACACAACAGGACATGCGCAACTTCCGAAAGAGAAATCCACATGGATGTGGAAATCACAATAAACAAAGGGAGATAGCACACACAACACCCAACGGGGAAGTCCGCGCGAGTGCGATGGTCGTTATAAAAAGTTTACATGAAATGTTTTGTTTGATGTCCAGGGAGGTAACCAACATGGGCAGGACAACGTTAACAATTTATACAACAAATTTTCATTAATATATGTATTAGAACAACGGAATTCATTCAATCGTTTAACACAGGTTAAAGCAACATGTATTACAAGTGTTCAAGATTAATTTTTACAAACAGTTACAACATATGTGTGAAAACGTGCTGGCTTGTGAACATGCTTCTGAATTAAGAAAAAGTTCCAAGACACATCGATACACCATACATCACTAATCCCGTAGATGGGGCGTTGGAGCCACTACTCACTCCTCAAATAAAAGATTACAGACTCTCAAGGCTATGTGGGAGGAGCCAAGGTGAAAAGTGCTTTGCATGTACAAATGAGGGGGTATTTATAGCCAAGGGTTACACTGGCCCTTGTGACTGTTTGATTTCCCTCATGATTGTTTGAATTTCTTGAATTTTCATATTACATGACTCTTCGGATTATAAGTGGGTCTCTTGGACTTCCACGTTACATTACATTGATTGACAACAATATGGCCCATAGTAGTGAGGCGACCGACATGACTCATGACACGAATCGACATGACAGTGCTGGTATGTTCATGCTGCTGCTGGTGTGCATGTTGAGATGCAATGTTACTGAGTGATGGATTTCCTATTGGTGTATTCACAGCTTCATCTCTGCATGGCAAGGTGTGCAGAGTCCTCGATTATGATTGGGTTTTCTTGATGTTGCATGTGCACGTTGCTCCTTTGCTTGGACTTTGGCATACTTGACATCTTCATCCATTCGCAAAAATATCTCGTTGCATGTTCACTCGTCCGTCCATCCATGAACATATCCTTGCATGTTATTCCATTCGTCTGTCCATGAAGACATCTTCGCATGTTCATCCGTTCGTGAACACATCTCCTCGCATGCATCGTTTGTTCATCCATTCGCAAACACATCCTTTTGCATGTACTCTCCTTGTTCATCCCATCCGTCGTCTTGTCATGTTTGTTCATGTACTTGTATCTACAATCACTCATGATAAGACAACATCAAATCCATAAACCTCCTAGTCTACCATGATGCATGATTGTTCTCTTTTGGATGCAGGTGACCGGGAGAGAGGACAAGGCAACGAAACTGCATGGGGAAAGTTTCAAGTTGTGATGCGAGTTCTGAGAACTATTGGTGAAAATTGTGCAGAGGTCACTGGGAGACTGAGATGTATAATTCGGATCATCAGTGATTGTCTGCAAGATCTGGTTTGGCTAGAGGGAAGATCTGCGCAATTTCTGTAGGGAGGTAGTTAAGGCAATAGAGGACCTTGGCAGAAAAAACCACGCAAATCCTGGAGGGAGTTGGCTGTGGGATCTAGGAGGCTTGGTAGCAAAAAACTATGCAATTCCTAGAGGGAGATGGCAGCGAGCTACGGAATGGCTTGGTAGCAAAAACTGCACAATTCTTGGAGGGAGATGGCAGTGGGCTGCGGGATTGATGGAGACAAAAACTACACAATTGCTAGGAGGATGATCTGCTAAACACCTCTACGCAGTTTCTGAGCTAAGCGAGATGTTAGGCTGCTGATGGGCTTGCTTAGAAATCTGCACAATTTTTTGGGTGAGTAGCCGATCGGTTGACTTGGTGACTGGTTGGAAAAACTACACAATTCTGGAGGGGAGATAGGGATGGACACTTGGTGTCTATCCGACTTTTCTGTGCAATTTTCTTAGTCAGCGAAGCGGGTAAGGTCTACAGTTTCTGCACAAGTTTTTAGGGGAGTGAGTCCCGGGGTCACTTCTCGGTAAAACTATCCAGTTAACCAGTAGGAGGGTTGGTTGATTAGCTTGTGGGCAGTGTAGATTGAAATGGCTTGTTGGATACTTCTGCACTTTTCTGGGTGATATTCGGTCGAGTCGATTGCAAGGTGGAGGTTTGGCTGTTAGAGGGTGATCCGATTGTCATAACTTCAACAAAACGACCAAGTGTGTGAGTGAGTGAATTTGTGCACACGTGACCTTGTGAACACACCCTCAACATAAATTGATGACAAGATGCCTCAAACCATGAAGAAAACATATGCTCAACATGACTGGCCGATGGTGCGAGCGACAAGCATGACACTTATGATGGATCGTTGAACGACCACGATGACGCTTGCGCGACAGTGCATACAACTTCGCATATGAGTGTTACATATGTTTACATAGCGAACACAACATGTACACACAAAGCGAAGACCTTATGCACGCCCAGAACATGGTTTCAAGTGTGACATTGTGACCCACATGCAACAAGCTGCCTATTGAATGGTCAAGCAAAGAGGGTACAAAGATTCAACACGAGCCCACGAGGTGAGCTCGAGTGATTGTAAACATCAATTAAAAAGTCAAGGGAGGCTCCGAAATTGGATGCAGGCCAAAATTTTGGAGGGTGTTGCAGCCGCTACAACACTTGGCAATACACTGGTAGAATTCTAGCTTCTCTATTTTGGTTCACTGACAACATAGGGCCTTGGTCTTTCAAGGAGTATTGAATCGTTGTGTGGGTTACTTTGGCTTCCCCACTTACCCCATGGACAAGCATGGTTCACCTTTTGCCAACTCAGTCAAACACAACAAAAATTTTCAACTTGATCACAATGTTTCGAAATCAAGAAGGGTAGTTTGGCTCGCGAGTTAAAAATTTTCAGAGTATAAGTTTTCATCTCTGGTGTTGCTCTGCTACCAGTAGGCCTGGATAGTATCCGGATGGAGTCACACAGGAACACACACGTTGCTCCACTTCTAGTGAGCCCGGTCAATACCCTGGTGGAGTTGCATGCTTCACCTCTCTGCACAAGAAGCATTTCTCTTCTTTCTCCTTTGCATTTTTTCAAGAGCACTGTGCATAGGAACTTATCTATTTTGGGGCAGAAGAGGGATATCGACTTATTGGGAGCATAAGAGGTTTTTCCTTCAGAGAAGCATGTAAGACCTCTAACATAGGTTTTCTCGTTTAGATTTTCCCCTTCTTTGTTTCTACTAGTTGGATGAGCTTGAACACACAGAGAAAAAGATTGAGTGCAGACATGGGGTTTTCCTAGTGTGGACACAGCTTCATGATTGGACCCAAGCTTCCCTTACAGACGGCTCATATTTTCCATCAATACTTCATTGGTCAAAGATTAAAACAAAGCATATGGAAGACGGACATAGGACTGGCCAAGTGCTCCAATGTCACAAGTCCCTTCAGATCTCGGCCACATACTCATTCAAAATCCAGAACTAAGTAGAGGGAAAAAAATATTTATGGAAAACAAAAATAGCAAGGTGCCAAGCAAACAAAACAAAATGAAACCAAAATAGTAAGTAAAGCAAACAAACAAACAAAAAAAACAGTAAGCAAACTATGTACATGGCATAGGGCGTGGCCTTTTCTACTGAAAATAGTGTTTGAAATATTGGCCGTTGATAGGAAGGTTGTCAATCCTCTCGTAAAGTGATTACAGACGATATGTGTGTGGGCCAAGCTTCTCATGGATTGTGTACGGACCAATCCACAAGGACTGGAACTTCATATGCTTATCTTTGTCTTCATGGGGTTTATCCCATTTCAAGACTAAGTTGCCAACATCGAAGTTAGATTTCCATGTAGACTTATTCTCGAACCATCTCTTGATACGGTTATGGTGGAGTGTAAAATTTTCTTTTGCTTTCATCCTTTGTTCTTGTAGTTTGTGAAGTGTGTCCATCCTACGCTGAACTATCCGACAAGGCTTGCCTTGGAATTCTTGAGACAATTGAAGTGCATGAAAGTAGATGTTGGGCGGTAGGATGGCTTCTTTACCATAGACCAGGGAGTATGGTGAGGTCTTCAGAGAGGATTTGGGTGTTACATGGTCAACCCATAAAGAATTAGTCAATGAAGAGTGCCAGTTACCCTTCTCAGAGTAAATAGTCTTTTTGATTATGCAGATAAGGTTTTTGTTCGTGGATTCTGCGAGACTGTTTCCTTGCGGGTAGTAGTTAGATGAGTGTTTAAGCATAATACCATTTTGCAATGAAAAAATCACAAATCTTCAAAGATGAAAAGTATGTTACATTATCAAACACAAGTGATACCAGAACGCCAAAGCATGAGATGCTATTCTATTGGAGGAAGCAGATGACCTCCTGGTCGTTCACTTGTTTGAGTGAAACTGCTTATGTCCACCGCATGAAGTAATCAGCTGCTGTCAGAATGTAGTGGTGTTGTTTCGACAAATGTGGGAAAATTTCCCCTATGATGTCCAGGCCCCATTATTGGAACGATTCAGTCATTGCAACAATGTGCAGTGGGGCTGCTGACCTTTGCATTTTGCCGGCGCATCGCTCATAGATCGGGCACTTGTGGGCGTAAGTGTGTGCATCCTTTAATAATGTGGGCCAGTAGAAATCGTCTCGCATAACTTTGTGTGCAATGGTATTCCCCGCAAAGTGACCCTTGGCGGGTCCGTCATGCAAATATTGTAAAATATTCTCGGATTCATGTGCCTCCAGGCACCTAAGCAAGATTCTGTTTTTGTGCTTACTGTAAAGTACTCCGTGCACCAACTGATAAGCTAAAGCTTTCAGACGTAATGCCCTCTTCCGTCTGATGGAAAAGTGAGAGGGTAGGGTGCCCTGCTCAAGTTATTGGCTCACATCTACGTACCAAGAGTTTCTATTTATAGTGGGTGGTGCTTGCAATACATCATACATTTCAATTTTCTGCTCCCAACCAACGAGCTCTTCTTCTTCCTCCTATGCGTGTACTGCCTCAACTGCGAGTCTATAGAGACCATGACCCTTGACAATGTGAAGTGAATTGATGTCAAGATCATATTCTTGCAAGCCTATCATCCAATTCGCATGTTGTTCACCCAGCGCTTGATGTACAAGTAGTGAGCGGACTACTGGGTGAGGCACATAGACTATGCAATGGTTCTTCAGCAAGTAGGGTATGAAATGTTTCACCACCTTGTATACTGCATATTCTTGTTTTTCAATGGCTAGGTAGTTAAGTTTGGGTCCCTGCATGCTTGCGCTCATGAAGGAGATGGGACGTTCATTGTTCATCTCATCCTTCTGAGTGAGTACTGCAGCGAGTGAGTCATCAGAGGCGAAGGTGTATAACAGGAAGTCTTTATTGAAATCTGGGCTGTAGAGTGCAGGCGCTTCTGCAATAGCCTGCTTGATACAGGTGAATACATACTTTTCCCTCTTGCCCCAACTGTAAACTGCATCCTTCTTGATCATGGCTTGCATTGGTTTGACTATCTGTGCATAATCCAAGATGAACTTCAGGAGGAAGTTTATCTATCCCAAGAAGGACTGCATTTCTTTCTTGTTGGATGGGTGAGGGATCTGTGTGATAGTCCAGACTCGGTATGGGTCAACGTTGATCTCGCTCTTAGCAAAAATGTGTCTAAGCAGGTTCCCCTCAGATATTGAAAATATTCTCTTGTTGAATTTAGGCTTTTGTGATCCATATCAAGTATTATGAGACAAATATTTCGACGTAAATCACATGATAGAGCATTTGTCGACGCGTTTCGAACCAAGTAGTGTGGTTCATCGTCAGGACAAGTTGAAGAATCAGATTTAGCTTGCATATTAAATAGTCAGAGGAGAACATCCAATGACTATATTTCTGATGCTTAATCTGGGTGAAGACTGGGATGATGGAGGAGTCTTTGCATCTTTTAAGAAAGGCCAGATTTGACTTCAACTTCAAAACCTGCAAGCGTGCCTGTTCAAATTGACGAACTTTAGTAGTAATAGCTTTTCCATGCAGGGATTCAATTGTTGAAATTAGGATTCTGTGATCCGTATCAAGTATTATGAGACAAATATTTCAGCGTAAATCACATGATAAAGAACTTGTCGACGCGTTTCGAACCAACCAGTGTGGTTCATCGTCAGGAAAAGGTAAAGAATAAGATCTAGCTTGCATATTAAATAGTCAGAGCAGAACATCCAATGGCTAAGACCAGGATGATGGAGGAGTCTCTGCATCTTTTAAGAAAGGCCAGATCTGACTTCAACTTCGAAACCTGCAAGCGTGCCCGTTCAAATTGACGAACTTTAGTAGCAATGGCTTTTCTGTGCAGGGATTCAATTGTTGAATTTAGGCTTTTGTGATCCATATCAAGTATTATGAGACAAATATTTCGGTGTAAATCACATGATAGAGCATTTGTCGATGCGTTTCGAACCAAGTAGTGTGGTTCATCGTCAGGACAAGTTGAGGAATCAGATCTACCTTGCATATTAAATAGTCAGAGCAGAACATCCAACGGATATATTTCTGATGCTTAATCTGGGCGAAGACCGGGATGATGGAGGAGTCTTTGCATCTTTTAAGAAAGGCCAGATCTAACTTCAACTTCAAAACCTGCAAGCGTGCCCGTTCAAATTGACGAACTTTAGTAGCAATGGATTTTCCGTGCAGGGATTCAATTGTTGAATTTAGGCTTCTGTGATCCATATCAAGTATTATGAGACAAATATTTCAGCGTAAATCACATGATAGAGAATTTTTCGACGCGTTTCAAACCAACCAGTGTGGTTCATCGTCAGGACAAGTTGAAGAATCAGATCTAGCTTGAATATTAAATAGTCAGAGAAGAACATCCAACAGCTATATTTCTGATGCTTAATCTGGGCGAAGACTGGGAATCCCAAATATTCTCTTTTTGGGATTCAAGGAAATCCCATATTTCCAGCATCACTCAAAATATGGCGTATGTGGTCTTCTCGTTTTCTTGAAAACACAATTACATCATCGAGGTACACCACTACGCTCTGTCTGATGAGTCCGCAGAAGGCGATGTCCATGGCGCAATGAAAGGTCGTGCCTGCATTCACAAGCCCGAATGGCATTCATTTGTATGCAAGCTTACCCCACTTGGTACGAAATTTAGTTTTGAGTCTATCAAGTTCAGCTACCAGAACCTGATTATATCCTAAAAACCCATAAAGTAGAGAAAACATCTATGCCCCATATACTGTTTGTAGAATGTGCTCCATAGATGACACAGGATAGTTGTCTTTGTCTGAGGTGCGGTTCAAGTTCCGTAAATAAACACACAAGTAGATTTGCTCAGACTTATTTCATACAGGAACAAGATTTGAAACCCAAGTAGAATGATGAACTCTGTATATGATCCGCGCATCCAACAACTTGGTGAGATTTTTCTGTATGAGGGGTTCAACTGATGGATGTACTTTCTTCAACTGCTGTTGATATGGATTGAGAAACTTTATTACCACTCTTGAACACGACACTTTTCATTCACCTGGGTTGGGAAATCCTTTACCTCACAGTTGATCAAACCACTTTGAAAGTCTTTAACCGGGTTCCGGGGATTAACTTTGAGTTATTCGTCACCAAGCCATCTGTCGTGTCGTTATGTGTTCAAGAGGTCTGCAAGTAAAACTTTCATCTGCAAAATACTTGTCATCCATTTGACCATCCCTGAGTCAGTCCTTACAGCAACATTTCTTCAACTTGAACAATGATTTCGTGTTGCGGGCTTGCCTGCAACGGGTCGCTTTCTATCGACATCAGCACATTATCTAGAAAGATGACTTAGGAATCGACAGTACCTTGAAGTCTGCATGCATCAACGGCAGGTTTCTCGTCTTTGACGTCAGTTTACATCATTGACTTTCGATCAAAGGATTCCGTGAAGTGTTCGACATCAAAACATCTATTCACATTTCACGGGTTGTGCTTGGTACTTTGAGAACCATTGACATTACTGGTGGTCTCTCTCACGCTTGTTAACGGTTTACATCATCGACTGGTAATCAAGCGGTTTCTAACATGTTCGACATCAAATCATTTAATCACATGGCTAGAATCGTACCAATTCGGGAAGTAGAAGTGAAGACCCTGGATCTAGTTTCTACCATCCAGGCTGCGAGGAGTTTTGTATTCATTATCTATGTAGACTAATCATAAACAGATGGCTGCGTCCATACTGTGTCTACAAAAGTCTATAAAAATGATGTACTGCAAGATCATTCCTGTATCAGAGTAGTTAGTCCATTAGTTAAAGTTTTGAATCTGAGTATGGGAATGCCTACCTCAGTGATGATATAATCTTATACATGTATTTTGTGTTGAAAATTGCAGGTTCCAACCAAATCATCAACAAGACAATCCTTGAAATGATAAAGCGCTTCACCCTTCCTAGAATTACAAAACCCTAATCTATTCCAGGCCTCGCACTTTAGGGGGCAATCTGTTACACTAAAAAATGTCACCATGACTATTTACAGTTAGTATGGCTCAATCAACAGTCATGCTACCCTCTTAGGCAAGTCTTATGCCTCTGCTATCCATCTCAAACTCAAAGAAGAGAGAAAGTCTTGTAAAAAATGTGTTTATCTCTGGGGACGCAGGTTCTCTCAAGCCTTACCTGCGGGGACGCTCACAATGTTCACAAAGGCTGCGTCCTTGGACGCTCTGTATGTTAAGGGACAGGTGCGTCCTTTTGTAAAAGGCAAAATGCGCAAGTTTCATCTTAAAAAAGTTACTTGTGGTTACTTCTAGAACTTTATAGAGGTCGGTTTGATGAAATGGATGCGCCTCCAGTTGGTTCATGTATCCCTATTAAGGAGGAACTTATCCCATCAATAAGGGAGCTATCCCACCCAAAGAGGGGGATTATCCCATTGATGGTGGACCTGAATAACCTCTTTACAGCACTATAAATAAAGGCATTGAGCCAGAGGGAGAGGGGGTTGAAGCTATACATTTTCTTTGGGTAAATGCTGCAGGAATTAGGACTCCCATTTAGAACCTTGTGAGGAGAGATTGTCTTTGCTTGATTCTACTTGGAAGTGGGTGAGCTTTGTCAAAGTAGAGGAAAACCATTGATGGACCCTGGGAGGAACTTGCACAACACCAAGGCCAGGTTGTAAGAGTTTCTTTGTTTCGTTATTAATACAAACTGGTTCATTTTTCTCAATAGCTTGTGTTAATGAGTTATTTCATGTGTTCCTTGCTCTGCATGTTGAATATATGTTTTATTATATGAGATGCAAGTGCTTGGTAATTGTTTGATTGTTTGTGGTTGCAGGAATTGATGTGAAGGAGGAGCTCATCCGGATCGGCAAGGACGGACTACAACAACAGCGTTTTGGAATAAGGTAAGCCTAAACATTTGTAGTTTTCATGTTTTAAAAGGTGTATTTAGAGAAGGATCGCTCCATTTTGTCTTGTTTGTCGCTAGAGAGTTTAGACTCCTAGGGAGGTCAGTTGTGTCCGCACAAACGACTCTTTCCGCCCGACACCCTTCTTTGATCAAAATGATGTGTTGGATTATTCACGTGTCGTAAGTTTTCAAATCAACATATGTCCACGCGAACACATCCCAGTACTGTTTGAACACACTGATAAAGGTTTGCTACTCCTGCCATGTGCAACATGTACCGAGATTGATGAAATTCAGATCTTGTTCTATTCCCAAGTTAATGAGTTCGTGCATCATGGTAGAGCTGTGGTTTTCCCTGTTCCTCGACCCCTAAAAGCGTTCTTGCAAGTCATAGATCTTTTCCAAAGATGCCACACCCCTAGGGATGAGGTGGCCTTTCTTGATATCTGTCCCAACTTGCAAAGATCACTCGTGCTCGTCTTCATCTATTGTTGCATCCTTGAAGGTATCAACATTGGCCATGAAATGCAGTATCTATTGATCATCATCAAATATGCATAGATTAGTTATGTTATCTGGGTTAGATGGTCTATACAAAATTTCAATAATAAATCTATCCCTAAGTGGTGACATTCTAGAAGCTGCGTTTGCCAAAGCATTGACAACTACATTACGCGTTCTTAGTACAACAGTTATATTGAATGCTTGGAAGTTAGAGATCAGTCACCATACCTCTTGCTGGTAACTTTTGAGATGCGGTGATAAATAGTGAATGGTGTTACCTACCTACAATATCACTATTTCCGAATCATCTACCACTTTGAGCGCGACCACATTGAGGCTAATGGCTTTCTGCAAGCCCAACATAAGTGCTTCATATTCAACAACATTTTTCATGCACTCAAACTCCAAGCAACTCGAGATCATATGCTTCTTGTTGTTTGGGTCGATCAAGACACACCCAACTCCTAAACCATCCTGTGTCTTTGATCCGTCAAAGTACATGGTCCACAACTTGTCTGTACACAGACCGCTTGACATGCTTGCACTACTGCTATTGATGTTGCTATTACTACTGCTACTAATGTTACAATGTACTGTACATGTTTCATTTCATTAGTTGGGCAAGGAAGGATACCCAACTACGTGTCTGGTGGGGGTTGGGGATGGCCATGTGGGATAACACCCCATCATTGTTTCTAAGAGGCAATTGCCAAACATGAGCTCTACGAAGGGAAACAATTAATTTTATCCATTGATGGGAGTGACATTATGCCTCATATATATCTTGAATAACACCCGTATTTGATTGTTTTTGCCTTTGTATGGAAGCCACATGTGCGACCAATTTGTAGCAAAGTATCCATTCAACTTGTTGGACCAGTCTTTGCTGAGAAGTAAGCCATACGCTTCCGATATGTCCACAACAAAAAATTTTATGCACTTGTGAACTCGGCTGTCGTGAGATAGTCTGATGATCATGTCACGAAGTTTGCTAATGGCTGGTACAAATGTTCGATAAAGCTGGATTATTTGTGCGGATGTCTTGCTCCACTGTGCATTGATCTTTTTAGCAATGGAGAGCAGCATGACGTTGGTTGCCATGCCAGAATCAACCAAACAATTGTGAACATTACAGTTGAATATTTCGAATGAAAGCAGGAATGGAGGGAAAACTGAGTTTGTTTCTTCCATCCGGAGTGTGTTTAGCATAGTTGAAAGTGATCCGGGAGGTGTGCTTTCTCCCTTGTTGGTAGAGGTTGCACTGTCCACTAATGTCTATCCTAGTGCACGCAGCAGGATGTCCTGCTGACTCTGGATCTTAGCCAACTCGAACAAACTGATGTTTGCATGAGTTTTCTTCATGTCTTCCACAATGTTGTAATCCAGAGGGGGTGGACTCATCGAGGTGTCCGAGGTAAGACTCTTATTTGTGTTGTTTGACGCAGTGTTCTGTAGCTTGCTACTCATGGATGTACTCTTGTCCGTCGCTGTCTTCTTGGGCTTGCTTTTACGTTTTCTGCTTTTGGATGGCTAGTGGATCAACCCTCTTAAGCAGTTCGAGTTTCTGTTTCATTTCCCCAATTGTAAGGGGAGCCCCTTTACTTTTGATATTGTAGCGCTCATTCTACTTGGGGGGCTGCTTCTCGGTGTTTGTCTTCTGTGCTTCTTGCATGCGCTGATACATGTTAATCACTCACCCAGTTCTTGAGGTCTCATCAGGGGCCACATATTCATCATCATGCATGTCTTTTGGCTGCGACTACGAACTGCTTGACATGTTTGTCATTTGGTTGCATACAGAGCCTGCAACTCGTTTCCAGTCCGAACAAGATCCTTCCAGGTGCTTGTCTTCATGAAATGAAAAAAAATCATTGTTCACGCAATCATCAACCTGGAACACTGAGTTGGAGCTCTATGCAGTTTTAGTTGAGTAACGGTTGTTACCTGATGACATGCTTCCTTGTTTTTGTTTAGGCGGTCATCTGCTCACAGATGTGTCCGTTGATTGTTGTTTCCGTTCTGACACTTCCATTGTCAAGTTCTTGACAAGGTGAGTAAGGGATTCAATATCACTTGTTCCTTTGACTTTACCCTTGCTCGCCATAGCCTGTGTCTTCTTTCTTGCCTCTCTGGGGTTCTTTGTTGGTTCATCATCCTTGATGACCCCAATCGCGCAATTCCTTTTCAACATTGATTGCCTCTTCGCAGTTTTCCAAGAGTGTTGGTTTCACAACTCGCTTGGCGAACTGCGCAAAGTTGGTCGGCAGTGCGGACGTGTAGTAATCGACGATGATGGAGTCATGAGGTTTCATGTCCACTGCAAACTTGTTCAATATGTGCAGAAACCTCTGATTGAAATCTTTTACCTTTTCTTTCCCAACCATCTTGAGGCTTCCCAATTCTTTGAGTAACATGGATGGGGTCTTGTCATCAGTAAAATTTTCCAAAAACATGCGTTTGGACATACCCCAGTTCTTTATGGAGTTGATAGCAAGGTTGTGATACCATGTAGCTGCACGACCATCCAAGGTACATGGGAACAATCTACATGCAACGTCATCGTAGCGTACCTCAAGTGTCTGCAGTTGCAGGTAGAAGTTGTCTAAGTGATCTTCTGTCTTCACTGTGTTGTCAAGGTCGAACTTTGTGATCATCCTCTCCAAGCGCTTCGAAATCTTGTGCAAAGCACTCGAGAGGGCCAATGGTCCCTGAGTCATCCATTCCAGATTTTGGTTAGCCATGCCTTGTTACTCTTCGTCCTCCTCCTCTTCTTCAGAATCTGACGGTTTTGGCTCTAAGTTTGTTGGTTCGTCTTCGCCTTCGCCTCCTTCGCTGCCTTCCCCTCCGCCTCCTATATCGAAGTTTGAGTCCAAGATCATGAGGGTGTCCCATTCTCCCTCTTGGAAGACTGGAGGTTCCTCTCTATCTTCAACAAATTCTGCCAGACCTTCAAGTGCGGCAAGAACTGCTTCTTCCATTGATGATACAAAAACCCTCGTGGGAGTGGTTTCTGGCTTTCTTGATGCGTATGGAAGATGTTGGATTCTTGGGATCAGTCCGACTGCTTTCATGAACTGGCGGGTGATGGGACGGACAAAGCGAAGGTGCTGATATGAAATTTCGTGTTCAATCCTGGGAGGTGAGAAGTAACCAATTGTAGAGTCGTGCGTAGGTGGGAGGGAGTGCGCGTTACTACCTTGACCAGATGATTGATGAGTGGGTGTGAGAGGACATTCACCCATAAACAACTTGAACCCCTCCTTCTAGTGCCAGAAATGTTGACAGCGCTGGACCCGCCAACATTCAAGGGATCTCCCCGGTATGAAGTCCCAACTAGACCTCACACCATTTGGTGTAGGAGTCCCATCCGGTATGATGGCCTGATTGCCATTATCTTAAATGTTTGCCTTAGCTCTTTCTTGTCAGAATGAGAGAGTGGTCTGCTTTGTCTTTGAATAGTGAGATTCGCGTGCCTGGCGAATTCTAGTGTTACTTGTGTCAAGGTTCTTTCACAACAGAGAGAGAGGTTGTGAGTGAGTCTCAAGTCGGATGTGAGGAAGCCCCAACTCCGTTAGAAACACATAACACAACAGGGCATGCACAACTTCTAGAAGAGAAATCCAAACAAACAAACAAAGGGAGATAGCATGTACAACACATAGTGGGGCAGTTTGTGCAAGTGCGACAATCGTTATAACAAGTTTACGTGAAAGGTTCTATCTGATGTCCGGGGAGGTAACCAACATGGACATGACATTGTTAACAACTTATACAACACATTTTCATTAATATATGTATTAGAACAACTGAATGAGTTCAATTGTTTAACATAGGTTAAAGCAACATGTATTACAAGTGTTCAAGATTAATTCTTACAAACAATTACAACACGTGTAAAAATGTACTGGCTTGTGAACAGGCTTCTGAATTAAGCAAAAGTTCCAAGACACATCGATACACCATACATCACTAACCCCGTAAATGGGGCGTTGGAGCCACTACTTACTCCTCAAAGAAAAGATTACAAACTCTCAAGGCTATGTGGGAGGAGCCAAGGTGAAAAGTGCTTTTCATGTACAAATGAGGGGGTATTTATAGCCAAGGGTGAAACTGGCCCTTGTGACTATTTGACTTCCCTCATGAATGTTTGACTTTCATGACTTTTTAGATTACATGACTCTTCGGATTACAAGTGGGTCTCTTGGACTTCCACGTTACATTACATTGATTGACAACAGTATGGCCCATAGTAGTGAGGTGGCCGACATGACTTATGACACGACTCGACATGATAATGCTGGTATGTTCATGCTACTGCTGGTGTGCATGTCGAGCTGCAGTGCTCTTGAGTGATGGATGTTGTCATGGTGTATTCACAGCTTCATCTCCACATGACAATGTGTGCAGAGTCCTCGATGGTCATTGTGTTCACTTGATGTTGGATGTGCACATTGCTCCTTTGCTTGTACTTTGATATGCTTCACATGTTTATCTGTTCGAAAAATATCTCCTTGCATGTTCGCTTGTTCGTCTGTCCGCAGACACATCCTTGCATGTTCGTTCGTCCATGAACACATCTTCGCATGTTCTTCCATTCGCGAACACATCTCCTCACATGCTTCGTTTGTTCGTCCATTCGCGAACACATCGTTTTGCATGTACTCTCCTTGTTCATCCCATCTATCGTCACATCATGTTCGTTCATGTACATGTATCTGCAATCACTCATGACGAGACGACATCAAATCCATAAACCTCCTTGTTTACCATGATTCATGATCGTTCGCTTTTGGATGCAGGTGATCGGGAGAGAGGACAAGGATGTGAAACTGCACTGGGAAAGTTTCAAGCTATGATGCGAGCTCCGTGCACTGCTGGTGAAAATTGCGCAGAGGTCACTGGGAGACTGAGATGGACAATCCAGACCAGTAGTGACTGTCCACGGGATTTGGCTCAGTGGAGGAAGATCTGATCAATTTTTGGAGGGGAGCAGTTTGGGCAACAGAGGACCTTCGCAACAAAAACTGTGCAATTCCTGGATGGAGTTGGCTGTGGGCTCTAGGAGGCTTGGTGGCAAAAAACAACTGGCAGTGGGCTGCGAAATGGCTTGGAAACAAAAATTGTGAAATTCCTGGAGGGAGATGACAGTGGGTTGCGGGATTGACGGAGACAAAAACTACGTAATTGCTGGGAGGTTGACCTACTGAACACCTCTGCGCAGTTTCTGAGCTGAGAGGGATGTTGGGCTGCTGATGGGTTTTCTTAGAAACCTGCATAGTTTTTTAGGTGAGGAACCAGCCGACTGACTTGGTGACTGGTTGGAAAGACTATGCAATTCTAGAGGGGAGATAGGGAAGAACACTTGGTGTCTCTTCGACTTGTCTGCACAATTTTATCAGTCATCGGAACGGGCAAGGTTTGTAGCTTCTACGCATTTTTTGAGGGGAGTAAGTCTCGGGATCACTGCCCAGTCAAACTCTCTAGTTGACCAACAAGAGGGTTGGTTAATCAATTTGCTTGCAACGTAGATTAAAATTCTTGTTGGATGCTTCTCCGCTGTTCTAGGTGATAGTCATTCAAGTCGATTACAGGGTGGAGGTCAGACTGTTAGAGGGTGATCTGGTCGTCAGAACTTTAGTAAAATGACTAAGCGTGTGAGCGAGTGAATTTGTGCATACGTGATCTTGTGAACACACCCTCAACATAACTTGACGACAAGACACCTCAAACCATCAAGACAACATATGCTCAACATGACTAACCGATGGTGTGAGCAATAAGCGCAACGCTTGTGATGGATCATTGAACGACCGCGATGACACTTGTGCGATAGTGCATACAACTTCGTGTGTGAGTGCGACATATGTTTACATAGCGAACACAACATGTGCACACGAAACGAAGGCCTTGAGCATGACCAGAACATGGTTGCAAGCATGACATTGTGACCCACATGCAACAAGCTATTCGTTGAATGATCAAGCAAAGAGGGTGCAAAGACTCAACACGAGCCCACGAGGTGAGCCAAAATTTTGGAGGGTGTTGCAACTGCTACAACATAATGACAAATGTCATAAATAAAATGCCCTCCACCAGGGGAATTATGTCACATCAAGGGTTGCTCAACCAATAGAAAATTAGAAGTAATATTTCCAGAAATTAGAAAATTATTTTTAAATTTATGAAAAATTAGGAATATTCAATATTTTTCCATAACTTTGATTAAAATTGAAAAAACTTAACAAAACAATAAAAAATTAATGTAATTTAACTATAAAACAAGATATAATCCCTAAGTAGAAAAAATTAACAATATATAATCTCTCTTTTTTTTCCTTTATATAAAATAATTGTATAATCAATTAATTAAATATACACTTTTAAATTAAAAAAAAAAAAACCTAAAATCATATTTCTCTATTTGAATAAGTAACCCTGGAAAGAAAATAAAAAAAATAGTGTTCTACACTCTCATTTATAAATGGCTAACAATAAATAAATTATAAACTGTAAATATTATAATATTGATATACAAATAATATTTAAAAAAAAATTGTAACCAGTACTAAAATGAGAGGTTAAAAAAACCAAACAAATAAAAACGATCTTGAACATATTGAACATAAAGGTGCATCACTACAGAATGTTTTGGTGTATTGAATTTAAAGATAATATAATTTAAAATGATTTGGTACATTAATATTAATTTTAATGATAATATAAGGGAAAAAGATATTAGAAAATGCATTAATTTTTATAATAATATAATGTTTAATATTTTAATGAATTGATTATAATAATATTAAAATGCAAACTAATTTACACCAGATAAATGATATTAAATATAACAAAATAAATTTGATATAAAAATTAATTAAAAAATAAAAATAATAATGTAAATAAGAAACACAATAACATAATATATTAACAAAATAAACTATAAATAAAATATATTATCAAAATTAATTTTAATTTTCTATTTAATTAAACAATTCTGTGTATTTTAGCTTTAGTTTTAGAAAAACACCAAATTCAAATAATCTCAAAACTTTACGAAATTTAACTTCATCACATTAACAATTTAATACATCAATATTGAAATAAATATAAATCAACAATAACATAAATAATCTTATTAACTTAAACGATTAATGCATTAAAAATAAAAATAAAAATGAGCAATAATACAAATCAACTTATTAACTTGAGCAAACACAGGAATTACACTAAATAATATTTAAATGTACAATTGACATATGAGGAAAATCGATGACAGACATTAGACATTGTACTTGTGAATGATCATTCACTTGTTCCTTGAAGTCAATGCATGTGACTTCTTGATCACTCATGGCTGGCCCGGGCACTCTTGATCACCTAACATGGCATATTTGTAGGGTTACATATCTCCTGGATGTTTGCTCATGGATTTTGCTAACTGCTGGACTCAGGTGAGCTAGTGGCTGGCCTGCTGAGCTGATCGTTAGAGCTGATAGGCTTTCCTCGGTTGCTCTTCTATCACCAATGGAATGGTTTTAATGGTTGACTAATCTATTTGTTATTGCTAGAATTAATGCTTCAATCTAGTATATCATTTGAAAAGGAACGAATTAATGCTTCAATCCAGTAGATCATTTGAAATATGTATGATGCAGTCTTACTGTAAGTTGAGGGTATTTTTGGTTGGAATTTAGTGATATAATTTTAAATAAGATTGTGAGTTTTTGGTTGGAATTTAGCGATACAATTTTAAATAAGATTGTGAGTTTTTTGTTATTTAAACGTGTTTTTAAATACATAGATAGATTTAGCTTGAATGTATAAACAGATTTAACTTGAATCTTGAATGTATAAATAGATTCAGCGCCCTTAAAATTTTAAATAAGATTGTGATTTTTTTGCTATTTAAAATATGTTCCTAAATAAATAAATAAATTTAGTTCAAATGTATAAATAAATTCAGCACCCTATAAAACAACCAAGTTCTCTCAAAATAAAATTTATGTCTTTGTAAAATTTAGACAAAATAAACAGACAAATATACTTGGAAAAAATCGAAAACATAAAAAAACTAGGCTATGAATTTTCTGAGTCTATGACTTCAAAATTAGCAACTATTTTTGAAAATAAAATGCTGATACATTCCTCTGAAGGGAAAAAAATTCAAATGGAACTCATTTAACATTCCCATTTTACACGCATCAAATCTCATCTCAGAAAACGATGAAACATGACAGCAGTCCCATTTTACACGCATCAAATCTCATCTCAGAAAACGATGCAACATGACAGAACTGAGGCATACTTGACTTGGCACACAATTTGAAAAACAATCAATCCACCAAAGGAAGAGAATTCTAATACAGTTCTAAGTGGGATCAGCAAGCGAGGTACATGTTGAAATTGATGGGTATTGCAATCCAGAGAAACTGTAGTACGCTTAAATTTACACTTTCGCACAAAAGTAACCTTATGATTCACATATCTTCAGATATTGTTGGGAACTGCCATTAGCTAACGGGATAAAATGAATGGTACAGCCTATACTTGCAATACAGGGGATATAAATGAATGGTAGAGCATATAACCCCAAAATAGGGATCCAGCGATTAGCTTTCCAAAACTTCAGACGTCAGCATTGCAGTGGAATTTGATTTGTGGCTGAGCCAACAAACTTGATATGGATTTCCTGGGGCAACAAATGGTACTGAATGTCAAGTTCCTCAAAAATTTTCTTCATCTCTAATACAAGTTCAGATCTTCGATTCGATTTCTCACCCATGTTCTGATGGTTTATGGTGTGTTGGGTATACAAGGCCATTTTCATTGTACTCAGGTTTTGTATATCTAGCACGGCCACGCTATGCTTTGGATGCCAGTGCTGTGGCTTGCTTTCGAGATATCTGCAGAGCATGGGTACAAGAAAACCAGTTATACTACTAAAAGAGAAAATTTGCAAGGCCAGACAGGGAAACTTATGCGTTTCAATCTGGTTCCAGGATCTGGATTGATTGAACAAACCATTGATTTCGTACTGTCATCAGAATTCAGAGAGAACTATGATAAACACAACAAATCAACCATTTGATCTATTTCACTAAATCAAATCAGTTGGGTATGCGAACCTAGAGTACCAACAATTATAAGCCAAAGAAATGAAGGATAAAATTAATTACTTTGCTATCCTCTCCTTGAGTGCACCAATCTTTTCAATTGAGGTGGAAGCATCCACAGTGAACTCCACAGAATCACCCATCTCTGGACTCCGATAAAAATTGCTAATGGGTTTTGTAGCAAGTGCCGAGTTTGGATAGTATATTTTCTCATTATCATATCGCAGGAAAACTGTTGTGAGAATGTTCATCTCTTCCACAATCATCTGTAATAAATGGGAGTACTTATTAGTAAAAACCAAATTGGGTAAGATGAGTTCCTCTGCAGCATGGTCATAAAGAAGGAATAATGCTTGTGACAAAGTTAAACTAAACAGTGACATTGCAATCTGCCACAGATAATGTTGACTACTCTCAGCATTCTTCCCTTACCTGAACACCATCAACAACACATCGATCACCAACATCAAAGGGATGCATAACGAACACAAACACAATTGCTTCAAAGACTGTTTTGCAGGTATTCCCGAATATGAAGCCTGCTAATACCAGCTGAGATGATACCAGCAAAATGACATGGGATGTGGCAATCCCCAGAACAAGTAAAATGATAATTATTATGATTACTGTTACAATTGCATTGGCAATTTGGTGTAGCTGTTTTACAGCAGTTTTGGTGTCATTCAAAGAATGGGCCAACGATTTCCTTTCTAGATAAACATTCACCTGAAATATAAGCCCAATTGTGAGAGGTCTAAAACATATTGACATGGTAGCAATCCCAGAATTCTAAATGTAAAACAACGGACTAATTTATATCTTTAATCTAGTTTTTTCAGTTCAAGAAACTCTAGAGAAGGATAATGCCAGTCATTTGGCAATGCTGAGAGCATCAAATTCATGGAAGCATACATTACAATGGAGAAAAATATAGGAACTAAGGATCAGAGTTAAAAATGCATACCACCCAATTCTTAAGAGCAGATTTTTTGATCTTGCCAGTCTCAATTGCTCCTTCAAATTGGGGAAATATTGATTCCACCTCACTCTTTTTCAAGAACCTTAGAAGGTCTTCTTCCTCTATATACCTGTAAAATATGGAATCCCATTAGAAAGAAACCAGTATTTTTAGTACTCAACAGAAAAACACCAAAGAGATCATGCAAGATGAAGAAAAAATATGATGTATATACTAACTTGGCCCCTGGCTTAGCAACATTTTTGAAAATGCTCTTTGCTGCAGCAATTGCTTGCAGTTCATTTGTAATCTCAGTATCACGACGATGTTCTGACTCATCAATAGTATTAGCAATGGTAGAAAGTCCAGAATGCCTGATGACTTTCATCAATCTCTTCATCTTCCAAGCAGACACATTCTTCTGATTCAACTTGGTGAGCTCTTCCACATTGATGACATCTGTGGTTACTTCTTCCTTACCTCCAGCACCACCCTTCCTCTTGCTCACCCCTATACTCCTGAAGCTCACCTGAATTCCTTCCACAGGCATCTTGTCATCATTACTGGACTTGGGGAGCTTCCTTTCATCCCTCAGGCTCTGCTGAATCTCCATCACAGGAGGGCCTGAGAGAGTCCCCAATACATATTGATGGAAGATGGACTCCTGGATTCTGTCAAAGAAAGTATTGACATGAAAAGTAGAAGCCATGACCTTCACCAACAGAATCTTAAACAACCATATGACTGCAGCTACAAAAAAGGCAGCCAATAGCCTGGTCACATAGGCCAGCACCTTATGGCTCTTGGTGGAGCGCTCAACCTGGGGATCAAACAGTAGACTCCATGCCAGAATAAGCAAAGCGAGCCAAATACAATTCTGCACGCTCTTTCTGAGTCCATATACAAAGTAAAGAACCCTCTTCCTGAGAATGAAGTTTCTTTCGACCATGAAGACAAGAATACTAATAAACCAACCTGAAACCAATCTCCCACAGAAGACAACCAATACCATCAAACACCATTTCCATATCTCCAACCCCAAGACCATGTGATGCTCCAGGCGGTCCACTGTCAAGCTCGAAATCAACATCCCCACCAGCACAACGAAGGCAGTCCATTCCAACAACAGGCACATGCCCACTTCATGCTTCTTCTTCTTATCTGGAAGGTCATCATCCTTGAAAGGATCGTCTTCTTCTTCCTCAGCAATTGTCCTGGGAGTGGCTGCTCGGGGTGTGGTGACAGAGGCTCTGTCAGGCGACTTTTGCCTAAAGGGGCTGGCGCGGGGCGTGGTGGACGAAGTTCTGTCGGGCGATCTTTGCAAGAAAGGATTGGTGCTCCCTTCGACAACATTCGAAGGACTCTGTCGAGCTTCGACAAATCTTGATTTCGGTTTTGAGTACATCGATCTAGACAACGCAGGAACTGTGCCCCTCGTTATCTCTGCTTCTACCTCAGATAATTTCTGTTTTTCTGGGCTGCGTGAATTATTAGTTCCCAATTCAATTTCACCTACCCCTGTTTTTCGTGTGCGATCATCATTCCAGTCGATCTCAAGATTATCAGAATCAACGGAAAACGATTTGGAGGACCCGACATTTCCACTCCCCTGGTAAATGTTCGCCAGACTCAGCTCTCGCGTGAACTGAGTCGAGCCCAACGAATCATCCAAGGCCTCGGGCTGCTCAGCGGGCTTTATGGGTTCATCGATTCTGCTTTTCTTCTCCTCCTTCGACTTCCCGTTTCTCAGATAATCGACACCACCATCGTTCAACATTGTCTGATTTGTCCGATTTGTGTCGATGATCAAGACGACCTGGTCTGTTCCATCGGGACTCTCGGGAATGGCACTCAGCACCTCTGGTTTAGGAAGGTCATCCATCTCGATTCCCGCGCCTTGATTCAACTATCAGTATGGAAATCCAGATTGGTCACTCACTGTAAGTCGATGAGCATGTTAAAGGCTAAACTCTTAGCTTCAATTCCCTCTGCGAAGCCACTCCGAAGGTTCCATAAGTAGCTTGTGCTGCAGAGCCAGGTCTGGCCTTACATATCCCACATGCTCAGAACATGACTACATCTCGGCACTGGCCCCAGCCCATTTCTCAATCGCCAACTTCTTTTGACCCCTGTTAAATTTAAAACAGCTAGCTGGGCAACAAGGTCGTTAGTGATGTGAACATGTGGAATAATGAGTTATAAATCTCAATGGATTATCAGTAGGAGTACGAGTACAGATATCCACTGTATCATATGGACATTTCTCCAATTTAAAACTATGCTTCGGTATAGTATACATCCTCTGATCATTCTCAGTTTACTTTTAATATGAATATTAAATTTAAAACAGTAATTCGGGCATTCTAAGATGATCAGATAATTATTATTAGTTTACTTTTGATATTAATATTAAAAGATGGCTTTGTTCAGAGGATTTAGTTTATTTGATAAATCTATGATATGTAAACTTGTGTAAATGATCCATGATTCATGTTTTTATTTTCAGTTTTTTTTTTGGTTTTACGCAGTGGATGGATATACTTAGAGATTATAGTGCTTTAAAATAGTGGGACAGATATACTTAGAGATTATAGTGGTTGAAATCCATCGATGTTAAATAAAGTATAAACTTAATTTAATTGTTAATATTTATTTATTTCATAATATTTTTATTTTTATTTTTAAATCTAATTTAATTTAATTGTTAAAATTTAAAATTTATTTTATAATATGGTTTTTAAGAATATTTTTATTTAAAGAGTTTTTTTTAATGAAATGATAAAAAATGTGCTAGATCGTTTTTGTTAAATGATAATTTTGTAAAGTGAAATTAATTATTTATACAAATAATTTTTAATAATATTTTTTTAAGTTATTAGAAATTGATTATATAATAATTTATGTTATATTTTAATTGGAAAAATTATTTAGGGTAGTCAGCAAAAAAATAAATACACAATAATTTTTATTAAAATTTAAATTAATGATTCATTAGTGGAGAGAGTAGAAGGTATTGGAGCAAGGATGGAGATCGTCATGCACATTAGCGTTTTACTTGCAGGTCAGGTCGACGACTTCTCGTTAAGCATAAATTTGGAGATGGTGACTTCAGACAAGCAACCTACACAACAGAATGGAGCATCCGAGCCCAGTTTTATGGATGACATAGTTGGCGACGGAATATGATTTCCTAGGGAGTTCTTCGGCCGCTACTCTCTGGTGGCTTTTATAAACCCTTCACGCACTTAGAAGCATGGGAAGCAAGGACGAAGATGAAGAAAAAATATGGATCCTTTAGGCCATCTCATTTTTTCTTAGCCGAAAATGCGAAAGGAGATTTCATGCTGGGCAGGGGACGACTCTACAATGATGTAGGTCGGTCGAGTACTCAACTGATCTGTTAAAGAGGTCGCGATGGTCAAGCCCATTTGGGCTGCTGAATGACTATTCCTTTGATAGGGGCTTTTGCCACCACATTGCTCTGACGAGAGAGTAGGCTGTGGGGGCACATGCATCTATTGTCAAGTGTGGATCTCATCATTTTGAGCAAGAGGTAAAAGAGGAAGGTCTGGAAAAGGAAAAATTCCAAATCTTTATCAAATATCTACACGAAAAGTCTCCCCTATTATGGATCATGGATTCACATTTTGTGCAAAAGTTGAAGCAATGTATAGAGAAGAGGTTAGGTATTCCCATAAATACACAATGTCTCCTTTTTGAAGGAACGATTCTTCAAAATTATTTTCAGATGAATGATCACCGCATCTCCATAAACTCTACCATAAACTTAAACCTGAGGTTGCGTAGAGGTGCCCCGAGATCCAAAAATTTGGGAAGATATGTCTCCTACAAGGATGCAAAGCAAGGGAAGGGCTCCAAACTAGTGGATCCACCTCAATACAACTGAAGACCTTACATTGTAGAACAAACAAAACAAGTTCCTGACATGGAAGTTAATCTCTCAAAGGCGACCCATCCTTTTTTGGCTCTCCAATCTAGTGTTGTAATTTACAAGTTTAACAGTTTTTGGCCTAGATCTGATGTTGTACACTAATGTGTTTTCTCAACTTGGACCCGAAATTGTGATATTTATTTATGTTCCAAGCATTTTTTTTTGTTCAATTTGATACTAGAGAAGATGTGGATAAAGTATTAAATGATGGGCCATGGTTTTGGGGATGAATTGGGCCCTTCATAACCCCTTGGTTCTCTGATTTGATGCCACAAATAGAGTGGTCTCAACAATGTCGATATGGGTGAGAGTACCAAAGCTCTCCCTTCCTTTTCGACACCACAAGGTTTTAAAGGAAATTGAAAACACACTGGGAACATTAAAAAATATGGACCTGGAAAGAATGGAGAAAGGTCTATTCACCTTCATCAAAATATGTGTTGAAATAAACCTTACTAAAGGTCTATCAAATCACATTCAGTTGAAACACAAAAACATATAGTGGACCCAATTGTTAGATTATGAAAATATGTCATTCAGATGTCATATATGTTACCAAAGACACTTGTAGAACACATGCCCGTAGGCAAAAATGATGCAAAAAAAGAAAAAGGGGCAAACCTGAAAAACAAAAGGATGGAAGCCTTTTGATCCCTACCTCTTAGAAGAGGAATAAGAGGAAACCATGGAGAACCCTATAAACCAAGCTGAAGGGGGTGTAATGGTTCAAAATGGCGACACATTCCATATGCAGAAGGACACCAAAGTAGAGGAGATCCAAGCACCATAATAGCAAAAAACGGAGGCATACAACGAAAATGGGACGAGGGGTATAAAGAGTGCATGTTTTTTAGAGTTTAGACTCAGACAAAGAAACCCCATCGTAGACATTAGGAAATGGACTGGCAATGGTTTCAATTGACCCCAACTTAGGGGGTTGGTAGAAGGTTTAGAAAAAGAAAGGCAAAAAAGAGAAGTTAGTGATTATTACCACACTTAACTTCAACATTTTTTATGTAATTTTTACATCTTCCCTTGTTATTGCTCATAAGTCAAGAGGCTTATCTTACCAAATTATTTTAACATCTACAAAATGTAATTTTGTTCCTTGTTTCAAGTTAAATAAAATTACAAGTTTTTTTCTTAAAAAAACAATTAACAATGCACCACATTTGTCTTACCAATTTCATTAATTATGATAAAAAGTAGGTAGGAAGACATATAATTATTCGGAGGAGAGTTTCACAAGCTCCGTTGATTTGCTATTTATTAATACTAATTTAGTTTATATTTTTAATGAATTTAAAATTGTTTTAATATTTAAAAAAATTATATTCCAATGATAGAGATTTAGGAATTGATTAATATATTAAGGATATTTGAAGATATAAGAGTTAATTAATATCAATTTGATTTAGTATATTTAGTATGTATTAATATGATGTTGATGATTAATATTTATTGAGATTATAATTAGTCTTTTCCATTTTAAGAGGGAAAAAAATATTTAGATTTATTTATAATCTTATTTTATGTTCAAATAGTAAGAGAAACATCCTAGGATTACTATAGTTTTGATGACTCGGGAGGTTATGAAAGTGGGAATTGTAATACATATTTTGAAATTGAGTTTAATTTGGGTGTTTGCAAAGGACTCCAGGGGAAACTGTTTTCCATCTTCAACTTGCTTAGTGTCACAAAGGTGATAAAGTCTTGCATTCCATTATGTTTTAGAAATTGTTCAATGTGAAATGTTGTTATGTAGCTCGTGGAAATTGGTTCATATTTTAACAATGTTGATTTTCTTTAGAACTAAAAGATACTTTTGATCTTCTAGACTAAAGTTGACTACCTCCTTGTATGTTTTAGAGCATTTTTTTTCTAGCTCTTTATTGCACCACACATTCTCTTTAAACTTAGATTTAATATTTTTTTAATGTTGTTGATATCCTGTAAGATGACAATTTCCTATATTCCCCAATGTTTTTGCCAAGACTCGACATCTTGATGCCATCCACATTTGATACTTTAGTCATCATATGTCCTAGAAATAAAGTGATATGATGACCTATGTTATCCTCGATACTAATGACCATATTAATCTGAGGATTAATACATGATTGGTCCATGATTTCCTTTTAAGGAGAATGGAGATCATTATCTGAAAAGTAATTTTGATAAACTATCAACTATTATATGTAATATTTTTCTTTTACATTAATATATTATCACATTTATTAGGGTCATAGAACTAATCTTTGTTTTGTTTGCCTGAAAGGTTGCTTAAAGTGTTCATTGCATGTTGAAATGTTGTTTTTTTAATGAATATGTGTGTGTGTGAGAGAGATAATGATGATGATTACCGTCTATTGAGACCGAATCCATATATTGGGCATTTAAGACGTAAGAGATTATTTGGAAATCTTTATAATTTTATTTATGTGCTTGGAAAACATTAAGAGAAGCATTCCAAGATAGCTATAGTTTTATTTAGTTAAAAGCTTAAAGAAATTTGGTAGTATGACAAATAATTTGAAATTGGAATTTAATTTTGGTATGCTTAGGACATTTTAAGAGAAAATGCTTTTCATCTTCAACTTTCTTATTGTTGAAGATGAAACCATTTTCAATTCTGTATTACATGACATTTTTTCTCTATATATAATTGTGATATTATTTTCTTTAATTCTATTATATATATATATATATATATATATATATTTTTTTTTTTTTTTCTTTTATTTTTTATTTATTTTTTTTCTAGGTTATGTGAGTCCTGAGACTGGCACACCTAACTTATGGCTTAAGTAGTTGCGACCTAGGGGCATCTAAACTGTCAAAATCACTCGGAGATCGCACCGCCCTGGGTCACACCTGCCCTTAGCATGGTTATAATTTTTTCCCATGGAGTTTTGAACCGGTGACATTTGCACCATGGAGTACCTTAACATAACATCTTGTCACCATTTACTCTATACCCGGTGAGTTGAATTCTAATTTTTATATTAAAAACATCTAAAAAAAATATAAATATATATATATTTTAAAGCTTGGCAGGACCTTCTCCATTAATTTTCTTCAAAAGGCAGGTTACATGCAAAATTCAAATCGTTAGGTGGCCTCAACTTTCTCGACAGGAAACCAGATATGTTGGTCACCTAACGACATTATATGCCATCCAAAAGTAGAAAAGTTTAAGACTATCAAACAGATATATATATATATATATATATATATGTATATATATATATGTATATATATATATATATATATATATATATATATATATATATATGTATATACATATATATATACATATATATATATACATATATATATATATATATATATATATATATATATATATATATATATATATATATATATATATATATATATATATATATATATACATATACATATATATATATATATATATATATATATATATATATATATATATACATATATATATATATATATATATAGATAGATGTCTGAATATCATGTAGCCTTCTATATACTAGATGATTAAGATCATAAACTAGAAACTGTAATGATTGCATATGACAAAATTAAAGCCAAAATTGAATCAACCATGATACTAGTCATCTGAAGAATCCACTGGGTCTGGATCCTTCAACTAGATCCTGGAAGTTAGGATTGAAGGATGCACGGAATGTGCCGCTCAATGCAAGTGAGGAGGCCATTTTGTTGTTGGAGTTCAAACTGAATCAACTAGAGATCCTTTTGAATTTCAGTAGGTCCATAATCTGTCTAGGAGGATTCAGCTAGACGGGTAGCCAAAGATTTGGCTACAATGTTCTTCATAATCCAATAAAGATACATTGTTTGCTTGTAATGGGAGGACCTTCCTCTGGAGTGGCCTAGATCAGGCAACAAGTTCTGTGAATCACCCAAATCCACATCTGATGCTGCTGCCTAGTGGTTCAATTCAACTTCCCAACTTGAGATAAGTTGGCGAACTTGAACCAAAGTGCCAGTTTGAAATACATTGGTTGTGTCATGAATAAGGTGGGAAGTAGTTTTTCGGCCTCGGCTTGTTGAAGGTCGAGGTTGGGATTGGATGGTACCACTATGCGACCCTTGTTTTATGTCGTGTCCACGACCCCCACTAGTCAAAGAGCCAGTGACAGATGATAGGCGTATCATGAGGTTGATAACTAGATTAATAACCAAAGGAACATTATAGTGCCTAACCCCGAACCCGGGCTTGATAATAGTAGTTGCTCGGTTGATGACAAACTTAAGAGCCAAAAACCCTCTCGACACAGAAGGACCTATAGGAATATCCAGGCATACAAACATGTTACTGTGAGTTATAAGTCTACCAACCCACCAATTGACAGGTAAAGAGCAATGTGTATGGATTGGGAGGTTTAAGATTACCACCCAAGTCTCCCCAAGTCGACGAAAACCAAGATAGTCAAATAGAGAAAGGAGAGCCATGTTTAGAAATACCTAGGACATATGAAACAAGCGCACCAAAATAATGTTAGGGTTGTTCCCACAAGCAGACCAACATGCAAAACTAGAGAAATCCCAAACCAAAATCCTCGAACACATTCCCATGTGCGAAAGCAAGATGCTGAAATATATATAACAACAAACTGAGCAACAGACAATTTTCCATAGAAAACCATAATTTCCTTCCACCTTTCACAAGGTAGGTTCCCATGAACTCTAGATATCTTAATGTACACACTTCACCATCGAAAAACCAAAGACATAGAGCGAACAAAGGGAGTTGTAAGAAAGGAGACTGCCATAAGTACATACTTGGGAGAGAAGACTGGCAAGGGGACGAAATAAAACACTCGTAGGTGGCAGGCACTTGAGCCTCCAATGCTTGCCGATCTCTATAGCCTAGCTCTTCGAATACCAGTGTCACTCTCATCATCTGAGAGTTATGAGACCACAATGGAGGAACACCTTTCGAAATCTTCAGAATATGAGTGACCCTGCCACCTTCCTCCTCGCGATTAATACTACACATGCATGCTGCCACCTTTTCCATACAACTGGGTGTGTGAGGGATGAGATACCGCCATCCCCCGCCCTTATTCCCCATCATATTAATGATTCCCATAGTTCTAAACAACTAGGTCACATCCTAATCGGGGATTTAAAAATATAAATATAAATCATGTATATATCATATTAAAAAATGAATTATTAACTAATAAATCAAATATCTTTTATTGTTATTATATCAATAAAGGAAATAAACATGGTAAGACATCAACAATTTTTTTATGAAAAATGCATAAAAAGAAATATTAAAAAATAGTGTAAGGATGAAAAACATTTTTCTTTCCCTTAAATTTATAATTTATAAATACTTTTAATATTCAAAACATATATAATAAAACATAACATCATAATAAATCTCTTTACTTGATGTAACTAGTTCACATGAGTGAAGAAGACCTATTAGGTAAAATGGATTTAAGCTATTTTTATGTAGCAAAACTTTTTTTATTATTATATTATTATTTTGTTTTTTTTGTTTTTTTGTTTTTGTATATGGAGGAATTCACAATTGGGCCAATCTTATACTCACATGATATAGGGTCGATTCCAATCTTTATCACTATAACCTCTAAGTGCGCATGTACATGTCTCTTTTATACACACAAGTGAATTGAAGAGATTTCAACCACGAACCTCTTCGCACATAATATTTCGTTTAGACGGAAATCAAGAAATCAAGAATTGAGTTACTTCGAGAGCTAGCTTCCTTATAATTCTTAATACAATATAGATAAACAAAAAAATGATCATAACAAAAACCAAAACCATACCCATATTTTTTATAATTATTTACATTAACTTAAAAATTATATATATATATATTATTTTTTTATAATGATTTACATTAACTTATAAATTATATATATATATATATATATATATATTTTCATTTCAATTGAAATAATATAATAAATAAATATAAATGAACGTAAACGCTAAAAGACTCGTTTCCTCGAAAGAAACTAAAGCAATTTGAAAAATTTGAGTGTGCTGAAGAGGCTTTCCCGTTCAAAGATTTCTTCAACGTACAAAAATCCAAATAGAACTATGGAATGGGAAACGAATCTAAACTATTTCTTAATATCAAAAGAGGACGAGTCTAAAATTAAACATGCAACAAGGAGAGTTGGCCACATACGAAACCGCACCGCCCCTTTACCATGAGGTCCTATAATGTAGATGAAATTTAAAATAAAGTTGAGATTAAGAAAAATAAAGGTAGAAACCATGGCTAAAAACTTGGAGTTAATGGTGGTCATGGGTCTGTTGGAATTCAGAGGCACAGCAAATTAATTAAACACATAGCAGAACAGTCAAGCACATAAGAGACAGTATTTAACGTGGTTCACCCAACCAATCTGGGCTACGTCCACCAAACATAGGCATCAGGAGTTTATTAATCAAATCAGGAGATTACATCATGAAAGCCTCACAAAACTCTCACACTCTCAGCAAACCATCCGAATGGTTGCCTGTTATATAGCATAGAGAATCTAACAGCCTCATAACTCCCTCACATCAAATATAGGAGGCATTAACTCCCTCCCAACAACCTGGAGCTAATCTAGAAACTGAATCCCTATTGTTGTCATCCTTCAGAGATTTTTGCCTATTTGACTAAAACAAAAAATCTCAACAATCTCCACCTTGACAACAATTCGCCTGATGCCCTGTTATTATTATTTTATCTTTTCTGCAAGCCAAGAGAAGCCAAACACCAGCGTAGCTTCTCCAACAAAACTGGTTTCGTGAACATGTCTGCACAGTTCTCCTTTGTATGCACCTTTTTAAGAGAAACTCCCCTTTCAGTGATAACCTGTCTTACAAAATGATATTTGATTGGAATATGCTTTGACTTACTATGATAGGCCGGATTCTTAGCCAAATGTATTGCACTTTGACTGTCACAAAGTAACTTGATGTTATCCTGTAACCTACCAAACTCACCAAGCAAACCTTTCAACCAAACCGCCTCTTTGCAAGCATGAGAAGTAGCAATGTATTCTGCTTCAGTAGTGGACAAAGCAACAATGTTCTGTAGCTTTGACATCCAGCTTATAGCTCCACCTGCAAGAGTAAAGACGTACCCTGAAGTTGATCTTCTCTTATCCAAATCACCTGCAAAATCGGAATCAACATATCCGCAAACAAATTCACTACTCTTATTGTAAGAAATACAATAACTACTTGTGCCTCTCAAGTACCGAAGCACCCATTTCACTGCTGACCAGTGTTCTTTACCCAGATTTGCCATGTACCTGCTGACAACCCCAACTGCATGAGAAATATCTGGTCGCGTACACACCATCGCATACATCAAACATCCTACTACATTGGCATAAGGAATTCGAGACATATAATCCTTTTCTTCATCTGTATTAGGACATAAACTCGAAGAAAGCTTAAAATGGGAAGCTAAAGGGATTGACACAGGCTTCACATTGTTCATACCAAACCTCAAAAGTATTTTCTCAACATACTTCTGTTGTGATAGCCACAGCTTACCATTGCTCCTGTCTCTGAAAATCTCCATGCCCAAAATTTGTCTTGCGGCTCCTAGATCTTTCATATCAAACGTCCTTGCCATCTGAGTCTTCAACTTGTTGATTTCTTCAATGCTTTTGCTTGCTAAAAGCATATCATCAACATACAACACTAAGATAATGAACATGCCATTATTTAATTGCTTAAAATAAACACAATGATCATATTCACTTCTTACATATTTCTGACTCAACATGAAAGAATCAAACTTCTTATACCACTGCCGAGGCGACTGCTTCAGGCCATATAATGACTTCTTGAGCCTGCAGACAAATTTCTCATTGCGATGCTGAACAAACCCTTCCGGTTGTTCCATATATATTTCCTCATCTAAATCACCATGTAGAAATGCAGTCTTAACATCTAACTGCTGCAACTCCAAATCAAACAAAGCCACTAATGCTAACACAACTCTAATTGAAACAATTTTAACCACTGGTGAAAATATCTCATGAAAGTCTATGCCAGCTTTCTGAGAAAACCCTTTTGCAACCAACCGAGCTTTGTACCTGTCTTCCGTATCATTCACACCCCGTTTCAGCTTGAAGACCCATTTGCATCCCACAGTTTTCCTGCCTTTGGGAAGTTCAACCAGATCCCATGTACCATTCTTACCTAAGGCCATCATTTCTTCCTTCATGGCTGCTTTCCATTTGTCACTATTTGAACCTTCTACAGCTTCCTGATAACACAAAGGTTCATCATCATTAGCGATCAAAGCAACTGAAGTAACATGATCGTCATACCTTCTCGGACGACGTTTGATCCTTGTAGATCTCCTTAAGAATGTTTCTGGTGCTTCCACAACTGGCTGTCTATCAACTGTAGGAATTTCTTCATGATCGCCATCTGAGACCTGTTCATGTCCTCCATCTGAACCCTGTTCATAATCTGATTCTGAAACCTGTTCATGACTAGAATCTGAACTATGGTCGTTATGACTATCATTAGAAATGCTGTCAAACTGAATATGCTGGAAATCAGATACATCATCCTATTTCAATCTTCTATCTACATCTAACTGTACAAGAGAGGATTCATTAAACTTTACATCTCTGTTGATGATGATTTTGCGGGTAGTAGGATCCCACAATCTATATCCCTTTGTTCCATCACCATACCCAACAAAGACATACCTTTTAGACTTTGGATCTAATTTAGTTCGCTGATGTTTAGGCACTAGAGCATATGCATCACAACCAAACACTCTGAGTTTAGAATAGTCACAAGGGTGTCCTGTCCATACCTCTTGCGGAACCTTGCAGTCTATTGCCGTTGATGGAGATCGGTTTATCACATAACAAGCAGTTGCCACTGCTTTCGTCCACAACTCCTTCGGCAACCCGGCGTTACTCAGCATACACCTTGCTCTCTCTAGAAGAGTCCTGTTCATGCGTTCAAAAACTCCATTCTGCTGAGGAGTATAAACCGTGGTCTTATGTCTCTCGATCCCTGCATCCTTGCAATAGCTGTCAAACTCCTTGGAGGAAAACTCACCACCATTGTCAGTTCTTAAACATTTTATAGTTCTACCAGTGCTGTTTTCTACCAATGCTCTAAACTGCTTGAAAACTGTAAAAACATCAGACTTCTTTTTCAACATGTAGACCCAAACTTTCCGAGAAAAGTCATCAATGAATGATACAAAATAAGATGAGCCACCATATGACGCTGTAGGAGCTGGACCCCAAACATTTGAATGGATATAATCAAGTATGCCTTTACTAGTATGTTTGCCTGTTTTAAACTTTTGTTTACTTTGTTTACCAAACAGACAATGTTTACAGAAATCCAATTTTCCAGATCTTAGATTAGGAAGTAACTTTCGGTCAGCTAAAATTTTCAATCCTCTTTCACTCATATGCCCCAATCTTTGATGCCATAAGTGAATGGAACTACTGTCATGTTCAGACACAGACACATGATCTGACCCAGTTCTACCTTCTAACTGAAATAGATTTCCTACTTTCTTAGCTTTCATCACTAGTAAGATACCTTTATAGATTTTCATAACTCCACCTTGAATAACAGTTTTATATCCATTTGAATCAAGTGCTCCTAATGAAATCAAATTTTTCCTTAAATCTGGTACATGCCTCACATCAGTTAATATTTTGGTTGTGCCATCAAACATTTGTAGTTGTATGCTTCCAATCCCAACAATATTACATGTTACATCATTACCCATGTACACAACACCATCATCAATTGATCTATATGTTTTAAACCAATCTTTATGTATACACATGTGGTTAGATGCCCCGGAATCTAACAACCAATGTTGATCATGTTTTGAAATATTAACTGACAATACCTCATCACTCATATCTGAACCTGATACTAAACCTGTATCCGTGGTGTTGGCTTCCTTCTTTTCTGTCGAAGAGCCTTCTTTAGCAGCCTGCTTTCGCTTCCAGCAATCCTTTTTCAGATGTCCAGCCTTGCCACAATGCCAGCACTTCATCTTTGGCTTCTTTCATTTGGACTTCGAACGAGAGTCGCTATGCTTTCCCCCGGAGTGTCTCTCTCATGAGCGACCTCTGGCCATCATTACCTCTGATGTGGAGGTGTCTGCATTCGACCTCTTCCTCGTCTCCTCAGCCAACAAGGCTCCAACAACATCGTCAAACTCAAGAATTTCTGATGTACTAAAACTTATGGAAGTAACAAAGTGATCCCAGGATTCGGGCAATGAACATAATAAAGTTATCGCCTTATCCTCTGAATCAAATTTCACATCTAGACTGTTTAATTGCACCAACAAGGTATTAAAAACATTCAGGTGATCAGCAATTGAGGTACCTTCTTTCATCCGCAAACTGTAAAGCTGCCGTTTCAGGAGAATCCGATTTGTCAAAGACTTCGTCATATAGAGCTTCTCAAGCTTCGACCACAAGCCTGCGGCGGTTTTCTCTGACATAATGTTGAACAGAACATCGTCCGCCAGACACAACCGAATTGCGCTTAGAGCTCTATCGTCCATCTCATCCCATTCATCCTCCGTCATGGAAGGAGGCCTTTTGTTTTTCCCCAACAGTGCTTTCGCCACACCTTGTTGAACCAGCAGATCGTGCATCTTCACCTTCCAATTGTTGGATCAGGTGCACAACAAGATTAAACAACAAATAACACAACAGAATAAATCAACAAGCACATAAAACACAGCTTTTAACGTGGTTCACCCAACCAATCTGGGCTACGTCCACCAAACATAGGCATCAGGAGTTTATTAATCAAATCAGGAGATTACATCATGAAAGCCTCACAAAACTCTCACACTCTCAGCAAACCATCCGAATGGTTGCCTGTTATATAGCATAGAGAATCTAACAGCCTCATAACTCCCTCACATCAAATATAGGAGGCATTAACTCCCTCCCAACAACCTGGAGCTAATCTAGAAACTGAATCCCTATTGTTGTCATCCTTCAGAGATTTTTGCCTATTTGACTAAAACAGAAAATCTCAACAGGGTCTCCTTACCATTGTGGATTGAGAAGGAAATTTATATGGGGTTGTCTTTGGAGCATCTAATTTATCTTGTTGTTTTAACAATTATAAGTTAATTGAATTTTTAATGAGAACTTTATCTTGTTTTTTTAATAATCATAAGTAAAATATGGAGATGGTTTTATTTTTTTATTTTTTTAGTTTTTATTTGAGCTTGAGAAGGTTTATCTTTTGAGAAAATAAGGCAGAGCAATAAATGTTAATAGTTTTGAAGTATTTAGTGTATGTTAATAGTTTTGAAGTATTTAGTGTATCTGGTGCAACTGGTTCCCGAAATTGGCACAAAATCCTTAAGTAATAGGTCTATAGCTTCATCTTTGTGCTAAGCACACTCCACTTTAACATCCTTCTCTATGGGATTGAGTCTTCTATAGAATAGAGCACTAGAAGACACCCACAATAACAATAAAATAAATCTCTACATTGGTGCAATAGGTAAGGGCTTTACCACAATAGCTAGAGCAAGGAGCCATGGTGATTGGAGCAAACAACAAAATGAAGATAGAGGAATACGAAGGGAATTTGAAGCCAAAATTAGAACTAACATAATTATCCATCATGATTAGTGGAAGGGCATCAATTGTGCCATCTTTGAGTGTGGAAGCTAAAGGCTTAAGAAAAGGCCCATACTCAATGCATTCAAGTCTCCCATTGCTAACATGATTATCATTACATTTGATTACATCATGCAAATAATGTGTATCGACAAAAATCTATCATCTCAATAAATCTTATTCTTCTTATGATCTGCTAGCTCATGATTGGCATGTGGAAGGGATTCCTCAATCCAACATGTGGATGTCAATGGGAGAGGGCAAGCTTCCATACATGTAAGCGGTCTTATATTGCCATCTAATATCATAAGGTCTATATTAAATTACATTAAAGTTGTATATTTTTTTAATTGTTTTAGCACAACTTCTCATATTTTTGTTTACTAAATTGGATTTTCTTTTTTTCACCTAAAATAATTTTTTAATTTTTTAATTGTTTCAATAATTTTTTTCTTAAATTGATTCAGAAGTATGAGATTTTTTTTCCCATTATTTTGATACTTTTATTTTTTTCAACTGTGGTTCACGGTTACTGAGTGGCCGCTAACATCCATGGGTAATAATTTGGGTAGATCCACCTGAGGGATCTACCCGCTTGCTTATCTGGTCAGGCCTAACCCCAAGAGCGTTGAGGAAATTTGACCTCGTAACCTCCCAATTAGAAAGGTTCTTAGTAACAAGAACTCAACCAATTGAACTATCCTTGAGGCTACTTTTTTTTATTTTTATTATATTATAAAGATTTCTGTTTAATATAATAAGATCCCCTCTTCTTTTTTTTCTTTTTAATTCACTAAATTTATTTAAATATATTAAATTTTTCTCTGAATTATATATATATAAATATAGAAATATATAAATTATTAATTTTTTTAGTATTATTTTCATTAATTTTAATTAAAAATGATTTATTTTTATTATTTTACGTATAATTTACATTTACATTTTCATTATTATATTTTTAAAAGCTATTTTGAATTATAAATTATATATATATATATATATATATAATTCTACATATTATCCATTATATCTGAAGTTTTTAATATACAATATTAATTTTTTTTAGCAATATAATTTCATATTGATTTTATTAATAAGATAACCTTCATTAGAATTGAGTCAACTTAAAACTCAGCTTAGTTATATATATATATATAATTTCATATATATCAACATGCTGCTACCTAATTTCCTTAAGAAAATACGGGCCCATGATCAGTTTTGTTTAACTTCTCATACCATGGTTAACTTTACCAAACCAAGTGAACACAATGTATTATCATCGTCATGCAAAAGATTTCATGGTAGGCAAACATGTGCCATATAGGACGTATGGAAATAAGAAAAGGAAATCTTTGATATACATAATTCAGATAAGTGCTATATAAAATATTTGTGTCAAACAAAATTGCCATGTGGAGAAAATTTTCTATATATACACCTAACCATTATTAGTTTGAACATGACTTGTGAACATGCATCACCATTATAATTAACCCCACACCACATGTTGAGAACAAGTTCCACCTAATTATGTCATGCAAAAAAGATGATGTTTGTGTATATACAAAGAATACGAGGAGGACATGATATCTAATATGACACCTTATCTAATATGACACCTTTCTCTCTACTGGGGAAAGCAGATAATGATATGACACTGGGCTATCCATTGTGTTTTTTTCAATGGAATTTTTTAGTGCGATTTTTTGGAGATTCCGGTGACGGAATCCGGTGGAAGAAATTGAGGTTAAATCTTGATTTGTTGCAGTTAAAATGGTTTTTTAATTGCATATTTGGATTCAGCACCCTGAAAAACCCCTGGGACACTTTCATTGTGCAGAAACTAGCTATCAAACTTGTGATTCCAATAAATTCCTGCCGGATTTCGACCGGAAAAACCGGCCGGAAAGGCTTTCAAAAAGTCGCATTATAGACAACTGCTTTTTTAGGTACCTTTGATAAGATAGGTGAGATAAGGTTAAAAGCGCAGATGTCACTTGGAGTAAGAATATATGATTAAATTTATATATCACACAATATATGTTCAAATTTAAGTTTTTATTATTGTGATATATAGTTGGAAAGTTATCGGATATACTTTTAGTGCTATTTTTATTGTGATACATGGTTTGGAAGTTATTTAATATATATTTTTGGGTATAGTTGCATTCAATTGGTTGATTTAGAAACCGATTCAATTTATTTTAATTAAAAAAATCAAAATAAAATTAATTTGATGTATTTACAAAAATAAAAATGAAATAAAATAAATTTTCAATATGTTATTTTTATAAAAAAATTAAACTTTATAAAATAAGTCTTCAATATGTTATTTTTATAAAAAATTAAACTTTATAAAAGAAATCTTTAATAAGATATTTGGTTTGGAGATAAAACTAAGAATGTAGGTGTTTTTTATCAGTGGAATTTCTTTTATAGGGGTATCTATATACTTCTTCATTTTTGTTAAGTAACAAGTTATTCACTTTTGTTGAGTAACAAGTTATTGTTATATATAGTTCATGGGCTAGGTTGAAAGGTGGACATCTCTCATCAAAAAGATTTTGCTTATTATGGGGTTTTATCTAAATTCAAAACTAGGTTTATTGAGTTGGCATATTTATGGCCCATTGCATTAGGCTCAGGCGTATAAGGTTAGTCCCTCCAACTCAACCTCATACCTCCTCCATCACAAGTTACAGGTTGACCAATTCTCCTAATAAAAAATAAAAAGGTAAAAAAGGAAAGAAAGAAAGAAAGAAAAGTTATTATTATTATTCTTTTTAGCAATGGTGAATAGATAACTCGTTGGAGTAATCTAGGAACGGTTGAAGATCAAATCTTTTGGCTGCCACTATAACACTAAGAGTATATCTAACAATTCGCAAGCCAAATATACCAAGTATTAGAGTTGGCTCTTCCAATGCCTCATTTCCCTATGAGCTAAGTATGGTGAGTTGTAAGCTCACATAGGGACTTGCATCCGTCCAGTTGTCGTAGTTATCCTTAACCGACACTGGGCCTCCTCCATTGCTATTAATATTTAAAAAGTTAAAAGCATTTTAAATGATTTTTTTTGGTGAATGTGGACTTTGTACAAGAGCCAGTGAAAACCGAAGTAATGTCATTGCCTCAGATCTGCACTAACGCTCAACTTTTTTCTTGGCCTTAGATCTCTTCGTTAGAAAAGTTTGTGTTCGATTGCTTTGAGCACATCATAGATGTATTGCAGTTTTTAATTGGTGAGACCTTACAACGATTGTGCCAATAATATTAATTTTTTTTTTTGGGTGAATTTATACTTTTACCATTATTTAATTGGGGCAAGGCTTCCATACTCAAGTTTGAGTAAGAATACTCTTTCTAAAAGCAATTTTAAATGATGCTAGTTGAAGAATCATCTTTTGGGTTGATTTGGTTGTATGCTAGCTATGTAAATCCAGATGGATTGGAAGCGTAAAGATGTTGTTGCCACTATCAGTCTTATTTTGCAGTAATTTTGTTTTTGTGGCTAGTGGAAACACATTTGCCAACTTTGTATTTTCAAAATGGGTAAAAGGTTGTAGGAGTTTTGTGAGAAAAAGGAAAAAACTGAACTTCGTAAAGAGGTCCTTCAATTGTAGTCAGTCGTAACTCTATTGAAATTAAAGAATGAAACTCTTAAGAATAGGTTGAAAACTTCGATAGATGAGAAAATCAAGAAGGATGACCATCTAGATTCAAGCATGGAAAAATATTTCCAGATGCTTGCTGATGAATTTCAAGAGAAGATTGACCTACTTATAACTTGGAGGAGGAAGTTGAGTCTTTTTTTGACTCAAGAACATAAAATTTAAAGAAGCAACTGGAAGATAAAAATAATCAAATGTTATGGAAATTAACTATTTAAAAGAAACAATGTTGGAACAATATCAAATTTTGAAACAAAAATATGATGCATTGTCACAACAAATGATTGAGAAGGATGAGGTCATTCAAAAGCTACAAGAGTCTAAGCAGGAACTTGAATTGGAAGTTAGTTGTCTTCAGAAATTTGAGATGGAGACAGTTGATGTTAAGGTGCCAAGCTCTCCTTCTTCCACACTTGATGATGTTGAATGCCAGAAGCTTGATGTTGATGATCATGATTCATTACATGCCTTTGTCACACCCAGTTTTGAAAACCATAATACTGGTATTGGGTCTCAATTGCTGAGAAAAATGGGATATACCGAAGGAGGACTTGGGATGAATGGTTAGGGAATTGTTGCTCCTATTAATCTTGTACTGCATACATAAAGAGAAAGTCTTGGATATGATCCTACTGCTTCCTCATCACCTACATCCACCTGTGAGGTGTTTGAAGAAAATGCTCCTATTAATTGTGATAAACATATTGATGACACAGCTGCTAATGTCATTTTAGATGAAAATGTTGTGGCACCCAACTCTGTGTTTGAAAAAACAAAAAATGAACTATCTACACATCCTCATCAAAAGAAATTATCCAGGCATCACCATTCTTGGTCAATTACTAGTTCTGCATTCAAATCATTACAGAAGAGACGTGAGTGAATGAATCGTGGACTAGTGTTGACCATCACTATTATTTGTGGATGGGTCAATGGATGGTCATGGCGTTAATTGAACCAATGCTTGCGGAATTCATATCGTCATGTTGCATCAATTACTCATTGTTGGTTGCCATTGTTCCCTCAATTGTGTTTCGGGGAGGGAAATTCGCTGACAATGAAGACTATTGGTTCTCGTTCCTTCCACAATTGTGTTTTAGGGGGGGGGAAATTAGATGGCGACAAATATTGTTGCTTTGATCAATGCGATGGTGACGATGTTTAGAAAATTTCTAAAGTGTTGTTGTACAAAGTTTGAGTTGATATTTCCATACTTATGTGCCTCATTGTTTGTTGGTTGATGGTATTGCTTCTGTTTGAAGCCTTGTCCTGGTTATTTATCGACACATAGTTTCTTTGAAGTTTTTTTGAGAGAATTGACATTGTTTGCCACCTGTGTGCCTCTGTAACAATTTCCTACTTTAGAGATCGACCGACCTCATTGAGGTTTCACAACTCTCAACTTTAGAATTTTGGTACTTCAACATTTCATACTTCTTGATTGGAGCAAGCCTATGTTCTTGTCATTTAGTGGATCATTATTGGATCTACAATTTCAACTCCATGATAATTTGAGCACTAACATCTTTCACTCTTTTGGGGGGGAGTTTTTTCCTATGGGTTTTTCTCTCTCTCCTCGCTTATGTGAGTTTGTACATGGGTACCTAATCAGGCCTCGTTGTTGGGATCCATTCTTTGTTTCCTTTTTCTTTAGTTACTCCCTATGTTTCACTTAAGGGGGGGTGTTAGAGTTGGCTTTTACAATGCCTCATTTCCATATGAGCTAAGTATGGTGAGTTGTAAGCTCACATAGGGACTTGCATCTGTCCAGTTGTCGTAATTATCCTTAACCGACATCAATTCTCCTCCATAGCTATATAATGGAGGTCTTCTAGGTACTTTTACATAAGATTGTGAGTAATACAATACTCTTACACCAAGAACTTATGACTTAGTAAGAGATGAGACATCCTGAATCCACCGGAGTGGATTCTATCATAGGGATCACCTACTCTTTGAGCCTCATCACAATGAGCCAAACATGTCCTTTGGAATTGAACTAGAGTGAATGCGAAAAAAAATCATACTCCCAACCATTAAGATACTAACCCAATACAATAATTTTTTTTGTTAATATATATGAGTCACAAATTATTATATATACTCTTAAGTTATACTTGCATTTAATGTAGAACCTAATCCAATTATCTTTAAAAAATTATCAATTTTTATGTTTAAAAAATATATTAAAATTAAATTTCAGTTAGTTGTGAAAAACACTTTTTAATCCTACATTATATAAAAGAGGAGAAAAAATTGGATATGCACTTCATATTTTAAAGTGAGATTCAAAACTCACATATTTTATAATATGAATGTTAAAGGCTATGTTTAAACTTTTTGGAATGAAAAAATTGTAGTTAAATTTTGATTTATATTACTTAAATAAAATTTTTTAGTGTATATATAGATTTAATGCCCTGAAAAACCCTTCAAACACTTCAATAACGACCCCCCGGCCCACAAATTTGTGAATCTCAACTTCGTTCTTCAACTGATTTCTGTTTTTTCCTGGGCTCGAGGAATTATTACTTCCAATTCAATTTCACCTTTCCCTGTTTCGCGTGCGATCATCATTCCAGTCGATATCAAGATTATCAGAATCAACAGAAAAGGAGTTGGAGGATCCGACATTTCCACTTCCCTGGTAAGTGTTCGACAGACTCAGCTCTGGCCTGAACTGTTTCGAGCCCAATGAATCATACAAGGCCTTCGGCTGCTCAGCAGGCTTTGTGGGTTCACCGATTCTACTTTTCTTCTCCTCCTTCGACTTCCCATTTTTCAGATGATCGACACCACCATCGTTCGAAATTGTCTGATTTGTCTGATTTGTGTCGATGATCAAGATGACCTGGTCTGTTCCATCGATACTCTTGGGAATGGCACTCAGAACCTCTGGTTTAGGAAGGTTATCCATCTCGATTTCTGCACCTTGATTCAACTATCAGTGTGAAAATCCAGATTGGTCACTCACTGTAAGTCCAGGAGCATGCTAACTCAAGGTAAATGCTAAACTCTTAGCTTCAATTCACTCTCTGAAGCCATTATGAAGGATCCATATGTAGCATGAACTGCAGAGCCAGGGCTGGCCTCACCCATCCCACATGCTCAGAAGATGATTACATCTCTGCACTGGTCCGAGCCCACTTCTCAGTCACCAACTTATTTTGACCTTTGTGAATTCAAACCAACAAGTTGGGCAACATGTTGTTCGAAGGTTAGTGATGTGAACGTGTGGAATAATGAATAATAAATCTCAATGAATTATCAGTACAAGTGGTACAAATATCCACTGTATCATATGGACATTTCTCCAATTTAAAACTATAATTCGTCCCTTTAAGATCATCTCATAATTCTCGGTTTACTTTCAATATGAATATTCAAATTACAACAGTAATTATGTTAGGTAGAGAGAAAAAGTAAAATAAACATATAACCATGAATAAAATATAAGCAATCACACATAATGAATATAAAAAAATTACCATGGAAAAATCTTAATTTGGGAAAAATTTAGCCACAAAATTTTATTAGTCTTTCACTTTTTACACTGGTCTAGAGTTCAAACTTGTTCAAATCTTGTTACATTATAATGTGGACTAATAAATATATTTATAGGATTCTTTCTATCCAAATGCAATTGGCATAATATCATGAGCCACAAAACTATGTGCTCAAAACTACTTGTTGTAGATTATCATTCCCAAGTCAAGGTTAATCCTAACAAATTCAACATTTTAAGATCATCATATAACTAGTACAACCACATTAAAAATATTAATGTGGTAACAAAAAAAACTTATTGCCTTACCAATGCACACATTTACCTGATTAACCATGTATAAAAAGGTTATGGGTCAAATTTAACATGAGAAAAAAAAATGAATTACACATATTATTGTAAAATCGACCATTTTTCTAAATAAAGTTTGCTTATATATAAATGAATATTATAAATAATAATGAGGAACTTATCATGGAGGAACTTATTAGAATTGGAATAATCTCAAATCCCTAGGAAATTGGTGGCAGGGAGCCACTTGGCATGAATCTAATTTTTTAAATTTATTAAAAGTAATGGACCATTTTGCTAAATAAAATTTGCTTATATATAAATGAATGTTATAAATAATAATGAGGAACTTATCATGGAGGAACTTATTAGAATTGGAATAATCTCAAATCCCTATGAAATTGGTCGATGGAGAGCCACTTGCAGGAATGCTGAGCATATTCCCTTGAGAATCAATCAACAGATCCTCATCCACCTTAAGTCAAAATAAGAAGCCTTTGACAATTATTATTAGTTTATTTTATATCAATATTAAAAGATAGATTTTACCGGGCCCTCCTACCCAGCAAGTAAATTTTTTATCACGAGTTTCCTTTCAAAATTACCCTTGTCATGGTGTTTGATTTTTATTTTTACCCACCATTTATATATCATGTATTATGTGCCTTTGTTAATTTTTAGTTGTGAATATAAGAATATTTTTTTGTTAAAATAAGTTTTGTGTTAGTAAATTTTTTAATTCTAGCTTGACCATAAAATAAGCTTCAACCAAGTAATATTATAGATTTATTGTTTTCATTACTTTAAAAAGATCAAATATATTCAACCATGTTAATTTCTAATGCCAAACTAACCAAGGATTTGGTGCAATTATGTATAGTCATTATTTAAGTAATTTCAAATATTTTCCAGTTTTTGCTAAACCATTCTTGAAAATTTTTCAGGTAACTTGGTGAAACCTACTTAGCTTTCATTTTGATGAGTTGGCCTTAAGGACAACTTTAAAAAGAAAAAAACAAGTTGAAGCCACTTTTAAATAAGAATTTGTCAGGCGATTCTATAATATCTAGACATGGATTTTGAAGAAATTCATAATCTTCTGACAAGGAAGAGGAATAGAGCATTCCGACAAACAAACTAACACCTAAAAGGCACAAACCCAGTTGTATTTAGATTCAAGAGTGAATATATTTAAAGCAACATAGCCTTGGTAATCACACATGTGAGATTTCCATATCCAACCACAAAGTAGATTTGTTTTCTAATCAAAATAATAAATAGATCTATTTTATAAAAACTAAAATCTATCACTAGTGTGCTAACACTAAAGAAACTATATAAAACTTTCAAAATCAAATTAAAACAAAATATTTCATCTACATAAACAGGAACAGTAAGTTAGTGTTTTATGTAGAATACCAATAACCTATGAGCATGAACATGTCATGTGGGTCTCAACCTTTAAGCTTTAGGCTTCAATGTTCATGCTTATTGCTTAAGTGTGGGCAATGTAGGGTCTCATGGTGTGAGTGGAGATAGAGATGAGATTTTCCTAATAATTCCAAAGATCCACTATGGATGAGTTTATGCTTATCTTGAAGTCTCTTATTAAAGTCTTTATATTATTTGTGTTGCATAGTGCAAAGTCTCAGCCAACATAATCACTAACTTCTTTTGTTTTCTATAATTTTATTTAAAATTATATCTAGAGAGAGAGAGAGAATTTTTAAGTCACCCATCAAATTGACAGTGTGAAAATTTAGGTAACCATCGTTAGTGACATGTAGATTTCAAAGTGTTCAGTATTTGAGGATTAAATATGGAAAGTACAGGTAGATACCACTCAAATTTAATCCCTGGTTGTGGGTGATGGTGATTTCATTTTGAAAGCTTTCATGTTTAATTTCTCTCATTATCAAGCTCCTCGAGGGAGTAGATACACCCAGAGGTTACAGTGGTAGTAGTCAAATTCAATCTATATCAAATAAATATAAGGTCATTTAAATTACCAAATCCACACACACACACATATAAAATAACTCTGATTGATCAAATGATACAGTGTCATGGAGAGTTTTTGTTAGATGGTACTTTTGTAAAGTGAAATTAATTATTTATACATAATATTTTTAAAAATATTTCTTGAATTATAAAAATCATAATACAATCATTAATATTACTTTTTTTGGAAAAATGATTTATTATAGTTAACAAAAACCATTGCATAATAATTTTTAATAAAATTTAAATTAACAATTTATTATATTTGTCATAATTACGATAAAAAGCAGGTAGGAAGATATATAACTAGCACAACCACATTAATAAATGTAGTTGATATACGTTGATAGGTGTATATCAATCACATGCACAACCACATTTGTAAATGTGGTTGAAATACGCTGATAGGCGTTAATCCTATAGATTTAATATTAATATTAATATCGATAGTGATAAATATATAAAAATAAACAAAATATTATAAAATATTAATTAATTATATTATTATAAAATAATAAAATAATATTAATTATAATATTATAAAATATTTTATAATAATAAAAATAATAATAAACCAAGGGATTAATAAAATCAAGGATGTGCATTATAAATCCTATGGATTAAAACCTAGTGATTAATATTATAAACCCTAGGGATTAATATTATAACCCCTAAGGATTTTAAACCCAAGGAATTAATAAACCCAAGCGATTAATACACCCTAATTTTTGGTAATGTTGAGAGGCAACTTTGGATTGATTTTGTCACAATGCGATGTTGGATTGATTTTTGTACCATGCAAACATCACAATACAAAGCCCTTTTGTAGCATTGCAATGTGACATTAAAAAATTGCAATGTAATGTAAGTTTCCAACAATGATTGTCATATTGCTTGTCAAATTACGATAATGTTTGTCATAATGCGACATTGGATAGATTTCTTCACTATTCAAATGTCACAACATTAAACCCTAATATTATTTTAAACAGAAGGGATCAATAATCCCAAGGGACTACTACTATAAACCTAGGGATTGCAAATCCAAGGGATTAATATTATAAACCTTAGGGATTATAAACCCAAGGGATTAATATTATAAACCCAAGGGATTAATATTATAAACCTAAGGAATTAATATTATAAACCCAAGGGATTTATAAACCCTAATTTTGTAATGTTGAGAGGCGACATTAAATAAATTATGATGTAATGTAACATTGCAACAATGAGTATCAAATTAATTGTCATCTTGCGACAATGTTTGTCACAATCCAATGTTGGTTTGATTTTTCTAGCATGCAAACATCACAATATGAAGCCCTATTGTAGTGTCGCAATGTGACATTGAAAAAATTGTAATGTAATGTAATGTAAGGTTCCAACAATGATTGTCATATTGCTTGTCACATTGTGACAATGTTTGTCACAATGTGGCATTGGATAGATTTTTGCACCATTCAAACATCACAACATTAAACCCTAATGTTATTATAAACCATAGGGATTAAAAACACAAGGGATTTTATAAACCCTAGGCATTATAAACCCATCGAATTAATAAACCTAAGGGACTAATAAACCCTAATTTTGTAATGTTGAGAGACGACATTGAATAAATTGCAATGTAATATAACATTGTGACAATTAGTATTAGATTAATTCTCATCTTACAACAATGTTTGTCACAATGTGACGTTGGATTGATTTTTGTACCATGAAAATGTCACAATACAAAACCCTATTATAATGTGCAATGTGATGTTGAAATAGTTTCAATGATAATGTAAGGTTCCAACAATGATTTTCATATTGCTTGTCACATTGTGACAATGTTTGTCACAATGCAACATTGCATATATTTATGCACCATTCAAACATCACAACATCACACCCTAATGTTAGATAAGCTATTATAAACCCTAACAATATAAAACCAATATTACAAACCCTAACAATAAAACCATAATATTAAATCCAATATTACAAACCCTAATATTTAAACCAACGTAATGAACCCTAATATTCTAAACCAACGTTATAACGCTAATAATATTAATCCCTAGGTTTATTTTAATACTTTTAATAATATTAATGTTACTTTAATGTCAATATTAATATTGATTTTCATATTGAACCTTAAGATCAAATGTTAAGAATAAGATTAATATTAAACCCTAGAATTAATATTGATTTTAACGTTTTTAATGTTTTTTTCCAAAAAAATCATAATTTCCATTATATAAAATAATAGAAATTATATATTGTAAATGTTTTTAAAAGAAAATTCAAAATGGTCATCTATTGAAACCACCCTACAAAACTACCCCAAAAGGTTGATTGATAAATTATCAATAAGAAGTTCAAACATACAAAATTTTATCTGTCCATAAATAATTACTATGATCCTATAAAAAAAAAAAAAAGAAAGACGAAGAAGAAGATCATATGAAGTCAAACATGTGCATCATCCCTCTGAGGCCTGTCGAAAAAATGCCTATAGTAATATTGATAATGAATATTGATTTTAATGTTATTTTACATTTTATAATAATTAAAATTTAATTAAATTCCATTATATAAAAGATAACAATTTCTCATAATAAATTTAACAAACATTTAAATTTATTTAAAACCAAAAATATTCATTTATTTAAAAATATCACATACTATGATTAAAATATTAAATTAAAATTAATATTAATATAAAAAATAAAATATAAAAAATTAAAATTACTATTTTTTTAACAAAGTCGGTTATGTTGTATTCATTCGAAAAACAAAGAGATTAAATCCTTGATAAATAGATTTTAAGTAGATCAGGATGACAACAGGAGCAAAAGTCCAAGTTTTGTTGGAACTTTTACATGAACTTGATATATACCTAGTTTACCTACTGCATTTAACTTATATATTCTAACATATTGCTGCAACAACAGAGTACATTTACTATTCATTGATAACTAAGGAGGGATTCAAAACACTTGTTGGGAAATCATTCATTTTGATTGATGGCAAATTCTCATGGAGTCTTGAATGAAATTGAAGTTGTCTCCATTTACTCTTTGTTGATGGACTTCTCCTTTTGTGGATGAGCACTGTTTCTATCGTTGGATATTGTGTTCTCAATGAACTTATTTAGGACTACGTCTCACAGATAATGAAGATCTTGTTCAATGTGGGTGTACTGCCAATTTTTTCTTGTTGAAGGAGTTCCCGAGGTTAGTGCATTGACGATATAGGAACCCTAGTTCTAAGGAGCAATGATCCTTCCACTGAATGTGAAAAGCTTTGACCTATTCCAATTATTCTCTGATGGAGTTGTAGAGGTGGCAAGCATGGTTCGGATCCATAGATCAAGGATTGGGAAAGAATAAGGAACTGATCTAAAAAGGAAATGTAGAAGGCACTAAGAGTTGAGGGGTTGTGAAGAGAGAGGGGAGAAAATAGGGGGGATGGAGGGAAGCGTGTAGTAGGAACAAAGGGCAGAATAGGGGTGGGGAAGTGAAGTAGGATGAGGAGGCTTAGAAAGGAGAAGTGCGATGGGGCAAGGAGGGGAGTAGAGAGGGACATTTAATGAAAATGGAGGGTGAGGAAAGATCACATGAATCATGAGAAAGATCACGCTAGGATATGCAGTCAGAGAAATAAACAAGGGATACAAAAACAAGGGAGGGCTCCAATCTGCATGGAAGTTGGAGCATTGACTAAAGGAGATATGCTGAATATTTCCGATGAGACTGTTGATAGATAGGAAGGGATAATGTTTGGAATTAGCTAAGGTACTTTCAAGCATGTGACCATATATGATGTTAGGTAATAAACTTGATGCAAATCTCCTCATTGATCTTGGCCTCTCCTTGGAGTCTGCAACAATATCTCTTAGCTGATTCATCAACCCTTTATTATTTTCTTTGAGGACATGATAATAAGAGATCTCTCCTAGATGCCCCATTTGATAATGGATTCCGAAAACAATTTTCCCAAGGTATGCATTCTTGGGAGTCGATATTTTGACCATTGTTGAATGAGAATGGCATAGTCACCAATCACGACCATATTCATGAAGTTTCAATCACGAAAAATTTGGGCACCCAATAGAAAATTGTAAGCCTCAGCCCTGTTGTTGGATTCCATGCCCAACCCCCAATCGAAAGAAACAAAAACTGATCCCAAATGATAAAAAATGACACCTCTAGCACCAGCTCGACCGAGGTTTGATTTGGATGCACCATAAAAGAATAGAGAAGGATGCTTGAAAGCATTTAACCAATCTTTGAAATCTCAGTCTTTCAAATGAATCTTCCATTTAGCTAGTCTAGGGATATTTCTCTTGGATAAGAAAACAAAGCTTGACAACCTATCCAGGATAGCATTGAACCACTCTCTCTCTTCATCTTGGAGGAGCTTAATATCAATTTTGTTGTTCCCTTTAGATAAAATATTTTCCATGGAAAGGCTCCACTATTTGGCCAGAAATTTCCATTTTTTAGGCTTTATGTTTTGGAAGATAAACTTATTCCTAGCTAACCAGAGCTACCAACATAAGTAAGTTGGAAGGAAAGTCCAAAAAAGTTTAAGAATGTTTATATTTTTGAAGGAATGAGGATAGGTGGATTTCCAATTGACAAAGAAGTCAGATAGGATAGGATTGGAATTGAATTGGACTTAGAGGGGGCTTACTAGAGTTTTCCAAAAATTGATTGAGAATTTGCAATCGATGAATAGATGGTGAATGGTTTCCTTGGCTTTAGAATAGAAAGGGAAAATAGAGGGGCTACGAACGCCATGTTTTCTAATAGTGTCTACGGTAAAATTTTTCCCTTTAAGCATAGTCCATATGAGTACTTTGATTTTGGGGAGGCTTTCAAATTTCCAAACAATTTTCCAAAGAGGCCATACAGGCTGCTAATCAAGATCCTCTTGGAGTTTTTCATATCTGGATTTAACTAAATAATCTCTTCCAATTGGATTCCATTTGAAACTATCTTGCTACTTGAAGCGAATTGGAGCCACTCCCTTAAGATGATGAAGACTAAGATTCCATTGCTAGAGAAGCTCAGAGGGAATTGTAGGAGGATTCCATCCTACCCACATCCTACCCAAGAGTTGTCATGATGGTTCTAGGAGGAAATTTGATCCAAATTTAGAATTCCTTTAATTTTAAGCTAGATATTGAGATGTTGAATGTCCTGAAGGGTAGAGAAGGAGGGCATACCCATAATGTTATCCGTTCAGATGTTTATATCTTGTCTTATTGGCTTGGATTAGAGGAAGATATTTTTTGCAAAGCTTCCATATTTGCGAGCAAGGTTTGATAGGAAGCTGAGAGGAAAGAAGAAGGTGACGAGAAGCATTGATGTATTTATGTTCTAATACTTGCTTCCACTAGGAATATTCTCTTGTTATTAACCTCCATATGAGTTTTGCTCCCAGAGTAATATTCATCAATTTAGGAAGCTGGATGGAAGTTCCTCCTTTATCATAAGGAGTTGTTACTTAATTCCAACTTACCAAACTAAATTTCTTGGTCTCTTATGTAACTCCCTGCCAGAGAAAACATCTTATAATTTTTTCAATTTGCTTTTGCATCCCCATTGGAGCTTGAATAATTGTGAATTGATATAAGGGGAGGGCAGAGAGAATATATTTGATCAAGTTTATCCTCCCAGCCAAATTAAGCCATTGCATTCCCCAATTCCACATTTTCTTCTTCATTTTGTCTATAGATTATGTCGATATCTTAGCCTTCACAATACCTTTTGATATTACAATCCTAAATGCTTGAAATGAGACCATTTTTATATGAAAGGAATACCAAAGTTTTGAGAAATGCGCTGAAGAGTTCGAATAGGGGTATTCCACCCAAATATACTTCTCTTTATATTATCAAGAAGCCCTATCATGCCCTCCAAAAATTGATCTAGAATGGATTTAAACATTCTAGCAACAATGCAGGGGCCTCCACCAATGAACAAAGTATCGTCAACAAATTGAGAGTGATTCATGCGTCTTACTCCTCTACTATAATGGATCCTAGTGATAAGCTCGATTTGCTTGCTATGATCAATATTTCTACTTAAAGATTCAACCATTATGATGTAGAGGAAGGGAGATATAGGGCAGCCTTTCCTTGGACCCCTGGAGCTTTGAAATAATTTTCCAGGTCTTCCATTGATTAAAGGAGCAATCCAAGGCCCTTGTATATAGGATTTTATGAGGTCAAAGAAGTATTTTGCAAAGCCTAGTTTGTGAAGAACAATAAGAAGGAAAGAGTCGCTGAATCTATAAATGTCATTAGCCATGTCTAGCTTCAGGATGAATCCTTGCTCATTGATGGAAAGGCTAGAGTGGATAACTTCTTGGACTAACAAAATATTGTTAACAATTTTTCAGTTTGGAATGAAGCCACCTTGATTTTGAGATATCAGGTGTGGAAGGAGAGATTTGAGTCGATTTTCTAGAATCTTTGTTATGATTTTATAGGAGGAGTTACACAAAGATATGGGTATGAAATGGTTAAAGGAGGTAGGCCTCGTTTCTTTTGGGATTAGAGCTAGGAAGGTCGAGTTTGTATTGCCTCCAATTTTGCTCTTTTGGTGAACCCAATGAATTATTTTAAGAAGATATTTTTTGATAGGTTCCTAGAATGAGCGATAGAATGCAATGGTGAAATCATCCGAACCTAGCACTTTGTCAAGATGGAGATCCCATATAGCATTTTTTAGCTCCTCTTCCTCAACTAATTTAGTTAGAGCTGCATTTGCCTCATCATAAACTATATTTGGAATATGTCTTATGAAACCTTCATAATTGTTGGCTTCTTCCTTAGTTGTTAATAATATTTTACAATGTTGGTGAACATCCTCTTTAATTTCTTCCTTCCCTTTAATTTCAATGTTCCCTTCTCCCTTTATGACCTCTATGCGATTCTTAATTCTTCGCATTTTAGTAAGATTATGAAAGAAGGCAGTGTTCTTGTCGCCAACTTGAATCCACATGTTCCTAGATTTAATTCTCCAAGTTTCCTCCTCTTTCCTATTGGTTTTATAGATTTCCAAATAGATCTATTTTTCTTTGGATTATAGTTCTTTAGTAACCTCTCCTATTTCCATATTTTCTTGGACTTGGTCCAACTCTTTTTGGAGCCCACTTTTCTTTTGCTTTGGTTCTTTGTAATGGTATCTAGACCATTCTTTGAGAGCATTCCTGGTCTTATTTAACTTTGTTCCCCAAATATAACCTAGTGATCCGTTAATACTAACTTTCCATGTTGAAACAACCAAAAACCAAACCTCTTCGATGGAGGATCACAAAGGATTGAAATGAAAAGGGAGAGGGCCAAAATTTACGGATTCACCAAAGTTTAGAGAGATAGGTTTGTGGTCAGAGGTTGTGGATGAGATAATTTTTTATGTCACTGGTTCAGAACTAGAAATGAGGATGACATGGATTAGGAATCTATCCAGTATTTCCTTTATATTTCTTGGGCTTATTCTTCTAATTCTCTAGGTGAATTTCTTGTTCTTTGGAATGATATCCATTAAATTTTGATCCTCTATTATACTCTAGAGAATATCTCTATTTGGTTATGGGATGAAAACACCTCCTCGCTTTTCTTCTACATTCATGACCAAGTTGAAGCCACCTCCAACTATTATGCTTCCATTTTCTTCTTCTTCTAGATGGTCTTCTAAGGATTTCCAACATTGTTCCTTATCTTTGTAGTGGGATGGGGCGTAGAGGTTGAACATAATGATTTGATTTCCTAATATTTTATTTTTTAATTTCTGTTTTGACCCAATGATGTTCCTTATGAGAGAAAATAAGGTCCCAAGACGTTTGATTCCACATTGTACAGATTCCTCAAGAGGCTCCTCTCGTGCTTATTGCTACACCTTCGAAGTACTTTATTTTTTGGATTGTTGAAACCATTTCTTGCTCATTTAACTTGGTCCCTTGAAGCAGAAGGATATTAGGACATTTAGATTTCATCAGATATTTTTCCTAAGAACTCTGCAATTCTAGGAGACTAGATTGTTATTTATTATACGATGGGGCAGAAGATACCTTACCTCTCACTTCTGATTTGGCATGTCTCTAAATCCCATTCCTTTGTGAATGTAGGTGTCCAATGGATGTTGAGTACCATTTCCATGTCTTTTTGTGCTGCTTCATATCAAATTTCCTTATTTGATTTTCTCCCAGATTTTTTATGATTCTCAGGAGGGGCAAGCTTTCCTTTGGATTTATTTATGGTAAGAATCCTTTCAAATGAGGGGACAAGGGGGCACGAAGGGGGGTAAGGAGAGGCTTGGAGAGGGAGTGGGGGTAGTGGAGGGAGGGAGCGGGAGGAGAGGGGGAGGAGGAAGCAAGAGAGGAATCAAAGATGAGTTGTTCCAAAACAACATCATCACTAGCGGGAAGAGGTTACGAGGAAACAAGGTCCAAGGAAGCAATAGGGTTAGAGAAAAATTGCTGAGATAACGAGGAAGAGGGAGGGGGAGAAACCTAAGGAGATGGTCTAGAATGGCGGGTAGGTGCAAATTTAGAAGATTTATTTCCTTATATTTTACGTTTAATTGTTTCCCATTGGGTTTCTTGTGTTTCAATTGGCTCTTTTACTTCTCGTTTTGGGCATCTAGTTGAAAAATTACCATATTCATGACATACCTTGCATTTGAAAGGGAGTTGCTCGTAGTCCAATTGTTGAATGTGAGCCCAGTTGTAAAACTTGATCTTCACGGCCTCTGGATGTTCTTTACGTAGGTTAACTTCCATGCATATTCGGGCATAAGCATGCATGTTTTCTTTTGGCTCACTTCTGTCAATATATTTCCCAAGTGAATTACCAATAGCTCTAACTGAGTCGTCTCCCCATCAAAGAAGGGGAAGATGAGGAAGATGAACCCAAACCAAAACTGCATTAGGAACACTGATTTCAGGGTCAAAACCCTCTATTCAATTATAGGCCTATAGTATCCGTGAAATAAGCTATGTTTCTCAAGATCATGTCACAGTATTCCTTGGATTCGAAATAGAATGTGAAATATACCCTTCCATAGAAGTGGATTGAGATTTGACCTTGGGTTTTGGTAGCCCTTTTTCTTTCCACACATTTTTGAAGTATTTTGGAGAAGGCCAGAGGCCAGTAAACTGACCAACTGATCCGGATTTAAACAGGAACGCAATAGATTACAGAGATAACCATAAATACAGAGATGCGATAACCATAAAAACAGAGATGCAGCGGAAATAATACTTCATTTCATTAATGGAGAATACTGAAATATGCTTACAAATAGAAATAACCCAGCTAGGGCGATGGTAGCTTATCTCTGAGAAGAGATGTGTCGGCTACATGCCTCTGAACTGTTTCGAACTGTCTTTACAATGAGGCTCGAAGGCCTATTTATTATTGAGAAACAATGGAAAACCCTTCACATTCCAAAACCTAACCCTAGAAGATGAAACGCCAAATTGTGGGCCCCGTTTTGGGGTGAGTTGGACAGCCAACTTCCCGGGGTCGCGAATTGGTCATCTTATCTCTGTTTGACGCGCATGATAGCCCATTGGAAAGATCTCTCCGAGGACTACGATGGAAAAGACGATTTTTATTAGAAAAATCGCTGGCGGTGGATTTCCCAAAAAACGTCGTTTAGGGCCTCAAAACGGCTCCGGAAGTTTAGGACCCGAAAAACTGCTAAAAATAGTAAACTGCACTATAATTAAGGAAAGTGAAAAACTAAAAGAGACAGTTGTGGGGGTCCAAATGGGATAGGTGGGTGGCCACCAACATCCACCTGGATAATTCCTCCCCCCTTAGGAAGCAATGGTCCCCATTGCGTTGAGTTCCTCCCTGAGATGAGGAAGCTTCTGCTGAGCTGGGTCTCTGGTGAGCTGTTCTGCAATCTCTAATGTGTCCAGAAATGGTGGGAAGCATGGTCGACGACGGTCCACATTGAACACTCGGTGCAAGCGAAGGAATGGAGGAATGCTTTGCTTCAAAGCATTGTTGCCCGTAGCCTTGGTACTGGTGTAAGGACCATGTCGGAGTGGCCTGAGCTTCTGATGGGTTCTGGTAAGGCATTCTTTCTGTCGATGCAACCAAACTTTGTTCCCCACCTGAAACTTGTGTGGTACCCCCGTGGGTGAGAAGAAGTTGTTCCTGTGTTCTGTTCTGACTGTATCCCTCTGTTGCTGCTGCTGCGTGGAGTAACCCTTCGTGGGGGTCATGGATGTAGCAACAATCTTCCCCTTACTTTGGGAGTGAACCAGACAGAAAATAAATTTCCTAGTCTGTGAGATGAGCTTGTTGCCTTTCTTAGCAGTGATCAAAGAGGTGGTAGTAGGTGGGGCTACCTCCGGTATCCTGTATAATGAATTATCCAAAGAAATAATGACAACACGAGGCCTTGAATCATACACAGCATGTCGCCTCCACAAGTATGGCTGGCCTAATAGTACATCAAAAACATCCAGAGGTGTAACATCACATAATACCTCGTTTGTGAAGGGATTGATGCTGTAGGGAAGGCAGCACTGCTGGCGAACTTTGAGATCTCGTCCTTCGTGAAGCCACCTGATACTGTACGACTGCAGGTGTGGTGTAGTCGGTAGGCCCAACCGCTTCACGACCTCTGCTGAAATGAGGTTCTTTTGTCTGCCACTGTCGACAATGAATTGCAGTGGCGAACCCTTCACCCACATTTGTGAGTGGAAAAGACGTTCCCCCTCCTCTGGCTCTTCGGGCTCATTCTTCTGGATCTTGGCAGTGGCAATAGTGGCACTAGGATCCGCATCAATGATTTGCTTCCCTTTGCCATTCCCCTTGTTGGGTTCTGGCTCAGAGTCGGAACATGCATCTGATTCGGAAGCCTTCAACTCGGCCACCAGCGACTGCTTGGTCCGACACTCACTTGTGTTATGAGTGGGACTCTTGTGGAACTCACACCACTTTCTTGTGTCCTTCTTTGGCTTCGTGGTGGTGTTCTTTTCTTGCGGCTTCGAGGGGTTGTCTTGGGTCACCCCGCCTTGGCTTTGTCCTTTAGGCTTCGGATTTGTAGATCCAAAGTCTCGCTTCTTCTGTTTGAACTTTTGCTCGATTTTGATAGCGTATCGGTATGCTGTGCCGAGTGAGGAGATGTTCAAGAACTCCATCTCTTCCTGGATGTATCTATGTAGGCAGCCGTAGTATTTGAGTACCAGATGCAGCTCAGAATATTTGATACCCAACTGTGTGCGAAGGGTATGAAAAATATTTGTGAACTCTGGCACATCTTGGTCTCATCCCTGCCGCAGTGTGGTCCATTTGATGTATTTGTCCTCACAGCTTTTGATAGGGTAGTATTGCTCCTTGATGGCATCCCGGAAGTCATTCCAAGTGGGGGCGGCTGAAAAAAGTGAGCCTGTACTTTCATCCTTCTGCTCGCAGTATGTTTCCCACCAGTCCTTGACGTGGGGGGCTGCTTTGAGAAGAGCGAAAATAATCTTTTCCCGACTGGAAAAATCATGAACAAAAAAATAACCCTCTAGCACATTTAACCATTTATCGATGGCATCTGCGTCTATCTGACCCTCAAATATGGGGATTTCAAAATTAACTTGTACCTTAAATGGTGTGGCATTTCCAGAGTTGTTGTTGGAAGCCAATAAGTCGCCCCTGGGTAGCCGCTGAAGGATTTGGGCAAAGTTGTCCATCATCGCATTCCTTTGTCGCTCGAGGGCTTCTTCGAGCAAGATTTTGATAGGATCTCCTGCCCCCTCGTCTTTCTTTTCATCCGCCATGGGAGGCCGTCGGGATTTGCGAGGCTGGCCTTGCAAAGGTTTGACCAGTTCAAGCCCTAACTCCTTATATCCCGACCTCGTTGGGGACATGCAAAGAAAAACAGAGAAGAAAAGCAGACCGCTCTAATACCACTGATCCAGATTTAAACAGGAACGCAATAGATTACAGAGATAACCATAAATACAGAGATGCGATAACCATAAAAACAGAGATGCAGCGGAAATAATACTTCATTTCATTAATGGAGAATACTGAAATATGCTTACAAATAGAAATAACCCAGCTAGGGCGATGGTAGCTTATCTCTGAGAAGAGATGTGTCGGCTACATGCCTCTGAACTGTTTCGAACTGTCTTTACAATGAGGCTCGAAGGCCTATTTATTATTGAGAAACAATGGAAAACCCTTCACATTCCAAAACCTAACCCTAGAAGATGAAACGCCAAATTGTGGGCCCCGTTTTGGGGTGAGTTGGACAGCCAACTTCCCGGGGTCGCGAATTGGTCGTCTTATCTTCGTTTGACGTGCATGATAGCCCGTTGGAAAGATCTCTCCGAGGACTATGACGGAAAAGACGATTTTTATCAGAAAAATCGCTGGCAGTGGATTTCCCAAAAAACGTCGTTTAGGGCCTCAAAACGGCTCCGGAAGTTTAGGACTCGAAAAACTGCTAAAAATAGTAAACTGCACTATAATTAAGGAAAGTGAAAAACTGAAAGAGACAGTTGTGGGGGTCCAAATGGGATAGGTGGGTGGCCACCAACATCCACCTGGATCACCAACCAAGCCACACTCAGCCAGGGAAAGAGCAACTCTTCGAGGCATAGTCGACGACATATTAATTTTAAGGATTTCCTCAATCCTTTTGACGAACACGGGGACATAAGGACATTCACGGGGAGCCCCAAGAGAGGAGATGAGGCTAGAGAAAGTAGTGATAACATCATAAGGGTCTGCATGAGCAGAGCGAACCCCCTCCAAATCAGAATTCAGAGGGCCATCGAAGGAGAAGACGCAGGGGGCAAGGTCGCAACAACTCAAAGGGAGGGCATGAGGTAGCAACTTGCATCAAGTAAAAATAATCATAAACAAAATTAAAATTAAATTAATTTAAATAATTGATTTAATTAATTAATTATTAAATATTAAATTAATTAATCAATATTAAATAAATGTTAAATAAACCCAATATTAATCTTGAATAATATTGAATTAATATTTATACTATTACTAAATTAATAATATTAAATTAATATCAAATAAATTAATGGCATAGTCTAACTTATGGACGAAATGACCTTTTTCACGATATTTTTTTTTGTTAATTTTGAACAATACCCGATAGAGATTTAAGAACTTGAGTTTAAGTTGTAGAATTCAAGTTCTCCAAGGGATTTATCAAGGTGCTAAATCTATTTATCCATTCAAAATCACATTTTAAACAACAAAAACTCACCCACTTTCTTGAAATTGTTTAGTTAGATTCTGAAAAAGTTTATTTTGCCTATAAATTAGACTATGCCTAAATTAATTAATATTAAATTAATTTCAAGTAATATTTAATTAATTAAAATATCTTAATTAATTAAATTAATCACTATTAATTAAAATTAAAATAAATAAAATAAATTAAAATTAAAGTTAATTACTATTAATTATTATTACTTAAAATTAAATTAATATTATTACTATTACCACCCATTAAGTCTTGTTTTATTCCCCTTAAAAAGAATTAACCTGATGTTGGAGGAGAAATTATTGTGTGGTTCCAATTCATGCACAATTCCCAAGAATAGTTAGGAGTTAGAGCTTCCTAACAGGTCAGGTTTGAAGCCTTCTGCTGAAAGTGAGGTCGTTTGACTATAGGTCAGACCCAACTATGGTCGACTCATATCCTCCACGCCAAATTTCTTCTTCTATTAGGACCACTTGATTAGTCGATTATCCATGGGCCCACTCATAAGGTTGTTGAAAAATCTAGGGTGTTAATAATTACAATGATTCTTCTTATTCATGATAACAATTTGTGAAGTGTTTTTACTATTTATCTTAGTTTGATCTTCTTCACATTATTAATGTGTGTTTACTTCATCAAACTGCTATCAAAAACAAATGAGACAAGAACACAAATATTTGGCTTTCTCCCAGGGCCAAAACCTCTCCCTCTTGGAGAGGAAAACCCACACGAAAATTCTTCTTATAGGGATTCCATTGACGAATACCAAGACCATGACCCCTGACACAATCTGCTTCTCCAAGACCAAGGCATCAATCCTCTTCTTCATCGTTGCTGTGATCATCATCCTTTTTGCACCTCTTAGATCATCACTACTGCATCAAGAATTTCATTATTGCTGCAAGGTTCTTGAGAGCATCATTGCTGCACCATGACTGCTCCTTGAGATTATTACTGAGATGATCTCTGTACGTTCCTTGAGATCATGGCTGCACTTCACTGTAGGTTGAGATCGCTGTGAGATCATGATCCTTGTCACTTATCTTTGTCGAGACTAACCTTCCTTAATATGGTGATCACTGCTTCTTTTATTGTGATTGCATCTGAGATATAAATTCATATTGAGATCATTAGCAGGCAGATCCAAATACTGTGTTATCATTGATACTATATGTCTCCTTTCACAGGTATGCCAAGCATTACTATCATCACTGAGACTCATTTCATCAACATGGGAATGCCGAGAGTGTAAATCTACTTCTTGTAATCCGAGCCACTGTTGTTCATTATATCTAGGCTACTACAGGGATACCACTGAGATCTATATACCAAGACTGCTTATGAAGTAGATCCATCGAGATCTGATTTCCATCTAGGCTGAGAATACATGTATGTCTGAGATAGCACACACACACACACACACACACACACACATATATATATATATATGTTGAGGCAGATTCATTCACAGGAATGCCGAGATTGTCATTACAAGAATTATGATCAGAACTCATACCAATACGAAGTCCTTTTTGCTCTATGCATTCGAAGTCCAGCTTGACTACTCCTAATACCCAACCGAGGTGCAGCCAAGCCCTAAGACAGATGCCCTAATTCAGTGCGGACCTGCTCCTTTTTGTATATGTGAAATTTCAGAGAGGATTGCGAGTTTTGTCCATGACTAATGCGGATACCGTAGACGGGTATTTATAGTTGTTTGAGCCTCCTATTTGAGCCGACATGAGTGTATGAACAGTCGTGGCAATTACCCAAGCCGACATGACTTTTATTTATGCATTTAATTCATTTTTGGAGCTGACATTAAGATCTCTTCGATGTTTTGCTTGTAGACTTTGGTGTGCTTGCTCTTGGAGGATTGTTCTTGGACTTGGAGGGCTACTTTTACATAAATACATTTTACATGGGCTCTTGAAGAGATTCTCTACACATGACATGAGTCTTTGACATAATAATAAAAATCTTAAAGACATCGAGAAGAAGTCTTTGACCTAATGACCCTTCTTGCTCATGAAACCCATGTAGCAAGATATACAAAAATTATTTATTCTCTTTATTACATCAGATACAAAGATCATGTCATTATGTAGACCGAACCTAGTTACACTTTCTTCAACAATCCATCTTAACTAGGGAGGTATTCATAATGGTACTTGGTCATTCTCAGTCTAAAGAATTTATCATAAGAAGAATCGGATTTGAAATCCATTTGTTATAGCAATAGAATCATTTCAACCAACATTGTTTCATATAACAAGGCCTTAACTAACATTTCACTCTCTCACTTAGATCAGAGCACACAATGTTGGTGAGACCAATGATTGATAGACACACATCATCATTGTCTCTCTTAGGGTCATACTCCAAGTATGCCCTACTAGGACTATTCTCATCTTAGGTTCCTAACCCTCAAGAATATCGGTCCTCTTGCCCACTCTTGTCTTGGATTCCATACCACATCCTCAAAGAGTGTCAGATTCCAGATGATTACACAATCCTCAATTCTTTCTTCCAACCTGAAGACAAGAATGTCATGCCTAACTGTCCATCTTAACAAGGATGAGTTCAAAGTTTCTCTTCACTCAGAAACTTACTTGTGTTCCTTTACTCATAGGAACCTCCTAGATCTCCCTCTTACCCAGGGATTCTATCATAAATACTTTATAGGGTCTTCTTTCCGAGAGATTTCCTAGTCAAATCTTCCTGATCCTATGGATGTTGATTTCCTTCATCATGGTTGCATACTTCATGATCTCTTCCATCCTCGCATCATCCATTCCAAGGAACTTTCAACTAGAGTTATTCAATTGTAGTCAACCACCTCATACTCCATATGAGGATATATTATGTTGATTTCATCTAGTGTGATTTATGTCTTTCTGAATCCTTTCAAAGGAGGAGATTATTTTTCTCTTGATCATGCTTGATCCATGTTACCTGCAACCATATGTCATGACATTACAATATTAAATACAAATACAAGCATACATACCTCATTTTGCCTTTAGGTTTCTTCCAACAACTTCCTAGATTGAAAAGATCTTCAATCCCTTGATCTGCTTCATTTCTCATGTCATCATACCATCATCTCATGAATTCCATAAATTGGATTTCCTGATGAAACACTTGCTGCCTTCCCAGATTAGTGGATCCTTCGTTGAGGTTTCTATCAAAGAATCTTGAGGATCTTGCATATCCCCATCTGGCAAGTGTTTCCTTTGATTTGGATGACTTCTTCCTTTCCTTTAATGTCCAATGAGGTTCCCACAAGCTACATCTTTCATGTTAGACTTCCACGGATTATGCCCTTCATGATTCCCATGGTGATATCATGAACTCTTGTTTCCATGATGCTTCCATGATGCCACAATGCATCTTATTATCATGGTCATATCTGCAAGGGATTTTGAAGCCTATGATAGGATCCTTTTATGAGGGACACCATCTCACTTATAGTAGAGGTTTGTTACTCCCTCTTTCCTTGGTCCTTTCTTCAGCTTCCTCCACCCTTTCGGCGATATGAGCTCCTCTTCCATAGTACTATTATGTCTTGTCAACCTTCCCTTTCCTTTCTGCACATATTTGAGTCCTTTCAACTTGTCTTTCTCTATCTGGCATAGAGACCACAAATTGTTGCACGAGGAAATTTCCATATCCCAAGGACACTTGTCATCTTGCTTATTAAGAACGTAGATGATTATTTTCATATCATCTTTCTCAGATCTCCCAAATGAGATCTCATGAATATATTCCTTCTTTACTGCATTTGAGAGATTACCTCTTCTAGCATTTTATATATCTCTTATCTGTCTCCTTTCTTGCTACATAGAGATGAGAGGACTTTTAAGAGTTCCTTCTCATGAGTTCAAAGGAGACCTGTTCACTGACTTCTCTTCTCTATAAGGATTCTGTCAATCCTTCTTATTCCATGCAAGGACCTTAGATAACCCATCTATCCTATAGATCTCCTTGCATTCATGAAGTCATTTCAAAGAAAAATGATTAATGAAAATACTTACTTGAGATGTGAAGATGAAATCTTCACCTTGATCATGTTGGCAGTAGTTGAGGCAGATGTATTGATGCTTCCACTAGATGAGATCCTTGATAGGAAGCTATCTTGATATACAAACTGTTGATATAATTGTACCTTGTAGTATGCAACTTCGTATTGAGGTTGCTTGTCCATCAGATAGTATGGCTTCTATAACGAGTACTTGTCCATTCTAGCTCCTATATCTGCCCTCAAATATATATCATTAAGTTCTGAGAATCCGAGATTTCAGGACTGTGATTTTATAGAAAAGAATAGTGGCATGTTGTAGACCGAGACTGTGGGAGGCATCAAAGCTGTTGGTATGTATCCTAAGATCTGAAGGTTTTTATCTTTTGATTGTAGATCTCCAAAACCCTTGTTGTTGAAGACTATCTCCTTGATCGGATAGACAGCAACCCTTGTTACTATATATTGTTGTTGTAGGCTGATCCTTTGATCTAGGGTTTGATCAAGATGTAGATCTTCAACTTGCTTAGATGATTTGCTTGAAATTTGATCTTTGCATGTCTCTTTTCTTCCCTTTCTTTGTCTACTAAACCTTCCCTTTGATACCATGTTGAAGAATCTAGGGCATTCATAATTACAATGATTCTTCTTATTCATGAAAACAATTTGTGAAGTGTTTTTACTATTTATCTTAGATTAATCTTCTTTACATTATTAGTGTGTGTTTACTTCATCAAACTGCTATAAAAAACAAAAGAGACAAGAACAAAAATATTTGGCTTTCTTCCAGGGCCAAAACCTCTCCCTCTTGGAGAGGAGAACCCACGTGAAAATTCTTCTTATAGAGATTCCATTGACGAATACCAAGACCATGACCCTTGACACAATCTTCCTCTCCAAGACCAATACATCAATCCTCTTCTTCATTGTTGATGGGATCATCATCCTTGATACACCTCTGATATCATCACTACTGCATTAAGAACTTCATTACTGCTGCAAGGTTCTTGAGAGCATCATTGCTGCACCATGAATGCTCCTTGAGATTATTACTGAGATGATCTCTGCACCTTCCTTGAGATCATGACTACACTTCATTGTAGGTTGATATCACTGTGAGATCATGATCCTTGTCACTTTATCTTTGTCGAGATTGACCTTCTATAATTGGTGATCACTGCTTCTCTTATTGTGAGTGCATCTGAGATGTAAATTCATATTGAGATAACTAGCAGGCATATACGAATACTGTGTTATCATTGAGACTGTATGTCTCCTTTCACATGTATTCCGAGCATTACTGTCATAACCAAGACTCATTTCATCAACATGGGAATGCCGAGACAATATGATGAGAGTGTGAATCTACTTCTTGTAATCTGAGCCACTGCTATTCATTATTTCTGGGCTGCTACAAGGATACCATTGAGATCTATATCCCAAGACTGCTTATGAAGTAGATCCATCAAGATCTGCTTTCCATCTAGGCCGAGAATACATGTATGTCTGAGATAACATATATATATGTCGAGGCAGATTCATTCACAGGAATGCCGAGATTGTCATTACAAGAATTATGATAAGAACTCATAACAATACGAAGTCCTTTCTACTCTATGCATTCGAAGTCCATCTTGACTGCTCCTAATACCCAATCAAGGTGCAATCAAGCCCTAAGACAAATGCCCTAATTCAGTGTGGACTTTATGTTGGCTTGTTGGGGCCTAACCCAGGTTTAGAAGTGTTTTAGCCAAACAAATCTTGAAACTATTAGCCCTTTCAGCAACAGTCCGTGAAGTGTGGACTGAGGTCTCACCCGAGGTAGTATGAGAGGGTGCTAGAACTAGGTTTCTGCACCCTAGGGATGTCTTGATGAGATCTAGAAAGGTTGCGAACCGATCCTGCGCACCTGTGCAACTCCGTGCAGTTGTTTGACCTTCGCGTAGCTCTGTACAGAGCGCGAAGGGGTGCTATCTTACTGCGTTATTATTATAGATCTTATCTTAATTTTGTGGGCCCAATATTCTTATCAATCATTCAACATTCATAACAAGTGCGCACAATCATAAACTGTAAGGAGATGCATAAACATATAACAGAAGCATAAACATATAGATCTACGAACAGATGCACAATATTTCAGAATCAACTTAGCTTTATTACTTTTCTGTCCTGTTACAATCCCAACTCTACCCTGCACACTTAGCTGCAGGGGTTTGCGCACACAACTGTGGACTCTACCAGGCCTCTGCGCACACAGCTGCAGAGCCTCTTCCTACTCTTACAACCCAAGACTCGGACTTACAAACTTAGAGCGAATATCGCATTCAAAAGCCCATATCACTTAAGATCAAGACTAACGAAAATTGCCTTATATACTTAGAGCCTCACTCTATTTATACATTCCCATGGTCCGCGGACCATGAGTAGGCCAACACACTCTACATTAAATTACAATGTTTTAGGGTGGACAACCCTAGACTCTTGCGCTCCGTGCCCCCATTTTGCGGGGTCTTACATTATATTGACCAAAATTTAGGCTACAAGCCCCAAAAATCCATTATGGGGTGTTGCAATTTGGTACCGGAGGACAGGTGGTTCCCTTAGGCTTTGATCTTTGGCCTAGGGAAAAGTGTCCAAAAGAATTTAATTTTTCTCCTAAAGTGACTTTATAATTTTATAAAGTTAAATCTAATTTAAAAGTGACTTTAAGTAATAAAGTTATTAAGTCTAATTTTAAAGTGACTTTTATAAAGTCAATGAAAAATTAGAAAGGAAAAGTGACTTTGGAAATAAATGACTAAGTGGGTCTTTATTAAAGTGGGGTGAATTAAAAAATAGAAAGTGAGATTTAAATGAGCATTTAATCTCAACCATTGATCTAAATCTATTTCAGCCATTGGATTTAGAGATCACCCAAAAGTCACTTGGATCACCCAAAAGTCACTTGGAGTTATATTAAAGGAGGAAAAGGAGGAAAAGGTCATTCATTCTTTCATGAGCAGATTGGGAGAAGGAGAGCAAGAGAGCAAGAGAGATTTCTGAGCAGGAAGGAGAAGGAGACAACAGCTTGGCACACATTCCAAGGCAGCAGTTGAACAGATTTGTACAGCTGATTCAGCACATAGTGAAAGGCAGATTTTTTGCACAAAAATCGAGGAGCAGTTTGCTGATTTTTCTGCACACAAAACGGAGGTCGTACAACATTTATTGCTGTCCTGTTTGCTGTAATTTCCAGATTGCTGTGAGGCACGGGAAAGGAGATAAGTTGTAAATTTGCTTGCTGATTTTTTGCTGAATAATTCTCACTGTAAAAAGACAATTTTCAGAAATAAAGAAGAGCTCTCAAACTGGTTTTCCCCAAGAGTTGTAGGGGGTTTTTCCAGGGTCAAGTTGACCAAAAATATCAGTGTTTTAATGTGTTTTAATGGCTGTTTTTAATTGCTGATTTTTATTTCTGCAATTTCCAGCATTCTGAAAAAATTTCCAGAATTTGTGTTTTCAGCAATATTTATTTTTTTCAGTCTGTTAAATGTATGGTTATGGGAATGGGCATTTAACTACATGGGAGAAATAAGGTGAAACTAAAAACTGGGGTGGGAAAACAGAAATTTTTTCATGGTATCAGAGCTTGAGTGCTGAAGGGCAGTTTGGGACAGCAAAAGGAAAAATTACAGTCGCTGATTTTTCACTCAGAAAATTCCAGCAAGCTGATTTTTTCATAAACAACAGTTTTATCTTTACTACAGCAGTGCTATTTTTAAGTTTTAGGACAACAGGATGTCATTGGGATTGAGGGTGGAGGATAGGCTGGATGGGCATATAAATTACAACGTTTGGAAGGAGAGAATGCAGAGTATCTTTGAGGAGGCAGAAGTCTGGGATATCATGGTGCATACCGCACAGAACCCTGTTGTTGTGCCCACTGATGTTACTCAGTTGGCTGAGTATAAAAAGAAGAACAATAAGGGTAAGAGGCTGATTCTAGACGGAATCAAAGACCATTGCATTCCTCATGTGAGAGGAAAGAGCAATGCCCATGAGATGTGGACAGCATTGTCCAATCTCTACCAGAGTACCAATGAGAACCGGAAGATGGTCCTGAAGGAGAAGCTGAAGAACATTAAGATGGGTAATGATAGTGCAGCTGGATATCTCACAAAGATTACCAATGTGAGAGATGAGTTGGCAGCGATTGGAGAGGCCATTCCATCCACTGAGTTGGTGCGTATTGCAGTGAATGGCCTCCCCCGTTCATGGTTGAACTTTGCTGATGGGGTTTGTGCACGTGAGACCCTTCCCACATGGGAGAGGTTTTGGGATGATTGTATTCAGACAGAGATCAGGAAAGGACAGCTTGGGGCAGCCAAGCCAGTTGAGCAGGATGAGGACGTAGCACTGGTGGCAGGAGGCAAGAAAGGCAAAGGGAAGAAGCAGGCTTCCACAAGCAGTGGTGGGGGCAAAGGCAAAGGTAAAGGTAAACCGGGGAACACACAGAAGGACTATTCCAAGGTGAAGTGTTGGAATTGTCAAAAGATGGGACACTATGCAGTTGTGTGTCCGGAGAAGAAGAAGAAGAAGGGGAAGAACCAGGACGTGGCAGCTTCAGCTGAGATTGAGGACTTTGCAGGTCGTTTTGACCGGGAGTTTGCGTTCACTACATGTGAGTCCTCTAGTGTAGGATCACCTGCCACACAGGTTCAGAGGGAGCATGCTTTTCCCTCGATTAGCGGAGCATCTACAGGTATCTGGTATGTGGACAGTGGGGCTTCACGTCACATGACAGGATTCCGTGAGTACTTCTCAGAGCTTTCAGAGAGTGGTATTGATATTGAGGTAGTACTCGGTGATGACAGAGTTGTTAGAGCAGTCGGGGTGGGGACAGTGACATTTCAGAGGGAGCCCAAACCTCCCTTGAAAGTGTCAGAGGTTCTTTATGTGCCAGGGATGAGGAAGAACCTCATATCTGTCTCAGCTTTGGAGGACAGAGGATATGAGGTACTGTTCAGGGGAGGACAGGTGTTGATGTATCCCAGGGGCACTCCAGCTGATTCAGCTAGAGTGATAGGTGTACGCCATGCAAAGGTGTACAAGTTTGCATTTCAGCCCCTTTTGGCATTGAGCAGTAGTACCGACAGCAGAGCTAGCAGTTCTGAGCTGTGTGAGATTTGGCACCGCAGGATGGGACATATGTATCATGGAGCCTTGAGGACATTGCGGGAGATCACTACAGGTGTGCCAGATTTCAGTACTGATCACTTTGATACTTGCAGAGGTTGTGCGATGGGAAAATTTGCCAAATCCCCTTTTCCCAGCAGTGACAGCAGAGCGACGGGGATACTTGATTTGATTCATTCCGATGTGAGCGGTCGGATGTCTCATGTTTCCTTGAGTGAGTATGAGTACTATGTTTTATTCATTGATGATCACTTTAGGAGGACCTGGATTTATTTCTTGAAGACCAAGAGTGAGGTCTTCAAGCGGTTTCAGGAGTTCAGAGCTCTTGTGGAGACACAGACAGGCCGAAAGATCAAGTCCTTGAGGTCGGACAATGGAGGAGAGTACACCCTTGGAGAGTTTGTTGACTATTGTGCGGAGGCAGGCATTAGGAGGGAGTTCACTGTTCCTTACAACCCCCAGCAGAACGGGGTTGCGGAGAGGAAGAACAGATCCATCATAGAGGCTGCCAAAGCTATGTTACATGATCAGGGGTTGCCATTGTTCTTGTGGGCAGAGGCCTGCAACACAGCTGTTTACTTGCAGAACAGGAGTCCGCATCGTGCTTTGGGGCACATGACTTCGGAGGAGGCTTTCTCTGGGAAGAAGCCTGATCTTGGTCATCTTCATATCTTTGGATGCATTACATACTCCTATATACCCAAGGAGAAGAGGACCAAACTAGAGCCCACCGCAGAGAAGGGTATCTTTGTGGGCTACAGTGAGACCTCAAAGGCCTTTCAGATTTACATTCCTGCACAGAGGAGAGTTGTTGTCAGACGGGATGTGAAGTTCGAGGAGGACAGGGCCTTTAGGAGGTCACGGGAGTTAGAGTATCTGGATCAGCCAGACCCTCAGCAGCAGTTGAGTCAGTCGCAGGGATCCAGTGGGCAGGGATCAGGAGGATCCGGAGGTACATCTATGAGGATGTCAGGTCCGTCAGTGAGCAGTGGCTCATCGAGCCAGAGGGGTGGTGCTCCGGGCAGCATGCAGAGCAGTTCACAGAGCAGTTCACTAGGGAGTCCACTGATGGACAGTTCACACGGTACCTCAGCTTCTACAGGTTCAGGTGCAGGCAGGAGGATAGCAGACAGACAGTCAGGAGTTCAGGCTACTGATGATGATGAGGAGGAGGAGTTTCATTCTCTGGTGGAAGAAGTGCGCTCAGGGAAGAGGAAGCCCAAGTGGCTTCAGGACACCTTGAGAGATGCCACATCTGTTGCTGAGCCAAAGAGGCCGGTCAGAGAGAGTAGACCACCTGAGAGGTTTTGTAGTTATATGGCGATGGTTACCAGCATCCTTGACTCTGAGCCTTCTAGCTATGAGGAGGCAGCTAGCCAGCAGGTCTGGAGAGAGGCCATGCAGGAGGAGTATTCTTCTATCATGAAGAATGATGTTTGGGAGGTGGTGCCGAGGCCTGAGGGCAAATCCGTGGTTACTTCCAGATGGCTTTACAAGGTAAAGCATGCTGCAGATGGCAGCATTGAGAAATTCAAAGCGAGGTTTGTGGCTAGAGGGTTCTCCCAGGTAGAGGGAGTTGATTATGAGGAGACCTTCGCTCCCGTGGCTCGATATACTTCGATCCGCTCCATTATATCGATAGCAGCAGAGATGGGTTGGAAGATCCACCAGATGGATGTGAAGACCGCATTTCTCAATGGCTTCATACAGGAGGAGGTGTACATTGAGTAGCCACAGGGCTTTGAGGTGCATGGGAAGGAGTCCCATGTGTGCAGATTGAAGAAGGCCCTTTATGGCCTGAAGCAAGCTCCCAGAGCTTGGTACTCCAGGATAGATGCATACTTGCAGGGGATGGGTTTCACAAAGAGTGAGGCAGATCCGAACCTTTACTTTATTGTGATTGGTGAGGAGCCTCTCATTCTGGTGCTGTATGTGGATGACTTGATCATTACAGGTGCAGAGAGACTCATAGAGCACTGCAAGAGAGATCTTGCGGCGGAGTTTGAGATGAAGGACATCGGCTTGATGCATTACTTTTTGGGTTTGGAGGTGTGGCAGGAGGAGGGGCATTTCTTCCTGGGGCAGGGGAAGTATATTGTGGACATCCTTAGCAGATTCCACATGGAGGATTGTAGACCCATGTCGACACCGATGATCACCAACTGGAAGAAGCTTCATGCTTCAGATTCCGAGTTGGTGGATCCCACATTGTACAGGCAGCTGATTGGTTCCTTGATGTATTTGGTCAACACTAGACCAGATATCTGTTTTGCGGTCAACACGATGAGTCAGTTTATGTGTGAGCCTAGGAAGGTTCACTGGGTGGCTGCAAAACACATTTTGCGGTACTTGCAGGGGACAGTGGATTATGGTCTGGACTACAGGCAGGGAGATGGAGTGAGATTGGCAGGATACACTGATTCTGATTGGGCAGGTTGTGCTTCTGATAGGAAGAGCACTTCAGGGTGTTGTTTTGGGTTGGGTTCAGCAGTAGTGTCATGGTTCAGCCGGAAGCAGCAGTCAGTAGCACTGAGTTCAGCGGAAGCAGAGTATATGGCAGCCAGTCTAGCTAGTTGTGAGGCCATCTGGCTTCGCAAGATGTTGTTTGGCTTATTTGGTCAGCCGTTGAGACCTTCAGTGATTTACTGTGATAATCAGAGTTGCATTAAACTCACGGAGAATCCAGTATTTCATGACAGGTCAAAGCATATCGGGATCAGATATCATTTCATCAGAGACTATGTTCAGAAGGGAGCTGTGAAGCTTGGGTATATTTCCACTGATGAGCAGGTTGCAGATATCCTTACCAAAGCCTTACCACGGGGCAAGCATGTCTACTTCAGAGACAAGATGGGTGTGGTGAGGAACACCTTCCTCGGTAAGAGGGAGTGTTGAAATTTGGTATCGGAGGACAGGTGGTTCCGTTAGGCTTTGATCTTTGGCCTAGGGAAAAGTGTCCAAAAGAATTTAATTTTTCTCCTAAAGTGAATTTATAATTTTATAAAGTTAAATCTAATTTAAAAGTGACTTTAAGTAATAAAGTTATTAAGTCTAATTTTAAAGTGACTTTTATAAAGTCAATGAAAAATTAGAAAGGAAAAGTGACTTTGGAAATAAATGACTAAGTGGGTCTTTATTAAAGTGGGGTGAATTAAAAAATAGAAAGTGAGATTTAAATGAGCATTTAATCTCAACCATTGATCTAAATCTATTTCAGCCATTGGATTTAGAGATCACCCAAAAGTCACTTGGATCACCCAAAAGTCACTTGGAGTTATATTAAAGGAGGAAAAGGAGGAAAAGGTCATTCATTCTTTCATGAGCAGATTGGGAGAAGGAGAGCAAGAGAGCAAGAGAGATTTCTGAGCAGGAAGGAGAAGGAGACAGCAGCTTGGCACACATTCCAAGGCAGCAGTTGAGCAGATTTGTACAGCTGATTCAGCACATAGTGAAAGGCAGATTTTTTGCACAAAAATCGAGGAGCAGTTTGCTGATTTTTCTGCACACAAAACGGAGGTCGTACAGCATTTATTGCTGTCCTGTTTGCTGTAATTTCCAGATTGCTGTGAGGCACGGGAAAGGAGATAAGTTGTAAATTTGCTTGCTGATTTTTTGCTGAATAATTCTCACTGTAAAAAGACAATTTTCAGAAATAAAGAAGAGCTCTCAAACTGGTTTTCCCCAAGAGTTGTAGGGGGTTTTTCCAGGGTCAAGTTGACCAAAAATATCAGTGTTTTAATGTGTTTTAATGGCTGTTTTTAATTGCTGATTTTTATTTCTGCAATTTCCAGCATTCTGAAAAAATTTCCAGAATTTGTGTTTTCAGCAATATTTATTTTTTTCAGTCTGTTAAATGTATGGTTATGGGAATGGGCATTTAACTACATGGGAGAAATAAGGTGAAACTGAAAACCGGGGTGGGAAAACAGAAATTTTTTCAGATCCGCTGCCCAACAGGCCCCTAACACAATCATTGTGACTCATCTCGAGCCACCCCGTCAGTGTGGCGAGTCGCTCTGCGAAGGCTTCATGGTCCGCCATCCCTATGAGTTACACACTACAATCTGTTGCTCTGTCATTGCCTCCTGCAATGCTTCTTCAAGCTCTTGCTGCCTTGCCCCTACTAATTTGCTTAACTAATGATGCTCATTCTACTCTGCTAGGTTAACAAAAAGCGACCACTCATAGGATTTTGGCTCTAGCTGAGATGCCAAATGCGTGCACTTTTTGTGCAAGAGCAGCAAGCTTGCAATTGCTGGTTCAGTATCCTCAATGTCTGCTGAAGCTTGTGTCGCCTTTTTGCAAGAGACTTGTTGCTGTCCGCGAGGTCCTAATCTTCAAGTTTCGTTGTGGGCATGTGGCCCAGAGACAATGTTTTAAATCGAATTCCATCTTTGTCTCAAGATTCATCGTCTTGCCCTTATCTTTCATAGATCGCTTACTAGACTGCAGGTTTCACGATGACATACAGACCAGTCTTGCTACCTGTCTAGGAATTTCCAGTACATCTCCCACTGTTGGTGTTGGGCTCGGTGTGAAACCTTGGCTGTCGACATTACACTGTACCAAAGGTCCTATGTCTCTTTTGGCAATGTTGCAAACACTAGGCTTACTCTCAAAGCGTCGAAGTTCGACGGGTCCATACCTATTGGATAGCGCAATAACTTAATTCTCAAGATGCCACGATTTGTTCGGTGGATGACCAGTTGTGATTTATAGGCCTGTTGAAATTCAAATTCGACCATTCCCCCCTTATTTGGGTCATTAATGCGAGATTTACGGTAGAGTGTTCTGAATCTGGCTCTTAATTCGTATCTTAATTGCCTGTCGCCTGCTTTTTTTTGCCTTAACTCGGACATCTTGTCATGAACAGTGACACCAACGGTCACTTCCTTGTCTATCCATGCAGCAGCACAACCCCTTCTACGCGACCACGACCCTTGTGACATATCGACCCTACGCGCACCCCTGTTGTCGCACAGCTCCCTATGCCTGTGTAGCGTGAAGGTCTGCAACTCACTATGCTACCCTTTTTTGGATTTGCTCCCTTTCTACTTCAAAATCATCTGCATCTGACTAGATCTTCTACTGTGATGCCAACTATTTGACTAACCAACCGAAGCACAGTCTTCGTGACCCGAGGAGCCGGATAGAGATGCGGGATCCGCTATGGGGGGATCCGCTGCCCAACACCTGCTCCTTCTTGTATATAAGAAATTTCAGAGAGGATTGTGAATTCTGTCCATGACTAATGCGGATACCCTAGATGGGTATTTATAGTTGTTTGAGCCTCCTATTTGAGCCGACGTGAGTGTATGAACAGTCATCACTATTACCCAAGCTGACATGACTTTTATTTATGCATTTAATTCATTTTTGGAGCCGACATTAATATCTCTTCGATGTTTTGCTTGTAGACTTCGGTGTGCTTACTCTTGGAGGATTGTTCTTGGTCTTGGAGGGTTTCTTTGACATAAATACATTTTACATGGGCTCTTGAAGAGCTTCTCTACACATGACATGAATCTTTGACATAATAATAAAAATCCTAGGGACATCAAGAAGAAGTTTTTGATCTAATGACCCTTCTTTCTCATGAAACCCATGTAGCAAGATATACAAAAATATTTTATTTTCTTTATTACATCAGATAAAAAGATCATGTCATTATGAAGACCAAACCTAGTTACACTTTCTTCAACAAAGGTCAGGGTTAGGGTGGTGTTTAAAATTAGCTCACAAACATTTGGGCTGACTTTTGACCACTGCTACAACCCATCTCACACCACATGACTATGAAAATGTGCAGAGGTTTATTTAAAAAATGATGCAGACATTGCCATGAGGTTTTCAATGAAACAATGCCATAACGATACCATGTGCCTCCTAGACCAATTCCTTTGTTTCTTGAGTTGTGCTATCTTCTTTACAAACCTTTTTCCATGGGGCCGACTAGGACTATGATGTCTTTTGAAATGATGAACTGTGCATTTAAAAGTAGAATTTAATGTTAATCATTTTTCCTTGTCATGCATATGCGAGTGGGAGCATGCAATATCCCACTTAAACATGGAGAGGGATTCTCTTACCACTTGAAATCAAGAAGCATATATTTGGGCAAAGAGCATCAAAGAAAATATTATATCAATTCTCCCCCATGGTCTATTTGGTGTGTGATCAGCATTGTGTTAAGTGTTTACTCCTAAATGCATTTCTGTTTCTTTGTGATTTTGAATGTTGTTTAGTCTATTTCTTTTTTCCTTTATCTATGATGGTTGCATTGTATGGTGCTCTAACCATTTAATTTTATTTTTCATTTTACAGTTGAACAGGATGAATTTCCTCATTTCTATCAAAGATAATAGATAAGAACGATCTAGCTTGTTGAGTTTCATAACTTGGCAGAACTGTATTTTCTTGTAAATTTTTGTCTCTCCATTTATGTTGTTTTTAAGAAAAAAAAATGGGATGGATTAAATGGTCTAAATGGATTTAAATTTAACAATATGTTATTAATTTATGTATTATTGTTTTGGATAATTGTGTAACATGTAAAGAATAACTTATTTGAATTTTTTCGAGAGCTTTTAGGGTTTATTCTTTGTAAATTTGCAAGGCTTGTCATAGTGGAGGAAAGAATGGAGGGCGATGCTTCTTTAATAATAGTTAAAGAGTTAAAAGGTAAATTGATGATCTCGACTCAACTAGTTTCCTTTTCTCCCTATACATTCATTTTACTCAAGTGTGTAAATAACTTTCTTGTTGATGAGTATATAAAAAAAACTAAATGGGATGAAGTACCTTTCCTTGATTTTCATGGTTCCTTGAAATTTCTTTTCTTTCTACCTATGTATAGATAGATTTCATTTACTGCACAAAATGTTGGAAGAATTTACAACTTCTTGGAAAAATCACTTTATTAATAGACACTTAATCTCATGGATAGATTTTCCAAACTTGTATCAAATGCTTGTTCAACATTTGATTTCATAACTTCCTACTGTTCTCCTATATATTTAATCTACCTATTTTTATATGTCCCAAGGAGTTCCTTCACAAAAACAAAATTTTGAACTACACGTTTCACACTGTTCTCTCCCCTATCTCTTTTATCTTCTCTCCAATATCATAATTTTGCATGAACATTACACATTGTTTGCATGTAGCTTAGATATTAATTAATAAATATGATTACAAATGATCTTGTTTACGTAATTGGTATGAATTTGTGGGTGGGAATACACAATTTTCTTATCATTAATTATTATCACAAATAGTCTTCCTTATCTAATTCTCCACTCCTATGAAATATTTGCAACTTTTATTATTGTTGTGATAGTGACATATTTAGGTAGTGGAATTACATTTGATATTATATCTTGTTTTTCCATATCGAAGTAGATATGTGTTGTCACTGCTACAACACCCTCCAAAATTTTGCCTACATCTAAATTTTGGAGCCTACTTTAACCTTGCATGTTTTCATTTCTAATAGTAAGGGTCATTCCATGTATATTCTCTAAGTTTTCTAGTCCATTTCAGAAGAAAAATCAAGTGTCATCTTTTGGTATGGCAAGCATTGCACATCGCAAAAGCGGAGTTATGGTTCATTTGAAGGGGTAAATTTGGTGCCAATGAGTCCTATTTATCATATTATTAGACATGTATTACACTCATCCCCAAATTTTTATGCACTGTCGCACAAGTGTCGTCATTGTCGTGGCAAAGTGTGTCTTAAGTGTCACACTAGGAGAAGGTTGTTGTATTGTCATCACATTGAGGGGATCATGTTGTTATTATGCATTGAGTGATCATTGTTGTGTCATTGACTGTTCTGAGTGTGTGATCATGTTCAATTTTTATCCTTGTTCACTTTGACGTCAATGATCCCACACTTAGTCAAATTTTGAAAAGTTCTTGCTTGATCAACTTGACTTCACTCAGCCCCCTGGAACTACACACTCCACAATATTAACCCTCAAGATCAACCCTTTCCTCTCGGAATTGCACAACATGTAGTTCTTGTCTCCAAGGATTGCACATTGTGTAGTATTAGTGCTCAACCTTAGCCCCCTGACCTCAACAACTACGCAATTCATCCTCCATTCAACCTCATTTTGTACACTTCATAGTGGTAAGCATAAAGTTGTCATCCTACCTCCTTGATTCATGAAATTGTGCAATCCCTAGGCCTCTCTCTCTATTGTACTATGCATTGGGAAACTTTAAGGCTCAAGACTGCCTCATTGAGCTCCTCAACTACACAATCATCTTGCCCAGGACTCCAAAAATTGCGCCCTATGCAGTCTCAAGCCTCATTCCTCCACTCCTGACCTTGGAACTGCGCACTGCGCAATCCATGAATCCGCCTCTAAGTCCAACATCCAGTTCCAACTTAATAAATGTTTTTCATGAAGCATGTTAGGCTAGGAGTTTCTCAGATTGATGTCATCTTGTCGTGAGTGAGTTATAGTTGCAGGCACTATATTTTCACATGACATTATGATGATGAAGGAGAAGAAGAAGGAGATCATGCTAGAAAACACTGATGAAGCTGAAATACAAGTTGACCATTGAACAAGAAGATGGAGGGACACTAGATTGCGACATAGGTTGGAATATCAATATCACAATGGAGAATCCTTATCTTCAAGCCTTATGAAGGAGGAATAGAAAGAGCATATACCATCTCTCAAGAAGGCAAAAGGATACCAATATGAATATTGGCTTGACATTTCCACATCATCATTGAATCCATGTCATCAATGTCAAGTCATGTCTTGTCAAGGTGTCACTTCACATCATTTGTGGATATGATTATGTCATTAGAGAAATTTTGAGGTTTAAAATGGGCCTCAAAACAAAAGTGTACAACCAAAATAACCTTTATAAGAACTAATAGGATTCAAGATGATGATGTCAACCATGGGGGATGATTGAATATTTTTGGAGTAAAAAGTAAAAATACTAAACAATAAAAAAGAAAAAAACTACTTTCTCAACTCATATTTTCAACTTATCTCCCTATGGTTTTACTCAAATTTTGAGTGGAATTACTCACTGGATGAAAAATTTATTCCTCATCCAAGGAGTACCCATGTTGAATAATTTCGATGGACCTTGCTACATGAAAAATGAGAAATGAATGAAAAAAGTGATTGCAATCACATTTTTTCATGTATTTCTCATTTTTTGTGTAGTAGGCTCCATCTAAAGTATGAAATATGGGTACTCCTTAGATGAGGAATTAAATTCCGCATCCAGCAAGTGAGCCTGCTCGAAATTTGAGTAAAACTACAGGGAGATCAATTGAAAATACAAGTTGAAAAAGTAGTTTTTTCTTTTTCCCTCTAAAATTTGATGATGTAATATAATCTTATTTTATTATTTCCACTATTACTTTATAATATTCCTTAGGAGGCCCATTTTATAGCTCAAAATTTCTCTAATGAATTTTTAAATAATATGAGAAATGTAATGTAAAGTGGAAGTCCAAGAATCATATATAGAATGTGAAAAGTCGCGTAGAAATTTGAAAAGTTAGTTGGAAGCTCAAGAGTCATGAGGGTAGTCCAAGAGTCACAAGGGAGGTGAAGAGTCATCTCATTTGATATATACACCCTAATAGCTCAAGCAATGGACCTTTCACCTTGGCTCCTCCCACTAGGCATTAGAGAGGAAGATAGTTCTTTTGAGGAGCAAGTGGTAGCTCTAATGCTCCACTATTAGAGTTAGTGGTGTTCATTGTACCAATGTATCTTGGAACTTTTGCTTAATACTTGAAGCTCATTGAGCCAACACACTTTCATGTGTATGTCGTAAATTTTGTAAGACTATTCTTTTAATATTTGCGATATATGATGTTTTCATCTATACTAAAGAAATAGAACTATTTCGGTGGCTACGATGCTTATCTTGTTGAAACTGTGTTGTACTTGTTTTAACAATCATTGCTTCTATGTGAACAATTTCGCTAGTTGATCAATGATTCTTTCGTATATATGTGTCCATGTTTCCTTATTAGATTAGTACTATTACTCTTCTCTTAAAGACTCAATTTTATTTTCCCTTCGGTGAAAGAACCTTGATACATTCTACAACTAAACATTCCATAAGGCATACTCACTTGTTCATTCAAAAGTACATGTACATTACTCTCTTGTGCTAACCATAACATCCAAGGAAAATATTTGGGAATCATAGCATCCGGGCCTTAATTCCAAAAAGGCTCCTATTCCAAATGGTGCAAAGTCTAATTGGGCCTTTCCATCGGGGAGAGTCCCTTGCATGTTGTTGGGATCCAACACCGTGTTGAAGGCCCACAAATCGGGTCTACAACAAAGGGGATACCCGCCCGGTCCGGACCTTGGTTGGAAGCTCCTTTTCCGTTTGGTATAGCGGGTCTGACTGGGGATATGGGACCCGTTTCCCAATTTATGTGTGTATGTGAGAAAGATGGATATTTCTGTTTCTAACAGTTTCTAAATGGAATACTTCTACTCTAATTCTAATCTAATAATAAGGAAATGAAATATCTAAATCTATGCTAACTCGGGGTGAGATCTTTCCTTTATGCGATCTAAAATGATTTCAAACAACAACTGGGAATAAAGATCATTCAGCTACTATGAGAAAAGAATTCAATAAAGATGAACCAATTCGTATAAGAAGTTAGACGAAATAGTTGTGAAAAACATATCGCATAATAAGCTATTCATACACTAAGCATAAATAAATAGCTATCACCGTACAAAAGTGCCAAATGATAACTCAGGCATTCATACATTAATATATAAATAACTGAACATGAAAATCACTTTAACACAAGGCAGAAATAGTTAAGAGATAGAAATACCATTTATAACTAGTCCTACTCATGAGCTTCAAGTGATAATGATTTATCTCTTCTTGATCAAATATCCACTAAGAGTACAAAAGTGCAACATCAGTAGTAGATATCAAATGCAAACATCAATAAATCCTATTCCATTCATTCATCAAAACCTCCTCAGAGGGTACAGAAGTGCATGTTCTGGGAATAAGTTTTTGATAAATTTCAGGACTCTTCTCTAAATGCATGAGAAGGGTTTAAATACTACTAACTAAATCTAAAAATAAATTATTACAAAAATATAGGATGCGGTTTAAATGACCGTCCTCTTTTCAGGAAAATAAAACAAAATTAAACTAAAATTGAATCTAAAATTAAACTACTTCTGTATTTGGTCCTTGAAATCACATGCATGCAACATCTGTTTGAGAAGAGTCGGCTGGCCGACTTCCGATTTTAGCTAAGTTGAGAAGACAGAATCATCGAGAGCTGGCGCCATCTTTTCGGCCGAATTGATGATGCACTTAATAGTCATCCACTGGCTATGTGGCTTTACCAAGTATGCCCAGTAATAATCCGAGTTCAACTTGGTTAACGCTTGGATTGCTTGTGCCTTTTCTTGGGCCTTCTGTTTCCAATCTGCCTGTAGTTGCTGTGCATTAGGTAAATATCCTGGAGTGGTCTCTGCGATCAAATCTGCCCTGTGAAAATTTTCATTTACACAATCAATAATACTACTTGCTGCCGTGGCTGCTCCTTCTACTGCTTGCTCTGCCTCTCTGATTTGCTCGTCCCATTTGTTAAAGAGCATTTCTTTATGATTTTCATTTATCCTTGGTGCACCTTCTCTTTTTCCTTCGTCTGTTTCTTGCCAAGCCAAATATTCAGTCACCCGTTTATCAATTAGATCATAGTCACTTCGTAAATCTACTACTTGATTAGTGGTTTTATCACTTATTTCACAATAATAGCTCCACTGCGATATCTTTTGGCCCAACACTTCTTGCTGCTGTAGTAATTGTTCATTCAAGGAAATGGACTCTGTGATAAATTCTGTGAGTTTAGGATTGTCCTTGTGCATCTCCTGTAGATCCTGTAACTACTTTCCTTTTTCATCCAAAATTTTCTGATATCCTATTTGCATCTGCTGGAAGTCCTGTTGTAACCTCTCAAGCTGTTTCTGTGCTTCATTGTTGGCGTTAGCTTGTTGCAACTGTTGTTGCAATACTTGTATCTGGTCTTCCCTTTCTTTTAGCAATTGCTGTACCTCAGATGCTTTATCAATAGTCGCAGAGGCATATGCTCCTGCGATCTAAGATAGTTTGGTGAGATTCTCAGTAGGATTGCTAGTGGGATCTTGCCACAGGACATCTAATTGTTCTGTGTCTTGAGGGAGCACGTTTCCAATTTCCTTTTCTTCCTCTGTCTTCTTACTACTGCTTTGTGCTGTGGGCTATAAAATACATCAAGGGGAGGAATTTCTTCTATTTTGAGCATAAGCTTAGAGGATGGGGCAATAGGGATATGCTCCATATCTGAGACATTGGTAACTGTTCTTGTGACTACTTCTTTTGTTACCTGTGCATCGCTCACAAGTGTTTTTATGGTTTGCCCTTCAAGATTGATCAGGTCATTGAAGGTTTCCCATTCTTTATCTAATTCGGTTGTGACTTATGGCTGCTGAATGATGAGAGGGGGAGGATCTCTTTGCGGAGAGGCAATAACCTATTGCTGTAGAAGTTCCGTTGATTGGGCAGTATCTTTTACTGACCCTTTGCTCTTATCCTGTTCACTTACAGATCTTCTAGAATGTTCAGATGTTTCTTTTCCAGACTTGGATTTAGATCCATTAGTGCCTGAACTTCCAATCAGACTAACGCTTGGATTTGGTTCCCTTGTGGGTTTTAGGCGTAATTTCTCCAAAGGAACACTGGCTAACCTTCTTTCCCTGTATATTTTAAACTTTTGAAATTATTTTGGAGAAAATTGCAATTGGGCTGCCTGCAGAATTTCTTCAAGTGTGCTTTTCTGTTGGAATATATCATCGAATAAATCCTTTTCTCCAGAGAACACCTTTATCTTGACTGCAGTAGTGAAATTCTTGGCAACATCATTAGGGTCAAATGGTCTTCCTGAAAATTTGAATAACTGTAAACACGTCATATTATTTACTTCTGTGAATGCATGGCCTACATCAAATAGCGAAAAGGCCCCACAGGCTACAGGAAACTGTGGCCATATAGCCTTCTTTTTGTCCTTCAAATATTTAGTTAGACCACCTTCCCCACAGGTTTGATAGGAAATCTCTCGAGCTAATAGTTTATCAGGGATATACAAGGGTAGGACATGAGGGGAAGCAGAACTTCCAAATACCCTGACATAAGTGAACAATTCCTCCCCGAACCATCTTGCAACAGGGAGGATGTCTACCTTTGCTTCAGGAGAGCATCTTGGAGCATCTTTATCATACAACATTCTGTACAAGGGCAACATAATTCCATGACAAATCTGGTAAAAGTATGGAGTGAACTTAGAGTCCCATAATTCTTTATGATAGACATGAATAGGTAAGGGGTCTTGAGTTGTCCACTTCCAACCCATTACAGGAAACTTAGAAACATAACATATCACATCCATTACATACGCCGATAGGTAAAAAGGAGGATAGATTCTCTGAGAGACAGTTCTTTTAGATCGGTAACTTACAATGGCCGTGACTAGATTTTCAGATAAGATTTTGGCCCAATCTACAATAGTGGCATTTGTGGCGACATCCAATAATGGTAGCCATTTAGATGAAAATTTGTTGATATCTAGCATTCCAAACAATCTACAGAGCATGGCAGCAGCAAAGCAATATGGGGAGGTGAGAGAGCCAGTACTGTACATACCGTGTTTATCTTTCTTCAGCGGTTCGTCCCTCCTAGACCAGTCTTTGGTGGTTTCTGCCAAGTCCTGATTTTCTTTTGCAAATTTCTCCATAAACTGCTTGTTATAAGTTGCCTGTGGCTCCGGTAAATGATACATGAGCCTTAAATCCTGTGTAGTGAATGAGCCGATAAGTCCCTGACCTTGAGTTTTAAACTGTCTGTTTCTGATTTCTGCGCTGTCCAGTATCCACTTTACCATGTCCGTGTATGGGAGAATTTTGGGCCTTGCTGCTATTCGATGTAAGAATGAGAAAGCTAGCTCTGTAAGGGATGCTTCAGAAGAACCATTTGAGCCTGCAGTAGTAACTACTTCCATTACTCTGGGATTCTCCTCTTTGAGTAGATTATACATGCCTTCCCACGTAGCAATTCCCGCGTCTCTGTTACAGGCCGTGTCTGTATACAAAGGTGCCATTTCCTTTTCTTCTGAGCTCGGGGCTTTGCTTTTCTTTCCCATTTTACCCTGCGTATTGCTTTGTATTGGCTTCTGTTCTCCGTTCCTGCAATTCACAAGTGAAGCGAAAATGAATGACAAGGAAGGGTGATAGGAAAGTTTTAAATGCCACAGACACATCAAGTATACCACCTTACGTGAGATGATTTTTTCGATAAGCACGAACCCATATTCCATTAATAACTGGCAACTAATTCATTTATTAGCATTAAAGCGCATAACCAGGTGTCAGCTTAAGGAAAATACTTTTCTTGAATAACGTGCCCGAAAGATCTGCGATGGAGCGATTTTGCGATTTGCTTCGCAATATCGCAGATCGCAACATCGCGAAATGATAACATCGCAAAATCGTAACATCGCAAAGTTGACTGCTCGTTACATCGCATTATCGCATTGTCGCTGTATCACGAGATCGCAATATCGCAGATCGCATGAATATTATGTATGACAATCTTTGTTAACCTGTTTTCTGCAAAATGCGATCTTGCGATCGGCGTCGTAGGATATCAGCAAATTAACGTGTTTCGTTGTAAATTGTGCTGTATGCGATGCGATATTTCATTATCGCACATCGCATTCTCGCAATGTTTAAAATTCAGCTCATAAGGAGGTATCCCGTTATCTTTTTTGCGATGTGATTTTTTCTAAGGAAAGGTTTTATGTCTTACCTTATCATAAAACTTAGATTTTTGGATTTTTCAAGGGGGGCTTCCTAAGTTTATGATGGTAATTTTATTCGAGAAAGGAAATTTAAACACTAATTTGATTTTTAAATTTTTTTTCTAAGGGTCCCCACTTATTTAATATTAGGAATTATACTAAATAAGAAGGGGGGTTGTTGCTGGCCACAACAATTGGTGATTCACTTGGAAGAACCAGTTATCTCTGCTGCTTTTTGAATTTTCAAAACTTCCAAAATAGAAAATTTTTTAGAGTTAAACTTCATTATAGAAAGATAAAGTACATTATACTTTAACCTGTCAATGACATTTTGTTTCAACTATTTTCAACTTTGATTATTTGCTGCCTCAAGCTAGTCCTTGTATTTACATCAGTCATTACTTGGTTTGTAAAGATAAAACAAAGTCTTCTCTGTAAACCAGTTTTAAATATGCTCATTTGTCGTAGGTAGAGCCTCTGCTTCCAGCAGGCGTTTATAGCCTTTACAGGGTTACCTGTTACCCAGCAATGATCCTGTATCCTACTTAAAGAAACCTACAATTCCCAAAGAAGAATCCACATCCACACTTTCTGCTTTCATTTTCTTTTAACTCTTAAAGAGCAATGTCTTGGTTTGGTAGCCAATTCATGACACAGTCATTCACTGATTTATAACTTTGCTGAACAAGCTGGCTCGTGATGAGACCCCTTGCCTTTTGATTGCAACAATCTTGAGTCATTGCCTTGTTGTGGTATGCAGTATTGGCAAAGTCAGCAAGTTATAACATCTATGATCATGATAAGCCGGCTCGTGATGAGACCTCTCACTCTTTAAGATCAAATGTATCCTTGGATTGTTCCTCTGAAAGTTGTGATTTCCTTAGTAGGGAGGAAGTCATTGTTTCCTTAAGATAGCTCTGGATGACAATAATAGAGTTTTTGGAAATAGCTGTTCTACAGAGAATCTTTATTTTGTTATTGATACCTTTCATTGCACTAATATAAAACAATTTCTCACTAAAGGTTATTTTCATCAAATTTTATGAAGTTGAAACTAGTATCATATCTAGGCTAGAGTTTTTAACTGTATCTTTCAATAATAAAGATCAATTTTCCAAAATATTTGCTATTTATACAAGCGAAAGATCAAAATTTGAAAGAGAATTGGTGTCTTTTTCGTAAATGCCTATTGTAACCATTCACAACTGGTTTTATTATGAAAAGAAAAACAACTACTCTACAAAAATAGAAGAATGTTCTTCTATGGAAAATATTTCTTAAGAATCTGACCATTAACAGGTAGAGAATCTCTTTTCCCTGTTAGATCTTGTAACATGAAGGTAGATGGACCTATGAATTCTATGATCTGGAAAGGACCAAGCCACATCCTTTGAAATTTTGTATGTTTTCCCTTTTCCTCATGAGCCTTGTCCCATTTTAAAACTAGATCTCCCATCTGAAAATATTTTCTGGATATCATATTGGAATCAAAAGAGGATTTCACTAATGCTTGATGATGAGCGTGAGTAATCTTAGCCCGTTCTCATTGTTCTTCTAATTTAATTAATTCCAGCTGCCTAAGTTGTAAAGAGGAAGTTGGTACTTCATCAATATATTGGACCAAGGCTAAAGAGGAACTTGCCAAATGTGTTGGAAGAACCACTTCTTTCCCATTAACTAAAGTAAAGGGAGAAGTGTTGATAGAGGCTTTCTGCGTTATTCGATCTGCCCATAAAGCATATATTAAAGACTTATGCCAATTTTTATGATTTTGGTCAATGGTTCGCTTGATGATCCTGATTAGGTTTTTATTTGTAGATTTAGCTAACCCATTCCCTTGTGGATAATAATTGGCCGAGTATTTAAGCTTGAAACCCCTTTTGAGTGCGAATTCAGTCATTGCATTACCAGAAAAGTATGATGCATTATCAAACATTAAAGCAGAAGGCAATCCAAACCTGGTGATTATGAACTGATCTATGAATTCAATGATATTTTCAGCATTAGCCGTCTTGAGTGGAACTGCCTCTACCCATTTAGTAAAGTAATCTGTCGCTGTGAGGATGTATCTATGTTGTTTAGAAGAGTGAGGAATGATCTCACCTATTATGTCCAATCCCCACTGATCGAAAGGCTGTTCGATGGTAACTGGTTGCAGTGGCAAGGATGGTTTCTTTTGTCTCCTAGCAGCGGTTTGACAAATTTGGCATTTCCTTACGTAGTTGTGTGTGTCTTTGAATAATGTGGGCCAGTAATAGCCTGCGCGTAAGATCTTATGAGCAGTGGTGTCTCCAGCGTAGTGTCCACCTGCTGGCCCATCGTGGAGTTCCTGCAAGACTTTTTCAGCTTCAGATTTCTCAAGACATCTAAGAAGAACAAAATCATAATTTATTCTAAAAAGAACGTCATTTACGAGCTGATATTGTTTGGCTTTTAATCTCAAGGCTCTTTTCTTGGTATGATCGAGGTTTGAAGGAGCATATCCGTTCTTTAAATAATAAATAATATCAACATATAATGACTTAGCATCGTTTAGGCTTACCTCGTACACTTGTACCTCTTCAGATGGATTTTTGGGCATTAGCGATGCTCCTGCCAGCAGTTTGCAAAAGCCTTGACCTTTTACAATATTTGCTGGTTTGATTTCTACGTCATATTCTTGTAAGGCAGTAACCCAATTTTCCCTTTTCTCACCCACATCCCTCTATACTAGAAGATTTCTCACCGCTGGAAAAGGTACTATGATCTTGGTATGTATTTTGAGTAAAAAAGGTCTAAAATATTTAATTGCTTTGAAAATAGCATAAGCTTGTTTCTCCACATTTGAATAATTCAATTCAGCACCTTGTAAATTATAACTAAAAAAAGCAATTGAGGCTTCCGCCTTTTCTTGATTTGCTTGTGTGAGTATCGTAGCATATGATTTATCCGAGGCAAATGTGTACAAAATAAAAGGATCGGAAAAATTTGGAGTTGCTAAAGATGGAGCATTGATAATTGCTTGTTTGATTAGATTGAATGCCTCATGTTCATCTTGGCCCCATTTAAAGTTTGCGTTCTTTTTAATCATGGCTTGTAAAGGAGATACGATTCTTGAAAAATCTGGGACGAATCTCTTTACAAAGTTGATCTGGCCAAGGAAAGATTGCATGGCTTTTTTATTGTGAGGTAGGGGAACTGCAGAAATTTCCTTGATTCTGTCAGGATCGATGTGAATTCCAGATTTTGACACTATGAATCCTAGAAGCTTTCCTTCACTTAATGCGAAAAAAGATTTTTTCGGGTTAAGCGAAATTCCATACCTTAAACAATGTTGGAAAATTTGTTTTAAATCCCTGAGATGGTTGTTTCGTTTCTTGGAATAAACAGTAATATCATCCAAATAGATTACCACTAACTTATTAACTAACCCTTTGAATGCAATGTCCATGGCTCTCTAAAATGTGGCACCTGCGTTTATCAAACCAAATGGCATCTTTTGATATGCGTATGTGCCCCACTTAGTTCTGAATGTCATTTTTAATTGATCGTCGGGATGTACCAGCACTTGGTTGTATCCTGAGAATCCATCCAAGAATGACATTAATTTTGAGCCCGCAACTGCCTGCAGTATTTGTTCCATAGGAGGTAAAGGAAAATTATCCTTTTGGCAGGCCTTGTTAAGGTTTCGAAAGTCAATGCAGATTCTGATATCTCCATTTTTCTTTCTAACAGGTACCATATTGGAGACCCATTTAGAATGTCTAACGGGAAAGATTATTTTGGCTTTCAATAACTTGTTGAGTTCAGTTTTGATCTGATTTTCTAATTTTCAATGGATCTTTCTCAACTTTTGTTGGACAGGTTTTTCATTATCAATCATTGGGATAGTATGTTAGATGATAGAGGTGTCGTATGTTTTGAGTTCATTGTAATTCCAGGCAAAGACACTTTTTTATTGTTTCAAGAGACAGATATATGCTAATTTCTCTTCAGGGGCTAGGCCAAGGCCTAGGTTGATATTATGGGGTTTGGCATCAGTTCCCAAATTTACTAATTCATAATTCAAAGTTGAACTTTGGAGTTTTGAATTGGTAGATCTTTTGAATCGATCTTTCAAATCATAAAGGTCTTCTAATTGGACTACTGATTTAGGTATAGCATTGTTAGTACTATCCTATTGCAATTGTTGGTCATGCTGGTCTTCGTCAATTATTTGATTGGTGTAGGATCCTTCAGATGTGAGAAAACTCACGATATCAGGATCGTCATTGAAAATCCTCCAATTGGTAATGTTATCAGGGATAGATGGTCTAAAAATTAACTCAATTGAAAATCGGTCAAGGCTAAAATCTTCTGAAGGAATGAGCTTGGAAGCTACGTTGGCTAAGAGGTCTGCGCTAGCATTCTGGAGTCTGGGAATTGAGGAAATATTAAATGCTATAAAATGTTCAGTCAGATCTTGAACTAGAGCTTCATATTCTGTGGTATTGTTGGTGCACTCAAATTCGAGTCTGCAAGTTAGCTTGATTTTATCTCCCTCTGGGCTTACTAACACGCATCCTACTCCTGCTCCTTCGTTAGACTTAGAACCATCAAAAAATAGTTTCCAAAACAAAGATTTATTTACAGGACTATCTATAAAATTAATGCATTTAGAACTATCTGTTTGAGAAAAAAATTCTACTTGAGATAAAACAGAATGTTCTAAGTAAGGTGAAGTGTGAGCATTAAAATTTCCTACGAAAGAATCTACTGAATAGTTGCTAATGATGTTAGAATTATATGCTACTGGTTCGTTTTCTCCCTCAAGTTCCGTTACTATGTATTTCTGATGTTTTTCGCGTTCAACTTTTATTTGGTTTGGTTTACCATTATAAGGCAGCCACATATGTGACCAGTCAGTTGCAAAGTATCCATGAAGTTTTTCTGACCAATCTCTTCCAAGAATCAAGACATAAAATTCAGGAATATCAGCAACTAAAATGTCGATAACTTGACATACCTTTGGGTTGGATGACAACCTTATGGTAACCTGATTTAACTCGCCAGTCACTTCGACTTGCAATCGATCTAATTGGACTATGCGTACAACAGATTTCTATGGTTGAACATTCAATTTTGCACAAATTGATCTTGGTAAAATATTCGATGAAGCTCCAGAATCAACTAAGCAATTATGCACATTTTTATTGAAAATTTCATAAGTAAGGAGAAATGGGGGAGTATGCAATCTCGATCTTCCTCCAATTAATGCGATATCATTTGGATCAACTTTATTCATCGTACTAGTTGGAGGTCTTCCCATATCATGGGAAGCTTGAGAGATTACAGAAGCTGGTAAAGGTGCAACTGGCACAGCATGTAATTCTTTCAAAAGTACTTTTTGCTGGTGTTTTAACTTGCTCAATTCAAAAAGAGTAATATTGGCCCTAGTCTTTTTCATGTCTTCTACAATATTATACTCCATTTCATCCAAAACGATTAGCGTTTTCGACGGAGTAGATGTGTCTATTTCAACTGGGCTGGTTTGAGTCGCTTTAGGTGATGTTTTCTTGGCTGTGACTTTATCCTTTGTCACCGAGCTTGCGCTCTTTGGCTTAGGTGTAGTCTGAGGAGGATCAAGTTGATTTCTGCTGTGAGTGCTGACTGGGAATGCCTCTTGATCCTCTTCATTTGGGAGGATGAAATCCCAGATACCTTGTAATTCTACAACTTCTTCTTCATTGGTATGTTCTTCAGTAGTGTTTTCCTCTTCTTCTTCTTCTGACTCAGCATTTGATATAGCGTTAGGGGGTTTGGAATCAGTTGAAGGATTTCTTTTAAAAGGCCTGTATGGCTTTTTAGAAGAAGTTTCTGCCACTTGTTTCTTGATGTCGACCATTTCGTTAGACATGGTCTTCAAAACTTTTTGTAATCCTTCTAAATCAAATGGATCTTTGGGTTGTTTCTTCTTGGGATCTTCTTTGAAAGACACCTTCTTAGACTTTCGTTCTTCTATCGCGTTTTTCTTTTCTAGGGCCGTAATACGTTTCTCTACTACTATCGCTTCTTTCATGTTTTCAACTAAGGTTGTTTTGTTAGCCCTATCAACAAAGATTGCTAAGTTTGATGGTAAAGCAATAATGTACCATTCACTTCGCACTTCTTCACTAGGCTGAGAAGCAGTAGGAATTTTGTTTAAAATTTTATTGAAACGTAAATTGAAATCTTTGATAGGTTCTCTTGACTCGGCCCTAAGATTAGACAAGTCATTGATCAGTGTCGCTGTAGACTTGTCATCACCAAACTTGGTCAGAAATTGTTCTTGGAAGATGTCCCAACTAGTGATAGATCCAGAAGGTAACGAGAAATACCATGATTCGGCTGTCCCTTGCAAAGTATAAGGAAAAATTCGAACAACAACATCTCATTAACAACTCCATTGAGATTTATAGATAACATAAAGTTATTTATATGTTCTTCTGCTAGCATGCCTGCCTCAGGATTAAACTTAGGCAGCCATTTTTCGAGATGGGTCGGTAACTGACTCAAGGGTGCAGGCATTAAGACTGCCCCTGGGTTATTCCATGGAGACTGGCCATCACTGAACTACTAACAGAGGAAAGTGCAAAAGATGATCCTTGTGGTTGAGAAGATGAGGATATTATGACTCCAGATGATTGAGAAGGAGTTGAGGAAGTTGCAATAGGCTGATGGACAATGATCTGAAATGGAGGGGTGGATGGTTGACTTTGCGGTGAAGAGGTTGAGATGGATGATGATGATGAAAGAGTCTCGCTATCAGATCCTTTAGGAGACTTCCTTGCTCTCTTCCTAGTAGGTAGAGGTAATTCGGCTGGTTGAACACCAAATTTTTCGCTCTTTAACCTGGTGAGAGGATGAGCAGGATTATATTGCGAAGTCATGCTGCCTTGAGATTTATCAGATTTTTGAGGAGATATAGAAAGTCGCTGAAGTTTGTGAGTCAAAGATTCAACTTTAGGAGGTTCAATAGTAGATTGTTTTGAAATATCAGGGTTTGTAGAAGCGGCTGTTGCTCCAGCGACTTCTAACTCTGGATTTAAGGTTTCTGAATGCAATGGAGAAGTCGGGGGAGATGGCAAGGGCGATTTACTCTTAGAATGGTATTTAGATTTGTATTTTCTTGCCATTCATAGTTTTAGGCCCTCCTTCTAGAGCCAAATATGTTGAAGGCCCGAAAATCGGGTCTACAACAAGGGGGATACTCGCCCGGTCCGGACCTTGGTTGGCAGCTCCTTTTCCGTTTGGTATAGCGGGTCTGACTGGGGATATGGGACCAGTTTCCCAATTTATGTGTGTTGAGAATGCAACAAGATGATGGAGCTTAGTGGAAAGGAGTTGCCTTCACTAAGTGGGCCTGCAGGCAAATTATGGCGCAAAGTCTATTTTTAGACTATGTCTATTTTTAGACATATGGATCATGGTCTATGAGCTGCAGAATGTTGTTTATGGATGATTGGTCATGTTGGGAAAAATAGATGGACTTCTATTTTTTGGTTCATAGCAGGAGTGATCAAAGTCTATTTTTAGACACCAGGCTAAAAATAGAAAAGTCAAATATTATTGTCTCATAATAATATTTAGACTATAAACTTTATCTTATTCTCTTGGAGCACTTCAGTTTGAGCTACAAATGTGGCACATGCAACTGTCAGAAGGAAATACGCTTTCTTTGTGGGTCAGTTGAGTTGTTGCATGCAGGACTTCAGTTAGAACTCAAGCAGTTGAGTTTGGTGGAGTTGATTGTGGAGTTGATGGAGTTGTGTTGAGTTTGACTTGGTTAAACTAGTTGTAATTAGTCTAACTGCAAATAGACTAATGATGAGTTGTTAAACTAATTATTAACTCATAAAGAAACTAAAGAATACATCAGTTAACTCAGTTGCATGTCAGTGCATGTACAATTTAACAGGGACAGGTGTTAGAGGTTGAGATTGCTATCAGTTGTGACTATAGTTGTGCATGAGACTTTGCACAAGCAATGTATTGAGTATGCCAATGAGTATTGCGCAGATTTTCCCAGTAGAATAGCCTGTGCTCACGTGATTTCTAGTGTGAGTGATTCTCAGCAGGTTTTGTGCAATAGAGGTAGGCAAAGCAGTGGAGAAGATTTGAACCTGTGACTTGTTCAGGTCTGAGCTGGTTTGTGTGTAATAGGTGAAGATAGTGCTGGATACTTGAGAGGAGTATTGTACTATGTTATGTTACATGTTCTCAATCATTAATATACAGATAGTGTGGGGTTTTCAGCTATAAGCTTTCCCCGGGTTACATATTGTGTTAATGTGTGCATGCTATTGATGTTTCATTGTTTTTGATGCTGCTAAATTGTTGATCAATGTAGAGGAGCTTATGTATTGTGCATGTATTCCACAATAGTGCATGATTAGGATAATCTCTGTTGAATATGTGTTTATTATTCAAAATTTCTACATGGTATCAGAGCTGTTGATCATCATATCTACTATTCAGGAAGTGTTTACATCTTATTTCTTCAGGCAGAGTCTGTAATCAGGCCATGTAGCCTCTGGATTCATCCTTCCTTTGGAAGGTGAGATATCCGGTAAAAGCCCATACAGTCAATCTCTGTATGAGAAATACCTTGTTCTCACGAATCTTAGATTCGAAGCAGTTGAGTTTGGAGCTGGTGGAATTCGAATTTGCAGCAGTGTTTTCTTGGTGTCAATGTTGCAATGTATTTCAACAAATTGCGATTGGAGTATGCTCTTGAGGGCAGATCGAACTATATTGCATGGAAGGACAGGATGGAGGCGGTGTTGGATGATAACGGGCTAAAGGAGTTCATAGAGGCTAAGGTCCCAAAGCCTACTGATGCTGCTGCAGCTAAGGTTTGGCAAAAGAAGACAGCAAAGTGTCGAAGGATTCTGTTAGAGGGCGTGAAGGATCACATTGTGTCCAGCCTGCATGGAAAGGTTTCTCCATACTTGATGTGGAAAGTGTTAATAGATCTATTCCAAAGCAAGAGTGATCAGAGGAAGCTGGCGCTCAAGGATAAACTCAGAAACATCAAATGCGAGAAGGGAGACAGTATGCCCAAGTATCTCACGAAGTTCACTCAGTGTCGAGATGAGCTGGGAAGTGTGGGGGTTACTGTTGATGATGAGGACTTGGTGAGCTTGGCTCTACTTGGTCTTCCAAAGAGTTGGCATTCCTCTCAGGACTCTATCAATGGTAGAGAGAAATTTCCAGGATGGGAGAGACTTTGGTCAGATCTTGTGCAAGAGGAGATCAGGTGGAATACCAGGGACAGATCTTCATCAAAGGGAATTGATGAAGAAAATTGCGCTTTGGCTGCCAAAGCAAAGAAGGGGAAGAGCAAGAAAGCTTCTCAGTCTGGTGCGAAAGGCAAGAAGAAGGACATGTCCAAGGTGAAGTTTTTTCACTGTCACCAACACGGACACTATGCCACTAATTGTCCGTAGAAGAAGAAGAACAAGCAAGCTGTTGGATCTGCAGCAGGAGAGGCTCTAGCCTCGTAGTTTGAGCTTGATTTTTCATTGATCGCATGCTTGGTTTCAAGTGTGATGGGATCGGTGTGGTTCTTGGACAGTGGTGCGTCTTTTCACATGACAGGAGATCGAGATTTGTTTTCTGATCTGGAGGACAAAGATCTTGGAGTGCACATCGAGATGGGCGATGATGGTAGATACAGTGCGACCGGTATCGGTACCATTTCCTTTGAGAGGGAGTCTGGTAAACCCTTTGTATTGAAGGAAGTGATGCATGTTCCAGGATTGAAGAAGAATCTTATCTCTGTGGAGATGTTAGAAGACAAGGGATATGATGTTGTTTTCAGCGAGGGAAAAGCTTTCCTGTGCATTAAGACAACTGGAGAAACCCGGAAGATAGGGGTTCGAGTGAGGAACCTTTATCAGTTGCATGTAGATGGATGCGCAACAATGGCATGCAAGGCAGAAGGATTGGTGAGCTGGGATGATGGCGAGCTGTGGCACAGGAGATTGGGTCACCTTCACCATGGATCCTTGAAGATACTGCAACAGATCACTACAGGGCTTCCTAAAGGCACTCTTGCGCAGTCAGATCAGTGCAAGGGGTGTACTTTGGGAAAGTTTGTGAAAGCCACCTTTCACGAGAAGGATAGTCACGCCACGACGATCCTTGAGAGAATTCACACAGACGTGTGTGGACCTTTCTTAGTAGCTTTGACAGCAAAACACAGGTATTATGTGATTTTTGTTGATGATTTCTCTCGTAAGTGCTGGATCTTCTTCATGCAGAAGAAGAGTGAGACATACTCAAAGTTCTGTGAGTTCAAAGCACTGGTCGAGAAGGAGTCGGGGAAGAAGGTGAAGGCTCTTAGGAGTGATAATGGTGGTGAATACATCTCTGACGAGTTCAAGGATTTCTCCAAGGCAGAAGGAATTTGAAGAGAGCTCATAGCTCCCCATAACCCACGGTAGAACGGGGTTGCTGAGCGGAAGAATAGAACGATCGTGGGTGCTACACGGGCGATGTTGCATGATCAGGGCCTACCCTTTCACTTGTGGACGAAAGCATGCAATATAGCAGTTTATGTGCAGAACCGTTGTCCTCACAGGATACTTGGCATGAGTACACCCAAGGAGGCTTATTCTGGTAAGAAGCCCGATCTTTCTCATTTGAGGATTTTTGGTGAGGATTTTTGGTGCTAACGTTTACATGCATGTGACGAAGGATGCCAAGAAGAAGTTGGAGCCGACCGTAGAGGTTGGGATATTTGTGGGGTACAGTGATACGCCCCACAAATATCGTGCGTATTTGCTAGACAGTGGTAAGACTGTTGTGCGACGGGATATAAAATTTCAGGAGGAGAAAGCCATGAAGTGTTCGCTTGAGAGGGAGCCACACTTGCATGTAGATGAGGAGCTATTAGTTCCTAAAGATGAGCTTCAGGACGTGGATCAGCCACAAGACGAGGTTCATGGAGTGGAAGAGACCACTCATGCAACGCCAACCATCGAGGGCGAAAGTGCTTGACAGAAGCTGAGCGACTGGCTCAAGATGCACAAAAAGTTGTAGGACCACCTACAACCTAACGTAGGCAGAGATAGTCACCTGATCGGTACACTGGATACATGGCTCTTATGAGCAAATGTGTTGTGACTGAGCCATCCTCTTTCGAGGAAGCTGTGGAGGATCCCGCATGGGTAGATGCCATGGTGGAAGAGTATGATTCGATTGTCAGAAACAATGCATGGGAGATTGTTCCTAGACCGGAAGGGAAATCAGTGGTGGGTTCGAGATGGATCTACAAATTTAAGCAGGCAGCTAACGGGAGTGTGGAGAAGTACAAGGCAAGATTTGTTGCCCGAGGCTTTTCACATATAGAGGGGATCGATTATGAGGAGACCTTTGCACCTTTCGCAAGGTATTCTTCCATATGGACGATTCTTGCTCTCTCAGCGCAGATGGGATGGCACATTCATCATATGGATGTGAAGACTGCGTTCCTCAACAGAGTCATTCAGGAGGAGGTGTACATTGAGCAACCCGAAGGTTTTGAGATCTTCAGCAACGAGTCGCATGTGTGCAGGCTCAAGCGAGCGTTGTATGGGTTGAAACAAGCACCACGTGCTTGGTACACACGAATAGATAGTTATTTCACCAGACTTGGATTCTCCAAGAGTGAGGCGGATCCTAACCTATACCAGATTGTGGTGGAGGGTAAGTTGCTTATCATTGTACTTTATGTAGATGATTTGATTCTAACCGGTGATGAGCTGTTGATACTTTCATGCAAGGATGATCTTGCTAAGGAGTTTGAGATGAAGGACTTGGGCCTCCTTCATTATTTCCTGGGATTGGAAATTTGGCAGCGCAGTGATGGACTATTTGTTTCTCAGGGTAAGTATGCTCAGGAGATACTGGAGAAGTTCAACATGCATGGCTGCAAGCCTATTGATACTCCTCTTCCTGGAGGTTGGAGGAAGGAGGATGCCACTTTGGCAGAAGAAGTGGATGCCACTATTTATCGATAGTTGGTGGGGTCGCTTATGTATCTAGTCAATACACGACCCGATATATGCTATGCTATTAACCAGCTTTCACAAGCTATGGTTAAGCCTACCAAGCTCTTCTGGAAGGCGGGCAAGCATGTATTGCGTTATTTGAGAGGCACATTAGGATATGGATTGTGGTACAAACAGTGAAGCTATGTGGCTTCACGGATGTAGATTGGGCAGGGAGCCCAACGGACAGAAAGAGCACATTAGGAGGGGTCTTCAGTATCGGGTCGACAGCAGTTTCTTAGTACAACAGGAAGAAGAGATCCATGGCACTCAGTTCAGCAGAGGCCGAGTATATGGCAGCAAGTTTGGCTGCATGTGAGGCTATATGGATGAGGAAGATCCTGGTCGGTTTGTTCGGTTCTCACTTGGATCCTACTGTGATTTACTGTGATAACCAGAGTTGCATTAAACTCTCGGCTAATCCTGTATTTCATGATAGATCTAAGCATATTGACATCAAGTACCATCATATCAGAGATTGTGTGCAGCGGAGAATCATGTTACTTTCATACATTCCAACGGAGGATCAGGATGCTGATATCTTGACGAAGGCACTCACCAGGAGAAAATTCGAATGCCACCGAGGCAGGATAGGGGTTGCTGACAATCCATATCTTGTTGAGAGGGAGTGTTGATGTCACACGGAATCTGTCAAGGGTGCGGACACGACTGACCTTCCTAGAAGTCTAAGACATTCTAATGACAAACAAGACAAAATGGAATGATCTTTCTCTAAATACACCTTTTACAACATGAAAACTACAAGTGTTTAGGCTTACCTTATTCCAAAACGCTGTTGTTGAAGTCCGTTCTTGACGATCCGGATGAGCTCCTCCTTCAAGTCAATTCCTGCAACCACAAACAATCAAACAATTACCAAGCACTTGCATTTCATATAATAAAACATATATTCAACATGCAGACCAAGGAACACATGAAATAACTCATTAACACAAGCTATTGAGAAAAATAAACCAGTTTGTATTAATAACGAAACAAAGAAACTCTTACAACCTGGCCTTGGTGTTGTGCAAGTTCCTCCCAGGGTCCATCAAGGGTTTTCCTCTACTTTGACAAAGCTCACCCTCTCCCAAGTAGAATCTAGTGAAGACAATCTCTCCTCACAAAGGCTCTAATGGAAGACCTAAATCCTGCAGCATTTACCCAAAGAAAATGTATAGCTCCAACCTCTTCTCCCTCTGGCTCAATGTCTTTATTTATAGTGCTGTAAAGAGGTTATTCAGGTCCACTATCAATGGGATCATCCCCCTCTTTGGGTGGGATAGCTCCCTTATTGATGGGATAAGTTCCCCCTTAATAGAGATACATGAACCAACTGGAGGCGCATCCATTTCATCAAACCGACCTCTAGAATGTTCTAGAAGTAACCACAAGTAACTTTTTCAAGATAAAACTCGCGCATTTTGCCTTTTACAGAGGGACGCACCTGTCCCTTAACATACAGAGCGTCCATGGACGCAGATTTTGTGAACATGGTCAGCGTCCGCGCAGGTAAGGCTAGAGAGAACCTGCGACCCCAGAGATAAACATAGTTTTTACAAGACTTTCTCTCTTCTTTGAGTTTGAGATGGATAACAGAGGCATGAGACTTGCCTAAGAGGGTAGCATGACTGTTGATTTGAGCCATACTAACTGTAAGTAGTCAAGGTGACATTTTTTAGTGTAACAGATTGCCCCCTAAAGTGCGAAGCCTGGAATAGAGTAGGGTTTTGTAATTCTAGGAAGGGTGAAGCGCTTTATCATTTCAAGGATTGTCTTGTGGATGGCCTGGTTGGAACCTGCAATTTTCAACACAAAATACATGGATAAGATTATATCATCACTGAGGTAGGCATTCCCATACTCAGATTCAAAACTTTAACTAATGGACTAACTATTCTGATACAGGAATGATCTTGCAGTACATCATTTTTATAGACTTTTGTAGACACAGTATGGACGCAGCCATCTGTTTATGATTAGTCTACATAGATAATGAATACAAAACTCCTCGCAGCCTGGATGGTAGAAACTAGATCCAGGGTCTTCACTTCTACTTCCCGAATTGGTACGATTCTAGCCATGTGATTAAATGATTCGATGTCGAACATGGTAGAAACCACTTGATTACCAGTCAATGATGTAAACTGTTAACAAGCGTGAGAGAAACCACCAGTAATGTCAATGGTTCTCAAAGTACCAAGCACAACCCGTGAAATGTGAATAGATGTTTTGATGTCGAACACTTCACGGAATCCTCTGATCGAAAGTCAATGATGTAAACTGACGTCAAAGGCGAGAAACCTGCCATTGATGCATGCAGACTTCAAGGTACTGTCGATTCCTAAGTCATCTTTCTAGATAATGTGTCGATGTTGATAGAAAGCGACCCGTTGCAGGCAAGCCCGCAACACGAAATCATTGTTCAAGTTGAAGAAATGTTGCTGTAAGGACTGACTCAGGGATGGTCAAATGGATGACAAGTATTTTGCAGATGAAAGTTTTTGCTTGCAGACCTCTTGAACACATAACGACACGACAGATGGCTTGGTGACGAATAACTCAAAGTTAATCCCCGAAACCCGGTTAAAGACTTTCAAAGTGGTTTGGTCAACTGTGAGGTAAAAGATTTCCCAACCCAGGTGAATGAAAAGTGTCGTGTTCAAGAGTGGTAATAAAGTTTCTTTTGAGATAAAAGGTAACAAATAGGCTCATTCTTCTCTCTTTTCCCCCACCATTTCTGGCAAGTACCTCTTTATTTTTAACAAGCTTGAGGAGGATAACATATGCTTGATTATAAGCTCATCCTTCGGACGAGTCCAACCTAGTTTAAATTCGAACCCTAGGAAGGAGTGGTTCGTTCCTGTTTGTAATTGAACAGGTCCTTTACTGTAAAAGTTTAACGAGTCCAGTATAGGAGAAACTCGGTGTTTTTCATTTTTAGAGAGTCTGAAAAAACAAAAGGAGACTCCACGTTGAACTTTTTCGTATATTTGTGTCCCTCAAGCCCGAAAAAGTATAAAATAATACCTGGGGGAACCGCTTGATCTTGCGACCAAGGAGTACTTTCATAATAGTGTCGTCGACCTGAAAAGTAAAAAGCGATCAAGGACACGTCGTTTTATTTCCTTATCGAGTTTGAAACGACAAAAACCCGGCAATCTTTTCCTGATTTTACGGTCAGAAAAGAGCTAAAAGGGGACCGTCTTTTAATTCCGTTTTAACGAGTGTAAAAGAAACGCTCGGCAATCTTTTCATGTTTTAGGAGTCAGAAAAGGGCTTAAAAGATGACTCTGAGGTTTCACTTTTTCGTAAGTTTTAACGAGTTCGAAAAAGGGATAAAAATGTACTCATGGTTTTCACTTTTTCGTAAATTTTAATGAGTTCGAAAAAGGGATAAAAATGTACTCATATGGCCGACTTTCAATTTAATTTACGAGTAGGAAAAGACGGAAAGATCTCGGCATTTTCATTTGTTTTACGAGAATGAAAGATAGCAAAATAATCTCGGTATTTTCATGAGTTTAACGAGTCTTGAAAATAACTGAAATTGACTCGAGATAGGTTTCATTTTTACAAAAGCTTGAAACAGATAAAAACTATGCTTCAAATTAGTTTCATTTTTACACAAGCTTGAAACAGAGATAAAACTGTGCTTGATGCCCCCTAAGCATAACTGTTAGAGCGCATGCCCCCCCCCAGCTTCATTTCATTCAACTAAGGTGGATGAAATGAAGGTTCAAGTACGAGATCATTTGAAAGACTTGACCTAAAACTATAAGAAAATTATGCAAAACCGAAATAACTAACCTAAATATACAACTTAACATCTAGGAGGTCTAGTCAAACTTTCGACTCAATTAGAGGAGGATTTGTTTCATTTTTTAATGAGCTTGACACAGGAAAAGAACTATGCTCGGATTCGGTTTCATGTTTACACAAGCTTGAAATGAAAAACTATGCTTGTTACAAGTTCACATGCCCCCGGCATAATGATGCAAATCAAGGTACATGCCCCCCAAGCTTCATTGCATTCAATGAGGTGGATGGAATGAAGCTTTACTTTCAAAATCTTGGAAAGACTCGTGGGAGTTGTTTCATTTTTTAGTGAGCTTGACACAAGACAAGGAACTATGCTCATAACTACTTTCTACAATCTACCTAACAAAAAACTATACTCTAAAAACCTTGATTCATTTTTTAACGAGCTTGACACAAGACAAGGAACTGTGCTCTAAAAACCTTGATTCATTTTTTAATGAGCTTGACACAAGACAAGGAACTATGCTCTAAAATCCTTGTTTCATTTTTTAACGAGCTTGACACAAGACAAAGAACTATGCTCATGACTACTCTCTACAATCTACCTACTTAACCTACCCTTGTTTCATTTTTTAACGAGCTTGACACAAGACAAGGAACTATGCTCAAAAAGTTCGCATGCCCCCAGCATAATGATGCGAAATGAGGTACATGCCCCCCAAGCTTCATTGCATTCAACCGGCTCGATGAAATGAAGGTTTACTTTCAATATTTAACTTGAAAAGGGAGTTGTTTCATTTTTAAGGAGGTTGACACAAGAAAAGAACTATCCTCATACCTGATTCATTTTTTAACGAGGTTGACTCAGTAACAGGAACTGTCCTCATACCTGATTCATTTTTTAACGAGGTTGACTCAGTAAACTGTCCTCATAATCCTACTTTCTACAATCTACCTACATATCCTAAAATCTAGCTGATTCATTTTTTAATGAGGTTGACTCAGTAAAAGAACTATCCTCATACTAGCCTGTTTCATTTTTTAACGAGGTTGGCACAGGAAAAGGAACTGTCCTCGATCAGACTGATTCATTTTTTAACGAGGTTGACACAGTAAAAGGAACTTTCCTCGCTAAATCTACTTTCCTATATAACCTACTATCTACCTGATTCATTTTTTAATGAGGTTGACTCAGTAACAGGAACTTTCCTCATAACATCCAATTTCATTTTTTAACGAGGTTGAGAGAGGAACAAACTATCCTCGTCCCTTGATCATGGCTTCCAACTGGAAGAAAGACATGTCAATGGACACACCTTGATCATGGCTTCCAAAAGGTCTTCATCCGAAGGAAGAATAGCTCTCTGGAAGGAACGCATGTCAAGGGACTCAAAAGGGATAAGAACATCGTGTTCAAGTAATCCCATAGAGTTTTCCATGTCAATTACCGGATCTAAATCAACAGTGAGAGGCTCACTTACATCGGTAACTGAAAACATGGGACCAGTTGCCACATAATTAACCCGTGGCAGGGTAGATACCACTTTAGAATCAGGAACATTTAGGGGTGTCATATTATTGGTAGTCGACACAAGACTAGGGAACGAAAGCTGATCTACAGTCACAATACTGCTATTGTGAGGGAAAGACATCACGCGAAAGAGTGTCGATACGACAGCTTTCATTGCATAAACATAGTCTCGCCCAAGGAGTAAATTGAAATCCAAGGGACCTCGAACTACCATAAGATCAATACAGACAGTTTTACCTTCCAAGGTAATAGAAAACTTAGGAAGGATCCCTAAAGGTTCACTAATGGTTCGGTTAAAAGCTTTCAGATTCTGCGTAATAGGCGCAAGCTGAGGGGAACCCAAAGCTTTCCAAACAGTTGAGGATAAAATACTGACAGAAGCACCTTCATCTACCTGAGTACGATGTATGTCCCTACCACCAGCCTTGACAATGATTTGGAAAGGGATGGAGGAAGGAAGACGAGGTTCTGTCAGTCTATTCCAATCAAAGGAAAAGACCTCAGTGCTTGGAGGGGGTTCTGTAGAAGCAGGTGAAATGCCCCCCGGCATAGAAGAATCTGAAGTAACAAGAAGAACCTGAGCGGTATGAAGTTCACTCTCTAGATGGAAAGTGGGATCGACCGAACATGAAATTGAATCGACCACTTGATCAACTAATTGATCATCAACCTAAGTGACATGAGTTTCACTCTCCAATGGGAGAGTGTGATTGACTGTACTTGAATTTAGATCAATCACTCCGTCAGTTGACGGCAGGTTGGGAGAAAGTTTACGGTAACCAGTTGGAAATTCTTGCTGTGGAACAGTAAGTTTTTCCAACAATGTTGAGGCTTCATCCATGTTGATCATTCCAACACGGAATCTGTCAAGGGTGCGGACACGACTGACCTTCCTAGAAGTCTAAGACATTCTAATGACAAACAAGACAAAATGGAATGATCTTTCTCTAAATACACCTTTTACAACATGAAAACTACAAGTGTTTAGGCTTACCTTATTCCAAAACGCTGTTGTTGAAGTCCGTTCTTGACGATCCGGATGAGCTCCTCCTTCAAGTCAATTCCTGCAACCACAAACAATCAAACAATTACCAAGCACTTGCATTTCATATAATAAAACATATATTCAACATGCAGACCAAGGAACACATGAAATAACTCATTAACACAAGCTATTGAGAAAAATAAACCAGTTTGTATTAATAACGAAACAAAGAAACTCTTACAACCTGGCCTTGGTGTTGTGCAAGTTCCTCCCAGGGTCCATCAAGGGTTTTCCTCTACTTTGACAAAGCTCACCCTCTCCCAAGTAGAATCTAGTGAAGACAATCTCTCCTCACAAAGGCTCTAATGGAAGACCTAAATCCTGCAGCATTTACCCAAAGAAAATGTATAGCTCCAACCTCTTCTCCCTCTGGCTCAATGTCTTTATTTATAGTGCTGTAAAGAGGTTATTCAGGTCCACTATCAATGGGATCATCCCCCTCTTTGGGTGGGATAGCTCCCTTATTGATGGGATAAGTTCCCCCTTAATAGAGATACATGAACCAACTGGAGGCGCATCCATTTCATCAAACCGACCTCTAGAATGTTCTAGAAGTAACCACAAGTAACTTTTTCAAGATAAAACTCGCGCATTTTGCCTTTTACAGAGGGACGCACCTGTCCCTTAACATACAGAGCGTCCATGGACGCAGATTTTGTGAACATGGTCAGCGTCCGCGCAGGTAAGGCTAGAGAGAACCTGCGACCCCAGAGATAAACATAGTTTTTACAAGACTTTCTCTCTTCTTTGAGTTTGAGATGGATAACAGAGGCATGAGACTTGCCTAAGAGGGTAGCATGACTGTTGATTTGAGCCATACTAACTGTAAGTAGTCAAGGTGACATTTTTTAGTGTAACAGTTGAGAATGCAACAAGATGATGGAGCTTAGTGGAAAGGAGTCGCCTTCACTAAGTGGGCCCGCAGGCAAATTATGGCGCAAAGTCTATTTTTAGACTATCTCTATTTTTAGACATATGGATCATGGTCTATGAGCTGCAGAATGTTGTTTATGGATGATTGGTCATGTTGGGAAAAATAGATGGACTTCTATTTTCTGGTTCATAGCAAGAGTGATCAAAGTCTATTTTTAGACGCCAAGCTAAAAATAGAAAAGTCAAATATTATTGTCTCATAATAATATTTAGACTATAAGCTTTATCTTATTCTCTTGGAGCACTTTAGTTTGAGCTACAGATGTGGCACATGTAGCTGTCAGAAGGAAATACGCTTTCTTTATGGGTCAGTTGAGTTGTTGCATGCAGGACTTCAGTTAGAACTCAAGCAGTTGAGTTTGGTGGAGTTGATTGTGGAGTTGATGGAGTTGTGTTGAGTTTGACTTGGTTAAAATAGTTGTAATTAGTCTAACTGCAAATAGACTAATGATGAGTTTTTAAACTAATTATTAACTCATAAAGAAACTAAAGAATACATCAGTTAACTCAGTTGCATGTCAGTGCATGTACAGTTCAACAGGGACAGGTGTTAGAGGTTGAGATTGCTATCAGTTGTGACTGTAGTTGTGCATGAGACTTTGCACAAGCAATGTATTGAGTATGAAAATGAGCATTGCGCAGATTTTCCCAGTAGAATAGCCTGTGCTCACGTGATTTCTAGTGTGAGTGATTCTCAGCAGGTTTTGTGCAATAGAGGTAGGCAAAGCAGTGGAGAAGATTTGAACCTGTGACTTGTTCAGGTCTGAGCTGGTTTGTGTGTAATAGGTGAAGATAGTGCTGGATACTTGAGGGGAGTATTGTACTATGTTATGTTACATGTTCTCAATCAATAATATACAGATAGTGTGGGGTTTTTAGCTATAAGATTTCCCCGGGTTACATATTGTGTTAATGTGTGCATGCTATTGATGTTTCATTGTTTTTGATGCTGCTAAATTGTTGATCAACGTAGAGGAGCTTATGTATTGTGCATGTATTCCACAATAGTGCATGATCAGGATAATCTCTGTTGAATATGTGTTTATTATTCAAAATTTCTACAATGTGTGTGTGTGAGAAAGATGGATATTTCTGTTTCTAACAGTTTCTAAATGGAATACTTCTACTCTAATTATAATCTAATAATAAGGAAATTATATTCTATAAGCAAAAATATCTAAATCTACGCTAACCCGGGGTGGGATCTTTCCTTTATGCGATCTAAAATGATTTCAAACAACAATTGGTAATAAAGATTATTCAGCTGCTATGAGAAAAGAATTCAATAAAGATGAACCACTTCGTATAATAAGTTAGACGAAACAGTTGTGAAAAACATATCGCATAATAAGCTATTCATACGCTAAGCATAAATAAATAGCTATCACCGTAGAAAAGTGCCAAATGATAACTCACGCATTCATACATTAATATATAAATAACTGAACATGAAAATCACTTTAACACAAGGCAGAAATAGTTAAGAGATAGAAATACCATTTATAACTAGTCCTACTCATGAGCTTCAAGTGATAACGATTTATCTCTTCTTGATCAAATATCCACTAAGAGTACAAAAATGCAACATCAGTAGTAGATATCAAATGCAAACATCAATAAATCCTGTTCCATTCATTCATCAAAACCTCCTCAGAGGGTACAAAAGTGCATGTTCTGGGGATAAGTTTTTGATAAATTTTAGGACCCTTCTCTAAATGCATGAGAAGGGTTTAAATACTACTAACTAAATCTAAAAATAAATTATTACAAAAATATAGGATGCGGTTTAAATGACCGTCCTCTTTTCAGGAAAATAAAACAAAATTAAACTAAAATTGAATCTAAAATTAAACTACTTCTGTATTTGGTCCTTGAAATCACATGCATGCAACATCTGTCTGAGAAGAGTTGGCTGGCCGACTTCCGATTTTAGTTGAGCTAAGAAAACAGAATCAACGAGATCTGGCGCCATCTTTTCAGCCGAATTGATGATGCACTTAATAGTCATCCACTGACTATGTGGCTTTACCAAGTATGCCCAGTAATAATCCGAGTTCAACTTGGTTAACCCTTGGATTGCTTGTGCCTTTTCTTGGGCCTTCTGTTTCCAATCTGCTTGTATTTGTTGTGCATTAGGTAAATATCCTGGAGTGGTCTCTGCGATCAAATTTTCCCTGTGCAAATTTTCATTTACACAATAAATAATACTGCTTGCTGCCGTGGCTGCTCCTTCTTTTGCTTGCTTTGCATCTCTAATTTGCTCGTCCCATTTGTTAAAGAACATTTCTTTATGATTTTCATTTATCCTTGGTGCACCTACTCTTTTTCCTTCGTCTTTTTCTTTCCAAGCCAAATATTCAGTCACCCGTTTATTAATTAGATCATAGTCACTTCGTAAATCTACCACTTGATTAGTGGTTTTATCACTTATTTCACAATAATAGCTCCACTTCGATATCTTTTGGCCCAATGCTTCTTGCTACTGTAGTAATTGTTCATTCAAGGAAATGGACTCTGTGATAAATACTGTGAGTTTAGGATTGTCCTTGTGCATCCTATAGATCCTGTAACTGCTTTCCTTTTTCATCCAAACTTTTCTGATATCCTATCTGCATCTGCTGGAAGTCCTGCTGTAACCTCTCAAGCTGTTTCTGTGCTTCATTGTTGGCATTAGCTTGTTGCAACTGTTGTTGCAATACTTGTATCTGGTCTTCCCTTTCTTTTAGCAATTGCTGTACCTCAGATGCTTTATCAATAGTCGCAGAGGCATATGCTCTTGCGATCTGAGATATTTTGGTGAGATTCTCAGTAGGATTGCTAGTGGGATCTTGCCACAGGACATCTAATTGTTCTGCGTCTTGAGGGAGCACGTTTTCCAATTTCCTTTTCTTCCTCTGTCTTCTTACTACTGCTTTGTGCTGTGGGCTATAAAATACATCAAGGGGAGGAATTTCTTCTATTTTGAGCATAAGCTCAAAGGATGGGGCAATACGGATATGCTCCATATTTGAGACATTGCTAACTGTTCTTGTGACTACTTCTTTGTTACCTGTGCATCGCTCACAGGTGTTTTTATGGTTTGTCCTTCAAGATTGATCAGGTCATTGAAGGTTTCCCATTCTTTATCCAATTCGGTTGTGACTGATGGCTGCTGAGTGACGAGAGGGGGAGGATCTCTTTGCGGAGAGGCAATAACCTGTTGCTGTAGAAGTTCCGTTGACTGGGCAATATCGTTTAATGACCCTTCACTCTTATTATGTTCACTTACGGATCTTCTAGAATGTTCAAATGTTTCTTTTCTAGACTTGGATTTAGATCCGTTAGTGCCTGAACTTCCACTCTGACTAACGCTTGGATTTGGTTCCCTTGTGGGTTTTAGGCATAATTTATCCAAAGGAACATTGGCTAACCTTCTTTCCTTGTATATTTTAAACTTTTGAAATTCTTCTGGAGAAAATTGCAATTGGGCTGCCTGCAGAATTTCTTCAAGTGTGCTTTTCTGTTGGAATATATCATCAAATAAATCCTTTTCTCCAGAGAACACCTTTATCTTGACTGCAGTAGTGAAATTCTTGGCAACATCATTAGGGTCAAATGGTCTTCCTGAAAATTTGAATAACTGTAAACACGTCATATTATTTACTTCTGTGAATGCATGGCCTACATCGAATAATGAAAAGGCCCCATAGGCTACAGGAAACTGTGGCCATATAGCCTTCTTTTTGTCGTTCAAATATTTAGTTAGACCACCTTCCCCACAGGTTTGATAGGTAATCTCTCGAGCTAATAGTTTATCAGGGATATACAAGGGTAGGACATGAGGGGAAGCAGAACTTCCAAATACCCTAACATAAGTGAACAATTCCTCCCCGAACCATCTTGCGACGGGGAGGATGTCTACATCTGCTTCAGGAGAGCATCTCAGAGTGTCTTTATCATACAACATTCTGTACAAGGGCAGCATAATTCCATGACAAATCTGGTAAAAGTATGGAGTGAACTTAGAGTCCCATAATTCTTTATGATAGACATGAATAGGTAAGGGGTCTTGAGTTGTCCACTTCCAACCCATTACAGGAAACTTAGAAACATAACATATCGCATCCATTACATATGCCGATAGGTAAAAAGGAGGATAGATTCTCTGAGAGACAGTTCTTTTAGATTGGTAACTTACAATGGCCGTGACTAGATTTTCAGATAAGATTTTGGCCCAATCTACAATAGTGGCATTTGTGGCGGCATCCAATAACGGTAGCCATTCAGATGAAAATTTGTTGATATCTGGCATTCCAAACAATCTACAGAGCATGGCAGTAGTAAAGCAATATGGGGAGGTGAGAGAGCCAGTACTGTACATACCATGTTTATCTTTCTTCAGCGGTTCGTCCCTCCTAGACCAGTCTTTGGTGGTTTCTGCCAGGTCCTGATTTTCTTTTGCAAATTTCTCCATAAACTGCTTGTTATAAGTTTCCTGTGGCTCCGGTAAATGATACATGAGCCTTAAATCCTGTGTAGCAAATGAGCCGATAAGTCCCTGACCCTGAGTTTTAAACTGTCTGTTTCTTATTTCTGCGCTGTCCAATATCCACTTTACCATGTCTGTGTATGGGAGAATTTTGGGCCTTGCTGCTATTCGATGTAAGAATGAGCAAGCTAGCTCTGTAAGGGATGCTTCATAAGAACCATTTGAGCCTGCGGTAGCAACTACTTCCATTACTCTGGGATTCTCCTCTTCGAGCAGATTATACATGCCTTCCCACGTAGCAATTCCCGCGTCTCTATTACAGGCCGTGTCTATATACAAAGGCGCCATTTCCTTTTCTTCTGAGCTCAGGGCTTTGCTTTTCTTTCCCATTTTACCCTGTGTATTGCTTTGTATTGGTTTCTGTTCTCCGTTCCTACAATTCACAAGTGAAGCGAAAATGAATGACAAGGAAGGGTGATAGGAAAGTTTTAAATGCTGTAGACACATCAAGTATACCACTTGACGTGAGATGATTTTTTCGATAAGCACGAACCCATATTCCATTAATAATTGGCAACTAATTCATTTATTAGCATTAAAGCAGATAACCAGGTGTCAGCTTAAGGAAAATACTTTTCTTGAATAACGTGCCCAAAAGATCTGCCATGGAGCGATTTTGCGATTTGCTTCGCAACATCGCGAAATGATAACATCGCAAAATCGTAACATTGCAAATTTGACTGCTCGTTACATCGCATTATCGCATTGTCGTTGTATCGCGAGATCACAATATCGCAATATCGCAATATCGCAATATCGCAGATTGCAGGAATATTATGTAGACAATCTTTGTTAACCTGTTTTCTGTGAAATGCGATCTTGCGATCGGCGTCGTAGCATATCGGCAAATTAACGTGTTTCGTTGTAAATTGTGCTATATGCAATGCGATATTTCATTATCGCACATCACATTCTCGCAATGTTTAAAATTCAGCTCATAAGGAGGTATCCTGTTATCTTTTTTGCTATGCAATTTTTTCTAAGGAAAGGTTTTATGTCTTACCTTATCATAAAACTTAGATTTTTGGATTTTTTAAGGGGGGCTTCCTAATTTTATGATGCTAATTTTATTCGAGAAAGGAAATTTAAACACTAATTTGATTTTTTAAATTTTTTGCTAAGGGTCCCCACTTATTTAATATTAGGAATTATACTAAATAAGAAGGGGGGTTGTTGCTGGCCACAACACACCGTCAACATTCTGGTGCTAGAAGGAGGGAAACCATATTTTTATGGCTGATAACTCACCACATCCTAACAAGTAGACTTCCGCATAAGGTAGTAACATTCCCATTTCCAATCCAACTCGTACTCCCGAGAGAGAGGAAACTTCTCAGCCTAGTCTGTGACAAGCATTTTAGGTTACTTACAATTAGCTTTGGACCATATGACCCATTACTCATAAGTTTTCGAGAGCTCTTGGTTTGCTCCCTATTGCTGCTATTCTACCTCATAAGCATGTAAATAAAGAAACAAATCCCAATGACATATTGGTTTCTTCGTTGGAAGATTTGGTTATTGCAACCCTTGAGGAGGTAGTCGATCTTATAGAAAGAATAAGTAACCAAAGGGAACTTCCCCCTGTTGTGGATAATTTGGATAGCAAAGGGGAAGATTTAAGTTTTCTAACGATGAACATCCTAATTATAATGTATATTTTCATGGTGAAGGAGAAGCCTCTTCAGGCTCAGAAGAAGAGTAGCAGGAGGGGGACGAAGACATGGATGATGCAAATTTGGATTGGATGGCCCAAGGGCCACTCACTCTTTTGGATAATCTTCATAAGATGCCAAAACATCTGGAAAATCTATTGTCAAAGTTCGAACCTGATAAGAAGACGAAAGCAGGGGACCATATTGATGATTTCTACATGCATATATGAATTCTTGAGGTATGTTTTGACAATGTTGCTTGCAAAATCTTTCCATATAATTTAGAAGGTAGAGCGTCTGTATGGTATCACAGTCTTCCGCCCAATTCAATCCATAGCTGGAGGGAGTTTAAGAAGCTATTTTTGGAAAAAATTGCTGATGATAAAACTCCCACTATGCTATTCAAATAAATTGGGAACCTGAAAATGGGGGACAAAGAAAGAGTTAAATACTTTAACCAATGGTTTACTCATTTTTAAAGAAGTTCCCCATTGATGTACAACCACACAATGACATTACTAAATATTATTATATAGATGCCTTGCCAACTAATATTTCATTGGCTTCGGTGCTTATCTTGTTGAAAGTGTGTTGTACTGGTTTTAACGATCATTGCTTCTATGTGAACTATTTTGCTAGTTGATCAACGATTATTTCGTATATATGTGTTCGTGTTTCTTTATTAGATTAATACTATTACTCTTCTCTTAAAGGACTAATTTTATTTTCCCTCAGGTGAAAGAACCTTGATACATTCTACAACTAAAAATTCCATAAGGCATACACACTTGTTCATTCAAAAGTACATGTACATTACTCTCTTGTGCTAACCATAATAGCCAAAGAAAATCCTTAAGAATCATGGCAGTCGGGCTTGATTCCATAAGTGATCCTCAAAGTCTAATTGAGACTTTCCATTGGGGAGAACCCCTTGCACGTTGGTGGGATCCAACACCATCAACAATATCTTTAAACCACCTCATATTTTGGTGCCATGTGTACGAACTGACAAACCGTTGTTCAATGCTACATTTCTTCATCCCATACCCTGTCTTCTTATAGCGTTGACACAATGCCATTGTTCACACCATTATTCTTGTTGCCCTCGTAAGTGACACTCCTTCTACAAATGGGATAGATGGAGCACCTAGAGAGCCAGGCATTTGTGCACTACATATGGAAGGGATGTCTCCATGCCAGGATCATGCGACACCATTGCCACTTTAGAAAGCCTCCAGGCACACCATGCAATCGGATTTGTCGTAGCCTGATGGATGCTCTTATTCTTCTTCATGGCATTCGATGGCGGGTAGCCACTGGAGTTCAATCTATGTAAGGACCTGTTTCTTGGGAGGCTTTCCATTGTCCTCTAATGGTCATTATAGTTACATCTCATGCAAAAAATTGTAAGAGAAACTATAGATTGTTAATACAAACATCAATTGTATTGAGGAGATAATATGGCAGATGGAAGGAGATGACCCGAACAATGACCCTCCATGCGCTTTAAATAGAACTCATGGACCAATCGGGTGTCAAGCCACGGATCAAGTGTCGGTAATACCGAGGAGAGAGTTAACCGTCGGATCACTACATATCGTGACCGTCGGATTATAAGTTACAAAATGTACAACGGTAAAGAAACACACTTTACCTAACTCTATACCTAACTCTATACTAGACCAAGTTGAACTTAACTATTTCCTATGTGTCGGAATATCCTAACATCCCCCCTTAAGAACAACTTGGGATAGGATTGAAGGATTTACAAATATGACACAATAGGAGAAGGAAGGAGGCACTAGAGCCTATCCCCCCTTAGTGAAAACTTCCTGAACTCCAAGCATATATCGAAGTTTAGTGAACTTCGCCTCTGTGAGAGCCTTTGTGAAGATGTCTGCAACCTGATCATCTGTTGAACAATATTGCACTTCATTAACATGGTCATGAATGAGCTTTCTGATGAAGTGCATGTGTAGTTCAATGTGTTTGCTGCGTTGATGCTGGACTGGATCTTTGCATAGCTGAATGGCACTTTGATTATCACACCAAAGTGTGGTTGGATGCTGCTGCTCAAAGCCAAACTCTGATAGGATCTGACGAAGCCACAAGGCTTCCTTACTAGCTTCCACGGCACCACGATACTCTACTTCTGCTGACGAAAGAGAAATGGCAGCCTGTTTCTTACAAGCCCATGTAATAGGTCCTGAACCAAGAGTGAAGACATAACCGGCAGTAGACTTCCGATCATCAGGGTCACCAGCCCAATCAGAATCAGTGAAACCAACTAATAGAGGAGCTGCTTTGGCACTGTAATGAATCCCAAACTGTACTGTACCTCGAACATAACGAAGTATTCTTTTAGCTGCTTTCCAATGACTTTCACGGGGGTTTTGCATAAAACGAGCAATAAGGCCAACAACAAAGGAAAGGTCAGGACGAGTATGGGTTAAATACAAGAGTTTTCCTACAAGTTGACGGTATAAGGTAGCATCAACTTCAGGAGAAGTACAAGTGACTGAGAGTTTGACTCCAGACTGAAAGGGAGAAGGGGCTGGCTTACAGTCTTCCATGTGAAAATAACGAAGAATATCACAAGCATACTTGGACTGGGAAAGGGAAATACCCTCCTTGGATTGCAAGACTTGAAGACCGAGAAAATAGTGTAAGTGTCCTAAGTCTGTCATTTCAAATTTCTTTTTAAGGCTGGACTTCACATGGTTTATAAGGTTGGGATCACTACCAGTAAGAATAAGATCATCAACATAAAGAACAAGGATGATAAGAGAGTTGCCCACTTTCTTGGTGTAGACAGTATTGTCAGAATAACACCTAGAAAAGCCAGATTCTAAAAGAAAGCTATCCATTTTGGCATACCAAGCCCGAGGAGCTTGCTTGAGACCATAAAGAGATTTCTTAAGTCGACATACAAGGCTGGAGTCTGTTTGGATGAAGCCAATGGGTTGTTCCATATAGATTTCTTCATGTAAGTCCCCACGCAAGAAGGCAGATTTAACATCCATCTGATGGACTTCCCATTTTAAAGAGGCAGCAAGGGAAAGAACAAGGCGGATAGAGTTCATTTTGGCAACAGGGGAGAAGGTTTCAGTGTAGTCAATGCCTTCAACCTGTGAAAGCCCTTAGCAACAAGACGAGCTTTATGTTTATCAACTTTCCCATCTGGTCCATACTTGGTTCTGTAAACCCATTTACATCTAACAAGTTTGCGTCCCTTTGGTAGAGGAACAAGATCCCATGTATCATTTGCCAACAATGAATGATATTCTTCATTCATAGCTGCTTCCCAATGTGGATGGCCTGAAGCTTCTGCAAAGGTGTCAGGATCATAATTTACTGGAGCTTGAGCCAGTAAAGAAGAGGCTCTCTCGAACTGAGAACGTGTGCGTCGCTGATCTATAGGATCACCGGCAAGATCACCTGCTGCATCCCGAGTAGCACGGACCCATCTTGGAAGTTGAGGATCCTAAGAAGGTGGGGGAGGATTGTCATCCTCACTTTCATCATCTGAAGAAGAAATGTTTTCAAAAGTAGAAGAGATAGGAAGAGGTGGCACATCCGCCGGACTAGGCTCGCAGGCCGATTTATTTTCATCAAATTTTACATCTGTTCTAATGATAACATTTTTGGACTTAAATGGAATAAGTCTATAACCTTTTACATCTTCAGAATATCCAACAAAAGTACATTTCTCACTCTTAGGTTCTAAAGCTTTATGCTTTTCATCTGGAATATGGGCCCATGCTTCACTTCCAAAAACACGAAAGTGACTTACATCTGGTTTAATGGAACTCCAAGCTTCTTCTGGAGTGATATTCTTTAGAACCTTAGTAGGAGTGCGATTGATTATATAATTTGCACAATTAATTGCTTCGGCCCAAAAACTAAGACTGAGTCCTTTAGATTGCAGCATACAATTAGCCATTTCCTTTAAGGTGCGATTTTTCCTTTCAGCTACACCATTTTGTTGTGGAGTGTATGGAACAGTATGTTGCATTTGAATTCCATTTTCGGTGCAAAAGTTGATGAATGTGTTTTTAACATATTCTCCACCATTATCAGTTCTTAGCTTAAGAATTTGATGTCCAGATTGTTTTTCAACAAAGGCTTTGAAGGCAAAAAATGTGTTAAATACTTCGCTCTTGAGTTTTAAGAAGTATACCCAAGTGCGTCTGGAGAAATCATCAATGAAAGTTAAGAAATACTTGCAGCCAGAGAATGAAGCAACAGGAAGTGCACCACATAAATCACTGTGCACAAGCTGTAAAGGGGCTGAGGCGTGCCAAGAGGCACGTTTTTCAAAACTGTCCCGATGATGTTTTCCGAGTACACATCCGGAACAAACACCATCTCTGCAAGATACCATAGGAAGACCTGTCACCATATTTTCTTTACATAGTTGCTGAAGGGAGCGATAGTTTAAGTGACCAAATCGCTCATGCCAAAGTTTGCTCACTTCATCATTATGAGCAACAAATACTGAGGGAAGATTTGATGACCCAAAGTTGTGAAACTTATACAACCTTGTGGAATCATCAGCAATACCAGTAGCTAGAATCTGTTTAGGATCTCTTAGATCCTTGATTACAACATCATGAGGTGAAAATTCAACAATTTTACCTTCACCTGAATGAGTTATCTGATATACAGATAGAAGGTTGCAGGATAAGGTTGGAACACATAATACATCATTAAACTGACCATTGTCTAGATGAACAGTTCCAGTCCCTACAACATTAAGAGATCTATCATCACCAACATATATATTTTTGGTGTTACAATCATTTAAAGAAGAAAACATGGCTTTGTTTTTGGCCATGTGATAAGAGGCTCCAGAATCAATGAGCCACTCATGAGAATGAGAAGAAGAAGATACATTTAATGCATAACCATACTGAGATGATTGACAATGACATGCAAAAAGTGCCATTCCTGAAGATGAAGTTGAAGTTGAAGTTGAAGAATGCTCCACATGGATGTTATGTTTCTTCATTGCGGCTTCCAAGGCTTCCATCTTCTTAAAGCATTTAGATTCTAAGTGGCCATCTCGATTACAAAAGTTACAATGTCTATCAGTATTCTTCCATTTGTTTTTATTGGTCTTATCATTTTGCTGAAATGATCTTTCATTCTGAGGCTGAGTTTGCTTAGGACCCTTGTTTGGTTTAGGACCATTCTTTTTAGGATATGACTTCTTAGGATTCTTTGAATTTGGTTGCTGCTGGGCGGCTAACGTTTTCTTGGAAGAGTTTCCAAGATTAAGAAGACCAAGGTGTAAGAGTTTTTCTTGTTCTCTTATTAAAGAATCACAAAAAGAGTCAAAGGAAGGGGCCTTGTAGTCTTTTCCTTGACAAATGAAAGCTTCCCTTGTAGAATGGAAGGTGGAAACAAATACAGAGTAGGCTGGTCCCAACTTAGTAAGGATGGAATAAATAAGGTTACTATCTTCTTTCTTAACCTTAACACCTTCCAAGAGATATCTAAGGGTCTTGAATTTGGACAAGAAATCTTCAATGCAAGAAAAATTATTAGGATCCAATGTAAGCAACTCATTTTCAAGTTGATGGGCTCTAATTTCATTTTTAATCCCAAAAACTTTAGTGATTTGTTCCAATGCTTCATGAGGAGTATCAAGTTCTGCAATATGGAATCTAAGATCAGGAGAAATAGACATCCCTATCAAACCACGTGCTTGATCTTGTCTATTTTCCCATTTTGCAGCCTTGTCTTCATCTTTTGGTTTCTTCTCCTGGCCTGTGGCTATTCTGTAGAGACCTTTACTTCTAAGTAAATCTTCCATGTAGGATATCCATTGGAAGTAGTTAGTGCTATCAAGAATGACTTGGCATGGACTTTCCATTTTAAAAAAAAACTAAAGCTGAAGATGCTGAAAGTAAGTGTTCCAATGGATAGATCTCGAAAAATTAGGCCGTTTTTAAAAAAACGGCTCTGAAAAAGGCTTCCGGATGAAGAAGTTATGGCTTTTTGAAAAAAAATTTGTTGAAGTTGCCGGCAAAGTGCACGAATGTGCGGGAATGAAAAAATCCACCCCCACAAAAATGGAGACGAGAGAGAGAGAGAGAGAGAGGGGGGGGGGGGGGGGGCTTGGTTTGCGTGCTTGCCTTTTTGCGTGCTTGCCTTGAGAAAGCTCTTTTTCCCTACAAAACACAAAACACAAAACCCAACACGGACATGCAAAGAAAACGAACCTTATGGCTCGAAGTTAGCTTTAGCCAAAAAACTAGATATTTTCAAAAATGAACCTTGCGGCTCAAAGTTAGCTTTGGCCGGAAACTAAATATTTTTCTCAATGTTTCTGATTTTCCGAGATCACCCTAAGGCGCAGGGAAAAGAGCATACGCATGAGAAAAATCCTTCCTTTCTGTTTCTGATTTGCCCAGATCGCACAGAGTCGCAGGGCAAAGAGCATACGCAGAAATGAAAGGTATAGATCCGGTTTAAAAAAAAGCTAAATAAACCGAAACCGAAATAAGCAGAGAGAAAATAACAGTAAACTGCAAATAAAGACTGTATACCTCCAGATCTTAAAAAATGACGCAGCTAGGGCTACCAGAAACCTTTTCGCGTGAAATGAAAGGGGTTCCTCACTGGAACAGATGCTCCGAACACAACAGAGCAGTCCTCTCGGCCTGAAAGCAGTCAAAAACAGCAGATCTAGGAAACGGCAGTCGGATGCAGTTCTACTGGCTTCAGATTTGGATCACCAACGGACGCGGCCCTCAAATAGCTCTGATACCATGTAGGAATTTACAGGGTAAGTTCCTCAGAAAGAACACCAAAAGGACACCGCTCACAACCAGATCACAGATCAATACACCAGTATTTTTGACGTGGTTAAAACCCTCAAAGAGGGAAACAGTCCACGGCCTGCACCAACGTGGCTACTACAGGCAATTTATTAATTAAAGAATGAAATTTTACATAAGCTTCTCTCATGCACGGATTACCCGAACAATGACCCTCCATGCGCTTTAAATAGAACTCATGGACCAATCGGGTGTCAAGCCACGGATCAAGTGTCGGTAATACCGAGGAGAGAGTTAACCGTTGGATCACTACATATCGTGACCGTCGGATTGTAAGTTACAAAATGTACAACGGTAAAGAAACACACTTTACCTAACTCTATACTAGACCAAGTTGAACTTAACTATTTCCTATGTGTCGGAATATCCTAACAATGTTACTATAATTTTTACTAACAAATTCAAAATTTGGAAAATTGAAAACTTATTGGAAGAGCTACGAAAGTGACCTGGAGTTTCTGGTCGTGCAACAGTTCTGCTTCTAATTCTTCAAATTATCTGCATGGAATGTAATGGCCATAGTAAATTGATTGCATGGAGAGAAATTCAGGCTAGTATATTGGCTATGCAAAGTAAATATGAGGTGTCTACCTTTTGCCTCCATGCTTTGAAAATGCTTCTTGTGTCGACCTCATCTTCTATGGTGAAATTGCAGAGTTATTGTGCCGACCTAACCTTTTATGTCAAGTGTTGCCATGTCAAATTATGCACAATGATCTGTCCCATCAATTGATATCAAAGGGGTTGTCACCATTGTAATGTGAATGGGCTTGGTGGGATTAAGGACAAGGTGATAAACCAAATTAGTTGGAGCGGAGATGGAGAAACAAATAATTTCCATTACCTAAACCAAAAAGTTGCCACTAGCAAAAGAAAAAGCTCCATGTATAAGGTTGTTTCACACCCCTAGAAATTGCAGTCATCCATCACACACTCAGAGAAGCATATTTTTTCAATAATCATTCTGATTCGTTCATTAAAAAAAATATAATTCCTTTGATCCCCATCCACCCGAGGTTGAAATATACATGCCTATCGATGAATTACTGGGATGAGAGTTTCACAAGCTCTATTGATTTAGGCTATCTATTAATAATAATTTAATTTATATTTTCAATGAATTTATAGTTAAAATCATTTTAATATTTAAAAAATGCTTATATTAAAATGATATTTAGAAATTTAGAAATTAATTAATATCTTAATGTTTGAATATTTAAGAATTAATTAATATCAATTTGATTTAATATATTTAATATACATTAATGTGATTATATTGATGATTAATATTCATTAAGATTATAATTAGCCTGTTCTTTTCTAAAAAGGTAAAGATTACTTAGATTTATTTAAAATCTTATTCTATGTTCAAAAAGTAGTAAGAGAAGCATCTCAAGATTACCATAGTTTTGATGACTTGGAAGGTTATGGTGGTGGGAATTGTAATACATATTTTGAAATTGAGTTCTAATTTGGATGTATGCAAGGCACTCTAAGAGAAAGTGTTGGAAATTGTTCAATTCCCAATTTTGTTATATAGCTCATGGGTATAGGTTCATATTTTAATAATGTTGATTTCTTCTTTATGCTAGTTAGAACTAAAAGATACTTTTAATTTTCTAGATTAGAGTTGATTGCCTCGTAATATTTTAGCTACTTTTTATTTTCTAACTCTTTATTTCACCACAAGTTCTCTTTAAACTTAAATGTAATAATTTTTTTAATGTTGTTGGTATCCTACAAGATGACATCTTCATGTATTTCAATGTCTTAGCCAAGACTCGCATCATGATGTCATCCTCATTTGAGACTCTAGTCATCATATGTCCTAGAAATAAAGTGATATGATGGCCTATGTTATCCTTAATACTAATGACTATATTAATCCACAACTTAATACATTATTGGTCCATGATTTATAATTAAAGTAAATGGGGATCATGAAGGCTCCACTAAATGAACCTCTGATATATCACATGTGTTCAAGGCATACTAAAAAATACCCTTAATTTGAATACATATTGGAAAATACCTCTAGAATTCACATTATTTAACCCTCTACCAATACGAACCTAATATACCATCCCAATTTAAAGAACCCATACTTTCACTAGATATTGTAGGTATCCATTTTTTTCATTAACATTTTTTATACCCCTTTATGTTTTTTCATTAAATTTGAGCTTCATTTTATACCTACCAATATAAAAACCCTTTAACCCCTATTATATGCTATTATGTCATTTTCCCCTCAATATATACTCCCCAATATGAATGCAAGTGGTATGGTATTGCTCCCCCAGTGAAGCCTCTATGATGGGGATGATTAGTTGAAAAGCATTTGTGATAGACTATTAACTATTATATGTAATATTTTTCTTTTACATTAATATGTTATCACATTCGCTAGGTCCATAAAAATAATCTTTGATTTGTTTGTGTGAAAAGTGGTTTAAAGTATTCATTGCATGTAAAAATATCATTTTTAATGAATATGTGTGAGAGGCAGAGATAGAAAGAGAGAATGAGAGAGATGATGATGATGATTAATATCCATTAGACTAAATCCAACTATTGGACCCTAAAAAGGTAAGGGATTATTTGGAAACCTTTATAATTTTATTTATGTGCTTGCAAATAATTAAGAGAAACTTTCCAAGATAATTATAGTTTTATTTAATTAAAAGGCCAAGAAAATTAATAGTATGACAAATAATTTTAAATTGGGATTTATATATTTTAAGAGAAAATGTTTTTCTTTCAATTCTTTATTACATGATTTTTGTAATATAATTGTGATATCATTTTTTATATTAAAATTTTTTATAAACAACTATAAATATAAATTATATATATATATATATATATATATATATATATATATATATAGTAAGATTGGCAAAACCTTTTCCATTAATTTTCTTTAAAAGGCATGTTACATACATAGATCAAATCATTAGCTGGCCTTAACCTGCCCGACGGGAAACCAAATCTGTTGGGCACCTAATTGCATTATATGCCATAAAAAACCGGAAGAGTTTGAGACTGTAAAGCAGAGCTATATATGTCTGAATATCATGTATCCTACTATATGCTAAATATCTAAAGTCTGAAACTAGAAACTGTAAACACTGCATATGGAAAAATATAAGTCAAAATTGAAACATCTAATCCACTAATCTTCAAAAGAATCCATTGGGGTTGGATCCTTCACACTGGAACCTGGAAGTTCTGACTGGGGAATGCATGGGATGTGGCTCTCAATGTGGCTAAGTCGTCCATTTTGTTGTTGCAGTTGAAACTAGATCTATTGCAAGTTTTTTTAATTTCAGCATGTCCATATTTAGTTTAAGTACATTCACCTGGAGGGGCAGCCAAGGCTTTGTCTATGAGGTTCTTCATTATCTAATAGAGGTAAATTTTTTTATTTATATTGGGTGGATCTTCCACAGGAGTGACGCGGGTCTGGAGCCAGATCCTGCCAATCACCCAAATCCATATCCAATTCTTCCACTTGCCGATTCAGTTCTACTTCCCATCCTGAGATTAGTTGACAGACCTGTTCTAGAGTGCCAATTTCAAAAACCTGAGCTGCATCATGTATGAGGCTAGAGGTGGTTCGACGACCACAATTTATTGAAGGAAGAGACTGGTGCTGACTGGTTTTGTGGTGCTACCTATTCCCTCTACCGCGACCACAGCCTCCTCTGGTCGATGAGATGGGGGCAGATGAAGGGCGAACCATGATTTTAAAAATTAAACAAATGCATAAACAACTGCTCAGATGGTTAAACCCAGAACTAGGTGTGATCGAGGCTGACGCACTGTTGGTGAACGACTTAACAATACACAATTGTTTCCACACTAAACGACCTGTAGGAGTAGTCAAGGATACAAACAAATAGATATGAGATATAATTTTACCAACCCACCCAGTGATAGGGGTATAACAGTGAATATGACTTATAGAGTGGACAATGACCATCCCAGTCTCCTCAGGACAACAAGAACTGAAATATTTAAACAAAGAAAGGAGGGCCATGTTCAAATTCCAAAACAAATTCAACAAAATCTCCAAACTACCAACATAAGCATGTTCATAGGCTGCCAACAAATAAATACAGTGAAATTCCATATCATAGCCTCTATATACTTTCCCATACAAAAAATAAAAATACCAAAGTATATAGAAACAACAGACAGATCCACAGAAAATTCGCCATCTAGAACCACAATTTTCTTCCTCCTTTCATGGGTTGATATCTCATTAGTGTTGGATATCATAGCCATATTTCGTCGTCGAAAACACACAGAAATAGATCGGACAGAGGGGTTTACAATATAGGAAACTTCAATAGGAACATACCTGCAGGATAAGACCTCCAAAGGAGCCGATTCCTTTGGATGCAGGTGACGAGCTGTGGTAGCCTCTGCCTCTTGCCACCGTCTTTCACTTAGTTCTCCAATCGCCAAGGTCTCTCTTCCTTTCTGAGAGCTATAACACCTTGACGGAACAACACCATTCAGGATTTCCTAGCAACTGATAATACTTCCACCTTCTCCTTTAATAAATTTTGTGCATGAAAAATGCGAGCAATACTACCTTGCCAATCGTGTGAGGAGTACGGGGCCTCCATAGGCTGCAATTTCTCCCCTTCATTTTCCGCTGATTCATTTTGCTATAAAGCGGGATCACACCTCAATCAGAGATGTTGGTTCAGGGATTGGTTGGAATGTTTTCCCTCTCCAACATCCTAAGCCAGGATTGTTCTCAGATCACTCATCTCCTCACTCTAGTTTTGAGGGGGCCATGCTATCTCTAGGTTCTAATCCTTAATTAAGCATCCCCATTTCGCTAAGAATTTTGCCTCTTTGTTACCTTCGCATCTAACACGTTAATGAATAATATAGTCAACCCAAGGTAACGGGTCTCTTATGTCCTGGACCAGGTGTGTTGTTCTCCAACTGTGACTAAGCTTCTTCCATTTGGTACCATGGTTCATTTTTTGAATGATATCTATCATCAGTCTAGAGTCTCCTTCAACCACCATTTTGTTGTAGCCTAATCATTTGGTGATGATAAGGCCTTGTTTTACTGCATGGAATTCAACCTCATTGTTGTTGGAATAACCACAATCTACAACATAAATAAATCTAGTCTAATTCTGTGAGTCTCTGGAAAGACCACCAAGTCTTGTTGGGCCTTGATTTCCCTTGGATGCCCCATCAAAGTTCAACTTCATGAAACCAACCCGAGGGAAGAGTAATAAGAAGGAGAGTAGACCAGGGGAACCATCAGTTTCCACAAGGGTAGAGTGATCATTTGTGGAGATAAATTCAAAATATGGAGAATCCTAGCTTCATGAGGGGCAACTTGTCAATTATTCAGATGCCATCTATCATCGAATGTTGTTTCTCTTATATTTTGTATGATTCCTTGCCATACCACTTCCTGTGTGTATTGTTGATATTTGAAGATTCGTCGATTCCTTTCTTTCCATATAGCCCATAGAAGGAAGCCCAAGCTTATATCCCATGTATGGTTCAAGATCGGACTTGAGAATAGTCTTGTTCGCCAAATTTCTATCGATCCTTTAACGCTTATTGATCCTAGTCGAGGAAACCAAACAAGTGGCCAGTCTTATTCCATAACTGATTAGCAAAAGAGCAAGAATTCAGGAGATGTTCCATTTCTTCATTTTGGAAGCCACATAAAACACATAATGAAGGGCTAAAGAATCCCCTTTTCTGGAGCTTGTCCCAGGTTATGATTCGTCTTCAACAAACCAACCATAGGAAGTGTGTGACTTTAGGCCAGAAATGCCTCGTCCATATATTTCTCCATATAGGGCTAAAATGATTCCAGTGATCCTCATCTGCCAATCTGTAGGCCTCTTTTATGGTGAACATGCCTCTGGGGGTATAACCCCATCTTAGAATATCTTGACCTTCTTATTTTGTAATTTTCCTGGATTAGAGATCCTTATCCAAGATATGCCATTAGATGGTGTTTGGAGGGTTAACCCAGTCCTTGAGACCCTTCCATTGTTGCCACATTGAATCCTATTGGGGTGGATGCCAAAATTGATTCACCAAGGAGATGTTTTGATCATGAGTGAAGAGGAATATGTCTCATAGATCTTGTCTATTGAACAATTTCTCTTTGTTGCCATGAATCTTGCCAAAAAAGGGCACTCCTCCCCTCCCTGATTTCCAATAAATTATGTTGGTCAATCAAGTTTTTATTGGTGGAAGTCAGATTCCAAATTGATGAGCCTTTTGGAGTGTTCATATGTTTGAGTTTGGCCTCTTTGGAGCTTGGCATATGGTATTTTATAGTCCATATTATCTTGCACAAAACATGCCCCCCTTTAAGTCATCACCAACATAGTTTGGATCCCATAACTTTATTCAAAATATAGGGATCTCTAAGGCCCATACCGCCTGCCATCTTTGGTTTAATGACATTGGCCCGCACACCAAGGCCCATTGTTTGAGCTTTTGAGCCCCTCCCCATAAAACATTTTTGAAGATCTCTGTCATACTCGTGCATGAAGTTTTTTGCGCTGACACACCCAAGAGTTGGTAGATTGGAAGATCTTGTTGAACGACCTTCAAGAGAACCACTCTACCAGCCAATTTTAGGGCTCTGAAGGCCCATCCATCTAGCCTTGTTCAGATGTTTTGGAGTAGTTGTTTCTAACAAGATGTTTTTAACAAGTTGACCACTAAGGGAATACCTAAGTATTTGATAGGGAGAGAGCCAATACTGAAACCCAAGGATCGAGCAAGAAACGTTTAAGTAGATACAGGAGTGTTAAAGAATAAAATATTAGACTTCTCATTATTGGTCATGGTTCCAGAAGCTTGCATAAAATCATAAAGGATCGCTTTAATTTTCATGACTTATCCAAGGGAAATCTGACAGAATAACATAATATCATCAATAAATTATTGATAAGTGATTGGAAGGTCATTACCCCATTAATGAATTCCTTTTAAATTGGTTGATTGAGCGACTAATTTGTTATATCTTCCTAGGCCTTCAGCCACCCGGATAAATGGGAAAGGAGATGAAGGATCACCTTGTCTCAAACCTCAGGTAGGATTAAAATTTCTTGAAGGGGATACAATAAGAAGAATTGAGAAAACAGGGGAAGAGAAAAGGGATAAGATCCAGTTAATCCATTGGTGGTAAAAAATGGAAAGATTTGAGGACACTAATAAGATAGGACCAGCTGAGCTGGTTATAAGATTTTGATAAGTCCAACTTGACCAGCATATTGGGGGTTTCAAATGCTTAAGGGAATGGACCACCTCCTAAGAAGTGACTATGCCATCCAAAATTTGGAGACCTTCAACAAAGCCCATTTGTTTAGGTGAGATGAGATTGGGCAGGAGGGGATTCAATATTTTGACAATAAACATAGAGATAATTTTATAAATAAAATTACAGAGGGAAATAGGCTGGAAACCGTGAGGATCATCAAAATGACTCAGTTAGGGATTAATTCTATGAAGGTTGAATAAAGACCAAGGCTTACCTTTTGAGATCTGCAAGATTCCTCCACCACATCCACCACATCCAGAACATCTTGGTATATGAAGTTCTTGTTGGAAACAATGTTAATACTGAGAGGGGGGTGAATCAATATTAAGGCTAATTTTCAATTCTTTATGCCAATTTAATTTTCTTATTAAAACTTGGAAACCATCCATATCAACAACAACATATAATATCTCAGAAATATGAAATCAACATACAAGCACACACCATGAGCATCATACACATGAGACACAAGGTTTTACGTGGAAACCCTTTCGGGAAAAAACCACCAAATCTTGTTGTTGTTAATGATGTGAAATAAGAGAACTTACTATATTACATCAATCGGTTTGTGAGCCACCCCTCATAGATAGCACCTGTTGAAAGTGGCAACAAGAAATGCTAAAAATAGAAGTGCAAAAATTAACACTGTTAAAAATAGCAATTTGGCCAATGAGCATTTTGGCCACCTTGGGTGAGAGGTGAAATTGCTAAAAATAAAATCTTCTAAAAATAGCATTTCTGGGTCCCTTCCTATTTTTAGCAGTCCCCAGTCTAACTATAGGAAGTAAAAAGCGAATTTGGTCTTAACAACAGTTTAAAATATTAATTAATTAATCTCTATGAGTTAATTAGTTAAGAAAAATCAAACTTGAAGTCTTTGTGAGAACATGCAATAATTTTTCCACTGATTGGGGAATGTGTCCTTGATTTGCTCTACTGATTGAGGAATTAAGGATGAGTTCTATATTTAGAGGATCAGTTGAATTAGTTTAACTTAGTCAAGTTCAGTTAGATTAATTTAACAAATTGTTAAATTAATGAGATATAGTTTGTTGATGCTTGCATGCATGTGACAGCTATTATTTTGAGATAACTGAGTATTCTCTCATGGATAACTGATGCATGTCAGTTTAGACAGAGACCCAGCTGAGATCAAAGAAGGGATAGTGTACGATCAGTTGGATGAATATTTTTCCTATAAAGGAAGCTCATCCATGATGAGGATTTATCTCCTTCAGGTTTGTGCAGTTATTTCAGAGGTCAGTGTTGTGTGTGAGGTGAGAATCACACAGTTTGCAATTGGAGGACCTAGGAAAAATTGTGCATAGAAATAGGAGGCTTGGAGGGCAGAGGAGAAGGTTTGTGAGAAGCCTTTGATTGTCTATGAGCAGCAAAGGGATTGTACTGAGAGCTGGATAGCTTCCGAGCTAAGGCTTTGTGTAATCCGGACATATTTCCACTTGTATGATAATACAAAGATGGGGTTTTAGGCTGGTGCTTTCCCCTAGTTATATCTTCTATGTTATGTGTGTTTGATTTCTCCATATCAGTTATATGTGTTCTTATTGATGTTGCTCATGTTCGATTAAGCTTCCGCTAAATTGGTTGTAGAAGTAGATCTAGTATTATGCTTTAGTACATTGCATATATCAGTTTGATCTACAGGTGGTGAAATTTCTACATGGTATCAGAGCTAGCTAATTTGTAGAAAAATTCTACAAAATTCTACATGGTATCAGAGCACAGGTGATCAAGGAAGAACAATATACAAGAAGAGGAGATTTCAAAGTTTTGAGTTTTGGGCCAGAGTTTTCAAAGCAGATCTGAAAATTTCTATACAAAATTTTCAGATACAAATTGCAGATTTTGATTCCTTGCAGAAAAATACCCAAAATAAAAAAAAAATTGGCTGAATCTGAGTTCGGAGGAGGGAGATATCGCTGATTTAAAATCAGCTCTTTTTCCAAAAAATTTCGTGACAGCGGGAAATATGAAACAGATTGGTGTGCTAGCCAAGAACCTATATGCACTTGAGGTACAAGATGCATGCAAAGCCTTGACGAGCAAGGAAAAGGTTAGATACTTGGTGGTTGAGAGGGAGGGTATATTACCTCTCAACATGCACCGCAAAAAGAAGTCTCATACGATTGTGGAGGAGCCATGACAACTTCAGGAGGTTGTGGAGCAGCCACAATAGGGGAAGCTGAGTGGATATTGAGTAGAGACATATACTCATGTAGAGACCTACAGTAGGGGGAACTTCAAGCTAGGTGGGCAAAGGGATCACATGCAGCCATACCTCTAGGTAGGAGGTGGGGTGATGTAGAGTGATCGCCCCTAGGAGGAGGGGCAGGATCCTTGAGGTATCCAACCTCTTGGATGAGACCTTGCTACGAAAGCCCCGATGTGGAGTAGCAGGAACTGACTGCTTGGGTAGAGATGGATTTGGATGGAGCGGTAGAGAGAGCTATAGTGCAGGGAATCCCAGGACAACACATAGCATGCAGGCCGTAGCAATGCGAGAGGCACAAGTGTGTTGCACAATGCAGGGTAGCACAGAGAAGGGTGCAATGGTGTGAGATGCATGGAGATGTTGCAGTAGCACAGAGGTCAGAGAAGGAGCACTTGTCAGCAGTAGGTAGAGCTTCAACATCAGAGTATGTTTATAGCCCAACAGAGAGGTCAGTTGGGAGCTTTTTTTGTTCCGAGAGTTGCTGAAGCAACCACACTTGGTAGAAGTGTTGCATGTAGAAAATTCTGAAGGTACAGGATCAGGTTCGAGAGGAAGTCTTTCTTGTTGAGAGGGAGTGTTGAAAATGGCAACAATAAATGCTAAAAATAGAAGTGCAAAAAATAGCACTACTAAAAATAGCAGTTTGGCTAATGAGCATTTTGGCCACCTTGGGTGAGAGGTGAAACTGCTAAAAATAGAATCTTCTAAAAATAGCATTTCTGGGTCCCTTCCTATTTTTAGTAATCCCTGGTCTAACTATAGGAAGTAAAAATGAATTTGGTCTTAACAACAATTTAAAATATTAATTGATTAATCTCCATGAGTTAATTAGTTAAGAAAAATCGAACTTGAAGTATTTGTGAGAACATGCAATAATTTCTCCACTGATTGGGGATTGTGTCCTTGATTTGCTCAACTGATTGAGGAATTAAGGATGAGTTCTATATTGAGAGGATCAGTTGACTTAGTTTAACTTAGTCAAGTTCAGTTAGATTAATTTAACAAGCTGTTAAATTAATAAGATATAGTTTGTTGATGCTTGCATGCATGTGACAATTGTTATTTTCAGATAACTGAGTATTCTCTCATGGATAACTGATGCATGTTAGTTTAGATAGAGACCCAGTTGAGATCAGAGAAGGGACAGTGTACTATCAGTTGGATGAATACTTTTCCTATAAAGGAAGCTCATCCATGATGAGGATTTATCTCATTTAGGTTTGTGCAGTTATTTCAGAGGTCAGTGTTGTTTGTGAGGTGAGAATCACACAAGTTGCAGCTGGAGGACCCAGGAAAAACTGTGAATAGAAATAGGAGGCTTAGATGGCAGAGGAGAAGGTTTGTGAGAAGCCTTTGACTGTCTATAAGCAGCAGAGGGATTGTACTGAGTGCTGGATAGCTTCCGAGCTAAGGCTTTGTGTAATCCGGACATATTTCCACTTGTATGATAATACAAAGATTGGGTTTTAGGCTGGTTCTTTCCCCTAGTTATATCTTCTATGTTATGTGTGTTTGATTTCTCCATATCAGTTATATGTGTTCTTATTGATGTTGCTCATGTTCGATTAAGCTTCCACTAAATTGGTTGTAGAAGTAGATCTAGTATTATGCTTTAGTACGTTGCATATATCAGTTTGATCTACAAGTGGTGAAATTTCTACATGGTATCAGAGCTAGCTGATGTGTAGAAAAATTCTACAAAATTCTACAGCACCGACCCCCTTTTATTGTTTTATAGCACCCACTAGCAGGAAAAACCAACTCTCTTCTTTTGTAGACACTTTTCCAACTTACCAGAAGCACCATGTGAATCACCAAATTCACGGATTTGTTGTAAGAACCAAATTACAGCTCCTTGGATTTATGCAAGCACCAACTTACAAGAGGCACCAACCCCCAATCCTTCTCAAGCACCCACTAGAGATGGAAGAACCAACTTCTTGTATGCAGGCTCCAACCCACACTTAAATAGGAACTAAATGTTCTCCATAATTAGCAACAACTCTACCTTATTTCAACTTCGTTCTTTTCTCACTCTGCTCTCACTGTAGCAGCCCACAGATTTGCTCAACAATAGTCACTCATCACAACCTGTTGCACTCTGTCCTCTACTCTTCAACAACATGCACTTCAGCTGTCAACCATCTATTCCACATGCTCTCTTGGACTCTTACACAGTAGCACGGGAAATTTCGGCCTTTCTCACAACAACAATGAATCTTTAGGGGTCTTTCCTCTACATAGGCACTTTCTAGTCTTTCTCTACAGGACTGGCTTACTCAGCTTCACACAACAACACACCAACACACCAACACACCAACACACACAAATCTCCTCACAACTATCTCAACAATGCTGCATTCCCCCCTCATTGCTCAATGGAAATCATTGATTTGGTTCTTCTGTTGCACTCTGCACAATGTTTCCTCTGATGCCTGTATCCTCACTTCTTGAGTGTACCTCTACATGCCTCTACATTCTGTTGTTTCTTCTAATTAGGCCATTGTTGCCTCATTAAACTCAGAGTATGGGATCCTGAGCATTTCTTCATACTGATAATTAATTATCAGTCCATCTGCACACTTGAGTGAGGCTCTTCATGCTTACTCACGAATCTCTGAGCTTGACTGTACTTTGGCATGGCTTCTTTGCACTTCATTTCATTTCTGAGGTGTGCACGAGAAGGTCAGGGATGGATTTCTTTCAACTCAAGATAGGCCCGTTGTTCTTCCCTACAAATCGTGGTCCTCGTTGCCTTGACTCAACGATATATGCCTCTGTCTCCTGCCTTCGACAATCGCCATTAACTCCATCAACCAACTCCTCTTCTCGATTGTGGTCCTTGCTGCTAACTCATCCATCTGCCATATAACTCTGTGTTGTCATTTCAGAGCATTTACTCCACAGTGCAATTTCAAAGCCCAAACATTTTGTAACTCTGATTAAAAGATCTTATGAAACCACAAAATCCCAATTGGCCTTTATCTCCTCTTGTTTAGCCTTTTATCACATTCCTCCATGTGACTGCTACTTGTGACCACCAACTTCATTCTCCATTGTGGTGTTATATCAGAGCCTGTTGGGTCCCTATAATACTAGTGATTACCCCATTACTATTGTAGTTATACCCCTTATTTATATTGTTGTGCCCCTATTACCCCCATATTGTTATTTCTGTGCCCCATAGAATCCCTCTATTGTTATTTTTGTGGCTTTATATTATTATTGTTAGGTCGGCTGGATTATATTGTGACTCCTTAGACTCCTATATATAGAAAGGAGGTTTTGTCATTTGTATCATCCAAGAATTGTTCATTTATGTAATGTAAAGGAGGTTGCCCCCTCGAAGAGGCTGAATTCTAAGGCGTTGATCTTTCTTTTTTATCTTTTCTTGAGCTGGTTTCATAACAGAACCCCTACATATCGTAACTTTTATTAAATAGACCTTATGAAATCATGAGCTTCTGATTGGACTTTAGCCCCTTCTTCTTAGCCCCTTATCGTTTCTCCTCCATGGGACTGGGCACTGTTACCGGTGGAATATCCCTTGGGTGCTGCAATATCGGAGCCACAATATCTCATAACTTTTATTTAAATGATGTTATGAGGTTGTGAGGTTCCTAGCTCCTTTTTCTTGGAACTTTCCTATTTTTCCTCCATGGGACGGGGCATTAAAACCAACAACTTAGCTTTTAGGTGTTAAAGCCTTCTTTTCCTACCAGGGGCCTATCTTCCTTTGTTAAGTCCTCTTCACCCTTGGTTCCTTGGACTAAACACGACCAAGCGTCAAAACACCATCGGAGTCCCCCTTTCATCGGACCTTTCCTCATAGGGAATTCACATAGGAGTTATGGAATATCTATCCTTCGATATACTCCATAGCACTTAGGTGCTAGCCCCACTCTACACCCTTGGTTCTTTGGGCTTCATGACCATGTGCTAGTCTCATTGGAGCCCCTTTCATTGGAACTTTTCTCAAAGGGAATTTACCTAGGAGTTACGAAACCCTGAGGTTTGAAATTATTCATAGCAACCAGGTGCTTAAGCCTACTCTGCACCCTTAGTTTTATTAGACTCTCATGACTAGGCACCAGTCCATTGGAGCTCCTTCATCAAAACTTTCCAAAGAAAATTTTATAGTGGAGTTCTAAAATCCTTGACCTCTGAAATGCCGACCTCTGTGTGATGTCACACTCACATCATCACTCCATGTGGTGCCTCGTTAGTGGTGACACATGTCACTCGGATTTAACCCACTAGGCCACCCAAAATTCCTAATATTTCTGTCACGTGTCCTACCGTATGGCCACAACATGACTGTATCATCTTCCATCTCATCCCCTTAGGGCCAATAAACTACTGCCATGTGTCCACTTGGAGGAGAGAGAAAGGGGTCCATCGGACTTTGGTTTTTCGGCGAAATCCTTTGTAAATATTGTCTCTGGATCCCTTGACACTTAACACTATTAGAGCTTTTAAAGAATTTATTTGTTAAGAAATTTTTAGGTTCTGATGGCCCCATCCTTTTGATATGATTCCTGCTCATCCCTTCCGATATCGGGCCTTCCAAAATTTGACTGTCGATGTTGTGTGATCCCGAGGTTCCAAACCTCCGAGGTTCTAATTTTTCGCCTTCCAAAATTAACCTACTTCCAATATTCCATTTTTGATATTGGGTTCTGAAATTTGACCTCCTCCTAATGACTTCAAGGTCTTGACTTTGATAGTCCATAACTTTTGATCCAGGAGGCCATTTGCAGACTTTCGCACATCGTTGGAAATCTCTTTCAAAGCACTTTTTGGTGGAGAGGGACCGATGAGTCCGCTACTTGAAAAATGGCCACAAACACTCTATCATTCGTTGCTCCTTGAATCTTCTTATTGTCCTTGGAATCTTGGACTCCCAACCACCATAGTCATCATTTTATGGCTTCTCCAATAAGCCTGCTACTATGATGATTCTCTACAGGGCATTGCAATAACCATGGGACTCCCCTTGAGCTTGACACATCAAGCATATCAATGCTAGCCTAATTACCATCACAACTAGGCTAGGGAACATCAAAGTTGATATCTACTGCGACAAGCATCCATGCTAGTCTGGTTTTCATTAATGGCAACACTTTTTCAAACAGTTAGACAATGCCAACTGCTCAACACATCTCCCACATGATTTTTGACATCAATGCCAACACACTTGCAACCAATAGCCATCGAGACAATACCAATTGTCCAACAATCCCAGACTTCCTGAAAAAATTATGTTGTAAATCCATCTGGTCTCGATGCTTTGATTTTGGCCATCCCCTTGAAAACATCCTCTATTTCCTCTAGAGTGGCTTCCCTCATCAGCGCCAAATTATGATCCCTACTGACCAAGTTCGGGATATAACTAGTGATTCTCTGAATAACTTCAGAATAGTCTGGTTGTGGTTCCGAGAGTAGGGAATGGAAATGATCCACCATCAAATTTTCCATTTCCTCATTGTTGAGTAAGATGATTTCTTGAAGAATACTTTAAGGAGAATATTCAATTATGTTTCCTATGTTGAATCATAACTTTGTGGAAGAATTGGTTATTTCGCTCTCCTTCTTGCAGCCATTGGATTCACGATTTTTCTTCCACAGGATCTCCTCTTGCTTTCTCCTTTCTTCCAATTGATTCACAATCCGATCTTCTTCCACTACTAACTCTTCTGATCTGCCTTCATTAATTATTGTTTGTTGTATCCCTTGCATTTTATCTTGGAGGTGGCATTGGTCCTTCAGGATATTTCCAAATTCTATTTGGTTCCAACACTTTATCTTTTGTTTAAGCTCCTTTAATTTCAGCTGAAAGTATTCATGTAGTTTGTCCCCTGCACCATACTTTACTCCCACCAACCCTTCACTTTTCTCATGAATGTAGGATCTATGAGCCATAAAGATTCAAACCTAAAGGGCCTATTTCTAGGGATCACTTTTAGGTCCACTTCTAGTCTGATCGGCCAGTGGTCAAAGTTAGTGCAAGGGAGAATTGAGGCTTCCAAGAAGATGTCCCTATTGTTCAGGTGCTCTGAGACTAAAAATTGGGCTAGGCATAAGGCTATCTAACGAGAGCCTCCTCGTCGGTTATTCCAGGTGTAGATCTCATTGTTTGTTCGTATGTCCACCAACTTCAACTCTTTAATTTTGTCACTGAAAGATGTCATTTCTGCATCTATATGGATTATTCCTCCCTTCTTTTCCTCTATTGAGGTGATATGTTATATATATTATGCTATAAAAAAATAAAATTGAATTATTATCTAAAGTAAATCAATTATCTTATTATTGTTGTTATATCAATAAAGGAAATAAACATGATAAGACATGAACACATTTTTACGAAGGAATGGATAAAAACTAAAATACTTTAAAGTAAAAGAAATATAAAAAATAACATAAATGATGAAAAATATGTTTTTTAATATATAATTTAAAAATATATTTTATATTAAAAATATATAATAAAACATATAGTTTATGAGGGTAGTTTAATTGGTGATTGTTATCATGAAAATCAAGGTTAAAATCTCCCATTAAGCTAAAAAAAATATTGTCAATTGGGGCTATCTAGGTGATTGGGAGGAAGGAATGGAATCCTCCCCACTTCTTGCAAGTGACATGATGAACGTTGATAGTATTGGTATTTTACATATATTGCTCATGTGAAATATGCATTGTGAAATATCCCTCATTTGATATATATCTATATCTATATATATATATATATATATATATATATATATATATATATATATATATATATCTATATCTATATATATATATATATATATATATATATATATATATATATATATATATATATATATATATATATATATATATATATATATATATATATATATATATATATATATATATATATATCGTACTCTTTAGTTGATATAGTGAATTCTCCATGTGAAGAAAGACTTTCTTCAAAATAAGAAAAACCAAATAGACCTAACGAATGGGAAACAAAGCCAAACCATTTCTTAATAGTAAAAGAGGACAAGTCTAAAATTAAACATGCAACAAGGAGGGTTTGCCACATAGGAAACCAAACCCTCCTTACCGTGAGGGCCTATAATGTAGATGCAGTTTAAAATAAAATCGAGACTAAGAAAAATAAAGGTAGACCCCATGTTTCAAAACTTGGAGTTAAGGGTGATCATGGGTTGAGGAATCCTCTATGGGGTTGTCCTTGAAGCATCCAATTGATTATGTGATGAGTACCCTGACATGTTTTTTTTTACTAATAGTAAACAAAGGATGATACGGAGATGGTTTCACTTTTCTAATTTATCTAGCCTCTACATGAGCCTGAGAAGGTCTACCTCTTAGCCAAACAAGGCATGAACAACAAATGTCTTTGTATTCACAATTCTCAACAATTTTGAAGTATTTAGTGTCTCTAGTGGTATTGGTTCCCAAAACTGGCACACAATCCTTAACTAATAAGTTAATAGCTTCATTTTTGTGGTAAGCACACCCCACTTTAACATCCTTCTCTATGGGTTTGAGTCACCTTTTAATGGCTAATGGAATCGATCATTAGAAGGCACACATGACAACAATAATCATCTCTATCTTGGTGCAATATGTAGGGGCTTTACCACAATAGCTAGAGCAAGGAGCCATGGTGATTGGAGCAAACAACACAATGAAGATAGAGGAATACAAAGGAAATGTGAAGCCAAAATTAGAATTAGCATAATTATCCATCAGTGGGGTCATCAATTATTCTCATCATTGTGTGGGAGCCAAAGGCCTAGGACAAGTCACATACTCAATGCCAAATGAATATTATTACATCTGATTACATCATGCAAACCAATTGCATCAACAAAAAAATCATCATATCAATAGATCTTATTGTTGTTATGATTTACTACCGCATGATTGACATGTGAAAATGATTCGTCAATTAAGCATGTGGATTTTGATTGGATAGGGCAGGTTTCCATGCACACAAACAATCTTCTTATGCCATATAATATAATAACCTATATTAAATTACATTAGAATTGTATTATTTTAAATGTTTTAGCACATCTTTATACATTTTAATTTATTAAATTGGATTGAAAATTATAATTTTCTTTTCCATTTGAAATAATTTTTTAATTGTTTCACTAATCTCTTATATAATATATTTTTTTGAATTTACTGAAATTGATTCAAAAGTATGAGATTTTTTTTAAATTATGAATATTTCTCTTAGATGTACTCATATTTTTTTTTTCCCCTGGGAAAAAGTCGTAATTTCTATTAAGTTGAGAAATTACATTTTGCACATGCCGAAGCATTCAAGAAGAGGCAGCAGTGCCTATCGAGTTCTATCTGTAAACTGTTTAATCAAAAATAAACATCATTCTCCACGCAGGGAGCTGTCCAAAATAGATACTGTAAAGTATAACAAAATTTGTGTCTGATGCTCTTCGCAGAGAGCCATATAGATCTATAAATATTTACAGCAAAATTACAAAATTGTGAAACTGTAAATGGGCCTTAGCGCCCGATTTCCATCTGGTCATCGAAGGGCCTATGGTAATACTGGTAGAATGACCCTTCTCTCACCTCCTGAATCAGCCAATTGTCTCCTTGCCTGTGCGCTGCCTCTTTGGAGAGATGGTCAGCTTCAGTGTTTTGTTCCCTGTAGATATGAAGACAAGTAAATGAGTCAAAAGAAGTTATCAGCCTCTTTGCCTCATCAAGAATGTGCCTTAATGTAAATGCATGACAATGTGATGCACCAGACAGCCAATTGCATACAATTTTGGAATCACCAAATAACTGGAGATGTCTACAGTTTTTAAGAATGGCAAAATGAATGAGGTGTTTTGCAGTGCATAGTTCAGAGAAGTTATTGGTTCCTCTGCCAAGATTGATTTGTATCTTATAGCTGTGTGATTCATTAAGGTGAAGTATGGCTCCACCCCCACACCCCACCTCCTGGGCTGAACCATCAAAAAATCCCCAAGGTTTTGATTTGTCAATTTCCAGTTGTCTCAATATGCGGATAGGACCAGTATGTTCTTCGTCCGGGATTAAGTTATACTCTGCAATGGTATGAAGAAGGATAGATTGCCAGTGAGGGACCTTCAGGTTGAATATGGCCTGGTTCCGGGCAATCCAGATAGCCCAGCAAGCAAGAGGCGGTAAATTAATAGCTTTCCCCGAATGTTCTGAATTCCAGTTTTCCCATGCTTCCATAATACTGCTTCCATGCCAATGTTTCAGATGCGAGAAATGAGAGGTGAGGTCATTCCAGAAGCGAACAGTGATCCTGCAGGTCAGAAATAGATGTAATGTGCTTTCTTCGTCCTGGTGGCAGAGGTGGCACCGGAATGGTCCGTGGTAGGAGCGCTTCATCAAATTAGTGCCTGTGGGTACTTTGTCGAAAATGATATTCCACAAGAGCAGTCTAGTACGCGGGGCAGACTTGAGTTTCCATAATGACCTCCAAGTTGGCTGAATGACGGGAGGTATGTGAGTCTCCATGAGCTTTAAATAGCCGAGTTTCGGGGTATAATATCCATGTTTAGAAAAAGCCCAAATGATTTCATCGGGGCCATCTGTAAGTCTGATGTGGGCTTGAGAAAGTGCATCCGTAAATACAGTCCATTCATCGTGCCATGGCGCCGGAATGTCAAGTGCTTGAGCACTGGTCCAAGCTTGATGAAGAAATGATGAGTTGGCCTGATCCCCAATGTGCATGATGTGAGTAATGCCCCTGTCATTAAGGTGTTGGATGATGCCTGCAGAGAGTCTGTGAGTATTTCCACATCCAACCCAGGGATCCAGGCCAATACGAACAGCATTTCCAGCCTTGATGCGCCAAGTTAAACTTTCTCGGAGTAAAGGAAGGGTACCAATGACAGCTTTCCAGATGGAGGATATGTTATGATGCACTCTTCGTTCACTACATATCCAGTCCATCACATTCATAGGCCATATGTATTTTGCGCTTGCAACTTTGGTCCAGAGACTTTCTGAGGTGAGTAGCTGCCAACCAAGTTTGGCAGCCAGAGCTCTAGAGAAGAGGTCAAGTCGCTTGATGCCCCATCCCCCCCAGCGCTTAGGTCTTGCAATAGTGTCCCATTTCACCCATGCAAATATCCTACCCGGCTGGTGACCCTTCCAAAGAAACCTGCTACAAATATGCTGTAATCTGTTGAGAATACCCTTCGGTATCCAAGTCAGGGCCATCCAGTAAACTGGAGTGGCCTCAATCACTGCCTTGATAAGAATGAGCCTGCCTGCACGGGAAAGATAACGGTGATACCAAACTTGTAATCTCTTTTCCACTTTGGCAATCAGCCACAACCAGTCAGCGATCCTGTAACCATTAGGCTTCAATCGGAAGCCAAGATATTTAATACCATCTGCCAGGGTCAGGTTATTATAAGGAAATCGCTGATTTGCAAATGCAACTTCATTGACAGAGCATCCATATGAGGTGATGGAGGATTTCTGTACATTGATCATCATTCCAGTAGCATGTTGAAAAAGATGAAATGAGTTATGGAGGGTGGTAGAGTCTCCAATGCCGCCATTGAGAAAGATAAGGATATCGTCAACAAAAAGAAGGTGTGTGAGGATGAGATGATCAGTAATCTTGATACCAGTAAGTAGTTGTCTATCACGAGCAGAAGAAAGTATTCTACTCAGCCCTTCCATGATGAGTAAAAACAACAGGGGGGAGAGAGGGCAACCCTGTCTAAGTCCTCTCTCAGAAGTAAAGAAGGAGGAGGCTTCCCCATTTAGAAGTACACTGTAAGAGACATCAGTGATACAGCTCATGGTCCATTTGATGAACTCATAGGGGAAGCCCAGATGAGTAAGCAGCAGTCTCAGGTAAAGCCAATTGGTACGATCAAATGCTTTGGAAAGATCAACCTTTAGGATCATACCTTTCTGTTTTTTGATATGCATGGTATGCAGCAGTTCTTGAGCGGAAGCGATGGCCTCATGGATCTGGCGATGGTGAAGGAATGCAAACTGTTCTGCAGAGATGTGCTGAGAAAGTATAGGCTTGAGTCGGTTGGCAATGGTTTTAGCAATGATCTTGTAAAGGCAATTGCAGAGTGATATAGGCCGGAAGTCATCAAAAGTGCAAGGGGCGCTTGACTTGGGAATAAGAGCTATGAAGGTAGATTTAATGGCAGAGGAAATGCGGCCTCTTTTTCTGCTATCTTCAACTACATTCAGGAGGTCTTGTCCTATGAGATCAAAGAAAGCAAGATAGAATTCTATAGTCCATCCGTCAGGTCCAGGACTCTTGTCTTTCTTGAACCATTTCAATGTAGCTTCTAATTCTGCCATCGTCACTTCCTTCTGCAATTCATCTGCATCTTCCTGCTCAATGTATCTGGGAAAAAGTTCGGCCACTCTCATAATTTCCATGATATTTGCCTGTGCAGGTGCTCTATAGATGCCTCTGAAATGTTCGGTGGCTAATCTGGTCAGGTTCCATTGTGAAGTGACAGAGTCCCCTTGTGCATTCCTTAGTTCCCAGATAGTATTGATTACTTTGCGCCCATTTGCAAACTTATGATAAAATTTAGTGTTTGCATCTCCTTCAGTGAGCCATATAGCTCTGCTTCTGAGTCTCCATCCTTCTTCTCTTTCTTTCAGAATTTGAGTGCGCTTAGCAATCAGGGCAGTGTAATTCTCCTTACAAGCCGCTGAGGGGAAAGTCCCATCAGAGGATTCCTCAAATTCAGCAATGACCTTTTCAGCTTCCTTGAGAATTAAATTATCCTGAATTCGCTTGTGGTGAGCCCAATTCTTGGTGAGTTGCTTAAGTTCCTTGAGTTTCCTCACGAAACCCTCTGAGATATCCTCATCATCTCTGATAGCGTTGGTTCGCCAAAAGTTATGCACCAGATGTATAAATGAGGGATCTTGTAGCCAAGCTGCATTGAACTTATAGGGGCTCTTAATCTTGTGGGCAATATCTTCAGCTTCTAAGAAGATAGGACGGTGATCAGATATGCCCCCTGTGCCAACCCATTGCCGGACTCTGGGAAGTACATTGACTAGGGCTTCCTTAATGAGGAATCTATCTAGCCGCCTAGCAAGGCTCTGATCACCACTCCTGTTATTGGTCCATGTGTATTGGAGCTTGGCAGACGGAATGTCGACCCAGTGATGGTCCTCCAGTAAGCTGGAAATAGTATCAGAAAGAGAGTCGATCTGAGCAGAGTGTCCCCATGATTCACTATAACCAATAGAGAAGTTAAGGTCCCCTCCAAGTATAATATTGTCTGCCTGAAACAGCTCCGAAGTAAGAAGGTTACTCCAATAATTAGCTCGGTCAGAACAGGGACCATATACATTGATTATCCTGATGTCATTAACAGCTGTATGAGTGCAGATGTCCATTCCAATAAACCCTCTCCCTCCAAAAGTGTTCTTGATCTCCACAACTTTATTATTGACCCCAATTGCCAAACCCCCTGATCTTCCAGACGCATCCAAAGCATGGAAGGTCCAGGAAGGAAGCCAGCCAGAGAGAGTTCGAATGAGGGGGTCAGCAGGACAGAGAGTCTCTTGAAGGAAAACGAAGTCCATCTGTGATGTAAGGAGAAGTCTCCTGAGGGCTAGTTTTTTGGCTGAACTAGCAAACCCCCGGCAGTTGAAAGACAAAAATTTCATTAGGGAATGGGTGCAGGGCCATTCCTCGCTCTAAGGGCCCGAATGATGGTTTGCTGTCGCCCCAGGGCGACCTCAGAGTCAGCAGTGTGTCTAGCCTTGGATATACGGGAGGGTCTGCCCCTGGAGGCCTTGTGAAATGGAGTTTGACTGAGATCAAATCCAACAGCATCAGGTCCTCGGTCTTTAGAGCGGGGCCGGAGGGAGTAGCGGGGCGGAGATGGAGAAGTGATTCGAGAGGGGGAGGCCAGCGACGAAGAGATTCTGGAAGGAGGAGCCACCGGTGAGGGCTGTGGAATGGTGCATGAGAGAGAGGAATGCGAGTGATTATGTATGGGATGGGGCGCATGTGGAGAAGAAGGATATAATGAAATGCCGGGTGCAGGTGCAGATAAATGAGAAGATATGCCCAAAGTCATACATGAAGTAGGATTGGACAGAGAAAAGTAAGGTGACTTACCCGAAAGCGTCAGATCCTCTTGTCCAATGGTCGTCTGCAGATCAGACGAGACCGGCTGCGGTTCAGAGGGTACCCCTGCATCTCCATCAGTTCCAGCTTTCTCAGGTTCTTCCTCGATCGGAGGGGGTACCGGTGCCTCAGTGTTCTGATCAGGCTGGTTCTCAGGTTGGGTGTCCCGCGACTGAGGAGCTGCATCTTCAGAGCCGAATGTACCAGATTTCTTGAGGAGTGGGCAGTCTCTGAATAGGTGGCCCACCTTGTGGCAACGGCGACATCTATATGGAACTCCTTCATAATCGATGATCTGCCTGCGTTCAGTATCCCTCCATTGGATCGTAATGTATTCCAGCAGGCCCCCTCTCGTGTCCAGATTAATGAGAATCCTGGCGTATGCCATCATTCCAGTCTGCAGATAGGATTTATCATATCCCATATAAACACCGATAGCATTCCCAATCCTCTTAAAGATATCCTCTGACCAGTACTGGAGTGGTAGACCAGGTAGCCTAATCCATACTGGTCCAATGCCAATTTGCTCCGTCTCAGGGTCGAAGAGAGGAGTCCATCTTTTCAGAAGCACTGGTGCATGGTCAAAATGCCAGAATGATGAGAGTACCCAGTTAGTATGGTCTGCACGCGCGAAACGGAGTGCGAACCATCCCCGCACGAAGGTCTGCACAAATGGGATATCAACCAGATGGTGACCCCAAACATCCGCTGCCCACTGCTTCAATCGTGCAGCCGAGTAACTACGGCCACGGATGCGACCGACCAAGACACGGTCCGCAAAATCCATGGTCTCACCCCAACGAATGTCTTCTTCTAACCGGAGAAAAACGTCCTCCTCCCTGGATTTAAAACACTTATATTTCCGCTTAGGGCCCCTGGGGGGGGGATGACGAAGGGGATGGGTAGGCAGAGGCGGGTTCTCCGACTGTAAATCCGGGTGCCGAGTCGGATGGGGGTGACCAAGTGGGTCAGAAGACGATGGTGCTCCAGTGAGAGGAGGAACTACGGTAAAACTGCCAGACGAGATCTCGAAAGAGACAGGGATGCCAATGGAAGGTCCCGGGAGGGAAGGGTTGTGGTAATGAAGGGGGATAGAGTTCGAAACCAGGGGAAATGAACCAGGGTTAGGGTTTATACCGCTCGAAACAAACCCTAGGTTAGCCGGAGAGTGCGGGGGAGTGGTAAGAGCGGGCCAGGAAGGCGGGTCGTCCGGGAGAATAACAGGAGGAATTGAATGCGGTTCAGAGAACGGAAACGGCGGAAATGGAGCAGAATAATCCGAGCTGTACATACCTCCAGATGCATCAAGGGGGGTGCGCCAAATGGAGACCCCTTCCAATGGGTCCGCGGAGTAATCGACGGCTTCAATGTCTTCCATTGCCAGCTGCTCCTAGGATCTGCAGACACCTCGAAACGGAAAGTAGCCGGGGGAAAACGACAGTTGAGAAGAGGCCGTCCCGAGCAGTAGAGGATGTTCCGTCGCAGTTACGCCGTTAGTCGTGATGCGGGCTCAGACCACCATGAAGTTACCAGCAGGTGAAACGGCGAAGCGGTTAGGGTAAACCGTCACAGCGGAGAGCGGAACGGAGACGGGAAGGTGGTTCATGCACGGTCTGCAGGGTCCAGGAAGACCTAACCATAGCCCTTGCAAACCCTAGATCGTCCGTACTCCATCTCACGTACTCATATTTTTATTTTAATTTACAGTTATATTATTTGATTTTTTTTTTAATATTAAAAATATATTTTTATGTTTAAATTATAATTAATATATTAAATTTTATTATTTTATTATAATTATATAATATAATTTAATATTAATTTGCAAGATAAATAATTTAATTTTTAGTATTATAGGACATGATATTAGCATTCAATTTTGTCTTTGACTATATATTAATTTGTCTTTAACCAAAAAATTCTATACTTTATTCATAGTCTAACAGTGGGAATTCATTTTTTGTTATTTATTATTATTATTATTATTATTTATATTTGTTTATTTGTAAGATGATTGGTTGTGGTCTTATTATGGGTTGTTAAATAATTTCCATTTCTATTAGTTACTAACTTTTTGTTTTTAGTTTTATTTATTTTTATTTAACTTTTTATTATTTCCATTTAAATGAATTATATTTTTTTTTCTGCATATTGTCAATTTAAAATAACTTATTTTTATATTAAAAACATATTTTAATAAATTTAATATTTACGATTTCTCTGCGGTAATAATTTAGGGTGATGTATTTACGATCTCTCTGTGGTAATAATTTACGATATCTGCTGTCATAATTTACAATCTCCCTGCGGTAATAATTTAGGGTGATGTATTTACAATCTCCCTGTGGTAATAGAAAAACAATCTGGGCCACGTGCGTCTGCAGTTTGGCTTGCTGGTATCAGGTGCACGCATTCCTTATATTTTTCTAATACATATCTGCTCATATATTTTCAAGTATGAATAATTCACCACAATTACCAAAGATTACCAAAGGTAGACCTAGCACAGTTACTCTACAGAGCCTTTATGAGTATATAGAGTCTTTAGAGAAACATAGAGAAGAAAGAGAAGTCAAGCTACAAACAGAGTTAGCAGCCATGCTGGAAAATAAATTCACATCTCTTGAAGACAAGATCCAAAAACAAATAGAAAATAAAATAAAACTATTGGAGAATAAGATGGAGGCAATGGAGACTAGGTTGTAGGTTATAGAAAAACAAAACCAAGATATGAACCAAACATCCCAGCAAGTAGATGCTGATACTTTAGAGAGTCTTAAAATGAAGGACATGATTAAAGAGCTAGAAGAAAAAGTTAATAGCCGCCTCACCCTAAATAGTGTGGCAGGTAAATTAGATATCAAACCAATTAAAGATGAAATGAAAAAATTGATAGAATTAGACCATGAGCATAACAAAAGGGCCTTGAACCTTATAATCTTTGGTTTGAAAGAGGAGGTAGATGAGGATACTTTAGCCATAGCCCAGACATAATTACATAATAGATTACAAATTGAAACAACGTGTCTCACAAAAGTAACAAGGTTGGGGAAACTAACTGAGAATAAAGGAAGGCTGATTTGAATAAAAGTGAGCTCTACTGACCATAAGTATGACATACTTAGTAAAACCTCAAGTCTGAAAGGAACAAGAATATTTATAAATGAAGATCTCATTCCAGAAGATCAAGCAGAATTGAGAAAGGAGGTTCAAAAGGTAAAGGAAGCTAGGAAGGAAGGAAAATGGGCAATAATTAGAAATAGAAAAGCCGTTATTCGAGATAGAAACCAAAAATATAATAATAAATAGCAATTCAACATGTTCCGGATTCTTTCTTGGCAATGTTGGGGCTTTCCATGGAACAAAGGCCCTAAGCTAAGTTGGATCTCGAATGATGTTGATATTATTTTGGTTGTTGAAACTTGGGAGCACGAAGAATCTAAGGTCCCTAACATAGATGGCTTTACATTATGGTCTACCTGGAATAAGCGATCCTCCCGTAGAGGCATTGGGGGTATAGCTTGTTACATTAAGAAGAACAACTCTCCCCACGCTAGGATTTATAAAAACGACCCTTACAACCAATATAGTTGGATAGAAATTACTGACATTTATGATAAAAAGACCTACATAGCAATTTGTTATTCCCCCCACCACTCTAACTTCTATAAGAAAATGAATCTAGATAAAAATAGTCCTTACAATGGTTTAGAGAATGATATTTCTAGCCTAAGGAATGAAGGCAATATCCTTTTAAAGGGTGACTTTAATGCTCAAAATTCAAGCAACCAAGCTATTCTTCTAAGCAATCATTCCAACCCTAATCCTCTTTGGTTAGACGAAGACCTTCCTCTGGCTAGTCGGTACAAAAGGAGCTCTGAAGACCTTGGGTAGAATTTGTTTTGGTCGAAGCTAGTCAAGCTTTGTAGTGCTAAGGATCTCATAATTTGCAACGATCTAAAGAAGTGGCCCAATTCTAGCCAGATGACCTGCATCCATGGGCTTGGTAGCAGCATGGTAGACTATGTTATCTCTGATCTCCCTCTATACAACGAAATAACATTTTGACATCTTAAATGACCACGAGCCTAACTCTGATCATAGGCCTTTCCTTATAACTCTCAATTGTGTCATGCATAGAGATCCCATAGAAGATAATCCTTATAGCCAAAAGAAGTTAATCTTTGATATAAATAAAAAAGATCTCTTTCTAAATGAATTATAAACTAATTTGCTTCCTTTATCTAGTATATACAATATAGAAGATCTCTATCATAATTTTACTACAACCCTCTCATATTCTATTAACAAGTTCTCAATTGAAGTTTCAAGTAATAAAAGAAATATAAAAGCCAACCCATGGTATGACAAAGATTGTAAAAGTGTGAGGAGAGCAATTAAGGAACTTGTTGATGAATATCTTAAAATTGGCAAGATAAAAATATACAAAGCCCTAACTAAAAGGAAAAGAAGGTAGTATATTCGTAAAAGACAAGAGAATCTCTTACACCTCTCTAAGGTAGCTCCTAAGAAATTCTGGAGGCAGATTCTAACTAGGAAAACTAAAGATAATAATAAAATTGCTTTACACGACTGGAATTCCTATCTTAAAAAGCTTTATGAATCTCCAAATGTCATGGATAACTTTGAAACCCTACTCACAACAAAAGAAGTTTTCTCATTAGAAGACATTGATTTTGGGGTTAATCACTTGGCTAATGGGAAAGCTAAGGACATTGAAGGTTACTAGGCGGAAATCTTAAAAATTGGAGGTCTTGTCCTCATCCCCCACATTCACAAGCTTTTCAATTAAGCGGTCAAGCAAGGTTTCCCTAAACCATGGACTCAAAGCCTCATTATCCCTATTTTTAAAAGTGGGGATACAAATAAACCCTCTAATTATCAGACAATTATGATCAGCCCTCTCCTAGCCAAGTTATATGGTATTATTTTGGAAAGGAAGTTGAGCATATGGCTTGAAAGTGAAGGTAAGCGGGTTAAAGGCCAAGTGGGTTTTAGAAAGCAACACTCAACAACATACCACCTCGTTACGCTTAGGATCATTGTGGAGGAATGCCGCAATGATAAATCCAATCTCTTTTGTTGCTTTGTGGACTTTAGAAAGGCTTTCGATATGGTTCCTAGAAAAAACCTTTAGAATAGATTAGAAGACCTAAAGGTTCCTTTTGAGTTGAGAGCTACCGCTATAAGGTTATATGAGAATGTAATTGCCAAGTTAAAGAGAAATGCGCGGTGGTCGAAAGATATTAAGTGTAATATCGGAGTTAAACAAGGTTGCCCCCTCTCCCCTATCCTATTTGGCATTTACATCAACAAGCTAGAAGGTTGTTTAGAGGAAGCAGGATGTGCTGGCACGATCTTAGCTGGGATAGTCATCATCCTTCTTCTCTACGCTGATGATATTGTTCTTCTTGCAAGGTGCCCATCTGATCTTGATAAGCAACTTATACTTCTTAAGGATTTCTGCTTTACCATGGGTATGATTGTTAACATTAACAAAATAAAATTTATGAATATCAAATCCAAGAAGGACACTTACGCTAATTTTATGTATGACAATAGTAACTTGGAGGAAGTGTCTTCCTACAAGTACCTAGGAATTGATATTCATCACAAGCTCAACTGGAACTATAGCATTGAGAAAAGGATTAATGGGGGATGGAAAGCTTATTTTGGTCTTGAAAATAACTGTAAAACGGAAAACCTCGTAATGTGGGATAGAAAGAAGTTCCTCATTGAAACTTTAGTCACTCCGGTTATCTTATATGGATGTGAGGTTTGGGGTTGTAGCATCTCTAGAGAATCCTAGAGAAAGATTGAGTAAATCCAGAAGCGTTTTATAACATATAACCCCAAAATTAAAAGCAACACACCCTATCCTATTCTCCTTATAGAAGTGGGTCTTTCCCCTATCAAGAGCCTAGCTATGACTAGGCTTCTATTGTACAAGCACAAACTCAATAACATAGGAGACCATAGGCTTCCTAAGCTAGCTTTAAATTCCATCCAAAACCACCTAAGGCTCAAACGAGGTTGGTATAAAGACACCAGGGCCTGGTTAAAGCATTGGGAGATCGACGAGAATGTTGCATTGAAAAACATTAATAACACTAAAAATATTGTTACTTCTAAGTTCAAATAAAAAATGTGGTGTGAGAAAGATTTAGCAGTGAAAAGAAAACTAAGATATTATAAGGAGGTCATCAACCCCACCCTAGAAGATCAAAAGTATCTCTTTGTTTTAACTAGCTCAAAGAAGAAAATTAATATAACCAAGATTAGAACGAACTCTCATGAGCTCCATAGTGAAACGGGTCGTTGGGCAGTTCCTAAAACACCATGGATGGAAAGGTTTTGCCATCTCTGTGAGAATACAAACATCGAGGATGAAAATCACTTCCTCTTAGAGTGCCCCGTGTACAACCACATTAGATCTTTGTTTCAAAATCTTTGTTGCAATACTGACCTTCCTAGCCTTTTAAGTTGTCAAAATTACAGTGAGCTCAGGGGGCTTCTCTCCAAGCTTTTTGAGCATAGGAATAAAATCTTAAATCAAACTAAATAATTAGTTTCTTTAGGTCCATTAGACCAAAGTTTGGTCTCAGTGAACGTTAACCATCATCATCATCATCATATATCATCTTTCCTAATTTTTTGTGACAACATTCAACAATATAATATTTGATTAGTTGTTTTATTTTTGTGATGAATTTTTTTATATCTTTATTATTCTTATTTTTCTAATTTAAGCTAAGGAGAAGGTACTAACTATGCCCTTATTTATCTTTAGAGCTAATTTCTTCTTTTTAATAACTCAAAAGAATTTTTGAATTATAAACTTTTATATATGTAATTCTAAATGTTATCCATCCTATCTTAAACTTTTGATATGCAATATATAAACTTTTTAATAATATAATTTGATATCAACACGTTTTTAACTAATTGTCTAAATATTTTTCTAAAAATAATAAGGGTCAAACTTTTGATATGCAATATTAAAACTTTCTAATAATATAATTGCATATCTATATCAACACGTCTTTAACTAATTGTCTAAATAATTTTCTAAAAACAATAAGGGTTAAGGATCAACTTTGTTTAGGACTTGTTTAAGTAGGTGATATGGAGATTTTCTTGTTAATTTTTTTTTTTCAAAAAATCTAACATTGAAAGTGTCTAACTGTTTTTTAAATGATAGAAATAGATTCAACAACCTCAAAAATCCCCTAAAACTTTACATTCCCTAATTTTCTCAAAATCATACCAAAAAAATAAAAATAAATAAAAAATAATTTTAAAGCAAAATCATTACTCTACCACACTATTTTATTTAATTTCTCATACCATAGTTAATTTAACTAAACCCAGTGAACACAATGTATTATTATCGTCCCACAAAAGACGCCACACTATTTTAAGTAAGCATGCCCCACTATATTAGTATTGAGGACATGCCATCTCATGCCACGGAAACATGTGCTATATAGAAGTATGGAAATAAAAAGAGGAAAGCTGTGATGTACTTAATTTGGATAATTGCTATATAAAATATTTGTGTAAAACAAAATTTCCATGTGGGGAGAATTTTTATATATACCTGGCCATTAATAGTTTGAATATGACTTGGGAAGAGGTATCACTATTATAATTAACCCCAGGTTGAGATCACTATGTAGTCCACAGAGGTTCTACCCAATTATGTCATGCAAAAATGATGATGTTTGTACAAAAACATTATAATCTAATGACACCTTTCTCTCTATGGGAGCAAAGCAAATAATGATATGAAACTTGGCTATCCATTGTGTTTTGCTTCAATATAATTGTTTATGTACTTTTTTAAAATCAAAGTTTCAATAATTTTTTATATATTTTTTTCAAAATTAAAGTAGAGGTACAAACATTATAATCTAATGGCACCTTTCTCTCTATTGGGGGCAAAGCAAATAATGATATGAAACATGGCTATCCATTGTGTTTTGCTTCAATATAATTGTTTATTAGATATCATTTTTGGGATTCAACTGCGTTAAGTAAGTCATTCAAAGTATGACCATTTCCATGAGAGGTAGTCGTAAAGTGACTAATTTCTCATGATTTTTGAATAGTTCACTTAGCACTCATTGCATCGGGTGATGCTCACAGGGGTGAAGAAGTGGGATTGAAACTAGTGAAATGTGGAGAACGAATCACATAGTATCAATCATCACTTCCAGGGCTTGCACCCGGTAACCAGGACTTCCCAGGAGGTCACCCATCCCAGAACTCCTCTGGCTCAAGCGTGCTTAACTGTGGAGTTTTTCTCCACAATCAAGCCCACTTAGCTTGCTACCCCATTTGCAAAACCTTAGCAAGTATTGTGCCTCATGAACCATTCAGGTAGAGATCCCTTGACTCTTTTTGAATTTAAGTATGGGGGATTTTCGCAGTGCATTATATTAGATATCATTTTTGGGATTCAACTGCGTTAAGTAAGTCATTCAAAGTATGACCATTTCCATGAGAGGTAGTCGTAAAGTGACTAATTTCTCATGATTTTTGAATAGTTCACTTAGCACTCATTGCATCGGGTGATGCTCACAGGGGTGAAGAAGTGGGATTGAAACTAGTGAAATGTGGAGAACGAATCACATAGTATCAATCATCACTTCCGGGGCTTGCACCCGGTAACCAGGACTTCCCAGGAGGTCACCCATCCCAGAACTCCTCTGGCTCAAGCGTGCTTAACTGTGGAGTTTTTCTCCACAATCAAGCCCACTTAGCTTGCTACCCCATTTGCAAAACCTTAGCAAGTATTGTGCCTCATGAACCATTCAGGTAGAGATCCCTTGACTCTTTTTGAATTTAAGTATGGGGGATTTTCGCAGTGCATTATATTAGATATCATTTTTGGGATTCAACTGCGTTAAGTAAGTCATTCAAAGTATGACCATTTCCATGAGAGGTAGTCGTAAAGTGACTAATTTCTCATGATTTTTGAATAGTTCACTTAGCACTCATTGCATCGGGTGATGCTCACAGGGGTGAAGAAGTGGGATTGAAACTAGTGAAATGTGGAGAACGAATCACATAGTATCAATCATCACTTCCGGGGCTTGCACCCGGTAACCAGGACTTCCCAGGAGGTCACCCATCCCAGAACTCCTCTGGCTCAAGCGTGCTTAACTGTGGAGTTTTCCTCCACAATCAAGCCCACTTAGCTTGCTACCCCATTTGCAAAACCTTAGCAAGTATTGTGCCTCATGAACCATTCAGGTAGAGATCCCTTGACTCTTTTTGAATTTAAGTATGGGGGATTTTCGCAGTGCATTATATTAGATATCATTTTTGGGATTCAACTGCGTTAAGTAAGTCATTCAAAGTATGACCATTTCCATGAGAGGTAGTCGTAAAGTGACTAATTTCTCATGATTTTTGAATAGTTCACTTAGCACTCATTGCATCGGGTGATGCTCACAGGGGTGAAGAAGTGGGATTGAAACTAGTGAAATGTGGAGAACGAATCACATAGTATCAATCATCACTTCCGGGGCTTGCACCCGGTAACCAGGACTTCCCAGGAGGTCACCCATCCCAGAACTCCTCTGGCTCAAGCGTGCTTAACTGTGGAGTTTTTCTCCACAATCAAGCCCACTTAGCTTGCTACCCCATTTGCAAAACCTTAGCAAGTATTGTGCCTCATGAACCATTCAGGTAGAGATCCCTTGACTCTTTTTGAATTTAAGTATGGGGGATTTTCGCAGTGCATTATATTAGATATCATTTTTGGGATTCAACTGCGTTAAGTAAGTCATTCAAAGTATGACCATTTCCATGAGAGGTAGTCGTAAAGTGACTAATTTCTCATGATTTTTGAATAGTTCACTTAGCACTCATTGCATCGGGTGATGCTCACAGGGGTGAAGAAGTGGGATTGAAACTAGTGAAATGTGGAGAACGAATCACATAGTATCAATCATCACTTCCGGGGCTTGCACCCGGTAACCAGGACTTCCCAGGAGGTCACCCATCCCAGAACTCCTCTGGCTCAAGCGTGCTTAACTGTGGAGTTTTTCTCCACAATCAAGCCCACTTAGCTTGCTACCCCATTTGCAAAACCTTAGCAAGTATTGTGCCTCATGAACCATTCAGGTAGAGATCCCTTGACTCTTTTTGAATTTAAGTATGGGGGATTTTCGCAGTGCATTATATTAGATATCATTTTTGGGATTCAACTGCGTTAAGTAAGTCATTCAAAGTATGACCATTTCCATGAGAGGTAGTCGTAAAGTGACTAATTTCTCATGATTTTTGAATAGTTCACTTAGCACTCATTGCATCGGGTGATGCTCACAGGGGTGAAGAAGTGGGATTGAAACTAGTGAAATGTGGAGAACGAATCACATAGTATCAATCATCACTTCCGGGGCTTGCACCCGGTAACCAGGACTTCCCAGGAGGTCACCCATCCCAGAACTCCTCTGGCTCAAGCGTGCTTAACTGTGGAGTTTTTCTCCACAATCAAGCCCACTTAGCTTGCTACCCCATTTGCAAAACCTTAGCAAGTATTGTGCCTCATGAACCATTCAGGTAGAGATCCCTTGACTCTTTTTGAATTTAAGTATGGGGGATTTTCGCAGTGCATTATATTAGATATCATTTTTGGGATTCAACTGCGTTAAGTAAGTCATTCAAAGTATGACCATTTCCATGAGAGGTAGTCGTAAAGTGACTAATTTCTCATGATTTTTGAATAGTTCACTTAGCACTCATTGCATCGGGTGATGCTCACAGGGGTGAAGAAGTGGGATTGAAACTAGTGAAATGTGGAGAACGAATCACATAGCATCAATCATCACTTCCGGGGCTTGCACCCGGTAACCAGGACTTCCCAGGAGGTCACCCATCCCAGAACTCCTCTGGCTCAAGCGTGCTTAACTGTGGAGTTTTTCTCCACAATCAAGCCCACTTAGCTTGCTACCCCATTTGCAAAACCTTAGCAAGTATTGTGCCTCATGAACCATTCAGGTAGAGATCCCTTGACTCTTTTTGAATTTAAGTATGGGGGATTTTCGCAGTGCATTATATTAGATATTTGGGATTCAACTGCGTTAAGTAAGTCATTCAAAGTATGACCATTTCCATGAGAGGTAGTCGTAAAGTGACTAATTTCTCATGATTTTTGAATAGTTCACTTAGCACTCATTGCATCGGGTGATGCTCACAGGGGTGAAGAAGTGGGATTGAAACTAGTGAAATGTGGAGAACGAATCACATAGTATCAATCATCACTTCCGGGGCTTGCACCCGGTAACCAGGACTTCCCAGGAGGTCACCCATCCCAGAACTCCTCTGGCTCAAGCGTGCTTAACTGTGGAGTTTTTCTCCACAATCAAGCCCACTTAGCTTGCTACCCCATTTGCAAAACCTTAGCAAGTATTGTGCCTCATGAACCATTCAGGTAGAGATCCCTTGACTCTTTTTGAATTTAAGTATGGGGGATTTTCGCAGTGCATTATATTAGATATCATTTTTGGGATTCAACTGCGTTAAGTAAGTCATTCAAAGTATGACCATTTCCATGAGAGGTAGTCGTAAAGTGACTAATTTCTCATGATTTTTGAATAGTTCACTTAGCACTCATTGCATCGGGTGATGCTCACAGGGGTGAAGAAGTGGGATTGAAACTAGTGAAATGTGGAGAACGAATCACATAGTATCAATCATCACTTCCGGGGCTTGCACCCGGTAACCAGGACTTCCCAGGAGGTCACCCATCCCAGAACTCCTCTGGCTCAAGCGTGCTTAACTGTGGAGTTTTTCTCCACAATCAAGCCCACTTAGCTTGCTACCCCATTTGCAAAACCTTAGCAAGTATTGTGCCTCTACTTTATGTACTTTTTAAAAATCAAAGTTTCAATAGTTTGTTATATATATTTTTCAAAATTAAAGTAGAGGTTGAGAGCTAGGTTTTTCAAACAGGTTTTCGTTAAAGTTTTAAATGTGAGTTCAAATCTTTAATAAGATAGGCGAGATAAGGTCAAAAAAGCAGATGTCTAATATATGTTTAAATTTATATATCACAGAATATATTATATTTAAATTTTTATTATTGTGATATATGGTTGGCAAGTTATTGGATATACTTTTTGTTGCAGTGTTACTTTATTGTGATATATGGTTGGGTATTTATTAAATATATATTTTGGTCATAGTAGTATTCAATTGGTTGATTTAGAAACTAATTCAATTTATTTTTATAAATTTTTTTATATGGTTGGGTATTTATTAAATATATATTTTGGTCATAGTAGTATTCAATTGGTTGATTTAGAAACTAATTCAATTTATTTTTATAAATTTTTTATTTTATGATTTAAAAATTTAAAAATAAGATAAAATTAATTTTATGTATTAAAAAATAAAAATAAAATAAAGTAATTTTTATAAGGTATATATTTAAATTTTGAAGATTTAATTTTTCAAAATGGTATGGGGTGTATTTAAATTTTAAAAAATAAATTTTCAAAATGATATTTGGTGTGTTGAGCAATAATTTAAAATTAGGTGTTTTTCATGAGTGAGATTTTTTTTATAGGGGTATTTATACATTTTTGACTTTTGCTAAGTAACAAGTTATTGTTATATAGAGTTTATGGGGCTAGGTTAAAAGGTGGACATCCCTTATCAAAAATATTTTGCTCATTAAAAGTGGGGCTCCACTTAAGTTTGAAAGTAGGGTTATCCACCTAGCATGTTTATGGGTCATTACCTTAGGCTCAGTAGTATAGGGCTAATCCCTCCAACTCAACCTTGGACGTCTTCTATGACAGGTTGCAAGTTGAGTGATTCTCCCTATAAAAGAATAAAAAAAAAGATTTTTTTTTTTTTGTTAGTCATTGTGAATCAATAACTTGTTGGAGTAGTTTGGGCAAGGATCAGGCTCAAACCTTTCGCCTATCACTGTAACACCAAGACTATATCCAATAGCCCACAAACCAGATATATGAGGAGTTTATGATTTAGCAAGAGCTGAAACGTCCCAAATCTGCCAAAGTGGATTCTCTCCTAGGGATCGCCTACTCTATGAGTCTTATCACAAAGAGAAAAACATATCAATTAGAATTGAACATGAGTGAATAAGAAAACAAATCATGCTCCCAATCACTCAAATTACTAACTTGAAAAAAAAAAATATTAATATATATAACTTATTATATATACTCGTAAGTTATTATCAAATTTAATCTCAAACCTAATCCAATTACCTTTAAAAAAAATAAATTTTCATGTTTTAAAAAACATATTTTTGAAAAAATAAAAGTAAATTAATTTTTTTAAAATACTTTATTTACAATTTAAAAAAAAATATATATTAAGATATCAATTTTAGTGGGTTGTGATAAACCCTTTTTTAATCATGGATTATATAAAAGAGAAGTAAAAAATTCATTTGGACTTCAAAACTTGCACAAACCGCAGCAGGAATCAACGCATCTGCTAAAGCAAGAAGACCCAAAAGCTGTAGACTGCGATAATTTTATAATGGACAACACCAGGTAGAACAGAGGAGGTCACCCACCGAGTTTTGTTCTTAGAAAAGATGCCAACATGGAGTGAATAAGTTGTATCTCCTCACTAGCCAACTAGGATGCACACCGCAATACTCCCCACAAAGCCACCATTTCTGCGCTAGTTTTTTTTTTTTTCAAAAGGTGGAAAAACCTATCAAACTCAGTTTGTCAAACCAATAGTGAGGACAGCCATCTCTGGCTGCTATCCGCGAATGTCAGTTGACACATCACTGTTATCAAGGAAAACCACGCCACCTGAAATAACCCGCTGGTGGTCCGTAAGGGAGCAGGCTTTCACTCCTGCCAGATGCCTCTGGGTCTTGGGCCTGGAGTATGCCCTAAAACTGCTTCTGCTTGGCTAAGAGCTCGTCTTCCTCGGACGTAAGGAAACAGGTTTTTCCTTTCATTTCTGCGCTAGTTACTACATACTTTTATGAAAGTTAAATGCAGATACAATATTTTTTTTTTCATATACATAAATATTGCCATGTGTAATTATTTTAATTAAATGAGAAAGTGTATTGGATAGTTTGGACTTATAATAACCGTCATAGATGTTTAAACTTAGAAAATGTATGAAGATATAATCATTAATTATACAAAAGATAAGTAAAATTTATCATTAATTATACAAAAGATAAGTAAAATTTTCACAAGGACTTCAAGTGAGAATAAAATTATTTTTTCTTTTGAAAGGGCAAAGGTCTCGTTTTATTAGGCATTATGATGGCATTAATTGAAATATTAATTTTAATTTTTAAAAATTGACAAAACCTGTTACATATATCTAAATTTTTAAAATAAATACACAAGGTATATCATTAATTGTTTACATGAAATTACAACTATGTTTTATATTCAAATATGTCCCATATGGAGTTTATACAAAAATTAGCTAATCAATTTTAGTTATAAGCCTCAGATATGCACATTTTCTAAAAATATACACAAAACAAATTACAACATAAGAAGATCTCATGTATATGGAACTTTTCCAGTCCTTTGCTGTCGACCCAAAATATATGCAGAGAAGATGATCTCCCTCAAGCGGTATATATGCCCCATCTTAGAGAGAGCATCAACAATTTCATTTTGTTCCATGTAAATATGGGAAAGGTGACCCGATTGAAATGACCAACCAACAATTTAATCATGTTCATCTAGTTGATAAGTGAAGAAGGCTCGAAATAGGATTTATCGTTTATCCAATCTATTGAAACTTTAGAATCCCTCTAAACATCCAAAGAATCAATAGATAACTATTTTGTGCATAGGGAAACAATCTCAACTCGATTGTTTGTTCTCATGTCTCTATTCCAATTGAATAGATAATATAGATCAAGATTCATAGTAATATATGCCCCATTGCCACACATACTGAGATTCACTACCCCATCAAAAATTCCAGCAGGATATCTGTTCCAACACTGCACCGATTGAATGTGCCTCTGTATACCTTTTTGAGGCATCAATCCAAATTCATTAAAATATCCACATATCTAGAAGCAATTTCAAGATATATCAAATGAAATATTTTGAAAAGTGAAAGCATTTCTACTACACCAAATGCCGCTTAATATAAAGAAAGGAAGTGTTCTAACTTCCTTATATTCCGCCTTCCAAAACTTCAAACATTCCTCAATAGAAGAAAAAACCCACTTTGCATTAATGTTTAGAATTTGAAAAACACCTGTCTATATAACAAAAACATAGGGACACTTAAGAAAAAGATGTATGACATTCTTAGTTGCATCTATGCACATTATAGATATTTTTGAACCACTGAAACCTCTCCTAGACAAATTCTCTCTTGTTATATTCTTATTTTTCCAAACTAGCCAACCCAAAATATTTGAACTTTTGGGGAAATTTCCAAGTCCATATTTTCCGGAACCACCATCTATCCACATAACACTATGGATATGAGAAATGTACCTATGTATTTCCCCAGCAGAGAACTGCCCCTATATAAACTTGCCATCCCGTTTAAAAGAATCGATCTTATACTCCAAGGTGATACCTACCAGATATAGCTCAACCACATATTTATCCCAAATATTAACCAATTCCCCATATAAATACATATCATGAGAGCATAACCAAATGGGATTTAAAAATATAGTATAAATATTGACCATAACATGATTGAGGAAATAAAATCACTTGTTATGGATGTACCTAATGAGGGAGTGATCCAACTGGATATTGGTGGCCACCTACCTACTTCACTTGGACCCCCGCCATTGTTTCTTTTAGATTCCTTAATTGTAGCATAGTTTACTATTTTTTATAGTTTTTTCAGGTCCTAAACTTCCAGAACTATGTTTAGGCCCTCAACGACATTTTTTTGTTGTTGGAAAAAAGGTAAACCCGTATCCTATGACAAGGGTTTGCAATCGAAAGTTATAGTCCTCAGATAGATCTTTCTAATGAGGTATCATATATGTGAAATGGAGATTGTATGCCAAAGTTACGACCCCAAGAAGTTGATGTACCAATTTACCCCAACAGGGCCCACAAAATTTTGGTGCTTCATCTCCTAGGGTTAGGTTTTTGGATGTTTATGATTTTCTATTGTTTCTCAATAATAAATAGGCCTTTGAGCCTCATTGTAACACAATTCAGAAGGCATGTAGCCACCACATCTCTTCTCAGAGATAAGCTACCATTTCCTGAGCTAGTTTATTTCTATTTTGCGTGTAAACAATTTTCAGTACTTTTAATTAATGAATTGAATTTATGTTTTCGATGTCTCTTTGTATTTCTGTTTATATCTGTATTTAATTTTGTTCCTTCATAAAATCCAGATCAGTGGTATTAGAGCGGTCTCTTTCTCTATTTTTCTGTGCATTCCTTAACAAGGTTGGGGTATAAGGAGTTGGGACTTGAACTGGTTGAGCCTTTGTAAGGTTGTCCCTATCGACATTGATGAACTCCCACGGTGGAAGGAGAAAAAAGACGAGGGAGCAGGAGATCATATCAAACTGTTGCTCGAATAAGCCCTCAAGTGGCAAATGAATGATATGATGGACAACTTTGCCTAGATCCTTCGGCAGATGCCCAACAACGAAGCATCTTCATCCAGCAGTCACTTCGGAGGTGTCGCCCCCTTCAAGGTGCAAGTGAAATTCAATATCCCTATATTCGAAGGTCAACTAAATGTAGATATTATAGTTAAATGGTTGAATCTGTTGGAAGGTTATTTTTCGGTCCATAGTTTCTCCGATAGGGAGAAGATTACTTTTGCACGGCTTAAGGCTACCCCCCATGTCAAGGATTGGTGGGAAAATTACTGTGTAAAAAGGGCTGAGGAACATTCTTTGTTTATAGTCACCCCCTCTTGGAACTCTTTTCAAGATGTTTTCAAGGAAAAATATTACCTTGTGGGGAGCTATAAGGACAACTACATACAATGGACCGCACTACGACAACAAAGGGACCAAGATGTGCATGAGTTCACAAATATTTTTCATACTCTACACACAAAGTTGGGTATCAAAGACTCTGATACACATCTAATGCTCAAGAACTGCAATTGTATGCACAAATACAATCAATAAGAAATGGAGTTATTGGACATCTCCTCGCTTGGTGAAACATACCGATATGCTTTCAATATTGAACAAAAATTTAAACAAAAGAAGCGTGACTTTGGATCTATGAATCAAAAGCAGGGAAAGAGAACCCCCAAACTATAGAAAAAAGGACATAACTAAGGTGGAGCGACCCGGGACAACCCATTGAAACCACAAACAAATAATGGCACCACGAAGACAAAGAAGGACATGGGAAAGTGGTGTGTGTTCCACAAGAGCCCCACTCACAACACAAGTGAGTGTCACACCAAGAAATCATTAGTGGATGAGCTGAAAGCTTTAGAATCTAATGCATGTTCTGATTTTGAGCCAGAACTTGACAAAGGGAATGACAAGGTGAAGTAGATTATTGACGCAGAACTCAGTGCCACCATTTCCACCACCAAGATCCAAAAGATTGAGCCCAAAGATCCATAGGAGGGGGAGCATGTCTTCCATTCACAGATGTGGTTGAAGGGTTCTTCACTGTAGCTCATTTTTGACATTAGGAGCTAGAAGAACCTCATTTTAGCATAGGTTGTGAAGCAATAGGGCCTACCGACGACACCACACCTGCAATCGTACACTATCAGGTGGATTTAGAAAGGACAAGATCTCCGCATTAGCCAACAATGCCACCTTCCCTACAACATTAAGACCTTCACGAATGAGGTACTGTGTGATGTTGCTCTTGTTGAAGGTATTGATGTGTTATTAGGCCAAACATACTTGTGGAAGCATCATGCTGTGTATGAGTCTAGGCCTCACACTATTATTATTACTTTGGGAAATAATTTATACATGATACCAGAGGTAGCCCCACCTACCACCATCTCTTTGATCTCTGCTAAGCAATGCTGTAAGATCATCTCCCAGGCTAAGAAATTTGTTTTCTTTTTGGTTCAATCTCAAAGCAAGGGGAATATAGTGGCAACATCCATGGCCCCCAGGGAGGGTTCCCCCATGCAACAAGAGCAGGTGGATAAGGTCGTGGAAGAATACAGGGACATATTCTCCTCACCCATAGGGGTACCTTTGCACTGTTGGGTTAAGCATTTGATCGATCTGACTCCCATAACACCTCTACCCAATTGGATGATATACCATTGTTCCATTATGGAAAATGAATAAATCAAGTAGCATATCCAGGAGTTGATACAAAAAGGGCACATCTAACCAAGTTACTCACCCTGTGGGAGCCTCATTGTACTTGTACAGAAGAAAAATGGAACCTAGAGCATTTGCATTGATTATCAAGCACTAAACAAAATCACTGTCAGGAACAAGTATCTAATCCCATAGATTGATGACCTTCTTGACCAAATTAAGGGGGCCAAGTATTTTAGCAAGATATACTTGAAGTTTGGCTATCACTAGGTGTCAATAGAACCCATAGATATATGGAAGACCACCTTCAAACCCAAGGAGGGCCTTTATGAGTGGTTGGTCATGCCTTTTTTTTTGACAAATTCCCTTGCAAATTTTATGAGGAAAATGGATGATATCTTTTGGCCCTTCACCAACTCATTCATGGTTGTATATCTAGACGACGTCCTCATCTTTAGCAAGAATTGGGAAGAGCACCTACAACATATTCAACAGGTCCTTCAAACCCTAGAACAACATAAACTACGTGACAACTTAGAGAAATGCACATTTGGCATGGGTTGGGTCCAATATCTGGGCTACATCATTGATGAGAAAGGCGTGCATGTGGATCCAGCTAAGATCCAAGTCATTTGGGATTGGCTAGCCTCGACCACTCTAACAAAACTTCGTAGTTTTTTGGGCTTTTCTAATTTTTATCGGAGTTCATGTTGGGATTATCTCATATCACTTGGCCTCTAATTCAGGTTACCAGGGGCAGGGTGAAATCAAATATTTTTTGGTCCAAGTCCCAATAGAAGGCATTTGTTGATTTGAAGCACCACCTTTGCTTTGTACCTGTACTACATTTCTAGACTTGCAACAACCATTTGAAATTGAAACAAACGTCTCTAGCTATGCTATTGGTGTAGTTCTCACCCAACAGGGGAATTTAGTGGCCTCTCATAGTGAGACCATTTCTGATACAATTTGGAAATACCCCACCTATTCCATCATGCAGGCATGACAATAATGGAGACATTATAATCTAGGGAAGGAGATGATCATCCACAGAGATTATTGACCTCTTCAGCTTATCCAGACACAAGGGAAGTTGCATAATGATTGACATAAGAAGTGGTCTACATATTTGCAACAATTCCACTTGAACATTAAATACAAGAAGGGAAGCACCAATAATGTTGTATATTCCCTCAGTTGACCCCCATTTGTAGCACTGACTACTGTTTGCATCTCTTGTGGCCACGAGACCTCTAGATGGCCAAAATTGTACAAAAATGATCTAAATTTCACCATAACATACCAAATGCTAGTGGATGGCAAGCAAGTTTCATATTTCCATCTCCAGGATGCATTATTATGCTACTTAGGCCACCTTTGCGTTCCTTCAAGTGAGTGTGCCAAGTTGATTTGGGAAGCACACTACAGTTGAGTCGCAGGACACTTTGGTGTGGAGAAAAATGTGGCCATACTACAAAGGTATTTTTATTGGCCAAAAAGTCAATAAGACGTTGGAAAATATATCATATCCAACATTGCCGATTCAATCGCCAAGCCAACCATAGAGAAGCAAGGCATGCACACTCCTCTACCAAATCCTAGCCAACCCTGGGAAACCATCTCCATGGAATATCTATAGGGGTGTATTTGTGTTCATGGACAAATTTTCTAAGATGACTATATTGGCAGCTTGAAAGAAGAGTATCACAACCGAGGACACTACCAAACTCTTCTTTGAACGAGTATGGGTACATTTTGGAATCCCACAGACCATTATATCAAATTGGTATAGTAGGTTCTTGAGCACATTTTGGTCAAGCCTTTGGACATTATTGTTACACTAAGCTCACCAAGTCAACTTCATTCCATCCCTTAGACTGATGGCAAGAAAGAGGTCGTCAACAAGATGACAATGCACATACCACACATGTACAACTCCAAGCATTCATGAATCTGGGACGATTCCCTTCCTTATGTGCAACACAACTACAATAGAGCTCTCTATAGCTCGACTGACCACAATCCTTTTCAAGTGGGTATGGGTTTTCAACCATTGTGTCTGATTCTTGTTACTATGCCTCATGTGACTACAAAAACATAATCCACACGTGTACAACTCAAGGATGATAAAGAAACCCGGTTTATTTAACACATCCAATACATCCTCTAATAAGTGCTTGACATCTTGGAAAAGTCCAATGCCAAGTACAAGCAGCGACATGACCAACATTGGGTGCCACACAAGTTTTAGGTGGGTGGCAAAGTTTAGTTGCATTTGCAAAAAGAACGTCTCATCAAATCCCATCAGAAGCTCATACCACTCCTCTATGGGCCTTACATCATTACCAAGGCTATGGGAGATAATTATTTTGAGGTCAGCATGCCCCCATTTCTTGGCCTCCACCCAATATTCAATGTGGATTTCCTTTGGCCATACTTTCTGCCATTACTGAACAAATTAGACATTGCAGAAAAACTAACACCAACAAAGGTAAATCGAGATTTCATGGAATAAGCCACAACTAATCAGATCATGGAAATGTAGATAAGCACTCGAAAACATAAGATCTAACCGTATCAGGTTGTCAAAGTTGGCCAACTCCTGTACCAAGAAAAGTGGCTCACCAGGGACTAGGTTCAATAAAAGTTTTCCCAACTCGTGGAGGCACTCAACGGAATGGGGACCATTTCTTCCTAAGGGGGGAGGATTGATCTAGGTGGATATTGGTGGCCACCTGCCTATTCCACTTGGACCCCCACCATTGTTTCTTTCAGTTTCCTTAATTATAACACCGTTTACTATTTTTGGCAGTTTTTCGAGTCTTGAAATTTCGAAGCCGTTTTGAGGCCCTAAACAATGTTTTTTGGAAAACAAGAAACTAATAGCTCATGGCAAGGGTTTGCAGTTGAAATTTGTAGTTCTCGGATAGTATTTTTAACAAGGTATCATATGCATCAAATGAATATTATATGCAAAATTTACAACCTTGGGAAGTTGATGTACCAATTTACCCCAATAGGGCCCACAAACTTTTGGCATTTCATCTCCTAGGGTTAGGTTTTTGGATGTTTAGTGTTTTCCATTGTTTCTCAATAATAAATTTTGAGCCTTATATTAGCACAATTCATAAGGCATGTAGCCGCCACATCTCTTCTTAAAGATAAGTTACCATCGCTTGAGCTAGTTTATTTCCATTTTGTATGTAAACAATTTTCAGTAAATTGTTATTAATGAATTTAAGTTCTTTTTTTTGTTGTATCTCTATGTTTATGTTTAAAACCATATTTCATTTCATTCCTCCATAAAATATGGATTAGGGAGGGAGGAAATGTGTCGTTAGACTGAGAAGCCTTGATAGGGTCTAGTCTAATCACCATTGCAATTCTCGATCCAATCTCCCACTACATGTTACCATTTAGCCAATGCTTCACCTTCATGAAGTTGTTCCAGGTATAAGAGGCATTACAAGAATTATGAGCCCCATCCTTGGACCTTGATCCATGAAGGGAAAGATTGATTACAAAGATACTTCTCCTTAATTATCCTCTACCATAGACCATTACCAAATATTACATGCCAAAAACTCTTAACCACTAGAGCCCATCCAAAATTTTCGATATTTTTTAATCCCCATCCCCCTTCATCTTTTTGCAAAGAAATGTCCTCCAACTAGAAAATATGAATCTTGTTGTTCCCCTTTGAACTAGCCTAGATGAAATTAGAGATAGTGAAATTGATACGTTTAATGACATATTTAGGAAACAAATATAAATGTATCCAGTAATCTGAAATGTTTTGTAAAATAAACTGAGCAAGAATCATCCTGCCACCAGGGGTTAACCACCTATGAGACCATGATATTAGTATTCTTTCAAATTTATTAATTAGCCATACCAATCATGAATACCATAATTGTTGGGTTTTAGGAAAAAACCAAGGTATTTGAAACCATTATCCAACGAATCCACTTCAATAGAAGAGAACATACACGATCTTTGCAACAAGAACTAGATCCTTAGATGCATGGATAAGAATGGATTTAGCTCTATTCATATATAGCCTAGATGCGTCATTGAAAAGAGAGATGTGATGATAGAGGTATTTCCATTCCTCATTGGAAATATTCCCAAAAGAAGCACACCATCCACACACATAAGATGAGTAAAAGAAATATTTCTAGAAATCTTAAAGCCCAAAATTGAATCGACTATGCAGGCCTCTGTAATTACCATACTCAATCCATCAATCACCAAAAGAAATGAAAAGGGGGATAAAGAACAATCCTACCATAATCACATCGATGCTTTGATGAAATCCAAAGGGACACCATTGATTAGGATCACATAATTAACCAATGTTATGCAAACCATAATCTAGTCAACCACCCTAACCAAAAGCCCTATTTTGTGCAAAATCATCCAAAGAAAATCCCAACCTACATAGTCATAAGCTTTACACAAATCTAATTTCATAATAAAACCTCCTTTTTCCTAACCTTTATTGAGTGCATTCATTCTTGAGCAATGACCACAACATCTTGGATTTTCATGTGTTTTAAAAATCCAAATTTTTCAGGGGTAATATAATTAGGTAGCTTATCCTTTAACCTGTTATCAATAATCTTCGATACCATTTTGTAAGTAATTTTGCATAGGGAGATAGGACGATAATATTGGAAAGATATAGCTTTAGAAACCTTATGGATCAATGAAATAAATCTATAATTTAACGCACCAGATATCTTCCACCAAGTCCATGATTCTTCCACTAATAACAACAAATACGACCCCATAATATCCATAAAATTTGAGAAAACTTCCACGGTCTACCCATCCAGCCCCATGCATGTGTCCCTTGCAAAAGATTTAAGAACATATATCACTTCTTCTATAGTAATCAAGTGACCAATGAATCCATCTTCCTCCTCATATAACATCTACGAGTGGGCCTGAATGATGCTTTGCTGGTTATGTTGAAATTATGATCTAGATTTGCAACTGCTCATGAATTTTTAATCAAAATCACAAGATACAAACCGAATCTACTACTCCGCAGAATTTAATTCACAATTTAGAACGAAAATCTTAGACATGTAATAAGAAATAACACACATTCACACAATATTTTTCCTGGGGAGAGAAATCTACTAAAAACCTTAATGCCTGCGTGCACTAATATGATGAATAGATATGTATTACAATTGCTTTGCTCAATTAAGCACAACCTGTAAGTGAATAATCTATCTCACTGATCACTAAGAAGCTTTGACCCAAGCTTAGTCAATTTCTGCCTCTACTTGAGCCCCTATTTCCTTACACAATTCCTAAGGAAATAGGCCCCTATTAGTTAGAAATTTCCTCCAAAATGCTTGTGTAATTCCTCAGGGTTGATCACCTTACCAACACAATAAAATATATACTCAATCTAGTATATAATTAATTGTACATTGCCTTGGAATCTCTACCATAGCCGGGGAAATCAAATTCTCTGCATGCATGAGCTAATTTAGTTGCATGCATCAGTTAATTGGATGATCTATGAGTTAGACTATTTTCCCGCTCCTCAACTAACCATGCACTAGTTCTATTGACATTGGAACTAGTTTAACTAAGTACAGTTGAAATTAACTAAACTATATTGCTATAAATTAGCAATCAACCCATGCAAACTGAACTCCAACCCATTAACTCAAATTTACTGAGTAAACTGGATGACACAAGTCATGTCGTACAAGTTAACTACATCCAAGTTGTCTGCTGATGTGGAAATTCAAATTTTCTCAATTTGACTAAGGAAAAATTAAATTGAGACTTTCTTACTGCATTTTTCAACACTTCCTCTCAGCAAGAAAGGGATTTTGTGTAGTATTTACCAGATTATCCACATTATCCATAGTATCATATTCATCATGTCGACGTTTCAAACCCCAAAGGGGATCCATCATCAGGACCAAAAAATGGTAAATATTGTTCTTTGAGAGAAGAATCTTTGACTAATGTATATATAAACCTAATTAATCCTAAATAATGAAAGCCGACTAAGCCTACATATATTAGTTTAATTTTATTCTTTATTCTTTATTTATTTATTTATTGCAGTTTTTGAATTTATTTGTTTTGATTATTTATTTATTTTAATTATTATGTTAATTAATTATTAATTAGTTTAGTTGATAAACTTATGATTAATTTATTTTAATTATTATAATTAATTTATGTTAATTAATTATTAATTAGTTTGGAAATGAGTTAATTAGTTTAATTTTGATTAAATTTTGATTAATTAGTTTAATTAATTAATTAATCTATAATTTTTGTTGTTTATGTTTCTTTTAATTTAATTAATTAATTAGTATAATTAATTTTAATTATTATAATTATTTTATTTTAATTATATATATATATATATATATATATATATATATATATATATATATATATATATATTTATATTTATGTTTTAATTAATTATTAATTATTTTTAATTAATTTAGTCCTAAGAATCTAATTTATAAACAAGAAACCTATCTAGTTATTTAATAATAAATTAATTAATTTAATTAATCAATTTAATGGATTTATGATTTTTATATAGTTTCTAAATGTTAATTTATAAACTAATGTTAATATAATCTAAATTTATTTTGTTATTATTAATTAGTTTTAATTATTGATTGATTTTAATTAATTAATTTATATTTTATTTCATTTTATTTATATTTTTATTTTTATTTTAATTGGGGAGAGACCAGTGATATTAAGCTACAAAAGATTTGGACGGGTTTATTTTTCTAATAAGGGGAAGCTAGTTTCCACTAATTTCGCTCCCACTGTCCCTGTTGAGGTTTTGAGGAAATTTTATGATTTCAATGGCCTCTCTGATTTTCCTCTTTTGATAATGATCCTCTCTTGCAATGATTTTGGCATTTTCTAAACATACATGATGTTTGGTTTTGGATGAGTGTTCCGCAAGGGCTGATGTACGGAATATCCCATTCTTAATATTAGCTCCATGCTCCTTAAGTCTAGTTTTCAGAGATCGACCTGTTTCCCTGATATAACTCTTGCCACATGAGCAATCAATCTTGTACACACCTTTGAGTGGTCCCAGAACAGAAACAAAAATAAGTCATCAAGTGGGAGATCTAAATTTAGAGGGAGATCTAAATCTCCAGGAAAACCTGTAAAGGTGGTTTGCTGGAAATGCGGAAAGGAAGGGCACTACAAAAGGGACTGTAAATCTAAAGCTCCTGAGAATGGAAAGGGATCTAATGATGCTCCTTCTGCAGAGGCGAAAACCAACTTAGACAAAGGTGGGGATGTGTACTTGGCTTCTTCAAGTACACATGTAGATAATGAGGCATGGTTGATTGACTCAGGTGAATCCTTTCACTTCACTCCCCATAGAGAGTGGTTTTGTGAGTATGAGACATATGATGGTGGTGATGTCTTGTTGGGGGATGACAGGAAGGCTAGAATCCTTGGTCGTGGAAAAGTAAAGTTGAAGTTGCAAGGTGGAAGGGTTAGAACACTTCTGGGTGTTTTGCATATTCCTGCATCACCCAAAAATTTGATTTCTGTAAGAAAGTTGGATGATATAGGTGTAAAAATATTGTTCGAGAAGGATACCTGCAAGATGGTTTGGGGAGCACTGGTATTGATGCCGGGAGTTCGAATTGGAACTCTGTACAAGTTGCAAGGTAGCATTATTGTTGATGGGTGCAATAGTTCTCTGGTTCCTGAAAGTGGAGCAGAAAATATAGTGGTCTCTGGAGAGAAGACCATGCTGTGACATCAAAGGCTTGACATATTGGAGAAAAGGGCCTTCGAATACTTCCTAGTAAAGGTATGGTAGAAGGTATGAGTAATAGCTCTTTGGATTTTGATTTCTGTGATAATTGTGTATATGGGAAGAAAAATCGAGTGAGTTTCCCCTCTAGTGGTAAGAGGGTGAAACAGATATTAGAGCTTGTGCACAGTGATGTGTTTGGACCTATGAAGTTTCCATCATTGGGTAAGTCTGTGTACTATACAATATCATTTATAGATGATTTCTCAAGGAATACATGGATATATTTCCTTAAGAAGAAATATGAAGTCTTTGATAGGTTTAAAGAATTTAAGGCTCTGGTGGAAAACTAAACAGAGAAGAAGATAAAGGTGTTGAGGTTAGATAACAACGGAGAGTTTTGCAACAAGGAATTTGAAGAATTCTGTAAGAAGTGTGGTATAGCACAGCAGAAGACTACTCTATACACACCTGAGCAAAATGGAGTTGTAGAAAGAATGAACAAGACGTTAATTAAAAGAGCAAGAAGCATGATCAGTGGTGCTGGGTTAGGACAAGAATTCTGGGTAGAGGCAGTGGAGACATCATGTTACCTGGTCAATAGATCACCTTCATCAGCATTGGAGGATAAGACTCCACAAGAGGTATGGACTAGTAAGAAACCGTCTCTTTCACATATGAGAATATTTGGATGTGATGCATATGTACATGTTCCAAAGGAGAAAAGAGCCAAGTTGGATAGTAAATTTGAAAAGTGCATCTTTATTGGGTATAAGGATGGTTTAAAGGGTTATAAGCTTTGGAACCCAACAACAAGGAAGGTTGTGTATAGCCAAGGTGTGGTGTTAAGAGAGGTGAAAGATGTTATTAAACATGAATTCCCATCAAAGGAGCCTGAGAAGATAGAGTTTGAGCTAAAGGAGGAAGAATCAAACTCTACAACAGAGGAGGAATCAAAAGATGAAGAGCCACAAACTCCAAGTGTGAGAAGATAAGTTCGAGAAAGAAGGAAACTAGAAAGGTATAGTCCATCTGCTTTTTGTTCAAATTTTTCTTTATCTATTACTGATGATGATCCCAGAACTGTGAAGGAAGCAGTAGATTCAGAGGATGGAAAACTCTGGAAAGAGGTCATGGTTGATGAAATGGCATCTTTGCACAAAAATTAGGCTTGGGATCTGGTGGAGTTGCTGGATGGAAGGAAACCCATTGGAAAAAAATGGGTGTTCAAGAAGAAGACAAATGCAAAAGGAAAGGTGGAGAAATATAAAGCTCGATTGGTAGCAAAAGGTTATTCCCAGGTGCCGGGAATTGACTTTGGTGATATTTTTTTTTCTCCTGTTGCCAAGGTAGCTTCTATTAGATTACTTATATCTGTTACTGCTGCTTTTGATTTTGAGGTAGAACAGGTGGATGTGAAGACAACATTTCTTCACGGGGATCTGGAAGAGGAGATCTACATGAAGCAACCTGAAGGTTTTGCGGTGAAGGGTAAGAAAGAATTGGTATGCAAGTTAAAGAAGTCTATGTATGGCTTAAAACAGTCACCAAGGATGTGGTATTAGAAATTTGATACATTTATACACGGACTTGGATTCACTAGAAGTAAAGCAGGTCACTGTGTGTATTTTAAATTAATTGGTAACCATGTTATTTATCTGGTCTTGTATGTGGATGATATGTTGCTGGTTGGAAATGACAAAGAAATTATCCAGGATTTGAAGGCCTAATTGTCCTCCAAATTCGACATGAAAGATCTTGGTGCTGCAAACTATATTTTGGGCATGGAAATTAAAAGAGATCAGGCAAAGAGGAAGCTCTAGTTAAACCAGGGGAAGTATGTTGAGACAATACTACAAAGGTTTAATATGCAGGATAGTAAACCGGTGAAGGTTCCTATTCCTATAGGTGTGACGTTATCTGCTAAATAGTGTCCCAAGGCACAAGAAGAGGAAGAGGACATGTCTTGGGTTCCATATGCAAGTGCAGTCGGTAGCCCGATGTATGAAATGATTTGTACTAGACTAGACATTGCACATGCAGTGGGAGTATTGAGCAGGTTTATGTCAAAACCAGGAAAGGAGCATTGGACAACAGTGAAGTGGGTTTTCACGTATTTGCATGGAACTAGTGATTATGGTTTATGCTACCAAGGAAGACCAGGATTGGACAAAGTTTTGGATATTCGTGGCTTTGTTGATGCAGACAGGGCTGGAGATCTGGATCAGAGAAGATCTACACGTGGGTATGTGTTCAACCTATTTGGAGGTATAGTGAGTTGGATGAGTAAGAAACAATATGTAGTGGCACTATCAACTACAAAGGTAGAATACATGGCAGCCACTCATGCAAGCAAGAAAGCAGTTTAGTTGCAGAGATTGTGTTCAAGTATGGGGTTAGTACAGGGAGATATAAGGATAGACCGTGACAACAAAGGTGCAATTTTCTTGGCAAAGAACCCTGCTTACCATTCAAAGACAAAGCACTTTGGTGTTCAGTATCACTTTGTGAGGGATATGATAGAAGACAAAAAGGTGTTGTTGGTAAAGGTGGACACTTTGAAGAATATTGCAGATGCATTGAAAAAATCTGTGAGCTCTGAGAAGTCCTCTTGGTGTAGAGAAACATGGGCATTTCAGGGCTGGATAAATGAATAAGCTCTCCTGTGGCCCCCTATGGAAAGAGAACAACAAGTGGGAGAATGTTGGGTTGTGTTATATTCCTTCCACGATTAGCCCACGTAGTTAACCAGGGGGTTAGAAGGGGGGTAGAGCCACCCCTTCTTTGCGTCGATTGTGTAGCGGGGGGGTCATAGGTGGTTTGAGAGGGGCGAGAAACCCCCCTCTATAGGGTCCGGGGCATCGTGTCAGGGAAAATTGTTTTGGACCCTATATTAGGTTGGGCAGACCTACCTATGGTTTTGTACATGATTTTCGCACATGTTTTTGGACGCGATGGTTTTTAGTCCATGGTATTGGATGCTTCGGTATGTATAGATATGTATTGTAACATTGAAAGGAACATAATGAAAAATCAAACTGGTAGTCCCGGTTTTGGTATCCAGGGGAAAATCTTTGTGTGTATGTGTTTTATGTGTTATGCTCTCACATTGTTTATTTTCTATGTTTTAGAATTCATATGTAGGTAATTTCTATATGGGGTTAAATCCTACAGTTTGGTGACATGTGTAGGTGATTTGGAAGTGCCCAAGACACTCTTGTGTGGCCTCCAAGGTTCAATTTCGAACTCTTTTCAAGATTGGAAGGAGATTTGTGATAGGAGTCAAACATATCTCATAGGAGAAAATCATGGATAAAAGGATATGTGTATAATTGGTTGAGATTTTTAGGGATCTAAGAAGAGAATGGTGGATCTCCATAAATGAGGTGGTTGCTTAATATTTGTATAAATAACAGAGCATTCTCCTTTCATAGAAGGAGAGGAGAAGAGAAAGAAGTTGTAATGTGAAACTTGTAATAGTGGAGAGGTTTGGAATCATGGAAGGAGATGTAACATGAGGATGTAATAAGACAAGTTAATAGTAAGTTCGTAGCACAGATTTTGAATTGATAATCACAGATCCTTTTTATGTAATTTGTGAATTTATCATGTTCCTTTCATTTTCAATAGAGTGTGCTTTTCCATTTTGCATGTTTGTTTTACCATAACATTTTAATTCATGCAAAAGTGTGCTTTCTATTCTCGCAAATGATTTTTACTTCCGGAAGTATGTGATATGATTTATTTTTTTTTCTGAATTGAGACTAATTCTATTAAGAAAAGACATATGGTACATACAGAGCTTACAAAGAAGCGAAGCTAAGGAGCAGGGGAGCCGGAAATGATATGAGATCAACATCGGTCCCAAAGAGCAAACACGGCATGTGCATAAGAGAATAGAGAGAACAGAAAAAACGAGCTGGTCTAGGGAGTCTACCCAGCATGGGCAGAATCTTCCAATCTACATTTTTTCCCTTTCTTTTTACTGACTTTGACCCAACCATTTTGATCTGGCTGGACCGGAACAACTTGTAGACAGATCTGAGCTGAAGGAGGAGACTCCTTATCTGAATCAGAAGGCGAAGACTCATGAGTACGTTTCTGCGACAATAAGGGCGCAGAAGGATCCTTGGCGCAGGCAGAGGGAGAGTCCTCTGGGTGCTCTAAATTCTCCTCTTCCGCTTCAATGTCATCCTCATCAGAGCTAGAGGACTCTATGTCATCCATAGGGGGACGAGCACAAGGTTTCCAACTCTTGGATTTGGATTTGCGAGTGAGATTCTTCTTTTTGTCGAGGAACGCTGCACATGAGTTCTGGAGATGCCCCGTTTGATGGCAGTGGCGACACCTGAAGGCTGTATTCTCATAATCCAAAGTTTGCGTCCAATGGAAGTCCCCGACTTTGAGGATGATCTGATCCGGCAGCCCTTTGCTAATGTCTATTTCCGCACAAATTCTGCCGTAGGTATAAATTCCAGTCTCCCCCCTTGAAGTATCTGTTGCCAGGAAGCGGCCTAGGGTGTTCCCGATTCCTTGAAAGACAGCGAAGTGCCAAAGATGCGCAGGGAGATTTGGGAGCCTGACCCAGATAGGGAGCTTTGAGATGACTGCAGTGGAGGGGTCAAAGTCTGGGAACCATGGGGAGAGGAAAAGTCCCGCTGAGCCCCAGAACCACGGGCCCCCCGTTAAGGCTTTCTGGTAATCTTCATTGAAGGCTAAGACTACAATAAAGAAGCCTTTCGAGCAGAAGAAGACTTTGCAGTATTTGGTCCAGTTAGAATGGATCCACTGGTATAGATCAGCAGTGCGTGGCCAAAGGCCATTAAATCTGCAAATGAGGGCTGATTCTGCAAATGTCTGGTGTTGGTCATCCAGAGATGGATGATTGATTTCAATGGCAGGGGTTTCCTCCATTTTGTCCACCAAGAAAGGTTTGGGAGCCTCGATAGATTGGGCAGATTCCTTGGCCGGCTGTGCATGTACTGCATCTTTGTAGGAGAAGCCCTTGGAAGCAGATGATTGCCCAACTGCACCTCCCCGAAGTCGGAGTGATAGGATCACTGTGGCATTTCTTTCAATATTATAAAAGGAAAGAGGCATATTGTTGTCAAGCTGCTTACCTACAAAGAGGAGCCGCAGAAGGGAGGAAGGGATCCCCAACCTCTGTTCAAGAATCTTTGAGAGCTGGCGCACTGTAAGAGATGGCTGGACCTCCAGGAGCAGGGTTTTGCCTGTTAGAAGAATTATTTGAATTTGAAAACTCGCTTGCTGGAGATTGACGCCTTCATTAATAAAAGCAGAGATAGCCGAGCCCTGTTTTGAGAGAGAGGGCTTCACTCTGACAGATGGCACATTCTGTGCTGGTTCCTTTGGTTCCTGTTCAGAAGGGCAAGCTGTAAATCTCTCAGAATTTTCCTTGATTGAATGTGCAGCTCCCCTGCAGCGCACGTTTGTGAGATCTGGAGAAACATGCTCATGCAAATCCGCCCCTGAGCCGTGTGAGTTATGTCGGCGATCTGAAGCCTTTCCAGTACATTTCTTTTGGTCGGAGAAGGAGACCAGGACCCTGTTTTGATACAAATCTGGGGTAAGCATTTTGTCAAACACTTGCCCCTCATCCTTGGTGGTTCCAGATTGAAGAGGTTTTCGAGGTTGGTAATGGATATCCAAACTCCAAAGGACCCCTACTCTCCAGTTCCTTTCTCTGTGAACCTTGATGGTTGCAGCAGCTACAAGGGCAGTTATAGTCGAAACTGAGAAGTTTTGAAGGCGTAGGTTTGCCCTTATGCGCGGGAAGGCTCTGCCCACAGACTCGCCAGCCCCTTCTGTCTTCTCCCTCATCGATACAAAGATCTTCAGGGGTTCCCCGCCTTGATCCGCAAAGGTTATCGTTGTCATCTCCTTCAAGCCTGCAAAAGCCTGAAAGTTAAAAGTGTCGGCGTACAGAGAGGAAGCTTGCGGCATCCTCCAAACGACGCCGTTGAAAACATTTCGGTGGCCAATGGACCAGTCATCAGAGCTTCTAGGGCGGGGGACGGGGCCAACAGGCCTTGGATCTTCGGAAACCTGAGCGGATGCCCAGAGTGCGACAGATAGGAAAGGGGCGGCGGCCATGGTTGTCGAAACCCTAGGTTCAGAAAAATCGCCGGGCGTCAATATCTCCTTCCGATCTCGTTGTATGTGATATGATTTATTGCTTTCTAGAATAAGATTTATTTTTATGTCAATTGCCATTTTTAATTTAATAGATTAATATTTCGCTTTCGAAATTGGAAACTGATCTCTAGCACATATGGTGCATGTGTGCCTCGCAAGTCCACAGATCCACAGGTTGATAATTTATGTTAAGGAATTTAAGCAATTAAATTACCTCTACATTTTGGCGTCGTTGTTGGGGAGGTGCACATAGGGATCAACCTTTGATTTCGAATTCCTTTTTGTTTAGAATTTCTGATTCACTTCAAGTTTTTAATTTTGTTTTTCAATTTCATTTTTCATTTAATCTTAGTTTTCATTTTGCACAATTAAAATGCAATTTCATTTTCTAATTTTTTTTCATTTTTTCATAGAAATCATTTTTCTGCATAGAATTTTAATTAGTTTCTTTACTAGATTCTGAATATATATGTCTAATATAAAAAAAAATAAAAAATATTTTAGGACAAAATAAATAAATAAATAAATATATATATATATATATCTCTATATGTATCTATATATATATATATATATATATATATATATATATATATATATATATATATATATATATATATATATATATATATATATATATATATATATATATATATATATATATATATCAACGTTGACAAGTTTTTTTTTTTTTAGTTTTCGGTGGTGTTGTACGAGCCACCCCATTTTCTAATAATTTTCAGGGAATAATGCTTTCATGGGATTGAATGCAAGATCCTAGCTATTGAAAGAGTTCTAAAAATCCTCAAATTCCATGAAAATTGGGATCTATGCCAAGTTTCAGATCACAGAGATCGCGCCAAGAATCAGGTGGCCATCGGTTACAAATAAATGAGTTAGGTGGTTGGCCTTTATTATAATAGTAGGGGGTGATGGATAGAGAACTGTTGAGATTGCAACAAGATGATGGAGCTTAGTGGAAAGGAGTCGCCTTCACTAAGTGGGCCTACGAGCATGGTGTAAAATCTATTTTTGGATCACAACAGGAGTGATCACAACAGGAGTGATCAAAGTCTATTTTTAGACTGGCAGCCAAAAATAGAAAAGTCAAATATTATTGTCTCATAATAATTTTTGAATATAAACTTTATTTTATTCTCTTCGAGCACTTCAGTTTGAGATACAAATGTGGCACATGTAGCTGTCAGAAGGAAATACGCTTTCTTTGTGGGTCAGTTGAGTTGTTGCATGCATGACTTCAGTTAGAACTCAAGCAGTTGAGTTTGGTGGAGTTGATTGTGGAGTTGATGGAGGGTGTTCAGTTTGACTTGGTTAAACTAGTTGTAATTAGTCTAACTGCAAATAGACTAATGATGAGTTGTTAAACTAATTATCAACTCATAATGCAACTAAAGAATACATCAGTTAACTCAGTTGCATGTCAATGCAAGTTCAGTTCAACAGGGATAGGTGTTAGAGGATGAGATTGCTATCAGTTGTGACTATAGTTGTGCATGAGGATTTGCACAAGCAATGTATTGAGTATGCCAATGAGTATTGCGTTGATTTGCCCAGTAGAATAGCCTGTGCTCACGTGATTTCCAGTGTGAGTGATTCTCAGCAGGTTTATGCAATAGAGGCAGGCAAAGCACTGGAGCAGATTTGAACTTGTGACTTGTTTGAGTCTGAGCTGGTTTGTGTGTAACAGGTGGAGATAGTGTTGGATACTTGTGAGGAGTATTGACTATTGTAATGTTACATGTTGTCAATCATTAATATACAGATAGTGTGGGGTTTTCAGCTATAAGCTTTCCCCGGGTTACATATTGTGTTAATGTGTGCATGCTATTGATGTTTTATTATTATTGATGCTGCTAAATTGATGATCAACGTAGAGGAGCTTATGTATTGTGTATGTATTCCGCAATAGTACATGATTAGTGTTACACAGTAAATTGTCACTGTCTTCCTACCAGTCTTCCTACTGTGTCATGAGTCCAAATTAATCATGCTCATGCTCTCTAATGTTGCCAAATGACCCACTTTGCCAAAGTTTCTGCATCATCACGACTGTTGCCAAAATAAACGCGCTGATGAGCGCTCCATAACAGACAGAATGCGCTGCCAGCGCAGAAGTACACGTGATTCACGCGCTGGTCGAATTTCATGAGACAACGCGTCTGTTATTCATATCTGATCGCGCTGACATGACCTTCTCTATTATTCAGCAGCGATGTCAGCGCTCCAGTGCAGTTATGAACCCGCGCTGATCCAATTTGGGCGAGTTTGTTCTAACAGCTAGCCTTCCGGATGACTCCAGACCTGGTTGTTGGCCTTGTAAATGTCGCCCTCCCTTCTCTGGCATGTATGTTTCGTCATTTGAGCCACCTTCCTTGGAGATAAGCTCATCCTCCCACCATTCATGGAGACTCCTTCTCCTATTTAAGCCTCTACCATTGCCATGAGCAACTAGTTTGGAATTCATAGTGCTTGGAGTGTTGCTACTAGTGTGTGAGCTTGATAGGTAGCTGGTGTGACAAGTGTGGGATTGCCAGACAGCTTAAGGAAGGTTGTGGAGTGTTTCTTTCTTGTGTAAACTTGTGTGAGAGAGAGCTTTTGTCTTGGGAGATCTACCTTCAAGGGTGAATGCTTGAGAGACTTGCTGGCCGGACCCTCTTGAGAAGGACTTGACGTTAGAACTATGGTTGTATTCTTCTTTGTTTATTAATAATAGACGACTATCATTATGGTTCCACTCTTATTGTCTTTATGATGGTATTTGAGTTATATCCTTTTTGACTGATATATAGTTACATCTACTGGATTTTATGCTTGTGTTTGTATCGTTCTTTGCATGTGCAGGTGTCCGTGCATGGGGATCGTGAGGATTGTGACCAACCGGAGCAAAGGAATGGGAGCTTCAACTCTTCTACAAGTATTAGCGTTGGAATCCAGGTAGGCCTTCATCATTGGTCTTTTATTTGTAATTAGGAACCTGCATGTTAGCGTTGTTTGATTGTTGCTAGACCTTGTTCAGACTAGTAGGGATCGCCTTTGTCCGTAGAGGGGATTTACCTCCACAACAATTTGGCGACTCCGCTGGGGAATCTATTTTACCTTGTTGTTTGATTTGTAAACTTTAGACGGAGCCTGAAGCATGGCCAGTTAGCCTTCGAAACGCTATTGCTCTGCATTAGCGAAGTAGATCAAAGCCACTTCAGTCAATCTCCGGTTTGGTTTGCGAATTGAACAGCTCGGAGCTGGCTTTTGTCTTTTGGTGTTCATTTTTTCCTTAAGTTTGATTTTTTCTCTCTTCCCTAAGTTTGGGGATTGGTTCTCTGTTTTTGGGTTTCCTGGTTCGACCTGGGAGGTGCCTTGATTGTTTAAAGACCGATTGTCTTGGTTTGGGAGTTCCTGGCTTGATTGTGGCCGTTTTTTTGCTTCAATGCGGTTTATAATAAAACAGTCGCGCTGCCATCGCATAGCTGTTTCTTTGACCTCTTGATCATCGCGTTAATACACCAAATAGTCACGACAGTTCTAAAAATTGGACTAGTGCAGTTAAGCCGTGTAATTCCGCGCTGACAGCGTTTTGTTGCTACGCGTGGTTTCTAATCAGTGCATTGTTGCTGTGTATCACCCGCGCTGATACCTGTAGAATTGAATTTCTTCAATTCTGCCTCCTGAGCCTTTTGGTCTTGCTATCCCCTGCTGTTTTCACCTGGTTTATGACTTGATTTTCATTGTCTGAAGATTGAAACACTTTCTTGTGAAGTCTTGTTGAGCGGATCTTGCTTTTTGTGTCTTGTGACCTAGTTTTGTCATTCCAATTTCTTTGGATCAGCTTTGCTTGGTTACTCGCTTACAAAGGTTCGTTTACTGCTTGCTTTTGGTTTTGTGAAACCTTCCTCTTTGCTTGCTTTTTCTTGGTTGTTTAGGTGATTATTATTGAACCAGTCTTCACATTGTTTTGATTACTTCTCACTACCCGGACACGGATCACAGTTGTTTGGGGTCAACCGGTTCTTTCCACATTTGTTTGTTATTATTTCTCAAAAGTTTGTTTAATGCACTTTGCCATCAACAAAAAAAAAAATCTCTTTTGCTTTGTATTGGTTAATGAGAACTAGAAGCTTTTCGTTTTGATTAATGATTAGTGATCTTAAAGAAAAGTTTGTGAATTTCCATTAGCTGCATTAGAGAAACTGTTTGTTGTTTTGTGATCATTCCGTTTGTGTGAAAGCCTTCTAACTCTCTCATAATTAGCGTTCATCGAATGGAATGACATATTTTGGCATATAGTTTGCATCTAGGCATTTTTTGAGAGATTTCATACGGTAGGGCCTGAAAACCGAAACCTAATTCAAGATCATCCGTAAAATGAACTAAATGAACTTAAAAACGCATTGGAACATAACGCTCACTGTTTAGAGGTCTAGGCTAGAGACGTGCTCCGGCGTTGTTAATCCTAGTCACTTTTGTTTCACTTAAGGTTGGGTGATTCCTCCTTCCGTGATGCAACAAGTGGTTTAACACAGACTTGAGCTCTCACGTACCGTCGAGTATATGGGGAGACCCCACTAGGTTATCATCCTTTATCCACAGGAAGCCGTGTCTGCCGCCTTATAAGCCGTAACGCACCGAACACAGCATTCGGGAAGATTGACTACCATACGGGAAGTCCTTGGTTTTCATATGACTGCCAAGGTGTATATGCAGTTTTACGGATGTGTTTGGTAAACCTTTTTGCCTAGTTCTCTAGAGTAGTCACTTTTGATCCTTTTCAAACTCCTTAAACGAAAAGGCTCATCTGAGCATTTGTCACTTCGGGCTCATTAAACATTCGAAGGAGACTAGAGTCATCTTTTTGTCCTTTTCTCGACTCTTAAAAAATGAAAAGGTCAAGTTGTGTCCTTGCGTCTTAAAATTTATTTGGCCACGATTAACATTACCTGGTTAGATCTTGTGTGCGTTAGTTTGAGTAGGGTCCCTTCTCGTTAAATTTCCTTAGGTTTGTTTTGAAGTTTGTCATCCTGGCTGAACCATCGATCCCGTCTCCCGTTCCATGTGATCAAGGGTCTCCGTCTTCCGTTACTCCTGAGGTACCGGTTGTGAGTGATACTCTTCCTGTTATCCCGAGTATCCAACCGATCAACTCTCATGCTCCGGACGACGAGGATTACGAAATTCATTGGAACCCCATTTGGGAGCCTGACGAGGACGATATTCCTTTTACCCCTCCTGGTGTTTCATCTCCAATGTCTACCTCTCACATGGATGAGACATCTCCTAGAGTGAGTGAGACACCTGTTTTGTCGAGTATCGAAACTCCTATCCCGGCCACTTCTCCGGTACCCTCACGCTATAAGTTGTTGAGGGATAATATGGGTACTAGGATCCCTGCCTCCAGTACCATGTGGGACCTCCGTATCACTCCCACTATGGGATCTTTTGTTTCACAAGTTCACAGTACACCCGTCACTTCAGTTCCAATGAATCCAACTATTTGTGTAGCACATTCAACTCCGGTTGTTAGTGTCGTTACGGCGTCTTCAGCAGTGACTACTAGTGCTGGTCCACCTCACGGTCAAGTGAGTAGTGGCCAGCCGGCACACACAGCCAAATTTGTTCATCCTGCACAAAGTGCACCACCCTCTTCCGGTCCCGTTCCAGGAGGGGGGCCGTATGATCAGTATCTGCAAGCTGTCCAGGACCCGAACGCGCAAGGTCCATTTTACTACTACGATTCCACTGGTCAGTGCCTTTATCTTTCCAGACCCTTGCCTACTCAACCTATTTTTGAGGTCTCGGTACCATTATCCGTTGCTTGGGGCACCACCACTTACCATGGGGGCCAAGCAATGCCTGCACAGCTTCAAGGACCGCCTAACCAAGGCCAGCCGTCTTATATGCAAACACCCCAAGGGTAGCAATATTACGGCCAGTCTTACCCAGGGCAACCTGGGGGCCCACAAGGACAACCCTATCAGGGACAACCTTCGGCCGCTAGTGGTCCATCTTTTACTTATCTGACTCAACCTTCTGGTAATCCAGGGCAACCTGGTATCCAGCAAGGTTACCCGTCTGGACAACCAGGACAACCTTACATCCAACAAGGTCAACCTGGTGTCCAGCAAGGTTATCCCTCTGGACAAGCAGGACAAACTTATATTCAACAAGGACAACCGGCAGTCCAGTAGGGGTACCCTTCTGGGCAAGGGGGTCAGCCTTACGTACAGCAGGGCCAACCCACTGCCCAGCCTAGTCATCCTTCTGGACAAGCTGGTCAACCTCAAAGTCAACCAGTCGTCTAGCCCGCTCAACCATCTGTTCCGCAAGGGCAACCCTCGGTTGCACAGGGACAACCTAATACCCAGCAAGTTCGTCCTTCTGGGCAAACGGGTCTGCCCAAACCCAACCAGGACAACCTTCCGGCCAGATGGTCCAAGCTCAACCTGTTCAAGGACATCCTTCTAGGCCCCAGACTCAAATTGGTCTTCAGATGCAAGGTGGGTTACAATCCCAACCTTCTTACCAAGCGCAACCTGTTTACCAGGCTTAGTATGGAGCTCAGCAACCGTATGGTTACCAGCAACCCTAGGGGCAAACTCAGTTAGCCCCCTATCAAAATTATCAACAAATGCAGGTCACCCCTTACCAGAATTATCAGCAACAGTATGTTGTGCCTGCAAGTCAAGTTGCTAATCCATGGGGTGCTGGGGGGCAGATCCAGAGTCAGCTGTCTGCTTATGGACAGAACCCCTATGGACAGAATCCCTATGGGCAGAACCCTTATGGGCCAGGCCCATCCGGACAAAGTCCATGGGGGCAACCACCACCTGGTTGGAACCCTGGTACTACCTCTTTTCCACGGCCATAGATGTCCTTCAATCCTTAGTTACCTTTCTTAGCGACATTGGAACTGCCAGATGTGTCCAAATTGACAAATGATCCCATTCTTCATAATCCATATTGGCCACCAGTTCCGACTAAGATACCCGGTGATTGCCTGAAATTCGATGGCAAAGCTGGCGAGGACCCTCAAGCCCATGTCATGACCTATCACCTTTGGTGCTCATCCAACTCGTGGCTTGATGATTCCATCCAGCTCCGCCTCTTCCAAAGGACTCTCACCGGCTCGGCTGCTAAGTGGTATATTGAGTTGAATCGCGGATCCTTTCAAGATTTCAACTCGTTGGCTATGGCATTCCTAACTCATTTTCAGTTACCCATTCGGTATGAGACAGGGACGCATCTCCTTACGTCTCTCAAACAGGACACGGCCACGCACATATCCGATCATATACATGAATGGAGACAGCATCGTTGTTTGATCAAGTTCTGGATTCCTGATAAGCTCCTAACTGATTGGTTCACGACCTCCTTCGTCCCTATGATCGCGCGAGACATTTCCATGGGAGCTTGTGTAACTGAAGAGCAAGCTATCACGCGTGCTTAGTACCTCGACTTGGTTTATTCTTAGTCAGGTACTTTATATGATTATTTGCCAGACGCCCCGACACCCAGAACATCCAAAGCTTCGCCAAAGCCATCTATTGATGGTGTTATTGGCCCTGTAAACGCATCTTCAAAGAAATCATCCACGAACCCTGGGAAGCAAAAACCGAACGCTCCTAGCGAAAACACTTCTCAGGGTCAATCTAATTCTGGAAACACTTCCGAGGTTAACACTGTCCAATCCACCACGGTGGATAAATCCTCGAAAGGAAAGAAGAAAGGGAAAGCCAAGAATAAATCCAAACAGCCCAGACAGGACTCCCCTAAACCTCCACCCGAGGAAGGAGCCAAACATAAACCTAAGTATCCTTGTCTTATCTGTTTTGAGGATCACTATACTAAAGACTGCCCCAGGCGGTCCGAAGTTAGTCGATTATTGAAAGGTGCTCCTGGGAATCCTGCTGTGCTTAAAGAACCTTTCCCTTCACAGCAAACTCAAATGGTGGCAGATCCATCGCAACCCTCTTCTTCATTTCGCTCTCAAGTATTTATGGCTGGGACGATTCCCGTCCACATCACCACTCGAGCAAAAGAATATCCATCGCATGCTAGGAAAGAGCCTGAGGTCTCCTCCAGTGCTCCTCCGTCCAGTTTTGGTCCACTCCACATCGAGAGACCTATCACTGAGATGACTATCCGACCCCCTCCAAAAGGTGTACTTCGGAAGTCTTCTTACAACCCTAATGCTCGTGCTGCCCAGCACTACAACATCGTTGAGGACTTAGCTCATGCTCTGTCTGCTATGTCCGCCCTAGAGGTGCTCCAGAGCTGCCCCTCCCAGAGGAAGTCCTTGCTATCGGCCATCGGTGGCATAGACCCGGCTGACTCGGATATGATTTCTTTTGACCTCGAGGGCCATACGCCGAGACTGCCTCACCAAATCGCTTTCCTCATACAGGTCATTATCAATACTAAAATGATTCATCGTACAGTCATTGATGAAGGTGCCTCAACTTGCATCATGTCTGTTGCCTGTTGGAAAGCTATTGGTTCTCCGACGCTGAGCCAGTCTCCTACAACATTGGAAGCCTTTGACGGAAGAGAGTCTCGTCCTTATGGTATCCTCCAACGATTTCCCATCTCTTTGGAAGGGAAGATGGTCGAAGTGGAGGTTGAAGTTGTCGATGCTAATCTTACCTACAACCTCCTCCTCGGATGTAGCTGGACATACGCCATGCAAGCCGTGGCTTCCTCTCTTTTCCGTGTCATTCGTTTCCCTCATCAGGGGAAGATTGTCACCGTGGACCAACTCTCCTTCTTCGCCTCCTCTTCCGAAGGCAACATGCCTTTCGTGGAGCATACCTCCAAATCTTGTGAGAGTGTGGGAGCCGGACTCTTTAAAGATCCCGCCCTGATGGGTGTCTTTTCCCTCCCACCTCCTAATCTCGCTCCTATTAATATGATTTCCGTGCGCTCTGATCCGTGGGTCCTCCCTCCCACTAATCAGATAGAATCTTGGGGTGATATGATGCCGTTGAGTCCTGCCGAGCTCAACTACGTTGAATTCATTGCTGCATCAACTCCCCCTCCCGAACCTGCTCCTCCGAGCAGCTTTCCTGACTCGTACGTTCATTCCCCTTGGCTTGGAGATGACGCTACTTCAGATCCATTAAAGGAAATATTTCCTTCCGATGAAGCCATTATAGAGACCATGTCTCTTGAGGAACCTCCTTGGTCTGATCATCACCACCGTTCCTCATTCCTCCCTGCCCATCAGGAAATTATCACCTGTCTCGAATGGTTTGCTTCTTGTATCCCATTTCAACCCCTTCAAACACCTATTCAAGCTTATCAAGTGTCTTCTGAAGGCAATATGGGAAACATTACGCAGACCCAACCCATCGACATCTCTGTGAAACTAGGATTGTCGAGCTTATTCACATTGGAGTCACTTGCACTCTGGAGGAAGTTCAGCTCTACACCGATCTCTTTCGCGAATTTCGTGATGTCTTCGCTTGGTCCTACGAAGAGATGCCCGGCATTGACCCTAGCATAGTGGTGCATGAGATACCTACGTATCCGGGTGCTAAACCCGTCCGTCAACGCCTACGCCCCGTGCACCCCCGAAAGGCTACAGCCATTAAAGCAGAAGTTGAAAGCTTCTCAAGGCTGGTTTCATTTACCCCATTCCACTTACGGATTGGGTTTCTAATATTGTCCCTGTGAACAAAAAGCAGGGTACTATTCGAGTCTGTGTTGATTACCGTGACATCAACCGCACCTGTCCTAAGGATAACTTGCCCATACCCTTCATCGATCAGCTCATTGATGACTGTGCATGAAGCGAAATCTATTTGTTTATGGACGATTTTTCTGGGTATAACCAGATCAACATTGCGCCCGCTGATCAGCATAAGACTGCTTTTATCTGTCCTTGGGGCACCTTTGCTTACAAAAAGCTCCCTTTCGGTTTGAAGAATGCCGGTGCTACCTTCCAACGTGCAATGTCCTATGCTTTTCATGACATCTGTCACATTGTACAACCATATCTGGATGATCTGCCAGCTGATTCAGTCAAACTTCAGGACCACCCTTCCCATCTTCGTGAAATCTTTCTCCGCTGTCGACACTACCGTATCAGGCTCAATCCTCATAAATGTGTCTTCTGCGTTGAGTCAGGCCGACTGCTCGGGTTTATCGTCTCCTGAGAGGGCATCCGTCTAGATCCCCTCAAAGTCGAAGCTATTCTGAATCTTCCTCCCCCTGCTTCTTTGCAGCAGTTGCAGAGCTTGCAGGGCAAAGCAAATTTCCTAAGACGATTCGTTTCGAACTATGCTAAGGTGGCTAGAGGTTTTACACGGTTATTGAAGCGAGATATACCCTTTCATTGGGATGCTATCGCTCAAGAGTCTTTCGAGCATCTCAAGGGTCTCCTTGTTTCTGCTCCATTATTGCGACCTCCGAATTACCATCGCAATTTTACTCTGTATCTGGCCGCCGCCGACACCACTATCGGCATGGTTCTTGTGCAAGACAACGATGATGACAATGAGCACGTCATATATTACCTCAGCCGCAACCTCTTAGACACGGAAACTCGATACGCTTACATCGAGAAGTTGGCATTGGCCGCCGTTTGTGCCGTCCAACATTTCCGGCACTATATCTTGTTGCGTACCACGACCGTGATTTCTGATTGCAACCTGATGACGTACATTTTGTCATGTTAGTTGCTTGGGGGCAAATACTCAAAGTGGATCGTCATCCTCCAAGAGTTTGACTTGGAATTCACTGCTGCCAAGTCTAAGAAGTCCCTGGTCTTTGCTGAGTTACTTTGCTCTTTGCCATCTCCTTCTGCACCCCCTCACTCAGAGGATCATATCCCGGACGAAACTCTTTTTCTGATCAGCACCCTCGACCCCTGGTACGGGGATATTATTGTATATTTGCAGACGTCCTCTTTCCGTCCCGCTGTATCCAAGGATGCTCGGCGACGGATCCGTCATCAGTCTCAACCCTACCGTATTATCGGGGACACCCTGTACCGTCTCGGCGTTGACTCCGTCCTCCGCCGATGTCTAACTCTCGAGGAAGCTGAGAGAGTCCTGAATGACTGCCACTCTGGCGCCTGTGGTGGTCACATGTCCGGATATGCCACAGCTCAAAAAATCCTTCGCGCTGGTTATTTTTGGCCCTCCATTTTTAAGGATTGCATTCTTGCCATCCGTTTGTGTCATGCGTGCCAGATATACCAGCGGAAGCTGCGTGCGCCACCAGCTCCGCTGCACCCTGTAGTCACCATTGGCCCTTTTGCAAAATGGGGCATTGATTATACGACCTGTAAGCCTCGCTCGACCGGGGGGCATGGGTTTATTATCGTTGCCATCGATTACTTTACAAAATCGGCCGAGGCGATGCCCACATTAACTGAAGACGGTCACATAGTGGCATAGTTTTTGTTCAACCATGTTATTACACGGTTCGGAGTTCCGCAGGCCATCGTCACGGATCACGGGAAGCATTTCCGTAATCACATGATGACTGAACTGACAACCCAACTAGGCTTACGGCATGATAGTTCGACCCCGTACTATCCTCAGTCCAACGGCCAAGTTGAAGCCGTTAACAAAATTTTGGTTACGATGCTTCAACGTACTGTTGACATGCATAAGTCTAATTGGCATCTGATGTTGTTTCCCGCCTTGTGGGCTTATCGAACCTCTGTGAAGGATGCCACTGGTTTTACTCCATTTCAACTAGTTTACGGACTAGAGGCTACCCTTCCTATAGAATGTGAAATCCCTTCGTTAAAAATAGCCGTCGAGTTGCTTCCCAACACTACTCTGGTAGAGGAACAACTTCTTTACCTAGAACAGCTGGACGAGACCCATCGCCTAGCCTCTCTAGCTATCGAAGCACAAAAGAAGAGAGTTAAAACTCACTTCGACCATACCATTCATCCTCATTCCTTTGTTGAGGGAGATCTAGTCCTGCTATACGACCAAGCAAATGACAAGCTGGGGGCAGGAAAACTCGAGCCCATTTGGCTAGGCCCTTACATTGTAAAGAAAGTTTTGCAGAAAGGGGCATATGAGCTAGTTGACTACGAAGGTAATCCTCTTGATAAGCCCCGCAACGGGCTGTACTTGAAAAAGTACTATGCATGATTCCATGCACTTCGATTTATACATGCGTGTGTTTTAGCAAGTGTGTGTGTGTGTGTTTTCATGTTTTTGGCTTGGTGTGAAGGCGTGATTGCCCCTTATTGTGTTTTTGTTTCTTGTGTAGATGTCGGGTGCACCTTATGTTGGTTTCGCTGATGGTGCCTGCCGCAGCACTCACAATTTGTCCTCTGCGCCGTGGGTGATCTACGATCCTCACAGTGAGTTGATAGATCTTCAAGGTGTGTGTTTAGGCTGTACTACGAATAATGTCGCTGAATATAGTGCTGTTATTGAATTATTAGCCGAGGCCATTAATCTCAATATTCGTACATTGGTTGTTAACCTAGACTCTCAGCTTGTCGTCCATCAGCTCAATGGGCAATATTCCGTCAGAGACCGTCACATTTTAAGGCTGTACTTACGTGTTAAATTGTTAGAAAGGAATTTTGACTTTATCATATATCGGCATATTCCACGACGATTAAACACATTATCTGATGCATTGGCTAATCATGTATTACACAGACATTTGCGTAATTTATAATCAAAACATCATACAAGCAAGCACATAAAAGCACAATAATAAACCATAGGAATATGTATATATAATATATATCGTGTGGCGCACCAAGGCGCTCAAAAATAAGTGTATATGTCTAGATAAGGCCTGTGTTCTCGGTACATCTGAGACACATGTCTCTAAAAAAAACCATCAGTAGGAAATAAAGACCTAGCTATCTACTGTGGTGGGTTATACTCTCTATAATCTGCAGCCGCTCATGCCACCCGCCTCAAAAGGCAGTGCATCCTAGGTTCTACCCCCGCTGTATGGATCTGAGATGCTATGGGGACCTCCTCTATCCCCTGGTAATCTAGAATCCCTGACAGCAAGCCCTCGAGGTTCCGTATCACGGTCTCCATCGTATCGGCTCCCGGAGGAGCCAGGGCCAGAGCTCCAATGCCCTGTGCATCCCTCCGCGCCTCTGGGGCCAAGCCAAGGGGTCTCGTCAGTCCTACATCTGCATACCATAGCATTCATCGTTAAGACATGTACATAAAAAAATCAAAAACATCACAAAAATAAAAAATCAAAAAAGAGATCAAGTGGCTTACCACCATTGTCCCACTGCTCTCTAGCAGGCAGCGGCATGTCTGGGTCTCCACGGAAGTCTATGCCAGCATACGGCGAGTCCTCCACAAAAATAGTCTGCCTATCCAGCCACTCTCGGAAGTACACTCCCCACGCCACTGGTCGACCACCACCTCCTCGTGGCATGACATGGCCCCATCGTGTGGCCCTCATCTCTCGAGGGCCTCTAGGTGGATCCACGACCATGTCCTGCAGCTGTAATACCGGTACCCACTCCAGCATAAGTGGGACTAAAGTCGACCCGTAGCCAAACTGCTTCGACTCACCATGTCGGCAATTGGTCAGCTGTCTTTTCATACTGGTTGTTACTGCCACTGCCCAGTTGAATATGGTAGGATTCAAGCATTCGAGAGCCAATCGAAGATGGGCCTTCGAGGCCTCGTGATTGGCCAAAGAGCCCGCTGCCCGAGTCACCATGAAGAGTATAGTTTGAAGGACGATGTCCTCCATCGTAGGAATAGCCACTTTCCCGCTCTGCGACTTGCGTGCCTATGGGCACACCTGGGCCATCAACATGTCTAATGTATCACCACCGGGTCGCTGTCCCTCCATAATAGGCATCTCGCCTCGACGTGATAACCCGGTCAAAAAATAGATATCTGTATAGTCAAAATCAATGTCTCGGCCTCAGATCACAAACTTCCCATCAGTGGGATTCCAGGCTCTAATCAAGAATTCGAGAAGGTCGGGCTGTGCTCGCAGGCACAGAGTTAGGAAGAATTTGAGCAACCCGCACACCCGCATTGCATTTCGGCACCCAGCATCGGCAAATGCCGCTATGTCCTCATTATCATGAGCTCGCTCCTGCCAAACGAATGCCATTTTACCCTGTATGATCAAAAAAATTCATTAGGGCCCTGTCCATAAAGTTTCATACGTTCAATTTGTTAAAAAACTTGTTGCGCGGTGTCAGTGCGACTGTTTTTAAAACAGTCGCGCTGATCATGGCGCCCTTTGATATTTTTTCCGAGTCAGCGCGGCAGTGCATCACTCTTCCGCGCTGATCCGGGAGTGGTCAGTGTAAGTTTTTTTCGATCAGCGCGGACCTGATAAGGAAATCCGCACTGACCGAGAGCGGATTGAGTTTCAAAAAATCCGCCCAAACCATCACTTCCCACCGTTAAAATGCAGCTAAAATACTTCAAAATGGAGCATAGAGGAGGGTGAACTTACCTGGAACAGACTACAGGATGGTTGATGCGCGTACGGAGTGGAATTCGGCTCGTCAACCTCACAGCTCCAAGACGTCCTCCAAAGCTCCAAATGGTAACAATGGTAAAAAAACTTTGTTTACCCCCCTATTTATGGTAAAATTTCATAATTAAAATATTATTTTTCATAAATGTGGGATTTTTATGATGATTTTTACCATGTGCTTGGTTCCAATATAGTTTTACTATGTTTTTATGCATGTGGTCCATATTATTTCGAACAGGTTTACGTGTGCGGTGTTTTTTGTGCAGATTCTCACGCTGGTGGAATTACGACCATTCCATGCCCACTTGGTCCCACGACGTCATCTTTAAGCTCTTTTTCCAACGTGAAATAAGAAAAGATAGCCAAGTCTCCCTCTCGACTCATTAAAAAGAAGCAAGAGGCGGTCGCTGTTAAAGCTCTTTTTCCGACTGTTTAAACTTAAAAAGATTGTCGGGTTTTTGTCATTTCGAACTCGTTATTGGCTCCAAAACTATGTGCTTCTGACCGCTTTTCTACTTTTTCGGGTCGAAGTCACTACTTACGAAAAGTACTCCTCGATCATACTGGTCGGGCGGTTCTTTCGAGCATTGTTTTATACTTTTTCGGGCTCGAGAGACACAACTTTACGAAAAAGGACCCCCCTGGAGTTCACTTTTCTGCTGTCTTTTCAGACTCTCTAAACAGGAAAAGATGCCGAGTTCTTCCTTTGTCAGACTCGTTAAAACTTAATGACATTGGATTCTGTCAAAATGACACCTTCCAAGCATATGCTATCCCCGTCAAGCTTGTCATCAAAAAATAATCGGGGTACTCGCCAGAAATGGTGGGGAAAATGGAATCATAATCATTGTCGTGTTGGCAGTATGTCGCTCTTGAACATGGCACTCGTCTGCATTCGTTTCTGGGTGGGAACCTCTCGTTTTGTGTTACCCTGGCCTCCATGGGTTTGGGTTATCCTGTTTGACTTTTCATCTGCTCATTGCCTTGTCACCATGACCCTTGATCATTTGAATGTCAATACTGCCAAGTCCACTATCGTGCCACCAATATGTTCAAGAGAAGTTGACCTCTGCAAGAATACTCAACCTCCCTCTGATACCTCACACAAAATATCTTATCCTTCTCTGTCTCGTGTCGATGATGTGGGAAACATTATGGCCCACCTTCGATCAAGGTCACTTCCTATCGACTTCAGCTCATTATCCAGGAAGTTGACCGAGAGACTCCCTTCAGGTGCCTTAGAGCCTGCATGCCTCAATGGCAGGTTCTTTGTGTTCGATGCGAGGTTTTCATCATTGGCCTCCGATCGAATGATTCTGCGGGTGTTCGACGCCAGCTCATTGATTCACACGCCGTAGATTGTACCTATAGTACCTTGAGGACCATTTTCATTATTGGTGGTACCTCTCACGTCTGTTAACAGTTTTCATCATTGACTGGTAATCAGACGATGTTCTTGCATGTTCGACTTCAACTCCCATATTCACATGTTTGAACTTGTACTTTGTTTGGGTTGAGGTAGAGCGCAAGACCCTAGATTTTGTCTCTTGAGATCCAGGCTGCGATTTTGTGGAGTATTATGATCATTACATGACTCATTGATGGATGGCTGCGCCCATACCTGAGTCTTCATGGATGGCTGCGACCATACCTTTACTATCATCATGGTCTCTTTAGCCGGGTGGCTGCGTCCATACCGCAGACCTATTTCGTATGTCTTTTGGATGGCTGCGCCCATGCCTAGACTACATGTACTGGTTATCCGAGATATCAGTTGTACTCGCGTGCAGGTTCTTCCCGGTGGTGTTCCAGTTCAGTCGGTTTCATAAAGCATTTCACCCCTCCCACTCTCTCGGGCTTCATGCTTTAGGGGGCATCTGTTACACAGTAAATTGTCACTGTCTTCCTACCAGTCTTCCTACTGTGTCATGAGTCCAAATTAATCATGCTCATGCTCTCTAATGTTGCCAAATGACCCACTTTGCCAAATTTTCTACATCATCGCGACTGTTGCCAAAATAAACGCGCTGATGAGCGCTCCATAACAGACCGAATGTGCTGCCAGAGCGAAAGTACACGTGATTCTCGCGCTAGTCGAATTTCATGAGACAACGCGTCTGTTATTCATATCTGATCGTGCTGACCTGACCTTCTCTGTTATTCAGCAGCGATGTCAGCGCTCCAGTGCAGTTATGAACCCGCACTGATCCAGTTTGGGCAAGTTTGTTCTAACAGCCGGCCTTCCGAATGACTCCAGACTTGGTTGTTAGCCTTGTAAATGTCGCCCTCCCTTCTCTGCCATGTCTGTTTCGTCATTTGAGCCACCTTCCTTGGAGATAAGCTCATCCTCCCAACATTCATGGAGACTCCTTCTCCTATTTAAGCCTCTACCATTGCCATGAGCAGCTAGTTTGGAATTCATAGTGCTTGGAGTGTTGCTGCTAGTGTGTGAGCTTGATAGGTAGCTGGTGTGACAAGTGTGGGATTGCCAGACATCTTAAGGAAGGTTGTGGAGTGTTTCTTTCTTGTGTAAACTTGTGTGAGAGAGAGCTTTTGTCTTGGGAGATCTACCTTCAAGGGTGAATGCTTGAGAGACTTGCTGGCCAGACCCTCTTGAGAAGGACTTGACATCAGAACTATGGTTGTATTCTTCTTTGTTTATTAATAATAGACGACTATCATTATGGTTCCACTCTTATTGTCTTTATGATGGTATTTGAGTTATATCCTTTTTGACTGATATATAGTTACATCTACTGGATTTTATGCTTGTGTTTGTATCATTCTTTGCATGTGCAGGTGTCCGTGCACGGGGATCGTGAGGATTGTGACCAGCCGGAGCAAAGGAACGGGAGCTTCAACTCTTCTACAAGTATTAGCGTTGGAATCCAGGTAGGCCTTCATCATTGGTATTTTATTTGTAATTAGGAACCTGCATGTTAGCGTTGTTTGATTGTTGCTAGACCTTGTTCGGACTAGTAGGGATTGCCTCTGTCCACAGAGGGGATTTACCTCCACAACAATTAGGATAATCTCCATTGAATATGTGTTTATTATTCAAAATTTCTACATGGTATCAGAGATGTTGATCATTAGATCTACTATTCAGGAAGTGTTTACATTCTATTTCTTCAGGCAGAGTCTGTAATCGGGCCAGGTAGCCTCTGGGTTCATCCTTCCTTTGGAAGGTGAGATATCTAGTGAATGCCCATACAGTCAATATCTGTATGAGAAATATTTTTTTCTCACGAATATTAGATCTGAGACGGTTGAGTTTGGAGCTGGTGGAATTCGAATTTGCAGCAGTGTTTTCTTGGTGTCAAATAAGCAATGTCTTTCAATGGATTGCGATTGGAGTATGCTCTTGAGGGCAGCTCAAACTATATTGCATGGAAGGATAGGATGGAGGAAGTATTGGATGATAACGGGCTGAAGGAGTTCATAAAGACGGATGTACCAAAGCCCACTGATGCTACTCAAGCTGATGCTTGGCAAAAGAAGACCGCAAAATGTCGAAGGATTCTGTTGGAGGGCGTGAAGGATCACATTGTGTCCAGCCTGCATGGAAAGACTTCTCCATATCTGATGTGGAAGGATTTAACAGATCTATTCCAAAGAAAGAGCGATCAGAGGAAGCTGGCACTCAAAGATAAACTCAGAAACATCAAATGCGGGAAGGGTGACAGTATGCCCAAGTATCTCACGACATTCACTCAGTGTCGAGATGAGTTGGGAAGTGTGGGGGTTACTGTCGATGATGAGGACTTGGTGAGCTTGGCTCTCCTTGGTCTTCCGAAGAGTTGGAATTCCTATCAGGACTCTGTCAATGGTCGGGAGAAATTGCCAGGATGGGAAAGACTGTGGTCAGATCTTGTGCAAGAGGAGATCAGGCGGAGTACCAAGGACAGATCTTCATCAAAGGGAGTTGATGAAGAAAATTGCGCTTTGGCTGCCAAAGCAAAGAAGGGGAAGAGCAAGAAAGCTTCTCAGTCTGGTGCAAAAGGTAAGAAGCAGGATATGTCCAAGGTGAAGTGTTTTCACTGTCACCAGCATGGACACTATGCCACTAATTGTCCGCAGAAGAAGAAGAACAAGCAAGTTGCTCGATCTGTAGCAGGAGAGGCTCTAGCCTCGCAGTTTGAGCTTGATTTTTCATTGATTGCATGCTTGGTTTCAAGTGTGATGGGATCGGTGTGGTTCTTGGACAGTGGTGTGTCTTTTCACATGACGGGAGATCGAGATTTGTTTTCTGATCTGGAGGACAAAGATCTTGGAGTGCACATCGAGATGGGCGATGATGGTAGATACAATGCGACCGGTATCGGTACCATTTCCTTTGAGAGGGAGTCTGGTAAACCCTTCGTATTGAAGGAAGTCATGCATGTTCCAAGATTGAAGAAGAATCTTATCTCTGTGGTGATGTTAGAAGACAATGGGTATGATGTTGTTTTTAGTGAGGGAAAGGATTTCTTGCGCAGCAAGACAACTAGTGAAACCCGGAAGATAGGGGTTCGAGTGAGGAACCTTTATCAGTTGCATGTAGATGGATGCGCAGCAATGGCATGCAAGGCAGAAGGATTGGTGAGCCGGGATGATGGCGAGTTGTGGCATAGGAGATTGGGTCACCTTCACCATGGAGCCTTGAAGATACCGCAGCAGATCACTACAGGGCTTCCTAAAGGCATTCTTGCGCAGTCAGATCAGTGCAAGGGGTGTACTTTGGGAAAGTTTGTGAAAGCCACCTTTCATGAGAAGGATAGTCGCGCCATGACGATCCTTGAGAGAATTCACACAGACGTGTGTGGACCTTTCTTAGTTGCTTCAACAACAAAACACAGGTATTATGTGATTTTTGTTGATGATTTCTCTCGTAAGTGCTGGATCTTCTTCATGCAGAAGAAGAGCGAGACATATTCAAAGTTTTGTGAATTCAAAGCACTGGTCGAGAAGGAGTCGGGGAAGAAGGTGAAGGCTCTTAGGAGTGATAATGGTGGTGAATACATCTCGGACGAGTTCAATGATTTCTGCAAGGGAGAAGGGATTCGAAGAGAGCTCATAGCTCCCCATAACCCACAGCAGAACGGGGTTGCTGAGCGGAAGAACAGAACGATCGTGGGTGCTGCACGGGCGATGTTGCATGATCAGGGCCTATCCCTTCACTTGTGGGCAGAAGCATGTAATACAATAGTTTATGTGCAGAACCATTGTCCTCACAGGATACTTGGCATGAGTACACCCGAGGAGGCTTATTCTGGTAAGAAGCCTGATCTTTCTCATTTGAGGATTTTTGGTGCTAACGTTTACATGCATGTGACGAAGGATGCCAGGAAGAAGTTGGAGCCGACCATAGAGGTTGGGATATTTGTGGGGTACACTGATACACCCCACAAGTATCGTGTGTATTTGCCAGATAGTGGTAAAACTGTTGTGCGACGGGATATAAAATTTTAGGAGGAGAAAGCCATGAAGTGTTCGCTTGAGAGGGAGCTACACTTGCATGTAGATGAGGAGCTATTAGTTCCTAAGGATGAGCTTCAGGACGTGGATCAGCCATAGGACGAGGTTCATGGAGTGGAAGAGACCACTCAAGCAGCGCCAACCATCAGAGGGGAAAGCGCTTGACAGAAGCTGAGTGACTGGCTCAAGATGCAGAGAAAGTTGTAGGACCACCTACAGCCCAAGGCAGGCAGAGACAGTCACCTGATCGGTATACTGGATACATGGCTCTTATGAGCAAGTGTGTTGTGACTGAGCCATCCTATTTCGAGGAAGTTGTGGAGGATCCCGCATGGGTAGACGCCATGGTGGAAGAGTATGATTCTATTGTCAGAAACAGTGCATGGGAGATTGTTCCTAGACCAGAAGGGAAATCAGTGGTGGGTTCGAGATGGATCTACAAAGTTAAGCAGGTAGCTGACGAGAGTGTGGAGAAGTACAAGGCAAGATTTGTTGCTCGAGGCTTTTCACAGATAGAGGGGATAGATTATGAGGAGACCTTTGCACCTGTCACAAGGTATTCTTCCATACGGACGATTCTTGCTCTCTCAGCGCAGATGGGATGGCACATTCATCAGATGGATGTGAAGACTGCGTTCCTCAACAGAGTCATTGAGGAGGAGGTGTACATTGAGCAGCCCGAAGGCTTTGAGGTCTTCAACAGTGAGTCGCATGTGTGAAGGCTCAAGAGAGCACTGTATGGGTTGAAATGAGCACCAGATTGTGGTGGAGGGTAAGTTGCTTATCATTGTACTGTATGTAAGATGATTTGATTCTAACGGGTGATGAGCTGTTGATACTTGCATGCAAGGATCATCTTGCTAAGGAGTTTGAGATGAAGGACTTGGGCCTCCTTCACTATTTCCTGGGATTGGAGTGGTGGATTGTTTGTTTCTCAGGGCAAGTATGCTCGGGAGATACTGGAGAAGTTCAACATGCATGGCTGCAAGCCTGTTGATACTCCTCTTCCTGCAGGTTGGAGGAAAGAGGATGCCACTTCGGCAGAAGAAGTGGATGCCACTGTTTATCAACAATTGGTGGGGTCTCTTATGTATCTGGTCAATACACGACCCGATATATGCTATGCAGTTAACCAGCTTTCACAAGCCATGGTTAAGCCTACCAAGCTCTTCTAGAAGGCGGGCAAGCATGTATTGTGTTATTTGAGAGGCACATTGGGATATGGATTGTGGTACAGATAGGAGGATGAGGCGAAGCTATGTGGCTTCACGGATGCAGATTGGGCAGGGAGCCCAACGGACAGAAAGAGCACATTAGGAGGGGTCTTCAGTATTGGGTCTATAGCAGTTTCTTGGTACAGCAAGAAGCAGAGATCCATGGCACTCAATTCAGCAGAGGCCGAGCATATGGCAACAAGTTTGGCTACATGCGAGGCTATATGGATGAGGAAGATCCTGTTCGGTTTGTTCGGTTCTCATTTGGATCCTACTGTGATTTACTGTGATAACCAGAGTTGCATTAAACTCTCGGCTAATCCAGTATTTCATGATAGATATAAGCATATTGACATCAGGTACCATCATATCAGAGATTGTGTGCAACAAAGAATCATGTTACTTTCATACATTCCAACGGAGGATCAGGATGCTGATATTCTGATGAAGGCGCTCACCAGGAGCAAATTCGAATACCACCGAGGCAGGATAGGGGTTGCTGATAATCCATATCTTATTGAGAGGGAGTGTTGAGATTGCAACAAGATGATGGAGCTTAATGGAAAGGAGTTGCCTTCACTAAGTGGGCCCGTAGGCCAAGTATGGCACAAAGTCTATTTTTGGATCACAGCAGGAGTGATAAAAGTCTATTTTTAGATTGGCAGCCAAAAATAGAAAAGTCAAATATTATTGTCTCATAATAATATTTAGACTATAAACTTTATCTTATTATCTTGGAGCACTTCAGTTTGAGCTACAGATGTGGCACATGCAGCTGTCAGAAGGAAATACACTTTCTTCGTGGGTCAGTTGAGTTGTTGCATGCATGACTTCAGTTAGAACTCAAGTAGTTGAGTTTGGTGGAGTTGATTGTGGAGTTGATGGAGTTGTGTTCAATTTGACTTGGTTAAACTAGTTGTAATTAGTCTAACTAAAAATAGACTAATGATGAGTTGTTAAACTAATTATTAACTCATAATGCAACTAAAGAATACATCAGTTAACTTAGTTGCATGTCAGTGCATGTTCAGTTCAACAGGGACAGGTGTTAGAGGATGAGATTGCTATCAATTGTGACTATAGTTGTGCATGAGGATTTGCACAAGCAATGTATTGAGTATGTCAATGAGTATTGTGTTGATTTGCCCAGTAGAATAGCCTGTGCTCACGTGATTTCCAGTGTGAGTGATTCTCAGCAGGTTTATGCAATAGAGGCAAGCAAAGCAGTGGAGCAGATTTGAACTTGTGACTTGTTTGAGTCTGAGCTGGTTTGTGTGTAACAGGTGGAGATAGTGCTGGATACTTGTGAGGAGTATTGACTATTGTAATGTTACATGTTCTCAATCATTAATACACAGATAGTGTGTGGTTTTCAGCTGTAAGCTTTCCCCGGGTTAGATACTGTGTTAATGTGTGCATGCTATTGATGTTTTATTGTTATTGATGCTGCTAAATTGATGATCAACGTAGAGGAGCTTATGTATTGTATGTATTTGCAATAGTACATGATTAGGATAATCTCCATTGAATATGTGTTTATTATTCAAAATTTCTACAAGAACCAATCATGCCTTCCGCTAGGCCCATGCCCAATTAGTATCATTCTGGAGTTGACATGCCATCTCCACTGGCACATCTGGAAATCTCTCGAATGACCCTTATTATTATTTAAGGATCCTAGGTATTACTCTTCTGGAGTCCTTTATCCCACTCTCAACCTCAAAGACAATGCAATGTGATGGGATTTCCTGAAGAAAGTGTATTTAATCTTGAGCACTTAATTGCTTTTTACCATAATTGTCGTTCTAGCCTTTTTTTTTAATTCACCCATCAACCTTTTCCTGGTTCTCTACTTGGACACTTTAAATTTGTTTATGTCCTTGATGCAGTTGTTAAGGGGAAGCGGATAATAATTTAGCACCTTCTTTCCATGCTTTAACGAAGGAGATCCATTATGTGGCTATGGAGGTCAGCTTGGACCTTCTAATGGAGGGTTTGCAATGGTGCAGACCATGAGATATCGATTGTTTCCGACTGTTCTCGGGACAAGGCTCACACCTTCTCTCACTAAATCATTACATGCAGTGCCCTTTCCATCTATTCTCGATCTAGAAATATAACTATTGAATCAACAACAAGATCAACTACTACGGGTGCTAGTGGCGGATCAATTGGTTACTTCGCCACCTTCCCCAATTGGTAAATCACATATGGATTCGCTCGAACTGGGGCCTTTCATTTTCAAGGTGATATGGGCCCAGAATTTTCTATAGGACAGGAGCAGTATCAAACCAAATAACACATGAACTTTGAGATTGAATGGATGGATGGTCATTTTCTAATTTGAATTCTTTTTGAAGAGCTATATGATCTGATGATGGCAGCCCTTGACAGGTTCCCAGATGTCCTAATGCTATCTGCCAACCCCCATGAGGCCTCACAAGCACTTGATACAACTAATGGAAATTCCTCTACAAATGAACTAGGCGAGCAACCTGACCCAGATTGAGAAGTCGGCAATGGAATCATGGAGTTTGGGATTGAAGGCATGGATGGAAGTGGAAGCATTTGTGGAGGATGGGGTTGGAACTATTGACCGCTGGATTGAGTCATGCCCTCATTCGATCTCCTTGAGTGGTTTGGAATTGATGAAATCAAGAAAGATAACAATTGAGAGATTCGGTGGGTATTGTTCGTTTAATATTTGCGACTCTGCTAAGAGTGGTTTTTCGAGTTGACCAGGATGGGGCGTGTGGAGATAGCATTTGGAAACTTTGATGATGTGTTCATGTTCGAAGCGATGAAGACATATGTTGCAGAGTTTATCTCAACTTTTCTCTTCGTTTTTACCAGGGTCGAATCTGTCATGGCTTACGATAATATGACATCGGATGCGTCTTTGAGCCCCAAGGGCCTGGTAGGGGTGGAATTGACTCACGCCCTTCATGCTCTTCGTGGCTATATCCATCGTCACTAACATTTCCCATGCTCATATCAACCTAGCTGTCACTTTTGGACTCGCCCTAGGCTGTCACATCACGCTCCTCCGCGGCGTTTTCTATTGGATCACCCAGCTCCTCGACTCCATCGTTGCCTGCCTCCTCTTGAAGTTCACCACCGATGGTTTGATGACACCCATTCACTTTGTGGTGTTGTGCATGAGCACCAGTGAGGGTGTGGTGATGGAGATCGTTATCAATGCTTCTTCCATGTGGAATGAGATTGGGTTCTTCCATAACGTTGGGGTTGAAATCCATTGATAAGGATGACCCACCTAGTATTTTGCACTTTAATCCAAGGTTGAAGGGAGATTGGAGTGGAAATCCTGTTATAGAGAAGAATACATGTTACAGGATGCAGTGGGGATCTGCGCATAGGTGCAAGGGTTCAGAATCCGAAGGAACTTTATTATTCGATCTGGTTCTTGAAGGAGAATGAGAATCGAATACAAACACCGAGAGGAAATGCATGCCAAGGAAGAAGCTTCAAGTACATAAGAAGCAAAGTCTATCATGATTATGAAGAGATAAAATCCAAAAAAATATACAAGTGCTTGATGATTACATACCGCGTTCTATGCTTGTCATTTTGATGATCTAGTCGATTTTGTGAATGCCGATGATGATGTTATTGTAACCAACATTTTTTTTGCAAAATGCCGATCCTTGTATAAAAATTATTCGATGTGTTGCTTGCAAGCAGACTAATGGACAATTGACATTTCAGAGGAAATGATTGGGCAATCTAAACAATTCTGGGTGCACTTCAAAGACAATCCAGTGAAGGGAAGAAATATAATCTTGCAAGCCACAAATATATGGCCCATTCACAGCAAAGCTTGCAATTGCATTGACTTTGATTGGACGTATGCAACAATATGATGCTTCTGAAACAAAGATTCGTGGAGAGTCTCACTCATTGTTAATGGGTGATCCAATATAAGAGGATCTAATAGAACAACTATAAATGAAGCAATGGAACAACAAACACATCTCTCTACCATTGTTCAACCATTGAAAGTTTACAGGTAAATAAGCATATCGGAAATTCCTTGCATTTTTAATAAAAAATTTCTCTTCTTCATTTTCCAATAAATCTTCAGTAAAACCATTAGGGTGTTTTCTAGTTTTTTGGAAGAGATACAATTTAATTTGAAGTTGGACTAATATTTTGTTCATAAAAAAAATGCATAACTATGTGTACTTAACTGTCTCTTCAGGATTTTAGCTACAGAAACTGTGCACATTTTGCAGTTGAAAAACAATTTTGCAATTTTATATTCAAATCAATGATCTATCTACCAACAATGCATTCTAATCAGAAACTCATGATGATCCAGGATGTTTTCACTTATAGATGTATGGAAAGAATCACATGCAAAATTGCAGCTTAACACAGAAATGTGCACATAAGAAAAGAAGAAGTAAACACATAAAAGGCACAAAAGAAGACACCAAGGCTTGATAATAGAGTTCGTCCAATTCGGACTGTGTCTCCAGGCCCATCTCAACAATGGGGAGGCCTTTCTTATTAAATGACATGAAAGAAAAGAATTACAATCATCAACTGTCCACAAGAGGCTTATACCTCCAATTTGAAAGATGGTTGTGAAATGGATGCCTGAGATGGAGAGGTAAACAACACCAATGTGTCCATAGCAATGAAGGGGTTGGAGTCATGTAAAACTGTCCAAAAACAAACAAATATGTGCTCTCAGCCTCCTGCCAAATGAAATAGTGTGCTGTAAAAATGCCTCCTCCCTGCTATTTCCGTCGATCGTGTTTTTATAATGGGTTTTCGGATAGAATCCCCTTTAAATCGGGGCTGTTTGGTTCACAATGGAGGTTGGTGTCTTGGAAGAATTGGTGGGTGTAATCGCCTCTTAAAATGGCCTTTTTATCATTGCACCAATAAATACAAAAAAAACCCACAAAACCACTAAAATCCGGCAAAATCTTCTTTACCCAGACTTCATAAAACATTAAATCGGGTGCATTTGCATATCGGGTCCGACTTAAGGTCATAATCGGCATATCGATGTCTCTAAAGTCCTGTAACCAGGGAAGTTCTGACTGCCGATCGTTGATATTGGCATCGGCTGATCGCATCAGTGTCTCGCTCATATATCGCTCCGATGTCCCGATAACAATCCTGCCGATCATTTTATTGCCGATTGCTTTGCTTGCTCGCCAATATATATACAAGTAAGACCTCCGATCCGGTTGCCTCTGGTCCGCCGATCCAATTTGATCGAAGATCGGCGATTGGGGGTTCCACTGCATCTCTCTTAAGTCCACCTCCACAAGTCCTCTAATTGCTATTTTTCCTTTAAGGCTTAAAACCCTTTTTCAAAGGAAAAATCCTCATTTTCTGAAGGATAAAAGAACCTTCCTTGTGCGATAACTTCATCATCTAGACTCAGATTGAAATGCCATTTGCGCTATTAGAATTAGGATGACGAGATCTACACTCTGATCCTTAGTTGAATTCATTCTAATCACTTTGATTTCTAAGTTTTTCCATGCCATTGTATCTGAAGATTCACTTGGATCAATCCTCCCCATTGAGGAGATTTTGGACTACCAAAATCATTTCATTAGTCAATTGGCAAGTGAGGCAACTGTTCCCTCACTTTCTCTTTCTCCAGCCATATGGCCTTGCTAGGGTGCATTCCCTTGAATCCAACTTGAAGGTATTCTACATCTCCTCACCATGAAGTCCTAGTTCTGTCGTCGAGGATGATGTCTTCGGGAAACTCATCGAGATATTCTGGTGAAAAATCATCGACTGTAGGAACTGTGCCCACCTCATTAGTGTCCATTATCAAAGGTGGTTCATACAGATTTAGGTTCTCCACATTCACTACTGAGTACATCTACATATATACCGGCAACTCAAGACGAATGGCATTGTTCCCAATCTTCTCCAATATGGTGAATGGTCCATACCGGATTGGTCACAACTTCTTTCCTTCTCCCTTCATCTTGTCTTTGCTGATGTGGAACCACACCTTGTCGCCCACTTGGAATTGATCGTCGACTCAGTGTTTATCATGTCGAGCCTTGTAATGGGCTTGACTTTTCTCCAACTAGTCTTGCACTGCTTGGTGAATCAATTGGATTCGCTGAATGAACTACTGAGCTTTGTCCCTATCATTACGTCCACTGGAGCCATCTTCCCTTCCAAATACCATAGCAAAAGGGTCCTTTGGCTAGTAACCAAAACATGTCTCGAATGGTGAATGCTGCATAGATGAATGCACTGCTCGGTTGTGGGAATGCTGAACATAGGGGAGATGCTTATCCTACAACTTGGGATGTTTCCCACAATAGCCTTGTAATAAGTGTACCACGGTATGGTTAGTAACCTCTATCTTTCCGTCGGTCTGCGGGTGAAATGACATGCTTCTTTTCAATTTGGTGTCCATCATCCTCCACAAGCTAGTCCAAAACTCTCCAAGGAAGTGAGAGTGCCGATTTGACACAATTGATTTGGGTAATCCAAAGTGGACCCAAACATGCTGAAAGAAAAGAGAAGTAGTCTGCTTTGCAGTAATTTGCTTTTTACAAGGCATAAGAATACACATCTTTCTAAAATGGTCAACAACGACATACAAATAGTTGTGAATCTTCTTGGACAAAGGTAAACCTCCTACAAAGTCCATTGACACACTCTCCCATGGACGACTCGAAATAGGGAGTGGTGTGTAGAGCCCAAGTTTTCTATTAGAGGGATTTGAAACAGAACACATCACACAACCCTTTACATAGCGAGTCACAATGTTTTTCATATGTGGCCAAAAACAAAATCTTTGTACATGACATAAATTCTTTTCGACACCAAAGTTTCCAAACACAAGAGAGGCATGGGCCTCTCGAATTACATGTACTCTTTCTCCTGTGGGAATACACAATTTACCAAGGTTATACAACAATTTCCCCTGCAAGTGATAGTTGTCCACCTGTGAACCATGGGTTAGTTTTGCATAAACCTCCTTAAAGTCATCATCATTATCATATTGTTCAACATAAATTTCAAAAGATAATGAAGCATTATGAAAAATAACAGAAGCATAAATAGGGGGGCGCGATAGCATATCGACCACTTTATTGCTAGTGCCTTTCTTATACTTTATTACCAGATGAAACTGTTGAAGAAAGCCCATCCACCTAAAATGACAAGATCACTGCAACTTGGTTTGTGACTGAAGGTACTACAAGGGCTGATGATTTGTATGGATGATGGTCTCCTTGCTGATCAGGTAGTGTTTCCACTTTTTCACACTCTGCACCAAGGCATAAAGCTCCTTGTCATAGGTGGGATAATTTATCACAGATTGAGAAAAATTCTTAGAATGGTAACAAATTGGCTTCCTTTTCTGCATCAGTACAGCTCCCATGGCATAACTGCTGGCATCCGTTTTGATCTCAAATGGTTGTTGGAGATCGGGTAAGGCTAAGACTAGCGCTGCGCTAATTCTTTCCTTCAATGTTTCGAAGGACTTTTGCTGTCTTCCTCCCCATTGGAAGGCCTACTTCACACTCGTCAATGTGTGAAAAGGTTCTGCAATAACGGAGAAATTAGCAATAAATCTCCTCCAATACTGGATTGCACCTAGAAAGCTATGGACCTCGATTACACTAGTAGGCTTAGGCCAATTTACAATTGCTTCAACTTTAGAGGGATCAATTTTTAACTGACCATGACCAAAAATATGACCTAGGGAACCCAAAGAGGTTTTCCCAAACTCACACTTTGACAATTTTACAAAAATATTTTCCTTTTTCAGCACATCAAGCACTTTCTTTACATGACTCACATGTTCAAACCAACTCTTGCTAAAAACTAGTATATTAGCTAAATACATGAGAACAAAATCATCAATGAAAGGCTAAAACATATGAGTCATAACCTGCATAAAGGTGGTTGGAGCATTGTAAAGCCCGAATGGCATCACCATCCATTTGAACAACCCCTACTTGGTCTTGAAGGCGGTTTTCCACACGTCTTGCTCTGCAATTCTGACCTGGTGATAGCCACTGCACAGTCCAACTTTGTGAAATAAACAACACTTTTTAATTGGTCTAATAAATCATTTATGCATGGGAGGGGATAGCAATTTTTCACCGATATCTTGTTGAGTGTGCGGTAATCCACGCACATCCTCCAGCTGTCATCTTTCTTTGGTACTAGAACAATCGACGAACCACATGGAGAGGTGCTCCGCCTGATGACACCTTGGTCTAGCAATTCCTACACTTGCCTCTTGATCTCCTCCATCTGAATCGTCGACATCTTGTACATGCTGATATTTGGCAGAGGGGCATCATGCAATAGATGGATTTCATGTTGGATTTCCCTCTTCACAGGTAATCCCTTTAGCTCCTAAAACAGTTCATTATAATTAGAAATCAATTCCATTAATTCCTATTTATGCCTCCCATCGCAGCCCTGGAACGCATCAACAAATTTGGCCTCTTTCTCCCTTAAAACCATAAGCATGCATGTTTTACTGGAATTCACCAATATTTTCATTTTCCCAACGCTTACAAGGCTGGCATTAATTTTATTTTGATGAGCTCGCACTATGTATTCTACCCCATCCTTGGTGATTTGATATTTATTCTCATGGCGGGAAAAAACTTCTTTTCTATCATATAGGTATGGGCTCCCTAATACCATGCCACATATATCCAATGGTATTACATCCAACTCTACTTCGTCTACTATCTTAGATGCAATCACAAATTTGACCTTGCACTGCTGGGTTACATTCAATTTCACTTTATCATGTATCCATCCTAGCGGGTAAGGTTTCGGGTGTGGTTTTGTCTCTAAGCCAAGCTTCTTTACCAAGGATTCTGCAATTAAGTTTGCTTGGGACCTAGTATCAAATAGAGTTTCTAATTTGGTGTGATTTACTACAACCCTGATATGAAATAATTCAATTCTTTTTCGGTCATTTTAAAGGGACTCATCTACAGAACTAGTGCCTTCATGTGATTTAGAATTAACAGGAGGTGTAAGGGTACCTTTTGTTCCCACTGCTGTGACCAGCGCTTCATCTCCTGAACCTGATCCAAGGTCTTGTTGTGTCGCTGCCACTATTTTCTGCTTCCCTTTTCCTCCATACTTCTTTGGACGCCTAGTGATTGTCATCGTGGTGTTCCTTCTTGCAGTGATTGCAATAAGGCCTCTCTCTTTCTTTGGATGCTTCTGTTTTCTTCTCCTTCCCTTTCCATTTCACTTTTGATTTGCCATTGGGAGGTTTGAACGGTGGTTTTTTGGACTGATCCTCTCTTTCATTCTTGCCCCTGTTCTCAATATGAATTTCTTTTATGCTAGTTGAATCAATAGTGGTTGGTTCAAAAAATAACAATGAATGCCTACTATAACTATGCAGTGAGCCAATATACTTAGTTACAACTTCAGGTGCATCAAGTGCAATATCCAAATTTAGTGCTTGCTTCCTAAATTCTTCTATAAAACTCTGAACATCCTGCCCTTTGCCTTGCCTTAAATATTTCCAATTCATCAAAGCTTTCTATTTGTATCCTAAGGGATAAAACTGTTCCTTTAACACAGAAGTGAAATCAGACCATGAGGAAAAGAGCTTACCCACATTTTTATTTCTCATCAATTTTCTCTCCCACCAAACGAGAGCTGTGCTGCCCAACTGTAGAGAGGCCAACTGGATTTTCGCCTCATCCTCTACGATTTGCTGAATCCTGCAGTAAACCTCAATTTGCCTGATCCAGTTGTTAAGCTTCTCTGTGTTACTTTCACCATTAAACATAGGAAGATTTAATTTAACTTCTAATTTAAAAAAAAGGTTTCTTAGATGCATCCTTTGGATTTCTTTGATTATGGTGGTGAGAGGAAGGAGAGCCTTCACTACCAGAAGGAGAAGGAGGGGGTTCTTCTCCACCATTCCCATGTGTTGAACCTTGTCCTTCTGGATTTCTCTCCTCTGCTTTCTCTAGTCTTAAAACCAACTAACTGATGTTCTCTGCCATTGAATAGAAAGTATTTATGAAATTATGCTCCTCTTCAAGATGAGCTTAATCTTCTGCCATGTTTCTCCTTCGAGGTACATGCCCTGCTTCTGGATCGAAATGTTTTAGTTCCCCTTCACCTCTTTGAAGCTTGCTTCCTGTTAGCATACAAACATGCAATTCACATCTAAAAAGCCCTGCTCTAATACCACTTGATCGAGGATGTTTTCGCTTATAGATGTATGGAAAGAATCACATGCAAAATTGCAGCTTAACACAAAAATGTGCACATAAGAAAAGAAGAAGTAAACACATAAAAGGCATAAAAGAAGACACCAAGGCTTGATAATAAAGTTCGTCCAATTCAAACTATGTCTCCGGGCCCAGCTCAACAATGGGGAGGCCTTTCTTATTAAATGGCATGAAAGAAAAGAATTATAATCATCAACTATCAACAAGAGGCTTATACCTCCAATCTGAAAGATGGCTCTGAAATGGATAACTGAGATGGAGAGGTAAGCAGCACCAATGCGTCCATAGCAATGAAGGGGTTGGAGTCATGTAAAACTATCCAAAAATAGACAAATATGTGCTCTCGGCCTCCTGCCAAACAAAACAACGTGCTGCAAAAACTCCTCCTCCCTGCTCTTTCCGTCAATCATTTTTTTATAATGGGTTTTCAGACATAAATCCCTTTAAATCGGGGCTATCTGGTTCACAATGGAGGTCGATGTCATGGAAGAATCGGTGGGAATAACCACCTCTTAAAATCGCCTTTTTATCGTTGCGCCGATAAATACAAGAAAACCCTGCAAAACCACTAAAATCTAGCAAAATATCCTTTACCCAGACTTCAGAAAACATTAAATCGTGCACATTTGAATATTGGGTCTGACCTGCTGTCGCAATTGGCATATCGGTGTCTCTAAAGTCCTGTAACCGGGGAAGTGCCGATTGCGGATTGCTGATCACATCGATGTCCTGCTCATATATTGCTCCGGTGTCCCGATAACGATCTCGCCGATCGTTTTATCGTTGATCACTTTGCATGCTCACCAATATATATACACGTAAGACCTACAATCTGGTTGCCTATGGTACGTCGATCCGATTTGATTAGAGATCGGCGATCAGGGGTTCCACTACACCTCTCTTAAGTCCGCCTCCACAAGTCCTCTAATTGTGATTTTGCCTTTAAGGCTTAAAACCCTTTTTCAAAGGAAAAATCCTCATTTTCTTAAGGATCAATGCAACCTTCCTTGTGCGATAACTTCATCATCCAGACTTGGATTGAAGTGCCATTCGTGCCGTTGGAATTAGGATGACGAGATCTACGCTCTGATCCTGAGATGACTTCATTCTGATCACTTTGATTTCTGAGTTTTTCCATGCCATTGTATCTGAAGATTCACCTGGATCTCATGATCAACATGCCATCTCATCTATCTGCTTCATCTTTCACATCAGCACCATGTTTCCATGTCACAATCACACATGACTATTTTCACTGTTTCACAGAAAATTCAAATAAGTGTAACTTTCTCATACGACATCAGTTTTCGACAATTAAAACGTCAACGTAAAGATCTCGATGAGATATAAAAAATGAGAAAGTTTTCATTAGAATTTTAAACAGTAAAAGAGTGAAGAAATTTCCAACAAGACATAACAGGTAAACCAAGGCACTAGTTTCGAAACAGGTAAAAATTCATTCAATTTTTTCTTTCATGAATTTGTTTCACTAGTATGAATTCTTAGGTTTTTTTTTTTGTAAATGTCATAAATAGAGAGATTGATCACCTTTATATTGTGATAATATTACATTTCAATGAAGAAAAATTACTAAGTTTTTTTTTTGCAGATTCCAGGAAGATAAACATATGACCATAAGAAAAATAGTGTCTCTCAAAGACCACATTTCTTTCAAAAGGAACATGATCAAAGTAACATCAAATATAAGATATCCAAGCATGAGCACATGATGTTGGATAAAGAATGTCAAATTAGTTCCATCACATCATTTGAAAGCCTCTCATATAAAATTTTTACTATCGCAATCCTACTCATTCAGTCATTATACTTTCCTGCCTTGCTTTCATGAACTTGTAACCCAACAATAAAACCATTCAGATCCCCTAAAAAGATAATTCATTCCATTTTACTTTTCATTTTTTCAAATAAACCTTGATCCACTACAAAATGTTTCATCCATAGTCCTTCAAAATTATTGTTTTTTTTTCCTCGCATTAGATGATGGAGGATTTATTAAGGCCTTCATTCTAACAAGTCTTTCTTATCGACATAAACACATTATCTAGGTTCAAAGCTAGAGTCCTTAATAGTACCTTGAGGCTTGTATGCATTAATGACAAGTTATCTCGCTGACAATCATGGGAATACATCAATTCCCCTTGATCGTTGGATCTTGCAAGTGGCTCAACATCAACTTATCTATTTGCACTTCGCAAAATGTACTTAGGTATGTTGGAACTCATTGACATCAATGGTGAGTTTGCCTCACATTGGTCAACTGCATTCATTAATGGCTATTAATCCAATGACTTCTCTTCATGCTTGGCAACAACACATTTATTCGCATGACTAGAATTGTACCATCAAGTTTTGTAGCAGGTGAAGACTATATCACTTCAGCATTTTGTAGCAGATACAACAGATTTAGCAGAAAAAATAAAGAATCCACTTTCACGACCTCATCCACCATTTATGCAACCAAGAAGCAGATGAAATTATACATTCTATTTCGTGATCCAATAGCAACCACAACTTTTCTACATATGCACAACTTGTCCACTTCATAGGTAAGTAAAGGTATGTTCTTTTCTAGCTTTTTATCATATAATTCCTTCAATACTGAAATTATAATTTTTGGAAAATGCTTCACCATATTCCCTTTCTCATTTCATAAAAACTTAAAATACCTTTAGTTGGGATGGGGGGATACCAATTCATGTTCATACCTCATATCACATTCATATTTCATCACCTTTTATGTCACATATCATCCTAACCAACATACTTTTCCAAACAACTACTATTGCATTATGATTCAAAAAGTTATATGTTTTGCAAATGATGATAGAAGAATGAACACATTAGATGGCTGATTAAATGATTTCAAAAGTCCTTTTATGCAACACAAAAATAAGGAAAGTATTGTTACACAAGAACCAATACTAATGAAATTTGGTTTCCACACAAGAACCAACCAAAGTAATATGTTGCAATCAAATGTTTTTCAAAAGAACACTTTGCAAAAAGGAACAAAGTTATCAAATGATTGTGCAAAGTAGAAAGAAGAATCAACATCAACCAAAGTTCATATAGAAGCAAAACAATTCAAAAGATCAAATCATGATCAATGCAATAGATTGCATGAGGACATGCAATAACTTTAGTTGGGGGGTATGTTGGGTCTCCAAGATGTCTTCAAAATGTCATACACTTTCACCTTCATTCTCATTTTTATTGCCTCATTTCATCACCTTGTCATTACATAACCCTACACTTTCATTACCATATGGGTTCATACTTGTATTTTCCAAAGTTATTAGTTTCAAGTATTTAGAGTGAATTTATGATTAAAAGTTAGAAAAATAACTTGTATTTCTTGGCATTATGATATAGGTGTTGTCCTTGATGGCAACTCACATAGATGACAATTCACAATGCAACAGGTTAACAACAAAGGATTACAGATCAGACTCGAGAGATTGAAGAAAGAGAGTGGTTTAAGAAGTATACGCTAGTTCACTTTGTCCAAGAAGCGTATACACATGGGTTAAAAAAATAAAAAGGGCGTATACGTATGCATGCACCTTCACAAAAGAAAAAGCATGTATGGGATGGAAAATCAAGGTTTTGGTCCAAGGTATTTGGTCCGAGGTATTGGTCCAAGGTATTTGGTCCGAGGTATTGGTTCGAGGTATTGGTCCGAGGTATTGGTCCTAAGTGGATTTGGTCTGAGGCATTGAGAAAGGCCTAAAACTATGTAAGGAGGAGAAGAATAGAGGGATAGGGCTGCAAGTATTGAATATCTTATGAAGTGTTAGATCAAATATGCAAGTTATGGGTTTCTGATGCTTTACTTGATCTGAACCAAGGATGCACCTACGTGGTTGATGATGGATGATGGATCGGGATCATAAGACCTAAAATGAATTATCATTATGTGGTTTAATCATGGATAGTCTAGATCTGAATATTGACGCATGTTTTGTTCTGTAAATATTATGATCTGGGTATGACAAAAGTCTGGAATATTTGTGAGGTTTTAAGTTAGTATTTTCAGATCTATACGCTGGTTCGCTTTGATAAAAGCGCGTATACATGCTGGTTCGGCACATCGAAGTAGCGTATACATTATGAAATATGATGTTTGAAGCTGCAGTTGGTTTTGATTATTAATGTAGAGTTCTGGAATCTGCTCTGTGTTCTAAATGTTCAGATTGATTGATTGTGATTTGCTTCAGTGATGATGGGTTTTCAGTGATTGGTTGTATTGCAGTGGTGATTTATTTTGAGCTTCAATGTTGCTGATGGGTCTAGTATGAAATTTGATGAAACGTGGCCTTCAGATTGTGGTGTTATATTCCAGGAGTATCTAGATTGAAAATTTATGAAACGTGGTCCCTAGAGGAAGAGAGAAGGTTGCAACCTTCTATAAGCTGGCACCTACGTACTGGTAAACATATTGGTTAGTACAAGAGCTAGGGGTTGGATCTCCCTTTCAGTAGCAGCTGGAAAATGAGTGAAGGTTGGAGCCTTATGTAGGCTGGTGCCTACATACTAGTAAACATATCATCTAGTACAAGAGATAAGGGGTTGTATCTCCCTTCCAGTAGAAGCTAGAGAGCGAGAGAAGGTTGTAGCATTCTGTAGGTGGGCACCTGCATATTGGTATAAGTCTGCACCAATACAAGATTGTAAACAAGTTTTTCTTATATTAAAAGAAGACAACAACAAGTGGTTTTTGTCCCGTATTGGGTTTCCACCTTAAGTCTTGGTGTTCATATGTGTTTCTTATGTGTGATGGTTTATTCTGTTATTACTGCACATAGTTACTGTTTATATGGTTAATGAAGTATTGATGCATTGATTAAAGATCAACTTATGACGAATTAATTGAATCATAAGTTTGCTAGATATACATTGGTTTCTTTAAAGACCGTTGCGTGTACGTGCGAGTTAGCTTCATTGAAGTAGTGTATATAAATATGAGTACGAAATGAAAAAGTTATTGATTTGATAATACTGATTCACACCCCCAACCCCCCCTATTAATCTACGTTGTCATTGATGTCAATATAGCAGTGTCTGTAATGGAAAATTATTTAATACATGACATTGCCCATTGATGCCCATTGATCATAATGTTCATAGTGATGAAACTTTGATATATGATGATATGATGAGATGGAGGACCCAAGTGGATTGAACAGAAGGAGGTCAATTGAACAACAATTGACTAACAAATGACACAAGAGGTCAATTGAACAACAATTGAACAACAAATGATGTAGGAGGTCAAGTGAACAAAAATTGAACAGCAATTGAACAACAAATGAAGTAGAAGGACAGAAGCAAGCCGTAGGTCCAACAGGATAGAAGGAAGCTAAAGGTCTAGCAGGACAAAAGGAAGCCGAAGGTCTAGTAGGATAGAAGGAAACCAAAGGTCTAGTAGGATAGAAGGAAGCCGATGGTCCAGTAGGACAAGAGGAAGCTGAAGGACGAAGCAATTCTATTGATTGGATTAATCTTTGAAAGGCTCAGACCTGTGATGAATTAATCAAGTACATAACACAACCTGAAGTAGTTACTCCTGAAGCAGTCACTCCTTAAGCATTTACCATGACAGTGAGAAAAGAGGCTTGAAACAGAGAATCGTTTTGTGTAGAGCTTAGTGTAGTTCATTGTAGATGCATTGATGTTATGTAAAGACTATTGTAGATCATGATGGATATTTGAAATCATCATGAGGTAACTTTGAAGACTTTGTGTGGGAAATATCAAGAGTTGTGAAGACTCCTTCATATGAAGATAGGTTGTCATTGATGATGTAGCATGGAGACTACAATGACGTTGTAGATTGACAGAATTCAGTGAAGAAGATCTTGGGAGCAGAGAATTACTATCAAACATATCTAGACAAAATATAGCAGTGGGTTGGAGCCCAAAGGGTTGGTGCCCTGAAGGTTGAGGCCTCGAACAAACAAGGTTGGTGCCTTGAAAAGATAGGGTTGGAGCCCTTGGGGTTGGTGCCTCAAAATTGAAAGGATTGGTGTCCTTGGAGACGGTGCTCCTAAATCCAAGGTTGGTGCCTTGACAAGACAGGGTTGGTGCCCTAGAGGTTGGAGCCTCACAAAAAGTCCAAGTTGGTGCTTGGAAACTGGTTGGAGCCCTATATACATTGTAATTGATTTATTGTAAAGATTATATTAATAAAATCATTCATTCCTATTGTTCATTTTGTGTTCTAAATATAAATGATTTAGCTAACAAAAATAACAATTGAAAAGGAATATTGATTCACCACCCCCCTCTCAGTATTTCCAACACCCCTCTCAGTATTATTTCCAACAATTGGTATTAGAGCAAGTCCTTTGGTAGAAGCTTGATAGCTTGAAGAAAATCTATAGAAACAATGGGAAAGAAGCTAAAGAAGAAAGCGCCTAAGAAGAAGAAGACAACTCAAAGAAACAATGCCAACAGGAGAGAAAATTGGTCAGTAGGTGGAAAGAGGGTATTCAGATTCAGAATAACCTCAGATTGAAGATGAACAAGCAAAAGAAGTATTAGGTACAAATTTTTGGTCTTCTACTGATACTTTTGTTTGTTCATGCAATGTTGAAGATATTGAAAGTGATTGTGAAAGAAATATAGAGGCAGAAGTTAAAAGACTCATAGATAAAATTAGAGATCAACAAGATCTATTAAACAAAAGGGAGTGTGCCTTCAAAGAAGAAGCTACCAGGTTAAAAGCTCAACTGGAGGAAGGAAATGAAGTAAGGAATAAGTACAAGGAAAAGGAAGATCAATGTCAAAAGCTGCAGGATGAAGTGACATCATTAAGAAATGAAGTAAATGAAAAGAGTACAACAATCAAGAGACTTAAAGATAGATCCAGTTACTGTGAATGTCTTGAAGCTAAGATCCTCTCTCTTAAAGAAGATCTTGAAAATTCAAATAAGCAGAATGAAGAACTACCTCAAGCAGATGAAGAACAAGAAAATAAGATATTCAAATTAAGGCAACAAGTGGAAGAAGGAAGAAAGGCTGAAGAAATCACAAAGAAACAATATCTGGAAAAGGAAGAGAAGTATCAGGTTGAGGTAAATATCTTAAAAGGTAAATTAGAAGAAAAGGATAAACTGTTATGATTTCAAGATAGTACTAATATTTTGGATAATATTCTTAGTAGTCAGAGGTCTCCTACCATCAAAATTGGTCTTGGTTTTCATGAAGTTGTTGAAGGTGAATCTAACTCTCAAGATGAGACAAGGAACTCTAATGCAAAATCTGAAATTCTCAACAAGGAGATGAGAAGTCAACCCCGTCAACAACCAAGGAAAGAAAGTATTCAAAGAAAATCTTTTACTCCTAACTATGGAAGTGATATTCAGTTATTTCTACCGATGAATAATGTTTAATGTTTTATATGTCATAATTTTGGACATGTTGCAGCAGGATGCAGAAGTAGAATGGTTCAGGACCATCACACAGAAAGATCATCAGCTTCCAGGTACTTTAAGGGATATTGTTTTTCTTGCAATATGTTTGGTCACAAAGCCATTGACTGCTATAGATTGGAATATGAAACATGTAAGATTTTATGCATGTAACAATTTTGGACATATACCAAAGGAATGCAGGAGAAAATCTTGGCCAACATACCAAAAGGAGAAAACATCATCACACTCCAAGGTATGGAAGAAGAAGGAAGTACAAATAGAAAGATGTGGCATAACACAGTATACAAGAATAACAGACTCAGGGGGAGTTGAAAGTGTGAAACTTTAGTGTTCTAAATCTCATACGCAATTATCATGAAGACAAGTCACATATATACGCGAGTTAGAAGATGCATAGTTGCGTATATGCTATTTTTAGGAAAAAACAGTGGGACAGACTCAGGAAAAGGGGTCTGATATGGTTCAGTTAGTTATCTATTCCGTTTGATGATGATTATAGTCTGCCGATGATATGTGGAAGTGTTTTGACCCTCATAAGTTGTTGATAATTTGATGAATAACTGTTTGATGATGATGCCTTGATGATTCTTAATGACAAATGCAATGATTAGATCTGACAATGAATAGATGGCACAAGTTTAGGGGGAACATATGTTTCTAATAATCCATTATTGGCATTATATTAGAATACCTTGGTACATGACGAAAATTATATTGCTTGATCCACATAGTTGTTTGATTCAGGTGACTCTTTTGATGATGGACATATACAGGTTGTTGATCTTGATGCTGGTGACAAATGCTAATGGTGTAGATCATATATGGTATATGATAGTTGCTAATGACTCTCATGGTATTGTTTAGATTTTTGGTCCTTGTTATAAATGTCATGTATATAATTTGATGTAAAAGTCATGAAAATACCTAATTTGTAACCCCACTATGCATGGGAAGGATGATGTAATAATTACTATTTCAGTCATGTATAAACATTTGGTATATCCCCACGTGGTTGGGTGGATGAGTCAAATTGGTGTATCCCCACTTGGTTGGGTGATTGATGTATGTATGAGTCATTGATCTTAGGGATGTCATACTCACTTAGTTGAGTTATAGAGTCATGCTATTCTTTTGAAAAATATCTTTGCAAACTGTGCATGTACTAAGGGGGAGCATGGACAACATAATGAATATCAAAGAGGGAGAATATATTGATTTGTTGTTTTACCTTGATGTCAAAGGGGGAGAGCATATTGGTGTTGCCATCAAGTCCAAAGGGGGAGATTTTTGGCATTATGATACAAGTGTTGTCCTTGATGGCAACTCACATAGATGATAGTTCACAGTGCAATAGGTTAACAACAAAGGATTACATATCAGACTCCAGAGATTGAAGAAAGAGAGTGCTTTAAGAAGTATACGCTGGTTCACTTTGTCCAAGAAGCATATACACATAGGTTAACAGAACAAAAATGGTGTATAAGTATGCACACACCTTCACAGAAGAAAAAGTGCGTATGGGATGGAAAATCAAGGTTTTGGTCCAAAGTATTGGTCCGAGGTGTTTGGTTCAAGATATTTGGTCTGAGGTATTAGGTCCAAGGTATTTCGTCCGAGGAATTGGTCCGAGGTATTGGTCCTAAGTGGCTTTGGTTTGAGGTATTGAGAAAGGCCTAAAACTATATAAGTGGGAGAAGACTAGGGGGAGAGGGGTGCAAGTATTGAATATCTTATGAAGTGTTAGATCAAATATGTAGGTTATGGGTTTCTGATGCTTGGATTGATCTGAACCAAGGATGCACCTATGTGGTTGATGATGGATGATGGATCGGGATCATAAGACCTAAAATGAATTATCATTATGTGGTTTGATCATGGATATTCTAGATTTGAATACTGACACATGTTTTGTTTTGTAAATGTTATGACCTAGGTATGATAGAAGTATGGAATAGTTGTGAAATTTTAAGTTAGTATTTTCAGATCTGTACGTTGGTTCGCTTTGATAAAAGTGCATATACATGATAGTGCAGCACATCAAAGTAGTGTATACATTATGAAATATGATGTTTGAAGTTGCAATTGGTTCTGATTGTTGATGCAGAGTTATGGGTTTTGCTCCGTATTCTGTAACAGTGTTCTAAATGTTCAGATTGATTGATTGTGATTTGCTTCATTGATGATGGGTTTTCAGTGATTGGTTTTATTGTAGTGGTGATTTATATTGAGCTTCAATGATGCTGATGGGTCCAATATGAAAATTTTATGAAACGTGGCCTTCAGATTGTGGTGTTTTATTCCATGAGTATCCAGTCTGAAAATTTATGAAACATGGTTCGTGGAGGAAGAGAGAAGGTCTTAGCCTTCTGTAGGCCGGCACCTACATAATGGTAAACATATCTGCTGGTACAGGAGCTAGGGGGTTGGAGCTCCCTTCCAGTAGCAGCTGGAAAATGAGTGAAAGTTGGAGCCTTATGTAGGTTGGCACATATGTACTAGTAAACAAATCAGCTAGTGCAAGAGCTAGGGGGTTGTAGCTCCCTTCTAGTAGAAGCTGGAGAACAAGAGAAGGTTGTAGCTTTCTGCAGGTGGGTGCCTGTGTACTGGTATGAATATGCACCAGTACAAGATTGGAAACAAGTTTTTCTTATATTAAAAGAAGACAATAGCAGGTGGTTTTTGTCTCGCATTAGGTTTCCACCTTAAATATTGGTGTTCATGTATTGCTTATGGGTGATGGTTTATTCTATTATTACTGCACATGATTACTGTTTATATGGTTAATGAAGCACTAGTGCACTGATTAAAGATCAACATATGATGAACTAACTAAATGATAAGTTTGCTGGATATATGCTGGTTCCTTTAAAGACAGTTGAGTCTACATGCAAGTTACCTTCATTGAAGTAGTGTATATAAATATGAGTATGAAATGAAAAAGTTATTGATTTGATAATGATGAAAGATCATTAGCTTCCAAGTAATTTAAGGGATATTGTTTTTCTTGCAATATATTTGGTCGCAAAGCCATTGACTACTATAGAAGGAAAATGAAACATGTAAGATGTTATGTATGTAACAATTTTGTACATATAGCAAAGGAATGCAGGATAAAATCTCAGCCAACATACCAAAATGAGAAAACATCATCACACTCCAAGGTATGGAAGAAGAAGGAAGTACAGCCAGAAAGATGTGGCATACCATAGTATATAGGCATAACAAACTCAGGGGGAGCTGAAAGTGTGAAACCTCATTGTTCTAAATCTCATATGCGGTTATCATGAAGACAAGTCGCATATATATGTGAGTTAGAAGCTGCACAATTGCATATATGCCGTTTTCAGGAAAAAGGAGTGGGACCGACTCAGGAAAAGGGGTCTGATATGGTTATGTCAATTATCTGTTATGTTTGATGATCATTACAGTCTGTTGATGATATGTGGAAGTGATTTTGACCCTCATAAGCTATTGCTAATTTGATGAATAATTGTTTGATGATGATGCCTTGATGATTCTTACTGACAAATGCAATGATCAGATTTGACAATGAACAGATGGCACAGGTTTAGGGGTAGCATATGTTACTAATAATGCATTGTTGGCATTATATTAGAATACCTTGCTACATGATGATAATTATATTTCTTGATCCACATAGTTGTTTGATTCAGGTGACTCTTTTGATGATGGACATATACAAGCTGTTGAACTTGATGTTGGTGACAAATGCTGATGGTGCAAATCATATATGGTATATCATAGTTGCTAATGACTCTCATGGTCTTGTTTAGATTGCTGGTCCTTGTTATAAATATCATGTATATCATTTGATGTAAAGGTCATGAAAATACCTAATTTGTAACCTCACTATGCATGGGAAGGATGATGTAATAATTTCTATTGTATAAACATTTGGTATATCCCCACTTGGTTGGGTGGATGAGTCAAATTTGGTGTATTCCCACTTGGTTGGGTGATTGATGTATGTATGAGTCATTGGTCTTAGGGATGTCATACTCACTTAGTTGAGTTATAGAGTCATGTTATTCTCTTGAAAAGTATCTTTGCAGACTTTGCATGTACTTAGGGGGAGCATGGACAACATAATGAATATCAAAGAGGGAGAATATCTTGGTCCACCCTTTTCCCTTGATGTCAAAGGGGGAGAGTATGTTGGTGTTGTGGTTGCCATTAATTCCAAAGTGGGAGATTGATGGCATTATGATACATGTGTTGTCCTTGATGGCAACTCACATAGATGACAGTTCACAGTGCAATAGGTTAACAACAAAGGATTACAGATCAGACTCTAGAGATTGAAGAAAGAGAGTGGTTTAAGAAGTATACGATGGTTCACTTTGTCCAAGAAGCGTATACACGTGGGTTAACAGAACAAAAAGGGCATATACATATGCATGCACATTCATAGAAGAAAAAGCATGTATGGGATGAAAAATCAAGGTTTTGGTCCAAGGTATTGGTTCGAGGTATTTGGTCTGAGGTATTTGGTCTGAGGTATTGGTATAAGGTATTTGGTCCGAGGTATTGGTCCGAGGTATTGGTTCTAAGTGGTTTTGGTCTAAGGTATTGAGAAATGCTTAAAATTATATAAGGAGGAGAAGACCAGAGGGATAGGGGTGCAAGTATTGAATATCTTATGAAGTGTTAGATCAAATATGAAGGTTATGGGTTTTTGATGCTTTGCTTGATCTGAACCAAGGATGCACCTTTGTGGTTGATGATGGATGATGGATCGGGATCATAAGACCTAAAATGAATCATCATTATGTGGTTTGATCATGGATAGTCTAGATCTGAATACTGACACATGTTTTATTCTGTAAATGTTATGATATGGGTATGAAAAAAGTCTAAAATAGTTGTGAGGTATTAAGTTAGTATTTTCAGATCTGTACACTGGTTCGCTTTGATAAAAGCGTGTATACACATTAGTACGACACATCGAAGTAGCGTATACATTATGAAATATGATGTTTGAAGTTGCAATTGGTTCTAATTGTTGATGCAGAGTTTTGGGTTCTGCTCTGTGTTCTGGTGACAGTGTTCTGAATGTTTAGATTGATTGATTATGATTTGCTTCATTGATGATGGGTTTTCAGTGATTGGTTGTATTTTAGTGGTGATTGATTTTGAGCTTCAATGTTCCTGATGGGTCTAGTATGAAAATTTGAATAAACATGGCCTTCAGATTGTGGTGTTGTATTCCAGGAGTATCCAATCTGAAAATTTATGAAACGTGGTCCTTGGAGGAAGAGAGAAGGTCGTAGCCTTCTGTAGGCCAACACCTATGTACTTGTAAACATATCAGCCAGTACAAGATCCACGGGGTTGGAGCTCCCTTTCAGTAGCAGCTGGAAAACGAGTGAAGGTTGGAGCCTTATGCAGGCTGGTGCCTACTTACTAGTAAATGGATCAGCTAGTACATGAGCTAGGGGGTTGTAGCTCCCTTCCAGTAGAAGCTGGAGAACGAGAGAAGGTTGTAGCCTTCTATAGGTGGGTGCCTACATACTGGTATGAGTCTGCACCAATACAAGATTGTAAACACGTTTTTCTTATATTAGAAGAAGACAACAACATGTGGTTTTTGTCCCGCATTGCGTTTCCACCTTAAATCTTGGTGTTCATGTGTGTTGCTTATGTGTGATGGTTAATTATGTTATTACTGCACATGGTTATTATTTATGTGGTTAATGAAGTATTGATGCACTGATTAAAGATCAACATATGATGAATTAACTCAATCATTAGTTTGCTAGTTATATAGTGGTTGCTTTAAAGACAATTGCGTGTACATGTGAGTTACCTTCATTGAAGTAGCATATATAAATATGAGTATGAAATGAAAAGTTGTTGATTTGATAATACTGATTCACACCACTCCCCCACCACACACCCCCCCCTGCATCTCAGTATTATTTCCAACAATATTTACTTATACCTAAAGGTGCAATGAGTTTGGTGACATGTGTAGGTGATTGGAAGCTTCCAGGACACTCTTATGTGGCCTCCAAGGTTCAATTTCGAATTCTCTTCAATATTGGAAGGAGATTTGGGATAGGAGTCAAACATATCTCATAGGAGAAAATCATGGATAAAAGTATATGTGTATAATTGGTTGATATTTTTAGGGATCTAAGAAGAGAATGGTGGATCTCCATTAATGAGGTGGTTGCTTAATCTTTGTATAAATAATAGAGAATTCTCCTTTCGTAGATGTTACACAAAAATTTGTCACCGTTTGTCACCGTCCATGTTACCCCTCACTTGTACACTTGAGGACTCATTTCGGGACCTGTGAGAAGTGACATGACCTGAAACCACTTGCATTATATTCCTCTGAGTATGAGCTTTATTTGCCCTGAAGACATCTCCTGCAAAATACTCATGAAAACAACTCTTTTTGCATTAGCGCGGGTCCACAGTTCAATGCCCGTGCCAATGAGGGAAATCCTCTAAAAAGGGCGCGCCATTGGCGCTCTGTCTCAGAGTCGCACTCGCGCCAACCGAATTGAGTAAAGTTTTCAACCACCAAACTCCCGTAGGTTCTCTTCAACCCATTCACCAACTGAATCTATGTTGAGCTAGGATGGTTTGGCTTCGAATCTCCATTGAAGGGAAAGTGGTTTGCCACCTTTCATGGAAGTTTCCAAGTGATAAAGCCAATCCCATGAATAATGTGGTTGATCCTATCTCTTTCCTCTCTATCTATAAAAGCTTGTCTCTATGCCTTGAGCAAGCTAGTTACAGTGACAATAGTCAGTAGTTCCAGGAGTTCAAGAGTTTGAAGCTGCAAGAGCCTTCTTTGCACCCATAAGGCCAAATCTAAGTAAGGAGATTATTGTCACCCAAAGAGAGAGAGGCTTGTTCCTCATCCCAACAAGCTTTGCAAGACTTGTGTAGCTGACTACCCAGCCAAAGGAGGATTTGATGTCAAGACAATGGTTGCATTCTTCTTTGTTATTTATTAATAATAGATGACTATCATTATGGTTCCACTCTCATTGTCTTATGTTTGATGTTGAGTTATATCCTTTCTGACTGATATATAATTGCATCTACTAGATTTTATGCTTGTTTTCGTGTTGTTCTTTGCGTGTGCAGGTGTCCAATCACGAAGATCATGGGGATCGTGACCGGCCAAGGCAAAGGAACGAGGGCGATATCTCTTCGACGAACACTAGCGTTGGAATCCAAGTAGGTTCTCACCATCTACTTTTTATTTGCAATTAGGAACTTGCGTGATAGCATTGTGTGATTGTTGCTAGACCCGGTCTGGGCTAGTAGGGATCGTCTCTGTCCGCAGAGAGGATTTACCTCCACAACAATTTGGCGACTCCGCTGGGGAGATCTTGTTGTTTGATTTGTAAACTTTAGACGGAGCCTGAATTACGGCCAAGTAGCCTTCGAAATGCTATTGCTTTGCATTAGCGAAGTAGATCAATGCCACTTCAGTCAATCTCCGGTTTGGTTTATGGACTAAACAACTTGGAGTTTGTCTTGTCTCTTTGGTTTTTCTTGCTTTGATTGCTTAGATAGCTTTCTGGGTTGGACTTCTTGCTGTTTCTTGATTCCTGGTTGGCCTAGATACTGTTCTCAAGCCCTGGGTTGCTTGCTTTTGTTTTGATTTAGCAAACTTGATTAGCGCGCTTTTTAGCCTTACAGTCGCGCTATTGGCACAAGTTGCTCAAAGACAACCCGCGCCAATCCTATAAAAGCGCGAGTTGCAGCCTGACAGTCGCGCCAGGCCTGTCAACTTTTTAGTTCGCTTGTCCTTAAGCCCTCTGAGCTTGGATTTGTATCTTGTTGTGTCTTTTTCAATTACTGGAGTGTGTTTGATCCTGGTTTGACTGGTTTTAGACCTTCATCATTCGGGTGTCTGCCTTTTTCTATCGATTTCACATTTTAGCCCTAGGGCATCTAGTGGCTTTGTGCGTCGAGCCTCCCGTAGGTGTTTTGTGTTCTTTGATCATCCGGTCAACATTGTGATTATCCTTTTGCATTTTCTCAGTAGTTGTCAAAGTTTTTTCTTGTTATTCAAGTGATTTGCTTCTTTTTCGCTTGGGTTTCACTTGGCTTCATTTGGGCTTGGATCACATAGCTCATAAAGGTCTTTGTGCTTTCTTCTTGGTTTGAAGGACTGTTTTGGTGTTTTGGGGATTCGATTGTGTTCTCATTGAGTGAAATTGATCTTTTGCTCGGTGTTACTGTCTCTCAAAATTTGTTTAGTGCACTTTGCCATTGAAAAGAAAAACGAATAATCTCTTTTGCGTTGCATTAGTTAATTGAAATTAGAAGCTTTTCATTGATTAAGTGATTTAAAACAAAAGAAAAGTTTCATTTATTTGTCATTAGCTGCATTAGAATGCTTCTTGATTGTTCGTGGTCATTTTGTTTGAAAAATTCTCAACTCTCCCGTAGTTAGTATTCATTGAACGAAATGATATTCTTTGGCATATAGCTTGCATTTAGGGAATTGTGAGAGATTACATACGGTAGGACCTGGAAACTGAAACTTAACTAAAGATCAACCATAAAATGAACTGAATGAACTTAAAAACGCATTGGAACATAACGCTCACTAATTAGAGGTCTAGGCTAGAGACGTGCTCCGACGTCGTTAAACCTAGTCACTATTGTTTCACACTACGGTTGGGTGATTCCTCCTTTTGTGACTCAATAGTGGTCTAGCACGGACTTGAGCTCCCACGTACCATCGCATATATAGGGGAGACCTCACTAGGTTATCATCCTTTATCCACAGGAAGCCGTGTTTGCCACCTTACAAACCGTAATGCACCGAACACAGCATTCGGGAAGATTGACTGCCGTACGGGAAGTCCTTGGTTTTCATATGACTGCCAAAGTGTATATGCAGTTTTACGGATTTGTTTGGTAAACCCTTTTGCCTAGTTCTCCAGAGTAGTCACTTTTGATCCTTTTCAGACTCCTTAAAAGAAAAGGCTCACTTGAGCAGTTTGTCACTTCGGGCTCACAAAACATTCAAAGGCGACTAGAGTCACCTTTTCGTCCTTTTCTCGACTCTTAAAACATGAAAAGGTCAACTTGTGTCCTTGCATCTTAAAATTCATTTGGCCATGATAAACATTACCTGGTTAGATCTTGTGTGCGTTAGTTTGAGTAGGGTCCTTTATCGTTAGATTCCCTTAGGTTTGTTTGAAGTTTGTCATCCTGGCTGAACCGTCGACTCCCATTCCAAGTGATCAAGGCTCTTCATCTTCCGCTGCTCCTGAGTTACCGGTTGTAAGTGATACTCTTCCTATTATCCCGAGTATCCAACTGATCAACTCTCGCACTCCGGACGATGAAGGTTATGAAATTCATTGGAACCCCATCTGGGAGCCTGACGAGGACGATATTCCTTTTACCCCCCCTGGTGTTTCGTCTCCAATGTCTACCTCTCACATGGATGAGACATCTCCTAGAGTGTTGGAAATAATACTGAGAGGGGGGGGTGAATCAGTATTATCAGATCAATCAAACTTTTTCAATGCACAGAAACATATACGCTACTTCTGTTAAGTGAACCCGCGTGCAGATCTGCAAATTCTAACTTATAACTCCGCAGCTATATCAGACATCAAAACATACCCAGATCATAACAATAAACATGCGTCAATAGATCTAGTCTATCCACAGTCATACCATATGAAGATAATCATTCCAAGCCTTGAGATCTCGTTCCATCATTCATCATCCTCCACATGAGTGAAACCTTGGTTCAGATCATCAACCCATAACCAGCACTTGGATCTCACACTTCCTCAGATCTTCATCACTCACACACACTTACTCACACATTGGCCTAATGATCTTTCTCCTTATATAGCTTTAGGCCTTGCTCAATACCAAGGGCCAAAACCATAGAAATCCAATACCATCAACTCAATGCTAGGGATCAACACGTCCGTTGAGACACCATGGTCCAAAACCATAGGCACAACTTCCAAGGAATAACCGCCACGGACCAAAGATAAGTTTTCCACATACACGCTCTTTTACTGAAGCCAACCTGCGTGTACACGCGACTTGGTATATAGTGAACCTGCGTATACGCGACTTGGTATATAGTGAACCTGCTTGTATACGCGACTTGGGCTTAACGAACCTGCGTGTATGAACTTTCTTGGCCTGCTGTACTAAGATCTGTCCTCTGATTAAGTTGCCATCACCTGTACCAACCTCTGAGCACCTGTACCAACCTCTGAGTGAGTTGCCATCAAGGACAACACTTGAATCATAATGCCAACAATCTCCCCCTTTGGACTTGATGGCAACCACCACACCAAGTCACTCTCCCCCTTTGACATCAAGGGCAAAGGGCGGACCAAGATATTCTCTTCTTTGGTATACCTTCTGCTGTCCATACTCCCCCTGAGTACCTGCTGAAATCTCCAAATGTGCTCCCCCTTTGTATATGCCAAAGTGTACCGATCTGTCCATGCTTCCCCTGAGTACATGCTGAAATTTCTAGTTGTATCAATCCATCCATGCTCCCCCTGAGTAGATGCAAGTTCTAAGACCAGCAATTCATTCAAGACCATGACTATCATTCATCATATATGATCTGTACCATCATCCTGCAATACCATTCCTTTGATCAAACAAGATGTATCATTTAGCTTCATAGACTTTATCAACAACTTCTAACCATAATGCCAACAATGCATTATTTGAAGTATATGCTCCCCCTGTGCCTGTGCCATCTGTAGTTAGATCTGATCATGCATACATCAGTAATAAGCATCAAGATCTCATCATCATCAAGTTAGGATTAAACACTTCTAACATCTTACAAGTATCAAAACATTTCCAAACATCCTCAGCAGACTGTAAACGTTAACCAAGAGAGCAGATATTGGACTGAATCATATCAGACCCCTTTTCTGAGCCTATCCCCACTGCATTTCTTCAGACTGACATATACGCGATTTTGCAGTGTGAAACTCGTGTATATACGCGACTTCCCTTCATTAAACTTGCGTATGAGAATTAGAGCACTGAAGTTCTATACCTTCAGCTCCCCCTGAGTCTGTTATGTCTGTGCTGTGCTGAGTACCCTGTGCTATGCCACATCTTTCTGACTGTACTTCCTTCTTCTTCCATATCTTCAGGCATGTTGATGATTTCTTCTTATCATGAGCTTTGTTCCTGCAATCCTTTGCTCTATGTCCAAACTTGTTACATGCATAACATCTTACATGTTTCATATTCCTCCTATAGCAATCAGCAGCTTTGTGGCCAAACATATTGCAAGAAAAGCAATATCCATTAAAGTACCTTGAATGTGATGATCTTTCTGCATGATGGTCTTGAAACCTTCTTCTTCTACATATGGCTGCAACATGTCCAAGATTATGACATACATAACATTCAACATTATTCATGGGAGGAGTATAAGATTTTCTTTGAGGAGTCTGTTTCCTTGATTGTTGATGGAGTTGTCCTTTCATCTCCTTGTTGAGCCTTTCAGATTTTGCATTAGAGATTCTTGTCTTACTTTGTGAACCAGATTCACCTTCAATAGACTCATGAAAACCAAGACCAGTTTTGATAGCAGGGGACCTTTGACTACCAAGAATATCATCCAAGATCTTAGTACTATCTTGAAATCGTAATAGTTTATCCTTTTCTTCTAATTTACTTTTCAAGATATTTACCTCAACTTGATGTTGTTCTTCTTTTTCCAGACATTGCTTCTTCAAGGTCTCTTCAGCTTTCCTTCATCCAACTGATGCCTTAGTTTGAGGATCTCGTTTTCTTGCTCTTTATTCAGCGCTAGAAGCATTTGTCGAATTCTGGAGGCACATTCCAACTGATCTTCTAATCTGATGATTTCTTCTTTGAGGGCATTCTCCTTTTTGCTAGGTAGATCTTGCTGATCTATGGTTTGATCTGATGCTTCATTTGTTTGTCCATCTTCATTCTGAGGTGATTCAGGATCTGAATTCTTGCTTCCACTCAACATCAGGTTGTCATTGTTCCTTTGAGCTATCTTCTTCTTCTGACGCGCTTTCTTCCCCATTGTTCTACGAATCTCCTTCAAGCGATCAAGCTTCTCTGAAGGACCTGCTCTGATACCAATTGTTGGAAATAATACTGAGAGGGGGGGGGGGGTGAATCAGTATTATCAGATCAATCAAACTTTTTCAATGCACAGAAACATATACGCTACTTCTGTTAAGTGAACCCGCGTGCAGATCTGCAAATTCTAACTTATAACTCCGCAGCTATATCAGACATCAAAACATACCTAGATCATAACAATAAACATGCGTCAATAGATCTAGTCTATCCACAGTCATACCATATGAAGATAATCATTCCAAGCCTTGAGATCTCGTTCCATCATTCATCATCCTCCACATGAGTGAAACCTTGGTTCAGATCACCAACCCATAACCAGCACTTGGATCTCACACTTCCTCAGATCTTCATCACTCACACACACTCACTCACACATTGGCCTAATGATCTTTCTCCTTATATAGCTTTAGGCCTTGCTCAATACCAAGGGCCAAAACCATAGAAATCCAATACCATCAACTCAATGCTAGGGATCAACACGTCCGTCGAGACACCATGGTCCAAAACCATAGGCACAACTTCCAAGGAATAACCGCCACGGACCAAAGATAAGTTTTCCACATACACGCTCTTTTACTGAAGCCAACCTGCATGTACACGCGACTTGGTATATAGTGAACCTGCGTATACGCGACTTGGTATATAGTGAACCTGCTTGTATAAGCGACTTGGGCTTAACGAACCTGCGTGTATGAACTTTCTTGGCCTGCTGTACTAAGATCTGTCCTCTGATTAAGTTGCCATCACCTGTACCAACCTCTGAGCACCTGTACCAACCTCTGAGTGAGTTGCCATCAAGGACAACACTTGAATCATAATGCCAACATAGAGTGAGTGAGACACTTGTGTTGTCGAATATCGACACTCCCATCCCAGCTACTTCTCCACTCCCCCCATGCTATCAGTCATTGAGGGATAGGGTAAGTGCCAGGACCCCTGCTTCGACCATGTGGGATCCCCATATCACTCCCACCACGGGATCTTTTGTTTCACAAGTCCACACTACACCTGTCACTTCAGTTCCGACGAATCCAACTGTTTGTGTAGCACATTCAACTCCGATTGTTAGTGCCGTAACAGCGTCCTCAGCCTTGAACACTGGTGTTGGTCCCCCTCACGGTCAAGTGAGTAATGGCCAGCCGGCACTCTCGCCTAGAGTTGTCCAACCTGCACAAAGTGCTCCACCCTCTTCTGGTCCCGTTCCAGGAGGGGGGCCATATGATGCCTCTAGACAAGCTGTTCAGGATCCGAATGCGCAGGGTCCGTTCTTTTATTATGACTCTATCGGTCAATACCTTCAACTCTCTCAACCCTTGCCTACTCAACCTGTTGTTGAGGTTTTGGTACCATTATCCATTGCTTGGAACCCTGGTACCACCTCTTTCCATGGGGGCCAAGCAATGCCTGCACAGCTTCAGGGACCACCTAACCAAGGCCAGCCATCTTATGTGCAAACCCCCCAGGGGCAACAATATTATGGCCAGTCTTACCAGGACAACCTGGGGGCCTACAAGCACAACCCTATCAGGGACAACCTTTGGCCGCTGGCAGTCCATATTTTACCTATCTGACTCAACCTTCTGGTTATCCGGGGCAACCTGGTACCCAGCAAGGTTACCCGTCTGGACAACCAGGACAACCTTACATCCAACAAGGCTAACTTGGTATTTAGCAGGGTTATCCCTCTGGACAAACTGGACAAACTTATATTCCACAAAGTCAACCGGCGGTCCAACAGGGGTATCCTTCTGGGCAAGGGGGCAGCCTTACCTACAACAAGGCCAACCCATTGCTCAGCCTAGTCATCCTTCTGGATAGGCTGGCCAACCTCAAGGTCAACCGTCTGTCCAGCTCGCTCAACCATCTGTTCCACAAGGACAACCCTTGGTTGTTCAAGGACAACCCGCTACCCAGCAAACACATCCTTCTGGGCAAACAGGTCCGTCCCAAACCCAACCAGGCCAACCTTCCGGCCAGATGGTCCAAGCTCAACCTGTTCAAGGACATCCTTCTGGGCCCCAGACTCAAATTGGTTATCAAATGCAAGGTGGGCGACGACCCCAACCTTCTTACCAAGCGCAGCCTTCTCATCAGGCTCAGTATGGAGCTCAGCCAACGTATGGCTACCAGCAACCCCAGGGGCAAACTCAATTTACCCCTTATCAAAATTATCAACAAATGCAGGTCACTCCTTATCAAAATTATCAGCAACAGTACGTTGCACCTGCAGGTCAAGTTGCTAATCCATGGGGTGCTGGGGGGCAGACCCAGGGTCAACTGTCTGCTTATGGACAGAATCCTTATGGATAGAATCCATATGGATAGAACCCCTATGGGAAAAATCCCTATGGGCAGAAACCTTATGGGCCAGGCCCATCCGGACAAAGTCCATGGGGGCAACCACCACCTGGTTGGAACCCTGGTACTACCTCTCTTCCACAGCTACAAATGTCCTTTAATCCTCAGTTGCCTTTCTTAGTGACGTTGGAACTTCCAGATGTGTCCAAGTTGACGAATGATCCCATTCTTCATAATCCATATTGGCCACCAGTTCCAACTAAAATACCCGGTGATTGTCCAAAATTCGATGGCAAAGCTGGTGAAGATCCTCAAGACCATGTCATGACCTATCACCTTTGGTGCTCATCCAACTCGTGGCTTGATGACTCCATCCGGCTCCGCCTCTTCCAAAGGACTCTCACCGGTTCAGTCGCTAAGTGGTATATTGAGTTGAATCGCGGAGCATTTCAAGATTTCAACTCGCTGGCTATGGCATTCCTAACTCATTTTCAGTTACCCATTCGGTATGAGACAGGGACACATCTCCTTAAGTCTCTCAAATAGGACATGGCCACGCATATATCCAATCATATACATGAATGGAGACGGCGTCGTCGCTTGATCAAATTTTGGATTCCTGACCAGCTCCTGATCGATTGGTTCACGACTTCCTTTGTCCCTGCGATCGTGCGAGACATTGCCATGGGAGCTTGTGTAACTGAAGAGCAAGCTATCGCGCGTGCTCAGTATCTCAACTTAGTATACTCTCAGTCAGGTACTTTATATGATTATTTTCCGGACGTCCTGAGACCCGGAACATCCAAAGCTCCGCCGAAACCATCTGTTGACGGAGTTATTGGCTCTGTAAACACGTCATCAAAGAAATCATCTGCAAACCCTGGGAAGCAAAAACAGAATGCTTCTAATGGAAACACTTCTCAGGGTCAATCTAATTCTGGAAGTACCTCCGAGGTTAACGTCGTTCAGTCCACTGCGGCGGATAAATCCTCGAAAGGGAAAAAGAAAGGGAAAGCTAAGAATAAAACCGAACAGCGCAAACAAGACTCCCCTAAAACTCCACCCGAGGAAGGAGCCAAACGTAAACCTAAGTATCCTTGTCTCATCTGTGATGAGGATCACTACACTAAAGACTGCCCCAGGCGGTCCGAAGTTAGTCGATTGTTGAAAGGTGCTCCTGGGACTCCTGCTGTGCTTAAAGAACCTTTCCCTTCTCAACAAACTCAAATGGTGGCAGATCCATCGCAACCCTCTTCTTCATTCGGCTCTCAAGTATTTATGGCTGGGACAATTCCCATCCATGTCACTACTCGAGCAAAAGAATATCCATCTCCCGCCGGGAAAGAGCCGGAGGTCCCCTCCAGCGCTCCTCCGTCCAGTTCTGGTCCTCTCCACATCGAAAGACCTAGCACTGAGACGATTATCCGACCCCCTCCGAAAGGTGTACTCCGGAAGTCTTCTTACAACCCTAATGCTCGTGCTGCCCAGCACTACAGCATTGTTGAGGACTTAGCATAGGCTCCATCTGCTATGTTCGCTCTAGAAGTCCTCCAGAGCTGCCCCTCCCAAAAGAAGTCCTTGCTATCGGCCATCGGTGGCATAGACCCGGCTGACTCAGATCTGATTTCTTTTGATCTCGAGGGCTATACGCCGAGACTGCCCCACCAAATCGCTTTCCTTATACAGGTCATCATCAATGGAAAAACGATTCATCATACAGTCATTGATGAAGGTGCCTCAACTTGCATCATGTCTGTTGCTTGCTGGAAAGCTATTGGTTCTCCTACATTAAGCCAGTCTCCTATGACGTTAGAAGCCTTTGATAGAAGAGAGTCTCATCCTTACGGTATCCTCCAACGCTTGCCCATCTCCTTGGAAGGAAAGACGGTAGAAGTGGAGGTCGAAGTTGTCAACGCTAATCTTACCTACAACCTCCTCCTTGGACGTAGCTGGACATACGCCATGCAAGCTGTGGCTTCCTCCCTTTTCCGTGTCATTTGTTTCCCCCATCAAGGGAAGATTGTCACGGTGGACTAGCTCTCCTTCTTCGCCTCTTCTTCCGAAGGTAATGTGCCATTCGTGGAGCATACCTCTAAATCATTCGAGAGTGTGGGAGCTGGGCTCTTTAAGGATCCCGCCCTAATGGGTGTCTTTCCACTTCCACCTCCGAATCTCGCCCCTATTAAAACGATTTCCGTGCATCAGATAGAATCTCGGGGCGATATGATTCCATTCGAGCGCAATAACAGTGATGTCAACCTTCACTCCATTTTCAATGGACTGAAGCTTGGGGGGCATGTACCTCGAATTGAGACACCATGCTGGGGGGCATGCCCGTCCCTTTATTCTCAAGTTTAGTGCGCTTCGATTTGTACATGCGTGTGTGTGTGTGTGTGAGTTTTCATGTTTTCGGTTTGGTGAGAAAGCATGATTGCCCCTTATTGTGTCCTTTGCTTCTTGTGCAGATGTCGGGTGCACCTTACATTGGTTTCGCTGATGGTGCCTGCCGCAGCACTCATAATTTGTCCTCTGCGGCGTGGGTGATCTATGATCCTCACGGTGACTTGATAGACCTTCAAGGTGTCTGTTTAGGTTGTACTACGAACAATGTTGCTAAATATAGCGCTGTTATTGAATTATTAGCTGAGACAATTAATCTCGGTATTCGTACATTGCTTGTTAACCTAGACTCTCAGCTTGTCGTCCATCAGCTCAATGGGCGATATTTCGTCAGAGACCGTCACATTTTAAGGTTGTACTTATGTGTTAAATTGTTGGAAAGGAATTTTTACTTTCACATATCAGCATATTCCACGACGATTAAACACATTATCTGATGCATTGGCCAATCATGTATTAGATAGACATTTGCGTAATTTATAATCAAAACATCATACAAGCAAGCACATAAAAGCACAATAATAAACCATAGGCATATGTATATATATATGTGTGTCATAATGTTTGCACCGCGTGCGTTACAATACCCAAAAATAATACATGTTCATCCTGATACATCCTCACACAACATGTCCCTCAAAAAATATGCATGAAAGAAACCTAGGAGTCTACTTGTGGTGGTGCTCATGGTAGCACGCCACCGTGCGCACCAAGCGTCTCAACAGAGGATGGATGCAGGTCGGCACCCCCACTGTGTGCCTCTGGTATGCAAACGGCACGTCCGCCAATCTAGCGTAACCTAGAATCCCTTGGGTAAGTCCCTCGAGATTCTGCACCAGCTCTTCCCCCACAGCACCCCTTGCCTGAGGGTCAGCTGCAGGTTGGTCCCTCTGCGCTATAGGAGACAAGCCGGCTGGTCGCTCTGGGCCCACATCTGCATATACATACGACTGTCATCAGAATATGCATGTATTGACAAAAAAAATAAAAATACATAGAAACATCAAAAAGAGAAGATCATACCTAACTCCTCTTCCCATTCCTCTCCCTCTGGCAGTGGGAGGTCTGGGTCCCCCATGAAGTTGGTTCCTGCATATGGCCAGTCCTCTACCACGATCAGCTGGCGGCGAAGCCATATGAAGAACTCGGGCCGCCAAGACATCTACTGGCCCCCTCCTCCTCTGGGCATCAATGCTGCCCAGCGAGCCATCCTAGGCTCTCGTGGTAATGGATCCGCTACTACAGCTCCCTGGTACTGGAATAAGGGTAATCGTTCCAAGAAGAACGACACCACAATCGAGCCATACCCGAACTGTTTCACTCCCCCGTGCTTACACTTTGTAAGCTGCATTTTGATATTTGTAGTCACTGCTGTAGCCCAGTCAAAAATGGTGGGGCTGGGACATTCTGTCGCCAGTAACAGATGATTCTTGCTTGCCTCATGGGGCGCCTGTACCCCAGCTGCACGTGTGATGGTGAACAGTATCACCTTAAGAACCAAATCATGGATGGTGGCGATATCCACCTTGGTGCTTTTTTTCCCAAATTGTGCCTTCGGGCACACACGAGCCTTCACCTCACCTATATTCTCTCCGGAAGGCCTGCTTCCGGTCAAAATGGGGCTCGCCCCTCTCCGTGACAGCCCAGTAATGAAGTACACATCAGATACATCCAGCTCTAAGGTTTGATCCCGTAAGCGAAATACTTGGTCATCGACATCCCAAGCATCCACTATGAACTGTAATAGCTCCGGTTGAGCTCGCAGATAAGAGGTGAGGAAGAACTTCTTGAGACCACAGTCTCTCAAAGCATTCATGCATCCCTCATCCGCTATGGCCAAGGCATCTACGGCATCATGCTCCCGTTCTTTCCATTCCACCACCATTTTTGCTTGTTTCCTGCACCCACAAGGATGAATAAATCATTAATGAAACCCTGGTAGGCTTACACACCGGACAAATTTCGGAAATGATGGGAAAATTTAAGTAAAAAATTAGGTCGCGCGGTTGGCGTGGCACCTTTGGGTAAATCACCCCATTGGCGCGGACCCGTTCCGGATACCCGTGCCAATGGGGCGCAACCCTAAATTTTAAAATCCCCCTTGCCGCGGCTCAATTAAGGAACAAAATGCATAAAACAAGTATGGAAATGGAGCTAAAGGAAGCGCCTCTTACCTGGAACTGGCGGAAATTCAAATGGTTGCCCGGATTGGTGGTAATCGCTGCTCGCAGTTTTCACCCCAAATGGACCACTACCACTATGCAAGAGGTAAAAAGTAAAAGTAATTTTATTTTTTACATTTTCACCATATTTATAGACTTTTTGACTTGTAATAGGGTTTAAAAAGTTGTTTTTTGAATATTTTAATATACTTTTGGTCGAAAATGGATTTTACGCTTGTTTCTGGTGCTATGACAGGTCCGTTTTGCAACTTCGATGGTGAAACGAGTTGTATTTTATACTTTTTCGGACTCAGTAAATACGCGAAAAAGTCACTATGGAGTTATCTTTCAGCTGTTTTCTGACTCGTTAAAAATGAAAAGATCGCCGAGTTACCCCTCTTGACTCGTTAAAAGTAAATAAGAGGCGGTCGTCTTTAAACCCTTTTCCGACCGTGTAAAAATGAAAAGATCGTCGGACCCTTGTCGTTTCCGGTTCGTGAATGGTTACGAAACGACGTGATGTTGATCACTTTTCTACTTTTTCGGATCGATGTCACTATAAATGAAAAGTACTCCTCGATCGTAATGGTCGGGCGGTTCTTTCGAGCATTGTTTTATACTTTTTCGGGCTCGGGAGACACAACTTTACGAAAAAGGACCCCCTGGAGTTTTCTTTTTGCTGTCTTTTTAGACTCTCTAAATAGGAAAAGACGCCGAGTTCTTCCTTTGTCAGACTCGTTAAAACTTAATGACATCGGATTCCATCATAATGACGCTCACAAGCATATGCTATCCCCGTCAAGCTTGCTAAAAATAACTGGGGTACTCACCAGAAATGGTGGGGAAAATGGATCCATAATTGTCGTCGTGTCGGCAGTATGTCGCTCTTGAACATGGCACTAGTCTGCATTCGTGTCGGGGTGGGGACATCTCATCTTGTTTTACACTAGCCTCCATGGGTTTGGGTTATCCTACCTGACCTCTCATCTGCTCACTACCTTGTCACCATGACCTCTGCTCATTTGATGTCAAATACTGCCAAATCCACTGTCGTGCTGCCGATATGTTCAAGAGAAGTTGACCTCTGCAGCAATACAACCTCCTCTGATACCTCACATAATTTTGCATCACCACAACATCTTTCCTCTGTCTCGTGTCAATGATGTGGGAAACACCATGGCCCACCTTTGATCAAGATCACTTCCTGTCGACTTCAGCTCATTATCCAGGAAGCTGATCTAGAGACTCCCTTCGGTGCCTTGGAGCCTGCATGCCTCAATGGCAGGTTCTTCGTGTTTGACGAGAGGTTTTCATCATTGGCCTCCGATCGAATGATTCTACGGGTTTTCGACGCCAACTCATTGATTCAAATGCCGTAGATTGTACCTATAGTACCTTGAGGGCCATTTTCATTATTGGTGGTACCTCTCGCGTCTGTTAATAGTTTTCATCATTGATTGGTAATCAGACGAAATTCATGCATGTTCGACTTCAACTCATGCATTCACATGCTTGAACTTGTACTCTGTTCGGGTCGAGATGGAGCGCAAGACCCTGGATTTTGTCTATTGGAATCCAGGTTGCGATTTGTGGCTTATTATGATTATTACATGACTCATTCACTGGATGGCTGCGACCATGCCTGAGTCTATTTATCGATCCTCTCTAGATGGCTACGCCCATACCCTGGATCTAGATTATTCTGTACTCTATTATGGATGGCTGCGCCCATACCACACATATATCATGTATTTGAGATATCAGTTGTACTTCTTTACGCAGGTTCTCTGGTGGCCGTGTTTTCAGTCACGCATGTTCTTGTAAAGCATTTCACCCCTCTCTCTCTCGGGCCTCATGCTTTAGGGGGCATCTGTTACACAGCAATTTGTCACCGTTTGTCACCGTCCCTGTTACCCCTCACTTGTACACTGGAGGACTCATTCCGGGACCTGTGAGAAGTGACATGACCTGAAACCACTTGCATTATATTCCTCTGAGTATGAGCTCTATTTGCCTTGAAGACATCTCCTGCAAAATACTCATGAAAACAGCTCTTTTTGCATTAGCGCGGGTCCACAGTTCATTGCCCGCGCCAATGAGGGAAATCCTCTAAAAAGGGTGCGCCATTGGCGCTCTGTCTCAGAGTCGCACTCGCGCCAACCGAATTGAGTAAAGTTTTCAACCACCAAACTCCCGAAGGTTCTCTTCAACCCATGCACCAACTGAATCTATGTTGAGCTAGGATGGTTTGGCTTCGAATCTCCATAGAAGGGAAAGTGGTTTTCCACCTTTCATGGAAGTTTCCAAGTGATAAAGCCAATCCCATGAATAATGTGGTTGATCCTATCTCTTTCCTCTCGATCTATAAAAGCTTGTCTCTATGCCTTGAGCAAGCTAGTTACAGTCACAATAGTCAGTAGTTCCAGGAGTTAAAGAGTTTGAAGCTGCAAGAGCCTTCTTTGCACCCATAAGGCCAAATCTAAGTAAGGAGATTCTTGTCACCCAAAGAGAGAGAGGCTTGTTCCTCATCCCAACAAGCTTTGCAAGACTTGTGTAGCTGACTACCCAGCCAAAGGAGGATTTGATGTCAGGACAATGGTTGTATTCTTCTTTGTTATTTATTAATAATAGATGACTATCATTATGGTTCCACTGTCATTGTCTTATGTTTGATGTTGAGTTATATCCTTTTTTACTGATATATAATTGCATCTACTAGATTTTATGCTTGTTTTCATGTTGTTCTTTGCGTGTGCAGGTGTCCAATCACGGAGATCGTGGGGATCGTGACCGGCCAAGGCAAAGGAACGAGGGCGATATCTCTTCGACGAACACTAGCGTTGGAATCCAAGTAGGTTCTCACCATCTACTTTTTATTTGCAATTAGGAACTTGTGTGATAGCATTGTGTGATTGTTGCTAGACCCGGTCTGGGCTAGTAGGGATCGTCTCTGTCCGCAGAGAGGATTTACCTCCACAACAATAGAAGAAGAGGAGAAGAGGAAGAATTTGTAATGTGAAACTTGTAATATTGGAGAGGTTTAGAATCATGGAAGGAGATGTAACATGAGGATGTAATAAGACAAGTTAATAGTAAGTTTGTAGCATAGATTTTGAATTGATAATTGTAGATCCTTTTTATGTAATTTGTGAATTTATCATGTTCCTTTCATTTTCAATAGAGTGTGCTTTTCCATTTTGCAAGTTTGTTTTACCATAGCATTTTAATTCATGCAAATGTGTGCTTTCAATTCTCACAAATGATTTTTACTTCTGGAAGTATGTGGTGTGATTTATTGCTTTCTAGAATAGATTTATTTCTATGTCAATTTTCATTTTTCATTTAATAGATTAATATTTCTCTTTCGAAATTGGAAACCAATCTCTAGCACATATGGTGCATGTGTGCCTCGCAAGTCCACAGACCCCCGGGTTGATAATTTATGTTAAGGAATTTAAGCAATTAAATTACCTCTACAAAAGATAAAACTATAATACTAATCAATCTGTTGTTTTGACTTGAAAATTATTTACAACAACTCGATATCAGAATGAAGGTTTTCGTAATGTAATTTATTTACAAATCGATAAGCATCCACTTGACAATTTCATATCATAGGGTATCTGATTCAAATTTAAAAATAGAAATTTAATTCAGGTATAACTTAAATACTTCAGTTTAGACATTAAAATATACAAGCCAAAATGCTTTAAATCCAAGAGTTTTTCATTGAGAATGCTCCAATATTGAGATTTTTAATTCAATACTTCAAATGCAAACTATAAATCTAAAGAACATGAATTAATTTGAAGCAAAAATCTGAAAATCAAATAATTCAAAACTATAAAATTCGATTAACTACAATCACACTAATATCATACTACATGTATGCTATATCACCACACAACTATTCCTACTCTAACTCAAATTGATTAGAACTTGGCTGAGGTTGGTAGTGGGCCCTGAACACTAAATTAGACAAGTTAAGCTACAACAATGTAATTATAGGTCAATAACACATAAACTCATGGAATAAAGGCTGATATTAATATACTAATTACTATTTCAATAATACAGATATAAAACAGTTCCATGCTGTAATAAGCAGAGTTTTTGAAAATGTTTAGGATCACTGTTATTTCCTTCTTGCTTTCCAACCATTGTAACACTACTAGCTTCTATTTTCACGGTATAAAGATAGGTTTAACCGAATGAACAAGAAAACTACTACAAATATGATCTGAATTTAATTAAAGTAAGTCAGATCCTTGAATATCACTATACAATCTATCATATCCATAGGGATTTGGTCATGGTACTATCTTAAGAAGCAAGCCATTGTCACTGCTATCGAAGAACACAAGAAGCTACTTTGGAATCACCATCAAGTTGATTGGTACCGAATGAAGTGCAAAACCAAGTACCGAATCGCTGCCCTATGCACCACAAACTTAAATGTTGAACCACTAGTGATCTACCAATGCCATCCAATTTCTATCCTCATGTTTAAGAATCCGAGTAAAATTACAGTCAAATTTAGTAAAAATAATATGTATTTACTTAACACCTATCTAGACTAACCAAAGACATATGAAAATAGGTATAATTGTGACTTTTACCTCCATTCATTAACTGAAACCATTTGACAAGGATATGATGGCTTTGAGGTATAAAAGAGGATCAAAATAAAATAAGATATTATGAAAAGTAGCAGGATAAGGTGTCCAAAAAGAAACAAATGTAAGCCCCAATAGTAGGCCTTCCCATCTCTAAAGACTACCTCATACCCTTTATCTTCAATCCTCAATTTTTTCATTAGATCAAGTTTCTTAGCTTCATTGATATTTTGGAATAGCTCATTGAGGGTCTTCCACATAGCACAGGGAGTCACTTTACCATGTAATTTTGAGACTATGTGGTCTCTCACACCCTCCAGGATGATCATCTTGGCTCTAGCTACAATTTTCTTCCACTAAGATAGGAATGTTTGTCTTGACATATTCCAACAATCAATTGTCACCCAATACCACCTCCATATGATCCTTCCATGCAAAAAAATTAGAGGTGACTTCTAAGGCTTACTCTAGACTTAGTCCATCGAAGACCATCTTCTCAACTCTAAAGAAATATTGCTGCAATGAACTCCAAATTCAACCCTCCCGAGAAACAAATTTGAAATTTCTACTCTAATGTGAATCCTGCTCTGATACCATGTATAAATAAGGTGATAGAATTGGAACTTCTCAAGAATTTTTAATCAAAATCACAAGAAACAAACCTACTCTTATGCTCCGCGGAAGTTAATTCACAATTTAGAACAAAAATCTCAGACATGTAATAAGAAATAACACACATGCACATAGTATTTTTCTTGGGGAAAGCAATATGCTAGAAACCTCAATGCCTGCTTGCATTAATTTGATGAATAGATATGTATTACGATTGATTTTAACAACTGAGCCCAACCTATAAGTGAATAACCTATCTCACTACTCACTGAGAAGCTTTGATCTAGACTTAGTCAATGTCTACCTTTGCTTGAGCCCCTATTCCTTGCGCAATTCCTGAAGAAATAAGCCCTTATTATTTAGGAATTTCCTCCAAAATGCTTGTGTAATTCCTTAGAGTTGATCACCTGAGCAACACACTAAACTATACAATCAATATAATATATAATTAATTGTATGTTACCTTGGAATATCCACGACAACTGGGGAAATCAAATTCTCTGCATGCATGAGCTAATTTAGTTGCATGTATCAGTTAAGTGGATGATCTCTGAGTTGGACTGTTTTCCCACTACTCAACTGGCGATGCAGTAGTTCTGTTGACTATTGGAACTAGTTTAACTGAGTACAACTGAAACTAACTGAACTGGATTGCTATAAATTAGTAATAAACACATGCAAACTAAAATCCAAATCATTAACATGAATTTGATGAGTAAATTGGGTGACATAAGACATGTCACACAAGTTAACTGCATCCAAATTGTCTGTTGATTTGGAAATTGAAATTTTCTCAATTTTACCAAGGAAAAATCAAATTGAGAATTTCTTGCTGCATTTTTCAATAGATTATCAATGTCCAACCCCACCCAGGCCTGAAATAGATTCCCAAAGCATCTAATAGCCTCTTAATAGAGATACTTTAGTTTAAAAATATACCCGAGCTCTACATCCTTCAATTCCCATATGGTGTTTTCCTTCCTTCGCTGTGAAGCAAAATTATGAGGTGCTTTTATCCCCTCCAAAAATTCAAATGGAATGAATCTTGAAACCCCATTCCTCTTCCTATAATTTTAATATATGTCTCTTTCATACCTCCAAATCCATGACTTACTGATGATAAGCCATCGAAAGGAAACCAATGTCATTTGGTTCAGATAACAATTTGAGAGCTCGTTCAAGATCATCTAGTTCTTTAATATTCCATTTCTTTTCTTTAATAATTTTTTTGATCATATCGCCAATTAAAACTATGGCATTATGAGTGCGTGGAAGCCTAGTGATCTTGACCCAAATCATTTTTCACCAAGGGATCACATACAGAGGATTAAAAAACATACCATTGATAAAAGCACAAAAAGCTTTGTCCACGCACCCATGGAAAATGCAATATTTTCTCAGCATCCTCTGAATGGAGAAAATGAATGAAAAACCAATTATTTAAGAACATGTTTATTTTACGATTATAATTAATGAGAGGCTCCCATTGATTTTCCACCCATTCCATCATCTCCTGCCTATCCATAGCAACAAATTCCCATCGACCGATCAAATCCAATTTTTGTAGGCTCGATACACGGTCCCAGAAAATGTCCTGACCAAAAACCAAACCTTTGACATCAATTGAAGCTTCACCACCTTTCCTTTATGACCATGTTTTACGAGAATAGGATGACAAAAATTGACACCCAAAGAGTGCTCCCCATGGACACCAAAACCGTCCGTTTTTCTAAAACCCTCGGTGAAGTACCATGTTGATTAAGCGTGTACCTTTCCTCAAAATCCATTGTGACCCGAATCAATTCCTCTAGATCCAGGGAATCGGTCCCATACACATCCTTACCCATTTTCTGCGTGTATACCAACCCAACCAACACAGAAACCATCCACAATCCCGAGATAGGTTAATGCACCCAACTAATCACTATTAAAGACTGTATGGTGTAAAATTTCCTTGCAATAACTTGAATTTAATATTATATTCTAGAGATTATTTGTCTTTAGAATTTAATTACAACAAATAATGATTATTTTCACAAATACTAAAAAGAAATGAGAAATAATGCACACACAAAATAATTAACTAGGCCCTCCCACTTCTTCTTTAATAATATGTTCCAAACTAATACTTTGTTCATCAGTAAAAATAGCATAAACAATTTTGCTATAAAAGAACCTTTCAACTTCTAAAAATCTTTATGCCACCATTGAAGTTCTCTTCCACTTTCTTTCATACCTAAAAATATATACCCAAACCTAGGTGATTAAATTTTTGGAGAAAAGGACAATGTTAACTTGTACACGTAACTTCAAGTAATTGTAATCTCTTAAAAGATTATTGAACTCTATATATCAAAGGATTATCAAATATGGCTTTTTGAGATAACTAAAATAGATAAAATAACCCCCCAAAAAATAGAGAATACACTAAAAATAAAAATGCTTATCAATCATCACTAATTAAAATGTTCTTTTAACCTTTGTTTTTTTCTTAATAATTGTACTAATTTTGAAAGTGTAATTTTGAAAATAAAAAATTATGTCATTATTAATAGCTAAAAATATCTGTTTCCATATTTCTTTTTTTATAAAAAAAATTATTATTAAATTATGATATAAACTTTATTTTAATAATTTTGAATGATATCATAGTAGAGAAATTTATAATTTATTTATTTTTATTTATTTATATTTTGATAATATTTTAAAGTTCATAATTTCTTTTAATAAAATCTATATTTAAAATTGTTGGAAACACAATTCTTTTATGTTATGTAAATTTGGCTTGTTCACTTGAAAAATAGGTAAAAAAATCCTAAGTGAACACCAAAATTCATGGGAGTCGAAGAGACCTAAGAAGTTGAATCTAATGGTCACCAGAAATGTATTAATATGTGTACCATTTGAGTAATAAAGTATCTCACACTTATCTATCTCATGTGTATTTTTGTGAGTGTTTCTAATAGTGGTATTAGAGCCACCGCAAGTTTTCTAGCCTTAGGATTTGCTTCTATGAGTTCGGTGGCCTTCACAGACCTTGGTGCTCCTCATATGTAGCCTGGGAGTTGGTATGTGAATGAATTTCACCCCATCTTGCATAAATGGAAACTTGAGACTTCACCCATTTTGACCTATTATCTAGAAGATTGTTGATCTTGCCATCCTAGACTCTCGTCTAATATGTAGAAATGTGTCTACACTCATTTGTAGTCCTGTAATCCCTATGTTTTATGTCTTTGACAATTTCTACCATCCCTATTAGGTAGAAATGCCTTTATCTAGGCCATCCCGTTGATGATTATGTCTTGGGAAAGTACTTGTCCATAGGCCTAAGTGTCTATGTTTACATAAGTCGCCGAAGAAATCCTTATAACTCTTGCTCTAGTGTGAGAAAGTTGCATTTGTAACTTAGCCTAAGTTAGACTTAGGGAAAAAACATAATAATTATATTGGCTTATTGAGCTAAAGTAAACTTAGGAAAATTAAATTAACTTAGGAAAATTAAATACTTTATGATTAAGTTTAATCTCAGCCCTTGATCTCAAGTGAGGTGAGATCTAATATCTACTGTCAATCATTTTGGAGATTAGAGTTAGGGATTTAGCTCAATGTAAAATTATAAAAGAAAGGATAAGGAGAAGGAGAATGCACACCATACAATAGCACAAAATTGAGAGAGGCATCTCATCGAATGTGTTAGGTCAGAGGAAGGGGGAAACAAAGAGATCTAGATCAGCTGAGAGTGATCATTTGGATTAGATTTAATATTGTATGTATTTCCTTAGTTGGAGCATTTTCCCAAGATGGGAGCCCAAGTAAATTATGAAAGTTAATGAAGAGATGTGATTCAATATAATTTGTTGTTTCATCTATTTCGTGATTGTTGTTGATATATTTTTCTTCCACTAAATTTAATATGTTAGGAATCTATCTTTTCAATTAATTAGTGATCTGTAATGTACTAGGAATTAAGTGTAGGGTGCTAGGTTTGTAGGAAAATCTAACATGGTATGAGAGTTGAAACTTTGAAGAAGACAAATCTCTAAATCACAAGTGTTAGGTTCATATCGAATCATCAGGTTAGGTTTGGATGTGATCATGTAATGCAATTTTCTTTCTTTCAAGAGGTTGAAGGAAACCATCCATATGATTTCATTTCTAAAGAATTTTTTAAAGGGGTCAAAATTGATGAGATGAAAGTTTAAAAAGAAACAAGAAAAAGGAGTCAAGGGGTTGAAAACTCTGATAGTTAGCAACATAGGTCATTTATGGCAAACAAACCCAGTTGAAAAATAAATAGGGTTGATAGGCCTTGCCACCATCAACACAAGCACGGTTGGAGGCTGTAGAGAGAAGAAAACATAGTTAGGGGGTGTGTGTCATGGAGAGATGTGGGAGAAATTGGGGGTCATGGAGAGATATGGGTGAATCCAAAAAAAGGATAAGCTATCAATTTTTGTGAGTAGAATGGGCTAAGGAGATAGTTAGGTGGCTACGAAGCAGGGTGCCGGTTGTGGCAACGATAATTTGGGATGAAAACCTAACCCAATTGTCGTTAAGGCTTTTGGCCATGAGAAATCAGCTTGAAGAAACAAGTTTGAGATCATAGAGATGTCAAGCCATTTTTTCTCCTTGGACATGGGGGCCAATAGAGAATAGGGCTACAAGGATGAAACGATTAAGAAAAAATCCTTTTTTTAGCTACTAAGGAGTCGAAATGTGGGTGACGATAGTTTTTCATAGTCAAGATCACCCCATTAATGGAGACTCTACCCATGATAGGAGAAATTTATGACTCGATAAGGTGATAGAAAAAGGTGGTGTTCGACAAAATTTTCAACGGAGACTCGATGCAACAATTAGGCCTATCAGATGTACACGAGTGTTATAGACATATTTGGGCACATCAACCCCAAGCTTATATGTCAATGTATTAGGGTTCATCAACCCCTAAAAAAGTTTTTTCATACCCTAAAAGAACATAGTCATCTGAATGCATCATTCCCCTAAAGTTCCATATGAGAAACCATTCAAAAATTGCCTAAATTGAACCATACTGACAACTCCACTGGAAAAATGTGATGCATATTGAGTGGTACACTACTAGGGTGTGATGCATACTATTTAGGCCTTCTATAGGGTGCGATGGGTGAGGATGGACAAATGTCCAGGATAGTTTGCTAAGTGGTTGCTCATGGAATCTTCTAGAAACTTCTCATGTGCCACTTGCCTCTCTAAATTCGCCCAAGGATGAGTAAGGGATCTAAGAAGATCTCCAATCACTTCTCTTGTGGAACCAATTGTAACAAGTGGAATGACACTAATCAAACCCCATGGATGACTCACACTCTTGCACACATCTATAAATGGATCCCTCATCCAAGAGATCTAGAGGTGGAAATGTTGTGAATTGCAAGGAAGTTCTGATAATTTGTAAGTGAGGAGAGAGAATTGTATTCTTTTTGGTGTGATCTTGCTATTTCATGAGGTGAATAAGGATTGAAGCTAGGAGGATGATGCTAGATTAGACAACTGGGTTGTAATTCTCCCTTCTACCAATAAATCTCTTCAAGTTTTCTTCCATATGATTATGCAATTGTGAATGTTACCATTTGTGAATGCTATCATTTGTTCATTATATATCTAATTCTGTAATGCTTATGTTGTAATAGATCACAATGCTTTGACGGTTCTTTGTTGATGTACATGTGCAGGTACTCTCCAAGCGTGTTAAGTACGGGGAGGAGTTGCAGGATCTATCAAAGGGGAGAGAGATCAAGCAAGGGATTAAGCGGAAGTTCCAAGTTGGTTCCATTATCTTTCTCTTATCTCTTACACATAGAAGAAATTATTGAATTGCTTTAAAATGTTGTTTCTAGGGTAGCTGCCAAACCTAGAGGGTTAGCATTCTTTAGGAATACTAGTTTTCCCAGAAACAAATTGGCGACTCTGCTAGGGAATGAATAGATGTTTTTTTTTTGTTATTTTTTGTTTTATGTTCAATTTGATAAACTATAGACAGAGTTTGAAGTCAGCCAGGTAGCCTTCGAACTGCTCTTGCTCTGCAATTGCATAGTAGATGAATGTTGCTTTAGTCGATCTTTGGTTTAGTTTATGAATTAAACATTTGACTTGCAAGCACATCTATATGCCATTTTGGTAGTTCAGTAACCTCTCAAGACATTCCATCATACTTTTCTCATCATTTTTCATCAAAACCCAACCTAATTCATTGAAAACAGCTCCACATTTGAGCCAAAACCCATTTCAATTGTGCTCCCTAGACCATCGCACTGTCTTCCACTGTGACTCAGTATGCATAGCACCTCTTGAGTGCAGTAAGTGTGATGAATCTCAATTTTTGTGAAGGATAGGTGCGATGAATGACTGAACTCTTTTTCCATCTAGAAATTGAGGGTTTTTGACCTGTTTTCAGTTTTGTTTGGTTGTTTTGCTGCAAATGAACAATGCCTCTTTACTAAAGCTTACTTGCATCACTTAGATCAGCCTCAATTACATTAGGATTAGTGAATGTTTTTTGTATTTTTTCCTCATTGAAAATCCTTTGTCGAAAAGTTGTTTTAGTCGATTTGTCACTTTGGTACAAAAAGTGTCGTAATTGTCATTTTTTGTCGAAAAGAGAAGTGTCGTAAATTCTTCCTTCCCTTGATAATCGATTAAAATTTTCTTAATGCATTTTACTTGATTTGTTTACATTCAAAGTGTCAAAAGCATTTTTATTCAAAATTGAAAGTGTTGTTTTGAGTCTTCCTTTCTATTCTAAAGAAGAAATTGTCGAAAATATCATTTTGAGTGGAATATTTCAAATATTTCCTCCATTTAGTTTTCCTTTTTACATCTTTCACATTAAGGAGAGCGAAAACAAATACATGCATTTGCATTTAGAATTTTTTGGTTTGTGTGTGAAAAGATGATTTAGGGAAATGCACTAGTGTGTGCTCTTTGCTCTTTGATTAAAATAATTGTTATCTTCTTTCCCTAGTAGCTAGGATTTTCATTACTCAAATAAACAAAGATTGTTTATCATTATAGATTGCGTCTTAGGAATTTCAGATCATCATCACATGGTGAACCATTGAAAGGCAAAATCTAAACAAGATCAACTTTAAAATGAATTTCAATGAACCTAACAACGCTTTGGAACTTAACACAACATATCTAGAGGTCTAGGCTAGAGACGTGTTCCAGCGTCATTAAAACTAGTGGCTATCGTTTTCATTGAAGGTTGGGTGATTCCTTCTCCTTGATATGACAAGTGCTAGCAGAGACTTGTGCTCCCCGTACCGTCGTGTATATATTGGGAGACCACCATAGGCTTAAATCCTTTATCCATAGGAAACTGAGTCTGCTGCCTTATTGATTGCAATGCACTGAACACAACATTCAGGAAGATTGACTGTCGTACATAAGTCCTTGGTAATTTCTCTTTAATTTATCACCAAGGTGTATATTGTAGTTTTGCAATTAGTTTGGTAATCCATTTGTATAGATTTTCCAGAGTAGTCACTTTCGTTTCTTTTCGACTCTCTAAAAGAAAAGGTCCATCTGAGCACTTGTCCTTTTAGGCTCATTAAAAATTGAAGGAGACTAGAGTCATCTTTAGCTTTTTCTCGACTCTTAAAAACTGAAAAAAAAAGTTGTGTCCAAGCGTCTTTAAAATTAATTGATTGCGAATAACATCCCTATTCCTTAGTTGATCTTAGGTTGAAACATATGGTGACAAATCCAGAGTCCATTGATCAAGGAATCCCTCTTGATGGGAATCCTAGTCCTTTTCCTTCCTTTGGAAATATTGGTGCTCCTTATATGGCTACATTGTCCCTTCTAGGATTTACCATTGACCTGCCATATGGCTCTTTTCAACCTCTTTGGTTCAAAATGTCGAGAGTTCTTTGCAATCGAGTACACCTCCAACTAGAAAAAATCAACCTCTAGTTGATCCTGAAGTTGACCCTTTGCCTTCTTCCTCGTTTGTTTCTTCCTCCCCTTCTTCCTCTTCGCCTGGTGAAAGTGTTGGTATTAGTAACCAGGTGGGTAAGAAGAAAAAGAAAGGGAAGAAGAAGAAGAAGAAGCCAATTCAGCAAGGGGGTAACCAAGCAACCATTGCTTTGAATGCAACATCTGATGAAAATCCATTCATTAAGCCTCACAAAGTCAAATATCCATGCATAGTGTGTACAGGAGACCATTTTCATCGAAATTGTCCTTATTTTCCTCGGATCTTGAAAGAATGGTCTTCCCGTTCACACCATCCCATGTCATCAACCTCTAGAGATCATGTTGGTAACACACCATCAACTAGTGATAGTAAAGTTCATGGACAAGTCAAGCTTCCATGTAGGTTATGTGAAGGTATACACCCCTTTCACCTTTGTCCCTATTTGGATGAAGCCAAAAGAGTGTTGGATAACCGTCCTGCTTCACCGTAGCGACTTCCATCTGGTTACAGGAAACTCTCCTTGAATCCTTCACTAGGTGATGAACCGACTGACTTAAATCAACCGTTGGTCAAAACCACTCTCTCTGAAGTGAATCATATGAGTCTATACCCAACCAAAATCAACAGGTTGACCCGATTTCACCTTCAGCTAGTTGTACCTTTCCCAAAGAGAGTGAAAATGATACTGCTCAAGTTCTTTTTGTTACTTCGGATTCTAACAACCTTGGGGGCAATCTGCCTGTTCCATCAAGACAGGAGGAAAATCCTCCAGTTCTTGTAACTCAAGGGGTTAGTTCTCCCATTTCTATGGTACCCCCTCCAAGTAGTCTAGTCACTTCCTTTGATTGGAATCAACTGGTAGGATCCCGCCTTCCTTCTTATGTGCCTTTCCAAATCATTACAAGTTTTAAAAAAAATTGTATCTGGTGTTAGTTCTAGTCTTCGTAGCCTGTCACAAGGGATCAACATGAGCTCTTACTATGTCTGGTTTTGTTAGATGTTTTGCACATGATTTTCAGCACAAAACATGTCACAAGTGTGTCCATCAGAAGAATCTCAGAAAAATATTTCCAACGGTATATCACACTCCCGTAAATGGCTCCCAGATTAGAAGATATGATTGAAATGAATGAGTGATTCTTGGTTATGCATGTTTTGAGGTCAATTGCTGCACACAATGACAAGTTTAGTACAAAACCAGTTTCTGAAATCATGGTAAGGAATTTTTCAAAAGTGAAAGAGGTTTTTGTTCACTACATGCCAAATAACAAAAAAATTCCTTCCGTTTATGCAAAGGTGCTACTATGTGGGAGATATACAATGATAATTGGAGCCTACATTAAAACAAAGCAAAAATTTTCATATTTTTTACTGTTTTAGTCTTTTTAGTGTGGGGCCATTTTACAACAGATGGAAAGTAATTTTGCAAACCCAAGGAGGTTTTTGTTAACCATGAGCCATATAACAAAAAACAATTTCAGTTTATTCACAGGTGTCATGGATTGGGATATGTGAATAGATCTTTACAGCTCATTTTCACAGATTGAAATGTTTAATGATTTTCTGTTTTAGAGATGATTTTGTGGAACAGATTACAAGCTACTGGAAATGAATTTCCCAAATTTGACAAGTGCTATGGTTTAGGAGATACGAGTTCATCTTCAACACCTATTTTCAGAAATTCGGCCCATGTTTAATGTAACTGATTCTATTTTGAAGAAAATAGTTGAGCTCAATCCCTTAGTACAAGGATGAGAAAATGTATATATTTTATGAATTTCATAGTGTAGGGGTTGGATTTTGGTATAAGGTTTGACTTTTGAGAAAGGCTTGAGCTTCATTGTACACTCGTATCAGGATTTTGGCTAAGGAATTGAAACCAGGGTTTGCAGCACTCTTTGGGATCCATGTGGCAATTTGTCTTGGTACAATGCTTTCTTTTGTAATTGTGAATTTTCTTATGTGTTATGTATGCCATTATCTATCTTGTTTCTTCTTAACTAAACAAACAAGAGTGTAAGTAGAATCCATTGAAATTGCAGTGCTCTACTTGAGGTTTGCTTTAGTTTTTTGATGTTTTCAGCTGTTTGGAGAGGGTCCATGACCTTCCTTGCCCTCTTCAGCTCCTCACCTGTCCAATCCCTCCACCTCATTCGATTTAAAGTGCCAAAATCAGTTGCCTACCTTGCCCCATTGAGATCTCTGCAAGACTGAGCCTCATTCCCCGCACCCAAAATCTACCTTTCCATTAGAGCCAACAAAAACATCATTTTATCCAATCAAATTCTTTGCACATATACCTAGCCTAAGATTAGTATTTCTATTAGTAATCTCAAGCCCTCATTGATTATAATTTGTTGAGATTGACCCAGAGAGAGCCCTCTCTCGACCTGGTAGGGCTAGCTACCAGGTTAAGCGTGGTTTGATGTTGGCCCTGGATCCTACCTTCCTCAGCCTAAGGTAAATCTAGGCACTAACATATGGCACTATTATAGACGAAGGTGCATCCGTGAGTATCCTTTCCTCAACTGCTTGGCAAGCGCTCGATTTGCCACCGCTTGTGCCTGTTACACAAAATTTGTTGGGCTTTAACAGAGGAACCAGTCGACCAATAGGGATCCTTCCTAAGTTACCTATTACTTTGGGAGGAAAGACCATTTATTTGAACATGATGGTAGTCCCAGGACCTTTAGACTACAATTTACTTCTTGGGTGTGACTACGTTTATAACATGGAAGCTATTGTTTCAACACTCTTCTGAGTGATGTGTTTCCCGCATGAAGGCAATATTGTCACCATTGACAAGCTTTCATTTCCCGGTCCAAATATAGCTCCGAGTCAATCATCATCCCTAAATGGTCCATTTATATCAACGGTATCATCCCCGCCATGGGTTAATTATGTGGCAACTTGTTCCATACCTATATCAACTGACGATTAATTCAGTGATGTTGTACATCATGTACTAGGGGCATTGGAACCAGATTTCTCCTTCACGACCTCTTACGAGTTGTGATCGGGGAGCCTGAGGATAGTTTGTTGTCTTGTGTCAACCTCGTTAAAAAAATGAAACCAAGGATCTCCGAGGATAGTTCATTGTCTTGTGTCAACCTCGTTAAAAAATGAAACCAAGGGTCCCCGAGGATAGTTCGTTGTCTTGTGTCAACCTCGTTAAAAAATGAAACCAAGGGTCAAAAAATGAACCAATTTTCAATTTTTAACCCTTGTGATTGCCATTCTATCAGTTGAGCCTTGGTTTTTTTCATCTCATCACCACCATCTCTTTAGCCGATCATACACTTCCACTTGGTTGTTTTACCCATTTTGAGGAACAGTTGCAATGAGTGGTCTTATTAGCCAGCATCTTCACATAAATCAACATGTTTTGAGAAGTTCCAACATCACCGGAACCAGTTGCTACCATAGACACCACTTGTTCCTCAAAATAGAGTCCTCTTTAAACCCTTTTTAAACTTGTTAAACATGAAAAGATTGTCAAGCGCTTGTCTTTTCCAACTCGTTAAAATATTGGAAATGTCATCCCTCCTATATTATTTTATCCCTTTTCGGACCTGAGGGATTACTTTACGAAAAAGAAGTTATGGAGTTTTCTTTTCGTCCCTTTTCAAACTCTCTAAACATGAAAAGGACCGAGTTATCCTTGTCATTAAACTCATTAAAGCGATAGCGACAAACTTGTCCATCTAGACGAGACTGAGTTTCACTATCGCTAGACTCGTTAAAATACTAAATAGCGACAGGTTTGCCTGAAGGGAAAATTATAGAACAAGCATATGTTATCCTCCTCAAGCTTGAAAAAAATAAGGAGGTACAAGTCAGCAATGACTGGGGAAAAAAGGGGAAAAACTTGAAGAATTTATGGTAGCAAGTACTCTTGAACATGACACTTTTACTTCATCTCCATTATTGAGTTGGGTTGGGTTATTCCGTTCACGGTCATCATACCATTGGTCTTTCGTACCATCCATATTTTGGGGTTAATGCTACCAATTCATCTCAGTGTCACCGACATGTTCAAAGAAGTCATCCAGTTCAGAAATCGCCATCCAGTTAATGTCTCATACACTGCAATACCTCCAACCTTCATTTTTTCATGACCACCATTCCTGAACCTTGTGTCATCATTTCGTTTTTCACCTCCAGAAGTCATTTGCTTCTTTTCATGTCATAGATGTGGGATACATCAAGGCCCTCCTACGACAAGTCGCTTCTTGTCGACATCAGCTCATTAGCCAAGAATTTGACTTAGAAACAACCCTTTCAGTGCTTTGAAGCTTGCATACATCAATGGCAAGTTTCTCACTTCCAACGACAGGTTGACATCAACGGCCTTCGACCGAAAGATTTTGCATGGTGTTCGACATTGGATCATGTATTCACACCACGTGAATTGTACTGTAGTACCTTGAGGATCATTATCATTATCGGTGATTCCTCTCACGTTTGTTAACATCTCACATCATTGGCTGGTAATCAGGCGATGTCTTTCCATGTTCAAATTCAGAACATCTCTTCACATGGATTGACTTGTACATCGAGCGAAGATTGAACGAGTTTGAGGACCCTGCATCTAGTTTCATCCATCCGGGCTGTGATATATTCAGGGATATAAAAACATCAAATGTACAAAGGCTCTACACAGATCATGAAAAATTTTAGGGGTGAATGTTCGCCCTTTGGTGAAATTAAGGGGTTTTAAATTTTTAGTGGGCGAATATTTTGTATCATAGTACATTTTTACAAATCACCTCAAATAGCCCACCTTATTTTAAGGGAGAGGGTAAAAAAGGTAAATTTAGCCCTTGAAATTAGGAGTTACAACCTTCCATTCGCCCCAATTTTCAAGAATAGGTTTTATTTAAGTGAATCCTATGGGCCAAAATACCATATTTATAAAAGAAGTATGGTAAATTAATAAAAATACAAAATAAATTAGAGGTATGGTAAATAAACAAAACATTTTTTATATTTACTCCATAAGTCACCTTATATACATGCAAGGGTGTAAACAAATAAAAATATAAATAGAGTGGAGGTATGGTAAATAAATAAAACCTCTTTTTATACTTACTCAAAAAGTATGGTAAATAAAAAAAATATAAATAAACTAGACGTATGGTAAATAAATAAAACCTATTTTTATATTTAGTCCATAACCCTCTTTCTATTTATGAAGGCTCAAAAAAGAGGTTTTATTTAAGTGAATCCTATGGGCCAAATACCATGGGCTAGATTATTATTAATACCATGCAAAAAAACATTATTAGCCCTAATATTAGTATTAATAAGTATATAATGGCACATGGTATTGACCCATGGTATTCACATGGAATGTAGCCTATTTAAATGGGGGAATTAAACCAGCATAGATCCATCTTTACTCTGGATCTACTAAGCCCCGAGAGGTATCAAATATCATGATATGCAAACTGGCATAGAGTGAAAAAATATTTGATCCCTCTCGTGGCTTGGTGGATCAAGAGTAAAAATTGATGTTGTAATTTAATGTATGTTAAACATTTTAACTTGGTTAAAATAAAAATCAATTATTAATTTTATTAATTTTTGTAAATTACTAATAGTAATTTTTAAGCTCCAGGTTTATGATAACCCATGGTAATACCATGGTATTCATGTGAGCATTGACTATTTAAAGGTGAAATTCTATCATCTTAGATCCATCTTAATTCTGGGTCTACCAAGTGCTCAGAGGGATAAATAGATTTCATCCCCTTAAGAGTGGTAGATGTGGAGTTAAGATGGATATAGGTTGGTTTTTATGATAATGAAGATATTAAATAGACTTAGGAAATTATATTGTAAAAACATCTTAAGGTGAATGGTTAAAGCTACATTTGGTCACTTCAGAAATTTAGTAAAAAAACCAATATCTCCTTTAATATTGGTTTTTAACTTTTTATAATTTAACAAAAAAAATTCAAAACAATGAAACCTTATCACTTTTTCTACATCACCCTCACAAAATATTTCTCACCATTTTTCAAACATTCTCAGTATGATATCTTCATGAAAAAGTTTAGGTACCGATGTTGGATTAGTTGTTTGAAAAATAAGTTGGTTTGTACAACCTTTCATCTTCTGTGTTATTCTTAGTTTGTCCTAATGATCTGTAGGGGTTGGAGCCAATGCACCATATTTTCCTAAAAGGTGGAGATTGTTCACCAAAAAGGAAATTAATCTACATGTTACAACGCTGTTAAAAAATGCGAGACCTATGAGGGTAGTGAATTATGCTAATAAGCAATTTAGATTGGAGCCACTGCACTATATTTTCCTAAAAGGTGGAGATTGTTCACCAAAAACGAAATTAATCTTCATGTTACAATGTTGTTAAAAAATGCGAGACCTATGAGGGTAGTGAATTATGCTAATAAGCAATTTAGATTGGGAGAGACGCTATTAAATTTTATTATTTAATTGAAGATTTCCAATTAAAATAATAATAAATCTACATTTATATGTTCATATATTGATTGGAAGGATTCTCACAATGGTCACTTCTTTCAATTAGATCCCCTTCAAGCCCTTGGGATACCTAATACTTTCTTATATAATATAGTTGGGGCTTGCTACTTGTTGGCATGTTGGGGTAAAAAAACTTGATGTGTTTTTTTTATCTCATAGTTGGAGTCTATGGAATAAGAAAGAAATTTGATAACTTGAAAAAAGTGGTAGCTTGACAAAAGTTGTAGAGAAAATATTAATCTCTCCTACCTTGACAGAACTCGTTGTCAATATCAACACCTACAAGAACTTTGTTGTGGAATATTATCAAAACTAATAGAAGGATATGAAAGAGTGTATTGTAAGAACCTTGACAAACACAACCCCTGAAACTTGGAACATTGTTTGTAGGAAGAGAAAATTATGTTTCTTTTTCCAAACATGTATGTTAGTATATTACAGTTTAATGAATATGTTTTCTTATTATCATATATGGTTTCATACTTTAACAAAAAATTCACCAAGACTTCACAATGTTTTATTATTCAGTAAAAGATTTGCCAAGATCTTACAAGATTTTATAATTCAGTGAAAGATTCTCCATCATTGTATAAGATAATATAATCTGGTGACAGATTCACCAAAAAAATTATATATACATATTAAATTATTGATAAAATTGCCTCCCATTTTTCCTATGTATCATGGGGATTAGCCCATTTATTATACATATCAATTTAGGGTGGTTCTTAAAATTTTCCCTGACACAGATAGTCATCCAAATCATTGATGATGAATCTATATCTGAAGAATCACTAGTGTGTATCTGCAGAAAACTATCTGATCTATGTACATGAAATGAAATTTATAAAGCCGAGCATGGGAATGCCTCCCTCAGCTAGATCATGAAAATGATATTATGATAATGTATTGTATTGTAACTAATGCAGGTCACCTTCCAGTTCGAAACTTCAGATCCTCATGATAAAGCATTTCACCCGACATGAATATTTACAACCTCATGCTTTAGGGGGCAACTGTTATAGACATATTTTGGCACATCAACCCTAGGCTTATATGTCAATGTATTAGGGTTCCTCAACCCCTAAAAGAGTTGTTTCATTCCCTAAAAGAACATAGTCATCTAATTACATCATTCCCCAAAAGTTCCATCTGAGAAACCATCCAGAAATTGCCTAAATTGAACCATACTGACTGCTCCACTAGAAAAATGCGATGCATACTGAGTGGTACACTACCAGGGTGCGATGCATACTGTTTAGGCCTTCTATAGGGTGCGATGGGCAAGGATGGACAAATTTCTGGGACAATTTTCTAAGTGGTTGCTCATGGAATCTTCTAGAAACTTCTCTTGTGCCACTTTCCTCTCTGAATTCGCCCAAGGATGAGTAAGGGTTCTAAGAAGATCTCCAATCCCTTCTCTTGTGGAACCAATTGTAACAAGTGGAATGACACTAATCAAACCCCATGGATGACTCACACCCTTGCACACATCTATAAATGGATCCCTCATCCAAGAGATCTAGAGGCGGAAATGTTGTGAATTGCAAAGAAGTGCTGATAATTTGTAAGTGAGGAGAGAGTGTTGTATTCTTGTTGGTGTGATCTTGCTATTTCATGAGGTGAAGAATGATTGAAGTTGGGAGGATGATGCTGGATCAGAAACTGGGTTGTAATTCTCCCTTCTATCAATAAAGCTCTTCAAGTTTTCTTCCATATGATTATGCAATTGTGAATGTTACCATTTGTGAATGCTATCATTTGTTCATTATATATCTTATTTTGTAATGTTTATGTTGTAATAGATCACGATACTTTGATGGTTCTTTGTTGCTGTAAATGTGCAGGTACTCTCCAAGCATGTTAAGTATGGGGAGGAGTTGCAGGATCTGTCAAAGGGGAGAGAGATCAAGTAAGGGATTAAGTGGAAGTTCCAGGTTGGTTCCATTATCTTTCTCTTATCTATTACACATAGAAGAAATCATTGAATTGCTTTAAACTATTGTTTCTAGGGTAGCTTCCAAACCTAGAGGGCTGGCATTCTTTAGGAATACTATTTTTCCCAGAAAGAACGAGGGTGGTAGCCAAAGAATCAAGCCATACGAAGTCTAGCTAGGCACAAAGTTAGACCTACACAAATAGAATTGTAGGTTCATGTGGTCATACATGGTAGTGTAGGTTGAGATATTATTAATAGAGACATGGTACAATGAACATAACCAAAGTTTCTAGAGTGATAGATAAAGGTTATCCCTCAGAGGGACAAAGTCAGTCCATACCAATCAGAGTATTAAAACCAGAAGCTTTTAGTTGATTTTCTGATCTCAATATGGAATCAACTAGTCTAAGGTTCAAGGACATGCTGGATGTTTCTTACAACTTTAGTCCATGGAAGGAGAGGATAGTGCTAGTTCTCAAGGAGAACAATCTATGGGGGTTTGAAAACACTAAGGTTACAACTCCTTTAGATGTTACAACTTTGGAAGTCCATGAATTGAAAGATGTGAAGGCCAAACGTATTATCATGGATGGGGTGAAGGATCATGTGATCCTTCACACATAAATGAAGAATAGTGTCGATGAGATGTTGGCTACTCTGATGAGTCTATATTAGAGTGACAATCAAAATTATAAAATAGTGTTAAGGGAGAAGCTCATGAACACTAAGATGTCTGAATCAAATATTTTGGTATCATACCTCACTAGGATTTAGCAAGTTCAATATGAGCTTGGATCTATTGTGGTAACCTTTCTAGATGATGAGCTTGCAAGGACAACCTTGAGTGAGTTCTCAAAACCTTGGGCTACCTTTGTGATAGGTGTTCTAGCAAGATAAAATATACTAGATTGGAATAGATTATGGAATGAATTCACCTAGAATGAGAACTAGGAGATATCATTATCTGGAGGACAATAGAAGAGTGGGGATGATAAGAATCTTTCTCTTTCTAGTTGGGTAATGAGGAGAAAAGATTTGAGTAGTAGGGGATATGTCTCAACCTCACAACCAAAGAAGAGAAAGGACTTGACTAATGTAAAGTGTTTTACATATCATAAGACAAGACACTACGCTTCACAGTGTCTGGAGAGGAAGAAGGGTGGAAAGGGTATGCAGGCATTTGTAGCTGCATTGGAAGAAGCTTAGGAGGATTTTTCCAGGAAGTTTGAAACTAAATTTGCACTTGTTTCCTACCTTATCATATGCACATTACCAATGGGTGCATGGCTACTAGATAGTGTAGCCATGAGGCATATGGCATGATCATGGGAATAGTTTGACAACCTGATTGAGTGGGACTTAGAACTACATGTGGAGTTTGGTGTTGATGCCAAACACACAATGAAGTGGATTGGAACAATGATATTCCAACTTGAGTCAAGAGTTAGGATGGAAGTAAAATATGTGTTGTGGGTTCCAAAACTCAAGTGGAGTATGCTCTCAATCTCTATGATGGAGAATAAGGGGTTCCCTATAACATACTAGGATGGGTAGATACTACTCAGACATAAGGGATCCAATTTAGCCAAGGTGGGCTTCATAAATTGTATCATATCCAATTGTTGTATGTATTTCCTTAGTTGGGCCTCTTTCCCAGGCTAAGAGCTTAAGCAAGTTCTAAAAGTTAATCAATAATTGTGATTGGTCAAGATATGTTATGTCATCTATTTCGTGATTGAGATTGATATATTTTGCTTCCCCTAAATTTATTATGTTAGGAAACTAGCTATGTAATTAATTAATAGATCTATAATCTACTAGAAATGAAGTTATGTGTGATAGAATTGTATGAAAATATAACACATCCTTGTTAGGTAGAAGCATCCCCCTTGTCATATATGAGCTCTGCATTTATCTCCCAAATTCATGGATTTCTCAAATTTGGTACTTGTGTTCTACTCGCATGACTAAGAAACCCTCATTCCCAAACAATTTAAGGTGTTGAACCATGTTCTTCTTCATGTATCCCCATATTTGAGGTTCATTTGACAAGCTTTGGAAACAATGACAAACTTATGTGTTATTGTAGGGCTTCCTAACTTCCCTACTACACTTGATGTTCACTGCAATTTTGAACACTGTGTAATGAACTCTTGGATAAACCAAATGCATATTACAATTTGGGAATTCAACAATTATTAGCTTAAACTTCCATGTTGAGGATCCATTTCACTACAACAAATCCCTGTGATTAGCGTCCCTTTTTACTTCTTTTTTTTTGCATCTAGAGCCCATTTTTGGTGCTATTTGCATCCATTTATCAAATATGGTGCAAAACTTGACACAAAATTTTCATTGAGTTTTGCACCAAATCTTACACCAAGTTTAGCACCACGTTTTGCATCAGGTTTTGCACCAAATTTTATGCCAAGTTTTATGTCATCCTTTGCACTGGGTTTTGTTCCAGGTTTTGCATCAAGTTTGGCACCTAATTTTGTTTGACATACTTTTGCATCCTCATTTGCATCCACTTTTTGCACCTACACTTGCATCAACTTTTGCATCCTTTTTAAAATCATTTTTTGCATCCATTTTTGCATCCCTTTTGCGCCAAGTTTTACATTGAGTTTTGTGTCTAGTTTTGCATATAATTTTGCATCCACTTTTGTTGCATCCACTTTTCCATCTTGTTTTGCATCCATATTTACATCCTCTTTTTCATCTATTATTTTGCCCACTATTGCATCTAATATTTTTGTGCCACAATTGGCGCCTAGTTTGGCACCTCCTTTTGCACCCACTTTTGATTATAATTTTGCATCCACGTTTGCATCCTCATTTGCGTCTAGGTTTTCATCAACTTCTACATCTATTTTTGCATCCCCTTTTGTATCCGGATCAAGATTTGCATCGAGTTTTCTGTCTCATTTTGCATCTACTTTTGCATCGACTTCTATTGCATCCACTTTTGCATGCAATTTTGCATCCATTGTTGCACCCATTTTAAAGTCCACAATTTTCATCCCTTTTTACATCTTCTTTTGCATCATAGTTTGATTCTTTTTTTGCATCTATCATTACATCCACTTTTACATCCACTTTTGTTGTGCCACAATTTGCACCATGTTTTGCACTTACTGTTGTACCCACATTTGCTTCCAATTTTGCATCCATGTTCACATCCTCTTTTGCATCAAAAATTGCATCTCTTTTTGCATTAACTTTTGTGTCAGGTTTATGCATTGGGTTTTGCATCTCATTTTGTATCTACTTTTGCATCTACTTCCATTGTATCCATTTTTTGCATCCAATTTTGTTTTTGTTGCATCAATGTTTGCTTCTACTTTTACATCCCTTTTTGCATCTTATTTTGCATATTTTTTTGTCTATTGTTACATCCACTTTTGTTGCGCCATATCTTGCGCCTACCATTGCAACCACATTTTCTTCCACTTTTGCATCCACATTTGCACCCTCTTTTGTGTTCAAGTTTGTATCGAATATTGTGTATGTTTTTGCATCCCCTATTGCATCCACTTTTGTTGCATCCATTTTTGCATCTAATTTTGTGTCCATTGTTGCACCCATGTTTGTGTCCATGTTTACATCCCTTTTTTCATCTTATTTTGTATCCATGTTTGTCTCTTTTTTGCATCTAAGTTTGTGTCCTTTTTTGCATCTTTTGTTGCATCCACATTTGTTTCACCACAATTTGTACCAAGTTTTACACCTACCATTGGACCCATGTTTGCTTCCACTTTTGCATCCAAGTTTGCATTGACAACTGCATTTTCTTTTTCATCCACTTTTGTGTCAGGTTTTTCATGTTGTTGTGCATCTACTTATGTTGCATCCACTTTTCATCCAATTTTACTTCTATTGTTGCCCCCATTTCTGTGTTCGCTTTTGCATCCCTTTTCCAACACTCATCATATTTTCTGCATTGATGATATTCCTTATGGCATTGACAATTATGAACAATTGATGACAATGTCAATAATCTTGACAATGATGAAAATGAAGATGATGGCGATGACATGAATTGTGATCATGATGATAAAGACGATAGTGGTTATAATGACAATGATGATGATGGCAATGATTATGATGATGACGATGCTAATGACCTTGGTGAATCTTCCCAATTTTTAAATGTTGTCATTGTCATAATCGTAAGAATTATATTTGGTGTCATCATCCTTGTCGTCATCATCATCATTATCATCATTTTCATCTAGGTCATCATAAAAAAAAATAATGGCATGAATGATGATGTCCATGATAACGATGACAACAATGATGATAGAAATTACATTAATGATGATGATGGGGATGATAAAAATGACAATGACGATGATAATGGTGGTGATGATGATGATCATTGATCATCTCTCAAAAGAGAGTTGTTATTTCTCTTAAGTATATCAATGTGTCCTAAACAACCCTTTCTAGCACTGATCACATTTTTTGGGTTAATGATATTTCTTACAACATCTATAATTATGAACAATTGCAAACAATGTCCATAATGATGATGATGACGATGATGATGATGGAGCTAATGATGATGGCATGAATGGTGATTATGATGATAATGTAATGATGGTAATAACGATGACAAGAATGATGGTGATGATGATGACAATGATTATGATAATGAGAATGACCTTACAATCTGATAGATTCATGAACAATTACTAGTTTCAATACCATCTTCTAGATACATATTACTATCATACTTTTTACACTTTTTGTCTCTCTTGAGGTATCTTACTATAATGGTGTTGTCAACACTAGAAAGATATCTTGTTGTAATGGTGGTTCTAATGTTAGCACTAGCAAAGTTTTTGTTAAATTTTGGTTAAAAAAAATTGATTTATGCAATTATTTTGACAATCTATGTAAAAAAGTAAATAACATAAAATTATTTTGACTGTAGTCCCATTGATTTTCATGAATTCACTAGTTTGAAGACCATCTTCTACACACATATTATTATTAAACTTTTTGCATTATATCCCTCTTATATCTTGTTGTAATGGCAGTATTAGCACTAGAAAAATATCTTGTTGTAATGGTGATGTTAGGATTAGCACTAAAAAAATCATTAAATTTTGGTTAAAAAAAGTTGATAATTTATTTATTTATTTATTTATTTTTAATTTGGGAAATTTTTGTTTTTGTTTTTTGTTTGTTTTTAATTCTATTTTTATGCAGTAATATTTTTTTGGTTGAATTTTGGTAGTAACTAGTTTTTGGTCAAATCATATGTATTAACCATGTTCTTTGTACTACAAGTCTAATTGTTGGGACAAAATTGAGCTTTCAAATAAGTTGCAAAAAGCATATAAATGGAAGAATAGTGATGGCAACTATTTGTATTGTCCAATTGTTCAGGATATCATGTATAAAAATATTCAACATTTTTAGAAACAATGGATTAGAGGTGAGTCTGTAATTGTACATAATGTTTGGATGATACATAAAAACAAAGTTGGTTTCATTGATGTTCTTACGATCTACTTTGGATACGAAACCCTAGGTTTTGGAAGTATGCAAATAATTAATTTGGTTTACCTTTTTTTGTTGACAGGGGAATCGGCAACTGGGACAACCTCGCAACTCGCGTAACATCAGGTTGATTCTGGCCGCCACCACTATAACCCTAGAGAACTGCGCCTGCCCGCTATAACACAGCTCTAGGTTAGTCCGCGGATTTGAACTCGTGACCTCAAATACGGAGTCCACTTTATAGACGAACTACACTGCAGCGCGATTACCAAATCGCCTACCCCGTGGGGCTTAATTTGGTTTACCTTTGATAACCAATGAAATTTTAATTTTTTTCCTCGTAAAACCAAGGAAGATATGCCAATAACCCTCATTAGAAAACAAATTCTTGTTGAAGTTTTATAATTGGCTGCAAAAGTTCAACAACTGGTATAGAAGTTTTTAGTTGCTATTAGGGAAACAAGGTGATTATAGGTTTTAGTAGACATAGACCATTCTTGTTATTCGATTCACTTTGACGATGGCCTCTTCTGACCAATATATGAGATTGTGAATTTGTTGATATTTTTTAGATTACCAAGTAGAGGTAGTTGTTTATAGGAATTTTGTAAAACCTGAAGTATTGAAAAATGGTTTTTTCACTGTTAGGCATGTTTAAGTCAAATTGGGTTGCAAAACTTAAGGATACAGCAAAAAAAATTGTTAGTAGTTTTGAATTGATATAGCCATTAAATGATTCCCAACCATGTTCTTTGTGCTACAAGTCTAATTCTCAAGACAAAATTAATAATTTTGTTCAGTTACAAAGAGCATATAAGTAGAATAATATGAACCATGGAAACTATTTGTATTGTCCATTAACTATTCAGTATATCATGTGTGAAAATATTTAACATTTTAAAAAACAATGAAAATGAGAGGTGAACTTGTAAATATATAGAATTCTTGGATGATACATCCAAGACAAAGTTGGCTTCATCAATGTGTTCAAGATCTACCTTGGAACCATATGTTTTGGAAGTGTGCAAAAAAATAATTTGATCTACCTTTAAAGATAGTCTATGTATGGTAACCTTTTATGACCAATGATTTTTTTTCTCATCATCATCATCATCATATCTATATATATTAGACACCAAGGAAGATATGATGATAATCCTTATCAAAAAATGACCTATGATAGTGGCGGCGATGGTGAATATGATGACGATGACAATGGCAATGAGGATGATGATTAAATGATGATAACGAAGATAACAATACAATGATAGGGACCCTATGCCATCAGGGATTCCCTATATGGGGAAAATATTACCTACATGTGGGAAAGTTATTATTGATCACACAAATGAATAAACTCATTAGACAATTTGAATTCACCTTCATTACCCATCCAAATATCCTTAATAATTCGAAGTTTGATTGTAGTGTAGTTTAATATATTTATGTTAATTAATTCCATAAATTCAACTTAACAAGTTATATTTGTGTGTTAAGTTATATTTGTCTATATGCACAATATGTGACAATTTAGACACACAAATTATTTTCATTTTGTCTCAGTCATAACTTCATATCATTTCTAACCATTTTCAACTGATAGATGAAACTAACCATAGTAACTCTTATCTATCTAATTGAGCTTGTTATTTCCAACCAATAAACCATATTAACTAACATACATTTTAATGACATTAATTGCATCAAGTAATGAGTATACCTATAAGAATATTCAAAACACCAATTTAGATTATGAGTTCTAAACATGGTAATTAAATGACTATTACAACCAAATAACAATGAATCATTTCAAAATGGGACATAATAATTTTCCTTATTTAAATATGAATCACATGCCCTGTAAATTATCTAGAAGTCTTCATTTATGTTATCATCTGCATCTATGTCTTCCAATGCTTCCTTGTCAATTTTCATATGTTCTTGCAGGCAATTAATATTACTCTTCCTAAACCATTCTGCTAAAGTCATATTGTGATCATCCTCATCTTCACCTTCATCATATTCTGTATCAATAAAATTTGTTTCTAGATCAAAAATATCAATGTTACCAGATCTGTTAATTTGACCTTCATTTTAGATATCTTCAATATTGCCTTCTTCTATAAGGTCATTTTCCTTTGGAAATTGTTGGTTGTCATGGTGAATTGCCTCATCTAATTTATCATTTTGTGAAAATACACCTCTAGCCCCGCTTCTCCATACTGCTAAAGGAATGTTGTCACCATCATCTAGTTCACAGTCTTCTGGTTGAACATCATCATTGATGCCAATTTGTTCTATGTTCCCCGATTCTTGAACTATATTTGGTTGGTCATCTTTACCTTTCTCTGTATTGATTGAGGCATCTTTGAATATATGCCTTAATCTTGGATCATAATGAAAGAAAAATATCCATTTTGGATCCAAAATATCTTCATAGAAAGAAACCTACATGTGAAGAAGATAAATATATTAGATCTCCAGTGGTATCAAATTTTACTATCAATGAGAATGTATATATCCACAATAAAAAATGAATTAAAAAATTATATAAGACCATTATTTCTTATATTTATTATATTGTTTTAGTGAAAAAATACCTGCTCACAGTGAATTGGTAAAACATAAGGCTCCTTATCCTGTGGTAGGTATTTTGATGAATCTATAGAAAATAATCTACTATGGATATCATGTCACCGTGTCCTATTAAATGCTTCATACCATTTACATTTAAAAATACTACATTTGAAAGAACGGTAATCTAACTCAATAATTTCTTGTATTTTTCGAACGTATTGAAGATTCCCTTCAATAACATTTTTATCTTTTGAACTTGATTGCTTGAAATCAAACATGACCCCAATATCGAAGGATCGTCTTTTTGCACCTACTCTTTCTACACGATAACGATGACCATATGCCCACATTGCATGATACTTCCTCACCTGTGACAAGGCATTTACTTGAGTGAAAATAAATATGATTATGCATAGTTAAATAGTTAACAATGTGATTAATGTATTCAAGCAACATTTTGTAATAATTCAAAATTTACCCTTTTTTCACATCCTCTGCACTTGTTGATCTCATCTTCTATTATGTTTGCATCTATTCCTTCCTCATATATTTGGTTTTGAATTTGTTTAGAAACCCATTCTATTGTGCATTCTTTTCCCCATTGACCGGAAATATCAGTGGGAAGTGGGGTATTTCTTGGGTTTTGATGCAGGAGCATCTAGCTAGGGCACCATGACCGGGTGTTGGTCTCCACCAAGGTGGAAAGTTTTATTAGCGAATTGGTTCCTTTATGTTTAGTTTGTCAAAGTAGGATGCAAGACTTTTTTTCTTTTAATCTCAGTATTAGTTAGGGACAGTTTAGTTAGTTAGGGTCACTATTTTGTTTGTCCTTAATAAACAATAGTTTAATAACTGTTCTTTCATTTTAGAGGAAAAAGACAAATATGTCTAATGTAAAATCTTGCAGTACAGACAGAATTGAATACATGAAAAATTGTGTAACTAATATAATAGCAACTGAAAAAGTAATTGCACACAGTTCAAATAACTATGGACAGAAGATATAAATGTAAAATCGAAAATCATTCAAAAGGTTCAACATACAAGTGTCCATAATAAAAAGAGAAGACAATTTATTTATTCGAATCCATTTGTAACAGCCATAATATTTCTTTATTGTTTCCTATTCATTGAACAACCAGAATAGTCAATATGGTGCATGCAGACTGTCTTGTTTATTCTCTTTTCTAAAGGAACAGAGTTCAAACAACAAGGACTGTATTGAATCCCTAGAATGAGGGTTGGTAACCCATTAAAAGAAATCATGACCGGAAACGGACAAGAACAATTGCAAGTAGTTCAAACGAAAAGAGCATATGCACACTGTCATAAAAGGCAGAGAACACTTTCTCATTTTTGAATCCATCTACCTGAACAAACATGGTAAAGGAAACTGCACAAGATAACTAGGCATAGTTCGAGGGCGTCCAAACCAGAACGAGAGAAATAACAGTCGAACAATCACATTTAAAATAGAGGTAATTCAAAGCAAACGAATTCTCTGTATTTTCTTTCCAATTATAACATGAAATGCCTGTATATACATAACAGTGCCCGAACATAACCCTACAAGCAGTCACAAGCCTAACGACCAACAAACCCTAGATGAGGGTTTTGGGACGGCTTCCATTATATATGAATTTACAGATAACCAGTATCGAAACCCAAGAAAGACTGCATTAAATCGACCCAGGACGCTTGACTACAACAGAGGGACATCAACAAACAAGTATTGAGGAAACCGAACCATCAAGAACCTATAGGCCCTAACTTTAAGAATGAAATTGATGACAGTGACAGAGCCTACCAAGCAAGGGCCGAGGTGACTATGCCAGGCATGCCCATTTGCAAACCCTCAACCTGCAAGAGAACCAGGACAAGATTGTGAGTATAGCTGTCAACTATGAAAGAAAGAAAAAGCGAATAAGTGCATACGTAGAGAGGGATTCTTTTCCTTACCTGGAGGGTTCGCAGTGTAGATAGAGTGTAGGCCATTGAGCCACAAATCTTGGATACCAACTGAGGCAAAGGAGAAAGTTCATTTAGAGACGGAATAACAAAGGGAATAGAGTAAATCAAGGATGAACGAAGTTACCTGAAGTGAAGTCGAAAACAGAGGAGTGCCATTGCTTTGCAACCTGGATGCATGCACAAAACCACTGAGATTTACTAGCAAAATGACCACATAACAAAGCAATGACCGTGGAATAAAGACAAGGTAAGAAGCTGCACAAGAACTACAAACGTATACTCTCACAGGCGACAGAACTACCAATTTGTGCACAAAGAACCAAGACCACATGTTACCCAGGAGAATGCAGGTGCCAATCTCTCAGGCAGAGTAACCCCTGACCAGTGTGCACATTAGTTATAACGTAGCATAATACACAGGCAGCATAAGCATTACCAGAACAAACCCTCAGCACCAAGAAACAAAGAGAAGAAATGACCAAGCAACAATAAGAGGGAAGGTTTTGGCAAGAACGAGGAGCGGGAAATGCAAACCAAGGCGCCAATATAGTGTTAATAACTATAGTCATAATTGCCACCTTACCAAAGTCCAGAAATATCCAAAGTTAAGTCACAAACCACAATTTAATCCACAACTTAACCATTGTTTAAATCATTTAATAAGTAGTTAACATAACAGTGTGTTAATTCCAATCTTTATTGTGTGGATTCGTGTGGAGTGTTGGGTTGGTCCCATCATAGTGGTATCATCGTAGGATTTGGAATTGGCTGGAGAACTGGAGGTAGGAAGGCGAGGTCATGGAAGAGGTGTGCGAAGGATAGCAGAGGAAGGATTGAGAGAGGAGATCAGGATTCTTACTGCCTGTTTGGAGGTAGTTGAAGCAGGGAGAAGCAGGGATCCAGAGATAGGTGATGATAGCAAAGAGGAAGTTGTAGTGACAATAGATGGATCGTATGAGGAAGGACTAGAAATGAGGCTGTTAAGGTCGATCCTATTGGCAAGTAGCAAATCCAAGCCAGAACTTCCAAATTATGATGGCACCTTCTCCACAAAGGTTCTATTGGACTAGATCAGCGAGATGGATAAGTATTTCAAGTGTGAGGAGGTCAGTGAAGATCGTAGAGTCAAGTTCGCTACGACAAAGTTGAAGGGACACACAGCCCTGTGGTGGGACAGTGTCCAAACAGAGAGAAAGAGATTGAAAAAGTTTCCGATCAGGAAATGGTCTAGGATGGTGGCCAAATTGAAAGGCAGATTTCTACCTAAGGATTACCAGATTGCACTACACAGGCAAGTGCAGAATCTAAAATAGAAAGGGATGACAGTAAGGGAGTACATTAAAGAGTTTTACCGAGTGAACTTAAGGGCCAGTTATACAGAGGACACCCCGTAGAAGACAGCCAGGTATGTAAATGGTTTAAGGTTAGAAATATTAGATGAAATTAGTATTCTTTCTCTGAAAAACATTGAAAAAGCATATCAAAGTGCTATGAAAGCTGAAGAGAAAATTACTAGAAAAAAAATGCCAGGAGAGGACGAGGAACCGACAGAGGAAGAGGCCAGTCTTATGGCAAAGGGAAAACTGCTAGCAGTAATGAGGAAGGCAGCAGTTCTAAAGCTTCCAGAACAACAAAAAAATGTGACAACACGAGAGGTGGTAGGCCATATCAGCGAGGCAGGGGAAATGGCGAAGGCAGAGGAGTTGGTTATCAATGTTATAGGTGTCACAAGTGGCGACACAGATCATTTGAGTGTCCTGAGGTCGACCAAGCTAGACAGAGGGGTGCATATGTCGCACAACAAGAATAAGCAGAGGCACCTCCCCAAGAAGTAGAGAATGCTCCAGAAATAGGGGTAGCCCTAGTTTTGAACAAGGTATTGTTGAAACCATCCAAAGAAATAGCTGAAAAAACTCAACAGAAAGCTTTGTTTCGAATTGTTTGTAAGTCACATGGTAAGTGTTGTAAGCTGATTATTGATAGTGGAAGTACAGATAACTTGGTGGCCATAGAGATGGTGGAAAAGTTGGGGTTGAAGCGGTTGAAACACCGCACCCCTTACAAAGTTTCATGGCTACAAAAGGCCATTAATTGCTGGTAGATGAGCAATGTGAAGTGGAATTTCATATTGGAAGATATAAGGATAAGGTCATTTGTGACATAATGTCAATGGATGTATGTCACATACTGCTAGGTAGACCATGGCAGTATGACAGGAAGGTGATACATGACGGAAAGACAAACTGTTACAAGTTTGTCAAAGATGGGATCAAGCATACGCTTGTGCCCATCAAAGATGAAGAGATAGCGGGGACAAGTGAGACAAGAGCATTGTTAGTAAGCGGAAAACAGTTTTTGAAACAAGTTGAGGACAGCGAGGTAAGCTATGCTATTGTAAGAAGAGAAAAGACGGTATTGCTACACACAGAGGTGTCAGATTTGCCCACAGAAATTCAATAGATGTTGCAGGAGTTTACCGATATAGTGGTGGATGACTTGCCAGATAAACTAACCCCCAAAAGAAGCATAAGTCACCATATTGACTTCATACCCAGAGCAAGTTTGCCAAATAAGGTAACATATTAGATGAACCCCAAAGACAATGAGGAGATTACAAAGCAGGTGTAGGAACGGCTAGACAAAGGGTTGATAAGGGAGAGTTTGAGCCCTTGCACAGTTCCAATGGTTCTCACACCCAAGAAAGGAGGAGAATGGCAGATGTGCACAGACTCGAGGGCCATCAAAAAAATCACCATCTGGTATAGGTTTCCACTGCCACGGATGGACGACATGATGGATTTCCTAATTGGGGCAGCGTATTTTTCTAAGATCGATTTAAAAAGTGGGTACCATCAGATTCGAATTCAAGAGGGGTATGAGTGGAAGACAGCCTTCAAGACTAACGAGGGACTGTATGAGTGGCTGGTTATGCCATTCGGACTGAGCAATGCATCCAGTACCTTTATGTGGCTAATGAATGAAATGCTGCAAGAATACATTGGGAAGTTTGTGATAGTGTACCTAGACGACATATTAATTTTCAGCAAGACAAGGGAGGAACACTTTCGACATGTTCGAAAAGTGCTGGAAAAATTGCAGCATAATAAGCTGTTGATAAATCTGAAAAAGTGTACTTTTCTACAAAAAAAGTTGATTTATTTGGGCTTCATAATAGCAGAAAATGAGCTGAAGATGGATTTGGAAAAGATTGTAGTGATAGTTAATTGGCCATCCCCGAAAAGCTTATTTGAGGTACGTAGTTTTCATGGGCTGGTGCGTTTTTACCGGAAATTCATAAGAAATTTTAGTGAAATTTGCGCACAAATGTTGGACACTATCAAAAAAGCCAGTCAGCCCTTCGATGCACAAATGTAGCAGAAAGGAGTTTTCAGCTACTAAAGAAGAAGATCACAGAGAGACCAATCCTGAAACTGCCAGATTTTAAAAAGCTTTTTCAGGTTCGTTGTGATGCTAGTGGTATGGCTATTGGAGTTGTACTTAGCAAGGAGGATAAACTTGTTGCATTTTTCAGTGAGAAATTAAATGAAAGCGGGAAGAAATATTCATCTTATGACAAGGAATTCTATGCTGTCATCTGAGCACTAAAGCATTGGAGACACTATTTGCTGGGAAATGAATTTATTTTGTTCTCGGATAATTCTGCACTGCAGTATGTGATGCAACAACACAAGCTAAATCACAAACATGCTAAGTGGGTGGAATATTTGCAGAGTTTCACCTTTGTGTTGAAACACATTAGCGGGAAGGCCAACAAGGTGGTGGATGCATTGAGTAGGAGGGCCTTACTCTTGCAGGAGAGTACTGTACAAGTGCTGGGTTTTGAGCACTTGAAAGATTTATATCAGACTGACACAGATTTTAAGGAGGCTTACGAAGCGTGCTAGAATCCTTTGGTGAGAGACAATAGTCCATGGTTGGACTATAACTTCCAAGAGAAACTGCTGTTTAGAGGAGGACAACTATGCATTCCTGACTGCTCGATGAGAGAGAATATTATTCGGGAAAAGCACAATGGAGGTCTAGCTGGACGTTTTGGCATAGAAAAGACACTCGAGTAGCTCAGCCATTTTTACTTTTGGCCAAAAATGTGAAGGGATGTACAGTGATTCGTAACCAGATGTAAAGTGTGCTAGTTAGCAAAGGGTCACAGTCAAAACACGGGACTGTATACACCATTTCCTGTTCCAAGTAGACCGTGGGACTCAGTGAGCTTGGACTTTGTCTTGGGTCTACCAAGGACACAGCGGCATTATGACTCGGTGATGGTAGTAGTGGACCGATTTTCGAAGATGGCACATTTCATCCCTTGCAGAAAAACCAATGATGCCACTCACATGGCCCACTTGTTCTTTACAGAGATCGTCAAGCTACATGGTTTGCATAAATCTATTCTTTCTGACAGGGATGTGAAGTTTACAGGGCACTTTTGGCGCTTCCTGTGGAAGAAGATGGATACGCAGTTGAGTTACAGCTCTGCTTATCACCTACAGACCGACGGATAAACAGAGGTGGTAAATAGAAGTAGAACCTGCTACGAAGCTTGATTGGTGAGAATTCACGAATGTGGGATCAAGTACTTGCCCAGCAAAGTTCTCTTATAACGACTCGCCTAGTCGCAGCACGGGTTGCAGTCCTTTTAAGATCTTGTACAGCGTGCATCCTTGCAGAGTGCATGAGTTGTGAGATCTCGGACAGCATGAAAGGCGAAGTGCAGATGGGGAAGATTTCGCTAACGCGATGAGATATTTACATGAGCAGGTGAAATTAAATTGCAGGACAATAGCCAAAAATATAAACAACAAGCAGATTTGAAATGAAGGGAAGTGTAGTTTAATGTGGGAGATGAAGTCCTCGTGAATTTGCACAAGGAACGCTTCCCTAGAGGTGCATATAACAAGCCGAAGTACAAGAAGATAGGTCCCTGCAAAGTTCTCTGGAAATTTTCAGCGAATTCCTATGCGATACAGCTGCCACGAGGGATAAGCATTTTGCCCATCTTCAATGTTGCAGAGCTGTTTCCCTACACTGTTGATCCAGAAGAAGAAGACAGAACCACACGGCCTACATGGGACACCCAAGATGGAAGTGCAACTTGGATGATACAAATGCCTTACGTTCAGCCTCTTGAGATCGAGAGAATCCTCGACACTCAGGTGTCTAAAAGAACTCAACGGAAGGAGTATCTGCAACACCTGGTCAAGTGGAAGAATCGTCCTATTGAGGACAGTTTGTGGCTTGATGCCAGGCAAATAGAGCAGGGGGTTTCTTCAGTCGAGAAGCTCATGGACCGAAGTCATGATTTATTTTTGCCTCGGGAGCCTGATGCAAGAGCATCCAGCTAGGACACCATGACCGGATGTTGGTCTCCACCAAGGTGGAAAGTTTTATCAGTGAATTGGTTTCTTTATGTTTAGTTTGTCAAAGTAGGATGCAGGACTTTGTTTTTCTTTTAATCTCAGTATTAGTTAGGGACAATTTAGTTGGTTAGGGTCACTATTTTGTTTGTCCTTAATAAACAATAGTTTAATAACTGTTCTTTCATTTTAGAGGAAAAAGACAAATATGTCTAATGTAAAATCTTGCAGTACAGACAGAACTGAATACATGAACAGTTGTGTAACTAATAGAATAGCAACTGAAAAAGTAACTACACACAGTTCAGATAACTGTGGACAGAAGATATAAATGTAAAATCGAAAATCATTCAAAAGGTTCAGCATACAAGTATCCATAATAAAAAGAGCAGACAATTTATTCATTCGAATCCATCTGTAACAACCATAATATTTCTTTATTGTTTCCTATTCATTGAACAAACAGAATAGTTGATATGGTGCATGCAGGCTGTCTTGTTTATTCTCTTTTCTAAAGGAATAGAGTTCAAACAACAATGACTATATTGAATCCCCAGAACGAGGGTTGGTAACCCATTAAAAGAAATCACGACCGGAAATGGACAAGAACAATTGCAAGTAGTTCGAACAAAAAGAGCATATGCACACAGTCATAAAAGGCAGAGAACAATTTCTCATTTCTGAACCCATTCACCTGAACAAACACGGTCAAGGAAACCACACAAGATAACCAAGCACAGTTCGAGGGCGTCCAAACCAGAACAAGAGAAATAATAGTCAAATAATCACATTTAAAACAGAGGTAATTCAAAGCAAACGAATTCTCTGTATTTTCTTTCCAATTATAACATGAAATGCCTGTATATACATAACAGTGCCCCAACATAACCCTACAAGTAGTCACAAGCCTAACGACCAACAAAACCTAGACAAGGGTTTTGGGACGGCTTCCATTATATATGAATTTATAGATAAGCAGTATCAAAACCCAAGAAAGACTGCATTAAATTGACCTAGGATGCTTGACTACAGCAGAGGGACATCAACAATCAAGTATTGAGGAAATCGAACCATCAAGAACCTACAGGCCCTAACTTTAAGAATGAAATTCATGACGGTGACAGAGCCTACCAAGCAAGGGCCAAGGTGACTATGCCAGGCATGCTCATCTGCAAACCCTCAACCTGCAAGAGAACCAAGACAAGATTGTGAGTATAGCTGTTGACTATGAAAGAAAGAAAAAGTGAATAAGTGCATAAGTAGAGAGGGATTCTTTTCCTTACCTGGAGGGTTCGCAACACAGACAGAGCGCAGGCCATTGAGCCACAAATCTTGGATACCGACTGAGACAGAGGAGTGAGTTCATTTAGTGAAGGAATAACGGATGGAATAGAGTAAATCATGGATGGACAAAGTTACCTGAAGTGAAGTCGAAAATAGAGGAGTGCCATCGCTTTGCAACCTGGATGCATGCACAAAACCACTGAGATTTACCAGCAAAATGACCTCATAACAAAACAATGACTGTGGAATAAAGACAAGGTAAGCAGCTGCATGAGAATTACAAATGTATACTCACACAGGCGACAGAACTACCAATCTGTGCACAAAGAGCCAAGACCACAAGTTACCCAGGTGAATGCAGGTGCCAATCTCTCAGGCAGAGTAGCCCCTGACCGACGCGCACATTAGTTACAGCATAGCATCATACATAGGCAACATAAGAATTACCAGAACAAACCCTCAACACCAAGAAATGAAGAGCATAAATGACCGAGCAACAATAGGAGGGAAGGTTTTGGCAAGAACGAGGAGCGGGAAATGCAAACCAAGGCACCAATACAGTGTTAATAACTACAGTCATAATTGCCACCTTACCAAAGTCCAGAAATATCCGAAGTTAAGTCACAAACCACAATTTAATCCACAGCTTAATCATTGTTTAAATCATTTAATTAGTAGTTAACATAACAGTGTGTTAATTCCAATATTTAATGTGCAGAATCATGTGGAGTGTTGGGTTGGTCCCATCAGGTTTGATATCTTAAATTGTTTCCTTGCTTCTAACACTTCTTTCCTTTTTATATCATACATGTCAATCCATTTATTCATGAATTCCATTTGGTATAGGACAAACTTGTTGAGCACAACACTTTCATCAACACCTATCAAAAATCAACATGTATAATTCAAACTTAAAATATTATTCTTTCAATTTGGGAAGCCCAAAATGATTTAGTAAATGATTCTAAAATAACTATAATAATGAATATTTTACATACCAATTACTTCTTGAACACCATTATTTTGAGGCTTTTCTCCATCTATAATATCATATGCACATTCTTGATCCCAAAATTGTGCACCATCTTCAAAATCTTTACCAAGGAATTCACATAGGAGGAAAATGATTCATTTAGTACATACCTTTCAGCCATGCAACCCTTTGGATGTGCCTTCTATCGGACATATCTTTTTAGGGTTTTCATGTATCTCTCAAAGAAAAACATCCATCTTGTTGAAACGATACCTGCCATTTCAATGTCATAACTAGATGTATAAGTAAATAGACCTATAGGTCCATGAAACTTGTAGGGAGCTCCTTTTCATATACACATACAATTTCTGTGATTTCTTTCTTCCATCTTGGCACTTCAGACTCATGGATCTCTTTAGAGGTCACCCACCTAATTACATATTGTCATTAAGTTAGTATGAAATTTTAGTGACATTTAGAATGAGATATAATATATCATTGTATCATATGGAGGAACATTCCATACCACGTAAAACCTTGTAAATATCAAGTGACCACATACCTCGTAAAGGCTGACAATCGACATATGGCATTCCTTAAGTTAGTTGTAAGGCATGAATACCCTATTATTGCTAGTGGCATGATATGCTATCAAACCAAATTATTATAGTTCATTAGTATTGATTTATCATAATATATCAAAATAATTTTTAGTAAGTAAATGATAAGAATAAAAATTAATTGATGTTAATACCTTCATAAAATTGTGATAATCATGTGTTTTGAATCCTGTGATATGTCCCTCTACTATAAAATATTTATTCAATGATGATCCATATCCAGTGGGTGTTCGTATTGAATGAATCACATTTTTTAGTTGATCTAACTCTTTCCTTTTTAGTATCCATGGAGCTTCTGCATATGATTCATTTTCCTTACTTGGCCACAAATGTCTTCTATCAAATTTGGTACGTGAAAGAGCAATATCCCTCCTTGATGATAAAGTGTCTTTATCTTTGCTAGATATATATCGAAAAATAGAATCAGGGACATTTTTGAAAACCTAAATAGGATCTAATAAATGAGATATTAATAGATCCTTCCAATAAGGGAGATCATAAAATATGGATTTCCTTTTCATTCCTTTTGGCAATTCAACCATAACTTGTTCTGGTTCCTCAATTGAATGATCATGATGAAAAAAATGGTTCCAAGCTTTTGATTCAACATCTCCATACATTTTAAACCAATCAGCTGGACCCATAACCTTGGGAGGAGATTTATTTTCAGTTTTTCCATCAAATTGATTCTTTAGGTGGTTTTTGAACTTATGGTCAAGTGGTAGAAAAACCCTGTTGTTTGCATAAATAACTTTGTGTAGATCTTGAGAATATCGCCCCTCAAATTGTTATGCACATCTTGAACATGCAAAAATCCCTTTTGTTTGTAGCCCTATAATCAATAACTAGCTTACATGAGAAAAAAAAAAATAATGTAATACTTATATACAACTTGAATTGAAAATAAATTATGATGTACTACGAATATGCAAATTCTTTGATCTCTTACCAGAACAAACACCAAGTCCTGGGAAATCATGAATTGTCCAACATAGTATGCCATAAAACATGAAGGACCTATTTGATGGAGGATGTGATATGTCATACATTCTTATGCCTTTCCATAACAATTGCATCTCATCAATAAAAGGTGTAATGTAAACATCCATTTTTTTCACTTGATGTTTTCCTGGAACGATGAGAGTTAGCATAAGGTGTTCCTTTCTAATACTCATCCACCGGGGAATATTGTATACTATCAGTCAACCTGGCCAAACACTATAATTTGAGCTTAGGAAAGAGAAAGGGAACACTCCATCCATTGCAAGTCCTAACCTAATACTGCGAGGTTCATCTTTGAATTTTCTTGGCCATTTTTCCTCTATATGTTTCAATGCTTTGGAGTCCATAGGAATTCACATGAATCGATCTTTACTCCTATTCTTTGCATGCCAATCCATCAATTGTGCAAGAGATTTACAATGAAACATTTGTTGTAGTCTAGGAATAATTGGCATGTGTTGTAAAACCTTATTTGGAACTGTAGAACCTTGTACATCTGTACGATATCTTTTCTCTTTGCAAAGATGGCATTATTCTTTATCTTTATATTCATATCTATAAAAGATGCAATCATTTTTACATGCATGAATTTGCTTATATTCAATCCCCAACTTGACTAACAATTGACACACTTCTCTACAAGTTGATGGCAACACATTATCTTCAGGGAATATTTTATCCTTTAGAGCCCTGTAAGTTTTTTTTTCAAACCCACATGTTAGAAATGTCATTTATAACCTTGTTTATATACCATAATGTAAAATCCACCTCAAATTAAATTACATGAAGTTAGTTCTTATATTCTAATTGAAGACACAATCTGACAGTGCAAAACTAGAAAAATAATTCAAATTACTTTAGTAAGGTAGTGAAGCTCTTGTCTGATCAACCAAATAATGACTTGATTTGCAATAATATTAATGTGCATGAAAGCTTGGATGTTCTACTTGCACCCGATTTGAACACCACTGTCTTTGCTGCTTGCTTAATTGATTCATTGATGTTGATATCATCATAATTATGTTGGTGGTAATTTCCTTCTATATCAACATCATCATTATTATGCATAGGATCATCACCTGCATCATTGTTTCCATCCCCAAAGAAACTTGTGAGCATTTCGTTCAATCCTTATTCATGCATTACATTTCCATCAACATCTCTACTCTGAGCAGTGGATGGAATTTCATCAGTGTATGCTAATTTCATCAATTCCTCAAATTTTTCACGTGGTAGTGCTCTCTTCAATGCTTCTCTTCTTCTCCTAGTATGGTTTAAAGGATGAATTGGATCATCTCGTTGAATTCTTAATGGTCTAGTTGGATCTTGATCATTAGTAGGTGTATCATCAAAATTGTTTACCTATAATTAAATGAAACCATTACTTAATGTTAGATAGCAATTACTGTATAAAACATGGATCCATTTTAAAGATATACGCAATAAATTGCTCAACAAAACAATACTATACATATATACAATAAATTAAAAATATTATTTTTGAACACATTATTTTAAAAACAAGCCACATCAATTTCATATTCTTAGATTTTCTACCTTAGGAACATCCAAAAACAACAATTGTCTCAAAGTATTCATCCATGCATGTAGTATCATCATGACCAACCTCTTGTTCATTGTGTTTATTTTCTAGTTCATTTACAAACTCCATTGTCGTATCCTCTTCCACCCATTTCTTTTTGCGTGATTTAATTGTACGGTGTAAGCCACGTCCATATGCAGGTATTTGTATTGGTCTATCAAAATTATTAAAATCCTCATTTGTTCTGATTCCATTGCCAACCTAAAATAATTGATACATGCATTATTTTTTTCCAAGGTTAGAGATTAGACTATATAATATGCTTATATTGTCCATTAATTTATAGTTGAACTTATTTATAACACCCACAAAGTATAACAATTGTATCAAAGTATTCATTCCATGTATTATCATCATGAGTAACCTCTTGTTCACTGCCACCAATTTCTATTGTATTTGTAGACTCAATTGTCATATCTTCTTCCACCCACTTTCTCATGCATTGTGTACATATTTTGGTTGTTTTACAGTAAAAGGGTTCAACTTTGTATTTGTTGCAAACACATTTTCCACCTAAAATAGTCAACGACATGCATTATTTTTTTCAAGTTTGAATAATAAACTATATAAATTATTAGGTTTAGGAAAACAAGGATTGGAAACTAAATTTTATTTTATTACATTTCATAAATTAATGTAATATTTAAGTACCTGATGCCCTAAATCATGTTGTGTCTCTTCATTGGAAATATTCATTTGTTTCCATGGCCTTTCCTAGCACCTGTAATACACAACAATGATAACAATTTTTATTAAAGTCATCTATGGAATTGTTATAGTCTTATTTCTTATTCCATTATTTTAACCATTCTAATTTTCATGTTAGCTATTTGCATTTTTAGTTATGAAATTCTCCACCATTGTTGTGACACTCTTATGATAATGATTGAACCCAAGTTAAAGTCTTAACTTTTCATGCAGATCTACACTTCTGATTATTAGGGCCATATCTATTGAATTTTGGATACTAGTTTTAATGTGGATATCAAGTTGCTTATCTTCTTTGAATGTACATTAGGAACATAACGGTACTAGATTCTCATGAAATTGTTTGAATGCTATGGAGATTTCGATATTTACCAAACATTAGATGTTGAACATATTATACTACCATGTCATACATGTGAAGCATATTTAATATATGTTAGATGATCTAAATTACACCTTTGCATTAATATTAATACACAAATGATATTTTTTTCTTATTGGAAAAAAAACACTATGGAATTTCTAACCTAGGTCAATAATGACTAAAATAATTATTGCATAAATCAATAAATCCTAAAATGATGCCTAAGTGATCTATTCCTCCCAAAGAGACAGGAGTAAAGTATAAATGGTAAAACTATGGGCATTACAATGTAAACAACACATTCAAACCTTTACATGGGTAGAGCCTCTATGCACACTGTGCATGAGGGAAGGTGTTTGATATCTTATAGTTGGTTTCCCTTCATCACCAAAGTGGATTAGGTTATGAGTGGATTGGCAAAGCAAACCTTATTTGTTCCTTTTAGTTTTTGGGAAATCTCAAGTTCAACTAGTTGGTTTCAAAGATGTTTGCTAGGGTTTTTCAACAAGGTCACTAGATCCCAATGCAACATAGATACTTCAGATTTGTTGAAAAGTAAAACCCACACATAGCACCGAATAGATCATTAATGACTACCTAGAGAACTTAGACTAAATTAATCATGGAGGTAAAAACTACAACCAAATTAATCATGAAAGTAAAAACTATAATTGAAAAAAAAACATACACTTGGTAATATACTAGAATTCATCCTCGCCCAATCCAAATTTGATGAATAATGTGTTAAATCTTAAATGAAACTCATGAAAAATAATAAGCATGTTATCAATATAAGAGTGCATGAACTTGCTTAATGTATATTTGTTAATTGGAGATGACGAATATCCAAAGTTGATGAATAATATGTTAAATCTTTGATGAAACTCATGAAAGATAATAAGCACGTTTATCCATATAGGAGTGCATGAACTTGCTTAATGTGTAGTTTTTAATTGGAGTTGATGAATATGTATATATATATTTATTTATGTATTTACTAGAGATTATTGTAATTTCAAGAAATAAATATACATGGCCAATAAATAGGTTATTTTTTCTTTTGGCTTCCCTTACTACGCTGGAACCTATGGCCCTCATTCCCATGTTCAATGCATTGACCATAGATCATTCACTCCAGAAAACCTTGATTCACTCCAAAAAACCTCGATTTCGAATAGGAAAAAAGGAGGAAGGAGGGGAATTGGGAGGATAACCCGAGAAAGACGTGGTGGGAATGAAAAAGGGCCAACGCTGGAACCTATGGATCTCACTCCCATGTTCAATGCGTTGATCATAGATCATTCGCGCTAGAAAACCCCGATTCACTCCATAAAACCCTAATTTCAAATAGGAAAAAAGGCAGAAGGAGGGGAATTGGGAGGATAACCAGAAAAAGACGCGGTGGGAACGAAAAAGGGCTAGCGCTGGAACCTATGGATCTCGTTCCCAGCTTCAATATGTTGACCATAGGTCATTCACTCTGGGAAAACCCCAATTTGGAATAGGAAAAAAGGTGGAAGAAGGGGACTTGAGAGGATAACCAGAAACAGAAAAGGACACGGTGGGAACAAAAAAGGGCCAACAATACCATATCATCCGTAGATTGAAGCTATTGGTGGTAGGAGAGAAGGAAAGTGCATAGGTCGGGGAGGCAGTGGGAAAAATCTGTGTGGCTTAGAAAGACGCAGCACAGAGGTTAGTTGATCCATCTGAACTTACCCTCACCAACTTTGACATTGTCCGTGCTATTTATACACATTATGTGAACAACTGATGGAATCCCCTAAACTTTCTGTGCGTAGAGTTATTTTTCAGTATTGTTAATGAATGGATTATTATAAGCCCTAACTTTCTATTGCTAGGTTAGCATTATTTTATCCTAGGGCAGAGGAATTGTAGACATTCTGTTAGCTAGCCACTTCTAGCAGAAGAAATTTGTGATTATCTGAGACAGTTATTGTATCCTTTAACATTGGAAAATACCTTGGAACCTTTTGCCTCCCATTAGACATAGTTGCCGGTTGGCTCTTTAGGGTTCTTAACTGAACTGAGGGTGGAGGATCCAAAACTTTATCCAAGAAAAGATAAGGATGGTTGCAAGGAGATCCAACATGGAGAAGCTTAGCTTCATTAATGAGTATCCAACTAATTTTTCAATTCAACCCACTCACATGTAGATCCAACATTGGGCATGCCCAAACTGATTTGGCAAGTTGAGTGTTTACCGTTTCCAAGCTTGGAAAATAAATGGGTGAAGTGGAGCCCTATAAAACTATACAACCAGTTAAGCTAGAGGTTAATTTCCTCTAAGTGCAAAAAAATTCAAATCTACTAATTGCTCAAAAGGAGATGAAAGGATTTGCAATTTCCAAACTAGTGATAAAGATGCCTCAATAAATAAATGATGCCTTTAAGAAAAGGAACAAGAGCAACTTACGCAAATAAGCAAATGGATTTGGAATTGCAATAGAGTAAGATACAAACTAAAAGAAAATGGAATGCTCAAAATAAATTAAAATGGTTCACAAGACTCATCTAAGTATTTTGCATGTGAATTTTAGAGCATATGAACTACAATGCATGAAATGAAAGCAAAAAAGAGAATGAAAATGAAAGTAATTAGTTTTCATTTAATCTACGTAGTGTTAAGTGAAAAAAACAAACCATTCAATCAATCACATGGAGACTTTCGCAAATGAGGAAGAGTGGGATGCCAAGGGGAAAAGGTCACCAATCTCCCAAGAACAAGTGCCTCTGTATTATATTTTTCCCTCTTATGAAATGAGGGATGGAAAGGAAATTGTTTTTGAAGGAAGTTTACAAATGATCCCTCAAAAGGGAGAGATACCTCCTTCCAATAGTTAGAAGTGATTAAAAAATCAAAGTAGATGTTAATTGGAAATAGTTACAAAATTTGGTTTGATCTTTCACTCAATGATAAGATCAAAAGCCAACAAAACTTAGAACTCCCTTTATGGATGAGAAGAGAAGTCTAAATGAGTTACAAAGTGGGGAATCCATGAAGAATCCTTGGAATGTAGAACCACTCTTGAAGGTACAATGAAAGGATCTAATAGTTAAAGAGTTTGCTTGTCCTTGTTGTCCAAATCCACAAATGTTCTTTCCCTTTCAAAATTTGCCCCAAAATCATCTCAAAATGAAGTTTTAGGTCTTTAGTACAACTACTAGATATCAATCCAAAAAAGGGCAAATCTGGCCACTCAAATGCAATGAAAATCAGCTTTCTTAGGTAGAGGAAATCTACCAAGAAGAAAGTTTCTTGCTGCCCAATATCAGTCCAAAAGAGGAGAGACAAATCAGCTTTAGGAGACACTTGATACCTGCAAAAAAGGTTAGAAAAATTCAATGTGAAAGAGGCCAAGCTAGCCACTTCTAGAAGAATAAATTTGTGATTATCTGAGACAGTTATTGTATCCTTTAACATTGGAAAATACCTTGGAACCTTTTGCCTCCCATTAGACATAGTTTCCAGTTGGTTCTTTCGGGTTCTTAATTGAAATGAGGGTGGAGGATCCAAAACCTTATCCAAGAAAAGATAAGGATGGTTGCAAGGAGATCCAACATGGAGAAGCATAGCTTCATTAATGAGTATCCAACTAATTTTTCAAGTCAACCCACTCACAAGTAGTTCCAACATTGGGCATGCCCAAACTAATTTAGCAAGTCAAGTGTTTACCATTTCCAAGCTTGGAAAAGAAATGGGTGAAGAGGAGCCCTATAAAACAATACAACCAATTAAGCTAGAGGTTAATTTCCTCTAAGTGCAAAAAAATTCAAATCTACTAATTGCTCAAAAGGAGATGAAAGGATTTGCAATTTCCAAACTAGTGATAAAGATGCCTTAATAAATAAATGATGCCTTTAAGAAAAGGAACAAGAGAAACTTACGCAAATAAGCAAATGGATTTGGAATTGCAATAGAGCAAGATACAAACTATAAGAAAATGGAATGCTCAAAATAAATTAAAATGGTTCACAAGACTCACCTAAGTATTTTGCATGTGAAGTTTAGAGCATATGAACTACAATGCATGAAATGAAAGCAAAAAGGAGAATGAAAATGAAAGTAATTAGTGTTCATTTAATCTACTTAGTGTTAAGTGACAAAAACAAACCACTCAATCAATCACATGGAGACCTTCTGCAAATGAGGAAGAGTGGGATGCCAAGGGGAAAAGGTCACCAAGCTCCCAAGAACAAGTGCCTCTATATTATATTGGTTTCCTCTTATGAAATGAGGGATGGAAAGGAAGTTGTTTTTGGAGGAAGTTTACAAATGATCCCTCAAAAGGGAGAGATACCTCCTTCCAATAGTTAGAAGTGATTAAAAAATCAAACTAGATGTTAATTGGAAATAGTTACAAAATTTGGTTTGATATTTCACTCAATGATAAGATCAAAACCAAAAAAAACTTAGAACTCTCTTTATGGATGAGAAGAGAAGTTTAAATGAGCTACAAAATAGGGAATCCATGAAGGATCCTTGGAATGTAGAACCACTATGGAAGGTACAATGGAAGGGTCTAATAGTTAAAGAGTTTGCTTGTCCTTGTTGTCCAAATCCACAAATGTTCTTTCCCTTTCAAAAGCTACCCCAAAATCATCTCAAAATGAAGTTTTATGTCTTCTAGTACAACTGCCAGATATCAATCCAAAAAAGGGCAAATCTGGCCACTCAAATGCAATGAAAATCAGCTTTCTTAGGTAGAGGAAATCTGCCAAGAAGCAAGTTCCTTGCTGCCCAATATCAATCCAAAAGAGGAGAGACAAATCAGCTTTAGGAGACACTTCATATCTACAAAAAAGGTTAGCAAAAGCCAATGTGAAAGAGGCCAAGCTTACTTTGGTATCCACTAGATTAGTGATCAAACTCAATTAGAAAAAATTAACAAATTAACTATACTAAAAGTTGAATAAAATTCTACCCTATGGCAGCCAAGAAATGTTGGGTTAAACCAAATCTTCTTGGTTGATTTGTGGTCTTTAGGTCAGCCACTAAATAGCCTTCAAATAGCTTAAATTTTCAATGAATCCATAAATAAGGTAACCAAGAGAAAAAAAAATTAGAATTTTGAGGGAAGAATTTTTTAGATTCAATGTCCTCCTTTTGGATGTCTTTGGCTACCCCTAATGATGGCAAGATGTTAATTTTGGGTATGTTCTATGCTTAGAGCAATTTATTTCAATTTTCATAGTTAGTAATCACATCAGCATTAAAGTAAACTGCAGATAGAACATAAACATAAATCGCAGACAACAAGCCAAGACAAGAGGACACAGGATGTGGTGTCAGCCAGGGACAAACCCCAATGTGGGGAAACCATTGATCAATTCTTCTTTTATGTTCTTCAATAGTTCAGCAGAGAAAGAGAGAGAGATAGTACATTTACAATAGAAGTCAACACTTTGAGTTTCTATATCTATATGAGATCAGTTGAAGACATGTTGCTTCAATTGATTCTCCAAGGTGACTCCTTCACCTATCATAGTGCTACATCTTGTCCAATTGCTGCACCTCTACGTACTGCACCATGCTGCACTAATCGTTACAGTGCTAGACCTTAATGGCCATGCCATGCAATTCATGTTGCTACTCCTATCACAGAGCTGCTCCAATCATTGAGCTGCTCTTTATCACGGATCTACACCCAATATTGCTGATCTGCACTCAATGACTACTATGTTGTATCCATCATCATTTTGCTGCCCCCATCATGCTGCAATCATGCTACATTCTTGTTACGACATCATACCATGTTCCTGAGCTGCATCATACTGTTCCACTGCTGATTTGTATTACACAACTTGTTGCTCAACACATCATAGTCTTTGATGCTGTCATGATGACTGGTAAGGGCACTTATAGGTTGTAGCTTAGGGATCCAGACAACTTTAAACAACAACCTTTAATTCCTCCTTATAGTAGATTCTATTGCCTCTCAAGAATAACTTTAACTTGCCCAAACAGTCCTTAAATAGGCCACGCTGTCACCTATAGCAATGTGGCATTATGACAACTGTTTAGATGACTGTAACAGGTCTCTTAGAGCTGCATATAAGATCTTCTAGTTGCAGAATAAGGGTTGCACATAACATTAGCTCTAAGACCTTTCCTTGACAGCGTTTAGGGGGAACTTCTTCAGGCATCATATAGGTCTTCCTTTAACTACGTATAAATTTTCTTCAGGATGACGGATTAGGGATCCTCAACAAAGGATAAATGAGGTCTCTTTTGACTGCGTTTAGCCCTCCTTTGTGCAACATATTCAACTGTAGATATAGGGTTGTATAAAGACCTTCTTTTGCTGCGTAATAGAACCTATGGTAAGGCTCCTTCCAACTGCGACTATGCCTCTTTTGTGACTGCTGATAACGAGTCTCTTTATTACTACTTATAGGGTCAATAGATAGCGGATTCAGGCCTTCATTTAGGGCCTATATTAGCCCTCCTTTCATTTGCGGATTAATCCTCTTGAGACAACATATAGTGGATCATCCTTATTACAGCTAGGGCATCATCTAATGTGGCTAGGGCATCAGCTACTGTGGCTAGGGCATCATCTACTGTGGCTAGGGCATCATCTACTAAGGCTAGGGCATCATCTACTAAGGCTAGGGAATCATCTACTAAGCCCAGTGTACTCTTAGTGTCTCTCCTTCTCTAAAAACCCTCTAACGTGGAGAGGAGGAGATCACATGAAGAGTGTGTCTCCCAAATGACTTCAAGTCCTCTCCTATTTATACTAAAACGTAGATGATTGAATAGACATGACTATTAGGCTTCTGAGCCTACATAAGTTGCTAGTCGACTTGACAATTTGTCTTATAACACAAATAAATTCATAACTCCATGAATACTTGTCGGAATCGGATGATCTTTAGATCAATCCTACACCTCTCGATGAGAGGGATCCAAGAAAAATTCCAGCTTCCATAAATGAGATGACCCACATGGAGTTTGGCCCTAGTTTCCAATTTTAACACAAGATCATTACTTCATTAACTCTTGAAGGTTGGTTGATATGACCAACAATTTCCCCAAACCTTCAATCTTTTAAAAATAACCTGTGCTTCACTTAAGATACTTGCATCCAACAATTAATAAACTCAAGGAATAGATTTGCAAAAGAGAAAAAAATAACTTGTGTTATTCACAAACACACAATAAAATCTATTCAAATTTGCACAACTATTAGAGGATAGTCAAATACTTGTCTACCTCTTCCTAGGCAATACTACCCCTATTTGGACCTTGCTCAACCAAAAGAAATGCAACAAAACCAATTCAAAAAAACACAAATATACCTTGCATCAAGAAAATATCACCAACATCATGCCAAGATAAAACCTTCAAAGACTTTTCTTTATTATCGTGTGCAATAATAAAATCACAGCATATACCCAAGCATTAGCTTCCCAACCATGAGAGAATGAGAGGTTTGTGGGTTTACTTATGCATATTTGGGAGAAAATCCAAATGAATAAGTGATCCAACAAGTGGCATAGCAGTGGAAATCCTAATGAGGGTTGAATTCTCCATGTGGCACAAGGGCTTCCCAAGTGTGAAGTCAAACTGTTGTAGCATCTCCTCTGCTGGCAGCGTATTCTTCTTGAGATATGTGCATTGGTGTAGATGCTAGCCACATATGAGATGAGTGTAGAGAATGGGAGACAAACTCCCTCAAAACTTGTGCTTAACTGCTGTGAATAATCCTCCAATAAATGACATATGTACAGGCTAGTGCGTGGAGGATCTTGGCTGGCCTACATGGGTTGTAATAAATGGTTGCTAGCTACATGTTAACACATGGCTAGATGGGGGGAGTTAACTCCCATTTTTGCTTCCCTTTGACAACCAGCACTTAACTTGATGGATTCGGCCCTCTTTCTAACTGAAGATGGACCACATTTGGTGGGATTTGGTCACCCCAAACTATTGTAGCAAGCAAAAATTCACCCCTCCACTTGACACTGAGATTTGGCCCTCTTATGTGGCTTTCCAAGTCATCATTAACTTAGTCTTTGAATTCACTTTGTTTTCCACATCATTTCCACTTGGTGACATATTTGTTTTGTCCACCATTTGTTAATGTTTTCAATTTTTGTCACCACTTTATACCACTAAAATAGGAAAAATGGATTTTGAGGGGCCAAAAGTCATCTTTTGACCCTCAAAGTGGACTCTAGAAGAATGTTGGGGCGGAGAGCATATTTTTGAAGTACTTATAAGCCCCTGGGCCCCAACATCTTTTAGGCTCATTTATTTAAAAAAATTTGAACAATTTAATTAACAATCCCATTCTGTGGGAATTTTTAATAAATTAAAAAATCCTAACAAAACCTAATCAAATTTCATGGCACTTTAGATATGTCCTAGTATGGTAATATAGATCGACTCTAAGCATTAGGACAGACCTAGGGCTCAATCATCAAAGCTGCCACTCCAGCTTTGGAGGTAGGTGATTGAAAAAACTCAGTTAATTATTCATTGTTGAAAAGCAAGAATAATTAGCTAGGTGAAAAAACACTCTAGAGTGTAGTCACTCGATGATTGAGTCCCAAGTTGTCTAGGCCTTTTATAAAAGGTCATCATACTAGTGACATTTAATACAATTCCCTACAGGGTTGCGAAATTTAAGGGAGAAGAATAGAGAGGAGAGAGAAATGGTCAATAGGTACCTGTTGACTCCTGGTCTTTTGAAAAAAATGATGAGTGCCCTGTACATTGGGCCATGGGGTCTCTAGGTTCTGCCTGGTGCAACGTAGCATATAAAACTCTTCAAGGTTTATCTTATCACCACAAGGGAGGCTTCCCTGAACAAGACTCTTTCTATATATCCCGATGGCGATAACCATAAAAGGAAGTAAAGTTTCTATGTGTATCTTATACTGCCTATAAAGGCAACACTTGGCTCTGTCAATTGCTACAAATTGCTCAACAAGACATCTGCCAAGTGCTTTTCTTACATCATCTCTTCATACATTCAACAATATATCTCATAGGAAAACTACTTGGAAACCTAAGTGACAAAACCAAGACTTTCTTATGTTGTAATTCCAAGTGATAAGGTACAATCTATTCAGATGTGAAATGCATGTAATAACTTTACAAACAACCAATCTAAGTTTCAGCTTGAAATAACAACATTTCAGAACCAACACTTGAACGCATTCATGCATTTATTTTCTTGAATCTGAAAGAGTAATCATTGAAACTATCCACAGATTGCAACTGTTATGAAAAGACCCTGATCCTAGTGGGTTGAAGCATGAAACAGAGAATTAATTCTAAGTGACTATTCTTTAAATATTTTACAATCAGTGAATGACTAAAGGTTGACGAAGACCATTAATGATAACAGTCACACTTCATCTGAATTAAAGAAAAAGTATTGCAGGTCTTTCAAGTATTTCCAAACATACTATGGAATTGCCACTTTTGGTTCTGAATGAGAAAAATAAACAGTATGTCAAATATTGCTATGAAAACCCAGATTTGCATTTTCTTTGTTGAAGTGGGCATAAACTGTGAAGAATAACTTATGCACACCATTTTATCAACCATTTAGAATGCAGTTCTACTCATCTATTCATGCCCAAGATAATAAGACATTTTAGTGCTAAAACTCACATAACATGGTTATAATGCACATAAGAACAACTGGAATATATTGCCAAGCATTACGGACTGTTTATTGCTCACAAACACACACATGAAACTTTCATTCAAGCAAATCAATACAAACTACTTCACAAGCATGAGTTTATTTTCAAACACTTTGGAAACAAACTTTGCAGAGCAGTAATATATCTGTTACAACGGCCCAAAGAAATGTTGTGTATGTGTTGTTGTAAATGTGCAGCAAGAGAGGCATCCTCCCAACAAACCTGTGATTTAAGATATCCGCTGATGTCAAGCAACCCAACTTGTTTGCACTTCAGAAATACAGACCACTGCCCCTTTTTTAATGGATATGGCAAGCTGGAAATTGTCCTTGGCAGCAAAAAGTTGAACCAAGCTTCACTGCCTCTTAAACTTATATGGAATTTTCCTTGGCAGTACAAAGCCCTTTAAATATCCACATTGAACCAAGCCTCATAGCTTGTTAAACGTAGAGTGGAAATCACAGATTTATGGCTAAAAAATAAAAATATACCAGTGCCTTATTCTAGCTTGGCATCCTGTACAGAGGCATTTTTAAGTGTCTTGGATCATTTGAAGCAAGCTCAAAATTAAATCTTGAAGGCAGTAACAATCCGTAAGACTGTGAGATCAAGAAGAAGGCTTTGAAGCAACCTCCAGTGATCATGAAAGACAAAGGTATGTAGTCCTTAAATTGGGGAAGAGTCAACCAAAAATGAGAGGATAGGTTGCTTTGGTGACAGTGGTGACTATTCTAGTAGTTCCTACTTGGGTTGCACCTTGTGGATTAGAGATTTTTTCATTAAATTGAAAGAAAACTATTATTAGCTCTACTATTAGCTCCTACTGGCCATTGATCCCTCTGTAATTCATCAAGAAGCTACAAAACAAAAGGCTACAAAGGTAGTCTACGATACTATTGCAAATAATGAAAGTACCCTTCCCGTTACCAATCATCAGGCTGTAGACACCACTTCCATTGGTGCTGGAATAAAGAGGGTTCATAGCAAGAAGAAGAGGAAGGAATTCCTAGCTAAAGATGATTCTTCCAACAATTTCTTGTTGACATTCAAGGATCAGTTTAGAAAATTTCCTGTTGAGTTAGTTTAATTTGACATAACAGGTTGGCTATAAAAATAACAGATTGGCTAGCTAAATTGAAAAGTTCACAACAGACAGCAGAGGGTGCTGAAGATGTAGTGTTTATAAAAAATTGATATCTCTTATATTTTTTTGCAATTTGGACGAGTTTTACCTTGAATTCAAATGAATAAAACAATACTATCCAATCTACTTTTCATAGAAGCTAATTGGCAGTTGTATGACCAGATTTACAATAACCACTTTTGGACAGTACAACAGATCTACAATGCCTCTCCACATAAGAAATTTAAAACTAACATGCTACTTAAATTGAACTTGGACCATAATGCAAACTACGATGAGAAATATCTAGCTTCATATTTGGCAAATTACTAATCTGCTGAAGTGTGGTGTTATGTTTTCTATGTTTCCAGAAGATCAATATGCGTTCGTTGTTGTATTTTAGAATCTATATAAGCCATACATAAACATGTTGAATCCAGTTATTTGGTCCCAATTCTTTTTTGGAATCATTTCAGTCAGTGCCAAGGATTAGAAACAGACAGAAACAAAATGACTCTAGGGCTTTTACTTTTGCTCATGCAACCCTAGTTTGCTTCAAGAGTTGTTCATGCTTCATTTGGAGATTCTTAAATTGAAGTTTAACTGAAGGTTTTTCTAGGAGGTAAGCCCCCATGAGAGAGAGATTTTGAAGCAAAGACATGCTTTTATTACTATCATCCAAATCATAGTGAGAAATTGCAGAATTAGGAAAATCAATCAAGTTTTAGAAGTTTTATATATTTGGATACAATAAGGCTCAATAAGTTAGGTCTCTTCTTGGTTGTTATTTACTCCTACCTCCTAATTCTTCCCCTCTGCCCCTATAGAAGACGTCAGGTCTTGACAATACAAACTTATTTTATAATATTGCACTGGGAAAAAAATACATCGGATCGTAGTACTGATTACCAGCACAGTGAAGGTGTTAAAGTGGCCATCCTTCTATTTATAGAAACATGTTTGGATTTAATAAGAAGAGAAAAGTTGCTAATGAAGGTTCATGCTTGCCAATTACTATCAATTGTTAATGGCAGTTTCGATTTCAAATGTCTTTTAGTCTTCTTTCCTAACAAAGTTCTAGATATTTAATTCCTTTCTTAATTTGAGCAAATGTTTAACTTTATTCTGTGTAGGAATGAATGTTGACGAAAATAAATCGACTCTGCAACAAGGGGAGGGAGAATATCCTTCAAATGCAATTGCTGGTAGATGTTTAGGAACTTCTGCAAGTGCACTAGGGCAATCAATTTCTGTGGAAAGTGGAAGTGGTGTATCATGAGGTAGTGATGAAGCAATTGCAACACCTTCCAGAAACAATCATATGGCAAGGGTAAAATGTTTAGATATTCATCAGCAGGACTTAGATTCTTTAGATACTGCAGGGTGAGTCTCATTCATTACTCTACATTGCTGGCTTCTTGGGGTTGTGTATTTGTCATGTTTGAGATAGAGCATTACTGATCGGTTGTACCTTTGCACTTGAACAACATAAAGAAGAGAAAAAGAGTTCCTAGAGTCAATGATGGTGAGAAGGGTGAGAGGGGACTCTGACAGTTCAACATGAAAGGTGTATCCTCACAATTCACCTATTCTCTTTCTTTTTTCTGACTGAAATTTTATTTTGGTATATCTTGATGGATGGACGTCTTTATGTTGCTGGAGGTAATGGAATTGATATAAATCGATAGTAGATTCATATGTGTTTGTTCTCGTAATGGCAGTCATGGGGCACAAAGGGAGGTCAAATGCAAGCTAGTTGTGGACCTCTCCAGCCATGGAGAGAATGTGGGTAGCTAATATGTGTGGAGTTTTGTTTAATCCCTGTGGTTGACTAGTTCAAAACAAATCTTGATCCACTGGAAAATAATGTTTCTGTTTGTTATACATGGTGTCCTTAGGGCATGCTTGTAATTATATTTGTATTACACATTGGCCTCAGGCGTTTGTTTCACTTATTTTCAATTGTTTAACTATGTCCAGTCAGTCAGAAGGTTGAGAACAAGTGTCAGACCACATATAATGAGGTAACAACATGACCATAGAGACTGCTTATTATTTATCAATTGTTCCTTGTTTATTTGTTAAGTATGACTCCCATTTTTTTCTCATCATCTTATCTTAATTAAATATTGAAATTCTAATATGTACCATTTTTAGCAAGTAATGTAGAAGGCATCTCTGAATTTTTTACCATTGCATATAAAATGCTACACTGTAGTAATGATTGACACATAGCACAATCAATGGGACTTGTTACATCCCCAGATCTCTGAAATCAAGCAATATGATAGAACCAATGGTGATATAGGCGGGTAAGTAAAATGAATACTAGTTCAAATGAAAGTTCTGGAAATGATATGTTGAGAATACCCCCTAGGCACATGCTCTAGCAGGCAGTAGGAATGGATTCAATGAACCAGTGGCATGCAAAAAGTGTTAAACGGGACTCATCTCTGAGAGGAATAGTGAACATGGATTCTCAAGGAAAAAAAGGCTCTTGAATATGCAAACTTTGCGCAGTCAAAGGTGGTTAGGACATGCTCACAAAACAATACTATGAATGTGAGAGAGGTATTAAATTTATTCACTCTATTTGGACTTGAAAGAAATATCTAATCTATGAAAATTGTGGATCCTTGTAAGAAGTTCAATTTGTCAGTATTGTGCATCCTTTTATCTCAATTGAAAATACTTCATGCTTAGATTGTTGATATCATATGCTTGATTTGTTTGTAGCCCTTTTGTAGTAAGTAATTGTTTCTTTTGCAGGACATTTTGAATTCAAATTTACAAACGAATTTAAGAGAAAAACTGGGAGGAGGAGATCCTAAAGGCTTTTCTATAGGTTATGCTTCTGCAAACTCATCTGTATTTGACAGTGCCACAAACATGTCTAAGTGTCTTGTTCAAACAAACCAACATCTTTATCAAGGTAAGGTTTTGGTTCAAGTTTTTTTATTAAGTAATTTATCTATTTGTTGGTCCACCAACTTTTACTAGTTTTTTATATTATAATGTACTGAGATGTTCAATTTCTGCTTATAAATTGTTTCTGTCGAGCCAAAATGTTCTTGACCTTCTAAGCAAGTCAAATAAGCCAAAAGAAAGTGACGCATTGAAGCACACTATATTAGGAACTTCAATGTAGCTAGCTATAGTTTTCCCACAACATGCAACAAGCTACCCCTAGTCTTATCTCACCATACCTCTGCTAGGAGAGATTCTATTGGCCTTCAATTGGTGGCTCAACTTTCATGGCACGCTAGTAAGCAAGCAAGTTTTCCCTAAAGTTGTGGATCCATAAGGCAATCCTTCATCAATTAATCAATGCAGCTAGCTATAGTTTGCCCACAACATGCAACAGGCTACCCCTAGTCTTATCTCACCATACCCTTGCTAGGAGATTCTATTGGCCTTCAACTGGTGGCTCAAATTTCATGGACTCTATGGTATGTAATCTTAGTTGGATTTCCAATATACTTTTGAACCGTATTTTCATTTTATTTTTTAGTACTATTAGATATTATATCTTACCTCATTTTATGGTTAGCATTGTATAACAAAAACATGCGTTGTGTTATGTAATTAATACTAACATGTAATATTGATTTTTTTTGTCAGAATGCTATAGGTAATGATTTCCAAGACGATGATCACGATGATGATCCAAACTATGCTCAACATATATCAGGAGATGATGAGGATGAGGATGATGGTGGTGAAGGAGGAGATGATGATGATAGTTGTGGTGTTGGTGATGATGTGGATGAGACTAATGAGGATGGTCAAGATGATCATGAGGATGATCTTGGTGGTGGTAGCTAGGCATGCACATGCATTGTTTTTGATGAAGAAATTATTGTGTAGAATGACATTGTTATGTTTAGATGGGTGTTGTGAATTTACCCTATATCAATGAAACATTTTGATTTTGTAATCATACGATGAGTTTGATTTGATTAAAGATGATGATGATATTATCATTATTATATTTTTATTTGATTTATATATTGGAAAGTATCATCATTATTTTGATAGAGAATTATAATGTATGGTGATATTACCATCTTTGGATGTATGTTGTTAATTTATCGTAGAATAATGATATTCATGAAATATTTTTATCTGTTAATCATAATTGAATTTTAGTTGTTTTTATTAAAAATAATAATGATCTTATTAGTATTATGTTGCTAGTTTATACATATGTGTTGAAAATTGTTAATGAATCATTGTATATTATGACATTATTATTTTTTTCGATGGATGTTGTCAATTTCCCTTAAATTTCTTTACAAATGATTTTGAATTGTGATATCTTCTTTAATGATATCTAGAAACTATGATATAATTTCACTATGCAATTGAAATTAGTAAAATGAATTTATAAAGGGGGTTACATATGTAAAGAAAAATATACTCTACATAAGAAGTCAAATGCGGATGTAACCATGGATGCAAAATTGAAAGTAAAATTGGATGTTAAACTAGGAATTAATACAAAATGAAAACAATGACATACAAAGTATTTTAAACTAGAAGTGAAAAATTGTGCTATAGTTGACACAAAGAAGGGAACAAAACATGGCATACAAAAGGATATCAAATTGGGAAAAAACAAGGACACATAAAGTTGAGTGCTAAAAATAAGCATCTTAATTTGGATTAGATTGGTGGCATTGGAAAGAGGACACAGAGGGCTACTACAGGTCGCAATTTTAGAACTAGATGATCTGAAAGTACAGAGATACATCAGAGGCAATATCGAGCTCCTATAAAGTGAAAAAAGGTGTGTAGATTCTTTTAAATTTTTGCTTAAGATTGGTTTGAAAATTTATTTTGAAGGAATTCAAAGGGCACAGTAGAGCATTATTATCGGTAACGGATGCCCCAAGGAAAGAAAATGAAAACACCTAGTAAGCAACCTGAAAGCCTTAGCATGACTCATGAAGAAGAGGAAGAAATGCTACATGATATATCAAAATTACAAGAACAAGTGAAACAAATGTCACTCTCACAAAAGCTAACAGAAGCTAATATAAATGGCATGGAATCTAAGATAAAGGGCATGGAAGCTAAGATGGATGATTTGAAGATAGATTTGAAAACATATTTGAAGAGAGACATGGCAGATTTGAAGACAGATTTGACAAATTTTGTACAAGAAATACTTACTAATGGTGAAAAGGTTGTAAAGGAAACTCATGATGCGAACAAAAGAAATGTTAATCATGATTTCATAGACTCTAATGTGGGATTGAAGACCCACCATATTTCAAAAATCTATATGAGGAATTTTGATGGCAAGGATTCCACAACATGGATATTACAGATGAAGCAATTTTTTGATCTCAATAATGTGCAAAACACACAAAAGGTACGTATTGAAACTTTATATTTGGAACCAAATCAGTTTGTATGGTATCAATGGCTTTGCTCTCGTAAACAAATTATCACTTGGGCAATTTTTACGGAAGAATTGACGGCACATTATGAGGATACAAAAAGCAACACTTTTTTTAGCCAATTGATAAGTCTCAAACAAAAGGGTTCAATAATGGAGCACATTGAGGAGTTCCAAAAATTGAACTTAAGGGTAAAAAATATTCTAGAGGAGCATAGGATTGATGTGTTCATAGGCTCTTTAAAGGATAATATCCAACATGATGTTCACCTTTGGAACTTGATTCATTAGAGAAGGCATTTAGGTTAGCAAGAAAAATGGAAAGAAAAATTATGGCAACTAGGAAGCATACCACTCACAACTATAAAGATGGAAGTGTTGTTGCTCCTACTCTTCCACAACCTATAAGGTTGAAAGCACAACAATTGGAAGAAAAAAGAGCAAAAGGGCTTTGTTACAGTTGTGATAGCAAATACATTAAAGGTCATAAGTGTGTTGAGAAGAAATTATTCTACATAGATTGCGAAGAGGAAGAAGAAAAGGAGCAAGAAAGGTCAAAAGAAGAGGATATACTCCAGGAACAAAGCCTAGATAAGGAAGAAATGAATCCGACCATATCTTGTAATGCATTGGCTGGAATTACCACTCCACAAACCATCGAGATAGAAGGACAAATCAAGAAGAAAAAGGTAATAGTGTTGATTGATTCAGGAAGTACCCATAATTTTATTGATTTTAAGGTAGCAAAAGAATTGAATTGCTTCTTATATCCAACACTAGAGTGTCAAGTGATGGTTGCAAATGGAGGAACAATAAATTGCTCTGGAAAGTGCCATAATATCAAGCTATCCATGGGAGAATATGTATTGACTAGCCCAATGCTTTCCATTCCAATGGGAGGTGCTGATGTTGTACTAGGAGTCCAATGGCTACAATCCTTGGGTACAATAGCTTTTAATTTTCAAGAACTTTTCATGAAATTTTCTGTGGAAGGAAAGGAAGTTGAATTAAGGGGTATTGCAGGGAAACCAGGAAAGATAATCAGCTCTAACGGTATGACAAAGCTTCTAAAAAAGGAACAAAGGGGTGTAATTGCACAATTATGTTTGCTAGAAGTTTCCACATTGGAATCATCTATTTCTCTAGATCTCCAAAAAGTCTTGAATAATCATTCCAAGGTATTTGAGACTCCAAAAGGTCTCCCACCTATTCGTGATCATGATCATGCTATTCATCCGATTCCAGGAAGTGTTCCTCCAAACATCAGGACGTACAGATATCCCTATGCCCAAAAGAGTGAACTTGAACGTATGGTTGTAGAAATGCTAGAGGCTGGTATAATTCAACCGAGTCAAAGTTCTTCTTTGTTCCAGTAGTATTAGTGCACAAGAAGGATGGATCATGGCACATGTGTCTGGATTATAGGGAGCTCAACAAGCTCACTATTAAAGATAAGTTTCCCATTACTGTCATTGATGAATTACTAGATGAATTGCATGGATCAATTTACTTCACCAAGTTGGATCTTCATTCAGGATATCATCAAATTAGAATGAAGACTGAAGACATTCCAAAAACAGCATTTAGAACTCATGAGGGTCATTATGAATTTTTGGTCATGCCTTTTGGCCTTACCAATGCACCTTCAACATTTCAAGGTTTGATGAATTCCATTTTCAAACCATTCCTTAGAAAATTTGTGTTAGTATTTTTTGATGATATACTAATCTATAGCAAGTCTTGGAAGGATCATGTTGAACATGTTGACAGGGTGCTACAACTATTGGAGGAGAAACAATTATATGTAAAAATATCCAAATGTTTCTTTGGAGTACAAGAGGTGGAATATCTAGGTCATATTGTATCTCATGAAGGAGTTAAGGTAGACCCTAGCAAAATTAAAGCCATTAAGGAATGGAAAATCCCCACATCCATAAAGCATATGCGAGGATTTATCGGGTTAACAGGGTATTATCACAAGTTTGTTAAGAATTATGGGAGAATAACAGCACCTCTAACAACATTATTGAAGAAAGATGCATTTTCATGGACTCTAGAAGCAACAAAGGCCTTCGAACATCTTAAAGAGGCAATGTGCCAAGCACCAGTCTTAGCTACACCAGACTTCACAAAAACCTTTATTGTGGAATGTGATTCTTCAGGAAATGGAATTGGTGCTGTTTTAATGCAAGATGAAAGACCCATTGCTTTTGAAAGTCGTCCAATCAAGGGAATTTTTTTACACAAAGCTATTTATGAGAAGGAAATGTTGGCAATACTCCATGCACTTAAGAAATGGCGACCCTACCTAATGGAAAGACACTTCAAGGTAAAAATAGATCATGATAGCCTTAAATACTTTTTAGAACAAAGATTATCCTTTGCAGAGCAACAAAAGTGGGTCACAAAGATGTTGGGTTATGACTTTGAAATCATATACAAAAAAGGGAAGCAAAATGTGGTGGAAGAAGCATTCTCAAGAAAGGATGAGGACATGGACACATTGTTGTGTGCCATTTCTATTATCCAACCAGATTGGATAAACGAAGCAAGGGAGGAATGGAAGAATGACGAAGAAGTGTGGGCACTTATTCTAAAGTTACAACAAGATTCTAGTACGTCTGATACATTTAGCTAGAAAAATGATTCTTTATGGTACAAAGATCGCTTATACCTCTGTAAGAATTCCCAGCTAAAACAAAAGATTCTTATGGAATTGCACACTTCTCCCTTAGAAGGGCACTCAGGATTTTTAAAAACTTACCACAGGGTTAAGAAGGAATTTTTTTGGGATGGCCTTAAATCGGATATTCAAAAGTTTGTGGTGGAATGTTTGGTTTGCCAACAAAATAAAGTTGAAACAATTAAGACCCCGGGTCTATTACAACCTCTATCCATTCCAAGCCAACGTTGGGAGGAGGTTTCAATGGATTTTATCATAGGTTTACCCAAGTCTGAGGGAAAGAGTGTCATCATGGTGGTAGTTGACAAACTTACCAAGTATGCACACTTTTGTGCATTATCACATCCATTTAAAGCCAGTACAGTATCTACTGCATTTATGGAAACAATTCAAAAGCTACACGGAAACCAAAAGATTATTTTAAGTGACAGAGATCCCATTTTCACTGGAAATTTTTGGACATAATTATTTTCTTGTCTTGGTACTCAGTTAGCTCATAGCTCATCTTATCATCCTCAATCTGATGGACAAACTGAGATAGTAAACAAATGTTTGGAAGGATATCTTTGTTGCTTTGTATCTGATAAACAGACACAATGGGTCAAATGGTTGCTTCTGGCTGAATGGTGGTATAACACTTCCTTCCATACAACAACAAAAATGACCCCATTTATGGCACTTTATGGATATCAACCACCATCCATCACATCATATTTAAGAGAAAATTCTAAGGTTCAAGCAAAGGAACATCACATCGAACATCAACAACAAGTCCTCCAACTCTTAAAGGATAACCTCGTGTTGGCACAAAATAGAATGAAACAACAGGCAGATCAACATTGCAACGAAAGAAGTTTTGAAGTAGGTGATTGGGTATTCCTATGGCTGCAACCATATAAGAAAATGTCCCTCAAGCAAGCTAAGAAGGATAATAAATTATCACCAAAGTATTATGGTCCGTACAAGGTGTTGCAAAAGATTGGTACTCTGGCATACAAATTGGAGCTTCCTGCAACTTCTCGATTGCACCCAGTTTTCCATGTTTCATGTTTAAAGAAGTTTATAGGTGACAAGCTCCCAGTTCAAACAATATTGCCAGAACTTGACGAGGAAGGAAAAATTATATTGGAACCGAAAATAGTCACAGAAACAAGAACTCAACAGCTACGAAATCGATCAATTTTGGAGAATCTTATCAAGTGGAAGAACTTATCCACTGAAGATTCCACATGGGAGGATGAGAATTTTATACAGAAGCATCCAGAACTACTTAAGCGTTGAGGACACCACTTTTTTGAAGGAGAGGGGCATGTTGGGTCCCTATAATACTAGTGATTACCCCATTAATATTGTAGTTGCATCCCTTATTAATATTGTTGTGCCCCTATTATCCCCATATTGTTATTACTGTGCCCCATATAATCCCTCTATTGTTATTTTTGTGGCTTTATATTATTATTATTAGGTCGGCTGGGTTATATTGTGACTCCTTAGACTCATATATATAGAAAGGAGGTTTTGTCATTTGAATCATCCAAGAATTGTTCATTTATGTAATGTAAAGGAGGTTGCCCCCTCGAAGAGGCTAAATTATAAGGCGTTGATCTATCTTTTCTATCTTTTCTTGAGCTGGTTTCATAACAAAGCTAGACACCAAAAAAATGCAAAATTGGATGAAAAAGTGGGTGTAAATAATGGTGCAACATTGGACACATAAGTAGACACAAAAAATGGTGCAAAAATAGGCATAAAAATAGCTCAAAATTAGATGCAAAACTTGGTGCAAAAAGGAATACAAAATTAGACATACAAAATGGCTCTAAATTGGATGGACCATTAGACACAAAATAAGATGCAAAGGTAGACACAACACATGACTCAACATAAGATGCAAATATAAATGCAAATTTGGATGCTCAAAATAATGTAACATTGGATGCAAGAAATGGTGTTAAAAATGATGCAAAATTGGATGCAACAAATTATGCAAAATATGGTGTAAAATGGGATGGGAAAAATGGAGACAAATAAAACGTAAAAGTGGACGTAAAAAATGGTCCAAAAAAAGATGCAAAAATGGGCACAAAAATGGATGCAAAATTTGGTGCTAAATCAAATTCAACACATGGTGCAAAAATAGAAACAAAAAATAGTGTAAGACTAGATTCAAAACTTGGCGTAAGACTGGATGCAAAAACTGACACAAAATGGATGCATAAAATGATGTTAAATTGGATGCAAAATATGGTGTAAACTTGATGCAAATGATGGCGCAAAAATGGAAGCAAAGAATGACAGAAAATAGGAAGCAAGAAACGATGAAAAATATAAGAAAAAAATGACACAAAACTAGAAGCAAAACCTGTCATAAAATAAGATGCAAATCTTGGTTCAAAATTCGATGCAAAAAATGATGCATAGTTTGGTGTAAAAAATGATGCAAAATCTAGTGTGAAAAAGGATGCAAAATCAGGTGTAAAAAATGATGCAAAATCTAGTGTGAAAAAGGATGCAAAATCAGGCGCAAAAAAGGATGCTTTAAAAATTGTACAATAGAGCTAGATTTAGCGCCAGGTTGCTCATCACAATTACAAAAAAAACGCACTAAAATCTGGCTCTAAATCTGGCGCAAATCGTTGGTTTTGTTGTAGTGTTTCAACACTTCTATCTTTTCCATGGAGAAAGTGAATTGGTAGGTTTCCATTTTTGTTATGGGCATTCTAGACTAGTCATTTGAGTGTTTTCTTCCAAATGGTGGGGCTATTGTTGGATGAACCTATCACTGGAGCATGCTCACATTCATAAACCAACCATCCCACTATATTGCGAGAGTGTGGTTATCCAAAAATATGGTCTCATTTTGCATTGATTCCTATAATGTCTTTGACCTCAGTTTTAAGGAATCTTTGTAGAAACATGACACCTAATGTATTTGGAGAAAGAAGCCCAATATTTCATTTTGAATGTTGGTTTTCCAACTGACTGTAGATTGTTGGAATATGTATAGGGTTTATTTTGTCTCATCTTGCTAAACATTTCCTCCTAGATTACTTTAATGCAAAAGGGTTTGATTCTCTTGACACCCATGGTAGTCTATTTGAAATATTAGGTCATCATCCTCTAAGAGACCCGTGAAAGAATTGGCACAAGAGATTAGAGAACAAAGCTCATATTCCAATTACCACAAGTCAAATTTAATATCTCGAAGATAGATGGTTTATTTTATGCAGTAAAAATGCTATATGTTCTATGTCTATATCTATGCTATAATGTGGAAATTGTTTTCTATTTTGAAGCAAACCACAATGTGGCTGCAACTAGAGAACAAAAAGACAAAGGGGAAATTTAGAATCCAAAAAAATTATTTAGATATGTCGTGGACCACATATTCACATGAAAGCTGAAATGGTATAAAGTGTTGACATTATTCACACATGGATTTAGTTGTCAAACATTATTATATGTTTCCTTGGCATATGGTTTACATCACTCGTAAAATATCCATCGTTTTGATAGTGGATTTACAGATGGTTTTTAATTGGATTTAATGGCTTTTCTCATAAGTTCATTATGCATAGGGCTCTTCCCATGAGTCCACCATAGCCTAAGAGATATATGATATTCTCAAGTCGACTTTGTTGTTCTAATAAGCATATCATTTTTTTTTATGGGAGCATCTATCTTACGAAAGAACTTTGTAGTAGAAAGGTGATCGACCAATGACATATTCAAGATCAAGATAAAGCGAAGTTTTCCTTTCTAGTTATGGGATTCTCACATTCTAAAAATATGGCAAGAAGTGTCTATTCACTTTTAGTGAGTCAAAGAACATCACATGGCAAACAATACAAACTTGATATAACTCTCTTATAATGGATTTCCAAAGATAAAGTTTAGGTTGGGTTAGAATCTTTATATGTTGGCATTTCCACTATGAAAACCTTTTATGGCTATCAGTTATCATCACAATTATAACCGTTCAAGATGATAATCATCAAAAGGTTACACGAATGTTCTAGCTATTGCTTTTGAACTTGATTATCTTTTTCCATTCGCTAAGCAAGTTAAGGAATATTTTAAGGATCCAAGCAAGTCTATAGTTGTTGGTGCCATAGTTTCTAGTGCTACAAAAGTTGTGCATGTGGCAAATATTGCAAAGGAAGAGGAAAAGTTGTGTTTATTGGAGTTGTTAGAGGAAATGTTGTTCTTGCTAAATCTACTGCAACATTTCCATAGTTTCATTCAACAATTTAAGGTACCAATTAGTCTTTTAATTTCTCGAATTAATGGGTTATTAGATTTACTGAAACTATAATACACTCTATGGGGGGAAATGGTCACAATTGACAAAGAAACTCTCGTAGATATTCAAACACATTTGCAAAATGCATAAAAAGAAATTGCTTGAGTCACAACTACAACAAAATGAACTACAACAAAAGAATCAACATTCTAAATTAGTTATTGTTCAGAACAATTCTTTGTTTGAGATTGATTCCCATCAACAACTAGCACATGATCATATTAGTCATGCCACTTTAGGAGTATATTCATATGAAGATGTAAAGTTTTTATTTGTGTTTCCCAAGCCCATCGTTATACCTTGGAAACAATTCATCAACAACAAGAATAAGAACTGGTCTTGGATAGGAGAAGGAAGTGACCTTTCACATTCCAAACTACTCTAAACCAATATAGATTCAGAGTGTTGGGTTTCCTAAAGAAAGCTCATATTCACTTGCTCCACTTCCACATTAGATTCACAGATGGCCACATTGTGAACGAGTTGGGTATATAAGATATCAGTGTTTTGATTTTCACCCTTGTGAGCATTGTGAAAAACATACTCATGATTTAGACAATGTTCGAAACACAAGACTCTTATAAGAGCTAATATTCACCTTGGATGGATCATTTCTTTGAAATGTTATTCAAGAGCTAAGAATATGTGTGTGTGTGAGAGATAGCATAGAGTTCATTCTCGAGTATTGATACATCTTGTAGTGGAGATATTTTCATCTTCTCACCTTACATTTGGCAAGGGGGAATTGATAGTGAGTTACTAGTTTCAAAGTAATATCAAGTGAGTCTGAGCCATAGCCAAAACCAAATCCTACAAACATAGCCTAGAGCTAGAGTTAGTCAAAGCCAGAGTCAAAGATGTATCCATAAAAAAACTTGTGTTCCATGGATCGTGGCCAACCTTAAACCACCACAAGTAGAATATTTCAACTTCTATTACCCATTTCATCAGTTTGTGTCATCTTTAAACCCTCATTAGGGAGTACTTCCATTTTGTAGAAGACATCACCTTCTAACTAGATTTGGAATTTTTCAAAGAACTAGTTCGATCCAAGTTCGAGAGTTGGTGGTTAACCTTAAACTACCAGTGGTAGAAGACTTCAACTCCAGCTACCTCATTTGGTTTGTGGTCTTTCTTAAACCACTAGATTTAGAGAACACATATAGCGCTTGACTTCTATCCACCTCTATAATTCAACTCTCTTCTTGGACTCACATACACCCTTGTGGAATAAGAGGGGGAATGTTGGAAACATAATCCTCTTGGGCTATGTAAATTTAGCTTATCCATAGGTGAAAAGCCTGAAGTGAATATCGACAATCACAAGAGTCTAAGATACCTTGGAAGTTGAATTTAATGATTAACAAAAATGTATTAATGTGTACCATTTGACTAATAAAGTATCTCACTTATATATCTCACATGTATTTTTGTGCATATCTTTAATAAATTTTTATTAAAAGGATTTGTTTCATTTGAAAACTTAAATAATTATGTCTCATAGGTGTGTCTGTTTTGGTATGGAGTAGTCTTTAAGTGCAACCTTTTGGAAAGTTTTAGGTTTATTTTCTGATCTAATTTGTCTAGAATCCTAGAGGGATTCATTGAAATGGTATGGAGTACTCTTTAAGATCAACCTTTTGAAAAGTTTTTAGGTTTATTTTTTGATCTAATTTGTCTAGAATCCTAGAGGGATTCATTGAAAACCCTAGCTCGATAGGTTAACTCTTTATAATCGAAGTGCCCCAGTGGTTTTCGAGGGTGCAACATCCAAATATGCAATGAAAAAAACCAGTTAAAACAACATAAATCAAGATTTGACAACAATGTTTTTGGTTGGATTCCGGCCAAAAATCAACCAGAAACTCCAAAAAGTCACACTCATAGATTACTTCATATAGGGCTTCCAAAATTTTAATTTAATTATCAACCTCCATGGAATATTCTAAAATATTCTTAATAATATTTCACAAATCAACAATTGAGATTTATCTCCAAAATAGTTATGCTCTTTTCGACATTTTAATTAAATTTATTAATTAAAAAAAATGTCATATTAACGAGTGCTATGTGAAAATATTTATGGTTTATAAGTCATAGTATTGTAACAAAGGCTATTTACAAATTAAAAATTTCCATAATAAAATAAAAATGAATTTACAAAATTTTGTTATATATATATATATATAATTATAATAATAATTTAAATAAAATTATATATATATATATATATAAGTGTAGTAATATAAGATATTTTATGAAATAAAAATTTAGAAATAAATGTTCATTAATATTTACTATTCATTTAATTTATATAATTACCTTCATTACAATTTTAATACATATTTATTAAAAAAATAATAATAACACAACAAAAAAACATTACTCCACTTTGAAACTGAACACCATGTGAACTCCCCCACATATAAATAATCAAACAAAGGGAACCCATTAGACAATCAATTTCGTCCTCCTTCAGAGAAATACATCTTCTGCGAGAAGACCATCACATATAAATAATCAAACAAAGGGAACCCATTAGACAATCAATTTCGTCCTCCTTCAGAGAAATACATCTTCTGCGAGAAGACCATAAAAGTGCGGGCTGCTTCGAAAGCACATGAAGTCTGCGAGTGAAACATGGGAGGGGACCAGTGCAGATGAAGATAATATGATTCTGACCATGTAATGCCAAACATAACTTTGCCATACAAGCAGCTTCTCAAAGGAAAGGGAAAGGAAGCGAAGAGTTCTGTAAGAGTTTCATCTTTTAGTGAACGACCTGTAGACATTTTTACATTGCACTGCTATTTGGATTTGGCTTTAATAAATCGAGTGCAGTTTAAATTTTGTGTATATGAAGTACAAAAGTCTATTCAATCAATCAATATCCAGTTATCACATTGAAAAGCACAGCGTTTTCTGGCTGGGCGGCTGGGCTCAGAATTGTTTTCTTTAGTACTGTAAAATTCATTGTACCTTTGCTAGATATTTTAAAAGATATATCTAAAGCTGGCCACAGCGCTGCCATCCAGAGTACAAAGTACAGTATCATATAAGATATATAAAATATGAATACAATGAAAATGGGTTTGTATATTTATTAATATAGATCTATTTTAAGTAAGGGTTTAATAGAAGTTTAGAGATTAAATTTTTTCATGTATAAATTTCTTTAGAATGCAAAATACGATGTGTTATTTTTCATTGTTTAAATTATATTTTTAATGTTAAATAGAATTTTAACTATAATATTTCTTTTTTAAATAATATAATATATACTTAATTTACATTAAAATATTTTAGATCACATGTACATAGAAAGGCTTTATCACATAAATTAAAATAGTTTTTCATTATTAATATATTTTTATCAGACAAATTAAAATGATTTTTTATTATTAATATATTTTTAAATATATGTTGATATTAATTCTTATTAAATTATTTTATTAATAACCTACATTGAATATATTTTTATATACAACATTAAAATGTTTTATTTTAACATTTTTTTTTTCTAGATATAATATACATAAATTAGTTAACATAGAGATTCAAATAATTTATTTAAATCTTTTGTTAAAATATTTTTGAAGAGTATAAGATTTAGACATTTTACTCATATATATTTTTACTTTTAATTATTTCTTTATTTTAAAATATAATTGTTAACTTTATTTTAAAGAGTGACATGAAAGAAAAATTTGCACATCCTCTTCATATTGCATTGTAGAATGAGCTTCTGGACTCAAACATACAATAAACTATCAAAACATGGATTGGATGAGAAAATAAACAGAAAATCTAAACTTATGTGAGAGATGAAGAAATTTTTAGAACAACTTAAATTAAATACCATTTATTGCCCAAAAAAATTTATATAAGTTTGATGGTTCGATTCCATTGCAACGATGTCATCTGAAAGTTTTGGAAATCAGTCTGCATCCATATTTTGGGGTTCTATCCTCTACCATTCACTGTATGCCCTATATTGCAATTCTTTTATCCCATCAGTTATTGGCAGTTCCAGTAAGATCTGAATGAATATGTATATAATTACTGTATCCTCATCAACGGTATGTTTCTATGCTGATCAACAAAGCTTCTTCTGCATGAAAAAGCAAATGTTACTGTACTGCAGTGCCTATGAAGTTTATAAGTCTTTCTTGCTGATCCGTCTTTACTGGAAGTCATCCTACTTTGGCATATTTATTAAGAACTTTTTTCGTTGTTTGTTAAGCGCAAGTATGCCTCAATAACTTTTTCATTGTTTGGTAAGTGAAAGTATGCCTCAGTTCTGTAGTGTTTTATTTGAGTGTGGGAGATGATATTTTGCATAGAGATAATATTTGATAGAGATAATATTTGAGGTTTGTTAATATAATTGCTATTAATTTTTATAGTCAATTTGTTGAAAAAAGTAATTCCACTTGTTTCAGTGGTGATTTTTTTTATGTAAAGAGTTTATTGCTATTTTATAGGAGTTGTTTTTCTGGTTTAGCAGTTTAGTGTGTAATTGACATATTCTCTCAATTAACTGATTGTCTGTCCAACATAATTTCCCTGTCTTGAAACATGATGCAGGAGCATCCAGCTCCGAGGAGACAGAAGATCGATGACTGACTCACGGTGAAACAGGACACGACTCCAAGAGTGGTTGGACACGTCATCAAAGAAAAAACTGGTTGTTGTCTTTTGTTAATTATTGTTCATTTCTTTTTTTATTTTCAGAACAAGTTAAGTTACTGGCTGTTAACTTAGGAAACCAAAAACTGTTTAGTTAACTTTTTGTTTAAAGAAGCAAGTGACAGTTACAGAATTTAGTTTATAGACAGTTATATTCCATGTAGTTTAAAAAGGAAAAGGACGGATGTAACAGGAACTTTTTGGTTCACCTCATAACGAAATAAGAAGAAACAGCAAGACGATATTCCAAACCCTCTGTAACAGAAACATTGAATTCTTTTCTGAGATAATCTACTGTTAATTATCTTTCCCATATTGTACATCTAAGCACTACTGAGTATTTGTTGTTTTTAGAAATGAATTGAGATAGAACGAAATTTTTATACTCTAACTAGGAATTCAAGAGCGTTACAGGCATCGAGTCAAAACCATAATCTATATTACCAGAATTAACATGCAGGCAAGGCAGCGTAAGGCGGACATACTTAACAGTATATGCGTGCAGAGTATTACAAGAATAAAGAACGACACAGGCATCAAAGCAAGCCCAGGTTGCAGTCGTAACAGCACAGAACCCGCAAGCCAAATACAAGGAGCAACACGGCCATTCACAAATCAAATATAACAGCTATTAAAGAAGAGGTAACAGTTCAAACCATACTGTTTCTATTAATAGAGCATTTTATAAGTCTTTACATACAGAAAGTTCGACAAATAGCACAGAACCATGTATTAAACTCGGCACCGCTGTAACAATACAAGTTCCAAACCCTTGTTGCATTGAGACCGTATAATGACGCAAAGGGACAAAGCCCAGAGACTGTAAACGCTGTAAACGCTGGCAAGGGGCACGGCTAACCCTATATAACTTAAGCAATAGAAAACTACAGCTAACACCATATTGAGCAAACTATAGAAGTGCTGGAGCAGGAGTAAACCCTACCCGGTTACAAAGGGTACCAGGGTTGGAAGAAATCGAAGACTGCAAACTTGAAACCCTCGTGAGCAGGTCTCCTAGTCAACCTGCACAGAAAAACAATTTGAGTTAGTCCGTTTACCAACCAGAACAAATATCAATCTAAGAGAACGAAAGAGCAGCAAGGTGCGAGTGGAAAGGAACTGCGAACTTACCCAAGGGTCGACGGAGATTGCTGAGACAGAACCCAGTTCCACAAGCTGAGAATGCACAAAAAACCTGTAAGTGTGGACAACAGGTGACAGAGAAGGGTAAAACATAGCACGAGAGCTTACCTCGAGGGCAGATAGAGTTCGGAAGAGCGGCAGTTTCGTGGTCGCAAACACCTGTACAGAACTAAAGCTCAGAAGTTGAAAACCAAAAAGACTTCTACACAGAATCCATGAACATATAAACCACTTACCACAGACTTCCGAACAAAACCATTGAAGATAGCAGCGAAGGTGAAGGATTCGCATTTCAATCAGAACTGTAACCAGTGACGGAGCAAAGGGTTCGTTGGGCTATCGCACAGTGAGCATCGCCACAGCAACGCGGAGAGCGCAACAGCAGAATGACAGAGTGAAAATGAGCTAAGGATAACCCTTTAGGGTTTAACATAGGCGGGAAGTCATCCTGACTGGACGAGCCGGTGACTATACCCAAGAACCGGCAGATAAATGTTTTAATGCGTCTCGGATTGGGGGCCAGGTAAAGTCCACAAGATATTTGTCCGCGCACAAGTGACCACGTGGGACTGAAGTGAGTCACGTGACTGTGTCCACGTCACCAAGGGCTGGGCCATCATAAGTGGTATCAGAGCTAGTTTCTTGAGTTAGAACCAATGGAACAGGTAGAAGGTGAAGGTGAAGGAAGAGGAAGAGGAAGAGGAAGAGGAAGAGGAAGGGGAAGAGTAGTCCGGAGGGTAGTAGATGATGGACTTCGAGAGGAGATTCGAGTTTTGCGTGAAAGATTGGCAGTGGTGGAAGCTGGGGGAAGAAGAAACCCAGCAGATGACAGTGATGAAGAAGAAGTTGAACCAGAGGAAGAATTAGAGGGGGTGACACCAGAATTTAGACTGTTGAAGTCGGTTTTGCTGTCAAGTCATAAGCCAAAACATGAGTTGTCGACTTATGACGGAAGTCTGTCCGCAGACGTGTTGTTGGATTGGCTAAGTGAAGTCAACAAATATTTCGAATTTGAGGAAACCAGCGAGGATAAGCAGGTGAAGTTCGCCGCCACCAAGTTGAAGGGGCATGCGTCCTTGTGGTGGGACAGCGTTCAGGCGTAACGGAGGAGGCTTAACAAACAACCTATAAAGAAATGGTCTAGAATGGAGGCCAAACTGAAAGAGAAATTCTTACCGCAGGATTATCAGATTATGCTGTACAGGCAGGTACAGAACTTGAAGCAGAGGGGAATGACTGTGAAAGAATTTACAGAAGAGTTCTACAAGTTAAATTTGCGAGCAGGATATGTGGAAGACATCCCGGAGAAAACAGCCAGATTTGTGAATGGCTTAAGGGGGGAAATCTTAGATGAAATTGGTATCCTTTCACCCCGGACCATGGAAGAAGCCTATCAGTTTGCACTGAAGGCAGAAGAAAAGATTAACCGGAAGCAGAATGCCAGGAGAGGAGGTGGAACTGGCAGGGGAAAGGGTAAAGTATTTGGAAGAGGCCGAGGTACAGGTCCAAGTGAAGAAAGCAGCAGCTCTAAATCTGCTGGAGCGACAGAAAAAGACAATAGCACGAGAGGAGGACGACCACCTCAGCGAGGGCGAGGAAATGGTCGGGGCAGGGGAGCTGTCCAGTGCTATCGCTGCCACAAATGGGGGCACAAGTCTTATGAATGTCCTGAAGCTGAACCAGCAGGCGGAAGAGGAACTTATGTTGTTCAGACAGAGGATGCTGAGACAACACCTCAGGAAGCAGAAAATGCACCAGAGACAGGTGAAGCTTTGGTGTTGAACAAAGTGCTGTTGAAACCAGCAAAGGAGATTGCAGAACCAGATCAACGTAAAGCTTTGTTCCGCACTGTCTGCAAGTCGCGGGGCAAGTGCTGCAAATTGATTATTGATAGTGGGAGTACGGACAATCTTGTGGCGGTGGAGATGGTAGAAAAGTTGGGATTGAAGAAATTAAAGCACCCTACACCCTACAAAGTGTCATGGCTGCAGAAAGGACATCAGCTGCTAGTCGACGAACAATGTGAGGTAGAGTTTCAGATTGGTAAGTACAAGGATAAGATCCTTTGTGATGTCATGCCAATGGACGTCTGTCACCTACTGTTGGGACGACCTTGGCAGTTCGATAGGAGTGCAGTTCATGACGGGAAAAAGAATTGCTATAAGTTTGTTAAAGATGGGATCAAGCACACGCTTGTACCCATCAAGGAGGAAAATACAGCAGAAGCCAGTGGAGTGAAGGCATTGCTGTTGGGAGGAAAGGAGTTTGTGAAACAGATTGAGGACAGCGAAATCAATTTTGCTGTCATAAGGAGACCAAAGGCAGTAGTATTACACACACAGCTATCAGATTTGCCTGAGGAAGTTCAGCAGTTACTGCAAGAATTTGGGGACATTGTGGTGGATGATCTTCCCAATGAGTTACCACCAAGGAGGGGTATTAGTCATTGTATTGACTTTATACCAGGTGTAAGATTACCAAATAAGGCTGCTTACCGTATGAGTCCCAAGGATCATGAGGAGATTAGGAAGCAAGTTCAGGAACTACTTGATAAAGGGTTGATTCGAGAGAGTATGAGCCCTTGTGCAGTACCGACTGTTTTGGCTCCAAAGAAGGGAGGAGAATGGCGAATGTGCACAGACTCCAGAGCCATAAACAAGATTACTGTCAGGTACAGGTTTCCCTTACCAAGGATGGATGATATGATGGATTGTTTGAGTGGGGCAGCCTATTTCTCAAAAATTGACCTGAAGAGTGGATATCACCAGATTCGAATACGAGAAGGCGACGAGTGGAAGACAGCTTTCAAGACAAATGAAGGCTTATATGAGTGGCTGGTGATGCCATTTGGATTGAGTAACGCTCCCAGCACATTCATGCGTTTGATGAATGAGGTATTGAAGGAATTTAATGGGAAATTCGTGATAGTTTACCTGGATGATATTTTGATTTTTAGCAGGACTAAAGAGGAGCATTTCAGGCATTTGCAGAGTGTGTTGAGGAAGCTGCAGCAAAACAAGCTGCTGATTAATCTGAAAAAGTGTACCTTTTTTCAGCGAGAACTAGTGTATTTAGGGTTTGTTATTGCAGAAAATGAATTAAAAATGGATCTGGAAAAGGTGGCAGCTATAGTTAGCTGGCCGTCACCAAAGAGTTTATTTGAAGTCCGGAGTTTCCATGGACTAGCCAATTTTTACAGGAAATTTATCAGAAATTTCAGCGAGATTTGCGCACCTATGTTGGACACGATCAAGAAGGCAAATCAGCCTTTTCGCTGGACTGAAGCGGCAGAAAGTAGTTTTCAAACTTTGAAGAAAAAGATTACTGAAAGACCTATATTGAGACTGCCAGATTTCAACAAACTGTTTCAAGTTCGTTGTGATGCCAGTGGGACAGCCATTGGAGCAGTCCTTAGTCAGGAGGACAGACCGGTCGCTTTCTTCAGTGAAAAGCTAAATGAGAGCAGGCAGAAGTACTCAACCTATGACAAAGAATTTTATGCAATCATACAAGCGTTGAAGCATTGGCGGCATTATCTACTGGGAGATGAGTTTGTTTTGTTTACAGATAATTCTGCCTTGCAGTATATTATGCAACAGCATAAATTGAACCACAAACATGCAGCTTGGGTGGAGTATCTGCAGAATTTTACATTCGTATTAAAGCACATTAGTGGCCAAGCGAATAAGGTGGCAGATGCACTGAGTAGAAGAACATTGCTTTTACAGGAGAGCACAATGCAAGTCTTGGGTTTTGAGCATTTGAAGGAGTTGTATCAAACTGATACCGAATTTGGGGAGGCATATGAAGCCTGCCAAAACCCTTTGTTAAGGAATGATAGCATGTGGCTAGACTATAATCTACAAGAAGGACTGCTGTTTAAAGGAGGACAACTGTGTATACCCAACTGTTCTATGCGGGAAAATATAATACAGGAGAAGCACAGTGGAGGACTGGCTGGACACTTTGGTATCGACAAGACGATTGCTCAAGTACAGCACTTCTATTTTTGGCCGAAACTGCAGCGAGATGTGCAGAGGTACGTGAGTAGATGCAGAGTTTGTCAGCTAGCAAAGGGTCATAGTCAAAACACTGGTCTTTACTCGCCATTGCCGATTCCGAGTCGACCATGGGATTCAGTGAGCATGGACTTCGTTTTAGGTTTACCAAAGACACAGCGGGGCTTCGATTCAGTCATGGTTGTAGTTGACCGATTTTAAAAAATGGCACATTTTGTACCTTGCAGGAAAACCAGCGACGCTACTTATATAGCACACCTATTCTTTACTGAAATCGTTCGGTTGCATGGACTCCCAAAATCCATCATTTCTGATCGGGATGTAAAGTTTACTAGTCACTTTTGGAGAACTCTGTGGAAAAAGTTGAATACTCAATTGTAGTTCAGTTCCGCTTATCATCCGCAGACTGATGGTCAGACGGAAGTCGTAAACAGAAGCCTAGGGAACTTACTTCGCAGTTTGACAGGAGGAAATTCCCGGACATGGGACCGTGTACTTGCTCAAGCAGAGTTCGCGTACAACGATTCACCTAACCGCAACACCGGTTACAGTCCATTCCAGATTTTGTACGGCATGCATCCGCGAGGAGTGCATGAATTACGGGATTTGGGGAAACTCGAGAAACGGAGCGCTGATGGGGAAGAATTCGCTCAAGCAATGAGCAATTTACACGAACAAGTCAAGCTGAAATTGCAGGACAGCAGTCAGAAGTACAAGCAGCGAGCTGACACAAAGCGTCGGGAAGTTCAGTTTAACGTTGGGGATGAAGTCCTTGCGTATTTACGTAAGGAGAGATTCCCGAAGCGGGAGTACAACAAGCTAAAATTCAAGAAGATCGGCCCCTGCAAAATCATCCGCAAATTTTCTGCGAACGCTTACGAAATACAGTTGCCACCTGAGATTGGAATTTCTCCCATTTTTAACGTGGCAGATCTGTTTCCCTATGTTGCCAACTCAGAGAATGATACAGCAACTACAGTGCCACAGAAAGACAACTATGAGGAAGATTCTTGGACAAGACAATTACCAAAGGCACCACCCCTTGAGATCGAAGGAATTCTGGATACACAGGTAGCTAGACGCACACGCAGGAAAGAGTATCTGCGATATTTAGTCAAGTGGCGGAACCGTCCAATAGAGGACAGTTCTTGGCTCAACGCAGCGCAGATAACTAAGGCGGGCTATTCTGTTGACGACCTCATGGAACGGAGCCATGACTTTTTGCCACCCCGGGAGCCTGATGCAGGAGCATCCAGCTCCGAGGAGACAGAAGATCGATGACTGACTCACGGTGAAACAGGACACGACTCCAAGAGTGGTTGGACAGGTCATCAAAGAAAAAACTGGTTGTTGTCTTTTGTTAATTATTGTTCATTTCTTTTTTTATTTTCAGAACAAGTTAAGTTACTGGCTGTTAACTTAGGAAACCAAAAACTGTTTAGTTAACTTTTTGTTTAAAGAAGCAAGTGACAGTTACAGAATTTAGTTTATAGACAGTTATATTCCATGTAGTTTAAAAAGGAAAAGGACGGATGTAACAGGAACTTTTTGGTTCACCTCATAACGAAATAAGAAGAAACAGCAAGACGATATTCCAAACCCTCTGTAACAGAAACATTGAATTCTTTTCTGAGATAATCTACTGTTAATTATCTTTCCCATATTGTACATCTAAGCACTACTGAGTATTTGTTGTTTTTAGAAATGAATTGAGATAGAACGAAATTTTTATACTGTAACTAGGAATTCAAGAGCGTTACAGGCATCGAGTCAAAACCATAATCTATATTACCAGAACTAACACGCAGGCAAGGCAGCGTAAGGCGGACATACTTAACAGTATATGCGTGCAGAGTATTACAAGAATAAAGAACGACACAGGCATCAAAGCAAGCCCAGGTTGCAGTCGTAACAGCACAGAACCCGCAAGCCAAATACAAGGAGCAACACGGCCATTCACAAATCAAATATAACAGCTATTAAAGAAGAGGTAACAGTTCAAACCATACTGTTTCTATTAATAGAGCATTTCATAAGTCTTTACATACAGAAAGTTCGACAAATAGCACAGAACCATGTATTAAACTCGGCACCGCCGTAACAATACAAGTTCCAAACCCTTGTTGCATTGAGACCGTATAATGACGCAAAGGGACAAAGCCCAGAGACTGTAAACGCTGTAAACGCCGGCAAGGGGCACGGCTAACCCTATATAACTTAAGCAACAGAAAACTACAGCTAACACCATATTGAGCAAACTATAGAAGTGCTGGAGCAGGAGTAAACCCTACCCGGTTACAAAGGGTACCAGGGTTGGAAGAAATCGAAGACTGCAAACTTGAAACCCTCGTGAGCAGGTCTCCTAGTCAACCTGCACAGAAAAACAATTTGAGTTAGTCCGTTTACCAACCAGAACAAATATCAATCTAAGAGAACGAAAGAGCAGCAAGGTGCGAGTGGAAAGGAACTGCGAACTTACCCAAGGGTCGACGGAGATTGCTGAGACAGAACCCAGTTCCACAAGCTAAGAATGCACAAAAAACCTGTAAGTGTGGACAACAGGTGACAGAGAAGGGTAAAATGTAGCACGAGAGCTTACCTCGAGGGCAGATAGAGTTCGGAAGAGCGGCAGTTTCGTGGTCGCAAACACCTGTACAGAACTAAAGCTCAAAAGTTGAAGACCAAAAAGACTTCTACACAGAATCCATGAACATATAAACCACTTACCACAGACTTCCGAACAAAACCATTGAAGATAGCAGCGAAGGTGAAGGATTCGCATTTCAATCAGAACTGTAACCAGTGACGGAGCAAAGGGTTCGTTGGGCTATCGCACAGTGAGCATCGCCACAGCAACGCGGAGAGCGCAACAGCAGAATGATAGAGTGAAAATGAGCTAAGGATAACCCTTTAGGGTTTAACATAGGCGGGAAGTCATCCTGACTGGACGAGCCGGTGACTATACCCAAGAACCGGCAGATAAATGTTTTAATGAGCCTCGGATTGGGGGCCAGGTAAAGTCCACAAGATATTTGTCCGCGCACAAGTGACCACCGTGGGACTGAAGTGAGTCACGTGACTGTGTCCACGTCACCAAGGGCTGGGCCATCAAAACAACACTTCCTCTTCTTTTAATTACAAAAATTGACAGAACAGTAAAAACATAGATTTACCCACAAATACATTATTGAGCTGAGAGGCTTATTGGACAGACCAGTATGATATTCTGCAACCCTCCATCATCAAAGTTGAAATTTTTGGTCATGCCGGGCCAAATTAAAAAATTAAATAACTATACAAAATATTTAAATAATGTCTCTTCATAAAAAAAATTGCACCTGAAGAAATTAGATCTCTGTCAGCTCATGTTAGATCTGTTACATAATTGTTGTCATTTTGTTAACGAAAACAAAAAATACCTGATACAATTCAGTTATTTTTTTTCAAAAAATTCTATAGTAAGAATGATTAATCATGTTTTTAATAGTGAAAATAAATTCAACTCATCAAAAACTATATCTAAAATCTCAAAACCTGCACGAACATTCCACATTATTAATCATAATTATGCCAAGATTACCATTATTTTCCATAAAAAACCATTTTGCAATGAATAAAAATGCAAATTGCAAATTGCGTAACCTGCAAATTGCTTAACGTTTACACTACACCGTCTGTTAGTCTTTTCGAGAAACACGCTTTTAAAAAGAGTACAGTGCGTCTCTTCTTTGGTGGAACCGTCGAAGGATCGATTCTGACAGTGTCCGACTTGACGTTGATGTTGGATCGTTGATAGATTGTGTCTGCAAATTTTAAGAGCAAATATTAAAGCGCTTCGAAGGTAGGCAACTTTAATTTCTTTATCTTCATTTGAATTGAATTGAGAGAAATGTGACTCGAATCCAGCAATGACCGCTTGTACCAATCTTCCCGTTGATTGTTTGAGACAGTTCTACTAAACTCTACCATAATTTTATTTTTGAAATTCTTCTTCTCAATGTTTCTTTTATATGAAAAACATCATGAAGACGTGAAAAAGCTATTCTATGCACGTTTTTATTGGGAAAGTCTTTGAACCAGCGCATCAACAAAGGTACTGGTATGAAAATGGTTTTCTGTATATATTTCTCATTATTTTATATTTTTGGATTCTACCCCAGGAGAGTTGCAGCCCTGGTTTATCTTTGTGTAAATACATTCATAACTAATTGCATCAGAATTGCTAGTGATGCAGCAGCTTTTGATGGGTACTCAATAATGACTCTGGCCTTGAGTTGCTTTAGCTATAAATGTAAAAATACAGACTTGCCATGATATTATGGCCAGATTTTTGAGCATATTTGGTTGGAATGTCATATGCTTTGCCTCATAGTTTTTTATTTACAAAGATCAAAATTGCTGGCTAATAGATGGATAGAGGAAGAAACTACACAATAATATAATATAAGCAATCACACAATAATACAATATAAGTTGTTGCTCACTAAATCAATTGAATTAGTTTATTGCTTGAAGTTATATGATTCAATAGACTCAAGACCACAATATATGTGCTAATCTTAACTCACACATGCATAATTGACACTTTCTAAATTTTGGCTTTATGTACTCTGAGAAATTATCAACTAACTTGTCTTAGTTTTTGATAACTCAAACGTACTTTTGCACTGGTTGCGCTTAGCATGTAGACATGACCTAACACATTTCACAAGTACATTTCACTACCTATATACTTTACTTTATAAAGTGATTTTATAAAGTTGAGAAGTTTATATTTTTATTTAATGACTAAAATGTGACTTTTTATAAAGTCAGCATGATCTTAAAAAGTCACTCAAGTGATTTAAGTGGGCCTAAGGTGAAATTAAGTCATGGCCATTGATCTTGAGGTGGCCAGATTTAATCTCAGCCATTGAAATATAGGATCAGGGATTTTAGTCATTAATGAGAAATAAAAGGAGAAAGGGAGAGTGAAGAGGCACGCCATTCTTCATGAGACTTGGAGAGGAGGAGAAAGAGAGCCCAAAGAGAAGTTTAGTAGTAAGAAGAGTAGTACAGTCGCTCGTACAACAAGGAGGGCATGCAAGAGAAGGGAACAAATTCAAAGCTAAGTAGAACTCTGAAATCATGGAGTTTTCTGTATTGTTTGAGCACATTTCTCAAGGAGAATAGGCATAATTTTTGAGGTGGTGGACAAACACGAAATTCACGGCAAAGGACACTGAGTTTTCTGAGTCGCAGACTAGTGCAGGTTTCAAGGGACCCAACCTCAAATTCAAAGGAGGAATTCAATAGGGAAACTCATGCAGCCAGGACAAATTTTGATGCTAAGGCACAAAATTATAGGTAGATACAGGCACAAAATATGAGGCTTGCACAACACACATTTAGAGGGATAAAAAGGGAGGAGATTAACTTATTTTTCTGGGAAGATTTGGCATAAAAATGAGTATTGTGAAGGACTAAAATCGATGAGTTGTTGCATTTCAAGGAACAACTACAACACTTTTCCAAAGGAAATCTAAAGATGAAATCTGGGAGATAAGTTGACAATTTGCTATCATTTATTGATGTAATAAATTCTTGAATAAGAAATAAAATATCTCTCTCTCTCACTAGTTTTCCCTTGAGGGGCTTTGGACCAAAAATCTATGGGTTACTTGTTGTAATAAACCTCATTGACACACTATAGCTTCCCTAAATTTCCATCATCGGAAATTTAGGGAAGCTATTGAGATTGAAAAGAGACCCAACAATCTCAATAGAGATGATGGTTGGAAAATCAGTAGGTGCTGGGTCCCAGCACTTTCTTCTTGATCGTTTTTCTTGTCTCTTACTATTATTTATATTTTTATTATTATTATTTATTAATCCTTTACTATTATTTATTAAACAATTTCTATTAAAAATTGCAAATAAGTAACTCTTAAACATTTTCTTTATTTATTAAATAGTACTATAATAAACTATTACTATATACTATTTTATAATTAGACGATTACTATATACTATTATTTAGTCTTGTTTCTTATTTTATTTTTATTATTATTATATTTATTTATTTATTTTATTCTATTATTATTACTATTATTTATTTATTTAATAACTTAATTATTAATTATTTTGTTATTATTTGTTTTTATAAACTATTACTAAACACTATTATTTAGTAATATAATAAACGATTACGAAATTCTATTATTTAGTAATCGTTTTCTTATCCCTTATTTTATTTTATTTATATTTTATTACTATTTATTTGTTTATTTTAATTATTATTTTTATTTATTTATTTATTTTCTATAACCTAATTCTATTATTATTATTCTTATTATTATTATTATTATTATTATTATTAGTATTATTATTATCATCGTTAATAACTTATTTCTATTATTATTTTGGTTATTACTTTTATTTATTTATTATTTCCAACATCGTAATAACCCTTTTATTTGCCCCGGATGCGGGTGACACGACCGAGGACATCGGAATGACACCTGGTCACCATGAGCGATCCCGAGCATAAGAAAGGCATTTGCTGCAATCCGTCGTCGGGGATTGCAAGCGTGAGTGCTGGAGTGAGAAAGGACGGCTCTTTACTGCCTTGTCCGGGTTTCAATTTCGTTTGCAGTGTGCAGTTATGGCATACAAGAATCGAGACAATGCAGAGGAGCATAAGAATGTTGGGGGTATGGAAAACACTGCATTGGGTCGAACTCAGATTTTTGAATTGGGAGTATGGTTGCTGGCTCTCAGAGCTAAGGTTCAAGGCACCCCTCTGGCAATTGAGGGTGGTATCAAGTCTGCAAGGGAGGGCGACGGTTGTTTCACGCACTCCCCCTCATCTTACCCGGCTCTGTTCCGCTTTCTTGCCTTCAGCGACATCATGGTCAAGCAATGAAAGCGCCTCATCAGCCGTCGAGGCTCTGGCAGAGGCGGATCCTCTCGTCCCTCAGTCGCTAATGCACCCTCTCGCTGGTGCCGCTGTCTCTGCCACCAAGTTGCAGAGGCTCATCCCATCCAGGCGAGCCAGTTCATGGATTCGGGCAATCCTGATTCGGGCTCTAATCCACTTCCTGCGTTTGGATCAGCGGTCTTCTCCTTCAGCAATGCCCAGGGCAATTCGCGTATTAACGCCCATGTGTCTGTCCTTTTTTTGGAAGAATCGACGGAGGAAGGCGGGGAGCCACCCCGCTCACAGTTCCATCAGGCTGAAAGCTCAAGGGCAGCTGAGGGCATGCCAGAGGATCGCCCAGAGCCGAACATCGACCCACCTACGACTTAGGAAGCGCCTTCGTCAGAGAAAGCCAAGGTCGATTGGGCCCCCCAGAAGGTATGTGCTCGATTTATGAAGAGGAGCCGGACGAATAGTAGTTCGCTCGCTCAGTCTCTTCCCTTCAGACGAGGCTCTGGTTTTGCCATGAATCGCCATATCGGAATACTGTATGTCTTGAATGTCTTTGTTTGGTTCTCGAATTATATATTTCAAACTCTGTCTAAGCCCCTGCGAGGGATATGGTTGAAGGTTTTCTTTTTCTCGTCTATGCCCCGGAATGGGATGACTATTTTTTCTCTCAATGTTCCTCAATGGTTTAAAGCCCCTGCGTGGGCACTCAGTCATAGTGGTAGCGCCCCTGCGAGGGTGACTTGTCTCCAGGATAGGGCCCCTGCGCGGGTTTTCAATCTTAATGGTGTGGACCCTGTATGGGTGGTATTTTTGAGCACTGTAAGTCTAGAGTGCCATCCTCGGCCTCTGGCAATATGAACTCTTGGCTGTAACTGTTTTCCTTTTATTGTATATAATAGAATATTGTAGTCTTAACGAGAAAAAAAATAACCCTTTTATTTGTTAGGTCTGTTATTACTTTTAATTTTTAACTAATAAATTTTTATTATTCTTACATTTTTATTTTTATTATTTATCCGACTATAATTATTTTATTTTATTTTCTAATCCCTATTTCCTCTAACTAAATTTGACCTAATAAATTTATATATTTATTTATAACTATATTTATCTTTTTATTTATTTAATTTTTATTATAAGTTATAAATAAATTTATAACTATATTTATATATTTATTTATTTAATTTTATTATAACTATATTTATATATTTATTTTTAACTAATAATAATTTTTAATTATTCTTCCATTTTTATTTTTTATTATTTATCCGTTATATAACCTCTAACCAACTATAATTATTTTATTTTATTCTCTAATCCCTATTTCCTCTTTTTATTTATTTATTTATTGGATTATTTAATTTATTTATTCTATGGTTCTAATTTATCTATTAATTTGTTTACATATTTATTTATTATAAGAGATGTTCCCGTACATAACTACTTCCCTTTAGTTTTACCTAACTAATGTTACCATTTATATTTTTATTTCTATTTTTATTATTTTTGATTTTATTTATATATTTATTTATTTATTTTTGTACCTAATATAACTAAATTAGACCTTGCTCCTTAAGTCAACTTTTTGCCCAGGTAACCGTTGGTGTCTCTGCTCCAGCTATTTAAACAGGCTAAGCTGGATCTGTTTTTCAACAGCTATTTAAACAGGCTAAGCTGGATCTGTTTTTCAACTTGTCCTGACGATGAACCACACTGGTTGGTTCGAAACGCGTTGACAAATGGTTTCTCATGTGATTTTCACCGAAAAATCTATCATTAACACTAAACATACTTAATTGTTTTTTATTTTTTAACTAACTTATGCATAGTTCCTAACTTACATAATTTTTGCTTTACAATTGTCATTTCTCATAAAGTGCAATTTCACAACCATTCACAATGATTGTTTGTGATAAAAGTTTTGAGTTTCACATTTTCTCTATATTTTTTATTATTATTAAATCCTACTCCATTCTAGATTTAATACCCTCTAATTCCAATTCTTATATAATGGTATGCAGATGTATTCTCATTATTAAATATTTCTCCATTCTAAATTTAATCCCCTCTAATTCCAATTCTTATATAATAGTATACAAATGTATTCACCAAAAATACATATTAATTTGTCTCACCCGATATTCTTTTCATTCCATAAATAATTTGCTTCACCAAGTATTCTTTTCATTCTATAAAAAATTTTCAACCAAAACTTTTCTTTCCATACATAATTTGTCTCAGCAAATAGCCTTTTCATTCCATAAAAAAGTTTTCAACCAAAATTCTTGACCTAGTGATCTTATCATTTATATGATTAAATGTTACTTTTAAGGTTTCATTCCATAAATAATTGGTCTCACCGAGTATTCTTTTCATTCCATAAAAGGTTTTCCACCAAAATTCTTGACCTCGGGATCTTATCATTTATATGATTAAATGTATTTTAACCATGTATGGTTTCTGGGAAACATTTCAAATCCTTTTTTTCACATTACGAATCATAAAAATTTGGTTTAATACTTCATATATCCTCAATTTGTTATCACAATCTACGTTATACATTACGTTCCCTTTACATTAAACATCATATGTGTCTATAATCCAAAGAACCTTGCTATACATTACAAATCCTAACTTACATGTGGTATATTACAACAAAGGCCTTCAAGATTGTTCGGAAACTTCACTTGTAAATAAAAATCTGTGTGTTGACTTGTTGATATGACACAAGGGTTATGAGCAAACCCTATAATTGACGGTTATTGCTGTTATCTGAGAAAATATACGATGCATTTTATTTTAGGTTTATTACTGGTTTCAATGATGACCTATCCATCGACATGTGAACTCATTCATTCACTTGTCTTTGGATAATGCTCCATTTCCTACGTGACTCGTATATGCTATTACCGTACAGTTTTAATTGATGAATATGGTTAAACTCCTTTATTCATTCTTCTCCCTTTTAGCCAACATTTCATGCATTTTCGCTTCGCATTCATTCCGAAGGTATAACCATGTTTTTATAGGGATTTTTATGGCCATTTTCTTTTAAATTTTCAGGAGAACCCAAACGAGTTATATGGATTTTGTAACTGATTTATTTCATATCTAGACTATTCCTCGGCTAAAGTCGTCACATATTTATTCAAGGGTTCCTTTAGATTTCAGTGTCTCTGTAACCTTCTCAAAACGTTTCTAAAGGCACATTTTTGCACGTGAAAACTTGGGGTTTACTCTAACTGGCCCTTTGTCAATTTTCATGTGAATTTCAGAATTATTAAGTTGAAACCCTAATACAATGCTCTTTATCCTTTGGTGTGTTTTAAGTTTGGAGTCATATCACCCACTGGGTACTTAATTTGGTCTAGTGATACATTTGGTTTAATACCAATTCAGTTAGAGAACTTTCAGTCTTGTACTAGGGATTTTTAGTTGTTTTGTTTTCTATATAATTGAAACCATATCCTATAGGGTTTTAGAATTGTTATAGGAGTTACTTCAAAGTTTTGCTATTTCACTATACAATTTTTTGTTTGTAATTATATTTTAATAAATTTTTACTAGTCAAAATTAGGCTTCGAGGATAATAAGCCTACATGAGTAAATAATTATCTAATAAAAACTCGCACATTTTTTTCTTTGTCAGTGTTGCTATCAAGTTTTATAAAATAATCATAAACCATGCCTGGATTATTAGTATAATGGAAAATAAACATTGTTAAATTACATTAATCCTACGACCATAAAACCCAACATACAAACTGAGCTCATTTTTCTTTTGTACAAAGTATTGTTCTTGTTATGTCCTCTTATTTATGTAAAGAACCTATAACCTTTACTTAATTTTCCTCATTCAATGATTTAAATTATTTAAGATTTTTGTATGTGTTAATGAGTTTACATTTTCCTTCTCTGTATGTTATAGGTAATTTTCATTGACATGGTTATTTTGAAATTTTTTTCTTCAAGGGGTCTGTTCACAATATTCCTATTGCCCATGGAGATTTCAATTACATCACTTTAGGTTGGATGATCCTTTAACCTTTGGGTTGTCTCTTTGTATGTGTATATCTCTATGTTCAAGACGAAACATTAGGGTTTCCTATCTTCTACTTTCTAAGTTATAACTGCTATTATAATTTTTTACTTCATTTATGGAAGATCATAGGCTTAAATGCACATAGTGTATTTATTTAGGGGCATTCAAAACCTAAAAACCAACATTGGTTGTAGTGTATTATGGTTAGTTTTGGATCCATACTACCTTTAAAGCAGTTTCCGAATATTTTTGTTAATATAATTCAATTTAAGTTTAGTTCAAAATTTTTATGCATAAATAAATTATTGTCTTTCTTACAATGTTTTTAGTCATTATTGTTTCCAGACTTACTATAGTTTAATAAGGTCTTTCAATGGTATATGTATTTTGATAGAATCTTGTTTTCCCATTATTTCCATAAAGAAATACATTTTTAATATTTTAGATACCTAACACTTGTGAGTGTTGGTTATATATATATATTATCTTATTATTTTTGTTTAAAGAATATATATACACTCTTGTGTGTGTATATATATATATATATATATATATATATATATATATATATATATATATATATATAGATAGATATATATATATTTAAATTTATAAGTATTTAATACTATTAATTCATGTCTCTATGATCCTAAAGACCGCTCTTAAATTTTATTCTACTTTAACAATCATATATATCCACTTCTGGTCTTATTCTTCTTTCTCATAATAATAATCTTTTGTATCTAAATATTATTGTGTCCACAATATTATTTACTCTTATACTACTAGAGTAAATACTTTTTGCCCTTAGAACCTATTCTGTATAAATAATTAAACCAAGAGTATTTGATATATTCAAATTTGCAAATACAAATACAATTTTAAATCTAAACCAACCCAATTCTATTCAATTACATATATGCTTTTATACAAGGATTACAGTAAATATTCATTACAAAAGGTATTTTTATTTTAAGTTAAGTACTTTATTTTTATGCACAAGTAACTAAAACATACATAAATGCATGTAAAACTAAACATATGAGTAAGTATATCATTAAGAAAAAAATTTACAAGAAAGAGGTTTAGGGAACTGACTTGATGATATAAGTCTGGAAATTAACAGTAAAGGTCACCACATGCAACCTTCGACACTATTCTCAATGTGTCCCCCTGAGCACTAAGCCTGTAAGATCTTCTTTTTATCTCACACCTTCCCTTTTATTCCCTCTCACGAGATTAAGTTTGCATGAATATTTTTTTCTAGCAAGATGAAAAAAAGTGGATACCCTCTTACCAATCAATTGGTAGTTGTTAACTACCTTCACCTCACCCAATAGGTGGCAGGAAATTACTAGCTCATTTATGAGCTTCACTTCCCCACTCTCAAAGACAACCTCTTATCTTTTAGGGAAGTTAATGATCAATTATTTCCATGATCATTAATAATATAATCATTTATATTAGGTGCCTAGGACTTAATGAGTGGTAATCAATATCAATAATTAACTTGCATCCATAACTCATTCAGGCATGTGTAATGTTAACCTCAGTTTCCAAATATTTTATTTTATTAACAACATCATAAATAAAAATTTACATTCAAACTTTATCAATTTAACCATACTAATAAACTATTTTCAAATAAATCTTTAAAGTTAAAATACAATCACACTTAACTTTATGTTGACATGGGAAAATGTCTCGCTAATAGCTAGGCCCAATTAGACCTCACACTTTTTGGGATAGGAGCCCCATACAGTATGCAGGCCTGATGACCACCATGTTGTTTCACTCCTAATTGTCAAATGAGCAGATGTTAGAGTGAGGGCAAGAATGAAATGCTTGGAGAATGGGGATGAGATCAATTGAGGATTGATAACTTGTAGAATGGCGTACAAGAATGAAAAATCTAAACAATAAGAAGTATGCCTCAAGAAGGGTTAGTGAGCTAAAACCATCTCAAACATACACAAATAGGAAAAGTGCCAAATATTAACTGCAAATCAGCTCAAAATAAATTACTGATATTGTGTGGAATAAGAGAAGCAAAGATTCAAAGTATACATGCAAGCCATAAGCCATGAACTAGTTCATTAACATATCTCTCACATGAAAACACACATACAAACACAATGGAAATACTAGACAACCAATACAACCATAATGAAAAAGCATGGGAATTAATGCTGAAAGTGAAGAAATTCTTATTAATGTTGCTTCAAATACAACTACATGTCCTACAAACCATCAAAGCCCAACAATCGAATGTGGGTTTCTCATACCATCTTCCAAAGCAAAACCCTAGTCTCACCACAACTCACCCTACTAGCTACCAAGAGTCAGTGCCTCTAGCTCTTCAAGCACAAATCAACTATCTAATGCTAGTCCTAGCTCAAGAGCTAAAGTCCCTTGCATATGAGACATGAAGGTATATTTATAGGAGTGAGGTGATTTCTCACCTACCATGACCTTTCACCTACCCTCATGACTCTTGAACTTCCTCACTACTCTCTGATGCTTACTAACTATTACATGCTCAAATCAATTTCAACATAAGTACTAGCTACATTATGATGAGAAATATTCACATTATGGCATAAGAGAGAAGTTATGAGGAGAATATAGAGGGTTCTTGGAAACCCTAGAGTACTTGTTGTCAATGCTGTTGCCAAGTCATGAGACAGGTTCACACTACTCACTTGTTGTATTTAATGATTATTTTGCTTCTACTTCACCTTATGTGCATGGAAGAGATCTCCCAACCACTATGTTAGGCCTTTTCTACTGTTAAATGGTCCTGGAGCCGGTTCACTTTCTTGTCAAAATCCTATTTTCATAGCCTCTTATGAGAAACTCTCAGCTAACATCAATGGCTCAATTCTTGTTCCCTATAAGAAAATTATATTAGTCACACACATTTACAATCAAAGAGTAATATTAGAAACACAAAATTTATTGAAAGCAAGATAATAATTTGGAATCTTGTATAGCCATTTTCTGCACCGCAATAGAAATCTTGTTATTTTGTTCTTATGCATAGGCCTCAATTTCCTTTAAGTTAAATTAGGGAGCTCCATTGAATTATTCAAGTGAATCTCATGGATGAGAGAAGTAGCAATATGGTATTGAGCATATGTTATTTCTCTATATTGCTGAAGTGCCTCAAATGTTCTATCATCACCTCCAGAAATACCCTTGCATTCCACAAGAACAACCATTTTCACTTTATTGCAAAAATCCATGAAGTAACTTTGCAACTTCCAAAACCTTTGCATGAAATTTATAATTTCAGTATATCTTCTTGCCATTGTCAAAAAAACCATATAGAAATGAGTTAGGCTTATCACTTTGCAGGATCCCCAAAATTATGCACTATGCGAGAGCCCTATGGTCTTTGAAATAAACAATTGTCATAGCTAAAATGTATAGTCTTGAAATATCTACAACATTGCATGCCTTTGTTCCCATTAAGTCATCATTTGTTGATGCATATGTTGCCTGCTCATTGTTAGCTATTTGTGAAGCACCATTGTTTATATAATTCCCATTTACCATAGAACAAATTTCATTTTCCTTGGAAGAAGATGAAGGGTTCCTGACACCTTTTGAACATTGAGATAATATTTCTCATTTTCCTTTTAGCTTCAGAGAGAAGTCCCTTGCAACTCAACTAATTTATGCATGATATAAACGAAATATATATTTTCAAAGTTTTGTGATCATGCTAAGGGTGCCTTAAATTCCAGGGAATAACTGCTTTAGATCTTTTCTCAAGATCCCAAGCATATCACTTAGAGTGCCCTTTTCAAGAACAACTTCGAGCCCTAAATATATGAAAAAACCCAAGAAAATATTGTTGTAGTATCTTTATTATCATGTCAACATGTGTATAAACTTTAGTGCTCTTTAAATTCCCTTGAGGAGAGTATATTCTATTTATGATGTTTTGGAAATTGTTAGTTTGTTTTCCTTACTCCAAATCCCATCTCTCCTTATGAATCCAAGAATTATTATATATTGTAGCCTCCCATGTATACTTTGATTCTGATCACATGAGATTTACTCTAGGCAAATACCACAACTGGGAAATGAAAATGTGGTTGGGGAGGATCATAAGGGAGATTATGACTGGTGGATAGATTGAAATAGGAAATGTGATTTAAGGAAGAGAAAACTCAAGTGGGAATGCAACTAGTGGACAAATCACACTTATAAAGAGTAGAGCAGGTCACATTCCTCATGTTGTATCCAATTTTCTTTTGTTCCAAAGTATAAAAAAAATCATATATGAAAACACACACACACACACATATATATATCTATGAAAATAAAACAAAAACACAAAGAAGAAGAGAAAAGGAAAAGTACATAAAAGGTCATGGGACTCTTTTATGTAATATTTTTGAAAAAATCTAACGTTTTGGTCAAATACAATGCATGCCTCCTACAAGGGAGGAGAGGAATAAATTGGCCATAACATTTTAAATATATTATATTCACAAAGGTGGTCCAACCCCATCGTAGTGTAGTGGAGAAAAAAATAAATACAGATATAAAATAGTTCCAAGCGATAATAAGCAGAGTTTTTGAAAATGTTTAGGATCTTTGTTCTTTCCTTCTTGCTTTCCAACCATTGTAACACTACTAGCCGCTCTTTTCACGGTATGAAGATAGGTTTAACTGAATGAAGAAGAAAAATAGTACAAAGATGATCTGAATTTAATTAAGATAAGTCAGATCCTTGAATATCACGATACAATCTATCATATCCATAGGGATCTAGTCGTGGTACTATCTAGTGTACTATCTTGAGAAGGAAGTCATTATCACTACTGTCGAAGAACACAAGAAGCTACTTTGGAATTACCATCAAGTTGACTGGTACCGAATGAAGTGCAGAACCAAGTATCGAATAGACTCCCTATGTACCACAAACTTAAATGTTGAACCACTAATCATTTGCGAATGCCATCCTATTTCTATCCTCATGTTTAAGAATCCCAGTAAAATTACAGTCAAATTTAGTAAAAAGAATATGAATTTACTTAACACCTATCTAGACTAACCAAAGACATATGAAAATAGGTATAATTGTGACTTTTACCTCCATTCATTAACTGAAACCATTTGACAAGGATATGATGGCTTTGAGGTATAAAAAAGGATCAAAATAAATTAATATATTACGAAAAGTAGCAGGATAAGGTGTCCAAAAAGTAACAAAAGTAAGCCCCAACAGTAGGCCTTCCCACCTCTAAAGACTACCTCATACCCTTTATCTTCAATCCTCAATTTTTTCATTAGATCAAGTTTCTTGGCTTCATTGATATTTCTGAATAGCTCATTGAGGGTATTCCACATAGCAAAGGGAGTCGCTTTACCATGTAATTTCAAGATTATGTGGTCTCTCACACCCTCTTGGATGATCATCCTCGCTCTAGCTACAATTTTCTTCCATTGAGCTAGGAATGTTTGTCCTGACATATTCCAAGAATCCATTATCATCCAATACCACCTCCATGCGATCCTTCCATGCAAAAAAATTAGAGGTGACTTCTAAGGCATACTCTAGACTTAGTCCATCGAAGACCATCTTCTTAACTATGAATAAATCCTGCTGCAATGAACCCCAAATTTGAACCTCCCGAGAAACAACTTTGAAATTTCTACTCTAATGTGAATCTTGCTCTAATACCATGTAGAAATAAGGTGATAGAATTGGAACTTCTCAAGAATTTTTAATCAAACTCACAATAAACAAACCTACTATTCTGCTTAGTGGAAGTTAATTCATAATTTAGAACAAAAATCTTAGACATGCAATAAGAAATAGTTCACACATGCACATAGTATTTTTCCCGGGGAAAGCAATCTGCTAAAAACCCCAATGCCTCCTTGCATTAATTTGATGAATAGATATGTATTATGATTGCTTTTCTCAACTGAGCACAACCTGTAAGTGAATAACCTATATCACTGCTCACTGAGAAGATTTTATCTAGACTTAGTCAATGTCTACCTCTGCTTGAGCCCATATTTCGTTACACAATTCCTTAGGGTTGATCACCTGACCAACACAATAAACTATACAATCAATCTATTATATAATTAATTGTACGTTCCCTTGGAATATCCATGACAATTGGGGAAATTGAATTCCGTGCATGCATGAGCCAATTTAGTTGCATGTATTAGTTAAATGGATGATCTCTGAGTTAGACTGTTGTCACACTACTCAACTGACGATGTAGTAGTTCTATTGACTATTGGAACTAGTTTAACTGAGTACAATTGAAACTAATTGAACTGGATTGCTATAAATTGGAAATAAACACATGCAAACTAAAATCCAAATCATTAACTTGAATTTGCTGAGTAAATTGGGTTACACAAGACATGTCACACAAGTTAACTTCATCCAAGTTGTCTGTTGATGTGGAAATTGAAATTTTCTCAATTTGACCAAGGAAAAATCAAATTGAGACTTTCTTGCTGCATTTTTCAACAGATTATCAATGTCCAACCCCACCCAGGCCTAAAATATATTCCCAAAGCATCTAATAGCCTCTTAATAGAGATCCTTTAGTTTAAAAATATAAGTGAGCTCTACATCATTCAATTCCCATATGGTGTTTTCCTTCCTTTGTTTTGAAGCAAAATTATCTCGTGCTTTTATCCCCTCTAGAAATTCAAATGGAACGACACTTGAGCCCCCATTCCTCTTCATGTAATTCTAATATATGTCTCTTTCATTCCTCCAAATCCATGACTTACTGATGATAAGCCATCGAAAAGAAACCAATGTTATTTGGTTCAGATAACAGTTTGAGATCTCACTCAAGATCATCTAGTTCTTTAATATTCCATTTCTTTTCTTTAATAATTTTTTTGATCATGTTGCCAATCAAAACCATGGCATTATGAGTCCACAACTCCAGTGGAAGCCAAGTGAGCTTGACCCAAATCATTTTTCACCAAGGGATCTTATACAGAGGGTTAAAAAACATACCATTGATACAAGCACAAAAAGCTCTGTCCACGCACCCATGGAAAATGCAAGATTTTCTCAGTGTCCTCTAAATGGAGAAAATGAATGCAAAACCAATTATTTAAGAACATGTTGATTTTACGGCTATAATTAATGATAGGCTCCCATTGAGCTTCCACCCATTCCATCATCTCCTACCTATCCATAGCAACAAATTCCCATCGACTGATCAAATCCCGTTTTTGTAGGCTAGATACACGGTCCCAGAAAATGTCCTGACCAAAAACCAAACCTTTGACATAAATCAAAGCTTCACCACCTTTCCTTTACGACCATGTTTTACCAGAATAGGATTACAAAAATTGACACCCAAAGAGCGCTCCCCATGGACTTGTGGAATGGGATGCGAAGGCACCCACATGCCAAAGACCAAAACCGTATGTTTTCCTAAAACCCTCGGCCAAGTACCTTTCCTCAAAATCCAATGTTGATAAAGCGTGTACCTTTCCTCAAAATCCAATGTGACCCAAATCAATTCCTCTACACATCCTTACCCATTTTCTGCGTGTATACTAGCCCAACCAACACAGAAACCATCCAAAGAGGTTAATGTGTCATCCACACTCCTAAGATAGGTTAATGCACCCAACTAATCACAATTAAAGACTATATGCTGTAAAATTTCCTTGCAATAACTTGAATTTAATCTTATATATTAGATATTATTTGCCTTCAGAATTTAATTACAACAAATAATGATTATTTTCACAAATAATAAAAGGAAATGAGAAATAATGCACACACAAAAAATAATTAACTAGGCCCTCCCACTTCTTCTTTAATAATATGTTCCAAATTAATACTTTGTTCATCCATAAAAATCACATAAACAATTTTGTTTTAAAAGAACCTTTCAACTTCTAAAAATCTTGATGCCACCATTGAAGTTCTCTTCCACCTTCTTTCATACCTAAAAAGATATACCCAAACCTAGGTGATTAAATTTTTGGAGAAAAGGACAATGTTAAGTTGTACACGTAACTTCAACTAATTGTAATCTCTTAAAATATTATTGAACTCTATATATCAAAGGATTATCAAATATGGCTTTTTGAGGTAGCTAAAATAGATAAAATAACCCCAAAAAAATAGAGAATAAAGATAAATACATTCGTAAGACACTAAAAATAAAAATGCTTATCAATCATCACTAATTAAAATGTTCTTTTAACCCTTGTTTTTTTTTAATAATTGTCCTAATTTTGAAAGTGAAAGATTACTTCATAAGGGATTTTCTTTCTAATAAAGAAAATAATTTTGAAAGTGACAAGTCATTATTAATAGCTAACAATCTCTGTTTCATTTTTTTTAATAAAAAGAATTATTTTTAAATTATGCTATAAACTTTATTTTAATAATTTTGAATGATATATTAGTATATTAGTGTATCTATATATATATAATATTTCAAAGTTCATAATCTCTATTAATAAAGATTATACTTAAAATTGTTGGAAACATAATCCTTTTATGTTATGTAAATTTGGCTTTTTCACTTGAGAAAAAGGTAAAAAATCCTAAGTGAACACCAACATTCATGGGAGTCCAAGAGACCTTAGAAGTTGAATCTAATGATCACTAGAAATGTATTAATATGTGTACCATTTGAGTAATAAAGTATCTCACACTTATCTATCTCATGTGTATTTTTGTGAGTGTTTCTAATAGTGGTACTAGAGCCACCGCAGGTTTTCTAGCCTTAGGATTTGCTGCTATGAGTTTGGTGGCCTTTGTAGACCTTGGTGCTCCTCCTATGTAGCCTGGGTGTTGGTATGTTAATGAGTTTCACCCCATCTTGCATAGTTGGAAACTTGATAATTCACCCATTTGAACCTATTATCTAGAAGAATGTTGATCTTGCCATCCTATACTCTCCTCTAATATGTAGAAATGTGTCTACACTCATTTGTAGTCCTATAATCCCTATGTTTTAGGTCTTTGACAATTTCTACCATCCCTATTAGGTAGAAACACCTTTATCTAGGTCATCCTGTTCATGTTTATATCTTGGGAAAATACTTCTCCATAGGCCTAAGTGTCTATTTTTACATAAGTCACCAAAGAAATCCTTATAACACTTGCTCTAGTGTGAGAAAATTGCATTTGTAACTTAGCCTAAGCTAGACTTAGGGAAATAACATAATAATTATATTGGCTTATTGAGCTAAAGTAAAATTAAGAAAACTAAATTAAATACTTTAGTGATTAAGTTTAATCTCAGCCCTTGATCTCAAGGGAGGTGAGATCTAATATCGTCTGTCAATCATTTTGGAGATCGGAGTTAGGGATCTAGCTCAATGTAAAATTATAAAAGAAAGGATACGAAGAAGGAGAATACACACCATACAATACCACAAAATTAAGAGAGGCATATCAGTGAATGTGTTAGGTCAGAGGAAGGGGGAAATAAGGAGATCTAGATCAACCAAGGAGGGATTAATCATCTGGATTAGATTTAGTTTTAATATGTATTTCCTTAGTTGGGGCATTATCCCGAGATGGGAGCCCAAGTAAATTATGAAAGTTAATGAAGAAATGTGATTCAATATAATTTGTTGTTTCATATATTTTGTGATTGAGATTGATATAATTTTCTTCCACTAAATTTATTATGTTAGGAATCTATCTTTGCAATTAATTAGTGATATGTAATCTACTAGGAATTAAGTGTTGGGTGCTAGGTTTGTAGGAAAATCTAACATGGTATGAGAGCTGAAAATTTGAAGAATAAAAATCTCTAAATCACAAGTGTCAAGTTCATATGGGATCATCGAGCTATGTTTGGATGTGATCATGCAATGCAATTTTCTTTTTTCAAGATGCTGAAGGAAACCGACCATATGATTTCATTGCTTATGAATTTTTTGAAGGGGTCAAAATTGATGAGATGAAAGTTTAAAAAGAAAGAATAAAAAGAAGTCAAGGGCCAACAACTTTGATAGTCAGTAACATAGGTCATTTATGGCAAAAAAACCTAGTTGAAAAACAAATAGGGTTGATAGGCCTTTCCACCATCGACACAAGCACAATCACAGGGTACAGAGAGAAGCAAACATAGTTAGGGGGCATGTGTCATGGAGAGATGTGGGAAAAATTGGGGGTCATGGATAGATATGGGTGAATCCAACAAAAGGAGAAGTTATCAACTTTTGTGAGTAGAATGGCTAAGGAGACAATCAGGTGGCTAGGAAGCACGGTGCAAGTTGTGGCAATGACAATTTGGGATGAAAACCTAACCCAATTGTCATTAAGGATTTTGGCCATGAGAAATCGGCTTGAAGCAACAAGTTTGAGATCATAGAGTTTGAGATCATAGAGATGTTAGGCCATTTTTTCTCCTTGGACCAATAGAAAATAGGGATACAGAGATGAAAAAGTTAAAAAAAATCCTTTTTGTAGCTACTAAGGAGTCGAATTGTGGGTGACGATAGTTTGTCATAGCCGAGACTACCCCATTAATGGAGACTCTACCATGACAAGATAAATTTATGACTCGATAAGGTGACAGAAAAAGGTGGTGCTTGACAAAATTTTTGATGGAGACTCGATGCGACAATTAGGCCTATCAAATGTAGACGAGGGTGGGTAGCCAAAGAATCAAGCCACAAGAAGTCTAGCTAGGAATAAAGTTAGACCCACAAAATTAGAATTATAGGTTCATGTGGTCATACATAGTAGTGTAGGTTGAGATATAATTAATAAAGGCATGGTACAATGAACATAACCAAATTTTCTAGAGTGATAGGTGAAGTTTATCCCTCAGAGGGACAAAGCGAGTCCATACCAATCAGAGTATTAAAAACCAAAAGTTTTTAGCTAATTTTCTGATCTCAATATGGAATCAACTAGTCTAAGGTTCAAGGACATGTTGGATGTTTCTTACAACTTTAGTCCATGGAAGGAGATGATAGTGCTAGTTCTCAAGGAGAACAACTTACGGGGGTTTGAAAACACAAAGGTTACAACTCCTTTAGATGTTACAGCGTTGGAAGCCCATGAATTAAAAGATGTGAAGGCCAAACATATTATCATGGATGAGGTGAAGGATCATGTGATACTTCACACATCAAGGAAGAATAGTGTCGATGAGATATTGACCGCTCTGATGAGTCTATATTAGAGTGATAATCAAAATTATAAAATAGTGTTAAGGGAGAATCTCAAGAACACCAAGATGTCTGAATCAAATATTGTGGTATCATACCTCACTAGGATTTAGCAAGTTCAATATGAGATTGGATTTATTGTGGTAACCTTTCTAGATGATGAGATTACAAGGACAACCCTGAACGAGTTCTCAAAACCTTGGGCTACCTTTGTGACAGGTGTTATAGCAAGAGAAAAGCTATTAGATTTGAATAGATTATTGAATTAATTCACCTAGAATGAGATCTAGGAGATATCATTATCTAGAGGACAATAGAAGAGTGGGGGTGATAAGAGTCTTTCTCTTTCTAGTCGGGTAATGTGGAGAAAATATTTTGAGTAGTAGGGGCTAGGTATCAACCTTACAACCAAATAAGAAAAAGGAATTGACTAATGTCAAGTGTTCTACATATCATAAGACAAGACACTACACTTCACAGTGTCTGGAGAGGAAGAAGGGTGGAAATGGTATGCAAGCATTTGTAGCTGCGTTGGAAGAAGCTTAGGAGGAGTTTTCCAGGAAGTTTGAAACTAAATTTTCACTTGTTTCCTACCTTATCTTATGCACATTACCAATGGGTGCATGGATACTAGATAGTGTAGCCATGAGGCATATGACAGGATCATGGGAATAGTTTGAAAACTTGACTGAGTGGGACATAGAACTACATGTGGAGTTTGGTGTTGATGCCAAACACACAATGAAGTGGATTGGAAAAATGATATTCCACCTTGAGTCAAGAGTTAGGATGGAAGTAAAATATGTGTTGTGAGTTCCAGAACTTAGGTGGAGTATGTTGTCAATCTCTCTGATGGAGAAGAAGGGGTTCTCTGTAACATACTAGGATGGGAAGATACTGCTCAGACATAAGGGATCCAACTTAGCAAAGGTGGGATTGATAAATTGTATCAGATCCAATTATTGTATGTATTTCCTTAGTTGGGCCTCTTTCCCAGGCTAAGAGCCTGAGTAAGTTCTAAAAGTTAATCAATAATTGTGATTGGTCAATATATGTGGTGTCATATATTTCATGGTTGAGATTGATATATTTTGCTTCCCCTAAATTTATTATATTAGGAAACTAGCTATGTAATTAATTAATAGATCTATAATCTACTAGGAATGAAGTTATGTGTGCTAGCATTGTAGGAAAATATAACATATCCTTGTTAGGTGAAAACATCCCCTTGTCATTTATGAGCTCTGCATTTATCTCCCAAATTCATGGATTTCTAAAATTTGGTACTTGTGTTCTACTCCCATGACCAGGAAACCCTCATTCCCAAATGATTTGAGGTGTTAAACCATGTTCTTCTTCATGTATCCCCATATTTGAGGTTCTTTTGTAAGCTTTGTAAACAATGACAAACTTATGTGTTATTGTAGGGCTTCCTAACCTGAACACTATGTAATGAACTCTTGGATAAAACGAGTGCATATTGAAATTTTGGAATTCAACAATTATTAGCTTAAACTCCCATGTTGAGAGTTCATTTCAAAACTTCTATTCTTTCCATGGAGAAAGTGTATTGGTAGGTTGCCATTTTGTTATGGGCATTCTAGACTAGTCATTTGAGTGTCTTCTTCCAAATGGTGGGGCTATTGTTGGATGAACCTATGACTGGAGCATGCTCACATTCATAAACCAACCATCCCACTATATTGCGAGAGTGTGGTTGTCCAAAAATATGGTCTCATTTTGCATTGATTCCTACAATGTCTTTGACCTTAGTTTTATGGAATCTTTGTAGAAACATGAGATCTCATGTATTTGGAGCAAGAAGCCTAATATTTCATTTTGAATATTGGTTTTCCAACTAACTGTAGATTGTTGGCATATGTATAGGGTTTCTTTGTCTCATATTGTTGGACATTTCCTCCTAGATTACTCTGAAGCAAAATGGTTTGATTCTCTAGACACCCATGGTATTCTGTTTGAAATAGTAGGTCATCATCTTCTAAGAGACCCGTGAGAGAATTGGCACAAGAGATTAGAGAACAGAGCTGACATTACCATCACCATAACTCAAATTTAATATCTCGAAGATAGAGGGTTTAGTTTATGTAGTAAAAATGCTATATGTTCTATGTCTATATCTATGCTATAATGTGGAAATTTTTTTCCATCTTGAAGCCAACCACAATGTGGCTGCAACTAGAGAACAAAAAAACAAAGGGGAATGTCATAATCCAAAAAAATATTTTGATATGTCGTGGACCACATATTCACATGAAAGGTGAAATGGTATAAAGTGTGGACATTATTCACACATGGATTTAGTTGTTATACATTATTATATGTTTCCTTGGCATATGGTTTACATCACTTGTAAAATATCTATCAGTTTGACAGTGGATTTACACATGGTTTTTAATTGGATTTAATGGATTTGCTCATAAGTTCATTATGGATAGGTTTCTTCCCATGAGTCCACCATAATTCGAGAGATATATGATATGCTCAAGTCGACTTTGTTGTTCTAATAAGAATATCATTTTTTGTTATGGGAGCATCTATCTTACGAATGAACTTTGTAGTAGAAAGGTGATCGACCAATGACATTCAAAGTCAAGATAAAGAGAATTTTTCCTTTCTAGTTATGAGATTCTCACATTCTAAAAATATGCCTAGAAGTGTCTAGTCACTTTTAGTGAGTTAAAGAACATCACATGGAAAACAATGGAAACCTGATATAACTCTCTTATAATGGATTTCCAAAGATAAATTTCAGGTTGGGTTGGAATCTTTGTATGTTGGTTTTTCGACTCTGAAAACTTTTTATGGCTATCAGTTATCATCACAACTATAACCGTTCAAGATGCTAATCATCAAAAGTTTACAACAATGTTCTAGCTATTTATTTTGTACTTGATTATCCTTTTCCATTCGCTAAGAAAGTTAAGGAATATTTGAAGGATCCAGGCAAGTCTATAGTTGTTGGTGCCATAGTTTCTAGTGCTACAAAAGTTGTGAATGTGGCAAATATTGCAATGGAAGAGGAAAATTTGTGTTTATTGGAGTTGTTAGAGGAAATGTTGTTCTTGCTAAAGCTACTGCAACATTTCCATTGCTTCATTCAACAATTTAAGGTATAAGTTAGTCTTTTAATTTCTTCAATTAATGGGTTATTAGATTTACTGAAACTCTAATGCACACTACTTTGGGCAATATGGTCACATTTGACAAAGAAACTCTCATAGATATTCAAACATGTTTACAAAATGCATAATAAAAAATGAGTTTCTTTAGCTTGAGTCACAACTACAACAAAAGAATCAACATTCTAAATTAGTTATTGTTCAGAAAAATTCCTTGTTTGATATTGAATCCCATCAACAACTAGCACATGATCATATTAGTCAGACCACTTTAGGAGTAGATTCATATGAATATGTAAAGTTTTCGCTTGTGTTTCCCAAGCCCATTGTTAGACGTTCGAAAAAAATTCATCAACAAAAAGCATAAGAACTGGTCTTGGATAGGAGAAGGAAGTGATCTTTCACATTCCAGACTACTCTAAACCAATATATTTTTAGAGTGTTGGGTTTCCTCAAGAAAGCTCATCTTCACTTGTTCCACTTCCACATTAGATTCACAAATGGCCACATTGTGATCGAGTTGGCTATATAAAAGGTTAGTGTTTTTATTTTCACCCTTGTGAGCATTGTGGAAAACATACTGATGATTTAGACAATGTTCCAAACACAAGATTGATATAAGAGCTAATATCCACCTTGGATGGATCACTTTTTGGAAATGTTATTCAAGAGCTAAGAATGTGTGTGTGTGTGTGTGTGTGAGAGAGATACTGTAGAGTTCATTCTCGAGTATCGATACATCTTGTAGTGGAGATATTTTCATCTTCTCACCTTACATTTGAGAAGGGGGGAATTGATAGTGAGCTACTAGTTTCAAAGTAATATCAAGTGAGTCTGAGCCATAGCCAAAACCAAAGCGTAGAGCTAGAGTTAGCCAAAGCGAGAGTCAAAGATATATCCATAAACAAGCTTATGTTCCATGGATCATGGCTAGCCTTAAACCACCACAAGTAGAATACTTCAACTTCTATTACCCATTTCATCAGTTTATGTCATCTTTAAACCCTCATTAGGGAGTACTTCCATTTTGTAGAAGACATCACCTTCTAACCAGATTTGGAATTGTTCAAAGAACTGGTTTGAGCCAAGTTTAAGAGTTGGTGGTTAACCTTAAACTACTAGTGATAGGAGACTTCAACTTCTGTCACCTTATTTGGTTTGTGGTCTTTCTTGAACCACTAGACTTAGAGAACACATATAGTCATTGACTTTTATCCACCTCTATAATTTAGCTCTCTTCTTGGACTCACATACACCCTTGTGGAATAAGGAGGGAATGTTGGAAACATAATCCTCTTGGGCTATGTAAATTTAGCTTATCCATAGGTGAAAATGATGAAAATGAGATCTTGGTGTAAGCTAAAATCCCTTTTCATATGTAAAAATCTCGAGCTTGGGCCTGTGGGTTATGGCCCACAAGGCCTTATCAGAAGCGGTTTAACTTTTAGAATGTGGATCTTCATTAAATCGAACATCCCTTGATCATCGTCACAAGCATGCAATGTAAGTCTAGAACAGTAATAACAATATATGGATTTTAAAATAATACGGGCACCGCTATAGACATCGGCGGCCCACATAACCCAACTCTGATCTGTATACTCTTTTTTTTTTAAACATTCAAACCTGTAACAGACCTTCTTCCATCCTCAGATCGGCGGAAACCTCGATCAGCAGGCTTCTTCCACTCCACGCTTAGCCGACGCCGTTGCCTGCCAAATTTTGAATCATCAAGCCCTCGTATTGCATCCTCGGCATCTTGCTCATCTTCCATGTAGATGAAAGCATATCCTGATTTCATATCGACCCTTTCGACTCTTCCATATTTGCCAAATAAACGCTCAATTTCTGACTGCCGAGCCTCGTACTCTATGTTTCCACAGTACAATGGCTTCATCGCTACTGAACACCCCTGTTGCTTTCATACTGGCACAGATCGCCCGGCCGAATGAATCGATAAGCGAGGTTAATCGCCCACGCCCAACACAGAGAAATAGAATAGCAGAAACCTAAGATGAGCTATACATATATTCAATCAGTTAAGACGCATGATTCAATCCTCAATTATGAATCTAACAAACGCATACATCGATCTTTCAAGTGATCGATGTCGATTAACAAACTCACAACACATGCATATACAAATAACACTCGAACAGGCTTTTATAAATTATATAAAACAGTTACAAAATTAAGGCCTTTCAGCCTTAGAAACGAGCTCACGCTCGGCTACATCTTGCCCACTCACAATTTTCCTCACAAATAAGATATCTATTACACCCCTATCACATTACATTTATATAAGAAGTCTTAGGAAGGATCGATCCTATCCTCTCCTGATTTTTCTCCAACGAAAGCTCTCCAAAAAGCGTGCATGGTTGTTAACAATAGTAAGTCGTATCCATCTTATCCGCTTTAAATCTGCTTTAAACTTATCCGCTTTAAATCTGTTTTAAAGCAGATTTTCCTATTTTTCTCCCTCCGTTCAGCTATGCTGTCCACGTCCTCCTCTTCGCTCCGCTTGGATTCCTCCCTTTCTTTAAGGGTGTTGGATGCTCCTGCATCAGAAAAGCCTCAAGTGAATATCGACAATCACAAGAGTCTTTAAGATACCTTGGAAGTTGAATTTAATGATTAACAAAAATTTATTAATGTGTATCATTTGACTAATAAAGTATCTCACTTATATATCTCATGTGTAATTTTGTGCATATCTTTAATAAATTTTTATGAAAATGCTTTGTTTCATTTGAAAATATAAATAATTATGTCTGATAGGTGTGTTTGTTTTGGAATTGAGTAGTCTTTAAGTGCATTTTTTTTTGGGTTGTTTTCCCGATCTAATTTGCCTAGAATCCGAGAGGGATTCAATGAAATCCCAAGCTTGATAGGTGAACTCTTTACAATCAAAGTGCCCCAATGGTTTTTGAGGGTGTTGAATCCAAATATGCAGTAAAAAAACGAGTTAAAAGAATACAAATCAAGATTTGGCAACAATTTTTTTCGTTGGATTTAGGCAAAAAATCTACCAGAAACTCCAAAAAGTTGCACTCATAGACTACTCCATATAGGGCCTCCAAAATTTTAATTTAATTATCAACCTCCATGGAATATTCTAGAATATTCTTAATAATATTTCACAAATCAAAGATTGATATTTATCTCCAAATTAGTTATGCTCTTTTTGAAAATTTAATTAAATTGATTAATTAAAAAGAATGTCATGTGAACGAGTGCCATATGAAAATATTTATGGTTTTTTGAAGGTGTTGCACTAATAAACCATGGTATTGTAACAAAGCCTATTTACAAGTTAAGAATTTCCATAGTAAAGTGAGAATGAATCTCCATAATTAGAAATATTGTGTTATATATATATATATATATATAAAATTTTTAATTATAAATTATTTCCTTTTATAATTATTAATAATAATTTAAGTTAAATAAATAATAAATATTAATAAACATCTATCTCTAAATTTTTATTTCATAATTTAACATTTTATATTATTACAACTATTATATATATATATATATATATATATATATATATATATATATATACATATATACATATATACATATATATATATCTTAATATTTATTACCCATTTAATTTATATAATTACCTTCATATTGGGCTATAGAATGAGCCTCTAGAACTCAAACATACAATAAACTATCAGAACATGGATGCGAAAACAAACCGAAAATCTAAACTTGTATTAGAGATGAAGAAATTTTTCGAACAACTTAAATTAAGTACCATTTGTTGCCTAGAGAAATTCATGTCAAGTTTGATGGTTCGATTCCATTGCAACGATGGCATCTGAAAGTTTTGGAAATCAGTCTGCATCCATATTTTGGGGTTATATGCTCTATCATACACTCTGTGCCCTATATTGCAATTCTTTTATCCCATCAGTTAATGGCAGTTCCCAGTAAGCTCTGAATGAGTATGTATATAATTATTGCATGCTCATCAACGGTTTATTTCTATGCTGATCAATAAAGCTTATTCTGTAGGAATTTACAAGGTAAGTTCCTCAGACAGAACACCAAAGGACACTGCTCACAAATAGATCAAAGATCATTACACCAGTATTCTTGACGTGGTTAAGACCCTCAAAGAGGGAAACAGTCCACGGCCTGAGCCAACACGGCCATTTCAGGCAATTTATTAATAAAAGAATGAAAATTTACATAAGCTTCTCTCATGAATGGTTACCCTACAAATGACCCTCCATGCTCTTTAAATAGATATCATGGACTAATCGGGTGTTAAGCCACATATCAAGTGTTGGTAATATCGAGGAGAGAATGAACCGTCGGATCACTTCATGTCTAGAACATATCATGACCGTTGGATTGTAAGTTACAAAAGTACATAGTAACGAAACACACTTTACCTAACTCTACACTAGACCAAGTTATACTTAACTATTTCCTATGTGTCGGGATATCCTAACAGCCCCCCTAAAAACAACTTGGGATAGGATTGAAGGATGTACAAATATGACACAATAGGAGAAGGAACGAGGCATTAGAGCCTATCCCCCCTTAGTGGCAACCTCCTAAACTCCAACCATAAATCGAAGTTTAGTAAACTTCGCCTCTGTGAGAGCCTTTTTAAAGATGTATGTAACTTGATGATTTGTTGAACAATATTACACTTCAAGAACATGGTCATGAATGAGCTTTCTGATGAAATGCATGTGTAGTTCAATATGTTTGCTGCGTTGATGTTGGACTGGATCTTCGCATAGTTGAATGGAACTTTGATTATCACACCAAAGTGTAGTCGAATGTTGTTGCTAAAAGCCAAACTCTGACAGGATCTGACGAACCCACAGGGCTTCCTTACTAGCTTCTATGGCACCATGATACTCTGCTTCTACTAAAGAAAGAGAAATGGCACTTTGTTTCTTGCAAGCCCATGTAATAGGTCCTAAACCAAGAGTGAACACATAACCTGTAGTAGACTTCCGATCATCAGGGTCACCAGTGCAATCAGAATTAGTGAAACCAACCAATAGAGGAGATGCTTCTGCACTGTAATGAATCCCAAACTGAACTTTACCTTGAACATAACGAAGTATTCTTTTAGCTACTTTCCAATGACTTTCATGTGGGTTTTTCATAAACCGAGCAATAAGGCCAATAACAAAGGAAAGGTCAGGACAAACATGGGTCAAATACAAAAGTTTTCCTACAAGTTGAAAATATAAGGTAGCATCAACTTTAGGGGAATTACAAGTGACTGAAAGTTTGGCTCTAGATTGAGAGGGAGAAGGGTCTGGCTTTAGTCTTCCATGTGAAAATGGTGTAGAATATCACAGGCATACTTGGACTGGGAAAGGGAAATACCTTCCTTGGATTGCAAGACTTGAAGACCAAGAAAATAATGCAAGTTTCCTAAGTCTGTGATTTCAAACTTCATTTTAAGGCTGGACTTCACATGGTTTATAAGGTTGGGATTACTACCAGTAAGGATAAAATCATCAACATAAAGAACAAGAATGATAAGAGACTTGCCCACTTTCTTGGTGTAGACAGTATTGTCAGAATGACACCTAGAAAAGCTAGTTTCTAAAGGAAAGCTATCCATTTTGGCATACCAAGCCTAAGGGGCTTGCTTGAGACCATAAAGGGATTTCTTAAGCCAACATACAAGGCTGGAGTTTGTTTGTATAAAGCCAGTGGGTTGTTCCATATATATTTCTTCATGGAAGTCCCCATGCAAGAAGGAAAATTTAACATCCATCTGATGGACTTCCCATTTGAAAGAGGTAGCAAGGGAAAGAACAAGGCAGATAGAGTTCATTTTGGCAACAGGGGAGAAGGTTTCAGTATAGTCAATGCCTTCAACTTGTGAAAAACCCTTAGCAACAAGACGAGCTTTATGTTTATCAAATTTTCCATCTGGTCCATACTTGGTTCTATAAACCAATTTGCATCTAATAAGTTTTCGTCCCTTTGGAAGAGGAACATGATCCCATGTATCATTTGTCAATAATGAATGATATTCTTCATTCATAGATGCATCCCAATTTGGATGGCCTGAAGCTTCTGCAAAGGTGTTAAGATCATAATTCATTGAAGCTTGAGCCAGTAACAAAGAGCCACTATCGAACTGAGAACGTGTACATCGATGATCTGTAGGATCACCAGGAAGAGCACCTGCTGCATCCTAAGTAGCAAGAACCCATTTTGGAAGCTGAGGAGCTGAAGGAGGATCCTAAGAAGGTGGGGGGGGGGGGGGGGGATTGTCATCCTCGTTGTCATCATCTAAAGAAAAAATATTTTCAAAAGTAGAAGGGATAGAGAGAGGTGGCACATCCACTGAACTAGGCTCGTAGGTCGATATATTTTCAGCAAACTTTACATCTCTTCTTATGATAACATTTTTGGACTTAAGTGGAATAAGTCTATATCCTCTAACATCTTCAAAATATCCAACAAAAATACATTTTTCACTCTTAGGTTCTAAAGTTTTATGTTTCTCATCTGGAATATGGGCCCATGCTTCACTTCCAAAAACATGAAAGTGACATACATCTGGTTTAATTGAGCTCCATGCTTCTTCTGCAGTGATATTCTTTAAAACCTTAGTAGGAGTGCGATTTACTATGTAATTTGCACAGTTAATTTCTTCTGCCCAAAAATTAAGACTAAGTCTTTTAGATTGAAGCATACAATTAGCCATTTCCCTTAAGGTGCGATTCTTCCTTTCAGCTACACCATTTTATTGTGGAGTATATGTAAAAATATGTTGCATTTGAATTCCATTCTCAGTGAAAAAGTTGATGAATTTGTTGTTAACATATTCTCCGCCATTATCAGATCTTAGCTTAAGAATTTGATGTCCAGATTGTTTTTCAACAAAGGCCTTAAAGGCAAAGAACATGTTCAATACTTCAATCTTGAGTTTTAAGAAGTATTCCCAAGTGTGTTTGGAGAAATCATCAATGAAAGTTAAGAAATACTTGTAGCCAGAGAATGAAACAACTGGAAGTGGACCACATAAATCACTATGAACAAGCTGTAAAGGGGCCAAGGCGTGCCAAGAGACACGTTTTTCAAAACTATCTCGATGATGTTTTCCAAGTACACGTCCGAAACAAACACCATCTCTGCAAGATACTATTGGAAGACCTGTTGCCATATTTCTTTACATAGATTTTGAAGGGAGCAATAGTTTAAGTGACCAAATTTCTCATGCCAAAGTTTGCTCACTTCATCATTATGAACAACAAATATCGAGGGAAGATTTGATGACCCAAAGTTGTTAAATTTATATAACCTTGTAGAATCATCAGCAATGCCAATAGCTAAAATATGTCTAGGATCTCTTAGGAACTTAATTACAACATTGTGAGGTGAAAATTAAATGATTTTACCTTCACTTGAATGAGTTATCTGATATATAGATAGAAGGTTGCAGGATAAGGTTGGAACACATAATACATCATTAAATTGACTATTGTCTAGATGAACAGTTCCAGTCCCTACAACACTAAGAGATCTATCATCACCAACATATATATTTTTGGTGTTACAATCATTTAAAGAAGAAAACATGGCTTTGTTTTTGGCCATGTGATAAGAAGCTCCAAAATCAATGAGCCACTCATGAGAATGAGAAGAAGAGGATACATTTAGTGCATAACTAGACCGTGATGCTTGACAATCACATGTAGAAAGTGCTATTCCTGAAGATGAAGTTGAAGTAGAAGAGTGCTCCAAATGGATGTTATGCTTCTTCATTGCTGCTTCCAACGCTTCCATCTTCTTAAAGCATTTGGATTCTAAGTGGCCATCTCGATTACAAAAGTGGCAATGTCTATCAGTCTTCTTCCCTTCATTTTCATTTGCCTTATCATTTTGTTGAAATGATTTTTCATTTTGACACTGAAATTGCTTAGGACCCTTGTTTGGTTTAGGACCATTCTTTTTAGGATATTGCTTCTTAGGATTCTTTGAATTTGATTGCTATTGAGTGGCTAAGGCTTTCTTAGAAGAGTTTCCAAGATTAAGAAGACCAAGATATAAGAGTTTTTCTTGTTCTCTTATTAAAGAATCACAAAAGGCATCAAAAGAGGGGGACTTGTAGTCTTGTCCTTGAGAAATAAAGACTTCTCTAGTAGAATGGAAGGTGGAAAAAAACACAGAGTAGGATGGTCCCAACTTAGTAAGAATGGAATAGATAAGGCTACCATCTTCTTTCTTAACCTTAACACCTTCCAAGAGAAGTCTAAGGGTATTAAACTTGGACAAAAAATCTTCAATAGAAGAAAAATTATTGGGGTCCAATGTAAACAACTCATTTTTGAGTTAATGGGCTCTAATTTCATTTTTAATTCCAAAAAATTTAGTGAACTGTTTCATTGATTCATTAGGAGTATCAAGTTCTGTGATATGGAATCTAAGGTTTGGAGAAATAAACATCCCTATCAACCCATGTGCTTGATCTTGCCTATTTTCCCATTTGGCTACCTTATCTTCATCTTGAGGTTTGGTTTCTTAGCCTGAGGCTATTATGTAAAGACCTTTACTTCTAAGTAAATCCACAATGTAGGACCACCATTGGAAGTAATTGGTGCTGTCAAGAATAACTTGGCATGGACTTTCCATTTTAACAGAAACTAAAGCTGTAGATGTTGAAACTAAGTGTCCCAATCGAAAGATCTCGAAAAATTAGGCTAATTAGAAAAAATGGCTCTGAAAAGGACTTCCAGTTGAAGAAGTTATGGATTTTTGAAGAAAAATTGTTGAAGATGCCAACGGAGTGCGTGAATGTGTGGAAATGAATGATAATGTTATATTTAAACCCCCCCGCGCACCCCCTTTCCAAACTTAATCTAATTAGCTTAGTTTAAAATTAATAATTTATGTGACTCACTTTTATAAGTAAGTGAAAGTCACTTTTACAATGGTACTTTATGAGCTACCCACTTAATTGTAACTTAAATAAAACATAAAGAGACTTTAAAATTATAAGTGACTCACTTTCTATAATGGGTGAGAACATTTTTACATAAAGTAACTTTAAAACATAAGTTACATGTGCTTTTTGAAAAAGAAACTCAACAAAAAGAAAGACTTGAACACAACACTTCTATTCTCATAAAGTAACTTTGGACCAAGTGAGCTAGTTTAAAAGGTTAGTAATTTTTGGAAAAGAGGACATGGTTTTTTTGTTTTGTTTTAGTCACTGAAGCTTTGGGGTGCATGTTTAGTTGAAACAAACTCTTTTTTTCCAACAAAACAAAAACCACAAAACCCAACAAGGATATACAAAAAAAACAGAACTTACGGCTTGAAGTTAGCTTTAGCCGGAAGCTAAAAATATTTTCCTTTATGTTTCTGATTTTCTGAGATCACACTAAGGCACGGTGGAAAAGAGCATACGCATGAGAAAAATCCTTCCTTTCTATTTCTTATTTTCCCAGATCGCACAGAGTCGCGGGGCAAAGAGCATACGCAGAAATGAAAGGTATAGATTTGATAATAAAAAACATAGAGCTAAATAAACTAAAATAAACAGAGAGATGAATAGCTAGAACTACAAATAAAGAATGTATACCTCAAGATCTTAAAAATGACATAGTTAGAGCTACCGAAAACATTTTTGCATGAAACGAAAAGGGTTCCTCAATAGAACAGATGCTTCTAACACAATAGAGTAGTCCTCTCAGCCCAAAAGCAGTCAGAAATAGTAGATCTAGGAAACGACAGTTGGATGCAGTTGTACTGGCTTCAAATTTGGATCACCAATGGATGTGACCCTCAAATAGCTCTGATACCATGTAGGAATTTACAGGGTAAGTTCCTCATACAGAACACCAAAGGACACCTCTCACAAACAGATCACAGATCAATACACCAATATTCTTGACGTGGTTAAAATCCTCAAAGAGGGAAACAGTCCACGGCCTGAGCCAATGCTACCACTTTAAGCAATTTATTAATAAAAGAATGAAAATTTACATAAGCTTCTCTCGTGAACGGTTACCCTACAAATGACTCTCCATGCTCTTTAAATAGAGATCATGGACCAATCGGGTGTTAAGCCACAGATCAAGTGTGGGTAATATCGAGTAGAGAATGAATCGTCAAATCACTTCATGTCTAGAACATATCGTGACCGTCGGATTGTAAGTTACAACAATACATAGTAAACAAACACACTTTACCTAACTCCACTAGACCAAGTTATACTTAACTATTTCCTATGTGTCAAAATATCATAACATGTTCTGCATGAAAAAGAAAATGTTAGGGTACTGCAACACCTTTGAAGTTTTTAAGTCTTTCTTGTTGATTCCTCTTTACTGGAAGTCATCCTACTTTTGCATATTGATTAAGAAATTTTTTCATTGTTTGTTAAGCACAAGTATGCCTCAATAGCTTTTTCATTGCTTGCTAAGTGAAAGTATGGCTCTATTCTGTAGTGTTTCATCTAAGTGTGGGAGATGATATTTTGCATAGAGATAATATTTGATATCTGTTAATGCAACTGTTATTAATTTCAATGTTCAATTTTCATTTGTAATGAATTTATCATAGTTTTACTAACAAAAGAAATTCAACCTGAATTGATCATGAGCAGTAATTCGAACCTACATTTATAAAACAACATACAAAAATAGAATATAATTTCTGCCTCTTACTTTGCCATTGTGTGCATAACATTGATGTGGCCTTGCAACTTACGTATTAATGATCTATAATGGGTATAACATTGATGTGGCCTTGCAACTTATGCATTAATGACCTATAATGGGTATGTTAACGAGCATGAGCATATGTAACACACCAAGTGCCACAAGTGGGAGAACTCCACAGTAGCTAGTTCAAACACACAATGTAACACAATTATCATTTAATTAAAAAAGAAATGAATAAAATTAGAAATCGAATCAAACACAAATTGTAAAACACAATTATCATTCAATTAAGAAAAAAATGAACAAAATTAGGAAACTAAATCAAACACACAATGTAATACAAAAAGTTATGTGGTAATCAAGAAAGAAATGAACAAAATTAGGAAACTGAATCAAACACACAATGTAACACAAAGAATTACGTGGTAAAACCCTGACAATGTGTCAAGGAAACCTCCATGGGGCACACAATGTACAAAATTAGACACAAGGAAACCTCCACGGGGCACACAATGTACAAAATTAGACACTGAATTATGTATAATGTAACACAAAGAATTACTACGTGGGCACACAATGTAAAAAATCATACACTGAATCACATGTAGGAAACATCCACCTCCACAGGGCAAAGGATGAACAAAACCACACAATGTAAAACAGATAATTACATATAGGAGGGGGCAATAATTACTACGTGGTAAAACCGTGACAATGTGTCAAGGAAACCTCCATGGGGCATACAATGTACAAAATTAGACACTGAATTACGTATAGGAGGGGGCAATAATTACTACGTGGTAAAACCGTGACAATGTGTCAAGGAAACCTCCATGGGGCATACAATGTACAAAATTAGACACTGAATTACGTATAGGAGGGGGCAAGAACTACTACGTGGTAAAACCTTGACAGTGTGTCAAGGAAACCTCCACGGGGCACATAATGTACAAAATTAGACACTATGTATAGGAAACCTCCACCTCCACGGAGCAAGGGATGAACAAAACCACACAATGTAAAACAAAGAATTACGTATAGGAGGGGGCAAGATTACTACATGGTAAAACTCTTACAATGGGTCAAGGAAACCTCCACGGGGCACACAATGTACAAAAACTTCCACCTCCATGGGGCAAGGCACACAATGTACAAAAACTTCCACCTTCACGGGGCAAGGGATGAACAAAACCACACAATGTAAAACAAAAAATTACGTATAGGAGGGGGCACACAATGTACAAAACTTCCACCTCCATAAGGCAAGGTACACAATGTACAAAATCTTCCACTTCCACAGGGCATGGGATGAACAAAACCACACAATGTAAAACAAAGAATTACGTATAGGAGGGGGCAAGATTACTACATGGTAAAACCGTTGAAGTGTGTCAAGGAAGCTTCAACGGGGAAAGGAATGAACAAAACCACACAATGTAAAACAAAGAATTACTTATAGGAGGGGACAAGGGATGAACAAAACCACACAATGCAAAACAAAGAATTACGTATAGGAAACACACAAAACTAAAGACTAAATCAAACACACAATGTACAAAATTAGAAACCAAATCAAACACACAATGTAAAACAAAGAATTACATAAATACTGAATCAAACTCACGATGTACAAAATTAGAAACTGAATCAAACAAACAATGTAAAACAAAGAATTACGTAAATACTGAATCAAACACACAATGTACCAAATTAGAAACTAAATCAAACACACAATGTAGAACAAAGAATTACGTAAATATTGAATCAAACACACAATGTACACAATCAGAAACTGAATCAACAAAGAATTACGTAGGAAACCTCCATGGGGCAAAGGATTAACACAATTAGAAACGGAATCAAACACACAATGTACAAAATCATAAATTGAATCAAACACACAATGTAAAACAAAATTAGAAACACACAATGTAAAACAAAGAATACACATGTAAAACAAAAAATTACGTAAGTAACTTCAACAAAGAATTATGTAGGAAACCTCCATGGGGCAAGGGATGAACACAATTAGAAACTGAATCAAACACACAACGTAAAACAAAGAATTACGTAAAACCTCCACGGGGCAAGGGATGAACAAAATTTTCTCCATGGGGCAAGGGATGAACAAAATTAGAAACTGAATTAGACACACAATATAAACAAAGAATTACCTAAGAAACCTCCACGGGCAAGGGGGCAAGGGATGAACAAAATTGAAAACTGAATCAAACACACAATGTACAAAATTAGAAACTGAATCAAACACACAATGTAAAACAAAGAATTACCTAAACACACAATGTAAAACAAAGAATTGCCTAAGAAACCTTCACGGCAAGGGATGAACACAATTAGAAACTAAATCAAACACACAATCTAAAACAAAGAATTATGTAGTAAAATCCTAACATTGAATATAACAATGTACAAAAATTAGAAACCGAATCAAACACACAATGTAAAACAAAGAATTACGTAGTAAAATCCTAATAATGAATATAAAATAAAGAATTAAGTGCTAAAAAAATTAGAAACTCAATCAAACACACAATGTAAAACAAAGAATTATGTAGGTAAATCCTAACAATGAATATAAAATGAAGAATTACGTGGTGTGTAAGGAAACATAAGAAACCTCCACGGGATTGAAAATCTTATTGTTCAAGAGTGTTTCTCCAAGTTACAATGAGCCAAATCACCAATAAATATGAGCTATTGGGTTACTTACAAAAATTGTATTGCTGAAGAATGTTTCTCCAAGTTGCAATGAGTCAAATCACCAATAAATATGAGCTATTTGGTTACATAACTTCTTTTAGTTACAAAAACTGAATAATTAAAAAATAGATTTACCCACAATTACATTATTGAAAGGAGAGGCTTATTTTACAGCCCACTATGATATTTTACAATGCTCGAGAACTTTTCTCCAAGTTACAATGAGCCAAATCACCAATAAATATGAGCTATTTGGTTACATAGCTTCTTTTAGTTACAAAAATTGACTCTTAAAAAAATAGATTACCCACAATTACATTATTGAGGGGAGAGGTTTATTCTACAACCCAATATGATATTCTACATCTCTCACTCATCAAAGTTGAAATTTTGCTCACGCTGGTCCAAATAAAAAATTTTAAAATTTCTAAGTTAAATAACTATACAAAATATTTAAATAGTGTAGGTTTATAAAAATATTTGCACTTGAAAAAATTAAATCTCTCTGGACTCATGTTAGATTAAGATGGATCTATGCTGGTTAACATAATTGTTGTTATTTTGTCAACAAACATAAAAAATACTTGATTCAATTCAGTTATTTTTTTTCCAAAAAATTCTATATAAGTAGGAGTGTTTAATCATGTTTTGATAGTGAAAATAAGTTCAACCCATCAAAAACTACATCTAAAATCTCAAAGCTGGACAACGATAACCAGAATTTCTAAAAAAAAATAAAAAAATTTCACATTATTTTATCAAAATTGTGCTAGAATTACCCTTCTTTTCAAAGAAAAACCATTTTGCAATGAATAAAAATGCAAATTGCGTAACGTTTACACTATTAGTCGTTTCCAGAAACACGCTTTTAAAAAGAGTACAGTGCGTCTCTTCTTTGGTGGAACCGTCGAAGGTTCGATTCTGACAGTGTCCGACTTGACGTTGGTGTTGGGTCGTTGATAGATCGTGTCTGCAAATATTAAAGCGTTTCGAAGTTAGGCAACTTTAATTTCTTTATCTTCATTTTCGCTGGAACATCTTCTATTGAATCGAGAGAAATGTGGCTCCCAATTCAGCCATGACCACTAGTACCAATCTTCCTGAGACAGTTCTATTAAACTCTACCATAATTTTATTATTCATTTTGAAATTCTTCTTCTCAATGTTATCTTTTAATAATGAAACATTATGAAGACGTGAAAAGGCTATTCTATGCACTTTGTCATTCGGAAAGTTTTTGAACCAGAGCATCAACAAAGTTACTTGTATGATAACGGTTTTCTGTATATATTTCTCATTATTTTTATATTTTTGGATTCTCCCCTAGGGGAGTTGCACCCGTGGTTTATCTTTGTGTAAATAAATTCATAATTAATTGCATCAGAATTGCTCTTGATGCAGCAGGCTTTTAATTGGTACTTAATAATGACTTTGGCTTTGAGTTGCTTCATCTATAAAGGTCAAGGTCAAGCAACTAATTTGTCGTGATATTATGGCCAGATTTTTGAGCATATTTTGTTTGAATGTGATATACTTTGCCTCGTAGTTCTTTATTTACGAAGATTAAAATTGCTCTTGCTCATAGATGGATAGAGGAAGAAACCGCACAATTACAGTGTGATATCCCCAAATTATGTAAATATTTAATTTACTGCAAATCAAATAATTTAATGTTATTTTAATTATAAAATTATTTTTGAAATTCTTATTAAGTGGTTAGGAGATATTTATTGGCCCTAACTAATTCTTGACTATTTACTGAAGAAGGATCAAGAGGATAGGGGTAGAGAGTTTGGGCTAAGACTTCAAGCAGAGTTATGTTGCTACAGCTGGTTTGGACTAGATAGCTGTCAAAGATATTAAAGATCTTGACCTAAAAATAGTAAGAAAAGGTCCCTGGGTACAGGGACAACTTTTGTGGATACTACAACTTAAATAGTCTCAAGGTTGGGAGGCATATTGTTGAGTAGCAAGTTTTGGTTGCATGAATAACCTGGAAAAGCTCTGTGAGCCAGATAAGTAAAATTATCCAATAAGTGATTCTAGAAATCTGTGATATATAATGTTTATATATATATATATATATATATATATATATATATATATAGCTATTAGCATGAAGGAAAGCATACATAAAGCTATTAGCATGAAGGAAAGCGTACATAACTTCATAGATATTTATATCTACACGTCACATGTTCTTAGATTGTAGAAAATGATCGAACAGCCTCAAAATGAGTAGGCTAGTATGCAAAACTCTTATAAAAAAATAGACAAATAGAACGATAATTACGAATCTTGTATAGGTATCGATTAACAAAAAAAAAATCCCATAAAAGTATATTAATAATCAAATGATAGAGCTAAAATCTAGCATTAAGCAAGGAAAACCAAGTTTAAGCAGATAATAGAAATAATGTTAGCCTTAGAGATTAAGCTATTATACTAGTAAATTTCCGTGATGAAAACCCTGCCAAAATTAAAGAGAAAAGACTTATAGTTCAAGATTATATTTTCCCAGAGTTACTCTTCCTAGGAACATTAACACAAAACTCTGGCTAAAACAGGGCAAACCCTGATAGTAAGAGCAATGTTATGCATTCACAGTTCATACAAAAACCGCATATAAATATAAATATAATTCTAGATAGCGATGAAACCCTGGGGTTAGGGAAAAAGCGAAATGAGCCACATAATCTGCAAAAACCCCTTCTTAATTCATTCTGGGTAATGCCAGAGAAAAAGGGAAATAACTGAATAAAACACTCTAAATACCAGAGCAATTAGTGCGGAAACAATACCAATCTCAGAAGGCTTGATAGGCATTTCCACTAAGCCATTTGCATATTAAAATTCATGCCTTAACAGGCCGAAACATAAACGAAATAATATACTATAACCAGAGTGAACAGAGAGTTACAAAGGCGACTTAAACAGAAAACATTGTATAATCATGTAAAATCCCCAAAGGGTTATGAACAATATTAGTCACAGTTAAAACATCTGAATATGTTAATAGGTTCAATATCAAATCTAAAGACTGGCTTCAAGAACTTGACCACGAAGGTCAATCTAGTTTCGAACAGAAATCAACAGGCCTTGGCCTCATCCAAATTCCATTACATATACCATTTAGGGTTGGCTAACCCTCCATTCAAATAAAGATAATACCACGAGTAAATAAAAAACATACTCAGACCCATTACATTCTCAAAGACAAATTTTATCATTAGTAAAACCCTAGACTAGTTCAAATGCCCGATAAAGGGGCTAGACTTTTAGCTTGAAACTCGACAAAGTGGACAAGGGTTCCATTAACACTTCATCTAGGAATCTGCTCCGCCTGCAAACCACCTCCTCCTGACCATGAGGAGACCACAAATTAGAATTATTTTTTGTAAAACCAAATGCATATGAATAAGCCCGTAGTTTGCAAACAACAAAAGTAAATTACTCAGCATAATGCCTCTACATTGTTGTGTGTGGAGCACGATTGTTCAGAGGTCTTTGTTTCAGCCGGATGTATACCCTAGGAAGTTTGTACACCCCTCCACGCAGGGGGGTGCGGGGGGAACTTGTCCCCCCCGTGGGGGTCCAGGAGGGCCGATCCCCGAGCTGGGGGGTCCAGGGGCCAGCGGTCCCTAGGCGGGGGCTCGGGGGCAGCGCCCCCGAAGCTAAATACAGATGTAAAATTTCCTTGTAAAAGTACAGTAATTTCTAGTCAATCTGGGCCCTTCATTAGGCAGATGATCTGACGGTAGAACTTATGTTTAGTTTAGGGTTTTTTTCTCTAGAAGGCAACCCCTCTCTTTGTATGAGGGCATTGTATTTGAGGCTGTGTAATAGGTGTGTATTCTGTGAGCGAGAAATAGAGAGGTGAGACTGTGAGAGAAAACAGAGGATATTACAGCGGATCTGCTGTAGGTTGTGTCTCTTCATTTTGCTGGATAATAGAAAGGAAGGACTGGCTGTTCGAGGTGGACGTAGCCTAAACTGGGTGAACCACGTATATCTGTGTCTCTCTTATTTTATGCATTTTCTATGTTTATATTTCTGCAATATTTTATGTGTTCCATTGCTCTGTAATATATAATTTTCTAACAACTGGTATCAGAGCCGAAGGTCTATTTGGCTGATAAACTCGTAGGAAATAAGGGTTCCTCGTTCGAGTGGAAGCAATGACGGAAGATGGTAAGTTTAGAGTCGAGAAATTTAACAGCCAAAACTTCTCGCTATGGAAGATGCAGATGGAAGATTATCTGTATCAGAAAGATCTGTACCTACCATTGAGCGGAAAAACAAAGAAGCCGACGGCTATGACAGATGAAGAATGGAACCTTCTCGATAGAAAGGCACTCGGAACAATACGGTTGTGCCTCGCTGCGTCAGTTGCCTTCAACATTTCAAAGGAAACAATGACAGAGGGTTTGATTCAGGCGTTGTTGAAACTATATGAAAAACCCTCGGCCTCAAACAAGGTATTTCTTATGAAACGGTTATTTAATATGAAGATGTCAGAAGGTGGATCTATTGCAGATCATTTAAATGATTTTAATACAGTTACAAGTCAGTTAAGTTCTATAGGGGTAGACTTTGAAGATGAAGTTAGAGCTCTGTTATTCTTGTGCTCATTACCAGAAAGTTGGAATGGTTTAGTGATGGCCATTAGTAACTCTGTCTCTGGATCTAGTACTTTAAAGTTTGATGATGTTGTCGGTGCTATTCTCAGTGAGGAAATGCGACTGAAAAGCTCCGGTGAGACATCGGGTAATGCTTTGAGTGCATAATCTAGGGGAAGAAAAATGGAAAGAGGAAAGAGCTCAGGATATCGCAGTAAATCAAGGAAAGGCAGATCCAAGTCTAGATCGGGGATAATGTGCTGGAAATGCGGAAAGAAACGACACCGAAAGAAAGATTGTAGATCTCAGAAGGGAAAAGAAGGAGATTCACAACAAGAAAACAATTATGAAGCAAATGTGACAGGTGAGGTGTTACAAGATGCTTTGATTCTTTCTTTCGAAAATATTATTGATTCCTGGGTGGTAGATTCAGGGGCCTCATTCCATGCCACATGTGATAAGAAATACTTTCATGACTATGTTCAAGGAGATTTTGGACAAGTACGTTTGGGTGATGATAAACCCTGTAAAATTGTTGGAATGGGTAAGGTTCTTGTAAAACAGCACAATGGAAACCAATGGCTACTAAAGGAGGTAAGGCATGTTCCATATCTAAAGAAAAATCTGATTTCAACAAGGCAATTAGGCGGTGAAGGTTGTTTGACAACTTTCACAGATAAAGCTTGGAAGGTCACCAAAGGAGCCCTGGTAATAGCAAAAGGCGAAAAGGTTGGTACATTGTATTTATGAAATGGTATTTCTAACTCTGTTAATGCATTAACTTCCAAAGGAGCAGATGCAACATTATGGCATCATAGGCTCAGATACATGAGTGAAAAGGGGATGAAGATTCTTCACTCAAGGAATTTGTTGCTGGGTTTGAAGAATGTTGATTTAGACTTCTGTGAAAATTGCATTTATGGAAAACATAAGAGAGTCAGATTTCTCAGAGTTGGGAAAGAAAAGAAGAATGAAAAATTAGAGCTTGTGCATACAGATGTATGGGGACCTACTCAGGTATCATCTCTCGGTGGCTCTCATTATTATGTTACTTTTATTGATGATGCAAGTAGAAAAAATTGGATTTATTGTATTAAGAATAAATCTGATGTATTTGATACTTTCAAGAAATGGAAAGTTTTGGTTGAGATTGAGACAGGAAAGAAATTGAAGTGTCTTAGATCAGAAAATGGAGGTGAATATTGCAGCAAAACGTTTGATAGGTATTGTTCAGATCATGTAATTCACAGAGAGAAGACAGTTCCAAGAACACCACAAGAAAATGGTGTGTCAGAAAGGATGAACAGAACAATCTGGAGCGTGCAAGGTGCATGAGATTACATGTAGGATTGCTTTTATAGTTTTGGGCAGATGCTGTAGATACTGCTGTTTATCTAATAAACAGAGGGCCTTCAAGTTCCTTGGATGGTGGTGTTTCGGAGGAAGCATGGACAGGTAAAAAGGTAAACTACTCCTTTTTAAAGCCTTTTGGTTGTGAGGCTTTTGTCCATATTGATAAAGAAAATAGAACAAAGTTTGAGGCAAAGTCAAAGAAATGTACCTTTATTGGATATGGTGTCAATGGTTTTGGTTATCGCTTATATGATTACGAAAATCACAAAATCATTAGAAGCAAAGATGTAATATTCAATGAAAAGGTCTTGTATAAGAATTAGTTGGAGGAAAAGAAATAGGAAAAAGAAAACAAGGAATATGCAGTTCTTGATGAAATCACTGAAAAGGTAAAGGTGCCTGAAAAAAATAATAATCAACTGATCCAGGTGGATATTGGTGGCCACCTGCCAAGTCCACCTGGACCCCCACCATTATTCTCTCAACATTTTCAGTGTCCTTAATTGTAGCACAACTTACTATTTTTAGCAGTTTTTCGGGTCCTGAACTTCTGGAGCCGTTTTGAGGCCCTAAACGACGTTTTTTGGGAAATCTGGGGGCAACATGGGTCCATGGACCGATGTTGCCCTTCCCAAAGTGGCAGTGCTCGGATAGATCTTTCTAACGTGCTATTGTACGCATCAAACAGAGATTGTATGCCAAAGTTATGACCCCGGGAAGTTGATGTACCAATTTACCCAAACGGGGCCCACAGTTTAGCGTTTCATCTCCTAGGGTTAGGTTTTGGAATGTTAAGGGTTTTCCATTGTTTCTCAACAATAAATAGGCCTTCGAGCCTCATTGTAACACAGTTCAGAGGCATGTAGCCACCACATCTCTTCTCAGAGATAAGCTACCATCGCCCTAGCTGGTTTATTTCCATTTCTGGTTGTAAGCATATTTAAGTATTTTCCATTAATGAAATGAAGTATTATTTCCGTTGCATCTTTGTGTATATGGTTATCTCTGTAATTTGTTGCATTCCTATTTAAATCCGAATCAGTGGTATCAGAGCGGTCTGCTTTTTCTCTGTTTTTCTTTGCATGTCCCCAACAAGGTCGGGATATAAGGAGTTAGGGCTTGAACTGGTTGAACCTTTGCAAGACCAGCCTTGCAAATCCCGACGGCCTCCCATGGCGGATGAGAAGAAAGACGAGGGGGTAGGAGATCCCATCAAAATGTTGCTCGAAGAAGCCCTCGAGCGACAACGGAACGCGATGATGGACAACTTTGCCCAGATCCTTCAGTGGCTACCTAGAAGCGACGCATCGGCTTCCAGCAGCTACTTTGGAAACGCCACGCCCTTTAAGGTACAAGTCAATTTTGAAATCCCCATATTCGAGGGTCAGATAGACGTAGATGCCGTAGATAAATGGTTAAATCTGCTAGAGGGTTATTTTTCTGTTCATGAATTTTTGAGTCGGGAAAAGATTGTTTTCACTCTTCTCAAAGCAGCCCCCCACGTCAAGGACTGGTGGGAAACCTACTGCGAGCAGAAGGATGAAAGTACTGGCTCACTATTTTCAGCCACACCCACCTGGAATTCATTCTGGGATGCCATCAAGGAGCAGTACTACCTTGTCGGAAGCTATGAGGATGAATACATAAAGTGGACCACGCTGCGGCAGGGAAGGGACCAAGACGTGCCGGAGTTCACCAATCTTTTCCATACCCTTCGCACAAAGTTGGGTATCAAGGATTCGGAGCAACATTTGATACTCAAATACCGTGGCTGTCTGCACAAGTACATCCAGGAAGAAATACAATTCCTGAACATCTCCTCGCTTGGTGCAGCATACCGATATGCCGTCAAGGTCGAGCATAAGTTTAAACAAAAGAAGCGAGACTTTGGATCTGTGAATCCAAAGCAGGGGAAAGGTGCCCCTAAACCACAGAACAAAGGACAAAGCCAAGGCGGGACAGCCCAAGACAACCCGCCGAAGCTGCAAGCAAAGAACAGCACCGTGAAGTCGAAAAAGGACACTGGAAAATGGTGTGAGTTCCATAAGAGCTCCACTCACAACACAAGTGAGTGTTGGGCCAAACAGTCACTGGTGGCTGAGCTAAAGGTTTCAGAATCAGATGCATGTTCCGACTCTGAGTCAGAACCTGATAAGGGGAATGAAAAAGGGAAGCAGATCATTGATGCGGATCCCAACGCCACTGTTGCTACTGCCAAGATCCAGAAAAATGAACCCGAAGATCCAGAGGAGGAGGAGCGTCTCTTCCACTCCCAGATGTGGGTAAAGGGCTCCCCGATACAGTTCATTGTTAATAGCGAGAGTCAAAAGAACCTCATTTCGGCAGAGGTCGTGAAGTGGTTGGGCTTACCGACCACAGCACATCCACAACCATACACCATTGGGTGGCTTCACCAAGGACGAGATCTTGGCGTGAGCCAGCAGTGTCGCCTTCCATACAACATCAAGCCCTTCATGGATGAGGTATTGTGTGACATTGCTCCCCTTGAAGTTTGTGATGTATTATTAGGACAGCCATACTTGTGGAAGCGACATGCTGTGTATGAATCAAGGCCCCGTGCTGTTATTATTACTTTGGAAAATAAGTTGTACAGGATACCAGAGGTAGTACCACCTACCACCATCTCTTTGATTACTGCAAAACAATGCAGTAAGATCATTTCCAAAACCAGGAAATTTGTTTTCCTGATGATATGCCCTCAAGGAAAGAAGAAGATGGTGGCCGCGGCCTCCAGACGGGGTCCCTCTGCACGACAACTACAAATGGACAAGGTTGTGGAGGAGTACGAGGACATCTTCACCTCCCCTGCAGGGGTTCCTCTGCACTGTCAGTTCAAGCACTCCATCGATCTGACCCTAGGTGTACCGCTACCCAATGGACCAATTTATCGGCACTCCGTTCTGGAGAACAATGAAATCAAGAGGCAGATTCAGGAGCTCCTGCAGAAAGGTCACATCCGTCCGAGTTCATCGCCTTGTGGGAGCTCGATCGTGTTGGTACAGAAGAAGGATGGGACGTGGAGACTCTGTATTGACTATCGGGCGCTGAACAAGATCACTGTCCGTAATAGGTACCCGATCCCGCGGATTGATGACCTCCTGGACCAACTAAAGGGGGTGAAATATTTCAGCAAGATCGATATGAAGTCAGGATATCACCAGGTACCAATCGAACCCTCTGATGTGTGGAAGACTGCCTTCAAATCGAAGGAGGGCCTTTTTGAATGGTTGGTTATGCCTTTCGGATTGACGAATTCTCCTGCAACCTTCATGAGGCTAATGGATGACATCTTGCGACCATTCACCAACTCCTTTGTAGTAGTATACTTGGATGACATTCTGATCTTCAGCCAGAGTTGGGAAGAGCACCTCCACCACATCCGACAGGTTCTCCAAACACTGCGGCAACACAAGTTATGTGCCAATTTGGAGAAATGCACTTTTAGCATGACCCAGGTTCAGTATCTGGGATACATCATTGATGAACAGGGGGTGCATGTCGATCGAGCCAAGATCCAAGTCATTCGGGATTGGCCATCTCCAAAAACTCTAACAGAGCTCCACAGCTTTTTAGGTCTTGCCAACTTCTACCGCAGGTTCGTGTTGGGATTTTCTCATATTACTTGGCCCTTGAGTCAAGTCACCAAGGGAGGGGCGAAAGCAAAATTCTTTTGGTCTAAATCTCAACAGAAGGCATTCATGGAGTTGAAGGATCGCCTCTGCACGGCACCAGTGCTCGCGTTACTAGATTTACAACAACCATTTGAGGTCGAGACAGATGCCTTTGACTATGCTATTGGGGAAGTCCTTACTCAACATGGACATCCAGTGACATATCATAGTGAAACACTTTCAGACACAGTCCGAAAGTACCCCACTTATGATAAGGAGATGTATTCCATTGTACAGGCCTGCCGACAATGGAAGCATTACATTTTGGGGAAGGAAACGGTCATCCACACAGAGCACTGACCCCTGCAGTTCATACAGACCCAAGGGAAATTGCAGAATGATCGCCATCAGAAGTGGTCTACATACTTGCAATAGTTCCACTTGAATATCAAGTATAAGAAGGGTAGCACCAATAATGTTACTGATTGCCTCAGTCGACCACCGATCATGGCATTAACCATCGTGCTCAACTCTTGTGGGCACGAGACTTCTGATTGGCCACTTCTCTACAAAAGTGACCTAGAATTCGGCCACACATACCAGACACCCTTGGAGGGTCGGCATGTTCCAGATTTTCACCTCTAGGATACCCTGTTATGCCACCTGGGTCACCTTTGTGTTCCTTGAAGCGAGCGTACCAAGATGATTTGGGAAGCACACTACAGTCGGGCTGCTGGGCATTTCGGGGTTGAGAAAAAAGTGGCAGTACTGCAAAATTATTTATATTGGCCAAATCTTCGACAGGATGTTGGGAAATACATCAGATCATGTACTGCCTGTGCCATTGCCAAACTGACCATTAAGAAGCATGGCCTCTATACCCCGTTGCCTACCCCTAGTCGACCTTGGGAATCCATCTCCATGGATTACATGTCAGGCCTTCCTTCCACTAAGCATGGCAATGACTGTGTTTTTGTGGTCGTCGACAGGTTCTCGAAGATGGCCATTATGGCAGCCTGCAAGAAGAATATCACAGCAGAAGCCACTGCTAAACTCTTCTTTGAACGAGTGTGGGTGCACTTTGGGATCCCACAGTCTATCATCTCAGATCGGGACAGTCGGTTTCTCAGCACATTTTGGTCCAGTCTCTGGTCAATGCTGGACACCAAACTCACGAAGTCCACAGCCTTCCATCCTCAAACTGATGGCCAGACAGAGGTTGTCAATAGGATGATTGTGCACATTTTGCGCATGTATAACTCAAAGCATCCACGCACATGGGACGAGAGCCTCCCCTATGTTCAGCACAGCTACAACCGAGCTCTTCACAACTCCACTGGCCATAGCCCTTTTCAGGTGGGTTTGGGATTCCAGCCACTATGCCCCATTGATGTGGCCATGCCACTTGCAGCTACTCACATAAATTCAGCTCATGTCCAGTCCGAAACAGATAAGGCCACTAGCTTCATTGAGCACATCCAACATATTCATCAGCAGGTCCATGACATTCTTGAGAAATCAAATGCCAAGTACAAGCAGCGACATGATCAACATCGGGTGCCACACAAGTTTCAGGTGGGCGACAAAGTCTGGTTGCATTTGCAAAAGGAACGCCTTACTGGAGCCTATCGGAAATTGATACCACTTCGATATGGTCCTTACACCATTACTAAGACTATGGGAGATAATGCATTTGAGCTTAGCATTCCCCCATTCCTTGGCCTGCACCCAGTGTTCAATGTGGACCGCCTTCGGCCATACTTTCCACCATTGCTAGACACATCCGACATTGCAGAACAACTCAAACCCACAGAATTAAATCCAGATTGCATGGAACAAGCTACAACTGATCAGATCATTGACACACAGATCAAGAACACTCGCCAACAGAATATCCAACTGTATCGAGTTGTCAAAGCAGACCAACTCCTTCAGCAGGGCAAGTGGCTCACCAGGGAACAAGTTCAGCAAAAGTTTCCTCATCTCATGGAGGAACTCAACGCAATGGGGACCAGTGCTTCCTAAGGGGGGAGGAATGATCCAGGTGGATATTGGTGGCCACCGGCCAAGTCCACCTAGACCCCCACCATTGTTCTCTCAACATTTTCAGTTTCCGTAATTGTAGCACAACTTACTATTTTTAGCAATTTTTCGGGTCCTGAACTTCTGGAGCCGTTTTGAGGCCCTAAACGACGTTTTTTGGGAAATCTGGGGACCGATGTTGCCCTTCCCAAAGTGGTAGTACTCGGATAGATCTTTCTAACGTGCTATTGTACGCGTCAAATGGAGATTGTATGCCAAAGTTACGACCCCGTGAAGTTGATGTACTAATTTACCCAAACGGGGCCCACAGTTTGGCGTTTCATCTCCTAGGGTTAGGTTTTGGAATGTTAAGGGTTTTCCATTGTTTCTCAACAATAAATAGGCCTTCGAGCCTCATTGTAACACAGTTCAGAGGCATGTAGCCACCACATCTCTTCTCAGAGATAAGCTACCATCGCCCTAGCTGGTTTATTTCCATTTCTGGTTGTAAGCATATTTCAGTATTTTCCATTAATGAAATGAAGTATTATTTCCGCTGCATCTTTGTGTATATGGTTATCTCTGTAATTTGTTTCGTTCCTGTTTAAATCCGGATCATCAACAACCACAACAACAGCAACCACCACAACAACAACAGGCACCCCAAACACCTGAAAGTGGTGTTAGAAGATCTACCAGGATAAGCAGACCCCCTGAACGATACTCTCCTTCATTATATTATTTATTGTTGACTGATTCTGGTGAACCCAAATGTTATGAAGAAGCAATGTAGGTTGAAAGCAGGAAGAAGTGGGAGGTAGCCATGGAAGAAGAGATGGACTCCTTAATGCATAACCAGACTTGGTACTTAGTCAGGTTGCTTGCAGGTAAAACTACATTGGAGAATAAATGGGTTTACAGGCTAAAGGAAGAAGATGGAGGAAAACAAAGGTACAAAGCTAGACTTGTGGTGAAGGGGTTTGCACAAAAGAAAGGTATTGATTTTAATGAAATATTTTCTCCTATTGTTAAAATGACTTCAATCAGAACTATTTTAATTCTAGTAGCAGCTGAAGATTTGCATCTTGAGTAGTTAGATGTAAAGAAAAACTTTCTCCATGGGGATTTGGAGGAAGAGATATATATGCAACAGCCACAAGGATATGAGGTAAAAGGGAAGGAGAAACTGGTGTGCAGGTTGAAGAAGATCTTGTATGGCTTAAAACAGGCTCCAAGGCAGTGGTATCTAAAGTTTGACAAGTTTATGTCTGAACAAGGTTATACTAGATGTCACTCTGATCATTGTGTTTATCTGAAGAAGCAAAATGATGGCAGCTATATTATATTGTTATTGTATGTAGATGACATGCTTGTTGCAGGGTCTAACATGCAGGAAATAAATGTGCTCAAAAGAAAATTGGCAAATTAATTTGCAATGAAGGATTTGGGAGCTGCAAAACAAATCCTTGGTATGAGAATAACTAGAGACAGGAAAAATCGCAAATTAACATTGTCTCAGAATGAGTACATACAAAAGGTGTTGAAAAGATTTAATATGCACAATGCAAAACCAGTTTGTACACCTTTTGCTAGCCATTTCAAACTTAGTAAGGAAATGTGCCCAAAGACCCAAGAAGACATGGATTATATGTCTAAAGTTCCATATGCATCAACAGTTGGAAGCTTAATGTATGCAATGGTTTGTAAAATGCCTGATATTGCACATGTAGTGGGAGTTGTAAGCAGGTACATGAACAATCCAGGAAAGGAACATTGGATGGCAATGAAATGGATTTTCAGATATTTGAAAGGTACCAAAAATCAAGCATTATGCTTTGGTGGTTCAATCATTTCTCTACAGGGATATGTTGATGTAGATATGGTAGGTGATAGAGATAACAGGAGGAGCACTACAGGATATGTATTTACTGTTGGTGGAACAACTATTAGTTGGGTTTCAAAAATCCAAAGTGTTGTTGCACTTTCAACAACAGAAGCAGAGTATGTTGCTACTACAGAGGCTAGTAAAGAAATGATTTGGTTACAAAGGTTTATGGGTGAATTAGGTAAGGAGCATGATATGGGCACGTTATACAGTGATAGCCAAAGTGCCATTCATCTTGCAAAGAACTCAGCATTTCATTCCAGGACTATACACATACAGCTCAAGTACCATTTCATACGATCAGTGTTGGAAGATGGAGAGTTGAAGCTGGAAAAGATACACACTAGTCAGAATCCTGCAGATATGTTAACAAAAGTTGTAACGAGGGAGAAACTGAGAATATGCTCAGTTTTAATTGGTCTTCAAGGATGATGATGAAGATGAGAAATAGCCAGGTCCAAAGAGGAATCATTGTCCAGCAAATGAAGCAATGATGGAGTTGCTACAATCATTCTCCAAGTTGGAGATTGTTGTGTGTGGAGCATGATTGTTCAGAGGTCTTTGTTTCAGCCAGATGTATACCCTAGGAAGTTTGTACACCCCTCCATGCGGGGGGGGGGTTCGGGGGGGGACTTGTCCCCCCCGCGGGGGTCTAGGGGGGCCGATCCCCCCACGGTTGGGGGGTCTAGGGGCCAGCGGTGCCCTGGCGGGGGCTTGCGGGCAGCGCCCCCGAAGCTAAAAACAGATGTAAAATTGCCTTGTAAAAGTATAGTAATTTCTAGTCAATCTGGGTCATTCATTAGGCACATGATCTGACGGTAGAACTTATGTTTAGTTTAGGGTTTTTTGCCCTAGAAGGAAACCCCTCTCTTTGTATGAGGGCATTGTATTTGAGGCTGTGTAATAGGTGTGTATTCCGTGAGCGAGAAACAGAGAGGTGAGACGGTGAGAGAAAACAGAGGATATTACAGCGGATTTGCTGTAGGATGTGTCTCTTCATTTTGCTGGATAATAGAAAGGAAGGACTGGCTATTCGAGGTGGATGTTGCCCAAACGGGGTGAACCACGTATATCTGTGTCTCTCTTGTTTTATGTGTTTTTTGTGTTTATATTTCTACAATATTTTATGTGTTCCATTGCTCCATAATATATAATTTTCTAACATACATTTGAAAGCTGTCAGTGCTGCTGAATCACTGAGTCAGAGAACACCGGATGACTGTCAAGGCAACAACAAGGACTGCCATGGTAGGGAAGGGTGGCCTCGGCACCCAACGGAATTAGCACTAGGAATAAGATCAACATCAATTGCACACAGAAACCCTCTTGCAGAGCAGGCTGAAGACCTCCTTCGGAAGAGAGAAACAATGAGCAAAGATTGCCAAGCCATCTGAGGCAAAAGGACCCAAAGATTTTACCCACCGTTGGATCAGTGCCAAAGCCTGAAGGCCATAGATGGGGTTCGGAGTCCAAGGATGACAGAGGCGCTAATTTGCATTGAAGATTCCAAAAGGCCAAACCTATTACCTAGGCCGCCACAACAGTAGGCAGTGATATCAACATTAATGGAGGCTAGGTGGCGGGATAAGTGCAACATTAAAACTTTGATTAATAAACTCAGAAAATTAGCATATATGTTCCAACCTTAGTCGATAAGGTAGATAGTTCAAAAGAAACATTAATATGATTGTATATCCATAGTATTAATGAATATCGAGGATTATTAAGGACCACCAAATATGTCCTAGAAACCTTGAAAAAACAAATGAAATTATAGCAAGGCTACGGTCAAGCTGTAACACGTTATGCATTAGTAGATTGCATAAATATAATGAAAAGTTTAATGATTATCGCTCGGCTAAAATAAATAGATGTATATTTACTTTGCAGTGATAGATGGTATATATATATATATATATATATATTTGTTATTATGTATAATTAATTTTAATAAGTGGATTCATGACATGTGGTATCAGAGCGCTCAGGTTGCCAAGCTGAGACCTCTGGAACAAACAAATAACAAATTTGGTAATATGCATGTAGGAAGTAGGGAGCAGTTAGTATGAGAAGAACTAGGAATTTACCACCGAGATTCGTAATGGGAACAGGGCCCACGTCATTTCAGGAAGGCAATCCTAAGGTTTGGGTACAATTGGGTGATGAGCCACGGAATACCAACATAGATATCATGGTGACAGTACAAGAATTAAAGGATGAAATGGCCTGGTTACGGGAAGACAATGAAAGAATAATGCAGGAACAAGAAAAAATTATGAAGAGTCTATCTGATAGACAGAATAATTGGCCACTAGTCCCTAGCCGTGAACACAGAAATATGACTGGGGAACAAGAGTTCTAGATAGAGGATGTGGAAACTGAGGGAGGTGTGGAAAATCGTGAAGAAGAATCAGATAATGTGTCCAATCACATGACACAAAATAGGCAGAAAGTAGCCCCGAGGGATAGCTCAAATGGTCGAGTTCCGGTTGATAGTACTCTCCCGGTTTGGGAGGTCACGGGGTCAAATCTCCTCGACGCCCTCGGGGTTAGGCCCAATCTGGCCGACCGACAGTTCCCTTCGGGTGGAGATGCCCCGATTATCTACGTGGACGTAGCGGCCCACCTCTGGTGCCCCGTGAACCACACAGAGAAAAAAAAATAAAAATAAAAAAAAAAAAAAAAAAATGGCAGAAAGTGAAACTTCAAGGGGAATTTTGAAAAATAAAGCCTCCTCTCTTTGATGGTGAACATGAAGAAGCGCAGAAGGATGGCTCATAAATATGAATAAATATTTCCAGCTATACGAATATGACCATAATATGAATGTTCACTTATCTATTTTCCAGCTACAAGGAAAGGCCACACTATGGTGGGAGGAAGTAAAGACAGTTTGAGGAGTAAAGGAACAAAGTAAAACCTGGAAAAATTCGAGAGATATTTTAAAGAAAAATATCTAACAAAGAGATTTTATGATGAAAAATCAAAAGAATTTCATGATCTCCAGCTAGACCAAATTTTTATGGATGAGTTCATAATAAAGTTCACGTCATTACTTCGGTATGTTCCTTACATACGCGAAGAAAAAGTAAAGGTGCAATGTTTCATTAGTAGTCTACCCCTGTTCATGAAAGAACGATTGGAATTTGACAACCCAAAAACCATGGATGAATTTATTCGTAGGCATGGATATTCTATTAGCAAAACAAACCAAAGGGAGACATGATCGAGAGATGGGCTGATAAAAAGGAAAGTAAATTTGTTCCTAGCCACAAAGGGAATAAGGGCCCAAGCAAAAAAGGATTGTACAAGGGTCAAACTAATCAAAATTTTAATAAAAATTAGCCCAAATTTAAAGTACTAGGCGAAGCTTAGGGAAAGTTTTAAGAACCCCCCTAAATTTATATGTATAATAAATGGGCGAATCTCCATGATATATAGGAAAAATGGAAGGCGATTTTATCAATAATATAATATGTATATATAATTTTTTGGTGAATCTCTCACCAGGCATGGCGAATATTTTACTCAATTATAAAATCTTGTAAGATCTTGGTGAGTCTTTCACTAAATAATAAAATTTTGTAAGGTCCTAGTGAATCTTAACATTGTGAACTCTTAGAGAATTTTTTGAAAAAGTATAAAACCATATATGACAAGAGCCACATGGTGGCAATATCACTGTTTTTTCACATTTCCACGAAATGGAACTTGTTTATAAAATTATAAAAAGCCAACCAAGTCCCTTATAATATGTAGCTAAGCTTATAACAAAGTCTGATACATCTACTATGCTTGTCTTCATTCAAGTGTCATAGCTACTATACTTAACACTGTGAATCACAACTCTCTCAAAACTCAACTCTATAGTGTAATTAAAACCTTTGGAAATTGAATTTGACAACTCTATAAAAAGGATTAGTGAAATAGAAGCTTTTGTGAATGAGCCCACTAATTATCACTACTAAACAATTAATCTAGACTATGAAGTCTTCCATCTTGATCACAATCATGCTCATGATCAAGGGAGTGCGACCACCTAGCCTGACATAATGGCCATCATAGCTTCCAATAATCAACAACCACCTTGCAAGGATGTCCTAGCTCATGTCTGATGAATTTTATTCATCAATGTTAACTAATATAAATCCTATAAAGATAATATTAGAATCCTCTTTGGATTCACTATTAATACAAGGGTAAAGGAAATTTTCTAGCTCAAGGCACTAGCCAATACCAACTTTGGTATTTGTGACCCCTTTGTGGGGATGCACCTACCCTGCCCCGTTGGGTTTCTGCCTTGTAACATAGTTCAAGGATCAAAAGACTTTCCAATCTTCCTACTCCATTAGACACACTTTATATGCTATACATAGTGAATGGAAAAGAAGCATTATAGAACGCACAATTTCATAGAAGGAAGAAAAATCTTAGCGAGTTCAATATCAAAATCTTAACCACTGATTAATAAAGAATAACAAGTAGTGTAATGAATTGTTCCGAGTTATTTATTTACAAGCTGTAAAGAATGTAGTGGAATGGAAAATATTACTTAGGAAACCCTTCAATATTTTCTACTAATATGTCTGTGCATGTACATATGAAATTAAGAGCATTGTTGAATACAAAGTTTCCTTTTCTCTTGCCTCCATTTTGACAAATTAGTGTGAAATCAATGTCACTTTGAATCTCCTTTCCTGTGTGGATGTTTTGACAAATCAATGTGAAATCAAAGTCACTTTGAATTTCCTTTCCTGTGAGGGATCACATCCATAGTTGATTAGTAAAATATAATCTACTATATATTATGTTCAAGAAACTGACTGCAATCTACAATGGAAACGAGACCTCAATTCTTATTCTGAATTTGAATATCTCAGGACAACATAAGAGATAAAAATGCATATGGCCTTAGTAGCTAGAAAACAATCACTCCATGATTACAAGACCACCTAGATTTCAGCACTTAATCTAAATATTGGCACTAGTTGTAGTGCTTATTTGCATTAACACCATGGAAAAGAAACAATATTTCAAAGTACACTTACTAGAAAAGTTGTAACATTCTGAGAATATTTAATGATAGCATCTGAACCTCATAGCTATGGTGGGGAAACTAGGGAACCCAAATATTGGAAGATATCTCATACCAAATCTGAGAAAAAAAATAAAAAAGGGAAAAAATCAAAATCTATAAATCAAGCAATGAATTGTTTACAAATCAAATACAATTCCTTTAACTAACAGTTAAATTGTGGTGATATATTTAAATATTTAGTAAGAGGGTAACTTCAAACCATGGAATATTACCTTTGTCGTTACTGTCATCCCTCAGTGACTGAGATTACAAATCAATACTTATGGAAAGATTGTAAGAAATTCTGTGAAATAGTAAAACGTAACCTCTATTTTCAAGCAAAAAAATCAAGACATTGTTACATCAAGGGCCATAATTGATACATAATCAATGAATCAAGTCCTTGTATGGCACAAGCTTGTTTCACAACCTCTATTTTCTCAATAACAAAATCAAGACATTGTATGTGGTTATTGCCAAAAGGAATCTGCGTTCTAATTTGGAAGAGGATCTTATCAAAAGACATGGATTTATTCAAAGCTACAAAGCCTAATGGGTTACTGAAAAATAAGTTGGAATATGGGATCATGATACTTAAATTGAAAAAAAATGCTTTCCTTTTAGAAACATTACAGTTATACAATGTTTTTTGAAAGCATTAGAATTTGAAATTGGACCTTTCTATCAAGACAAATTTTTATTAACAGAATGTACTTTCCTACCTGAAACGTTGTAGATATCCAAGAAAAACTTGAAAAGCATAAGAGAACTTAGCATAATGTATTTTCTTTCCTTTCTTAACATTCTTAAAGAGTTGAGGTTCCCCAAGTCATCAGGTAAGTTTTTAAGGAAATGACAGTTAGTAATAGTCCAATTCACAACTGAAGATGTGTCACAAATACGAGGGGGCATCTCCTCCAAATCAAAAAAGTGCTCCACGTTAAAATCTAGCATTATTGGAAGCTTAATGCTCGACTGGTTGTTATTGAACCCATGCATTTTTCCATTCTTCACTAAAAGCTTAAAGATAGCTTCTCTAAGTTCTACATGACTTTACTATGCTCTTGAAGTGGGGGCACATGCAGGCTCTCCAAGTGAATAGTCTTAAACTAAGTGAAGATAAGGTCGATAGATCATTCAGTGTGGATCTCTTTAACCCATAATTGAATACTATGTCTCTCTTGAACCCATAATTGAATACTATTAGGACTTTCAAATTTTTCATGGAACTCAAAAGTGTTGGAAGAAAGTATTTGCTTCCAAAAAGAGTAAAACTAAAGCCTCTGCATGAGGACAATTGATGTCACACCACTAATACTTCTCCATGGAATCTATATAGGTAAACCACAAATGCAGAATTCCATTAGAATATTGTGTTTATTGAATACACAAATGAAATCATTGCATTTCTTTAAAGTATCTTTTGAAATCAAAATTACTGAAATTACATATCGATAACCTAGTGGGTGTAGGATAAACTTCACCCGTGTCATTCACAGAAAGCATGAGAAAAAACCTAATACTATATATAAAACCAAGAAAAATTCAAATTCATCACTTCTAGGGACCTCGTAACCACCTTGCCAATACACAAGTATGTTCTTGTTTGCAGTTAGAAAAATTACCCAAATTACAATCTGTTTACTCCAACATATGTTGGAAAGTTATAGAATGATGACTGGTGCAATCAATCCTCCTTTTAGCCCTGGATTTGTTTCAGTTTAAAACAGAAGTATACAAATATACTTGTCCAATGTCTATGCTTTAACCATTCACCTTAAGATGTTTCTACAATATAATTTCCTAAGTCTATTTAATATCTTCATTATCATAAAAACCAACCTATATCCATCTTAACTCCACATCTACCACTCTTAGGGGGATGAAATCTATTTATCCCTCTGAGCACTTGGTAGACCCAGAATTAAGATGGATCTAAGATGATAGAATTTCCCCTTTAAATAGTCTATACTCACATGAATACCATGGTATTACCATGGGTCAATACCATGGGTTATCATAAACCTGGAGCTTAAAAATTACTATTAGTAATTTATAAAAATTAATAAAATTAATAGTTGAATTTTATTTTATTTTTTATTTTAACCAAGCTAAAATGTTTAACATACATTAAATTACAACATCCATTTTTACTCTTGATCCACCAGGCCCCGAGAGGGAACAAATATTTTTTCACTCTATGCTAGTTTGGATATTTGATACCTCTAGGGGGTTAGTGGATCCAGAGTAAAGATGGATCTATGCTGGTTTAATTCCCCCATTTAAATAGGCTACATTCCAGGTGAATACCATGGGTCAATACCGTGTGCCATTTTGGTGAATACCATGGGTCAATACCATGTGCCATTTTTATTTTTATTAATACTAATATTAGGGTTAATAATGTTTTTTTGCATGGTATTAATAACAATCTAGTCCATGGTATTTGTCCCATAGTATTTTTCCCATAGGTTTCACCTAAATATAACGCATTTTTTGAGTGTTCGTAAATATAAGGTGACTTATGGAGTAAATATAAAAAAATGTTTTATTTGTTTACCAAACCTCTCGTTTATTTATATTTTTATTAATTTACCATACCTCTTTTACAAATATGGTATTTGGCCCATAGGATTCACTTCAATAAAACCTCTTTCTTGAGCCTTCATAAATAGAACGAGGGTTATAGATTAAATATAAAAAGAGGTTTTATTTATTTACCATACGTCTAGTTTATTTATATTTTTATTTATTTACCATACCTTTTGAGTAAGTATAAAAAGACGTTTTATTTATTTACCAGACCTCCACTTTACTTATATTTTTATTTGTTTACACCCTTGCATGTATATAAGGTGACTTATGGAGTAAATATATAAAATGTTTTTTTTGTTTACCATACCTCTCATTTATTTATATTTTTATTAATTTACCATACCTCTTTTATAAATATGGTATTTGGCCCATAGGATTCACTTAAATAAAACCTATTCTTGAAAATGGGAAAATGGATTCACTTAAATAAAACCTATTCTTGAAAATGGGTGATGGAAGGTTGTAACTCCTAGTTTCAAGGGCTAAATTTACCTTTTTTACCCTCTCCCCTAAAATAAGGTGGGCTATTTGAGGTGATTTGTAAAAATGTGCTATGATACAAAATATTCGCCCACTAAAAATTTAAAACCTCTTAATTTCGCCAAAGGGTGAACATTCGCCCCTAAAAGTTTCTATGGCGAAGGTAGAACTAATGAGAAAACTGGTAGAACTGAATCAGAGTTAACTACCAGGCCTCCTGTATAGTGTTGGGGATGCAGAGGCCCGCATTATGTCAAAAACTACCCACACTGCAAGGGAGCTGACCAAATTTCACAAATACAAGAAGCTTCCATAGTAGGAGAAATAGCAAGGAGCCTCCCTAAAATTAATGCCGCTCTGGAAGATCATCAGGCAAAATTTCAGCCAATGATGGTCGAATTTGAAGGTAAATTTTTTTACTGAACTATATCTATTTTGATTGATCCCGGGGCTACTTTGAGTTATATTAGCCCCAAGATTGTGGAACAATGTAAACTGCAAGCAGTAAAGTTTAAAAATCCATGGTTAGTACAACTAGCCACAAGAGCCAAAAGAAGAGTTTTGGCCAAAGTCAGTAACTGCCCTCTAGAATTAGCTAACCAGTCCATCATGGCAGATTTGAATGTGTTACCCTTAGGATCATACAACATCCTTATAGGCATGGACTAGCTAGAAAAAAATTGGTCCCTTATTAACTGCAAGACCAAAACCATTAATTTCCAAGATGAGAAGGGAGAAAGACAAGAAATGCAAGGTATTTAGAAACCTCTGCAAATAAGACCTGTAACAGCTTCCCAATTAGAAAAATGCATCAGAAAGGGATGCCAAATTTATGCCATACAAGTAGGTTATGCTGACTCTAAGGAGAAATCGGCTGCTTTTGAGAATATGCCGGTGATACAAAGTTTTTCAGATGTTTTACCTGAAGAAATCCCGTGTCTACCCCCTAAACGAGACATAGATTTTACCATTGAGTTAATTCTGGGAGCTGCCCCAGTCTCCCAAGCCCTTTGCCGTATGAGTATACCAGAGCTAATAGAATTGGAAATTTAGCTACAGGAGCTGTTAGATAAAAATTATATACGACCCAGTGTATCCCCTTGGGGAGCTCCAGTACCTTTCGTCAAGAAAAAAGATGGAACATTACAAATGTGCATGGATTTCCATTAGTTAAACAAACTAACTATTAAGAATCAATAACCCCTACCTCGTATAGGTGAGTTATTTTAACAGGTAAAGGGTGCAATCGTATTCTCCAAGATTGACCTCCAATCAAGCTATCATCAGTTCCAGATAAAGGAGGAGGATATAGCGAAAACAACATTCAAAACTCATTATGGACATTATGAGTTCGTGGTGCTACCTTTTGGGCTGGCTAATGCCCCAACAACATTCATGTGTCTCATGAACAACATATTTCATCAATACTTAGACAAATTTGTGCTAATCTTCATTGTTGACATACTGATCTAATCTCGAAGCATGGAAGAACAGAAGGAGCATCTCTGTATTGTTCTTCAAGTCCTAAGAGAACACCGGCTGTAAGCCAAATATAACAAATGTGTTTTCTTTAAGGAAAAAATCCAGTACTTAGGATATTTTATCACCAAGGATGGGATCACAGTAGATCCAAAGAAAATAAGAACTAACATGGAGTGGTTGGTACCAAAAGATATTGCTGACATAAGATTGTTCATGGGCCTAGATGGATATTATAGGTGATTTGTGGAAAGTTTTTCTAGGGTGGCATACCCTATTACCTCTCTACAAAAGAAAGGAAAAACCTTTAGATGGACCCCTGACTATCAGCTTTGATCAGCTTAAACATCTACTCACCATTTCCCCTATTTTGAGTATTGCTGATGCTAACAAAGAATACGTAGTTTGTACAGATGCTAGCAAAGAAGGCGTTGGTGGCGTATTAATGCAAGAAGGTAGGGTTGTAGCCTATAATTCAAGAAAGCTTAAAGAATACGAATAAAAGTATTCCGCATATGACTTAGAACTAACAACAATAATTCACTCCTTGAAGATGTGGTGACACTACTTATTGGGCAAGAAATTTTTGTTATTGACAGATCATCATAGCCTGACAAGCTATTTCAAACAAACCACTTTAAATGCTAGGCAAGCCCGTTGGGCTGACTTCCTAAGTGAATTTGATTTTGAGATCAGAAACTTGAAAGGAAAAGAAAAACAGGTTGCAGATTCTTTAAGTTGGTAGGTAAATTGCTTATATGAATTTCTTTTAGTGAATCACAAACTACCTTCTATGAGGAGATTCGTGAAATAGCCATGCAAGATCTAGTATATAAACATTTATGGCAGCAAGAAAAAATTGTAAACAACCATGAACAACAATTGGGATATAAGGTTGATCCAAAGGAAATATTGATTTATAGAAAAAGGCTATATGTGCCTAACCGAAACTGCTTAAAAATTCAATCTTACATGAATATCATAAAAGTCCTTATACAGGGCACCCATCATACGAAAATATGATTTTTTCCCTTATAAAATAATTTTTCTAGCCTGGTATGAAGAAAGAAGTAGCAGGATATTTAGAACGTTGTCTGGAATGCCAATAGGTAAATGCGGAGCACCAACACCTAGCTAGACTGCTCCACCCATTGCCTATACCTGAATGGAAGTGGGAAAGCATATGTATCGATTTCATTACCAAACTGCCCAAATAAAAAAGGCTAAATGAATCTGTCATGGTGGTAGTAGATAAATTGAGCAAATATGCTCATTTCATACTAGTTCAGTCAACTTATAAAGCAGTACAAATTGCAAACATTTTTATGCAAAACATTTTTAAATTACATGGTATACCCAAAATGATCATCTCCTATCGGGATGTGAAATTTACATCAGCCTTTTGGGAGACCCTTTTTGAGGGATTGGGCACACAACTACACTTTAGTACTACATATTATCCTCAAATGGATGGACAGACGGAAAGAGTAAATCAAGTAGTCGAAGACATGTTGTGAACTTACATAATGCAACAACCATCTAAGTGAGAGGATTACCTGCACATAGGATATTTTGCCTATAAAAATGGGTACCATACATCCTTATAAATGAGTCCCTTTGAAGTGTTATATAGGCATAAGTGCAGGACACCTTTGAGATGGAGTGGCCTAGAGGACAAACTAATGATAGGACCAGATATGCTGGAGGAAATGGAGAAGATGGTAAAAAGAGTACGAAGCAATTTAAAAGATGCTCAGGACCGGCAAAAGAACTTTGCTGATCAGAAGAGGAGTTTCCGAGAATTTCAAGTAGGAGAACATGTTTACATTCGGGTATGAGCTAAGAAAAGCACCTTGCAGTGGACCGGATGTGCTAAACTAGCACCCCGATTCTGCGGGTCTTTCCAGGTTCTAGCTCGAATCGGACTAGTGGCTTACCAGCTTGCTTTACCCATCCATATTTGTGTGCACAATGTCTTTCACGCTTCTTTACGTAAGAAATACATTTATTATGCTAATCACATAATCAATTGGAAAAACATACAGGTAAAGTATAATATAGGCATTTTATTTGAATTCAGATTTATTAAACAAGCTGATTGACAGATTAAAGTGTTTTATTACTTTGTATAGGTCGAAATGGAAGGTAAATTCTTGGTCAAGCCTCTGGTTATACTCAATCGGAGAGAACACTTTGAAAACGAGTTATCACCTAGGTTAAAGTGTACTGGCAACACTATGGTCCGGAAGAGGCCACCTGGGAAGATGAGTAGGTTATGAAGGAAACCTTTCCGGATTTATTTTCAGGAGGAAAACATTGGGACAAAGTTACATCTTAGGGGGGGAAGATGTGATATCCCCAAATTATGTAGATATTTAATTTATTGCAAACAAAACAACTTGATGTTATTTTAATTATAAAATTATTTTTGAAATTCTTATGCATAAGTGAATTAGTAGTTACTTGTAAATACTGTTTTACTTGTTAAGTGGTTAGGAAACAGTTATTGGCCCTAACTAATTTCTTGAGTATTTACTCAAGAAGGATCAAGAGGATAGGGGTATCTGAGATTAGGGAGACAAAAAAGAGAAAGTTTGTGCTGAGACGTCAGGCAGAGTTCTGTTGCTACGTCTGGTTTGGACCAGATAGTTGTCAGAGATATTAAAGATCTCGACCAAGAAATAGTAAGAAAAGGTTCCTCGGTACAGGAACAACTCGAGGGGAGACTACAACATAAGTAGTCTCAAGGTTGGGAGGCATATTGTTGAGCAACAAGTTTTGGTTGCAGGAATAATCTGGAAAATCTTTGTGAGCCAGATAAGAAAAATTATCCAACAAGTGATTCTAGAAATTTGTTATGTAATTTCTGAATGTTTATACATACATACATACATACATATATATATATATATATATATCTATCTATCTATCTCTCTCTCTCTCTCTCTATATATATATATATATATATATATACATACATATATATACATATACATATACATATATATATATATATATATATATATACATATATATATATACATATATATACATATATAAAGGAAAGCGTACATAACTTCATAGATATTTATATCTACAGGTCACATGTTCTTAGACTGTAGAAAATGACAGAATAGCCTAAAAATGAGTAGGCTAGTATGCAAAAATCTTATCAAAAAATAGACAAATAGAATGATAATTACGAATCTAGTATAGGTACCGATTAACAAAAAAAAAATCCCATAAAAGTATATTAATAATCAAATGACAGAGCTGAACTCTAGCATTAAGCAAGGAAAAACAAGTTTAAGCAGATAATAGAAATTATGCTAGCATTAGAGATTAAGCTATTAAAATGGTAAATTTCTGTGATGAAAACCCTGCCAGAATTAAAGAGCAAAGACTTATAGTTCAAGATTATATTTTCCCAGAATTACTCTTCCTATGAACGTTAACACAAAACTCTGGCTAAAACAGGACAAACCCTGATAGTAAGAGCAATCTTATGCATTCACGGTTCATACAAAAGCGCATATAAATATAAGTATAATTCTAGATAGCGGTGAAACCCTAGGGTCAGGGAAAAAGTGAAATGAGCCACATAATCTACGAAAACCCCTTCTTAATTCTTCTGGGTAATGCGAGAGAAAAATTGAAATAACTGAATAAAACACTCTAAATACGAGAGCAACCAATGCGAAAACAATACCAATATCAGAAGGCTCGATAGGAATTTCCACTAAGCTATTTGCATATTAAAATTCATGCCTTAACAGGTGGAAACAAAAACTAAATAATATAGTATAACCAGAGTGAACAGAGAGTTACAAAGGAAACTTAAATGGAAAACACTATATAATCATGTAAAATCCCCTGAACAATATTAGTCATAGTTAAAACATCTGAATATGTTAATAGGTTCAGTATCAAATCTAAAGACTGGCTTCAAGAACTTGACGGTGAAGGCCGAGCCAGTTTTGAACAGAAATCAACAGGCCTCGCCCTCATCCAAATTCCATTACATATACCATTTAGGGTTGGCTAACCCTCCATTCAAATAAATATAAGATCGCTAGTAAATAACAAACATACTCAGATCCATTACATTCTCTAAAGACAAATTTTATCAGCAGTAAAACCCTGGACTAGTTCAAATACCCAATAAAGGGGTTGGACTTTTAGCTTGAAACTCGACGAAATGGACAAGGGTTCCATCAACACTTCATCCGGGAATCCGCTCCACCTGCAAACCACCTCCTCCCGACCAGGAGGAGACCACAAATTAGAATTCGTTTTTGTAAAACCAAATGCATATGAATAAGCTTGTAGTTTGCAAACAACAAAAGTAAATTACCCAACATAATACCTGTACATTTGAAAGCTCTGAGTGCTACTGAATCGTTGAGTCAGATAACACTGGATGACCGTCAAGGAAACAATAAGGACTACCATGGTAGGGAAGGGTGGCCTCGGCACACAACGACATCAACACTAGGCGAAAGATCAACATCAACTGCCCACGGAAACCCTCTTGCAGAGAGGGCTGAAGACCTCCTTCAGAGGAGAAAAACAATGAGAAAAGATCGCCAAGCCATCTGAGGCAAAAGGACCCAAATATTTTACCCACCGTCAGATCAGTGCCAAAGCCCGTAGATGGGGTTCAGAGTCCAAGGATGATAAAGGTGCCACTCTGAATTGAAGATTTCGGAAGGCTGGACCTATTAGATAGGTTGCCACAACAACAGGGAGTAATCTCAGCATTAATGGAGGCCAATTGGCGGGATAAGTGCAACACTAAAACTTTGATTAATAAACTCAGAAACTTAGCATGTATGTTCCAACCTTAGTCGATAGGACAGATAGTTCCAAGGAAACATTAATACGACTTTATATTCATAGTACTAATGAATCCCAAGGATTATTGAGGACCATTAAATCTATCCCAAAAACCTTTGAAAAAAGGAATGAAATTATAGCAAGGCTGTGGTCAAGTTGTAACACATTATGTATTAGTAGATTGCATAAATATAATGACAAGTTTAATGATTATCTCTCGGCTAAAATAAATAGATGTGTATTTACTTTGCAGTAATAGATGGTAAAAGTTTTTTTTTGTATGTATAGTTAATTTTAATATGTGGATTCATGAAAAATATAATATAATAAATCATATAATAATACAATATAAGTTCTTGTTCACTTAATCAAATTGAATTAGTTAATTGCTTGAAGCTATATGATTCAATAGACTCAAGACCACTAATAATGTATGTGCTAATCTTAGCTCACACATGCATGACTAACACTTTCTAAATTTTGGCTTTATTTACTCTAAAAAATTATCAAATAACTGGTGTTAGTTTTTGGTAGCTCAAAGGTACTTTTGCATTCCTTGTGCCTAGCATGTAAAAGTGACCAAACACATTTCACGAGAACATTTCACTACCTATATACTTTACTTTTATAAAGTGATTTTATAAAGTTGAGAAGTTTACATTTTTATTTAATGACTAAAATTTGACTTTTTATAAAGTGAGCATGACCTTAAAAAGTCACTTAAGTGATTTAAGTGCGCCCAAGGTGAAATTAAGTCATGGCCATTGATCTTGAGGTGGCCAGATTGAATCTCAGCCATAGAAATATAGGGTCTGGGATTTTAGTCATTAATGAGAAATAAAAGGAGAAAGGGAGAGTGAAGAGGCACACCATTCTTCATGAGACTTGGAGAGGAGGAGAAAGAGAGCCAAGAGAGAAGTTTAGTAGGAAGAAGAGTGTACAGTTGCTCATACAATAAGGAGGGCATGCATTCCTAGGCAGAGAAGGGAACAAATTCAAAGCTATGTAGAACTCTGAAATTAGGGAGCTTTCTCTATTGTTTGAGCACATTTCTCAAGGAGAATAGGCACAAATTTTGAGGTGGTGGACAAACACGAAATTCAAGGAAAAGGACAGGGAGTTTTCTAGTTGCAGACTAGTGCAGGTTTCAAGGCACCCAACCTTGAATTCAAAGGAGGAATTCAATAGGGAAATTCATGCAGCTAGGACAAATTTTGATGCTAAGGCACAAAATTATACATAGATACAAGCAAAAAATATGAGGCTTGAAAAACATAGATTTCAAGGGATACAAAGGGAGGAGATTGGCTTATTTTTTTTGGGGAAGATTTGGCACAAAAAATGAGTATTGTTAGGGACTAAAATTGATGAGTTGTTGCATTTCAAGGAACAACTACAACACTTTTCCAAAGGAAATCTGAGGATGAAATCTGGGAGATAGTTAACAATTTGCTATCATTTATTACTGTAATAAATTCTTTAATAAGAAATAAAATATATATCTCTCTCTCTCACTATTTTTCCCTTCAGGGGCTTTAGACCAAAAATCTACAGTGCTAAATTTGCGCGTTGCTTGTTGGGCTTTGCACAAAAAATATATTGTTTTAAATTTGCAAGTTGCTTGTTGTAATGAACCTCATTGACACACTAAACATACTTAATTGTTTTTTTTTATCTTTTTTATTTAACTAACGTATGCATAGTTCCTACCTTACATAACTTTTTTTTTTTTACAATTGTCATTTCACAACCATTCACAATGATTATTTGTGATAAGAGTTTCACATTTTATTTATATTATTTTTTTTATTATTAAATCCTACTCCATTCTAGGTTTAATACCTTCTTTTTTTTTACAATTGTCATTTCACAACCATTCACAATGATTATTTGTGATAAGAGTTTCACATTTTCTCCATATTCTTTTTTTGATTATTAAATCCTACTCCATTCTAGGTTTAATACCCTCTAATTCCAATTCTTATATAATGGTATGTAGATGTATTCTAATTATTAAATCTTACTCCATTCTAGGTTTAATCCCCTCTAATACCTATTCTTATATAATGGTATGCATATGCATTCCCCAAAAAAATATTAATTTGTCTCGCCCAATATTCTTTTCATTCCATAAATAATTTGTCTCACAAACTATTCTTTTCATTTCATAAAAGGTTTTCAACCAAAATTCTTGACCTCGTGATCTTATCATTTATATGATTAAATGTTTCTCTTGACCTCATGATCTTATTATTTATATGATTAAATGTTGTATTTTAACGATGTATTGTTTCTGGTTGAAACATTTCAAATCCTTTTTATTTACATTATGAATCATAAAAAAATGGTTTAATACTTCATATATCCTCAATTTGTTACCACAATCTACGTTTATACATTACATTCCCTTTACATTAAATATCATATGTGTCTATAATCCAAAGAACCTTACTCTACTTTAAAAACCCATTGTATGTAACTTACATGTGGTATATTACGACAAAGACCTTCAAGATTGTTCGGAAACTTCACTTGTAATAAAAATCTGTGTGTTGACTTGTTGATATGACACAAGGGTTATGAGCAAACCCTATAATTGACGGTTATTGCTGTTTTCTGAAAAAATATACGATGCATTTTATTTTAGGTTTATCGCTGGTTTCAATGATGACCTTTCCATCGACATGTGAACTCATTCATTCACTTGTCTTTGGATAATGCTCAATTACCCTACAGTTTTAATTGATGAATATGGTTAAACTCCTCTATTCATTCTGCACCCATTTAGCCAACATTTCATGCGTTTGTACTTCACATTCATTCTGCACCCTTTTAGCCAACATTTTCATAGGGATTTTTATGTCTTTTCTTTTTAAATTTTCAGGAGAACCCAAACGAGTTATATGGCTTCTTTATTGTTTCATATGTAGGTGTTCAAGGTAACTGATTTATTTCATATCTGGATTATTCCTCGACTACATTCATTGTCACATATTTATACAAGGGTTCCTTTAGATTCAGTGTATCTGTAACCTTCTCAAACATTTTTCCAAGTGAAAACTTGTGGTTTACCCTAACTGGCCCTTTGTCAATTTTCACGTGAATTCCAGAATTATTAAGTTGAAACCCTAATACAATGCTCCTTATCCTTTGGTGTGTTTTACATTTTGAGTCATATCACCAACTGGGTACTTCATTTCGTATAGTGATACATTTGGTTTAATATCAGTTCAGTTAGTGATACATTTGGTTTAATATCAGTTCAGTTAGAGAACTTTCAGTCTTCTACTAGGGATTTTTAGTTGTTTTGTTTTCTATAGAATTGAAACCATATCCTACAGGGTTCTAGAATTGTTATAGGAGTTGTTTCAAAGTTTTGCAATTTTGCCATATAATTTTTTGTTTGTAATTATATTTTAATAAATTCTTTCTAGTCAAAATTATTGTAATGAGCTTACATGAGTAAATAATTATCTAATAGAAACTCACACATATTTTTCTTTGTAAGTGTTGCTATCAAGTTTTATAAAATAATGATAAATCATACCTGGGTTATTAGTATAATGGAAAATAAACATGGCTAAATTACAGTAAGCCTATGACCATAAAAGCCAACATACAAGCTGAGCTCATTTTTCTTTTGTACAAAGTTTTCCCTAAAATATCCTTTAGGGTTTTTACCTCATAGGTGTTTTTTCTTCATATTTTTATAAGCTGCTTGTTCTCGCTATGTCCTCTTATTTAGGTAAAGAACCTATAACCTTTACTTAATTTTCCTCATTCAATGATTTAAATTATTTAAGCATTTTGTATGTGTTAATAAGTTTACATTTTCTTTCTGTGTATGTTACAAATAACTTTCATTGACATGGTTATTTTGATTTTTTTTCCTTCAAGGACTCTGTTCATAATATCTTATTGCCCATGGAGATTTCAATTACATCACTCCACGTAACCCTTGGATTGTCTCTTTGTATGTGTATATCTCTATGTTCAAGACTAGACAGGAGGGTTTCCTCTCTTCTACTTTCTAAGTTATAACTGCTATTATAATTTTTTACTTCATTTATGGAAGATTATAGGCTTCAATGCATGGAATGTATTTATTTAAGGGTATTCAAAACCCATAAACCAACATTGGTTGTAATGTATTATGGCAAGCTTTCGACCCATACTACCTTTAAAGGAGTTTCCAAATATTTATGTTAATATAATTCAGTTTAAGTCTAGTTCAATTTTTCTATGCATAAAGAAATTCTTGTCTTTCTTACAATGCTTTCAGTCATCATTTTTTTCAGATTTACTATAATTTAATCAGGTCTTTTGAGCCTTTGTATGGTATATGTATTTTGATAGTATCTTGTTCTCCCATTATTTCCAAAAAGAAATACATTTTTAACTTTTTAGATACCTAACACTTGTGAGTGTTGGTTATATATATATATATATATATATATATATATATATATATATTATCTAACACTTGTGAGTGTTGATTATATATATATATATAGATATATATATGTGCACGCTTTTTATCTTTGTTTAATGAATATATATACACTCTTGTGTATGTATATATATTTATATATAATTATTTAAATTTATAAGTATGTAATACTATTAGTTCATGTCTTTATGATTCTAAAGATTGCTCTGAAATTTTATTCTACTTTAAGAATCATATATAGATATATATATATATATATATATATATATATATATATATATATATATATATATATATCCACTTGTCTTTTTCTTCTTTCTCAAAATAATAATATTTTGTATCTAAATACTATTGTGTCCACAATATTATTCACTCTTACACTTTGAGAGTACATACCTTTTGCCCTTAGAACCTATTTTATATAAATAATTGAACCATCATAAATATTTTGTATCTACATATTATTGTGTCCACAATATTATTTACTGTTATACTATTAGAGTAAATACTTTGTGCCCATAAAACCTTCCTTATAAATAATTGAACCAACATAATTTGATATATTCATATTTTCAAATACTAGTACAATTTTAAATCTAAACCAATCCAATTCTATTCAATTACATATATGCTCTTATACAAGGATTACATTAAATATTCATTACAAAAAGTATTTTTCTTTTAAGTACAATACTTGATTTTTATGCACAAGTAACTAAAACATACATAAATGCATGTAAAACTAAACATATAGTTAAGAAAAACATTTACAAGAAAGAGTTCCAGGCAACTGACTTGATGATATAACTCTGGAAATTAACACTAAATCTCACCATCTCCATGTAACCTTCGACATTATTCTCAATGTGTCCCCCCGAGCACTAAGCCTATAATATCTTCTTTTATCTCACATCTTCCCTTTTATTGCCTCTCATGAGATTAAGACTGCATGACTCTTTGTTTATAGCAAGATGAAAAAAGTGGATTACCCTCTTACCAATCAATTCATGGTTGTTAACTACCTTCACCTCACCCAATAGGTGGCACGAAATTACTAGCTCATTTATGAGATTCACTTCCCCAGTCTCAAAGAGAACCTCTTATCTTTTAGGGAATTTAATGACCAATTCTTTCCATGATCATTAATAATATAATCATTTATATTAGCTACCTAGGACTTAATCAATGGTAATCAATATTAATAATTAACCTGCATCCATAACTCATTTAGGTAGTTGTAACTTCAACCTCAGTTTCCAAATATTTTATTTTATTAACAACATTATAAATACAAATTTACATTCAAACTTTATCAATTTAATCGTACTAATAAACTATTTTCAAATAAATCTTTAAAGGTAAAACCCAATCACACTTAACTTTATGTTGACATGGGAAAATGTCTTGCTAATAGCTACGGGATCTTCCTAGTGTGAAGGCCCAATCAGACCTCACACCGTTTGGGATAGGAGCCCCATCCAATATGTAGGCCCGATGACCACCATGTTGTTTCACTCCTGACTGTCAAATGAGGAGATGTTAGAGTGAAGGAAAGAATTAAATTCTTGGAGAATGGGGATGAGATCAATTGAGGATTGATAACTTGTAGAATGGCATATAAGAATGAAAAAACTAAACAATAAGAAGAAGTATGCCTCAAGAAGGGTTAGTGAGCTAAAACCATCTCAAACATACACAAATAGGAAAGGTGCCAAAGATTAACTACAGATCAATTCAAAATAAGTTACTGACATTGTGTGGAATAAGAGAAGAAAAGATTCAAAGTAGACATGCAAGCCATAAGCCATGAAATAGTTCATTAACATATCACTCACTTGAAAACACACATACAAACACAATGGAAATACTAAACAACCAATACAACCATAATGAAAAATCATGGGAATTAATGTTGAAAGTGAAGAAATTCTTATTAATGCTGCTTCAAATACAACTACATGTCCTACAAACCATCAAATCCCAACAATTGAATGTGGTTTTCTCATACCATCTACCAAAGCAAAACCCTAGTCTCATCACAACTCACCCTACTAGCTACCATGAGTTGAGTGCCTCTAGCTCTTCAAGCACAAATTGACTATATAATGTTAGTCCTAGCTCAAGAGCTAAAGTTCCCTGCAAATGAAGCATGAGGGTATATTTACAGGAGTGAGGGGATTTCTCACCTACCATGACCTTTCACCTACCCTTGTGACTCTTGAACTTCCTCACAACTCTCTCATGCTTACTGAATATTACATGCTCAAATCAATTTCAACATAACTACTAGCTGCATTATAATGAGAAATATTCACATTATGGCATAAGCAAAGTTATGAGGAGAATATAGAGGGTTCTTGGAAACCCTAAAGTACTTGTTGTCAATGCTGCTGCCAAGTCACTAGACATGGTAACACTATTCACTGGTTGTATTTAATGATTATTTTCCTTCTATTGCACCTTATGTGCATGGAAGAGATCTCCCAACCACTATGTTAGGCCTTTGCTACTATTAAATGGTCTCGAAGCCGGTTCACTTTCTTGTCAAAATCCTATTTGCATAGCCTCTTATGAGAAACCCTCACCTAACATCAATGGCTCAATTCTTATTCCCTATAAGAAAATTACATTAGTCAAACGTATTTACAATCAAAGAGTAATATTAGAAACAAAAAAATTACTGAAAGCAAGATAATAATTTTGAATCTTGTATAGCCATTTTCTGCACCACAATTGAAATCTTTCTATTTTGTTCTTATGCATAGGCTTCAATTTCCTTTAAGTTCAATTAGGGTGCTCCATTGAATTATTCAAGTGAGTCCCATGGCTGAGAGAAGTAGCAGTATGGTACTGAGCATATGTTACTTCTCTATATTGTTGAAGTGCCTCAAATATTCTATCATCACCTCCAGAAATACCCTTACATTCCACAAGAACATCCATTTTCACTTTATTGCAAAAATCCATGAAGTAACTTTTCAACTTCCAAAACATTTGCATGGAATTTATCATTTCATTATATCTTCTTTCCATTGTCAACAAAACCATAGAGAAGAGAGTTAGGCTTATCACTTTGCAGGATCCCCAGAATTATGCACTATGCGACAACCATATGGTCTTTGAAATAAACAATTGTCATATCTAAAGTGTATAGTCCCGAAATATCTACAACATTGCATGCCTTTGTTCCCATTGAGTCATCATTTGTTGATGCATATGTTTCCTGATCATTGTTAGCTATTTTTGAAGCACCATTCTTTATAGTATTCCCATTTACCACAGAACAAACTTCATTTTCCTTGGAAGAAGATGAAGGGTTCCTAACACCTTTCGAACATTGAGATAATATTTCTCATTGGCCTTTTAGCTTCAGAGAGAAGTCCGTTACAACTCAACTAATTTATGCATGATATAAAGGAAAGATATATTTTCAAAATTTTGTGATGATGCTAAGGGTGCATTAACTTCCAGGGAATAATTGCTTTAGATCTTTTCTCAAGGTCCCAAGCATATCAATTACAGTGCCCTTTTCAAGAACAACTTTGAGCCCTAAATCTATGAAAAAAACCAAGAAAATATTGTTGTAGTATCTTTATTATCACGCTAACATGTGCATAAATTTAGTTTTCTTTAAGTTGCCTTGAGGAGATTATATTCTGTTTATGAGGTTTTGGAAATTTATAGTTTGTTTTCCCTACTCCAAATCCCATCTCTCCTTCTGAATCCAAGAATTATTATATATTGTAGCCTCCCATGTATACTTTGATTCTGAGCACATGAGATTTATTCTGGGCAGCCACCACAACTAGAAGACAATGTCGCTGGGGAGCATTGTAAAGGAGAGTATGACTGGTGGATAGGTCACAATAAGAAATGTGATTTAAGGAAGATAAAACTGAAGTGGGAATGCAACTAGTGGACAAATCACACTTTTAAAGAGCAGAGCAGGTAACATTCCTCATGTTGTATCCAATTTTCTTTTTTCCAAAGTATAAAAAAATTATATATGCAAAAATAGTTATATATATCTATATATATATATATATATGAATATACAACAAAACTTAGACAAAAAAGAAGAGAAAAGGATAAGTACATAAAAGGTCATGGGACTCTTTTATGTAATATTTTTGAAAAAACCTAATTTTTTGGTCAAAGGAAATGCATGCCTGCTACAAGGGAGGAGAGGAATAAATTGGCCATAATATTTTAAATATATTTCATTTGCAAAGGTGGGCAAGCGCCATCACAGTGTAGTGGAGAAAAAAATAAATAATGTGCAACTCCCTTGGTGCATTGTCATTTCTTGCATCAGGACCTTGCTCACAACGAACGCGACAACACAAACTAATCAATTTTTATGGAGGGGAGTGCCCCCATAGGAAATTTGGGGAAAAACTATTGTCGAGGCAATATACGGTCGAGATTAACCCTAACAACACCCCTTTGGGATACTTCTTAGCATCGAAGGTGCCCCTGAGAGTCGTAAGTATTTTTTACTTCATCTTCGACAAGTGTGAGGGTATCCAAGCAAGTGTGTGCCAAGTTACCAAACCCTCGTCACCATCACATCACTTCTCATAATACCACCTCATACTCCTTTCTATGTCATTTTCCAAGTCACCCACCATGTCATTCCTTCATACTTTTCATCCATACTCACTTAACTTATTTTTTCCCACCCTGCATCTATAAAAACATTGTTTTTCCCATATTTGCTCATTTTAACTACTTTTTCTACTACGACTTTCGTTGCCTCCAACAACGTTAAAGCTTCCATCTAAGAACTTATAAATTCACCAAGTATTTAACTAGATTCATCACTCTGTGAATTTTCAAAAGAAATATAAAATGAAAAATAAAATCCTCCTCTATGGTTCTTCTACCCATATTCCCCTCATGGATATTGAGCACAATATTTTTGACATAGTTTGTCCTGTTAATTTAATGGAATTTCGTCAAAATGTCTTGGTTAACCAAAATGAGAGAGAAGTATCAGCTAGAATTCTCAAGTTAGGTATGTTTTCTGTAATTATCTCATAAACTTATCCTTTCCCAGAGTTTGTCCCTTCGTTGACCTCATCTCTGTATCCTTAGTGATGCTATGTTATGAATTCCTTAGGAGAGAATATTTTGTAAGTTTCTTCACTATTAATTCACCAAGCTCTAGATTTTCCATAATCATACCATTATCTTTCTTTCTCTGATGAGACCCTCCTGTCAACCTTTCAAAATTGGTTAACAAAATAATGTAGCAAACTATATGCTTCTATTATGCCTCCAAATGCAGTTCTACCTTCAAAGTCTGTCCAATTGCCTGTAACTTATTTTTCTAAAAGTTCCAAGACTGTGTTGCAATTAATCATGAGAATTTTGGGAAGGGATGAGACTTCAGTAATATATTGCCAAGATATAGGACTATTTCACTTGATGATGCAATCGAATGTGGTGCTAGGGTGTTGGGTATTCCTACCTTTTGGGAATAAGCCATAAACTCACATCTCCTTAATTTTAGCATTACTAAGTGTTTTATATTTTCCTCATTATTATTGTATGTCTTCCTATATGTGCATGTTGAACAGTTTATGGACCTAGGACTGAATGTTTTGGATGCCAATAAAAATAAGCAAACAATTGTAAATTGGATTGATCTGGTTAGGATCCAGCAAACAATGAGGGGTTTTCCTATTATATTTCTTCCTTCACGTCTATTGTTTACAAAGTCATCAATAATACTGCCCCTCCTAGGATTTTACCAAAGGCTCAGTCTCTTTTTCAATTAAGCAAAGATTTGAAGGTTGGATATTGGTTTTCTTTTGAGGATTATACTGAAGTTAGATTATATGGAGCAGAGGTTCTTCCTTATAGGCTTCCCTATTTTGTGCCTATGAGGATATTTGCATTGGAGTTCATCAGGAAAAGCCTGAATGTAGATCTTATGTGGACTTATCCATCTTGAAGACAAAAGTGATCTCCCTAGACTACAAAGAAACCTAGTTGTTGGTGCCATGTTTTGTCCCCAATTTCACTATTCCCCTGTTGTGGAGGTAAATCCTCTCCGCGGACAAAGACGATCCCTACTAGCCCAGACCGGGTCTAGCAACAATCACACAATGCTATCACGCAAGTTCCTAATTGCAAATAAAAGTGGATGGTGAGAACCTACTTGGATTCCAATGCTAGTGTTCATAGAAGAGATGTCGCCCTCGTTCCTTTGCCTTGGCCGATCACGATCCCCACGATCTCCATGATTGGACACCTGCACATGCAAAGAACAACACGAAAACAAGCATAAAATCTAGTAGATGCAATTATATATCAGTGAGAAAAGATATAACTCAACATCAAACATAGGACAATGAGAGTGGAACCATAATGATAGTAATCTATTATTAATAAATAACAAAGAAGAATACAACCATTGTTCTGGCGTCAAATCCTCCTTTGGCTGGGTAGTCAGCTACACAAGTCTTGCAAAGCTTGTTGGGATGAGGAACAAGCCTCTCTCTCTTTGGGTGACAAGAATCTCCTTACTTAGATTTGGCCTTATGGGTGCAAAGAAGGCTCTTGCAGCTTCAAACTCTCTATCACTATGCTGGAATTACTGACTAGAACTACTGTAACTAGCTTGCTCAAGGCATAGAGGCAAGCTTTTATAGATAGAGAAGAAAGAGATAGGATCAACCACATTATTCATGGGATTGGCTTTATCACTTAGAAACTTCCATGAAAGGTGGCAAACCACTTTCCCTTCTATGAAGATTCGAAGCCAAACCATCCTAGCTCAACATAGATTTAGTTGGTGAATGGGTTGAAGAGAACCTTTGGAAGCTTGTTCGTTGAAAACTTTACTCAATTCGGGTGGCGCGAGTTCGACTCTGAGACAGAGCGCCAATGGCGTGCCCTTTTTAGAGGATTTTCCTCATTGGCGCGGGCAGTGAACTGTGGACCTGCGCTAATGCAAAAAGAGCTGTTTTCATGGATATTTTGTAGGAGATGTCTTCAGGGAAAATGAAGCTCATACTCAAAGGAATATAATGCAAGTGGTTTCAGGTCATGTCACTTCTCACAGGTCCCGGAATGAGTCTTCCAGTGTACAGGTGAGGGCTAACAGGGACGGTGACAAACGATGACAAATTGCTGTGTAACAGATGCCCCCTAAAGCATGAGGCCCAAGAGAGAGAGGGGTGAAATGCTTTACAAGAACATGCGTGACTGAAAACACGGCCGCCGGAGAACCTGCGTAAAGAAGTACAACTAATATCTCAAGTACATGATATATACGGTATGGGCGCAGCCATCCAGAACAGAGTACATAATAATCTAGATCCAAGGTATGGATGCAGCCATCCAGTGAGGATCGATATAGAGACTCAGGCATGGTCGCAGCCATCCAGTGAATGAGTCATGTAATGAACATAATGATCCACAAATCACAACCTGGATTCCAACAGACAAAATCCAGTGTCTTGCGCTCCATCTCGACCTGAACAGAGTACAAGTTCAGGCATGTGAATACATGAGTTGAAGTCGAACATGCATGAACATTGTCTGATTACCAGTCAATAATGAAAACTGTTAACAGACGCGAGAGGTACCACCAATAATGACAATGGCCCTCAAGGTACTATAGGTACAATCTACGATGTGCGAATAAATGAGCTGGCATCGAACACCCGTAGAATTAGTCGATCGGAGGCCAATGATGAAAACCTCTCGTCGAACACGAAGAACCTGCCATTGAGGCATGCAGGCTCCAAGGCACCGGAAGGGGGTCTCTAGATCAGATTCCTGGATAATGAGCTGAAGTCGACAAGAAGTGACCTTGATCAAAGGTGGGCCATAGTGTTTCCCACATCAGTGACACGAGACAGAGGAAGAGTGTTGTGGTGAATCAAAATTATGTGAGGTATCAGAGGAGGTTGTACTGCTGTAGAGGTCAACTTCTCTTGAACATATCGGCGGCACGACAGTGGACTTGGCAGTATTTGACATCAAATGAGCAGAGGTCATGGTGACAAGGCAATGAGCAGATGAGAGGTCAAATAGGATAACCCAAACCCACGGAGGCTAGTGTAAAACAAGATGAGATGTCCCCACCCAGACACGAATGCAGACAAGTGCCATGTTCAAGAGCGACATACTTCCGACACGACAATAATTATGGGTCCATTTTCCCCACCATTTCTGGCGAGTACCCCAGTTATTTTTTAACAAGCTTGACAGGGATAACATATGCTTGTAAGGCGTCATTTCGACAGAACCCGATGTCATTAAGTTTTAACGAGTCTGACAAAGGAAGAACTCGACGTCTTTTCCTATTTAGAGAGTCTGAAAAGACAGCAGAAAAGAAAACTCCCGGGGTGTCCTTTTTCGTAAAGTTGTGTCTTGCGAGCCTGAAAAAGTATAAAACAATGCTCGAAAGAACCACCCGACCATTACGATCGAGGATTACTTTTCATGTATAGTGACATCGACCTGAAAAAGTAAAAAAGCGATCAACATCACGTCGTTTCGTAACCGTTAACGAACCTGAAATGACAAGGGTCTGACGATCTTTTCGTTTTTACACGGTCGGAAAAGGGTTTAAAGATGACCGCCTCTTATTTACATTTAACGAGTCAAGAGGGATAACTCGGCGATCTTTTCATTTTTAGCGAGTCAGAAAAGAGCTGAAAGATGACTCCATTTTTATTCTCTTTAACGAGTAAAAAAGGGAAAAGTACTCGAAAATATTTTCATCTTTTACGAGTCTGAAAAGAGCTTAAAGGAGACTCGTCCTAGAGGAACGAGTGGTATAAAGGGTAGTAACTGGTTCCGGCAATTGTGGAACTACTCAAAACATGTAATGGTCAAGAGGCTGGCTAATAAAACCACTCATCGCTGCGGTTCCTCAGGAAAGGATAAACAACCAAGTGAAAGCATATGATCGGCCAAAGAGATGGTGGCGATGGAATGAAACAACCAAGGCTCATCTAGCAGAATTTAGCGGATAACAATGGCAATCACGAGGTGTAAATCAGGTATGGGTTCATTTTAACACAAGCTTGAACCATGGATAAATATGCTTGGATTCGGTTTCATGTTTACACAAGCTTGAAACGAAAAACTATGCTTGTTATAAGTTCGCATGCCCCCAGCATAATGACGCAAAATCGAGGTACATGCCCCCCAAGCTTCATTGCATTTAACAAAGTGGATGGAATGAAGGTTCACTCTCGAGATCTATGAAAGACTCGACTTGTATTTTATGAGATCTTAATCAGAAGACTCGATTTGGAAAGGGAGTTGTTTCATGTTTTAATGAGGTTGACACAGTGAAAAAGAACTATCCTCATAACCCTTGTTTCATTTTTTAACGAGCTTGACACAAGATCAGGAACTATGCTCCGACCAAACCTAGTTTCATTTTTTAAGGAGCTTGACACCGGAAAGGAACTATGCTCCACCCGAACTTCATCATAATGAATAGAAAGTTGGGGCTTCCAAGATTGCCACTCCCGGTGGAAGGGAAACATCTTGGAAGTCGGGGCCCAATGCCCCCAGGACACTATGCACGATGGCGACATTACTGGATCTAGGCATGGGATAGGTGGCCACGTTGTTGATCTGTGGTGGGGTAGATGCAACTGGTGGATGAAAACTAGGAGGGGACGACAACGGCGCAGGAGGCATCGGGGGACTAACGAATGACACTTGATCGATAGTCACAATTCTTCCATCGTACGGAAAGCAAACCACACAGAAAAGCGAAGAAACGAGAGCCCCCATGGTGTAAACATAGTCGCGACCAAGGAGAAGACTAAAGTCTAAAACACCTTGGGTAACCAAGACGTCTATATAGATGGTTTTGCCTACCAAAGTAATAGGGAACTTCGGGAGAACTCCTAGAGATGGACAGGCTCCTCCGTCAAAGGCCAACAGATTCTGAGTGACTGGCCCAAGCTGCGGGGAACCTAAATCTTGCCAAGTAGTGTACGGCATAAGACTGACAGATGCCCCTTCATCCAAAACAGTGCCAGGTACTGCCTTAGCACATGCATGTACTGTGATCTAGAAAGGCACATGGGATGGAAGGAGACTAGCGATCAGGGGATTCCAATCAAAGCAAGCGACCAAACTACTTGGTGGGGGAATCATATGATTGACCCCATGTGCTAAAGGAACCAAAGGAGAACCTTCGGGAGCAGCTGGGTTAGGAGAGTCATTTCGGGACTCAGGAGAATCTGAAGAGACAAGAAGAACATGGGCGTGATGCTCATCCGAAACAGAGTGATCGACGGGTGGTGAACTCGAATTAACACTCTTTCCGACCAATGGTTGGTCTGGAACAGGCTGGGCACAACCAGGTTCAGGGAGAGGAGGCTGGACAAGAGAAGAATATGAATCAATCTCTTTGTCAGCAGGGGAACGATCTGCGGCTATAGAGAGACGTTGATAACCAACGGGAAGTTGGGGTGAAGGAGCTGTAAGACTTTCCAAGACAAGGGAGGCTTTTTCCATGAGTGGACAAAGGTGAAGGGGATGATTGCCTTCACAAAGTCTACACGGGATTCGAATCTTCCCTTTTCCCTTATCATTCCCACTAGATAAGGTAGCATCGCCGTGAGCTTCAGAGGACGATGAGGGGCGGGCCGGATCGCGAGACCATACTTCTAGTACCCTGGGAATGCCAGGACAATTGCGAAGAAGATGGTCCTCCTTGCATAATCGACAAGGAAACTTGACCTTCCGCGGAGGAGCGGAAGGGGGCCTGACTTCAGGTGTACTCGAGGGGGTAGCTGCACTTGTAACCTCTCCCTTAGGAGCCTTCTTCTTCTTCGTCTTCTTCTTCTTCTTCTTAGCCACCTGGTTACTCGAATCTAGACTTTCACCAGGTGAAGTAGAAGATGAGGACGTAGAAGTGGGCGTAGAAGGGGAGAGATCCACCTTAGAATCAACATGATGTTGTTCAGGTGGAGGGACGGATTGACTAGACGGTGAGACGGCAGGGACCAAAGAGGTTGAGAACAACCAAACCGGCAACCCAACAGTTAACCCTGGGAGGGACAACGTCGCCATATAAGGAGCACCAACATTTCCAAAAGGAGCGAAATGACCAGGGTTCCCGTCAGAGGGGATCCCTGGGTTGGTGAACCCCGGAAAAGTTGCCATCGAAAATGAAAAGAAGTCTACTCAAACTAATGCAAACAAGATCTAACCGGGTAAATGTGAACGCGACCGAATAAATTTTAAGACGCAAGGACACAACTTGACCTTTTCATGTTTTAAGAGTCGAGAAAAGGACAAAAAGATGACCCTAGTCGCCTTCGAATGTTTTGTGAGCCCGAAGTGACAAGTGCTCAAGTGAGCCTTTTCTTTTAAGGAGTCCGAAAAGGATCAAAAGTGACTACTCTGGAGAAACTAGGCAAAGGGTTTACCAGACAACCCGTAAAACTGCATATACACCTTGGCAATCATATGAAAACCAAGGACTTTCCGTACGGCAGTCAATCTTCCCGAATGCTGTGTTCAGTGTGTTACGGCTTGTAAGGTGGCGGACACGGCTTCCTGTGGATAAAGGATGATAACCTAGTGGGGTCTCCCCATATACTCGACGGTACGTGGGAGCACAAATCCGTGTTGGACCACTTGTTGCGTCACGGAAGGAGGAATCACCCAACCTTAAGTGAAACAAAAGTGACTAGGTTTAACGACGCCGGAGCACGTCTCTAGCCTAGACCTCTAAACAATGAGCGTTATGTTCCAATGAGTTTTTAAGTTCATTCAGTTCATTTTACGGTTGATCTTTGATTAGGTTTCGATTTCCAGGTCCTACCGTATGTAATTCTCTCACAATTCCCTGAATGCAAGCTATATGACAAAAAGTATCATTTCGTTTGATGAACACTAACTACGAGAGAGTTGCGAACTTTTCAATCAAACAAAATGACCATAAACAATCAAGAACCACTCTAATGCAACGAATGGCAATAAACGAAACTTTTCTTTAAAGTCCCTAATCAATGAAAAGCTCTAATTTCCATTAACTAATTCAACGCAAAAGAGACTGTTCGTTTTCTTTTCAATGGCAAAGTGCACTAAACAAATTTTGAGAGATAATAACACCGAGTAAAAGAGACAAATTTCACTCAATGAGAACGTAATCAAGTCCCCAAAACACCAAGGCAGTCCTTCAAACCAAAAATAAAACACAAAGACCTCTATGAGCTGTGTGATCTAAGCCCAAACGAAGCCAAGCGAAATCCAAGCGAAAAGAAGAGAATCACTCGAACAACGCGATAAAAAGTTTAACAATCACTGAGCAAGTGCAAGAGAGTAACCAAAAAGTTGACTGGACCAACAGAAGACAAAAACTCCTAAGGAGGCTCGATGCACAAAGCCACTAGATGCCCTAGGGCTAAAATGTGAAATCGGTGGAAAATGGCAAACACCCAAAGTATGCAAATGTAATCTATGCACACTTTTCATTCATATTCTGAAAATGAGAATTCTAATTATGCAAGTGTGATCTATGCAAGAGAATTCTCAAACACACGATGATTCTAATGTAATCTAAGAACCAATCAAGTGCAAATCAAGAAAAACGGGTGTGAGTTACGAAGATCATAAATTAAAACACTCAAAGGCGATTTACACTCATACACAATTTTTTTGCGAATGAGGGGGAAATCTTTTTTGCAAAAACAAAAGCAAAAAGATGCAAAATTGTGAAAAGACTGAGACAAACCTCCAAGTAATGATCAAAGGAAATGAAATTAATAATTTGCCAAAAAAAACTCAAAACCAGTCAAACAAGACTCTGACACACTCAAGTGATTGAAAAAGGTGTAGCTAGACACAAAACCCAAGCTTGGAAGGCTGCAAACAAGCAAACTGGAAAAGTTCACAGGCCTGGCGCGACTATCAGGCGGAAAACTAGCGCCAATTGAGGATTGGCGCGGGCTGTACACTGGCAAGTGGTGCCAATGGCGCGACTGTCATGCAAAAAAGAGCACCAATCAAGTTTGCTAGCTTAAAAATAAAAACAAGCAGTCCAAGGCTTGGTCAACAGTATCCAGACAGACTAGGCAGTAAGAGACAACAGAGCATCCAACCCAGAAAGCTATCTAAGCAATCAAAACAAGAGAAACCAAAGAGACAAGACAAACTCCAAGTTGTTTAGTTCGTAAACCAAACTGGAGATTGACTGAAGTGGCATTGATCTACTTTGCTAATGCAAAGCAATAGCGTTTCGAAGGCTACCTGGCCGTACTTCAGGCTCCGTCTAAAGTTTACAAATCAAACAACAAGGTCCTCCCCAGCGGAGTCACCAAATTGTTGTGGAGGTAAATCCTCTCTGCGGATAGAGACGATCCCTACTAGCCCAGACCAGGTCTAGCAACAATCACACAATGCTATCACGCAAGTTCCTAATTTCAAATAAAAGTGGATGGTGAGAACCTACATGGATTCCAACGCTAGTGTTCGTAGAAGAGATATCACCCTCATTCCTTTGCCTTGGCCGGTCACGATCCCCACGATCTCCGTGATTGGACACCTGCACATGCAAAGAACAACACGAAAACAAGCATAAAATCTAGTAGATGCAATTATATATCAGTCAGAAAAGATATAACTCAACATCAAACATAGGACAATGAGAGTGGAACCATAATGATAGTCATCTATTATTAATAAATAACAAAGAAGAATACAACCATTGTTCTGACGTCAAATCCTCCTTTGGCTGGGTAGTCAGCTACACAAGTCTTGCAAAGCTTGTTGGGATGAGGAACAAGCCTCTCTCTCTTTGGGTGACAAGAATCTCCTTACTTAGATTTGGCCTTATGGGTGCAAAGAAGGCTCTTGCAGCTTCAAACTCTCTATCACTATGCTAGAATTACTGACTAGAACTACTACAACTAGCTTGCTCAAGGCATAGAGGCAAGCTTTTATAGATAGAGAAGAAAGAGATAGGATCAACCACATTATTCATGGGATTGGCTTTATCACTTGGAAACTTCCATGAAAGGTGGCAAACCACTTTCCCTTCTATGGAGATTCGAAGCCAAACCATCCTAGCTCAACATAGATTCAGTTGGTGAATGGGTTGAAGAGAACCTTCGGAAGCTTGTTCATTGAAAACTTTACTCAATTCGGTTGGCGAGAGTGCGACTCTGAGACAGAGCGCCAATGGCGCGCCCTTTTTAGAGGATTTCCCTCATTGGCGCGGGCAGTGAACTGTGGACCCGCGCTAATGCAAAAATAGCTGTTTTCATGGATATTTTGCATGAGATGTCTTCAGGGAAAATGAAGCTCATACTCAGAGGAATATAATGCAAGTGGTTTTAGGTCATGTCACTTCTCACAGGTCCCGGAATGAGTCCTCCAGTGTACAGGTGAGGGGTAACAGGGACGGTGACAAACGGTGACAAATTGTTGTGTAACACCCCACCTCCATTTTTGTCATTTTTGTCAAAGAAAGGACTCCTATACCTACTCTCCTATCACTATCATTGTCCTAAAACTACCAAAACCATGACATGAGGTAAAAGCATTTCATTTGTATCATTTTATTGTTTATTGGTTAAGTTTGAGTGAATTTAAGTTGTTCCTAATGAGCTAACTAATCACTATGATTAAGTGTGAGTATTGTAGTAGTATGAGTAGGTTAAGATAAAGGGAGTGCTTGTCCATAGCCATGTTCAACCATTTATATACTTAACAACCACTTCAGGATCGATACTCAACGCTATAGAGGATGAATAGACTTCGTGCTTCTAGAGGATCGGGCCACCACAACTGTGATTGAACGAGTTCGATATCTTCCACGATGAAGATCTTCTCCATCCTCATTGAACCAAGCCTATGCCAATATTGGGATTAGTTAAGAATTCGTTATGCTAAGTAGAACAGGGTCATTCCAACGATATGATCTTAGAGATTAATTTAGTCAAGTCGTTGGACTTACCATGTATGGTCTATTATTGTTTTAAACTTGAATCGATGCCTATAAAGGCCTGAATTGTAATAGCTATGAGTTAGTTAGCTAGAGAGAAGATTTTCATTGCAAAACTATCATCGAGTATTGTTCAAAGACATTATTGTTTATAAATCGAAGACTGTGATTATGGCCATGCGTTAAGCTCAAATCGATTCGATTGTTGGTTTGCTGTGAGTTCTTAATTTAAATGTTTTAAGCTCTCTTTTCCTGCAAGTAGTTTAACCTTACCTAGGTGTGGCAGGGCCCATGATCATTTGGGAATAGGCTTCAGTATTAGTTTGTAGGAGCATAGTTGTGTGTTGATTCATTATAAGTAGTTTTCACTTATTTTTGGTTTGAGTTTGTTGAGTCTTTTGTACAATGCATGAGAGTTTCATTTTCTTTGGTGTGATTTAAATTTGATAACCTTGTGTTTATTTTTAGACACTTCGATTCTGAAACCTGAATGCGTAATTCTTGTGTGTGACATAGAGATTTTTGTGCAAACCTTTGATACAGAGTTATGCTTTGTTTTCCCAAATGAAGAGTTGTATTTTGTCTCAACTATGCTATATACAGTCATATGAAAACTCATTCAATTACGTTGTGATTGGAATGCCTGTGATGAGTTGATCAAATGTTGAAAACATAGAACACAATCTCTGTATGCAACAAGTCTTATATTGATGGTGTGCGTTGAATGAATTTTAGTTAATCACAAATAGAAATTGCATTGTCCATTTTCATTATCAAATCATTTGATTCCCTTTAGACATTTTCATGAATGTGTGTTATCATAGAAGCATTTCTTTACAAACTGTCGATTGAAATAGTTTAAATTATCATAGGATAATTTAGTTTTGTTTCTCGTTTAATCGATGAAGGATTGATTCTTATTTTCTTTAATGAAGTTTGCAAGTTGATTTCAAATGTTCAATTGAGTGATTTAAGTTGCAGTGTGATTCCTTTTACCTTGTCTTGAGTTATTGAATACAGTCATAGAGTAAGTTTACATTCCAGTGCTGTAGTCCAGGATTTGATAAACTTAGATATTTTTGGTTGAGATCTTATTCCTGTAGTGTTAGATTTGCAGTCATTTAAAGTATAGTCAGGAAGTGTTTTCATTTTAAATAAGAAGAAGTGTGACTTGTGTGAATTAGAAGTAACAGGCTAGGATTTGATTTCAGAAGCATAGATTAGTCTCTTTACTCTATTTCATTACATAGGTGTTTGATTTCAAAAGTTTGCATTCTCACTTAAGCTTTGTAGTTAAGATGAATTCCATTTAAGTTTTCAGTTTCATTTGTCATTTGATTTTAGTCAATTAAAATAAACATAGAGTGGATTGAGTTAAATAGAATGCCTTCAATTTGCTTATGAGATGAGTGCTTAAGTAGTTGTTATGTACTTAACGATCAGAAGGAAATCATATACTCTACATTTAAATCTTGCACCAAAACGCAGTACAACTCATGTTTACAAGTCCGGGTTGACAATTAATTGTAAGAGGTTTAATCACTAATTAAAACTCCCAACATTTTGGCGTCGTTGCCGGGGAGTTGTATTTGGTTCAAGAAAGATTATCATTACAAAGTTTCAAAGGTATTGCAGGCAGTTAGAGGGTGGGGAAAGTATGGTAAGATGTGAGTGAAGAGCCACACATCCACTATTGTGGGGTTGCTCCAAAGTCTGACCATCTTCGCGTATCTTTGAACTTTTATTTCCTTTTCCTTTATGCATAGAAGTAGAAGTAGACCTAGGGATAGTCAAGGCAGATTTATTGCTAGTTCAAAATTTCCTACAACTTTTGGTCCAACAAACACACCAATTACTAATCCTACTAATTGGTATGCAGGAATAAAGCAAGAAGAAAAAGGTGTTGACAACAAAGTAGCCTTGGAAAGGGAGATCTTGAATCAAGAAGAGGAAACAGTTGAACATATCATTTTTCAGAAATACGGAAGGAATTGCATTCGAAGATCTAGAATCAACTAATATCAAGGACCACCCTTCAGTACCTCTTGTTGATCAAGTAATTATCGGTAGGCCTCTTCAAGAACCTATAGTAGACATGGCCAACCCAGGAGGAGAGAACAATGGAGAACGTATGGGAGAAGGAGAAGGCCCACATTGTAACATACTAGGATGAAACAATGAGGAACATCACGGGGAAGGAGAAGGCCCACATCACACCCTATTCGGAGGAAACCATGAAGGACCTAGGGGAGGACCAGAGGAAGAAGAAACCACTTTTGGGTTTCCTATTCTAGATGTAACCAGAGATATCACTATGAAAAATATACCAATGGCATCTCTTCCGCTCTTTCACGGTAAGTCTTCCGAAGACCCAGATGCCTTCTTATTTGAATTTGATATTTTATGTAGGAGTTATAACTATTATGAGGATGCTCATAAGCTCAAGCTATTCCTAGCCACCCTGAAAGACACAACCCTTAGGTGGTTTATGAGTCTAGGTGAACATACCATCTATTCTTGGGATGATATGAAGTCTGTTTTTCTCAAAAAATACCAAGACTTTTGTAAAAGTAGAGATGTGAACGATATTCTGAGAATGCAGCAATTAGAAGACGAGACTCTAGAAGAATACCTTGAACGTTTCTTCTATAATTTCCATAAATCTCAGGGGGCACACCTAGATGAGAAAACTGTTAGGACTATCTTTTTGAAGGGACTAAGGGATGAATGTGTTGAAACCTTAAATCTTCTAAGTGGGGGGGATATTTATAAAAATCCTTTTGCTGAAGTGGTTGAATTATGTCGCACCTATTCACGAAGTTAGGCTAAAGTAGGCAAAAAGCTCAGAGATAACTCTCGAGATTATGTGTCAAGAAATCAGAAATTTGTACCTAATGTTGTCACTAGGGTGGAATTAGGAAATCTGTTGGAAAATTTTAAAACAGATATCCTAAGTACTATTGGTAATCAACTTGACACAATAAAACTTAAAAAGAAACAAGAAGATGAGAGGGTTGCCATGGCAATATTTTGTCCTAAATGCAGAAACAAGCATGCTAAGAGAGAGTGTCCCATTAATGTCCTTGAAGTTTGTGGGATTTGTTCTTTAGAACATGCAACTGAGAAGTGTCCATCTCTTCTCGGTTTAAAAGCTATCTATAGGGGTAATGCTGAAACAAATGATTCCTCACCAGCAAGCAAGAAACCCTCTTGGAGAAGCCCAAATCAAAATGTGTTTCAAGATCCAAGCCCCCAAACCTATGGTCAGAACCAACCTTGGAACTCCCAATTGTCTTATCCTCCTTGGTTTAATCCTCAATCTCAAAACACTCCTTGGAACCAATATTGGAGGGGAAATCCTTATGGAAACACTTTCCAAAACCAATCCTACCCTCCATACTCAAATATTCCTAGTACGTCCTATAATCCAAATGTTCAATCTTATCAGAAGGGGTACAACCCAAATCATTATCAACAACCCTCGTTGCCTATTCCTCATTTTCATCAGCTTTTACCTGCACCATCTAACCCATTGCCTGCGCAGGCACCACCATCATTAAACCCACCTCGTCCTAACTTGTTTCCTGTGCAACCCATAGCTAACCCCAATCATAATAAACAACCTCAACCTGTACAAAACATAGAAGCACAACCTTTTCCTACCTACATGATCATTGTTGTCCCAATAAACGAAATTCAATTGTGATCAGGGAAAACAGTCAATAAAGGGAAATTCGTTGTCATTATTGAGGAAGAGGTCCCTCAAGAACAAACTGAAAATCACAGCCATAAAGAAAAACAAAAACAAAAAGAAGAACCGAATGAACCTCCTTACTCGGAAAGATTACTTGTTAAGAAAGAGGAAATTCCAATTGAATATGATTTAGAATCAGAATTAAGGAATGTTTGTATTAAAATTCCATTACTACAAGCCATTAGAGACATTCCTATCTACACTAAAATCATTAAAGACCTTTGTATTAAGAAACCGGGAAGGAAAGGACATAAGAATCAAAACATGAAAGTCATGAGTGAAATGTCTAGAATGATCTCAGACTTGCCGTCAAAATATAGCGACCCAGGAAATCCTATAGTGACTATTGAAATCAATGGAGTACTTTACCAAATACCCTTGTAGATTTAGGAGTAGCAATTAATGCCATGACTTTCAAAACCATGACATCTTTACAGTTACAAGGGATCAAACCTACCCCTATTATCTTGGAATTGGCAGATAAATCCATTATCAAACCCATGGGAATCTTAGAAGATATAGTGGTCACCATTTCTTCCTGGCAATATCCCATTGATTTCATTGTCATTTCTCCAAAGAAACCAAGACACCCTGTAGTACTAGGGCACCCTTGGTTAGCCACTGCAGATGTTGTGATAGGGTGTTGAAGTGGAGAAATGGTCATTTCTAATGGATTACATAATCAAACATTGTCAATTTTCCCCCTTGCTCAAATTTCTGCTGAAGTACCATTTTGGTTAGAGAGTCCTTACAGAGATGAGGATTGTATGTTTCCTTTGTTATCATTAGAACAATCTAGAGGACTCCAGGAACAATTAGAAGATCATATTTTGCAGCAATTTTTATCTGACCATTCTTTTATTGATTACCCTATTTCTTTTATTTGTTATAATCATGTTTTCAATAATGAGCTGCAGGGATCTTGTCATCCAACTGTCTTTTCCACGTTCGCAACAATAGAGGACAACAATGATCTCACAACTGAACCAGTTGAAATCAGTGAAGGAAAGTTTTGTACATTGGTAATGAATTAAACAAAGAGTAGAGGCAACAATTGTTAAGCATGGTTCAAGAGAAATTCAGAGCTTTCGCCTGGGACTATTTGGACATGAGGGGCATACACCCAAATACATGCATCCACCACATTTACACCAATGAGGAAATGAGACCAATCAGACAGCTACAGAGACACATGAACCTACTTTTGAAAGAGATTGTAAAAGAGGAGTTGCAAAAGTTGTTGGATGCAGATTTTATCTATCCTATTTCAGACATCATATGGGTGTCAGCTTCAGTAGTGGTTCTGAAAAAGAACAGTAAGTGGCGCATATGTGTGGATTATAGGGAGCTAAACAAAGCTACTCTACGAGATTACTTTCCACTCCCATTTATTGATCAGGTACTTGACACACTCTCTGGTAAGAAGTATTTTTCTTTTCTAGATGGGTACAGTGGGTATAATCAGATTCAAATAGTTGAGGAAGACCAAGAGAAGACCACTTTTACTTGCCCTTGGGGTACCTATGCCTATCGAGTCCTCCCTTTTGGCCTTTGCAATGCCCCAGCTACCTTCCAGCGAGCTGTCCTAGCCATTTTTTCTGATTTGATCCATGACTGTGTAGAAGTCTATATGGACGACTTCACTGTATATGGAGATGATTTTTCCCAAGCTCTGGAAAATCTAGAAAAGGTATTGATTCGATGTCAAGAAGCCAATCTAGCCCTTAGCAGTAGTAAATGAAAGATGATGCAGACTAAGGGGATAGTTTTGGGCCATCATGTTTCATTTGAAGGAATTAAAGTTGATAAAGCCAAGATTGAGGTAATCTCACATATTTCCATTCCTAGTTCACAAAAGGAGGTAAGGATTTTCCTAGGACACACAAGTTACTATCGTTGATTTATTGAGAATTTTACGAGAATTGCAACACCTTTATTTAAATTATTAACTAGGGATGTTGACTTTGTTTGGAATGATGATTGTCAACATGATTTTCAGGTATTAAAAGACAAATTTTCCACCGCTCCAGTGTTGAGGGGACCAAATTGGTCCTTGCCATTTCATATTTTCACCGATGCTTCATGTTATCACTTAGAACTTTTCCCTAGAAGTTTTCAGAAGAAGGAAAGACTGAGGTAACCACAAACCAATCTTTTAAGCATAGGCTCTAGCCAACCTATGACTCAGAGAGGGCTCTCTCTATATGATTTAGCTTTGTTTGCTAGGATTTTAGGCTAGTTCTAAATGTTCAGGGGGTTTTTGATTTGTATTGAAGGTTGGGTGGTGGGATTCTTGGAACAGATGGATAGAATGAGGTCTTTAGGCCATTGGGCTATGGAGTCAACAAATGGGCAACAGAACTGGATCAATTCATTAAAGGGAATGTCCACAGGGAAAGCTAGCAAAGTAAAGTGCAAGTTTTGGATCAGAGGGGTGGAATGGTTTGAATCAGGGTGAGAGAGCAATTAAGAATTCTCAGACCGGGATTTAAATGAGGAACAGAGGGTAATCAGAAACAAAGGGAAATTAAGAATCCTTTGCTATAGATTATTAAGAAACAACCTAAACTAAGGAGAAATTAAGAATTCCTTAACTTAGATATGAGAAGAAAACATTCAGTATGCATAACAGTTAAAACAGAGTGCAATTAAGCAAATTATGAGATATCATTCCATGTTATAGCATTCAGATTTTTAGAGATACAATAAAGATTGTGGAAAACTTTAAGGAAAATAACATTCAATGTGAGAAAATACTTATTTGCACTTCGCTTTACACATGAATCCTGTGAAATATCTGGTCTTTATTCATTAATCCAGCTTGCTGGTCCAGTCAATGATACAATAGATTTACAGACTTAAGATCAAGAAGTCTATAGAAATGTCTTGGAATCCACCCTACATACTTCGAATTGTGAAGTATTTATACAAAAAATTATTACAAAATATCTCAAACTAACTTGAGATTTAATCTAGGAAAATAAAATATCTTCCTGCAGGAAGATAGAGGAAGATAGAGATAACTATTGAACTACTTTGATGTTGTCCCCTTTATTATGGTACTGCTGGCCTTTATGGTTGGTTTTAGCCCTTTTAGCTACCTTGCTATTTGATCTTTCATGTATGAAAGCCTTATTAACCTTTGACTTTCCTCTGATACTCTTTGACACTGATACACTTTGGCATGCTGACCTGTCTTCACTTATTTACTTGGCTGTTCCACTTTCACTGTATGGTAACCTTTTTACTGTAAATTTCTTACAGTAAATCAGTCATTTTTTCCCACCATTCATCGTCAGGTAACTTGACATTCATCATCCTTCGGTATATCTCATCAGCTTCAATATACTTGGCATTGGGCTTGGTGATGAATAAGTGTTTTACCTCATGTTGGAGGTAAAACTGTAGGAATTTACAAGGTAAGTTCCTCAGACAGAACACCAAAGGACACCGCTCACAAACAGATCATAGATCAATACACCAGTGTTTTGATGTGGTTAAAACCCTCAAAGAGGCAAACAGTCCACGGCCTAAGCCAACGCGGCCACTTCAGGCAATTTATTAATAAAAGAATGAAAATTTACATAAGCTTCTCGTAGACAGATTACCCTACAAATGACCCTCCATGCGCTTTAAATAGAAATCATGGACCAATCGGGTGTCAAGCCACAGATCAACTGTCGGTAATACTGAGGAGAGAATGAACCGTCGGATCACTACATATCGTGACCGTCAGATTGTAAGTTACAAAATGTACATAGTAAAGAAACACACTTTACCTAACCCTATACTAGACCAAGTTGTACTTAAATATTTCCTATGTGTCGGAATATCCTAACATCCCCCCTTAAGAACAACTTGGGATAGGATTGAAGGATTTACAAATATGACACAATAGGAAAAGGAAGGAGGCACTAGAGCCTATCCCCCCTTAGTGACAACTTCTTGAACTCCAACCATAAATCGAAGTTTAGTGAACTTCGCCTCTGTGAGAGCCTTTGTAAAGATGTCTGCAACTTGATCATCTGTTGAACAATATTGCACTTCAAGAACATGGTCATGAATGAGCTTTCTGATGAAGTGCATGTGAAGTTCAATGTGTTTGTTGCCCTGATGTTGGACTGGATCTTTGCATAGCTGAATGGCACTTTGATTATCACACCAAAGTGTAGTCGGATGCTGCTGCTGAAAGCCAAACTCTGACAGAATCTGACGAAGCCACAAGGCTTCCTTACTAGCTTCTACGGCACCACGATACTCTGCTTCTGCTGAAGAAAGAGAAATGGCACCTTGTTTCTTGAAAGCCCATGTAATAGGTCCTGAACAAAGAGTGAACACATAACCTGCAGTAGACTTCCGATCATCAGGGTCACCAGCCCAATCAGAATCAGTGAAACCAACCAATAGAGGAGCTATTTCGGCACTGTAATGAATCCCAAACTGAACTGTACCTTGAACATAATGAAGTATTCTTTTAGCTGCTTTCCAATGACTTTCATGTGGGTTTTGCATAAACCGAGCAACAAGGCCAACAGCAAAGGAAAGGTCAGGACGAGTATGGGTTAGATACAAAAGTTTTCCTACAAGTTGACGGTATAAGGTAGCATCAACTTCAGGAGAAGTACAAGTGACTGAAAGTTCAACTCCATAATGGAAGGGAGAAGGGGTTGGCTTACAGTCTTCCATGTGAAAATGGCGTAGAATATCACAGGCATACTTGGACTGGGAAAGGGAAATACCCTCCTTGGATTGCAAGACTTGAAGACCGAGAAAATAATGTAAGTGTCCTAAGTCTGTCATTTCAAATTTGTTTTTAAGGCTGGACTTCACATGGTTTATAAGGTTGGGATCACTACTGGTAAGGATAAGATCATCAACATAAAGAACAAGAATGATAAGAGACTTGCCCACTTTCATGGTGTAGACAGTATTGTCAGAATGACACCTAGAAAAGCCAGATTCTAGAAGAAAGCTATCCATTTTGGCATACCAAGCTCGAGGAGCTTGCTTGAGACCATAAAGGGATTTCTTAAGCCGACATATAAGGCTGGAGTCTGTTTTTATGAAGCCAATGGGTTGTTCCATGTAGATTTCTTCATGCAAGTCCCCATGCAAGAAGGCAGATTTAACATCCATCTGATGGACTTCCCATTTGAACGAGGCAGCAAGGGAAAGAACAAGGCGGATAGAGTTCATTTTGGCAAGAGGGGAGAAGGTTTCAGTGTAGTCAATGCCTTCAACCTGTGAAAAACCTTTAGAAACAAGACGAGATTTATGTTTATCAACTTTCCCATCTGGTCCATACTTGGTTCTGTAAACCCATTTGCATCTAACAAGTTTTCGTCCCTTTGGTAGAGGAACAAGATCCCATGTATCATTTGCCAATAATGAATGATATTCTTCATTCATAGCTGCTTCCCAGTCTGGATGGCCTGAAGCTTCTGCAAAGGTGTCAGGATCATAATTTACTGGAGCTTGAGCCAGTAAAGAAGAGGCTCTGTCAAACTGAGAACGTGTGTGTCGCTGATCCGTAGGATCACCGGCAAGATCACCTGCTGCATCTCGAGTAGCACGAACCCACTTTGGAAGCTGAGGAGCTGAAGGAGGATCCTGAGATGGTGGGGGAGGATTGTCATCCTCACTTTCATCATCTGAAGAAGAAATGTTTTCAAAAGTAGAAGAGATAGGGAGAGGTGGCACATCCGCCGAACTAGGCTCGCAGGCCGATATATTTTCATCAAATTTTACATCTCTTCTAATGATAACATTTTTAGACTTAAATGGAATAAGTCTATAGCCTTTGACATCTTCAGAATATCCAACAAAAGTACATTTTTCACTCTTAGGTTCTAAAGCTTTATGCTTTTCATCTGGAATATGGGCCCACGCTTCACTTCCAAAAACACGAAAGTGACTTACATCTGGTTTGATTGAGCTCCATGCTTCTTCTGGAGTGATATTCTTTAAAGCCTTAGTAGGAGTGCGATTTATTATGTAATTTGCACAGTTAATTGCTTCTGCCCAAAAACCAAGACCAAGTCCTTTAGATTGTAGCATACAATTAGCCATTTCCTTTAAGGTGTGATTCTTCCTTTCAGCTACACCATTTTGTTGTGGAGTATATGGAACAGTATGTTGCATTTGAATTCCATTCTCAGTGCAAAAGTTGATGAATGTGTTTTTAACATATTCTCCGTCATTATCAGATCTTAGCTTAAGAATTTGATGTCCAGATTGTTTTTCAACAAAGGCCTTGAAGGCCAAAAATGTGTTAAATACTTCACTCTTGAGTTTTAAGAAGTATACCCAAGTGCATCTGGAGAAATAATCAATGAAAGTTAAGAAATACTTGCAGCCAAAGAATGAAACAACTGGAAGTGGACCACATAAATCACTATGCACAAGCTGTAAAGGGGCTAAAGCGTGCCAAGAGGCACGTTTTTCAAAACTGTCCCGATGATGTTTTCCGAGTACACATCCGGAACAAACACCATCTTTGAAAGATACCCTAGGAAGACCTGTCACCATATTTTCTTTACATAGATGCTGAAGGGAGCGATAGTTTAAGTGACCAAATCGCTCTCGGAAAGCCAAGGAGTAATGGAAACCTTTTCACGTGAAACAAAAGGGGTTCCTCACTGGAAAAGATGCTCCCAACACAACAGAGCAGTCCTCTCGGCCCAAAAGCAGTCAGAAATAGTAGATCTAGGAAACGACAGTCAGATGCAGTTCTACCGGCTTCAGATTTGGATCACCAACGAACGTGGCCCTAAAATAGCTCTGATACCATGTAGGAATTTACAGTGTAAGTTCCTCAGACAGAACACCAAAGGACACCACTCACAAACAGATGACAGATCAATACACCAGTATTTTGACGTGGTTAAAACCCTCAAAGAGCGAAACAGTCCACGGCCTGAGCCAACGCGGCCACTTCAGGAAATTTATTAATAAAAGAATGAAAATTTACATAAGCTTCTCTCATAGACAGATTACCCTACAAATGACCCTCCATGCGATTTAAATAGAAATCATGGACCAATCAGGTGTCAAGCCACGGATCAAGTGTCGGTAATACCGAGGAGAGAATGAACCGTCGGATCACTACATATCGTGACCGTCGGATTGTAAGTTACAAAATGTACATAGTAAAGATACACACTTTACTTAACCCTATACTAGACCAAGTTGTACTTAACTATTTCCTATGTGTCGGAATATCCTAACAAAAACAAGTTCACAAATGTGTTATATAAAACTTTGCCTGTTGGTAGGGCTTTAATTGTTGAAGTGCTAGCTTGTTCTTTAGCCAACTGCCTGAGTCTATTGTCATAGTCCTGTTGTGTCATAATCTTGTCATTGATGACCAATGGACTGGGCAATCCTTTCTCCCTCAAAATTTGGAATTTGGCCATGAATCTATCAATGGCCACTTGCGTGTTCTGGCACTTTTCCTCCAAGTTTAGCGTTAGGTTCCTCTTGGAAAGAACCTTTCTTATTTCCAAAATAGTTTCAGTTCTATCTTCTATGTCCAACTCATGGAGTTAATACTTGTTCTTGGTGTTGACTTAAAGGATTTTAAGTACTAGAACATCTTGATGGGGAAAATTAATAAGTAAAAGGGGTGAAGTGAGTGGGGGGATGTTAATTAAAACACATTTGAAAACCATTGTGCCTACTTTTTTTACTATTTATGCACATTGAAAGATGTATCTAAACATGACATAAGTGTTTTTATGCAATGAACTTGATATTTCAGCAACCTTTCTTCTACTTACCCATTCACTTACCCTACCATTTTTTCTTCACTTTATTTGGGTGCATTTAGGCTAGCAAACTCTTATCAGTCTTTTTCTTTTATTTTACAAAGTAAACTATCTAATTCTAACCTTATATCATCCGAGGGCTCATATTAAAATGATGAGCTCATTTTATTTTCTCTACCTATCTAATAATCTGCCAAGGTTAAACTGTTTGGTCAGATTTTATTCTCTAACTATAAACATAAAATTCAAAGCATGAAATAGCCAAGTTTAAACAATTTGACTATCATGGATTGTGGCATGAGTAACAAGCTGCACACAATCATTATTATGCATAAAAGTAAATAGTAGTGGCATTTTGACTTGCTCACTTTCATGGTCTCTTTTTGTTTTTTGGGGTTCATATATTTTCATTTTTTGGACCTTTTCTTATTCTTTTGTCCTTTGATTTTTCTTTTAGGACATACCCTCTTTACATTTTTAAAATTTTTAATATGGAAAACATTTGTAGAAAGAAAAGGTATGTACAATATTACAAGGCTTAACATTAGTCATTCAAAATTATGACTCCTATTGGTATAGGAACCTAACACTTCAGACACTGCACTTGGATCAGTTTTGGGACAAAGGGAAGATCACTCACCTTACGCTATTTATTTTGTTAGCAAGAATCTTTCCCCTGTTGAAATAAATTATACCGTCACTGAAAAGGAATTGTTAGCAATTGTTCATGCCATTAGCAAATTTAGACATTACATAACCGATTATGAGACTTTTGTCCATACCGATCATTCTACCATTAGATTCTTGATGAAAAAACCTATCACTAATGGTAGGATCACTAGATGGTTGCTACTTTTACAAGAGTTTAATATAACTGTGATTGATAGACCTGGGTGAGATAATTTGGCTGTTGACTTCTTGTCTTGAATGAATGTTATGCAGGAAAATGTACCAGAGCTAGTGCCAGATGATTTTCCAAATGAGGAATTGTTTGCTATATCCACCATTACTCCTTGGTTTTCCGATGTTGCCAACTACCTGGTATTGGGAAATTGCCTCAGAATCTGTCTACCAGGGAGAAACATAACATCATTCAATGAAGTTCCAACTACTCCTGGATAGATGGGGACTTGTTCTACACTGGACCCGACTTGATCATGAGGATATGTGTGCAAGAAAATGAGATATTTGATGTATTGAAAACCTGTCACAATGAGCCTTTTGGGGGAAAATTTTGTAGACAAAAGGACTGCATACAAAGTCCTTCGCACCGGGTATTATTGGCCCTCGCTTTTCAAAGATGCTAAGAAGTTCGTATCCAGTTGTGATGCTTGTCAGAGGATGGGGAGGCTAGTTTCTTCGAATGAGATGCCCCTTCAGACAAAAATATCCATCGAGCCTTTTGAGAAATGGGCATTAGATTTCATGGGACCTATCTCCCCCATGTCAAAGAAGAAGAAGTATATCTTAGTTTGCACTGACTATGTCACGAAGTGGGTGGAAGCCAAAGATTTGTATGTTGCAACCGAGAAAGCAGTAGTGGAATTTATTTTCGAAGATATCTTCACTCAATTTGGGGTACCACGTGAGATTATTACTGACTAGAGCATGCAATTCACATCAAAATTGGTCAAATCTCTCACTGAACAATACCGAATTAAACATCAAAATTCTACTCCTTATCGCCCCAAGAAAATGGGGAGGTGTAATCCACAAACAAAGTATTAGAGTCCATCCTAACTAAGACCATTTAGTTGCATAATAGAGATTGGGCTGACAAGTTGTTGGAGGAATTATGGGTGTATCGCATCACTTGGAGGAATGTGACAGGGAACACCTTGTATGAGTTAGTTTATGGTAAGCAAGTGTTGTTGCCCATCGAGTTCCAAGTGAAAACATTTTGAACAACCACTCAACTTGGGATGAATCTGAATGAAGCTCAAGAACAAAGGTTAATGTAGCTGAATGAGCTAGATGAAATTAGACAAGATGCATTTCATCGAACTATGTTGGTGCAAGATCAGAGAGCTCGTTGGCATGATAATTTTATTAAAAAGAATATTTTTCATCTGGGAGATTGGGCCTTGCTTTATGACAGTAAGTTTAAACACTTTAAAGGAAAATTCTCCACTCGGTGGTTAGGTCCCTATGAAGTGGATGAGGTTTTGACAATGGTTCAGTTCGCATTAAAACTATTGATGGAAGTCATACCTCCTTTGTAGTGAATGGCCACCAACTAAAGATTTATCACCAACCACTCTCCCGAAAACAATTTTTGCAGGAGGTAAGTAGAGATCTAGAGATGGAGCTGGTGCATGAAAATGACCAGCCTCTTGCTGGTTCATCCGGTTAGTTTCTTATATATATATATATATATATATATATATATATATATATATATATATATATATATATATATATATATATATATATAATACTCAGCAGGCTGTTATTTTTATATATCTTTAGGTATTTCTCCCCACAACCCATGTACAATAAAGGAGAAATTTGTCTAGGGTAAGTTTATTCCTTTAACCATAATTGATAGATTAATATGGAAAATGAGCCTTTTGGAGTCTTCTTTGGATGCTTTCAGACTCTTGAAATTGAAACTCCCGAGCAGTAACTGATCTAGGCTCATAAAATGACATGGGACAGTAGTAGCCTAGGGATTCCTTAAGTACAAATTTATTCTTTTCCGGCCTTAAGGAAAGGATTACGGAAAAGAAACCCCTTGGAGTCTTCTTTGGGTAGTTCAAGCTCTATAAATATGACAACCTCGAGTAATGGCTACTCTAGGCTCATTAAAATAATAGAGTGGCAGTAGTTAGGGATATGTCGGGTATAGAATTATTCTTTTTTTTGCTCAGCAGAAGATTTACAGAAAAGAAATCCCCTTGGCAATTTCTTTTTGGTTATTTCAAGCTCTCTAAACAAGAAATACCTCAGGTAGTTATCATTCCAGGCTTGGATAAAAATCCATGGGATGATAAATAGGTTTTATTTATCTTCTGAAGAACAATAATCAGTATATTATATGGCATTGAGTAAAAGGATCTCGAAATTTTGTATTCCATACTCTGTGTTTAGTAGTCTTTGTACCATACTATGTAAAATTGCAAATCTACTATCACAGTTGTGTTCTGAAAAAGCATTTTTGGAAGCATGAATGGATTATTTTTTCCTTGTATGAGGATGTTTCACAATAAGTATTCATTTCTACCATCATTTAAGGATGATTATCTCTACTGATTGATATACACAAGGACTAATTCATATGATCTGTACTCAACCTGTAAAAATTAAAGATCCTGTCATTGAACTTCATTTCTAGAACATTGATCACAGAGCATAATTGCAGCTTTAGCATTATCCCTGTCAGCATCATTTTCATTCAATACCTAGGCGCTACATCAAAACAAGGAAATCTCCACGAAATCACTATTATTTTAAGTGGCTCAGGTATGTACTTTAATTTGCTTGAATTTGATCAATGAATAGTTAAAATGCATGCTATGTGAATGCACCTCTAAAACTATCCCTCATTTTAATTTTGCTCATAATCCTATCTTATATCTCCCTAACCTTTCCATCCCCTAATCCTACATTGCCTACATTCTTCCACCCTGTGTAATGATGTGCTTCCCTGTCCTCTCCTCATCATCACCTCATGTTATTTCTCAGCAATCATGAGTATGTGTGTGCCAACTCTCATTCGGCCTTGATGTTAACATTCCACACCAGTCACATATGGTCATTTATCATTACGCCTCTAGTCTCATGATCGTGATGATTATGGTGTCATTCACCCAAATCCTAAAGTATGAGGGATGACTTGAATTAAGGTTACAAAGTTATTGAGTGATAAAGAGGCAACAAAGAATTGGTAGGAGTGCAATTGTAATTGAATGAAGGTGATAAGGAAAATGGGAGTTGATCGCCATGATCCCACATTTGACTAGTTCGCACGTAGTCCTGAGTACCACCAGTGCAGCGGTGTTGTGGAGGAGAAAGGATGGACGACCTTTCTGCAGAAATTATAGGGCTACAATGTTTAAGTCGTATTGGTGTTTGCGCAAAGTTTTGATGGGGAGCATGTTAAAGTTGGAAATTTTAGTTTCAGAGTGACAAAATAGTCATTAAGCAAAGCCATTGGGCTACCAGTGGAGGGCGAATTGTTCTTTAAGGGTGGGCAGTTGAATATTCTGAATTGTGCTATGTTTTTGAAGTTGACTTATAGATCTCTCAGCTGGACGAAGGGAGTATTACGGAGTTGCATAGAGGAATTGTGGCATCCGCTGCTCACAATGCTGCAATGCTTCATAACTTGTGAAGGAAGGTATGTGGTCATTTTCCTCTATCACATTCGATTGTTGACTTATTTCATAGAAGACAAGAAGTTAAACATTCCACATTTCTTGAAGCTAGGTTTACATAAAATGGCCCAAGCGGTACAATCTCAGAGTAGGATGCCTGAGACAACGTTATATCATCATATTGATTCGAGTTGACTCAACTCCCATATTTAACCAAGATATTTTACTTTCGTGATGTGATTAGAATTGTATTTAAAATAGCATAATTGAACATATATGCATGCTGTAAAGAAGAAGGAACATGACATTCATCAGCAACATAAAATGACAAGACGTTGATAATGAAGTTTGTCCAGGAGGGACTACGTCTCCAGGCCCTGGTGCCAAGATCGTGTAGGTCACTGCATTAAGTGTTGTCAATAGAGATGATGTACATAGGTGGTGATGTTGCTATCATACAAGGAAAATGCCCTCACGCCGGAGTGGCTCCATGAGATGTTCCACTACAGGAACTCTCAAGAACAAGAAAACTCCTATCAGTATGACATAAACTCATGCATGATGATAATGAGCATCCCACCAACATGACATCAAAGGGATCTCAATGCAAACATACATGGAAACACATGAGTATAACAAGTACATCCCACAAATGATTCCGCGTCACATCAAGTAGGAATCATGAAACAAGTAAGAAACAAGATCCACATCAAACATCAAACAAGGATCTATAAAGTACAATGCATCTCAGAGCAAAAAGAAATACATGAACACACTGCATATACCTCACATCTTGGGGCCATCTAATGAAAAGGATGTCAAACTGCTGAAGCTGGCTGTACCATCAATATCGCGGAGTCGAATCTCATGGAATGACTGCTCGCATGTTAAATGCTGACACTTGCACTCCACTTTGAAAAGTGGCCGAAAAATGAAATGATCAAATGGAATATCTGAATGCACCATTAGGTTTGTGGTGTCGAATAGGGTAAAATGGACTGTCAAATTTTTGAATTATGAGAAAGTGGAAATCTGGGGCTTAAGGAATATTTTAGATTGCCCCTAGATTCCTCAAAGATTCCATCCTCTGGGTCATCTCAATATCTGTGGCTCTGATCAAAATTCTATCTGCGCCATCACGTTCATGTTGCTGAGAATTGTAAGATTGACATAAAACTTGTCCAATTTGGACACTAGCAAAATTTCACCCTCCTGAGAATTTGGCTCAATCATGGTTCCACCTACGTCTTCTCTGGATCATGTTTCCACCTGCAAATAATTAAAAAAATACACTTCGATCCAAGTGCGTGATCATCTGCTCCTCCATGCTGGGCGCACTAAGAAAAAGAAGGGTTTATATAAAGTTTGAGCAGAATTTTCAAAAATGCCACACTGGCCCATTGGTAAAAGATGGTAATTAGTTAAGGGGAGGTCAGGGGATCAAATCCCGCCTCCCCAAAAAATCCGCGTGTACAACCTTTATAAGGCATGGGTTGTTTCTTTAAAACGACATGCGTTATTTTAAGTTTGGGTTAATTGTTTAAATGGGGTGCATTAGATGATGGTGTGACATTTTGGGTTTGCGTTAAATGGGGCCAGCCCATGTGGCCAGTGTGGGTTCAATACCTACCAGTCTCCATAACACATTGTTGTTATTTGTTTTTAATGGGTGGGGGCATGGGCCGGGTCCACTAGAGGTGGCTTGCCCACTGCCCAAATATATGATACAATATTGTTGTGTGGGTTGGAGGTTGGAGGGTCGGCGGGGGTCATCGCCCATCGACCCGCTTTTTAATATTAATTTTTATTATGAGGGTTGGGGCCAACGAGGGTCATGGCCTGTCGGCCCAATTTTAAATAAAAATTTGTTTTTATAATTTATATTTGGGTCTGGTGGAGGTGGCGGGGGTCATGGCCCGCCACCTATATATTGATATTTTTTATTTATTTATTTATTTTTATAATACAATCACATTTTTCCAATTTTGTCTAATGTAGGGGATATTATACAAATTAATGTTCCAACAAATTCGCCTCCTTTCAGGAGCTAGGTTTCATGCCCCGGGGTCGGTCAAATTGTAGGACACTTAAACGTAGCCCATAGCCCAACTTTGATCAAAACTTTGACATGCTCGTTCTCCCTCACACGAGCTCAGATTGACAAACCTGGTGAGCTCCAGTATTGTAGCAATAATGCTAAAACTCTTGGGGCTTCCTGTCTCTCATTTTATCAACCCGGTAGTTCGTACAAACTTGGAAGCGACGGTGTTGTATGCACAAGTACTAGCTCTTGTCGCAGCTGTCACTTGGTCAGCTGGCACAAGTCCGCTAGGGCTCAAGCCAACTTCTATAGGCTCACAGAAGAAGCTTTATCAATGACGGACAAAAGCTAGCTCAAAGGAGACTAATCTACTTGACAAAAATGGACTGAAAGCAAATCAAAGCATGTAAACCTAGGAAACCCTAATTTAACTAGTCTAACCTCTATAATGCAAAGAATGTGAAGGAAACTTCTACCAATGCTGCTGTTACCTCTAATAAGTGAAAATGCATGGATCTAAGCTGCTTGCATCATAAAAGACATTTTTTGTATTTTTCCTTCAAGTGTGTGGAATGATTGTGATTGTGTGCTAATTAGGGTTTGGTTGTGCAGATGGAATGGAGAAGGAAGGAGAACGTGGGACAGGTTTGGAAGGCTAGGAGAGGTCCCTAGGGATCCTTAGCATCCATCCACATGGGTTCCTCACATTCAGGAGCTCAACAACCGAGTGAGTGGCCTCCTACAGGATGTCTGCAGGGGATCCTACAGGATACTTAGAGGTTTCTACAGGATGTCTATAAACTGCTACAGGATGACCTACCGTGAGTGTTTGAAGAGATGGAGGAGTGATGGAATGGTAGGGGGAGATGTGCAAGGTGGGAATGAGGCTGGTGATGGCTCTAGAAGTGGAGGAATGGGATGAGAAATGAGTGTAGGGAGTAGGTTGGAAGATAGAGGGCTAGGTCAACAAGAGGCTAGGAAATGAAGTTACGTGAGGAGTGGAAGATTTTGGGAGATAACAGAGCGGGGTAAAGGTCGAGGAGATGTGTTGCATGCGTGATCAAGATGGAGAATGAAGTAATGGACGAGAGAGGGCAGTGCAAGTGAAACAAATGCTTGTGACTGTTACCAAACCGAAAATGCATTAACCTAAACTACCTGTGCTTGTAAATTCAATGAACAGCAATCCAAAACGTGAAGGAGAATGTGCATGAAGCTGTGGTAAAGGAGTGTGGTGCAGGTGTGAATGACAAGGAAGCATCTAACATAACGTGACTGTGTTTGAAGCAATCATGAAATAAAGAAATGCGTGTTTTTGGTGGTTAGTCATGGACTGCACTCCAATCCCAGATGAGACGGCAGTGAGCCTTAACAACCCTTTTTGTTGGAGCTCCAATGGACTATATCTATCCTCTGCTACACTAAACAACTGTAAACAAACTCACCATAAGAAAATCCTATCTAACTCATGAAAAAGACCAACTTAACAACTTGCAATTCGAATTGCATGTGCAAATGAAAAGCTCAAAGTGCTGAAATGAAATGGGAACAACACTACAGCAGAGGGGATCTATGGCTCTCAGGTTGGGCCCTAACCTGAGAGCTATAGTCTCCTTAAGAAACTCAGAACTAGATCAAAAACTGCCTTCTTTATTCATAATCTGATGTCATGCCAAATTGGCTTACAAAAAGGAACGAAAACTGAACTGTGCTCCAAAATTACAATAGCAATACGAGAGTTTCAACAACCTATCCAAGGCTAAGGCCTCTACACTTATACAAAAACGATGATCCAACAAGTGTCCTTGATTTTAGGAGCTCGGCTGTCCAACTAGAGTTTAACTGCTGATCCTGTAGGACGGTCATAACTGCTGTTCCTGTAGAGCAGTTTATAACTGCTGTTCCTGTAGAACAGCTGGCTGCTTCTAAGCTCAGAGGGGAGATGTATTGGAGCTCGGAGTTCTTGGTGGGAATCACGAGGAATGTCCCCAAGACCGTGGACATCCTCTCCTAAAAGTCAGCAGTGCCACCTCATTGTCTCCTTGTCTCCTTTTCGTTGTCTTTTGCTCCCTTTTAATGCCAAAACCTGGAATCACAATGCATTAGTCACGTAGATAGAGTGCCTACCCTTCTTCCTACAAACAACATGAATAAACTAAGAAATGCATGCATAAGCAGTAAAAAATGAATGGTTTGAGCAAGTAGAATAGGCCAAAATGAGCCCAAATTGTACCAAAATTGGGGCTCATCATCACCCCCCAGCTGAACCATTTGCTCATCCTTGAGCAATTTTGCCCCGGCTCCTTGTCCTTGTCCGAGAGCTGGGGCCCAGAACCTGCTCCTTCTTCTCTACTTTTGGGGCCTCTGTTTTCTCTGCCTTAGGTGGAGACGAGGGTGGTGCTTCTTCCCCCTTTTTCATTTCCTTGAGCCGGGCTTCAGAAGGTGACTGGCCTATTTTTCGCGTCCAGGAAGTGACTTTTGGGCTTCCCTTCTCAGGGGTGGCCTGTGTTTTAGAGGGAGTTCTTGTACTGGGTGAAGTAGGGATGTCTCCTGAAGTGGGTTGGCTGCTGGGTGGAGGCTGCGACTTGTCTTTTTTCATTCTCTGACTCCTCCTTGCTTCGGAAGGTAGAGGGATCTCCCTCTCTCTCTTTGCTTTGGGTTTTGCCGGTGTGCTGAGGGCAGCCAGTACCGCTGCCGCCTCCTTTTCGAGGATGCTAGCCTTCTCTTTCTTGTGCTTTTCTCTCTTAGAGCTCCTTGTAGAGGGTCCCTCCTCCTTTGGTTTCGGGCTTCCTGCAGAAGACCCTTCCTTGACCGGTTTTGGGCTCCCTGTAGGAGCATCTTTCTTAGCTCTTGGGCTTCCTGTAGGAGCCTTTTCTTTTAGCACGTCTGGGCTTCCTGCAGGAGCTTTTCCTTTTTCTTTCGGGCTTCCTGTAGAAGCTTTTTCCTTTAGCAGTTTTGGGCTTCCTGTAGAAGCCTTTTCTTGAATTTTTGGGCTTCCTGTAGAAGCCTTTGTCTTTGTTTCTAGACTTCCTGTAGAAGTCTGTTCCTTAATGATTTTCGGGCTTCCTGTAGAAGACCCTACTTTGTCCACTTTCGGCCCTCCTGTAGAAGACTCTTTCTTTACGCTCTGTGGGTCTCTTGTAGAAGATCCCTTCTCTGTTTTTGAGCCTCCTGTAGAAGCCTTCGTCTGCTTTCCTGTAGGCGTTGTTCTGGGGCTTCCTGTAGAAGCCTGCATTTGTTTCCCTATAGATGCAACTGTCACCACCTTTTCTTGCTTGGCTGCATGGATTTTTCTTTTGGCTTTGACTGCAGGAGCTGATGAGGTGCTTGGGCTGACAGGGACCACCTCCGCTTTGTCCATTCTGCTCTTCATCCTCTGTTCTCTTGCTGTCAAAACAGGTGTGTCACCCTCCTCTTCGTCTTCCTTTTCTTCTTGCTTCCTCTTTTGTTCCTTCCTCTGCACCGTGGCAGGGGTCTTCTGACCTGGTTCCCTCTTTTCTTTGGCCACTGCCTCTTTGTCTTCACTGCTGGAGGAGCCACTATCTTCGACCAGCATTTTGATGTCCCCATCTCGTGTTAGATTTCTAAATGACTCCCAGGAGAGGGGAACTTTATAGGAGTGCAGTGCATCCTCTACAAGCAACTTGATCAGCCCATGGTGTGCCACCTGATCTGGGACGCCACCCTTCAGCTTCGTAGCACATTCCATTAAAGATTGCAACAGGAAATAAGGAATGCTTAATTTCTTTTCTACAGGAAGCTCACTTCGGTGCCTTAACTCGTTCAACAATCGGAAATGGTACCCGTAGACGATGCTATAGCGCCCCTCACATGTAATATATTTCATAATCTGCAAGCTGACCTCGTTCCAAGGTGGTGTCAAACTATTCCTTCGTACTCCATTCTTATCTTCAGAGAATTCTTCCTCAGGTGGAAAGAATTCCTTCTTCGCTTGCTGGCTCTGTTTTCGTTCTTCTTTATCCCACGAGAGACCCATAGGAAGCTCAGTGATTCTACTGATGGACTGCGGGGTTATCTTGAGGCTTAGGCCTCTGAAATTGACTGTGGCCAGCACCTTCGATTTTGGCCTCTGGGCCTGCAAGAATTCCTCGGCCACTTCCTCATCGTACCCCTGCAACTTATCACAAAAAGACATCCACTGTGCTTGTGTAAAGAGCTCCACCACTGCCTGATTTCTCCTCAATGTATTTTAATCAGTGGGCTCTCGCCTAATAAACCCATTAGGCATGATGGACACAGTGGTTTTGACCAAAGGCGGTAGATACAAAGGAAATTCGGTCTTATAGACAGAGCATGCAATGAATTCACAGACCACAGTCTAATTATACTGCTATCCTGTAGAAGCGATAGTATAGGCACGGCAATCCGATATTTTTTTATGACCAGACTGTGAATAATGACCTTTCCACCTTTGAAAACCAAATGCGGAAGGAGTTTCAGGGTTACCTCTTTTCTGCCACCTTTTTTACGCGAAGACTTCACCTTCCTGTAGAGACTGCTTTCCTGTAGATAATGCTTCCTGTAGGACTGCGTTCCTGTAGAAACTGTTCCTGTAGGAGCAGTGCGCAGACTTCGGGGGGAGCTATAGTTGGACAGCGGTCGAGAGGTGCCTTACCAGCGTTCAGGTAGCCGAGAGCTTGGCGTATCAACATGCAGAGGTAATCAGAGGAGCTACTCGAGTTTTGAAGTGAGGTTGATGGATATACACGCTTAATCAAGCCGATTAGATTTTGAATCGGCGCAGCTCGTGGCGCGGGGGTGAGCTGTCCCCGCCGGACCGTTGGGTGACGTCACCCATCATCCGCCTGCACATTCGCTTGCTGCCGCATTCATTCCCACAGATTTGCCGCCGCCCTTTTCGGTTAAACTCGTTTCACGGTTGACGGGACTAATCTTCACGTGCGTGCTACGTGTGTCTTTTGTCGTGGCTGCCACCTCATCATCTGACTATCCTTTCACTAGCCGATGTGGCTAGTCAACTGGCCTTACGGTCGCTCAACCATTCACCTTTATGCCATGCAAAACAAATCAAAGTAATATCCATGCGATTTGATGGAGAGAAGGATTAGAACACTTACCTGCGCGCGGCTGCACATGATTTCCAGTTTGTGGACGATGGATTTACCTGCTGCACGCGGCTTACACAGACCCGGATGCACATGGCTACCGGTTGCTGACGCTGGAGTGGATGGTTTCGCGTTCATGCGCCCGTGTTTTATCTCGGATGGCGGTGTTGTGGACGGTATTCACTCGAGCAGGTTGAACTGTTACAGGATCCCCGCGAGGGGTCTTGTCACAGTCCTTTCTCCTTGGGTACATGCTGCATGCTGGCGGTTCTGGCTTCTCGATCACGATCCCAACGCTTCTGATGCATAACGTGGATGTGGTATGGCTCTCGGTGCTTGGTTTTTCTTTGACAGATGTTTTTTTCACGAGAACTCATTGCTTTGTTGTGCTGCTGCAGGGATCTGGGTTGCATGGCGACGAGGATGGTGGAGCAAGATAATAGCAATGTTCAGGGGTGCCATCAGTGGCATGCATGCGTTCAATCCACTCCTCAGTCGCTAGATCTTCACTTGAAACGCATTTCGGCCGTCGCAACCTTCTACAGGAAGTTTCCTGTAGAACACAGAGCTTCCTGTAGAAATTTTGCACTTTCCTGTAGAAGATCCGCGTCTTCCTGTAGGAAGACTGTCTGTTCCTGTAGAAAACTGTATCTTCCTGTAGAAGATCCAAACCATGATAAAAATCGCACATACCTTGAAAAGCATTGTTATTCTTGGAGGAGGTGTTGATGAAATCCTTTGATAGCATGATGAAGGCCCCTGGCTTGGAGTGGAGAGGCTTCTTGTCCTCCATAAAATATCTGCATGCAAAAATTTTATTGTGCTTATTGTTTTTTTCTCTTTTTTTTCTTTTTTTTTTTTGAAAAGATAGCAGGGGCGCCCCAAAGAGGTTTTCACCCTTGCTACCTGCCCTGAGCGCCTCAGAGAGGTTTTCACTCAAGGATCTTTATTTCTTCTCTTTTTTTTTTTTTGAAAGATAGCAGGGGTGCCTCAGATGAGGTTTTCACCCCTACCACCTGCCTTGGGTGCCTCAGGAAGGTTTTCACCCAAGGATCTTTATTATTTTTTCTCTTTTTTTTTTTTTTTAGATTCTTCAGGGTGTGCCCAAAGCAGGGGCAGGACCCTTCTCTATGACCAATACTGCTTTCTCCATAGTTTTGATGAACTCTTGTCTTGAGGGAGGCTTCCTGTAGATCTTCAATCGATGCCCATTGACAAGCATGGGAATGGCTTCCTCATCAATGGTTCGAATGAGGACAGATCCATTGTCATGACACTTTTCCACTGAATATGGTCCTAGCCATCTGGTTCTCAACTTCCCCTTGAAATCTTTGTATCTGGAATCATACAACAAAGCCCAATCTCCCAGCTGAAATTGCTTGTCATGGAGATGTTGGTCATGCCACACCTTCCTCTGAAGTTGAACCACTTCTGAGTGAAGGAGGGCCTGCATGCGGTGCTCATCCAGTCCATTCAGCTGCAATAACCTTTCTTGCTGTGCATGGCTGAGATCTAGGTCCAGCTGAGCTGCCATCCTCAAAGTGTTATACTCAAACTCAATGGACAGCAAAGCTTTCTTCCCATAGACCAGCTCATAAGGTGTGAAGCCGGTGGTGGTCTTCCAGGTGGTGTTGTAAGCCCATGTGGCCTCAACCAGGCGATCTGCCCAGTCCTTTCTGCTGCTGCTCACCACTTTGGTCAAGATCCCTTCTAATGCTCTATTGGTGACTTCCACCTGCCCATTTGCTTGAGGATGATAGGGGGTGGAAGTCCTATGCTTGATCTTGTGATGAGCTAGTAGATCTTCAACCAAGTTGGATGTGAACTGGCTCCCTTGATCGGTCATCAGCTCTCTTGGGTAGCCAAACTTGTAGAAGATGTTCTCTCTTAAGAACTCGACCACCTTCTCTTCTGTTGCTGCTTTGATTGCTTTAGTCTCTTCCCACTTTGTCAAGTAGTCAGTACACACAATGATGTAGGATCTCTGCCTCGAAGAGGGATTGATTGGACCCACAAAGTCCATGCCCCACTTCTCAAATGGCTCAAGAGTCACTTGAGGTTGGAGAGGCATCTCATCCCTTTGGGTTGGTTTCCCCATCCTTTGGCATTGGTCACACTGGCTGACATATCTTCTGACATCTTGATGAAGTGTGGGCCAATAGTAGCCTGCCTGCAGGATCTTGAAGGCAGTTCTCTTTACTGCAAAATGTCCTCCACAAGGCCCGTCATGACAGGTGAGGAGGATGTCAAAGACTTCCTCTTCCCTTACACAACGCCTTAAGATCTGATCAGGGCCAAGCTTGAACAAGTTGCCCCCGATCCAAGTGAATGAGGCACTTTTTCTGATGATTTTGCTCTTCTCTTTTGAAGAGAGGTGCGGAGGGAACTGAGCTGAAACAAGGTAGTTCGCTATATCAGCAAATCATGGAGAGAGTACTGAGATAGCAAACAGATGCTCATCAGGCATCTGGTCATCCACCGTCCCATCTTCACCTGCAGACAAATCCAATCTAGATAAAAAGTCAGCAACAACATTCTCTCTACCTGGTTTATCAACATTGGTTAGATCAAACTGCTACAATAAAAGTAACCATCTAATAATACGAGCATTCACATCTGGTTTATTCATCAAATATCTAATAGCAGCATGGTCAGTATGTACAAAAGTCTGGTAACCAGTAATATAATGTCGGAACTTGTTCAGTGCATGGACCACAGCTAAGAATTCCTTCTCGGTTACAGTGTAATTCAGCTCTGCTTTGGACAAGTTTTTGCTAACGAAGTAAATGGCATATGGAAGTTTTTGCTCAACTTGTCCTAAGGCTGCACCTATGGCTTTGTTCGAGGCATCAGTGTGGATGTGGAAAGGTAGGGCCCAGTTTGGACCTCTCAAGATTGGTGCTGACACCAACTTGTCCTTTAACTCATTCAAACTCCTCTGACAATCGTCAGTCCACTTAAACTCCACATCTTTTGCCAACAGACCAAAAAATGGTGAGGCTAACTTGCTGAAGTCCTTAATGAATCTCCGGTAGTATCTTGCTAATCCCAAGAAACTCCGGACATCCCTTACTTTTTGAGGAGGTGGAACCCTCTTGATGAGAGCAATTTTGTTAGGATCCACCTGCAATCCTTGGGAAGAAATGGTATGGCCTAGCACGGTCCCTTCAGTCATTAGGAATTCACATTTTTAAGGGCTAAGGGACAAGTTCATCTCGGTGCATTTGGTTAGGACTTTCCCCAGGTTGGACAATGCTTCCTGGAAGTTGGCCCCATAAGGAGTAAAGTCATCCATATAGATTTCCACTGCATCATGGACCAGCTCCGAGAAGATGCTTAGGACAGCTCTTTGGAAAGTAGCAGGAGCATTGCATAGCCCAAAGGGAAGGACTCGGTAGGCAAAGGTACCCCAAGGACAAGTGAAGGTGGTCTTATCTTGGTCTTCCGGGCTGATTTGGATTTGATTGTACCCGCTAAACCCATCCAGGAAAGAGAAGAAATCTTTCCTGCCAGTCCATCCAACACTTGATCTATGAAAGGTAGAGGGAAATGGTCTTTCTTGGTAGCTTTGTTCAGCTCACGGTAATCTACACAGATCCTCCACTTCCCATTCTTCTTGGGAACCAACACTAGAGGGGACACCCATTCACTATCTGAGATGGGGTAGATGAATCCGGCATCCAACAGTTTTTGCAATTCTTCCTTGACAATGTCTTTAAGGGCTGGATTCATTCTCCTCTGAGGTTGCCTAACCGGTTTACAGTCCTCTTTGATGTATATATGATGAGTACAGACCGAGGGATGGACTCCTTTCATCTCCTTATAGCTCCAAGCAAAAGCATCTAGGTGGCTGGCCAACAGGTTGCACAGCTCCTTTTCCTGAGAAGGAGATAGGGAGGAGCTGATTTTCAATGCTCTCTCAGGGCCGAACTCCACACTCTTAACTCTGGGAGTGACAGGGTTGGTTGTACAAAGATCCACTAAGGTGCTAGCTTGGGCATCCTCCACCAATTTTTCTAAAGGTAGTGCACTGGTAGGTGGGTTTTGGATCAAGTTCTCGATCAAATCATCCTCGGTTGGGGGATTTCTTCTATTGGTTTCTATGGTACACAGAGGTGCTGAATACACCTCGTCTTCTTCTCCTTCTTCCAACCAGAGTGGTAAGTCATGCTCCAAAGAGGGTTGGGCAGGAGGGTATAGGACAAGTTGCTTGGACATAGGACCATTTTTGATGGTCATATTTCCGGCACGACAACTGATATAGGCATCTGCAGTGGCTAACCAAGGCCTTCCCAAATGAGGGGATATCCAGTAAGCTTTGCCTTTGGTTGCAGAACCAGGAAGTCTACAGGATACTCCCAAGAGTCAATAGAGACCAAGACATCCTCCACAATCCCTTCGGGAGTCACAGTGGAGCGATCTGCTAATTGCAGTACTGTCGAGGTCTTCCTCAAGGAACCTTGAAGATTGAGCTTGAGCATGGTATCCCTGGTCATTACATTAATGGCAGCCCCCAGATCAATCAGGGTGTGGGGTATGATGGTGCCATTGATGTGGACATCTACTACAGGACTTCCAGGATCTAAGTACTTTGGGCAGATGACTTGTCCTAGCATAAGGTCAGACAATTGTCCTATGACATTGATAGTTGAAGCATCTCTCTTCTGTCTGCCTGGATGTTTGAAACACTTCTCCTTAACCAGCTTGTTATAGATTGGCACATCCTTGATGGCCTGGAGAAGGGGTATCTTCACACACAACTGCTTGAGCTCTCCCAGAAGCTCATCTTCTTCCGGGTTGGGTTGTGTGGTGGCTGTAAGTCTCTCAGGAAAGGGTGGAATAGGCTTTGGTTCACTTTCCTGATGGTCTTCCTCATCCTCTGGGGGAGGAGGTTGGCGATCTGGAAGAGTCTTTCCAGATCTAAGATTGATCTCCTGGATCTCCACAGCATAGGTAGGGCATGAGGTCTCCCCAGTATATACCTGCTGAGCCTGTCTATTGTTGGGGTTCGGGTTCGGTTGCGCAGGCATTTGAGGTTGCCTTGGAGGAGCCGGAGGTAATGGTTGTGGCTGAACTGGAGGGGGAGGCAGAATGGCGGGAGGAGTGTTGTACTGGGGCCTCCACCCCGACTGAGGTGCACTCCACTGAGGCTGTGACTGGGCATGTGAGTGATATGAGTGAGTAGTGGGTTGAGTAGGATACTGAGGTGGATAAGACCATGGAGGAGGCATGGACCAAGAAGGATGAGCAGGGGGACCCCAAGAAGGCATAGGAGTCGATTGGTTGGGGTTGTAATAGGCTTGTGGTGCCCCTTGCATTCCCTGCTGATAAGGTCTAGATCCTTGAGGCCTCCTTTGGTTGATGAAGTAGAGAGGTTCAGTGGGGGCTTCGGTTCCTTGGTACATGGCTTTAAACCCAGGTAAGGTTGGACACTGATTTGTTGGGTGGTCCTCCTCACAAACGAAACACACTTCAACCGAATGCAATGGACATTTGTTCTTAGGGTGTCTTCTGGTGCACCTAGGACAGAAGACAGCCAAGGCTCTCTCAGCTTCTTCTTTCTTCTGCTGGATCCTGAATGTGTCCAGCTGCATGGCAATGGTCTGTCTCACCTCACTCTTAAGATCTTCTAATTGGTTTGTAAACTCATGTTTGGATAAAGGGACACCAGTGGAGAGGAGATTTCCTCTACCTCATTTCCTAGCTGCCCTAGAATGATTTCTAAACACAGTTTTGATGTCCTCATAAGGCAATTGGTAAATGTCCCCCCTAGCTAACATGTGAAGGGTGTCTAAGAGATCTTCAGGGACTCCTCAGAGTAGAACCAACTTGAGGGATTCAGGGTCAAGTGTGCACCTGGCCTGTTTATAGCTAAGTTGGAACCTCTCCTCATAATCCTCTAAAGACTCGTCATTCCCCATGGTCATTCGAAAGATCTCTCCTTTCGTTTCCTTGGACCTACAATAATCCCGGTACTTGGTGTTGAAGGCTTGCTGCATCTGAGCCCATGTGGTGATACTATTCCCAGGCAAACCCATGAACCAGCGTAATGCTGCATCCTTGAGAGTGGAAGGGAAAAGTTTTAGCTTTTGTTCATCTTCAGTATAGTCATAGGTTCTACAGAGGATAACAAACTCAAATAGGAAGGTATCAGGATCCTCAGTGGTCAGTCCATGGAAGTGAGGCAAAGCAGAGGGGCTAATGTTTTTCATTTTCATCTCTCCATTGGTCTCTCGGATGGGGAAAGCTCCTTCTATTCTCTCATCTTCTCTCCTATTATCAGCCATGGCTTCAGATGGAGTGGTCTCTAACTCTTCTTCTTCTATAGGGTCTTGGTATATCTCAGGATGTTCACCTATAGGTTCCTCTGGGTCACTGTCACCAACGAAGAGAGAAGGGTGACTCAGTGATGTGGTGGGGGTGTTTGGTAGGAATTTGCCTGATCTATCTCGGTTCCTACAAGGCATGAAATGGAAAGGACTTTTCCTTTTTTGAGTGCTTTTGCTTTTTCTTTGGTACCTGCAAAACTGAAACAAAGTGATCTACAACTAACTATATTGCTCAAATGAAATTGCGGAATTGGGAAGCTAATCTAGGAAAGCAAGAAAAATTACTCTAGGAAAGCAAGAAATATTAGTCTAGGAAAGCAAGAAATATTAATCTAGGAAAGCAGGAAATGCTAATCTAGGAAAGCAGGAAATGCTATTCTAGGAAAGCAGGAAATGCTAAGCTACTTTTGTAGAATGGAAATGAAATAAACTACTGAGCAGAAGTAAGAGTACGAAAGTAGAAGAAAAGCAACAATTACTAATACTCTGACGCTTCCCCGGCAATGGCGCCAAAAAGATGGTGAGCTCCAGTATTGTAGCAATAATGCTACAACTCTTGGGGCTTCCTGTCTCTCATTTTATCAACCCGGTAGTTCGTACAAACTTGGAAGCGACGGTGTTGTATGCACAAGTACTAGCTCTTGTCGCAGCTGTCACTTGGTCAGCTGGCACAAGTCCGCTAGGGCTCAAGCCAACTTCTATAGGCTCACAGAAGAAGCTTTATCAATGACGGACGAAAGCTAGCTCAAAGGAGACTAATCTACTTGACAAAAATGGACTGAAAGCAAATCAAAGCATGTAAACCTAGGAAACCCTAATTTAACTAGTCTAACCTCTATAATGCAAAGAATGTGAAGGAAACTTCTACCAATGTTGCTGTTACCTCTAATAAGTGAAAATGCATGGATCTAAGCTGCTTGCATCATAAAAGACATGTTTTTGTATTTTTCCTTCAAGTGTGTGGAATGATTGTGATTGTGTGCTAATTAGGGTTTGGTTGTGCAGATGGAATGGAGAAGGAAGGAGAACGTGGGACAGGTTGGGAAGGCTAGGAGAGGTCCCTAGGGATCCTTAGCATCCATCCACAGAGGTTCCTCACATTCAGGAGCTCAGCAACCGAGTGAGTGGCCTCCTACAGGATGTCTGCAGGGGATCCTACAGGATACTTAGAGGTTTCTACAGGATGTCTATAAACTGCTACAGGATGACCTACCGTGAGTGTTTGAAGAGATGGAGGAGTGATGGAATGGTAGGGGGAGATGTGCAAGGTGGGAATGAGGCTAGTGATGGCTCTAGAAGTGGAGGAATGAGATGAGAAATGAGTGTAGGGAGTAGGTTGGAAGATAGAGGGCTAGGTCAACAAGAGGCTAGGAAATGAAGTTACGTGAGGAGTGGAAGACTTTGGGAGATAACAGAGCGGGGTAAAGGTCGAGGAGATGTGTTGCATGCGTGATCAAGATGGAGAATGAAGTAATGGACGAGAGAGGGCAGTGCAAGTGAAACAAATGCTTGTGACTGTTACCAAACCGAAAATGCATTAACCTAAACTACCTGTGCTTGTAAATTCAATGAACAGCAATCCAAAACGCGAAGGAGAATGTGCATGAAGCTGTGGTAAAGGAGTGTGGTGCAGGTGTGAATGACAAGGAAGCATCTAACATAACGTGACTGTGTTTGCAGCAATCATGAAATAAAGAAATGCGTGTTTTTGGTGGTTAGTCATGGACTGCACTCCAATCCCAGATGAGACGGCAGTGAGCCTTAACAACCCTTTTTGTTGGAGCTCCAATGGACTATATCTATCCTCTGCTACACTAAACAACTGTAAACAAACTCACCATAAGCAAATCCTATCTAACTCATGAAAAAGACCAACTTAACAACCTGCAATTCGAATTGCATGTGCAAATGAAAAGCTCAAAGTGCTGAAATGAAATGGGAACAACACTACAACAGAGGAGATCTATGGCTCTCAGGTTGGGCCCTAACCTGAGAGCTATAGTCTCCTTAAGAAACTCAGAACTAGATCACAAACTGCCTTCTTTATTCATAATCTGATGTCATGCCAAATTGGCTTACAAAAAGGAACGAAAACTGAACTGTGCTCCAAAATTACAATAGCAATACGAGAGTTTCAACAACCTATCCAAGGCTAAGGCCTCTACACTTATACAAAAACGATGATCCAACAAGTGTCCTTGATTTTAGGAGCTCGGCTGTCCAACTAGAGTTTAACTGCTGATCCTGTAGGACGGTCATAACTGCTGTTCCTGTAGAGCAATTTATAACTGTTGTTCCTGTAGAACAGCTGGTTGCTTCTCAGCTCGGAGGGGAGATGTATTGGAGCTCGGAGTTCTTGGTGGGAATCACGAGGAATGTCCCCAAGACCGTGGACATCCTCTCCTAAAAGTCAGCAGTGCCACCTCATTGTCTCCTTGTCTCCTTTTCGTTGTCTTTTGCTCCCTTTTAATGCCAAAACCTGGAATCACAATGCATTAGTCACGTAGATAGAGTGCCTACCCTTCTTCCTACAAACAACATGAATAAACTAAGAAATGCATGCATAAGCAGTAAAAAATGAATGGTTTGAGCAAGTAGAATAGGCCAAAATGAGCCCAAATTGTACCAAAATTGGGGCTCATCAAAACCTTTCACACCATTGCGATCAGGATGACGAGATCTACACTCCGGTCTGAGTTCCAAAGCATTCCGATCACTTTTATTTTTGAGCTTCCATAAGCCCTCTTTGTCTTGCGTGTGTCCCTGGAGCCACCTGGATCAATCCTCCCCACTGAGGAGCTTTTGGTCCTCCAAAATAATGAAAAATGATCTACATCTCTCTGTACCTTGTCTGCATCACAAGCATCCTGAAAAGGTCTCTTTTCCATCTCCTTCACCTTTGTTCTTTGGAGCCTTAAGTGATGAGCCGACACCTGCAACCTCTGTAACCTGTAGTACATTGTTTTTGCAAATTACATGCTTGACTTTCATGACCAAATAATGACCCAATCATCCCACACTTGCCACGAGTTTATAACACATACTCGATGATCAAGTTTACATTGAAATGGAAACAATACCCCAGCTACGAAAACAAGGCCAACATATCATTGTTGCTTCAACAAGTTGTGGAAAACACATCATCATTGCAACACATGATTTACAAAAATCAGGGTAAACACTATCTTTTCTTTGACAAGTTATGGAAACACGACATCACTTTCATAGTTTATCATGCAACTCAAAATAAGACCATACATCATTGTTTCTTAACAAGCGATGGAAAGCACATCATCACTTTTTACATTTTAAAATGCAACAAATGATTTACAAAAGCATGATCATGACAAGCTAACATTTTTAGAAACCATTTTTCACTTATCCCTATGAATGGGTCATCCCTTGTGGTTGTTTTGCTTGTCGAACAATTGTTTCACCTAGTTCATGCACCGACACTTTGTCTTTTAGGCACTCCTATGGATGGAGCCTCCGACAAGTGGCTCTTTGATGGCCACCTCTATTACAATGACTACAATACATATTATTCTTCTAGATTTGCTTAACATGTTTCTTTTCCTGCTGTTGAGAGGGTTTTTCATGCCTCCTCCTTTTGTGTGTTGCTATTCTTTTCCAACACTTAGAAATGTATGGTTATGTAATCCAAAAAAGGTACATGTTTTTCAATGCCATGTTTTATGTTCATCATTAACAACATGATTGTAATCAAAATTAACATTTGAATGTCGAGACTAGTTATACCTTTCCTTGCTGCCTTTGGTGTTATTATGACGATGAGAGTTTGCCTCAACTCCTTCCCTGCAATGGGTACTACCATGGGATGATGGGGATGTGTGTCCATAATTATCTTTCCTCAACGATTTCGACGATATCTCGAAAGAATATGACACCTTTGGTCATTCTCCCTCGGTGTACCCTAAGCCTGCAAATCGAGGTCTGTGCACAACCTTTAATGGTTGAGTTATGCCTTGGTTATTAAAACCAAGTTTTTCTTTGTCCTCATGCCTCGTCCTGGTAAGGAGCCTCATGTTTGTCCCTGTAATTGGGATCTCCAAATCTCCAATAGAAATCATACTATGTGAAGATGAAACTGAAAGGAAATCAACATCTTTTACCTCCACTGTCGAGTTGGAAAGAACTGATGAGGGCTGCTCATCATCTATTGTTGGTGGTTCGCTATTTGTCTTGGCAGATTCCCCAACTTCCTTCCTGACATACCCAAGTCCTGCTTGATGGGGTAATTCTTCTACTTTGATGGGGTTGACAATGCCTTGGTCATTAATGCCCAAGCCTTTTCCTTCATAACCCATTTTCTTCAATAGTTTGGAGCCAATTCTTGTGGTATGATTTTCAAAAACAACGAAATCATCATCAGGACACATACATGAATTTAGAGAATTACTTTTTACCTCACATGGTTCACACTACAAATTTTTGAAGCCTAATCCTTTGCTTGTAGCTCTTGTAGCAAACTATGTTTCTCCTCTTTCTCTTCATGTAGAAGCATCTTCAATTCAACGTTCTTTGTTTGAAGATTCTGTTTGTTGTGCTTCAGTTCTTCTAGGGCCTCTTCCATGGCTCACAACTGAAGCTGCAATCGCTCCTTTTCCTCTGTCTCTTTTTGTAGAGCTTCATACATTATTTCCACCCTTTGGGAAATTTTGAGCATGGTCTCATACATCGCTTTTTCATCCTCTGTCGCTGCATGTTCCATTTTTCACGCTTGCAATTCACATCCACACAAAGACTGCTCTAATACCAAACTTGATCTGAGTTGACTCAACTCCCGGATTTAACTAAGATCTTTTACTTTCATGATGCGATTAGAATTGTATTTAAAATAGCATAATTGAACATATATGCATGTTGTAAAGAAGAAGGAACATGACATTCATCAGCAACATAAAATAACAAGATGTTGATAATGGAGTTCATCTAGGAGGGACTACATCTCTGGGCCTGATGTCAAGATGGTGTAGGCCATTGCATTAAGTGTTGTCAATAAAGATGATGTACATAGGTGGTGATGTCACTATCATACATGGAAAATTCCCTCACGCAGGAGTGGCTCCACGATATGTTCCACTACAGGAACTCTCTCACACAAAAAAACTCCTATCAGTATGATATAAACTCATGCATGATGATAATGAGTGTCCTGCCAACATGGCATCAAAAGGATCTCAATTCAAACATACATGGTGACACATGAGTATCCCGTCAACATGATGACAAAGGGATCTCAAACAAAACATGACAAATCATGACAACAAGTACATCCCACAGATGATTCCGCATCACATCAAGAAAGAATCATGAAACAAGTAAGAAAACAGGATCCCACATCAAACATCAAATAAGGATATATAAAGCACAATGCATCTCAGAGAAAAAATAAGTACATGAACACACTGCATATACCTCACATCCCGGGGCCATCTGAAGAAAAGGATGTCAAACTGCTGAAGCTGGCTGTACCATCAATCTTACGGAGTTGAATCTCATGGAATGATTGCTCGCACGTTGAATGTTGACACCTGCACTCCACTTTGAAAAGTGGCCAAAAATTGAAATGATAAAATGGAAAATCTGAATGCACCATTAGATTTGTGGCGTCGAATTAGGTAAAATCGACTATCAAATTTCTAAATTCTGAGAAAGTGGAAATCTAGGGCTTAAGGAATCTTTTAGATTCCCCCTAGATTCCTCAAAGATTCCCTCCTCTAGTTCGTCTCAAGATTTGCTGCTCAGATCAAAATTCTGATTGTGCCATCAGGTTCATGTTGCTAAGAGGTGTAAGATCAACATAAAACTTGTCCAATTTGGACACCAGCAAAATTTTTCCCTCCTGAGGATTTGGCTCAATCATGGTTCCGCCTGCCTCTTCTCTGGATCATGGTTCCTCCTGCAAATTAATTAAAAAAATATGTCTCAATCCATGTGCATGCTCCTCTACTCCTCCATGATAGGTGCACTAAGAAAAAGAAGGGTTTATATAAATTTAGGGCAGAGTTTTCAAAAAGGCCCCACTGGCTCTTTGATTAAAGATGGTAATTAGTTAAGGGGAGGTCAGGGGATCAAATCCCACCTCCCCAAAAAATCCATGTGTACAAGCCTTTTATAAGGCACGGGTTGTTTTATTTAAATGAGATGCATTATTTTAAGTTTGGGTTAACTGTTTAAATGGGTCACATTAAATGGTGGTGTGACATTTTGGGTTTGCATTAAAAAGGGCCGCTGCATGGTGGCAGGCTGGCCCATGTGGTCAGTGCGGATTTAATACCTACCGACTTCTGTAACACATTTTCATTATTTGTTTTTAATGTGTGGGGGCGTGGTCCAGGTCCACCGGAGGTGGCCCACCCACCACCCAAATATATGATACAATATCATTATGTGGGTTGGAGGTTGGAGGGTCAACGGGGGTCATGGCTCATCGACCCACTTTTTAATATTAATTTTTATTATGAGGGTTCGGGCCAGTGGGGATCATGGCCTATCGGCCCAATTTTAAATAAAAATTTGTTTTATAATTGCTACATAGTAATTTGTCACTGCCTTCACCCCAGTCCTTCTACTGTGTCATGTGTCCAAGTCAAACATGCTCATATTGAACAAATGCTCTCTTGTGCTGCCAAATGACCCATTTTTCTTAAGTTATTTGCCTCATCGCAACTTTGGACTTAATATATGTGTTGAAGGGTGCTCATGAATAGTCTAGCCATCCTGCCATCATGGAAGTACATCTAATTCCCGTGATGGTCCGATTTCATGCTGTAGCGCGAGGTTACTTATTATCTTTAGCGATGATCTGACTAGCTACATTGCTCACTAGCGATGTCAGCACTAAAGCTCAGTTATGCCCCAAGATGATCTAGATTGGGCGAATTTGTTCCAACAGTCGGCCTTCTGGATGACTCTAGACCTGGTTGTTGGCATAGTTTGTATCACCCTCCTTTCTCTGGCATGGTAGTTCCATCAATTGTGCTACCTTCCTTGGGGATAAGCTCACTCTTCCACCTTTCATGGATACTCCTTCTCCTATTTAAACTCTCACCATTGCTATTCATTGCTAGTTTTGATAGTTGGATAGTTGGCTAGCTAGTTTGAGCAGCGTTGTTAGTGTAGCTGGTGTGAGTGTGACAAGTGTGGGATTGTTGATAGTTTGTGGAAGGTTGTGAAGTGCCCTTAACTTTGTGTAAAAATTATGAGTGAGAGAGAACTTTGTATGTTGGGAGATCTATCTTCAAAGAGTGAATGCTTGAAGAACATGTTGGCTGGATCCCTCTGAGAAGGCTTGTGATGTCAAGACTTTGGTTGTAAGCTTGCTCTTATTTCATTATTAATACAATCAATGATGTTTTCCTATGTCTTGTATGTAATTTACTTGATAGCTCATGACTTCTTGACTTTGTAAGTAAATAGATCATTGTTGTTTTCTGGTTACGTGCTTTGTTGTATTTCCTTTGCACTGTTTCAGGTTGATCACTAATTAGGAAGCGGAAGTTGGAGCAGTGCAACGGAACTCCATTGACCACCAGTTGAGGTAGGCCTCCAACTATGACTGTTTAAGGAAAGCTATTGTTGATCTGTCCTTGTTTGTGACTAGACCCACTCTAGGGCTAGAGGGGTTGCCTCTGTCTGCAGAGGGAACACTTACCTGCATCACAAATTGGCGACTCCGCTGAGAGTTTGTCCTATGTTCTTCCCTTGTTTTCTCTTGTTTTGATTTTGATTTGGTCTCTTTTGAAGTTTGGGGATTGACTATTAGTCTTTTGAGTTTCCTGGCTTGATCTGGGAAGTACCTCTATTTGATTGAAGGATTGACTATTTTTTATTTGGGAGTTTTTGTTCACCTATCATTATTTTGAACACCATCATGGATTAAAATTTAACAGTCGCGCTATCATCACACTCACCCTTTTTTAATATCATGTGCATCGTGTAATTACGTCTCACAGTCACGATGGTTCTAAAAATCTGACCATCGCGGAAAAGTCGTGTACTTCCGCGCTGACATCGCTTTGTTGCTGTGGTTAGTTCTTTATCAGCGCTAGTTGCTTGTGTATTACCCATGCTGATTGTTGTAGAATTGATTTTCTTAATTCTATCTCCTGAGTCCATCAGTCCTGTTGGTCCCTTTCTTTTCTCGCTTGCTTAGTAGCTTGTTTTTCACTGTTTATGGTTAAGGCACTCTCTCGTTGGCTTTGTTGAATGAATCTTGCATTTTCGCTTGCGTGACCTAGTTCATTATTTCAAGTTTCTTGAATCAGTTGGCTTGGTTGCTGGTTTGTTCAAGGTTCGTTTGCAGCTTTCTGTTGGTTTGGTTGAGCCTTCCCCATTTCTTGTTTTTGGTTGATTGTTTAGTGATTGTTATTGAACCAATCTTTGGTATTGATTCGATTTTTTTTCACTACCGAACATAGATCACAATTGTTTGGATCAACCCATTTTTTCCAAACTTGCTTGTTGCTTATTTGTTTCTTCTAGATTTAAAGACATCAAAGTCAAAAGGATTGCATCCATTTAGTATACGAAAGTGAAAGTGAATTTGCATTTCAGGTTTGCATATTGAAAAGTGAATGATTAAATCTCTCATTAGTAGTATCTGTGCACTTTAGGAATTGATATCTATATGCATTGAGTGACTACCTTTGTTGTCTTGGTTTTCTTGGTTTGGGAATGATCTATCTATCCTCCCGTAGGTAGGTGTTCATTGAAGTAAAAGGATATTTTTGCTCATTCTAGTTGCATCCTAGATTTGTTGTATACATACGGTAAGGCTTGAGAACTGAAACATAATTCAAGATCAACTCTAAAATGAACTGAATAAATCTAACAATGCATTGGAACATAATACAAACTATTTAGAGGTCTAGGCTAGAGACGTGGTCTGGCATCATTAAACCTAGTCATTATTGCTTTCACTCAAGGTTGGGTGATTCCTCCTTCTATGACTCAATAGTGGTCTAGTATGGAATTGTGCTCCCATGTACCATCGAGTATATGTTGGAAGACCTCACTAGGTTATCATCCTTTATCCTTAGGAAGGCGTGTCTGCTGCCTTGCAAACCGTAACGCACCAAACACAACATTCGGCAAGATTGACTGCCATACGGAAAGTCCTTGGTTTTCATATGACTGCCAAGGTGTATATGCAGTTTTATGGGTTGTTTGGTAAACCTTTTGCCTAGTTCTCCAGAGTGGTCACTTTCGTTCCTTTTCGGACTCCCTAAAAGAAAAGGTCCATCTGATCACTTGTCCTTTTAGGCTCATTAAACCTTGAAAGAGATAAAGTCACCTTTTCGTCCTTTTCTCGACTCTTAAAACATTAAAAGGTCAAGTTTTGTTCCTGTGTCATAAAATTTATTGCCCAGAAATATTCTTGGTAACAGTTAGAGTTCTTCATTACAGTTCGATTATTTTTCAAGCTCGTTCCCGATGGCAACATTCCTTGATTCTACTAGCCAAAGTCTTTCCCCAGATGGGAATCCTAGTCCGTTTCCACCTTTTGGAAATGCCAGTGCTCTGTATATGGCAACATTGTCCTTGCCTAGGTTAACCATTGGTTGTTTTCAACCTCGGTGGTCCCGAGTGTCATGACTCATGTTCCACCGTCTCCTTTGTCCGAACCACGACATGTTGATTCTAAGGTTGAGCCTATGCCTTCTTCCCCTGTTTTTTCCTCCTCCTCTTCTCCTTCACCTGGTGAAAGTTTCACATCTAATAACCAGGAGACTAAGAAGAAGAATAAGATGATGAAGAAGAAGGAGAAGTCCGATAAACGTGAGGCCACCTATGCAACTACTGCTTCGAGTACATCTCAGGTTGGACCACCTTCTGCTCCTCTACGGAAGGTTAAGTTTCCTTGTAAATTGTGCAAGGGTGACCATCTTCTTCGTGATTGTCCTGGCATTCCTAGGATCTTAGAAGTACGGTATCACGATCTCGCTCGTCCCTCATCATTCTCTGAAGCTCATGGCGATGCTACCCTATCAACTGACAACGGTAAGAAGAAAAGGAAGATTCGATTCCCCTGTAGACTGTGTGAGGGCAACCATCCCCTTCACCTTTTTCCGCTTATGGATAAAGCTTCCTTTGTTTTGGAAAGTCTTACAGCTTCTTCACCCCAACTTACCGCTGGTTATCAGAGGCTCTCTTCAGACCCTCTCCCCGTCGACAAAGATTATGACTTAGATTCTTCTCTTGTCCATCCTCCTCCTTCCGAGCCTGGCTGTGCTTAGCTTGTTTTGGACCAACCATTGGTCAGAGAGAGTGTCGACTTGGGTTCACCACCTGTTGATCACTCTGTTTCGAAAGAGTGTCATGCTCATGTTCTTCTTGTCTTGTTAAATTCTCCTGAGTCCGAGAATGGCACTCCTATCCCAGCTGATTCAGAGAGTCCTTCTTTGGTTCCTGTAGAGTAGGGGGGCAATCATACAATTCCCCCACCAAGTAGTTCGGTCGTTTCTTTCAATTGGAGTCATTTTACTGCCTTCCACCTTCCATCCTATGTGGCTTTCTAGATTGCAGTACATGCCTATGATAAGGAAGTACCTCGCACTATCTTGGATGAGGGTGTGTCTATCAGTCTTATGCCTTCTACTACTTGGCAAGCTTTGGGCTCCCCACAACTTGTGCCAGTCATGCAGAATCTGTTGGCATTTGATGAAGGAACCAATCAACCTTTGGGGATCGTCCCAAAGTTTCCTATTACTTTTGGGGGAAAACCGTCTATATAGACATCATGGTTGTCCAAGGTGCTTTAGATTTCAGTCTTCTCCTTGGACGTGACTATGTTTATGCCATGGGGCCCTCGTCTCTTCACTTTTCTGTGTGGTTTGTTTTCCACACGACGGAAGAATGGTGAACATAGATCAATTATCATTCTTTGGTCCCCTGGTGCCTCCTGTGCAGCCATCATTCCCTATCGATTCTTTCTTGCAAGCAATACCTTCCTTGCCACAGGTCAATTATGTGGCTACCAGTTCTGTCTCTGCCTCTGCTGATGATCATGCAGATGGTCTCGTACTTCATGTACTGAGGGCTTTAGAACTTGATCTATCCTTAGTGCCTCATGACATGTATTCCTCCCATAGTGCGTTTCTTCCATCCCGTGAAGAGCTCTTGGGAGCCATGTCCTTGTATGGCCCATGAGTAGGTGTCCCGAGGATAGTTTTGATCTTGTGTCAACCTCGTTAAAAAATGAAACAAGGATCCTAAGCATAGTTCCTGTTCTTGTGTGAAGCTCGTTAAAAAATGAAGCAAGGAGTCTTGAGGAAAGTTCTTGATCTTGTGTCAACCTCATTAAAAAATGAAACAACTCGCCTTTCCAAATCGAGTCTTTGATTAAGATCTCGTAAAATCCAAGTCAAGTCTTTCCAATATCTCGAATGTGAACCTTCATTCCATCCACCTCGTTGAATGCAATGAAGCTTGGTGGGCATGTACCTCGATTTGCATCATTATGATGGGGGCATGCAAACTTATAACAAGCATATTTTTTCGTTTCAAGCTTGTGTAAACATGAAACAAAATCCAAGCAGAGTTCTTTATGGTTCAAGCTTGTGTAAAAATGAACCCATACTTGATTTACACCTCGTGATTGCCGTTTTTATCCGCTAAATTCTGCTAGATGAGCCTCGGTTGTCTCATTCCATCGCCACCATCTCTTTGGCCGATCATATGCTTTCACTTGGTTGTTTTTCCTTTCCCGAGGAACCATAGAGATGAGTGGTTTTATTAGCCAACCTCTTGGTATTACATGTTTTGAGCAGTTCCACCATTGCCAGAACCAATTGCTACCCTTTATACCACTCATTCCTCTAGGACGGGTTTGCTTTCAGCTCTTTTCCAACTGTTTAAAGATGAAAAGATTGCCGAGTTTTCCCTTTTAACTCATTAAATGGAATAAGAGGCAGTCTCATTTAAGCTCTTTTCCGACCATATAAACACCAAACGATTGCCGGGCTTTTGTCATTTCGGGTTCATTATTGGTTACGAAATGACGTGATTTTGATCGCTTTTCTACTTTTTCGGGTCGAAGTCACTAAAACACGAAAAATACTCCTTGATCGTTATGGTCAAGCGGTTCTTTCGAGTATCGTTTTATACTTTTTCAGGCTCGAGAGACACCAATTTACGAAAAAGGATCCCCCTAGAGTTTTCTTTTCCATGTCCTTTTCAAACTCCCTAAACATGAAAAAGACTCTGAGTTTTACTTATGTCAGACTCGTTAAACCCTGACGACGTTGGACTCATCACCATGACGATACTCAAGCTTCTCCTCCCTAGGGCTCGTTAAACTATTACTAGGTTGGATTCGACCGACAGTCGAACTTATATTACAAGCATATGTTATCCCCTTCAAGCTTGTTTTCAAAAATAATTGGGGTACCTGCCAGTAATGCTGGGGGAAAATTTGGAAATCATCATTGGTAGCTAGTCACTCTTGAACATCGACACTTTTTCTTCTTGTCGGGTTGGGACATCCATACATCGTCATTTGGCCTTCCGTGGGTTTGGGTTGCCATTTAGCATCATTCCATATGATTCACGTCGTCTCCATTGAGCCTCTGATCCCTTGGTACCTGAATGCTGCCAGCCTTCGGAGTCGTGTCGCTGACATGTTCAAGATTATAATCCTTCTGCAGTTTACACCTTTGCCTCCTCCTCTAATACTTTATTTCACCATCTACCACTTGTTCCTTATCTCGTGTCGTTGATGGGGGAACATTATGGCCCTCCTGCGACGGGTTGTCTCCTGTCGACATTAGCTCATTATCTAGGAGATTGATCTAGAGATCCCTTTTGGTACCTTAGATCTTGCATGCCTCAATGGCAAGTTCTTTGCACCTGACGGTCAACTTTCATCATTGGTCGTCAATTGGGTGATTCCATGAGTGTTTGACTTCAGCTCCTTCTTCACACTTCGTGGATTGTGCTGGACAATACCTTGAGAACCATTGGCATTATTGGTGGTTTCTCTTGCGCTTGTTAACGGTTTTCGTCATTGACCAGTAATCAAGCGAATTTCTATCATGCTCGACCTCAGCACATCTATTCACATGTTAGAATTTGCACTATGGTTGATTGGGTTCAAGACCCCGAACTCAGATTACACATGTTCGGGCTGCATGGATTGGTTCGTGATTACATGACTCATTGATGGATGGTTGCGACCATACTTGAGTCTTCATGGATGGCTGTGACCATACCTTTATTATTATCGTGGTCTTATTAGCTAGATAGCTACATCCATACCACAGACCTAGTTCGTATGTCTTTTGGATGGCTGCGCCCATACCTAGACTACATGTATTTCACTATCAGAGATATCAGCTGTACTTGCACCTGCAGGTTCTTCCAGATGGTGTTCCAGCTCAGTCAGTTTCGTAAATCATTTCACCCCTCCCACTCTCTCGGGCTTCATACTTTGGGGGGCGTCTATTACATAGTAATTTATCACTGCCTTCACCCCAGTCCTTCTACTGTGTCATGTGTCTAAGTCAAACGTGCTCATATTGAACAAATCCTCTCTTGTGCTGCCAAATGACCCATTTTTCCTAAGTTATCTGCCTCATCACAACTGTGGACTTAATATACGCGCTGAAGGGCACTCATGAACAGTCCAGCTGCGCTGCCATCGCGAAAGTACATCTGATTCTCGCGATGGTCCGATTTCATGCTCCAGCGCGAGGTTACTTATTATCTTTAGCGATGATCTGATTGGCTACATTGCTCACTAGCGATGTCAGTGCTAAAGCTCAGTTATGCCCCCACGATGATCCAGATTAGGTGAATTTGTTCCAACAGTCGGCCTTCTAGATGACTCCAAACCTGGTTGTTGGCATAGTTTGTATCGCCCTCCTTTCTCTGGCATGGCAGTTCCATCAATTGTGCTACCTTCCTTGGGGATAAGCTCACTCTTCCACCTTTCATGGAGACTCCTCCTATTTAAACTCTCACCATTGCTATGCATTGCTAGTTTTGATAGTTGGATAGTTGGCTAGCTGGTTTGAGCAGTGTTGTTAGTGTAGCTGGTGTGAGTGTGAAAAGTGTGGGATTGTTGATAGTTTGTGGAAGGTTGTGAAGTGCCCTTAACTGTGTGTAAAACTTATGAGTGAGAGAGAAATTTGTATGTTGGGAGATCTATCTTCAAAGAGTGAATGCTTGAAGAACATGCTGGCTGGATCCCTCTGAGAAGGCTTGCGACGTCAAGACTTTGGTTGTAAGCTTGCTCTTATTTCATTATTAATACAATCAATGATGTTTTCCTATGTAATTTACTTGATAGCTCATGACTTCTTGACTTTGTGAGTAAATAGATCATTGTTGTTTTCTGGTTACGTGCTTTGTTGTATTTCCTTTGCACTATTTCAGGTTGATCACTCATTAGGAAGTGGAAGCTAGAGCAGCGCAATGGAACTCCATCGACCACCGGTTGAGGTAGGCCTCCAACTATGACTGTTTAAGGAAAGCTATTGTTGATCTGTCCTTGTTTGTGACTAGACTCACTCTAGGGCTAGAGGGGTTGCCTCTGTCCACAGAGGGAACACTTTCCTGCATCACAATAATTTATATTTGGGTCTGGTGGAGGTTGTGGGGGTCATGGCCCACCACCTATATTAATTTTTTTTTTTTGTTCTTTTACAATACAACCACATTTTTCCAATTTTGTCTAATATAGGGGATATTAGACAAATTAACGATCTAACAAATTGGGCCACTTTCGGGAGCTAGGTTTCATGCCGTGGGGTTAGTCAAATTGTAGGACACTTCAACCTGGCCCACAACCCAACTTTGACCAAAACTTTGAATGGCTCGTTCTCCCTCATACGAGCTCGGATTGACGAACCATTTGCACTGTTGTGGTCATGACGACAAGATCTATGCTCTAGTCCTAGTTCAAAAGCATTTTGCACTTTTATTTTTGAGCTTCCATAATTCCTCTTTGTCCTGTATGTGTCCCTGGAGTCACCTAGATCACATAGCCTCATTAAAATTGTACTAGTCGCTGAGCTCCGAAAGAGAAAGAGATCATGGGAGGATTTCTTAGTTGGGAGCTTTCATGGGGAGGAAACTCAAACAAAAGGATGGCAATGATCAGTAGGCAGATCGCTGGGACAAAACGACACTACTCCTGTGCCTAAATCCCAAGAAACACCTGCCTATCCTACCCATTCTCCCATTCCTATTCATGAAACCCCCCAGTCAGCTGGTCAATCGTTGCAAGATGGAGAGGAAGTGATTTCCATGAAAAACCAAGTGGGCATGAAACAACAAGGAAAAAGAAATAGAGCTAAGTTGGACTGACCTAAGTCAAGTCCTATGACAGAAGACAAAGTAACAAAGCCCCAGTTGGAACCTTCCAAAACCCATGAGTGCACCAAAACCAAACAGAAATGTAGGTGATCTGTTTTAACTATCAATAAACCCTTCATATTGGGATTAATTAAGAATTCGTTATGCTAAGTAGAACAGAGTCATTCCTGCGGTATGATCTTAGTCAAGTCATTGGACTTACCATGTATGGCCTATTATTGTTTTAAACTTGAATCGATGCCTATAAAGGTCTGAATTTCAATAGTTATGAGTTAGTTAGGTAGAGAGAAGATTGTCATTGCAAAATTACCATCGAGTATTGTTCAAAGAAATTATTGTTTACAAATCGAAGACTGTAATTATGGCTATGCGTTAAGCTCAAATCGATTCGATTGTTGGTTTCCTATGAGTTCTTAATTTAAATGTTTTAAGCTCTCTTTTCCTGCAAGTAGTTTAACCTTACCCAGGTGTGGCAGGGCCCACCATCATCTGGGAATAGGCTTCAATATTAGTTTGTAGGAGCATAGTTGTGTGTTGATTCATTATAAGTAGTTTTCATTTACTTTTGGTTTGTCTATTGAGTCTTTTGTACATTGCGTGAAGATTTTCATTAGCTTGGAATGATTTAAGTGTGATAACCTTGTGTTTACTTTTAGACACTTCGATTCAGAAATTCGAATGCGTAATTCTTGTGTGAGTCACAGAGATTTGTGTGCAAACCTTTGATACAGAGTTATGCTCTATTTTCTCCATACGAAGAGTTGTATTTTGTCTCGACTATGCTGTATGCAGTCATATGAAAGCTCATTCAATTACATTGTGGTTGAAATCCTATGATGAGTTGATCAATTGTTGAAAACGCAGAACACAATCTCTGTATGCTAAAGTTGATGTGATTCATTGTTGTAGCAAGGCTTATATCATGTGGATTTCATTGTGTAGAATAGGAAGCCTGATTGATGGTGTGTGTTGAATGAATTTTAGTTAATCACAAATAGAAATTGCATTGTCCATTTTCATTATCAAATCGTTTGATTTCCTTTAGACATTTTCATGAATGCGTGTTATCATAGAAGCATTTCTTTATAGATTGTTAATTGAAATAGTTTAAATTATCATAGGATAATTTAGTTTTGTTTCTCGTTTAATTGATGAAGGATTGATTCTTATTTTATTTAATGAAGTTTGTAGGTTGATTTCGAATGTTCAATTGAGTGATTTAAGTTGTAGTGTGATTCCTTTTACCTTGTCTTGAGTTATTGAATACAATCATAGATTAAGTTTACATTCTAGTGTTGTAGTGCAGGATTTGATAAACTTAGATATGTTTGGTTGAGATCTTATTATTGTAGTGTTAGATTTGCAGTCATTTAAAGTACAGTCAGGAAGTGTTTTCATTTTACAAGCATAGATTAGTCTCTTTACTATATTTCATTACATAGGTGTTTGATTTCAAAATTTTGCATTCTCACTTAATCTTTGTAGTTAAGATGAATTCCATTTAATTTTTCATTTGATTTCAGTCAATTAAAATAAACATAGAGTGGATTGAGTTAAATAGATTGCCTTCAGTTTTCTTATGAGATGAGTGCTTAAGGAGCCGTTCTATACTTAACAATCAAAAGGAAATCATATACTCTACATTTAAATCTTGCACCAAAATGTAGTACAACTCATGTTTACAAGTTCAGGTTGACAATTAATTGTAAGAGGTTTAATCACTAATTAAAACTCCCAACACTAGTAAAAAACAATCAGGAATTGCTATCTTTCTCTAGACTATGATTGAATGAAACCAATATGATGATAGAGGCCACTTACTGTTTAAACGAAATGATTGATGAAGTCACTTTTAGAGCTCTTGTTCATTTGCTCTTTGATGCTTCATATATCCTCCCGTTGCTCCCCAAAGCTTCTCCATGACATCCTGAAGGAGATATGCATTGAAAGAAACAAACAAGAGACCAAAACATCCAATATATAATAATGAGATAAATGGACTAATTAAATAAGAATATACCATAAACTGATCAATATGCAATCACAGTCTATGTACGTTATCAAGGAATCCTACAAATTATATCAACAAATATGTAATTGAGAAATAAAAATTGCCTTATATTAATAAAATGGAGAATATCCTTACAACAATGTAGCCTTGATGTTGCAAGTCCCTTCCCCCAATCCCCAACTCTCTCCTTGAATCAATAGCCTTCCAACCTTAATCTTGCAACATAAGCCTATGTCCAATAGTTCTCCTCAAGCCTCAGGCCTCGGTTAACTTTATAGCCCAGGAGTGGGAAGTTTGGGATTCATTTTCCAAGGGATGAGATCCATTGATGGTGGGATAGGGATTCCACAAAGAGGGGGATTTTCTCCATGATGGGAGGGATTAGTACTGGACAAGAAACAATTTGAAGCTTGTTGGTTGGGATAGATGCTGCCAACAATGCTCCTAGACTTAACTTTTTACTTTTACATGCGTTAAGTCATGTTCGAAGGTCATAGTGTAAGACAATGCGTACTTATGTGCAAATCTTAATGGTATTCTATGTGTATGCATAGAAATTAACTAGGGAACTACATAGGTAACCAAAAACAAGGTTTTGTACCATGGGATTTAGGAATTCCACTTTCTTTGGGATAATTTAGATTCAAACTTTGCAGGGGAATGCTGTGGGACACATTTGTGGATAGAGAAAGATCCAAACTAACAGCCATTTTCCTAATGCGAAAAAATGATGTGTAACAGGAGATTAAATACATTTTTTTCTAGCCAAAAAAGGATATCCATTCAAATTACGCAGGAATGTTGGACCATTGATTGTTAATAATAGGCAAGCATCTGAGGAGGTTGAAAAAATGTTACAAGCAATGAATTTCCAGCAAGGGAGAAAAATGGTCCTATCATCCACATCAAGTCATCTTAAAGAAGAGAGTAGAGAATTCCTATGCCCCTTATGGACATGAATCAAGGCCTGAACTGGAAAAATTGGAAAATGGTGGCTTGGTTGAAGAACGAAGAAGTATGGAAGTTGAAACCCCTCTCCATTCTGAATAGGGATTGAAAAGAGAGGCCACATATGTCATTGATTTTGAGGGAAGGGTTCTCAAAGAAGAAAAAGGCTATGCTGAGAAGAAATTATTTTACATAGACCATGAAGAGGAGGAAGAAAAGGAACAAGAAATGACAAAAGAAGAGGATATACACCAAGAACAAACCCTAGAGAAAGAAGAAATGAATCCGACCATATCTTGTAATGCATTGGATGGAATTACCACTCCTCAAACTATCAAGATAGAAGGGAATATCAAGAAGAAAAAGGTAATATTGTTAATTGATTCGGGGAGTACCCATAATTTTATTCATTGTAATATAGCCAAGGAATTGAATTGCTTCCTATATCTAGCACTAGAGTGTCAAGTGATTGTTGCAAGTGGATGAACCATAGATTGCTCACGAAAGTTCCATAATATCAAGCTATCCATGGAAGAATATGTATTGAATAGCCCAATGCTTTCCATTCCAATGGGTGGTGCTGATGTTGTACTAGGAGTCCAATGGCAACAATTCTTGGGTATAATAACTTTTAATTTTCAAAAACTTTTCATGAAATTTTCTTCAGAAGGAAAGGAATTTGAATTAAGGGGTATCACAGGGAAACCAGGAAAGATAATCAACTCTAACGTAATGGAAAAGCCTCTAAAGAAATAACAACAAGGCATAATTGCACAATTATGTTCACTAGAGGTTCCCACATCGAAATCATCTATTTCACCATATCTCCAAAAAGTCTTGGAAAATCATTCCAAGATATTTGAGACTCCCAAAGGCCTCCCACCTATTTTTGATCATGATCATGCTATTCATTTGATTCTTGGAAGTGTTCCTCCAAACATCAGGCCTTACAAATATCCCTATGCCCAAAAGAGTGAATTTGAACGTATGATTGCAGAAATGCTAGCGGCTTGTATAATTTAACCTAGTCAAAGTTCTTTCTCTGCTCCAGTAGTACTGGTTCACAAGAAAGATGGATCATGGTGCATGTGTCCAGATTATAGGGAGCTCAATAAGCTCATTATTAAAGATAAATTTCCCATTCCTGTCATTGATGAATTATTGGATGAATTGCATGGATCAATTTACTTCACCAAGTTGGATGTTTGTTTAAGATATCATCAAATCAGAATGAAGACTGAAGACATTCCAAAAACAACATTTAGAACTCATGAGGGTCATTATGAATTTTTGGTCATGCCTTTTGGCCTTACCAATGCACCTTCTACATTTCAAGGTTTGATGAATTCCATTTTCAAACCCTTCATTAGAAAATTTGTGTTAGTATTTTTTGATGATATACTAATCTACAACAAGTCTTGGAAGGACCACGTTCAACATGTTGACAGGGTGCTCAAACTATTGGAGGAGAAACAGTTATATGCAAAAGCTCCAAATTTTTCTTTGGAGTACAAGAGGTGGAATACCTGGGTCATATTGTATCTCATGAAGGTGTTAAGGTAGACCCTAGAAAAATTAAAACCATTAAGGAATGGAAAATCCCAACATCCATAAAGAATCTACAAGGATTTCTTGGGTTGATAGGGTATTATCGCAAGTTTGTTAAGAATTATGGGAGAATAGCAACACCTCTAACAACATTATTGAAGAAAGATGCATTTTCATGGACTCTAGAAGCAACGAAGGCCTTTGAACATCTAAAAGAGGCAATGTGCCAAGCATCGGTCTTAGCTACACCAGATTTCACAAAAACTTTTTTTGTGGAATGTGATGCCTCAGGAAATGGAATTTGGTGTTGTTTTAATGCAAAAAGAAAGACCTATTGCTTTCAAAAGTCATCCAATTAAAGGAAATTATTTACACAAAGCTATTTATGAGAAGGAAATGTTGGCAATACTACATGTAGTTAAGAAATGGCGACCCTACCTAATGGGAAGACACTTCAAGGTAAAAACAGATCATGATAGTATTAAATACTTTTTAGAACAAAGATTATCTACAGAAGAGTGGCAAAAATGGGTCACAAAGATGTTGGGTTATGACTTTGAAATCATCTACAAAAAAGGGAAAAAAAATGTTGTGGCAGATGCACTGTCAAGAAATGATGAGGATGTGGAAGCATTTCTTTGTGCCATTTCTATTATCCAACCAGATTGGATAAACGAAGCAAGGGATGAATGGAAGAATGTTGAAGAAGTATGGGAACTCATTCAAAAGTTACAACAATATCGAAGTATATCTGATACATTTAGCTGGAAAAATGATTCGTTATGGTACAAATATCGGTTATACCTATGAAAGAATTCCCAACTACATAAAACATTCTTAGGGAATTTAACACCTCTCCCTTAGGAGGGCACTCAGGATTTCTAAAAGCTTACCATAGGGTTAAGAAGGAATTTTTTTGGGATGGCCTTAAATCATATATTCAAAAATTTGTTGCGGAATTTTTGGTTTGCCAACAAAATAAGGTTGAAACAATTAAGACCCCAGGTCTATTACAACCTTTATCCGTTCAAAGCCAACTTTGGGAGGAAGTTTCAATGGATTTTATCACAGGTTTACCCAAGTCCGAAGGAAAGAGTGTTATCATGGTGGTAGTTGACAGACTTACCAAGTATGCACACTTTTGTGCATTACCTCATCCATTTAAAGCAAGTACGATTTCTACTACATTTATGGAAACAATTCAAAAGCTACATAGAAACCCAAAGATTATTGTAAGCGACAGAGATCCCATTTTCACTAGAAATTTTTGGACAAAATTATTTTCTTGTCTTGGTACTCAGTTAGCTCATAGATCATCTTATCATCCTCAATCTGATGGGAAAACTGAGATAGTAAACAAATGTTTGGAAGTATATATTCATTGCTTTGTATCTGATAAACATACACAATGGGTCAAATGGTTGCCTTTGGCTGAATGGTGGTATAACACTTCTTTCCATACCGCAACAAAAATGACCCCATTTATGGCACTTTATGGATATCATCCACCATCCATCACATCATATTTAAGAGAAAATTCTAAGGTTCAAGCAGTGGAAGATCACATCGAGCATCAACGACAAATTCTCCAACTCTTAAAGGATAACCTCACCTTGGCGCATAATAGAATGAAATAGCAGGCTGATCAACATCACAACAAAAGAAGTTTTGATGTAGGTGATTAGGTATTCCTACGGCTACAACCATATAAACAAAAGACCCTCAAGCAAGATAAGAAGGATAATAAATTATCACCAAAGTATTATGGTCTGTACAAGGTGGTGCAAAAGATAGGTACTATGGCATACAAATTGGAGCTTCCTGCAGCTTCCCGAGTGCACCTAGTTTTCCATGTTTCATGCTTAAAGAAGTTTATAGGTGACAAGATCCCAATTCAAACAATATTTCTAGAACTTGATGAGGAAGGAAAAATCATACTGGAACTTGAAGAGGTCAAAGAAACAAGAACTCAACAGCTACAAAATCAATCAATTTTAGAGTATCTCATCAAGTGGAAGAACTTACCCATTGAAGATTCCACATAGGAGGATGAGAATTTTATACAAAAGCATCCAAAACTACTCAAGAATTGAGGACAACACTTTTTTGAAGGAGAGGGGCATGTCAGGTCCCTATAATACTAGTGATTCCCCCATTACTATTGTCATTGTATCCTTTATTGTTATTTTTGTGCCCCTATTGTCCCCATATTGTTATTATTGTGCCCCATAGAAGCCCACTATTGTTATTTTTGTGCTCTTATATTATTATTGTTAGGTCGACTTTGGTTATATTGTGACCCCTTAGACTCCTATATATAAAGGAGATTTTGTCATTTGTATCATCCAAGAATTGTTCATTTGTGTAATGTAAAGGAGGTTGCCCCCTCGAAGAGGATGATTTCTAAGTCGTTGATCTATCTTTTCTATCTTTTTGTGAGCTGGTTTCATAACAAAGGCTGAGAACACAAAGGGGAGAAAAAGAACTTGAAGATCTCAGGGAAAGAATTTCTAGTGAAATTGGATTTTAGTTGCAGATAGGAGGAGAAAAATGTGCATCCTCATCTCTTATTCCTGGAGAAGAATAACAATGTTCTTTAAGTGTTTTGAATGATTCTTATGAACAAATTGAGGAAATAAATAAGAAAATCAAAGAAAATGTTCCTACTCAGTTGGAGGCTCAGTCCATCCCTAGTTATCAAATTAGACTCCTTTCATCTATGGATTTGGAAATACATCAGCTGAAACTCTCCTTCACACATATTATTTCACAATCAATTTCTTTGGAGCTAATTTTAGTACATTCAACTTGTATATGAATAAAAAATACATTCCTTTTCCTCACAAGATAAACCTACATAGGAAGACTGGAGAATTAATCTACAATGATCTCAGTAAAACATCATTAGCAGCAAGAAAAACAGAGGCCTTATTGGGAAAGGTCATTGATCAATTGAAATTAGAAAAAGTTAATTCCTGAGCTCTTCATACTCAAAATGAAGAATTTAAGAAGATAATCATTAAGATTGGGGTGAATCCAGAAGATAAAACAATTGTTCAAACACTAGTCCAAAGTGAAGAATTTGAATCCAATCATTAAGAAGAAAATTGAAACTTCCTGCCATTGAACCTGTCCTGGCTCCAGAATTGGCCCAAATTGAAAAAGAGAAGGAGTTCGTGACTCTTGAATTGGTGGAGGGGAATAAGGAAGTGGAAATTCTTAAATAGCTAAATGCAGAACTATAACAGAAGATAGATAAACATGTCTACATGATTGTAGTGTAGCCAGACCCTAAAGATCCAATTGAAAAACTCACCTGAGTTATGACAGAGTTGAAAATTCCAGAGGATAAATTGAAGAATATATTAAAGAATCTAGATGATAATAAGGATAATTTAAAACATAAAAAGAGACAATTGAACATGGCCAAGGAAAATGCATCACAACATCACATGAACTATCTGTCAGCCTACGATGAAGTGAGGGAATTAAAAGATAAATTGAAGGGAAATACATCTCTTATTTAGGAAAGAGAGATCATCTAGAATGACATTATTCAATGGGAGAAAGAAGTTTAGGATCATATGATAGTCATGGCTAAGGAGAAATAAATGGTCAGAGATCTTGAATCTATTATGCTCACTAACAAAGATAAGTCACAACAGAGTGCATAGTTGGAAAAGAGGATGATTGATTTTCTAAATGCCAAGTCTTCTATGGAGTTGAAAGCAATGGATATTGTAGACAAAACATCCATTGTCTTAGAAATAAATAAAATGGTGCAGAAAAACATCTACAAAAAGAATGCAGAGGCTAGACTAGTAGAAGTTAAGGAGTTAGTGTTGAATTTCAATTCCAATTTTGACAAGAGAGCATGAGCATGGTTGCTTTCATGTTGGGACTAGTAGGGAAATATCCTCCCTTTCGAAACATATGAAACATTATTAGTGGAGGCTAAAAATAAGATAAATGTTTCCCATGAAAGAACTGCAATTCTAAAAGGAACAATAATTGTGAACTATTTGCAAAGGGATTTTCAATTGTTATGGTTAATTAAAACCTTGTTTTCTGAGAATCTAACATACAACAGGATAACTAATCTATGGATAGAATACAATAGAATGGCACAATGCCCAGATCCTCACTTAGCAATGTGGAATAAATGTTGGGATTTAATATCACTACCAAAGATCCTAGTGGTTGAACCTAGAGCCTCATCAAGCGAGCCTACACAAGAGTCTCAAGTGATTGAATGATGACAATGAACTTATATTTAATTTTGAGGAAATATTACATTTGTAACTTTGAAAGTTCAAATATTTTAGTTTTTAAATTTAGTCTTTTGAGTCCTCATAAGGACCGAATAAGTTAGAGGTAGTTTTGAATCAATTTTGACATCTAACAGTTTTGTAATGGTATTTAGTGTAAATTTTTTCTTTTAAAAGACATGAAGGAACAAGTTTTGGGGTTTTGAATTTTGGCCTCAGAGAGAATTTTTATTATAATGTATCAGAACTTTCGTGGAGAATTAATAAAATTTATGGGTGATTCCAACTGTTTTTTGGGCATGATATGTGTTCTTTCCTTGATGTAATTCATTAGCTGTTATTCTTCCTTTTGAAAATGTGTAAAGAAGCTCCTGGTTATTTTCATTAAACAAATTTACTTTGCTTTGAAAAGCCTATAGTACCTATGCATATTTAGTTCAAATAACCTTAAACTGCACTCCAACTTTTCATACTTCCATTTATTTAATCTTTCACGTTTTCTTCTAAGGTTTGGTGTATAATATTCTGTTACTGCAACCTTATACTTTGAATCTTTCACTATTTCTTCCCCCTCACTTTACTACAACTTCAAAGGTCCTTGTCATAGACAAAATGGCCATTTGGGAAGGTTCCTATTTCTCCAAGAGCTACCATTACATTTCATTTTCATAAAACATATATGGGAAACGACGTATAAGATAACAAATAATGTTTACATATTTTTGCATAGGTGTCTTAGGAATTGACCTCCCTTCTACTAGAGGTTGTCTCTAGGGTTATGACACCTCATTTGGAGGATCCCTGGAGGCTAGTGGTGTGACATTCGACATCATGGGGTGATCGAATAGCCAAGTCACATTTCTCACCAACAAATTGGGTCGCATTAACACAAGTCGCTCACTGGGAGAACAATGAATGTGATATCGAACAACTAAGAGTTGAAAATTCACAATATGTATTGCTAGAATGTGAAGAAGAATCACAAAATCTAAATTATAACCATCAAAATATTTTGATATTTTAATTCTATTTGATGGTTGTATCTTTTCAATTTACTTTTCTATCTAGTATGAATTCTCAATATGAAACAACACTTGGGAATAAATTGGTCCAATATGACCAGCAATCTAATTTAATTAATAATCTTCCATCAAATTTATCAGATTTCTATTTATGTTCTATAGACCCATTTGAAATACATTTGGAAAGTTATCCTACACTGAAGATTGTTGATAATTTAACATATGCACATAAAATTGACAAATTTTTGCAAGCCATTGTATCTAAAAATTCAATTTCACAATTTCACATGTTATCCCCTCTTTTAAATCTCTCCCAATCATTAATTGAAATCCATCTAGATTTCTATGATCCTATTGAAATTTAACTAGAAGGGACATTTTAGGAGAAGGTAATTGTAAATAGGTTGTTTTTTGAAAGTAGATTACCAATTAGTGTACATACTAGATTCAAATTTATTTTTTTAACTATATTCTTGTTACTAATGTTGGATCTGTACATACATGCAAGAATTAGAATGAGAGAATGGTTACATTAGAAGTATGACTATACCTAGTCATATTTCCTTCCATTCAGTTAGCAATTAGGGATATATTAATTTAGATATAGATTCCTTCTCTGTTTTCATTTATTTTATTATTCATATTTTTAATAAACAAGTAATGAGTTCAATTTTTTCCTTAGCATTCCCCTATGATTTCCTGGCAAAGTGGATTAAAACATATCCTAGTCAAATCATATACACTTGTGTTGCACTTGATTGCATTACTTTTGTAAAACTTCATCATATGGTTTAAAAAATGTTTCTGTGATAAAATCATCTGCGAAGAAGTTTTCAAGGAATTGTTTTGATTCACCACCCTTGCCCTCTAACATAAATTTAAGGTGGATGTAATTGAAAAGCTGATTACTTGCCAATTTTTACTAGATAAGTAGATGACGTTGAAAATGGGAAATTTGAAGATTCATGAGGTAAATTTATAGCCAATATTCTTTCAGGTATGAATTTTACAGGTTTATCTTCATCCGTTGTTAGTTTCTCTTTTCTTTAGTTTATTTCTTATTTCTATTTTGTTTCTTTTGCAGGTCCTCATTCGCTTGATTTTGGAGACTTGAGATAAGCAAGCAGCCAACCATTTCTAAATCTGCAACATGTTCAGGGAAGTATTTGTTGTTTCATTAGAATTTGAGGATTCTTTAATTTTTCTTATATTCATTTTTTTTTCTCTATATAATAATACCTAAGCACCTATGGGGGATTTCAACTAGTGACCTATCACAAGGAGTGCTTTAACAGTACACCCATTCACCGTCAATCCAAAGCCCCATGGGCTTCTTATATTCATTAAAACCCTGATAGACCTTTAATACATTATCGGAAAATTCATATCGGATTATTACAATATCACAACTCTCCTCATACGAAAGTTTTGATAACATCTTTCTCCAATTGAATACTTTCGATAATTAATATAACTATTAAAGGGGTTTTTATTAAAAAGGAGAAGTTAAGCTAAGCGCTTCTTTGTGAATATAATAATAAAAGGCTTGACCCCACAGGTTTGCCACGTAGCATTATCGAAGCTTCCAAATATCAGAGTTTTCAATGTTAAACTCATTTCACCGATCTGCTGATCTCTGATATCCCTTCCCACTTATCATCTGATAGATGACTTCACCAATACTACGATATCCATACATCTCTGATATCCCAATTCACCAATCTCCAATATTCCCGAACCTTCGATCCTCGATAAACTTCCTGCTACTTATATCAGAACTTTCATATTGCGACTTCCAATCGGTTGTTACCCTTTCACACCCCCGATATTAAAACTCTGATAAAGGACCTCCGATATTCCTTCCCACTTATAATTTTTAGCTGTTACATTTAAAAGCCTATCAGAAGGTAAGAATATTGTGTGTTTCAAAAATAAAACCATAAAATTTTTCAGATATTTTCTTTCGATATGCTGATAGATGCAGTCTCACAAGAATTCATGTTTTTCATTTAGCAATATGAGTAAATAATCATATTTTGTCTCTCATCGATGCAGCTGGAATGAAATGCTTATACTCATTATTATTCTAATTTTCTACAAACCAATGAAACTTTTGCATAAAACTCTTGTAGAAAATGATCTTATCCATGATTTTATCTATGCCTATTCTGAATCTTACAATTGCCAAATTGAGTAGAATCATGACATCACACTCATTCATATTATTTTCCCTTTAGTCACATTTGTTTTTCCGAAGGGACTCATAACCTATTTGAAAGCTTGGATGTATTTTAATCATAATTTCAACAAATCCAAGTATTCATTCATCGGGATAACCTTCTGACTATATGGATATACTTTCTTCATGATGTATGCACATTGACAATATTTTACTCTTCTCGGCAATCTACTTGGTTAATGGAAAATTTCATCACCTGCGGTTCATTTAATTTTTTGTCTTTGACTCATTATTCGATGCACATTTTGTCATCTCAATCATATTTTAGTGAGCATCTTCATTTTCTTTTGAAGGCACTCTTGAGCAACCACTAAGGTAATGCAACAATTAATAAGAAATTTGGAACAGGTAAATATCTTTAAACATGGTTAATTCATACTTGATTTCTCTTATATTTGAGATTCGATATCTCACTCTATATTTAGCATACACAATTCAAAATCCCTCCATCTACACTCTGTATTACATTGTTTTGGATTTGGTCTTGATTCTGGACAATTTATGAAAATCATGGAGTAGATATGAAACTTGTAATATTATGAGAACAATTCTCATTGCAATTCATAAAGAAGCATCATTTCATTCTCATTTCTATGGATTTGGTTTATTTCTTATTCCTTGAACATGAAACATTGTTTTCTTCTAGTTTACTGCTTGATTTATAATAGATTTAATAAATAGTGATTTTGGGTTAATGAAATTTCAAAAGGATTCAACTCCTTCATACTTTTAATTCTAATTAAAAGAAGAAGTTATCTTTTATCGTAGAAGATGATATCTATCAGGTAAGATTAAATGAAATTCTCTAATGGTAAGTTTCATACACCCACTTTTATTCATTTTCTTACTTTTGTTTTCAATTTTGTTTTTAGTTTTTGCTGATATAAAACTCTATTTTACAGGTCTTCATGCCTCTACTAGATCAGATTTGGAGTTCATTCTCCTTTGTTTGGTTTTCTTTGAAGTTCTTGGGAGAAGCAGTAATGATCCTCATCAAATCAGCTAAACTAGGGAGTTTTTGAACCTTTAGTCTATTTCTTGAGCATTACTTTTGTCAGAAAATGGTTAAGATGCTTTTATGCAAGTTTTTCTTTGAAACAAGAAAATTTGCAGCAGACAAAAACTTCTCATTTAACATATTATCTATCATCACTTCTATTCACCCTCTACATTTTGAGAGCCTCATTTCTTATAAATCTGCAAGATAAATTTTTTAAATCTCAACATAAGAAGCAACATTCACATGATTATCTTATTTTACTTCTTTTGTTGAGACTTCCATATAAGTAGTCTTGTTGGAGTTTATCTTTAAACTTGGATTTTTTTTTTTTTCTTTCGCCTTTTGATTTCTTCATTTTTTAATTTTTGTTCACTGATTTCTTTTTGGAATTCTTTTCCTTTTTCTTTTGGTTTTGTTTTGATTTTGGTGACTCTGCCATGATTTATGTGAAAGGCCTTTTTTCTCACCCAACAACGATTGGCATAATTGAGAAATATTTTAACTCTATCTATTTTAGTGAATTTCATTTATCATTAAAGGAATATCTTTATGGAACCATAAAACCATCTTGCTTTAAATATTTTTCATGGAGGAACACACATCCTTACTAAGTGATATGGTTTACCTTTTCAAGGAAAAAACTGATTTGAGTTTAACTCAATGGATCCCTCCCATCCCTCCACATAAAAGCCTTTGATTGATAGTCGTAGGAAAATAATTTGGAGTCAACACTATGAAAGTATTATGTCCATTCAACATAAATTTCTATTACCATCCCACTTCTTTCACTCAAGTACATCATAAACTAAAATCTTGAAAATGCACTTATCAAAAGGGTTATTAAAAGAGGAAGCATGAGAAATACAAGTAAACATGTCGAGGCTATGGACACTCGGTGGCAACGGGGCTAGGCTTGTATGACATAAAAGACAACGTCGTCAGGGTTTTGTTCAGGTTCACTGGCAGTGAAGCGATGTCAGAGACCATTCATAACAATGGATATATGTTTTATCAAAAAAATCCTATCCATACGTTCTTCTATTTTTCATGCGAGGTAATTTTAAAATAAATTCTACCAAATTTGGATTCATGACTTTTACTCGAGTCTTCTTTGAGTACTTATCTTTATAAACTCATATTGCTTAAATTATTTATGTGGAACCCATGGAAATGTTTTACTGTTAGACGATTTCATGATCTCCATTATTTTTAACCTTTAGGTAAATTAAAGTTCATTATCTTTAACTAGAGATAACTGGTTCTTCTTAGTGTGTCACCATTGTTGTAGGGAAAACCCCACACTCCCCATTTTTCTACTTTAAATAATGGGGACCCTTTCCATTAATTTTTGGCTAAAATACCTTTTATGATTTTCATTAAGTTAATTGTCCTACAATTTTTCCATTTTTTCATTTTCGTCGGATTTCTATTTTGATTGTTTCATTGAATTTGCCTTTTAGCAAGCTTTCCATCGATACTTGTTTCACCTCATTTGGTTAACTGGTTTGCAAATGACACTCCTTTGAAGTTTGATCATTTTGTTGCCATGGTTAAAAAATGTATAAAATGTATAATATTTCAATTTTGCAATTAAAATAATCATTCATTGTAAATATTAACTCTTAGTTAATTTTTATTAAATTTTTTATTTTTCACTAACAGTCCTACAAAATGACCCAACCAAATTGTAGAATGGTTAAAAACCCATTTTTAGGATGTCAAGTAATTTATTCCAATTTCTTATTTTAAAACAAATTCTCAAACCTAAAATCTCAAAATTGCAAAGTGGTTGTAGTTCATTTTGTAGAATTTTTAATTCCATGGGGGCCCCACTTCACGTCACCTCCTTCCTTCCAAAACCCTGAAATAAAAATCCCGATCTGATATAAAAACTCCAATATCGCAATATCACATTGATGGGCCTTGAAAATGCCCATGTTTTCATCATGCAATATCGCCATTCATACCCTAAAATCCTAGGTCTTTAACCCGTTCGATACCCTAATTCCATCAACTTGCTACCAAATCACATTTTATGTCTTGTGGTTGACTATCATTAGTTTTCTTAGATTTTCTATGATTAAATATGATTATGCCATGATTTACTAATGACGGTTTCGCTAAGCTCATTTTTCATAGGTTTCCATCGCCGAGTTTCTTCACAAGCCAGTAGAGTACGAAAATGACCAATTTGGGGCTTTTGACACTTTCGGCATGCTTCTGGAGAAACCAAGAGAGGTTATTGTAAAAATTAATGTTTTAATACCTTTCCATAACCTGGATTGCACCCAGGTCACTCTTGTGAGTCTCTAGAAGGAAATTCACAAAATTTCCCAAATCTACAATGATTTTCAAACTGCTAACTTTTGCCTCGATTTCCATGCCAGCGAAGGCGAATGAGGAAAATATGGAACATGGGTTTTGGTCCCAGTATAGCCAATTTACTAACCCTCAAATAGTTTTCTAAAATTCCATATAGTTTGGACGATATAGGGAGTTATCTAAGGTCAATTTATATAAAATAGCCAGATTTGTGCTTAACAGTCAGATTTGAATCTGCCTATTTTATGCCACAGTTACGGTTTTATAAGTTCTTGTCCAAGCCTATACCAATATTGGGGTTATTTGAGGGATGGTTATGCTAAATTGAACACGTTGTTCTAGGAAATCTCATCTGGGAGATCGAATTAGCTAGGCTATTATGATTGACTATCTATGGTTCAGTTTATTTCAACTCAACGAACGCCTATAAAAGGCTTCTTTGTAATACTTAGAGGGGTGAATAGAAGTTAAAATTGTTACTATGTATCCTTCGGCTTATCATTTTTGAATCAAATATGTTTCCGATGGTTATGCATTAAGTTCGAGTTCATTATTTGATGGTTCACTATGGATGACAAGTTAATTGTGATCGAAATCGCTCGCTTTCTATAAGTTAATCAGCTCCCTAGGTGTGTCCAGGACCACCCATCTGGGTTCAGCTTTGTAATATTATGTAGTAGTATATTTGTGTGATAGGTATAATTGTTCTTCAATTATATTCAATTTATGATTGGTTTACCTACTGTGTGGAGAGTTTTCTTAAGTTTTGATTGATTATATGATGCTGATGGTATGATGATTTTCAAACCCTTTGCTTCAGTGATCCGATCTAAATCTTTGGTGTGACCATCGATTTTGCGGCTTTGTTTATGGACACTACACATTGTATTGGATTGTGATTGCCATAGATGTATCTGAAGTTCGTTGAATCAAATTGACATTTAATGCTTATGATGAGCCAGTTCCTTCATTGAAAATGCAGAAGCTATTCTCAAATGCTTAAGTTGAATAATGTATTTAGAAAATCAGAGTTGAATAAAACCTGAGTTTAATTTGGATTATGAGCAGTCGATTTCAAAATCGTTTCTCTTGTTTCTTCTGGTAATTGAATTGATCGACTCTCTTCTGGATTATTTTTGCAGATGTGTGCGACATCAGAAGTATTTGTTTTAGGATTGATTATTTGAATAATGTGATTGACATAAGCTTGGTTTGGTTAAGTCGACTAGTGTTAAGTTAGTTTATTTACATGAATACAACAAAAGCATTGCTTCCAGAGTGATTGATTCAAATGATTTATTATAGCTTCAGCTAAGTTCATTTTTCAAATAGATTTCTTGGTTGTTAAATAAGACTACGTGGAATAGCTTCATAGTGCAAAAAGGGTGATTTAGTGTTAGCAATCTCCTTTGGTTCATTTGGACTGCTTGATTCCCCTATTTCATTTGAATGCTTGATCATATTTTCTATAGCTTAGGTGCCTAATTTGATTTCAAAAGAAGAGTATTGGCTTGTTAAGGTTTCAAATAGGGTTGTTTACATTTTGATTAATGCAACTGTAGGGCAGTTTTGAGTACAATTTCTCATAATTTTTTCGGTTGATTGCCATGTTTGAGTAGAGTGAGTGCTTGAATTTGTGCTTGCGGTCATGATCAATTAGGGACATGGATACAACTTAGTTGAGAGTAAAACAAAGTATCTAGATTAAGTGCTTAGCACCAAGATTTTTGATTGTTGATAAGCCAGTAGGGTTAATGAGTTTTGAGTATAGTTTGGTTTATTAATTAGAATTTGATTGTGATTACAAGTAGTGAATCTTCAATTCCTTCGAGTGTTGATTGTAAGAATTAGAACTTGAGTGTTTTGATAGATTAAGTTTTGTATGCAGTCTGTTTGACTAGGTATTCATTCTCATCACCTGGAATCTGTGGTAAAGAGTTAAGTCACCTGTTAAGTCCAAATTTCAATTCTAGTTCCAAATAGGTTAAGTTGGTAGATATTTTGAAAGTCTTGAAACTAAATTTGATTCTGCATTTGCTAGCTAGATGTTTGATTTATTTTGAGTTTGCAAGTATTGGTGTGTTTATTACTCAACTGATCATTATAAAGAAAACGTTAAAACTCTGACTAAGAAATGAATGTAGAAAGTGCAATGCAACTTGTGTTTACAGGCCCGATTGACAATTAAATATTAGAAGGATTAATTATTGATTAAAACTCCCAACATTTTGGCACCATTGCTGAGGAAGTTGTAATTTCTTATTCAGATAACTATTATTATCAAAGTTTTAGGATCTTGCAGGACTGTCAGAGGGTGGAGAGTGTACGGTAAGACATGAGTGAAGAGCCACACATCCACTTTTGTGGGGTTTCTCCAAAGTTTGACTGATCACTGCTTGTTCTTGAGTTTCTATTTCCTTTATCTTTATGCGTAGAAGTAGAAGCAGTTTGATTTCATTTCCACATTTCATGTAATTCACAAGGCTTGTAAATCTCACAGACTTAGTAAGACACATCTACAGGAACCATAGCTAAGCCTCACAAGTAGCATAGGCCTTAGAATAGTCTGAAACACTCTGTGAGATATTTAATTTCTGAATTGTTTTTCTTTTAATAGATTAAATAGTATTCTGATTCGCTCTCAAGTGTGGTGAGATTTACTTCAGTCAATATAGCTTTTAAATTCATCTTCAGATCTTTAACGTTATATCATTTTGGGGTGTTGTAAGAACCCCTGTTACTAATATGTGTGTGGAGACAGGGACTATCAATCAACCAGATGGACTTGAAGATGATAAATATGAAGGACCTCTCACAAGCCCTAGCAGCTACTAGGATCTTGACCTCTACCTCTCAGGAAGAGAACTTCTTGACAATAGTCAAGAACTTGTCCATTTCTCCACCACCACAAGAGGATTTGGAAGTCTCTTTTGATTTCCCTGACTAGTTATATAAGGAGAAGAATGAATCATGCAATATAATAATTGGAGAACGTCCACTTGAACCTGAGATCGAGGAGTTCTTGACATGTCTATCAGTAGATCTGGAATGTAATCAAGGGACTACTCACCCTATAGAGAACAATCAACATGACATGGAAGAAGAGGATGAGCAACATGGGTGAAATCAAGAAATGGACCAAGAATACCATGATTACATCGAATATTGGTTCCAAACAATGACTCAAGTGAGGTAATATTCTCCTCTTCTAAAACACTTGTTGTCATATCAATTACATTTGTTGGTTTTTGATGCTAATGTACACTTCCAAGTTTATATGTTAAATCTGAGCATGAATATCTATTTGTACCTTCTCCGCACATGGCTTCATTGGAAGTACTCCTTCACTTTAAGGAGTTCATCTCCCTTTCTTCAGTAGAATAGGGAAGTTTGTATTGTAAATAAATAAATGAAAATAGTAAAGAGAAAATAAGTCCTCTTGTGAAAACCAACTTGTCTAGCCCAACTTGGCAGGGACTTTGCTTGAAAACTAGGTAACTGGCGGGCAAAGTTCCCAGTAATATTTGTAAATTTGTATGAGTTCTTCAAATCATGTATATTTCAAATCATTATGTCTTGTACCTGTGTTGGTTGGTTTGGGATTCCTTAAGGCCCACCTGCCAACAAGGTTTGTCCCATCGACATCAGCAAATTATCTGGGACCAAGGCTAGGGTTAGATCAGGTACTTAGGAGCGTGCATGCCTTAATGGCAGGTATCCTTTTCATCTACCAAAGGAATACATCAATGTTTCTTGGTGGATGAATTCTGTAGTCCATTCGACTTCGAAAAATCTATTCATGGCTAGTAGAATGTACCTAGTGCCTTGATTCCCATTGACATCAAAGATGGGATATCTAACATTGGCTAACGACTTCCTCAATGGTTGGTAATCCAATGATTCTTTCTTATGGTCAACATCGACACCATTTATTCACATAAGCAGGATTTCACATGGTGTGTAGTTGTTGAAGACTATATGGTTTTGTGATCTCAGCGCAGATTTGTAGCAATGTGGACATTTGTAGCAACATTTCCTTTTCTTGTAGCAGTCATCTTGTTTCAATAAAGGTTGCCATATAGCAACTTGATCATCATTTGTAGTAGCCATCTTCCTTCTTTGTTTGGGGACATACAACTCCTCAGGCATGGGGAAGAAGGGGTCCTTCATTTTTCAACCTCCTTTACTATCTCCAGTTCAGACTTCTTCAAAAGATCCATATACACATTAGCAGTAGTCATTCCAACTCCAACTTTCAATCCATGTTCCGATTCATCTTCCACTACATCAAAAGTAAAGGTAACCTAAGGTAAAGTTGGCTTAAGATTCTTTAATTCATTGGATATTTAAGGAAGCTTTGATGATTAACCACCATGTATTCCATTCTCCATATACCCTTCATTTGCAATTTCCTCATTCATAATAAAGTGCATGCTACTCTAATTAGGTCATAATCATAAAAAGAAAAATATATTGGTTCATGTAAAATAAAAGTAGTAACTATAGTGCCTTACCTTCCTACATTCACACATATTGTCATTTCAATGTATCCAATAGAGGATGAAGTCATTTCTTCCCTTTCTGAAGGAAAAAAATCCATAAGCATTGGCCTCACAAGAGTAGCGTATGCAACCACCTCACCTCATCCACTATCACCATCACCACCTCATCTCATCCACCATTTCCATTGTCACCTATCATCTCATTCATGGTGTTGCTCCACAAGAACCAACACTCCAAATCTTCGCGCAACATTACTCCACAAGAACTAACCTTGCCCAAAGCCATGATGCCATAAGAACCTATATATGAGAAAAGTATTTGTTTGCATGAGGACATGCAAAACCTTAGGCATGGGGGGATGATGGGCCTAAAAAATACCCATGTTTTAATCATGCAATATCGCCATTCATACCCTAAAACCCTAGGTCTTTAACTTGTTCCATACCCTAATTCCATCAACTTGTTGCCAAATCACATTTTATGTCTTGTGGTTGACTATAATTAGTTTTCTTAGATTTTATATGATAAAATATGATGCCATGATTTACTAATGAGGGTTTCGTTAAGCTCATTTTTCATAGGTTTCCATCGTCGAGTTTCTTCACAAGCCAGTGGAATACGAAAATGACCAATTTGTGGCTTTTGACACTTTCGGCATGCTTTAGGAGAAACCGAGAGAGGTTATTGTAAAAATTAATGTTGTAATACCTTTCCATAACCTATATTGCACCTAGGTCACTCTTATGGGTCTCTAGAAGGAAATTCACAAAATTTCCCAAATCTACAATAATTTTCAAACTGCCAACGTCTTCCTTGATTTTCGTGTAGGTGAAGGCGAATGAAGAAAATATGGAACATGGGTTTTGGTCCAGTATAGCCAATTTACTAATACTCAAATAATTTTCTACAATTCCATATGGTTTGGGAGATATGTAGAGTTCTTTGAGGCTAATTTATATAAAATAACCATATTTGTGCTTAACAGTCAAATTCAGATCTGCCTATTTTTATGCCACAGTTACGGTTTGCTAAGTTCTTGTTGAAAATAGCAACAAGAAATGATAAAAATAGAAGTTCTAAAATTAGAACTGCTATAAATAGCATTTCGGGATACATTCCAATTTTAGTTAGTGCCTGAACTAAAATTGAGAATTAAAATTCGAATTTGATTTTAGGAGTTGTTTGTAAAATAATTAATTAATTCATCTTGAGTTAATTAGTTGTAGAAAATCAAACATGAAGTCTATGTGAAGACATGCAATAGTTTCCCCTTTAATTGAGGAAGTTATCCCTTAATTAAGGAGATCAGGACAAGTTGTACTTTGAGTTGTAATTAGTTAGCTCAGTTAACTGAGTTAAGTCCAGTTAGATTAGTTCCAACAATTTGTGGCACCGATTGTGAGTTCAGTTAGTTAATGCATGCATTCATGTAACTACTGCACTTCAAATAACTGAATATTCTCTCATAAATAACTCAAGAATGTCAGTTCAGTCAGAGACCCAGTTGAGATCAGATGATGGGACAGTGTACTATTAGCTGCAGGAATATTCCATTGAGGATATCTCTTGCGTGTAGAAGGAATTCATTCCTTGGAGATTGTGTAGTTACTTCTGAGTTTGGTGAGTTGTGTGAGAGGAGAATTCACACAGGTGGCAGCCAGAGGACCCGGGAGAAACTGCGCAAGGAAATAGGAGGCTTGGAGGATTGAGGGAAGGCATAGGTTGTGTCTATTCAGTCTATGAGTAGCATTGAGGGATTGTACTGAGTGATGGATAGCATGTGAGCTAAAGCTTTGTGTAATCCAGACATATTTCCACTTGTATGATAATACAAAGATCGAGGTTTTTTAGCCGAGGCTTTCCCCAGAGTATTCTTCTGTGTTCATGTGTGATTGATTTCTCATTCTCTGTTATATGTGTTCTATTTGATCTTGCTCAAAAACGATTAAGCTTCCGCAAGTTTGTTTGTAGAAGTAGATCAATTATTTTGCTTTAGTATATTGCATTATCAGGTGATCTACAGTGGGAAATTATACATGGTATCAGAGCAAAGGTGATCAAAGCGAAGAACAATATAAAAATAAGGGAGAAGTTTGAAGTTTGAAGTTCTTGATTATAGAATTCAAATTCTTATCACATCTCAAATTTCACCAATGGCGTTCAACGGTTTGAGACTCGAGTATGCCTTTGATGCAACTCGAATTATATAGCCTCGAAGGATCGCATGGAAGCAGTATTAGAGGAAAACAGGTTGAAGGACTTCATTTATCAATAAGTCCCCAAGCCAGTAGCTGCTAATGCCCAAGAATTAGTGGAATGGAAGAGATGTGTTGCTAGAGCGAGGAGAATCCTTCTGGAGGGAGTTCGAGATCACATAATCTCGAGTCTCCATGGGAAGGAGACACCATTTTCAATGTGGAAAACATTGAAGGATCTATATCAGAACAGTAGCAATTAGAGGAAGCTAGTGCTGAAAGACAAGCTTCGAAAAATCAAGTGTGAAAAGGGCGGCATGATATCTACATATCTGAACAAGCTCACCACTTGCAAGGATGAGCTTGGAAGTGTAGGGATCACGACAACCAATGATGACATGGTGAGTCTTGCTCTCCTCGGTCTTCCTAAGAACTAGCATAGCTACCAAGACTTAGTAAATGGAAGAGAGAAACTTCCAGATTAGGAACGAATTTGGTTGGATCTGATGCAGGAGGAGATAAGGAGAAGCACCAGAGATGGATCTTCATCAAAGCAGGATGATGAAGAAAATCTAGCCTTAGCGAGTAAGGCGAGGAAAGGGAAAGGTGATCTGAAAATGAAGATCTAAGATTACTTTTAAGTTATTATAGACTTATGTGCATGGATTTGCCTATATTACTTAGTGCAATGGATTGATAAGATTGCAAATAACATAGACAAGGAAGCAGTTAAAGAAAAATAATAGACAAACACACATAAACACAACAAGTTTAATATGGAGTTCACCCAAAACTCCTGGGCTACGTCTCCTGGTCTAGCCTTCAGTGGTGACCTCTCTATTATGTCTTCAAGAGCAGAGTTTTACAAAACTGAGCTCAATTTGAGTCTCAACACATAGATACAAAACAACAGGAATTTACTTGAATCCCTCAAGTCTCTTTGAGTACATAGATTCACTCTCTGTCTCAGCACTGCATGCCTCTATCTCTGTCATTCTGTGGCTTTTAATGCTAATCTGTGCTATCTATTCTTTTCCTCTTCTGGGCTCTCTGGCTTCCAGCCTCTATCCACTCAAATCCCCCTTTGAGCGTTAGCAATCATTGCTAAACGCCTTCAGGGATGGTGGCCACCTGTTCTGTAATGGAATGGACCATCGGTGCCTTTGAAATACCAAAAATGGTTGTTCTCTATTTACACAGAGAATACATAGAAAACCTGTAAAAATCTACCCGAATGCAGTCTATCGGACTTAAAAAATCATTAATTCCACCTTATGTCCTTTCAGATCCGTCTTCGGGCACCATCGCAAGTAATCGTTGATCAACGACTATTATTGATTTTGGGTTGCTAACACACACGAGGATTACCCACCTTAAAAGGGTGGTTTTCTCTCTTCGGCACCTAGCCATGTGGCAGCCAGTGTATGGGGTTGGGCAGAGCTCGACCAAAACCATTTACCGCCTATGGCCCGCCCGAAATCCCACTCGTTTCGAGGTTTCCCTTTGTATTTGAAAAATACATTAAAACACTGAAAACATTGCAAAATTTATTTATGGCGGACTTGAAATGATATGCAACTGCATTTACAAAGCCTTTCGGGTCCAGTTTCATCGCATCGGCGCATTCCCTTTGCATTTTGTTTGTTTAACGAAAACGCGAAAATACATAGAAAAATGTCGTTTTACAGAACTCAATATATATTAAATGTGGTTCATAATTCCGTTGGGTTTGGCCATCGGATCACATTCACACACACACACACACACACACACACACACACACACACACACACACACACACACACACACACACACACACACACACACACACACACACACACACACACACACACACACACACACACACACACACATATATATATCCCCGCTCCGTGTACTGCTCCGATGCGATATTGTGATGCGACTTGTTGTAATCGCATATCGCATAAGTCCCACGCCATTGGTAAGCTCTCCCATGTGTTTCTCCAACGTGATATTGCGAGTTAACCCAAGCCGTCGATCTGCGCGCTTGATCAACAATCCTCGTTGACCGCATTGATCACTGTCACAATAATTTTGTGGCAACCTCCAATAGCCTCCGATAGCCTTCGCCGATTGCGATATGCTGATCAGATCTGGACCGTTGATCAGCCAGATCTGACGGCTCCTATGCATCACTGTCCAAGCCATCAATAGCTCTGTTTTTGGTCATTTCTTTGTGTTTTTCGCTCCCGATAGTGTTATCCACCATTTCTAAGAGTTCTTATTTTGCGATAATTTTGATATTTAGAAGACTTAGATGGTGTTTAGGATCCATTTTGGATCACGCCTTCCCACTGAAGAATATTTTGGACCACCAAAAGTTGGTTTTCAAGCATTGATCAAGTGAGGATACAACTTCCTCACTTGTCCAATTTCTATCCATCGTGCACTGCTTGATTTTGAACCTTTGAGTCCAATTCTGAGGTACTCAACATCCCCTCTATGCATAGTTCTCACCTTCCTGTCTAGAACTGTATCTTCCTGCAACTCATTGAGATATTCAGGCAACTGATCATCAATAGAAGGTAACTAACTTTGCTCTTCTGGATCTTCAATCAATGAAGGTTCAAACAGTCTCAAGTTCTCTACATTAACTACTGAATAGATGTGCATGTAAGTTGGAAAATCAAGGCGAAAAGTGTTCTCACCAATTTTCTCAAGTATCTTGAAAGGCCCATACCTTATTGGCTTTAGCTTCTTACCTTCACCTTGCATTCTATCTTTGCTGATGTACAACCAGATTTGATCACCAACTTGGAAGCTATGCTCAATTCGATGCTTATCATGCCTTGCCTTATACTTGGCCTAGCTCTATTCCATCTATTCCTGCACTACTTGGTGAATTTCTTGGATCTGTTCAATGAACTTGATTGCTTCGTCCACATTATTGTGTCAATCAATCACTATGTCTTTTCCAAAGACAAAATCCAAGGGATACTTTGGTGTAAAACCAAAACAAGTCTCAAAACGAGATCTTTGTGTAGAAGAGTGCTTAGCACGGTTGTAAGCATGTTGCACATAACACAAATGTTCATCCCAAAGCTTGGGATGCTTGCTGTAATAACCCTTGAGCAACTGGATCATTGTCTTGATGACCACCTTTGTTTTGCCATCTTTTTGTGGATGAAAGTCTGTGCTCTTCTTCAGTATGGCATCCATCAGTTCCCACAAACTTGACCAAAACTTCCCAACAAATCGGGTATCTCGATCAGGTACAATGGAAGTGGGTAACCCAAAATGAACCTAGACATGTTAAAAGAACAACTTCTCTATTTGTTTAGTTGTAATCTGCTTGTTACAAGATATTAAAATACACATTCGGCTAAACCTGTCCACAATAACATATAAATAGTCATGACCTTTTCTAGATTTTGGCAATCCCCCAACAAAGTCCATGGAAATACTTTCCCAAGGACGAGAAGGAACTGGAAGTGGAGTGTACAAGCCTAATTTTCTATTGTTGGGCTTGCTTTTAGCACACATGGTACACTCTTTAATATATCTAGAAATTATTTCATGCATTCTTGGCCAATAACAGAACCTTTGCAACTGTGCAACTATTTTACTTACACCAAAATGACTTGATATTAAAGAAGTATGTGCTTCTCAGATTATGTTAACTCTTTCAATTTGAGGAATGCATAACTTTCCCAAATGATATAAGAGTTGGTCCTTAACATGATAATCCAGTTCTTCTACTTGTTTGCCATGACTTAAAGTTGCATATACATCTTTAAAATCTATATCTTGAGCATATTGTTCAATGTAGCGTTCATGCATTACTGAGTTATGCTTAAGTATAGTAGATGCATTTATAATTGGTCTGGACAACATATCTGCAGCTTTATTGTGTACGCCCTTCTTATACCTGATGACAAGATGAAATTGTTGTAGAAAACCCATCCACCTATAGTGTCTTGATTGCTGCAATTTAGTTTGTGAGTGCAAATACTGAAGTGGTTGATGATCAGTATGTATAATTGTTTATTTGCCCATTAAGTAATGTTTCCACTTTTTCACACTCTGTACTAATGCATACATTTCTTTATCATATGTGGGATAATTAACTACTGAAAAATTAAATGTCTCAGAATGATAGCATATGGGTTTACCATGTTTCATCAACACTGCTCTCATGTCATAGTCATTGGCATCTGTTTCAATCTCAAATAGTCATTGAAGATCTGGCAGTGCTAGTACTGGTGCTGTACTAATTTTTTCTTTTAAGGTGTCAAAGGCTTTCTGCTATTTTCCTTCCCACTGAAACACCTTGTTCAATCCTATTAAAGCATGTAAGGGAGCTGCAGTCAAGGAAAAGTTAGCAATGAACTTTCTCCAATTTTGTGCTACTCCTAAGAAGCTCCTAAATTTTGTAGCTAATTTGGATTTAGGCCAATTCACAATGAATTCAACCTTAGAGGGATCTACCTTCAATTCACCACCCCCTACAATATGACCCAAATAATTTAAAGATGTTTTGCCAAAATCACATTTTGATAACTTAACATAGACATTTTCCCTTTTCAAAACATCTAAAGTCTACTTTACATGCTTCAAATGTTATTTCCCATGTTTTACCGGAAACAAGAATGTCATCTAAATATACAATTACAAAATCATCAATAAAAGGTCTGAGTACATCATTCATAACTCTCATGAAAGTGGCAGGAGCATTAGTTAAGTCAAAAGGCATAACTAGCAATTCATACAACCCTTGCTTTGTTTTGAAAGCAGTCTTCCATGCATCTTGTTCTGCTACTCTGACTTGATGATAGCCACTATGCAAGTCTAACTTGGAAAAGTAAATTGATTCTTTCAATTGATCTAATAGATCATCAATGTGAGGAAGAGGATAACGATTCTTGATCGTTATTTTATTCAGTGCTCTGTAATCAATGCAAATCCTCCACGAGCCATCTTTCTTCCTCACTAACACGATTTGAGATCTGCATGGTGATGTGCTTGGTCCTATGAAACCTTTATTAAGTAGCTCCTGTATCTGCTTCTTGATCTCTGTGTTCTCTAAAGCGGATAACCTTTTATACCTGTGGCTGTGACTGCTGTTTCATCACTTGAGTCTGACCGCAAATATTTTTGAATAGAAGCAACAATCTTCTTCTTCTTTCCATCAAACTTCTTGGGTTTCAACTCCGGATGCAAAGACCAACAATGTGCATCATCATGTCCATCCTTCTTGCAGTGAGTGCATGAATGTTTGTCTTTCTGTACAACATTTGCCTTCCTCTCTTTCCATTTTTGCTTCTTCTTTTCGTTGTTCTTGATTGCACTGGGTTTTGATGATCCCCCAATCTCTAGGTTCACATTCTTGCCTCTAGCCTCTAGATGTGTAGCCTGAACTGATACCTCATCTATGCTAGTAGGGTTAAACATGAGAATGGTGTGCCTCAAATAGCTATGCAAACCACCTATATACTTCAACAAAGTTTCAGGTGAGTCTAGAGAAATGCGTAGAATTAAAGCTCTTTTTCTAAATTCCTGGGTATAGCTCTGTATACTTTGCCCCTTTAATTAGTGAAGAGTTTGCCAACTCATCATTGCTTTCTGCATATAATCTAGTGGATAGAACTATTTTTTAATGGCAGAAAAAAATTCACTCCAGGTAGAAAGAATTTTACCATGCTTCTTCAAATCAGCTTGTGTTTTGCCTTCCCACCACACTAGGGCAGTTCCTCCAAGGTGAAGGCTAGCCAACTGAATCTTTCTCCTTTCTGAATCGATGTTCTGCACCCTGCAATATACATCAATATGTCTAATCCAGTTATCTAGCTTTTCTGCATTTAATTCTCCATCATATATTGGCAAATCAAATTTTACATCTAATTTAATCACATAAGTCTTCTTTTTTTTCTTCTCAGGGCTAGGAGATGAGGATGATGGAGGATATGGTGGAGGAGATGATGGAGGAAGCTTTTCCCCTTTCCCTTTGCCCTCTGGGGCATCTAGAGAAGGTTCTTCTGCTCCTTTATCTTGTTTGGAGGTTGAAGCACTTTCACCTCGACCTTTCTTGAATTCTCAATACCTCTTCTACCATGGCTCTAATGGTCATGAAACTCTCCATGAATTTATATTCTAACTTCAATGGGACTTGTTCTACCATTTTCCTCTTAGGATAGACTCTTCCAATTTCTGGATTGGCCTCAACCAGTTCTCCTTCTCCTAATTTGAGCTTTGACCTAGTTAGCATTCAACAATCCAACACAAGCTTGTCTAACCTTAGCAAACCTAAAGCTCTGATACCACTTGATCTGAAAATGAAGACCTTAGATAAATTTTAAGGTATTATAGATGTATGTGCATGGATTTACGTATATTACTTAGTGCAATGGATCGATAAGATTGGGAATAACATAGACAAGGAAGCAATTAAGAAACATAATAGAAAAACACACATAAACACAACAATTTTAATATGGAGTTCACCCAAAACTCCTGGGCTACGTCTCCTGGTCCCACCTTCAGTGATGACCTCTCTATTATGTCTTCAAGAGTAGAGTTTTACAAAAGTGAGCTCAATTTGAGTCTCAATGAATAGATAAAAAATAGCAGGAGTTTACTTGAATCCCTCAAGTCTCTCTAAGTACACAGACTCACTCTTTGTCTCTGTTTTCTCTCTGTGTCAACACTGCTTGCCTCTATCTCTGTCATTCTATGGCTTTTAAAGCCAATCTATGATGTCTATTCGTTTCCTCTTCTGGGCTCTCTGGCTTCCGGCCTTTGTCCGCTCAAATCCCCCTCTGAGCGTTAGCAATCATTGCTAAACACCTTCAAGGATGGTGGCCACCTGTTCTGTAATGGAATGGACCATCGGTGCCTTTGAAATCCCAAAAATGGTCATTCTCTGTTTACACAGAGAATACAAAAAAAACCCGTAAAAATCCGCCCAAACGCAGTCTATTGGACTTAAAAAATCATTAATTCCTCCTTATATCCTTTCGGATTCATCTTCAGGCGCCATCGCAAGTAATCGTTGATCAAAAAGTATTATCGATTTCGGGTGGCTAACACGCATGGGGATTACCTGCCCGAAAAGGGTGGTTTTCTCTCTCCGGCACCTAGCCACGTGGTAGCCAGTGTATGGGCTCGGGCGGAGCCTGACCAAAACCACTTACCGCCTACGACCCACCTGAAATCCCACTCGTTTCATGGTTTCCCTTTGTATTTGAAAAATACATTAAAACAATGAAAACATTGCAAAATGGCTTTATTATAGACTTGAAATGTTATGCAATTGCATTTACAAACCCTTTCGGGTCCGGTTTCATCGCATCGGCGCATTCCCTTCACATTTCATTTATTTAACAAAAACGTGAAAATACATAGAAAAATATCGTTTTACAAAAGTCAATATATATTAAATTTGGTTCATAATTCCATCCAGTCCAGCCATATCATCGCATATATATATATATATATATATATATATATATATATATATATATATATATATATATATATATATATATATAGATATATATATATATATAGCCCCACTCCGTTGTACTTCTCTGACGCAATATTGTGATGCAACTTGTCGCAATTGCGTATTGCATAAGTCTTGGGCCGTTGGTAAGCGCTCCCGTGTGTTTCTCCGATGCGATATCGCGGGCTAACCTGGGCCATTGATCTACGCACTTGATCGACGATCCTCGTTGACCGCACTGATCGTTGTCGCAATACTTTTGTGGTAGCCTCCGATAGCCTCCAGTAGCCTGCGCCAAATGCAATATGCCAATCGGATCTGGACTGTTGATTGGCTAGATCTGACGACTCCTGTGCATCACTGTCTAAGCCACTAATAGCTCTGTTTTTGGTAATTTCTTCATGTTTTTCACTCCCGATAGTGTTATCTGCCATTTCTAACAGTTCTTCACTTGCGATAGTTTTGATCTTTAGAAGAATTAGAGGGTGTTTAGGATTCATTTTGGATCAATAGGGAAGGTGTCCCATTCCAAATCCAGTTCAACCCATGGTGGCAAGAAGATTGACAATTCAAACGTGAGATGTTTTCATTGTCATGAGGTGGGCCATTGTGCTACAAATTGTCGACAGAAGAAATCCAAGAAAGGATCCTTGAAGGGATCAAATGGTAAGGTACTGGCCTCACAGTTCGAATTGGATTTCACCCTCATCGCATGTATGGTTTCATTGATGGTAGGGTGTGTTTTGTACCTAGACAGTGGAGCTTCATTCCACATGACCAACGACAAGAATCGTTTTAGTACCTTGGAGGAGAAGGACCTGCAGATGCGGATCGATATGGGTGATGATGGAAAGTACCATGTTTCAGGGGAAGGTACAGTTGTGTTTCAGAGGGAGCATGGAGCTTCTCTCACCCTAACTGATGTAGAGTATGTGCCGGGTCTGAAAAAGAATCTTGTGTCCGTTGTTATGCTGGAAGACAAAGGCTATAATGTAGTCTTTAGTAAAGAAAAGGCATTCCTGAGGCATATCGGCACTGGACAGACCAAGAGGATTGGGATTCGAGTAAAGAATCTCTACAAGCTGGAGGTAAACGACTCTGCTGCATTGAGTTCCAATGAAGAGTTGGGGCAGAGCCAAGATGTTGGCAAGCTATGGCATAGAAGATTGGGCCACTTGCACCATGGGGCCTTGAAGATCATGCAGAAGATTTCTACCGGACTTCCCAAGGGAAAACTGGAGAAAATGGATACATGCAAAGGTTGTACCTTGGGTAAGTATGAGAAATATTCTTTTCAGGATCAAGACAGTAGAGCTGGAGAAATCCTGGAGCGAGTTCATACAGATGTGTGTGGACCATTTTCTACAGCCTCCACCACTAAACAAAGGTACTATGTTACTTTTATTGATGATTTTTCTCGTAGATTTTGGATCTACTTTATGCAAAAGAAGGATCAAACCTTATCAAGGTTTTGTGAGTTCAAAGCCTTGGCAGAGAAAGAATCTAGAAAGAAAATAAGGGCCTTGTGAAGCGATAATGGTGGAGAGTGTGTCTCCCAATAGTTTAAGGACTTCTGCGTAGCAGAAGGAATTAAACGAGAGTTGACGGCACCCCATAACCCACAACAGAATGGGGTGGCTGAAAGGAAGAATAGATCGATTATGGGAGTAGCTCGAGTGACACTACATGACCAAAGCCTACCACTTCATTTCTGGGCTGAGGCATGCGATACAACAATATACTTGCAGAACAGAAGCCCACATTGTATACTAGGAATGAAGACACCAATGGAGGCCTTTTCTGGGAAGAGACCAGATGTGAGTCACTTCAGGATCTTTGGATCATTAGTTTATTTCCATGTGACCAAAGATACCTGGAAGAAGCTAGATCCAATAGCTGAGTTGGGGATACTTGTGGGGTACACTGATACACCCCAAAACTATCAGGTGTTCTTGCCTACCAGTAAGAGGATAGTGGTACATAGAGATTTGAAGTTTGACGAGCGGAAATCCATGCGAGTATCACTTGATAGGGAGCTCAAGTTGCATGCAGAGGAGGAACTTTTAGTTCCTAAGGAGGGGGAGCTTCAAACTGATGCGGAGCAGCCGCATGCAGAGGATCCAGGAGTGGAGACATCCACTCATGCAGAGTCTTCCAGAGATGGGTGAAAACACTTGAGGGAAGCTGACAGATTGGTGATGGATGTGAGAGAGAATGTGGGACAACCATCCTCTTAGCACAGGCATAGGAGATCACCCAGGCGGTACACTGGTTACATGGCCTTAGTTGGGGAGTGTGTAGAGACTAAACCTTCTTCCTTTGAGGACGCAGTGTAGCAACCAGTTTGGGTTGATTCTATGGTGGAGGAGTACGACTCCATCGTTCAAAATAGTGTTTGGGATGTTGTCCCAAGACCAGAGGACAAGTCAGTGGTGAGTTCCCGATGGCTTTACAAGGTAAAGCAAGCAGCTGATGGGAGTGTTGAGAAACATAAGGCAAGGTTTGTTTCCTGTGGTTTCTCACAGATCGAGGGGATCGACTATGATGAGACTTTTTCTCCTGTAGCAAGGTACTCATCTATCAGATTGATGTTGGCACTATCAGCTCAGACAGGTTGGAAGATCCATCAGATGGATGTGAAGACTGCATTCCTCAATGGAAAGATTGAGGAAGAGGTGTACATACAGTAGCTGGAAGGATTTGACACCTTCAATCATGAGTTGCATGTGTGCCGACTTAAGAGAGCTTTGTACGGGATGAAACAAGAACCTCATTCTTGGTACACTAGGATCGACAGCTATTTCACCAGGTTGGGCTTCACAAAGAGTGAAGCGGATGTGAACCTTTACCACATCATGGTAGAAGGTAAGCCATTGATCATTGTTCTTTATGTTGATGATCTGATATTGACAGGTGATGATTAGTTGATCAAGTCTTGCAAGGAGGACGTTGCAAGAGAGTTCAAGATGAAAGAAATGGGTCTTATGCACTACTTTCTAGGCATGGAAGTGTGGTAGAAGGATGGGGAAGTGTTTGTGTCTCAAGGCAAGTATGCCAATGAAATACTTAGGCGATTCCACATGGAGAAGTGCAAGCCCATGCAGACTCCTCTGGCTAGTAAATGGAGGAAGGAGGACGCTACTTCAGGTGAGGTTGTAGCTGCTACTGTTTATTGGCAGCTTGAGGGTTCATTGATGTATCTAGTGAACACACAACCAGATTAGTGCTTTGCAGTGAACCAACTAAGTCAAGCTATGGTTCAGCCTACCAAGTTGTTTTGGAAGGTAGCAAAGCATGTGCTGAGATGCCTCAGAGGCACATCTCAGTATGGATTGTGGTACAGACGGATAGAGGGAGTGCGGCTTTAGGGCTTGACAGATGTAGATTTGTCAGGGAGTCCATCAGACCAGAAGAGCATTTCAGGAGGAATCTTCAACCTTGTTTCAACGGTAGTTTCTTGGTACAACATGAAACAGAGATCAGTTGCACTTATCTCAGTAGAGGCTGAATACATGGCTACCAGTCAAGCAACAAGTGAGGCCATTTGGGTGTGGAAGATTCTAGTTGGATTGTTTGGTCAGAGGATGGATCTAACTGTGATCTATTACGATAATCAGAGTTGTATCAAACTCTCTGAGAATCCAGTATTTCATAACAGGTCCAAGCACATCAATATCTAGTATCATCATCCTCGAGACTATGTGGTGAAGAGGATCATGTTGTTGCTGTATATTTTGACCGAGGAACAGGATGCGGATATTTTGATGAAGGCATTGTCAAAATGCAAGTTCAAGTTCCACAGAGATAGGATTGGGGTGACAAATAATCCCTTTCTTGTTGAGAGGGAGTGTTGAAAATAGCAACAAGAAATGCTAAAAATATAAGTGCTAAAAATAGCACTGCTATAAATAGCATTTAGGGATACATTCCAATTTTAGTTAGCCTCTGAACAAAAATTGAGAATTAAAATTTGAATTTGATTTTAGCAGCTGTTTGTAAAATAATTAATTAATTCATCTTGAGCTAATTAGTTGTAGAAAATCAAACATGAAGTCTATGTGAAGACATGCAACAGTTTCCCCTTTAATTGAAGAAGTTATCCCTTAATTAAGGAGATCAGGATGAGTTGTACTTTGAGTTGTAATTAGTTAGCTCAGTTAACTGAGTTATGTCTAGTTAGATTAGTTCCAACAGTTTGTGGAACTAATTGTGAGTTCAGTTAGTTAATACATGCATGCATGTAACTACTGCACTTCAGATAACTGAATATTCTCTCATAAATAACTCATGCATGTTAGTTCAGTCAGAGACCCAGTTGAGATCAGATGATGGGACAATGTACTATCATTTGTAGGAATATTCCATTGAGGATATCTCTTGCATGCAGAAGGAATTCATTCCTTGGAGATTGTGTAGTTACTTCTGAGTTTGGTGAGTTGTGTGAGAGGAGAATTCACACAGGTGGCAGCCAGAGGACCTAGGAGAAGTTGCGCAAGGAAATATGAGGCTTGGAGGATTGAGGGAAGGCATATGTTGTGTCTATTCAGTCTATGAGCAACATTGAGGGATTGCATTGAGTGCTAGATAGCTTGTGAGCTAAAGCTTTGTGTAATCCATACATAATTCCACTTGTATGATAATACAAAGATCAGGGTTTTTTAGCTGAGGCTTTCCCCAGAGTATTCTTTGTGTTCATGTGTTATTGATTTCTCATTCTCTGTTATATGTCTTCTATTTGATCTTGCTCAAAATTGATTAAGCTTCTCCAAGTTTCTTTGTAGAAGTAGATCAAGTATTTTGCTTTAGTATATTGCATTATCAGGTGATCTACAGTGGGAAATTCTACAGTTCTTGTCCAAGCCTATACCAATATTGAGGTTATTTGAGGGATGGTTATGATAAATTGAACAAGTTGTTCTAGGAAATATCATCTCGGAGATTGAATTAGCTACACTATTGGGATTGACCATCTATGGTTCAGTTTCAACTAATGCCTATAAAAGGCTGCTCTATAATACTTAGAGGGGCGAATAGAAGTTAAAATTGTTACTATGTATCCTTCGACTTATTATTTTTAAATCAAAGATGTTTCCGATGGTTATGCATTAATTTCGAGTTCATTTTTTGATGGTTCGTTGTGGATGTAAAGTTAATTGTGATCGAAATCTCTCGCTTTCTGTAAGTTAACTAGCTCCCCAGGTGTGGCCGGGCCCACCCATCTGGATTCAGCTTTGTGATATTGTGTAGCAGCATATCTATGTGATAGGTATAGTCATTCTTCAATTATCTGCGATTCATGATTGGTTTACCTTCTACGTGGAGAGTTTTCTTAAGTTTTGATTGATTGTATGATGCTTTTCAACCCCTTTACTTTAGTGATCCAGATTTAAATCGCTGGTGTGACTAGATATTTTTCTACTTTGTTTATGGACACTGCACATTGTATTGGATTGTGATTGTCATAGATGTATTCGAAGTTCATTGAATCACATTGAAATTTAATGCTTATGATGAGCCAGTTCCTTCATTGAAAATGTAGAAGCTATTCTCAAATGCTTAAGTTGAATAACTTATTTAGAAAATTAGTGTTGAATAAAACCTAAGTTTACTTTGGATTATGAGTAGTCGATTTCAAAATCGTTTCTCTTGTTTCTTCTGGTAATTGAATTGATTGACTCTCTTCTGGATTATTTCTATAGATGTGTACAACATCATAAGTATTTGTTTTAGGATTGATTATTTTAATAATGTGATTGGCATAATCTTGGTTTGGTTAAGTCGACTAGTGTTAAGTTAGGTTATTTACATGAACACAGCAGAAGCATTGCTTCCAGAGTGATTGATTCGAATGATTTATTATAGCTTTAGCTAAGTTCATTTTTCAAATAGATTTCTCGGTTGTTAAGTAAGACTGTGTGGAATAACTTCAGAGTGCAAAAAGGGTGATTTAGTGTTAGTTGTTAAAGAAATTTCCTTTGGTTCATTTGGACTGCTTGATTCCCCTGTTTCATTTGAATGCTTGATCATATTTTCTATAGGTTAGGTGCCTGATTTGATTTCAAAAGCAGAGTATTGGTTTGTTAAGGTTTCAAATAGGGTTGTTTACATTTTGATTAATGCAACTGTAGGGTAGTTTTGAGTACAGTTTCTCATAATTATAAAGGTTGATTGCCATGTTTGAGTAGAGTGAGTGCTTGAATTTGTGCTTGTGGCCATGATCAATTAGGGACATGGATACAACTTAGTTGAGAGTAAAACAGAGTATCTAGATTAAGTGCTCAACACCAAGATTTTTTATTGTTGATAATCCAGTAGGGTTAATGAGTTTTGAGTACAGTTTGGTTGATTAATTAGAATTGGATTGTGATTACAAGTAGTGAATCTTCAATTCCTTTGAGTTTTGATTGTAAGAATTAGAACTTGAGTGTTTTAATAGATTAAGTTTTGTATGAAGTCTGTTTGACTAGGTATTCATTCTCATCACTTGGAATCTGTGGTAAAGAGTTAAGTCACCTATTAAGTCCAGATTTCAATTCTAGTTCCAAATAGGTTAAGTTCATAGAGATTTTGAAAGTCTTTAAACTAAATTTGATTCTGCCTGTGCTAGCTAGATGTTTGATTTCTTCTGAGTTTGCAAGCATTGGTGTGTTTATTACCCAGCTGATCATTATAAAGGAAATGTTAAAACTCTGACTAAGAACTGAATGTAGAAAGTGCAATACAACTCGTGTTTACGAGCCCAGATTGACAATTAAATATTAGGAGGATTAATTATCGATTAAAACTCCCAACACACGTATCATAGGTTTTGTGCTCATAATAAAACTTGTGATATTACAAAACTCCGATTGTCGATTGACTTTATTTCGTGCCTATTTGGTTTTAATATAAAGTTTGTTTTAACTCATGACTCCCGTCCTCCTCACTTTTAGCTCTGCTACAAACTTCAGCAGTTGGGGGATAAAATGACAGCTTGGCAGTATTGTCGATGGCCAAAGGTGCTTGGAGCAATCTTCTCCTTCTTCTTTCTTCCCCGTATTCTCCTTATTCTCCTAACTCCATTATTTCTTTTTGTCTTCTATAAACCCCGATGATGTGACCTCACACCATAACTTGCCTTTCCCTTATTACTCCGCTTGCACTCTTATGGCTCCCCATTCCTCCGTTTTATGCTGAAATTCCTCACAAACCCATATTCCTCAAACTTCCGGGTGCAAGGTCTAAATCCACATGACTGTATGCATTTAACCATGCGCTGTCGCTGCCTCTGTTATCCTTCTAAACTCCTCAAAATCTTGTGTTTACTCTAACCCCGAGCGTTAAGATTCCGCAGCCATTGATCGCCGCAATCCAATGCTCTTTAGTCCTTTTCCCGCTCATTAAACATCGTTTACTATCCTCGCCACCTGACTTTCCATCGCAAATAAGACGGCCGACGATTTCCCCTATCGTGTGACCTGCACACGTGATAACCCATGGGGGGGTGGTTTTGGGTAGCCACGTGTCATAATTTGATTGTATCGCGCCTTGCAATATGGAAACCACCGTCACGCCGATAGGCGGTGCGGGGAATACCACCCCCGCGAAACCACCATCCCGCCACTCATTAACCATCGATCAATACCGTTGCCCGATAGCCGTCGGATCTGCCCGACAGTGATCCGACGGTCCTCATTAACCCCGATCGCCCATATCTTGATAGACTCCATAAACTAATATGGGCCATTGATTTAGCTAATCCAATGGTTGTAATTCATCCCTTTTATGCCTTTGTGTCCTCCATCCCCCTCGGCCAGTTTTCAATGCAAATTTTGGTGTATTGGCTGTCCTGTACACCCATAGGAGTAAGGAGACTGCAATCTAGCGATCTACACATTAAATCCAACTACCTATACCTTGCACATAAGGCTTCAACAACTGCAATTAAAAACAGGATGCCCGAAGGACAAACAGGACAACCTCGAGCAGTGAAGAGCAATTATCAGGCATGGAATTTAATCCATAATTCACTCCAGGTGCTAGAGAAGGACATCAGACTATCTAAAAAGGCCGATTTGTCCATTAAAACACTCAGAATTGCAGCAGAGGCCCATTTCAGATTGTAAATGTGGTTGGTGGTCATTTATTGACTCCTCCATGCATAGTTTAGCAGACTATTTGTGAACCAACATCAATATATACCAAGAAGACAGAATGTAATAGGTTGATAAGTGTTATTTTGTTGTAAAGTTCAACTTCTGGAGACTGTAACTACTGTGATACCTGCAACGTCTGGTCTTCATTTTTAGTTAATGCAAGCTTCTTTTGCTATTTATTTCTCATTGTCCACTTCTTCTTCTTTGTTCCAGGCTGTACCTGTTATGCATTTATTCATGTGCTGTAGATGTTTAACATTAGAGGGGCTGTCATCCCACCTCTGTGTTTGAATCTAGCATGTATCATTGAATTTGTATGCAGGTTTCTGTTATTTTAATGCCAGAGAGCTGTCATCCTGTCTATGTATTAGGAAATAGATTTATAGACCTTTAAACTGGCTGCAGCCGGCCATCACAGGGTCCTGTGCATCTGCTGGTGTGGTCAGTCTTCTCCATCATCACATTTTCTTTAAAACTGTGAGTAATTAGTGGTCTAAAGCCTTGTAGTCTGGGGGTGTTCACCCATGTCTGGGGTTAAACATAGTAGAAGTGGTTATCTGGCTTGAATATGCAGCATTTCTTTCATTCATCCACCATTTTCCAACATTTTTGTTGAGTTTGTAATGTTCTCGAGCATCTCTGATATACAACCTAGGAGAGTTTCTTGGGGTGATAACATTAATTGGCGCCATTGCCGGGGAGAGGAGAATTGAAGCTTGGCTTCCTTGGGAGAATGACACAACTTCAAGCTTTGATGATAGACAAGGTTTGAACACATATTTTGGTTGTAATCATCTATCTGGTGACTCCATTGGAGGAAGACCATCATTTGGCGACTCCACATTGAAGTTCTGGCGCAGCTGGTGAAGCATGCTCGTGGATATCTTCAAAAATCAGCAGCTGACTAGTGCCTGATCTTGAGAAGACTGTTAAGAAGAAGAAAGACTTTGCAGAAAGGAGCATCAGGGTCAGGTAAGCTTAAAGAATTTTTATGCATCTTTGCCAGTGTAGAAATACCTTCAGAGATTCATACAGCTCCTTAGTCATTCATTTCCTTTCGGACCTCAGTTGAAATAAGCATCCACGCTGTCCATCGTATTCCTCTGTTTATGTCATTCTTTTCATTGATTCGTTCTACTCAGGCAACCAGTATCCTTTTACCTTACCTCAGTCATGGCAAGCTAGCAAGCCCTCACAAAGATAGAATGAATAGTTGCTGCTAGGTATGGACCCTTAGTCTTGCCTACCCGTTTGAATGACATGCCTGCAGGTGATTATCACAAATTTATGCCAAATTTTACTGGTAGAAAAGGAGTAACAGCTGAAGAGCATTTAGAGAACTTTTACAGTTATGCTGATAACCTGGATATCAATGAAGAGGATATCTGGATGAGGGTTTTTGTTCAAAGCCTAGATGGGGAGGCTATAAAATGGTTTAGAAATTTACCCCCTAGGTCCATTACAGACATTGAGGCCCTAGATGATGTGTTTTTAAAGCACTAGGGGAATAATAAAGATATGCTCTTTTATCATGATGAATTTGGGAACTTGCAGAGAGGAGATGGTGAGCTGCTGTATGAATTTAACATCATATTTAATCATATGTACAGCAAAATGCCAACTGAAGTAAGACCTACTGCTACTTCTGCTACGCTCACTTATGCTAATTCTTTTGATTCTCAATTCTGCTTGCTGTTAAAAGAAAGGAGATCTGCTTCTTTGGCTGATATGCAAGCTGCAGCCTTTGAAGTAGAAGCAAACATTATTGCTGCAGAAAGACTTGAAGGTGATGCTGAAAGGAGAAGACAGGGAGGTGAATCCTAATCATCCTTAGAGACTGAGATCAAGGAATTAGCTAGAATGATTGAGTTTTTGACCTTTGAAGTTTCCAAGTTAAAGGCTGAGCAGCATTTTGATGAAGTAGGAGCTCATTGTTATTTTTCTCTTCCAAATTCAAATCCTTCTAGAGGAGAACATGAGAATTCGCAGATTTTGCGGAGAAACAGAGATACAAATGAAGATAAAGGGGTGAGGCCACTTTTACAGAATATAGTCATGGAAGAAGAGCATCCTGATGAGGAGGAGGTCCATGTTTTGGAAGGTGCTCATTTCCTAACACGGGCTGCTTATGAGAAAGCAATATCCAAAGGCATTGCTCAACAATTTGTTGTAGCTGCAGAACAACAAGCTGACCAGCAAGGGTAGCCAGCAGCAAATCCCTTCTTCCTCCAAGAATTTGTGCTCGATGCTAGCCCAACTTCCAATGACTGTGCAGATCTGCAAATTTATCTACCTGCTTTCATTCCCAGCACAATGATCAATAAGGGCGAGGAAAGCTCCCCATCATCTTTTGCTCCTCTGTCTGCTCAAAAAACAATCCCTCCAAGTTGCCCATCGAACACTGAGGCAGAACAAAGGCTAATGTTCAAGGCTGAAATTGATCATCTCAGTCTTGATATTCTGAAATCTGCTCAGGTGGCCTCCACACAGATTGAAGGGGCAACTTTTCAGATGACAGAGGAAGAAGATGTGTAGTTTTGGGACTCCTCCTTGGATGAGGATTGTTCAAAGAAAAAGTTAGAAGAAGATAATGTTTTTGTGTCCCCTACACATGAGCATATTGGTACACCATTTATATTTATTGTGCAAGACAAATAAGACACAAACATGTACACAACAACAATATTTATTCAACAGGTGTACAGAAGCTCACATAAAGAACATCCAGGAAGGAAAACACACAAAAGGGAAATGAAATTTGATCCCTATCTACCTATCAAGGTCAAATCTCCTAAACTCTTTAAGGTAGAGGATCAAATAAATCGTGTCTTGTTGATATATGATGAACCGGATGACAGGCAACAATTTTGATGGCCCAGCAAATGGGAAATTTTTGAAGTTTAAGTTTTTAGGCCTTAATGATTGTAAGCAGTTTCTTTTTCAGTTTTTAGACCTAGTTTGACTCCATGCCCAATGGATACTAGGCAAATGTTTTTAAAGCTGAATTTTGTATGGAGGCATTGGTCTGTAGTTCTTGAGACCTCACAGGGAGGATCTCATCCCCAGAAGGAGCCAGTGTTAGCTCTGCTACAAACCTCAGCGGTTGGGGGATAAAATGAGAGGTTGGCAGTGTTGTCGATGGCTAAAGGTGCTTGGAGCAATCTTCTCCTTCTTCTTTCTTCCTCTTATTCTCCTTATTCTCGTAACTCCATTATTTCTTTTGTCTTATATAAACCATGATGATGTGACCTCACACCATAACTTGCCTTTCCCTTATTACTCCGCTTGTGCTCTTATGGCTCCCCATTCCTCCGTTTTACGCTGAAATTCCTCAAAAACGCATATTCCTCAAACTTCCAAGCACAAGGACTAAATCCACATCACTGTATGCATTTAACCACATGCTGTCGCTACCTCTGTTATCCTTCTAAACTCCTTGAAATCCCATGTTACTCTAACCCCGAGCATTAAGCTTCCGCAACCGTTGATCATCGCAATTAAATGGTCTTTAGTCCTTTTCCTACTCGTTAAACATCGTTTACTTTCCTCGCCGCCTGACTATCCATTGCAGATCGGACGGCTGACGCTTTCCCCAATTGCACGACCTGCGCACGCGATAACCTTCGGGGGGGTGGTTTTGGGTAGCCACGTGTAATAATTTGATTGTATCGCGCCCCGTGATATGGAAACTGCCACCACGCCGATAGGAGGTGCGGGGAATACCGCCACCCTGGAAACCACCATCCCCCCGCTCATTAACCATTGATCAATACCACAACCTGATAGCCGTCAGATTTGCCCGACAGCGATCTGACAGCCCTCGTTAACTCCAATCGCCCATCTCCCGATAGAATCCATAAACTAATATGGGCCATTGATTTAGCTGTTCCAACGACTGTAATTCATCCCTGTTACGCCTCTGTGTCCTCCATCGCCCCCCCCCCCCCCCCCCCCCCCCCCCCCCCCCCCTGCAGAAGTTTTCAATGCAAATTTTGGTGTATTGGATGTCCTGTGCACCCGAAGGAGTAAGGAGATTGCAATCCAGCGATCTGCACATTAAATCCAACTACCTGTACGTTGTACATAAGGCTTCAACAACTGCAATTAAAGACAGGATGCTCGAAGGACAAACAGGACGACCTCGAGCAGTGAAGAGCATTTATCAGGCATGGAATTTAATCCATAATTCACTCCAGCTACCAAAGAAGGACATCAGACTATCTAAAAAGGCTGATTTGTCCATTAAAACACTCAGAATTGCAGCAGAGGCCCATTTCAGATTGTAAATGTGGTTGGTGGTCATTTATTGACTCCTCCACGCATAGTTTAGCAAATTGTTTGTAAACCAACCTCAATATATACCAAGAAGACAAAATGTAATAGGTTGATGAGTGTTATTTTGTTGTAAGGTTCAACTTCTAAAGACTGTAACTACTGTGATACCTGTAGCATCTGGTCTTCATTTTCAACTAATGCAAGTTCTTTTGTTGTTTACTGCTCACTGTCCACTTCTTCTCCTTTGTTCCAGGTCGTGCCTGTTATGCATTTATTCATGTGCTGTAGATGTTTAGCATTAGAGTGGCTGTCATCCCACCTCTGTGTTTGAATCTATCATGTATCATTGAATTTGTATGCAGGTTTCTATTATTTTAATGCTAGAGAGCTGTCATCCTGTCTGTGTATTAGGAAATAGATTTACAGACCTTTAAACTGGCTGCAACTGGCCATCACAGGGTCCTGTGCATCTGCTGGTGTGGTCAGTCTTCTCCATCATCACATTTTCTTTAAAACTGTGAGTAATTGGTGGTCTAAAGCCTTGTAGTCTGGGGTTGTTCACCCATGTCTGGGGTTAAACATAGTAGAAGTGGTTATCTAGCTTGAATATGCAGCATTTCTTTCATTCATCCACCATCTTCCAACATTTTTGTTGTGTTTGTAATGTTCCCGAGTATCTCTGATATACAACCTAGGAGAGTTTCTTGGGGTGATAACACTCACTACCTCACGCTTACATGAACTTATCTCTTCGTCATAATCCACCTCACCTCATTACTCCACCTTACTCCATCTCACCATCCTCCATTAATTCCCATGGCACATATTATGATATTTGTTTGAAGTTTTGATTTATACGGTATGAAAAATATATATATATTATATTAATAATATAATTTAATTATATTTTAGTTATAATCTAATATTATAATTTTATTATAATATAATTAATTTTAATTAGTTTCAATTTTTTTTTTAATTATGAGATAATTAATTAATTTTAATAAAATAATTACAATTAAATTAGCATTAATTAGTAAATAATTGTAATTGTATTTTAGGATTAGATTTCAATTAAAAAAAATTATATTTTTAGTCGAGGCAACAAATTTTTCACAATTCTCGCAGTTTTGACTCAACTTTAGAAGCTCATAAGTTGAGTTTTACTTGGCCAAATGAGGCCCAAGGCAGCTCGTTGGATAGATAAAATCATGGAGAATATTTCTGAAGTGGTTTCATAACATATTTTATCATTTAATGGGTCTAAAATTAATTAGAAGATCAAGCTACGAGTTTTTAAACAAAACTAATTTTCTGAGTTTAATTTTCTGCATTTTCATTTGCCCACAATTTCTACTGAGGAAAACCCATTCATCTATGTTCTCCCTGACCAATTAAATATTCACAAGAATAAATAGAAAGATCAAATTTTTTTATTATTTAATTATGTAATGAAATTTTGATTGAATATGTTTTATATTCTAGATATAGTATTTTGATTTTAATTTTCAATTTAATTAAATTTTGATTGATTTTTGCAGGGAAATAGTTGAAGAGATGAGGAGAAGAAAATTTCAATCAATGAGAATGCTCTAGCAATAGAAGAATAATATTTTGAGCCAATGAAAATTGATTGAGCATAACTGCTCTTCAACCAATTTCCTATTGAGAATTTTTTTGTAAAATAATAAATAGTAGATTGTAGAATGTATTAGGGGCTTCTCTTCTCTGTAATTCTCAAATTCTTAAAAGAACTATTGTAATGAGGATTTATAGTTTTAGGTGAGAGGAGAAAAAAAATCAGATCTGGGGGATTATTGAGGATTTTTCTTTTGCATTCTGAATTATGTATGATGGATAGAGCTTGCACTATTGCAGCTTTTGTTTTAACAACAAAAATTCAAAGCATTGTAAAGGACTGTTGGAGATGAGAGCCAAAGAAATAGATTCAATACATTGGTATTTATAATACTATTGTTTTAAATATTGATTCATTTTATGATGGCAGAAATGTGTCATTTTGTTCATATTTGTGCATTATTGTCAATGTGAGTAATTTGCCTCAATAATATGTTATTATTTATCTCTTCTATTATGGGATGAATTCTGATTTCTGAGTAATTATTTGCTCATAAATCTGTATTTTAATTTTGATTTAACAAACAATAATATTGTGTGAAATATTTCCTTATATTATTGTTTAATCATTCGAGTTACTGATTTGATAATCATCATCATTTTGTGAACTACTTCCTAAATGTTGTTGACTAATTATTTCAGTTAAGATGTCTCTAAACAGAATGTGTTTTGGTATTCATAACATCAGTTAATTGAACAACTTCGTTAGCTTGATATTCATTATAAGCCAAACATATTTAAATCCCAATCATTTAAATATTGTGCTCTTGGTTGGGTTAGATGTATATCTGATTAATTGAGATAGGATTAGGATACTTTTCCTTTTTCTTGAATTTTAGGATAATTTTGCATTTCAATTCAATTCTACATTCCTAGAAGTCTTCATATCAAAGAAGAAAAACTTAGTAGTGGCTTGGCTGAGCCCCAGATGAGCTTAAGGATCACTTTCTTGCTTGATCAGAAAAAGGAACGATTTGATGTATCTTCTCTATCGGTAGATGAAAGTCATATTTTAAGCCATTGGAGATAGAGAGAAGGTAACTGGACCTAGTTTAACTAGTCGGAACCACCATTTTAATGGAAAAGGAGTTGTTCTAAGGTCCATATCAGGTGGTCTCCCTTATAGTGTTGTAGGCAGAGAATTTTGAGTCTTCAACATGAGGGGAGGGGTAGGTGAAACATCTAGTGAATAAGGGAAGTCATAGATTCGAATTGTGCACTAATTTTTTCATGTGTGCCCAAAGCAAAGAGGTCACAGTTCTAGTTTGCAAGGGGGAATCACATTTTCTGGGGAAATATTTTGAAATATGCAGCTATGGTATGTGACTTAAGAGTCACAATGTCCCCTTTTGGTCACAGATATTATTTGTAATATAAGTCACATTTCAGTTAGAGATTGAAATCGCAACTTGCGACCAACCTCTACTAGTCGCATGTGACCTCATCAAGAACACTTTTTAAAATGCGACTTCAGTGTGCTTGTGGGTTATTTAGAATGTCAAAGTAAATATCAACATCATTGACCCCAAATTAAAAATATGACTTCATATATGTTCAAGCAATCTGAGAGAACATTGAATGTGTGACTTCAAAACAAACAACATACCCTTCTTGGGGCATTGAATACGATAAGAAGAAAGCTTTGAATGACATTGTATTTCTAGTAATTGACAGGTGTCTCCACCCATAAGTAATCTCATATGATCATACATACCATCAAGTTCATAAACCTTTACACTCATCATTCCTAGCCATACATCATCACCTGCTTAAAATTCATAGCTAATGTTTCCTCTAGTAGGTGCTAACTTTGAACTCATATTAGAAGTAAATCCTCTAAAAACAACCAACTCAGTCATATTACGTCGCATATTGTAGGATAATCCCATTCTCAAAAATGGGCAACCATAAGACTCCACCTAGAAAGGAAATAATTCCTTCAGAAATGGCCTCTCCAAGTTGCCAATTATGTTTACAAGATGCAAACATTGTTTTTTACTCAAAGCTATAAATGCATGAATGACTTCCTCTCCTTTATGAACGCTTCTCTATAGGACCTTGCGAAAAACAAACTCAAGACCAATTTGTTTCTCTAGCATCTAAGGAATTGGAATGACGTTCCATGAATTTTTTTTCCTAACACACCAATTGCTTGTGCCCCATATAATTTATCTACAGCTCCAGATAAACTAAGAACAGTGACCCCATCAATATCAACTTTGAAAATTTCCTCAGTTTCCTTGTAGCAGCAGTGCCAAGAATAATTATTTCCAAGAATATTCTTTATAAATAAATCATTTAGAAAGCCAACAAGACCATCCAATAACCACCCATCATTAGTTGTCTCATTTGTGATATAAATTCCAAACCATTGTTGTGCCAAGGCATAAACCAATTTGATTCTTGTGTCAATGATTATGCATTTCAGCTCTAAAAGATTTGATGGCATGAACATATGTGAAACAACCCTGCTATGATGATCTAGAAGCACCTCAAATGAGGCAACTGCCAATTTTATGAATTCTGCAACAACAACAATGTTGTAGACCAAAGTAAACACATGGAAACCAACAATGTGCTTGCCATCATCACAGCCTTGGAGTGTGCTTGGTCACATATTGGTGAGCCCTAGTATCGCACCAAGAATGTTTCAACTCCCAAGGGACCCTCAACTCAAATTATCAACTCAGACCTAGTGTACAAATGTTGAGGTGACAATGCTATATGCACAACAGATTGGAGTCCACTCATGCCACCCTCAGTCATGAAATTTGATCAAAGTGCTTAGATACCATTCCTCCTATTGAGCTATAATGAAATATTTCTGATGAAAGTGCAATTTAAAACTAATTTTAGCTATGAAAGTGGAAATTCCATTTTCTCAACTTGTAGATGCTAATTAATCAATTCATGAAAGGACAAGGGCTAATCTACTTGCAGAAATAAAGCTATTTTATCTTGCAAAATTCATCAAACTACCAAATCTATTTGTAGAAAGGAAGCTACTTTATCTTGCATAATTCATCAAACTCTAATTCATAATTGCATGTATCATCTACCTAGTTCACACTTGCTTGAAAATTGGAAGACTACTTGCAACATACTTGTGATGAAAAAAATTAATTCTACATTTTTTTGCAGTGAGGAAAAGGAATGGTGGGAGTGGGCTAGGAGCTTCCCCTAATCATCAAATCACAACTAGGCACCATTATTCATCTTGACTGAGCTAAAGTTGAAGTGGGGATCAAAACCGGTGAATAAAAGTGGTGCTACATGCTTGCTATAAGTGGTTTCTACAAGAGGTCTTATATTGCTATAGGAGGGCCTGTAATTATACATGAGGGGTTCTGAGAGGCTTTTGAGGGTGTGTTGTGCTCTACAACAACCCCCCATTTCATATCATCTTTACTTATAAATATTAACGTATGAAATGGGTCCCTTTAGAATTTAATTTGGTATCAACGCTATTATAATCCAAAAAAATCCAATAAATGAATAAATGCACTTTATAAAACTTTTTGGACGAACCCTTAAAAAGAAATCATGTAATGATTTGTCATTGCAATAAAGTGATCACAAGATCGCATATCGCAATGACACATGAATTATAATTAAGCACCCAAAGCTTTCCGCCGATGCGCATTTGGCGCATTCGGCGATCGGCGATATTCCATGTACATGTTATAATGCCCCATGCCAATAGTCCCGACGCGATACGCATTCGGCGAATTCGGCGATTGGCGACACGCTACAACAGTTGTGATGTTCCCAAAGACTTGTCCCGATGCGATGCGCAATCGGGAATCGGGTATCGGTGACAATCTCACCCAAGTTTTATTGCGCTCAAAGCTTTTCACCGATGCGATATCGCATTCGGTGATCGGTGATATCCAATACACACCATTAAAGCGCACTAATCATACCCCCGATTGCGATCCGATAAAGCGCGGTTTTCAACGAAGAGCCGTTAAGTGATGGGATGGCACAATTCATTGGTAATAAAAGCTTGATCGCTCATGCAATCCTTCATCTATGCTCAACCGCCAAAACGTCCATTGCATGCTTAAGTGAATCATTCACCAAAATAATGATATAATGGGCGTTTATGGAATGACAGATTGAAAACGGCTAATTAATAAGATCATGTCCTAAAATCTTTTTACGGATTGTATCCGCGCCCATTTTAAAAGCTAAATCCTTCAGTTACGTATCTATTCATATGTGCTGTATCACTTAAGAGTTTTTCATCGCTATCTCTGTGTATTACACCCAGTTGCCTCTTTATGCAGAATTCATTCATAGAAGCTAGGCCTGAGAAGATGGGAAAGAAGTCCAAGAAGACTGCAAGTGCTTCCGCAACACCAATTGCAGGACAAGCGGCCGCAAACAAGAAGAAGGGCCTAATATCTGATACTACATGCACAGGACCCTTCACCCATTCATATATATCATCAAAAATTGTGGAAGTCTTCTTATAAACACCACTTGTATCAAATCTGTAATGGTTTTATGGTACCCATTTACTAGTCCATTTTTGATAAACCCATTTCAAAAATTTCCTATCAAGCTTCCTTTGATTTACCAGCAGTAGCAAGTTGGTTTGGAGAAGAAAATTTCACCTATATCAGAGTTTTCGGCAGTGAAGCCGACCCACATGTTCTTCCTCTATATGTTCCGGATAAGCTGCTAGCAAGGGAAATTGCATATCAAATCATGGCTGAGAGTACTACACAGACTCTCAAAAGAGAAAATAAGAATGGATGGCCATCTTTTCCCTTCATATGTGGTGTTTATACTCTGCATGATCTTAAACATGTAGAAAAGGAAGCCACGAAGCTTCAGTCTTTAACTCTGGCCACGATCCCAAACAGACGATACGACCCAAAAAAGACTGCTTACACTGCATTAGAACAGGCCAAATTAACAAGGTTTGAGCATCAGGAAGATATGTTTGATGACCTGTTCGTTGCCTCCGAATCAATAGGTCATGCTAAAGAACTCGCTAGGATGCGATATAATGATGAGGGATTAACTGAGTTCAATAAACTCAGAGAACAGAGGTTGCAAACTCTGCCTCTGGATTTACTGGCAACAACCCCAGCGACATCATCAAGTGGACTTGTTCAGGAACAGTTCAAGGAACAGGCAGAAAGACAGAGAAAAGAACAGGCGGAGAGGCTAAAGAAAGAACAAGCTGAGAAACAGCAGAGAACACAGATGGAACAAGAAGAGAAAAAGAAGAAAGAACTAGAGGAAAAGCAGAAGAGGGAACAAGAAGAGAAACATAAAAAAGAACTGGCAGATAGGCAGAAAAAGGAACAAGAAGAAAAACAGAGGAGAGAAAAAGAGGAGCAGCAGAGGAAAGAGCAGGAAAAAGAACGGAGCGAGTCCCATGCCGAAAAACAGAAACAAACCACCTTTGATCCTGGATTGCTTCAACAGTGGAAGCAATTTGATTTTATTATCAGTGGAAAGGAAGGTTCAAAAGAAATGGACAGCTCCAAAACAACTGATACACAGGATGTTACCTCTCCTCAGGTTCTAAGTGGAACCAGCGGCCCACCAAGTTCTAAGGAAGTAGAAGTTATTCCAAAAGACCCCTCTGACCAGATTATTCTACAGATAGAAGATATTCCGCCATTGGATGTTTTCTACAGCCCAAGACACAGGGCAGTTGTAAAGCGATCAAGGAAGAGACGAAGGATTGATCAACCTTCTATCTTCCCAGAACAAACGGTCACGGGTAATGTAGTATGGAAGGAGGAATTGGATCCCTCCGATGACTTAACAAAGCTATCATAGTATGCGGGCGCTTATTCGGCGGCAACAATTGACAAAGCATCGGAGGTGAGCCTTCTATTGAAGAATAAGGACCAAGAAATCTTTGCGTTATAGGCAGAATTGGTTGAAACAAAGCAAAGGGCAGCACAAGCAGAAGAACAGTTGCTGGCGCAACAGCAAGAGAACAATCAGTTGACTCAGCAATTGCAAGCGGAAAGGCAAAGGATTGATCAGGGTGCGATCCAGAAACAAAAAGAATTGTCGGAGGCATTGGAAAATTTGAGAGTAGCGAATGAGCAAATGATAAAGACCAAAGATGAGCAAATTGCTCAAATGTCATCGCAGTTGGAAAAGATGAAGGGCGCGTCGCAGGTAAAAGAGTTTAAATCAGAGGCATTATTGATAAACAATGCGTTGATATCTCAGGTCAGACTCTTATGTCAACAGATCGCTCAAGCTGAGCCACTGTGTGAGCTAACTACAGCAATAAATCAGCAGGTAGAAAAGGCCAGGACTGAACTAGATCAAGCGGACGAAGCCATTACTGCATATCTTGACTGGCAAGATACTGATTTAGGAAAAGTAACAAATTTGCCCAGGATCATAGAAACACATAAAGATATACTTTTCATAGAATGGCACACTCAAGTGATGAAAGAAGAAAGGGCGGCTTCAAGATGTAAATCAACCGCCAGCAATCTAGTGGATCTAGTCAATAACACTCTTTACCTGGCCAATATGATTTCTCAATGTAAACCGGGAAAGATGACAACTACAAATACATTAGAGCAAACATGCTACCCTGAATTAGAGGAAAAAGGAAGATTAATTGCTGGAGTTAAAAGCTTAACCTCAGATGCATATTGGTTCTTTTTAATCAAGCCACATACACGGAGATCTGCCCTAAAGTGCCTTACAGACGCAATCAGGTGTATAATTCCCGATATCCAAGATGCCACCTACGCTGCACAGCTCAGTTCGCGCCTCAACAAACCCCCGGAAGTTGAGCCAATGCTTGCAATAAATCAGCTCAGATTCAAAGGAAAGTAGCCGACTTAATGAGTCACCCTCCCGCTTGCCAGATCGCCAGCCAAAACAGGATCAAGAGTTATTGATACCAGCTTAGTAGGATTTCTGTTTAGTAGATATTTAAATTAGATTAGTATTTATAGACCCTTTCATTGTTTTGGAAAGGGTCGTAAAATTTTGTAACAGACTTAATAGGCTGAAGTTTGCACTACTGTGCTTCAGTCGCTATTCTTTTATGAAATTGGACCAGTTTTTCCGAATTTGACATCAAATTTTCTAATGCAATTGTGCACTATTGCCTTTGTGGAGGACGATTTCTGTGTTGGAGGAAGAACTGCTAATAGCGATTGATATTTGGGAATGTCCCGCAGCTCATATGGTACTTTTATCTACGTCTGAAGTCATTCCTTTTATATGAATTGTTATGTCATATATTCTTGCTATTGTTGAATACATGTATGCGCTGTAACAGCAAATCTCTATCTCAGCCCACTATTGGATGTCTTGCGATTTGCCTTTTCCTTTAATCATGCATGTAACAATGATATAAATGATAAAGTGTAGTAATTTCGCTGTTATCGCTTTGTGTAACTATTTGTGCACAACAATCTTGAATAGTTTAATATCTATGTTTAGAGACAGAGTCATCTATATGCCTGTCTAAAAGCTCAGATCATCAAATGCTACACTTTAGAAAATAGATAAGTTCCCGGGATAGATCATAGTTATAATATTTTTGCCAATAGTTTTAGTTATTCGCTTATCGCCAGCATATTCTATAAGTCACTCATCCATCCCGTCTACCTATAATTTTTGGGAAACTGGTCCCATTATCCCCAGTCGGAGCCACTATTCGAAACGGAAAAGGAGTTGTATCAAGGTCCGGACTGGGTGGTTTCCCCTATGTTGTTGCAGCGATTTTCGAGGCATCAACATAACTGGCACTAGAAGGAGGGCCATCAACTGTGAATGGGACATAAGTCCAAACCTATAAGCCATTCTAAGAGTAATTCTCCCTCCGAATCCCCTCGACCTTCCCATTTGCACACTGGTTCGCCGGTATCCAAACAAGGAGAAGGGGAATCAACTACCACTGCTCAAACCCATCATACCCCAGAACAATTAAGTCTTGAATCACCTGAAGTCCAGTCTCTAATCCATAAACTTCAGAGCTTCTCGATTTCACCACAGAAATCTGAGGTATCACAAAGCAGTGCGACTTCACAGTTCAATCTGACTCATCCTCTCACCAGAGTTCAGAGCGAAAAACTCGGTATTGAACCCACTGAGTTCCCTTTACCCAAAAGGAAAAAGGCGAAGAAAATTACTGAAGGATCTGATAGTGAAGAGCTAACATCCACGTCCTCCATTGCATCTTCCCCTCTGCAAGGTCAACCATCCACTCCCCCATTACAAATTGTCGTTCACTAGGGATTAGAAGCCTCAATATCCCAACCTGTTCACTCCTCATCATTAATCCCTTCCCATACATCTGGAATCCCAATAGTAGTGTCAACCACTGTCGCTATTATAATGGCAGACCCATGGACTAGGCCAGGTGCAGTCAACATGCCTGCACCATTGCATGATCTACCAGATGCTCCTGAAAAATGGCTGCCTAAATTTAACCCAGATGACGGGACCCAAGTTGAAGAACACATTAATAATTTTATGTTAGCAGTTAACTTAAAAGGAGTGACAGAGCAAGATGTTGTTGTAAGACTCTTCCCCTACACCTTACAAGGATCAGCAGGATCCTGGTATTTTTCCTTACCCTCTGGTTCAATTACCAGTTGGAACACATGCCAAGAGCAGTTTCTTACCAAATATGGAGATGATAGGTCCTTAGCTACTTTAATAAACGACCTCTCCAATCTGAGAATAGAGCATAGGGAACCAATAAAGGAATTTAACGCCAGATTTAATAAACTCCTGAATAAAATCCCTACAGCTTCCAAACCAAGTGAACAAATTCGAAGCGAATGGTATATTACCGCCCTACCTGCCAACATAGCCATTTTTGTGGAAAGGGCTGGGAAACCTACCTTAGCTGAAAACATGAGATAAGCACTTGCTGTTGAAAAACGCATCAACGCTCTAGAGAAGAAAGTTGCTTTGGAAGATAGAAAAGCTAAAAAAGTCTCATTTAAAGAGGATTCCAAGAAGAAAACCCCAAAGGACCCGTACGACATGGAGGGTTTACAAAAATTCCTTAAAACATTGTCTAACGAAATGGTTGAAATAAAGAAGCAGGTGGCCGAAACCTCAAACAAAAGACCATTTAGGAATTTTAAGAAAACTGAAACAAAGCCACCCAATGTTATATCTAACGCAAATTCAGAGCAAGAAGAAGAGGAAGAGGAAACAACCTCACAAACCAATGATGAGGAAGAAGTAGCTGAATGCCACAGAATGTGGGATTTTATACTCCCAAACTCTGATACCGAGAATGAAGAAGAAGCCTTTCCGGTTACTACAAGAAGTAAAAGTACTTCTGAACCTGCCCAGGAAACTTCAAAGAAAAGGAGTGCAGGTGCTACCACAACAAAGGAAAAAGTTCCCCCAAAGAAGTCGCCTGTAGTAGTTCCCCAAAACCAACCTTCAACTTCTAATTCTCCTTCAACATCCAAGACATTAGTGGTATCCGATTCAATGGAATATAACATTGTTGATGACATGAAGAAAACTAAGGCAAACATAACTATGTTTGAGCTTAGTAAATTAAAGCAACAGCAAAAATTACTTCTTAAAGAATTGAATGCTGTTCCCTCTACTCCCCTTCCCAGTGCAAGAGCTGCCAACGATTCAGGCCAACCTCCTTCAGGCATGGTTGAAGCTACCGATTCAGTTCTAATTGGAGATAGATCGAATTCTCATACTCCACCCTTCCTGCTGACCTATGAGATTTATAACAGAAACCTGCACAACTGTTTAATTGATTCAGGGGCATCATCTAATATAATGTCAGCTTCAGTTTGCTCTAAACTGAACATAGAACCCCAGAAGTCTGCTATTCATATTGTACAGTTGGACAGAACCAAAGTACAGGTTGTGGGAGAAATTAATTCCGTAACTATCAGGTTGTCTGCCGATCCCAGGATTGTACAGAGGATTGATATCTTAATCGCTGACATACCTGAATTTTATGGTTTAATTTTGAGTAGAGATTGGTCTGAAAAACTGCATGGGTATATTTCCACAGATTGGTCGCATATGTGGCTTCCCTACAAGGGAAAGCCAAATCAAATAAGGATCGATCGAGAGAAGCATATGACCCACACAGTTACTGAATTTGAGCAAGAAAACCAACCTGTAGCGTTCAACAACAACATTTTGGGGAACTATTCGTCAGAGTCATTCTTTGGCAACTTTGTTGCCCAACCATCTCCTTTTTCAGTCAATCATTTTACATCTCAGATTGAAATTTTTTCACAAACTGATAAGTCTAGATGTTTTAATGATGCCGAGGAAGATGTTAATATTTTTGTTAATACTCCTTTATTTTGGTCTTTATATTTTGATGGCTCTAAGTCCAGCGAGGGCTCAGGAGCAGGTTGCATTTTGGTTAGTCCACAAGGAGAAAAGACAATGCTGTCTTGTAGGTTAGAATTTGACTGCACTAACAACACAGCCGAATATGAAGCTTTAGTCCAGGGATTATATAAAGCAATCGGCCTTAAAGTGCAATATCTAAAAGTATTCGGCGATTCGGAAATCATTGTCAAACATGTGAGGAATGCAATTCATTGTCTTTCAAGTCACCTCAAGCATTATCAATCGCTAGTACAGGATCTTACCTCACACTTTTCAGCATTTAACATTTCTTCCATTCCTACGTCACAAAACTCGGCAGCCGACCTACTAGCCAATGTAGCTTCTAAGCTTCTACCGTCTGAAGACTACAACCTTGATAGATTTTCCATAGAACTACTTTTTAGGCCTTCAATTCCTGACAATGTCACTAATTGGAGAGTATTTAACCACGATGAAGATATCTTGCAATTTCTAACTTCCGAAAAGTCCTATGACAATCAAATTATTGAGGAAAATGACCATGATCTACAGATGAAAGAAACACCTCAAGAAAATTCAATTCCTAAACCAGTGGTAAAGCTCGAAGATCTTTATGATATCAAAGACAGGTTTAAACCTGTAATTAATGCAAAGCTTCAAAGTTCTACCCTTAGGTTTGAATTGATAAATCTAGGTACTGATCATGCTCCTCAAAACATCAATTTAGGATTAGGACTTTCCTTGCAAGAAAAGGAAGCATTTATTAAACTGTTAAGAAAAAACAAACAGGTCTTTGCTTGGAAGTATGATGATTTGAAGACATATGATACATCTATTATCCAGCATACCATTCCTATGCTTCTTGATCAGAAACCGATTCAGCAAAAGTTAAGAAAAATACATCCAAATTTGGAGAGCCAGATAAAGTCGTAACTTAACAAGCTCTTGAAAGCCAAGATTATTTTTCTGGTCCGACACTCAAACTGGGTGTCTAATATGGTGCCAGTCAGAAAGAAAAATGGCGACATTCGAATTTGTATTGATTTCAGGAACCTGAACAAAGCGAGCCTGAAAGATAACTTCCCATTACCTACTATGGAGCAAATACTCCAATTAGTAGCAGGCTCTGAATTGATGTCCTTTGTTGATGGATTCTCAGGATATAACCAAGTTCTGGTTCATCCTGATGACCAACTTAAAACCACATTCAGAACAAAATGGGGAACATATGCATATCAGAAAATGCCTTTTGGACTCATAAATGCAGGAGCGACATTCCAGATAGCTATGGATATAGCCTTTAGAGGGTTCATTAATCGAACAGTAGTCATCTATCTAGACTATATTACTGTATATTCTAAAAAGAGATATAATCATTTGCATGACTTAAATCAAATCTTTCAGCGATGCAAAAGATATGGTATTTCTCTGAACCCAAAGAAGTCTTTCTTTGGTCTTGATCAAGGAAAACTCTTAGGCTTTATTGTATCCAAAGATGGCATTTATATTGATCCTGATCGGATCAAGGAAATTTCTGAAATCCCTTTCCCATACAATAAAAAGTCGATGCAGTCATTTTTAGGCCAGATTAATTTTGTTAAACGATTTGTTCCAGATTTTTCTCAAATTGTATTACCACTTCAGACAATGATCAAGAAGAATTCAGTCTTCAAGTGGGGATCAGAAGAAAAGCAAGCTTTTGATGTTATCAAGCAATCAATAATCAATGCCCCAGCCTTGAATACTCCAAATTTTTCTAATCATTTTACATTGTATACCATTGCGTCCGATGTGTCTTATGCTGCAATTCTCACGCAGCCAAATGCTCACAATTTAGAAGCACCCATATCATTCTTCAGTTCAAATCTTCAGGGTGCCAAATTAAATTACTCCGATGTAGAAAAACAAGCCTTTGCCGTATTTAAAGCGGTCAAACATTATAGACCCTTTCTTTTAAAAACCCATACAAAAATAATAGTTCCTTTCCCGGCAGTTAGGCAACTATTAATCCAAAAAGAGCTGGGTGAAAAAAGGGCAAATTGGGTCACAGCGCTTCAAGAGTATGACCTAGAAATTAAGCCAGCAAAGATTGTTAGGGGCCAAGGTTTTTGCAGGATATTAGCAGGAGCATCCAACATTCCAGAATCAAGTGATACAGATCAAACTCAAGAAATTAATCAGATAAGTGTTACTGATTCTGGATCTCAATATGCAGATTTAATCTTTTATCTAAAGAATGGTTATGCACCTCCGAATTTGTCTTACAAAAACAAAAGGGCCATTAGATTAAAAGCGAAGAATTTTACAATCATTGATGACGTGCTTTTTAGACAAAATTATGATTCTATCTTGTTAAGATGCCTTGAAAAACCTAAAGCCCAAAAGGTTTTGCAGGAGCTACATGACGGACCAGCAGGAGGACATTTCGGAGCTGACACAACAGCTCACAAAATTATTCATGCTGGTTACTATTGGCCTACTTTGTTTAAAGATGCTCACGAGTACGTAAGGAAATGTCTAAATTGTCAAAATGCTAGCGGAAGACAACTTAAATCAGCTTTCCCCCTGCAACCAATCAACATTGAACAGCCATTTGAACAATGGGGATTGGATATCATTGGGGAGATTACTCCAGCATCTTCCAAACAGCATAAGTATATCCTTACTGCTACCGATTACTTTACAAAGTGGGTTGAGGCAATCCCTTTAAAGACAGCAAATTCTGAAGCAATCATTGAATTCATAGACCAATTCATTATTACCAGGTTTGGTGTCCCAAATGCTCTTGTTTTTGATAATGCATCTTACTTTTCAGGCAATGCTATGTTTGATTTCGCCATTAAAAGAGGATTTAAGTTAAAATATTCTGCTAATTATTATCCCCAAGGAAATGGTTTAGCAGAATCTACTAATAAGAATCTGATTAAAATCATTAAGCGAACCATCGAACAAAATCAGAGAAATTGGCACAAATCCTTAGTGTTCGCATTATGGGCTGATAGGATAACACAGAAAGCTTCTATTGGAACTTCTCCATTTAATCTTGTCTATGGAAAAGAAGCAATCTTACCTACAAATCTTATTCTTCCTTATTTAGCCCTAGTGCAGTTTATTGAGGAAACTCTTTCCTCTTCTATTCAGTTTAGACATGACCAGATCCTAAAATTAGAAGAGGAAAGAGAAAAAGCCAAGGTTATCCATGCCAAACATCAGCAAGTCATCAAAGCAGCTTTTGATTCAGTCTCATCCGGTTCAAAACAATTCCAAGTCGGTGATTTAGTTCTGAAATGGGACAAAGCCCATGAAGACAAGGGTAAACACTCCAAGTTCCAGAAGTTGTGGCTTGGACCATTTTAGATCTGTGAGAAGATAGGCCATTCAACCTTTATATTGCTAAGATTTATCAGGTTTGAGAGATTCTCTCCCTGTTAATGGCCTTGTCTTGAAGAAATTCTTTCACTGAGAAGGTAACCCCTTCTCCTTTCATTTCAGTAGGATTTTATAGTTTGTAGGATTTTAAGAAATAAGGTTGTGAGATGTCTCCCATTGACCTTTTGCTGTGTTTGAAAATTTGTCCCCATAGAACGAGAATGAACATTTGCTTTTAAAACGATAGAACTTTTAACCAAAAAGGATAATTTCTAGGAAATTAGATATCTTTGTATTCTGAAATCACAATTCAAATTTTGTCAACTCCTCTCAAAGCATAGAAATATTGTAAACCATTTTCTGTTTTCTAAATTGGTCTCTAAAGGTTATCCATACTAAGATAGGAATCAATCCAATCTCAGCATCTTCAACTCTTACTCTGTCGTCCATTACTCTTAAGAAGAAGATTGTTCACCCCATTCACTAAAGTTTATGATTATTCAGAGTGTAATTCTAAAATATAAGATATTTAAGATAAGAGGTCTTATTATAAGCCTGCTTACCACGTTCATAGAGAAATAGTTTATCTGACATTACCAATACTGCAAACCAAAACAGGGTAATGGCTTGAAATTACAAGACAAGGGGTCTCATCACGAGCCAGCTTGTTCAGTTAAACTACTATCAGTGAGTGGCATTGTCAACAGCTGGCCACCAAACCAGGACAATGGCTTTTTATCTTATCAATGACAAAGAAGAAAAAGGAAATGAAATACAAAATATGAAAAAATATTTTGAATTCATTCTGTTAATCACACTCTTAATTGGATGGGACAATGGACAATCACATGGTTAAAAGGTATCCCTGTCGAGACTATAGATGTTTGCTGGCAGCAGAGGCTCTACCTATGACAGATGAGTTTACTATAAAAGGCTGATTTGGAAAGGTATTCTATTTTATCATTACAAACCAATAAAGACCTATTTCAAAGCTTAGAATGTTTTTATTTTCTTAGAAAAGAGGAAGTCAACAAAATAGTTTCATTTTTCTCAGAATATATTGAAATCTAGTTATATTAGAAATTTCCCCATTGATTGAAACTCTATTTTCTGAAAAAGCTTAAATGTTTCTATTTTTGAAAGAGATAACTGGTGCTTCCAGCGAATCGCCAATTGTCGTGCTCTACAACAACCCCCCATTTCATATCATCTTTACTTATAAATATTAACGTATGAAATGGGTCCCTTTAGAATTTAATTTGGTATCAATGCTATTATAATCCAAAAAAATCCAATAAATGAATAAATGCACTTTATAAAACTTTTTGGACAAACCTTTAAAAAGAAATCATGTAATGATTTGTCATTGCGATAAAGCGATCGCAAGATCGCATATCGCATTGACACATGAATTATAATTAAGCACCCCAAAGCTTTCTGCCGATGCGCATTCGGCACATTCGGCGATCGGCGATATTCCATGTACATGTTATAATGCCCCATGCCAATAGTCCCGATGCGATACGCATTCGGCGAATTCGGTTATCGGCGACACGCTACAACAGTTGTGATGTTCCCAAAGACTTGTCCCGATGCGATGCGCAATCGGGAATCGGGTATCAGCGACAATCTCACCCAAGACTTATTGCGCTCAAAGCTTTTCACCGATGCGATATCGCATTCGGCGATCGGTGATATCCAATACACGCCATTAAAGCGCACTAATCATACCCCCGATTGCGATCCGATAAAACGCGGTTTTCAACGAAGAGCCGTTAAGTGATGGGATGGAACAATTCATTGGTAATAAAAGCTTGATCGCTCACGCAATCCTTCATCTATGCTCAACCGCCAAAACGTCCATTGCATGCTTAAGTGAATCGTTCACCCAAATAACGATATAATGGGCGTTTAAGGAATGACAGATTGAAAACGGCTAATTAATAAGATCATGTCCTAAAATCTTTTTACGGATTGTATCCGCGCCCATTTTGAAAGCTAAATCCTTCAGTTACGTATCTATTCATATGTGCTGTATCACTTAAGAGTTTTTCATCGCTATCTCTGTGTATTATGCCCAATTGCCTCTTTGTGCAGAATTCATTCATAGAAGCTAGGCCTGAGAAGATGGGAAAGATGTCCAAGAAGACTGCAAGTGCTTCCGCAACACCAATTGCAGGACAAGCGGCCGCAAACAAGAAGAAGGGCCTAATATCCGATACTACATGCACAGGACCCTTCACCCATTCATATATATCATCAAAAATTGTGGAAGTCTTCTTATAAACACCACCTGTATCAAATCTGTAATGGTTTTATGGTACCCATTTACTATTCCATTTTTGATAAACCCATTTCAAAATTTTCCTATCAAGCTTCCTTTGATTTACCAGCAGTAGCAAGTTGGTTTGGAGAAGAAAATTTGACCTATATCAGAGTTTTCGGCAGTGAAGCCGACCCACATGTTCTTCCTCTATATGTTCCAGATAAGCTGCTAGCAAGGGAAATTGCATATCAAATCATGGCTGAGAGTACTACACAGACTCTCAAAAGAGAAAAGAAGAATGGATGGCCATCTTTTCCCTTCAGATGTGGTGTTTATACTCTGCATGATCTTAAACATGCAGAAAAGGAAGCCACGAAGCTTCAGTCTTTAACTCTGGCCACGATCCCAAACAGACGATACGACCCAAAAAAGACTGCTTACATTGCATTAGAATAGGCCAAATTAACAAGGTTTGAGCATCAGGAAGATGTTTGATGACCTGTTCGTTGCCTCCGAATCAATAGGTCATGCTAAAGAACTCGCTAGGATGCGATATAATGATGAGGGATTAACTGAGTTCAATAAACTCAGAGAACAGAGGTTGCAAACTCTGCCTCTGGATTTACTGGCAACAACCCCAGCGACATCATCAAGCGGACCTTTTCAGGAACAGTTCAAGGAACAGGCAGAAAGACAGAGAAAAGAACAGGCGGAGAGGCTAAAGAAAGAACAAGCCGAGAAACAGCAGAGAACACAGATGGAACAAGAAGAGAAAAAGAAGAAAGAACTAGAGGAAAAGCAGAAGAGGGAACAAGAAGAGAAACATAAAAAAGAACTGGCAGATAGGCAGAAAAAGGAACAAGAAGAAAAACAGAGGAGAGAAAAAGAGGAGCAGCAGAGGAAAGAGCAGGAAAAAGAACGGAGCGAGTCCCATGCCGAAAAACAGAAACAAACCACCTTTGATCCTGAATTGCTTCAACAGTGGAAGCAATTTGATTTTATTATCAGTGGAAAGGAAGGTTCAAAAGAAATGGATAGCTCCAAAACAACTGATACACAGGATGTTACCTCTCCTCAGGTTCTAAGTGGAACCAACGGCCCACCAAGTTCTAAGGAAGTTGAAGTTATTCCAAAAGACCCCTCTGACCAGATTATTCTACAGATAGAAGATATTCCGCCATTGGATGTTTTCTACAGCCCAAGACACAGGGCAGTTGTAAAGCAATCAAGGAAGAGACGAAGGATTGATCAACCTTCTATCTTCCCAGAACAAACGGTCACGGGTAATGTAGTATGGAAGGAGGAATTGGATCCCTCCGATGACTTAACAAAACTATCACAGTATGCGGGCGCTTATTCGGCAGCAACAATTGACAAAGCATCGGAGGTGAGCCTTCTATTGAAGAATAAGGACCAAGAAATCTTTGCGTTACAGGCAGAATTGGTTGAAACAAAGCAAAGGGCAGCACAAGCAGAAGAACAGTTGCTGGCGCAACAGCAAGAGAACAATCAGTTGACTCAGCAATTGCAAGCGGAAAGGCAAAGGATTGATCAGGGTGCGATCCAGAAACAAAAAGAATTGTCGGAGGCATTGGAAAATTTGAGAGTAGCAAATGAGCAAATGATAAAGACCAAAGATGAGCAAATTGCTCAAATGTCATCGCAGCTGGAAAAGATGAAGGGCGCGTCGCAGGTAAAAGAGTTTAAATCAGAGGCATTATTGATAAACAATGCGTTGATATCTCAGGTCAGACTCTTATGTCAACAAATCGCTGAAGCTGAGCCACTGTGTGAGCTAACTACAGCAATAAATCAGCAGGTAGAAAAGGCCAGGACTGAACTAGATCAAGCGGACTGGCAAGATACTGATTTAGGAAAAGCAGCAAATTTTCCCAGGATCATAGAAACACATAAAGATATACTTTTCACAGAATGGCACACTCAAGTGATGAAAGCAGAAAGGATGGCTTCAAGATGTAAATCAACCGCCAGCAATCTAGTGGATCTAGTCAATAACACTCTTTACCTGTTCAATATGATTTCTCAATGTAAACCGGGAAAGATGACAACTACAAATACATTAGAGCAAACATGCTACCCTGAATTAGAGGAAAAAGGAAGATTAATCGCTGGAGTTAAAAGCTTAACCTCAGATGCATATTGGTTCTTTTTAATCAAGCCACATACACGGAGATCTGCACTAAAGTGCCTTACAGAATCGGGTGTATAATTCCCGATATCAAAGATGCCACCTACGCTGCACAGCTCAGTTCGCGCCTCAAAAACCCCCGGAAGTTGAGCCAATGCCTGCAATAAATCAGCTCAGATTCAAAGGAAAGCAGCCGACTTAATGAGTCACCCTCCCGCTTGCCAGATCGCCAGCCAAAACAGGATCAAGAGTTATTGATACCAGCTTAGTAGGATTTCTGTTTAGTAGATATTTAAATTAGATTAGTATTTATAGACCCTTTCATTGTTTTGGAAAGGGTCGTAAAATTTTGTAACAGACTTAATAGGCTGAAGTTTGCACTACTGTGCTTCAGTCGCTATTCTTTTATGAAATTGGACCAGTTGTTCTGAATTTGACATCAAATTTTCTAATGCAATTGTGCACTATTGCCTTTGTGGAGGACGATTTCTGTGTTGGAGGAAGAACTGCTAATAGCGATTGATATTTGGGAATGTCCCGCAGCTCATATGGTACTTTTATCTACGTTGAAGTCATTCCTTTTATATGAATTGTTATGTCATATATTCTTGCTATTGTTGAATACATGTATGCGTTGTAACAGCAAATCTCTATCTCAGCCCACTATTGGATGTTTTGCGATTTGCCTTTTCCTTTAATCATGCATGTAACAATGATATAAATGATAAAGTGTAGTAATTTCGCTGTTATCGCTTTGTGTAACTATTTATGCACAGCAATCTTGAATAATTTAATATCTATGTTTAGAGACAGAGTCATCTATATGCCTGTCTAAAAGCTCAGATCATCAAACGCTACACTTTAGAAAATCGATAAGTTCCCGGGATAGATCATAGTTATAATATTTTTGCCAATAGTTTTAGTTATTCGCTTATCGCCAGCATATTCTATAAGTCACTCATCCATCCCGTCTACCTATAATTTTTGGGAAACTGGTCCCATTATCCCCAGTCGGAGCCACTATTCCAAACGGAAAAGGAGCTGTATCAAGGTCCGGACCGGGTGGTTTCCCCTATGTTGTTGCAGCGATTTTCGAGGCATCAACATAACTGGCGCTAGAAGGAGGGCCATCAACTGTGAATGGGACATAAGTCCAAACCTATAAGCCATTCTAAGAGTAATTCTCCCTCTGAATCCCCTCGACCTTCCCATTTGCACACTGGTTCGCCGGTATCCAAACAAGGAGAAGGGGAATCAACTACCACTGCTCAAACCCATCATACCCCAAAACAATTAAGTCTTGAATCACCTGAAGTCCAGTCTCTAATCCATAAACTTCAGAGCTTCTCGATTTCACCACAGAAATCTGAGGTATCACAAAGCAGTGCGACTTCACAGTTCAATCTGACTCATCCTCTCACCAGAGTTCAGAGCGAAAAACTCTGTATTGAACCCACTGAGTTCCCTTTACCCAAAAGGAAAAAGGCGAAGAAAATTACTGAAGGATCTGATAGTGAAGAGCTAACATCCACGTCCTCCATTGCATCTTCCCCTCTGCAAGGTCAACCATCCACTCCCCCATTACAAATTGTCGTTCACCAGGGATTAGAAGCCTCAATATCCCAACCTGTTCACTCCTCATCATTAATCCCTTCCCATACATCTGGAATCCCAACAGTAGTGTCAACCACTGTCGCTATTATAATGGCAGACCCATGGACTAGGCCAGGTGCAGTCAACATGCCTGCACCATTGCATGATCTACCAGATGCTCCTGAAAAATGGCTGCCTAAATTTAACCCAGATGACGGGACCCAGGCTGAAGAACACATTAATAATTTTATGTTAGCAGTTAACTTAAAAGGAGTGACAGAGCAAGATGTTGTTGTAAGACTCTTCCCCTACACCTTACAAGGATCAGCAGGATCCTGGTATTTTTCCTTACCCTTTGGTTCAATTACCAGTTGGAACACATGCCAAGAGCAGTTTCTTACCAAATATGGAGATGATAGGTCCTTAGCTACTTTAATAAACGACCTCTCCAATCTGAGAATAGAGCATAGGGAACCAATAAAGGAATTTAACGCCAGATTTAATAAACTCCTGAATAAAATCCCTACAGCTTCCAAACCAAGTGAACAAATTCGAAGCGAATGGTATATTACCGCCCTACCTGCCAACATAGCCATTTTTGTGGACAGGGCTGGGAAACCTACCTTAGCTGAAAACATGAGAGAAGCACTTGCTGTTGAAAAACGCATCAACGCTCTAGAGAAGAAAGCTGCTTTGGAAGATAGAAAAGCTAAAAAAGTCTCATTTAAAGAGGATTCCAAGAAGAAAACCCCAAAGGACCCGTACGACATGGAGGGTTTACAAAAAGTCCTTAAAACATTGTCTAACGAAATGGTTGAAATAAAGAAGCAGGTGGCCGAAACCTCAAACAAAAGACCATTTAGGACTTTTAAGAAAACTGAAACAAAGCCACCCAATGTTATATCTAACGCAGATTCAGAGCAAGAAGAAGAGGAAGAGGAAACAACCTCACAAACAGATGATGAGGAAGAAGTAGCTGAATGCCATAGAATGTGGGATTTTATACTCCCAAACTCTGATACCGAGAATGAAGAAGAAGCCTTTCCGGTTACTACAAGAAGTAAAAGTACTTCTGAACCTGCCCAGGCAACTTCAAAGAAAAGGAGTGCAGGTGCTACCACAACAAAGGAAAAAGTTCCCCCAAAGAAGTCGCCTGTAGTAGTTCCCCAAAACCAGCCTTCAACTTCTAATTCTCCTTCAACATCCAAGACATTAGTGGTATCCGATTCAATGGAATATAACATTGTTGATGACATGAAGAAAACTAAGGCAAACATAACTATGTTTGAGCTTAGTAAATTAAAGCATCAGCAAAAATTACTTCTTAAAGAATTGAATGCTGTTCCCTCTACTCCCCTTCCCAGTGCAAGAGCTGCCAACGATTCAGGCCAACCTCCTTCAGGCATGGTTGAAGCTACCGATTCAGTTCTAATTGGAGATAGATCGAATTCTCATACTCCACCCTTCCTGCTGACCTATGAGATTTATAACAGAAACCTGCACAACTGTTTAATTGATTCAGGGGCATCATCTAATATAATGCCAGCTTCAGTTTGCTCTAAACTGAACATAGAACCCCAGAAGTCTGCTATTCATATTGTACAGTTGGACAGAACCAAAGTATAGGTTGTGGGAGAAATTAATTCCGTAACTATCAGGTTGTCTGCCGATCCCAGGATTGTACAGAGGATTGATATCTTAATCGCTGACATACCTGAATTTTATGGTTTAATTTTGAGTAGAGATTGGTCCGAAAAACTGCATGGGTATATTTCCACAGATTGGTCGCATATGTGGCTTCCCTACAAGGGAAAGCCAAATCAAATAAGGATCGATCGAGAGAAGCATATGACCCACACAGTTACTGAATTTGAGCAAGAAAACCAACCTGTAGCGTTCAACAACAACATTTTGGGGAACTATTCGTCAGAGTCATTCTTTGGCAACTTTGTTGCCCAACCATCTCCTTTTTCAGTCAATCATTTTACATCTCAGATTGAAAATTTTTCACAAACTGATAAGTCTAGATGTTTTAATGTTGCCGAGGAAGATGTTAATATTTTTGTTAATACTCCTTTATTTTGGTCTTTATATTTTGATGGCTCTAAGTCCAGCGAGGGCTCAGGAGCAGGTTGCATTTTGGTTAGTCCACAAGGAGAAAAGACAATGCTGTCTTGTAGGTTAGAATTTGACTGCACTAACAACACAGCCGAATATGAAGCTTTAGTCCAGGGATTATATAAAGCAATCGGCCTTAAAGTGCAATATCTAAAAGTATTCGGCGATTCGGAAATCATTGTCAAACAGGTGAGGAATGCAATTCATTGTCTTTCAAGTCACCTCAAGCATTATCAATCGCTAGTACAGGATCTTACCTCACACTTTTCAGCATTTAACATTTCTTCCATTCCTAGGTCACAAAACTCGGCAGCCGACCTACTAGCCAATGTAGCTTCTAAGCTTCTACCGTCTAAAGACTACACCTTGATAGATTTTCCGTAGAACTACTTTTTAGGCCTTCAATTCCCGACAATGTCACTAATTGGAGAGTATTTAACCACGATGAAGATATCTTGCAATTTCTAACTTCCGAAAAGTCCTATGACAATCAAATTATTGAGGAAAATGACCATGATCTACAGATGAAAGAAACACCTCAAGAAAATTCAATTCCTAAACCAGTGGTAAAGCTCGAAGATCTTTATGATATCAAAGACAGGTTTAAACCTGTAATTAATGCAAAGATTCAAAGTTCTACCCTTAGGTTTGAATTGATAAATCTAGGTACTGATCATGCTCCTCAAAACATCAATTTAGGATTAGGACTTTCCTTGGAAGAAAAGGAAGCATTTATTAAACTGTTAAGAAAAAACAAACAGGTCTTTGCTTGGAAGTATGATGATTTGAAGACATATGATACATCTATTATCCAGCATACCATTCCTATGCTTCCTGATCAGAAACCGATTCAGCAAAAGTTAAGAAAAATACATCCAAATTTGGAGAGCCAGATAAAGTCGGAACTTAACAAGCTCTTGAAAGCCAAGATTATTTTTCCGGTCCGACACTCAAACTGGGTCTCTAATATGGTGCCAGTCAGAAAGAAAAATGGCGACATTCGAATTTGTATTGATTTCAGGAACCTGAACAAAGCGAGCTTGAAAGATAACTTCCCATTACCTACTATGGAGCAAATACTCCAATCAGTAGCAGGCTCTGAATTGATGTCCTTTCTTGATGGATTCTCAGGATATAACCAAGTTTTGGTTCATCCTGATGACCAACTTAAAACCACATTCAGAACAAAATGGGGAACATATGCATATCAGAAAATGCCTTTTGGACTCATAAATGCAGGAGCGACATTCCAGAGAGCTATGGATATAGCCTTTAGAGGGTTGATTAATCGAACAGTAGTCGTCTATCTAGACGATATTACTGTATATTCTAAAAAGAGATATAATCATTTGCATGACTTAAATCAAATCTTTCAGCGATGCAAAAGATATGGTATTTCTCTGAACCCAAAGAAGTCTTTCTTTGCTCTTGATCAAGGAAAACTCTTAGGCTTTATTGTATCCAAAGATGGCATTTATATTGATCCTGATCGGATCAAGGAAATTTCTGAAATCCCTTTCCCACACAATAAAAAGTCGATGCAGTCATTTTTAGGCCAGATTAATTTTGTTAAACGATTTGTTCCAGATTTTTCTCAAATTGTATTACCACTTCAGACAATGATCAAGAAGAATTCAGTCTTCAAGTGGGGATCAGAAGAAAAGCAAGCTTTTGATGTTATCAAGCAATCAATAATCAATGCCCCAGCCTTGAATACTCCAAATTTTTCTAATCATTTTACATTGTATACCATTGCGTCCGATGTGTCTTATGCTGCAGTTCTCACGCAGCCAAATGCTCACAATTTAGAAGCACCCATATCATTCTTCAGTTCAAATCTTCAGGGTGCCGAATTAAATTACTCCGATGTAGAAAAACAAGCCTTTGCTGTATTTAAAGCGGTCAAACATTATAGACCCTTTCTTTTAAAAACCCATACAAAAATAATAGTTTTTCCCGGCAGTTAGGCAACTATTAATCCAAAAAGAGTTGGGTGAAAAAAGGGCAAATTGGGTCACAGCGCTTCAAGAGTATGACCTAGAAATTAAGCCAGCAAAGATTGTTAGGGGCCAAGGTTTTTGCAGGATATTGGCAGGAGCATCCAACATTCCAGAATCAAGCGATACAGATCAAACTCAAGAAACTAATCAGATAAGTGTTACTGATTCTGGATCTCAATATGCAGATTTAATCTTTTATCTAAAGAATGGTTATGCACCTCCGAATTTGTCTTACAAAAACAAAAGGGCCATTAGATTAAAAGCGAAGAATTTTACAATCATTGATGACGTGCTTTTTAGACAAAATTATGATTCTATCTTGTTAAGATGCCTTGAAAAACCTGAAGCCCAAAAGGTTTTGCAGGAGCTACATGATGGTCCAGCAGGAGGACATTTCGGAGCTGACACAACAGCTCACAAAATTATTCATGCTGGTTACTATTGGCCTACTTTGTTTAAAGATGCTCACGAGTACGTAAGGAAATGTCTAAATTGTCAAACTGCTAGCGGAAGACAACGTAAATCAGCTTTCCCCCTGCAACCAATCAACATTGAACAACCATTTGAACAATGGGGATTGGATATCATTGGGGAGATTACTCCAGCATCTTCCAAACAGCATAAGTATATCCTTACTGCTACCGATTACTTTACAAAGTGGGTTGAGGCAATCCCTTTAAAGACAGCAAATTCTGAAGCAATCATTGAATTCATAGACCAATTCATTATTACCAGGTTTGGTGTCCCAAATGCTCTTGTTTTTGATAATGCATCTTACTTTTCAGGCAATGCTATGTTTGATTTCGCCATTAAAAGAGGATTTAAGTTAAAATATTCTGCTAATTATTATCCCCAAGGAAATGGTTTAGCAGAATCTACTAATAAGAATCTGATTAAAATCATTAAGCGAACCATCGAACAAAATCAGAGAAATTGGCACAAATCCTTAGTGTTCGCATTATGGGCTGATAGGATAACACAGAAAGCTTCTATTGGAACTTCTCCATTTAATCTTGTCTATGGAAAAGAAGCAATCTTACCTACAAATCTTATTCTTCCTTCTTTAGCCCTAGTGCAGTTTATTGAGGAAACTCCTTCCTCTTCTATTCAGTTTAGACATGACCAGATCCTAAAATTAGAAGAGGAAAGAGAAAAAGCCAAGGTTATCCATGCCAAACATCAGCAAGTCATCAAAGCAGCTTTTGATTCAGTCTCATCCGTTCAAAACAATTCCAAGTCGGTGATTTAGTTCTGAAATGGGACAAAGCCCATGAAGACAAGGGTAAACACTCCAAGTTCCAGAAGTTGTGGCTTGGACCATTTTAGATCTGTGAGAAGATAGGCCATTCAACCTTTATATTGCAAGATTTATCAGGTTTGAGAGATTCTCTCCCTGTTAATGGCCTTGTCTTGAAGAAATTCTTTCACTGAGAAGGTAACCCCTTCTCCTTTCATTTCAGTAGGATTTTACAGTTTGTAGGATTTTAAGAAATAAGGTTGTGAGATGTCTCCCATTGACCTTTTGCTATGTTTGAAAAGTTGTCCCCATAGAACGAGAATGAACATTTGCTTTTAAAACGATAGAACTTTTAACCAAAAAGGATAATTTCTAGGAAATTAGATATCTTTGTATTCTGAAATCACAATTCAAATTTTGTCAACTCCTCTCAAAGCATAGAAATATTGTAAACCATTTTCTGTTTTCTAAATTGGTCTCTAAAGGTTATCCATACTAAGATAGGAATCAATCCAATCTCAGCATCTTCAACTCTTACTCTGTCGTCCATTACTCTTAAGAAGAAGATTGTTCACCCCATTCACTAAAGTTTATGATTATTCAGAGTGTAATTCTAAAATATAAGATATTTAAGATAAAAGGTCTTATTATAAGCCTGCTTACCACGTTCATAGAGAAATAGTTTATCTGACATTACCAATACTGCAAACCAAAACAGGGTAATGTCTTGAAATTACAAAACAAGGGGTCTCATCACGAGCCAGCTTGTTCAGTTAAACTACTATCAGTGAGTGGCATTTTCAACAGCTAGCCACCAAACCAGGACAATGGCTTTTTATCTTATCAATGACAAAGAAGAAAAAGGAAATGAAATACAAAATATGAAAAAATATTTTGAATTCATTCTGTTAATCACACTCTTAATTGGATGGGACAATGGACAATCACATGGTTAAAAGGTATCCCTGTCGAGACTATAGATGTTTGCTGGCAGCAGAGGCTCTACCTATGACAGATGAGTTTACTATAAAAGGCTGATTTGGAAAGGTATTCTATTTTATCATTACAAACCAATAAAGACCTATTTCAAAGCTTAGAATGTTTTTATTTTCTTAGAAAAGAGGAAGTCAACAAAATAGTTTCATTTTTCTCAGAATATATTGAAATCTAGTTATATTAGAAATTTCCCCATTGATTGAAACTCTATTTTCTGAAAAAGCTTAAATGTTTCTATTTTTGAAAGAGATAACTGGTTCTTCCAGCGAATCGCCAATTGTTGTGCTCTACAACAACCCCCCATTTCATATCATCTTTACTTATAAATATTAACGTATGAAATGGGTCCCTTTAGAATTTAATTTGGTATCAATGCTATTATAATCCAAAAAAATCCAATAAATGAATAAATGCACTTTATAAAACTTTTTGGACAAACCCTTAAAAAGAAATCATGTAATGATTTGTCATTGCGATAAAGCGATCGCAAGATCGCATATCGCAATGACACATGAATTATAATTAAGCACCCCAAAGCTTTCCGCCGATGCGCATTCGGCGCATTCGGCGATCGGCGATATTCCATGTACATGTTATAATGCCCCATGCCAATAGTCCCGACGCGATACGCATTCGGCGAATTCGGCGATCGGCGACACGCTACAACAGTTGTGATGTTCCCAAAGACTTGTCCCGATGCGATGCGCAATCGGGAATCGGGTATCGGCGACAATCTCACCCAAGTCTTATTGCGCTCAAAGCTTTTCACCGATGCGATATCGCATTCGGCGATCGGTGATATCCAATACACACCATTAAAGCGCACTAATCATACCCCTGATTACGATCCGATAAAGCGCGGTTTTCAACGAAGAGCCGTTAAGTGATGGGATGGCACAATTCATTGGTAATAAAAGCTTGATCGCTCACGCAATCCTTCATCTATGCTCAACCGCCAAAACGTCCATTGCATGCTTAAGTGAATCGTTCACCCAAATAACGATATAATGGGCGTTTAAGGAATGACAGATTGAAAACGGCTAATTAATAAGATCATGTCCTAAAATCTTTTTACGGATTGTATCCGCGCCCATTTTAAAAGCTAAATCCTTCAGTTACGTATCTATTCATATGTGCTGTATCACTTAAGAGCTTTTCATCGCTATCTCTGTGTATTACGCCCAATTGCCTCTTTGTGCAGAATTCATTCATAGAAGCTAGGCCTGAGAAGATGGGAAAGAAGTCCAATAAGACTGCAAGTGCTTCCGCAACACCAATTGCAGGACAAGCGGCCGCAAACAAGAAGAAGGGCCTAATATCCGATACTACATGCACAGGACCCTTCAGCCATTCATATATCTCATCAAAAATTGTGGAAGTCTTCTTATAAACACCATCTGTATCAAATCTGTAATGGTTTTATGGTACCCATTTACTATTCCATTTTTGATAAACCCATTTCAAAAATTTCCTATCAAGCTTCCTTTGATTTACCAGCAGTAGCAAGTTGGTTTGGAGAAGAAAATTTCACCTATATCAGAGTTTTCGGCAGTGAAGCCGACCCACATGTTCTTCCTCTATATGTTCTAGATAAGCTGCTAGCAAGGGAAATTGCATATCAAATCATGGCTGAGAGTACTACACAGACTCTCAAAAGAGAAAAGAAGAAGGGATGGCCATCTTTTCCCTTCAGATGTGGTGTTTATACTCTGCATGATCTTAAACATGCAGAAAAGGAAGCCACGAAGCTTCAGTCTTTAACTCTGGCCACGATCCCAAACAGACCATATGACCCAAAAAATACTGCTTACACTGCATTAGAACAGGCCAAATTAACAAGGTTTGAGCATCAAGAAGATATGTTTGATGACCTGTTCGTTGCCTCCGAATCAATAGGTCATGCTAAAGAACTCGCTAGGATGCGATATAATGATGAGGGATTAACTGAGTTCAATAAACTCAGAGAACAGAGGTTGCAAACTCTGCCTCTGGATTTACTGGCAACAACCCCAGCGACATCATCAAGCGGAACTGTTCAGGAACAGTTCAAGGAACAGGCAGAAAGACAGAGAAAAGAACAGGCGGAGAGGCTAAAGAAAGAACAAGCCGAGAAACAACAGAGAACACAGATGGAACAAGAAGAGAAAAAGAAGAAAGAACTAGAGGAAAAGCAGAAGAGGGAACAAGAAGAGAAACATAAAAAAGAACTGGCAGATAGGCAAAAAAAGGAACAAGAAGAAAAACAGAGGAGAGAAAAAGAGGAGCAGCAGAGGAAAGAGCAGGAAAAAGAGCGGAGCGAGTCCCATGCCGAAAAACAGAAACAAACCACCTTTGATCCTGAATTGCTTCAACAGTGGAAGCAATTTGATTTTATTATCAGTGGAAAGGAAGGTTCAAAAGAAATGGACACCTCCAAAACAACTGATACACAGGATGTTACCTCTCCTCAGGTTCTAAGTGGAACCAGCGGCCCACCAAGTTCTAAGGAAGTTGAAGTTATTCCAAAAGACCCCTCTGACCAGATTATTCTACAGATAGAAGATATTCCGCCATTGGATGTTTTCTACAGCCCAAGACACAGGGCAGTTGTAAAGCAATCAAGGAAGAGACGAAGGATTGATCAACCTTCTATCTTCCCAGAACAAACGGTCACGGGTAATGTAGTATGGAAGGAGGAATTGGATCCCTCCGATGACTTAACAAAGCTATCACAGTATGCGGGCGCTTATTCGGCGGCAACAATTGACAAAGCATCGGAGGTGAGCCTTCTATTGAAGAATAAGGACCAAGAAATCTTTGCGTTACAGGCAGAATTGGTTGAAACAAAGCAAAGGGCAGCACAAGCAGAAGAACAGTTGCTGGCGCAACAGCAATAGAACAATCAGTTGACTCAGCAATTGCAAGCGGAAAGGCAAAGGATTGATCAGGGTGCGATCCAGAAACAAAAAGAATTGTCGGAGGCATTGGAAAATTTGAGAGTAGCGAATGAGCAAATGATAAATACCAAAGATGAGAAAATTGCTCAAATGTCATCGCAGCTGGAAAAGATGAAGGGCGCGTCGAAGGTAAAAGAGTTTAAATCAGAGGCATTATTGATAAACAATGCGTTGATATCTCAGGTCAGATTCTTATGTCACCAGATCGCTCAAGCTGAGCCACTGTGTGAGCTAATTACAGCAATAAATCAGCAGGTAGAAAAGGCCAGGACTGAACTAGATCAAGCGGACGAAGCCATTACTGCATATCTTGACTGGCAAGATACTGATTTAGGAAAAGCAGCAAATTTGCCCAGGATCATAGAAACACATAAAGATATACTTTTCACAGAATGGCACACTCAAGTGATGAAAGCAGAAAGGGCGGCTTCAAGATGTAAATCAACCGCCAACAATCTAGTGGATCTAGTCAATAACACTCTTTACCTGGCCAATATGATTTCTCAATGTAAACCGGGAAAGATGACAACTACAAATACATTAGAGCAAACATGCTACCCTGAATTAGAGGAAAAAGGAAGATTAATCGCTGGAGTTAAAAGCTTAACCTCAGATGCATATTGGTTCTTTTTAATCAAGCCACATACACGGAGATCTGCCCTAAAGTGCCTTACAGACGCAATCGGGTGTATAATTCCCGATATCCAAGATGCCACCTACGCTGCACAGCTCAGTTCGCGCCTCAACAAACCCCCGGAAGTTGAGCCAATGCTTGCAATAAATCAGCTCAGATTCAAAGGAAAGCAGCCGACTTAATGAGTCACCCTCCCGCTTGCCAGATCGCCAGCCAAAACAGGATCAAGAGTTATTGATACCAGCTTAGTAGGATTTCTGTTTAGTAGATATTTAAATTAGATTAGTATTTATAGACCCTTTCATTGTTTTGGAAAGGGTCGTAAAATTTTGTAACAGACTTAATAGGCTGAAGTTTGCACTACTGTGCTTCAGTCGCTATTCTTTTATGAAATTGGACCAGTTGTTCTGAATTTGACATCAAATTTTCTAATGCAATTGTGCACTATTGCCTTTGTGGAGGACGATTTCTGTGTTGGAGGAAGAACTGCTAATAGCGATTGATATTTGGGAATGTCCCGCAGCTCATATGGTACTTTTATCTACGTCTGAAGTCATTCCTTTTATATGAATTGTTATGTCATATATTCTTGCTATTGTTGAATACATGTATGCGCTGTAACAGCAAATCTCCATCTCAGCCCACTATTGGATGTGTTGTGATTTGCCTTTTCCTTTAATCATGCATGTAACAATGATATAAATGATAAAGTGTAGTAATTTAGTTGTTATCGCTTTGTGTAACTATTTATGCACAACAATCTTGAATAATTTAATATCTATGTTTAGAGACAGAGTCATCTATATGCCTGTCTAAAAGCTCAGATCATCAAACGCTACACTTTAGAAAATCGATAAGTTCCCGGGATAGATCATAGTTATAATATTTTTGCCAATAGTTTTAGTTATTCGCTTATCGCCAGCATATTCTATAAGTCACTCATCCATCCCGTCTACCTATAATTTTTGGGAAACTGGTCCCATTATCCCCAGTCGGAGCCACTATTCCAAACGGAAAAGGAGCTGTATCAAGGTCCAGACTGGGTGGTTTCCCCTATGTTGTTGCAGCGATTTTCGAGGCATCAACATAACTGGCGCTAGAAGGAGGGCCATCAACTGTGAATGGGACATAAGTCCAAACCTATAAGCCATTCTAAGAGTAATTCTCCCTCCGAATCCCCTCGACCTTCCCATTTGCACACTGGTTCGCCGGTATCCAAACAAGGAGAAGGGGAATCAACTACCACTGCTCAAACCCATCATACCCCAGAACAATTAAGTCTTGAATCACCTGAAGTCCAGTCTCTAATCCATAAACTTCAGAGCTTCTCGATTTCACCACATAAATCTGAGGTATCACAAAGCAGTGCGACTTCATAGTTCAATCTGTCTCATCCTCTCACCAGAGTTCAGAGCGAAAAACTCGGTATTGAACCCACTGAGTTCCCTTTACCCAAAAGGAAAAAGGCGAAGAAAATTACTGAAGGATCTGATAGTGAAGAGCTAACATCCACGTCCTCCATTGCATCTTCCCCTCTGCAAGGTTAACCATCCACTCCCCCATTACAAATTGTCGTTCACCAGGGATTAGAAGCCTCAATATCCCAACCTGTTCACTCCTCATCATTAATCCCTTCCCATACATCTGGAATCCCAACAGTAGTGTCAACCACTGTCGCTATTATAATGGCAGACCCATGGACTAGGCCAGGTGCAGTCAACATGCCTGCACCATTGCATGATCTACCAGATGCTCCTGAAAAATGGCTGCCTAAATTTAACCCAGATGACGGGACCCAGGCTGAAGAACACATTAATAATTTTATGTTAGCAGTTAACTTAAAAGGAGTGACAGAGCAAGATGTTGTTGTAAGACTCTTCCCCTACACCTTACAAGGATCAACAGGATCCTGGTATTTTTCCTTACCCTCTAGTTCAATTACCAGTTGGAACACATGCCAAGAGCAGTTTCTTACCAAATATGGAGATGATAGGTCCTTAGCTACTTTAATAAACGACCTCTCCAATCTGAGAATAGAGCATAGGGAACCAATAAAGGAATTTAACGCTAGATTTAATAAACTCCTAAATAAAATCCCTACAGCTTCCAAACCAAGTGAACAAATTCAAAGCGAATGGTATATTACCGCCCTACCTGCCAACATAGCCATTTTTGTGGACAGGGCTGGGAAACCTACCTTAGCTGAAAACATGAGAGAAGCACTTGCTGTTGAAAAACGCATCAACGCTCTAGAGAAGAAAGCTGCTTTGGAAGATAGAAAAGCTAAAAAAGTCTCATTTAAAGAGGATTCCAAGAAGAAAACCCCAAAGGACCCGTACGACATGGAGGGTTTACAAAAAGTCCTTAAAACATTGTCTAACGAAATGGTTGAAATAAAGAAGCAGGTGGCCGAAACCTCAAACAAAAGACCATTTAGGACTTTTAAGAAAACTGAAACAAAGCCACCCAATGTTATATCTAACTTAGATTCAAAGCAAGAAGAAGAAACAACCTCACAAACCGATGATGAGGAAGAAGTAGCTGAATGCCACGGAATGTGGGATTTTATACTCCCAAACTCTGATACCGAGAATGAAGAAGAAGCCTTTCCGGTTACTACAAGAAGTAAAAGTACTTCTGAACCTGCCCAGGCAACTTCAAAGAAAAGGAGTGCAGGTACTACCACAATAAAGGAAAAAGTTCCCCCAAAGAAGTCGCCTGTAGTAGTTCCCCAAAACCAGCCTTCAACTTCTAATTCTCCTTCAACATCCAAGACATTAGTGGTATCCGATTCAATGGAATATAACATTGTTGATGACATGAAGAAAACTAAGGCAAACATAACTATGTTTGAGCTTAGTAAATTAAAGCATCAGCAAAAATTACTTCTTAAAGAATTGAATGTTGTTCCCTCTACTCCCCTTCCCAGTGCAAGAGCTGCCAACGATTCAGGCCAACCTCCTTCAGGCATGGTTGAAGCTACCGATTCAGTTCTAATTGGAGATAGATCGAATTCTCATACTCCACCCTTCCTGCTGACCTATGAGATTTATAACAGAAACCTGCACAACTGTTTAATTGATTCAGGGGCATCATCTAATATAATGCCAGCTTCAGTTTTCTCTAAACTAAACATAGAACCCCAGAAGTCTGCTATTCATATTGTACAGTTGGACAGAACCAAAGTACAGGTTGTGGGAGAAATTAATTCCGTAACTATCAGGTTGTCTGCCGATCCCAGGATTGTACAGAGGATTGATATCTTAATCGCTGACATACCTGAATTTTATGGTTTAATTTTGAGTAGAGATTGGTCCGAAAAACTGCATGGGTATATTTCCACAGATTGGTCGCATATGTGGCTTCCCTACAAGGGAAAGCCAAATCAAATAAGGATCGATCGAGAGAAGCATATGACCCACACAGTTACTGAATTTGAGCAAGAAAACCAACCTGTAGCGTTCAACAACAACATTTTGGGGAACTATTCGTCAGAGTCATTCTTTGGCAACTTTGTTGCCCAACCATCTCCTTTTTCAGTCAATCATTTTACATCTCAGATTGAAATTTTTTCACAAACTGATAAGTCTAGATGTTTTAATGGTGCCGAGGAAGATGTTAATATTTTTGTTAATACTCCTTTATTTTGGTCTTTATATTTTGATGGCTCTAAGTCCAGCGAGGGCTCAGGAGCAGGTTGCATTTTGGTTAGTCCACAAGGAGAAAAGACAATGCTGTCTTGTAGGTTAGAATTTGACTGCACTAACAACACAGCCAAATATGAAGCTTTAGTCCAGGGATTATATAAAGCAATCGGCCTTAAAGTGCAATATCTAAAAGTATTCGGCGATTCGGAAATCATTGTCAAACAGGTGAGGAATGCAATTCATTGTCTTTCAAGTCACCTCAAGCATTATCAATCGCTAGTACAGGATCTTACCTCACACTTTTCAGCATTTAACATTTCTTCCATTCCTAGGTCACAAAACTCGACAGCCGACCTACTAGCCAATGTAGCTTCTAAGCTTCTACCGTCTGAAGACTACAGCCTTGATAGATTTTCCGTAGAACTACTTTTTAGGCCTTCAATTCCCGACAATGTCACTAATTGGAGAGTATTTAACCACGATGAAGATATCTTGCAATTTCTAACTTCCGAAAAGTCCTATGACAATCAAATTATTGAGGAAAATGACCATGATCTACAGATGAAAGAAACACCTCAAGAAAATTCAATTCCTAAACCAGTGGTAAAGCTCGAAGATCTTTATGATATCAAAGACAGGTTTAAACCTGTAATTAATGCAAAGCTTCAAAGTTCTACCCTTAGGTTTGAATTGATAAATCTAGGTACTGATCATGCTCCTCAAAACATCAATTTAGGATTAGGACTTTCCTTGGAAGAAAAGGAAGCATTTATTAAACTGTTAAGAAAAAACAAACGGGTCTTTGCTTGGAAGTATGATGATTTGAAGACATATGATACATCTATTATCCAGCATACCATTCCTATGCTTCCTGATCAGAAACCGATTCAGCAAAAGTTAAGAAAATTACATCCAAATTTGGAGAGCCAGATAAAGTCGGAACTTAACAAGCTCTTGAAAGCCAAGATTATTTTTCCGGTCCGACACTCAAACTGGGTCTCTAATATGGTGCCAGTCAGAAAGAAAAATGGCGACATTCGAATTTGTATTGATTTCAGGAACCTCAAAAAAAGCGAGCTTGAAAGATAACTTCCCATTACCTACTATGGAGCAAATACTCCAATCAGTAGCAGGCTTTGAATTGGTGTCCTTTCTTGATGGATTCTCAGGATATAACCAAGTTTTGGTTCATCCTGATGACCAACTTAAAACCACATTCAGAACAAAATGGGGAACATATGCATATCAAAAAATGCCTTTTGGACTCATAAATGCAGGAGCGACATTCCAGAGAGCTATGGATATAGCCTTTAGAGGGTTGATTAATCGAATAGTAGTCGTCTATCTAGACGATATTACTGTATATTATAAAAAGAGATATAATCATTTGTATGACTTAAATCAAATCTTTCAGCGATGCAAAATATATGGTATTTCTCTGAACCCAAAGAAGTCTTTCTTTGCTCTTGATCAAGGAAAACTCTTAGGTTTTATTGTATGAAGTGTAAAACTTCCGGATAACAGAAATATATATAGAAATAATTTATTAATAAATGAATAGACAGATGATGTCTTTTACAATGGGGTTTCCTGGCTTAAATACTGCCATGGACACCCTTTAGGAAAGGGCATGATCTTATGATCGTGTCCTTTCGCCTAACAAAACCTAATTAAATAAAACCTAAAATTAACTAAATTTTTACATAACATTGCCTTCCTCTCGAAAGAATGCTTTGTCCTCAAAGCATATGTAACGACGGATGTTGTTGAAGAATGATTCATTCTCCCAGAAAGCGTCTTCTTCGGGTAAGTCCTTCCACTTGATCAGATACTCCAAGATGATCAAAGTCACACACTTTAAAATATCTTGGATTAATCTCTCAATTCCCGCTTTTTGGAGATGCGGATATCGGTATGGCTTGATGTTGATGGGGTTTGACTCTGTTTTAACTTCTGTTCTACGCTCAATTTCTGTATTAGGTGGCATCTTCATAGGTAGGTCTTGAATCTCTGGTGATTCTTCTCTGGTCATATTTGCAGATAACATTTCTAATTGGTGACATTGTATTGCATAAGCAGGTGCTCTTTTTCGACTCAGCTTCATCATCTGAGATGATGATACAACATGATTTTCTGGTGCTTGGAATCCATGTAGTTTGTACTTCTGACCTCTCCATTTGAATTTTATAAATTGTACTTGATGTTTGGCGGCATAAGTACCTAAAGTTCGTAGCCATTGGATACCTAAGACTACATCTACTCCTCCTAACGGTACTGTGAAAAACGGAGACTCTAAACTGAAATCTTGAATCTGCAATTTAACCTTATGGCATTTTCCCACCTTTTCAATCTTTTTACAGTTAGCTATCATCACTTTCATGTTTGGTAAGGGAAATGAAAATATATTGAGTCTCTTTGCCACAGTTGTATCTAAAAAATTGTGTGTGCTTCCAGAGTCGATGAGAACCACTACGTTGTTCTTCTTTATGTGTCCTTTTAACTTTAAGGTCTGAGGTTGTGATATACCTGTCATGGCTGATAATGACACTTGCGGAATAATTCCGTCATCTAATTCTGGTGAGAATTCTGCGGCGTCTTCTGTGTCTTCTATGTCATAATCTTCACTGTTCGAATCATTGGTTGCTTCACAATTATATAGGTTCTTTGGTTCTTTTCCTTTAACACATATATGTTTGGGGTCCCACTTCTCACCACAACGTTTACATTTACCCTCTTTTATCCTTTGCATTTCCACATTAGATTTTTCATCTTCACGACGATGTGGTGGAACATATCTTGTATTATTTGAGTCCACATACTGGGGTATCCTTCGTCTTGCATAAGTTTTTTCCACTGTTGACCAAAATATTGGTTCGGATTTCTTTTTGGCTGTTTTTGCTTTTCGTCTTGCTTCTTCTATAGATGTAATATCATGCATCTCAAGTTCTGCTTGTAAATGGGTTTTGAGTCCCGATATGTATGACTGAATTAGACGAGATTCGGATAACCCAGGTACTCGTGTTACTAAGGTCTCCCATTCTTGAGTGTATTCATCGACACTTCCTTTTTGTCGTAGTTTGATGAGTTTTGAAAAGAACTCTTCTTCCTTTACACCTTGGAATCTTTTGAAGAATGCATCTTTAAATTTCCTCCAGCTAATGACATGTGTTGTCTTTTTCCACCACATATACCAGTTATATGCTTCTCCCTCCATTTTCATAGATGCATGTCTGAGCTTTTCGTCATCGTCAGTGATGTCATATATCTCAAAGTATTCTTCTGCTTTATTTATCCATGCACCATTGTTTTTTTCGTTTCCATCGAATTTAGGCATCTCGACTTTTGCCCTTCGCTGGTATGTTGCCACTGGTTGAGCGAAAAAAGGGTGTTGATTGGTAAAGTTATCCCAGAGTTGCTTGTTTGTAAAGACTGTGTTACTTGCTTCTTGGTGGGGTGTCGCTGATTTTTTTGGGGATTCAACCTTGTCATGAGAGTCTGTGGACTTAGTTGAATCCGACGAAACGTGTTCTTGATTCTCTTCACCTTCTTTCAGTAGTTGTTCGGGCGTACAATTCGACCTTTTACACAGAACTTTTAGCATTGTTAAGACCTCTTTGAAGTTTACTTCTGTTTGGACATGTTGACTTTCCATTTTTATCTCTATTCGATTTGTCGTATCTTCAAGATTTTTGATTTTGTCCGCTTGCTCCCCCAGCTTGCTCTCGACTTCATTTAATCTTTTACTGACCTCATCGTGGTTGTTGTTTATCTTTTGCTGTACATCCAACAACCTTTTTTGGAAATCCGCCATTGTCATTGTCGACATTGAACGGGTTTGCGGGGGCGTGTATTTATTTGCCAGCTAGAATATTTTTCCTCTATTTTTTTTTTTAGCTAAAATAATTTTTAATTATCTAAAATAAATTTTATACATATAACTTTTAATTAATTAAAATAAATTAAACTAATTAAATTAATATATATATATAACTTTTTAATTAATTAAATTAACTTTTTCTATATATATAAAACTTATAACTAAATTATGTATTTTACATATAACATAAAATATAATTATATATGAATGTTTATATACAAAATATAATTATATATATATATATATATATGTTATATATAAATTAACGGTATATAAATGTTTATATATAAAATATAATTATATATATATAATTTATGATTAAATTAAAGTTATTGTTATATAACTTTTATATATATATTTATATTATATATATATATATACCATATATGTATTGTTACCGCTATTTAATCCAAACGCTATTGAATTGAACGACAGGCACGTTGGATAGTCAACAGCCGTGTCGATTGGCAGGACCTTTGACCTTTCAAAAAAATCGTATGGAATACCACCGCAGGCTGGCGATTAGTTATAATTATTTTTTGTATATATCATTAAACTCTGAACAGTCACGTTGATTTAACGGACCCTTTTGACTTATTCGAAAAAATCGTATGGAATAACACCGCCGGCTGGCAATTATATGGAATATCGACTATCACCATAACCGCAGGCTGGCAATTATATGGAATATCGACTATCACCGTGGTGTTGGGACAGACGCAGCGGGGACGGGGGATGCGGACAATAATTTTAACTGCTGGCTAGGGTCGAGGGTGAAGTCTGTGGGTAGCAGACGGACGACAGATTTTGGAATTTAGATGGTGGGCACAGTTGGATGGCAGAACGAACTGCTCCGATACCAGATGAAGTGTAAAACTTCCGGATAACAGAAATATATATAGAAATAATTTATTAATAAATGAATAGTCAGATGATGTCTTTTACAATGGGGTTTCCTGGCTTAAATACTGCCATGGACACCCTTTAGGAAAGGGCATGATCTTATGATCGTGCCCTTTCGCCTAACTAAACCTAATTAAATAATAAACCTGAAATTAACTAAAATTTTACATAACATTGTATCCAAAGATGGCATTTATATTGATCCTGATCGGATCAAGGAAATTTCTGAAATCCCTTTCCCACACAATAAAAAGTCGATGCAGTCATTTTTAGGCCAGATTAATTTTGTTAAACGATTTGTTCCAGATTTTTCTCAAATTGTATTACCACTTCAGACAATGATCAAGAAGAATTTAGTCTTCAAGTGGGGATCAGAAGAAAAGCAAGCTTTTGATGTTATCAAGCAATCATAATCAATGCCCCAGCCTTGAATACTCCAAATTTTTCTAATCATTTTACATTGTATACCATTGCGTCCGATGTGTCTTATGCTGCAGTTCTCACGCAGCCAAATGCTCACAATTTAGAAGCACCCATATCATTCTTCAGTTCAAATCTTCAGGGTGCCGAATTAAATTACTCCGATGTAGAAAAACAAGCCTTTGCCGTATTTAAAGCGGTCAAACATTATAGACCCTTTCTTTTAAAAACCCATACAAAAATAATAGTTCCTTTCCCGACAGTTAGGCAACTATTAATCCAAAAAGAGCTGGGTGAAAAAAGGGCAAATTGGGTCACAGCGCTTCAAGAGTATGACCTAGAAATTAAGCCAGCAAAGATTGTTAGGGGCCAAGGTTTTTGCAGGATATTGGCAGGAGCATCCAACATTCCAGAATCAAGCGATACAGATCAAACTCAAGAAATTAATCAGATAAGTGTTACTGATTCTGGATCTCAATATGCAGATTTAATCTTTTATCTAAAGAATGGTTATGCACCTTCGAATTTGTCTTACAAAAACAAAAGGGCCATTAGATTAAAAGCGAAGAATTTTACAATCATTGATGACGTGCTTTTTAGACAAAATTATGATTCTATCTTGTTAAGATGCCTTGAAAAACCTGAAGCCCAAAAGGTTTTGCAGGAGATACATGACGGACCAGCAGGAGGACATTTCGGAGCTGACACAACAGCTCACAAAATTATTCATGCTGGTTACTATTGGCCTACTTTGTTTAAAGATGCTCACGAGTACGTAAGGAAATGTCTAAATTGTCAAACTGCTAGCGGAAGACAACGTAAATCAGCTTTCCCCCTGCAACCAATCAACATTGAACAACCATTTGAGCAATGGGGATTGGATATCATTGGGGAGATTACTCCAGCATCTTCCAAATAGCATAAGTATATCCTTACTGCTACCGATTACTTTACAAAGTGGGTTGAGGCAATCCCTTTAAAGACAGCAAATTCTGAAGCAATCATTGAATTCATAGACCAATTCATTATTACCAGGTTTGGTGTCCCAAATGCTCTTGTTTTTGATAATGCATCTTACTTTTCAGGCAATGCTATGTTTGATTTCGCCATTAAAAGAGGGTTTAAGTTAAAATATTCTGCTAATTATTATCCCCAAGGAAATGGTTTAGCAGAATCTACTAATAAGAATCTGATTAAAATCATTAAGCGAACCATCGAACAAAATCAGAGAAATTGGCACAAATCCTTAGTGTTCGCATTATGGGCTGATAGGATAACACAGAAAGCTTCTATTGGAACTTCTCCATTTAATCTTGTCTATGGAAAAGAAGCAATCTTACCTACAAATCTTATTCTTCCTTCTTTAGCCCTAGTGCAGTTTATTGAGGAAACTCCTTCCTCTTCTATTCAGTTTAGACATGACCAGATCCTAAAATTAGAAGAGGAAAGAGAAAAAGCCAAGGTTATCCATGCCAAACATCAGCAAGTCATCAAAGCAGCTTTTGATTCAGTCTCATCCGGTTCAAAACAATTCCAAGTCGATGATTTAGTTCTGAAATGGGACAAAGCCCATGAAGACAAGGGTAAACACTCCAAGTTCCAGAAGTTGTGGCTTGGACCATTTTAGATCTGTGAGAAGATAGGCCATTCAACCTTTATATTGCAAGATTTATCAGGTTTGAGAGATTCTCTCCCTGTTAATGGCCTTGTCTTGAAGAAATTCTTTCACTGAGAAGGTAACCCCTTCTCCTTTCATTTCAGTAGGATTTTATAGTTTGTAGGATTTTAAGAAATAAGGTTGTGAGATGTCTCCCATTGACCTTTTGCTGTGTTTGAAAAGTTGTCCCCATAGAACGAGAATGAACATTTGCTTTTAAAACGATAGAACTTTTAACCAAAAAGGATAATTTCTAGGAAATTAGATATCTTTGTATTCTGAAATCACAATTCAAATTTTGTCAACTCCTCTCAAAGCATAGATATATTGTAAACCATTTTTTGTTTTCTAAATTGGTCTCTAAAGGTTATCCATACTAAGATAGGAATCAATCCAATCTCAGCATCTTCAACTCTTATTCTGTCGTCCATTACTCTTAAGAAGAAGATTGTTCACCCCATTCACTAAAGTTTATGATTATTCAGAGTGTAATTCTAAAATATAAGATATTTAAGATAAGAGGTCTTATTATAAGCCTGCTTACCACGTTCATAGAGAAATAGTTTATCTGACATTACCAATACTGCAAACCAAAACAGGGTAATGGCTTGAAATTACAAGACAAGGGGTCTCATCACGAGCCAGCTTGTTCAGTTAAACTACTATCAGTGAGTGGCATTGTCAACAGCTGGCCACCAAACCAGGACAATGGCTTTTTATCTTATCAATGACAAAGAAGAAAAAGGAAATGAAATACAAAATATGAAAAAATATTTTGAATTCATTCTATTAATCACACTCTTAATTGGATGGGACAATGGACAATCACATGGTTAAAAGGTATCCCTGTCGAGACTATAGATGTTTGCTGGCAGCAGAGGCTCTACCTATGACAGATGAGTTTACTATAAAAGGCTGATTTGGAAAGGTATTCTATTTTATCATTACAAACCAATAAAGACCTATTTCAAAGCTTAGAATGTTTTTATTTTCTTAGAAAAGAGGAAGTCAACAAAATAGTTTCATTTTTCTCAGAATATATTGAAATCTAGTTATATTAGAAATTTCCCCATTGATTGAAACTCTATTTTCTGAAAAAGCTTAAATGTTTCTATTTTTGAAAGAGATAACTGGTGCTTCCAGCGAATCGCCAATTGTCGTGCTCTACAACAACCCCCCATTTCATATCATCTTTACTTATAAATATTAACGTATGAAATGGGTCCCTTTAGAATTTAATTTGGTATCAATGCTATTATAATCCAAAGAAATCCAATAAATGAATAAATGCACTTTATAAAACTTTTTGGACAAACCTTTAAAAAGAAATCATGTAATGATTTGTCATTGCGATAAAGCGATCGCAAGATCGCATATCGCAATGACACATGAATTATAATTAAGCACCCCAAAGCTTTCCGCCGATGCGCATTCGGCACATTCGGCGATCGGCGATATTCCATGTACATGTTATAATGCCCCATGCCAATAGTCCCAATGCGATATGCATTCGGCGAATTCGGCGATCGGCGACACGCTACAACAGTTGTGATGTTCCCAAAGACTTGTCCCGATGCGATGCGCAATCGGGAATCGGGTATTGGCGACAATCTCACCCAAGTCTTATTGCGCTCAAAGCTTTTCACCGATGCGATATCGCATTCGGCGATCGGTGATATCCAATACACACCATTAAAGCACACTAATCATACCCCCGATTGCGATCCGATAAAGCGCGGTTTTCAACGAAGAGCCGTTAAGTGATGGGATGGCACAATTCATTGGTAATAAAAGCTTGATCGCTCACGCAATCCTTCATCTATGCTCAACCGCCAAAACGTCCATTGCATGCTTAAGTGAATCGTTCACCCAAATAACGATATAATGGGCGTTCAATAAACTCAGAGAACAGAGGTTGCAAACTCTGCCTCTGGATTTACTGGCAACAACCCCAGCGACATCATCAAGCGGAACTGTTCAGGAACAGTTCAAGGAACAGGCAGAAAGACAGAGAAAAGAACAGGCGGAGAGGCTAAAGAAAGAACAAGCCGAGAAACAACAGAGAACACAGATGGAACAAGAAGAGAAAAAGAAGAAAGAACTAGAGGAAAAGCAGAAGAGGGAACAAGAAGAGAAAAAGAAGAAAGAACTAGAGGAAAAGCAGAAGAGGGAACAAGAAGAGAAACATAAAAAAGAACTGGCAGATAGGCAGAAAAAGGAACAAGAAGAAAAACAGAGGAGAGAAAAAGAGGCGCAGCAGAGGAAAGAGCAGGAAAAAGAACGGAGCGAGTCCCATGCCGAAAAACAGAAACAAACCACCTTTGATCCTGAATTGCTTCAACAGTGGAAGCAATTTGATTTCATTATCAGTGGAAAGGAAGGTTCAAAAGAAATGGATAGCTCCAAAACAACTGATACACAGGATGTTACCTCTCCTCAGGTTCTAAGTGGAACCAGCGGCCCACCAAGTTCTAAGGAAGTTGAAGTTATTCCAAAAGACCCCTCTGACTAGATTATTCTACAGATAGAAGATATTCCGCCATTGGATGTTTTCTACAGCCCAAGACACAGGGCAGTTGTAAAGCGATCAAGGAAGAGACGAAGGATTGATCAACCTTCTATCTTCCCAGAACAAACGGTCATGGGTAATGTAGTATGGAAGGAGGAATTGGATCCCTCCGATGACTTAACAAAACTATCACAGTATGCGGGCGCTTATTCGGCGGCAACAATTGACAAAGCATCGGAGGTGAGCCTTCTATTGAAGAATAAGGACCAAGAAATCTTTGCGATACAGGCAGAATTGGTTGAAACAAAGCAAAGGGCAGCACAAGCAGAAGAACAGTTGCTGGCGCAACAGCAAGAGAACAATCAGTTGACTCAGCAATTGCAAGCAGAAAGGCAAAGGATTGATCAGGGTGCGATCCAGAAACAAAAAGAATTGTCGGAGGCATTGGAAAATTTGAGAGTGGCGAATGAGCAAATGATAAAGACCAAAGATGAGCAAATTGCTCAAATGTCATCGCAGCTGGAAAAGATGAAGGGCGCGTCGTAGGTAAAAGAGTTTAAATCAGAGGCATTATTGATAAACAATGCGTTGATATCTCAGGTCAGACTCTTATGTCAACAGATCGCTCAAGCTGAGCCACTGTGTGAGCTAACTACAGCAATAAATCAGCAGGTAGAAAAGGCCAGGACTGAACTAGATCAAGCGGACGAAGCCATTACTGCATATCTTGACTGGCAAGATACTGATTTAGGAAAAGCAGCAAATTTGCCCAGGATCATAGAAACACATAAAGATATACTTTTCACAGAATGGCACACTCAAGTGATGAAAGCAGAAAGGACGGCTTCAAGATGTAAATCAACCGCCAGCAATCTAGTGGATCTAGTCAATAACACTCTTTACCTGGCCAATATGATTTCTCAATGTAAACCGGGAGAGATGACAACTACAAATACATTAGAGCAAACATGCTACCCTGAATTAGAGGAAAAAGGAAGATTAATCGCTGGAGTTAAAAGCTTAACCTCAGATGCATATTGGTTCTTTTTAATCAAGCCACATACATGGAGATCTGCCCTAAAGTGCCTTACAGACGCAATCGGGTGTATAATTCCCGATATCCAAGATGCCACCTACGCTGCACAGCTCAGTTCGCGCCTCAAAAAACCCCCAGAAGTTGAGCTAATGCCTGCAATAAATCAGCTCAGATTCAAAGGAAAGCAGCCGACTTAATGAGTCACCCTCCCGCTTGCCAGATCGCCAGCCAAAACAGGATCAAGAGTTATTGATACCAGCTTAGTAGGATTTCTATTTAGTAGATATTTAAATTAGATTAGTATTTATAGACCCTTTCATTGTTTTGGAAAGGGTCGTAAAATTTTGTAACAGACTTAATAGGCTGAAGTTTGCACTACTGTGCTTCAGTCGCTATTCTTTTATGAAATTGGACCAGTTGTTCTGAATTTGACATCAAATTTTCTAATACAATTGTGCACTATTGCCTTTGTGGAGGACGATTTCTGTGTTGGAGGAAGAACTGCTAATAGCGATTGATATTTGGGAATGTCCCGCAGCTCATATGGTACTTTTATCTACGTTTGAAGTCATTCCTTTTATATGAATTGTTATGTCATATATTCTTGCTATTGTTGAATACATGTATGCGCTGTAACAACAAATCTCTATCTCAGCCCACTATTGGATGTTTTGCGATTTGCCTTTTCCTTTAATCATGCATGTAACAATGATATAAATGATAAAGTGTAGTAATTTCGCTGTTATCGCTTTGTGTAACTATTTGTGCACATCAATCTTGAATAATTTAATATCTATGTTTAGAGACAGAGTCATCTATATGCCTGTCTAAAAGCTCAGATCATCAAACGCTACACTTTAGAAAATCGATAAGTTCCCGGGATAGATCATAGTTATAATATTTTTGCCAATAGTTTTAGTTATTCGCTTATCGCCAGCATATTCTATAAGTCACTCATCCATCCCGTCTACCTATAATTTTTGGGAAACTGGTCCCATTATCCCCAGTCAGAGCCACTATTCCAAACGGAAAAGGAGCTGTATCAAGGTCCGGACCGGGTGGTTTCCCTATGTTGTTGCAGCGATTTTCGAGGCATCAACATAACTGGCGCTAGAAGGAGGGCCATCAACTGTGAATGGGACATAAGTCCAAACCTATAAGCCATTCTAAGAGTAATTCTCCCTCCGAATCCCCTCGACCTTCCCATTTGCACACTGGTTCACCGGTATCCAAACAAGGAGAAAGGGAATCAACTACCACTGCTCAAACCCATCATACCCCAGAACAATTAAGTCTTGAATCACCTGAAGTCCAGTCTCTAATCCATAAACTTCAGAGCTTCTCGATTTCACCACAGAAATCTGAGGTATCACAAAGCAGTGCGACTTCACAGTTCAATCTGACTCATCCTCTCACCAGAGTTCAGAGCGAAAAACTCGGTATTGAACCCACTGAGTTCCCTTTACCCAAAAGGAAAAAGGCGAAGAAAATTACTGAAGGATCTGATAGTGAAGAGCTAACATCCACGTCCTCCATTGCATCTTCCCCTCTGCAAGGTCAACCATCCACTCCCCCATTACAAATTGTCATTCACCAGGGATTAGAAGCCTCAATATCCCAACCTGTTCACTCCTCATCATTAATCCCTTCCCATACATCTGGAATCCCAACAGTAGTGTCAACCACTGTCGCTATTATAATGGCAGACCCACGGACTAGGCCAGGTGCAGTCAACATGCCTGCACCATTGCATGATCTACCAGATGCTCCTGAAAAATGGCTGCCTAAATTTAACCCAGATGACGGGACCCAGGCTGAAGAACACATTAATAATTTTATGTTAGCAGTTAACTTAAAAGGAGTGACAGAGCAAGATGTTGTTGTAAGACTCTTCCCCTACACCTTACAAGGATCAGCAGGATCCTGGTATTTTTCCTTACCCTCTGGTTCAATTACCAGTTGGAACACATGCCAAGAGCAGTTTCTTACCAAATATGGAGATGATAGGTCCTTAGCTACTTTAATAAACGACCTCTCCAATCTGAGAATAGAGCATAAGGAACCAATAAAGGAATTTAATGCCAGATTTAATAAACTCCTGAATAAAATCCCTACAGCTTCCAAACCAAGTGAACAAATTCAAAGCGAATGGTATATTACCGCCCTACCTGCCAACATAGCCATTTTTGTGGACAGGGCTGGGAAACCTACCTTAGCTGAAAACATGAGAGAAGCACTTGCTGTTGAAAAATGCATCAACGCTCTAGAGAAGAAAGCTGCTTTGGAAGATAGAAAAGCTAAAAAAGTCTCATTTAAAGAGGATTCCAAGAAGAAAACCCCAAAGGACCCGTACGACATGGAGGGTTTACAAAAAGTCCTTAAAACATTGTCTAACGAAATGGTTGAAATAAAGAAGCAGGTGGCCGAAACCTCAAACAAAAGACCATTTAGGACTTTTAAGAAAACTGAAACAAAGCCACCCAATGTTATATCTAACGCAGATTCAGAGCAAGAAGAAGAGGAAGAGGAAACAACCTCACAAACAGATGATGAGGAAGAAGTAGGAAGAAGAAGCCTTTCCGGTTACTACAAGAAGTAAAAGTACTTCTGAACCTGCCCAGGCAACTTCAAAGAAAAGGAGTGCAGGAGCTACCACAACAAAGGAAAAAGTTCCCCCAAATAAGTCGCCTGTAGTAGTTCCCCAAAACCAACCTTCAACTTCTAATTCTCCTTCAACATCCAAGACATTAGTGGTATCCGATTCAATGGAATATAACATTGTTGATGACATGAAGAAAACTAAGGCAAACATAACTATGTTTGAGCTTAGTAAATTAAAGCATCAGCAAAAATTACTTCTTAAAGAATTGAATGTTGTTCCCTCTACTCCCCTTCCCAGTGCAAGAGCTGCCAACGATTCAGGCCAACCTCCTTCAGGCATGGTTGAAGCTACCGATTCAGTTCTAATTGGAGATAGATCGAATTCTCATACTCCACCCTTCCTGCTGACCTATGAGATTTATAACAGAAACCTGCACAACTGTTTAATTGGTTCAGGGGCATCATCTAATATAATGTCAGCTTCAGTTTGCTCTAAACTGAACATAGAACCCCAGAAGTCTGCTATTCATATTGTACAGTTGGACAGAACCAAAGTACAGGTTGTGGGAGAAATTAATTCCGTAACTATCAGGTTGTCTGCCGATCCCAGGATTGTACAGAGGATTGATATCTTAATCGCTGACATACCTGAATTTTATGGTTTAATTTTGAGTAGAGATTGGTCCGAAAAACTGCATGGGTATATTTCCACAGATTGGTCGCATATGTGGCTTCCCTACAAGGGAAAGCCAAATCAAATAAGGATCGATCGAGAGAAGCATATGAACCACACAGTTACTGAATTTGAGCAAGAAAACCAACCTGTAGCGTTCAACAACAACATTTTGGGGAACTATTCGTCAGAGTCATTCTTTGGCAACTTTGTTGCCCAACCATCTCCTTTTTCAGTCAATCATTTTACATCTCAGATTGAAAATTTTTCACAAACTGATAAGTCTAGATGTTTTAATGGTGCCGAGGAAGATGTTAATATTTTTGTTAATACTCCTTTATTTTGGTCTTTATATTTTGATGGCTCTAAGTCCAGCGAGGGCTCAGGAGCAGGTTGCATTTTGGTTAGTCCACAAGGAGAAAAGACAATGCTGTCTTGTAGGTTAGAATTTGACTGCACTAACAACACAGCCGAATATGAAGCTTTAGTCCAGGGATTATATAAAGCAATCGGCCTTAAAGTGCAACATCTAAAAGTATTCGGCGATTCGGAAATCATTGTCAAACAGGTGAGGAATGCAATTCATTGTCTTTCAAGTCACCTCAAGCATTATCAATCGCTAGTACAGGATCTTACCTCACACTTTTCAGCATTTAACATTTCTTCCATTCCTAGGTCACAAAACTCGGCAGCCGACCTACTAGCCAATGTAGCTTCTAAGCTTCTACCGTCTAAAGACTACAACCTTGATAGATTTTCCGTAGAACTACTTTTTAGGCCTTCAATTCCCGACAATGTCACTAATTGGAGAGTATTTAACCACGATGAAGATATCTTGCAATTTCTAACTTCCGAAAAGTCCTATGACAATCAAATTATTGAGGAAAATGACCATGATCTACAGATGAAAGAAACACCTCAAGAAAATTCAATTCCTAAACCAGTGGTAAAGCTCGAAGATCTTTATGATATCAAAGACAGGTTTAAACCTGTAATTAATGCAAAGATTCAAAGTTCTACCCTTAGGTTTGAATTGATAAATCTAGGTACTGATCATGCTCCTCAAAACATCAATTTAGGATTAGGACTTTCCTTGGAAGAAAAGGAAGCATTTATTAAACTGTTAAGAAAAAACAAACAGGTCTTTGCTTGGAAGTATGATGATTTGAAGATATATGATACATCTATTATCCAGCATACCATTCCTATGCTTCCTGATCAGAAACCGATTCAGCAAAAGTTAAGAAAAATACATCCAAATTTGGAGAGCCAGATAAAGTCGGAACTTAACAAGCTCTTGAAAGCCAAGATTATTTTTCCGGTCCGACACTCAAACTGGGTCTCTAATATGGTGCCAGTCAGAAAGAAAAATGGCGACATTCGAATTTGTATTGATTTCAGGAACCTGAACAAAGCGAGCTTGAATGATAACTTCCCATTACCTACTATGGAGCAAATACTCCAATCAGTAGCAGGCTCTGAATTGATGTCCTTTCTTGATGGATTCTCAGGATATAACCAAGTTTTGGTTCATCCTGATGACCAACTTAAAACCACATTCAGAACAAAATGGGGAACATATGCATATCAGAAAATGCCTTTTGGACTCATAAATGCAGGAGCGACATTCCAGAGAGCTATGGATATAGCCTTTAGAGGGTTGATTAATCGAACAGTAGTCATCTATCTAGACGATATTACTGTATATTCTAAAAAGAGATATAATCATTTGCATGACTTAAATCAAATCTTTCAGCGATGCAAAAGATATGGTATTTCTCTGAACCCAAAGAAGTCTTTCTTTGCTCTTGATCAAGGAAAACTCTTAGGCTTTATTGTATCCAAAGATGGCATTTATATTGATCCTGATCGGATCAAGGAAATTTCTGAAATCCCTTTCCCACACAATAAAAAGTCGATGCAGTCATTTTTAGGCCAGATTAATTTTGTTAAACGATTTGTTCCAGATTTTTCTCAAATTGTATTACCACTTCAGAAAATGATCAAGAAGAATTCAGTCTTCAAGTGGGGATCAGAAGAAAAGCAAGCTGTTGATGTTATCAAGCAATCAATAATCAATGCCCCAGCCTTGAATACTCCAAATTTTTCTAATCATTTTACATTGTATACCATTGCATCCGATGTGTCTTATGCTGCAGTTCTCACGCAGCCAAATGCTCACAATTTAGAAGCACCCATATCATTCTTCAGTTCAAATCTTTAGGGTGCCGAATTAAATTACTCCGATGTAGAAAAACAAGCCTTTGCCGTATTTAAAGCGGTCAAACATTATAGACCCTTTCTTTTAAAAACCCATACAAAAATAATAGTTCCTTTCCCGGCAGTTAGGCAACTATTAATCCAAAAAGAGTTGGGTGAAAAAAGGGCAAATTGGGTCACAACGCTTCAAGAGTATGACCTAGAAATTAAGCCAGCAAAGATTGTTAGGGGCCAAGGTTTTTGCAGGATATTGGCAGGAGCATCCAACATTCCAGAATCAAGCGATACAGATCAAACTCAAGAAACTAATCAGATAAGTGTTACTGATTCTGGATCTCAATATGCAGATTAAATCTTTTATCTAAAGAATGGTTATGCACCTCCGAATTTGTCTTACAAAAACAAAAGGGCCATTAGATTAAAAGCGAAGAATTTTACAATCATTGATGACGTGATTTTTAGACAAAATTATGATTCTATCTTGTTAAGATGCCTTGAAAAACCTGAAGCCCAAAAGGTTTTGCAGGAGCTACATGATGGTCCAGCAGGAGGACATTTCGGAGCTGACACAACAGCTCACAAAATTATTCATGCTGGTTACTATTGGCCTACTTTGTTTAAAGATGCTCACGAGTACGTAAGGAAATGTCTAAATTGTCAAACTGCTAGCGGAAGACAACGTAAATCAGCTTTCCCCCTGCAACCAATCAACATTGAACAACCATTTGAACAATGGGGATTGGATATCATTGGGGAGATTACTCCAGCATCTTCCAAACAGCATAAGTATATCCTTACTGCTACCGATTACTTTACAAAGTGGGTTGAGGCAATCCCTTTAAAGACAGCAAATTCTGAAGCAATCATTGAATTCATAGACCAATTCATTATTACCAGGTTTGGTGTCCCAAATGCTCTTGTTTTTTATAATGCATCTTACTTTTCAGGCAATGCTATGTTTGATTTCGCCATTAAAAGAGGATTTAAGTTAAAATATTCTGCTAATTATTATCCCCAAGGAAATGGTTTAGCAGAATCTACTAATAAGAATCTGATTAAAATCATTAAGCGAACCATCGAACAAAATCAGAGAAATTGGCACAAATCCTTAGTGTTCGCATTATGGGCTGATAGGATAACACAGAAAGCTTCTATTGGAACTTCTCCATTTAATCTTGTCTATGGAAAAGAAGCAATCTTACCTACAAATCTTATTCTTCCTTCTTTAGCCCTAGTGCAGTTTATTGAGGAAACTCCTTCCTCTTCTATTCAGTTTAGACATGACCAGATCCTAAAATTAGAAGAGGAAAGAGAAAAAGCCAAGGTTATCCATGGCAAACATCAGCAAGTCATCAAAGCAGCTTTTGATTCAGTCTCATCCGGTTCAAAACAATTCCAAGTCGGTGATTTAGTTCTGAAATGGGACAAAGCCCATGAAGACAAGGGTAAACACTCCAAGTTCCAGAAGTTGTGGCTTGGACCATTTTAGATCTGTGAGAAGATAGGCCATTCAACCTTTATATTGCAAGATTTATCAGGTTTGAGAGATTCTCTCCCTGTTAATGGCCTTGTCTTGAAGAAATTCTTTCACTGAGAAGGTAACCCCTTCTCCTTTCATTTCAGTAGGATTTTACAGTTTGTAGGATTTTAAGAAATAAGGTTGTGAGATGTCTCCCATTGACCTTTTGCTGTGTTTGAAAAGTTGTCCCCATAGAACGAGAATGAACATTTGCTTTTAAAACGATAGAACTTTTAACCAAAAAGGATAATTTCTAGGAAATTAGATATCTTTGTATTCTGAAATCACAATTCAAATTTTGTCAACTCCTCTCAAAGCATAGAAATATTGTAAACCATTTTCTGTTTTCTAAATTGGTCTCTAAAGGTTATCCATACTAAGATAGGAATCAATCCAATCTCAGCATCTTCAACTCTTACTCTGTCGTCCATTACTCTTAAGAAGAAGATTGTTCACCCCATTCACTAAAGTTGATGATTATTCAGAGTGTAATTCTAAAATATAAGATATTTAAGATAAGAGGTCTTATTATAAGCCTGCTTACCACGTTCATAGAGAAATAGTTTATCTGACATTACCAATACTGCAAACCAAAACAGGGTAATGGCTTGAAATTACAAGACAAGGGGTCTCATCACGAGCCAGCTTGTTCAGTTAAACTACTATCAGTGAGTGGCATTTTCAACAGCTGGCCACCAAACCAAGACAATGGCTTTTTATCTTATCAATGACAAAGAAGAAAAAGGAAATGAAATACAAAATATGAAAAAATATTTTGAATTCATTCTGTTAATCACACTCTTAATTGGATGGGACAATGGACAATCACATGGTTAAAAGGTATCCCTGTCGAGACTATAGATGTTTGCTGGCAGTAGAGGCTCTACCTATGACAAATGAGTTTACTATAAAAGGCTGATTTGGAAAGGTATTCTATTTTATCATTACAAACCAATAAAGACCTATTTCAAAGCTTAGAATGTTTTTATTTTCTTAGAAAAGAGGAAGTCAACAAAATAGTTTCATTTTTCTCAGAATATATTGAAATCTAGTTATATTAGAAATTTCCCCATTGATTGAAACTCTATTTTCTGAAAAAGCTTAAATGTTTCTATTTTTGAAAGAGATAACTGGTTCTTCCAGCGAATCGCCAATTGTTGTGCTCTACAACAACCCCCCATTTCATATCATCTTTACTTATAAATATTAACGTATGAAATGGGTCCCTTTAGAATTTAATTTGGTATCAATGCTATTATAATCCAAAAAAATCCAATAAATGAATAAATGCACTTTATAAAACTTTTTGGACAAACCCTTAAAAAGAAATCATGTAATGATTTGTCATTGCGATAAAGCAATCGCAAGATCGCATATCGCAATGACACATGAATTATAATTAAGCACCCCAAAGCTTTCCGCCGATGCGCATTCGGCGCATTCGGCGATCGGCGATATTCCATGTACATGTTATAATGCCCCATGCCAATAGTCCCGACGCGATACGCATTCGGCAAATTCGGTGATCGGCGACACGCTACAACAGTTGTGATGTTCCCAAAGACTTGTCCCGATGCGATGCGCAATCGGGAATCGGGTATCGGCGACAATCTCACCCAAGTCTTATTGCGCTCAAAGATTTTCACCGATGCGATATCGCATTCGGCGATCGATGATATCCAATACACACCATTAAAGCGCACTAATCATACCCCCGATTACGATCCGATAAAGCGCGGTTTTCAACGAAGAGCCGTTAAGTGATGGGATGGCACAATTCCTTGGTAATAAAAGCTTGATCGCTCACGCAATCCTTCATCTATGCTCAACCGCCAAAACGTCCATTGCATGCTTAAGTGAATCGTTCACCCAAATAACGATATAATGGGCGTTTAAGGAATGACAGATTGAAAACGGCTAATTAATAAGATCATGTCCTAAAATCTTTTTACGGATTGTATCCGCGCCCATTTTAAAAGATAAATCCTTCAGTTACGTATCTATTCATATGTGCTGTATCACTTAAGAGTTTTTCATCGCTATCTCTGTGTATTACGCCCAATTGCCTCTTTGTGCAGAATTCATTCATAGAAGCTAGGCCTGAGAAGATGGGAAAGAAGTCCAAGAAGACTGCAAGTGCTTCCGCAACACCAATTACAGGACAAGCGGCCGCAAACAAGAAGAAGGGCCTAATATCCGATACTACATGCACAGGACCCTTCACCCATTCATATATATCATCAAAAATTGTGGAAGTCTTCTTATAAACACCACCTGTATCAAATCTGTAATGGTTTTATGGTACCCATTTACTATTCCATTTTTGATAAACCCATTTCAAAAATTTCCTATCAAGCTTCCTTTGATTTACCAGCAGTAGCAAGTTGGTTTGGAGAAGAAAATTTCACCTATATCAGAGTTTTCGGCAGTAAAGCCGACCCACATGTTCTTCCTCTATATGTTCCAGATAAGCTGCTAGCAAGGGAAATTGCATATCAAATCATGGCTGAGAGTACTACACAGACTCTCAAAAGAGAAAAGAAGAAGGGATGGCCATCTTTTCCCTTCAGATGTGGTGTTTATACTCTGCATGATCTTAAACATGCAGAAAAGGAAGCCACGAAGCTTCAGTCTTTAACTCTGGCCACGATCCCAAACAGACCATACGACCCAAAAAATACTGCTTACACTGCATTAGAACAGGCCAAATTAACAAGGTTTGAGCATCAGGAAGATATGTTTGATGACCTGTTCGTTGCCTCCGAATCAATAGGTCATGCTAAAGAACTCGCTAGGATGCGATATAATGATGAGGGATTAACTGAGTTCAATAAACTCAGAGAACAGAGGTTGCAAACTCTGCCTCTGGATTTACTGGCAACAACCCCAGCGACATCATCAAGCGGAACTGTTCAGGAACATTTCAAGGAACAGGCAGAAAGACAGAGAAAAGAACAGGCGGAGAGGCTAAAGAAAGATAAAGCCGAGAAACAACAGAGAACACAGATGGAACAAGAAGAGAAAAAGAAGAAAGAACTAGAGGAAAAGCAGAAGAGGGAACAAGAAGAGAAACATAAAAAAGAACTGGCAGATAGGCAGAAAAAGGAACAAGAAGAAAAACAGAGGAGAGAAAAATAGGAGCAGCAGAGGAAAGAGCAGGAAAAAGAACGGAGCGAGTCCCATGCCGAAAAACAGAAACAAACCACCTTTGATCCTGAATTGCTTCAACAGTGGAAGCAATTTGATTTGATTATCAGTGGAAAGGAAGGTTCAAAAGAAATGGACACCTCCAAAACAACTGATACACAGGATGTTACCTCTCCTCAGGTTCTAAGTGGAACCAACGGCCCACCAAGTTCTAAGGAAGTTGAAGTTATTCCAAAAGACCCCTCTGACCAGATTATTCTACAGATAGAAGATATTCCGCCATTGGATGTTTTCTACAGCCCAAGACACAGGGCAGTTGTAAAGCAATCAAGGAAGAGACGAAGGATTGATCAACCTTCTATCTTCCCAGAACAAACGGTCACGGGTAATGTAGTATGGAAGGAGGAATTGGATCCCTCCGATGACTTAACAAAGCTATCACAGTATGCGGGCGCTTATTCGGCGGCAACAATTGACAAAGCATCGGAGGTGAGCCTTCTATTGAAGAATAAGGACCAAGAAATCTTTGCGTTACAGGCAGAATTGGTTGAAACAAAGCAAAGGGCAGCACAAGCAGAAGAACAGTTGCTGGCGCAACAGCAATAGAACAATCAGTTGACTCAGCAATTGCAAGCGGAAAGGCAAAGGATTGATCAGGGTGCGATCCACAAACAAAAAGAATTGTCGGAGGCATTGGAAAATTTGAGAGTAGCGAATGAGCAAATGATAAATACCAAAGATGAGAAAATTGCTCAAATGTCATCGCAGCTAGAAAAGATGAAGTGCGCGTCGCAGGTAAAAGAGTTTAAATCAGAGGCATTATTGATAAACAATGCGTTGATATCTCAGGTCAGATTCTTATGTCAACAGATCGCTCAAGCTGAGCCACTGTGTGAGCTAAGTACAGCAATAAATCAACAGGTAGAAAAGGCCAGGACTGAACTAGATCAAGCGGACGAAGCCATTACTGCATATCTTGACTGGCAAGATACTGATTTAGGAAAAGCAGCAAATTTGCCCAGGATCATAGAAACACATAAAGATATACTTTTCACAGAATGGCACACTCAAGTGATGAAAGCAGAAAGGGCGGCTTCAAGATGTAAATCAACCGCCAGCAATCTAGTGGATCTAGTCAATAACACTCTTTACCTGGCCAATATGATTTCTCAATGTAAACCGGGAAAGATGACAACTACAAATACATTAGAGCAAACATGCTACCCTGAATTAGAGGAAAAAGGAAGATTAATCGCTGGAGTTAAAAGCTTAACCTCAGATGCATATTGGTTCTTTTTAATCAAGCCACATACACGGAGATCTGCCCTAAAGTGCCTTACAGACGCAATCGGGTGTATAATTCCCGATATCCAAGATGCCACCTACGCTGCACAGCTCAGTTTGCGCCTCAACAAACCCCCGGAAGTTGAGCCAATGCCTGCAATAAATCAGCCCAGATTCAAAGGAAAGCAGCCGACTTAATGAGTCACCCTCCCGCTTGCCAGATCGCCAGCCAAAACAGGATCAAGAGTTATTGATACCAGCTTAGTAGGATTTCTGTTTAGTAGATATTTAAATTAGATTAGTATTTATAGACCCTTTCATTGTTTTGGAAAGGGTCGTAAAATTTTGTAACAGACTTAATAGGCTGAAGTTTGCACTACTGTGCTTCAGTCGCTATTATTTTATGAAATTGGACCAGTTGTTCTGAATTTGACATCAAATTTTCTAATGCAATTGTGCACTATTGCCTTTGTGGAGGACGATTTCTGTGTTGGAGGAAGAACTGCTAATACCGATTGATATTTGGGAATGTCCCGCAGCTCATATCGTACTTTTATCTACGTCTGAAGTCATTCCTTTTATATGAATTGTTATGTCATATATTCTTGCTATTGTTGAATACATGTATGCGCTGTAACAACAAATCTCTATCTCAGCCCACTATTGGATGTTTTGCGATTTGCCTTTTCCTTTAATCATGCATGTAACAATGATATAAATGATAAAGTGTAGTAATTTCGCTGTTATCGCTTTGTGTAACTATTTATGCACAACAATCTTGAATAATTTAATATCTATGTTTAGAGACAGAGTCATCTATATGCCTGTCTAAAAGCTCAGATCATCAAACGCTACACTTTAGAAAATCGATAAGTTCCCGGGATAGATCATAGTTATAATATTTTTGCCAATAGTTTTAGTTATTCACTTATCGCCAGCATATTCTATAAGTCACTCATCCATCCCGTCTACCTATAATTTTTGGGAAACTGGTCCCATTATCCCCAGTCGGAGCCACTATTCCAAACGGAAAAGGATCTGTATCAAGGTCCGGACCGGGTGGTTTCCCCTATGTTGTTGCAGCGATTTTCGAGGCATCAACATAACTGGCGCTAGAAGGAGGGCCATCAACTGTGAATGGGACATAAGTCCAAACCTATAAGCCATTCTAAGAGTAATTCTCCCTCCGAATCCCCTCGACCTTCCCATTTGCACACTGGTTCGCCGGTATCCAAACAAGGAGAAGGGGAATCAACTACCACTCCTCAAACCCATCATACCCCAGAACAATTAAGTCTTGAATCACCTGAGGTCCAGTCTCTAATCCATAAACTTCAGAGCTTCTCGATTTCACCACATAAATCTGAGGTATCACAAAGCAGTGCGACTTCATAGTTCAATCTGTCTCATCCTCTCACCAGAGTTCAGAGCGAAAAACTCGGTATTGAACCCACTGAGTTCTCTTTACCCAAAAGGAAAAAGGCGAAGAAAATTACTGAAGGATCTGATAGTGAAGAGCTAACATCCACGTCCTCCATTGCATCTTCCCCTCTGCAAGGTCAACCATCCACTCCCCCATTACAAATTGTCGTTCACCAGGGATTAGAAGCCTCAACATCCCAACCTGTTCACTCCTCATCATTAATCCCTTCCCATACATCTGGAATTCCAACAGTAGTGTCAACCACTGTCGCTATTATAATGGCAGACCCATGGACTAGGCCAGGTGCAGTCAACATGCCTGCACCATTGCATGATCTACCAGATGCTCCTGAAAAATGGCTGCCTAAATTTAACCCAGATGACGGGACCCAGGCTGAAGAACACATTAATAATTTTATGTTAGCAGTTAACTTAAAAGGAGTGACAGAGCAAGATGTTGTTGTAAGACTCTTCCCCTACACCTTACAAGGATCAACAGGATCCTGGTATTTTTCCTTACCCTCTGGTTCAATTACCAGTTGGAACACATGCCAAGAGCAGTTTCTTACCAAATATGGAGATGATAGGTCCTTAGCTACTTTAATAAACGACCTCTCCAATCTGAGAATAGAACATAGGGAACCAATAAAGGAATTTAACGCCAGATTTAATAAACTCCTAAATAAAATCCCTACAGCTTCCAAACCAAGTGAACAAATTCGAAGCGAATGGTATATTACCGCCCTACCTGCCAACATAGCCATTTTTGTGGACAGGGCTGGGAAACCTACCTTAGCTGAAAACATGAGAGAAGCACTTGCTGTTGAAAAACGCATCAACGCTCTAGAGAAGAAAGCTGCTTTGGAAGATAGAAAAGCTAAAAAAGTCTCATTTAAAGAGGATTCCAAGAAGAAAACCCCAAAGGACCCGTACGACATGGAGGGTTTACAAAAAGTCCTTAAAACATTGTCTAACGAAATGGTTGAAATAAAGAAGCAGGTGGCCGAAACCTCAAACAAAAGACCATTTAGGACTTTTAAGAAAACTGAAACAAAGCCACCCAATGTTATATCTAACGCAGATTCAAAGCAAGAAGAAGAGGAAGAAGAAACAACCTCACAAACCGATGATGAGGAAGAAGTAGCTGAATGCCACGGAATGTGGGATTTTATACTCCCAAACTCTGATACCGAGAATGAAGAAGAAGCCTTTCCGGTTACTACAAGAAGTAAAAGTACTTCTGAACCTGCCCAGGCAACTTCAAAGAAAAGGAGTGCAGGTGCTACCACAATAAAGGAAAAAGTTCCCCCAAAGAAGTCGCCTGTAGTAGTTCCCCAAAACCGGCCTTCAACTTCTAATTCTCCTTCAACATCCAAGACATTAGTGGTATCCAATTCAATGGAATATAACATTGTTGATGACATGAAGAAAACTAAGGCAAACATAACTATGTTTGAGCTTAGTAAATTAAAGCATCAGCAAAAATTACTTCTTAAAGAATTGAATGCTGTTCCCTCTACTCCCCTTCCCAGTGCAAGAGTTGCCAACGATTCAGGCCAACCTCCTTCAGGCATGGTTGAAGCTACCGATTCAGTTCTAATTGGAGATAGATCGAATTCTCATACTCCACCCTTCCTGCTGACCTATGAGATTTATAACAGAAACCTGCACAACTGTTTAATTGATTCAGGGGCATCATCTAATATAAGGCCAGCTTCAGTTTGCTCTAAACTAAACATAGAACCCCAGAAGTCTGCTATTCATATTGTACAGTTGGACAGAACCAAAGTACAGGTTGTGGGAGAAATTAATTCCGTAACTATCAGGTTGTCTGCCGATCCCAGGATTGTACAGAGGATTGATATCTTAATCGCTGACATACCTGAATTTTATGGTTTAATTTTGAGTAGAGATTGGTCCGAAAAACTGCATGGGTATATTTCCACAGATTGGTCGCATATGTGGCTTCCCTACAAGGGAAAGCCAAATCAAATAAGGATCGATCGAGAGAAGCATATGACCCACACAGTTACTGAATTTGAGCAAGAAAACCAACCTGTAGCGTTCAACAACAACATTTTGGGGAACTATTCGTCAGAGTCATTCTTTGGCAACTTTGTTGCCCAACCATCTCCTTTTTCAGTCAATCATTTTACATCTCAGATTGAAATTTTTTCACAAACTGATAAGTCCAGATGTTTTAATGGTGCCGAGGAAGATGTTAATATTTTTGTTAATACTCCTTTATTTTGGTCTTTATATTTTGATGGCTCTAAGTCCAGCGAGGGCTCAGGAGCAGGTTGCATTTTGGTTAGTCCACAAGGAGAAAAGACAATGCTGTCTTGTAGGTTAGAATTTGACTGCACTAACAACACAGCCGAATATGAAGCTTTAGTCCAGGGATTATATAAAGCAATCGGCCTTAAAGTGCAATATCTAAAAGTATTCGGCGATTCGGAAATCATTGTCAAACAGGTGAGGAATGCAATTCATTGTCTTTCAAGTCACCTCAAGCATTATCAATCGCTAGTACAGGATCTTACCTCACACTTTTCAGCATTTAACATTTCTTCCATTCCTAGGTCACAAAACTCGACAGCCGACCTACTAGCCAATGTAGCTTCTAAGCTTCTACCGTCTGAAGACTACAGCCTTGATAGATTTTCCGTAGAACTACTTTTAGGCCTTCAATTCCCGACAATGTCACTAATTGGAGAGTATTTAACCACGATGAAGATATCTTGCAATTTCTAACTTCCGAAAAGTCCTATGACAATCAAATTATTGAGGAAAATGACCATGATCTACAGATGAAAGAAACACCTCAAGAAAATTCAATTCCTAAACCAGTGGTAAAGCTCGAAGATCTTTATGATATCAAAGACAGGTTTAAACCTGTAATTAATGCAAAGCTTCAAAGTTCTACCCTTAGGTTTGAATTGATAAATCTAGGTACTGATCATGCTCCTCAAAACATCAATTTAGGATTAGGACTTTCCTTGGAAGAAAAGGAAGCATTTATTAAACTGTTAAGAAAAAACAAACGGGTCTTTGCTTGGAAGTATGATGATTTGAAGACATATGATACATCTATTATCCAGCATACCATTCCTATGCTTCCTGATCAGAAACCGATTCAGCAAAAGTTAAGAAAATTACATCCAAATTTGGAGAGCCAGATAAAGTCGGAACTTAACAAGCTCTTGAAAGCCAAGATTATTTTTCCGGTCCGACACTCAAACTGGGTCTCTAATATGGTGCCAGTCAGAAAGAAAAATGGCGACATTCGAATTTGTATTGATTTCAGGAACCTGAAAAAAGCGAGCTTGAAAGATAACTTCCCATTACCTACTATGGAGCAAATACTCCAATCAGTAGCAGGCTCTGAATTGGTGTCCTTTCTTGATGGATTCTCAGGATATAACCAAGTTCTGGTTCATCCTGATGACCAACTTAAAACCACATTCAGAACAAAATGGGGAACATATGCATATCAGAAAATTCCTTTTGGACTCATAAATGCAGGAGCGACATTCCAGAGAGCTATGGATATAGCCTTTAGAGGGTTGATTAATCGAACAGTAGTCGTCTATCTAGACGATATTACTGTATATTATAAAAAGAGATATAATCATTTGCATGACTTAAATCAAATCTTTCAGCGATGCAAAAGATATGGTATTTCTCTGAACCCAAAGAAGTCTTTCTTTGCTCTTGATCAAGGAAAACTCTTAGGCTTTATTGTATGAAGTGCAAAACTTCCGGATAACAGAAATATATATAGAAATAATTTATTAATAAATGAATAGGCAGATGATGTCTTTTACAATGGGGTTTCCTGGCTTAAATACTGCCATGGACACCCTTTAGGAAAGGGCATGATCTTATGATCGTGCCCTTTCGCCTAACTAAACCTAAATTAAATAATAAACCTGAAATTAACTAAATTTTTACATAACATTGCCTTCCTCTCGAAAGAATGCTTTGTCCTCAAAGCATATGTAACGACGGATGTTGTTGAAGAATGATTCATTCTCCCAGAAAGCGTCTTCTTCGGGTAAGTCCTTCCACTTGATCAGATACTCCAAGATGATCAAAGTCACACACTTTAAAAGATCTTGGATTAATCTCTGAATTCCCGCTTTTTGGAGATGTGGATATCGGTATGGCTTGATGTTGATGGGGTTTGACTCTGTTTTAACTTCTATTCTACGCTCAATTTTTGTATTAGGTGGCATCTTCATAGGTAGGTCTTGAATCTCTGGTGATTCTTCTCTGGTCATATTTGCAGATAACATTTCTAATTGGTGACATTGTATTGCATAAGCAGGTGCTCTTTTTCGACTCAGCTTCATCATCTGAGATGATGATACAACATGATTTTCTGGTGCTTGGAATCCATGTAGTTTGTACTTCTGACCTCTCCATTTGAATTTTATAAATTGTACTTGATGGTTGGCGGCATAAGTACCTAAAGTTCGTAGCCATTGGATACCTAAGACTACATCTACTCCTCCTAACGGTACTGTGAAAAACGGAGACTCTAAACTGAAATCTTGAATCTGCAATTTAACCTTATGGCATTTTCCCACCTTTTCAATCTTTTTACCGTTAGCTATCATCACTTTCATGTTTGGTAAGGGAAATGAAAATATATTGAGTCTCTTTGCCACAGTTGTATCTAAAAAATTGTGTGTGCTTCCAGAGTCGATGAGAACCACTACGTTGTTCTTCTTTATGTGTCCTTTTAACTTTAAGGTCTAAGGTTGTGATATACCTGTCATGGCTGATAATGACACTTGCGGAATACTTCCGTCATCTAATTCTGGTGAGAATTCTGCGGCGTCTTCTGTGTCTTCTATGTCATAATCTTCACTGTTCGAATCATTGGTTGCTTCACAATTATATAGGTTCTTTGGTTCTTTTCCTTTAACACATCTATGTTTGGGGTCCCACTTCTCACCACAACGTTTACATTTACCCTCTTTTATCCTTTGCATTTCCACATTAGATTTTTCATCTTCACGACGATGTGGTGGAACATATCTTGTATTATTTGAGTCCACATACTGGGGTATCCTTCGTCTTGCATAAGTTTTTTCCACTGTTGACCAAAATATTGGTTCGGATTTCTTTTTGGCTGTTTTTGCTTTTCGTCTTGCTTCTTCTATAGATGTAATATCATGCATCTCAAGTTCTGCTTGTAAATGGGTTTTGAGTCCCGATATGTATGACTGAATTAGACGAGATTCGGATAACCCAGGTACTTGTGTTACTAAGGTCTCCCATTCTTGAGTGTATTCATCGACACTTCCTTTTTGTCGTAGTTTGATGAGTTTTGAAAAAAACTCTTCTTCCTTTACACCTTGGAATCTTTTGAAGAATGCATCTTTAAATTTCCTCCAGCTAATGACATGTGTTGTCTTTTTCCACCACATATACCAGTTATATGCTTCTCCCTCCATTTTCATAGATGCATGTCTGAGCTTTTCGTCATCGTCAGTGATGTCATATATCTCAAAGTATTCTTCTGCTTTATTTATCCATGCAACATTGTTTTTTTCGTTTCCATCGAATTTAGGCATCTCGACTTTTGCCCTTCGCTGGTATGTTGCCACTGGTTGAGCGAAAAAAGGGTGTTGATTGGTAAAGTTATCCCAGAGTTGCTTGTTTGTAAAGACTGTGTTACTTGCTTCTTGGTGGGGTGTCGCTGATTTTTTTGGGGATTCAACCTTGTCATGAGAGTCTGTGGACTTAGTTGAATCCTACGAAACGCGTTCTTGATTCTCTTCACCTTCTTTCAGTAGTTGTTCGGGCATACAATTCGACCTTTTACACAGAACTTTTAGCATTGTTAAGACCTCTTTGAAGTTTACTTCTGTTTGGACATGTTGACTTTCCATTTTTATCTCTATTCGATTTGTCGTATCTTCAAGATTTTTGATTTTGTCCGCTTGCTCCCCCAGCTTGCTCTCGACTTCATTTAATCTTTTACTGACCTCGTCGTGGTTGTTGTTTATCTTTTGCTGTACATCCAACAACCTTTTTTGGAAATCCGCCATTGTCATTGTCGACATTGAGCGGGTTTGCGGGGGCGTGTATTTATTTGCCAGCTAAAATATTTTTCCTCCCTCTATTTTTTTTTTTAGCTAAAATAATTTTTAATTATCTAAAATAAATTTTATACATATAACTTTTAATTAATTAAAATAAATTAAACTAATTAAATTAATATATATATATATATATATATATATATATATATATATATATATATATATATATAACTTTTTAATTAATTAAAATAATTTTAATTAATTAAATTAACTTTTTCTATATATATAAAACTTATAACTAAATTATGTATTTTACATATAACATAAAATATAATTATATATGAATGTTTATATACAAAATATAATTATATATATATATGTTATATATAAATTAACGGTATATAAATGTTTATATATAAAATATAATTATATATATATAATTTATGATTAAATTAAAGTTATTGTTATATAACTTTTATATATATATTTATATTATATATATATATATATATATACCATATATGTATTGTTACCGCTATTTAATCCAAATGCTATTGAATTGAACGACAGGCACGTTGGATAGTCAACAGCTGTGTCGATTGGCAGGACCTTTGACCTTTCAAAAAAATCGTATGGAATACCACCGCAGGTTGGCGATTAGTTATAATTATTTTTTGTATATATCGTTAAACTCTGAACAGTCACATTGATTTAACGGACCCTTTTGACTTATTCGAAAAAATCGTATGGAATAACACCGCTGGCTGGCAATTATATGGAATATCGACTATCACCATAACCGCAGGTTGGCAATTATATGGAATATCGACTATCACCGTGGTGTTGGGACAGACGCAGCGGGGACGGGGGACGCGGACAGTAATTTTAACGGCTGGCTACGGTCGAAGGTGAAGTCTGTGGGCAGCGGACGGACGACAGACTGTGGAATTTAGATGGTGGGCACAGTTGGATGGCAGAACGAACTGCTCCGATACCAGATGAATTGTAAAACTTCCGGATAACAGAAATATATATAGAAATAATTTATTAATAAATGAATAGACAGATGATGTCTTTTACAATGGGGTTTCCTGGCTTAAATACTGCCATGGACACCCTTTAGGAAAGGGCATGATCTTATGATCGTGCCCTTTCACCTAACTAAACCTAATTAAATAATAAACCTAATTAAAGATGGCATTTATATTGATCCTGATCGGATCAAGGAAATTTCTGAAATCCCTTTCCCACACAATAAAAAGTCGATGCAGTCATTTTTAGGCCAGATTAATTTTGTTAAACGATTTGTTCCAGATTTTTCTCAAATTGTATTACCACTTCAGACAATGATCAAGAAGAATTCAGTCTTCAAGTGGGGATCAGAAGAAAAGCAAGCTTTTGATGTTATCAAGCAATCAATAATCAATGCCCCAGCCTTGAATACTCCAAATTTTTCTAATCATTTTACATTGTATACCATTGCGTCCGATGTGTCTTATGCTGCAGTTCTCACGCAGCCAAATGCTCACAATTTAGAAGCACCCATATCATTCTTCAGTTCAAATCTTCAGGGTGCCGAATTAAATTACTCCGATGTAGAAAAACAAGCCTTTGCCGTATTTAAAGCAGTCAAACATTATAGACCCTTTCTTTTAAAAACCCATACAAAAATAATAGTTCCTTTCCCGGCAGTTAGGCAACTATTAATCCAAAAAGAGCTGGGTGAAAAAAGGGCAAATTGGGTCACAGCGCTTCAAGAGTATGACCTAGAAATTAAGCCAGCAAAGATTGTTAGGGGCCAAGGTTTTTGCAGGATATTGGCAGGAGCATCCAACATTCCAGAATCAAGCGATACAGATCAAACTCAAGAAATTAATCAGATAAGTGTTACTGATCCTGGATCTCAATATGCAGATTTAATCTTTTATCTAAAGAATGGTTATGCACCTCCGAATTTGTCTTACAAAAACAAAAGGGCCATTAGATTAAAAGCGAAGAATTTTACAATCATTGATGACGTGCTTTTTAGACAAAATTATGATTCTATCTTGTTAAGATGCCTTGAAAAACCTGAAGCCCAAAAGGTTTTGCAGGAGCTACATGACGGACCAGCAGGAGGACATTTCGGAGCTGACACAACAGCTCACAAAATTATTCATGCTGGTTACTATTGGCCTACTTTGTTTAAAGATGCTCACGAGTACGTAAGGAAATGTCTAAATTGTCAAACTGCTAGCGGAAGACAACGTAAATCAGCTTTCCCCCTGCAACCAATCAACATTGAACAGCCATTTGAGCAATGGGGATTGGATATCATTGGGGAGATTACTCCAGCATCTTCCAAATAGCATAAGTATATCCTTACTGCTACCGATTACTTTACAAAGTGGGTTGAGGCAATCCCTTTAAAGACAGCAAATTCTGAAGCAATCATTGAATTCATAGACCAATTCATTATTACCAGGTTTGGTGTCCCAAATGCTCTTGTTTTTGATAATGCATCTTACTTTTCAGGCAATGCTATGTTTGATTTCGCCATTAAAAGAGGATTTAAGTTAAAATATTCTGCTAATTATTATCCCCAAGGAAATGGTTTAGCAGAATCTACTAATAAGAATCTGATTAAAATCATTAAGCGAACCATCGAACAAAATCAGAGAAATTGGCACAAATCCTTAGTGTTCACATTATGGGCTGATAGGATAACACAGAAAGCTTCTATTGGAACTTCTCCATTTAATCTTGTCTATGGAAAAGAAGCAATCTTACCTACAAATCTTATTCTTCCTTCTTTAGCCCTAGTGCAGTTTATTGAGGAAACTCCTTCCTCTTCTATTCAGTTTAGACATGACCAGATCCTAAAATTAGAAGAGGAAAGAGAAAAAGCCAAGGTTATCCATGGCAAACATCAGCAAGTCATCAAAGCAGCTTTTGATTCAGTCTCATCCGGTTCAAAACAATTCCAAGTCGGTGATTTAGTTCTCAAATGGGACAAAGCCCATGAAGACAAGGGTAAACACTCCAAGTTCCAGAAGTTGTGGCTTGGACCATTTTAGATCTGTGAGAAGATAGGCCATTCAACCTTTATATTGCAAGATTTATCAGGTTTGAGAGATTCTCTCCCTGTTAATGGCCTTGTCTTGAAGAAATTCTTTCACTGAGAAGGTAACCCCTTCTCCTTTCATTTCAGTAGGATTTTATAGTTTGTAGGATTTTAAGAAATAAGGTTGTGAGATGTCTCCCATTGACCTTTTACTGTGTTTGAAAAGTTGTCCCCATAGAACGAGAATGAACATTTGCTTTTAAAACGATAGAACTTTTAACCAAAAAGGATAATTTCTAGGAAATTAGATATCTTTGTATTCTGAAATCACAATTCAAATTTTGTCAACTCCTCTCAAAGCATAGAAATATTGTAAACCATTTTCTGTTTTCTAAATTGGTCTCTAAAGGTTATCCATACTAAGATAGGAATCAATCCAATCTCAGCATCTTCAACTCTTACTCTGTCGTCCATTACTCTTAAGAAGAAGATTGTTCACCCCATTCACTAAAGTTTATGATTATTCAGAGTGTAATTCTAAAATATAAGATATTTAAGATAAGAGGTCTTATTATAAGCCTGCTTACCACGTTCATAGAGAAATAGTTTATCTGACATTACCAATACTGCAAACCAAAACAGGGTAATGGCTTGAAATTACAAGACAAGGGGTCTCATCACGAGCCAGCTTGTTCAGTTAAACTACTATCAGTGAGTGGCATTGTCAACAGCTGGCCACCAAACCAGGACAATGGCTTTTTATCTTATCAATGACAAAGAAGAAAAAGGAAATGAAATACAAAATATGAAAAAATATTTTGAATTCATTCTGTTAATCACACTCTTAATTGGATGGGACAATGGACAATCACATGGTTAAAAGGTATCCCTGTCGAGACTATAGATGTTTGCTGGCAGCAGAGGCTCTACCTATGACAGATGAGTTTACTATAAAAGGCTGATTTGGAAAGGTATTCTATTTTATCATTACAAACCAATAAAGACCTATTTCAAAGCTTAGAATGTTTTTATTTTCTTAGAAAAGAGGAAGTCAACAAAATAGTTTCATTTTTCTCAGAATATATTGAAATCTAGTTATATTAGAAATTTCCCCATTGATTGAAACTCTATTTTCTGAAAAAGCTTAAATGTTTCTATTTTTGAAAGAGATAACTGGTTCTTCCAGCGAATCGCCAATTGTTGTGCTCTACAACAACCCCCCATTTCATATCATCTTTACTTATAAATATTAACGTATGAAATGGGTCCCTTTAGAATTTAATTTGGTATCAATGCTATTATAATCCAAAAAAATCCAATAAATGAATAAATGCACTTTATAAAACTTTTTGGACAAACCCTTAAAAAGAAATCATGTAATGATTTGTCATTGCGATAAAGCGATCGCAAGATCGCATATCGCAATGACACATGCATTATAATTAAGCACCCCAAAGCTTTCCGCCGATGCGCATTCGGCGCATTCGGCGATCGGCGATATTCCATGTACATGTTATAATGCCCCATGCCAATAGTCCCGACGCGATACGCATTCGGCGAATTCGGCGATCGGCGACACGCTACAACAGTTGTGATGTTCCCAAAGACTTGTCCTGATGCGATGCGCAATCGGGAATCGGGTATCGGCGACAATCTCACCCAAGTCTTATTGTGCTCAAAGCTTTTCACCGATGCGATATCGCATTCGGCGATCAGTGATATCCAATACACACCATTAAAGCGCACTAATCATACCCCCGATTGCGATCCGATAAAGCGTGGTTTTCAACGAAGAGCTGTTAAGTGATGGGATGGCACAATTCATTGGTAATAAAATCTTGATCGCTCACGCAATCCTTCATCTATGCTCAACCGCCAAAACGTCCATTGCATGCTTAAGTGAATCGTTCACCCAAATAACGATATAATGGGCGTTTAAGGAATGACAGATTGAAAATGGCTAATTAATAATATCATGTCCTAAAATCCTTTTACGGATTGTATCCGCGCCCATTTTAAAAGCTAAATCCTTCAGTTACGTATCTATTCATATGTGCTGTATCACTTAAGAGTTTTTCATCGCTATCTCTGTGTATTACGCCCAATTGCCTCTTTGTGCAGAATTCATTCATGGAAGCTAGGCCTGAGAAGATGGGAAAGAAGTCCAAGAAGACTGCAAGTGCTTCCGCAACACCAATTGCAGGACAAGCGGCCGCAAACAAGAAGAAGGGCCTAATATCCGATACTACATGCACAGGACATTTCACCCATTCATATATATCCTCAAAAATTGTGGAAGTCTTCTTATAAACACCACCTGTATCAAATCTGTAATGGTTTTATGGTACCCATTTACTATTCCATTTTTGATAAACCCATTTCAAAAATTTCCTATCAAGCTTCCTTTGATTTACCAGCAGTAGCAAGTTGGTTTGGAGAAGAAAATTTTACCTATATCAGAGTTTTCGGCAGTGAAGCCGACCCACATGTTCTTCCTCTATATGTTCCAGATAAGCTGCTAGCAAGGGAAATTGCATATCAAATCATGGCTGAGAGTACTACACAGACTCTCAAAAGAGAAAAGAAGAATGGATGGCCATGTTTTCCCTTCAGATGTGGTGTTTATACTCTGCATGATCTTAAACATGCAGAAAAGGAAGCCACGAAGCTTCAGTCTTTAACTCTGGCCACGATCCCAAACAGACCATACGACCCAAAAAAGACTGCTTACACTGCATTAGAACAGGCCAAATTAACAAGGTTTGAGCATCAGGAAGATATGTTTGATGACCTGTTCGTTGCCTCAAAATCAATAGGTCATGCTAAAGAACTCGCTAGGATGCGATATAATGATGAGGGATTAACTGAGTTCAATAAACTCAGAGAACAGAGGTTGCAAACTCTGCCTCTGGATTTACTGGCAACAACCCCAACGACATCATCAAGCGGACCTGTTCAGGAACAGTTCAAGGAACAGGCAGAAAGACAGAGAAAAGAACAGGCGGAGAGGCTAAAGAAAGAACAAGCCGAGAAACAGCAGAGAACACAGATGGAACAAGAAGAGAAAAAGAAGAAAGAACTAGAGGAAAAGCAGAAGAGGGAACAAGAAGAGAAACATAAAAAAGAACTGGCAGATAGGCAGAAAAAGGAACAAGAATAAAAACAGAGGAGAGAAAAAGAGGAGCAGCAGAGGAAAGAGCAGGAAAAGGAACGGAGCGAGTCCCATGCCGAAAAACAGAAACAAACCACCTTTGATCCTGAATTGCTTCAACAGTGGAAGCAATTTGATTTTATTATCAGTGGAAAGGAAGGTTCAAAAGAAATGGACACCTCCAAAACAACTGATACACAGGATGTTACCTCTCCTCAGGTTCTAAGTGGAACCAGCGGCCCACCAAGTTCTAAGGAAGTTGAAGTTATTCCAAAAGATCCCTCTGACCAGATTATTCTACAGATAGAAGATATTCCGCCATTGGATGTTTTCTACAGCCCAAGACACATGGCAGTTGTAAAGCGATCAAGGAAGAGACGAAGGATTGATCAACCTTCTATCTTCCCAGAACAAACGGTCACGGGTAATGTAGTATGGAAGGAGGAATTGGATCCCTCCGATGACTTAACAAAGCTATCATAGTATGCGGGCGCTTATTCGGCGGCAACAATTGACAAAGCATCGGAGGTGAGCCTTCTATTGAAGAATAAGGACCAAGAAATCTTTGCGTTACAGGCAGAATTGGTTGAAACAAAGCAAAGGGCAGCACAAGCAGAAGAATAGTTGCTGGTGCAACAGCAAGAGAACAATCAGTTGACTCAGCAATTGCAAGCGGAAAGGCAAAGGATTGATCAGGGTGCGATCCAGAAACAAAAAGAATTGTCGGAGGCATTGGAAAATTTAAGAGTAGCAAATGAGCAAATGATAAAGACCAAAGATGAGCAAATTGCTCAAATGTCATCGCAGCTGGAAAAGATGAAGGGCACGTCGCAGGTAAAAGAGTTTAAATCAGAGGCATTATTGATAAACAATGCGTTGATATCTCAGGTCAGACTCTTATGTCAACAGATCGCTCAAGCTGAGCCACTGTGTGAGCTAACTACAACAATAAATCAGCAGGTAGAAAAGGCCAGGACTGAACTAGATCAAGTGGACGAAGCCATTACTGCATATCTTGACTGGCAAGATAGTGATTTAGGAAAAGTAGCAATTTGCCCAGGATCATAGAAACACATAAAGATATACTTTTCACAGAATGGCACACTCAAGTGATGAAAGCAGAAAGGGCGGCTTCAAGATGTAAATCAACCGCCAGCAATCTAGTGGATCTATTCAATAACACTCTTTACCTGGCCAATATGATTTCTCAATGTAAACCGGGAAAGATGACAACTACAAGTACATTAGAGCAAACATGCTACCCTGAATTAGAGGAAAAAGGAAGATTAATCGCTGGAGTTAAAAGCTTAACCTCAGATGCATATTGGTTCTTTTTAATCAAGCCACATACACGGAGATCTGCCCTAAAGTGCCTTACAGACGCAATCGGGTGTATAATTCCCGATATCCAAGATGCCACCTACGCTGCACAGCTCAGTTCGCGCCTCAACAAACCCCCGAAAGTTGAGCCAATGCTTGCAATAAATCAGCTCAGATTCAAAGGAAAGCTGCCGACTTAATGAGTCACCCTCCCGCTTGCCAGATCGCCAGCCAAAACAGGATCAAGAGTTATTGATACCAGCTTAGTAGGATTTCTGTTTAGTAGATATTTAAATTAGATTAGTATTTATAGACCCTTTCATTGTTTTGGAAAGGGTCGTAAAATTTTGTAACAGAATTAATAGGCTGAAGTTTGCACTACTGTGCTTCAGTCGCTATTATTTTATGAAATTGGACCAGTTGTTCTAAATTTGACATCAAATTTTCTAATGCAATTGTGCACTATTGCCTTTGTGGAGGACTATTTCTGTGTTGGAGGAAGAACTTCTAATAGCGATTGATATTTGGGAATGTCCCGCAGCTCATATGGTACTTTTATCTACGTCTGAAGTCATTCCTTTTATATGAATTGTTATGTCATATATTCTTGCTATTGTTGAATACATGTATGCGCTGTAACAACAAATCTCTATCTCAGCCCACTATTGGATGTTTTGCGATTTGCCTTTTCCTTTAATCATGCATGTAACAATGATATACATGATAAAGTGTAGTAATTTCGCTGTTATCGCTTTGTGTAACTATTTATGCACAACAATCTTGAATAATTTAATATCTATGTTTAGAGACAGAGTCATCTATATGCCTGTCTAAAAGCTCAGATCATCAAACGCTACACTTTAGAAAATCGATAAGTTCCTGGGATAGATCATAGTTATAATATTTTTGCCAATAGTTTTAGTTATTCGCTTATCGCCAGCATATTCTATAAGTCACTCATCCATCCCGTCTACCTATAATTTTTGGGAAACTGGTCCCATTATCCCCAGTCGGAGCCACTATTCCAAATGGAAAAGGAGCTGTATCAAGGTCCGAACCGGGTGGTTTCCCCTATGTTGTTGCAGCGATTTTCGAGGCATCAACAGGGTGAAAATTATATCTTGAGGGTATGGAGAGGTGGATGGAGGTTGCAGAAAATGAAGGGATTTTGGTTTGAGCCCCCTATCCAACATCATGACCTCTCAGAGGTATGTCTTTCACTAGGATGAATGCTCATGGTGTCCTAAGTTTACTAGGAAAAATGACTTTTGGAAACAAAGTTTTGGGATAGAATTGAAGGTGGAAAGAGAAGATGGAGGAGTCCAAGATGGAAGTGGAAAAGGTTCCCTTCCCAAATCAACACAACCCTGCAATCAATCATATGCATACATCCATTGATCATTAACAAAATGATATAACCTATGATGGAGAAGATGAGTTGAATTTAAATTACATCTATATTATGCCATAACACTAATATAATCGAAAATGACTTCTAAGCTATAGAAATCAAATTTAAAGAAGAACAAATAACATTCATCTATTTCCATGAAATCATAACACAATATTTTTGGATTGAGGTTGTGAATCATTCCACTCATTCTCCCATAAGACAGGTGACGTAGAAGCTTGCAACGATAGGTTTTTATAGCTTAATCTCTACTAGAATGCAAGAAACTATGAACTACTCATAATCAAGAACAAAACACAAGTACAAAAGAGGGACCAAAGCCTTTGGTTTGGGCCTAAACCAAAGGGTCTTAGCCCTCTGAAACTAACTCAGATGCAACTTAATATCCAACTTATCATTATCAGAAAGTAAAGGTCTCATATATCACTTAAAACTTCAAAATGACAATGTCAAGCTTCAAGCTCAATAGCTACACCTAGCTGAATCAAATTCAAATCCTAATGAGCTTTTCTTCTTGTTTATTTATATAAAAGGGAATCTGATAGAAGCTCCCTTGAAAATAGGAGTGATTCCCTCCTTGATCTCAAAATGGTGGATCTTGTCCCTCTTGAGATTCACTTAGACTAGGAGTCACTGACTCCAAATGAATTCAAACTGGTGAGAGAGAATATTGTGATCCCAAGCCGAGTTAGGGAGTTAAGGAGGTGAACAAACCCCTTAGGTTCTCTCCTGGTTGTCTCCATCAAGCCCTTACATAGTAATTTCCTAAAAAAATCTTCTTTTTCTTGTAGTTAAAACACATTAGGCCACACACTATGAAAAACGACTTTTACTCCTCTTACTAAGCATAATATAACAAAAAATGTGAAGTAATGTGAGAGAAGGATAGTTTTAAGGCCAGAGTATGGTATGGTGATCTTCAAAATATACCTATTGATGGGACTCATCATCACCCCCATGCTGAATGTGTTTCTTATCCTCTGAGCAACTTAGTCATCCATGTGAAGCTCTCTCATGGCCCTCATGGCCTCTCTGTCATCTCAAGGTTCCTCAGATGGTGTGCCCTCTCATGGGTAAAATCCTGCATTTCTTTCTATCTCATTCCACTCCCTCTACTCTTATGTTTCATCTCTTCCTTCTTGTAAGGCTAGTAGTAAGGGTGGATTGAGTTTGAGTCATATCCACCTGATTTTCATCCTCGACATGATTCTCTTGTACAATGGTGTTCTCTCCAAGGCATTCCTTAGCCTTTCAGGAGAGTGATATTCTTTGACTTGTAGATTATGGGATAAGGCATGCCATCTTCTCTGGAAAGCTTATAGACTACCTGTTCCCAACACTCTAAAGGTGTGTTCAAAGTGAAAAATGGCTTTCTCCTAGGTAGCAATGTATTTGGGTGCTAGAGTAGCATCATTATAGATGAGGTTGTGATTGCTGATTACATCCTTCCGGCTCACTAGCTCTACTTTGATATACAAGGGTTCCTTCTCCTCCTTTGTCTTACTTTTTTCACCTCCTCAACCCTTGTCTCCTCATGAGTCAACCAATATGCTAAAGCCATTGGCCACATGTCTCCCAATATTGAATTGGGATCCCAAAAGTTCATATTTGTCAAAGTGAGATTATGCATACAAAAATCAACTAACTTTGCCCTATCTTCCATATCATTTTGGTTGAAAAATAATAAATTGCCTGTAGTCCTGTAAAGGTAGAGACACATATTGTGCTAGAGATTTTATTTGGAACTGCAACCATTGTTATTTGAGGAAGAGAGAATAAGACTTTGATGGTTGCCTACATTGTAGGGCTTCCATAGAGAGACTTTCCATTGTGGAAAGTTGTGTTTCTTTCTCCTGTAGCCTCTCTCTCAACCTTGTGTTTTTTGCCTATAGCTTCTCCTTCATAACAAACTCCCTCAGTCTTAAATCACTTAATTCTTTATCCATTTCAATGAATTTCTCCTCCATGAGGCCCACATCTTCCACATTCTTGGATTTGGAAATTTGCATCCACCTGTGGGTTCTACCTCTCTCTATCTCTAGCTCATAGAGGAGTGGGATTTCATATGATTTAGGGATAATACTTCCTCCTTTAATAAATTTGTAGCAGGACTCCAAGCAGGACTCCAAGCTAGGTTGTGGAACATGCTCTTGGAGCTCTTGTAGGTATTTTCCAACTGACTATGAGGTGGTGGCTTCCTTTTGTAGCTCTTTTTTGTGCCCCTATATCTTCCCATGTTCTTCTTGTAGCAGACTTTGCCCCTCTTATAGCAAACCTTGTCTCTCCTGTAGCAAACCTTAATCTTGCTATAGATTCTTTTTTTCTTCTTTCTCAAAGGAAACTTGTGTTCTTGGCTTCTTAAAGGTAACTAACCTAGTGGTGGGCCTACCCACAAATGCTACAGGTGCCTTGGCTTTGGTTTTAGGAGGAGTGACCTCCTTAATCATTCCTTCACTAGGTCCTATTTCTTCCTTTTTAATTTTATGATTCATCAATAATCATAGGTAACTTTGTAGGAGCTTGTGGTTTCCCTTGTCTAATTCTGGTGCTCTTCCTAGTTCTAAAATACATGGGACCTTGTTTTGATTGCTTCCTCTTGGGCTTGACAGGAGTGCCCAATGTAGCTAATGTTGGATCTACTTCCTATTCAATATCTCTGGAGATAGACTTATTTGATGTGGTTTTTCTTCTACTCCTTGGGGTGTAGAAGTCTCCTTAGGGCTTACTCTCTCTTCTACTTGCTTCTCCCCCTCTTCTTCTTCCTTTGTATCTACTACATGTTTTTCCTCAATTTTTCTCTCTTCCTTTTATGTTGCAATTTCTCCCTCCTCTATTCTTGCTCCTTCTTATTCCTCTACTTTTCATTCTTGTGTCTCCCCAGATGTGATGTCTTGGGTATCTACGAAAGTCTCCCTATCCATGTCATCAAATTTATTCCATGGGACAAGGATCCTCAAGTGGCTCAAAGAATCCATTACTATTAACTTGATGAGTCCATGGTGAGCTAAGTGCTGGTGTTTTCCTTCCCTCACCTTTTGACTCATCTCCATGATTCATAGTAGAAGGAAATGGGGGACACTGAGTCTTTGAGGGAGAGGAAATTATGCCTTGAATCTCAGCTCATGGAACAATCTGAAGTGGTAGGCATAAGCCACACTTAATCTCCCTTCACAAGAAATATATTTGAAATATGGTAAGCTACCTCATCCCAAGGGTAAGGTAAAATTTCTCTTCTTACTCCATTCTTATCTTCTACAACCTTCTCTTTTGAAAGGAAGAAGTTTTTCCTAGTTGTTCGCTTGGTGGAGCCTGACCCAGGTTCAGCGTTAGTTAGCCAAAGAAATCCCTACACTATTGTCCCTTTCGGCATTAGCCCATGGAGTTCGGACTGAAGTCTCACTCGAAGCAATATGGGGGGATGCTGGAACCAAGTTTTCGCACCTTGAGATGGTTTTGATGTTGGTTTATTCCTTCCATTCTTGCCTTCTTGCAGGTCGTAGAGTTCTAGGGCTCTATCTGCCTAGCCCTTTATTCCGCCCTTCAGTACCTCTGCAAAGGTGTACGATTTTCCTTCACACAACCCTAACCTATGGTTTAGGTACTTTCACGCTACTAAAGCAACGTAAAGAACATGTTTCCAAGTTATCCTTAAGTGTCTTACTTATCTTATAAAAAAACTAGAGCTAGCGCCGCGTAAACAGATATCCTTAATTGCATTCAATTATCCAATGTAATTAGATACATTCATGCATCATATAAACATTATAAATGGAATTCATACACAATATGACAAGATGCATTAACAAGAAATAAGACACAAAATTTGTAGAATGCTTCTCTATATTGATATCTTTGAAAGATTACTGACTCTATCTGCCCTATGCACATAGCTGCAGGGGTCCACACACTCAGCTGTGGACTTCTACCCTAGGCCTTTGCGCACTCAACTGCAGAGCCTTTACCTGCGCTACGACCCGAACTTAGAATTTTCTCCTTATTGCTAAAGACTTCTTACTACAATTCATGACTCGTTAAGACTACTTAGAGCTTACTTAGCTCTTTTTATACAATCCCATGGTTCGCGGACCATGGGTAAATCATTACAGCTATCTTTACTTTAAAAAATTAAGGGTAGACAACCCTTTATGACTCATGACACCTTCGTGCTCTGCGACCACAAAATGCGGAGACTTTATAATTTTATTACAAAATTCGACCTAAAACATGGGCTTTTAGCCCCAAAAATGTCCTTGGGGGATCCCGTTCCCAATAGGCTCCCAACACAAACATCATGACACACCCTCGAGTCACTTGGTAGGTGTGGATATCTTAGCGCAAAGACCTTCTAGACCGCAACCTCAGCAGTACATTGTGCGGCCACCTGCTTCGCCTCTTCAACCATCTGCTCGGTCACTACTCCTAAACTGTCGACCTGAAGCTTTTGCTGAGTTGCTTGTAGAGTCACAAGATTTCCTTCAATAGTGGTTGTCACCATGTAAGCCTCATCTAGCCAGGGTTTCAATCATGCCTTCAACATTGCTTCCTTGTGCAGCGCTGCAATCACCTATTCCTTCAGCTGCTTGGCCTCCTGCAACTTCACCAATCTCTGTGTTAGCGCGACAGTTCACGCTATGCCTTGGACTTCATCATAGAGCTATTGTAGCTTGCGCACTTCTATTTCTAGTCACTATACATTAGGGTCCTCCTGCAAGCTTGTCAGGACCTCAAATGACTACTCAAGAAGTTGCATGCAGTCTGCTATTGCACCATCAACTGCAACTACTGCTTCTGTGACAGCAGTCGCCCGCCACTCCTTTACTTCCGGCAGAGTTGAAGGCTAGGCCTTCAAATGTAACTCTATGATCTGTAGGTTCAACTCCAACTGAACCCTCTCCATCACAATATGAGCATCGCACACGCCCATATCCAGCTTGTGGATGTGCACCTTGATTGGTTCCTCCTCAAGAATGGCCAACTCTGGGACCATTTGGCATGCCCCCTTGACGACCTACATAATGCACTTGTTCTGGTTGTTTGCCTTGGTCACAGTGGCCATGGAAGAATCTCGCTGTAGGGACATCTACTCATTGTTGATCCACTGCTCACTAATCACCTAGAGGGCGCAGTTCTCACGGTCCCTCAGCTCTGCAATCACTCCATCCTGCAAGAGGTGGAGCACTTCTCTAGGGAGCACTGCCAGATTCAACCATACTTCCTTTAAGGCATTGACAGTGGGCTTTTCAGCTTCGTTTTTTGTGGTCAATGATCCATCAGGTAGAACTATCATGTTGGAGGCCTTCGCGTGCAACATCTCGATAGCTTCTCAAGTGCTGATAGCAAGGCTGGTATACACCGTGCCAACCTGTGACGCATGGGTCTGCAACTCCTGCAGATGTGTCTGGATAGCCCATAAGACTAGTTGCTACTTCTGCTCAAACTATTGTAGGGCCTCCATGGTGACATCCCGCACCATGTCACCGATGTCATGCAAATTACCCTCTGTTAGCGTGATTGGGCCCAGTGATGTCTTAGTAGTCTTTGATTTCGTCTTGGACCCTCCTTTCTCCTGCTCCCTTGGATGCTTGATGTGGACGAACATCGCATGTGGGTCCATGCCGTGCTATTCTGTCTGCTTGCCTGTCTCCTCCTTTGTCTCAGGTGAAGGTGACCTCGTGCCTTTATCAGAGCCCTGCTCTGTCCCACTTGTTTGCTTTGCTGTCTCCTGAGCAACATTGCGCTCCACCTGGGCCTTGTCAACGACCTCCTTCTTTCTCTTTTCGGACAGTTGCGTCATATTTAGCTTGGCCTCCTCCTTCTTTCTCTATGTAGCGGACTGGCTCCCTCCCACTTCCAAGTCTGCTATAGAGTGCCACTCTACCGACCATCGGTCAAGTACTGCATCAATGGCATCATCTGTTGCCAAGTAAGGCAAGTCATATCATTTCTACGTAGGGTCCTTTCATGCCCTGATGGCCAGATGGTGGAAATCTTCTTTGAACTCTGCATAGCCCTGTAGGTTGGCATACATCGTAGGCAAAAATCACGGTTTGTGATTGATAGCCATGCAAATATTCATCTCCATGAAGATTCAAAAGGTCTTGTTATCCTTGATGTGCTACGCATCCTCAGTCACCAACAATGAAGCGTACTTCGTTGCTTTTGATAGGTCTGGTGTGACTGAAGGTAATTGGCTCTCCTCTGGTAGCTCCCATGCTACCAGCACAATTGACAGAAAGAGCCACTCATAGTGGAATGTCTTGCTGAGCTCTTGTGCTTCGCGACAATTTTCTAGGAATTTTTAGCAAAGATAGTCTAACCAGTTGAACTGGACTCCTTCAGTGCACTGGGCTACTAGCACGATGATAGGCACTAGCACCTTGCTGGTGTGACACTTCCTCATCACCTTCCCTGCTAAAATTTGTGTAGCCACCTTTACATTAGGGTCAAATATGCTGGACATGGCATATCTGTGTGGCTTCTTTACCAGCTTAAACTTCTCTTTCATGGCCTCCACGAGGGCCTGCTTACCACCTTTTCCGCCAAATATCATGGCCAGATTTTCTCCAGTGTAAGGTAACCACGTGATCCTATGGATCAACCTGTTAGTGATGGGGATTAGATCCTCTAGCCACAGACACCCATCATGCACCAAGCATAGCAGCTATTTGATGACCAATAATGTCACTGGGGTGCGGTTGTAGTGCAACACCCAAAGTAGGTTGAGCAATCCTGCCTTGTTTATTCCTTTGAGCCACCTTCATGGCTCTAATGCAGTCATTCTGGTGGTTGTGTCGATAATGCAGTGCATCAGCTGCTTAATCGATAGGTGTGGGAACATCTCATGATCAGCCAAGTCCCAGTCTTCAAGTTTTAGCAGAGGAACCCACCCCAAGAGCATTCCTTCGAAGAGAATTTCATCTGGTAGCAGAGGGGTTTGCAAGGGGACCTTGCTCTCATCGATGTCTTTTGGTACCTTGGTCTTGCCTTTCCATGGTGTTGGCTATGGAGCTTGATTACCTTCTATATTCAAAGGTATCGCCACATTGGACCCCAATTCATAATGGGACGGCAACGTCGCCCATAAAATATTCGTTGTAGGGGGGTCCAGGGGGGGCGGCTGTGACCTTTGGGAGCCCACCTGGCAGGGAGATCACGGGCAACACCCCCGAAGCTAAAAATATATGTAAAATTTCCTTGTAAAATGTTGTAATTTTGTAGTCAATCTGGGCCATTCATTAGGTAGAGATCTGACAATAGAAGTTATGTTTAATTTAGGGTCTTTTGGCTTAGAAGGCAACCCCTCGCTATATATGAGGGAATTGTATTGCGTCTATGTAGATCTGTATTCTGAGTGAGGAAGAGAGAGGAGATTGATAGCAAAGAGGGAATTACAATGGATCTGTTGTAGGTTGTATCTCTTCAGTTTTCTAGATAATATAAAAGGAAGGACTGGCTGTTTCTCCGTGGATGTAGCCCAAACTGGGTGAACCACGTATATCTGTGTCTCTCTTGTTTTATGCGTTTTCTGTGTTTATATTTCTGAAATATTTTATGTGTTCCATTGCTCCATACTATATAATTTTCTAACAACTGGTATCTAAGCTGAAGGTCTATTTGGCTGATAAAGTCGCAGGAGAAAAGGGTTCCTAGTTTGAGTGGGAGCAATGGTAGAAGATGGTAGGTTTAGGGTCGAAAAATTTAATGGCCAAAACTACCAGCCATGGAAGATGCAGATGGAGGATTATCTGTATCAGAGAGATTTGTATCAACCATTGAGCGGAAAGGCAAAGACGCTGACGAGTATGCCAGACATAGAATGGGGTATTCTTGATATGAAGGCACTTGGAAAAATATGGCTGTGCCTAGAGGTGTCGGTAGCATTTAATATTTCAAAGGAAACGACAACAGAGGGTTTAATGTCAACATTGGCCAAAATATATGAAAAACCCTCGGCCTCAAATAAGGTATTTCTTATGAAGTGTTTATTTAATATGAAAATGTCAGAAGGTGGATCTATTGTTGATCATTTAAATGAATTTAATATAGTTACCAGTCAGTTAAGTTCTGTTGGGGTAACTTCTGATGATGAAGTAAGTGCTCTGTTATTTCTGTGGTCATTTCCATAAAGTTGGAATGGTTTAGTTATGGCCATTAGTAACTCTATCTCTGGATCTAGTACTTTAAATTTTGATGATGTTGTCGGTGCAATCCTTAGCGAGGAAATGTGATGGAAACGCTCTGGTGAGACATCAGGTAATGCTTTGACTGCAGAGACTAGGGGAAGAAAAATGGAAAGAGGAAAGAGCCCTAGATATCATAGTAAGTGGAGAAAAGGTAGATCCAAGTCCAGATCGGGGATAGTGTACTGGAAATGTGGGAAGAAAGGACACCTAAAGAAAGATTGCAAGTCTTGGAAGGGAAAAGAAGGAGATGTGCAGCAAGAAAATAATCATGAAGCGAATGTAATAGGTGATGTGTTGCAAGATGCTTTAATTCTTTCTTTACAAAATATTATTGATGCCTAGGTGGTATATTCAAGGGCCTCATACCATGCCACACTTGATAGGAATCATTTTCATGATTATGTTCAAGGAGATTTTGGACAGGTTTGATTGGGTGATGATAAACCCTGTAAAATCATTGGAATGAGTACAATTTTCATGAAACAGTAGAATGGAAATCAATGGCTAATGAAGGAGGTAAGGCATGTTCCAGATCTGAAGAAAAATCTTATTTCAACAGGGCAGTTGGGAGGTGAAGTCTGGGTGACTACTTTTACAGATAAAACCTGGAAGGTCACTAAAGGATCCCTGGTAATATCAAAAGGAGAAAAGGTTGGTACATTGCATTTATGCATTGTTATTCTAATTTTGTTAATGCTTCAACCTCTACAGGAGAAGATACGACATTGTGGCATCATAGGCTTGGGCACATGAGTGAGAAGGGGATGCAGATTCTTCACTCAAGAAATTTGTTGCCAGGTTTGAAGCATGCTGATTTAAAATTATGTGAGAATTATGTTTATGGAAAACAGAAGAGAGTCAGATTCCTTAGATTTGGGAAAGAAAAGAAGAGCGAAAAATTAGAGCTTGTGCATATAGATGTATGGGGACCTGCTCAGGTATCATCTCTTGGTGGCTCTCATTATTATATTACTTTTATTGATGATGCAACCAAAAAACCTGGATTTATTGTATTTTAAATAAATCTGATGTATTTGATACTTTCAAGAAATTGAAATCTTTGGTTGAAAATGAAACAGGAAAAAGGTTGAAGTGTCTCGGATTAGAAAATGGAGGTGAATATTTTAGCAAAGAGTTTGATAGGTATTGTTCAGAGAATGGAATTCGTAGAGAGAAGAGAGTTCCAGGAACACCACAAGAAAATGGTGTATCAGAAAGGATGAACATGACAATCATGGAGCGTGCAAGGTGCATGAGATTCCATGCAGGATTGCCTTTACAATTTTGGGCAGATGCTGTAGATACTACTATTTATCTAATAAATCGAGGGCCTTCAATTTCCTTGGATGGTGGTATTCCAGAGGAGGCATGGACAGGTAAAAATGTAAACTACTATTTTTTAAAGACTTTTGGTTGTGAAGCCTTTGTCCACATTAATAAAGAAAACAGAACAAAGCTTGAGGAAAAATCAAAGAAATGTACCTTTATTGGATATGGTGTTAATGATTTTGGTTATGAGTTTTAGATTATGAAAAACAAAAAATCATTAGGAGAAGAGATGTCATATTCAATGAAAAGGTTTTGTATAAGGATCAACTGCAGGAAAAGAAACAGGAAAACGAAAACAGAGAATACACAGTGATTGAAGAGATCATAGAAAAAGTGATGGTGCCTGAAAATCATAATGATCAACATCCAGAACAACATCAACAAGCACCTCAAACACCTAAAAGTGGTGTTAGAAGATCTACCAGGATAAGTATACCCCCTGAACGATACTCTCCTTCATTATATGATGTATTGTTGACTGATTCTGGTGAACCAGAATGTTAGGAAGAAGCAGTACAGGTAGAAACCTGGAAGAAGTGGGAGCAAGCCATGAAATAAGACTTGGACTCCTTAGCACATAACTAGAATTGGGACTTAGTCAGGTTTCTTGCAGGTAAAACAACATTGTAGAATAAATGGGTTTACAAGTTAAAGGGAAGAAGATGGAAGTAGGAAAAGGTATAAAGCTAGACTTGTGGTGAAAGGGTTTGCACAAAAAAAGGATATAGACTTTGATGAGATATTTTCTCCTGTTGTTAAAATGACTTCAATCAGAACTATTTTAAGTCTAGTAACAGCCAAAGATTTTCATCTTGAACAGTTAGATGTAAAGACAACCTTTCTCCATGACAATTTGGAGGAAGAGATATAAATGCAACAACCATAAGGATATGACGTAAAAGGGAAGGAGAAACTAGTGTGCAGGTTGAAGAAGAGCTTGTATGGCTTAAAACAGGATCCAAGGTAGTGGTATCTAAAATTTGATAGGTTTATGTTTGAACAAGGTTATACTAGATGTCAATATGATCATTGTGTTTATCTCAAAAGGCAAAACGATGGCAGCTATATTATATTGTTATTGTATGTAGATGACATGCTTGTTGCAAGTTCTAACATGCAGGAAACAAATGTGCTCAAAAGAAAATTAGCGAACTCATTTGTAATGAAGGATTTGGGTGCTACAAAACAAATCCTTGGTATGAGAATAACTAGAGACAGGAAGAATCACAAATTAACATTGTCTCAAAGTGAGTAAATAGAAAAGGTGTTGAAAAGGTTTAATATGCAAAATGCAAAACCAGTTAGTATACCTTTGGCTAGCCATTTCAAATTAAGTAAGGAGGAGTGTCCCAAGACTCAAGAAGAAATGGCTCATATGTCTAAAGCTCCATATGCATCAGCAATTGGATGCCTAATGTATGCAATGGTCCGCACAAGGCCTGATATTGCATGTGCAGTGGGAGTTGTAAGCAGGTACATGAACAATCTAGGAAAAGAACATTGGATGGTGGTGAAGTGGATTCTTAGGTATTTGAGAGGTACCACAAAACAAGCATTATACTTTGGTGGTTGAAACATTTCTCTACAGGGATATGTTGATGCAAATATGGTGGGTTATAGAGATAACAAGAGGAGCACAATAGGGTATGTGTTTACTGTAGGTGGAACAACTGTCAGTTGGGTCTCAAAATTGCAAAGTGTTATTGCACTCTCAACAATAGAAGCAGAGTATGTTGTTGCTACAGAGGCTAGTAAAGAAATGATTTGGTTACAAAGGTTTCTGGATGAATTGGGTAAGAGGTAGGAGTTGGGTAGGTTATGCAGTGACAGCCAGAGTGCCATACATCTTGCAAAGAACTTTGCATTTCATTCTAAGACTAAACATATACAGCTCAAGTACCATTTCATACGGTCAACATTGGAAGATGGAAAGTTGAAGATGGAAAAGATACACACCAGCTAGAATCTTGCAGATATGTTAACAAAAGTTGTAACTAGGGAGAAATTGAGAATCTGCTCAGTTTCAATTGGTCTTCAAGTATGATGAAGAAGATGAGAGACAACCAAGTCCAAAGTGGAGTCATTGTCCAGCAAATGAAGTAGTGGTGGAGTTGCTATAATCAGTCTCCAAGTGGGAGATTATTGGGTGTGGAGCCTGATTATCTTCTATATTCAAAGGTATCACTGCATTGGACCCCAGTTCGTAATGGGGGGGTAACAACCCCCATAAAATATTTGCTACAGGGGGGGTCCAGGGGGGGTAGCTACGACCTTTGGGAGCCCCCCCTAGCGAGGGGATCAGAGGCAACACCAACAAAGCTAAAAATAGATATAAAACTTCCTTGTAAAATGTTGTAATTTTGTAGTCAATCTGGGTCATTCATTACGCGGAGATCTGACAGTAGAAGTTATGTTTAATTTTGGGTTTTTTTCCCTAGAAGGAAACCCCTCACTATATATGAGGGAATTGTATTGCGTCTATGTTGATCTGTATTCTGAGTGAGGAAGAGAGAGGAGATTGATAGTGAATATGGAATTACAATAGATCTTCTGTAGGTTGTATCTCTTCACTTTGATGGATAATATAAAAGGAAGGACTGGTTGTTTCTTCGTGGACGTAGCCCAAACTAGGTGAACCACGTATATATGTGTCTCTCTTGTTTTATGCATTTTCTATGATTATATTTCTGCAATATTTTATGTGTTCCATTACTCTGTAATATATAATTTTCTAACACATGGAGGACATACTCAGGAAACCGAGTTATAGGGTTAGCACCCTGGGCCTCAACTTCCTCCATATCTACTCCCACATCCTCATCGTCCATCGAGATGTCTTTAAGTTCTTCCTCCTTCGGCTCTAAGTTGATGGCTTTTCCCTTTTCGTGTGTGGTAGGCTTTGATGGGTTTCTTCTTGGTGATGCGTGCATTGGTATTCTAGGATGCTTGTCCTTTTTATCCTTCGTGGTCTCCTTGGTTGGGGTCGGCTTTGGTCTTAGAATCCTTGGTGATTTGGGGACTTCCGCTAATACTTCGGCAACCTCTGGAGTAGCTACTTCTTCCTCCTTCTCAATTTCTGGCACCGACTCCTCTACTTTGGTATCTATAGCTTCTATGGGTGCTGACATGATGTTTTGCAAGAACTCTTGTGTCTTCATTGACAATGTCTCAAATACTAAACTGGATATGAGAATTTCGTAGTGCTCACGATTCATGTGTGACTGAGAGCTCAACAACTCAATTCTCAAAATGCCAAGTGTTTTTCGTTGGACAACCACTTGTAATTTATAAGGCATTTTGAATTCAAATCTAACCATCCCCCCCCCAAATTTGGTTCATTAATGCCAGATTGGTGGTAGATTTTCAAGGATCTGTCCCATAAATTTCATCTTAAATGCCGACCGCACACTCTATTTGGCCACATTTCTACCATAAAATCATGAACAATGACTTTAACAGTCACTTTCCAGCTGACCTGCACGATTTCTCCCTAGGTAGCGCAACTCCCTTTGCACTGCCGCAAACCCTATGACGCTTCCTTGCTTCGCACTATCCTCCAATCGTGTAGATCCCCAACCTGGGCAGTGTAGTTTATAGTCTCGCGACTCTTTTTAGCTGCCTAGAGTGCTAAGACTATGCTACCTTCATATAGTCAAATGGCCGGACCGCCGGTGTATGGCTTCAAGTGACTGCCATTCACCTTTCCTAAGAAGGGATATCCATTCAGTTTGACCAACTGAACTACTCCCCCGTCGGTAATCTCCTTAATGACATAGCGCCCTAACCAGTGCATTCTGAATTTCCTTGGAAATTTATCAAACTTGCTATCATATAACAAAACTAGGTAATTTACCTTAAAGGTGTGCAACTTAATGTGCCAATCATGCCATGCTTTTTCATGCTGCTTTTGGACCTGTTGGTGAAATACAGCTAGAAATGTTTCTTCCTCAAGCTAGGCCAGCTGTGTGAGCCTCTCTTCCAGGGCCCCACGATCAATCATACCCATTGTGCCACTATGCATAGACTAGGCATAATGTATTCCATGGGCATCACCGCGTCAATGCCATATACAAGCCTAAAGGGTGTCTGTCCAGTCAGCTTCTTGCATGTCACCCGATAGGCCCACAGTACCGTGGATATGCATAGGTCCCAATCACTTTGCTGAGCATTACAAACCTTAGTGAGCACATTCTCCAACACTTTGTTGAATGCTTCCGCTGTCTCGTTAGCCTGTGGATGAAAAGGCGTGCTCTTCTGGTGATAAACCTAAAATTCCTCCATTAGCGCACTGATCATTTCATTCAGAAAGTACGTACTGCAATCACTCATCAAAATATTTGGACACCCAAATCGCGTTTGTACATACTCAAAGAGGAATTTTGCAGCACTCACACCCATGCAATCCTTCACTGGCTGTGCCTCTGCCCATCGAGTCAAATACTCCATTGCGGTGATAATGTACCTTGCACCTGTCTTTCCTTGGGGCTGGATGGGTCCCACAAAATCTATCGCCCATTTCTCAAAGGGTTGTAATGTCATCTGTGGATTCAAAGACAACTCATCCCTCTACGATGGCTACTAGTCCATTGACACACATCACACACTTTACAGTACGCTTTCGAATCCCGATGGAGGGTTGGCCACCACAACCTTGCCTGTAGAATCTTCTGCGTGGTCTCTCTCCCTGCATAAGGTCCTCCTGTGGTGCCGCCATGAGTGTCTACAACGATACTGCTCCATTTAAACTCCAGTGCATACCATTGCAATATCTCATTGGACCCCATTTTATACACATGCCCGACAATGACAAAACAATCCATCGCACGCAACACTAACTCCATTTTTTACTGGACGGTGTATCCTTCTGGGCGAGTTCCTATTGTTAGGAAGTGCATGATATCTTCAAAATGACCATTTGCGACACACACTGCAAATAGCTGCATGTCAGACAATCATTCTTCCAAATTAGTGGGCTTTTCCCCTGTTTCAATGCATGACAGATGGTCTGGTCCCATGTTCAGTCATCTAGGATTCACAATAACTTCAAAACCATACTCCTGGAACAAGAACAACCATCTGCAGATCCTCCCCCCAACACAAGCTTATTCACCAGGTATTTCAGCATGAAATGATTTGTATACATCTTAAAATGGCCACCCAGCAAGTAGTGTCTAAACTTTTGGAGTGCATATACGATGGCCAACCCTTCGCGCTCTGTGGTGGAATAGTTCCTCTCCACCTTGGATAACCTTCTTCTTGCGAACGCTATAGGATGGTCCAAGTCTCCTCCGCTAGCCTGTGTCAGTATTGCTCCCAACACAATACATGAAATGTCAACATGTACATGAAACTCCTTCTTCCAATCCAGGAAGACTAGGATTGGTGCGATGACCATATTTTATTTCAATACATCCAAGCTCTTCCTACAGTCCTTGTTCTAGTAGAATGTGACATCCTTTTTCAACAACTTCTCCATAGGTGCGGTGATCTGGGCATAGCCTTTGATAAAATTTTTGTAATATCCTATATGTCCTAGGGTAACGTGGAGTTGTTTTACACTCCTTGGCGCTTCCAAGTTAACTATCACTGTGATCTTCGCTGGTTCTACCATTAGTCCTTGCCTACAAACCACATGACCCAGCAGGGTCCCAAAAGGAACACAAAACAGACACTTCTTTAGATTGAGCATGATCTGGTATCTTCGACAAGTATCTAGCATCAAATGTAAACTAGGGACATGGAATTTCACTAGCCCAAACATAGTCCAATCATCAAAGTACACTTCCAGGAACTTATGAATAAATTCCTTGAACGCTGCAATGACTACACGTGAAAAAATCACAGGTGCTTTCTTCAATCCAAAAGGTATTACAGTGTACTGAGAACACCCCCACTCAGTTGTGAAGGTTTTCTTTCTCCTATCTTTTGGTGCGATTTTGATATAATGGTACCCAGAGAACCCATTAGTGAAGGAATATGCTTCCTAGCCACCTACATTGTCCAACACTTCATCAGTGAATGGCGTCGGGAAAGTATCATGTACACAAGCGTCATTCAACTTCGTAAGATCTATGCATATCCTTATTTCATCCTTCTTCTTCCTTTCCTATACCATCATTGGGCTCACCCAATCAGATTCCTCCACAAGCTCAATGATACCTGCCATGAGCATCTTGTCTAGCTCTAAGTGGACCTTCTCCTTATACTTCAGGTTGAGATGGTAAGGTCTTTTCTTAACCACCTTCGCGTCGGGCTTCAATGTGATCTTCATAACACCCAGGTCCCCGATTATCCCTTTTAAATCTGTAAACTTGGTAGGAAACAAATTCTGTTATTCATGGAGCAATTCAGCAACTTTATCCATCGTTGCATCATCCTAGTAATCTCCAATATTCGTGAATTTGGGCTCTGCCTCCTTACCAATATTTACTCATTTTGTTTTTAGCAGCGTGGTTATATCAAGATTCTCAATCTGTGGTCCTTCAACCTCGTAGTGACCTTCTATTTCAGGGATGTTAACCTTTCATGGATCCTCATCTTCTTCTTTAGCTGTTACGTTATAGCATTCCAGCATGTGGCTCAATTGAGTAGCCCAATCATGTTGAATCAGGTCCAAAGGATACGTCAGTATCCTAAAGATTGCTGCTTTTACTTCTTGTAGTGCCTCGTTGATAAAGTCAAACCTTTCTTCAAAATATCCCTTGTGAAAAATATCCCATTCACCTATACCATGGTGGAGCTTCGTTTCTAAGTACCAATTCATCGGGATGACATCCAGGGTGTGACAAAACAAGTGCACTGATTCAGGTTGGGGCTTCTCTCCATAAGCTTGAGCCCATTTGGCCAAGTGCATGCATAGATCATCCTTCCCATCATATTTGTCTATTAGTCGTACCTTCAGCTTCCCAAAACATGTTCTCACCATCCTCCTACATTCATGCCAATCATCAAACCTACCCTTGTGGGTACCCCACCACCTTGTGGGCGTAGCACCTAGTGCCCAGTCCAAAGCTTGGAAGTGCTACTTCTCTGGTACCTCCCTATCAAATGCATCCAAAAATATATCTACATCATTCAGGCCATCATAAGTGGGAAAATTTCTTACCTTTGATGACACATAGTGTAGTGACTGGGTCATCATGTTACAGCTTAGTGTGGTTATTTCATGTAACCGATTCTACCAGCGCTCTAGTTCTTCATCAGAGTCTGAGGTACAGGAACTCTTGTGATCCCATGTAATTCGTCCATCTGCTGTTCGATTCACCCAATCTTGGTCTCATGCTATTATCTTATAGATACAATCCAGATTGTCATCGCTCTCATAATCGTGTACTGGTTTAGTATAGCGCGATCCTTCATCAGGATCTAGGGGTACTATTATGCAGAGTGATTTCTTCTCAAATATCATCTTTTTCTTCTTTAGGTTGATTACCCCATTCATATGAGAAGCCTAATCAATTCCAAGGAGCATAGGGTAGGGGTTGCTATCATCCATGATTTCTATTACTTCAAAGTCAGCCAGTGCGCTCGCACCTTCAATTAAAATGGTCACCCCTTACAGCTGCCCCATGGGGATGAGCTTCTACTGATTCGCCATCCTTAGTTGAATCAGAGACCACTGCAGTGCGGGTCTCCCCATCCGTTCCCAAGTCTGCTTTGGTAGGACGTTCGTGTCTAACCCTAGATCCAAAATAACCTGATCGATTTCATACTCTCATATCTGCGCAATCAGCCTCATCTCTCATCTTGTTCTTGTTTTATTCTTACCAATCTTTCATACCACACGCAATTCACCCAGAGTGTTTCCGACGCATCTATTTATAAGCGTTTGTAATCCCTTCATTGCCTTGCTACCGCCCAACAACTTCATGCACGTCTCTAGGAAGGTTGTAAGCACAGAGGGTTCCATCTCCTCATCAGGCTTATCCTTGCTCTCTGAGGTGGAGACCTCATTGAAGCTCTTCTTTGCTTCCATGAGCGTTTCATGTGCACGCTCCTAATCAAATTCAACCTCCTTCGCCGGAGCTTTGCGAGCCCATGCGTTGTCTTCGCATTGTTTCCCCTTATCATCCCTTGTGGAAGTTCCACTTCGGAGTACTATATTCACATTCAGACCCTCTTCGCAAGGCTCAGATCTCATCATCTGCAACTTATGAGTCGGCTGAGGTGGTAGCAACCCTTTGTCACGTATCCTTTCTATTAGCATAGGACAATCTTCTGTTTCATGATCAAACATAGTGCAATATTTGCATGACAGACGTGTTGGGTTAGTGAAATCACGAGCATAGTGTCCCGGTCCTTCGCAATTGTAGCATATCAGCTATCCCTGACCTCTGCCAGGTCCTCCTCCACCTCGTCCTTGTCCGTGCCCCTGAAAGCATGTCTGTGCCATCCCCGCATTCTGGTCAGGGGGCCGCATTTCGGCCTAAACCCTATAGGTGGGAGTTCTTTCCATCATCAATTCATAGCTTCTACAGTTGCACTCATCATGCCCTACCGACCTACAAAAGTTGCAAAAAATTTTCTGTGGCGTTTGTAAAAACTTCTGTAGCAAATGACAGTTATTTGTGGCATGTTTTGCTACTACCTGACATATAGCACACCACAATGCAGGCCCCGCGCTTGGTCCTGCTAGAGCTTGCGCCTCAAAGTCATCGGTCCTCCTCCTACCATATAGTTCGCAAAGACTGGGAAATGGTATTTGTCATAACCCTAACTCTTGTATTCCAGGCACCATATCTCTTCGCGCACCTTTGGTCGAGCTGTTCTATCCTGCTTCAAAATTTGCATCTCAAGGCACAGATTTTTCAAATGCGCATGGATCTTCTGAACCCCTAGATTTGGAGCTTGCATCGGTGTTTCATGCAGTCCCATTGCGATCTCCAAGGCCTCTACCTGAGTTGTTATCTTCTGTTGTGACAATGCAACCCTTAGGTGTGGCAGGAGTGAAGCCACAAACTACTCACGATGTTGTTTGTCTGTCAAGTTCATATTAGTTTCATGGATCTAACATTTCAACCTCTGATCTAATTCCCAAGGTGTCTCGCCTTGCTTCATCGCGATTTCTTTGAACCCCACAATTGACTACGCCTCAGATTTAGGCTTACTAAATTCTTTGTTCAGTGCGGTCTGGATGTCTCCCACTCTAGCATTTGGGTTATCATTAGAGTACTTAATGTACCAGGTTAGCATGAGATCCTGTAGAGCACTAACCAGTGTCGCCTTATTCATGTTATCATATGTAATACCTTGAGCTTCCCATATAGATTTCACCACGAACTAGATTGGTCCAGGTCCTCGTTTCCCAAGCCTTTAAACAAAGGAATCTTCATTGAATGTGCCATACTAAATTTTGGTGGAGGCAGTGGTGGTATGGGTGAAGTCGCAGGTGATGGCAGTGAAGTTAGAGGTGGTGCGGGTGGAGGTGGTAGTTGTGAGAATCCTTGTCTTATTAACTAAATAACACTTCATAGAGAAGCCTGCGCTACTCCCTCTTTGTCACCTCATGGAGGTGAAATTAATGGACTATATTCAGGACCCTTTCTCCCTTCATTCCTATAAGTCTTTCCACTTCACGTAGCTCCGAACATCAAGGTAGCTGCATAACCTGTTTTTCACACAATAACATTTTAATCTAGGTATTCAAAGACTTCAAGTACTTACTTCACGGACCCTTGAAAAAGCACTGCTCCACCTCGCAGTAGCTGATTGAGGTATCGATCACGAATTCAGTCACAAATCCTCCTATGATGCGATCAAGCCAATGATCAACAATGCGAGTGATATTATCCTCAGAGGCTTCCAATATTTGTACTAACTCCAGGGTCCAAACAATAGAACTGTCAAGTCTCCACCTTCGTTGGCTATCTGCTAGCTTCACGATCCACTCATATAACTCAACCAGAAAGGAACATAAAAAGATCTCGTGTATTTCTTTATATAGGTACCTATCTAGCCATTGTTCCTTTGTTAGTCGCGGACTTCTGTTCTCCTACGCTGCGAATTCGTGGTTCTTCCTATCCAGCTAGTCTTCGATCTCTTTCTTAGTTGGATTCCAGTGATACGACATCACACATATCTTATGTAGATTCTGGGTCCCAGCAATGGAACCATTTGTTAGCTTTGTGGGGCCTCACCTAGGTTCAACATTAGTTAGCAAAACAAATCCCTACACTACTGGCCCTTTCGGCATCAGCTCGCGGAGCATAGACCGAAGTCTCACCTGAAGAAGTATGGGGGGATGCTGGAACCAAGTTTTTGCACCCTGAGATGGTTGTGATGTTAGTTTATTCCTTCTATTCCTGCCTTCGCGTAGGTCGTAGAGTTCTAGGGCTCTGTTTGTCTAGCCCTTTATTCCAACCCTTTAGTACCTCTGTGAAGGGGTATGATTGGCCTTCGCGTAGCCCTAACCTGCAGTTTAGGTTCTTTCATGCTGCTAAAGCAACATAAATAATCGGTTTCCAAGTTATCCTTAAGTGGCTTACTTATCTTATTAAATAACCATAGTTAGTGCCGCGTAAACAGATATCCTTAATTGCATTCAATTATCCAACATAATTACATACATTCGCACATCACATAAACATTATAAATAAAATTCATACACAATATGACAATATGCATTAACAAGAAATAAGACACAGAATTTGTAGAATGCTTCTCTTTATTGATATCTTTGAAGGATTACAAACTCTATCTGCCTTGTGCACACAACTGCAGGGGTCAGTGCACTAAGGTGCGAACTTCTACCGTAGGCCTCTACGCACTCAGCTGCAGAGCCTCTACCTATGCTATGACCCAAACTTAGAATTTTCTCCTTATTGCTCAAGACTTCTTACCACAATTCATGACTCGTTAGGACTACTTAGGGCTTACTTACTTAGCTTTTTTTATATAATCCCATGGTCCATGGACCATGGGAAGATCTTTATAGCCGACTTTAATTTACAAAATTAAGGGTAGACAACCCTTTATGACTCATGACACCTTCGCACTCCGCGACCACAAAATGCGGATACTTTACAATTTTATTACAAAATTCGACCCAAAACATGGGTTTTTAGCCCCAAACTGTCCTTGGGGGATCCCGTTCCCAACACTAGCTGTGACACTCACTTGCTTGTCTTCTTTGCTCCACCTAATTCCTAGAGGTAAGGTGGTAACTGTGCTTATGGTTTCAGGACTAAGAGAGATGACCAAACCTCTTACAACAATAATGGCACTATCTTCCCCTTGAGAATGTAATGCCATGGCAAATTCATGAGCAAGATCATCATCATACCCCTTTAGCAACTCAAACAAACCCAACCATTGGTGTCTTCTAAAGATGTCCACTACATGAGGGTTTTGGTGAATCCTCTTGGTGTCTGAGGGTTCTCTTCTATTAAATACTCCCCCCATTTCTTCTACTATTCCTCCTTGGTGCTAGTAAGGTGTGGAATTCAAAATTTTAAAAAAAATCTCAGTGGTGAAACAATGTTAAGTTTCTTGGTAGTAATGAGGGAGAAGGGTGCTCGAATTGACATCAACAAAATTATTTTTCTATTCTTTTAACCACAACAATTTTCAAAATGACCTCCTATTGATCAATTGACTATTACAGACTCTTAATTTAAAGCACAATTCTCATGCAAATGGATGTAGAAACGAGGAAGGAGGGTGTCACTTACTTATTTTCAAAACAATAATGTGTATGCATGAAGGTTTTGAGAAAATATTAAGCCACTTTGATTCCTTTTTCGCCTCCCAATTCCTCCTGTAGCTCCTCTCAACCCTCCTGTAGCACTTGTAGGACTGGCTGTAGAGCTCTCCTGTAGCACTTGCAGACAAGATTCAAAACTCCTTGGTGGAAACGTAGGTTGTCTAATGCAATAACTCATCCTTCCTCTACCAATTTTTGGAATGATTGTTGGTGCAAATGAAGTCAAGCCCAGTAAATAATATCCTCTTTGGGTTAAAATTTGGGGAACTTTAGTGATATGGAATTAATACGAGTTTCCAATTTTGGACCATTGTCCCCACTCAATGTAATCATTTCTCTCTCCTCGTGATTATCACCCCACTCTTCGAGGAAACCACTTCTTTCCTAGTTGATATTTCCACGTTACATGGGTGAGTTAACTCAAACTTAATCTTACTAGCCGAGGGTGGCAAAGTTCACTGGTAGCCTCCAGCCTATTAAAACACCTCTTTCAATCAAAACACATTTTAGTCATTTTATGCAAAGGGAAGAGGTGAGGGTTTCCATAATTGAGCCTACTTATGGGTCAAATTGCTATAGATGGTTGAATGATGGATCTGGGCCATATAATCATTATGATCAAGGGAGTTTACTCTTTGAATTGTGTCCTGTGCATGTCTTCATACTTGATGATACCTTGAAAGTTGATTTTGTCGCGTGTGTGCAGGTGCCTCTATGATGTCCAAGCTACTGCTACTGGTGGAAAGCCCTCTTGAGGATGATGTGTCGCTTCTTAGTTGTAGAAAAGGCTCCATCATGCCTTTTGGTGGTGGAGAAAAAGAATATTAGTGATTTATGTTGTAGTTGCACAGGCTGCTACAAGAGGAGATTTCTTCCTGTAGCAGTATTTTGATCCTCCCTTGAAGTATTCAATTTTCATGATAGTGTTGAGGGAGATGATGACAAACCATGAGGATAGGGTTAGATTCATCAGGGAGTATTTCAAACATTGTATAAATCGAAAATAGTGGCTTCTGTTCTTTTTTAGAGGTAGGACAAAGTGGAAAATTTGAGCAAATGTTTAGTGAACTGGAGTGGATGGGTGATGGATGGATGATGAGAAAATCATTGGAGGACCCTCTTTATCATTTCCTAGAGGCATCACAGTATTTTGGGTTGTTATCCTCATTGGATCCCCCTCCTGTAGATTCACAATCTTCCCATATAACATTACATGGCCTCTTGTAGCATCACAGTGAGGAGTTGAAATTCAAATTTCTAGCTGATTGGATAATGGAGAGAGATGGTTGCATGAGTGGAGAGGATGGAGATGAGGTGTATGGATGGAAGGATGGATGAGAGCTTGGAGGCTTTTTCCTATAGCCATGAAATATCCCACTGTGTGCAATCCTGAAAAACAAGAGAAAGGTTAGCAAACATGGTGTAAGCTTCTTCATTTTTTATTTTTTTTGACAAACAGGCTACCTCTATGGAGGTTTTAAACTTGCATGCCTGCCTTAGGTGCCTTAGAAGAGGTTTCCAACTAGGGATATTTATTGTTTTCTTCTCTTCTTGTTTTTGCTCCTGGGCTGCCTCAAAGAGGTTTTCAACCCTAGAGTTGGCCTCAAATGCCTCATAGAGGTTTTCATCCAGGCATTTTTATTATTTTATTATTTTTTCAAATTTCTAGGAATGTTGTGGACTAGAAGCTATGAAACTCCCAATCACATTTAATTCTTTGTTGACTGAACTGATAAATTCTTCCTTGGACAAAGGTCTTCTATATAGCTTCAACCTATAACCATTTACAAGTAAGGGAATACCTTCCTCATCAATGGTTATGATCTAGATAGATCCATTTTCATGACACTTTTCTACTAGGTATGGACCCAACCATCTTGTCATTAGCTTCCCTTTGAAATATTTGAACCTAGAATCATATAACAGGGCCCAATCTCCTTCTTGAAAAGTATTTTCCTTGATATGTTTGTCATGACAGACCTTCCTTTGTAGTTGTATGACTTCAGTGTGTAGGAGAGCTTGCATTATGAACTCATCTAAGTCATTAAGTTGGAGCATGCTTTCTTGTTGTGCTGTAGTGATGTCTAAGTCCAACTGATCTGCCATTCTAAAAGTGTTATATTCAAGCTAAATAGAAATAAAATCCTTCTTCCCATAAACCAAGTCATATGGAGTGAACCTAGTGGTGGTTTTCCAAGTGGTGTTGTAGGCCCAAGTGGCATCTACTAGTCTCTCTACCCAATCTTTCTTGTTGCTGCTAACAACCTTGGTGAGGATGCTCTCTAATGCTCTGTTTGTGACCTCTACTTGCCAATTTTCTTGAGGGTGATAGGTAATGTATGTATTGTGCTTGATATGGTGTTGCCTCTTGAGATATTCAATCAAATCTGATGTGAATTGTGCTCCTTGATCGATGACTACCTCCCTTGGATACCAAAACTTGTAGAAGATGTTTTCTCTTAAAAACTTAGCCACTTTCTTCTCAGTTTCTACTTTGAATGCATTTATCTCAACCCAATTTTTCAAGTAATCAATACACATAATGACATACCTCTTTTGTCCTAATGGTGGATCAATTGGCCCATTGAAATCCATGCCCCACTTGTCAAATGGATCTAAGGCCACTTAAGGGTTGTAGGGGCATTTCATCGCTTGGCATGGGCTTGCTTATCCTTTGGCACTGATAAAATCTAGTGGTGTATCTCCTTGCATCTTGAGATAAAGTGGACCAATAGTAACCTACCAGTAAAACTTTAAAGGCTATCCTTTTAGTAGCAAAATGACCCCCACAAGGTCCATCATGACATGATAAGAGGATGTCAAAGAACTCTTCTTCTCTTACACATCTCCTCAAGATTTGATTTGGTCCCAATTTGAAAAGATTTCCCCCAATCCAAGTGAAAGGAGAGCTTTTCCTTACAATCTTGTTTTTCTCTTTGGATGATAGATTAGGAGGGAACCTACTAGAAACCAAGTAGTTGGATATGTCAAAAAACTAAGGAGAAAGGACTGAGATGGCAAAGAGGTGTTCATATGGAAGTTGATCATCTACCATCTCCTCATTACTTGTAGGCAAGGTTAACCTAGATAAAAAATCTGCAACCACATTTTCTTTCCCTGGTTTGTCAATAATAGTCAAATCAAACTCTTGTAACAATAAAAACCATCTAATTATCTCGAAATTGACATCAATCTTATTCATCAAATATTTAATGGTCGCATGATCAGTATGAACAAAAGTTTGATACCAAGTGATATAGTGTCTAGATTTGTTTAAATAATGTACTACAACTAAGAGTTCTTTTTCAATGATGGTGTAATTCAACTCAGCTTTAGAAAAATTATTACTAATCAAATAGATACCGTAAGGCAACTTATCTTCTACCTGACTTGAAGAGGCTGCTTGACTTGAGGCCTCCAACCTTATGATGGGTTGCCCCATTGAGAAGATTGGGGTGAATATGGATGAAAAGTATGGTTGACAGGTTCAGGAGGATATGGAGGAGCATAAGGTCAAGAAGGAGGTGTGGACCAAGATCAATGAGTGGAAGAGTAATAAGGTTGCAAAGGTGCATTCTGATTTGGATTGTAATAAGAGTAGAGTGCACCTTGCATGCCTTGTTGATATGGAAGAGGTCCTTGAGGTCTTCTTTGATTAATGAAGAAAACTTTCTCTAACCCACCTTCTATCCCTTGGTATACAACTTTTAGTCCTAGAAAAAAAGGGGATTTGTATGTTGCATTATTCTCTTCATAGACTAGGTAGACTTCTATGAAATTAAATGGGAATTCATTCCAAGGATGTTTTTCGGTTCATCTAGGGAAGAAAATAGCTAGTTCCCTTTCTTCTTCCTCCTCCTTTCTTTTAATTTGCATGGTATCCATTTGCAATGAAAAGGTATGCAAAATTTCACTCTTGAAATCATCCAACATGTTCCATATCTCATTCTTGATGGATGTTGTGGAGGGAGAGGAACTGACCAAGCCTTGAATGCCCTACCCTTCTTCTTGGTAACCCTAGAGTGATTCTTGAATACTATTTTTATGTCATCATAGGAAAACTAATATATATATCCTCCAAAAATTATGTTTAGGGTTTCCAAGATATCATCCCTGATCCCTTGGAGAAGAACTAGCTTGAGTGACTCAGGATCATGGGTACAATTGACCCTCCTCTAACTGAGTTGAAATCTCTCCTCATAGTACTCTAGGAATTCATCAGGTCCAAGAGTCATCCTAAATATTTATTCCTTGGTTTCCTTGCATCTACAATAGTCCCCGTACTTGTTATTGAAGTCATGTTTCATTTGGGCCTAGGTAGTGATGCTACTCCCGGCCAAACCCATAAACCAATGCAAGGGTGCATCTTTAAGGGTAGATGGGAATAAATTCATATTCTTATCATCAAAGGCATAGTCATAGGTTTGACAAACAACAAAAAATTCAAACATGAAGGTGTCAGGATCCTTAGAGGTTAAGCCATGGATGTGTGGAAGTGAAGTAGGGCTTATATTCTTCATTCTAGCCTCTCCATTTGTATCTTTGATAGGGAAAACCTCAATTTCCCTATTTTTAGCCATAGTTTGGGTAGGTGAATTGGGTTATTCTTCTTCCCCAATAGGTTCTTCAAAAATTTTAGGTTGCTCACCTAGAGGGTCTCCTAACTCCCCTGCAGTTAGAGAGGGAAGCTCACAGTCACCGAAGAAGAGTGAAGGTTGACTGCTTGAGGGTGTGGGGGTTTTTGGTAAGAATTTTCCTTGATTATACCTACTCCTACAAGGCATGAAAGTTTTTTTTTCATAATTGAATGCATAAAAAAAAACAATGATCAAGTAGAAACAACATATACTTAGACACCTCCCCGGAAATAATTCCAAAAAGTGGTGAGCCTTGGTATTGCACCAAGAATGTTGCAACTCCCAAGGGCTCCTAAACTCAAATTATCAACCCGAGGTTCATACAAACTTAGAGGTGACAGTGTTATATGCACAATAGATTGGATTCCACTCATGCCACCCTCAATCATGACATTTGATCAAAGTGCTCAGAGACCATTCCTCCTACTGAACTATAATGAAAGATTGTTGATGAAAGTACAATTGAAAACTAATTATAGCTATGAAAGTGGAAATGCCATTTTCTCAACTTGTAGATGCTAATTAATCAATTCATGAATGAATAAGGGATAATCTACTTACAAAAAGAAATCTATTTTATCCTAGAAAATAAATCAAACTACCAAATCTACTTGCAGAAAGGAAGCTACTTTATCTTGCATGATTGATCAATCTACCAATCATAATTGCATGTATTATATACCTAGTTCACACTTTCTTGAAAATCAGAAGCCAGCTTGCATCATACATTGGATGACAAAAAAGAATTATACTCTATTTTACAGTGAGGAAAAGGAATGGTTGGAGTGGCCTAGGAGCTTCCCCTTATCATCAAATCATCGCTGGGGGTCATTATTCATCTTGAATAAAGTAAATTTGAAGTCTGGATCAAAACTAGTGAAGAAAAGTGGTGCTACAGGCTTGCTAGATGTGTCTGCTACAAGAGGTCATGTATTGCTACAAGAGGGCCTATAATGCTATAGGAGGGGTTCTGAGAGGATTTTTAGGGTGAAAATGATATCTCGAGGTATGGAGAGGTGGATGTAGGTTAAAGAAAATAAAGGGAGGTTGGGTTGAGCCCCTTATCCAAGCTCAGGACCTCTGAGATGCCTATCTTGCACTAGGATGAATGTTCGTGATGTCCTAAGTTTACTAGGAAAAATGACTTATGGAAATACAGTTTTGGGATAGAATTGAAGGTGGAAAGAGAAGATGGAGGAGTCCAAGATGGAAATGGAAAAGGTGCCCTTCCCTATAGATAAACACATCCCTACAATCAATCACATGCATACATGCATTGATCATTAAAAAAATGATATAGCCTATGATGGAAAAGATGAGTTGAATTTAAATAACATATATCTTATGCCATAACACTAATCTAATCACGAAAATGAATTCTAAGCTACATAAAGAAAATGTAAAGTAGAAAAAATAAGATTCATCTATTTCCAAGAAATCACAAACACAATATTTTTTTACTGAGGTTGTGAATCCTTCCACTTATTCTTCCACAAGAGAGTTGATGTAGAAGCTTGCAACCATAGGTTTTTATAGCTTAATCTATACTAGAATGAAATAAACTATGAATTGACTGGAATCAAGAACAAAAAAAGGGTACAAAAGAGGGACCAAAGCCTTTGGGTTGGGCCCAAACCCAAGGGTGTAAGTCCTCTGAAGCTAACTCAGATGCAACTTAATATCGAATTTCTTATTATCGAAAAATAAAGGTCTCATACATCACATAGAAGTTCAAAATGACAATGTCAAGCTTCAAGCTCAATAGCTACACCTAGATGAATCAAAACTTTGAATCCTAATGATATTTTCTTCTTGTTTATTTATACAAAAGGGCAGCTGATAGCATTTCCCTTGAAAATAAGAGTGATTCCCTCCTTGATCTCGGAAATGGTGGATCTTTTCCCTCTTGAGCTTCACTTGTACTAGGAGTCACTCGATTGCAAATGAATTCAAACTGGTGAGAGAAGATGCCATGATCCCAAGCCAATTTAGGGAGTTAACGAGGTGGGAAAACCCCCTAGATTCTCTCCTGGTTGTCTCCATCAAGCCCCTACATAGTAATTACCTCAAAAAAGCTTCTTTTTCCTTCAATTAAACCACATTAGGCCACATACTAATAAAAACACCTTTTACTCCTCTTACTAAGCATAATATAATAAAAAATGTGAATTAATGTGAGAGAAGGATAGTTTTAAGGATAGAGGATGGCATGATGATCTTCAAAATACCTATTGATGTGACTCATCACATACCACTTGCATTGTCTTCCTTGCCAAGCACACATGAAAACTCCCATATTTATTTGAATAGTCTTATGATGAATACAACACTTCACACCCTTTTCAGATGTATAGTCATATGTTCTTTTGGAATTTGTATATGTAGCATCACACCATGATATAATTACTCCAAAACCTTGCATATTAACAGTAATCAAAATTAGTCCACTTGTGTTAGATAAAATATTTTTTTTTCATTTAGATATTAAAGCCTTGAATGAATTCCAACAAATATCTTAATAGAATATGGACAATTAAAATGTCGATAATGTCTTTCAAAATAATAAATTCCATACACTTAATGAAGTAATAATTTTGACACTTAAAAACATGAATGAGCTTGAAACCAGCATTGATATGTGCTGCAATTCCTCGTTCAATGCATTGATATAATGCAAATGTGATAAAATACTCTTGAAAAGAATCCTATAGGATGAGTTATAGCTGAACATGGTTGGAGCTTTCACCATGTCACTCTAGGGATTCGAAGATGTGAAATTGAAGTGACGTTTCACAAGCATTAATTCAGTTAGAATGAACCCATGGTAATAATCACAAGGTACCTTTACCATATTTCCATGCCTATTATAGAAAGATGAAGATGGGGGCACATGAAGCCAACAATACCTTATTAGGGAAACCATCCCTTAAACCTTGATACATAAATGGGATCAATATCTGATATGAAACATAAGGAATAAGGGAAATATGCATCGCAAAAGAATAAGCATCAATAAAGTCGATAACTCAATGCCAAATTTTACTAATTATAAGTCATAAGCATAACCCTCAGGACCTAGATAGGTAGAGGGGGACCCAAAATTTGTTAATTTTCCACTGTTCTATGATGTTACAATCACTTTATCCCAATTCTTATCTTCAATAAAAAACATTTCAAAATAATTCAATCTTCCAATGATTAATAACAATTGTATATAGAACAATAAATGCAATGTACAATATAAGACAATCAAGAGAAATAACAAGAGACACTAGGATTGGTCAAATACCATGGAAAAACCCTACAAGGAGAAAAACCTTTTAAAATTATTCTTCTTGTTGAATTGAGGCTTCTGTGATCCATAACAATTATAAGAAGAGTTTAGGCGTAAATCACATGTAGAAAACCTTTGTCGATGTGTTTCGAACCAACTAGTGTGGTTCATCGTCAAGACAAGTTGAGGAGTCAGATCAGCCTATTTAATATGCAACCATGATCTGACTCCTCAACTTGTCCTGACGATGAACCACACTAGTTGGTTCGAAACGCATCGACAAAGGTTTTTTACATGTGATTTACACTGAAACTCTTCTTATAATTATTCTTCTTATTAGATTGTCATAAAATTTTCAGTAGAGAGTGTACAATGTTCTAAATCATCAATCAAGAGTCAAAGTCAATCCTTTGACTATCCAACAAAACCAATCAAACAATATCCAAGAGATGAGCCCAATAGACAAATCTAATGAAAGTCAAAGCATCCAAAACTAATCCATGTTAGTGGTAAATGGTAAACATAATTTTAGGTCATTGTAGTAGGGACCTAGTGCCAGATAATGCGGTTGTATCCCTCCATCCATAAGGAACACCCTACCAATGTAGAGGTTGTAGCTGAATTTTCTTCGATAAAACCTTGCGACTCTAGCTTAATTTCTTCTCCTTGCACATGTGAGCTCAGAACCTGTAATTTAAGACCTATATGAACCAATCCAAATAAGAGAGAGAGAATAATATGATTGATGTGATTTTCAAATGAGTTTGATTTCTTGTATTTATATGCTTCTAATGGGTGGCCCAGTTTTTTAAAGCCGACCTGTACTTTTATGCACATGTGGGTTTTCACCTTACAAATACATTTTCCCTTAACCAAATTAAATTATTACAAGGGCTAGGAGGGGTATTTATTGATGAGGAAGGTTGTCCATAAGAGAGAATTTGTCCTTGAGCTTTCAAATTAACAAAATTTTGATGTTAGGCGAAAAAATTGGGTGGTTTTTATAGTGACTATAACAATTAGCGAACCACTAGTGGAATCCAACATCTCTGCCTATGTCCCTACAACAGATTGAGTGTTGTAAATGATGCAAGGAAGTATTGAATAAACATTGTGGGTACTCCTTGAGTTACCTAACTATTTACAGATTTTCCCTTCCCTTGTTTCCCAACATAGGTTATGTTAGTCTTTAAAAAACATGTCAAAAATTCACACATGTCAGTATGTGATGATGATATAGAGAACATGATAGAGGATTTATTGTATTTAGAGATTTAAAGTGATTTTTTAGTGTTGCTTTGCTGCCAATAGACTTTTTCAGTTTCCTGATAGAGTCACTCAAGAAATCACAAGCATTGCTTTACTACCAGTAGGCTTGTTCAGTACCTTAACCACGTTACTTTCTTTACCTCTCTGTGTAGGAAGCGTTTGTCAATCCTTTACCCTTTATTTGTTTGATTTTCTCTTTCATGCACATTGAAATCATTTAGACAAGGCCCAAGATCAATTTTTTTGGCTGCGACAATAACACCAAGAGTATTCTATCCCATGGATTGCCTACTCTTCAAGCCTTATCACAATGAGCCAAACATGTCCTTTGGAACTGAACTAGGGTGAATGAGAGAAACAATCATTCTCCCAACCACTTGAGCTACTAATGTGGGACAATGAAAGAAAAATTACTAATATATATGTGTCACGGATTATTAGATATACTCTTAGATTATACTTGCATTTAATTGGTTTGATCTAGAACCTAATCCAATTATCTTAAAAAAATATCAATTTTTATGCTTTAAAAAAATCATATATTGTTTAATAATTAAAAAATATATTAAAATTAATTTTCACTTAGTTGTGATAAACACTTTTCTGATCATGGATTATATAAATATGGGTGAAAATTCCATACAGTCTTCAGAGCAAAGTGGCATTCAAAACTCACATACCTTATTAAAGTTAAACATGTTGTCTACCTCTTAGATTTTTTTGGAGTTTCTGGCCATGATCTGAATTTAAACAGGAACAAAACAAATCACAGATACAATCATAAACGCAAAGATGTAGTAGAAAAAAATTTCATTTCATTAATAGAAAAATACTGAACTATGGTTACAAACATAATGGAAATAAGCTAGCTCGGGCGATGGTGGCTTATCTCTAAGAAGAGATGTGGCAGCAACATGCCTCTGAACTATTTTACAGTGAGGCTTAATGGCCTATTTATTATTGGTAAACATGACAAAACCATAAACAACCAAAACGCTAACCCCAAGAGATGTAACACCAAGAGTTTGTGGGCCTTGTTTGGGTTAGTTGGGCAGCCAACTTCCCGGGGTTGTAACTTGGTCATATTATCTCTGTTTGGCGCATACAATACCTTGTTGGAAAGGTATCTCTGATTATTACAGGTTGCTTTGCAAGCCTTTTCTAATGGCTACAGGCTTGCCATGGACCCCAAAAAAACGCCATTTAGGGGGTCAAAACTACTCCAGAAGTTCAGGACTCGAAAAACTGCTAAAAATAATAAATGTTGCAATGAACAAGGAAAAAAATGAAACTAACTGGGGGGTCTAGGCGGAATAGTCGGGTGGCCACCAATATCCACCTAGATCATTCCTCCCCCCTTAGGAAGCAATGGTCCCCATTACATGTAGAGCCTCCATGAGGTGAGGAAATTTTTCTTGAACCTAGTCCCTAGTGAACCACTTGCCTTGGTGAAGGAGTTGGCCTGCTTTGACAACTTGAGATAGCTCTATCCTCTATTGGTGAGTGTTCTTAATCTGTTTGTCCATGATCTGATTAGTTGTGACCTGTTCCATGCAGTTCAGGTTGAGCTTTATTGGTGTGAGATGTTTTGCAATGTCAGATGTGTCCAATAATGGTGGGAAGTATGGCCGAAGGTGATCTACATTGAACACTCGGTGCACACTAAGGAATAGTGGGATGCTGAGCTCGAAGGCATTGCCACCGACAACCTTGGTGATGGTATATGACCCATATCAGAGCGGGCGAAGATTGCGGTGGGGTCCAACAAGGTGCTCCTTTTGCAAATGTAGCCATAGTTTGTCGCCCACCTGGAACTTGTGCGACACTTGCTTCTGACCATGGTGCTGCTTGTACTTCGCATTAGCTCTGTCCAATATATCATGGACCTACTAGCTTATGTGTTTAATGTGATCAATGAAGCTATTATCCCTTTCACCTTTGTACTAAATGTGATCCAAATCTACTTGAGTGGTTGCAAATGGTATGGCCACATCAATGGGGAATAATGGCTGAAATCCCAACCCTACTTGAAAGTGATTGTGGCCTATTGAGCTGTGGAGAGATCTGTTGTAGCTGTCTTGGACATAGGGAAGACTTTCATCCCACATGTGTGGATGCTTCTATTTGTACATTTGTAGAATGTGTATGACCATATTGTTGATAACCTCTATTTCGCCATCAGTTTGGGGATGGAAAGCCGTGGAATTAGTAAGTTTTGTATCCAACACTGACCAGAGACTTGACCAAAATGAACTCAGGAATATGCTATCTCGATATGAGACAATGGACCATGGGATCCCAAAGTGTACCCATACTCGCTCAAAGAAGAGCTTAGCAGTGGCCTTTGCTGTGATACTCTTCTTGCAGGCCGCTATGATGGCCATCTTAGAGAATCTATCGATGACCACGAAAATGCAATCATTGCCGTGCTTAGTAGAAGGAAGGGCCGACATGTAATCCATGGATACATATTCCCAAGGTCAGCTAGGAGTAGGTAGAGGAGTATATAGGCCTTGCTTCTTGATGGATGGTTTGGCAATGGCACAGACGGTGTAGGATCTAATGTACTTCCCAACATCTTGAGGAAGTTTCGGCCAATAAAAATACTTTTGCAATATCACCACTATTTTATCTACTCTGAAATGTCCAACGACCTGACTGTAGTGTGCCTCCCAAATAATCTTCGCATGCTCACTTGAAGGAACACATATGTGTCCCAGTTGGAATAACAATGCATCCTGGAGGTGAAAATTTGGAACTTGCTTCCCTTCTAGGAGTGTCTGGCATTAGGGGAATCTTGAGGTCTAAAATGGGCCTCCTAAGAAAAATTTACAACTAAAATAAAATTAATAAGAACGAATAAGATTCAATATGAGGATGTCAACCATGGGGGATGACTCACAATGTTTGGAGTATAAAAGTAAAAAGATTAAAAAATAATAAAATAATAAAACTAATTTTTCAACTCATATTTTCAACTTATCTCACTAAGGTTTTACTCAAATTTTAAGAAGGAGAACTCATTGGATGAAAATTTTAATTCCTCATCTAAGGATTACCCATTTTTTATACTTTTGATGGACCCTGATGCATGAAAAATGAGAAACACATGAAAAAACGTGATTGCAATGACGTTTTTCATGTATTTCTCATTTTTCACGTAGTAGGGTCCATCGAAAGTATCCAACATGGGTGCTCCTTGGATGAGGAATCTAATTCTGCATCCAACGAGTGTTTCAGGGACTAGTGGCTAAGAGTGAGGGTGAAATGTTTTTTCCACATCTCTTTCACACTATGAAAGCCATATAAATGTAATCTAAAAAAAATGTTATTAACCATCAATTACTTTTATTGTATTAGAATGATTTAAATTAATTTGTTTATATGCTTTTAGAAATGTCCATTAACATAAGTCAAATATGCCTAATATTTATGTGCATTTTAATTGTTTCTATAACATAAATATCTCTTGATTTAGAAATCCTATAATCTTAAAATTTATATTGGTTGAGAGAATTGGTATATGGTAATGTATAAATCCTAATATAATATGATTTTTATACTTATGAGGATAGCAATAGAGGAAGAGTGTCTCCTTATTATGGAATAAATATTATTCACAGTTTAATATTAAATATTTCTAATATAATAATTAATTGATTATAGAATAAATGTTCTTTATTACTTCATATTTATATTTAAGATTTGTTTTTACAATAACGAGTAATTTTTTTTTTAATCTGTGATTAGTTGTAGCAAAATACTTGGGCACTTTTACATTGATGTTTTGAGAGCGGGTTCTTGATAAGGGGACAAAATGGAAGAACCAAGATCTTCTAGAAAAAATAGCTTTTGACATACATATAGTAGAAAAAATGACAACTATAAAGATGACAAAATTGAACACAAAGGAGTACAAATTTACAAAATGAGATCATGAAATAGAGGGAGAGTCAATAGACATCTCAGACTGATCCTCATGGAAACTACTTTTATATTTGTGATGGATTACTTTGTTTCTTGAAGTTTGTAATTCGACCAATTGTTTATGAAGGGGATGAATCTCATTAGTTTGACACTCATTAGGGACCAAGGATTAGTTGAAAACACTAGTTGAAAAAATATTTTTTTCTTTTTTCCCTCTAAAATTTGATGATGTAATCTAATACTATTTTATTAATTCCACTATTATTTTATAATTTCCTTAGGAGGTCCATTTTAGACCTCAAAATTCCCCTAATGTATATGCTGACGAATTTTGGATTACTCTTGTAAACATGCGGCCACCTAGATGTCTCGTGCCCACAGTAGTTGAGCACAATGATTAGTGCCATGACCAGTGGTCAGTTGAGGCAATCAACAATATTATTGGTGCTTCCCTTATTATACTTAATGTTCAAAAGGAACTGTTGCAAATAGGTGGACCATTTCTAATGGAAATCATTCTGCAACTTCCCTTATGTCTATATGAACTGCAAAGGTCAGTGGTCTATGTGGATGACTGTTTCCTTTCCTAGAATGTAATGCTTCCATTAACGGCAAGCCTGCACAATGGAATACATTTATTTGTCATAAGTGGGGTACTTTCAGATTGTGTATGAAAGTGTCTCACTGTGGTAAGCCACTAGGTTCCCATGCTAAGTAAGAACCACACCAATAGCATATTTGGAGGCATTTGTCGCAATCTCAAATGGTTGTTGCAGGTCTCGTAATGTGAGAACTGGTGTACAACATAGGCGATTATTTAACTTGGAGAATGTGTGTTGTTGGGTTTCTAACCATTTTTTTTTTTCTTTTGCTCCACCCTTGGTGACTTGACTTAAAGACCAAGTGTTGGGTAGCAGAGGTCCCGCGAAACGGGTTTTTGGGGCAGAAAGCCCAAAAAGTAGGATTAAATTATTGTAAAAACTTTGAAGTATGCGGAGCACGAATTATAGTAGGATTGAATCAAAGGGTAGTCCGCCTGAAAATAATGTAAAGATATATAGATAGAGTCGGTCCATGCAGGGATCGCAGGATAAAGAAGGGTATAAATAGAGCAAGGCTGTATGGGTAGAGGGAGTAGAGTTTTGACAATATGAAATGTAATGGGTTCTTGAAAAAAGATATTTGGAAAGCATCTGTAAGTCTGAGTCGAGGGATTGGGGTAGTAGGTAGAGGCTTTGCAGCTGTGTGTACAGAGGCCTGGAAAGTCCACAACTGTGTGCGCAGACCCCTGCAGCTGAGTGCGCAGGGCGGATCTGGATGTATTAAGGAAAAAGTGGAAATAAAGATAAGTTTCTTCTAGAATTTTGTGTTTCTTCTGAACTGTCATAATATCTATTTAATCTTATTGGCTTATGGTTGGAATGAGTATAAATCTAGGTTTATTTTAATACAAGAATCAATTGTGTTGGTTAAATGTTTGCTTGAAGACCTTGGTAATTGATAACCACATCATCTAATAGAATAACACACTAATAAGAAAGATATACTTAAGCTGGATTTGGGCGAGTACCGAGCAACGCGGAGTTGTAAACCAGTGTGCGAAACCTCCAAACCACACCAAGACATCCATAGGGTGTGGAAACCTGGTTCCACCAACCTCCCCTGCTACCTCGGGTGAGACCTCAGCATGCGCTCCGCGGGTTGTTGCCGAAAGGGCTGGTAGCTGCGGGATTTGTTTGGCTAAATAACTCTTCCAAACCTGGGTCAGGCCCATATAAGCCAACAAATGGTTTTGTTGCCAGGACTAGGATCTACAAGTGTTATAGACATATTCGGGCACTGCAACCCCAATCACATATGTCGATAAACCAAGGGCTCTCAAACCCCTAAAACTGTTGTTTCATACCCTAAAGGATCAAGGTCAACTGATTACATCATTTCCTAGAAGTTCTCCTTGAAAAACTACTCAGATTTGGTCAAAACTAAACCATACACACTGCTCCATGCTGAGGGTGCGATGCATCTCACCTACTACACAAAAAGGGTGCGATGCATACTAAAAAGCCCTTCTATAGGGTGCGATGAGCAAGAGCAGACAAATGGCAGAGGTAGTTTGCTAGGTGGAAACTCAAAGAATCTTCTAGAAACTGCTCATATGACACTTGCCTCTCTAAATTCACCCAGGGATGAGTAAGAGGTCATGAAATCTCCAAGAGGAAACAAGAACTATCAGTGAAATGACACTAATCAAAATCCCAGAAGCTGAATCACTCCCCTGCAAACATCTATATATGGATCCCTCATCCTAGAGATCAAAAGGCTAGAATTTTGTAATTTGTAAGGAAGTGTTGTTGGTTTCTCTTTGAGACATTGTATTGTTGGGTGATTTTGCTTTTTATGAGGTGAAGAGGGATTTCATGCTGGGAGGATGACACTGGATTAGACAGCTGGGTTGTAATCCTCTCTTCTACTACTTCTATCAATAAAGCTATTTGAGTTTTCCTCCATATACTTGTATAGTTATGAATCTTGTATTTGTGTATGCATTTGTATGGTTAATGTACATCTGATTCTACATTGTTTATGGTTATAGATCTCTATGCTTTGATGGTATTTTTCTGCTCTGACTCTACAGGTGTTCTTTGAAGTGGGAAAAGTGAGAAAGGAGCGGCGAAGCTCTATCAAAGGAGAGAGGAAACAAGCAAGGAGCCAAGCGAAAGACTGAGGTTGGTACTCTCTGCTTCTCTGTCATCTATATCTCATAAAGAAAAACACAAGTTTGAATTGTTTGTTTCTAAGATAGCTACCCGTCTTAGTGGGACTAGCAGCTCTGAATGGACACTAGTTTTCCCACAAAAAATAAGGGGTGTCTGGTGTGAAGCACAAGGACTCGATAGAAAAGAACGTTGAAAAATCAAGAGAATCAGGGACGAGAGTAGAACAAGGGTAACTATGGAAAACACAATTAAGTTACCAGTGTTCAAAGGAGCAGGAGGTGAAGACCCAAAACAATTTTGGTTTGCACTAACGTCAGTATGGAACACACAACAGGTCCTGGATGATAATATCAAGAAATCCATCTCAGTTAGCGCACTGCAAGATCAAGAACTAACATGGTACATGAAGTATTCAAGCATCAACCCAACGGTGGGGATAGCAGACATCTGTGTTGAATCAACAAAGGAGTTTAGCTAGCCTAAGTCAGAAGCACAGTCGGTTGTTGGATTCAAAGAGATCATAATGATGCCTGGTGACACTCCGTGGGATTTGGATTAGAGGTTGAAAAGCACCATTCACGAGGCCAACATGACCCTGATGGATGCATAACACCACACTCGGTTCATCGCATCACTAATGCCATATCTGAAGTCGGCCTTGTCATAACAAAAGATCTCAACCCAAGCAAAAGCACTGGAGGAAGCAATGCGGCTACACGAAACCCTGGTATAGGATCTAGGGTTGGGAGTTCAGCAAATCCAAGTGCAGGTCCAAAATTTGTGTATGGAAATATAGAAGTTAAAACAAGAACAAACACCGCACCTAGAAGTCTGGGAGGAAGTATGGTGTATAAAGTGCAGAAGCTAGGGACATGCTAAATATCATTTTTCGGTCTTAGTGAATTTTGTGGTAACAGGGGGACCCACACCATTGCGACCAGAGGTATAGGCAGGGTTGAGCGCGATTGCCCCGCTCTAGTGCGCAATATGTCAGGTAGGAGGGAAGCACAACACTGACACTGCCATCTATTGCCCAAATACAACCAGACCCCCCAACAACACTTTTGCAACTTTTGTAGATCGGAGGGTCACGAAGAAAGAGATTGTCATAGCTATTGAATGTTGATGGACCAGGTACCTACCTATAGAATTCAGACTGAGGTGCGATGTCAGGGTCCAGCCACGGTGTTTGCGCGCAGTGGGTTCCCAGAACGCGATCGAGGACTGGGTGGAATGGGACCAGGAAGGGGTCGCAGATAGATAATCTGTTACAACTGTGGAGGACTAGGACATTATTTGCAAGATTGTACCAATCCAACCCGAGTATCATGTCCATATTGTGAGCAATTTGATCATGAGCTACTAGATTACCCCATGCTGATAGTGCAGATTCGTGAAAAAAAGGTAGAGCCTCCTACAACCACGTAAAACATATAGATGATCAGATCCAAACCACGTGACGTAGAACCCATGGTAAAAATGGTAGTGCGAAGCAGTGCAGCCACAAGAGAGGTCAATGGGAAAACCAATATGAAAGCTAGGGAAAGCTTCACGGGCATCTCTACTCGAGGTAGTAGGGATCGGCCTTAGTCAGATAGGGATCCCTTGATGTTAACTACCTTTTTAGAGACATGCATAAAACTGCTTCGCGACAACAAGGCAGTTAGAGGGTTACATGAAGTGATTAATAAGTGCACGAGGTGGGGTGAACCTCATGCAATCCAGAAAGTAGGAAGACACACATCGCAAACGGGTCTGGAGATATGGTTAACGACACAGATTGGTGACTATGAGATGGATCAGGTCATTTTGGACCTAGGCTCGGATGTAAACGTATTACCTAAATAGACTTGGGAGCGCATGGGTAAGCCTGCACTACAATGGTCTCCTATCCAATTGCGGATGGCCAATCAGCAGAAGATCTTGCCCATGGGAAGGCTGCAAGGAATTACAGTAGATATTGATGGTGCAAGTACCTGGATGGACTTCGAAGTTATTGAAGTCGTGGACAAAAATAGCCGTACCCTGCATTGCTAGGGGTCGACTCGGCTACTGAAATGAACAGGGTTATTGACCTCAAACAAAGGAAGATGATATTTGAGAAGAATTCGCTCCGTGTAGTCATTTCGCTAGATCCAAAAGAAGGACCACGCTACACAGAACCTGTGCGCAACAACGAAAGGGACAATGCATTGGATTATGTCTACAAGATTGTTGCACATAGGACAAATGAGGAGAGGAGACCCTCATGGGGCTATGCTAGCTTATGTACCAACGATTCAGATGAAGAAGATGAGCAAGGGAGAAATAGGGTGAACAAGGTAACCACGCTACACTGTAATATGATGACAACATCCTTGTATTGCGTTAAAGCTCAGACCTGCGAACTGCCAATGTATGATGGACTGACAAAAGTGGATGAATTCCTGGTTAAATTCGAAATCATGGTACCAGAGTACCAATGGTTTGATGCGCTAAAATGGGCATTGTGCGTGACACCGGCGTGATGGTGGGCTACCCATGAAGGAACCTTTGAAGGTTGGCGAAGCTGCAGGTGTATGATGCAGATAATATTTGGGAACCCAGCGCTACGAATAACGGAGAAATATGATGGATGAGAGAATTTGCGCATACACATGAGAAAATGGACCAAAGCTTATGGTATAGAGCCTCAACCAGAATGGGTGCACTTATTTTATCATACCCTGGATGTCATTCCCGGGAAATGTTATATGGAAACAGAGCTCCGACATGGCACTGGTGAGTGGGATATCCTGCGCGAAGGGTTTTTGTCGACATTTCTCTTTGAAGATCAATGGATGGATACCATGGACGACACATTACATTTAGTAAAAACCACCATCTTTAGAACACTTCCAGAACCAAAAGAAGTCATCACGTCAAACTGGTTGCGACAATTGAGCCACGCCTTAGCATGTTACAATGTACAAGTAGAAGATGATGAGGATGACCTGCGTAACATCAATATACCTGAATCTGAAGGTAGTCGTGAGGTGCACGACCCCAAGATAGAAGGCCCAGACATCATGGAACCATTGAAAACAAAGCAGGTAAATATCGGAACAGAGGAAGAGCTGAAGTATGCCACGCTTGGGATTATTGGGATGACGCCACAGTGGAAAAGGTCGTTGAGTTGCTCCGCAAATACCGAGATTTATTCGCTACAAAAATTATGGAGCTGAAAGGGATTCTAGGAGACATAGGGATAATGAAAATAACTTTGAAGCCAGATACAAAACCAGTGAAACAACGACCCTACTGACTGAATCCAAAAGACAAAGCAAAGGTCTGCGAAGAATTGGACAAAATGTTGGTAGTAGGAATTATTGAACCAATCGAGGAGTCTGATTGGGTAAGTCCTATGGTCATGTAGGAGAAGAAACAAAAGGGTGAGATCCACATCTACGTAGATCTGTGGAAGCTCAATGATGCTTGTGTTAATGATCCATTTCCAACACCCTTTACAGATGATGTACTAGAAAATGTGGGTGGGTAGGAAGCCTACTCCTTCACAGATGGATTCTCTGGGTACCATCAGATCAAGATCACGCCAGAGGATTGAAGCAAGACAATGTTTACTATCGAATGGGGTTTTTTTCAGTATATGGTAATGGCTTTTGGGCTAAAGAATGCACCGACAATATTTTACCATATTGTGGTAGCTGCGTTGAAAGAATTTATCCACAAGTTCTTAGAAGTTTACCTGGATGACTGGATCATTTTTGGATTGGTTAAGAAACATGTCGCGAGTTTACGATTGATGCTGGATACCTGCCGCTGGCACCAGATTGCGCTCAACCTAAAGAAGTGTACTTTCCTCGTCCCTTTCGGGAACTTGCTAGGCCATGTGGTTTGTAAGCAAGGACTGATGGTGGATCCAGCAAAAATCGCTGTCGTACTAAATTTGCAAGCATTGTGAAGTGTAAAGTAGCGACGTACTACATTGGGACACACAAGCTACTACCGGAAGTTTATAAAAGACTACGCCCAGATCACGGCTCCAATGGAACAGTTACTGAAGAAGGATGCTACATATTGCTGGAACGAGGAATGTAATGAAAACCTAGAGACGCTTAAGGAAAAGATGGCATCTGCCCCTATCTTGGTCTTTCCAAAATGGGACGTTGAATTTCATGTACATGTTGACACGTCGTGTATTGAGTTGGGTGCGGTACTCACTTAAGAAGGCATGGAAGGAATTGATCACCTGATTGCGTTTGCAAGTTGCAGGTTGTCCAAAGCAGAAAAGAATTACTCTACTACTGATAGAGAAGGATTGGTGATGGTATACGCACTCCAAAAGTTCTGCCACTATCTGCTCGGTGGACATTTTAAGATGTATACTGATCACTCTGTGCTCAAATACCTAGTGAATAATCTTGTGTTGGGGGCGCACATCTGTCAATGGTTGCTACTGTTTCAAGAATATGACTTTGAGGTTGTTGAAAAGCAGGGACGTTTGAATGCAGGTCTGGATCACCTATCCCAAGTTGAGATTAGCAAAGAGCTAACAAATCTAGAGGAGGGACTCCCGGACGCCCAGTTATATGCCCTACATGTTGCAGATGGCCACTTTGAAGATATTATCCACTTTTTAACTATGGGCACTGTGCTGCAGGGGTATTTTGTCTAAGAAAAGAAGGAATTAGTGATACGTGCAACAGATTTTACTGTAATTGCAGGCCACCTCTACAAGATGGGCATTGATGAAATATTGCGTTGATATGTACCGGAATTCGAGTGTGAACAGATCCTAACTAAAGCACATGGAGGGGTTGCTGGCAGACATTATGCGGGCCATGCCACAGCCCAGAAGACTGTTTGTGCCAGATTATGGTGGCCTACTCTACATCAAGATTCGAAAGCATACTGTTGGGTTTGCGATGTATGTAAATGGACAGGCAAACCATCGCGAAGGGATGAAATGCCACTTTGGACACAAATAACGCTAAAGCCATTTGAGAAATGGGCGATCGACTTCATCGGGCCTATTGAACTGCGAGGAAAGATGGGCGCACATTATATCATCACTGTGACCAAATATTTAACCTTATGGGCCAAGGCGTAGCCAATTAAGGATTGCACGACTGTGACAGCAGCAAAATTTTTGTTCGAGAATGTCTTGACCAGGTTTGGCTGCCCCAAAATTCTCATGAGTGATAGGGGAACGCATTTTCTGAATGAAATGATCAACGCACTCATGGAGGAATTTCAGATATATCACCAACAAAGTACGCCCTACCATTCACAAGCAAATGGGACCGTCGAGGCCTTCAAAATTTTTTTGGAGACCGCGTTGACTAAGGTTTGTAATGCACGCTGCAATGATTGGGACTTGCGCATCCCTACTGCGCTATGACTATACCAAATGATGTGCAAGAAGCTGATAGGCCAGACACTGTTTCGCTTAGTCTATGGCAAGGAGGCTGTTATGCCTATGGAATATATTGTGCCTAGTCTGCGGATCGCGGCAATCATAGGTATGGCAGACCGCGGGGCCTTGGAAGAGAGGCTTGCACAGCTAGAAGAATTGGAGGAGGAACGATTTTTGGCTGGATTCCATCAGCAGGTACAGAAACAATGCAAGAAAGCATGGCAAGATTGCCATATCAAGGTGTGCACCTTCAAAGATAATGATATAGTATTGCTCTATGATAGTAAGTTTGAAAAATTCCTAGGAAAACTTCGCATGCACTGGTTGGGACCCTATGTCATCAAAGAAGTCACCAATGGGGGCATAGTTTAGCTGGATAAACTCAATGGGGACCCCTTCCCAAGAAGAGTGAATGGTAGTCATCTCAAGCTCTACACGGGCGGGCCGACTGCCTGATTAGCTATTCAGAAGATAGTCTCACCACTCCACCCAGTTGCAAGAGAGTGGGGGATGATAAAGCAGCCTTGGGGACAGATGCATGAGTACTACGGTGTGTATACATTTGACCACATGTAAGGGTTGCGGTCGCATGAGAAGGCTCATGCAGATGCACTGATAAAAGGAATGATGACCGTTGATATCACTATTCATGACAAGATGTCTGCATCATGGCAAAAGGGAGTAGGTGGTGGGCAATTAAGAGAAACAATACGAATAAGATGTAGAACGAGCTGCCACAGGTTTTACACAAAAAGTTTACATGAACTGGAACAGACAGCAATTAGTGCATTCGAAATTCGCATGGCTTATAAATCACCGAGGGGAATCCACTGGGTGGCCTACACTTTGGAAACACAGATGGAGCTATTCATTATCTCTACACAAGGTATGCGCCCACAGGTAGTAATCTGGCCAATAAAGCAGCAAGACTTTCTAAGAAGTATGGGGTTGATAGTTGTGGGCATCCCGTAGGCTGCAGCATCACCAGTAGGGGATGTACCGGAAAAGCAGGAATACGAAGTAGAATTGGTCTAGATGTCGTCACCTCGCCCAGGGGCAGGACGACACACTACAACAGAACAATGAAAGGATAGACAGACGGCGACCACAGGTAGATATGTAGTTAATAAATCATCTCTGATGTCCCTCAAAGATTGGGATCTTGCGGATAGCAACCAAGATCTTGCAAAATTGCAACACAAGTTGTGGCAGACAGTGCGAAGGGAAGATACGAAGATCGGAAGTGGCTGCGGTGGTACTAGGAGGTCCTGTATGTGGCTCCCCTGCTCGTGTTAAAATACTATGAGGGGGTGTTCTGTGTTAACCGAGCAGAGCAGAATGAGCATCATCGGTTGCGAAACGTGGTAGAAACACCGAAGCAGGAGCCGGACGAAGCATTGCAGGAAACAATGAAGGAGTAGTAGGATGACAAGCGCCACTCACAGGGAGGCGAACCGCGAAGCCAAGGCAGAGCGTCTAGCTGCACCAGTGAGTGACTCGGGATGAGTCACGATGATTGTGTTGGGGGATTGTTGGGTAGCGGAGGTCCTGTGAAATGGGTTTTGGGGCAGAAAGCCCAAAAAGTAGGATTAAATTATTGTAAAAACTCTGAAGTATGCGGAGCGCGAATTATAGTAGAATTGAGTCAAAGGGTAGTGTGCCCAAAAATAATGTAAAGATATATAAATAGAGTTGGCCCATGTAGGGATTGCGGGCCAAAGAAGGGTATAAATAAAGCAAGGCTCTATGGGTAGAGGGAGTAGAGTTTTGACAATATGAAATGTAATATGTTCTTGAAAAAGATATTTGGAAAGTGTTTGTAAGTCCGAGTCGATGGATTGGGGTAGTAGGTAGAGGCTCTGTAGTTGTGTGCGTAGAGGCCTGGAAATTCCACAGCTGTGTGCACGAACCCCTGTAGCTGAGTGCGCAGGGCGGATCTGGATGTATTAAGGACAAAGTGGAAATAAAGATAAGTTTCTTCTGGAATTCTGTGTTTCTTCTGAATTGTCATAATATTTGTTTAATCTTATCGGCTTTGGTTGGAATGAGTATAAATCTGGGTTTATTTTAATACACGAATCAATTGTGTTGGTTAAATGTTTGCTTAAAGACCTAGGTAATTGATAACCACATCATCTAATAGAATACCGCACTAATAAGAAAGATATACTCAAGTTGGATTTGTGTGAGTACCGAGAAACGTGAAGCTATAAACCAATGTGCGAAACATCTAGACCACACCAAGACATCCCTAGGGTGCGGAAACTTGGTTCCAACACCCTCCCTTGCTACCTCGGCTGAGACCTGAGCACGCGCTTCGTGGGCTGTTTCCGAAAGGGCCGGTAGTTGCAGGATTTGTTTTGCTAAATAACTCTTCCAAACCTGGGTCAAGCCCATATAAACCAACACCAAGTGATATGAGAGAATGCAAACATAGACCTATGGTAGAAATTGGCAAGACCCAAAATGCTGCGGAACTCTATTAGAGTGGTTGGGGTTGGCCAATCCCGAATGACTTGTAGCTTAGATGGGTCCACATGTACACCTTGCTCATCAATGATGTACCCAAAATATTGAATCTGGGTTAGGCCAAAGGTTCATTTCTCCATGTTAGCACACCAGTTGTGTTGGTGTAGGGTTTGAAGGATCTGCCGAATATGGTGGAGATGCTCTTACCAACTCTGGCTGAAGATCAAGATGTCATCTAAATACACCACCATGAATGCATTGGTGAAGGGTCGCAATATGTTATCCATCAGTCTCACGAAAGTTGTAGGGGGATTCGTCAATTTGAAAGACATGACAAACCATTCGAAAATTCCCTCCTTGGATTTGAGGGAAGTCTTCCACACATCGAAGGGTTCGATAGGCACCTGATGATAACCTAGCTTCAATTCAATCTTGCTAAAATATTTGGCTCCCTTCATCTGGTCCAAAAGGTCATCAATCCGCAGGATTAGGTACCTATTTCGGACAATGATCTTGTTCAGTGCCCAATAGTCAATACACAACCTCCAGGTCCCATCCATCTTCTGTACCAATACAGTCGAGCTCCCACAAGGTGATGAACTTGGCCTGATGTGCCCTTTATGCAATAGTTCTTGAATCTGCCTCTTGATCTCATCATTCTCCAGAATAGAGAGTTAATAGATCGGTCCATGGGGCAGCGATGTTCCTGAAGTTAGATCGATGGAGTGCTTGACCTGACAATGAAGAGGTACCCCTGTCAGTGAGGCAAAAATATCCCTGTACTCCTCCATGACCTTGTCCATCTGCTACTGCTATGAAGAGGAGCCCTACCTGGAAGCCATGGCCAAAACTTTCTTCCTGCCCTTGGGGAGAATCATAAGGAAAACAAATTTGCTAGTCTGCTAAATGATCTTACTGCATTTCTTTGTAGTGATCAAAGAGATGGTGGTAGAAGGGGCTACCTCCAGTATCCTGTACAACTTATTAGCCAAAGTAATAATCACAGAGCGAGGTCTAGACTCATATACATCATGTCGCTTCCACAAGTGTGGTTTTCCTAACAATACATCTCCAAGTTCAAGAGGAGAAACCTCACACAGTACCTCATTTGTGAAGGAATTGATGCTATAGGGAAGGTGACATTGTTGGCTGACATGAATATATCGTCCTTAGTGAAGCCACCCAATGGTGTACGACTGTGGATGTGTTATTATCTTTAAGCCCAACCGCTTCATGAACTTTGTTGAAATGAGGTTATTTTGGCTCTCGTTGTCAAGAATGAAGTGCAATAGAGAACCCTTCACCCACATCTGTGAGTGGAAGAGGTGTTCCCCCTCCTCTGGATCTTGAGGCTCAATCTTATGGATCTTGGTGGTGGCCACAGTAGCACTGGGCTCCACATCAATGATCTGCTTCACTTTGTCACTTCCCTTATCTGGTTTTGATTTAGATTTAGAACTTGTGTTTGATTCGGAAGCCTTTAGCTCAGACACTAGTGATTTCTTGGCTTGACACTCGTATTGTGAGTGGAGCTCTTATGGAACTCACACCATTTTCCCATGTCCTTCTTCGTCTCCAAGGTGTTTTTCTTTGCTTGTAACTTCAGTGGGTTGTCCTATGTAGTTTCGCCTTGGATTTGTCCTTTTTCTGTGGTTTGGAGGCACCTTTTCCTTACTTTGGATTAATAGATCCAAATTCTCGCTTCTTTTGTTTAAACTTCTGCTCAATCTTGACAGCATACCAATACGTCATGTAAAGTGGGGAAATGTCTAGGAATTCCATCTTGTTCTAGATATACTTGTGTAGACGACTGAGGTACTTGAGCACCAAATGCTTCGCACTATCCTTGATACCTAGCTTCATACGAAGGGTATGGAAAGTATTTGTGAACTCTGGCACATCTTGGTCCCTTCCCTGTTGTAGCGTGGTCCAATTTATGTATTTGTCTTCATAATTCCCGACAGGGTAATATTGTTCCTTGATGGTGTCTCAAAAAGAATTCCAAGTGGGTGTAGCTAAAAATAGTGAGGGTTCACTCTCGTCCTTTTTTTCATAGTAGGTTTCACACCAATACTTGACGTGTGGGGCGTCTTTAGGAAGTGCAAAAGTAATCTTTTCCCAATTGGAAAAGTCATGAACTAAAAAATATCCTTCCAATATATTTAACCATTTATCTACAACATTTGCATCTATCAGGCCTTTGAATATGGGAATATCAAAGTTAAATTATACATTAAAAGGAGTGGCACTTCCAGAGTGGCTGTTGGATGAATATGCATCGTCTGTGGGTAGCCATTGAAGAATCTGAGAAAATTTATCTATCATTGCGTCCCTTTGTGGCTCAAGGGCTTCCTCGAGCAACATTTTGGAAGGATCTCCTAGCCCCTCACATTTATTTTCTTTTGCCATGGGAGGTCATCGGGTTTTCCGAGGTTGATCTTACAATGGTTCAACCAGATCAAGCCTAATTCCTTATACCTTAACCTCATTGGGGACATGTAAAGAAAAAACAGAGAAATAAAAAACCTCTCTGATACCATTTATCCAAATTTAAATAGGAACACAACAACTCACAGATATAATCATAAACACAGAGATGCAATAGAAAGACACTTGATCCCATTAATAGAAAAATATTGAACTATGCTTACAAACAAAATGGAAATAAGCTAGCTCAGGCGATGATAACTTATCTCTGAGAAGAGATGTGGTAGCTACATGCCTCTGAACTGTGCTATAATGATGTTCAAGGGCCTATTTATTATTGGAAAACATGAGAAAACCCTAAAAAACCAAAATCCTAACCCAGGAGGTGTAACACCAAGAGTTTTTGGGCCCCGTTGGGGTTAGCTGGGCAACCAACTTCCCGGGGTTGTAACTTGGTCATATTATCTTCATTTGGCGTGTATGATACCTTGTTGGAAAGGTCTCTTTGAGTACTATAGGGTTCGTCGCAGGCTTGTAGTCGCACCTATGACTATGGGCTTACTGCTAACCCTAAAAAATTGTTGTTTAAGGGGTCAAAACTTCTCCAAATGTTCAGGACCCAAAAAACTGCTAAAAATAGTAAATGACGAAATGAACAAGGAAACATATGAAATTTCCTGAGGGGTCTAGGTGCAATAGGTGGGTGGCCACCAATATCGACTTGGATCAGGCCACGAAAAATGTTGTGATCATATTTTGATTTATGTTGTTTAGATTAGCTTTTTCATTGCATATACAAATTCAAAACTCTTAAAAAAAAATTAGCCACTTAGATTGTGAAGAGTTCACCCTTCTAATGAATCCTTACTAGATTCTGGAAAAATTAGACCATTTCCACATCTCCAACCCTAAGACCATGTAATTCTCCAAGCAACACACTGTCAAGCTCAAAATCAACATCCCCACCCACACAATGAAGGCAATACATTCCAACAACAGGAACATACCCACTTTATGCTTCTTCTTCTTATCTGTAAGGTTATCGTCCTTGAAAGGATCGTTTTCTTCTTTCTCATCAATCGTCGTAGGAGTTGTTTCTTAGGGTGTGGTGATAGAGGCTCTGTCAGGAGACTTTGACTAAATTGGCTGGCACGGGGCGTGGTGGAAGAATATCTATCGGGAAATCTTTGCAAGAAAGGATTGGTGCTCCCTTCGACAACATTCGAAGGACTCAGTTGAGCATCCACAAATATTGATTTTGGTTTTGAGTACATTAATCTAGAAAACATAGGAACTATGCTCCTCATTATCTCTACTTCTTCTTCAACTAATTTATGTCTTTTTGGGCTCTAAGAATTATTAGTTCCTAATTAAAATTCACCTTCCCCTATTTTTCATATGTGATCATCATTCCAGTTGATCTCAAGATTATCAGAATCAACGGAAAAGGATTTAGAGGACCCGACATTTACACTCCCCTGGTAAATCTTTGCTATACTCAACTCTTTCCTGAACTGTGTTGAGACCAATGAATCATCCAAGGCCTCCAGCTGCTTAGTAGTGGGTTCATCGATTCTTATTTTCTTCCTATATTCCCCAATTTTTTAGCCAAGGCTCAACATCTTGATGTCATCCTCATTTGAGACTTTAGTCATCATATGTCCTAGAAATAAAGTGATATGATGGCTTATGTTATCCTCAATAGTAATGACCATATTAATCTGTGGCTTAATACATGATTAGTCCATGATTGCTTTTTAAAGAGAATGGAAATCATTTTTTGAAAAACAATTTTGATAAACTATCAACTATTATATGTAATATTTTTATTTTACATTAATATATTATCACATTTTCTAGGGTCATAAAACTAATCTTTGATTTGTTTGCGTGAAAGGTTACTTAAAGTGTTCATGGTGATGATGATGATGATTACTGTCAATTGAGACCGAATCCATCTATTGGAACTTTAAAATGTAAGGGATTATTTGGAAATCTTTATAATTTTATTTATGTTCTTGAAAAGTATTAAGAGAAGCATTCCAAGATAGCCATGGTTTTATTTAGTTAAAAGGCTATGAAAGTTGGTAGTATGACAAATAATTTGAAATTAGGATTTAATTTTGGTATGCTTAGGACATTTTAACAGAAAGTGTTTTTAATCCTTAACTTTCTTAGTGTTGAAGAAGAAAACCATTTTAAATTCTTCATTACATGACAATTATCTCTATATATAATTGTGATATTATTTTCTTTAAATCTATTTTAATGCTTTTTATTTTATTTGCTAGGTTATGTGAGTCCTGAGATGACTGGCACACCTAATTTGTGGCTTAAGTATTTGTGACTGAGGGGCATCTAAGCTGTCAAAATGACTCTGGGATCACACAAGCCTGGGTCACACCCGTGCTTAGCATGGTTATATTTTTTCCCATGGAATTTTGAACTGGTGACCTTCACACCACATAGTGCCTTAACCTAACATCTTGCCACCATTTTCTCTATGCTCAATAAGTTGAATTTTATTTTTTATATCAAAAGTATTTGTAAAAATAAAAATATAAATGTTATATATATCATGTTATAAAAGATAATTTATGAACTAAAATAAATCAATTATCTTTTATTGTTATTATATCAATAAATGAAATAAACATGGTAAGACATCATCAAATTCTTATAAAAAATGCATAAAAATAAATATAAAGAAATAATGTAACGGATGAAAAACACTTTTTTTCCCCTTAAATATATAATTTATAAGTACCTTTAATATTCAAAACATATATAATAAAACATAATTTCATAATAAATCTCTTTATTTGATACAACTAGTTCACTTAAGTTATGAAGACTTATTAGGTAAAATGGATTATATATAATTTTTTTTTTTTTTTTTTGTATGTAGAGGAATATAAAACTAGGCTAGTCTTGTATTTTCATGGCATAGGGTTAATTCCAACCATTAACACTATAAACTCTAGGTGTGTATGTATGCTTCTTCCGTATGTATAGGTGGATTAGGGGGATTTAGAAGACAACTTTCCTCACACACAATACTTCATTTACATGACCATCGCCACTTCAGTTTCTCCCATGGGGCTAAATTCCTCACAATTCTTAATACAATGTAGATAAACAAAAAAGGGTGGTCATGAGAGAACCAAAATGGGAAATCATACATACATACATACATACATACATACATACATACATACATATATATATAAATTGATTATAATATATATAATTGGTTGATTTAGAAACCAATTCAATTTATATTAACAAAATATTAATTTCTTCTAACTAAACAAAAACCAAATAAAATTACAAAAATATATATATTTTTTTCAATATATTATTTTTATAAAAAATTTAAACCTTTATAAAATAAATCTTCAATAAGATTATTATTTTTTTTTTTTTAATTTTTTTTTTTCTATTTTTTAATTTTTTTTTTTTTGTTCAGATAAAATTAAGAATGTAGGTATTTCCCATTAGTGAGATCTCTTTCGTAGGGGTATCTATACACCTCTTGACTTTTGCTAAGTAACAAGTTATTGTTATATAGACTTCATGGGCTAGGTCAAAAGGTGGAAATCCCTCGTCAAAAATATTTTTCTTATCATGGGGTCCCATCTATATTCAAAACTAGGTTTATTGGCATGACATGTTTATGGCCCATTATATTAGGCTCAAGAGTATAGGGGTAGTCCCTCTGAATCCACCTCAGACCTCCTCCATCATAGGTTTTAGGTTGACCAATTCTCTTAATAAAAAATAAAAAATTAAATAAAGAAAGAAAGAAAAGTTATTATTATTATTTTTTCTTTTTAGCCATGGTGAATTGATAACTCATTGGAGTAATATAGGCAAGGCCCAAGATCAAACTTGTTGGCTGCCACTATAACACCAAGAGTATATCTAACAACCCACAAGAAAGATATACCAAGAACTTATGAATTAGCAAGAACTGAGACATCTTGAATCCACCATAGTTGATTCTATCCTGAGGGATTTCCTACTCTTCAAAGCTTATTACAACGAGCCAAACACATCCTTTGGAATTGAACCAAGGTGAATGAGACAAAAAATCATGCTCCCAACCACTTAAGCTACTAACCTAAGACAATGAAATAAAATTTATTAATATATATGAGTAACAAATTATGGGATATTCTCATAGATTATACTTGCATTTAATTGGTTTGATCTAAAACCTAATCCAATTATTTTTAAAAGGTTATCAATTTTTATGTTTTAAAAAAATAATTTTTAATAATTAAAATATATATTAAAATTAAACTTTATCTAGTTCGATAAACACTTTTTTAATCATGGATTATATAAAATAGAAGTAAAAATTGGATATGGAATTCATATTAAAGTAGGATTCAAAATTCACAAATTTTATAGGAAAGTTAAAGGCGTTATCTAGTTTTGGAGTTTGGGTGGCTAAGAAAATTGTAGTCAAATCTTGATTTTTGTTGTTTAAATTGGTTTTTTTGACTGCATATATAGATTTCTGGACCTTGAAAGAACCTCCCCACCTTGAAAAAACTTACCTTCCGACACTTAGATTGTGAAGAGTTCACCCATCAAACTTGTGAGTCTCTAATTCTTCTTCTGATAATATTTATTTTTCCAAGCTCCCAGAATTCTTAATTCCCAATTCAATGTCACCTTCCCCTTTTTTTTTGTGAGCGATCATCATTCCAGTCGATCTCAAGAGTATCAGAATCAATAGAAAATGAAGAGTAATAGAATCTTAAATAATCGACACCACCATTGATCGACAATGTCTAATTTGCCCGATTTGGGTCGATGATCGACATTGTCTGATGCAAGTTTTAGCATTGGTTTGTAGGATTCTATAACATCTCTTTGATCTTTATTACAACCTCTGTGGGCTACATCAGATAGGCTCTTGTAGTATCAAAAGAACAATCACAACCATTGCCTTCTAAGGGGAATTAACTGATCTGGACTCAAGTTTACATGCGCAAAAACATGCTAGTGGACCTCACTGCCCATGTGTCAGCAACTCTATACAGGCATATAACAACCTAATGGATTCTTGTAAAGTAACCCTTTATAACATTAATAGGAGAACAAAACAACTAGCCAAATAGGGAGATCAAGTTGGTCAATGTAGATCAATAATAGCATAGCCTTGAAAAGAAGGCAACATAAAACTAGATTATGACATGCATTTAATACACCCCTCTAGCTATTTTAAACAAATTTACTATATTGAATAGTTATAGGGAACCTCTGTTGCTACCATAACCCCCATCACTCTTGTCTAGATCCAAACATGCTAACTTCAGTCTTTGGGTATTGCTCTTTTCTGGTCAGTAATAAATAAACATTTTTTAACCACAACATTAATACCATTCTGGAGTTTAATTCCTTGAGAGCATTTCTCTGGTTAAAGGTTGTGTTCCTTAAAATTCACCGTTCATGCTCTGTTTCTATGTCACATTTTCGGGTTTATCTTCTCTGACAATATTCTCTATTTTATCATTTATATTTCTATTTCTTAATTTTATTTTTTATCTTTTGCACTATTTCCATTCTTCGTGCTCTTGCTCCCACATTTTGTGTTCTTGGTAGTTGTTAGGGTTACATATGTGCAAGACTAGACAAATGGTTCCTCCATAATAGTTCAAACCCAGTGTTTGGATTGTTGTCCCCAAATCCCTGAGCATTCAGATCATCCATGCCAATTAGAGATTGTTTATTTTGGACAAAACAATTATGCCAACGTGATTTTACCTAATGAAAAAAGTACTAACTGATTATTGTTTGCTTCATGGAAGTTGAAGATTGTATTTTCAAAAGAAAATAAAATGGTTTTTTAACTTCCAGACAACTTCTGAGAATATTATTTCAAAATGATTTCATATAAGAAAAATCTATTTCACAGTAATTTTCATAACTTGACCAAAATACTAGGTCAACCTGAATCAAACGTTTCAACTTTTGGCCTTGGAAAAACACATTTGATCTTTTGGTTCAAGGTCATCTTAGTCCTACAATATTCAAAAATCCCTTGAAATAGGTCCAATGTCATATACAGTCATTAGCTCCTAAACATGATTCTGCATCATAAATATATGGGTGAAAATTTATCCCTAACCTCAGGAGACAGACCTCCACTACACTACCTGCAGTTTTTGATTGAGTAAACATAATGCTTTTCTATGCATTAAAGCTTTTGTAGTTTTTACTCCAAAACAAACTTCGTAACAACTTTTCAAGTTTACAACAATGGATATAACATCTCACAAGAAATATAAATGCCTCGAACACCTTCCATAGTCATCATATCTATAATTAGAAGTCTGAAAAGGCTACCAAGAGTTATCCACCTAAAATGAATTTATCTCTAAACATAACAGAGACAAAAAAACACATAAGAAGATCTCTTCCTGCAAAAGACCCCAGCTAATAGTAGTAGAAAAATTCAGGCAAATAAACATTGATCCCTCCTTTCCCACTTCTATCACTTTGATCTTCGACCCCTCCATGATGAGCCTTTTCGTGGTTACATCTCAATATTACGTTTCATAAAATTCAGTGTACTCTAATGACACCACCATTACTACTACAAAGATATCAAAATTATTAGTGGTAGTGTTTTTCATTTTGAAGTTTAATAATTTTCATCTATCAGTGATCAATCTTGCTTCATTTATAACATATTTGATGAGAAATGTTTTCTCTCTAATGGAGTCCAGTTTGTGTAAAAAATAAAACAATGAAAAAAATGACTAAAATTTTCCTTAAAGCAAGATCTTGGATTTCCTTTGGTCAACCTCAAAATTCCAAAGTAATTAAAGGTCTATTTTACGTGATATATGATTAAAATTATGAAGAAACTGAATCTTCAAAAACTAATCAATTATAATTGCAGTTCATCTTAATATGCATAAAGAGTTATTTGGATGTCTTGCAAAACTTGTTTCCACTATCTATCCATTACTGCCTTATATGATAATAATCTAGAATTGTGTTAACAATGAACACTATTATCTCATGAGATATCTAGAAACAACTAGGGGCACCACCATAGATTTGTATCCATGAATGACCTAAAATTAACAAACAACATATATGGGATGAAGAACGATTGGACCAAGGGGAGAGAGGCACAAAAAAGGGAATCAATGGCCAAGAATTTGAAGTTCATTTTTCCTTTGCCCCCACTACCGGTGATGCCCTTACCTCCGTAGGTTAGGTTATGCATCTAGATTTGGATATTTATATGGAACAGGGTGAGGAGAAGCTGGTATAGGAAGAGATGATAAGTATAAAAAATAATGATTAGAATGAATAGTACAAGATTGTGTAAATCTTGTAAGATATAGAAGAGTATTTCACCCCATCATTAAGTATGGAAATGCTAAGATTTTCAGCACACAATACAATAGACATCGATATACACCAAAAACAACAAAGACTCCAAATATTTTAAAGGTTTTAACTTTCTCTTAGTCAACACTTGGGATAATATTCTATGGAACAATGCAGAGACAAAATAACTCTATGAAATGGTATTGGAAAAGATTGAGTACCATGATAGTACAACAGTCCAATTAAAGAGAAAATAGGAAGAACTAGCTCAACAGGTATCAATCCAGTCAACCAACATCCTATCGAAATGAAACTAATGAAGGAAGCTAATGGAAGAGGTCAATATGGAACGTTGTTTTTCCATTAAAAAACCTTAATTCAAATTGAATTAGGCCTGTTGTACGAGGATCTGACTACTATTGGCCTAATTCTAGCTGCCTTTACTAAAAGAGTTGCATCTGACTATTGTTGGCTTACCCACTAGTTGGTGCAAAGTGCATAATTGTATATCTTTACCTTTAAGAAATATTTAATGATGGTTTCATGTTTCCAAACCAATGTTTCCTAACTAAAATATTTAACTTCAATTTACCTTTAAACTATAGTGCCCAACTTATCTAGCTGAAAATACCACATAGAATTGAATAGAGTGGCTAATTCAATCTACTAAAATTAAAAAAAAAACGAGTGAAAAACAACTTATAACTAAAAATATGCTCACCATTTACATGAAAATAGAGAAACATCAATCACGCCATGACCAACCAATTATTGAAAATAGAAATTAACTCCAAACAGATTACAGAAAAACACACATAAAAATCAGACACAAAATATTGGCGGAAAAAGGCTGAAGCCTCATGCTTCTCTCTCACTTTCATACATTCAAAAATTGAATATAGTGTTACAAATAAATAGATGAGAGATAGTGTTCTCAAGATAGTGTGTGCTATCTTAGACAATTTTGGTTGAGATAATTTCTCCTTTGGTTGAGATAATTTCTCACCAGACACACACCAATATAGGAGTTACCTAAACTAACTCCTATCTTAGAGGAACAACCCAAGAGTTAGGCACAAATTCCTAACTTGGAATATTTAATTAATTTATTTATTTTTGGATTTATTATTGTTTTATGAGAGAGGCTAACATTCCCCCCTTCAATGATAAATCCAAAATAAGAATGAGGAACCATCTTCCAGGTTCTCATGTTGATCCTCAAAAACATTTCCTGAAAAAACAGCCAAATTTGGATGCTGAAGAAACTGCAATATGAAGAGACTGAGTCAGCTGCATGACTGATTCATCTCAGAGGGACGCTTGACAACTCCATCATGTAACAAGCCGCAAAAGGATCCAACTGTCCTTTTCTTGAAAACAGCATCCGGTGTCCACTGACACAACTTGATGAACGCCCACTGGCGTATTTGCTGATGATGATCGCCCACTGGCTAAAGATGTCGAAAAACAACTCAATGTTACTTTTGTTATGATGAAAGCTGTGCACTGCTGCTTTGGTTGTCGATCGCCCACTGGCGAATTTGCTGATGCTCACTGCTGATGACAAATGCCCATTGGCTGATGAAGATGCCCACTGGCTGCTTCGTTGATGTTGTCGAGACTTTCAGTTTGACAACCACTTGTCAATTTCATTGACATTTTCCCCCCTTTGTCAGCTGAAAGGAGAGACAATCTTGTCCAAAATATATTTGAACTCCCCCCTTCAGGTGTAAGAGAGTTTCACTATTGTACTCCCTCATTCAACTGCATGAGAGTACCATCATCTATTCACTGGTGGCTGCACTATGTGTGATTGTAGTCGGTTGTAGAACTGAGACAATCATTTGACTGTGGATGACTGTTGTGGGGAAAAGTATCCGATGCGGATGACCCTATCCCTACTCTAAAGGTGACAGTCTTTAGCAACAACTGAAAGTAAAGCTTTGATGTTTTCCTTTATGAAAGTACAGAGAGGGGGAAGAAATGATCAACCAACCTGGTATCCTTCGCTTAGTCGATCTTGATCCTCTCTCTTTGTCTCTTGTTCCCAGCTCCTTGCTCTCTTTGCCGGTCCAGCTACACACAAGCCCTGCACAAAACGAGAGAAGAAACTACAAGATACAAGTACTCATAACTGATGCATGGATTAGAGTGAATCAAATATACATGTAAATACAATACATCAATGCAATACAAGTATATAGGAGAACATGCAAAACTTTATTGATAGAAGTAACAGGGTTCTGAGAAGGTTACAACCAATGATGGCTCCAATCCAGCAGCACCTCCCCAGCAGCAAGAACTCTCCTCTTCACCTCTAGTAAAACAATCACCCAATAGCTCTAACTGTAATCCAACAGCACCTCCTTGCTTTACACAAAATTCCAGCCTCCTTAGACCTCATAGAAGAGCTCTATATATAGGAGGGAAGAGGAAAGGATGAGTCAGCTGGAGGCTGGCATATAGCTGACTAGTGTCCTCTCCATCTTCAGTTAATCTTCAGTTCGTGTGTCCACTTGGAGATCCTTGCTTACACATGGTGATCAAGTACCTCTTACTCATCACAGGGCGAATCTCATGAACCAAGTGTCATTTTGGAAGCTTCCTGGGCAATTGACACCTTGCAGGATGACTGTGCCACTTGGCCAATCTCGCCCAGCGCAGGTAGCCTTCATTGTTTTTGACTTCCAGCGTAGGTACAGAGTGGGACAGTTGCAATACAGCGCAGATGCTCAGTTAAGCAGCTGACATGATCCAAAATAAGCCTGTTTTGAAGTGTTTTCAGGTGGAGAACTGATTGGAAGTGCTGTTGTTTGATGACCTTGTTCTTTTAGGGGTAAGAACAACATATTTAGGGACTGAGGATCCCTGTAATTATTGACATTCCATGCTCCTTGACGCGAGGCACAAAAATGTCTATAACAGTTGCCCCCTAAAGTATGAGGCCGTTTATCGGGTGAAATGCTTTAGCTAGAGGATCCGAAGTTCGTTCCAGTGCTGAGGAGAGTGCCCTGTAATACAATACAATACAATACATTATTTTTCATTCATCATTATTCTCATGATCTAGCTGAGGCGGGCATTCCCATGCTCAGCTTTCTATAAATACATTTTGGTACATATGACAGACGATCGTCTGAAGATAGACTGATAATTTTCTGCTGAAACTATCATCCTTTGAATAGGATGATCATCTGCTGCAATGATGTACATGGCAAATGTTTTTATATTTCCTGAATATATATCGCAACCCGGATGGATGAAACTAGATCCGGGGTCTTCAAACTCGTTCGATCTTCACTCTAAGTACAAGTCGATCCATGTGAGAATTGCGCTGAAGTCGAACATGGAAAGACATCGCTTGATTACCGGTCAATAATGAAAACCGTTAACAAGCGCGAGAGGGATCACCAATAATGACGATGACCCTCAAGGTACTGCAGTACAATTCACGTGGCGTGAAAAAGGACTTGGCGTCGAACGCCACGCAAAATCTTCTGGTCGAAGTTCATTGATGTATACCTGTCGCCGGAAGTGAGAAACTTGCCATTGAGGCATGCAAGCTTCAAAGTACTGATGGGGGTGTTCCTAGATCAACTTCTTGGATAATGAGCTGAAGTCGACAAGAAGCGATCCGTCAAGGGAGGGCCTTAATGAATCCCACATCAATGACACGGAACGGAGCTAATGACTTTAGTGGAGGTGAAAACAAACTGTGAAATATGATTCAGGGTGGCGATCATGAATGGATGAAGGATAATGTATGGTAGTGGATGGGACACGGTTGACACTTCCAGAATGACCCCTCTTGAACATATAACGACACTGATGCGATGGATCGGTAGCATTACCCCAAATGTGGATGGTGTGGCGAGGACCATGGTGATGAGACCGGTGAATGAAACAACCCAACCCGATATGGTACGGAGGAAAAGTGTCATGTCCAAGAGTGACTTGCTACCTTTAAACTTTGATGTTCTCCCAATTTTTTCCCCAGTCATTTCTGACCAGTACCTCTTTATTTTTGTCAAGCTTGAGGAGGATAACATATGCTTGTTCTATAACTTGCCCTTCGGGCAAGCCCATCGCTATGATTTAACGAGCCTAGCGATAGGGAAACTCGTTCTCGTCTAAAGACAAGTTTGTCGCTATTTAATCATTTTAACGAGTCTAACGACAAAGAAAACTCGGTCCTTTTCATTTTTAGAGAGTCTAAAAAGGTACAGAAAGTTAACTCCATAATTCCTTTTTCGTCAGCAAATCCCTTAAGTCCGAAAAAGTATAAAACAATACAGAAGGGATGGCTGTTCGGTACTTTTAACGAGCCGAACAAGACAAGCGCTCGATCCTTTTGTGTAATAATCCCTCAGGTCCAAAAAGATTAAAATTTAGAGGAGGGATAGCGTTCTGATCCTTTAACGAGCTGGAAGGCCAAAACTCGGCAAACTTTTCATATTTTACGAGTCAGTGAAAAGAGCTGAAAGAAGACTCGTCTTTTGAGGAACGAGTGATAAACATGGATAGCTACGGATTCCAGGTACAGGTTGGAATTTTCCAATCACGGCAGTGTCGTAAGGATGGCTAGGTGAAATCACTCTTCGAAGCTGTTTCTCAAAAGAGGTAAACACACAAATGGAAGTGAATGATCGACCAAATGAACAGTGGAGGTGATGGATGAAAACACGATCAAGGTTCTTATGGCTGATGAATTTACGATCTCAAAAGGTCATTTACCGGTTCATTTTTTCCATGAGCTTGAACTCTGGGGGAAACTTTTGCTCACACTTTTCTATTTTTTAACGAGCTTAAATTCAGGCCTAAAACTGCTCGGATTTGCGTTTATTTTTTAACGAGCATGAACTATATGCTAAAACTGCTCGATATGCCAGTCATTTGAAGAACGCCTCTCGTAAGGACCAATTTTTATAGAGCTTATGCCTTACCACAGCTGTGCTCACTTTTGGCAAATTTTACTTCTGCCCCACAGGCTTTCTTTCATGCAAGTTTGGAAACGGCTAATCTTAAACCAGATAAATAACCGCCCCTAGCTTGCACTCCAGAAAGTTTGCATGCCCCCAGGTATAGGATAGAATTTCGAGGCTGCCCCTCCTCTCCCCTACTTCTGTTTTTCTTTGGGTGTTCTTACTTATTTGTCATCTTGCTAATCTAATGTTAACGATACTTGTCTTCTCGTTATTTTAAGGGGTCTTACGCAGTACTCAGACTTCCTGTCGGCCCACTTTGAACAAACAGCTATTTGTGACAATAGAAGAACACTACTCAAAGATAAAACATTGGTATTATTGAGGGAGGCTTGCCTCTTTCTTATTATCCGAAGAGTGGTTCTATTCGCTGCCGCAAATCAATCTCTTTCTTCGGCGGTGTCTATCATTGGGTTGTCCAAAGATGGTTACCCTCTGTTACAACAATACGGTCTCCTTCTTAGTTGACTGCCCCTGCTTATCCTTCAAAACATATGTTTCGATGGGCGAGGCTTGAATTTAAAGATGGTGACTACTTGTTACAATAAGGGAATTCCTACTTGGGCACTGCCCACTTTTTTAGACAAAGGTGAATGATTCCCAAACACATAACTTTAACAAAAGATCATTATTCCAGAACAACCCCACTTCCTTCGGACGGGGTACGGACTAGTCATGTTCTTCTGCGGAAATTCTTCCTTATACCCGGAGTTTCTTCTGCCCGAAGCAGACCAGGGTGCATGCCCCCTGGGTCCTAGTCTTTCTTTCCGAATTACTCGCGCTCGTCGGGAAGGAGGACTGGGGGCGGAGGCGAATCTTGAGTGAACAGACCATTTAGGATTGGTATTTGACTATTTGTGATGCGAGATCCCGGAAATGAAAGTTGGTCTACGAGCTTGACCACCCTTCCTTCGTGCGGAAAACACATTACTCTAAAGAGTGAGGAGACTATCGCTCCCATGCAATAAATATAGTCGCGTCCAAGGAGTAGGTTATAATCCAAGGGTCCTTGAACTACCAACACGTTCATCCTGACGGTCTTCCCTTTCAATGTAACAGGTACATCGGGGAGGATCCCTAATGGTCGACTGGTTCCTTTATCAAAACCTGAGAGATTTCTCAACTCAGGTAAAAGCGCTGGGGAACCCAGTGCTTTCCAAGCAATAGAGGAAAGGATACTCACAGACGCTCCTTCATCAATGATAGTACCAGCCATAATCATTCTATAGATCTGGACAATGATTCTGAATGGAACACTGGCTGGTAACCGGGGTCTGCCTAGTTGATTCCAATCAAAGGATACAACCAGGTTGCTTGGTGGTGGGACCGAATATACGGCCGGATACGACTCTGATGATGTTCCTTCCTGCGATAAAGGAATGGGCGCATTGCCCTGATGCTCATCTGAGTCGGTGCTGATGAAAAGAACCTGGATGGTGTCATCCTTATTCTCATCAGTGAGGGTGTCGCATGAAGATGACTCTTCGGCGACGGTGTCATTTGAAGACGGGTCTTCAATGACGGGGTCATTGGACGATAGAACCTCTGAAGGAAGAACCGGGACGACTGCCGTATCGGCCTTTAGATTTTCGTCTGGTCTAGATTCGGTAGGTTCATTCGCAATGACCGACACTTCAGCTGACCACCTGAGTGGTTCAACTGGATTTTCAACTATCGAGGGATTAGGCGCGAGTTTTCGGTATCCAGGAGGAAGTTGCACCGGTGACACCGGGTGATCTTCCAAAACTCTCTTGGCCTCATCTAAGAATGGACATTTGTGGATGGCATGATGACCTTCACACAATAGACAGGGTGATCTTGGTCCCCTTCTTCATCCTTCACTCTCGCTAGTTGACGGAATGCAATCAACTTGACAACCAGAGGTTGATGCTACCGGATTGTGCAACCTTGGGGACCAGTCCCTTAGTATCCGGGGAATACAAGGACAATCACGATGGAAGTGGATCCCTTTGCAAATGACACATGGCGTTTTAGGCCCGGTCGGTGCAGTGTGTGGGTTTTTGTCAGCTTTCTTCTGCTTGCCCCCAGTCGCCTTCGCCAGAGGCTCCTTCTGCTTCTTTTCTCTCTTCTTCTTTTCCTTCTTCTCCTTGGGAGGCTGACTTTTGCCAGCTCTACCTTGCGAAGATGAAGGATCAGAGGAAGTATCACAAGAAGTGGAAGGCTGGTGGGTAGTTCTAGATTGTTCTGACTGTTGATTCGAATGCTCAGGATTAGTGGCGATCTGGACTACATTAGTTGAAAAGAGCCATACAGGGAGGCCGATTGTCAATCCTGGAAGCGACAATGTAGCCATATGAGGCGCACCAACATCTCCCCAAGAGGAGAAGGGATTTGGATTTCCGCCAAGGTTACTTCCTTGGTTGGTAGGCTCCATACTTTTCAACTGAAAGATCAACGTGGGAATAACAGGTGATTATGTTCCGCTTTAAAATAAATTTTATTTACGACGCTTTTAGACACAAACTTGCTTTTTCATGTTTTAAGAGTCGAGAAAAAGCTAAAGATGACTCTAGTCGCCTTCGATGTATTAACGAGCCCGAAGTGACAAATGCTCGGTTGGACCTTTTCAGTTATAGAGTTTGAAAAGGGCCAAAAGAAACTGCTCTGGAGATCTAGGCAGAGGGTGTGCCAAACCTTTCGCGAAACCACAGAATACGTTTTACGGTACGGGTGGTCGATCTTCGTGAATGCTGTGTTCATTGCATCGCGATCAGTAGGGCGGCCGACACGGTTTCCTAAGGATAAAGGATAAAAGCCTATAGGGGTCTCCCAATATACGCGACGGTACGCGGGAGCTCAAGTCCGTGTTAGTGCCACCGACTCTCAGGAGGAATCACCCACCTTCGTAGAGATCGACAGTCACTATGTTTAACGACGCCGGAACACGTCTCTACCTAGACCTCTAGATGTTTGCGTTAAATTCCAAAGCGTTGTTATGTAAATTGAGTTTATTTTAATGTTGATCTTTCTTAACAGTTTGCCTTTCAGGTTCGCCACGAGATGTATATATACAACTTCCTATATGCAGTCTAAGAATGAGAAGCAAATCTTTTCAATCTTTCAACTTTTGAAAACCTTAATCTACTTGAGGGAAAAGAAAGACACAACTTTTTCCACAGATCAAAGAACACACACTAAAATGCACATTTCCCTAAATCGTCAAGCACACAGTCAAATGCAAAATGCACAATGCATGTATTTCTTTTCGTTATCCTTAATGTTGATGCTAACAAAAGGAAACTGTTGTATGATTTTTGAATCAACTTTCAAGTAGAAATAAACAAGTTTGTCCACAATCAAAAGAGACACCTTATGATAGACTTGTTTAAACACAGGAAAAGTATAGATTCAAACCATAAAAGTGAAAAGCAAACAAACTCAAACAACCATGAACAGTAATAAAACTAGCTCATAAGATCACAAAGACACTTTTACAGTTCAGGATCTAAGAGGTCACAGCTATACTGGTTCGCTTTTCACAATGGGAAACTGTAACTGAAGTAAGAAATACTGAAAGAACATTCACAGTTTCATCACACAACTGAGGCGGAATAAAGTCAAGGAGAAGTGGTCTACAGCAAATACAATGACCAGCAAGCAATCAGCCAAAAACAAGTGCAAACAGGGCCAAGACACAATAGGAAGACTGAGCAAGACAAGGGCTAACTGGACCAGCGCAGGTTCTAGTCTGCCAATCTCACTCTCAGCGCAGTTCCTGAAGGGAGCACCTGCGCTGTAATGCAGACTGCCTGTGGACAGCCTGCACTGACTTACGAGAGTTACGTCTGCTAAGAATTCCGGGTCATAAAAAGCTCAAAAATGCACTGTATTTGCTGAAATAAAAAGCTATAGGTCAAGTACAGGCTAAGGGATGATCAAGAGGATAAAGATCTATCACAAAGAGTAAATATTCATCTGTAGATTAGCTCTTTAAATCTTGAATTTGCTCAGCAAAGGAGCAAGAGTAGCAGTCCCTCTACTTTGCTTTTGATATAGTCAAAAGCTTTTCGATTTGGTACTCTTTTCTTCAAGAAATGAATAGCAAAATACTACAAACAACAACAAGATACTAGGTTCCCCAGCGGAGTCGCCAGTTTGTTGTGGGGAAAAGTATCCGATGCGGATGACCCTATCCCTACTCTAAAGGTGACAGTCTTTAGCAACAACTGAAAGTAAAGCTTTGATGTTTTCCTTTATGAAAGTACAGAGAGGGGGAAGAAATGATCAACCAACCTGGTATCCTTCGCTTAGTCGATCTTGATCCTCTCTCTTTGTCTCTTGTTCCTAGCTCCTTGCTCTCTTTGCCGGTCCAGCTACACACAAGCCCTGCACAAAACGAGAGAAGAAACTACAAGATACAAGTACTCATAACTGATGCATGGATTAGAGTGAATCAAATATACATGTAAATACAATACATCAATGCAATACAAGTATATAGGAGAACATGCAAAACTTTATTGATAGAAGTAACAGGGTTCTGAGAAGGTTACAACCAATGATGGCTCCAATCCAGCAGCACCTCCCCAGCAGCAAGAACTCTCCTCTTCACCTCTAGTAAAACAATCACCCAATAGCTCGAACTGTAATCCAACAGCACCTCCTTGCTTTACACAAAATTCCAGCCTCCTTAGACCCCATAGAAGAGCTCTATATATAGGAGGGAAGAGGAAAGGATGAGTCAGCTGGAGGCTGGCATATAGCTGACTAGTGTCCTCTCCATCTTCAGTTAATCTTCAGTTCGTGTGTCCACTTGGAGATCCTTGCTTACACATGGTGATCAAGTACCTCTTACTCATCACAGGGCGAATCTCATGAACCAAGTGTCATTTTGGAAGCTTCCTGGGCAATTGACACCTTGCAGGATGACTGTGCCACTTGGCCAATCTCGCCCAGCGCAAGTAGCCTTCATTGTTTTTGACTTCCAGCGCAGGTACAGAGTGGGACAGTTGCAATACAGCGCAGATGCTCAGTTAAGCAGCTGACATGATCCAAAATAAGCCTGTTTTGAAGTGTTTTCAGGTGGAGAACTGATTGGAAGTGCTGTTGTTTGATGACCTTGTTCTTTTAGGGGTAAGAACAACATATTTAGGGACTGAGGATCCCTGTAATTATTGACATTCCATGCTCCTTGACGCGAGGCACAAAAATGTCTATAACAATGACCATTCCCAAGGATCAATCCATTCATAATGTATCTTCAATCTGGCTGATTTTTGTTGGTTGCGACATTTTTCTGAGGAATGATTGGGCTTGCCACAATGGCAACACGGATGGAGATCAAAACATTGATCTTCCATATGACTGGCTCTTTGACAATGAGAGCATTTCGGTTGGACATGAACTTCAGGTTGCATGCAATTCTGTTTGTCTGCAACTTTCTCAGAACCTTCTGAGGCGTGTTGTGCAAGAAATCCTACACTGATGAACTTAATTGGCTTGGAATAATCTGGGATATGTAAGTTGGTGTCATCAGTGACATATCCTAAGCCTCATCGATTCTTGTTATTTAAAATCTCTTCCCAGGGCTTGACGATGGGTTTAGAAGAAATTTGAATTTTATCATGAACAACTTCGACACTTGAAGTTGTTTGGATGAGTGATTTGGAATCAACATCTTTATCTTCATCTGTATGGTTGAATGACTTGGAAGAAGCACTCTTTTGTTGCAGCTCATCTCTTTGTAGTTGCGACTCTAGTTGAAGAAACTCAATGGTTTCATGTGTTTGTTGTAGATGCCGTGAAAGATCAGCAAGAGTTTCTTTGCTGATGTGCACCATGTCTTCATCACTGGAGATGATCAAACTGTGAAGAATGTGTAACCACTGAATATGTTGCGCCATCTGAACTTGCTCACTTGAAATCAGGCTCTCTTGTCATAGATGTCATGCTTTGAATTGTTTCACTTGATTTTGTTACTTGAATGACAGGCTCGCTTGCTATGGGACTTGAATGGCACGCTCGCTTGATTTGTTGCTTATTGCACTTGTTGGGAACACTTGCTAGAGTTGTAGAACTTTCTTGCTTAAACTTTGGAATTCACACTCGCTTGATGATGATCGTGTTTGCATAAATGCTCACTTGAATGAATAGCCACGCTTGCTTGATGTCGATCTCAACTTGCTTGATTGGTGTTAGAGTTGAACTTGCTTGGTTGCTTTGATCGTTGCTGTAATGAACTTCACTCTGGCTCGCTTGAAGGTTTGAACTGTGTACTATTTTGACACAAATTGCTTGAATGAATACTCATGCTCGCTTGCAGGAGATGTGAACTTGTTGTTTGTTTCATTTGGAGTTAAAACTCATGAACTCACTTGATTGTGCTTTAAAGGAAGGGTGTCAAACACTGTCGAAAATGCACCCAAAAAAGCTTACAATGATTTCAATGATTCACTACAATGAATTCAATTTGACTCAATTCAAGACTTGGGTGTCGGTTTCAACCGAGAATGCACCCTTACAATTCAATGTAATTTGAGTTTGATTACAAGTTCAATAACGTTGATGTAGACTGTGCTTTGAAACGTTGAAGTTTACAGATTTATTAACTTGATTGTAGTTATGTAGACATTGCTTTGAAATGCTGGAGTCTGCAGATTCATGAACTTGATTGTATTGAGTGAATTTGATTGTTGAGGTAGAATACCGATGTTGAAAACTTTGATTATTTGTTGCAGTGATGCAAATGCATGTGTTGAGCTTAGTTATCCTTCCTTGCAGCTATTTTGTTACAAGTGTTGTGCTTGCTTATATTGAACTTTAAGTGTGTTAAATGAGATCATTTATGTGTCAAAACTAGACACAAATAAAAATGCAACAACATGAAGCATACACCATCATCAACACACTCTTCGTGTACCTAAGATCCCCTTATTCAATTTCGGGCAGATCTAGGACACAATCACCACAAAAAATTATATCTTTATTAAACTTTGGAGTACATAATTGCTCAGCTTCACAACATCTTCATGAAATCAAAGTTCTAGAACTTTTTGAAAGAAAAATGTCTTCAAAAAATTGACTCAACCTTCTAGAAATAAAAATATTCACTTATCTCTCCAAATACAAAAATAAATTTACCTTATCCCCCATTACAAAAGCTTCATTATCACACATATGTGATTTCCAATGTAAAAATCCCCACTTCACACTTATTACTCCCAAAAATAAAATATAATTTATCACATGTTGAAATATCACTCAACCATATTCCACTCCTTATCTCTCCTAAAAGTTACTGATTTAATTAAAGAAATACCTTATTTCTCCAAAAGCTCCATAAAAAACTCTACTTTATCATCCCACTTAAAAATGAATTTATCATTCTTTTATGATATCACTTTATAAAAGGTGAATTCACGTTTAGTTCCAAACTAAACTTTTAAGTTTAATGCATAAAGTAAATTCTCACCATTCAAACCTTGAATTTGGCGTTCACAAAGAGTTCTCCACCATCTTTAAAACTTTCTCCACGTGAATAGTACCCTCTTCTCTTTAAAACACGTCCTCCAGTTTTCTTATTTATCTTCATGGGATTTATTGACAAAGTGTTTTATGGTGTTCTCTCCAGGTCAACAATGGTAGTATCACGCTAAATACTCGATGCATATCAATCAAACACGCTGGCTATCCTCCACGCTCCTCTTCAACGAAGTAGCTTTTTGAGAGGCTTTGAACGAGGATAGTCTTCCATTGCTTCTGATTTGGAGAGCAGAGCATGTGTGGATTGCCCGCACAAGATATTAGCAGATTGACCGAAAGGTTCTATAGTTGTTGAGTGCACCCACATAATCTAAATGTCCTCTTTCCACAGAGGGAGAGATGCCTTGTTCTCAAGACGGTGGATGGAACAACAAACAACAGCCAATAGCTTGAGATATCTATTTTAGCTTTGTAGAACAGAGATGGGTTTTACCAAATTCACTTTCACCATCGCATTTTCTGGTGCAAGAAATAATAGGAAAATCCATATCGTCACATCCTTTCAATCTAAACGCTTTAATGGAGTTTTCAGAACCATTACGAATTCTCAGCCTCAGCCTAATGGAGTTTTCAGAACCATTACGAATTCTCAGCTTAATATTGAAATCGTTGAATTAGTAGCATGAATATTTTGAACAGAGTCAGCTGCAACAACCGGAGCAGAGTTGGCCTGGATTATTTTTGAGGTCATCGAAGCTTGTCATTTGTTAGGCGTTATGCATCGAGAATCACAACTCAACATAAAATTTCTATAAAACACCAACGGAAAACCTTCAGCTGTCATAAACCTCGAAAGCAGTATCAAACCAGGCCAAAGACAAAAGAAAAATTCACCAAACCTCATCTGTAAAATCCTGAACACATATTTAAAGCAATTCAATAAAACTATTTGAGAATAACTTCAATTGTTGACTTTGTTCACCATGTTCCAAGCTTCTTCCACGCACAAATTTTCACTTGACAACATTGAATAAGTAGGCGGTACATCATGGTCTGCAGCGCTTGCTTAATATTGAAATCGTTGAAATATCGCCAGACTTGTGCCCAGATTTTAGCCGACCAGCTTTGCTAAAAAAATATAGGCAGAGACAACTTTTATTGCCACAAACTACATTGACACCAATGCTATGCTCAACTGCTGTGCGCTCTCTTTTTCTGTTGAACCAACTCTCACGGATACAATACTCATGTTGCACTCTGGATCACACCCCATGAACTATACTCTTCGGCTCTTGCACCAATCTGCAGGGTCGGTCTCCACATAGGCAGGATTTAACTTAGAACAGCTTTGATACCACATATTGAAAATAGAAATTAACTCCAAACAGATTACAGAAAAACACACATAAAAATCAGACACAAAATATTGGCGGAAAAAGGCTGAAGCCTCATGCTTCTCTCTCACTTTCATACATTCAAAAATTGAATATAGTGTTACAAATAAATAGATGAGAGACAGTGTTCTCAAGATAGTGCGTGCTATCTTAGACACTTTTGGTTGAGATAATTTCTCACCAGACACACACCAATATAGGAGTTACCTAAACTAACTCCTATCTTAGAGGAACAACCCAAGAGTTAGGCACAAATTCCTAACTTGGAATATTTAATTAATTTACTTATTTTTGGATTTATTATTGTTTTATGAGAGAGGCTAACACCAATCCAAGCTAGTCTGGGACAACAAATATGCATATTATGAAGTAGAGTCATTAGTATATGTAACTCATTGCATCCAAAATGACTTCAAAGAGAACTTTGGCATGGCCTTATCATTCTTACGATTTAGCACTTTATTTGGTGAAAAAAAAAACCATTTAACATCAGTCTCCAGTTCTGCTTTAAAAGCATTACTATATATACATATACATATACATATACATATACATATACATATACATATACATATACATATACATATACATATACATATACATATATATATATATATATCTATCTATATCTATGTATGTATATGTATATATGTATATGTATGTATATATATATATATATATATATATATATAGATATAGATATATATGAATGTGGAGAAATAGTCAATGTGACAAAATCAGTCACCACTACCTCCAAGCATAATGTTGTACTTTAGACAAAAGAAAGTATGGACTCAAATAACAACAAAAGTGCAAGAAATTTTCAAGTAGCCAATGATATGACATTTCTTTGCCTACTCGATGATGGATTGAATAACACTAGCATCAACGGTCTTTCCCCCCTCCCTAATGACAAATCTCATACCCTTCTCACATGCCACCACATTTATCAATTCAACAACCATCTTCACACAATCCCCAGGCATTACCATCTTTGACTCCTCATCCTTGTCATTCATTATGGAAGTCACCTTGCCAGTGACATCAGTAGTTCTCATGTAAAACTGGGGTCTGTACCCAGGGAAAAATGGAGAATGCCTCCCCCCTATGTAGAAGCAAGAAAAAATAACCTTGATATGATCATCATCCCTGTAGCTTAAAACAAGAACCTCATTTCACTTACTTTGCACCATCGAACAAGAATTGAAAAACAGAATTATTGAAGAATTATTTGGACCTTATTTGTTAGTGTGAAAATTCTTGAAAGGTGTACCAAAAATACTTCACTTAAGTCACTATGTGACAAGTGACCGTAACAACAAGTTGATCACTGCTGTGGTCTTAGATCTGAAACAAAAATAGAAAACTGTAGTAAAAAAAGATATAATCGAAAACAAAAAACAACAATATAAAGTATCCAGTATAATAACCCAATTGGAAAGACAATTTTTATATGAATTAATCTTTTATTGATAACACCTGGTGAAGGAGATCTATAGATTGGTCTGTAAGTCCCCCTCTGTGGGATGGTTCCTTTGATATCTTTGACGCTTCAAAAAATTGATCCTATCTCTCAATGTGAAAAACCCAAACAAATGTGAAGAACTCAAAATGGGAGCTCAAGAAAAATGATGAATGATCATGGTGAAGAATGAATGAAAAAACCTCCTTTATATAGCAAAGTATGGAGTTAATCTTGAAAATGGAGAATAATAAAATATTATTAACCAAATTCAGATCTAACTACTTGGAATACTTTATTATATTTATTGGAGAGGGAAAAGGAATTTAAAATGGTTAAATACCTTTATTTAGAAATAATTAACAAATAAAATGATTTATTAATTATTTTACGAGAAACAAGGTGTGAAATAAAAATAATTATTAAATAATTATTTAATATTTAATAATTATTAAATAATTATTTAATAATTATTCTAATAACAAAAATAAGGAAATTTAAATAAATAATGATTTATTTAAATATTCCTAAGGGATTTAGTCAAATGTGACAAGGAATAATTATTAAATAATGATTTAATAATCATTCCTAGAGAAAATTAAATAAATAATGATTTATCTAATTATTCTCATGGGGTTTTTTGATTTAAATCAGAAAATAATTTAATAAAAGTGGTTTATTAAATTATTTTCCACAGTGAAAGTGATTTTACTATGGTAAAATTAAATCTACATGGTGTATTTCGATCCACCTAGTTAGAAATGGCTAGGTGATCATTTTTTAGTGATAACATTATTGATTGCTATCACAATTTGAGGATGAACTTTAAAAGTGCTCATCATACATAGAATGTAGTACTCACCTTGGACCACAATTTTTTGGGTTGAGACTCCAAAGGCTTTGTTTCAAATATAGGATTGAACTTGGAAACTATGTCACCACTACAAGTTGCCACATATCAATTCCAACAGATTTTGCAATACCCTTTATCTAACAAAATAGAAACATTCGTGAGTTTTAAAATTAAACAATTAAAACAAAAGTAACGTAAGCATGAGTACAAAAAACAAACCATTCAAAAATTAAAAGAGCAGAAAATCATAGAAAACAAGTAGTTGAATATTGAAAATAAAGCATTACAAGAAATTGCAGCGTATAAAGTCACAAGATGTACCTTAGTTTCTTACCTGAAGAAGGGAAATTCATAAAATATCACATGGTAACATAAAATGAAAAAAGTAATTTCTATTTTATTTTTGGTATTGGCGAGGTAGGGAATGCTAGCAGGCTAATGCAACTTCAGCTTCCATCACAAACATAATATATGATAGATATCAGTCTTTTGGATTAATCACATCGTTAGGATTGGGTCGATGTTTTGAACCAACAAATATGGATGAACCACATTAGTTGGTTCGAAACATCGACCCAATCCTAACGATGTGATTAATCGGAAAGACTGATATCTACATTATGGATCACAAAAGTCTTAGATCTAACAAGAATATATGATATCAGTAGCACATGTCATCTATTTGGAGTGCAATGCAAATGAATTTTTTCATCCTCTAATTCTTCTTCACATTGGTTCTTGAGAATGAAAGTGCTTTGAGTAGCCATTTCAACGTTTTACATCAGTCATGCAGTTAAATAGTTTAATTAAATTCCTCCAAAACAACGTTACAACAACCTGGTGGGTACCGACATTAAAGTTTTTAAAAGAAATAACAAATGAAATTATATTAAATATAAATCCTTCTTGCAAAGAAATGCCACATTCCACTCAACCTAAGTTGTTCACTCTCCTAATTCCATAAACTACTTAAGAATCCACAAAGAAAAATGATATGAAAATAAACTCGTTTACCTATGAATTCTTGTGGACCTTTCCATTCAACTTCTTTAAAGACCATAAAGAAGCACCCCGTTTGGGAGTAGATGATAAAGAAGAACAATAGAGGTACATGCATTTGCATGTACTCCTCAAGATAAAGAACATTTTTTCATCCCCTACATTGTATACATTTGACCCATTTCATATTTATTGTTTTCTTTTTCTTGTGAATATGATTTTCCTTTTCTTGTGAATATGAGACAAAAATATATATTCAGACACTTATGTCTACAATTTAGGAAACTAGAATCAACAATGTTCCAATCTACTTTCTTTCCCACTTTGTCCTGCACTTGTAATGCAGATCTTCCTCCATCTAGAAATGACTACCTTCAATGTCACTTTGCTTGTATCTATAAGTCAATTGTTTGCCTTTCTAAGTTCGTTGAACATTTTGGAGGATGTTTTAGGTGCTGAAGTCCTTGATGGTGTGTGTTTTCATGCACAGGAAAGAAGGAACCCAAGCACTAGTAGTTTGAATGAAAGGGAAGGAAAGGCACAAAGTAGACAAGATTCCAGAGTAAGATTTGGGAGATAATTATTTCATGTATTCCCTCAATGGGTAAGCGTGAAAATATAAAAATTTCAAATATATCATAGACTCTCATACAACCTATTGTCTGTTTCCGCTTCAGAATCCATTTCTTCTACTGCTGGTCTTGGATTTAAAACTGAAGAGAACATAAATCATTCAGAATTATATTTTTGTTTTCTTTAGACAATTTAACTGCCACTAACATTGAGTGGTATTTCCTCTTCATGGAAGAGTTCTTATCTTTGTCATTTGAATGAGTAGGAAATGGAGAATAGCAACTTGGATGGAAGCACGAAAATCGTTGAGATGGACACAAACAAATCAAGTTCAAAGAAGTGGATTGGATTAATGACAGATTCTCTTTCTATAGAGCAGAGCATATCTTCCAACTCTACAACCCAATACCCTCCACATGATAACTGGTGTCTTCAATCTTCACAACAAGCTCACTCTCTAGCAGAGTACAAAGGATTTACTTCTACATAATATTTGCACAGGATGACTTCTAAACTAAATCGATTGTCTATATTTAGGGTAGGAGGAGATATGTTGACTGCACCAGTTTCCCAAGATTTCAACCCTGGAACTGTGTATGCAGATTGTGATTACGGAGAAGACAATGTGTTTTCAACTGCAAAAAGTAGTCCTCAATTCAGTTCAACAAAATTTGGAGGCAAAAGTGGTCCATTTACTCATAGAAGTGAATATGTAGAGAGTCTTTTTGAGGGTTACTCTACCTTTCCTAACTACATGGCTAACACGAAATATTCAAAAGCTAAGGGTCATTCTCATAGTTATTCTAAGTAGCAACAAACTTCTTATTAAGGGAATACAATGTCATCTAGAAGGAGAATATCTTTGCAAGGAGTAGTGGATGATAGGTCAAGCATCACCAATGCATGGATGCAAAGGTCATCTTCTCATGTCCCCTCAGTTCACAAAGGCTATCAGTATGTTGGTCCAGTTATGCTAGATAGATCGATAGTGCCACTCAGGGATGGTCAATTTGAGACAACTTCCACAAAAAATTTTCATTACTAAATTCTTAAAGTATGTTGAGGTGTGTATATCTTTTGAGAGTTGATTGATGTCTTTGGATTAATATGATTTCAATAAGTAGGATAAGAGGATGAAGAATTAAGAAGGAAACATGATGGGATTTTTTTCTTTGTGTCAAGCCAGGAGGTAACTCCTCATTGAATGAATTGTGTTTTTGCATTAATGTTGATCATGGATATATATACATGGAGGGAGAGAATCTTGGGCTTCATCTCCAGTGTCTCTTCATATTCCAAATATCCTTATTTTCTATTTACACTATTTTACATTATTTCACCTAATACTAATGATTAGGTGTTAACATTCCCCCCTTAATCTGAAGGGATGTTGATGAGTCTAAGCATCGTCCTAGATTGTTTGAACTTTTCTCTTCCAAGCTATTTGATGAAGATGTCTACAATCTTCTGATTTGTGGAGCAAAGGAATAGATGGATTGTCTTGGCATCAACACGATGTTGAATAAGATGGTATTTTGTATTGATGTGCTTTGTTCGATCATGGAACTTTGGGTTCTTGGAAAACTTTATTGTAGAAGTGTTGTCAATCATGAGAGGAGTTGAATGCACTTGTTTCTCTTGCAAATATTCCAGAATTTTCCCGCGCCACACAATTTCCTTTGTTTCTTCAGCAGCAGCCACATATTCTTCCTCAGTTGTGGAATCTTTTGGAACTGATTGTTTGCATGACCTCCTAGAGACAACTCCTAATCCAAGAATCATAACATAACCTAAAGTAGATACCCTAGTTTCATTATCTCCCTAAAAGTTTGAATTAGAGTATCCAATCAAGCTAAAGTTGCCCACCAGTGTATACTTAAGTAAAAAGTCTTGAGTTCCCTTCAAGTACTTTAAAACTCTTTTCTCACCAAACCAATGTCCCTCACAAGGATTTTGCATAAACCTGGAGATGATTCCTACAAAAAATGAAATGTTTGGCCTGGTAGTAGTCAGGTAGGTGAGACTTCTTACAAGCTGTCTTTACTTTGTTGAATCCTAAGATTATTTTCCTTCAGTGGATGTGAGGTTTAAGTTTTGTTCCATTGGATTAGTCAAAGGATTGCACTCAGCCATGCCAAACTTGTTTAACAGATCTCCAATGTAGATCTTCTGAGAGAGGAATATAAACTTCAGATGCTGAGTTACTTCAATACCAAGATAGTAGTGAACATACCCCAAGTATATCATTTCAAAACCTTTCCTTAATTCCTTCTTTATGAATGAAATATAACTCTCATTTTTCCTTGTTATCAAAAGATAATCTACATACACCCCAAGATATACAACTGTTTTTTAAATTTTCTTAACAAACAAAGTTACATCATCAAGATCATAATGTTTGAACTTGAGTTTCAGAAGATGCTCAGTTAACTTCTCATACCAGGCCCACGGTGCTTGTTTGAGGCCATACAAGGCTTCTACAAGCTTGCATACTTTATGTTATCGAACCTTCAAAAAAATTACTTTTGGATGGGACATGAAAACATTCTCTTTCAAATCTCCATTTAAAAAAATGGTTTTTACATCCATTTGATGGAATTTCCAACCATTTTGAGATGCCAAGGGAAAGAGTGTTTGAATGGTAGCCCATTTTGTTGTGGGGGAAAATTATCCTCATAGTCAACCTCTTATGTGCAAAACATTTTTCCGCAAGCCTGCCTTTGTGATTATCAAGTGATCCATCAAATTTATTCTTGTTCTTGTAGACCCACTTGCAGCCTATTTGTTTGGTTCCTATTGACGGTGTTGGACCTGCCAACATTCATGGGATCTCCCTGGTATGAAGTCCAAACTAGACCTCACACCATTTGGTGTAGGAGTCCCATCTGATATTATGCCCCTATTTCCATTATCTTAAAGATATGCCTTATCTCTTACTTGTCAGCACATGAGAGTGGTATACTTAGTCTTCAAATAACATGGTTTGTGTGTCTCGTGGGTGCTTACAGTAACTTGTGTCTAAGTTCTTTCACTGCAGAGAGAGAGAGGGTGAGAGTGAGTCTCAAGTCAAAAGGGAATAGTCCCAACTATGTTAGAGACACACAACACAATATGATCTGCGCAGCATCCGGTGGAGTAGTCCACACGGATTCAGGAACCACAAACATAATGGTTAACATATAATACATACAACACCCAGTGGAGTAGTCCACATGAGTGCAATGATCGTTATAACAAGTTTACAAGAATGAATTTGTTGAGTGTCCAATGGATTAGTCCACACAGGCAAGAGAGTGATAACTGATACAACACATTTACAACAACATATGCACTAAAAAAACTGAAATAGTTCAACTATCTTAGTACAAGTTCAAGAAACATGCATCAAAAGCATCCAAAGAATAGTCTTACAAACGAATACAATACATGTGTGAAAGCATGCTGACCTATTAACAGGTTTCTGAATTAAGCGAAAGTTCCAAGACACATCCATACACCATACATAACTAACCCTGATAGTGGGGCATTGGAGCCACTGCTTGCTCCTTAAAGAAAATATTACTGACTCTCAAGGCTATTTGGGAGGATCCAAGGTGAAAATTCCTTTTCATGTACAAATGAGGGGTATATATAGCCAAGGGTGAAACAAACCCTTGTGACTGTTCGACATCCCTCATGACTATTCTATTTACATGATTCTTTGACTTCATCCATGGGTCTCTTGGACTTCCACGTTACATTACATTTATATTGCACACTTATGACCCAAAGTAGTGATGTGGCCGAGGCAAATCATGACACAACTCGACATGACACTACTGGTATGCACATGTTGGTTGTTCTGTTCGTGTCGAGTTGTTGCGCTACTGAGTAATGAGTATGCCCATGGTGTACCATAGCTTCACCTTTGCATGGCAAAGTTTATTGAGTCTTCAATGGTCTTTTTGTTTGTTTGATGGCTCATGCATGTGCATGCATCTCCTTCACTTGCCACTTGGTATGCTTCATGTGTTCATCCAACTGCGAGCAAGTATTCTAGCATGCACTACTTGTTCATCAAATTTGTCATCACATCATGTCTCATCCATGTACATGTTTCTGTGATCACTCATGATGAGATGAAATCAAATATAGAAATTCCCTAGTCTACCATGATGTATTGTCTTTCATTCCCAGATGCAGGTGACTGGGAGAGGGCAAAGCTCTGAAACAACATAGATAACATGTCAGGCCGGGATGCGCAGCTCCAGGACATTGTCGGGAAAAACTACACAGTGTTCACTGAGAGGCTGGGTTGAGTAGTCTGGGACAACAGTGGCATCTGTGAGATTTGGCTTAGCTGGAACGAAAAACTGTGCAATTTTTCTAGGAAGGCAGTGTGGGTAGTAGGAGGTAGTGGCAGTGGAAACTGTGCAAATTTTAAGAGGAGGCTGGGAGCAAGCGATGGAAGCTTGCTAGCCAAAACTACATAGAATTGGGAGGCACTCATGCAGGACATGCCTGCGTATTTTCTAGGCTGAGCGGGGTGTCGGGTAGTTGGTGGAATATCCTAGAAAATTACGCAATTTTTAGGAGTGGAAGGCCGACAGACAGGGAGACTGACTGATAAAACTGTGTAATTTTTAGAGACAGTGTAGTGATAGGCATCAGGTGCCTGTCCCTCTTGTCTACAAAATTTCTTCAGTCAGTGCAAGCAAGAAGGCTGAAAACTTCTGTGCAATTTTTTGGAGGAGTGAAGCCTAGGGTCACTGCGCAATCAAATTCTCTAGTTGACCATCGGGAGGCTTGATGGATAGGCTTGCGGGAAGCATAGACTGAGATATCTTCTTGGGAAACTTCTACGTTGTTCTAGGTGATAGTCAGCCAGGTTGATTCTAGAATTACACAGTGTAGACTGCCTGGAGGGAAACCTCAAGATCTACACAGTTCTGGGCAATAGTGCTTGGTCACAAAGGGCTTATCCTGCATAGTGTAGCTCTGTGGGGGTTTGACTAATAGAGGATGGTCTGGTCGAAAAATTTTCAAAAAAAAAAGGCTAAGTGTGTGAGCGAGTGAACTTGTGAATACATGACCTTTCTAACACACACTCAACATGACTTGATGACAAGACACCTCAAACCAACAAGACAACATGTCTTAGGGTGATTGACTGCGGGACTATCTAATGGTGAAAGTGACAAGTGAAACACTTTGGATAGAGCTTCGGATGACCATATCGACATTTTCTTGACATTGCTTACAACATCGTATGTGAGTGCGATATATGTTTACATAGTGAAAATAACTCAAACACAAACCTTTAACATCACCAGAACAAGTTTGCAAGCATGACGTAACAATCAACATGCTGAAGATGACAGTTGGTCAAACAAGCGAAAAGGAAACAAGAGATGTAGAGGAAACACATGAAATTAATTTTTGATGTTTGCACAAAAGCATGTTACTGAAGACATGATGATATGACAATGTCACGTAGCCTTGAAAATTTGACTAAGAGATGTACTTCGAAAGGTTTTATTTACTTACCATACTTACCCTCGAGATGATCATGCATCCAACAAAGTTTACATGCGGTCCTGATTTTTTCCCATCACTTAGTCTCTTGGTCCTTCTCCTTAACTTCTTGGGAGTGATCTCAACATGTCACATTTTCCTGTAGTCACTGAGAGGTAGATCAACATTGTTTTAGCGGGTAGTGACTGCTGCCAGGATGAGGCCATGGGAGGCCCATCTATGTAATTTCTGAATGTAGGGCAGCTTGACTACTATGCGTATTTCTAGAGAGCGGTGTGGGCTTCCAGACTTCTCTACACATTTTTGGAGAGCAGTGCTGGCTGGGAAGCTGAGGGACAACACTAAGCAGTTTCTGAAGACACTAGGTTCCGGCTGGAGGAAGGACACTAGAGGGAACCACTCTGTAGTTTTGGATGCCAAGGGATGTTGGGGTTTCTGTGCACTGTAGGGTTTCAGTAGGCAAGGGAGGAAGCTTGATGGTTGTAGAAGCAAAGTGCATAATTTCGGGAAGCTAGATGAGAATAGGTTGTTTGGGAAATGGCTAAGCGTGAGGTCAGTGGCACAAATGTAAACAATGATAAGACTCGACTGTGATCGCACAAGGAAACTTAGTGACACAATGTAGACAATATAGAATGTAGAAGACATACTTTTCTTGATGCAACAAACTTTGTGAAAAGAGTGCATGAAGTGATTGTGAAACATATCTATGTATTGAAAACAACTCCTACACACAATATTTCCCCAAAGTGAGACAACATTCTCTTTGCATGAAAAATAACAATCCTATGCTCAAGATGACACATGTTTCATAAAGATGTGAACATGAACAACTCTTAAGATCAAGGAGGGGATCTTGAGATCATCAGTCTTACTAACAAGTGACCAAGGATGATCAATCACAGGATCCAAGTTAGGCTCCAAAATTTTAATGTGAGCCAAATTTTTGGAGAGTGGTTGTAGCTACTACAACATTGGTGACACACTGGTAGAACTCTAGCTCTCTATATGGACCCTGTTTCATGAAAAGCGAGTCTAACCCTTCTGGAAGTATTGTTCGATTCTTTGATTGTGATGGCTTCCGCACTAGCTTGTGTGAAAGATTTAGTCCCTACCATTCTCTTGATCGGTCAACACACATTCCAAGCCAAGTCAACTTAGTTGTTTCGATTGGGGATGAAGGGTATATTGATGCACTAGTAATATAACTTTCAAAGTCTAAGTATCATCTCTAGTGTTTCTCCGCTGTTAGTAGGCCTGGACAATACCTTGACGGTGTCACGTAGGAACACAAGCATCAATCTGCTGCCAGCGAGCTTGGTCAATACCTCAGTGGAGTTACTTGTATCACCTCTATGTGCATTGAGAATCCTTTCTCTTCTTTCACCTTGTTCACCTTTCATTTTTTCATTTTTTCAAAGAACTGTGCATAAGCACTTGTTTATTTTAGATGCGGAATAGGGATCCCAACTTATTGAGAGTAGAAGAGGTTGTTCCTTCAGAGAAGTATGTTATATATACCTCTAACATACTTGTTAAGGTTTCCCCCTCACCTTACTCTACTTGATTGAGTTGACAAGGGTTAACCTAAAATACCGAATACAGTAGGCCGTACCAGTTAACAATGCAAGCATTATTTTTTCACCAAGGCTCACTCTAAAAAAAACGTATTGTCCATCAGGGTATCATCGACTGAAGACAATAATCTCTTCATAATGAGAGAGAACAACAGGTAACCAGATGTTGATAGCTATACAAGTCCTCTTAGATTTTCTTGGCTTGTCGCGAGAGCCAAACATAGTTTCATGGGAGGCTAACCTATGGGTACAAGCAAGAAAAGAAAGAAAAAGGAAAAAAGAAGAAGTAAAGCAGAAGAAAAAAAAGTAAGAAAAGCAAGCAAACCAAACCAAGTCAGCAAGAAAAAAAGCATGCAAACCAGAAATAAAAGCAAAGTAAGAAGCAAATACTACTCTTACTCCTACGCTAAATAGTGCATGGGCCTAGTCATGTGGAGTGATATTTCCAATGCAACCACTGATGCATTGGCTGGCCCATTTTGGCGAAGGCATGGAAAATATGCATGAAAACAGTGAACAAGAAGGATTGATCAGCGAAGACCAACATGCTCCAATTTCTAAAACATCCACAGAAAAGAAAATAGTGAATGCACAAGATAGACATTCTGTGGACTTAACATGGTGTTGTGACATATTGCATGCAAACGATAAGCATGTAAACTCTCTTGACTATGACAAACAAGAAAATATGAGAAATAGGGACAACGTACGCCTTGCATGAGTGATGGGATCATGTGATTGAGGTGGAGGAAGCGAAATTTGTGTATTGGATTTATCTTCAATGCATACAAATGAATGGTGACTCGAAGCCTTGGATGTTTCAAAAAATTTTTGATCAAAAGTGGAACTAACCTCAAGATAGAAAGGGCTTGACATAACCATAATATCAGGCTAAAGTGCCTTGACATCTTATAGGGTTTCCACTTTGTTAATAGATGGAACTTCAGAGACCAGTCGCTTAGTGATCCGGATCTTGGGGGGAGGCCCCCAAAATCTAAGAGATTGAAATGGATCTTGGGAGGAGAGACCCCCAAGATATGAAAACTTGAATTGCCATAAGAAAAAAAGAGGAGAATGCCCCATAAACAAAACCACAAAGAAACTTTTTATTAAAACCGATAATAACTGTAAAGCTTACAAACAGAAATGGAAATAAACAGCTAGGGCGATGGTAAGGTATCTTTGAGAAGAGATGTGGTGGCTACATGCCTCTAAATTGTAAAGGCTACATTGTGGTGGACAATCTGTCCTTTTACAAAATGTGACTTGTTACTTATAGTATTTTTCAGTTACAATACCACGGGTCAATTCCATGGGTGAATGAATACCATGGGTGGATTTTATAATACCATGGCGGATGCCATTTACAATATCATGGGTAAATTCCATGCGTGAATGAATACCATGAGTGGATTTTACAATACCATGGGCAGATGCTATTTACAATACCATGGGTAAATTCTATGGGTCAATGAATAATATGGGTGGATGAGTACCATGGGTTGATGCCATTTTCCATTTGGATCACTTAGGAAGATTAACAGTGAGTGAATCAACATCATGATCCAATGAAGAAGTACATAGATCACAACAACCATGATCACAAAATTCAGGATGTTCATCGACATCCTCATGATCTAATGAATCATGTAGAGGGGTTGATGAAAAACAAGGAAGTTCACCCTCTGTGTTTTCAAAAATGATAGATGATAGATGTGACCGATTTTCAGAGGAAGATGTGTCTTCTTCACGATATAATGATAGGCTGACATATGGTGTGTCATGTGAATGATCAGAGGTAGAAACATCCGAAGATGAGTTTTCATAGGGAAAATCAAAAGTGGCAGAATCAAAAAAGATGTCAGGATAGAGCGGATGAGGCACAAATTGAAGGGAGTCATCCTTTACCGTGGGATCTTTTTTAGATTCCCACACACACTCATCATGAATGATAATGTAGGTTGGATACATAAAGTTGAATCCTTCGATAACTTGATCCTCATTCACAACAAGTGTGTAGTCTGAAACAGAAGAAAAAAATACAATATAATCCGAAGGATTAATGGAATGCGGGGACAGAGGTTGAGGGAACAAATACATGTGACAACTAACAGGCTTGCAAGCCAGCTTTGGGCAGACATTGAGAGTAGGTGGGGTGGGAGGATTTTAGGTCCCTATAATACTAGTGATTCCCCCATTACTATTGTCATTGTAGCCCTTATTGTTATTATTGGGCCCCTATTGTCCCATTATTGTTATTAATGTGCCCCATAGAATCCCACTATTGTTATTGTTGTGCCCTTATATTATTATTGTTATGTCGGATTTGATTATATTGTGACCCCTTAGACTCCTATATATAGAAAGAAGGTTTAGTCATTTGTATCATCCAAGAATTGTTCATTTGTGTAATTTAAAGTAGGTTTCCCCCTTGAAGAGGCTGATTTTGAAGGTTTTGATCTATCTTTTCTTTATTTTGTGAGCTAGTTGCATAACATTTGGTATCAAAGGTTTGGATTCTAGGGTTTCGCTACTCCAAACATGTGATCGTGGAATTTTTTCTATAACTATTTTTCCATGATGTTTTAGAAGCTAAAAAAAAACCATTCAAGCCGAAATCACTCTAAACTGCGGGACCAAATTAAAGATATTTTCTCACTACATTTTCGGAGATAGGATCCAAGGCAGTTAGGGTCTTTGCAGGATCCTGAATTATATCTCAAATAGGTGACCTGGGAAAAATCCTCATAACTTTGGTTCTAAGAATTAGATTGAAATTGCGTCAGAAGTTATAGAAAGAGGATGACCTGTAGTTTATTGTATATAAGTTTCGGGTCCTAAGGTCAAAACAATGACACGTGGCACTTCATACAAGTTCACTCTATTGAACCAATCTATAATCAGGTCACCGTGGGAGATTCGGCATAACGCTTCCTTGGATAATCCAATATTAATCTAACTTACGGGGTTAGAAAGAGGACTCATAGGGCTACCGTAAGAAGAAATTTTAGATCTTGGAGATTCAAAATTACAGAGATACATCAGATTCAATATTGAGCTCTTACAAAGTGAAAAAAGGTGTGTAGTTTTTCTTTTTCTCATAAGATTGGTTTGAAAAATTAGTTTCAAGGAATTCAAAGGGCATATTGAAGCATTATTATAATTAATTGATTCCCTCGAGAAAGAAAATGGAAACACCTAGTAAGAAACCTGAAATCTCTAGCATGACTCATGAAGAAGAGTATTGGAGAGGTAAATCCCCTCTGCAGACAGAGGCGATCCCACTAGCCCAAAATGGGTCTAACAACAATCAAACAATACTATCATGCAGGCTCCTAATTGCAAATTAAAGGTGGATTACGAGAACCTACTTGGATTCCAACGCTAGTGTTGTAGGAGAGTTGACGCTCCCATTCCTTTGCTCCGACCAGTCACGATCCTCACGATCTTCGTGAATGGACACCTGCACATGCAAAGAACGATACAAATACAAGCATAAAATCCAATAGATGCAATTATATATCGGTCAGAAAAGATATAATTCAATCGTCATTATAATGAACAGCAAGAATGGAACCATAATGATAGTCATCTATTATTGATAATCAACAAAGGAGTATACAACCGAAGTTCTGACGTCAAATCCTCCTTTGGCTGGGTGATCAGCTGCACATGTCTTGCAAAGCTTGTCGGGATCAGGAACAAGCCTCTCTCTCTATTTGACTATGAATGCAAAGAAGACTCAACAACAGTCTCTCAGACTTCTGACAGTATCATTCTCCCTCTACTCAAAACTAGCTTGTCAAATGCACCAGAACAAGCTTTTATGGATGGAGGAGGAGGAAGAGATACAATGAATCCAGACATTCATGGGATAAACATTAACCTCGAAATGCTTTATGGATAGAGATACGATGAATCTCGACATCCATGAGATTGGCATTATCCTTGAAAAGCCACATGAGTCGAAAGGAAAAAACTCTCGGGCGTGCGTTTGTTAACAAACTTTTCCAAACTTGGTCGGCGTGGGTAAGACTCTGAGATAGAGCGCCAATGGGCGTGCCCTCTTTGGAGAATTTCCCTCATTGGCGCGGGTGATACACTGTGGATCCGCGCTAATGGAAAAAGGGGACTTTTTAGGGATATTCTGCAGGAGATGTCTTCAAGGCATATGAAGTCCATACTTAGGGGAACATAATGCAAGTGTTTTCAAGCCATGTCACTTCTCACAGGTCCCGAAATGAGTCCTCCAAAGTGCAGGAAAGGGGTAACAGGGACGGTGACCAATGGTGACAAATTACTGTGTAACAAAGAGGAAGAAATGCAACATGATATATCAAAATTATGAGACCAAGTGCAACAAAATTCACTCTCATAAAAAGTAACGAAAGCTAAGATGGATGGTTTAAAGAAAGGCATGGAAGCTAAGATAGATGACATGGAAGATAAGATGGATGGTTTAAAGAAAGGCATGGAATCTAAGATGAATGATGTGGAAGCTAAGATGGATGGTTTGGAAGCTAAGATGAATGATGTGAAAGCTAAGATGGAAGGCAAAATGGATGATTGGAAGACAATTTTGACAAGGTTGCTACAAGAAATGTTTACTAATGGTGAAAGGGTAGTAAAGGAAACTCATGATGAGAACAAAATAAATGTTAATCATTAGTTCATAGACTCTAATGTTGGATTTAAGACCGACCATGTTCCAAATATTGATATGAGGAAGTTTGATCGCAAGGATCTCATAACATGGATACTACAGATGGAGAAATATTTTGATCTCGATAATGTGTAAAACACACAAAAGGTATGTATTGCAACTTTATATTTGGAACCAAATCAGTTTGTATGGTATCAATGGCTTTGCTATTGTAAACAAATTGTCACTTGGGCAATTTTTACGGAAGAAACGATAGCACATTATGAGGATACAAAAAGCAACACCTTTTTAAGCCAATTGATAAATCTAAAACAAAAGGGTTCAATGATGGAGCGCATTGAGGACTTCCAAAAATTGAATATAAGGGTAAAAGATATTCTATAGGAGCATAGGATTGATGTGTTCATAGGGACTTTAAAGGATAACATCCAACATGAGGCTCGCCTTTGGGAACCTGATTCATTGGAGAAGGCATTCTGGTTGGCAAGGAAAATGGAAAGAAAAATCATGGAAACCAAGAAGCCTACCACTTACAATTATAAAGATGGAAGTGTTGTTGCCCCTAGCCTTCCACAACCTACAAGGTTGACACCACGACAATTGGAAGAAACAATAGCAAAAGGGCTTTGTTAGAGTTGTGATAGAAAATACACTAAAGGTCATAAGTGTGCTGAGAAGAAATTATTTTACATAGATTGTGGAGAGGAGGAAGAAAAGGAACAAGAACATCAAAAGAAGAGGATATACAGCAGGAATAAACCCTAGAGAAAGAAGAAATTAATCTAACCATATCTTGTAGTGCATTGTCTAGAATTACCACTCTTCAAAATATCGAGATAGAAGGACATATCAAGAATAAAAAGGTAATAGTGTTGATTGATTTAGGAAGTACCCATAATTTTATTCATTGTAAGATAGCCAAGGAATTGAATTGCTTGCTATATCCAGCACCAGAGTGGCAAGTGATGGTTGCAAGTGGAGGAACCATAAATTTCTCTGGCCATAATATCAAGCTATCCATGGGAGAATATGTATTGAATATCCCAATGATTTCCATTCCAACGGTTGGTGTTGATGTTGTACTAGGATTCCAATGGATACAATCCTTGGTTACAATAGCTTTTAATTTTCAAGAACTTTTCATGAAATTTTGTGCGAGAGGAAAGGAAGTTGAATTAAGGGGTATCATAGGGAAATTGGGAAAGATAATCAGCTCTAACAGAATGACAAATCTTCTAAAGAAAGAACGATAAGGCGTAATTGCACAATTATGTTTGCTAGAGGTTCCCACATCGAAATCATCTATTTCTCTAGATCTCCAAAAAGCCTTGGACAATCATTCCAAGGTATTTAAGACTCCCAAAGGCCTCCCACCTATTTGTGATCGTGATCATGCTATTAACTTGATTCGAGGAAGTGTTCCTCCAAACATCAGGCCTTACAGATATCCCTATGCCCCAAAGAGTGAAATTGAATGTATGGTTGCAGAAATGCTAGACGCTGGTATAATTCAACCTAGTCAAAGTTCTTTCTCTGCTCTAGTAGTATTGGTGCACAAGAAGGATGGATCATGGCACATGTGTCTGGATCATAGGGAGCTCAACAAGCTCAATATTAAAGATAAATTTCCCATTCCTCTCATTGATGAATTATTAGATGAATTGCATGGATCAATTTGCTTCACCAAGTTGGATCTTCGTTTAGGATATCATCAAATCAGAATGAAGACTGAAGACATTCCGAAAACAACATTTAGAACTCATGAGGGTCATTATGAATTTTTGGTCATGCCTTTTGGCCTTACCAATGCACCTTCTACATTTCAAGGTATGGTGAATTCCATTTTCAAACCCTTCATTAGAAAATTTGTGTTCGTATTTTTTGATTATATACTAATCTACAACAAGTCTTGGAAGGATTATGTTGAACATGTTGACAGGGTGCTCAAACTATTGGAGGAGACACAATTATATGAAAAAAGCTCCAAATGTTTCTTTGGAGTACAAGAAGTGGAATATATGGGTCATATTGTATCTCATGAAGGTGTTAAGATAGACCCTAACAAAATTAAATCCATTAAGGAATGGAAAATTCTCACATCCATAAAGCATCTACGAGGATTTCTCAGGTTGACAGGGTATTATCACAAGTTTGTTAAGGATTATGGGAGAATAGTAGCACCTCTAACAACAATATTGAAGAAGGATGCATTTTCATGGACTCCGGAAGAAACAAAGGCCTTTGAACATCTTAAAGGGTCAATGTGCCATGCACCAGTCTTAGCTACGCTGGACTTCACAAAAACCTTTATTGTGGAATGTGATGCTTCAAGAAATGGAATTGGTGTTGTTTTAATGCAAGAAGAAAAACCCATTTATTTCGAAAGTCATCCCATCAAAGGAAAGTATTTACACAAATATATTTATGAGAAGGAAATGTTGGCAATACTACATGCACTTAAGAAATGGCGACCCTACCTAATGGGAAGACACTTCAAGGTAAAAATAGATCATGATAGTCTTAAATACTTTTTAGAACAAAGATTATCTTTTGAAGGGCAACAAAAATGGGTCACAAAGATGTTGGGTTATGACTTTGAAATCATCTACAAAAAAGGGAAGCAAAGTGTTGTGGCACCTGCACTCTCAAGAAAGGATGAGGATGTGGAAGCATTTCTTTGCACCATTTCTATTATCCAACTAGGTTGGATAAACAAAGCAAGGGATGAATGGAAGAATGACGAAGAAGTGTGGGCACTCATTCAAAAGTTACAACAAGATCCCAATGCATATGATACATTTAGCTAGAAAATTGATTCGTTATGGTACAAATATCGCTTATACCTATGTAAGAATTCCCAACTTAAACAAAAGATTCTTATGGAATTGCACACTTCTCCCTTAGGAGGGCACTCAAGATTTTTAAAAACTTACCACAAGGTTAAGAAGGATTTTTTTTGGAATGGCCTTAAATTATATATTCAAAAGTTTGTGGCAAAATGTTTTGTTTGCCAACAAAATAAAGTTGAAACAATTAAGACCCCAGATCTATTACAACCTTTATCCATTCCAAGCCAATGCTAGAAGGAGTTTTCAATGGATTTTATCACAGGTTTACCGAAGTTCGAAGGAAGAAGTTCCATCATGGTGGTACTTGATAGAATTACCAAGTATGCACACTTTTGTGCATTATCGCATCCATTTAAAGCCAGTACAGTTTCTACTACATTTATAGAAATAATTCAAAAGCTACATGGAAACCCAAAGATTATTGTAAGTGACAGAGATCCCATTTTCACTGGAAATTTTTGGACATAATTATTTTCTTGTCTCGATACTCAGTTAGATCATAGCTCATCTTATCATCCTCAATCTGATGGGAAAATTGAGATAGTAAACAAATGTTTGGAAGGATATGTTCATTTCTTTGTATCTAATAAACCGACACAATGTGTCAAATGGTTACCTCTGGTTGAATGGTGGTATAACACTTCCTTCCATACTGCAGCAAAAATGACCCCATTTATGGCACTTTATGGATATCATCCACCATCCATCACATCATATTTAAGAGAAAATTCTAAGGTTCAAGCAGTGGAAGATCACATCATGCATCAACAACAAGTTCTCCAACCCTTAAAAGTTAATCACATGTTGGCACATAATAGAATGAAAAAACCGGCAGATCAACATTGTAGCGAAAGAGGTTTTGGTGTAGGTGACTAGGTATTCCTACAGATACAACCATATAAACAAATGTCCCTCAAGAAAGCTAAGAAGGATAATAAATTATCACCAAAGTATTATGGTCTGTACAAGGTGTTGCAAAATATTGATACTATGGAATACAAATTGGAGCTTCCTGCAGCTTCTTAGGTGCACCCAGTTTTCCATGTTTCATGTTTAAAGAAGGTTATAGGTGACAAGATCCTAGTTCAAACAATATTGCTAGAACTTGATGAGGAAAGAAAAATAATATTGGAACCTGAAGCAATCACATAAACAAGAACTCGACAGCTATGAAATCGATCAATTTCGGAGTATCTCATCAATTGGAAGAACTTACCTACTGAAGATTCCACATGGGAGGATGAGAACGTTTTACAGAAGCATCCAAAAGTACTCAAGCATTGAGGATAACACTTTTCTGAAGGAGAGGGGCATGTTAGGTCCCTATAATACTAGTGATTCCCCCATTACTATTGTCATTGTAGCCCTTATTGTTATTATTGTGCCCCTATTGTCTCCATATTGTTATTAGTGTGCCCCACAGAAACCCACTATTGTTATTGTTGTGCCCTTATATTATTATTATTATGTCAGCTTTGATTATATTGTGACCCCTTAGACTCCTATATATAGAAAGGAGGTTTATTCATTTGCATCATCCAAGAATTGTTCATTTGTGTAATGTAAAGGAGGTTGCCCCCTGGAAGAGGCTAATTTTTAAGGCGTTGATCTATCTTTTCTTCTATTTTGTGAGCTGGTTGCATAACAGATTCACATCAATATTGCTGAAATAATTGGCCCCCTTGAGTTGGTCAGTAGGTCATCAATCTGTGGGATTGGATACTTGTTCTTGACAATGATTTTGTTTAGTGCCCGCTAATCAATGAAAAGCCTCTAGGTTTCATTCTTCTTTTGTAAAAGTATAATCGGGCTCCCACTTGGCAAGGAACTTGGTCGGATGTGCCATTTTTATAGCAACTCCTGGATTTTCTGCTTGATCTCTTCATTTTCCCAAATGGAGTAGTGATATATTAGCCCGCTGGGTAGAGGTGCTACAGGAGTCAAATCAATTGAATGCTTGACTTGACAATGAAAGGATATCCCTGTGGGTGAGGAGAAGATGTTCATGCATTCTTCCATGACCGTATCCATCTACTTTTTCTTCTTGGAGGAACCCTTCCTAGGGGCCATGGATGTGGCTACGACATTCCCCATACTTTGAGAGAGAATCAAAAAGAAAAAAAAATTCCCAGTCTGGGAGATGACCTTACCGCATTGCTTATCAATGATCAAAGAGATGGTGGTACGTGGGGCTACTTTTAGTATCCTGTATAACTTAGTACCCAAAGAAATAATCACAGATCAAGGTCTAGACTCATATACAACATGACTCTTCCATAATTATGGTTTTCCTAATAATACATCACAAATTTTAAGAGGGTCGGCATCACACAACACCTCATCCATGAAGGGCTTGATGCTGTTAGGAAGGTGACATTACTCGCTAATGTGGAGATCTCATCCTTGGTGAAGCCACCCAATGGTGTATGGTTTTGGATGTGCTATAGTTGGTATGCCCAACTGCTTCATGACCTCTATTGAAATGACGTTCTTTCGGCTCTCGTTGTTGATGATGAACTGTAGTGGAGAACCCTTCACCCACATTTGTGAGTGGAATAGGTGCTCCCCCTCTTCTGGATCTTTAGGCTCAATATTCTGGATCTTGGTGGTGGCCACAAAGGCACTGAGATCTGCGTCAATGTTCTGTTTCCCTTTGTAATTCCCCTTATTGGGTTCTGACTCTGTGTCAGGACATGCATTGGGCTTAAAAGCCTTCAACTCAACCACTAGTGACTAGCTGGCCAGACACTCACTTGTGTTGTGAGTGGAACTCTTATGGAACTCACACCACTTTTCTATGTCCTCCTTTGTCTTCATGGTGTTTTTATTTTCTTGTGGCTTCGACGAGTTATACTGGGTCTTCCTGCCCTGGATTTTCCCTTTTCTCTATAGTTTGGGGGTGCCTTTCCCTTGCTTTGGATTTGCAGATCCAAAGTCTCACTTTTTTTGTTTAAGATTTTTCTCAATTTTGAAAAAGTATCGATATTCCTTGCTTAGTGAGGAGATGTCCAGCTACTCCATCCCATCCTGGATGTATCCATGTAAGTAGCCATGGTACTTGAGTACCAAATGTTTCTAAGAATCCTTGATACCCAACTTCGTGCTAAGGGTATAAAAAACATTGGCAAAATCTAGCACGTCTTGGTCCCTTCCCCATTGTAGTGTGGTCCACTTTATGTATTTATCCTCATAGCTCCAAAAGGGTAATACTGCTCCTTGATGGCATCCCGGAATGAATCCCAAGTTGGTGCAACCAAAAATAGTGAGGGCATAATTTCATCTTTATTCTCATAGTGGGTTTCCCACTAGTCCTTGATGTGGGGGGTGACTTTGAGCAGGAAAAAGGTAATCTTTTCTTGGTTAGAAAAATCATGAACAAAAAAATATGCTTCTAGAAAATTTAACCATTTATCTACAGCGTCCGCATCTATCTAATCCTCAAATATGGGAATGTCAAAGTTAACTTGTACCTTAAAGGATGTGGTGCTTCTAGAATAGCTACTAGACGTATATGCATCATCCTTTGGTAGCCGCTGAAGGATATGGGCAAAGTTTTCCATCATCATGTTCCTCTATCGCTCAAGGGCTTCTTCAAGAAAGATTTTTAAAGGATCTCCTGTCCCCTCCTCTTTATTTTCTTCCCCCATGGGAGGCCATCGGGATTTGTGAGGATGGTCTTACAAAGATTTGACTAGTTCAAGCCCTAACTCTTTATATCCCGACCTCGTTGGGCACATGCAAAGAAAAATAGAGAAAGAGTAGACTGCAGTAATACCAATGATCCAAGTTTAAATAGGAATGCAACAAATTATAGATATAACCATAAATACAAAGATGCATCAGAAATAAATCTTCATTTCATTACTACCAAACACTGAAATATGCTTACAAACAGAATGGAAATAAGACTAGCTCGGGTGATGGTAGCTTATCTCTGAGAAGAGATGTGGCAACTACATGCCTTTGAACTATGTTACAATGAGGCTCAAGGGCCTATTTATTATTAAAAAATATGACAAAACCCTAAACAATGAAAACCCGAACCCCAAGAGATGTAATGCCAAGAGTTTGTGGGTCCTATTGGGGTTAGTTGGGCAACCAACTTCATGGGGTCATAACTTGGTCATATTATCTCCGTTTGGCCCGTACGGTACCTTTTTGAAAGGTATTTCTGAGTACTACAATATTTTCCATAGGTACCTACCTTTTGCTACAGGTCTATAGTGGACCTCAAAAAAATGTTGTTTAGGGGGTCAAAACTGCTCCAGAAGTTCAAGGCCCGAAAAACTGCTAAAAATAATAAATTTTGAAATAAACAAGGAAATAAATGAAATTGACAGGAGGTCTAGGTGGGATAGGTGTGTGGCCACCAATATCCACCTGTATCATTCCTCCACTCTTAGGAAGAAATGGTCCCCATTGCATGTGGAGCCTCCATGAGGTGACGAACTTTCTGTTGAACCTGGTCGCTTGGAAGCCACTTGCCTTGGTGCAGGAGTTGGCCAGCTTTGACAACCCAACATAGTTGGATCTTTTGTTAGCGAGTGCTCTTGACCTTTGTGTCCATAATATAATCAGTTGTGGCCTATTCCATGTAGTATGTATTTAACTCTGTTAGTGTGAGTTGTTTTGCAATGTTTGATGTTTCCAACAATGGTGGGAAGTATGGTCAAAGGTGGTCCACATTGAAGACTGGGTGGAGGCAAAGGAATGCGGGAATACTAATCTCAAGAGAATTGTCTCCCACACCCTTGGTAATGGTGTAAGAACCATATCGAAGTGGTCTGATATTCTGATGGGCTCCGTTAAGGTGTTCTTTTTGCAAATGCAATTAGACTTTGTTGCCCACCTCAAACTTGTGTGGCACCCAATGTTGATCATATCGCTGCTTGTGCTTGGAATTTGACTTCTCCAGGATATTGTGAACCCACTAGTAGATTTTTTGGATGCATTCAATAAATTTGGTTGCTTTATGACCATCGGATAATACATGTTTTGATTTTGTCTGCATAGCTGCATGAGGTATGGCAACATCAATCAGATACAATGGTTGAAATCCTAGACCCACTCGAAAGGGACTGCGACTAGTCGAGCTATGGAGAGTTCTATTATAACTGTGCTACACATATGGAAGAATTCCATCCCAGGTTCAAGGATGCTTGGAGTTGTACTCGTAGTATGTGCATTATCATCCTGTTGATGTCTGTTTGGCCATTAGTGTGGGAATGGTAGGCAATTGATTTGGCGGGCTTGGTGTCCAATAGTGTCGAGAGGCTTGACTAGAATGTGCTCAGGAACCTACTATCTCGATTTGATATAATGGTCTGTGGGATCCAAAAATGTACCCATACTCGTTCAAAGAAGAGTTTGGGAGTATCCTCTACTTTGATACTCTTCTTGTAGGCCACTAATATAGCCGTCTTAGAAAATTTGTCCACGACCACAAATACACAGTCATTACCATGCTTGGTAGAAGGGAGGCCAGACATATAGTCCATGGAAATGGATTCCTAGAGCTGGCTGGGAGTAGGCATTGGAGTGTAAAAGCCTTTCTTCTTGATGGTTAGCTTGGAAATGGCATAGGCAGTGCAAGATCTATTATATTTTCCCACATCCAGTCGGAGTTTGGGAAAATAAAAGTAATTTTATAGTATAGCCATAGTTTTCTCCACACCAAAGTGTCCTATGACCCAACTATATTGCACCTCCAAAATAATCTTGGAACACTCCCTTAAATGAAAAAAAAGGTGGCCCAAGTAGAATAATAATGCATCCTTGTAGGTTTAAATCAAGAACTTTCTTTCTAGCTACCAGCATCTGGTATGTGGAGGTGAATTTTAGATCATTTTTTTATAATTGCATCTATCTAGAGGTCTTGTGACCACAAGAGTTGAGAACAATATTTAGTGCTGCAACTGGGGTCTGGCTGAGGTAGTCTACAACATGATTAGTGCTAGCCTTTCTGTATTTATTGTTCAAGTGGAATTCTTGTAGATATGTAGACCACTTCTGATGGTGATCATTCTGCAACTTCCCCTATGTTTGTATAAACTGAAGAGGTTGGTGATCGGTGTGGATGAATGTCTCCTTCACTAGAGTGTAGTGCTCCCATTATTAGCAAGCTGACATGATGGAATACATCTCCTTATCATAGGTGGGGTACTTCCGAATTGTATCAGAAAGTGTCTCACTATGATAGGCCACTAGATACCCGTGCTAGGTGAGGACTGCACCAATAGCATAGTCTAAGGCATCTATATCGATTTCAAATGGCTAATGCAGGTATGGCAATGTGAGTACTAGTGTAGAGTAGAGGCAGTGCTTCAGTGCAATCAATGCCTTCTGTTGGGACTCGGACTAGGAAAAATTTTCTTTTGCCCTGCCCGTAGTAATCTGACTCAAAGGCCAAGTGATATGGGAGAATCCCAACATGAACCTCCGATAGAAATTTGCAAGGCCCAAAAAGCTGCGAAGCTCCATTAGAGTTGCCAGGGCTCGACAATCTCGAATGACTTGTATCTTGGTCGGTTCCACATGCATGCCATCCTCATCTAGGATGGAACCCAAGTATTGGACCTGGCTCATGCCAAAGGTTCATTTCTCCAAGTTGGCACACAGTTTGTGCTGCCAAAGGGTTTGAAGGACCTCCCAGATGTGTTGCAAGTGTTCTTCCGATCTCTCGCTGAAGATGAGGATGTCGGCCAAATGAACCACCACGAACGAGTTGGTGAAGGGCTGCAAGATGTCATCAATTAGCCTCATAAAAGTAGTAGGGGAATTTTTCAACTCGAAGGGCATAACCAACCATTCAAAAAGGAGTTATCTTTAGTGTGACTTTTTGGAAGCTTTTTCGATGGATTTTTCTGGTCTAATTTCTCTAAAATCCGGTAGGAATATATTGAAATCACAAGATTGATGGGTAAAACCTACACAATAGAAGTTCCCTAGGGGTTTTTCATGGTGCTGAATCCATATATAGAGTCAGAAAACTAGTTTAAATATCACAAATCAAGATTTCACATCAAAATTTTCACTAGATTTCGACACCGGAAACTCCAAAAAGTCGCACTATAGACAAATCCATTCAAAAAGGCCTTCCTTGGATTTAAAGGCGGTCTTCTATACATCTGTGGAATCTATTGGAACCTGGTGATAACCAAACTACAGATCAATCTTGCTAAAATAATTGGTTGCCTTGTGTTGTTCCAATAGGTCATCAATCTGTGGGATTGGATACTTGCTCCCGACAGTGATTTTGATTAGTGCCTCATAATCAATGCAGAGCCTCCAGGTTCCACCCTTATTCTGTACAAGTACAATCGGGCTCCCACAAGTCGATGAACTTGGTTGGATGTGCCCTTTTGTAGCAACTCCTGGATGTCCCACTTGATCTCTTCATTTTCTAGAATGGAGCAACGATATATTGGCACATTGGGTAGAGGTGCTCTGGGAATTAGATTGATTGAATTCTTGACCTAACAATGCAAGGATACCCCTGTGGGTGAGGAGAAGATGTCCCTATATCCTTCCATGACTGTATCCACATGCTTTTGCTACTTGGAAGAACCTTTCCTAGGGGCCATGGATGTGGCTACGACCATCCCCTTACTTTGAGAGCGAATCAGAAAGAAAAAAATTTCCCAGTCTAGGAGATGACCTTACTACATTGCTTAGCAGCGATCAAAGAGATGGTGGTAGGTGGGGCTACCACAGGTATCTTGTGTAGCTTACTACCCAAAGAAATAATAACATAGCAAGGTATAGACTCATACATAGCATGCCCCTTCCATAAGTATGGTTGTCCTAAAAATACATCACAAACTTCAAGAGGAACAACATCACATAGTACCTCATTAGTGAAGGGCTTGATGCTATAGGTAAGGCGACACTGTTGGCTGACATAGAAATCTCATCCTTGGTGAATCCACCCGATGGTGTATGATTGTAGATGTGCTGTAGTCAGTAGGACCAACCGCATCACGACCTCTGGCGAAATGAGGTTATTTTGGCTCCCTCTGTCAACAATGAACTGTAGTAGAGAACCCTTCACTTACATCTATGAGTGGAACAGGCGATACCCCTCTTCTGAATATTCATGCTCAATCTCTAGATCTTGTTGGTGGCCATAGTAGCACTAGGCTCTACGTCAATGATCTACTTCCCTTTTTCATTCCCCTTATCAAGTTTTGACTCAAATTCGGAACATGCATCGGATTTAGAAGCCTTTAGCTTAGCCACCAATGACTTCTTGACCTAACACTCACTTGTGTTGTGAGTGTAGCTCTTATGGAAGTCACACCACTTTCCTGTGTCCTTCTTTGTATTCGTGGTGTTGTTCTTTTCTTGTAGCTTCGACAGGTTTTCTTGGGTCGTCTCGCCTTGGATTTTCCCTTTGTTCTGCAGTTTGGGGGCACCTTTCCCTTGCTTTGGATTCACAGATCCAAAGTCTCGCTTTTTCTATTTAAGATTCTACTCAATCTTGACAGCGTATTTGTATGTCGTGCTGAGTGAGGAGATGTCAAGGAACTCTATCTCATCTTGGATGTACCTTTGTAGGTAGTCACGTTACTTTAGTACCAAATGTTTCTCATAATCCTTGATACCCAACTTCGTGTGAAGGGTATGAAAAAAATTGGTAAGCTCTGGCTCATCATGGTCTCTTTCCTATCGCAGTGTGGTCCACTTTATATATTTATCCTCATAGCTCTCAAAAAGGTAGTACTACTCCTTGATGGTGTCTTGAAACAAATCCCATGTGGGTGTAGCCAAAAATAGTGAGGGTGTACTTTCATCCTTCTACTCATAGTAGGTTTCTCACCAGTCCTTGATGTAGGGGGTGGATTTGAGAAGGGAAAAGGTAATATTTTCCTCTCTGGAAAAATCATTAACAAAAAAATATCCTTCTAATAGATTTAACCATTTATCTATGGCATTCACATGTATCTGACCCTCAAATATGGGAATGTCAAAGTTAACTTGTACCTTAAAGGGTGTGGCTCTTCCAAAGTAGCTGCTGGAAGTAGACGCATCACCCTTGGGTAGTTGCTAAAGGATCTGGGAAAAGTTGTCCATCATCGCATTCCTCTATCGCTCAAGGGATTCTTCAAGCAAGATTTTTAAAGGATCTGTGCCCCCTCGTCTTTCTTTTCTTCCCCTATGGGAGGCCGTCGGGATTTGCAAGGCTAGTATTGCAATGGCTCGACCAATTCAAGCCATAACTCATTGTATCCCAACCTCATTGGGGACATGCAAAGAAAAATAGAGAAAGAGTAGAGTGCTCTGATACCACCGATCCAAATTTAAACAAGAATGCAAAAAATTATAGATATAACCATAAATACAAAGATGTAATAGAAATAACACTTCATTTCATTACTATCAAATACTGAAATATGCTTAAAAACGGAATGGGGAATAATTCTAGCTTGGGAGATGGTAGCTTAACTCTAAGAATAGATGTGGTAGCTTGTTGGGAACGGGATCCCCCAAGGACAGTTTTGGGGCAAAAACCCATGTTTTGGGTCGAATTTTGTAATAAACTTGTAAAGTATATGAATTTTGTGGTCGCAGAGTGTGAAGGTGTCATGAGTCATAAAGGGTTGTCCACTCTTAGTTTTGTAAAGTAAAGTTGGTTGTAAAAGATCTACCCATAGTCCATGGACCATGGGATTGTATAAAAAGAGCTAAGTAAGTAAGCTCTAGAAAGTCATCAATAAGTTTTAAGAAGTATGAAGTCTTGAGGATAAGGAGAAAAGTCTAAATTTCGGGTCATAGCATAGGTAGATGCTTTGTAGCTGAGTGCAAAGAGGCCTAGGGTAGAAGTTTGCAGCAGGAGGAGGAGATAGATGAGCAGCATGACGCAGACCTACAAGAGACATCCACTTGCATCAAGCACCCAAGGGAGCTAGAAAAAGGAGGGTTTAGGAAGAAATCAAAGGCTATCAAGACATCACTAGACCGTATCACCCTAACAAAGGGTGATCTTCATGACATCAGTGACATAGTGAGGGATGTCACCATGGAGGCCCTACAAAAATTTGAGTAGCAACAACAGATAATCTTGGGGGCTATCTAGACAGGATTGTAGGAGTTGCAGACCCGCAGATTGCAGGCTAGCATGGTGTCTACTAACCTAGCTATCAACACTTCAGAAGCTACTGAGATGTTGCGTGCGAAGGCCTTGAGTGTGATAGTGCTGCTTGATGTAGCACTGACCACGGAGAATGAAGCTGACGGGCCTACTGTTCGTGCCCTAAAGGGATTAGGGTTGAACCTAGCAGCGCTCCTACATGAAGCATTCCACTTCTTGCAGGATGGAGTGATTGCAGAGCTAAGGGCCCGTGAGTACCGCACCCTCCAGGTGATCAGTGAACAACAGATCAACAACGAGCATATGGAACTACAACAAGATTCTCCCATCTCTGTTGAGATCGAGGTGACCAATTAGAGAAAGCACATTATGCAGGTCATTGAGGAGGCACACCAAATTGTCCCAGAGTTTGCCATTCTGGAGGAAGAGCCAGTCGAGGTGTGCATCTGCAAGCTAGCCATAGGGGTGCGCGACACTCATACTGGGATGGCAAGGGTTCAGTTGAAGTTGAACCTATAAATCACATAATTATAGTTGAAGGCCCGACCTTCAATTCCGCCAGAAGTGAAGGAGCAATGAGTGACCACTATCATAGAAACAATAGCGGCAGTGGATAGTGCAGTAGCAGACTGCACATAACTTTTTGAGTAGTTGTTTGAGGTCTTGACAAACTTGCAGGAGGACCCCAATGTCCAGCGACTATAGATGGAAGCATGTGAGCTACAATAGTGCTATGATGAGGTTAAGGGCATAGCGCGAATCATCGGATTGACACAAAGAATAGAAAAGCTAAAGGAGGCCAAGCAACTGAAGGAACAAGTGGATGTCGAGCTGCACAAGGAAGCAGTGCTATATGCAAGACTAAAGCCCTGGTTGGATGAGGCTTACACAGTGATAGGTTCTATTGAAGGAAAGCTTGTGACTCTACAAGTCACACAACAAAAGCTTCAGGCCGATAATTCAGGAGCAATGATCGAGCAGTTGGTCGAAGACGCGAAGCAAGTGGTCGCATTATGCACAACTGAGGTTGTGGTAACACGAGCCAAACTAGAAGGTCTCACGCAAAGATCTCCACACCTGCCGAGTGACTCAAGGGCGAGTCACGATGTTTGTGCTGGGGGCCTATTGGGAACGAGATCCCCCAAGGACGGTTTTGGGCCAAAAGCCCATGTTTTGGGTAGAATTTTGTAATAAAATTGTAAAGTCTCCACATTTTGTGGTCATGGAGCATGAAGGTGTCATGAGTCATAAAGGGTTGTCTACCGTTACTTTTGTAAAGTAAAGTCAGTTGTAAAAGATCTACCCATGGTCTATGGACCATGGGATTGTATAAGAAGAGCGAAGTAAGTAAGCTGTAAGTAGTAGTAATGATTTTGAGTCAGATAGCCATAGCTCTGAAGTAAGAAGTCTAAGTTTCGGGTCGTAACATAGGTAGAGGCTCTGCAGCTGAGTGCGCAGAGGCCTAGGGTAGAAGTCCGCAACTAAGTGTGCAGACCCCTATAGTTGTGTGCGTAGGGCAGATATAGTCTGTAATCGCTTGAAGATATCAATTAAGGGAAGTATTCTACAAATTCTGTGTCTTTTTTCTGATTAAATGCATCTTGTCATTTTATGTATGAATTTCCTTTATAATGCTTATATGATGCGCAAATGAATGTAATAACGTTGGATAACTGAACACAAATAAGGATATCTGTTTACGCAATGCTAAACATGATTATCTAATAAGATAAGCAAGACACTTAGACTAGTTTGGGAATTTGCACAGGACGTTGCCCTAGCAGCGCGAAAGTACTTGAGCTGCAAGTTAGAGCTACATGAAGGTCAATCGTACCTATTCACGGAGGTACTGACGGCCAGAATAGAGGGCTAGTCTGGCAAGCCCTAGAACTAAGTGACCTATGCGAAGGCAGGAATAGAAGGAATAAAACAACATCATGGTGATATCAGGGTGTGGAAACTTGGTTCCAGCATCCACCTATACTGCTTCGGGTGAGACTTTGGTCTGTGCTCCATGGGCTGATGCCGAAAGGGCCAGTAGTGTAGGGATTTGTTTGGCTAATTAACGTTGAACCTGGGTCAGGCCCCAACAAGCCAACAAATGGTTCCATTGCTGAGACTAGAATTTACATAAGAGATGTGTGATGTCGTATCACTGGAATCCAACTAAGAAAGAGATCGGAGACTGGTTGGATAGAAAGATCCATGAATTCACGATGTAGGAAAACCAAAGTTTGTGACTGAAAAAGGAACAGTGGCTGGAGAGGTACCTATATATAGAGATACACGAGATCTTTTTCTGTTCCTTTCTGGTTGAGCTATACGAGTGGATCACGAAGCTAGAAAATAGCCAAGGAAGGTGGAAACTTGAGAGTCCTATTGTTTGGACCTTGGAGCTAGTGTAGAGATTGGAAGCATATGAGGATAAGATTGCACGCATTATCGATCATTGGCTCGATCGCGTCATAGGAGGATTTGTAACTAAATTCGCAGTTGATACTTCAGTCATCTACAGCGATGTGGAGTGGAATTTTTTCAAAGGACCATGAGGTAAGTACGTGAAATCTTTGAATACCTGGATTAAAATGTTATTATGTGAAAAACGGGTTATGCAGCTACCTTGATGTTTGGAGCTACACGAAGCGGTAAAACTTATAAGAACGAAGGAAGAAAGGGTCCTAAATATAGTCGATTTATTTCATCTCTACGAGGTGATGAATAGGGAATAGCATAGGTTTCTCCGCGAAGTGCTATTCAGTTAATAAGACAAGGATTCCTGCGACTGCCACCTCCATCCACTCCACCTCCAACTTCACCACCATTTCCTATGACTTCACCCGTACCACCTCCGCCTCCACCACAGTTCAGTATGGCAAACTCAGTGAAGCTTCCTTTGTTCAAAGGCTTGGGGAATGAGGACTCAAACTAGTTCTAGTTCATTGTGAAAGTTGTATGGTAAGCTCAGGGCATTACAAATGATAACATGAAGTAGGTAACCCTGGTTAGTGCTCTGCAGGATCGCTTTCTAACTTGGTACATCAAGTACTCTAATGATAACCCGAATGCTGGAGTGGCAGACATCTAGAAAACACTGAATAGAGAATTCAGTAGGCCTAAATCTCAGGCATAGTCGATTGTGGGGTTCAAGGAAATTGTGATGCAACTAGGAGAAACCCCTTGGAAGCTTGATTAGATGTTGAAATGTAAAATCTATGAAGCTAACATGAACTTAACAGATGGACAACATCACGAGTGGTTTGTGGCTTCAGTCGTGCCACACCTAAGGGTTGCGATGTCACAATAGAAGATAACAACTTAGGCAGAGGCCTTGGAGATTGCAACAAGACAACATGAAACACCAATGCAAGATCCAAATCTGGGGGTTCAGCAGATCCATGCACAGTTGAAAAATATTTTTGTTGAGATGCAAAGTTTGAAGCAGGACAGAACAGTTCGACTAGAGGTGCGTGAGGAGGTATGGTGCTTGAAATGCAAGGGTTAGGGGCATGAAAAAGACCATTGCCTGGTCTTTGCGAACTATATTACAGGAGGAGGACCGATGCCTTTGAGGCTGGAAGCTTAGGCAGGACCAAGTGTGGGGCCTGCATTGTGGTGCACTATATGTTAGGTAGCAGGAAAACATGCCACAGATAACTGTCATTTGCTACAGAAGTTTGTACAGACACCGCAAAAACTGTTCTAAAACATTTGTAGATTGGTAGGGCATGATGAGTGTAATTTCAAAAGTTATGAATTGATGATGGATATAACTCCCACCTATAAGGTACAGGTAGAAACTCGGCCCCCTGACAAGAGCGCTGGGATTGCGTGGATAGTATTTCAGGGGCTCGAACGAGGATGAGGCAGAGGAGGACCTAGAAGAGGTAAGGGACAGTTGATCTACTACAATTGCGGAGGACCAAGGCACTATTCCTGCAATTGCACTAACCCTACACATCTATCATGCAAGTATTGCACTCTGTTTGATCATGAAACGAAAGACTGTCCTACACTGATAATAAGGATATGTGACAAAGGGGTGCTACCCCCTCAACCAACTCAGAACCTACAAATGATGAGGTCTGAGCCACGCGAAGAGGATCTAAACATAAATATAGTGCTCTGAAGTGGAATCACAATAGGAGATGATAAGGGGAAATAACCTAAGGACAACACATGGGTTCTCAAAGCTCTGATGAAGGGGACTGAGTTCGATTTGGAGAATGCACGTGAAGCATTCATGGAGGTGAAGAAGAGCTTCGATGAGGCCTCCACCTCAAGGAGCAAGGATAAGTCTGATCACGAGATTAACCCTTCTATGCTTACAACCTTCTTGGAGACCTGCATGATGTTACTATGTGATAGAAAGGCTATGAAGGGGCTACAGGAGCTTATAAATAGATGCGTCGAAAACACTGTGGCTGAGCCACATGTATTATGAAAGCTTGGTAAGCATAAAAGAAGGATGGGATGGGAGATGAGAATGATCACGCAGATAGGAGAGTATGAGATGGATCAGGTTATCTTGGACCTGGGGTCAGACGTGAATTTCCTACCGAAGCAGACTTCAGAACGGATGGGGATACCTGCACTGCAATGGTCTCCAATTCAGATAAGGACAATGAATCAGTAGATGATCATCTCCATGGGCCGGCTGCAGGGGGTGACTATAGATATTGAAGGTGCAAGCACACTGGCTGACCTTGAAGCAATAGAGATTGTGGATGACTTCAACCCCTACCCTATGCTCCTTGGAATTGACTGGGCTACTGATATGAATGGGGTAATCAATTTAAAGAGGAAAAGGATGATATTTGAGAAGAAATCGCTCCCTATGATAGTACCCCTAGATCCTGTTGAAGGATTGTGCTATACTGAACCAGTCCACGATTATGAGAGTGATGTGATCTAGACTGTATCATCAAGATAATAGTGCGAGACCAAGATTGGGTGAATCAAACATCAGATGGACAAATTACATGGGATCATGAGAGTTCATGCACCTTAGACTCTAATGAAGAATTAGAGTGTTAGAAGAATCAGCTACATGAGGTAACTACACTGAGTTGTAACATGATGACCCAGTGGCTGCACTGTGTGTCATCAGAGGTAAGAAATCGTCCCACTTATGATGGCCTGAATGATGTATATATCTATTTTGATACATTTGAGAGGCAGGTACCAGAAAAGTAGTGCTTCCAGGCATTGGACTGGGCACTACACACTATGCCTGCAAGTGGTGAGGTACGCACAAGGGAAGCTTTGATGATTGGTGCAAATGTAGGAGGATGATGAAAACATGATTTGGGAAGCTGAAGGTATGAATGACAGGCAAGTATGATGGGCAGGATGACCTGCGTGCGCACTTGGCCAAAGGGGCCCAGGCTTATGGAGAAAAACCCCAACCTAAATGGGTGCACTTGTTCTATCACACCCTGGATGTTGTCCCGATGAACTGGTATGTAGAAGCAGAGCTTCGCCATGGTACTGGTGAATGGAATATTTTGCGTGAAGGATTCATAATGACATTCAGTTTTGAAGACGGGTTTTACTATATTGATGAGGCACTACAAGAGGTGAAAGCAGCAATATTTAGGATAGCACAAGATCCTTTGGACCTGATTCAGCCTGAGTGGGCTACTCAACTGAGTCACGTGCTAGAATGCTATAACATGACCACTAAAGAAGAATATGAGGATCTGCAAAATATTAACATCTCTGAAACAGAAGGTCACCACGAGGTTGAAGGACTGCATATTGAGAATCTTGATATAACCGCGCAGCTGAAAACAAAACAGGTGAACATTGTTCCAAAGGCAGAGCCCAAATTCACGAAAATTGGAGATTATTGAGATGATGCGATGGTGGATAAGGTCGCTAAATTGATCTGTGAATACCAAGATTTGTTCCCTACCAAGTTTACGGATTTAAAAGGTATAATTAGAGACCTAGGTGTTATGAAAATCACATTGAAACCCGACGCAAAGTCGGTTAAGCAAAGACCTTATCGTCTCAATCCAAAGTATAAGGAGAAGGTCCGCTTAGAGCTAGACAAGATGCTCATGGTAGGCATCATTGAGCCTATGGAAGAATCTGGTTGGGTAAACCCAATGGTGGTACAGGAGAAGAAGCAGAAGGATGAAATAAGGATATGCATGGATCTCAAAAAGTTGAATGATGCTTGCATACATGATTCTTTCTTGACTTCATTCACTAATGAAGTGTTGGACAATGTAGGTGACCAGGAAGCATATTCCTTCACTGATGGGTTCTTGGGGTACCACCAGATTAAAATCACGCCGGAAGATAGGAGCAAGACAACCTTCGCAACTGAGTGGGGGTGTTTCCAGTACACTGTAATGCCATTTGGGTTGAAGAATGTACTTGCGATTTTCTCACGTGTAGTCGTTGCTGCATTCAAGGAGTGTATTCATAAGTTCTTTGAAGTGTACTTTGTGTTAAGCCCCGAAACCACACTTTTCCTATACATTTTCCCAAAAATTTTCCCATCCACATAGACCTCATAAGCTATCAACATCATTGCATATTGAGTTTAAAAGAGCACATAAAGTGGTTTTCTAACTATGTTTTGTGTTTGCTGTTTGAACTAGATTTTTTCTCATAAGCTACGGAATCTTGTCACTTTCCGCAGCCTTTTTGTTAAACTCTATATTGCAGGTGTCTTCAAGCAAATCGAGCCACATGGGCAAGTTGAAAATGACGTGGACATGGACCGAGTCCTATTGGCTCAGTCAAATTCATCAAAGAAGGCCATGGTCAAAGGTAGTCAAGCAGTGGTCAAATATAGGAGTCCTACAGCAACATGACTCCATTTTCAAACACGCGAAGACTTTCGTGGCCGTTTCTAGATCTCTGGGGACATATCGACACCTGTGGGCTGATCCATAAGGCGAATCCAATAGCCACCCTCAATAGATTTAATCATCATGGCAGCCATGATGCTAGATCCATGGACGTTGTCGTTCACGTGTCCTCTGTCAGCGCAATTTTTAGGAAATCAGCTATGTATCCTTCTGTTATAAATAATGCATTTCCATATGCATAATAGTTAGTTTTTTTGAATGTATTGTTGCTGTTAACGAGCCCACTGTGCCGTGACATTGTTTCGTTGTTATGACTGCATTCTGAATATATGAGAAGACTCTGTTTCTGAGCATAATTCGTGGTTGATAGCTGTTGCTCGAGGTTGTGCAGAGGGCCCCTGCACATGCCGACGTTTTGTTTATTATTGTACAGTTTCACGTTGTATTTCTTTATGTTTATCATGCCATAGTTATTCACTTATGTATATTGCATTTCCTATGGTACTAACATTTCATTTTTGTCCATAATTTTACATGCTTTACATTGCTGTTAACGCTGATCAGTGTATTTGTTCTAGATTACAGTAGGTAGCCCAGGCATTTGCATATAGTTTACACAATGACTAATGACGTGGAATCAGTCTTGTCTTTCTGCTGACTTACTTTTCTTAGCTTTTAATTCCAATTCTGTTTTGTTTATTTCAGTTTTGTTCATTGGCTTTATTAGTTAGCTTAGATATTAAATTACTCATATCATTGTCAGTTACCTCCGAAATCCATAGCGAGACTAATGGTGAGGGATTGAAGTATGAGTGTGTAATTTGATATTAGTTTTATTTTTCTGCAAATAGATATCAGATTGCTCAAGTTGTTTATGATTACCTCCGAAAGCCATAGCGAGACTAACTGGCGAGGGGTCAGACTATGAATTGATGTGATTTGATTTTAAGTTTACTTTTCTGCAAATATATATCAGATTTCTCAAGTTGTTTATGATTACCTCCGAAAGCCATAATGAGACTAATTGGCGAGGGGTCAGAATATGAATTGATGTAATTTGATTTTAACTTTACTTTACTTGCAATTTTTGGATTTCTTTGAGTACAATAGCTTAACTCATTTCTCTTGTATTTAGACAGCAGCAGGGATAATGGTTTCATGATCAATAGTTCATTGTTTTTTTTATTAGAATAGTGGTATATTTTTATTTTTCTCTTAGGAATTAATTTCATCATTGCATGTTCTAAGACCTTCTGAAGTTTGAAGTTTTGGAAATCATTATAAAGGGCATAATTGCCTTGAAAATTTATATTCATACTTGTCCTTTAGAATTTCCATTTCACATTAGGAGATAAACAAAGATGAAAAAACCCCCAAAAGAAACAAAAAAATAAAAAACGACAAAAAGTAAGAAATAGGTTATCTTTCACATATAGTGCGCCACACTTCAACAGTTTACGACTCCTGGATTGACAATTAATATAGCAATTTAGGACACTCCAAATTGACCAAAAACTTTGATGATTGGACTATGTTTGGACTGGTGAAACTCCATGTAGCAAGCTTGCACCTGATGCTAGATACCTATCGAAGATACCAAATCGTACTCAATCTGAAGAAATGCTTGTTCTATGTTCCTTTTGGGACCCTGCTGGGTCATGTGGCTTGTAGACAAGGACTGATGGTAGATCCCATGAAGATCGCGGTGATATTAAACTTGGAAGCACCAAGGAGTGTGAAACAACTGAGGAGTGTGAAACAACTGCGTGCTACCCTAATACACATAGGATATTACAAAAAGATTATCAAAGGCTATGCCTACATCATCATGCCTATGGAAAAGCTGTTAAAGAAGGATGTCACATTTTTGTAGAATGAGGACTGTAAGAAGAGCCTAGATGTATTAAAAGAAAAGATGGTCACCGCATCGATTTTAGTCTTCACGGATTGGAAGAAGGAGTTTCATGTACACATTAATGCGTCATGTATAGCGCTGGGAGCAGTACTAACACAGGATGGTGGAGAAGACTTGGACCATCCTATAGAGTTCGCAAGAAGATGGTTATTTAAGGGAGAAAAGAACTATTCTACAACTGAGCACGAAGGGTTAGCCATGGTATACATGCTCTAGAAGTTTAGGCACTACTTACTGGGAAGCCATTTTAAGATGTACACTGATCATTCCATGCTAAAGTACCTAGTCAATAAGCCTGTGTTGGGGGGGAGAATTTGCAGGTGGTTGTTATTGTTCTAGGAGTATTATTTTGAAGTTATTGTGAAGCTTGGATGATTAAAAGAGGGACCAGACCATCTGTTGCACATCGAAACAGGGAAAGAACCCACTAATTTCGAAGAAGGATTGCTTGAAACATAGATATTTGCAGTGTGCATCATGGATGGTCATTTTGAGGATATAATACACATCCTGACGAAAGGAACTACCCCAGAGGGATACACCATCCAATAGAAAAAGGAGTTAGTGGTGCGCGTGCTAGATTTTTCTGTCATTGCTAGGAATCTATACAAAATGGGGTGTGATGAGATATTGTGACGCTATGTACCGGAGTTTAGAAGAAGCAGCGTCCTCGTGGATTCTCATTGGGGCACCGCGGGAGGACATTATGCAGGGAGAGCAACCACGTAGAAGATCCTACGCGTAGGGTTGTGGTGGCCAACCCTCCAGCAAGACTCAAAAGAATATTGCAAGGCATGCGATGTATGTCAAAGGATTGGCAGGCCATCGCGGAGGGATGAGATGCCTCTGAATCCACAGATGACGTTACAACCCTTTAAGAAGTGGGCGGTATATTTTGTGGGACCCATTCAGCCCGAAGGAAAGACAAGAGCAAGGTACATTATCACCGCGACAGAGTATTTGACTCATTGGGTAGAGGCATAGCCTGTGAAGGATTGCACAGGTGTGATTGCTGCGAAGTTCCTCTTTGAGTATGTACTAATGTGATTTGGCTGTCCGAAGATTTTGATGAATGATCGTGGTACACACTTTCTAAATGAGACGATCAACGCGCTAACAGAGGAATTTCAGGTATATCACCAGAAGAGCACGCCTTATCACCCATAGGGTAACAAGACAGTAGAAACATTCAATAAAGTGTTGGAGAACATGCTCACCAAGGTTTGCAATGCTCAGCGAAGTGATTGGGACCTACGCATACCTGCAGTACTATGGGATTATCTAACGATGTGCAAGAAGTTGATTGAACAAACACCCTTTAGGCTTGTCTATGGTGTTGAAGTAGTGATGCCCATGGAATATATTGTACCTAGTCTGCGCATAGCGACACTCATAGGTATCACAGATTGCGAAGCCCTGGAGGAAAGGCTCGCACAATTGGATGAGCTTGAGGAAGAGAGATTTCTAGTTGGTTTTCACCAACAGGTCCAAAAGTAGCGTGAAAAAGAATGGCATGATCAACACATTAAGCTGTGCACATTTGAGGTAAATGACCTGGTTTTGTTATATGACAAAAAGTTTAATAAATTTCTTGGGAAATTCAAAATGCACTGGTTAGGGCCCTATGTCATTAAGGAGATTACTGACGGAGGAGCAGTACATTTAGTCAAATTGAATGGATATCCCTTCCTAGGAAAGGTGAATGGTAGTTGATTGAAGCCATACACTGGTGATCCGACCATGTGACTAGATGAAGGTAGCATAATCTTAGAGCTCCAAGCAGCTGAAACGAGATGCGAGACTATAAACTACATTGCCCGGGTTGGGGAGTTATGCGATTGGAGGATTGTATGAAGTAAGGAAGTGTCACAGGGTTCACGAAAGTGCGAAGGGAGATGCACTACCTAGGGATAAATTGCACAGGTCAGCCAGAAAGTGACTGATAAAGTCACTGTTCATGATTTGACAAGAGAAATGTGACCAAATGGAGTGGGCGACTGGCATTAAAGATGAAATTTATGGCTCAGATCCTTGAAAATCTGCCACCAATCTAGCATTAATGAATTGAATTTGGGGGGAACAGTCGGAGTTTAATTCAAAATGCCCTATAAATTACAAGAGGTTGTCCAGTGAAAAACACTTGCAATTTTGAGAATTGAGTTGTTGAGCTCTTAGGCACTCATGAACTGAGAATTATTCGAGGCTTTGAAAGAGACTCCAGCATTTGCAAACTTACCAGAGACGTCACGAGCACTGTTGGAAAGTGTTATGTTAGAACCCATAGAAGCTTTAGATACTGAAGTCGAGGAGTCATTTCCGAAAGTTGAGATGGAGGCATAGCTTCTCCAGCGGTTTCTGAGGTATTAGACGAAGTCCCTAAATCACCAAGAATGCCAAGACCAAAGCTGAACCCAACCAAGGAGACCGTGAAGGATAAAAAGGGCAAGCAACCTGCCATACTGGTGCATGCATCACCAAGGAGAAACCCACCAAAACCCACCACACAGGAGAAAGGCAAGGCCATAAATTTGGAGCTGGAGGAGGAAGACATTGAAGACATCCTGATGAATGATGAGGATGTGGGAGTCGAAGTAGAGGATGTTGAAGCCTAGGTTACAGACCCTATTACTCAGTTTCCTGAGTATGTCCCTTTGTGCAAGCCCAAGACCAAGGTATCGAAAGACATCAATGAAAGAAAGACCCCCTTGCAAACCCCTCTGTTGTCAGATAATATTGTTTTTGACGGACCACACTTGGCATGGGTGTTGCTACTAAAAATTGAGTACTGGGACTTGGCTGATCATGATAAGTTCCCACACCTGGCGACTGAGTAGTTGATGCATCGCATCATTGATACGAATATAGGAATGGCCGCATTGGAGCTGCGGAGGTGGCTTAGAGGAGTAGAAAAGGCAAGGCTGCTCAACCTACTTTGGGTGCCACACTACAATCGCACCCTAGTGACAGTATTGGTCATCAAGTAGTTGATGTGTTTGGTGCATGATGGGTGTCTATGGCTGGAGGACCCAATACCCATCACAGATATATTGATTCACCAGATAACATGATTGCCTTACATAGGAGAGAATCTGGCCATGATATTTGGTGGAAAAGGTGGTGAATAGGCCCTCACGGAGTCTATGAAGGAAAAGTTTAAACTGGTGAAGAAGCCACATGGATATGCTATATCCAGCATCTGCAACCCTACTGTGAAGGTAGCCACATAGATCTTAATAGGGAAGGTGATGAGTAAGTGTCACGCTGATGAGTGCCGATGCCTGTTGTTGCGCTAGCAGGCCAATGCACCAAAGGAGTCCAGTTCAACTTGTCAAACTACCTTCGTAGAGAGTTCCTAGCAAACTGCCGCGAAGCATAGGAGCTCACCAACACATTCCACTACGTGTAGCTCTTACTGTCAATTATGCTGGTAGCATGGGAGCTACCAGAGGATAGCAAGTACCCTTCGGTCGCGCCAAACTTCCTAGAAGTAATGACGTATGCTTCACTGTGGGCGACCAAGGACATGCAGCGAGTCAAGGACAACAAGATCTTCTGGATCTTGATGGAGATGAACATCCACATGACTATCAATCACAAACCGCGGTTGTCACCTGTTACACAACATTTTGTCATTGTCCCTCTACTCCCCATTCCTTGATCCTGGAGGACTTCTATAGTGAACCCCGCATGCTTTTCCTTCATGAAGAAACTACAATTATGTCCCTCTTCATGAGCAGATCATTTCCCTTTTGCACCATTTCCCCTGAAACTTCTATTTTGCCAAGTTTACAAGGCCAACACTAATGAGCTTTTCCTCCCCCGTGCCGATGTGCAGAGATTAGCACTATTCCCTGTGCCGACTAGTGCAACTGAGCTGTGTTCCAGTCACACTGGTCCTGTTATGGAAAGTTTTTTAAATTAGAGCTGAAGCTTCCATCTCTAGAAGCTCCGTAACGGAAGTCTGGTAAATGGTTTGGCTGGATGGGGTTGAGGATGACAGTTTGGGCTCCTTTTCCCTATAATGATGGAACTAACTCAAGGGATAAGTCCTTCTCCCATGAGAAGAGGATCCATCTCCCATCCATATTTCCTATATAAACCTCCCTTCTTCCCAAGCATAAGCTAGTTAGAGTGTTGGCTGAGTGTGAGTATACTATTTTGATTAGACAAGCAAGCTATTACTAGTTGTAGCCATCTAGTTGTGTGAGGGAGAAGTGTGTTTGGTTTGGAGTGAAGCCTAAAGGGAAGATCCTTTAAACTATTGTTGTTTGAAGCCATCATGGAGTGCTAGCAGAAGTGTGTGGGAACCTTTTCTTGTCAGAGGAAGTTTGTGACGTCAAGATGAATGGTTGTAATCTCTTTTTGATATTAACATATGCAGCTATCGATTGATTTCCTACATGTTTTGTAATATTACATATTCATGGCTTAATGTTTCTTGACTTGTTAAGTAGGTTGAATTGCAATTTGTCTATTATTATGTTTCTATGTTGTTTTTGTTTACTTGTTTCAGGAGCTTGAAGAAGGAAGCGAGAGATTGCTGGAGCAAGCAAGTGAGGACGTCATTGAGCAGGATAAGCAACCGAGAGGAAGGCCCTCTCGATTGATTCTAACCTAATGAGATCTTCCATAGAATGTATCTGTTGTGGCTAGACCCATTATCAAGCTAGAGGAATTCATTCGTGTCCACACTTATAATTTTACTTCACCACAAATTGGCGACTCCGCTGGGGAGATCCCATTTTTTGTTTTTTTTTGGATTTCATGATTTTGTGAGAACTTTGCTAGTTTCATGTTTTCCCTTTGGTTCTGTTTCTTTTCTCTTCCTTACTAGCCTAAGTCTAAAATTTTCTAGTTTCATGTTTTCCCTTTGGTTCTGTTTCTTTTCTCTTCCTTACTAGCCTAAGTCTAAAATTCATATTAGCAGATCTGGTTCCTGTTTTTTTTTTTTTTTTGCCTTAGTTGCCTTGGCCAATGCGTTTAATCCACTGACAGATGTGCCGACCAGTGTGAATTGCAGAGGAACAATTGTGCCGACCAGCCTCTAGTGCTTGTTTTCAGTTAGGCAGTCGCGTCGATTCTTGTAAGTGAGGATTAGGGCTTGAACCCAATCTTGGCCAGTGTAATCTGCTCTTTTTTTTTGGACCCCGTGAGCCTTTTTTATTGTTTTCTCCCTGATTAGGCAACTACTTTTTATTTGGTTTTTGCTTTCCCGTTGGCTTGTCATCCTGTTATTTGATTGATCGAGTCATTGAGTGGTCAACGAAACTTGGGCATCTAGTTAGTTGCCCATTTAGCAGCTTGTGGACTCATCAAGTCCGAGTGTGGGTGTGTTTGCTCCTTGCATTTGTTTTTTGGTCCTTTTATGATTTTGACCTCTTTTAGCACAAGTTTGAAAAAGGTTTCATTTCCTAGCTTGATTTCAAGCATAGATTACATTGTTGGTCTTATGTTTGGTAAAGTCAGTGTTTCATTGATCTGAATGAACTTCTCTTTTCATGTTTTCATTTGCCTGAAGAGCTCATAGTCTCAAAAACTTTTTCATTGAAAGATTGTATGCGAAAAGTTTGTTTCGTTGTTTCATGAGAAAGTATGAAATTCTAGCTTGTTGCATCATTATGATTTGCATCTCTTAAAAACTAGAATTACATCAACATTTGAAAAAGGAAGAGAAATTTTTTTTTCTTCATTTTGAAATGACTGATAAATAAGTGCTTGTCAGGAAATTAGGAATTGGAATGCATTTTTCATTAGTTTATTTTTTGAAAAAGTGAAGTAGTGAAAGATCATTTCATTTTTAGTTGCTTGATTGTTTTCATTTGATTGAGTAGTTTCTACCCTCTCTAGTGTACGAATTTCATAGAATTGGAAGGGTCTTGTCCCATTTAGTTGCATTTTAGGTTTTTCAAGTAACATCGCTCAGGCCTAAAAACTGAAACTTAATTCAACATCAACTCTAAAATTAATTCAATTAACCTTAAGGCACATTTGACATTAATGATCATACCTAGAAGGTCTAGGCTAGAGATGTGTTTCGATGTCTTTAAACCTAGTAGTTGTCGTCAGCTTCGGCATTAGACATTGCTAGCATGGATTGGTGCTCCATGTACCATCGAGTATATAAAGGGAGACCCCACCAGGCTAAAATCCTTTTATCCTTAGGAATTCGAATCGCTCGCCTTGCAAATGTGATACATCGAACATAGCATTTGGGGAGATTGCCTGCTCGTACTTCTTGGTTTACGAGGAGGTATTCTACAGTTCATGGTTGCTTAGTAATCTTGTTTACCTAGATCATCCAGAGTAGTCATTTGATCTTTTTGACTCATTAAAATTAAAATATCATTCGAGCAATTGTCCTTTAGAGCTCGTTTCCAATCGAACGTGATAAAGTCATCTTTGTTTCTTTCTCAACTCTTAAAAAATGACAGAACATCAGTCTTTTATGCATCTTAATAATTGATTACCCACAACCCAAAACATCCTATTAGTATTTTTTGACCAAATCATGAGTTCCCTTAAAAGTACATTTTAAAGCCTTGAAGTTATTTGTTCTGTCAATGAAGACAAGGTCATCGTGGTTGAACCATCTGGTTCACCCAATTCCTCTTCCTCTCCTCCATCTGAAAGATTGTTTGAGGAGTCGTTTCTTGAGTTATCAGAGTCACTTGAGGACCAAAATGTTGAACTCGCAATTGTTTTGAGTGTTTAACATTTGTCATCTCGTCCTCCACCTACCTTCGTTTCAGGGTCATCTACTGATCTTGGCCCAGAATCTCTGGATAACACCGTTCGAACTCCAGAGAACTCAGCAACCACTGACGATCAGCTTGGACTAGTTATCTATCCTCTAAACCCTCTGTTTGACATTGTTGAGATACAGCAAGGTCTTTACAGTCCATACGACCAACTGGGTGTTCCTTTGGAACTATACTCCAGTACACATTTGACCATTCATCATTGTTTGCTTTCAAACATGGAACTCGAAAGTGATGCTCCAATCACTTCTCCAGACAAGTTCAAAGTTTCTACTCCCCACATTGTTGAGGGGGAAGAATTAAAATTGCAGTTTCCTCCCAAGGGTTTCCCTTATTCAGAAGGTATTCCCACCAGCTTTCCACCCGACTATGTGTCTTTGGGACACTTAGTTTCAGGCACACTTAGCGCCTCATCACTCTACCATAATCCTATTTGGGCATTAGGCATTAGGCCTATGTCAGTTCCGTTCGTCACGAACATGAATTCCCAACCAGCTGTTACTTCAGTCCCAATGCAACCCATTGTACTGAATATTATTGTATCATCAATCTCAGTTACACGTCAGTCAGAACCGGTGGTTTCAAATATTGTCTCTGCCAGTTCTTGTCCCATTATTTAGTGCCCAGATTCTGCCACCACCTAGGGGGCAGAACCTGAATGTCTCTATGGTGTTAGGTGCCACTAATGTGAGTGGCTCACAAGCTCACATGCTTGGTAAAAACCATCCCTCTTCTAGTATTATTTATAACCCTGCTGACCCTACTAGATTAAGCAATGTCCAGTACCGATAGGTTTAGAATCCTGGTGGTCTGTTTGGATCGAGAAATGTTTAGTATTAGCAACCCTATGGGGCTCAGGTCTAATACCAAAATCCTTACATTCCATATGGTTCTCAAGGATTGGTTAATCAACCTTACACCTTCCAATCTAGGCAGTACATCCAGCCTACCTATGGCCAAATTCAGTTTGGTCATTTCTCGGGCACTGTTTAAGTACGCTTGCAATAGCAAGGACAACCTTTACAATGACCAGGGCAGCCTTTATTATCACAAGGGAAACCTTTGTTGCATCAAGGGCTTTCCGCGCAACAACAAGGGCAAATTATCCCACATCAAAGTCTCTTGCAACAATCGCAAGGCAAATCCTTCCAACAATTGTAGTAGGTCGTGCAGTAGCAGATGCAATATGCTCTACATACCTCTCAACCCATACCCTCACAGGGCCAACCTCTGCAAACCTAGGGACAAATTTTGCAACCGCAAGGTCAGCCCTTGTAGAAAAAAAACCAACTAGGGTAGCAGCAACCCTTGTATACATATCAACAAGGTCAACCCTTGCAGGGATAGGGCCAAGGTCAAGTCTTGCAGTAGCAGGTGTAGAATCCTCTTGTCCTAGGTCAATAGGTTCAGAATCTTGTCAGCCAAGGGCACCACATACAAAACCCCTACGTCCAAGGGCAATAAGTGTATCAACTGTATGCCCAAGGACTGTAGGTCTAGAACCCTCTTGTTCAGGGACAACAGGCTCAACAGCCCTATGTTCCAGGACAACAGGTCCCATATCCATATGTCCAAGGTCAACAGGCTCAACAACCTTGTAACCCATATGTTGCCTATCAACAACCTGTGTCTAGATAGTTTCAAGGTGTTCAAGGTCAAAATCCTCCTTTTGGTCAAGGTAATCTGCAATGGGGGTAGCCTCAGATGCCATATGGCCAGAATCCCCCACTATGGGGTGAAAATCCTTACCAGTAAAGAAGGGCTCCTCCCTATGGGCCCGCTTATTGACCTCCCAAGCCTTTTAACACTTAATTACCTTTCTTGGCTACACTTGAGTTGCTAGATGTATTGCGCCTTACGAATGATCCGATCCTTCATTTGCCGTACTGGCATCCGGTGCCGTCCAAGATACCAAGTGATCGCCCAAAGTTCGATGGAAAAGCTAAAGAAGATCCAAAGGCCCATGCGATGACATATCACCTCTAGTGATCATCAAACTTGTACGTGGATGATTCCATTCATCTTGGTCTTTCCCAATGGACCCTCATGGGTGCTACAATGAAATGGTACATCAAGATACCTCGAAGCACATTCCATGACTTCAATTCATTAGCCATGGCTTTCCTCACGCATTTTCATCTGTCAGTCCATTATGAAACTGGCACCTATTTTCTCACATCGCTTAAGGAAGACATTGTGATGCACATCTCTGATCATATCCATAATTGGAGACATAGACGTCACCTGATCAAGTTCGAGATAGCTGATCAGTTGCTTACTGAATGGTTTACCAAATCATTCATAGCCCCAATTGCTCACGATATAGCTATGGGTGGATGTGTCACTGAAGAGCAAGCCATTGCCCATGCCCAGTACTTGGATCTAGTCTACTCTCAGTCTAGTACCTTATACAAGTTGTAACCTAATGCTCGACGACCATCATCTAATCCTACATCATCAAAGTCACTAATTGTTCCTCTTGTTGATCGAGTTATTGGTTCAGTATCCCAGACCCCTGCTAAAACTTCTTCCAAATAGAAGTCGGTCTCAAATGCTACTCCTAATAGTTCATCTCAAAACTCGCCAAGCCCTAATAAAACCTCAGAGGTCCAGGTTGTCCAGTCTACCACAGTGGACAAATCCTCGAAAAAGAAAAAGAAAGGAAAAGGTAAAGCTAAAGCTGATGCCCCGAAACATGGTCCTCCCAAATCATCTGCTGGAGAATATTTGCAACGGAAACCTAAGTATCCCTGCTTTATTTGCGAGGAGGATCACTATACTAAGGATTTTCCACAACGATCTGAAGTTAGTCGCATGTTCAAAGGGACCCTTGTTGTCCTTAAAGAGCCATTTCAATCTCAGTAGACTCAAATGGTAAACCAAACCCGATCTTCTTCCTCTGGATATCAAGTGTTCATGATGAGAACACCCATTAATGTGGCTACCTGATCTAAAGATTATCAAACTCTAGCTCTAGCAGCTAGGTAAGAAAAAGAAGCTGCACCTTCTTCTTCTACCTCGAGTTCTGGCCCTCTACAAATCAAGTGCCCTAACCCTAATTATACTATGCGGCCACCCTCTCGAGCTGTGCTGCAGAAATCCTCATGTAATCCCAACACCCAAGCTACTTAGCACTACAATGTTGTTGAATATTTGGCTCAAGCGCCATCAGCCATATTGGCTCTCGAGGTACTCCAAAGCTTCCCATCGCAGCAGAAATATTTGCTCTTAACGTTGGGTCCCTATAATACTAGTGATTACCCCATTACTATTGTAGTTATACCCCTTATTTATATTGTTGTGCCCCTATTACCCCCATATTGTTATTTCTGTGCCCCATAGAATCCCTCTATTGTTATTTTTGTGGCTTTATATTATTATTGTTAGGTCGGCTGGATTATATTGTGACTCCTTAGACTCCTATATATAGAAAGGAGGTTTTGTCATTTGTATCATCCAAGAATTGTTCATTTATGTAATGTAAAGGAGTTTTCCCCTTCGAAGAGGCTGAATTCTAAGGCGTTGATCTATCTTTTCTATCTTTTCTTGAGCTGGTTTCATAACATTTGGTATCAGAGCTTTGGATTCTAGGGTTTCGCTGCTCCAAACAGGTCATCGTGGAATTTTCGCTATAACTTTTTTTCTGTGACGTTTCAGAAGTCACAAAAAAAACCCATTTGAGAAGAAATCATGTTGAACCTTGGGTCCGAATTTCAGAGCTTTTCGCGTGATATTTGCGGAGATATGATCTGAGGAAGTTGGTCTTTTTGCAGACTCCTGAATTACATTCAAAACAGGTGACCTGGGGAAAATCGTCATAACTTTCTCTCTGGGAATCAGATTGAAATTTCGTAAGAAGGTACAGAAAGAGGACGGACTGTAGTTTTTTTTATATCTTTTTCAGAACCAAAGATCGAAAATTGTACACGTGGCAATTCATACAAGTTCGCTCTTCTGGAAAGGTCTATAATCAGGTCATCTTGGGAGATTGTGCATAACTCTTTCTTGGAGAATCCAATTTGGATCAGACTTGTGGCATTGGAAAGAGGACACAGAGAGCTACTACAGGTCACAAATTCAGAACTAGATGATTGGAAAGTACAGAGATACATCAGAGGCAATATCAAGCTCCTACAAAGTGAAAAAAGGTGTGTAGAGTTTTTTAAATTTTTGGTTAAGCTTGGTTTGAAAATTTATTTTGAAGGAATTCAAAGGGCATAGTAGAGCATTATTATCGGTAACTGATGCCCCGAGGAAAGAAAATGCAAACACCTAGTAAGGAACCTGAAAGCTCTAGCATGACTCATGAAGAAGAGGAAGAAATGCTACATGATATATCAAAATTACAAGAACAAGTGCAACAAATGTCACGCTCACAAAAGTTAACAGAAGCTAAGATAAATGGCGTGGAAGCTAAGATGAATGGCATGGAAGCTAAGATGGACAATTTGAAGATAGATTTGAACACAAATTTGAAGACAGGCATGGCAGATTTGAAGACAGATTTGACAAATTTTCTACAAGAAATACTTACTAATGGTGAAAAGGTAGTAAAGGAAACTCATGATGAGAACAAAAGAAATGTTAATCATGATTCCATAGACGCTAATGTTGGATCGAAGAATCACCATATTCCAAAAATCGATATGAGGAAGTTTGATGGCAAGGATCCCGCCACATGGATATTACAGATGGAGCAATTCTTCGATCTCAATAATGTGCAAAACACACAAAAGGTACGTATGGCAACTGTATATTTGGAACCAAATCAGTTTGTATGGTATCAATGGCTTTGTTCTCGTAAACAATTTATCACTTGGGCAATTTTTACGGAAGAATTGATAGCACATTATGAGGATACAAAAAGCAACACTTTTTTTAGCCAATTGATAAGTCTCAAACAAAAGGGTTCAATAATGGAGCACATTGAGGAGTTCCAAAAATTGAACATAAGGGTAAAAGATATTCCAGAGGAGCATAGGATTGATGTGTTCATAGGGTCTTTAAAGGATAATATCCAACATGATGTTCGCCTTTGGGAACCTGATTCATTAGAGAAGGCATTCAGGTTAGCAAGAAAAATGGAAAGCAAAATTATGGCAACTAGGAAGCATACCACTCACAACTATAAAGACGGAAGTGTTGTTGCCCCTAGTCTTCCACAACCTACAAGGTTGACACCACAACAATTGGAAGAAAAAAGAGCAAAAGGGCTTTGTTACAGTTGTGATAGCAAATACACAAAAGGTCATAAGTGTGCTGAGAAGAAATTATTCTACATAGATTGTGAAGAGGAAGAAGAAAAGGAGCAAGAAAGGTCAAAAGAAGAGGATATACTCCAGGAACAAAGCCTAGATGAAGAACAAATAAATCCGACCATATCTTGTAATGCATTGGCGGGAATTACCACTCCTCAAACCATCAAGATAGAAGGACAAATCAAGAAGAAAAAGGTAATAGTGTTGATTGATTCAGGAAGCACCCACAATTTTATTCATTGTAGGGTAGCAAAAGAATTGAATTGCTTCCTATATCCAGCACCAGAGTGTCAAGTGATGATTGCAAATGGAGGAACAATAAATTGCTCTGGAAAGTGCCATAATATCAAGCTATCCATGGGAGAATATGTATTGACTAGCCCAATGCTTTCCATTCCAATGGGAGGTGCTGATGTTGTACTAGGAGTCCAATGGCTACAATCCTTGGGTACAATAGCTTTTAATTTTCAAGAACTTTTCATCAAATTTTCTACGGAAGGAAAGGAAGTTGAATTAAGGGGTATTGCAGGGAAACCAGGAAAGATAATCAGCTCTAATGGCATGACAAAGCTTCTAAAAAAGGAGCAAAGAGGTGTAATTGCACAATTATGTTCGCTAGATGTTTCCACATTGGAATCATCTATTTCTCCAGATCTCCAAAAAGTCCTGGACAATCATTCCAAGGTATTTGAGACTCCCAAAGGTCTCCCACCTATGCGTGATCATGATCATGCTATTCATCTGATTCCAGGAAGTGTTCCTCCAAACATCAGGCCGTACAGATATCCCTATGTCCAAAAAAGTGAAATTGAACGTATGGTTGCAGAAATGCTAGAGGCTGGTATAATTCAACCGAGTCAAAGTTCTTTCTCAGCTCCAGTAGTATTGGTGCACAAGAAGGATGGATCATGGCGCATGTGTCCGGATTATAGGGAGCTCAACAAGCTCACTATTAAAGATAAGTTCCCCATTCCTGTCATTGATGAATTACTGGATGAATTGCATGGATCAATTTACTTCACCAAGTTGGATCTTCGTTCAGGATATCATCAAATCAGAATGAAGATTGAAGACATTCCGAAAACGGCATTTAGAACTCATGAGGGTCATTATGAATTTTTGGTCATGCCTTTTGGCCTTACCAATGCACCTTCAACATTTCAAGGTTTGATGAATTCAATTTTCAAACCATTCCTTAGAAAATTTGTGTTAGTATTTTTTGATGATATACTAATCTACAGCAAGTCTTGGAAGGATCATGTTGAACATGTTGACAGGGTGCTACAACTATTGGAGGAGAAACAATTATATGCAAAAAGATCCAAATGTTTCTTTGGAGTCCAGGAGGTGGAATATTTGGGTCATATTGTATCTCATGAAGGAGTTAAGGTAGACCCTAGCAAAATTAAAGCCATTAAGGAATGGAAAATCCCCACATCCATAAAGCATCTGCGAGGATTTCTTGGGTTGACAGGGTATTATCGCAAGTTTGTTAAGAATTATGGGAGAATAGCAGCACCTCTAACAACATTATTGAAGAAAGATTCATTTTCATGGACTCCGGAAGCAACAAAGGCCTTTGAACATCTTAAAGAGGCAATGTGCCAAGCACCGGTCTTAGCTACACCGGACTTCACAAAAACCTTTATTGTGGAATGTGATGCTTCAGGAAATGGAATTGGTGCTGTTCTAATGCAAGATGAAAGACCCATTGCTTTTGAAAGTCGTCCAATCAAGGGAAAGTTTTTAAGCAAAGCTATTTATGAGAAGGAAATGTTGGCAATACTCCATGCACTTAAGAAATGGCGACCCTACCTAATGGGAAGACACTTCAAGGTAAAAACGGATCATGATAGCCTTAAATACTTTTTAGAACAAAGATTATCCTCTGAAGAGCAACAAAAGTGGGTCACAAAGATGTTGGGTTATGACTTTGAAATCATCTACAAAAAAGGGAAGCAAAATGTGGTGGCAGATGCACTCTCAAGAAAGGATGAGGATGTGGAAGCATTGTTGTGTGCCATTTCTATTATCCAACCAGATTGGATAAACGAAGCAAGGGAGGAATGGAAGAATGACGAAGAAGTGTGGGCACTTATTCGAAAGCTACAACAAGATTCCAGTACTTCTGATACATTTAGCTGGCAAAATGATTCGTTATGGTACAAAGATCGCTTATACCTCTGTAAGAATTCCCAGCTAAAACAAAAGATTCTTATGGAATTGCACACTTCTCCCTTAGGAGGGCACTCAGGATTTTTAAAAACTTACCACAGGGTTAAGAAGGAATTTTTTGGGATGGCCTTAAATCAGATATTCAAAAGTTTGTGGCGGAATGTTTGGTTTGCCAACAAAATAAAGTTGAAACAATTAAGACACCGGGTCTATTACAACCTTTATCCATTCCAAGCCAACGTTGGGAGGAGGTTTCAATGGATTTTATCACAGGTTTACCCAAGTCTGAGGGAAAGAGTGTCATCATGGTGGTAGTTGACAGACTTACCAAGTATGCACACTTTTGTGCATTATCACATCCATTTAAAGCCAGTACAGTTTCTACTGCATTTATGGAAACAGTTCAAAAGCTACATGGAAACCCAAAGATTATTGTAAGTGACAGAGATCCCATTTTCACTGGAAATTTTTGGACAGAATTATTTTCTTGTCTTGGTACTCAGTTAGCTCATAGCTCATCTTATCATCCTCAATCTGATGGGCAAACTGAGATAGTAAACAAATGTTTGGAAGGATATCTTCGTTGCTTTGTATCTGATAAACAGACACAATGGGTCAAATGGTTGCCTCTGGCTGAATGGTGGTATAACACTTCCTTCCATACAGCAACAAAAATGACCCCATTTATGGCACTTTATGGGTATCAACCACCATCCATCACATCATATTTAAGAGAAAATTCTAAGGTTCAGGCAGTGGAACATCACATCGAACATCAACAACAAGTCCTCCAACTCTTAAAGGATAACCTCGTGTTGGCACAAAATAGAATGAAACAACAGGCAGATCAACATCGCAGTGAAAGAAGTTTTGATGTAGGTGATTGGGTATTCCTACGGCTACAACCATATAAGCAAATGTCCCTAAAGCAAGCTAAGAAGGATAATAAATTATCACCAAAGTATTATGGTCCGTACAAGGTGTTGCAAAAGATTGGTACTATGGCATACAAATTGGAGCTTCCTGCAGCTTCTCGATTGCACCCAGTTTTCCATGTTTCATGTTTAAAGAAGGTTATAGGCGACAAGCTCCCAATTCAAACAATATTGCCAGAACTTGACGAGGAAGGAAAAATTATATTGGAACCGAAAGCAGTCACAGAAACAAGAACTCGACAGCTACGAAATCGATCAATTTCAGAGTATCTTATCAAGTGGAAGAACTTATCCGCTGAAGATTCCACATGGGAGGATGAGAATTTTATGCAGAAGTATCCAGAACTACTCAAGCGTTGAGGACAACACTTTTTTGAAGGAGAGGGGCATGTTGGGTCCCTATAATACTAGTGATTACCCCATTACTATTGTAGTTATACCCCTTATTTATATTGTTGTGCCCCTATTACCCCCATATTGTTATTTCTGTGCCCCATAGAATCCCTCTATTGTTATTTTTGTGGCTTTATATTGTTATTGTTAGGTCGGCTGGATTATATTGTGACTCCTTAGACTCCTATATATAGAAAGGAGGTTTTGTCATTTGTATCATCCAATAATTGTTCATTTATGTAATGTAAAGGAGGTTGCCCCCTCGAAGAGGCTGAATTCTAAGGCGTTGATCTATCTTTTCTATCTTTTCTTGAGCTGGTTTCATAACACTTAGCTATTAGGGCCATCAATCCCACCAATTCTAATTTGATATGCTTCAATCTAGAGAACCATGTTCCATGGCTCCCTCATCAGATTGTCTTTCTTATTCAGGTAATCATTAACAAGAAGACCATCCACCGCACTGTCATTGTTGAAGGTTCTTCCTCCTGCATCATGTAAATTGCATGTTGGAAGGCTATTAGTTGCCCTACATTGAACCAGTCTCTGAACAATCTAGAAGCTTTCGATAGGCATGATTCGTGACCCTTCGGTGTCTTACCTAACCTTGCCATCACCTTGGAAGGCAAGACAGTGAAAGTCGAAGTAGAGATTGTTGACGCCAATCTCAATTATAATCTTCTACTCGGCCGAAGTTGGACTCATGCCATGCATGTTGTGGCCTCCTCTTTGTTTCACGTGATCCATTTTCCCCATCAAGGGAAGATTGTCACCATCAATCAGTTGTCTTTCTTTTCCTCTTCCTCCTTGGATGGCAATGTTCTGTACGTCAAGCACTCTGGTGCTCCCTATGAGAGTGTGGGGGTAGGTCTCTTCAAAGATTATGCCTTAATGGGAATTTTTCCACTCCCACCTCCTCATGTTGCCTCTGTCAACATGGTCTTGGTCAAATCTGATCCCTGGGTCATACCTGCACCAGATCTTGTTGATGCTTGGGGCGAGGTCATGGTACTTAGTCCCGCCGAAGTCAATTACATGGAAATTGTTTCAGCTTCGAACTCTACATCCTTTGAAACTCATATGTTGAAGACATCTCTTGATATGTACTCTCAATCCTCTTGGCTTGGCACTTTGGAATTGTTTTATCCCTTAGCCGAGACCTTCCTTGCTAATGAAGGTATCATGGAAATCATGTCTCTCGAGGAACCACCATGGATTGATACTCATCATCGCTCCTCGTTCTTACCTCGCATGGTGATCATGTCTACCTTTTTCGAAGAATGCTCTTCTCTGCTCCTCATTGATGTGTCAGCTTACCTTGACATGATCAAGATCTTTCAACTGAGGGAACCTTTATCCCTTCATGGATTCAGGGTTTTTCACCCTCCCCGAGTTTTCACTGCTTGTCCTCCAACTCGTAACCCTCCCTCACCCAGGGGGAATCGAGGTAAAGCCTTACATGAGTTCTACTCTATTATTTGTCTGAGTCGATGCTTACTTGTCATGGAAACAATAAAATTACGGTGTTCATATGTGTTGATTGATTACTCGAGTCCCAGCATGGACTCACGGGGGCTTCACTGTGGGAGTAATACCATACCACGTGGGTTCATATTGGGGATATTTTTTGAGGAAAAATGACACAATATATTGGGGGATATATAGGGGGTAGAGGGTTTTTATATTGGAAGGTATAAAAAATGGAGCCTAAAGTTAATGAAAAAATATAAAGGGGTATAAGAAAATTTAATGAAAAGTGGATACCTACAATATTTAGTGAAAGTAGGGGTTTTTAAATTGGGAAGGTATATTGGGTTCATATTGGTACAGGTTTAAATAATGTGATTTTTAGAGGTATTTTCCAATATGTATTCAAATTAAGGGTATTGTTTAATATTCCACAAATGCACGTGATATGTTAGAGGTTCATTGAGTGAAGACCCTGTGCATGGACTCCCACCTTAAAAAGTACTATGCTTTGGTCATATTGCATGGATATTTATGCACATTAGTGTGTGATTCATTTTTGTACAATGTGGTTTTGTGTGATAGTTTTCAAACAAATTTCTTGTTTACTATGCTTTTATTGCTTTGCAGATGTTTGCAACTCCTCACGTTGGTTTCGCCGATGGTGCTTGCAGTAGTACTCGAAACATATCATCTGTGGCATGGGTTATCTGTGACCCTAAAGGTGAGTTGATTGACCTTCAAGGTATCTGCCTGGCTCGTACAACCAAAAACATTGTTGAATACAGTGCGGTCATAGAATTGTTGTCAGAAGCCATCCCTCTGGGCATCAGAGAATTGGTTGTCAACCTGGATTCACAGCTTGTCGTCCTTCAACTCAATGATCAATATGCCATCAGGAACCCTAAAACATTATGAATGTATCTTCGTATCTGTCCATTGGAAAGACATTTTGATTATATTACATATCATCATATTCCTAGATGCGTGAATACATTGGCAGATGCATTAGCTAATTACATGTTGGATAGACATTTACTAAACATGTAAAAGATAAGACAAACCATTTGTACCATAATAAACAGGAAAATACAACATATATATGTGTGTGTGTGTCAATTTTTGATACATCGGGACCCCAAAAAATAATATGTGTGTCTATAACATCAACGGCTTGCACGCCTCGTACATCCGTTGCATGCACACCTCAAAAAATATGTAAGTGCTGGACCTAGGAACTACTCACCTTGGTGGTCATGGTGTTAGAAAATTATATATTATGAAGCAATGGAACACATAAAATATTGCAAAAATATAAACACAGAAAATGCATAAAACAAGAGAGACACAAATATACATGGTTCACCCAGTTTGGGCTACATCCACAGAGAAACAGCCAGTCCTTATTTTATTATATTATCTAGCAAACTAAAGAGATACAACCTACAACAAATCTGCTATAACACCCTCTTCGCTCTCAATCTCCTCTCTCTTCCTCACTCAGAATACAGATATACATAGATGTAATACAATTCCATCATATATAGTGAGGGGTTGCCTTCTAGGGAAAAAACCCTAAATTAAACATAACTTCTACCTTCAGATCATCCACCTAATGAATGACCCAGATTAACTAGAAATTACTAGACTTTACAAGGCAATTTTACATCTATTTTTTGGCTTCAGGGGCGTTGCCCTTGAACCCCCGCCAGGGGACCACTGGCCCCCAGACCCCCACGGGGGGGGGGGGGGCAAGTCCCCCCTGCACCCCACCACGTGGAGGGGTTTACAGTGTTCCTGGGGTATACATCTGGCTGAAACCTTTGAATACAGAAGATAATCAGGTTCCACACCCAACAATCTCCCACTTGGAGACTAATTATAGCAACTCCACCGCTGCTTCATTTGCTAGACAATGACTCCACTTTGGACCTGTCTATTTCTCATCTTCTTCATCATACTTGAAGACCAATGGAAACTGAGTAGATTCTTAGTTTCTCCCTAGTTACAACTTTTGTTAGCATATTTGTAGGATTCTGTTATGAAACTAGCTTAAGAAAAGATAGAAAAGATAGATCAACGACTTAGAATTCAGCCTCTTCGAGGAGGCAAGCTCCTTTACATTACATAAATGAACAATTATTGGATGATACAAATGAAAAGACCTCCTTTCTATATATAGGAGTCTAAGGGGTCATAACATAATCAGAGCTGACATAACAATAATAATGTAAGGGCACAATAATAACAATAGTGGGCTTCTATGTGGCACAATAGTAACAATATGGGCACTACATGGGTACATCAATATAATAAGTGGGCTGTACTAATAACAATAAGGGGTTACACTAGTAGTATAGGGGCCTAACATGCTGCTCTCCTTCAAAAAGCATTGTCCTCAATGCTTGAGTAGTTCTTGATGCTTCTGTATAAAATTGTCCTCCCATGTGGAATCTTCAGTGGGTAAGTTCTTCCACTTGATGAGATACTCTGAAATTAATCGATTTTGTAGCTCTCGGGTTCTTGTTTCTGTGACTGCTCCAGGTTCCAACATGATTTTTCCTTCCTCTTAAATTTCTGGCAATATTGTTTGAATTAGGATCTTTTGCAACTTTTGAATAAGTGGCCATACTTCTTCGTCCTTCTTCCATTCATCTCTTGCTTCGTTTATCCAATCTGGTTGGATAATAGAAATAGCACAAAACAATGCTTCCACATCCTCATCCTTGAAGAGTCTTCCCATTCGGTAAGGTTTCCATTTTTTAAGTGCATGTAGTATTGCCAACATTTCGTTCTCATAAATAGCTTGCTTGACATGTAGCAGTAAAAATACCCAATCACCTACATCAAAACATTTTTCACTATGATGTTGATCTACCTGTTGTTTCGTTTGATTTTTCACCAAAGTGGTGTTATCCTTTAAAAGTTGGAGAACTTGTTATTGATGCTCAATGTGATCTTTCACTGCTTGAACCTTTTTCTTCTTGATATGTCCTTCTATCTATAGAGTTTGAGGAGTGGTAATTTCTTCCAATCCTTTACAAGATATGGTTGGATTCATTTCTTGATGCTCAATGTGATCTTTCACTTCTTGAACATTTTTCTTCTTGATATGTCCTTCTATCTTGATAGTTTGAGGAGTGGTAATTTCGACCAATGAGTTACAAGATATGGTTGGATTCATTTCTTCTTTCTCGATGTGATCTTTCACTTCTTGCACTTTTTTCTTCTTGTATGTCCTTCTATCTTGAGAGTTTGAGGAGTGGTAATTCTTGCCAATGCTTTACAAGATATGGTCTGATTCATTTCTTCTTTCTCTGGGGTGGGGTCCTGGAGTATATCCTCTTCTTTTGATGTTTCTTGATCCTTTTCTTCCTCCTCTTCATATTCTATGTAAAATAATTTCTTCTCAGCACACTTATGACCTTTAGTGCATTTGCTATCACAATTGTAACAAAGCCCTTTTTCTCTTTTTTCTTCCAATTGTTGTGGTGTAACCCTTGTAGGTTGTGGAAGGCTGGGAGAAGCAACACTTCCATCTTTATAGTTGTGAGGGGTATGCTTCCTGGTTTCCATAATTTTGCTTTCCACTATGTCACAAAGCCCTTTTACTCTTTCCAATTGTTGTGGTGTTGCTCTAAAGAAGGTGTTGCTCTTTGTATCCTCATAATGTGTTATCATTTCCTCCGTGAAAATTGACCACGTAACAAGTTGTTTATGAGAACAAAGCCCTTCATACCATAAAAATTGATCCGGTTCTAAATATGAAGATGCAATACATACCTTTTGTAACAGTGGTACACCATGTAGATCAAAATATTGCTCCATCTGAAGTATCCAATTTACCGGATCCTTGCCATCAAACTTCCTCATCTTGCTTTTTCTTGATTTTAGAAGCTCGATCTTGAAATGACTATAACTCTGTACTTTTGGATCTTTAAGTTCTAGAATTGCGATATGTAGTAGCCCTTTGCATCCTCTTTCCAATTCCACCAATCTAATCCAAATTGTATTCTCCAAGGACGAGTTATGATAAATCTCCCACAGTGACCTGATTATAGACTAGTTCAGTAGAGAAACTTGTACAACATGCCACGTGTCCCTGTTTCAACCTTTCACTCTGAAAAATATATACAAGAAACTAGAGTCTATCCTCTTTCTGTACCTTCTTACAAATTTTCAATTTGATGCTCAGAGAGAAAGTTATGACGATTTTCCCCAGGTCCCCTGTTTGGAATGTAATTCAGGAGTCTGCAAAAAGACCAACTTCCTCAGATCATATCTCCGCAAATGTAGTGCAAAAAGCTTTGAAATTTGGATCCGAGATTTAGCGCTATGTCTTCTCAAATGGGTTTTTTTTTGGCTTCTGAAACATTGCAGAAAAAAAGTTATACCGAAAATGCCACAATGACCTGTTTGGAGCAGCGAAACCCTAGAATCCAAAGCTCTAATACCAAATGTTATGAAACCAGCTCAAGAAAAGATAGAAAAGATAGATCAATGACTTAGAATTTAGCCTCTTCAAGGGGGCAACCTCCTTTACATTACATAAATGAACAATTCTTGGATGATACAAATGAAAAGACCTCCTTTCTATATATAGGAGTCTAATGGGTCATAACATAATCAGAGCCGACATAACAATAATAATGTAAGGGCACAATAATAACAATAGTGGGCTTCTATGTGGCACAATAGTAACAATATGGGCACTACATGGGTACATCAATATAATAAGTTGGTTGTACTAATAACAATAAGGGGTTACACTAGTAGTATAGGGGCCTAACAGATTCTGGCTAGTGTGTATCTTTTCCAGCTTCAACTGTCCATCTTCCAATGCTGACTGTATGAAATGGTACTTGAGCTGTATATGTTTAGTATTGGAATGAAATGCAGAGTTCTTTGCAAGATGTATGGCACTCTGGTTGTCACTGTATAACCTGCCCAACTCCTTCTTCTTACCCAATTCATCTAGAAACCTTTGTAACCAAATCATTTCTTTACTAGCCTCTGTAGCAGCAACATACTCTGTTTCTGTTGTTGAAAGTGAAACAACACTTTGGATTTTTGAAACCCAACTGACAGCTGTTCCACCTACAATAAACACATACTCTGTTGTGCTCCTCCTGTTATCTCTATCACCTGCCATATCTGCATCAACATATCCCTGTAGAGCAATGTTTGAACCAGTAAAGCATAATTCTTTATTTGTGGTACCTCTCAAATACCTGAGAATCCACTTCACTACCATCCAATGTTCTTTTCCTGGATTGTTCATGTACCTGCTTAAAACTCCCAATGTATGTGCAATATTAGGCCTTATTCAGACCATTGCATACATTAAGCTCCCAACTGCAGATGCATATGGAACTTTAGACATATGAGCCATTTCTTCCTAAGTCTTGGGACATGATTCCTTACTTAATTTGAAATGGCTAGCCAAAGGTATACTAACTGGTTTTGCATTCTGCATATTAAACCTTTTGAACACCTTTTCTATGTACTCACTTTGAGACAATGTTAATTTGCGATTCTTCCTGTCTCTAGTTATTCTCATACCAAGGATTTGTTTTACAGCACCCAAATCCTTCATTGCAAATGAGTTTGCCAATTTTCTTTTGAGCACATTTATCTTGTGCATGTTAGAACCTGCAACAAGCATGTCATCTACATACAATAACAATATAATATAGCTACCATCATTTTTCCTTTTGAGATAAACACAATGATCAAAGTGACACCTAGTATAAACTTGTTTAGACATAAACCTGTCAAATTTTAATTACCACTGCCTTGGAGCTTGTTTTAAGCCATACAAGCTCTTCTTCAACCTGCACACTAGTTTCTCCTTCCCTTTTACCTCATATCCTTGTGGTTGTTGCATATATATCTCTTCCTCCAAATCTCGATGGAGAAAGGTTGTCTTTACATCTAACTACTCAAGATGTAAATCTTCAGTAGCTACTAGACTTAGAATAGTTCTGATTGAAGTCATTTTCACAACAAGAGAAAATATCTCATCAAAGTCTATACCTTTCTTCTGTGCAAACCCCTTCACCACAAGTCTAGCTTTGTACCTCTGTTTTCCTCCATCTTCTTCCTTCAGCTTGTAAACCCGTTTATTCTGCAATGTTGTTTTACCTATAGGCAACCTGACTAAGTCCCAAGTCTGGTTATGTGCTAAGGAGTCCATCTCTTCTTTCATAACTTGCTCCCACATCTTCCTGGTTTCTACCTGCACTGCTTCTTCATAACATTCTGGTTCACCAGAATCAGTCAACAATGCATAATATAATGAAGGAGAGTATCGTTCATGGGGTCGACTTATCCTGGTAGATCTTCTAACACCACTTTCAGGTGTTTGAAGTGCTTGTTGCTGTTGTGGTTGTTGTCCTGGCTGTTGATCATTATGATTTTCAGGCACCATCACTTTTCCTATGATATCGTCAAGCACTGTGTATTCTTTGTTTTCTTTTTCCTATTTCTTTTTCTGCAATTGATTCTTATACAAGACCTTTTCATTGAATATTACATCTCTACTTCTAATGATTTTGTGATTTTCATAATCATATAAGCAATAACCAAAATCATTAACACCATATCCGATAAAGGTACATTTCTTTGATTTTGCCTCAAGCTTTGTTCTATTTTCTTTCTTAATGTGGACAAAAGCTTCACAACCAAAATTCTTTAAAAATGAGTAGTTTACCTTTTTACCTGTCCATGCATCCTTTGGAATACCACCATCCAAGGAACTTGAAGGCCCTCTATTTATTAGATAAACAAAAGTATCTACAACATCTGCCCAAAATTTTAAAGGCAATCCTACATGCAATCTCATGCACCTTGCACGCTCCATGATTGTCCTATTCATCCTTTCGACACACCATTTTCTTGTGGTGTTCCTGGAACTGTCTTCTCTCTGCGAATTCCATTATCTGAACAGTACCTATCAAAATCTTTGCTGCAGTATTCACCTCCATTATCTGATATGAGACACTTCAACCCCTTCCCTGTCTCATTTTCAACCAAAGATTTCCATTACATGAAAGTATCAAATACATCAGATTTATTTCGAATACAATAAATCCAATTTTTTCTAGTTACATCATCAATAAAAGTAACATAATAACGAGAGCCACCAAGAGATGATACCTGATCAGGTCCCCATACATCTGTATGCACAAGCTCTAATTTTTCGCTCTTCTTTTCTTTCCCAACTCTAAGGAATCTGACTCTCTTCTATTTTCCATAAACATAATTCTCACAGAATTTTAAATCAACATGCTTCAAACTTGGCAACAAATTTCTTGAGTGAAGAATCTGCATCCCCTTCTCACTCATGTGCCCGAGCCTATGATGCCACAATGCCGTATCTTCTCTTGTAGAGGTTAAAGGATTAACATAATTAGAAATACTATTGCATAAATACAATGTACCAACCTTTTCTCCTTTCGCTATTGGTGAGCTCCAGTATTGTAGCAATAATGCTACAACTCCTGGGGCTTCCTGTCTCTTAATTTTATCAACCCGGTAGTTCGTACAAACTTGGAAGCGACGGTGCTGTATGCACAAGTACTAGCTCTTGTCGCAGCTGTCACTTGGTCAGCTGGCACAAGTCCGCTAGGGCTCAAGCCAAATTCTATAGGCTCTCAGAAGAAGCTTGTTAAATGATGGACGAAAGCTAGCTCAAAGAAGACTAATCTACTTGGCAAAAATGAACTGAAAGCAAATCAAAACATAGAAACCTAGGAAACCCTAATTTGACTAGTCTAACCTCTACAATGCAAAGAATGTGAATAAAACTTCTACCAATGCTGTCATTACCTCTAATAAGTGAAAATGCATGGATCTAAGCTACTTGCATCATAAAAGACATGTTTTTGTATTTTTCCTTTAAGTGTATGGAATGATTGTGATTTTGTGCTAACTAGGGTTTGGTTGTGCAGATGGGATGGAGAAGGAAGGAAAGCATGGGAAAGGTTGGGGAGGTTAGGAGAGGTCCCTAGGGATCCTTAGCATCCATCTACAGAGGTTCCTCATGTTCAGAAGCTCAGCAACCGAGTGAGTGGCCTCCTACAGGATGTCTGCAGGGGATCCTACAGGATACTCAGAGGTTTCTACAGGATGTCTACAAACTGCTACAGGATGACCTACTGTGGGTGTTTGAAGTGATGGAGGAGTGATGGAATGATAGGGGGAGATGTGTAAGGTAGGAATAAGGCTGGTGATGGCTCAGAAGTGGAGGAATAGGATGGGAAATGAGTGTAGGGAGTAGGTTGGAAGATAAAGGGCTATGTCAACGAAAGGGCTAGGGAATGAAGTTACGTGAGGAGTGAAAGACTTTGGGAGATAACAGAGCGGAGCAGAGGTCAAGGATGTGTTTGCATGCGTGATCAAGATGGAGGAGAAGGTAATGGAATGAGAGAGAGCAGTGTAACTGAAACAAATGCTGATGAATGTCACCAAACCGAAATGCATTAACCTAGACTACCTGTGCTATGAATTCAATGAACAGCAATCCAAAACAGGAAGAGAAATGTGCATGAAGCTGTGATGAAGGTGTGTGGTGCAGGTGTGAATTACATGGAAGCATCTAACATAACGTGACTGTGTTGCAGCAATCATAAAGCAAAGAAATGCGTTATTTTGGTGGTTAGTTATGGACTGCACCCCAATCCCTAAGAGAGATGGCAGTGAGCCTTAACAACCTTTTTGCTGGAGCTCCAATAGATTATATCTATCCTCTTCTATCCTAAGCAACTGGAAACAAATTCACCATAAGCAAATCCTATCTAAACTCATGAAAAAGACTAAATTAACAACCTGTAATTCAAATTGCATGTGAAAGTAAAACTCAAAGTGCTGAAACGAAATGCAAACAACATTACAACACAGAGGAGGTCTGTTGCTCTCTTAAAAACTCAGAATTGGATCAAAAGCTGCCTGTCTTTATTGAATAATCATGAATCTAATGACATGCCAAAACTGGCTTACAAGGAGCAAAAACCGAGCTACAACATGACTAACCAAATTGACTAACTAGCTAACCCCAAATTGACTAACTAGCTACACAAAATGACTACCCACTAGCTAACCAAAATGAGGCCCCAAGCCTTCTTATTTATACAATTTGAGGACCCAATAGTCCTCCTAAAAGTTAGGGACTTGGCTGCCCAAGACTTGGAGTTAACAGCAGTCCAACTTGACTTGCATGGCTGCCCTTGAGCTGATTGATTCGGTGGCCCTTGAACTCCGAGCTGATGGTGGAGAATTCGAGGTAAGGGCCCATAAATGAGGGGGACACCTTCCTACAAATCCTCTAGCTTGTTCTCCCACGAATTTGGCTGCCAAGTGCTCATTAAGACCTTCAAATTTGTCTCCAAGTTGACCAACAAGGCTACACAAAGCACCCATTAGACTTGTTGGCATAATGACTAACCAAATTCACTCTATTAACATAAAAATAATCAAAAACATGCAATAAACAAATGAGAATGGTGGACTAAGTCAAAGTAGGAAGTTGAATGAGCCCAAATAATTGTACATTGTTGGGGCTCATCATCACCCCCCTACTGAAAGTGTTGCTCATCCTCTGAGCAACCAAATCTCTCCCCTTGTCTTTGATGGCCTTGGTGACTTCCTTGGCTAGCATTTCGGCCGATTTCTCCTTTGGCTTCCCGCTTTTCAGACTTTCCTGTAGAAACTGTTCGCTGGCTTCCTGTAGAAACAGTCTCTGTCTTCCTGTAGAAACAGTCTGCTAACTTCCTGTAGAAACAATTTTTTCTGATTTTGCTTGCTTGGCTGGGGATGCCTTCTCCTTGAACTGTGTTGTGGCAGCCTTCATCTTCTCCTCCTTTCTGCTCTTCTCCCTCACGGCCTGCTGCTTTTCCTGTTAAATTCTCAGCCTTGTTATGAGTGTGCAAGTACATGCAATTATATGGAAGAAATGGTGGCCTTGGCATTTCCTAAAACCTGCAACGTGAGGGCACTCGTATGTTTTGTAACAAGGAAGTGGGTTAAATTCACAAAATAAGCCATGGTCATGTTTCCAGGCAACAGGAATATGATAAAGGTGTTTTCTATGGCTTTTTTAATAGCAATCGCTACTACATTACCTTCCACAAAAAGAGTAATAGGAAGCAATAACAGCGCAGCAATTGGTGCCATGCACATGAGCAAATTCATAGAGTGAAGCTTCTCTGCCTCAGAGGTAAGCAGGAGCCCCTGAACAACTGATTTCAATGCTCTGGCAGCCGTTGATCCTAGGCAAACCAAAAAGCCAAAAAGGTGGAATAATGGCTCACTGTTGCTTGCAATAACAATGCCAAATACCACAGGCACCAAGGCCATATAAACCACAGAAGACTCCCTCTTACATGTTTTTATAAATGCAAAATATTGCTGTGAAGAAGGGAGTTGTTGCCCCAATAGCTTGATTGAAGGAGACTGGCAAATAGCGTAGAGAAATATTGCCACAAACAACCGAGAAGGAGGAAATGAAGCTCAGTGCCAATATCTCAAGAAACTGTCTCCTGAAGATGATGAACTGCATTGGTACAATCTCTAACCATGAAATTGCCAGAAAACCATAAAATGAACAGGCACACATGTGCAACATTGTGAGGAATATTGGGTATCTGCATCCAAAAAAACTAAATAGGCATTTGTTAAGCAATAGCACACCAATATTGGAAGAGTACCAAGCTGCAATAATGAGAGCTGTTGTAATAGTCTGGGACGCAGGAAATGCACCATATTTTCCTTCTCCTGTTCTCGATTTAGACATCTCCAAACTAGCTTGGATCTGTGACATAATCCCTTTACAATCCTGGATCATTTGCATAAAATTCTGATATGATACCTTACTCTGTTTTAACAATTATGTTCATGCATGCAAAAGACCCTAACCACGTTTTTTCTTCTATTCTCTTCTTTTTTCTTTGGCAGAAAGAGATCTGAAGGACATTAAGAATTCTTCAGCTATCTGGTTATGAGAGGAAGAGTTTGCTTCTACAGAGAGAGGACAGAGACCAAGTTTTCTTCTCAGGGCAAATTCAGATATGAAAATTTTAAAAGTTACATCCATAGGCTGGCTCTCACAGCTGCATATGCCTTCTTTATAAGAGAATTACAGGCAAACTGGTCTCTAATTCTCCTGCTCCAGATAGTCAATTCACCACCTTTCAAAATATATATCATGCGTGGAAGAGTGCTTCCGAGCCTACCCTTCTCGGAACTCCAAATCTGATGAGGGAAAGCTCAGGTTTCTTTATTCCAAAACGCTGTGTCATACTTCCTGTAGAAGACCCTCCCGTTTCTTGTAGAACGTGATTGCATAGGTGGGTTAAAAAATGTGGCCGAGAAAGCTTGGTGGAGGATGACAGGTTAATAGATTGTGCAGACTTCAGTTGACGATGTGGCAAGTGCAGATGAACAACAGCCTTTGAATTTCAGCTGAGCGCTCGGATTACATACGTGATTTTTGGGGTGAGGTGGCACATATGTGTGCTAGCCCATGCAATTGCTGTGCCATCATGAACTGCAGTTGTCGACTGTGTGTTCTCTGCCTGTGATCTCATCCACCCGTTGCATTGGAGTTTAAACAACCAACACTGTCCGTTTTTTTTCTTCACGTGCATGGCTAAGCGCACGTGTCTCATTCACCCACCAAGTGCTGTTGAACTAGATGTGGGTGGCTAGTTAGCTGGCCACCGATTTTTTTAATCCTAACCATCTCATTCATTCATGCAATGTTCAGATTAGATTCATGCAAACAGAGGAATCGGTTTTGTCACGTACCTGAAAGTCAGTTGGCTGCTGTGAAGCTTTGCTGCATGCATGTGTTGATGTGGTTGCATGGTGGCTTGATTGATGATTCATGGCTGTTTTTTTCTCTGTGCAGGTGTCCTCTGGACGTATCCAAGCTCCAGACAATCGTTTCCACGTTCAGATCTCCACACTCAAGCTGCTGTTGTTGCATCTTCCCCGAACCAGAACTTGTTTTCGACATTTCTCCCAAACGCCAAAGCGGATCGATCTGAAACTTTCTGAGCATGTTTCTATCATCATTATGCATCGCCCATAGCAAATTCGTTATCAATGGATTCACGGATTTCGAGAAAAACGGAAAATGGCTGAAGATTTCAGAGCTCGATTTCTCGGAAATCGTGCATCGGAATCGGCTGAAACTGCTTGGGTAGGTTACCATCACTCACATGCATATCCCCATGAAACAGGTTTTGAAACGAATGCACGGTTATGGAGAAAATGCAAAAATGGCTGATGGTGATGGAGGCTGATTTCTTGGAAACCGTGCACCGGAATTGCATGAAACTGCTCAGGCATGTTGTCATCAACCTTGTACAATTCCCCATAAAGCAGTTTGTCAAATGGATGCATGGTTTTCAGGTTATGGCAAAAACAAATTTGGCTCTAGGTATTTTTGCTTCAAGGCTTTTTGCATGTGCTTGCATGGGATGACAAAATGAATTTTGCTTGTGATGCAGGTATGGAGATGATGGAGGAGGAGTTGGAAGATGGCATGAGGGTTTCTGAACCCTTGAGGAAGCTACCATGCTCGCCAAACCACTTTTTGAAATGCATGCCTAGTTTCCCACAATTTCTACAGGAAGATCCTATAGAAGCACAAGGAGGTGAAAAAAATGATGGATGAAGGCAAGGGATGGACACACAAGTGCTTGCAGGCCTAACCAATAGGCTCCCACCATCAGATTCACTTTTGAAATTGGATTTGGCTCGTCCAAAGGTTCTACAGGATGTTTCTTGTAGAAATTCAGAGCTTTCCTGTAGAAGACACAGTTTTGAGGAAAGAAGCATAATGACATGAAAAAATGATGGAAAAGGGGTGAGGAATGGAAACATGGATGTGGGTAGGCCTCATGGACATATTCCAAGCCTTTAGGTCCTCCTCGGAGATCAATTTGGCTTTTTTGTAAGCTTCCTGTAGAAGATACGAAACTTCCTGTAGAAGGCACAAAAACTCCTTTGTCTTTGATTTGAGTGCTCCTCCTGTCATGAAATGTCCTTCTTTAACCTGCAATGTCATTGCTGCAACATGAAATGGAGATTAGCTTTATTTTCTTTTTCTTTTTTTCTTTTTTTTTGAAAAACAACTAGGGCGCCTCATGGAGGTTTTCACCCTAATTGCCTGCCTTGGGCGCCTCCAAGGGAGGTTTTCACCCAAAGATCTTATCCCATTTTTCTTTTTTTCTTTTTTCAACCCATTGACCGCCTCATGGAGGTTTTCAATTAGTGAGCCAATCTAAGGCGCCTCCGAGGAGGTTTTCACCTTAGATTTCTATTTTCCTTTTTTCATTTTTTTTTCCTTTTTTCTCTTTTTTCTCTTTTTTTTCTACCCTACCCTACTTGAAGAACAAAATCATTTTCAAGTATAATAATACTTCCAATGGAGCCATGTGCACATCGAGATTAGAGAAAAAATGATGTGGAGTCTCGAAATGCATGCTCTGACAGGTATCCAGATCTCAGAGACCAAATGATCTGACTTTGAAGGGATCAAACATAGTTGAAGAAGAGAGTACTGCTGCAACTTAGTGACTGTCTGGAACCATGTCTCAATATAGCTTTGATATCCTTGGTCCCTTTGCTGATCTGGATCATTCTTCATGTCACTTTCTATCATGACTTTCTCATCTTCCTCCTTTTGCTGATCTTTCTCTTGAATACATGGAAGATTTGATGGTAACCATGAGGAAGCTTTCTCAATCTCTGATTCTGATCTCTTCTCTTCATCAAGTGCAGCCCATGGTTCTTTGATCTCATCTCTTGAATCTTCTTTTGCTGGATGTGGTCCTTCAATGTTGTCAATAGATTCTCTCTTTTGCAACACTCTTCCTGAGCTTTGGTGAACATCATTGAGCTCAAAAGGAGTCATTTGCACATTTTGTGCCTCAGCTTTGCAGTTGGGTTGAGCTGCTGCATTGCAGGGTTTTGGAAATGGAGGTATGGGTAGCTGAGTGGAGGTGTGAAATTGAGATGGAGATGGAAGGCATTGAGGTTGGGTAGGCGTTTGGGGTTGCCTTGGTGGAGGAGGAGGCGATGGTTGTGGATGAGCAGGTGGTGGAGGAAAATGAGCGGGATGAGAGTTGTACTGGGGCCTCCACTCCTGATAAGGTGCATTCCACTGAGGCTGTGGCTGAGCATAAGAGTGAAACGAATGAGCAGCTGGTTGGGCATAATATGGATTTGTGAAGGAATAAGGAGGAGGTGTGAACCAGGAAGGGTGAGCAGGGGGACCCCAAGAAGGCATGAAGGTGGCTTGGTAAGGGTCATAATAGGTCTCGGGTGTCCCTTGTAGTTCCTGCTGGTAGGGTATGGGTCCATGTGGCCTCCTTTGGTTCATATAACAGAGTGATTCAGTGGCTCTCTTGGCTCTTTGATATGTAGCTTTGATTCTGGGCAAGGAAGGGCACTGATCTGTAGGATGGTATTCTTCACAGATGAAACACACTTCTAGAGAGTGCATTGGACATTCGTTCCAAGGATGCCTTCTAGTGCACCTAGGACAAAAAATGGCCAAAACCCTCTTGGCTTCTTCTTGCTTCTTTTGGATCCGCAAGGTATCTAGTTGCATGGCAAGAAACTGCCTCATGTCACTCTTGAAATCTTCGATCTGATTTGCAAATTCATCTTTGGATAAGATGTTGCTCCCAACATCTCTGCTTGTAGCCATTTGCTTCAGAGGAATGTTTCTTCTTCTTCTCCCCTAGAGGTTCTTCAGATATGTCTTGATGTCCACCCAGGGGTTCTTTCATCACAGCCATCGAAGAAGAACGTTGGCTGTGTGAAGCAGTGGGGGTGTTGTGAAATCATTTTTCTAACTTATCTCTACTCCTACAAAGCATGAAATGAAATCTTTTTGGTTGATTTTTGTTTTTTTTTTTCTACTTCTACATGCAAAACTGAAATAGATTGAACTGCAACTAACTATCTTGCGAAAATGAAAATGCGGAATTGAAATGAAAGCAGGAAAGGACTAATCTATTTTGCTCAAATGAAATTGCAAGAATGAAATGCTAGTCTACGCTTGCGGAATTGAAATGCTAATCTACGCTTGCAGAATTGAAATGCTAATCTACGCTTGCATAAATGAAATTGCGGAATTGAAAGGCTATTCTAGGAAAGCAGGAAATGCTAATCTATGAAAGCAGGAAATGCTAATCTATGAAAGCAAGAAATGCTAATCTACTTTTGCATAAATGAAATTGCATAATGGAAATGAAATAAACTACTTAGCAGAAGGTTGTAGTAGAAAATAGAAGAATAGCAACAATCACCAATACTCTGCCGCTTCCTCGGCAACGGTGCCAAAAAGATGGTGAGCTCCAGTATTGTAGCAATAATGCTACAACTCCTGGGGCTTCCTGTCTCTTAATTTTATCAACCCGGTAGTTCGTACAAACTTGGAAGCGACGGTGTTGTATGCACAAGTACTAGCTCTTGTCGCAGCTGTCACTTGGTCAGCTGGCACAAGTCCGCTAGGGCTCAAGCCAACTTCTATAGGCTCTCAGAAGAAGCTTGTTAAATGATGGACGAAAGCTAGCTCAAAGAAGACTAATCTACTTGGCAAAAATGAACTGAAAGCAAATCAAAACATAGAAACCTAGGAAACCCTAATTTGACTAGTCTAACCTCTACAATGCAAAGAATGTGAATAAAACTTCTACCAATGCTGTCATTACCTCTAATAAGTGAAAATGCATGGATCTAAGCTACTTGCATCATAAAAGACATGTTTTTGTATTTTTCCTTTAAGTGTATGGAATGATTGTGATTTTGTGCTAACTAGGGTTTGGTTGTGCAGATGGGATGGAGAAGGAAGGAAAGCATGGGAAAGGTTGGGGAGGTTAGGAGAGGTCCCTAGGGATCCTTAGCATCCATCTACAGAGGTTCCTCACGTTCAGAAGCTCAGCAACCGAGTGAGTGGCCTCCTACAGGATGTCTACAAACTGCTACAGGATGACCTACCGTGGGTGTTTGAAGTGATGGAGGAGTGATGGAATGATAGGGGGAGATGTGTAAGGTAGGAATAAGGCTGGTGATGGCTCAGAAGTGGAGGAATAGGATGGGAAATGAGTGTAGGGAGTAGGTTGGAAGATAAAGGGCTATGTCAATGAAAGGGCTAGGGAATGAAGTTACGTGAGGAGTGAAAGACTTTGGGAGATAACAGAGCGGAGCAGAGGTCAAGGATGTGTTTGCATGCGTGATCAAGATGGAGGAGAAGGTAATGGAACGAGAGAGAGCAGTGTAAATGAAACAAATGCTGATGAATGTCACCAAACCGAAAATGCATTAACCTAGACTACCTGTGCTATGAATTCAATGAACAACAATCCAAAACGAGAAGAGAAATGTGCATGAAGCTGTGATGAAGGTGTGTGGTGCAGGTGTGAATTACATGGAAGCATCTAACATAACGTGACTGTGTTGCAGCAATCATAAAGCAAAGAAATGCGTATTTTTGGTGGTTAGTTATGGACTGCACCCCAATCCCTAAGAGAGATGGCAGTGAGCCTTAACAACCTTTTTGCTGGAGCTCCAATAGATTATATCTATCCTCTTCTATCCTAAGCAACTGGAAACAAATTCACCATAAGCAAATCCTATCTAAACTCATGAAAAAGACTAAATTAACAACCTGTAATTCAAATTGCATGTGAAAGTAAAACTCAAAGTGCTGAAACGAAATGCAAACAACATTACGACACAGAGGAGGTCTGTTGCTCTATTAAAAACTCAGAATTGGATCAAAAGCTGCCTGTCTTTATTGAATAATCATGAATCTAATGACATGCCAAAACTGGCTTACAAGGAGCAAAAACCGAGCTACAACATGACTAACCAAATTGACTAACTAGCTAACCCCAAATTGACTAACTAGCTACACAAAATGACTACCCACTAGCTAACCAAAATGAGGCCCCAAGCCTTCTTATTTATACAATTTGAGGACCCAACAGTCCTCCTAAAAGTTAGGGACTTGGCTGCCCAAGACTTGGAGTTAACAGCAGTCCAACTTGACTTGCTTGGCTGCCCTTGAGCTGATTGATTCGGTGGCCCTTGAACTCCAAGCTGATGGTGGAGAATTCGAGGTAAGGGCCCATAAATGAGGGGGACACCTTCCTACAAATCCTCTAGCTTGTTCTCCCACGAATTTGGCTGCCAAGTGCTCATTAAGACCTTCAAATTTGTCTCCAAGTTGACCAACAAGGCTACACAAAGCACCCATTAGACTTGTTGGCATAATGACTAACCAAATTCACTCTATTAACATAAAAATAATCAAAAAAATGCAATAAACAAATGAGAATGGTGGACTAAGTCAAAGTAGGAAGTTGAATGAGCCCAAATAATTGTACATTGTTGGGGCTCATCAGCTATTACCAGGGATCCTTTAGTGACCTTCTAGGTTTTATCTGTGAAAGTAGTTACGCAACCTTCACCTCCCAACTGTCCTGTTGAAACCAAATTTTTCTTTAGATCTGGAACATGCCTTACCTCCTTCAATAGCCATTGATTTCCATTCTGCTATTTTATGAAAACTGTACCCATTCCAACGATTTTACATGGTTTATCATCACCCAATCTAACCTGTCCAAAATCTCCTTGAACATAATCATGAAAATGTTTCTTATCAGGTGTGGCATGGAATGAGGCCCCTGAATCTACCACCCAAGCATCAATAATATTTTCTAATGAAAGAATCAAAGCATCTTGCAACACATCACCTGTTACATTCGCTTCATGATTAGTTTCTTGCGCGCATCTCCTTCTTTTCCCTTCCAAGACTTGCAATCTTTCTTCAGGTGTCCTTTCTTCCCGCATTTCCAACACACTATTCCCGATCTAGACTTGGATCTACCTTTTCTTGACTTACTGCGATATCCTGGGCTCTTTCCTCTTTCCATTTTTCTTCCCCTAGTCTTTGCAGTCAAAGCATTACCTGATGTCTCACCGAAGCTTTTCCGTTGCATTTCATCGCTAAGGATTGCACCGACAACATCATCAAGCTTTAAAGTACTAGATCTAGAGACAGAGTTACTAATGGCCATAACTAAACCATTCCAACTTTTTGGCAATGAGCACATAAACAACAGAGCCCTAACTTCATCGTCAAAATTTACCCCTACAGAACTTAACTGACTTGTAACTGTATTAAAATCATTTAAATGATTTTGAACAGATCCAGCTTCTGACATCTTCATATTAAATAAATGCTTCATAAGAAATACCTTATTTGAAGCCGATGGTTTTTCATATAGTTTGGATAATGCCGACATTAAACCCTGTGTTGTCGTTTCCTTTGAAATATTAAATGTTACCGACGCCACTAGGCACAGACGTATTATTCCAAGTGCCTTTCTATCCAGAATATCCCATTCTATGTCTGTCATACTCATCAGCTTCTTTGTCTTTCCGCTCAATGGTAGGTATAGATCTCTCTGATACAGATAATCTTCCATCTGCATCTTCCACAGCTGGTAGTTTTGGTCGTTGAATTTTTCGACCCTAAACCTACCATCTTCCACCATTGCTCCTACTCGAACCAGGAACCCTTCTCTCCTACACGTTTATTAGCCAAATAGACCTTCGGCTTTGATACCAGTTGTTAGAAAATTATATATTACGGAGCAATGAAACACATAAAATATTGTAGAAATGTAAACACAGAAAATGCATAAAACAAGAGAGACACAGATATATGTGGTTCACCTAGTTTGGGCTACATCCATGGAGAAACAACTAGTCCTTCTTTTATTATATTATCTAGCAAACTGAAGAGATACAACCTACAGAAGATCTGCTGTAACACCCTCTTCGTTCTCAATCTCCTCTCTCTTCCTCACTCAGAATACAGATATACATAGATGCACTACAATTCCCTCATATATAGTGAGGGGTTGCCTTCTAGGGAAAAAACCCTAAATTAAACATAACTTCTACTGTCAGATCATCTGCCTAATGAACGACCCAGATTAACTAGAAATTACTAGACTTTTACAAGGCAATTTTACATCTATTTTTTTAGCTTCGGGGGCAGTGCCCCCTAACCCTCGCTGGGGGACCGCTGGCCCCCAGACCCCTGCGGGGGGGACAACACCCCCACAGCCCCCCGCATGGAGGGGTGTATAGTTTTCCTGGGGTATACATCTAGCTGAAACCTTTGAATACAGAAGATAATGAGGCTCCACACCCAACACATGGTAGCATGAGACAACTCATGCAAATCGACTCAATAGTTGATGGATCTGATCTGAGACTCCCACTGTGTGCCTCTAGTACCACCAGAGCATGTCTCCTATCTAAGCATACTCCGGGATACCATGAGTCAACCCCTCGACGTTCCTCGCAATCTGCTCCTCATTATCACTCCCTTCCTGATAAGGGGCGACAACATCAATAGGATGAGGGACGTGTTTGGCTATCACGGACATCTCAGCTGGCCACTTTGGTCCAACATCTGCATAAACAAGAGAAATGTTATAAGAATGTATATACCAAAAACAATTAAAAGACATCAAAATTAAAAAGTTTTGAATTTTTACCTTTGTCATCAAAGCGCTCTCCATATGGTAAGGGCATATCTAGATCTCCATGGAAATCAGTATCGTTGTATGGCCAGTCCTCCACGACGATCTTTCATCATTGTAGCCTGTCACGCGGAATAAGTCGATCTTGCGGACAAGATAGACCTTCCTAGAATCTAAAGAAGACCTAACGACAAGCAAACCAACCAGACACTATCTTTCTCTAAATATGCTTCAATTAACAATAGCAAACAAAGGTTTTTAGGGCCTACCTTTGGTCCAACACAAGCTTGTGGATGCACTCGCTCCTTTGATCCAAATGAGCTCCTTTTTCGCGAATCTGCAAACACAAACAAGGCAAACACATTAAATAGCACCTGAAAAACCAATTGCATAAAACATATTTAACATGAAAGTCAAGGAGTCCATGAAACAAATAACATAAGATACTTGTTGAGAAAAATGAGTTTGATTGTATTAATTCAAAAGAAGAAGAGCCTTACAACCTTTGCCTTGACGCTGTACAAGCTCCTCCCAGGGTCCAACAAGATGTCTCCTCTACTTTGACAAGTTTCACTCACTCTCCAATGGAACCAAGAGGTATGTGATCTCTCCTCTCAAGCTCAACCAAAGAGTCTCAATTTCACCAGCATTTACCCTCAAAATGTTTAGCTTCTAACCTCTCTAGTCCTCACCCCAATGCCTGTATTTATAGTACAATGGAGGGAAGTTACTAGGTCCTCCTTCAAAGGGATAAAGCCCTCCTTCAAAGGGATAGCTCCTTTAGTCAAGGGATTAGCTCCTTCTCTTTTAGGATGCATGAACCACCTCAGAGCAAACAATCCACGTCAAAATTCCTTCTAGAAAACTCTAGAATTAACCCAAAGTGAGTTTTTTAAGATAAAAATTGCGCCTTTTGACTTTCACAGGGATCCGCACCTACACCGTTAGGAACAGAGCGGGTATGTACGCAGCTTTTGTACACAGAAGGTGCGGGACCACAGGTGACCATGAGAGAAAGTGCGGAACCAGAGTTACATTTATTTTTAATGTCTTTCTCCCACTTCCAAAGCTTGATTTGAAGAGTTGAGGTCTTAGACTTGCTTAGGAGGACAGTACAAGTGATGATAGACCCATACTGACTGCAAATAATCATGGTGACGATATTTTTGTGTAACAGATTGCCCCCTAAAGTGCGAAGTCTGTAGTAGATGAGGATTTCATTTATCATATAGGAAGAGTGAAGTACTTTATCATTTCGAGGATTATCTTGTGGAGAGCCTGGTCGGAACCTGTAAAAACATTCAATGCAAGATATATATATGAGATCATATCATCGCTGAGGTAGGCATTCCCATACTCAGATCAAAACTAACTAGAAACCTATCTACTGCTCTGATACAGGAATGATCTTGTAAAACATCATAAGTATAGACTCGTGTGAACATAGTATGGACGCAGCCATTTGTTTATGAATAGTCCACAACATAATGAATACAAAATTCCTCGCAGCCTAGATGGTGGAAACTAGATCCAAGGTCTTCATTTCTATATCCCGAAATAGTATGATTCTATCCATGCGAATAAATGTGTTGATGTCGAACATGGTAGAAACCACTTGATTACCAGTCAATGATGTAAACTGTTAACAAGTGTGAGAGAAACCACCAGTGATGTCAATGGCTCTCAAAGTACCCAGTACAATCCATGAGATGTGAGTAAATGTGTTGATGTCAAACATGTCACGGAATCCTTCGATCGAAAGTCAATGATGTAAACTGTCGTCAAAGGCGAGAAACCTACATTGAGGCATGCAGATTTCAAGGTACTGACGACTTCTAGATCATCTTTCTAGATAATGAGCTGATGTCGATAAAAAGCGATCCGTCGTAGGCAAGCCCACAACACGAAATCATAGATCAAGTTGAAGAAATTTAGTTTCAAGGACTAACTCAGGGATAGTCAAGATGGATGACAGATATTTTGCAGATGAATGGCTTATTGGCAGTGACCTCTTGAACACATAACAACACGACAGATGGCTTGGTGACAATTGACCCAAAGTTAATACCCAGAAACCGGCTGAAGACTTTCAATGTGGTTTGATCAACTGTTAGGCAAAGGATTTCCCAACCCAGGTGAATAAAAGTGTCGTGTTCAAGAGGGGTTACAAAGTATGACAAACATACTCATTTTCCTCTCTTTTCCCCCACCATTTCTGGCAAGTACCTCTTTATTTTTGACAAGCTTGAGGAGGATAACATTTGCTTGATTATAAGCTCATCCTTCGGATGAGTCCAACTTAGTTTAAATTCGAACCCTAAGAAGGAGTGGTTCATTCCTGTTTGTAATTGAACAGGTCCTTTACTGTGAAATTTTAACGAGTCTAGTATAGGAGAAACTCGGTGTTTTTCAATTTTAGAGAGTCTGAAAAAACTTAAGAAAACTCCAGGGTTGACCTTTTTCGTAAATTTGTGTCTCCCAAGCCCGAAAAAGTATAAAATAATACTTGAGAGAACCGCTTGATCTTTTACGACCAAGGAGTACTTTTCGTTATTAGTGTCACTGACCCAAAAAAGTAAAAAAGCGATCAATGACACGTCGTTTTATAAGCAATATCGAATTTGAAACGACAAAAATCCGACAATCTTTTCATGTTTTTACGGTCAGAAAAGAGCTGTAAGTGGACCGTCTTTTAATTCCATTTTAACGAGTGTAAAGAAACGCTCAGAAATCTTTTCATGTTTTAGGAGTCAGAAAAGGGCTTAAAGATGACTCTACTTGTTCTTCCGTTGAAAATGATAGATTTCGCCTGAATAATCCTGTATTCTGCACAAAGACACAAACATTACTCATACCCATTTGAAATGGATAAAAGTGTTGCAAAATACCTTTTCAAAGTGAAACATAAACAAATTTGTGATTTATTTACTCAAAAAACTTATAAAAAGGGCCTTTGTCAATTCATTTTTACCGTTCGAGTTTGGGTGAGAAAATAGTGCTTTTGCTTAGAACACTTCCCGTGAAGATTGTGGAAAATCCAACCGTCGGAATCGAGCGCCGTCTTCTCCAGGTAATCCACATCACCTTACTCTTCATTTTCAACCATTTAGTTTTTTGATTTAGCCCCTCATTTTGTTTTTTGGGAGAGTTTTTAGGCGCAAAACCCGCACGCGGGGGTTCGCAGGTTTACCATTGTGGACCCGCGGACCCCGACTTTTTCTCCATTGGGAAAAAGCTCGGGGTCTGCACCTTCCGTGTAGACAAAGTGCAGACCCACGCACTGTGTCTAACGTGGAGGGTGCGTACCCCGCCGCAAGGGTTTTGAACCCAAAATTTCTCAAAAATGGACCAATCAAAAAGTTTTTTAGCAATCTAATTAATCTTTATTCTTGATGCAGAGAATATATCATGCTAGATTGGCGCGAACGGGAGCATGAGGACGTGGATACCGCCGCATGGAATCATCTGCCTTCACTTGATGCTTTGAGGGCATGCAGGCTGTACAAGTTCTGGACCATTCCTGGCATGAGGGCTCAGGTAGATTTCTTACAGTGGCTGGTTAACAGGTGGAGCGTACAGGACCAGTGTTTCTTCATTGGCGGGCACCGGCTCGAAATCGAGCCGGAGGACATTTATTTCTTGACTGGTTTGCCTAAGAGAGGCGAGGACTTGACTCTATAAGGGACTAGGCCGGGTGGCCAGTTTGTCGATAGCCTCCGGCTAGAGTACTGCAACAGCCAGGCTAAAAACAAAGGGATAGACATAAAAACCATATCCCGTCCTGAGCTCATGGTGATTGCGTTTACTGTCACCAGACTTTGCAGAGCTGCCACATTACATGTTGCCACCGGATCCCAGATGCGTATGGCAGTTGATTGCTTTCAAGGCACCATCTTCAACTGGTGCAATGCTGTGCTGGCCAATGTGAAAGGCCAACTGACCAGGGCCAAGAGCGGACGACTAAAGACCTTTGGTTATGGGGCTTTGGTCATGAGTTTTGGCCTGGAGAGGGTTCCTATGTTGATCCCACAGCATCTTACTGTTGGAGTTGGGCTTCCACGAGAGCCCACACTGATGCGATGGGTCGCAGTCATGGCCCGTCACCCGGACGAGAGGACAGAGGTTACTCGGTTCAAACCTGAGTATTTCCAATGGTTGGAAAACCAGGTTTTTGCCATTTAGGACTTCCCTTACGCTGGGATAGATTTCCGTGGTGACCCAGACATGGCTCTTCCACCAGGAGAGCAGTGGGACGAGTCAGGTAAAATCCTTTTCAACTTTTCTATTTAATTTTTTTTTTTATTTTTGCATCGTCTCAAAACTGATAGTAAAAATTTCAAATGCAGATGTGGGTCCACAACGACCAGCCGCTCTCCGGCCTTTCGAGAGAAGGCAACTAGTTGCACCCGCACCAGCCCCACAGGACGAATCAGTAGAGGTTTTGGCCGAGTTGGAGGGCCATCTTGAGCGCTTGACAGGGGATATTCCTGAGACCACTATAGACGACATTCCTCGTCGACTTCAGTGCTATGTGATTGGAGTCCCAGGACCTTTTAGGAGGTTCCTTTGCAAGGTGGCCCGGGCAGTGGTGTCTTATATAGATCATCACTAGTGATAGGATGATCGCCTATTGTGGGCACATGTGACATTTTTGGTTTTTGTACTTATCATTTTTGTCAATCATAAGGTGTTTTTCAACCTATGATTGAGGACGATGTATTTTTTGACACACTCCTATATAGATATATATATATATATATATCACTCTTACCGGCTTATCTTGTAAATCATGTTATGGAATGGTTTTAAATTTACATGTATGATTATTGCAAATGTCTATTTAACATTCGAGAAGCAATTGCATCTGCTAATGTATTTAAAGACCTTGGAATATGCTGATATTCAATGTTATCAAACTCACATTCCAAGAGACACACTCTCAAAAATAATCTTAATAACGCTGGATTTCTAATGGCATACACTCTATTAAGTTGTAATACAACGAGTTCAGAATCTAACCTCACTATCAAACTCCGAATCCCAAATGAAATAGATTCAGATAATAACTCAATCACTGCACTATACTCGGCAATGTTGTCTATTGTTTGACCGAGGCTTACCCCATGCATAGAAACTAACTCGTCAGAGGGCGAATAGATAACCCAAGCTGCGGAAGAAATGTTCCGTGTACTACGACAAGCACCATCAGCAAATCCAATGTATGTTTGGAGAGGCATCGACATCTGCAATATCAAGAGTAAAACCAAGATAAGCAGGAATAATGACGAAAAACACTCTCTAAGCTAAGCACACTTTTTCAACTAAAACACACTTGCTAGAAAGAAAAACTAACCTAACTAAAAATCTCCATACCCATTCTTTTAAGCATAATACCTCTTCAAGTAAAGACCATTTCTGGGTTTACCTAAAGAGTCCCCATCAAAGTCTACCAACTCATAGGCCCCTTTTGCTAGCTTTCGCTTGACAATATAGGGCCCATGCCACATAGGAATGAATTTTCCAGCACCTAATTTATCATTAGCTTGATCATACAATAACACTAGGTCTCCTTCCGAAAAATTTCGAGGGGTCACATTCCGATCATACTGAGCTTTCATACGTTTTGCGTGAGTCTCGATCGCCAATGCAACATCATGTCGATTCTCATCTAATTGAGCTAAGTATAACAAACGCTTTTCCTCTTCAAAAGTAGCTGGAAGTAACTTGATGGCCATTTGCAGTGACGGGATTTCGCACTCAATGGGTAACACGGCTTCCAAACCATAAACTAGTTGGAAAGGAGTGAACCCTGTTGATGTTTTTACTGAAGTTTGGTACGCCCAAAGCGCTGAAAATAGCATGTTGTGCCAATTCGACCGATGAATCCCAATGATTCGTAGGATCATGATAACTAAAACTTTGTTGATGGACTCAACCAGACCATTCGCTTGTGGATAATAAGGAGTTGAACTATTGTGACATAAACCAATATGGCCTGTAAGTTCGGTCATCATAACGTTTCGAAAATGACGTCCATGATCAGTGATTATCGCTTGTGGGACACCAAACCTAGCAATTATATGATTGAACACGAAAATTGCAGCTGTCTTGCCGTCTGCCTCGAATGTAGGCATCGCGTCGGCCCACTTAGTAAAATAATCTACCGCAAGGATGATATACACATTCCCCCGGGCCGAGTGAGGGTTACAAGTAATAAAATCGATACCCCATTTGGCAAAAGGACCAACGGCAATTATAGGGTGGAGAGGAGCGGGTGGAGCGCGCATCTTACGATCAAAAATCTGGCAGTTGTGGCATTTTCGGACCGTCGTAATACAATCTTTAAATAAAGACGGCCAGAAGTAGCCAGCGCGCAATATCTTTTGGGCTGTGGCATACCCAGACATATGACCGCCACATGCTCCAGAGTGACAGTCATTTAGAACCCTTTCAGCCTCTCCGTGAGTTAAGCAACGTCGAAAAATAGAAACCGCCCCACGGCGATAAAGAGTATCTCCAATAATTTTGAATTGTTGGGACTGGAAGCGAATTTTCCGACGTTCCGACTTTGAAATTTCTGACCGAAAGGATTGGGTCTGGAGATAGATGATGATATCCCCATACCACGGATCTAAAGTGCTGATTAGAAACAAATATTTGTCCGCAATGGGCTCCTCTGCCACAGTTTCCGTGTCAGCATGCGGGAAGTCACACATTAACTCTGCAAAAACTAAAGATTTCTTAGACTTAGATTTCTCAAACTCCAAGTTGAACTCTTGCAGGATAACGATCCATTTAGAGTACTTGCCCCCTAGCAATTGTTTGGTCAAAATGTAGATCATAGGGTTGCAATCCGAAATGACTATAGTTTTGCGTAGTAAAATGTAGTGACGAAAACGTTGGACAGCTTGAACGGCTGCCAATGCCAATTTCTCCACATGTGAGTATTTTAGCTCAAATGGATTTAACGTTCGACTAAGGTAATATATCACATGTTCCATTCCAAATTCATCTTCCTGAACTAAGACCATTCTAATGGTGGAATGGGAGGCGGCGAGATACAAAAAGTAATCCTGGTTGTAGTTGGGAGGATGCAACAACGGTGCATGGGTCAACGCGTGTTTGAGTGCATCAAAAGATTTCTGAGCTATCTCAGCCCAAGAAGATTGAGTATTTTGTTTCAACAACCGTGTAAAACCCTTTGTAACCTCGGCGTAGTTAGGAATGAATCGTCGTAAAAAGTTTGCTTTCCCCTGCAAACTTTGGAGTTGGCGAAGACTCGAAGGAGGAGGCAAATTGATAATAGCTTCGACCTTCGATGGATCAACGCGAATGCCGGCTTTCGAAACTACAAATCCCAGCAATTGACCTGTTTCTATACAGAAGACACATTTGTGTGGGTTCAACCGAATACGATAATGCTTACACCTCATAAAGATTGCTCGTAAGTGGACGAGGTGATCAGCTCAATGTAGTGAATGAGTAGGCAAGTCATCGAGATAGGGTTGCACAATGTGCTTGATGTCATGAAACGCATAAGACATCGCCCTCTGAAAAGTTGCTCTGGCATTCTTAAGCCCAAAAGGTAATTTGCAATAAGCAAATGTCCCCCATGGACAAATGAAAGCCGTTTTTGGTTGATCGGCAGGTAGAATGTTGATTTGATTGTATCCGTAAAAACCGTCCATAAAGGAAAATATTTCGCTGTCGGCACAATCATCAATGATTTGATCGATATAAGGAGTTGGGTAGTTGTCCTTTGGACAAGCTCGATTAATGTCCCTATAGTCGATGCATATTCTTATTGTTCCCTATTTTTTGTTAACCGGAACAATATTTGATACCCAATCCATTAACGGGATCGGATAAATGAAACCTGCTTTCAACAGTTTTTCAACTTCTACTTTAATTGCAGCAGCTTTTCATGGGTGAATCTGACGCAAACATTGCCGGACGGGTTTAGCATCCGGGTAAGTTTTGATCTCATGAACAACAATTGCAGGATCAATTCCTGGCATTTCCTCATAGGACCAGGCAAACACGTCGTAGAATTCTTGAAATAGGGCCTTATATAATTGGATTTCGTCATCTGTACACGAGGCACCTATATGAATGTTCTCAACAATTCCGGGCTTAACCGAAATGTCAATGGGAATAGTTCGAGAGATGTTCCCCAAATTTAACTCAGAATCGGGATGTTTCATTAGATTCTGAGGTTCCTTGACATATTCAGTCGTAAAGATTGATGAGAAATCATTTTCAAAACGATCATCCTCAGGTAAAAACGAAGATCTGTGAAATCATCTACACATAGGATTTCACGAATTTGCTCATCAGAGTGAACAAGTTCAGAAAACGTAGTTAAATCCGAGGTTGATGTGAAAAGTGATTCCTCACGGACCACATTCATTAAGTCATTTTCGGTTGAACATGGGTCGGTAAAAGACTGCACGACTTCATAGGCAATTTCATATGGACTCAAAGGCATAGAATTACCAAATGAGTCTATTTCAGATTCAGAAGGAACGATCCAAGGATCGTCATAAAAAATAGTGTTTGATGTAATCATATGAATGGTTGTAAATGAAGATGATGCATTGATTGGAGGAAAAGGAAAAGTTCCCAGTAAACCGGCATCTTTAACTAATCCTACTCCAACATCCTTATATGGGATAGTTGTTTTACCGACATGCTGAATACTCTCCGAAGAGGCTGGGTCGGATGAAAAGTAAGCCAGCTGGTCTATTGTTACGATCTTTCCATTATGTGGAAACTTTATGACTCTAAAGACCGATGAAACGACCGCTGTCATAGCGTAAGACCAACTTCAACCCAAGAGAAGGTTGTAGTCTAGAGGGGCATCAACCACCTCCACATCTAGACTAACAGTTTTTCCTTCAACCCCTATAGGCAAATCCTGTAGAATGCCAAAAGGATGAAACCCACGGCCATCAAAGGCCTTAAGAATTGTCGGGGATTGATTTAGTGAAGGAGAACCAAGCGATCTCCAACACTGTATCGACATAATACACGTTGAGGCTCCCTCATCAATTACAGTCCGATGAATAGGCCTGTTTTTTACTATCACTAGGATCTGGAAAGCCATTTGATGAGGTAAACGCGGTGTACTATTTTCTAGATCAAAGATTATTAGGTTCGGGTCCAAAACATCAACAGCTCCTATAGCCGACAAAAGTAATTTACGCTGTGCTGGGCATGATTGCAGAACTTCCAAAGCCGACATTGCTGAGGGTGAAATAGCTAAATCCTCAACAACGTTATAATTCTGAGCCGCTCTCGCATGTGGATTGAAAGCTGACTTTCGAAGTATACCCTTGGCGGGCGGTTTGATTACTAAGTCTGGATTAGGTTTCTCGATCTGTAGTGGATCGGAACCGGGAGCTGAGTTTGATGGATTAGAATGAGAAGATTCTGCTTCTTTGCCATCAATAGGACTTTTACTACCATAATCTTGTGATCGAGTCGCAATCCTTACATGGGACATCATCAATATGGGTTCTTCATTGGCACTCGAGGAAGAACCTATCATCTTGCTATCTTGATTTGGAAATGGATCCTTCAAAACAGCAGGAGTTTGGGAACCTTTGACAATCTTCGCAACCTCTGCTCGATGAGGGTAGTCTCTTGTAAAATGTTCTTCGTCACAAATGAGACACGGATAATGAGGTTTGCGCTTTTCATCATTGGATTCTGCCTTTTCAGATTTCTCTTTTGAACTTTTGTCCGTTTTATTCTTCTTCTTTCCTTTCTTCTTCCCACCGGATTTTGATTTAGTCGTAGATGATTCTACAACGTGAATATCGGCGGAAACCTCTGCAGAAGAATCTCCTGTCGGGGAATCAGACAAGGTTATGATAGGAGAAGAATTCTTGGAAGACTTCTTCTTACTTTTAGTGTTAACCATACCAATCATACCGTCAGCAGCATGAGATCCCAAAGGAGCTGCAGTGATTTGATTTGACTTGGGAAGATCGGGGATCTTTTCGTGTAACGTACCTGACTTAGTATAGACCAAGTCAAGGTACTACGCTTGAGCAATCACTTGCTCCTCAGTAACAACTCCGGCTTTAGCAACATCTTCAGTGATCCTTGGCAACAAAGATTTTACAAACCACTCAGCCAAGATTTGATCCGAAATAAGTACCTTCACTAAACGTCGTCGACGTCTCCACTCATGAATATGATCTGAAATGTACGTGGATGTCGATTGTTTTAGCGAAGTTAACAATTCCGTGCCATTGTCATATCGGACTGGCAACTGGAAATGAGTTAAAAACGAGGTAGCTAACTGACTAAAATTATAAAAAGTGCCTCGCGGTAACTCAATGTACCACTTGGCCGCGAGACCAATTAGAGTGCGCTGGAAAAGTCTAAGACGGATCAAATCATCTATGATGGAGTTAGACGCACACCGGAGGTGGTAAGTCATCACATGGTTCGACGGGTCCTCTCCAGATTTACCTTCGAACTTGGGAATGTCACTGGGCAACTTATTCGGCATTGGCGGCCAAAACAGAAGATAATTAATCGAATCGTTTGTTAGGCGCGACAAGTCTGGTAAGTCCAAAGTTGCGATAAACGGTAGCTGCCGATTAGGATCCCTAAAACTCTGGGTCATGAGACCAGCCCGAAGAGGAGGATATCCAAGATAACTAGGAATAAGAATCGCGTTCGGGATATTGTATCCTCCTGGAAAACCAGGATTAACCGGACCGTACTGGGGTTGTTGAGGTTGTTGATAAGTGTACCCAGGATATGGTTGATACTGATAAACTGGCTGCTGGACAGCAGGACCGAATTGGTACTGTCCTTGGTACAGTGGATAAGTGAATTGTGGTTGACTTGTGACAACTGTACTTAAACCAGGTTGTCCTACAGGCATCTGAACCGTAGTTTGAATCGTGGATCCAGACGGTGGTAAAGATGTCTGAGGAGTAGATACAGGAACAGTAGAAACCGGAGCTGTTGATACTCCAGAAGTAGGTGGGGTAGATTGAACAGATGTTGCGGCAGTTGCAGCAGTCATTTGAGATGGAGTACGAGGCGCAGTAGGCCCAGACTGAGAAACTACCGAAGGTACAGAAGTTTGAATATTAGACTGGACTGGTTGCTGGGGTGAACCAGAAACTAAGGGTTGTCCAGTTTGAGATGACAACTGTACATTTGGCTGCAACACCTGTTGAGTTTGCGATGGATCCCACACTATGCTCATTCTGGGGTACTGACCCATAACAGGTTGAGGACCATAACCGGGTTGAGGGTAGGTTTGATAATTGAAAGGTACATTTCCCGTCCCTTGAACATAAGATTGACCTTGGGGTGGTTGGAAACCTTGGTTCGAGTACTAACCTTGGGGTAGATACCCCTGAGGCACGTACTGATACTGAGGTTGACCTTGAGGTATAAATTGATATTGGGTTTGACCTTGGGGTACATATTGAGTCTGAGGTTGACCTTGAGGAACGTATTGTACCGTAGGCACGTACTGTCTTTGAGGTTGCCCCCCAGATGCAAATTGTGTACCTTGAGGTTGTCCCCCAGGCATTAATTGAGGCTGCCCCCCAGGCGGTAACTGGCCACCTTGAGGTTGAGAATTGGGAATAGAACCTGACATCATAAGAATTTCTTCTACGCTCAACGGCTTTGCACCATTGCTTCCAATGAATAACCCTTGTTCAATGGGTTGAGGAGATGCTCCCGAAAAAGTACCAAAAAGTGACTGATACCCAGAGGGAACAGAAGGACCGCCGTGAAAAAACGATTCAGGCGATTGAGTAAACATGGACGACTGACCTGACATATTTACGGGAGTATAAAAACCTCTAGGATGATAAGGAGCACGAGGTGGTGAAAAACTTAACACTGAGTTTTCCAAATAATTAGTCAAAGAAAGATACCAAGTAGTACTTCTAGGTGGACTGTAAAAAATTGATTCACGCTCCCTTAGATCAATAACAGGTTGATTTTCAGGGATAGGGATGCCTACTTCTTCTTTCGGAGCAAGTTCTTCAATAGCTATCAAACCAGAAGGAAGATTTTCGGTGATTACTCTTTCTACCCTAGGTGAATTAGGACCACTAGAAGTTGGAGAGACAAACCCCGATGTTGGAGTAACAAGTTCAGATATCTCAGGTTCTTCGCCTATATCACTAGTAGATGAAAAGCTACCAGCAAGTTTGGAAACCGAAATAGCTTCAGGATTATAACCTGTTTCTAGAGTTTGGTAATCAGGATGTACAACCAACGAAGACTCTCCCTCTTCAGGTGACCCAACTTTACTGCCACTAGGAGTTACGAGGAATTTCAAGCCTTCAAGATGGCTCGGGACTTCTTCCGGAGGTTGGCCCCGAAGTCTACGGGACTTCCTCAGTAAATCAACCACGGTTACAAACTCAGGAGACTGGCCCCAAAGTCTACGGCACTGTCTTGGTAATTCAGCCACAGTTAAAAACTTTTAATTACTTCACATGCAAACAAAGTAAAATCTCAATGAAAAACACCTAAAGCCTCTAAAGAACCAAACAAATTTGAATCACACGCCTAAAGAATCTAGAGATCAAACACACACAAACAGTAACTTTCCGGACCGAAAACACTAGTTGGTGATGAAATCCAACGTCGCAGAATTCAGTACAGAAATGGCGGTTGGAACAGTTACCCCGGCAACCTGCTTAATGAATAGACTGGACCAAGTTCCTCCACTTAACCGTCTCGAGTGAAGTGAACCCCCCAGAAAATCCAAGTGAGTCTAGCCGACGTCTGCTCCAGGTACAGTGGGATCTTCCCACCACTGTCACCTTAGGAAGAATTCTAAAGAATATGGTCACTAAGGCTACCAACTGAGACAAATACACCTGGGGGAACAGTCTATGATCCGATACGCACGCAAGGGCAGAGTAGCAAGCTCAATCCCCTTGAAGGCTCCTTGACATAATCCAAGGTTTACCAACAAGTGACCCCAGGCTCCTCGACAATGGTTAATCCGAGGTTTACCGTTTTTAATACGTGAATATCTGGCGTCGTTCCCAATGAGGAAGGATTGATTCCCACACTGGTTCAGACACGATCTCGTGCTTCTCCTTTAAGAGGAGATTTCCCAGAGCATAAATGCAACAATTGGATTTCTTCCTACCACAAGATACAGCTACTTGTTTGTTTTTACTATCTTGGAGAGTTAATTACTCTCCTACTCCAAGACACTAGCCTAAGCTAAGTTGGTGTATCAGAGCCCTAGAAATAAAATGTTACTAAGTGAATTTTTCTTTAAGCGTTAATTTTAGTGGTTGTTGTTTAAGTCAAGAGGTGGCGGAGATGAAACTCGTGGTGTAAAGACTTGACTCAAAATCACTAAAAAGATGCACCTAATATGATTTAAACAATCTTTTCTCTTCGATGAACTTCTAAACTAAGAAAGAGTTTGAGAATGCAAAACTTTGTAAACACAAATGTTTCTCAATTAAACAAATTAAAAGAAGATCTTTTTCCTTTCCAAAGCACTCGAAACGAGACAACTAGTTATTTCACAAAAATTTCCTTTTTCTTTTCAAAGCACTCAATCACTACAAAAACAAACTTTTCCAAAAGAGATTTTTTTATATTTTGTAAATAAAACACTCAAAACTAATGAAAATGACTAACTTTGAGAGCTACAAACTATAAAAAGCTACTTGAAGTCAAAGCCTACTAAAAGTCTTTTTGAGGATGTTTTACTTAGCTAAATGTGAGCTAAGGACTAATGTAGGCAGAATCACAATTAGTCAAAAAACAACAAATCTTTCGTTTTCTTTTTGTAAAAATGAAAATTCCAAACTTTCAACTACAAGCTTTTCGAAATTTTGAAATGAGAAAACTCAAAGCGAATTCCTCAACAAGGGGAGATTTCATAAATGGTCAGACTCACAAGAAGACCAGTAGACGCCAAGGTAATCTGAGGTCCCTAGGGCTTCTAAGCTCAGAGCCACTACACAACCAAAACGAAAAACAAACCCAACAAGCAAAATTCCTAGGAATTCCACCTAAAACCCTAATGCTAATAAAATAAAACCAAGGAAAGTTTTTGACAGGGAACAAGCAGGTCTGGGCAATGGCTAAAACCTATAAACAAATTCTAAACTAATAAAAAAGAGAAAAATTTAAAATTTTTCAAATTTTTGACAGGGTACGCAGGCAACCTGTTTACACAGGTGCGTCTACGCTCTGTGCACAAAGGAAAAGTGCGTACAGGTACGCACTGTGCCTAACTCAGAGGGTGCGTACCTCTCCCAAAACTATGAAAAATACAAACTAACTCAAAATTAACTAAATTCACTCAATCCCACAATCATCAAGTCAAAAACAGAAACAGAAAATACAGTTTCTCAGGTCAAAGTATAGACAAAGAAAACAATCAAGTCCCCAGCGGAGTCACCATTTTGTCGCGCGGAATGAGTCGATCTTGCGGACAAGATAGACCTTCCTAGAATCTAAAGAAGACCTAACGACAAGCAAACGAACCAGACACTATCTTTCTCTAAATATGCTTCAATTAACAATAGCAAACAAAGGTTTTTAGGGCCTACCTTTGGTCCAACGCAAGCTTGTGGATGCCCTCACTCCTTTGATCCAAATGAGCTCCTTTTTGTGAATCTGCAAACACAAACAAGGCAAACACATTAAATAGCACCTGAAAAACCAATTGCATAAAACATATTTAACATGAAAGTCAAGGAGTCCATGAAACAAATAACATAAGATACTTGTTGAGAAAAATGAGTTTGATTGTATTAATTCAAAAGAAGAAGAACCTTACAACCTTTGCCTTGATGTTGTACAAGCTCCTCCCAGGGTCCAACAAGATGTCTCCTCTACTTTGACAAGTTTCACTCACTCTCCAATGGAACCAAGAGGTATGTGATCTCTCCTCTCAAGCTCAACCAAAGAGTCTCAATTTCACCAGCATTTACCCTCAAATTGTTCAGCTTCTAACCTCTCTAGTCCTCACCCCAATGCCTGTATTTATAGTGCAATGGAGGGAAGTTACTAGGTCCTCCTTCAAAGGGATAAAGCCCTCCTTCAAAGGGATAGCTCCTTTAGTCAAGGGATTAGCTCCTTCTCTTTTGGGATGCATGAACCACCTTAGAGCGAACAATCCACGTCAAAATTCCTTCTAGAAAACTCTAGAATTAACCCAAAGTGAGTTTTTTAAGATAAAAATTGCGCCTTTTGACTTTCATAGGGGTCCGCACCTACACCGTTAGGAACAGAGCGGGTAGGTACGCAGCTTTTGTATACAGAAGGTGCGGGACCGCAGGTGACCATAAGAGAAAGTGCGGAACCAGAGTTACATTGATTTTTAATGTCTTTCTCCCACTTCCAAAGCTTGATTTGAAGAGCTGAGGTCTTAGACTTGCTTAGGAGGACAGTACAAGTGATGATAGACCCATACTGACTGCAAATAATCATGGTGACGATATTTTTGTGTAACATAGCCATTCGAAGAATGCCAATCAATATGAAATATGCTAACCCCTAGTGATCTTGGGCTTCAAACGACTCTAGTGGGCCATCCGTGGATCGCGTGCCACAGGAGGATCAACCTTAGTCAACTGATACTAGAACAATGGGACTCGTTCAAGGAATAAGGTCACAAGTACTAATCCAAAGCCAAATTGTTTCAGATTCCCCGCCTTGGCCTTAGACATGTGGCACTTGATGTTCATCTTCATGGCCTCTATTGAGTTGAAGATCATAGGAGCTTTGCAGTCAATAGCACAAAGGAACTTCGACTTGTTAGTCTCATGTTCCGCCTAGGACCCTGCCACTCTATTGATAGTCAATAAAAGCACCCTCAGTGTCAGATCCCGCACACTGGAAATATCTATCTTCCCACTCTTGGATTTCAGGGCCTCAGGATAGTGTTTGGCAAGCACAAAAGATATGCTTGCCCCAATCAGATGTGACCCATACAAGTTCACTGGCTCACCTTGGCGAGATAGTCTAGTGATGAAGTAGATATCTAAAGTTTTCAACTCTAGCTCTTGGTCCTCAATGACAAAAATCTCACGATTGATGTACCAAACGCTTATCAAGTATTGAAGTAACTCGGGCTGGGCCCACATCCCTAGTGTAAGGAAATATTTGAGGATCTCGCAAACCTTCAAAGCCTCCAGGAAATTTGGATCATTCAATGCTTAGGTGTCAACATCTTCATTTTCTCTTTCCTTCTAATCCACCATTTTCGACAATTTCTCTCCTACAAAAGCCATTTATTTGAGTCAATCATCAATTTTGGCACATAAAATTCAAGTTTTAACGATCAGTTCTTGAGAAAATATGGTTTTTCCTATCCATATCACTAGCGTGCCTGTTTTAGAAACAATCACACTGGTCGGCGTGTATGGTTATGAAAATAACCCTTCACTGGTGCGATCCCGTATTTGGAAATCACGCTGACCAAGGGAAATTTTTTTCTCAAAAAACTCCCTAAAGATCTTAAAGAATGGCTTAAAATAGAAATGAATGGCATGAAAATGGAGCTCAGGGCTTCGGTTGTTACCAGGAACTGACACCTCATCGATTGATCTCCCGGATCGCCCATAATATGCTCTGGAACAACTAGCGAAAAGTGGGTAAAAGGTCTTCACTACAAAAGTAAAATGGTAAATGGTAAAAATATATTTACTCTTCCCCTTTTTATTTTTCATGAAAATATAAGGTTTTGTAAATATTTTTGACCTATTTTACCTCAAGGACTCAATAATACACTTCACCTTACTTGTGCAGAAACAAGTGATGGATGTTCGATGATGACAACAAGTCACATTTATGCTCTTTTCTCAACTCGTTAAACTCGTATGAAAAGATTGCTGAGTATTTTTCCCTTTTGACTTGTTAAAGAGAATAAAAGTGGGGGGTCTAGCTTCAGCTCTTTTCTCACCCTTTAAAAGAAAAAATATGGCCGAACCTTGTCCTTTCGAACTTGTTAATGGATGTGAAACATAGTGTGCCTAGTATAAGTTTACCCCTTTTGTAGGCTGGGAGGGACTACGTAAGAAAAAGGTACTCCTTGACTGAAATGGTCAAGCGATTCTCTCAAGTATTTTTTTCTACCTTTTGAGGCTTGAGAGACACAAACGTATGAAAAGGGACCATGTGGAGTTTTTTTTCACATGTCTTTTTCAAACTCTCTAAACATGAAAAACATACTAAGTTACATCTTTGCCGGACTCGTTAAACTATTAAACGACATCAGATTCGTCACCATGATGAACACGAGCTTCTCCTTCCTAGGGCTTGTTAAACTTAATAGGTAAGATTCGTCCAAAGGATGAACTTATAGTGCAAGCATATGTTGTCCCCTTCAAGCTTGCGATTAAAAAGTAATTTTGTTACTCACCAGAAATGGTGGGGGAAAGTTTGGAAATCTATCGAGTTGTGTTGGCAGCTTACTCTTGAACATGACACTCTTTCCTTTGTGTTGGGTTGGGACATCCTCCTTTGTATCATTGACCTTCCTGGGTTTGGGCCATTCGTTTTTTCCTTCCATTTGATCTCTGCCACGTCATCATGACCACTGATCCTATGGATCCAAAAACTACCAAACTTCTAGTTGTGTCATTAATATGTTCAAGAGTTGTCCTTTTGCAGTTACACTTACCTCTGATTCTCTGTATCATCCAAAATCATTTTGCATCCTCTTGTCTCACGTCGATGATGTGGGATTTATTATGGCCCTCCTTTGACACGGTCGCTTTCCATCGACTTCAACTCATTATTCAGGAAGTTGACCGAGAGACTCCCTTCCAATACCTTAGAGCTTGCATGCCCTAATGGCAAGTTCTTCGCACTTGATGACAAGTTCACATCATTGGCTTTCGATCAAGTGATTTCACGGGTGTTTGACTCCAGTTCCTGTATTCACATTCCGTGAATTGTGTTGACAGTACCTTGAGGGCCATGATCATTATTGGTGGTTTCTCTCACACTTGTTAACAGTTTACATCATTGACTGGTAATCAAGTGAATTTCTAGCATGTTCAAAGTCAACACATCTATTCACATGCTAGGATCTGTACTTTGATTGAGTCATGTTGGAGCGCAAGACCTTGGACTCAGATCACAAAATTCCAGGTTACGAAGTGGTGTGACATGGTTGTGATGATATGAATGTCTCATTTAGATGGTTGGTGTTAGGACCTCATATTGTCCCGTTTTGACCATACATTTTGCTATGATATCATCCTTCTCAACTTACATTTAAAAGCCTTTGTTAGTATTTTAACCCAATTATCTCAAAGGTATGTAATGATTCTTCTCATCACTATATGTTTAATTATTTAGCATATAATCACAACATCTTCATAGTTAATCTTTGAATTATTAAGTGATGAACAGTTAAAGAATGATGTGCAGCCCGCGTTGCTGAAATAGCCTGGAAGACTATTTTTGCAGATGCTGAAATAGTAAAAATGGCACGCAAATCGTGATGCTGAAAAAATTGAGATTTGTGTTCTAAATTTGATAGCAGCAAAGGAACTAGAACTGATCACCGAGGAAGTTGTTACACTAGATGTAACGCTTATAATTTAAAGACAGCATTACTGTAACTACATTTTGCTGACAGGGAATTAATTTCCCTATTTTTGTATAATGGGTTAAAATAATGTAAATCTTTTGTAATAGATGTCTCCTCTTTATAAAGAGGAGACATCTACATTAGAAAGGGGAGGAACAGGCTGTGGAATAAGGCTTAGCTGAAGGAACATGACTAGAATTCTTTTTGTAATATGGCATATTGATGGATGAATAAAATTTTGTTCTAAACATCTTTTTCTATTTCTTGTTTCCTGGGGAATCTTGTGAGAAGGACAGGGCCCACCTTCATCACAAGATTCACCCATTATATTTCTGTAGTGTGTCAAGTGTGTCTTTTATTCATGCCTTGCTAACAAGTACTGTTTCCTGAATATTGTTTATAATACCTTTTGCTGAAACTCTGTTTCTTTCTCAATTGATTGTTGTGTTATTCAAAATTAATTCATGAGTGTTTCATCGGTGATTAAGTTACAAAGTGAATTGGCAAGCTAGTTGATCAGAGGCAGGTGCTAGAGATTCCCGCTCTGGGAATAGGGTCCTGACTCTCTGTTACAGCACAGCCATTGTTTTCTTTGCGGATTGAATTCTTTTCATTATAGGAATCTTTGAATAAGCATTCTTTAGTTATCTGCAGTAGAGTGTAATTGCTGTAATACAGAGTGGAGCTTCAGTTTGTTAATTTAAGGCATGATTCGTTTGTACTACAACTTTTGTTGCTTTTAAAATTGAGTGCATATAGTATGCAGTTTCCTTTGAAATAACAAGACTTCCTTGGGTTGACAATTAATGTTGCACTTTGTTGTTTAATTCAATAAGCAATTAAAGTGACCAACATTTTGGTGCTGTTGCCGGGGAAGGCAATTATAGATTTTAAAAGTATTGATGATTTTCTTGTAGATATGTAGGATGCATGAGAGGACGCAAGAAAACTAATCCTATAGGTGGCAAGGGCAAAGGAAGAGGAGGAAGAAAAACTTTCATCGATGATATTATTTCAAAAGCTAAGACATCCCAGGGGTTAAGCTCTTGGAGGCCACAGACTCAGCACTCTCTCCAAACGGACCATCAAACGGAGGAAGTAGTGGGACCTTAAAGGATTATAGAAACAGCAGCACATATCGAGGAACCAGTGGAGGAAGTTGAAGGACCAGTAGAAGATATAATTGAAGAACCAATAGAAGATATTGAAGTTGAGGAACCAGTTTAGGACATTGAGAGTCCAACGGAAAACACTGAAGACTGAGCAAGTGCATCAGGAAAGCAACCAATGGATGGAAACAATGAAGGAATCTTTGGTGGAGGGCGTAGAGGTGAAGGAAGAGGTGAGAATACTCTTTCCACCTTGGAATTCCCTATTGAGGAACTTCCCAGAGGTACAACTCCTATGAAGAATATTCCACTCCCAGCCCTACCTAACTTCCATGGTTTATCCTCTGAAGACCCTGATGAGTTTCTTTTTGAGTTTGATATATTGTGCAGAAGTTATGATTATGTTAATAGTGCTCAAAAGTTAAAGTTGTTTCCAGAAACACTAAAAGGAAATGCACTAAGATGGTTTATGAGCTTGGGAGGTCATGCGATCACAACATGGGATCAGATGAAGGATAAATTTCTTGCCAAGTACCAAGATTATTGGCGGACAACAAAAAAAAGGGAGGAGTTATTCAATATGGTTCAGAAAGAGGATGAAAATATGGAGGACTTTGTGGAAAGACTCCAATATAATCTGCAGAGATCTGAGCAACCTGATGTAAGTAAAGATATTCTCAAAACAATATTATTGAAAGGGGTAAGGGATGATTTTTTAGATATGTTAAATATGCTTGGTAAAGGGCATATATATAAAGAATCGTATGATGAAATTGTTAACCTCTGCAAGAGGTGTTCAAGAGGAGCTGCAAATAAATCAAAGAGCAGGGATAGTACTTATTCAAGGGTCCAGAAATCAGCTAGTGGAGGAGCAACAAGAGTTGAAATAGGTAATCTACTTGAGGAATTCAAGACTGAAATGTTAAGTTCTTTTGCTTCACAGATTAATACCTTGTAGGTTAAAAAGAAGCAGGCAGAGGTAGACGCCACTTTGGCTATCTTCTGCTCTAAATGCAGAGAAACACACCAATTGAGGGAATGCCCACTGGACAAGGTGCCAATTTGTACCATTTGTGAAAGGGACGACGAAACTCAACAATGCCCCTCTTTACCAGGGATAAAGGCAGCGTTACAACCAACTGAGGAGAAACCTGAAGCAGTTTATCTGCTGACACAAAGGAGGCAATGGCAACTACGAGGACAAGGTACGAATTCTAGTATGCCATTTAATCATTGGAATAATTATCCTTCTTTTAATCAAGAAAATTACCCGCCCTTTAACCAAATGCAATACCCACCCTTTAATCAAATGAATTTCCCACCCATGTAGCAAACAAACCCTCCCTTTGTAGACCCTGCAATGTGGACTCCCTGGCTTCTATAGTAATCCTATTTTAACCAATGGAACTGAAACTGGATAGCTCAACAAACTCCATTCACAAACCAATTTCCTCAGTTCCAGCAACAACTTTCTCTCCCGTTAGGTACCCCACTGAATAATCAAACCATGAAGCCTCAACTACCTGTACAACCGAACCCTAACCCTAATAATAATAAAGTTGTGCAAGTCATCGACATTCAGAACCTTCCTGCATCTCCTGCGCAATGTAATGATATTCATTTACAATCTGGGAGAGTAGTCGAGCCAATTATAGATGATATTACCTCTTTCGACTCTGATAAAGAAGAGACAAAACATAATAAATCATCTAATAAGGATGCTGAAAAAGTCAAGCCACCCTCTAATAAAACTACTGAAACAGTCAAGCCATCCTTTAATGGAATTGCTGAAACAGCAGAACCACCATTCCTTGAGCGCTTGGCCTTCACTAAGATGCCTGAGCCGCCTACTTTTAACCTTTTAGGGGAATTGCATAATCTGTATGTTAAAATTCCACTTTTACAAGCACTCAGAGATGTACCAATCTATGCCAGAATCGTTAGAGACATTTTCATCAAGAAACCTGGTAGGAAGGCTAAAGATCCCTTTACAGTTCATGTGATGGGAGATCTAGCTGCTTTAATGTCAGGAAAAGTTCCTCCTATAAAATATGGTGATCCTGGTCACCCCATGGTCACAGTTCAAGTTGGAAAAACTATTGTTTCACGAGTTTTGGTAGACCTAGGTGCTGCTATAAATATTATGACCCTTGAAACTGCACAACTGTTACAATTGAAAAATGTAATTAGAGAGACACCAGCTATATTGGAATTAGCTAATCGTTCCACAATCAAACTAGAGGGGGTTATTGAAGACCTCATCATTTCAGTTGAATCCTGGAATTACCCAGCTAACTTGTTGTGTTACAGACTAAAGCAAAGTTGGGGGGGCATCCTCTGATTTTGGGGAGACCCTGGTTGGCTACAACAGATGCTTTTATTAGCTATAGATCAGGTTCAATGACAATTTCTAATGGTTTTGGAACTAAGCAGCTTACGTTGTACCCTCATGCTACACCTATGATTAATAATGATGATTCTGTGGTTAGACTATGAGGATAATGATACTCAACCCATTTTGACCATTGGACAAGCCTTAACTCTTAAAGATACCACAGAAGATGAAGTAATTAGTAATTTTATTTCTGAACCTTCCTCAGTTACTTCTGAAGCACATAATCAGTTAATTGCAATTCTGGATCCTGAAACACAGCAAAAGCTTAAATCTGAAAATTTACCTCAAACATCAATTGCTATCTCCTCTAAAAGCATAACAGTAGAAATCGAACCTGGCAAAACATTGAACATAAACCCCAATTTATTAGATGCTGAAACACAACAGCTAATGAAGTTGCTTCATGAGAACAAGGAATAATTCGCATGGGACTACACAGACATGAAGGGGATCTCTCCTGAATTATGTACTCATCTGTTATCGGGAAATCTAGTGTCTATGCATTGCTGCTAGTCCCACTAAGACTAGTAGCTATCTTAGAAACAAACAAACTAAAACTACTTTCATTTTCCTTTATGAGAAGTAGATAAGAGGGGAACAAAGGAGAACAATCTCTATCTTGCGCTTGGTTCCTTGCTTGATTCCTCTCCCTTCTGATAGATCTTTGCCACTCGCTTCCTTGTATACCCAGCTTCAAAGAGCACCTGTAGAATCAAAGCAGCATAACACTATCCAAGAATAGAGATCTACTATCATAAACAATAGAGGACCAGATATATATTGACCACACAAATGCATATAGCATCAATCATACAGGAATGTGGAGGAAAACTTGAATAGCTTTATTAATATCAAGAATAGCAAAGAGGATTACAACCAATTGTTCTGACGCAACGTCATCCTCTCAGCAAGAAAGCCCTTCTTCACCTCATGAAAAGCTTAGATCACCCAGCACTATGATGTTACACTAGGAAACCAGCAACACTTCCTTACAAGATACAAAATTCTAGCCTCTGGATCTCTGGGATGAGGGATCCATATATAGATGACTGCGGGGAGGTGAGTCAGCTTCTGAGATTTGATTAGTGTCCTCTCTCTGATAGTTCTTGATTCCACTTGGAGATTGATGATCTCTTACTCATCCCTGGGCGAATGCAGAGAGGCAAGTGTCACAGGAGAAGTTTCTGGAAGATTCCATGATCCTCCACCTCGCAAATTGACTCTGCCATTTGTCCACTCTCATCCATCGCACCCCATAGAAGGGATTTCTAGTATGCATCGCACCTCCCGTGTGCATTTAGGTGGGATGCAATGCACTTTGACCATAGAGCAGGTGAGATGGTCCAACTTTGACCTGTTCTGAGTAGTTTTTCATGGAGGACTTCTGGGAGATGATGTAATCAGCTGACCTTGTTCTTTTAGGGGATGGAACAACACTTTTAGGGACTTAGGAGTCCTTGGTTTATGGACATGTTTGATTGGGGTTGCAGTGCCCAAAAATGTCTATAAAATCATCGTATCTATATTAAGGAGGGAGCCCGACCAGTCTGTCAACCCCAGCGGCAAATGAATCCCAATTTGAGGGAAATTGTTAAGGAAGAACTTCAAAAGTTGCTTGATGCAGGGTTTATATACCCCATATCTGACAGTGAATGGGTTTCTCCATTGGTGATAGTACCTAAGAAAAACGGGAAATGGAGAGTGTGTGTAGATTATAGAGCTTTAAACAAAGCCACCTAGAAAGACCATTTCCCCTTGCCATTCATTGATCAGGTATTGGACAGTTTGTCAGGAAAGAAATTCTTTTCCTTTTTAGATGGTTTTAGTGGATATAACCAAATCAGAATTGCACCTCAAGATCAAGACAAGACCACTTTTACTAGTCCTTGGGGGACTTTTGCTTATAAAGTTCTCCCATTTGGACTATGTAATGCTCCAACAACGTTTCAAAGAGCAGTAATAGGAATCTTTTATGATATGCTTAATGATTATTTGGAGATATTTATGGATGATTTCACTCCCTATGGTGTGACTTTTGAAGTTGCGCTACAAAACCTTGAGAAAGTACTTAAACGATGCATACAAGCTAATCTTTCCTTGAGTGCCGAAAAATGTCATATGATGATGAACGAAGGAATTGTACTAGGACACTTCATTTCATTCCTTGGGATTCAAGTGGATCCATCCAAAGTACTGGTAATTCAGACCCTTCATATTCCTAAAACACAAACTGATGTAAGAAGTTTTTTAGGACATGTTGGATATTACAGGAGATTTATCAAATTTTTTTCTAAAATAGCTTCTCCTTTGTTTGTGTTACTTATGAAAAATGTTGAATTTAAGTGGACTGATGCTTGTCAGAAAGCATTTGATGAACTTAAGCATCAGTTGTCTACAACTCCTATTCTGAGGGTACATGATTGGGCACTTCCCTTTCATATATCCTTTGATGCTTCGGATACTACAATTGGAGCTGTCTTGGGTCAAGAAGAAAACAATCTTCCTTATGCTATCTACTTCATTAGTAAGAATATGACCCCTGCTAAGCTTAATTACACAGTTACCGAGAAAGAATTTTTAGCAGTTATTTATGCTATTAATAAATTTCGACATTATATTACTGGTTATCCTACTTTTGTTCATACTGACCACTCGGCTATCAAGTATTTAATGAATAAATATGTTACAAATGCTCGAGTTACCAGGTGGTTATTGTTACTACAAGAATTTGATATTACAATTGTGGATCGACCAAGTAAAGAAAATGTAGTCGTTGATTTCCTTTCTCGGATAAAAACTGATGATAATACTCTAGTAGATGATTCCTTTCCTGATGAATATTTGTTTGCAGTATCTACTCACTCACCATGGTATGCAGACATTGCCAATTATCTGGTTGCAGGGAAGCTACCATCACACCTATCACATAGGGAGAAAAGAAGGATCATTCAACAAAGTGCTAGGTATAGCTGGATAAGTGGGTGTCTTTTTCATACAGGACTTGATCAGGAGATCCGAAGATGCATTAGAGAAGATGAGGTTTATGATATATTGAAGGCTTATCATGATGGTCCTTGTGGTGGGAATTTTGCTGATAAGAGAACAACACATAAAATTTTCAGGATGGGTTATTATTGGCCCTCACTTTTCAAGGATGCAAAGAAATATGCCAGGGCCTGCGACAGTTGTCAAAGAATGGGTCAACCCAATCATAGAGATGAAATGCCAATGAACCCTCAGGTAATACTTGAACCCTTTGAAAGATGGGCTCTAGATTTTGTATGGCCCATCAATCTTCCATCCAACCAAAGAGTTTATATATTGGTTTGTACAAATTATATGGCTAAATGGGTGGAAGCTAAGGCACTTATTAAAGCTAATGAGGAATATGTTTTAACCTTTTTATTTGAAGATATCTTCGTTAGATTTGGGGTGCTTAGAGAATTAGTCACAGATGGAGGACCTCCTTTCAATTCACATGGTTTCAAAGATATGCTTCAAAAATATCATATCAATCATAAAATGACTACACCTTACCAACCCCAAGCTAATGGTCAAGTGGAAAGTACAAATAAAGTCATAGAAGCTATTTTAACAAAAACTGTGAAGGAGAATAGGAAAGATTGGTCTCAAAGACTGCCTGAGGCATTATGGGCTTACAGAACTACTTGGAGGAACACTACAAGTTTTTCACCCTATGAATTGGTTTATGGCAAAAGTGTTGTTTTTCCTATGGAATTTGAAATTAAAACCTTAAGAACTGCTTTAGCTGTTAACCTTGATTTGACTGATGCATAGATAGCTAGGTTGCAGCAGTTGCAGGAATTGGATGAAAAAAGGTTGGATGCGATCCATCAAACAACTATGATTCAGCAGCAAAGAACCAGGTGGCATGACAAAACTATTAAGCATAAGCAGTTCCAAAAAGGTAATTGGGCTTTACTATATGATTCTAGGTTTGAAAATTTTCAAGGAAAACTACGAACAAGGTGGCTGGGACCTTATGAGATAGATTCTGTTTTTCCCAATGGAACATTAAGGCTCCTAACAATTGATGGCTCTAGAACTCCATTGTTAGTAAATGGGTATCGGCTTCGTCTGTACCAGCAACCAATTTCTAAGGAGGATTTTAAGGCCACTTGCATGGAAGATTCACATTACATCTTTTTGGGGGAGCCTCTTGCCCCTCATTGCACTTAATCTCTGCATTATATATTCTTGTATTAGTATTAGATTAGATTACTTAACTAATAATCCCTGTCAAGGGCTGCCATATTACAATTTATTTTGTAGGTCTTAGATTCGGAGGCTGGTTGAAGGAATAATTGCATTACAAGCAGGATCAGGTTTCAGTTTGGGAAGCATGGCCATTCCACTTCAATTCATGATCCATCCCCTCATACTACCCTTCAACAACATTTTCCTATTCTTCTTTAACAGCAGCATCTCTTTTTCCCATTGCTGAAACACTAGTTTCGACCGTTGCTAAAACACCAATCTTTGCCCATTTTCCCCGTTGCTGAAACACCAAATTTTCCCCATTCTCTCCATTACTGATACACTGATTTCTCCATTTCCAAAACACCGACTTTTTCCATCTTTCTGAAAAAGCGTCAATTTTCCCATTTTCCCATAATTAAGGCATCAACTTCTCTAAAAAATGATCAATACATAACACTTTCCATTTGAGAGAATCAACCATTCATCCTGATAATTGAGTTCCTTCACCATTACCTCCTGTGAATAGAGAAAGCCTTTTATATAAATACCCTCATATCTTACAACCCTTTCCCATAACCATTGGTGATCTACTAAACGACGAAAAAATACTTTCAGCACAACAATCGAAGGTAAAACGTGAGTTATGCGTGTTTATGTGTAAATATAAACTATAGTTAATGAGAAGATTCTGATATGATTGCCGAAATCATCGTACATTCAAAACTTATCACTTTAGCCGCAGTTGGGGGGAATATCAAAGTTTTTTCAATCAGTACCCGATATGCCAATCACCGTCGTTTTTTTATCATGATTGAGTCTTGTCACCCTGTCTTTGTTTTATTATGTCATAACCCCATTTGCAATATCTTACTCTGTCTCGGCTGCGGTAACTCGGCTCTGTATTGTGCATTTTACCGAACTAGTAACTATGGGAGGTAACGCTGTTCGAAATGAACCTGGTTCAATGGCTCTATTGGAACTACACCCAGAAGCATATCAAATTTTTCTGCAAGCGGGCTGGGTGGATTACTTCTAGAGGCTCCAGGAATTTGATTCTCAGCAAGTCCTGGAATTCGCACGTAATTTAAAGGAAGGTTATTCTACTGTTCGGGGAGTGCGAATTCCGGTAACAGAGGAGGATATAGCGTAGGTTTCAGGATTACCAGCCAATGGCATTCGTTGGTTCAGCCGTAAACACATAATTCTAAACGCACAACAAGATTTTCTTCTACCTGGGGAGCGGGTCGAACCTAAAGGCAGAGGTGTTGCACTTCATTCATTACCACCTCCATGGCCAAAGGTTGCAGAGTTTGTCAAGCACTACCTCACCTGCGAAAGATGTTACCAGGTAGTGTACCAGCATGACTTTGTGTTGTTGAATCACTTAAGACATGGTCGTTTATTAAATATGCCATACTATCTGCTTGGGTGTCTAAAGAATATGTCACATTATTCCAAGGATGCAAAGTACCCACTCCTCTCCCTTACTCACCGTACCCACTCCTCTCCCTTACTCACCATCGCCTGGTTCAGCTTTTAATCTTGAGGGGCTTTGCCCTGCAGAACCCTCCTCCCCTTAACAACCCACCCCAGGAAGCTGCTGAAATCCCTCAACTAGTAGCTGAAAACCCCCACGAAGCTGCTGAAGTTACTCAACCAGCAGCTGAAAACCCTCAAGAAACTGTCGAAATTTCTCAAACAGCAGCCGAGACTCCCCAAGTGAATGCTGAAAATCCTCAGCCATCCGTGACAGCTAGTCCAATTGACCCCGCTATTGCATCAACCCCATCCCATAATTTACCTGGATCATCCATTCCCACTATCCATATCCCCAACGGTGATTTAGATGACAACATTCCCCTGGCTAAGCTGAGAAGGAAAAGGAAAAGGTAAGAAATGGCTATTCCTTCATCAAAAAGAAAAACAAGGGCCTCAATTAAACAAGCTATTACCTCTGATGTTCCTCCTACCCCAGAGAAGGCCATCCATAAAAGAAAAACCACTGTTTTTCCTGCCTCCTTACCTGGAAGACGAAGGAGGACGTCTTCTGCAGTAGCAACAGAGACCCCCACCCCGAATTCCCCACCCATTATCCTAAAACCCCATACCGCACCCAACCTCGAATCCTTACCTTCCTCACCCTCGAGTACCGAAATGAAAAATGTCCAAGATTTTGTGACATCATTCCTTTCAGAAGACGTAGCTGCTCCACAAGAACCAGTTGCTAATTTATCAAAAGTAGACACCCAAGACGATGTACAGCATGTAGTTGTTACATAAGAACCACCTACCGACTCAACAATTGTTACACAAGAACCACCTACTGAGGAGCTAAAGATAGACGACCTGGAAGTAGCTGCCCCACAAGAACCAGCTACTGACTCAACAGGTGCTACATAAGAACCACCTACTGAGGAGCAAAAGTTAGATGACCTAGAGGTAGCTGTCCCACAAGAACCAGCTACTAGTCCAGTAGGTTCTACACAAGAACCACCTACTGATGATCATGATTTGGAAACAAATCAGGACATAGTAGCTACTAACTCAGCAGGTGTTACACAAGAACCACCTGCTGATAAATAGGAAATGGATAATCAACATATAGCTGAATCAGCTACTATCTCAGCAAGTGTCACACAAGAACCCCCTGCTAATGACCATGACCAGGAAATAGAGCAAGACTTGGCTACTACTGACTCAACAGTTGATACATAAGAGCCACCTGCCGATGAGAAAATTGTAGATACCCAGGATACTGCACAAATTATAGCTGCTACAAAAGAACTAGCCAATCAATTGGTTGATATGCAAAATTCACATGTTCAGGAGGATATAGCTGTTACAGAACTAGCTGATGGCCTAGTAGTTGTCACACAAGAACCACCTGCTAGAGATATAAATAATGAAGCTGCCACCAAACAACCATCCTCCCATCCACTTGAACCAGCTACAGAGACTGCAATTGCTACAGAAGGCCCTGTCACGTTAGCTTCCCTTCAACAAGAGAATGAGTTTCTAAAAGCCGAGATTCAGGCTTATAAGCAAGAGTTAATAATAGCAAGGGAAGCTTATGAAAAAGAACTTAATCTGTATACTTTAGCTTAGGTAGCATCTGCAGCCGAGAAAAGTGAAGATAAGGATCGGTATGATGAATACATGTGCAGCCAATGTGGTGACCTCTATTCTCGAGCTGGTTATAAGGCAATCGAAGTCCCATTCCCTAGACCCACTCCTGCATTTACTCCTATTGTAGTAAAAAGGGAACGCCCCACTGTTACACAAGAACCATCAAGGCCTTCAAAGATTTCTAAAGAAGAGAAGAAACTGCAAATACCCCGGCCTACCTTAGTTGTTAAAGCTGAAAATCCTGCACCAAAGTCTGCAAAGATGGTATTTACCCAGACTGAACCTCCGTGTGCAGAGACTGTCTTTACTCATACCCTAAGCATTCAAGAACTATATATGGAAGAAAGAGTATGCTCTGTTGCAAGAAAATGCATTGCAGGAACATAAATCATTATGGCAGAATCATGTATATAGAAATTGGGAAGTCTTGGAACAGTTCCATGCACAACAGAAGGAAAATAAAAAGTTAAAAACTAGACTGTCTCTTATCTTTGAGTTAGTTCAAAGACTTCTGGCTACTAGGAAACCATCCTTTAATTATTCCGTGTTCCTAGCAGAACGCCTAGCATTCCTTCAAGTAAAAGCAGTCAGAGATGGACAACCCCATGAAGTGTCTACACCCCAGCAGTTTATTGAAACCTTTGCAGCAGCGTCAGTCAGTGAACAGAATCTCTTATGTGAACTTTATCTCCATAATGAGGCCATTCCGGAATATAGAAAGCTTAATTTGATTCCTGTCGCTAGTGACATTTAGATTAGAGCCTTGGTCTCTTTTATGGCCAATCAGCTCACATGGCAAAACGCTTTTCTTTCAGCAAAACATAACGAAGAAAATCACCTTCTGTGGATCTGAGCTGAACCACAGAATGCTGCCGTTTTCATTGTTGAACATCATCGAGTTATAAGAGAACTAGGAATGACTAAGCATATCAGGGAATTACATGCAGCAGTGTTAGAGGAATGTCAACAGTGTGTCAAAAAGAAAGGACCTCTTGCCATACAAGCAAAAAATTTGTTCTAGGAACATTGCCCTAAGGAGAGAAGGGAATATAATCCCTTTAACCCTCTTAATCTTCATACAGAAATTTCACGAGTGCCTAATTATGTTAAATGTGTTCAGCAGTGTGGCGAAAATGGTTGGGTTATCATTTTCATTTCCCGCTTCTCTGGTTTCCAGTACAACAATATAAGGCCTACTTCAAGGTGTCCAAAAAGGAGGAGCTTGCAGCATGGCAGAGATTACAGAGTGTCCAGGGTTTCAGAGATACGACTGATAGCACCTTCTATACTTACTGTATAAGTAATTTTCCCTGTACATCCCAGTACTCCGATTCAGACTCAGAGTAGATGTTGCATGGGGACATGCAACTGCTTCAGTTGGGGGGGATGTTAGGACCTCATATTGTCCCTTTTTGACCATATATTTTGCTATGATATCATCCTTTTCAACTTACATTTAAAATCATTTGTTAGTATTTTAACCCAATTATCTCAAAGGTATGTAATGATTCTTCTCATCACTATACATTTAATTATTTAGCATATAATCACGACATCTTCATAGTTAATCTTTGAATTATTAAGTGCTGAACAGTTAAAGAATGATGTGCAGCCCATGTTGCTGAAACAGCCTGGAAGACTATTTTTGCAGATGTTGAAACAGTAAAAACGGCATGCAAATCGTGATTCTGAAACAATTGAGATTTGAGTTCTAAATTTGACAGCAGCAAAGGAACAGAACTGATCACCGAGGAAGCTGTTACACTGGATGTAATGCTTATAATCTAAAGAAAACATTACTGTAACAACATTTTGTTGACAGGGAATTGATTTCGCTATTTTTGTATATTGGGTTAAAATAATGTAAATCTTTTGTAATAGATGTCTCCTCTTTATAAAGAGGAGACATCTATATTAGAAGGGAAGGAACAGGCTGTGGAAAAAGGCTTAGCTGAAGGAATAGGACTGGAATTCTTTTTTTAATATGACATATTAAAAAAAATTTGTTGGATGAATTAAATTTTGTTCAGAACATCTTTTTCTAGTTCTTGTTTCCTGGGGAATCTTGTGAGAAGGACAGGGCCCACCTTCATCACAAGATTTACCCATTATATTTCTGTAGTGTGTCAAGTGTGTCTTTTATTCATGCCTTGTTAACAAGTACTGTTTCCTGAATATTGTTTATAATACCTTTTGCTGAAACTATGTTTCTTTCTCAATTGATTGTTGTGTTATTCAAAGTTAATTCATGAGTGTTTCACCGGTGATTAAGTTACAGAGTGAATTGGAAAGCTAGTTGATCAGAGGCAGGTGCTGGAGATTCCCGCTCTGGGAATAGGGTCCTGACTCTCTGTTACAGCACAACCATTGTTTTCTTTGCAGATTGACTTCTTTTCATTATATGATTCTTTGAATAAGCATTCTTTAGTTATCTGCAATAGAGTGTAATTGTTGTAATACAGAGTGGAGCTTCAGTTTGTTAATTTAAGGCATGATTCGTTTGTACTACAACTTTTGTTGCTTTTAAAATTGAGTTCATATAGTATGCAGTTGCCTTTGAAATAACAAGACTTCCCTGGGTTGACAATTAATGTCGCACTTTGTTGTTTAATTCAATAAGCAATTAAAGTGACCAACAACTGGGTGCAACTAGACCATGAGTTATCATATGTGATCCTTCTCATTATTGGATGGCTATGACCATACCTTGGTTTTGTTATGATACTCATTAATGGATGGCTATGGCCATACCTGGATCCATTTACATGATCATTCTTTGGATGGCTGCATCCATGTCATGATTCATGTATCATTTGACAGAGATCTTAGTTTATGTACTGCATGTATCTGTATTTGCTTGCAAGTTTTCCGACGACAGACCAGTTCCCCTTCATGCTTTAGGGGGAATCTGTTACATAGCATTTTATCACTATCCCTATACTCCCCATTGCGTGATCCTAGAGGATCTCTACAGTGAACCCCGCATGCTTTTCCTTCATGAAGAAACTCCCATTTTCCCTCTTCATGAGCAGATCATTTCCCTTTTGTACCATTTCCCCTCAAACTTCTGTTTTGCCTAGTTTAAAACATTGGTGCTAATGACCTTTGTCTCCCCTGTGCTAATGTGTAGAGATTAGCACTATTCCCTGCGCCAACTGCTACGACTAAGTTGTGTTCCAGTCACGTTGGTGCTGTTATGGAATGTTTTTAAAATTAGAGCAGAAGCTTCTAGCTCTAGAAGCTCCGTAACGGAAGTCTGGTAAATTGTTTGGCTGGATGGGGTCGAGGATGACAGTTTAGGCTCCTTTACTCTACAATGATGGAACTACCTCAAGGGATAAGTCCTCCTCCCATGAGAAGGGGATCCATCTCCCATCCATATTTCCTATACAAAGCTCCTGTTACACTAAAAAATGTCACCATGGCTATTTACAGTTGGTATGGCTCTATCAACAGTCATACTACCCTCTTGAGCAAGTCTTATGCCTCTACTATTCATGTCAAACTCCAAGAAAGAGAGAAAGTCCTTATAAAAATGTTTATCTCTGGGTACGCAGGTTCTCTCAAGCCTTGCCTGCGGGTATGCACCTTTTGTTCATAAGTTCTGCGTCCAAGGACGCTCTGTATCTAAAGGGGCAGGTGCGTCCCTCTGAAAAGGTTAAAATGCGCAAGTTTTATCTTCAAAAACTTACTTGTGGTCATTTCTAGAGCATTCTAGAAGGTTGTTCGACGTGTATTGGGCGCCTCCAGATGGTTCATGCACTCCTATCAAAGAGGAACTTATCCCATCAATAAGGGAGCTATCCCACCCAAAGAGGGGATTATCCCATTGATGGTGGACCTGATTAACCTCCTCTTGAGCACTATAAATACATGCATTGGGCCAGAAGGAGGAGAGGTTGAAGCTATACATTTTCTAAGGGTAAATGCTGCAGGAATTAGGACTCCCATTTAGAAGCTTGTGAGGAGAGATTGCCATCTTTGCTTGTTCTATTTGGAAGTGGGTGAGCTTTGTCAAAGTAGAGGAAGACTCTTGTGGACCCTGGAAGGAGCTTGCACAACACTAAGGCTCAGGTTGTAATGGTTCCTTTTGATTACCTTTAATGCAAATTGGTCCATTCTTCTCAATAACTTGTTGTTTATGGGTTATTTCATGTACTCCTTGGTCTATATGTTGAATATGCTTTGTTTTATGTTATAACCAGGTGCTATTTAATTGTTTGACTGTTGGTGATTGCAGGTTTTGGAGAAAAGGAGGAGCTCATCCAGATCAACAAAGCTTGGACTTCTACAACAGCGTTTGGACAAAGGTAAGAACGAAACACTTGATTTCTCATATCATAATGCATGTTTAGAGAAGGATAGCTCCAGTTTGTTTTGTTTATCATTAGAATGTCTTAGACTTCTAGGAAGGTCGGTTGTGTCCGCACTCTTGACTGATTCCGTGTGACAAATTGGCGACTCCACTGGGGATTCCATTGATGAGAAAAGTCTTTTCCTTTGTGTGAACTTTGCTTTGAGAAAATTGGTTTATTTTTCTGGTTTTGGCTCTGTGATTCTGTCTCTAGGTGGGTTAGCTTAGGATTAGTTTTATTTTGGTTTTTCTTGAGTTTTTTAGTAGGACGCACCCTCTGAGTGCTGCACAGTGCGTCCCTGGATGCACTTTTGCTGTATGCACAGAGCGGGCCCGCACCTGTGCTAACGGGTTGCCTGCGTCCCCTGCCAAAATTTGAGAAAATTCCATTTTTTACACTTTTTGCTCTTAGATTTTGTTTTTTCTTAGTTTTTTTTGCCCAGATTCATTGGTTACCTGCCATAAATCTTCACCTAAGCTTGTTTCATTGGCATTCCTGCTTTAAGCTTTCATCAATTGGGTGTTTTGAGTCTCTTTTTTGAGAAATTCTTGATTTGATTTCCTTTGGTCATTACTTGGAGGTTTGTCTCAGTCTTTTCACAATTTTGCATCTTTTTTCTTTTGTTTTTGCAAAAAAATTTCCCCCTCATTCGCCGGGCGGGGGGGGGGCTAAATTGTGTATGAGTGTTAATCGCCTTTGAGTATTTTTATTTTTGATCTTTGGAACTCTCACCCAATTTTCTCGACTTGCACTTGATTGGTTCTTAGATCACATTAGAATCATCTTATGTTTGAGGATTCTCTTGCATAGATCACATTTGCATAATTAGAATTCTCACTTTCAGAATATGAATGAAAAATGTGCATAGATTACATTTGCATACTTTTCAAGTGAATTGTGCTTCGATTACCATTGCATAGTTTACATTCTGAAAAATCAATCGTAGATTTAGATCAGCTTTCTTTGATTTGAATTTACACAAAAATAAAAATAAAAAAATTGGTTTGGAATTGATTTGCATTAGTTTTTCTTGATAAAATTAGTGCATTAGAGAATCTGTTATATTTTCTCTTAGTGATCAATTTTTGCATTGTTGGAAGTGAATGGAAACTCTCTCCTTACTTTAGTTAGGATTCATCGAATTGAAAGGATTTCATTATCATATTCGATTGCATTCAGTTGAGTCGGGTCATAACACCATTGGTTTCGTATCCATTTACCCATTTGAGTAAAAACAGCCTTAATAACACAACGCTTAATTAAAATTCATCTAGTAATTTTTACATTTCTAGGGCTCTGATACACCAACATAGCTTAGGCTAGTGTCTTGGAGTAGGAGAGTAATTAACTCTCAAAGACAGCAAAACCAAACAAGTAGCTTATCTTGTGGTAGGATAAATCCAACTGTCTCATTTGTACTCTGGGAAAGCTCCTCTTAAAGGAGAAGCACGAGCTCGTGTCCGAACCAGTGAGGGGATCAATCCTCCCTCGTTGGGAATGACGCCAGACACGCACGTATTACAAACGGTAAACCTCGGATTAACCATTGTCGAGGAGCCAGGGGTCACTTGTCGGTAAACCTTGGATTATTGTCAAGGAGCCGGCAAGGGGATTGAGCTTGATACTCTGCCCTTGCGTGCTGTCGGAGTGTAGACTATTCCCCCAGGTGCATTTGTTGCTGTTGGTAACCTTAGTGACCATTATCATAGGATTCTACCCTAGGTGACGGTGGAGGGAAGATCCCACTGTACCTGGAGCAGACGTCGGTTATACTCACTTGGATTTTCTGGGGGGTTCACTTCACTCGAGACGGTTAAAGTGGAGGAACTTGGTCCAGTCTATTCATTAAGCAGGTTGCCGGGGTAACTGTTCCACCCACTATTTCTGTACTGGATTCTGTGAGGTTGGGCTTCATCACCAACTAGTGTTTTCGGTCCGGAGAGCTTACTGTTTGTGTGTGGTTTGACTCCTAGATTTGATAGCGCGTGTTAATTTGTTCGTTTTTATTTTTAGAGACCATAGGTGTGATTTGTGAATTTTAATTGTTAGGTGTGGATTGTGAATTGTTAATTTTAGTTTTAAATTGTTAATAAAATTCACAGAAGTTGAATATAATGGCAAATGTTCCGGAATTTATCAACCTAGGAACCCCTCCTAATGAGAATCCTAGTACTTTTCCTTACTTTGGAAATGTTGGTCCTCCTTATATGGCTACTTTGTCATTACCTGGATTTACAATAGGTTTACCGATATGGTTATTTTCAACTTCGTTGGCCCAAAATACTCCAATTGTTCCATCTCAACCGGATGCTTCACCTCAACAGAGTTCACCATCTCAACATCACCAACCTTCTGTTGACCCTTTACCTTCTTCGCCTAATTTTTCTTCCTCCATTTCTTCCTCTTCGCCTGGTAAAAGCCTTGATGCTAGTAACCAGGAGTTTAAGAAGAAGAAGAAAAGGAAGAAGAAGAAGAAGAAGAAGAAGCAGCAAGATAAGAAAGAAGTCAACCAACCAACCATGGCAGTAAGTGTTAGTTGTGTTGAGGAAAATTCCGAAATGCACCGTAAACCCAAATACCCTTGCAGGCTTTGTAAGGGTGACCACTTCCTTGTCAATTGTCCTGGTATACCAAAGGTCTTGGAAGTATGGTCAGAAAAATCTCATCAACTTTCCGTTGATCCATCAACTAGTGATAGTCAGGTTCCTGGGAAAAAGGGTAAAGTTAGGTTTCCTTGTAATTTATGCAAAGGGGGTCATCAAACTCACATTTGCCCTCACATGGATGAAGCCTCAACATTGTTGGAAAACCTTACTATTCCACAGCAAGAATTTCCATCTGGTTACCGTAAACTTTCTCCCAACCTACCGTCAACTGACGGAGTGATTGATCTAAATTCAAGTATAGTCAATCACACTCTCCCATTGGAGAGTGAAACTCATGTCACTCAGGTCGATGATCCATTAGTTGATCAAGTGGTCGATCCCACTTTCCCTTTAGAAAGTGAATTTCATACCGCTCAGGTTCTTCTTGTTACATCAAATTCTTCTACGCCAGGGGGCATTTCACCTGTTTCTATAGAACCCCCTCCAAGCTCTGAGGTCTTTTCCTTTGATTGGAATAGACTGACAGAACCTCGTCTTCCTTCCTCCATCCCTTTCCAAATCATTGTCAAGGCTGGTGGTAGGGACATACATCGTACTCAGGTAGATGAGGGTTCTTCTGTTAGTATTTTATCCTCAACTGTTTGGAAAGCTTTGGGTTCCCCTCAGCTTGCGCCTATTATGCAGAATCTGAAAGCTTTTAACAGAACCATTAGCAAACCTTTAGGGATCCTTCCTAAGTTTTCTATTACCTTGGAAGGTAAAACTGTCTGTATTGATCTTATGGTAGTTCGAGGTCCCTTGGATTTCAATTTTCTCCTTGGGCGAGACTATGTTTATGCAATGAAAGCTGTCGTATCGACACTCTTTCGCGTGATGTCTTTCCCTCACAATGGCAGTATTGTGACTGTAGACCAGCTTTCATTCCCTAGTCTTGTCTCAACTACCAATAATATGACATCCCTAAATGTTCCTGATTCTAAAGTGGTATCTACCCTGCCTCGGGTTAATTATGTGGCAACCGGTCCCATGTTTTCAGTTACCGATGTAAGTGAGCCTCTCACTGTTGATTTAGATCCGGTAATTGAGATGGAAAACTCTATGGGATTACTTGAACACGATGTTCTTATCCCTTTTGAGTCCCTTGACATGTGTTCCTTCCAGAGAAGTATTCTTCCTTCTGATGAAGACCTCTTGGAAACCATGATCAAGGTGTGTCCATTGACATGTCTTTCTTCCAGTTGGAAACCATGATCAGTGTTTGCGAGGACAGTTCCTTTTCCTGTGCCAACGTCGTTAAAAAATGAAACAGGTGTTAGTGAGGATAGTTTCTTCTAGTCTCAACCTCGTTAAAAAATGAAACTGGAAGTCATGAGCATAGTTCCTTGTCTTGTGTCAAGCTCATTAAAAAATGAAACAAGGAGTTGCGAGGATAGTTTTTTCTTGTATCAACCTCGTTAAAAAATGAAACAAGGAGTACGAGGAAAGTTCCTTTTACTGTGTCGACCTCGTTAAAAAATGAATCAGTGAGTGTGAGGATAGTTTCTTCTAGTCTCAACCTCGTTAAAAAATGAAATTGGAAGTCATGAGCATAGTTCCTTGTCTTGTGTCAAGCTCATTAAAAATGAAACAAGGAGTACCGAGGAAAGTTCTTTTCCTGTGTCAACCTCGTTAAAAAATGAAACAAGGGTTCCGAGGATAGTTCCTGTTACTGAGTCAACCTCATTAAAAAATGAATCAGGTAGATTTTTAGGTTATAAAGGTAGATTGTAGAAAGTAGGGTTTTGAGGATAGTTCCTGTTACCGAGTCAACCTCGTTAAAAAATGAATCAAGTATGAGGATAGTTCCTGTTACTGAGTCAACCTCGTTAAAAAATGAATCAGGTATGAGGATAGTTCTTTTCTTGTGTCAACCTCCTTAAAAATGAAACAACTCCCTTTTCAAGTCAAATATTGAAAGTAAACCTTCATTCCATCCATCTGGTTGAATGCAATGAAGCCTGGGGGGCATGTACCTCGATTTGCATCATTATGCTGGGGGCATGTGAACTTCTTGAGCATAGTTCCTTGTCTTGTGTCAAGCTCGTTAAAAAATAAAACAAGGGTAGGTTAAGTAGGTAGATTGTAGAGTAGTTATGAGCATAGTTCCTTGTCTTGTGTCAAGCTCATTAAAAAATGAATCAAGGATCTTAGAGCACAGTTCCTTGCCTTGTGTCAAGCTCGTTAAAAAATGAATCAAGGTTTTTAGAGTAGAGTTTTTTGTTAGGTAGATTGTAGAGAGTAGTTATGAGCATAGTTCTTTATCTTGTGTCAAGCTCGTTTAAAAAATAAAACAAGGATTCTGAGGATAGTTCTTTTCCTGTGTCAACCTCACTAAAAAATGAAACAACTCCCACGAGTCTTTCCAAGATCTTGAAAGTAAAGCTTCATTCCATCCACCTCATTGAATGCAATGAAGCTTGGGGGGCATGTACCTCGTTTTGCGTCATTATGCTGGGGGCATGTGAACTTATAACAAGCATAGTTTTTCGTTTCAAGCTTGCGTAAACATGAAACTGAATCCGAGCATAGTTCTTTTCCTGTGTCAAGCTCGTTTAAAAATGAAACAAATCCTCCTCTAATTGAGTCGAGAGTTTGACTAGATCTCATAGATGTTAAGCATTTAGGTTAGTTATTTCAGTTTTTGTATAATTTTCTTACAGTTTTAGGTCGAGTCTTTCAAATGATCTCGTTCATGAACCTCATTTCATCCAACTGGTTGAATGAAATGAAGCTGGGGGGCATGCGCTCTAGCAGTTATGCTTAGGGGGCATCAAGCACAGTTTTATCTCTGTTTCAAGCTTGTGAAAAAATGAAACTACTTTGAAGCATAGTTTTTGTCTGTTTCAAGCTTTTGTAAAAATGAAACCTATCTCGAGTCAATTTCAGTTATTTTCAAGACTTGTTAAACTCATGAAAATACCGAGATTATTTTGCTATCTTTCATTCTCGTAAAACAAATGAAAATGCCGAGTTCTTTCCGTCTTTTCCTGCTCGTAAATTAAATTGAAAGTCGGCCATATGAGTACATTTTTATCATTTTTTCGAACTCATTAAAATTTATGAAAAAGTGAAAACCATGAGTACATTTTTATCCCTTTTTCGAACTCGTTAAAACTTACGAAAAAGTGAAACCTTGGAGTTCTCTTTTAATCCTTTTTTCAGACTCCTAAAACATGAAAAGATTGCCGAGCGTTTCTTTTACACTCGTTAAAACGGAATTAAAAGACGGTCCCCTTATAGCTCTTTTCTGACCGTAGAATCAGGAAAAGATTGCCGGGTGTTTGTCATTTCAAACTCGATACGGAAATAAAACGACGTGTCCTTGATCGCTTTTTACTTTTCAGGTCAGTGACACTAATTATGAAAGTACTCCTTGATCGCAAGATCAAGCGGTTCCCCCAGGTATTATTTTATACTTTTTCGGGCTTGAGGGACACAAATCTACGAGAAAGTTCAACTTGGAGTCTTCTTAAGTTTTTCAGACTCTCTAAAATTGAAAAACGCCGAGCTTCTCCTATACTGGCCTCGTTAAACATTTCACAGTAAAGGACCTGTTCAATTACAAACAGGAACGAACCACTCCTTCCTAGGGTTCGAATCAAAACTAGGTTGGACTCATCCGAAGGATGAGCTTATAATCAAGCATATGTTATCCTCCTCAAGCTTGTTAAAAATAAAGAGGTACTTGCCAGAAATGGTGGGGGAAAAGAGAGAAGAATGAGCCTATTTGTTACCTTTTGTCTCAGAAGAAACTTTATTACCACTCTTAAACACGACACTTTTCATTCACTTGGGTTGGGAAATCCTTTACCTCACAGTTGATCAAACCACTTTGAAAGTCTTCAGCCGGGTTCCGGGGATTAACTTTGATTCGTTTATCACCAAACCATCTGTTGTGTCGTTATGTGTTCAAGAGGTCTGCAAGCAAAACTTTCATCTGCAAAATACTTGTCATCCATTTGACCATCCCTGAGTCAGTCCTTACAGCAACATTTCTTCAAATTGAACAATGATTTCGTGTTGTGGGCTTGCCTGCAATGGGTCGCTTTCTATCGACATCAGCACATTATCTAGAGAGATGACTTAGAAATCGTCAGTGCCTTGAAGTCTGCATGCATCAATGGCAGGTTTCTCGCCTTTGACGTCAGTTTACATCATTGACTTTCGATCGAAGGATTCCGTGAAATGTTCGACATCAACTCATTCATTCACATCTCATGGATTGTACTGGGTACTTTGAGAACCATTGACATTACTGGTGGTCTCTCTCACGCTTGTTAACAGTTCACATCATTGACTGGTAATCAAGTGGTTTCTACCATGTTCGACATCGACTCATTTATTCGCATGGCTAGAATCGTACCAATTCGAGAAGTAGGAATGAAGACCCTGGATCAAATCTTTACCATCCAGGCTGCGAGGAGTTTTGTATTCATTATCTAAGTAGACTAATCATAAACAGATGGCTGCGCCCATACTGTGTCTACAAAAGTCTATGATTATGATGTACTGCAAAAACATTCCTGTATCAGAGTAGTTAGTCTGTTAGTTAAAGTTTTTATCTGAGTATGGGAATGCCTACCTCAGTGATGATATAATCTTATCCATGTATTTTGTGTTGAAAATTGCAGGTTCCAACCAGGTTCTCCACGAGATAATCCTCGAAATGATAAAGCGCTTCACCCTTCCTAGATAATACAAAACCCTAATCTATTCCAGGCTTCGCACTTTAGGGGGCAATCTGTTACACTAAAAAATGTCACCATGGCTATTTACAGTTGGTATGGCTCTATCAACAGTCATACTACCCTCTTGAGCAAGTCTTATGCCTCTACTATTCATGTCAAACTCCAAGAAAGAGAGAAAGTCCTTATAAACATGTTTATCTCTGGGTACGCAGGTTCTCTCAAGCCTTGCCTGCGGGTACGCACCTTTTGTTCATAAGGTCTGCGTCCAAGGACGCTCTATATCTAAAGGGGCAGGTGCGTCCCTCTGAAAAGGTTAAAATGCGCAAGTTTTATCTTCAAAAACTTACTTGTGGTCATTTCTAGAGCATTCTAGAAGGTTGTTCGATGTGTATTGGGCGCCTCCAGATGGTTCATGCACTCCTATCAAAGAGGAACTTATCCCATCAATAAGGGAGCTATCCCACCCAAAGAGGGGATTATCCCATTGATGGTGGACCTGATTAACCTCCTCTTGAGCACTATAAATACATGCATTGGGCCAGAAGGAGGAGAGGTTGAAGCTATACATTTTCTAAGGGTAAATGCTGCAGGAATTAGGACTCCCATTTAGAAGCTTGTGAGGAGAGATTGCCATCTTTGCTTGTTCTATTTGGAAGTGGGTGAGCTTTGTCAACGTAGAGGAAGACTCTTGTGGACCCTGGAAGGAGCTTGCACAACACCAAGGCTCAGGTTGTAATGGTTCCTTTTGATTACCTTTAATGCAAATTGGTCCATTCTTCTCAATAACTTGTTGTTTATGGGTTATTTCATGTACTCCTTGGTCTATATGTTGAATATGCTTTGTTTTATGTTATAATCAGGTGCTATTTAATTGTTTGACTGTTGGTGATTGCAGGTTTTGGAGAAAAGGAGGAGCTCATCCAGATCAACAAAGCTTGGACTTCTACAACAGCGTTTGGACAAAGGTAAGAACGAAACACTTGATTTCTCATATCATAATGCATGTTTAGAGAAGGATAGCTCCAGTTTGTTTTGTTTGTCATTAGAATGTCTTAGACTTCTAGGAAGGTCGGTTGTGTCCGCACTCTTGACTGATTCCGTGTGACAGCTCCCTTCTTCCCAAGCACAAGCTAGTTAGAGTGTTGGCTGAGTGTGAGTATACTATTTTGATTAGACAAGCAAGATATTACTAGTTGTAGTCATCTAGTTGTGTGAGGGAGGAGTGTGTTTGGTTTGGAGTGAAGCCTAAAGGGAAGAGCCTGTAAATTATTGTTGTTTGAAGCCATCATGGAGTGCTAGCAGAAGTGTGTGGGAACCTAGTCTTGTCAGAGGAAGACTGGGACGTCAAGACGAATGGTTGTAATCTCTCTTTGATATTAATATATGCAACTATCGATAGATTTCCTACATGTTTTGTAATGTTACATATCGATGGCTTAATTTTTCTTGACTTGTTAAGTAGGTTGAATTACAATTTGTCTATTATTATGTTTATGTGCTGTTGTTGTTTACTTGATTTAGGAGCTTAAAGAAGGAAGCGAGAGATTGCTAGAGCAAGCAAGCAAGGACATCATCAAGTAGGATAAGCGACCAAGGAGTAGGCTCTCTTGATTGATTCTAACCTAAGGAGATATTCCATAGAATGTATCTGTTGTGTCTAGACCCATTATCGGGCTAAAGGAATTTGTTCATGTCTGCACTTGTAATTTTACTTCACCATATCACCTATGGTGTATGCCAACCTGCAAGGATATGGAGAATTTAAAGTAGACTTTCATCATGTATCCATTAGGGCGCAGAAGGATCCTACACAGAAATGGTATGACTTGCCCTATCTGGAAACGAATGACGACATTGATGCAGTTCTTGATCAATGGCCGGCAGAGTGGCGTGCTACAACGGACTTGGCGATGGGAGGAAGCAAGTCCGCCGTGCAGAAAAAGAAGGAGGAGTCCAACATAAAAATGACTCAGTGGGCCAAAAAGAGAAAAAAGGAGGCCATTGACAAGGTCTAGGTAGAGCGTGAGGCCACGTAGCAGAAAGCAAAGCAGACAGGTGGGACAGAGCAAGGCTCTAACAAAGGCACGAGGTCGCCTTCACATGAGATAGAGGAGAAGATAGATGAGTAGCATGGCGCGGAACCACAGGAGATATCCACGTGCATTAAGCACCCAAGGGAGCTAGAGAAAGGAGGGTCCAGGAAGAAATCAAAGGCTACCAAGACATTGTTGGACCCTATCACCTTAACAGAGGGTGATCTGCACGACATCGGTGACACAGTGAGGGATGTCGACATGGAGGCCCTACCATAGTTTGTGCAGAAAAAATAGATAATATTGGGGGCTATCTAGACAGGATAGCAGGAGCTGCAGACCCGTGCGTTGCAGGCTGGCATAGTGTCAACCAGCCTAGCTATCAACACTTCAGAAGCTGCTGAGATGTTGTGCATGAAGGCCTCTAGTGCGATAGTGTTGCCTGTTGTAGCACTGACCACAGAGAACGAAGCTGACAGGCCCACTGTCAGCGCCCTAAAGGGAGTAGGGTTGAACCTAGTAGCACTCCTACGTGAAGCGCTCCACCTCTTGTAGGATGGAGTGATTGCAGAGTTGAGGGCCCGTGAGCACCACGCCCTCCAAGTGATTAGTGAAGAATGGATCAACAATGAGCAGATGGCACTAGAACAAGATTTTGCCATTGCCGCTGAGACCGAGGTGATCAATCAGAGTAAGAACATTATGCAGGTCATCGAGGAGGCATGCTGAATGGTCCTGTTAGCTACCTATACCAATAGGTTTCATATTTCATGATTGGCTATAGAAGTTCCAAATATGCTCTGCTTTGATCATGCAAAGATCACATATTTCCAAGAAAGTACAAGGTGTGTAAATAGACTAGTGCATCCCAATTTTGATGGATGGTCCAACAGTCTAATCTGGATCATGCCATGTTTTGAATTTCCAGTTGTAGATTAGAGAAGGAAGTTTGTCCAAACTGTTTAATCTTGGCAGTCAAGTAGCTTAAGTAGAGAAAATAGGCTCCCAACAGCTTAATCTGGGGCCTTGGAAGAAATAAGGGTAGAAGTGGATACAAAGACAAAAGAAAAGCCAAAGAAAAGAAAAGGCAAGTAAGGGTCTGCAATTCCAAGTGCACCCTCCAAGAAGAAATAAAAAATGCTAGGCAAGTAGCTGGGTAAGTAGTTGGGGTTGCAGAAAGGTTATCTTTACCATTGCAAATGTGTTAACTATGTTTACCAGAGCAAAGTCAATCAGTTGACAAGGTGTTCTTCTTCATCAAGTTGCAGCAGAAAGCATGACTAACTTCCCTTTTCCCTTTTCCATGTCATTTACTAACATTCCCTCATCACTTGTGATTCATGAAAGAATTATGGTTTCATGGTGGTTCTTAATCTTTTTAGAAGCCACATTTCTTGTCTAAAACTCTTTTCATTTTGATCTACTCCCTAAACTAAGTAAGTTTCAAACAAACTTAGTGGTATTCCCCTCACTTACCCTTCTCATCCATATTAACCTCTAATTCTATTATGTAACTCCCCTATTTTCACCTTTCCCCTACTAATGATAACACCATGGTGTATAAACCCCAAATCTTATATAAATACCCACCCCCTTGGCATTATAGCCAATAAGTCCCATGTTAGGGATCAAATGACATCTGGTCATTTTGACAAACCTAAGCCAAACCCTCTTTCCCCTTTTTTAAATCCATTTTCTCACTTTTGGCCCCCATTTACACATAAAACCTATAAAACCTTGTTTCTACCTTCACCCGCTCAAAATTGCTAAAAATACATCAAAACCCACTTGTTCCCCCTTACCCAAAGTTCAAAGATCGGGCACATAGTCACAAAAATTTCACGAAAACCCATAAGTCCAATGTTCTCCGCTCATGCACACATGCCGAAAATAATCATTAAATAATCCCCGCCCCCCCACCATATCCGTTGACTATTTCGTTCTCCCGACAGCCGTCCGATTAAAAGATTGAAGATCCAACGGCTCTTTTCACAGCGGAGTTGTTCCGACGTCCGCTGTTTACCCGCCTTATTCCCCGGTCACATCAGTTCCCCGATAGCCGTCCGATCAGACCCCCCAGATCTGACGACCATCGTTGCATCGGAGCGGATCTCCCATCCGAAAGTTATCTTCCGATGGCCGTATTTTGGGTACGTCATACGGTAGCCACGCGTCTCCACCACCGTTCATCGGAGGTACGCCTGACACATACCTCCCCCGTACCGTAAGCGGTGCGATATGAAACCGCTGACGGTTTCCGGTTTCCCTCATCCCACCTATATTACGTCAGCTCCCCATCACCTCACGTCACTGCCACCGATCCCGTCACGTCAACCTTTGCGCTCAACCATTGGCCTATCTGTCATGCCACTTCATCATCCCCCTGGACCAATCAGAGCCCGCCACCTGGCCTGATGACGCCATGCTGACGTCATCCGACCCTGACCCCACCTATGACGTCATGCTGACGTCAGCAAAAAAGCATGCCAATATTACCAAAATTCCATATTTAGGCCAAAATTTCACGTTTTTTCTACTTTTGGTAAAGAGCTCTACTGTTATTTCTGCATGTGGCTCACGTCCAGACCAGCACCAGCTTGCTAAGGGGATTCCGAGACCGCCAGAGCCTCCAGCACTCGCGCATTTGCCATTCTTGCCGACGAATTCACCAGGTATTCTCGATAATTATCCCAGAAGTCTGTTTTATCCGTAATTCCGAGAGTAATCTGTGAACACACCTGAAAACTCGGCTTTCACCTTTAAAGTACACTGTAACCAGCACTTATACCCATCCAGTGCATCCATTGCACTCCTATAAAGCCACATTGCACAAAGTGAACTGAAATCTGTAGATAGTTCGCGCAGTCGTGAACCAGCTACCTTCAGTAACCAAATTCACCACAGAAAACACTCTGCTCGGTCCTGCTACTGGTTTATTGGCTCAGAGCAGTATTTCAATTGCTGCAACCTTCCCATTCACTCTCTGTCCTCTACAATTCACATCTTTCATTGAATAAAACCTGATTGTGTTGCTCTGCATAGCAACTCTACCCACAATCCTAGAAAAACCATGGACCCATCAGTCCCTCCTGTAGTACTAAATGTTCAGCCTCTGAATGCCCCTCAAAGGAACTTGAAATGGCAAGCCTTGGCAGATATGGATTACCAAATTACAGAAGAAATGATTATGGGCAGCAAATTCCACATTCATCTATTAAATGAGTTGAAAACCAAGCATGAAAATGGGACAGATATATTGGGTATATGGAACTCTTTCCTCCCTATTTTCAAGCTCCCTCAGGTCAACCAGTTCCCTGAACTAATCCACCTGTGTGCTGAACATTATGATGCTTCTCAGAGGGCTGTTGTTGACCCATCTGGTTCAGTACTTTTCTATGTTACCCCTCAAGCTATCAGAGACATGCTTTACTTCAACCCTCAGAAAAAGCTGGTCCCTTTGTCACTAGTGAACCTGATAAATCAAAGGGCCAAACTGACAGATGTTCAAATTATCAAACTCAATCAATTATACATTAACTCTGACATGGTGATGTACCCTCCAATTGGTCATGTATATCTCAATGGGCTGGGCAGAGACCTTGCAGACATGATTAGTCCCATCTTGGGATATAATTCGATTGCGCATATTGACATAACTGTGCTGGCAATGATGTTTATGTTTGCTCCTGGCAAGTCACCAATCTGCTATGACTATGCCACCTACATATCAGACAAGATTCATGAGCAATTGATGAATTTGGCGAGAGATAGGGTATTCAAATATACCTCCTACATCTATCATTTGATTTTGTACCATCAACATGACAGATTTCATTTTTCAATCAAAAGAATGGATGCCCAAGGCAATCCCAGATCAGTGGTCTACTGGTCATCTGTCTTCCACATTACACCTGAGTCTCCATACACTTACTGTGAATTCATGGATCTGTTCATCCATCCAACTATGGCAATGCTGATGAGCTCACCTCCTCCGAGACTCACTGATGACATGCAGAGAATTCTTCAGCTGTCCAAAGTTTATAGCATTGGGGATTGGTACTTCTACCAAAACCACACTGTCATCAGGATATATGGATGTGATCTACCTCCTTTCAAATTACCCAAGTATGTGCCTATGAGGCTATTTGCCCTAGAGTACTTTAGGCAATTTGGCAGAGTTGATGTGCTTCATTTTTCAGGAAAAGGCAAAAAGGCACAGTTAAAAGTGAAAAGCCAACTTGGCCATTTTATCTATAATGAGAGGGAGCAAGGATGGAGGGAAGCAGAGAGAATGCTTGAGGCCCTTGGCCTGCAAACCAGTTTCATATGGGTACCCTATGACCCTAATCATTTTATAACAATGAGGAGGCTCAAATATAAGTTGTCTGCCTATGATCATCATAGTATCCCTCACGTTGAAAAATATGCTAATCAAGACAAATGGAGGAGAGGGACCCTAGAAGAGCCTGTATCACAAGAAGAGCTAAATCTGAGGGCAGTAAGGAATCTAAAGAAGTTGGCTGACCTTGAGCTTTGTTCACAGGTATTCACACTTCCAAGTACACAAACGGGAGCAGTTGAATCCTCCTCAACTGCCAAGCAACAAACTACCAAGGCCACTGAGAATATATCCAGCAGAGGCAAAGAAAAGAAAATGGAGACAGAGCAGACAGATAAAGAAGAGCAACAACAGCAACAAGATCTACAGCAAGAAGAAGGGCAACATGACATACAGCAGCCCTTACAGCAGGAGAGAGTAATTGACACTCCAACTTCCACTAAACAACAGGCTCAGAACATAGTGCCTCCTAGGCCAGAAGTCACCACTGATGCCTCGGTCCTCCAAACTCCTCAAAAGGAGGACTTAAGCAGAAAGAGGGATAGAGAAACTCCCCTCACTTCATCTATCGACCAGGGAGAAAAGAGACAAAGATTAAATGACTTTTCTGAGGATGATGCAGCAATAAGACAAGCATTGGGCATGGGCCCACCCAGCAGAGAAGCTTCAGCAAGTTCCTTCCAGCAGGAACAGGATAGGACTATGGGAGGGGAGGTCAGCTCCTCCAGCCAACAAAAAGAAGGACAAATAAGCATCAAACAGCAATTTATAGACATCAAAAGGAGGAATGATCCTATCAAAATACAGCTGTACAATCACCTGCTAAACATGGCTCCCACCAATCAGCAAAGACTTATGTCTGCCTTTGATGTAGGTGAGGGCAAAATGATTATGAGCGATTTTTTGCCCACAACACTGTAGCCCCAATCTGCCTCAGATTACCTCAGGACCAACCTGGAGGTCATGGCCAAAGACATACACCCAATGGACAAAATTGAACTGCATAAACAGACTGGTGAGATGGTGTATGCCTCCTTGGCAGATGAAACATTAGAAAATTACAAACTAAAGAGCAGCCTTAATGCCACAGCCTCTCAACTGGAATTGGAGAAGGCATCATCCCAGGCGAAGGACAACAGAATAAGGTCCCTGGAAGACATAATCATTGAAATTGGGCATGATCCCAAAGATATTTCAGGGATACAGGAAATCTTGAAGTTGAGGGATGCTGACATGGCTGCCATGAGGAAGAAAATCAAACTCCCAGCCACCATGCACCCTCAGACAGATGAGGTAGCCCAACAAAGGCAGGAGAAAGATACCACAGATTTTTTGATCTCCATTTATAAAGAGCTTGTTCAAGCACAAGAGAAATTAGGAGAATCAGAGGCTGCAAAGGCAGCATTGCAAGCAGCACTAAAACAAAGAGAAGAGGGTCAGACCTCTCAGCCTCCTCCTCAAATCATAAATCTTGAGGAAACTGCTCCTGTCACTGCTCCTCGTCCTCAACAGACTGAACAGACAGCAACATCTACTTCAACAGTGCCAACAACTACAGAGCAGGCCCAAAGCCTGGATATGCAAAAGCTGAAGAATGAAATCCAAATCCTGGAAGCTCAAATGACAGAGTTAAATGAGACCAGGGATAAGTTGGCCAAGGTAAATGACAGACATGATAAATCAAAGAGAGAAGTGGCAGAAAAGGGCAGGGAAATCAAAGCCCTCAAAGACAAGATCAAAGAGCTAGAAAATGAGCTCAAGTTAGACAAGGTGGTGGCTTAGCTTAAAATAGTGTTGTGGGCTAACATTGGTCAATCTATCAATGTGCAATGGCCATATATTGAGACAATCCATGAGCAATTAGAGCTCATCCCAAAGGCACAGAAGGAGATTTACAGATCAAGAGCTTCATTGGGCAATATGCCTGAAGTGGCCACCAGAATGATCAATGTACTTAACCATAGAACAAGTTCTCAGTTGGCTACCATGGGAATTACAAACAGAAATGAGACTATCCAAATGGTCAAAAGGGTTCTCACACTGAGAAACTTAGTGCAGACATTGGAGAGAAGAACCCAGGATATGCAGACTGAGGTGAACAAGTTTTTGGAAAAGTTTCAAGTGTTAGAAAGCAGAGGACTCCCTGGCTTACTGAACAGCGCAGGGATATTGTTCACACATGACCAGTATGCTAAAAGGGTCAATACATTTGCCACTAGCCAGATCAATGATAAGCCCAACACCTCAGAGGAAACAGGGCCAGCCACAGGACAGTCTCTTTACAACAGGGTCGAGAATCTGTTTTTTATAATGAATGAGATCAATCACCTGTTTAGGTTGGCTCCCAATTTCTTCAAGTACACAGAGGCAGAGGAGACAATGGATGCTATTCTCAGGCATCAACTCCCTACGCAAGAATGGTGGACAAACGCAATACAGAAGATTTTGTAAACAGGGAGTCACTTAACAATTTTGTTTCTTAAAAGTATCAGTGGTCATGCAAAGAAAAGTTTAACAAAATCAGCATGCACGATGGATTAAAGCTGAGCCAACTCAGTAGATGGATCGGCCAACAAAGCAGAGATAGAAGACTACAGCTGGCAGGGCCGAGAAAATACAGCGCAGCAAGAAATAAAGGCGCATTTATCAGCATTAAAGCTAAGCGTTGCAACCGACTCAATGACCTCCAAAGGTCAAAATTATCCTCTGACAGACATAAAGGGCATTTATGCTGCATTTAAAGTTGTAATAACTTCTTCTCTACTTTCTGAACAAATTTTTGAAGATATTTTCTCTCTCAGATGACTCAATGCCTGAGATATTTTGTATACGCATTCCTATAAAGCCCCCTTCGCATGAGCTTGCAAAGGTTGTTGTTGATTTCTCCAAAAGAAATTCTTATGCTGTAATCCTTTCAGAAGTTTAATAAAGAAAGCGATGGAATTTCTCGGATTTATGAATTGTTGGAGGCTTTCTGGTGTCTGTTGATAACTGCTGGATTCCTGTGTATTTCACCATACAATAAGTCTCTGTAACTCTCTCTGTCAATTAGTTGTTTTGTTAAAATCCATATATGTTGTTTGATTTTCAATACTAAGCAACAATGAAAAAGAATAACTTTCAGGATTTATTCACTGAGTACCCTGAGTTCAATCTGCGTTGTTTATGAATGTTTTCTTCAGCTGTAATCTAGATAAGTGTAATTCTTAATTGCTGCACTTTCAGAATACACCTTTCACAGTGGCCTTTGTCACAGGAATTCAAGTTTTGCTCCTGTGCAGTGTGTTCACCTTCACCTCACCAACTTAATAGAAAATTCTTAATTGCTTTCTGTTGGTTGACATACATCACCATTTAAGCTAATTTTGTTTGTCTAAAATACACAATAGGCCCTGCAGTTTGAACACCACCAATCCAGCGTATCAAATCATTTCACAACTCCAGACTCCATTGCCCAATGGTATTTCACTATCTAAACACTATATCATAAGACCTGAAAGAAATCCTTCAACCAAAACATAAACCAAAACCTGAGCATAATAGCTAGCCTAAAAACATCATCATAACAGAGACAAATCATAAAGAGAGAGCCCTCTCTGATCACAGTTTGGCTAGAAGCTGTGATCCAAAGATTGGTTAGTGGTTACCCCAGCCGTATTCCCTTGGGAGTCATAGGGAACAACCTGGGTGCTAACAGGTCCTAGAGCTAGCCATTTCGAAGGAGGAGCTAGTCGAGGTGTCTGTTTTGGGATCCCCCAAGGACAGTTTTGGGGCAAAAGCCTATGTTTTTGGTTGAATTTTGTAATAAACTTGTAAAGTCTCTACATTTTGTGGCCGTGGAGCATGAAGGTGTCATGAGTCATAAAGATTTTTCTGCCCTTAGTTTTGTAAAGTAAAGTCGGCTGCAAAAGATCTACCCATGGTCTGTGGACCATGGAATTGTATAAGAAGAGCTAAGTAACTAAGCTATAAGTAGTACTAATGGTTCTGAGTAAGATAGTCATAGCTATGAAATAAGAAGTCTAATTTTCAGGTCGTAGCGTAGGTACAGCTTCTGCAGTCGAGTGCGCAGTGGCCTATGGTGGAAATCCATAGCTGAGTGCGTAAACGCCTTGCTATAGGGATTAATGCACAATGTATGGAAGATGAAGTAACCATCAAGGGTCTTCCTAGGACCCTTCGCAGACTGTAATATTATCTGTAGTTGTCAAAAATATACATGCATATCCATGTTCAACAACTAACTATCAAAGCGAGAAGGTTTCATTACCTTAAGCCTTCGTGTGGAGTTGCTGGAGAGCGTAATGAATCTAGCCCGAAGTCCCCTGAGTTGGCTCCAGATCAAGTCTTTCACATAGAAAAGACAAGCATAATCACAACATTAAACCCTGATAATCAATGCATAAACATACAAAAGACATCTAGTTGCACATAACTAAGCCATTCATTCTAAAAGACATTGAATAAACATATAAATGAATTATAGTACCAACCTCACAGAGTGGACAATACAACTGCAGTTCTATATTAATGTCGAAAGAGCGATTGCAACCATCAGTTGCATCAAACTTCCTTTACCCCTCTAGATCCTCTCTCTCTCTCTCCCTTCTTACCAAATTCTTATTCTTAAGCCTAAGACTCTGCTCAACAATCAAGTAATATATCCTTTCAAATGATCTGAGCCTTTTCACAATAGCCCTAGCTTTGCTTATGTGGCATGTGAGGTTAGGGTTGCCAAGTTTCTCCATGAGTTTCTTTAGGTAAAAGAAATGATGTTGCCATTATTTTAAGCTCTTTCCCATTTTCATACTTCATCAAGATTAGTAATCCCCCAAATAGATCAAAATTTTATGTTTACTTGGCTTTTTTAGTCGATTTAGGAGAGAATATAGGGATATTTCTTTGTCAATCCACTATGTTGACTCTTAGAAACTCATTAAGGTTTACTAACATTGTTCCCTAGGTAACAAGTAGAGTTTCTTAGGTCACTAACACACCCTTAGGCTTGTTGAGAAGCTTTATAAAGTAGGTTGCTAGTGTATAGGCAATGTTAGCTTGGAAACAAGGCTTGTGAATTTGGTCATTTCTTCAGTCATCATGTCTTTGCCCTCTGAGCTGATGAGGAGGTCATTTTCCTATATAACAGATGCCCCCTACAGTGTGAGACCAGAGGTTGTGACAATGGATAAAATACTTTATACCTAACTGTTCTATCCTTCTTGACAAAAAGAGAGAGAGGATCGGAGCTTCGAGCAATATGGGAAACCTGATACAACACATATATATAAAACAACTAAAATCATGCCCTGACTTAGGAATTCCCACGCTCAGTAGCTATGTCAGAGTAATTTTCTCATAAAAGAGATATGATGATGCTGGCCACCGATAAGCACAATGCGGAACTGGTGACATAATAGGATCATTCTGATGAGCTGTCTCCAAAAAACAATAACCACAGCTTAGGAGAGGAAACAAGGTTGACTGATGCAAGACTCTACCAAAGGTCTTGATTTTCGCTTCACCAAACAACATAGGTTGATAAATGTGAATATGTGTGTTGATGTGGTGTTAGGATATTCCGACACATAGGATATAGTTAAGTTCAACTTGGTCTAGAGTAGAGTTAGGTATAGAGTTAGGTAAAGTGTGTTTTACCGTTGTACATTTTGTAACTTACAATCCGACGGTCACGATATGTAGTGATCCGACGGTTCATTCTCTCCTCGGTATTACCGACACTTGATTCGTGGCTTGACACCCGATTGGTCCATGAGTTCTATTTAAAGCGCATGGAGGGTCATTGTTCGGGTAATTCGTGCATGAGAGAAGCTTATGTAAATTTTCATTCTTTGATTAATAAATTGCCTGTAGTAGCCACGTTGGCGCAGGCCGTGGACTGTTTCCCTCCTTGCACTTTGAGGGTTTTAACCACGTCAAAAATACTGGTGTATTGATTTGAGATCTGGTTGTGAGCGGTGTCCTTTTGGTGTTCTTTCTGAGGAACTTACCCTGTAAATTCCTACATGGTATCAGAGCTATTTGAGGGCCGCGTCCGTTGGTGATCCAAATCTGAAGCCGGTAGAACTGCATGCGGCTGTCGTTTCCTAGATCTGTTGTTTCTGACTGCTTTCGGGCTGAGAGGACTGCTCTGTTGCGTTCGGAGCATCTGTTCCAGTGAGGAACCCCTTTCGTTTCACGCGAAAAGGTTTCCGGTAGCCCTAGCTGCGTCATTTTTCAGATCGGGAGGTATACAGTGTTTTTTGCAGTTTACTGTTATTTTCTCTCTGCTTATTTCGGTTTCGGTTTATTTAGCATTTTTTTTTAACCGGATCTATACCTTTCATTTCTGCGTATGCTCTTTGCCCTGCGACTCTGTGCGATCTGGGCAAATCAGAAACAGAAAGGAAGGATTTTTCTCATGCGTATGCTCTTTTCCCTGCACCTTAGTGTGATCTCGGAAAATCAGAAACATTGAGAAAAATATTTAGTTTTTCGGCTAAAGCTAACTTTGAGATTTTTTTAAAATTTCTAGTTTTTTGGCTAAAGCTAACTTCGAGCCGCAAGGTTCGTTTTTCTTTGCATATTCGTGTTGGGTTTTTGTGTTTTGTGTTTTGTAGGGAAAAAGAGCTTTCTCAAGGCAAGCACGCAAACCAAGGCCCCCCCCCCTCTCTCTCTCTCTCTCTCTCTCTCTCTCAATTTTTTTGTATAGATCAATTGGTTCAAAGCTATTTTAAGAGAGTAGAGGTCTTGGGTTCAAGTCTCCATTTTGTGGGGGCGGATTTTTTCATTCCCGCACATTCGCGCACTTTGCCGGCAACGTCAACAATTTTTTTTTCAAAAAGCCATAACTTCTTCATCCGGAAGCCTTTTTCAGAGCCGTTTTTTTTAAAACCGCCTATTTTTTCGAGATCTATCCATTGGAACACTTACTTTCAGCATCTTCAGCTTCAGTTTTTTTTAAAAATGGAAAGTCCATGCCAAGTCATTCTTGACAGCACTAACTACTTCCAATGGGTAGCCTACATGGAAGATTTACTTAGAAGTAAAGGTCTCTTCAGAATAGCCACAGACCAAGAGAAGAAACCAAAAGATGAAGACAAGGCTGCAAAATGGGAAAATAGACAAGATCAAGCACGTGGTTTGATAGGGATGTCTATTTCTCCTGATCTTAGATTCCACATTGCAGAACTTGAGACTCCTCATGAAGCATTAGAAAAACTCGCTAAAGTTTTTGGGATTAAAAATGAAATTAGAGCCCATCAACTTGAAAATGAGTTGCTTACTTTGGATCCTAATAATTTTTCTTGCATTGAAGATTTCTTGTCCAAATTCAAGACCCTTAGATATCTCTTGGAAGGTGTTAAAGTTAAGAAAGAAGATGGTAACCTTATTTATTCCATCCTTACTAAGTTGGGACCAGCCTACTCTGTATTTGTTTCCACTTTCCATTCTACAAGGGAAGCTTTCATTTGTCAAGGAAAAGACTACAAGGCCCCTTCCTTTGACTCCTTTTGTGATTCCTTAATAAGAGAACAAGAAAAACTCTTACACCTTGGTCTTCTTAATCTTGGAAACTCTTCCACGAAAGCGTTAGCCGCCCAGCAGCAACCAAATTCAAAGAATCCTAAGAAGTCATATCCTCAAAAGAATGGTCCTAAACCAACTCAGCCTCAAAATGAAAGATCATTTCAGCAAAATGATAAGACCAATAAAAACAAATGGAAGAAGACTGATAGACATTGTAACTTTTGTAATCGAGATGGCCACTTAGAATCTAAATGCTTTAAGAAGATGGAAGCCTTGGAAGCCGCAATGAAGAAACATAACATCCATGTGGAGCCTACTTCAACTTCAACTTCCGGAATGGCACTTTCTGCATGTCGTTGTCAATCATCTCAGTCTGGTTATGCATTAAATGTATCTTCTTCTTCTTCTCATTCTCATGAGTGGCTCATTGATTCTGGAGCCTCTTATCACATGGCCAAAAACCAAGCCATGTTTTCTTCTTTAAATGATTGTAACACCAAAAATATATATGTTGGTGATGATAGATCTCTTAATGTTGTAGGGACTGGAACTGTTCATCTAGACAATGGTCAGTTTAATGATGTATTATGTGTTCCAACCTTATCCTGCAACCTTCTATCTGTCTATCAGATAACTCATTCAGGTGAAGGTAAAATTGTTGAATTTTCACCTCATGATGTTGTAATCAAGGATCTAAAAGATCCTAAACAGATTCTAGCTACTGGTCTTGCTGATGATTCCACAAGGTTGTATAAGTTTCACAACTTTGGGTCATCAAATCTTCCCTCAGTATTTGTTGCTCATAATGATGAAGTGAGCAAACTTTGGCATGAGCGATTTGGTCACTTAAACTATCGCTCCCTTCAGCATCTATGTAAAGAAAATATGGTGACAGGTCTTCCTATGGTATCTTGCAGAGATGGTGTTTGTTCCGGATGTGTACTCGGAAAACATCATCGGGACAGTTTTGACAAACGTGCCTCTTGGCACGCCTCAGCCCCTTTACAGCTTGTGCACAGTGATTTATGTGGTCCTCTTCCTGTTGCTTCATTCTCTGGCTGCAAGTACTTCTTAACTTTCATTGATGATTTCTCCAGACGCACTTGGGTATACTTCTTAAAACTCAAGAGCGAAGTATTTAACACATTTTTGGCCTTCAAAGCCTTTGTTGAAAAACAATCTGGACATCAAATTCTTAAGCTAAGAACTGATAATGGTGGAGAATATGTTAAAAACACATTCATCAACTTTTGCACCGAAAATGGAATTCAAATGCAACATACTGTTCCATACACTCCACAACAAAATGGTGTAGCTGAAAGGAAAAATCGCACCTTAAAGGAAATGGCTAATTGTATGCTGCAATCTAAAGGACTCAGTCTTAGTTTTTGGGCCGAAGCAATTAATTGTGCAAATTATATAATCAATCGCACTCCTACTAAGGTTCTAGAGAATATCACTCCAGAAGAAGCTTGGAGTTCCATTAAACCAGATGTAAGTCACTTTCGTGTGTTTGGAAGTGAAGCATGGGCCCATATTCCAGATGAAAAGCATAAAGCTTTAGAACCTAAGAGTGAGAAATGTACTTTTGTTGGATATTCTGAAGATGTAAAAGGTTATAGACTTATTCCATTTAAGTCCAAAAATGTTATCATTAGAAGAGATGTAAAATTTGATGAAAATAAATCGGCCTGCGAGCCTAGTCCGGCGGATGTGCCACCTCTTCCTATCTCTTCTACTTTTGAAAACATTTCTTCTTCAGATGATGAAAGCGAGGATGATAATCCTCCCCCACCTTCTCAGGATCCTCAACTTCCAAGATGGGTCCGTGCTACTCGGGATGCAGCAGGTGATCTTGCCGGTGATCCTACAGATCAGCGACGTACACGTTCTCAGTTTGAAAGAGCCTCTTCTTTACTGGCTCAAGCTCCAGTAAATCATGATCCTGACACTTTTGCAGAAGCTTCAGGCCATCCACATTGGGAAGCAGCTATGAATGAAGAATATCATTCATTGATGACAAATGATACATGGGATCTTGTTCCTCTACCAAAGGGACGCAAACTTGTTAGATGTAAATGGGTTTACAGAACCAAGTATGGACCAGATGGGAAAGTTGATAAACATAAAGCTCGTCTCGTTGCTAAGGGCTTTTCACAGGTTGAAGGCATTGACTACACTGAAACCTTCTCCCCTGTTGCCAAAATGAACTCTATCCGCCTTGTTCTTTCCCTTGCTGCCTCTTTAAAATGGGAAGTCCATCAGATGGATGTTAAATCTGCCTTCTTGCATGGGGACTTGCAGGAAGAAATCTATATGGAACAACCCATTGGCTTCATACAAACAGACTCCAGCCTTGTTTGTCGACTTAAGAAATCCCTTTATGGCCTCAAGCAAGCTCCTCGAGCTTGGTATGCCAAAATGGATAGCTTTCTTTTAGAATCTGGCTTTTCTAGGTGTCATTCTGACAATACTGTCTACACCAAGAAAGTGCAAAACTCTCTTATCATCCTTGTTCTTTATGTTGATGATCTTATTCTTACTGGTAGTGATCCCAACCTTATAAACCATGTGAAGTCCAGCCTTAAAAAGAAATTTGAAATGACAGACTTAGGACACTTACACTATTTTCTCGGTCTTCAAGTCTTGCAATCCAATGAGGGTATTTTCCTTTCCCAGTCCAAGTATGCTTGTGATATTCTTCGTCATTTTCACATGGAAGACTGTAAGCCAGCCCCTTCTCCCTTTCAGTCTGGAGTCAAACTTTCAGTCTCTTGTACTTCTCCTGAAGTTGATGCTACCTTATACCGTCAACTTGTAGGAAAACTCTTGTATTTAACCCATACTCGTCCTGATCTTTCCTTTGCTGTTGGCCTTGTTGCTCGTTTTATGCAAAACCCCCGTGAAAGTCATTGGAAAGCAGCTAAAAGAATACTTCGTTATGTTCGAGGTACAGTACAGTTTGGGATTCATTACAGTGCCAAAGCAGCTCCTCTGTTAGTTGGTTTCACTGATTCTGATTGGGCTGGTGACCCTGATGATCGGAAGTCTACTGCCGGTTATGTCTTCACTCTTGGTTCAGGACCTATTACATGGGCTTGTAAGAAACAGGCTGCCATTTCTCTTTCGTCAGCAGAAGCAGAGTATCGTGGTGCCGTGGAAGCTAGTAAGGAAGCCTTGTGGCTTCGTCAGATCCTATCAGAGTTTGGCTTTGAGCAGCAGCATCCAACCACACTTTGGTGTGATAATCAAAGTGCCATTCAGCTATGCAAAGATCCAGTCCAGCATCAGCACAGCAAACACATTGAACTACACATGCACTTCATCAGAAAGCTCATTCATGACCATGTTCTTGAAGTGCAATATTGTCCAACAGATGATCAGGTTGCAGACATCTTCACAAAGGCTCTCACAGAGGCGAAGTTCACTAAACTTCGATATATGCTTGGAGTTCAGGAAGTTGTCACTAAGGGGGGATAGGCTCTAGTGCCTCCTTCCTTCTCCTATTGTGTCATATTTGTAAATCCTTCAATCCTATCCCAAGTTGTTCTTAAGGGGGGATGTTAGGATATTCTGACACATAGGATATAGTTAAGTTCAACTTGGTCTAGAGTAGAGTTAGGTATAGAGTTAGGTAAAGTGTGTTTTACCGTTGTACATTTTGTAACTTACAATCCGACGGTCACGATATGTAGTGATCCGACGGTTCATTCTCTCCTCGGTATTACCGACACTTGATCCGTGGCTTGACACCCGATTGGTCCATGAGTTCTATTTAAAGTGCATGGAGGGTCATTGTTCGGGTAATCCGTGCATGAGAGAAGCTTATGTAAACTTTCATTCTTTGATTAATAAATTGCCTGTAGTAGCCACGTTGGCGCAGGCCGTGGACTGTTTCCCTCCTTGCACTTTGAGGGTTTTAACCACGTCAAAAATACTGGTGTATTGATTTGAGATCTGGTTGTGAGCGGTGTCCTTTTGGTGTTCTTTCTGAGGAACTTACCCTGTAAATTCCTACATGTGGAACATGCACAAAAATTTTTGATTACCAGTCAATAATGGAGATCGTTAACAAATGCGAGGAAGGCCACCAATAATGGTGATCGTCTTCAAGATGCATAATACAATCTAGCAAGTGTGAATAATGTTTTTGTCGTCGAACACTCATAGAATCATTTAACTAGGAGCCAATAATGAGAACCCCTTACCAAACACGAGGTAACCTACCACTGATGTCTGCAAGTACTAAGGCACTGAAGTGTTTCTGGAGTGTCTTCCTCAGCAAAGTGTTGAAGTCGATAGGAAGAGACCGGTCGAAAGGTAGGCAATAATTTGTCCTACATCAATTGACACAAAACAGGACAAGAATGATTTGTTTTTTGAGGAATCTTTGAGCATTGGGTCAAAATGATATAGGGCATGATGAAATAATATGCTTGATGGTTTGATTGAGGAAACAAAAGAAAAAAGGTTTTCCCTTTAACAATATAAGGCACGACAATGGTTTTAACCATGCAACACTAGACTCGTGAACACCAAAGAGTGTTAGGATACAAAGATGCAAGAACATTGGAGTATATAAGCTAAACTCATAGGATGGTAAGATTCATATTGAGAGGCCGTCACAAGGAAGGTTTATCTGAGGGAGTGCCATGTTCAAGGGAATGACTACTGCCAAAAAACTTTTTAAAATACTGAACACAGTTGTATTGTCGACTTTCCTCATCTGGTTAGTTTAGTGAATCCAGACGGGTAAACTCATCGATATTTTAATATTTTAAGACTCTGAAAAGGACCACAAAAAGAGTGACCCTATGCCCTATGTGATTAGTTTAATGAGTCCAGACAGACAAACTCATCGACCTTTTCATGTTTTAAGAGTTTGAAAAGGATCGTAAAAAGAGTAACTCTACTTCACATTTGTGTAATTTAATGATTCCAGATGAGATAACTCGGTGGTCTTTTCATATTTAGAGATTCAGAAAAGATCATAAAGAATGACTACATGGTGGTCCCTTTGTCATAATTGTTAACCGAGTGCGACAAAGGTTTAATAGTATAATTGGATCGGTTACTTTTCTGTGAGTTAATATACTCGGTCCGGATAAAGAGAAACCTATGCTCAATAGATGTTGACCTCATTTTGTTACGACTACAAGGAGACAGACTAAACTTGATATTCATCGTGAATTTTTAATAAGTCATGCGATGACAAACTTAATACCTTTATCAAATTTTAACGAGTCAAATAAAGAAAACTCAAAGTATCTTTTTCAATTTAGTTGTTGAGTCTTGAAAATGTCATTCATTTCCATTACACTTTCACTATTATGTCCATTATATCACCTCCATTTCACTACTATGTCACCACATTCATCCCACTTTCATTATCATTGGGCCACATTTATGTTTTTCCAATATTTATTAATTCTAAGCCTTTTAAGTGAATTTGTGGTTAAAAATTAGAAAATAATGTGCATATGCTTATGCCTAACAAATGGGTCGAGATTGTTGACATGTGTAGGTTGAAAGGAGGCTTCTAGAAGACCCTTATGTGGCACTCTAAGGCCAAATTTGGATTTGAGTGGAAAGAATCATGGGATCATGAGGATATGTGTCACATCTCCTAATTGTATTGTAACTCTAAGAAGACATGTGTCTTATCAGTTCCTATCTTGATTAGGACTCTAGAGGTAGAGGGAGAGATTCATGGACTCTCATTAATGAGATGGCTTCTCATCTTTTTATATAAATAGAAGATCTCTCTCATTCATTTGTTAGCTTATTAGCTTGGCTTGGCTTTTAGTTCTTTAGCTTGGAGTTTGTAGTTCTTTCTTGATGGCTTTTGAAAGCTTTGGAGAGCTTTGTTGTACTTTGTGATTTTGAAGAATTTGAATAAAGCTTTGATGTTCTCAACATGGAAGGAGATGTGAAGTAGATGTCATGGAGCATATTAGAATGTAAGGTAGAGTAGATTTCATTTTGTAATTTTGCTTTGATTTCATTATGTCATTTGATTTCTTTCAAGTTTGATAGATTAGATTTTCCATTCATGCAATTTTAATTCATGTAAGTGTCTTCAACCCATTGATTGTAGATTAATTTTTTCTTTACATGTTTTTGCATCAAAAAGTGACATGAGATTTACCTCTCTGCTAACTTTGTTTTTTTTTTTTTTAGCTTTCTTTCAGTTATGCTTTGATTTCAGTCTTGTTCATTTTCTTTGTTAAGTTAGTTTAGAAATCAACTCACCGATGTCATTGACGATTACCTCCGAAAGCCATAGCGATAATAATTGGCGAGGGATCAAAATATGAATGTTGTGATTTGATTTTAGTTTACTTTTCTACAATTAGATATTGGATTGCTCATTTCATTGACAGTTACTTCCGAAAGCCATAGCGAGACTAATGGCGAGGGATTGAAGTATGAGTGTGTAATTTGATATCAGATTTACTTTTCTGCAAATAGATATCAGATTGATCAAGTTTTTTATGATTACCTCCGAAAGCCATAGCGAGACTAATGGCGAGGGGTCAGAATATGAGTTGATGTAATTTGATTTTAAGTTTACTTTTCTACAAATAGATATCAGATTGCTCAAGTTGTTTATGATTACCTCCAAAAGCCATAACGAGACTAATGGCGAGGGGTCAGAATATGAGTTGATGTAATTTGATTTTAAGTTTACTTTTCTACAAATAGATATCAGATTGCTCAAGTTGTTTATGATTACCTTTGAAAGCCATAGCGAGACTAATGGCGAGGGGTCAGAATATGAGTTGATGTAATTTGATTTTAGCTTTACTTTACTTGCAATTTTTGGATTTCTTTGAGTGCAGTAGTTTAATTCATTTCTCTTGTATTTAGACAGCAGCAGGGATAGTGATTTCATGATCAATATTTCATCTTTTGCTTGATTAAAGTAGCTGCATACTTACACTTTTGTTTAAGTACTAATTCCATCAATAACATGTTTTAAGATCTTTTGAAGTGCTAAGTCTTGGAAGTTACCATTAGGGACATAGACCTTGTCTTGAAATCTACATCCATAATTGACCTTTAAAAGTATTCTTAAGACCTTAGAATAGGATTTCTATTTGCATTAGATACTTTAGGAGATCAACAAAAACAAAATAAAATCTATAAAACAAAGAAGTAAGAAAAAGGTTAACTAAGCACATATGGTGCATCACACTTTATCAGTTTACGATACCCGGATTGATAATTTATGTAGAGCTACTTAAGACGTTAAATTGACTAGACATTTTGGCACCATTTCTGGGGAAGTGTAATTAGGAGACCTTATTTCTTACATCTAAAAAAAAAAAATAATAATTCTTGAGTATGCTCTCCTCTTGCACTTTGTGTGATCTGGAGGATCAGAAAAAAGATTGTTTTGTAAAAAGAAAATTAATAATTCTTGAGTATGCTCTCCTCCTACACTTTGTGTGATCTGGAGGATCAGAAAAAGAATTGTTATGTTAAAAAAAAAAAAAAGGAGACACAATAATCTTCATCATTTCAATTGGTTCAATAAAAAAAAAAAAAATGAAACCCAATTGCTTTGTTAGGTTTAAATTGTCCAAAATTGACTGGTTATGGTTTGTAGTGGTCCTCAAAACACTGTATCCTGTTCAAATAAGGTTTTGCAACTTAGCTGCGGAATGTAGCCTGATTTCGTAGCTAGTTGAGAATTCCGCAGCTGATTTCAAGGTTTAGCAGGTTACAGGCGTCCAATGAAGAAACCGACCACATGGGCATCTCCAGAATTGTCCCGACATGGATCCTATCCTACTCACCCAACTCAGATCGATAAAAAACCAACCTGATACCTCAGTCAAAGTCCTGTTTTTAGCATATTTTCCTTGAAGTCTTTTGCCTGAAATTGAAAATCATTAATCCTTCTTTTAAAAATTTACAATTTCAGAGAAAGAAAAAGAGAGAAAAACAATCTATGGATATCTTCAATCCTAGCTTCCACTGTGGCTTCAATAAAAATCTGCATCCCTGTTCAAGCTTTGGCCTTAAAATGAAGCTTTGGCTTTGGAATAGAATGCATTATCTATTTGGCAGAATTCATCATCTATTATCCATGTGGCTGAATTGCAACCATGGCTTCCACACAGAATGCGTAGACAAATGGGTTCATTCTAACTCTTCCTGCCCTACTTGTAGATATTGTCTTCATTTTGGCTTTAAAATAAGGGTAAAGCACATTCGAATCAACAAATTATATCTTTGACAAGCTCAAATTCATCAACCAAGAACTTCTCAAGAGTGTGATGTAATCATCGACTTAGAGCTTTGCGATAATCGACTTACAATTCCTTGATCAAATTATTCTGAGAGTGCACCTCTGTTTGAAGTGATGTTGTACCAGAGGAAGGGAAGGAAAATCAGTCAAGACAAAAACCAAACCATCTTATGCTACAGTAGTTATTTTCTGTCATCAATGAAGCAGTTATTCTCTATATTAAAAATTGAAAAACTACCCATAGATCAGACTTATTTTCTTTCTACAAAAACATGGGATAATTACTGTAGAAAATATTCACTCACTGCCACTGGTTTACTATAGATACTGCAAACACATTTGACCACAACAATTCATAAAATGCAGAACTGTAAAAAAAAACGTTAACTCAGAAAAACGTAAACAGAGAAAAATGTCAAACTTTGAGAGCATGATTTGGCCAAACAGAGATGAATCTGAAAAAAAGAAAACATGGGTTTTTTTTCCAGCAGGGTCAATTAGATAACTTAGAAACCGTCTTAAGAAATTTGCGGTAGTTTGCGAGAAAGCCTCAGTTCTTTGGAACCCATTTTTGCCTGCCGCGTGTAAAAAACGGAATTTCAATTAAATGAACAGGGTGTGATTCAATTCAACGTGCCTGAGAAAGGGGAATTCTAATTTGATTATGTGTTGCCACTTACTCTACCACGTCTTCTGCCCTTAATGCCACCCATTTGCAATTCATTAACACCTGTTAACAAGCAATCTCAATTGAAGACGACTCTCCATTACGTGAACCGGTTGGATACGGCTCTTCACAGCCGATTGATAGATGTGGCATGAAGCTTTTTAGCATTTAATTTTAACTTTAATGTATAACATCACTTCTCCAAGCACCCATCTAACAGCTATCCCTATGAATGCTCGATGCTTTACTCGGATGGATTTTATTATTTGCATAGTCACACGCCTTGCATGATTCGATATGCAATGATAAGTCCTCGGTGTTTGAAGCTTCTGGAAAGACTCGAGGGGAAGGCAAAATTCCAACTGATATTATCAAGAACCTGTAACAAGATGGGATTAGATACACTGTTTTGTACACATCAGAGCCATATGAATTGGTTCCATTTATTGGATTTCATAAATTGGAAAGGTTTCTTATTTCAAATGATTCTGGAAATGGTTCTGTGAATTCGACTTACTGTGATGCTGTTTGTAAATCAATATTAGAAGGCTTCTTGTTGCATCTTTTACAGATTCTAGCTTTTCAATGGCATTTCCATATGTGACTTTGTCTGGGGACAGTGAGCCTCTCGCAGATTCATTACTCTCAGGATTTATGGAAAATTGTGACCATGGCTTTAGAAATAATGAAATTGCTTGTGTGGAGCCATGCTTTGTGGAGGGTCCCTTATTAGTTGTTCATTACACCGAGGTTTTTTTCCTTTTCATATCTTTGCAGCCTTTTTTCATACTCAGTCACCTTGTTTTCACACAGCCTATGCATATATTCACTCTGTCTTCGCATGGTCTATACATACAATTGCTTTAGTCACAGTCATCTTCTTCCATATACATTTTCATTCCATTTCCATATCCATAAATTTTTGGTCTCTATCCTTGCAGTCACGCCATTTCTCATACAATAAATGGAATTATGAAGAGTAGATGAAAAAAAAAAATTCAAAACTGATGGTTCACTGTTTCAGCCACTTTTCGCAGCTGATTCCGCAGCTGGTTCAACTTTCCGCAGCTGATTCCGCAGCTGGTTCAACTTTCCGCAGCTGTTTTTGTTAAACTCTAGGTTGCAGGTGTCATCAAGCAAAAAAAGCCACATGGGTAGCTGGGGGAATGTCAGTACATGGATGGTGTCGTATTCATTTCATCTAGTTCAATGAAAAAAACCCCAGTCAAAGGGAAGTCAAGTTGTGTGTTATCACTAAGTTGCCACACTAAGTCACTGCATGTCAAGAAAAAATAATAATTTTGAATCAATGAAACGAATAATTTATTTTCTCTCTTTTCTGAAGGTATTGATTAATTTTGGACTGATGATGAAAGAAGAATGGCTAACTTTCTATTCAATATTTTTAGCTACAGAAACCGTGCACATTCTGTAGCTGAAGTCCAACTCCGTAAACTGAAAAAAAACCTTATTGTTCAAATCAGCCTAAATTTTTCATATGAAATCAGATTTTGATAATTTAAGTACCATTGGAAAGATCTCAACAAGATCTACATAATGAGAAATCCATCATTAGAGTTTGAAATGGCAAATAATGAAATAAATTGCCGAAAAGAAGCAACATCAACTTGAGGCACTAATTCCAAATCAGGTATAAATTCTTTTGATTTTTCCTTTGAGAACTTGTTTCATTAATACAAATTCTTAGTTTTGTGTGTAAATATCATAACTAGAGAGATTGGCCATCTCTCTCCTTTGATAATCTTACATTCCATTGCAGAAGAAGTGTTAGTTTTTTTTGCAGGTTACAGGAGGAAGGACAATTGACTACAAGAGAATGATGTCTCTCTAAGAGACCAAGTTGTTTCATAAGAGGATGATCAACAACAAAGAGGAAATATGCTGATGAAAAATCAGATCCAAACACTTGAAAAACTTTTAGATACTATTGTCTCCATCACATCCATCCATCACATCCATACTTCATAATAAACCATTCATCGCATTTTGCTCCATATTTTCCATTTACATTCACATACACTTTCCATCTCTTTTTGTCCATTCATAACCCACAAATAAAAGCAAGAGGCTCATTCACATGCTTATTACCCATTGCCATTTTGTTCTCCATTCCCATCTTCCATTTCCTGTTATTTTCATTTTGAAAATAAGCCCTGCTTCAATGCAAATTATTGAGTCCATAGTCCTTTGAGTCTAAGTTATTTGTAAAAACACCTTGAGGCTTGCATGCCTTAATGGCAAGTTCTCATGCTGACAAACAATGGGAATACATTAATGTCCCTTGTTCGTCAGATCTTCTAGGTGACTCGACATCCGCAAAATCATTCGTACCTAGCAAGATGTGTTTGGGCATCTTGACTCTCATTGTCATCAATGTTGAGAGTTCTCGTGTTGACTAGTGGCATCCATTAATGGCCACTAAGTCAACAATTTCCTACTATGTTCAACATCAGAACATCTTTTCACATGGTAGGAATTGTGCCAATGAATTTTGAAGACATGAAGACTATTATTTTTTTCATTTTGGAGTAGATTCAGCAAGTTTTAGTAGAAGCAATAAAAAGTCATCTTATCTCTTTATCCATGACTCCTCTTGTTCAGCCACTTGAAGAAGAATATGATCAGAATTTTGCAGCCACCACACATACAACTCATCCATTCCAAAGGGTAAGTGAAGATACGTCATTTTCTAACTTTTGACCATAGAATTCCATAAAAAGCTAGAATGATAATTGTTGGAAAAACATTTCTCTTCCTCATTTCATAAAATTGCCAATACCATCAGTTGGGGGGGGAATACATTCATCTTCATATCTTGCCATGTCCATATCATACTCATGAGCCCACATACTTCCAACATATATTAACTATTACATTGTTATTATGAGCATACAATGGCTTTTCAAAAAAAAAAAGTGCTTAAAGGACAAATTGGATACAAACAAAATCATGGTTGTCACACAAGAACCAACCATCATGCAATCCAATAAAGATATACTTTGCACAAAAAAAAAAAAAAAAAAAAAAATCAAAATATCATTATGCAAAGTTCAAAAATCAAAATAGAATGCAACAAAAAAAAAAAATGGTTGTAACATAAGAACCAACCATGTTGCAACTCAAGTAAAACACTTTGCAAAAATATGAAGTTATCAAATGATATCATGCAAAGTTAAGCCAAAGCTCAAGGATCAAAAGAGTTAATGTAATATATATTGCATGAGGACATGCAATAGCTTCAGTTGGGGGGTATGTTGAGTCTTGAAAATGTCATTCATTTCCATTACACTTTCACTATTATGTCCATTATATCACCTCCATTTCACTACTATGTCACCACATTCATCCCACTTTCATTATCATTGGGCCACATTTATGTTTTTCCAATATTTATTAATTCTAAGCCTTTTAAGTGAATTTGTGGTTAAAAATTAGAAAATAATATGCATATGCTTATACCTAACAAATGGGTTGAGATTGTTGACATGTGTAGGTTGAAAGAAGGCTTCTAGAAGACCCTTATGTGGCACTCTAAGGCCAAATTCGAATTTGAGTGGAAAGAATCATGGGATCATGAGGATATGTGTCACATCTCCTAATTGTATTGTAACTCTAAGAAGACATGTGTCTTATAAGTTCTTATCTTGATTAGGACTCTAGAGGTAGAGGGAGAAATTCATGGACTCTCATTAATGAGATGGCTTCTCATCTTTTTGTATAAATAGGAGATCTCTCTCCTTCATTTGTTAGCTTATTAGCTTGGCTTGGCTTTTAGTTCTTTAGCTTGGAGTTTGTAGTTCTTCCTTGATGGCTTTTGAAAGCTTTGGAGAGCTTTGTTGTACTTTCTGATTTTGAAGAATTTGAATAAAGCTTTGATGTTCTCAACATGGAAGGAGATGTCAAGTAGAGGTCATGGAGTATATTAGAATGTAAGGTAGAGTAGATTTCATTTTGTAATTTTTCTTTGATTTCATTATGCCATTTGATTGCTTTCAAGTTTGATAGATTAGATTTTCCATTCATGCAATTTTAATTCATGTAAGTGTCTTCAACCGGTTGATTGTAGATTAGTTTTTTCTTTACATGCTTTAGCATCAAATAGTGACATGAGATTTACCTCTCTGCTGACTTTTTTTTTTTTTTTTTTTTAGCTTTTCAATTTCAGTTATGCTTTGATTTCAGTCTTGTTTATTTTCTTTGTTAAGTTAGTTTAGAAATCAACTCACTCATGTCATTGACGGTTACCTCCAAAAGCCATAGCGAGACTAACTGGCTAGGGATGGAAATATGAATGTTATGATTTGATTTTAGTTTACTTTTCTACAATTAGATATTGGATTGCTCATTTCATTGACAGTTACCTCCGAAAGCCATAGCGAGACTAATGGTGAGGGATTGAAGTATGAGTGTGTAATTTGATATTAGTTTTACTTTTCTGCGAATAGATATCAAATTGCTCAAGTTGTTTATGATTACCTCCGAAATCCATAGCGAGACTAATGGTGAGGGGTCAGAATATGAGATGATATAATTTGATTTTAAGTTTACTTTTCTGCAAATAGATATCAGATTTCTCAAGTTGTTTATGATTACCTCCGAAAACCATAGCGAGACTAATGGCAAGGGGTCAAAATATGAGTTGATGTAATTTTATTTTAAGTTTACTTTTCTGTAAATAGATATCAGATTGCTCAAGTTGTTTATGATTACCTCTGAAAACCATAGCGAGACTAATGGCGAGGGGTCAGAATATGAGTTGATGTAATTTGATTTTAGCTTTACTTTACTTGCAATTTTTGGATTTCTTTGAGTGCAGTAGTTTAATTCATTTCTCTTGTATTTAGACAGTAGCAGGGATAGTGATTTCATGATCAACGTTTCATCTTTTGCTTGATTAAAGTAGCTGCATACTTACACTTTTGTTTAAGTACTAATTCCATCAATAACATGTTTTAAGATCTTTTGAAGTGTTAAGTCTTGGAAGTTACCATTAGGGACATAGACCTTGTCTTGAAATCTACATCCATACTTTACCTTTAAAAGTATTCTTAAGACCTTAGAATAGGATTTCCATTTGCATTAGATACTTTAGGAGATCAACAAGAACAAAACTCCAAAACAAAATAAAATCTATAAAACAACGAAATAAGGAAATGGTTAACTAAGCATATATGGTGCACCACACTTCATCAGTTTATGATACCTGGATTAATAATTTATGTAGAGCAATTTAAGACGTTAAATTGACTAGACATTAGTGAGCAAGGAAAGAGAGGTAAAAGAACTACTCATTCCTTCTTCGCAGATTTAACAAGCCTGAAGAAGGGAGAAACTCGGGGATTTTTCGATTTAGGAGCAAGAAATGGTCCCAAAAAAGCAAGTGCTCATATTGTTGCCGTAGATTTTTAATGAACCTGGTGACGAAAACTCAGGATTTTTGAGTTTAACGAGCGAGAAAAGTACCTAAAAGAATGCTCAGATCATCTTCATAAGTTTTTAATGAGCTTGAAGAAAAAACTCAGGTTTTTTTTTTTTTTTTTTTTCTTTCAGTTTTATGAGTGAGAAAAAAACACCTAAAAAGAATGCTCATATGATCTTTCTTAATTTAATGAGCTAGAAAATGAGCAAAAAGAGTTGCTCAGGCCATTGTTGTAGGTGTTTAACGAGCCCAATGATGAAAAACTCAGGGATTTTTCAATTTAAGAGCAAGAAAACATCCCATAAAAGATAATGATCATATCTTCTTTGGAGTAGTTTAACGAGCCCATCGAAGTACACTCGAGGTTTTTCAGTTTAACGAGCAAGAAAAATACCATAAAAAGAATGCTCGATCTTCTCCGTGGTAGTTTAACGAGCCTGAAGAAGGAGACTTGAGGTTTTTTTGGATTAACGAGCAAGAAAAATACCATAAAAAGAATGCTTGATCTTCTTCATGGTAGTTTAACAAGCCCGAAGAAGGAGACTCAGGGTTTTTTCGCATTAACAAGCAAGAAAAATACCATAAAAGGAATGCTCAAAACTTCTTGATCTCATGCTTGACAATAGAAGGGTCTATGCCATGCATTTCCTCATAATACCAAGGGAAAACATTGCAGAAGTCCTTAAAAGGGTAGATGAAGTTCGCAATTTCCTCAGGATTGTGATTGGCTCCAATATGTTTGTTTTCCATGATGCTTTTCTTGACTGAAATATCGATGAACAATGTTTTTGAAAGATTTCCCATGTTTCCCTCTGACTCCGAAGTTTGGATTGTCGTATAAGGTGAGGAAATGATTTTAGGTGCGTCAAATGACAGGATTTGAAGAGGCATCATCTCTGAATCAGATATCGAAACACAATGGTGTGAGTCCTCCCAAGGTCTCTATTCTAAACTCATGATCTCTCTAATAGCTTCATCTGTAGGTAGGACATGATTGAAGGGATCGAAAGAAGGAGAAGTTATGGAAGGGGCAGTGGTACCATTGGCTGTGACAAAAGTGACCAGAGACTTGGATGTAGATTGAATGGCCTTGTAGGCCAATTCAGCTAGTGACAGTGGCATTTGTTCTTTGTAAGTGTCAATGTCTGAAGGGATCAGTAGGATCTAAGGATCGGTCAGTTTGTGAGGAATGGATGAAACCATATTGACCGTCTGTGGAACTGCTGGTAGCAGAAGAGGGAAACAACCCATCAGGGAAGAGCCCTTTAGTAGACCGGTACTGATACTGACGTAAGAGTCAGGTACACCACCCACTAAGGGTATAGAGCCACTTGGTAACAGGGAATAATCAGGGGTACAAAAGGATAGCTGGTCCACTGTGACTACCTTTCCATCCAATGGAAATAGGATGATGCGAAATACAATAGACAAAATGGCAGTCATGGCGTAAGTCTAACTGCGACCTAATAAGAGATTATAGTTGAGCTTTCTATCTACGACTTTGATGTCCACCGTTATTGTTTTCCCATACAAGGAGATGGGGTAGCTAGATAGGTAACCTTTTGGGATGAAAGTGTGGCTGTCAAAATCTTTAAGGGAATTTGACGGAGGGGATAGGGTTGGAGAACTCAAAGCGAGCCAACATGAAGCTAACATTACACCGGTAGAAGCACCTTCGTCAATGACAGTTCTATGTATAGCTTTACATTTTGAAAAGATTTGCAGTTGAAATGCAAGCTGGTGAGAAAGGGGAGGTTTATACTTTTCCATGTCGAAAATTGCAAGCATGGAATTCTGAGGGTTGATACCACCAATGGCCGAAAGCAGATCTTTCCATTGTGCTAGATAGGTTTGTAATACTTTAAGTGCGGACATAGCCGATGGTGCTTGTGCCAAGTCTTCTACAATGTTGTAGTTTTGGGTGGCATGTGCAGATGTACTGTGCATTGTGTGTCGAAGTGCCCCTTTAGGGGGGCGAATCACAAGGTCAACAAGCAGCCTTTCGATATGAAGATCATTAGGTGGTAGTGGGTGTTGACTTGAGGAGGATTCCTCTACATGAGCGATTGGAACTCCATAAGATTTGGCTCGGGTTTGTAGATTTACCGTTTCAAAGGTGTAAATGGTAGATGGTCCTTCACTAGATGAAGGATGTTGCGAACCACTATTGCCCCCTTGCGGGGGTTGAAGTTGGTTTGTAATAAGGTGTTGCTGCTACTGAGCGGGGAAAGGATTATTCAGGACAATAGGGGTCCTGCCAGTATCATTTTAGCAATGAAATCTGTGCTTTCTTGAAGACATAGGCAACGATAGGTAATGTGGTCTTCGGAAAATATTTTTCAAGGGAATCTAGTGGGTTTATCCTTTCCATCGTCAGAGGGTGCATCTGCCTTCTGCTTGAGGTTAGACTTTTTTGTTAACTACTCTTCAGAAGAAGTGGTCTTTTTCTTATTCTTCTTGTTCTTACCACCGGGTTTTTTTGTAGAATGCAAAGATTTGATCGTAGTGGTAGGAAGAGTAATTGATTTGGTAGAGGGGTCCACTGGCATCTAGGCAGTGTGACCACTGAGTTGTTTTACAACAGCCCCAGAGGTTATGCCAATAATCCCATCGGTGTGCGCTCCGGGTTGCTGAGTAGTGAGAGAATTGGAGTTGCGAGGGGCATTGGGAATTATGTTGTATAGAGTGCCAGACTGCAAATATATCAGATCCAAGTGCTAGGAATGACGAGTGGATTGGTCTTTTGTGACCGCACCACCTAAGGTGACATCCTTAGTGATTTGGGGGAGTAGAGACTTGCAAAACTGATCCGCTAAGAGATAGTCTGGGAGGGGAGCTTTGACTAACCTCTGCCTATGTCTCCATTCATGTATATGATCAGAGATGTGGGTGGTGGTATCTTGATGTAATGAAGTGAAGAGTTGCATCCCAGTTTCATAGCAAATGAGTAGCTAGAAGTGGTTTAAGAATTCCATTGCTAGAGTGCCAAAGGTATTGAATGATGCACATGGTAACTCAATGTACCACTTGGCTGCATTGCCAATAAGGGTGCGGGGAAAAAGACATAACCAGATACTATCATCCACCATGGAGTTAGAAACACACCATAGATGATAGGTGGTGATGTGTGTACCCAGATCCTCCCCTTGTTTCCCTTCGAACTTAGGGATGTCTGTCGGTATTTTATGTGGGATTGGTGGCCAAAGTAAGTTATGATAGATGGGGTCATTTGTAAGTTTGTACAAGTCAAGGATATCAAGTGTTGCCAAGAAAGGCAGAGTGTTTGATGCCCCCGAATCAAACCAAGGCGATGACATATGACTTGAGGATCCTTGCGGTCCTCCCATCGTGTTGTTCCCAATATTATACACAGGTTGTGTGGTATAGTAGGTGCCTTGGGGTATGTTATTGTATTGTGGATTTCTATAGGGATTGTTAGCCTGGTGTTGTAGGGAAAAGTATCCGACTCGGATGACCCTATCCCACTCTAAGGGTGACAGTTCCTTAGCAACAACTGTAAAACAAACTACTTAAGGTTTACTTCTTTATGAAAGCAAAAGAGAATGGAGAAAGCACTAACCGTTGCCTTGCGCTTAATGTCGAATCCAAACTCTTCTCTTTGGCCGCTTGCTCCTAGCTCTTTGTTCTTCTGCTCGCCCAGCTACGATGAGATCCTGCAAAATAACAAAGAAGGAAACTACAAGAGGCATGCAATCATAACTGGTTCATGGATTAGTGTAAACCAAACATGCAATCATCACAATATATAATTGAAACAAGAGCACATAGAAGAACCTCAATAGCTTTTATTAATGAAGAAATAAAGGTTCTGAGAGTATTACAACCATTGAAGGCTCCAACCCAGCAACACCTCCCAGCAGAAAGAATTGCTCTTCTTCACCTCTCTCAAACAATCACCCAATAACTCAATAGTGAAACCAACAGCATATCATTACTTTGCACAAAATTCCAGCCTCCTGAGCTCATAGGAGAGAGCTCAATATATAGATGAATTGAGAAAGGATGAGTCAACTTGCAACTGATGTGTAGCTGCCTTGTGTCCTCTCTCTCTTCAGTTAATCTTTAGTTGATCTTCAGTTCTTGAGTCCACTTGGAGAACTTTGCTTCCACTTGGCGAAACAGAGCCTCTGACTCATCACAAGGCGAAATACCTGATCCAAGTGTCATTTTTGGAAGATTCCAAAGCAATGACTCACTGTGCCACTTGTCCCTTCTCGCTCAGCGCAGGTGGCCTTTGTCCCACTTGCTTTGCAACGCAGGTACACCATGGAGCAACTGAGTTTCAGCACAGAAACCTAGTGGAGCACCTGCTTTGATTTCAGGATTGCTTGTTTTTGAGTGTTTTCAGGTGGAGAACTGATCTGAGAGCTGTTGGTTTGCTGACCTTGTTCCTCTAGGGGTAAGAACATCATGTTTAGGGAACTTTGGATCCCTTGGATTATTGACAATTCATGCTTGTTGCTGTAAGGCACAAAATTGTCTATAACAGATGCCCCCTAAAGTATGAGGTCGTTTATCGGGTGAAATGCTTTATTGAGAGGATCCGAAGTTCATTCAATCTGCTGAGAAGTGTCCTGTAATAAGATACAATACAATACATTATTTTTCATACATTTTTCATGATCTAGCTGAGGCGGGCATTCCCATGCTCAACTTTATAAATACATTTTGGTACATAGAACAGACGATCGTCTGATTGTAGACTGATAATTCTCTGCTGAAATTATCATCCTTTGAGAAGGATGATCATCTGCTGCAATGGTGTACATATCAAATGTCTTTATGTCCTGAATATATATCGCAGCCCGGATGGATGAAACTAGATCCGGGGTCTTCAATCTCTTCCAATCTTCACTCGATGTACAAGTCGATCCATGTGAGAATTTCTTGAAGTCGAACATGGAAAGACATCGCTTGATTACCGATCAATGATGTAAACCGTTAACAAGCGCGAGAGGAGTCACCGATAAGGATGATGACCCTCAAGGTACGACAGTACAATCCACATGGTGGGAATAAAGGACTTGGCGTCGACCACCATGCAAAATCTCCTGGTCGAAGGTCATTGATGTATACCTGTCGCCGGAAGTGAGAAACTTGCCATTGAGGCATGCAAGCTTCAAAGTACTGAGGGGGTTGTTCCTAGATCAACTCCTTGGATAATGAGCTGATGTCGACAAGGAGCAATCCGTCAAAGGAGGGCCTTAATGAATCCCACATCAGTGACACGGAACGGAGCTAGTGATTGTGATGAGGTGAAAACAAACTGTGATGTATGATTCAGGGTGGCGGTCATGAAGGGGATGAAGGATAATGTATGGCAGTGGGTGGAACACGGTTGACTCTTTACAGAACCACATCTCTTGAACATATAACGACACTGATGTGATGGATTGGTAGCATTACCCCAATTGTGGATGGTGTGGCGAGGACCATGGTTATGAGACCGGTGAATGAAACAACCCAACCCGATGTGATACGGAGGACAAAGTGTCATGTTCAAGAGCGACTTGCTACCATTAATGCTGTGAGGTTCTCCCAATTTTTCCCCAGTCATTGCTGACCAGTACCTCTTTATTTTTGTCAAGCTTGAGGAGGATAACATATGCTTGTTCTATAACCTGCCCTTCGGGCAAGCCCATCGCTATGTTTTAACGAGCCTAGCGATAGGGAAACTCGTTCTCGTCTAAAGACAAGTTTGTCGCTATTTAATGAATTTAACGAGTCTAACGACAAGGATAACTCGGTCCTTTTCATTTTTAGAGAGTCTGAAAAGGTACATAAAGTCAACTCCAGAATTCCTTTTTCGTCATCTAATCCCTTAAGTCCGAAAAAGTATAAAACAATACAGAAGGGATGAATTTTCGATTGCTTTAACGAGCCGAACAAAACAAGCGCTCGATCTTTTTGTGCAATAATCCCTCAGGTCCAAAAAGATTAAAATCTAGAGGAGGGATAGCTCTTCTTGTCCTTTAACGAGCTGGAAGGCCAAAACTCGGCAAACTTTTCATATTTTACGAGTCAGTGAAAAGAGCTCAAAGAAGACTCGTCTTTTGAGGAACGAGTGATGAACAGGGATAGCAGCAGATTCCAGGTACAGGTTGGAATTTTCCAATCACGGCAGTGTCACAAGGATGGCTAAGTGAAATCACTCTTCGCAGCTGTTCCTCAAAATGGGTAAACAAACATATGGAGATGAACGATTGGCCAAATGAACGGATGGAGGTGAGACTGCAAGAACACGACCAAGGGCTTTAATATGGATGTCAAAGGTTACATTTACCACGGTTATTTACCGGTTCATTTTTTCTGGGTGAGCTTGAACTCTAGGGGAAGATTGCTCACAACTTATGTTTATTTTTTAACGAGCATGAACTATGTGCTAAAACTGCTCGGATCTTGCGTTTATTTTTTAACGAGCATGAACTGTGTGCTAAAACTGCTCGATTCTGATGCCTCCAGTATAAAAATGCAGACAAGGCATATGTCCTCTAATTCTTAAGGGGACATTTCATTTTTTAATGAGGTTGACATCGTGAAGAACTATCCTCTTTACTCTTTATTTCATTTTTTAAACGAGGTTGACTTGAGATAGGAACTATCCTCGATCTTTTAGATCCGTTAGAAACAGAAGGTCTCATATTCCATTGTGGTCATTTCCGCCAGATTACTTGAAGGCGGCAATGCGGAAGTACCCATTAAAGTAGGGTCTTTTAGGAAAATGACTCCGATATTTTGGAGAGAGTGATTCCTTCCATGGATCATAGGAATGCTTCCCGTAGTAAATGGTGGCACAACTTCTGTCGAAGTTGTCGTCGAACTGCTTGGTTGATCACTTCCTTTACCGTTCGACGACTGCGGATTCCCGCAGTTTTTGCATTTTGTCGAAATCAAAGCATCATTCTGTTGCTCAGAGGTCGACACCATTAGCACCTGGCACCGGGAAGTATCTCCACTATCAACCAGATTTTGACTTGGATCGGGAAACGGATCAGTCAATACAGCTGGGGTTTGTGAATTCTTTAAGAATCTTTTAAACTCGGCTTTATATGGACAATCTCTTGTCCAATGATCCTCATCACATATCTGACACCCAGAAGGTGGTTTCCCTTTTCCAAAAGAAGTTTTTCGAGGAGATGAATCCCCTTGTTTTTTCTTCTCTTTGTTTTGATTTTTCCTGTTTACTGGTTGATTGGTTTCTTTGCCCTTATCTGTCGATACGGCATTTACTTCCGAAGCAAGAATTTCTTCATGCGCATTTTGATTCGAATCTTTACGGGCCTTCTTTTGATTGGTCCTTTTCAGATTCGTGTTTGCCGTGCCAATCACGCCATCACCGGCATGAGAGTCACTGTTTGATTTAGGAGGAGGAGGGATTGAAAATTCTGGTCTAGGGGCGTCTGGTATTTTGTCATAGAGCGTGCCGGACTGAGTATATACTAAATCCAAGTATTGTGCACGAGCGATAACTTGCTCTTCTGTTACGACTCCTCCCTTTGCTACATCTTCCGTTATAGCCGGAAGTAATGACTTTATAAACCACTCAGATAAAAGCTGATCAGGAACGTATGTTTTAACCATTCTTCGTCGACGTCGCCACTCATGTATATGATCTGATATATGAGTTGCGGTTGTCTGTTTGAAGTTAGTCAATATCTCTGTTCCCGTTTCATACCTTATTGGTAATTGAAAGTGGGTCAAGAATGTCGTGGCAAGGGAGCCAAAATTGTCGAACGAAGCTCTAGGCAATTCTATATACCATTTTGCAGCTGGACCTGTCAATGTCCTCTGAAAGAGGCGAAGCCTTATCGAATCGTCATTTAAAGTGTTCGACGAACACCATAGATGAAATGTCATCACATGATTCGACGGGTCTTCGCCTGGATTTCCATTGAATTTAGGAATGTCGGATGGAAGTTTGTGTGGAATCACTGGCCACCATGGGGCGTAAGCAATTGGATCATTGGTTAACCGATGTAAATCAGGCAACTCTAAAGTCGCCACGAATGGTAACTGTTGATTCAAGTTAGGTGAAGCGTAACCAGGATACGATGGAATCGCCTGAACAGTTAGTCTTTGCATACCAGCATAATGGAGTTGATGTTGGTATGATTGATACGGTTGATGGACTTGACCACTATAAAGTGGTTGATTTTGACCATTTTGAATATATGGTTGTCCAGTATTCGCAAAAATTTGCTGTTCAGAACCTTGGTACACTTGTTGGAATTGCGGCTGTGGATATTGCACTATCCACGGTTGCGACACCATGGGTTGTTGCGCTATACTAACCATTGGACCAAGATGTGGGGTAGTTGTACCCGACTGTACTTGTGTTGCCCCACCAGTAGGCGATTGTGGTTGGGTCGCAGGGTCAAGGGGCTATTGCATGAGAACCTGAGAAATCTGAGGTTGACACACAACAGGCATCGTTTGAACTTGCGACACGGTCACAATAGCCGGTGTAGTTGGGATTCTTGTCACAGGTACACACTGTTGCATAGAATATACAACTCTTGGTGGCTGGGATAGCATAGGTACCCAACTACTCGTTGCAATTCCACCATAACTTGAATAAGGTTGAGAACTCCCGTATGGGTACCCTCCCGGAGGGGGTAATGAAAAGGCATACTGCCCCCCATACGGTAGCAATCCAGAACTGAAGGCAATTGATTGTCCTGGAGGACTGGATGGCCTAATTAGATTCCCAAAAGGGTCAATTCGATGAGTCTCACCATGAGAGTTACCAGACATTACTCCGGAACAAACAGGAACAGACCATACTGTCGAGATAGTCTCTTGGTGGACTCCTTCTAGCGATTGAGAGCTAGTTGGGACAGATGGTATGCCGGCGAACATTGTTGGATTTGCAGCAGGTAATTCTGCCGTCGCCGTGTCATTTGACACAGTCCTAGATGTTGACGGTTGTTCAGACATTTTTAGTCTATCCAATTGATCGCCTAGTGATTCTACAGGAACTTCCACTGGTGATGGACAAACTTTTGTTGTAGCAGGAAATAGAGTGACCCCTACTCCAAACTGAATTGGAGTGGATACTTGCGGTTCCTCTATAATTTCCTCTATCGCAATCAGACCAGGTGGAAGAGGAAGACCGTCAGGTCCGTAAAAGATTTCCGGTGCCGAAGAAGGGATTGTATCGACCGCGACAGATGTTTGAGGAACAAAACTTTCTGGACCGGTTACAGATGGAACTGGTTCAGTCATACAAGTATTTGCCCCCAGACTAGGATCAGTATTACTGTCCCTCTGTGGCGATCGAACTTCTTCTATAGAGGCAGGGTTTCCGGAAATGTTTGGAGTGACCAGAATCTCAGATGTTGTTGGAACACTTGTTCTAACTTTTAAAGGAGATTTTGAACTAGTTCGACGAGCTCGCTTTGTCCGGATTGTTTTCGATTCCGGAGACAAAGACGGTAGACTCGCAAGCCTCCGAGAACGACGGATATTCAATTGACTTTCTTCCACGATTGCGGATTACTCGATCAACTAAAATATAAAGGGGAAAAATTGTGTTTCCGATTTGAATGAATTTTATTAGACGCTTTTAAACATAACTTTGCTTTTTCATATTTTAAGAGTCGAGAAAAAGCTAAAGATGACTCTAGTCTCCTTCGATGTATTAACGAGCCCGAAGTGACAAATGCTCGGTTGGACCTTTTCAGTTATAGAGTTTGAAAAGGGCCAAAAGAAACTGCTCTGGAGATCTAGGCAGAGGGTGTGCCAAACCTTTCGCGAAACCACAGAATACGTTTTACGGTACGGGTGGTCGATCTTCGTGAATGCTGTGTTCACTGCATCGCGATCAGTAGGGCGGCCGACACGGCTTCCTAAGGATAAAGGATAATTGCCTATAGGGGTCTCCCAATATATACGCGACGGTACGTGGGAGCACAAGTCCGTATTAGTGCCACCGACTCTCAGGAGGAATCACCCACCTTCGTAGAGATCGACAGTCACTATGTTTAACGACGTCGGAACACGTCTCTACCTAGACCTCTAGATGTTTGCGTTATGTTTCAAATGCGTTGTTAGGTTCATTTAGTATATTTTAAGTTGATCTTTTTAAAGTTTGCCTTTCAAGGTTCACCACGAGATGTATATGACAAATTCCTAAATGCAGCCTAAGATGAGAAGCAAGTTTTTCAAATCTTTTTGACTGATGAAAATCTTAACTGCTGAGAGAGAAGGAAGGCAAATTCTTTTCACATAGTTCATACAGCACAAACTAATGCACTTTCTCCTAAATCATCATGCAAACTTTTTCAAATGCAAAATGCACAATGCATGTATTTTCTTTTCCCTTTCTTAATGTGGATGGATTACAAAAAGAAAGTGGTCATATAACTTTGATTTCGATTTAAAGCGACAGTAAACAAGTTTGTCCAAAATCAAAAGACACCTTAAGATTCACTTGCTTAATCACTGGAAATACATGAAATCAAACCATACTAACGAAAGTAAAATGACTAATCAGCTATGGACAGCAAACAAGCTAACTCTTTAGACCAGCAAAATGCCTAACACAGGTTCAAATCTAAAAGGCCAAAAGCATGACTAGTTTACTTTTCGTTATGGGAAATTGTAAATGAGTAAGAAATACAAAGAACAAGTACAATTTCGTTATATAACAGAGGCAGAATGATGGCAAGTAATATTGGTTTCAAGACAGGCACAAGACTGACACCTAGCAGCAAAACTAAGTGAAAACAGGCAAGAGAAAGGAGGAAACCCCAAATGCACTAGGCAAATTTGGGCCAACGCAGGCTCTGCACAGCCAAACTGGCTCTCAGCGCAGGTAGCCCCTTCGGGACCTGCGTTGCAAAGCAGGTAGCCTGTGTACTACCTGCTTTGGAAAACGAGAATTGCGTTTTCACAGTTTCCGGGTCATAATTTTCTCAAAAATGCACGGTTTTTGCTCAAATCAGAAGCAATCAGTCAAGCACACTCAAAGGAATGATTAAGAAGGTGCAAAGCTATCACTAAGAGCTTACAAGGATCCTTGTAGATCAGCTCTTCAAATCATGAATTTGCTCAGAAAATGAGCAAGAGTAGCTGCCCTCTACTTCGCTTTTGATATAGTCAAAAGCTTTTCGATTTGGTACTCTTTTGTTCAGGAAATGAATAGCAAGATACTACAAACACAATCAAACAGATACGATCCCCAGCGGAGTCGCCAGTTTGTTGTAGGGAAAAGTATCCGACTCGGATGACCCTATCCCACTCTAAGGGTGACAGTTCCTTAGCAACAACTGTAAAACAAACTACTTAAGGTTTACTTCTTTATGAAAGCAAAAGAGAATGGAGAAAGCACTAACCGTTGCCTTGTGCTTAATGTCGAATCCAAACTCTTCTCTTTGGCCGCTTGCTCCTAGCTCTTTGTTCTTCTGCTCGCCCAGCTACGATGAGATCCTGCAAAATAACAAAGAAGGAAACTACAAGAGGCATGCAATCATAACTGGTTCATGGATTAGTGTAAACCAAACATGCAATCATCACAATATATAATTGAAACAAGAGCACATAGAAGAACCTCAATAGCTTTTATTAATGAAGAAATAAAGGTTCTGAGAGTATTACAACCATTGAAGGCTCCAACCCAGCAACACCTCCCAGCAGAAAGAATTGCTCTTCTTCACCTCTCTCAAACAATCACCCAATAACTCAATAGTGAAACCAACAGCATATCATTACTTTGCACAAAATTCCAGCCTCCTGAGCTCATAGGAGAGAGCTCAATATATAGATGAATTGAGAAAGGATGAGTCAGCTTGCAACTGATGTGTAGCTGCCTTGTGTCCTCTCTCTCTTCAGTTAATCTTTAGTTGATCTTCAGTTCTTGAGTCCACTTGGAGAACTTTGCTTCCACTTGGCGAAACAGAGCCTCTGACTCATCACAAGGCGAAATACCTGATCCAAGTGTCATTTTTGGAAGATTCCAAAGCAATGACTCACTGTGCCACTTGTCCCTTCTCGCTCAGTGCAGGTGGCCTTTGTCCCACTTGCTTTGCAACGCAGGTACACCATGGAGCAACTGAGTTTCAGCGCAGAAACCTAGTGGAGCACCTGCTTTGATTTCAGGATTGCTTGTTTTTGAGTGTTTTCAGGTGGAGAACTGATCTGAGAGCTGTTGGTTTGCTGACCTTGTTCCTCTAGGGGTAAGAACATCATGTTTAGGGAACTTTGGATCCCTTGGATTATTGACAATTCATGCTTGTTGCTGTAAGGCACAAAATTGTCTATAACACCTGGGGGATAGAAGTGCCCCTACGAGAAGCAGTGCCCCCTTGACTCATTTGAGGTTGTGAGTAGGTTGCTCCCATGGATTGATTAAGACCTCCTTGAGGATTCCCGCTTTCCACAGGACTACCATAAGTCCTTGACTAGAATAAGGAGTGTTCATGTCAATTAGTGACTGACCATGCATGCCTGAAAATGGAGGGGGAATTGTTACGCTCTCGGCTGGTATATGCATATTGGGATTACCCCTAGATACTTTAATCTGGGGGTTAGAACTATAAAATGGATGCATATTATTGGTTGAAGGGAACCACGCTAATTGTGCTATATTGAGCGTTATAAGGAGTGCTATATGTAGAACTTCTTGAAGGTACATGGTTTGACACTAAAGGGGCAGAATCTGGAATAGACTGGGTTCCACTCATGGAGGGTGTCATGATAGGGGTTGAATCTAGGACAAATGGGATAGTAGGGCTCGCCATCAAAGGTGTGGTATTGATTGTTGACTGGGAAAGTGGTGGGGGACCAAAAGTGTCCAAAAAATCCCATGACCTGTTAGTCGTCGACGGGATGGGTGGAAGTGCTCCAACTGAAGACAAAGGAGGCACAGATACAATAGGAACCAAGAGTGGGCCCAACGGATTCATGATCGGAGGATTGTATGGAGGAAGAAATCCTTCAATAAAGAAATCCTCCAGTAAGATTGAATCATTGGATGTCCAAACTAATTCTATGTGAGATCTCGGAGACTGATTTCTCAAAGACGGGGAATCCGGTTCACTGGAGCTCTGCAGATCCTCCACAGTGAGTGGGGGAAGACCTAACAACCATTTACATTGATGACGAGGGCCGGATGTAGCCACGGTGGTTGATAATTTTTATCAGTAAATTTTACAATGATGTTTATTAAAGTCTCAATGATAACACTCTGGCACCTAAAAAATAAAAAATACACTAAGTAAATCAATCAACAAGCAGAGGGAAATGACCTTGTTTGATAAGCACTGATCACTGGAGATGAAACCCAGTATCACAATGAATAACAGAGAGAGATGGCCAAATGTACAGTTACGGTTACTCTAGAGCTTCGCCCGAACCTCAAATTGAGGGGCCAAGTACTCTCGTGAAGATGAGCACCCTCCCAAAAACTGAAGATAGAGTAGGTCTGTCTATGTTAGGTACCAGGGCAGCCCACCCCAGTCACCTTGTGTTAGTCCCTAAAAGTATGGCCACTAAGGATACCTTAGATCACAAACACTACCGGGGGGGACATAGTCACAGACAGTACGTTGTGTGGGCAGGATACCTGAGTCCCCGACTCAGCTCCGATATTCCCAAAGCGATCCATGATACACAAAATATCCAAAGGAGATGAAATCAAAGGTGGGCTACCTTCATTTACAGTTCGATGTTGTCTCATATTTAGCTCTGCTTTTACTGGAGTGGTCTTGGTAGTATGAGTGCAGAAGGATTTCTCTCTTTAATGACATTAGTTTTGGTGTATGATCTTGGGCAGTTTACTTACACTGCCTAACCCAAGATCCTAGCCTAAACTAATGTGTGCTTACTCTAGAAAGAGTTGATGATTGATTTTATTAGGTAGACTTTAAGTGTACTTCATTAGAGTCTTCGGTAGGGGTGTTGACATATGAGATTTTATGGGACTCTTACTCAAATCATGCAAAAACAATGCTTGTAAATTTTCAATTTTGATGAATAAGTTGCTTCTACAAATGAAGATTCATTCATACATCAATTTTTATACCATGCATCCTACTCAATAAAATACCAGCATAACTGATAGAACTTTTCAATGCTCACTAAAAACTACTGAAACCAAATAATGCAGATCTAACAAACTAAGCAGAAAACAATAATTTTTTTTTTGAATTTTCTTTTATGAAAACAAAAACTTTAAGAAGGGAAGTTATTTTCTTAAAAACAAAAATTGTTCAGGACAAAAATCAGTCAATCAAACACAACTATAGATCCCTTATCAGTCTGGAAGCAAGTTTCCCAACCCTTTGAGGTCATAAACACAATTGTTTATTAAAAAATGGGTGACTAATGCTCTGTGCTAGAGGTCACAAAGAGTTACTAGTGGTACTAACGCTCTGGTTATGAAGCCATAGTGCTTTATAAAGCTTTGTTTACACTGGCAACCTGCATTAGTGAGGAAAAACACTTCAAAAAGGGGATGTGGCAATCAGATCCAGGGCTGAGAAATCAAAGAAGGGTGCTGTATTGGTGCTAAGTGGTTAGAAAAGGAATGAATAAGTACAAGAAGGTCTGGAAGAAGGAGAGATCTAGGAACTTTCTAGGAAAACGGGGAACTAAAGTGTAGTCCCCAGCAAAGTTTCCAATTCTGCTATAGGGATTGATGTACAATGTATGGTAGATGAAGGAACCCTTAAGGGTCTTCCTGGGACCCTTGGCAGACTGTAATATTATTTGTAGCTATCACAAAGATACATGCATGTCCATGTTCAACAACTAACTATCAAAGCAAGAAGGATTCATTAGCTCAAGCCTTCATGTGGAGTTGTTGGAGAGCGCAATGCATCTAGGTGGAAGTCCCCTGTGCCGACTCCAAGTCAAGTCCTGCACATAGAAAATACAAGCGTAATCATAACATAAAACCTTGATAATCAATGCATAAACATACAAAAGACATCTAGTTGCACATAACTAAGCCACTCATGTTAAAAGGCATTGAATAAACATACAAATGAATTATAGTACCAACATCACGAAGTGGATAGTACAATTGTAGTTCTATATTAATGTCGAAAGAGTGATTACAACCATCGATTGCATCAACTTTACCTTACCCCTCCAACTCCTCTCTCTCTCTCTCTCTCCCTTCTTACCAACTTCTTATGCTTAAGTCTGAGACTCTGCTCAACAATCAAGTAAGCTATCCTTTCAAATGATCTGACCCTTTTCATAATAGCCCTAACTCTGCTTATGTAGCATGTGAGGTTAGGGTTGCCAAGTTTCTCCATGAGTTTCTTTAGGTAAAAGAAATGATGTTGCCATTATTTTGAGATCTTTCCCATTTGCGTACTCCATCAGGATTAGTAATTCCCCAAATAGGTCGAACTTTGATGTTTCCTTGCTTTTCTGAGTTGATTTAGGAGAGAATATAGGGATATTTCTTAGTCAATCTACTTTGTTGACCCTTAGAAACTCATTAGGGTTTACTAGCATTGTTCCCAAGGTAACAAGTAGAGTTACTTAGGTCACTAACGCACCCTTAGGCTTGCTAAGAAGCTTTATAAAGCAGGTTGCTAGTGTATAGGTAGTGTTAGCTTGAAAAAAAGGCTTTTCAATTTTGTCATTGCTTCAGTCATCATGTCTTTGCCCTCTGAGCTGATGAGGAGGTCATTTTCCTATATAAGACCCCTACAGTTGTGTGCGTAGGGCAGATAGAGTTTGTAATCGCTTGAAGATATCAATACAGAGGAGTATTCTGCAAATTCTATGTCTTTGTTCCGATTAAATGCATCTTGTCTTTTTATGTATGAATTTCCTTTATAATGCTTATATGATACGTGAATGAATGTAATAATGTTGGATAAATGAATGCAAATAAGCATATCTATTTACATAGTGCTAAATGTGATTATCTAATAAGATAAGTAAGACACTTAGACTAGTCTGGGAATCTCCATGGGATGCTTCCCTAGCAGCGTGAAAATGCCCGAGTTGTAGGTTAGGGCTATCCAAAGGTCGATCATACCTTTTCACAGAGGTACTAAGGGCCAGAATAGAGGGCTAGTCTGTCAAGCCCTAGAACTAAGTGACCTATGCGAAGGCAAGAATAACAGGAATAAAATGACATCATGACCATCTTAGGGTACGGAAACTTGGTTCCAGCATCCTCCCATACTATTTCAAGTGATACTTCGGTCTACGCTCCATGGGTTGATGCCAAAAGGGCCAGTAGTGTAAGGATTTGTTTGGATAATTAATGCTGAACCTGGGTCAGGCCCCAACAAGCCAACACAGCTACATGCCTATGAACTATGTTACAATGAGGCTCAAGGGCCTCTTTATTATTGAAAAACATGAGAAGACCGTAAACAATAAAAACTCTAATCCCGGGAGATGTAACGCCAAGCGATTGTGGGCTTCGTTGGGGTTAGTTGCACAACCAACTTCCCGAGGTCATAACTTGGTCTTATTGTCTCCCTTTGGTGCGTATGATACCTTGTTGGAAAGGTCTCTCCGAGTACTATAATATTTTCCATAGGCCCCTTCTGTTGGCTATGACACTACAACGAATGTAAAAAAAAAAAAAAAAAATTGTTTAGGGGGGTCAAATCTGCTCTAGAAATTTAGGACCCAAAAAACTACTAAAAATAGTAAATGTTGAAATAGAAGAGGAAACAAATGAAACTAACTGGAATTCTAGGTGGGATATGTTGGTGGTGACCAATATCCACCTGGATTAGTTCAAGAATCACTCTAGGGCTGCTAGAAAGAAGGGCATGTCTAGTTAAAGCTTGGTCAACTGATGAGGCTCATCATTGGTTAAGTATATGGACCTTAATACACCTCCAAGCTTACTAAAAACAACTCTTCTCATAATTAATTACATGTTTTAATTATATTTTTCTTAATGAGATGAGTAAAAGTAGGATGTTATGTTTAGTGGTCTAATGCGCATTGATTGCAGGTTTTTCGGAGAAAATCATGGCAATTTTGGCTAATTAAGGTGCAAGAACTTGAATGGGACAAGAAGGAGAGATTATAGGAGATGGATCTTCCTCATTAAATCCTCACTCATTCGATTATCCCTCAATCAAATCACACTAGCTTGGAGTTGTAAGCAGCCGAGTCATGGAGATCATTGGTAGTCAAGCAAGTGATAGTTAAGAACCAGTTCATCTTGAGTTTGGGAGAAAAGCCTCCCTATATTTAAGGAAGTTGTTGGAGACTTCAGTTGTATAAATAAGGAGGCCTAGAGCCTCATTAGGATTCATATTTTTTTATGTAAGAGAACCAAGAATTTTCAAGTTGAAGGATTATGGAAAAACACTGTTATGTAATTTTTTTGATATGATAATAAGAATGAGAATTTCCTTGATCCAGCACTGAGTTGACTTAGAGGGCTAAAGCTCTTGGGTTAGGGCCCAACCCTAGCAATAGAGGTTCCTCTTATTGTACTTGTATGCTTAGGTTATTTCATAGATTAATTTTTGAATTGATTTTGGCATTGTTTCATTGCAAGTATTGGTGAATTTGATTAGTTTGCTTCCATTTGTGCATAGCTTTAGCAGTAGCTTTAGAGAGATAAAGGAACACCAGAAAGGCTGATAGCAGGTGGATATTTTCTCACTCCTCCCTTCAGGGACCATGGTTTGAGGAAAAACTCCTATTCAGCCCCAAAAAGACAAAATTCTGATTTCTTATGGAATTTAGGGTTTTCTACTAATTAGGCCAACATCTTTTCAGTTTTCAAGAATAGGTTTCAGTTGTTATTTCTAATATCTCCAACTTTGTATTAGATCTCATGGTGTTTCACAATATTTTGCAAGTATTTCCATGCATGAACTAGGCAAATGAATGATGGAGTTATGTTTTCTTATGTTGATTGGAAATCTTTCTTGTTTTGACATGATTCATGGGTAAATTCCAGTGATGTGTGTATTGCAGGAGTTTCAATAAGTGTAGGAATATCTCATGCCAGCATCCCCATCCTAACCTCATCCATCCATGATCACCAAAATCCAATAAGTCTATAAACCAATTTATCATTCCATAAGAACAACTTTCCATGCTTGTTGAGAAAATCCAACCATCTTACAAACTTTGGTTTGAGTTCTGAGGAAGTCCTAGCCACTCCCTTGCCTTATTTATTCCATCATTCACCTTTCCTAAGCCCTATACCACCTTCCAAATCACTCCTTATTCTTTTAGCCAGATCGTGTAGGAATCTAGGGGATCTTGTAGGAGCATTAGGACATCTTCTAGGTGCATTGGGACATCCTATAGGATGACCTGTAGTGGCCTGTTTTGAGGCTAATTGGTGGAAAATGCATCCAGAAAGTTAGGAGAAGACCCCTTCTTGCCTCCAAAGCCATATGAACCTTCACAACCATCTCTCTCCACACCTAACCCACCTACCATACAACCAAGAAGAATTAGCATTCATATTTTCACAAAAAGGACAAAAAGGAAAAAAGGTTATTGTGTTCATTCATATGCACAACAGTAAAGTGTTTGATTATCTTAGATTTCATGCTTAGGATAGTTAGGATTACACATATGTTAGTTTACAATTCTTCTGAAGCAAGATCTCTTAACAAATAGTTAGACGAGTGGAGTGTTTAAAGCATTTATTTCAGTATTTCATTACTGCAGTAGACAATAGTTCAATTCTCTCAATTAGGGTAAGATTCCCCTTTCTCCATTGGTAATCAAATGTCTTCTAAATCAATAAGGCTGGTTTGAGAAACCCTAGTGGTCTATCACCAGCTCAACAATGACAAAGAGTGGAACCACTACATCTACTTTTGTATACAACATTGCCACATCCAAGTTTGTACGAACCCCGAGTTGATAAAGTAAAGTTGGTAGACCCAGGAGTTGTAACATTGTTGGTGCAATACTAATGCTCATCAGTTTTTGGCGCCATTACGGGGGAGGTGTCTAAGTAGATGTTATTTCCGCTTTCTTTCTTCTATTTCTTATCTCTTCCATTTTGCTATTAGCTTCATTTTTTGCAAAAGTAATTGTAAGTTGGTTTGCTTTCCTTTCCATTTTGCAAGTGAGATTTCATTCATTAGTTAGTTTCCATTCAGTTTGTGATTTCAATTATGCAATTAATTTTAAATCTTAAAAAATAAAACAAAGTAAAAACACTTCTTTCATGCCTCGTAGGAATAGGGATAACTTAGGAAAATTTCTACCAAATACCCCCACCACTTCAAACAGCCAACCTTCCCTCTTCTTCGGTGGCTATTAATTGGAGGACACCTTAGGTGAACAACCAGAGATTTTTGAAGAGCCTACAGGGGGAGAAGAAGAAGGAGAACCCATTACAACTGACCTAATGGCTGAAAATAGAAATGATAGAAGATATAGAGAAAGGATTGAGGGTGCTTTTCCCATCAGAGAAACAAATGGGGATGCTAAGATGAAAAACATAAGCCCCTCTGCTCTTCCTCACTTCCATGGCATGACCTCAGAAGATCTAGATACTTACTTATTTAAGTTTTCCATCATATGCAGAACTTATGATTACACAACTGATGATTAGAAGTTGAAATTATTCCCATCCACTCTTAAGGATGCAGCTCTGTGCTCGTTCATGGGTTTACCTGGGGATAACATCACTACCTGGGCTCAGATGTAACAAGCCTTCAACAAAAAGTATTGGGACTACTGGAGGTCCAAAGACACTAAAGAGGAATTTTTTAGAATGACCTTGGGGCATAATGAGTCCTTAGAAGATTATGAGGAAAGATTCTAGCTTAGCTACAAAAGAGCCAGGTGCACACTTGATCTTAAGTCACAGAAGCTAGTCCTACTCAGGGAGGTTAGGGAAGATATTCTGGATACCCTAAACCTGCTAGTAGGAGGGGACATCTACCAGCTACCCTATGAAGATATCAAGATGATATTTAAGAACCATTCTAGGGTAGCTAGGAAAGAGGGTAGGGGTAGTTAACCATTGGCCAAGTCATCCTCTTCCAACACATCTATAAAAGGTCAAATTGGAAATATGCTGGAAGATTTCAAGTGTGAAATGATGCAAATCATTTCCCTCCAGATGGAAACTATGCACATCAAGAGAAAGCAAGAGGAAGCCGAGAGACCATTAGCCATATTCTGCCCTAAATGCACAAGGAGACACCCTAGGAATCAATGTCCATTAAACCTTATAGAAATCTATTTGGTCTATGAAGAAAACTACTCCATAGACAAGTGCCCTTCTCTAACTGGACTAAAAGCCGTGTATCAGGGAAATGAAGGGGTGACTGAACAACTCTGTTACATAAATGAAAGGAGGCCTCATGGGCCTTGACCGTACCATCAGGGCATGCAAGGATCATCATATGCATATTACAACCCTAACCAAAACACAACCATTCCCTCTTAGGGCCCCCCTGCTCATCCCTCCTAGTCTACTCCTTCTCCTTGGTATTTTTCACCTCAGTACCATTCCCAGCCAACCAACCAGCCATTTCAGCCATATACTCCTCCACAGCCTCAGTGGAATGTGTTGACACCTAATCATAGGGATTGGGTGAACAACTATAATTAGTGTAAATAAATAATAGAGGAAATGGAGAGTCATCGGGAGATGAACTAAACAGTCACTCCCTATTGTATATAATAATGAATAACACAATTTCATTTGAGGAGTTACCTCCTGGTCTAACATGGTATTAGAGCCAGCTCTATCTTTGGCATCATATTTTTCCCTTGTAACTTCCTCGTGGCCTATGTTCTGGATATTTTGCAGAAATGACACCTTTGCAATGCTCCAGAGGCCTGAATAGTGCAATGTCATATGTGTTTCTATTCCTTCTTTAATGTTCTCACTGCCCACATCCAAATCCTAGTAAATGCAATTTGAATATTTCATGTGTTGCTCAGCATTCCCTCTAGGTATCAAAGCACTACTCTCTGGTGTATGGTATCAAAGCACTGCTCCATATATGCAGCCAGTAGTTACAAGCACTGCTCCATATATGCAGCCAGTAGTTACATGCACTGCTCCATTAAGTGCTCCCTCCCTTCCTGCACATTATGATGTTCACACATATGCTGCTCCCTTACATACATTTCTCCTCCCTCACAGATATCCAATACGCGCTCCCTCTAACACGCTGCCTGTAAACACTGGTAGCTTCAATGCGCTGGCATATGATGAGCCTCATAAATGGGTAATTATATGGGCTCATTTTACCTCCTAACCTAGTCAAACCAACCATTCTCTTAGCTTGTTACATGATTTTCTAATTATATTTATGCTTATAGAGTGAGTTGAGTTAGTTATTGTGCCATGTGGTCTAACATGTATTTAATGTAGATTATTAATGAGTTTTGAGGTCAAAGTCAAGGATCCAATGGAAAAATGGTAGAAATAACTCGAAGTGGACAAAGGAGAGGACTTATAGGATGGAATCCCCCTCATTTATTACTCCTCACTTTGAATTCCCCTTCATTCAACTCGGAGTACAAGCAGCTGAATCATGCACTAGAAGGAAACTGAGCAAGTGGAGGATGACCGATGATTATCTCGAGTTTTGGGAGCCATTCCTCCCTGATTTTAAGGAATCTATTGGTAGCTTCATTTGTATAATTAGAGAGGCCTAGGGCCTCATTAGGGTCAGATTTTTGTTGGATTTTTGCTTATGTAAACTCTGCTCCAACTTCGAGCTTATTATTTTGTGACAGTTTCATGTAATCTTGTTATTGTTTTGATAATAAAGATGGAATCCTTTTTGAGCTAGCACTGAGTTACCTCAGAGGGCTAAAGCTCTTGGGTTAGGGCCCAATACAAGCAGCTAAGCTCCTCTTTAGTTGTACTTGTATGTTTTATTTCAGTTTGTATATTAGGTTGTTGTTATATGTATTTCTTTTATGGTTAAGAATAGGTTGCTTTTGATGTTCAGTAGTTTTCTTCCATTTGTGCTTTCTACCACTGGTTAAGCAGTGATAAAGAGAAGATTCAAAAGGCTATAAATAGTGCCTTGGCCTCGCTTCCTCCCTTTGGGACCATGATTTGAGGCAAAGACCCTCTTGCTGCCCCCAAAACACAGATTTTCCTCATTCATAGGAATTCTAGTGTTTGCAGCTTTTTAGTAGGTGAATAGTCCAATTCTGCTTTGCTTCAAATCTTCTTCATCATGCTCACTTATTTATTTGCAATAGTCTTCTTTCATGCTTTCCTTTCTTGCAACATTTCTCAGCATTTCCTTTCATAGATCATAGTTTAGACTAGTTTGATGCAAAACTTTGTTTTTCTAGATGCACTCATTTCATTGCTTGTTTGATCTTATTGGTTGACTGTCAGTTCCTTTGCAACAGATCTCTTCTTGTAGTAGGCTAGCTTATCAGCCATCACATCCTCCATCTGATCCATGCCCTACAGGTCACCCAAACCTCACCTCAATTCTGCCTTAGTTTCCTGCATTTTCCATAGAACTTCTTCCTCTCTCCTTGAGCAAACCCAATCATCTTCCTCTCTCCCGGTGATTCTTGGTAGACCCTAGGTGCCCTAACACCTCATTCCAACCTTCATCCACCTTTTCCACCCACTCTCACACCCTCAAAATAGTGAAAACTACTCTCGGCCTCCTCCTGTAGGCCTCCTGTAGTGGCCCTGTTTTCCTCTTGTAGATTTCCTGTGTCCTCCTGTAGATTTTCCTGTAGGATTTCTTTTGAAGGCTGAGTGTGGGAAAAGCCTCCAGAAGGCCACCTGAGACCTCCTAGGACCATCCACACCACCCTACATCCACTCAAGTCCCAAAACTTCCCTTCAATACCACCTATTCACTGCCACATTCACACACAATAAATTATATGCATGTCAGATTCACATAAAAATACATAAAAATCCAAAAAGATGTTTTTTTCTTATTTACTTCCAGAAATAGCTTAGTTATATGTTGTTTACTTCCTTGAATAGGTAATGGCATTCCTTTCATGGTTTTCATAGCGCTTTCTGCAAAAGTAGAATTAGTTGGTTAATTAGGGTTCACTAGGTTTGCTTTACATTTCAGTCTTTCTCCTTTCTGCAGTTAGAATAACATCTATATTTCTTTCCTTTCATCACATATAGAGCTTCTTCTAGAATCCATAGAAGTTGGCTCGAGCTCCTAGTGATCTTGCACCAGCTGACCAAGTGACAACCTACAGTGAGAACTAGTACTTGTGCATACAACACTGACACTTCCAAGTTTGTTACGAACTACCAGGTTGATAAGAGTAAAGTAGGCAGCCCAAGAGTTGCAACATTATTGCTGCAATACTAGTGCTCACCACTTTTTGGCACCATTTTCATGGAAGCGTCAGAGTATTTTGTGATTACAGCTTTCTTCTATATATTATTGCAACATTCTGCTAATAGTTTATTTCAACAAAAGTAGACTAGTCCTTTCTTTTCCTTCAATTCTGCATTTCCTTCCTTTCCTTTTCAATTCTACAAATTTCATTTCAGCAAGAGTAGACTAGTCATTTCTTTTTCTTCAATTCTGCATTTCCTTGCCTTCCTCTTCAATTCTGCAAATTTCATTTCAGTAAGTTCATTTCAGTTAGTTGCAATTTGTTTTGTTTGATCAATTTCAGTTTTGCAGGTACTATCAGTGTGAGGAAAAAGAAACCAAAACCAACCAAAAATGTTTCCTTTCATACCTCGTAGGAATAGAGATAACCCAGGAAAATTTTTGCCCAACACCCCCACTACTTCAAAAAGCCATCCTTCTCTCTTCTTCGGCAACTGCGATCAAGAAGAACCCTTAGGTGAACAACAAGAAATATTTGAAGAACCTATAGTGGAAGAAGAAGAAGAAAGCATTCCTTTGGAGCTAATGGCTGAGAATAGAAATGCTAGGGGGAATGGAGAGAGAATAGAGGGCACCCTTCCCATTCAGGAGACCAATGGGGACACCAAAATGAAGAATATAAGCACTTCCGCCCTACCTCATTTCCATGGTCTGACTACAGAATATCCTGACACCTTTTTGTTTGAGTTTGTTGTTATCTGTCGAACCTATGACTATTCAAAAGATGAGAAAAAGTTGAAACTATTCCCTTCTACTCTCAAGGATGCAACATTGTGCTGGTTCATGGGATTACCTGGCAATAGCATCAAAACTTGGGCTCAGATGCAGCAAGCCTTTAACAACAAGTATCGAGACTATTGTAGGTCAAAAGATACTAAAGAAGAAATTTTATGAATGACCATAGGAAGTGATGAGTCTCTGGAGGACTTTGAAGAGAGGTTCCAGCTCAGTTACAAAAGGGCCAGGTGTACACTTGACCCTGAGTGTCTGAAGTTGGTCCTTCTTAGGGGAATACGGGAAGATCTTTTAGACACACTCCATCTACTAGCCAAGGGAGACATCTACCAACTATCCTATGAGGACATAAAGACTATTTTTAGAAACCATTCTAGAGTAGCTAGAGAGAAAGGTAGGGGGAGTCAACCCATAGCCAGTACCTCCTCCTCTAACTCGTCCACTAAAGGAGAAATTGGAAACATGCTGGAAGACTTCAAGAGTGAGATGCTGCAGGCTCTTGCCATGCAAATGGTTTCCTTACATATCAAAAGGAAAGAAGAGGAAGTAGAGAGGGCTTTGGCCATTTTTTGCCCTAGATGCACCAAGAGGCATCCTAGGAATGAATGCCCATTGAACTCTATAGAGGTTTGTTCAGTCTGTGAAGAAAATAATTCTATAGACAAGTTCCCTTCCTTACCCAGACTTAAAAACTGTATATCAAGGGGCTAAGGATGTCACCGAACAGCTCTATTACATAAACCAAAGGAGGTCGCATGGACCTAGACCATATCAGAAGGGGGTGCAAGGGACATCTCAGGCATACTACAAGCCCAACCAAGTCACTTCCATGCCTTCTTGGGGCCGCCCTTCTCATCCTTCTTGGTCCACGCCTCCTCCTTGGTCCTTCACATCTCAATATCATGCCCAACCAGCCACCCATTCATTTCAATCCAATGCTTAGCCACAACCTTATTGGAATGCACCTCATCAAGGGTGGAAGCTCCAATACAACTCTCTTCCCACTCTTTTTCCTCCACGACCTACCGAACTACAACTGTTACCTCCTGCTCCACCACAACAACCCCAAATGCCTGCCCAGCCAAATTTGAACCCGAACAACAGAGAGGCTCAGCAAGTGTATAGTGGGGAACCATTATGCCCAACCTATGTTGTGGAGATTAAAGAAATTAACTTGTGATCTGGGAATGTTCTCCCAGATAGCCAGCCTCCACCCAGGGAGGTTGAGGAAGATAAAGAGGAAAGTGGACCTAAAGAAATTCCACACTTTACTGAGAGACTATCCGTGACATTCTAGCCTAGCCTAGAAGAAACTAAAATTCTGGGAGAATTGAAACATTTATGTGTGAAGATACCACTTCTCCAAGCAATAAAATATGTGTTGATCTACAATAGGTTGATCAAAGAGAAGTGCTTTAGGCATCCAAGAAGGTGCAAGAGAGATTCCCCAACCATCGATGTCATAGGACAACTATCCGACCAAATGTTAGGGCAGGTAATCTATCCAAAATATCTAGACCCTGGAAGCCTAGTAGTTGATGTCCACATCAATGGCACCATGATCCCACATACCTTGATTGATTTGGGAGCTTCCATTAACGTGATGATAAAGGACACAATGATCAAACTTAACCTCCAAGGCTCCTTGAGGAAGACCATGACCGTGCTATAGCTAATAGACCGCTCCATTGTGACCCCTGAGGGGATTCTGGAAGATGTGATGGTCTCCACTAATTCTTGGGAGTACCTTGCTGATTTCTTAGTTCTCCAACCCAAGGCAAAGCTCACTGGGTATCCTCTCATTCTGGGAAGACCCTGGTTGGCTACCGCCAATGCCTACATTAGCTGTCAAGTTGGGAACATGACCATAAAGAACGGGCACCTGTCCAAGCAGTTAATCCTACATCTTCCTACCCAACCCTTGCTAGAACATGATATACCTCTCTGGTTGGAGGAGGAAGATGAGGATGAAGTTTATTCTGCACCACTTTGTGCATTAGAAATTGCCATGGGGGGAAACAACAAGATGAGGATGATATGATTGAAAATTTGATTCAGAATCCACCTCCCAGTGTATCACCATTAGAGGACATAGTAATAGAAGCCCAAAACAACCCCTCAACTGATCTCTATGCAGCTAACTCCACTTATCTCCATGTAAAGAATATAGAGTTTGTCCCAGAAAGAACCTTGAAAATCAATCCATCCTTATCCACTTCCCAGGAGAAGGAACTGTGTAGCCTACTGAGAAAACACCTAGATGCCTTCGCCTGGAGTTATAAGGAGATGAAGGGAGTGCACCCTTCAGTATGTAATCATCATATATACATCGAGGAGGATTGCAAGCTAGTCAGGCAGCTTCAAAGGAGGATGAATCTAGCACTTAAAGATATTGTTAAGGAATAACTGCAAAAATTGCTTGATGTAGGATTCATCTATCCCATCTCTGACAGTGAATGGATCTCTCCTTTAGTGCTAGTGCCAAAGAAAAATGGTAAGTGGAGAATTTGCATCGACTATCGGGAATTGAACAAAGCCACTAAAAGGACCATTTCCCTTTACCTTTCATAGATCAAGTGTTAGACGTTCTGGCAGGGAAAAAGTTTTTCTCTTTCCTAGATGGGTTTAGCAGGTACAATAAGATTCAAATCAGCTTGGAAGACCAAGATAAGACCACTTTCACTTGTCCTTGGGGTACCTTTGCATATTGGGTCCTTCCTTTTGGTTTGTGCAATGCTCCAGCCACTTTCCAAAGAGCGATATTGAGTATATTTTCTGAACTAGTTCATGATGCAATAGAAATATACACGGATGATTTGACTCCTTATGGTTCTGACTTTTAGGAAGCTTTATCTAAGCTAGGAAAAGTTCTAGACAAGTGTATTGAGATGAACCTATCCCTCAGTCTGGAGAAATGTGAATTTTTGATGACTAAAGGGACCGTGTTAGGACATGCAATATCTCAGCAAGGATTGTAGGTGGACCCCAACAAAATTTCCATCATCCAAAGGGTCCCACCTCCTCAAAAGGTGAGAGATGTCAGAAGTTTCCTAGGCTTAGCTGGGTATTACAGGAGATTCATTAAATATTTCAGCAAGATAGCCTCTCCTTTGTTTGGCCTCTTAGGCAAAAATGTCAAGTTCATATGGTCAGAAAATTGTCAGGAAGCCCTAGATACCTTGAAGAGCAAGCTCGTGACTACCCCAATTTTGAGAGGCCCAAACTGGGCCCTACCTTTCCACATTCACACAGATGCCTCGGACAAAGAAATAGGGGCAACCTTAGGACAAATTGATGAAAATTTACCTTATGCCATATACTTTATAAGAAAAAACTTGTTAAAGGCAGAGTTAAACTATACAGTGACCGAGAAGGAACTCCTAGTTGTCGTGCATTCCTTAAACAAATTCAGACATTATATCACAGAATATCAAACCTTTGTGCACACTGATCATGCCACAATTAGTTATTTAATGAACAAACTAGATGTAAATGCTCACATTATTAGATGGTTGCTTTTACTGCAGTAGTTTGATTTGACCATTATTGATAAGCCTGGTAAAGAAAATGTTGTTGCTGACTTTTTGTCTAGAGTAAATTTGCCTGCAGGTGAAGAAGGAATGGTGGATGACCAAATTCTAGATGAACATTTTTTTGCTATCTCAGTACTCTCTCCATGATTTTCGGATATAGAAAACTACTTGGTTTCAGTACAGTTCCCACCACACCTGTCCTCAAAAGAGAAGAGCAAGATAGTAAGGAAAAGCACCCCTTTCACTTGATTGGGGGTAATCTCTTCAAACTTGGCCCAGATCAGATCTTGAGAAGATGTGTCAGGGAGGAGGAAGTCTTTGACATCCTCCTAACTTGTCATGACAGGCCTTGTGAAGGTCATTTTGCAGCAAAAATAATTTCCTTCAAGATATTGCAAGCAGGCTACTACTGGCCCACTCTTCATTAGGATGTGAGGAGATATATCAGCCAGTGTGATCGGTGTTAGAGGATGGGGAAACCTACTCCAAAGGATGAGATGCCCATGCAACCTCAAGTGACCTTTGAGCCATTTGAGAAGTGGGGCATGGACTTTGTGGGTCCTATAAACCCTCCTTCAAAGCAAAAACAATACATCATTGTGTGCACCGATTACCTGACAAATTGGGTAGAGACAAAAGAAATCAAAGAAATGACAGAGGAAAAAGTAGCTGAGTTTTTGAGAGAAAACATATTCTACAAGTTCACGTATCCAAGAGAGTTGGTCACAGATCAAGGCAGTCAGTTCACTTCCAATTTGATTAAAAACCTACTCACACATCATAGAATCAAGCACAGGACTTCCACACCTTACTATCCACAAGCCAATGGGTAGGGAGAGGTCACTAACAGATCATTGGAAGGGATCTTGACCAAGGTAGTGAGAAACAATAGAAAAGACTGGGAAGATAGATTATTTGAGGCCACTTGGGCCTACAACACAACATGGAAGACCACCACAGGTTTCACACCCTATGAACTAGTCTATGGGAAGAAGGCTTTGTTGTCAATAGAATTTGAATTCAATACCCTAAGGATGGCAGCTCAACTGACCCTAGACCTCAGCCATGGACAGAAAGAAAGATTACTTTAGCTCAATGGATTGGATGAACATAGATTGCAGGCTCTTCTCCATATAGACATAGTTCAACTTCAGAGAAATATATGGCATGAAAAAAATATCAAGGATAAGAAATTCTAATAGGGAGATTGGGCACTACTCTATGATTCACGATACAAATATTTCAAAGGCAAGCTGAGGACAAGATGGTTGGGACCCTACACTGTGGAGAAATGTAATGACAATGGTTCAATTCTAATCAGGACCATTGATGATGAAGCCATCCCCATGCTTGTCAATGGACATCGGTTGAAAGTCTACAAGAAACCCCTTTCCAAGCGAGATTTCATTGAAGATTTGAATAAGACAATGATAGTAGTGGAGCATGTCTTAGCCTCCACTTCACCCACTCACTAAAGAAAAAGAAAAATAGAAATAAAAAATAAGGACTCAAGTGAAAACCTCCATGAGGCACTTAAGTCCCATTATTTGGCTGAAAACTTCCTCTGAGGTGGCCCAGTGATATCAAAAAAGAGGAAAAAAGAATAATATCCCTGGGTGAAAACCTCCCTTGGAGGCATCCAGGGCAGGCAATTAGGGTGAAAACCTCCTTGAGGCACCTTAGTTGTTTTCAAAAAAAAAAGGGAAAAAGAAAGATGAATTTTTATTTTCATTACAGGTTTACAGGAGGAATATAGGAAGCAGAAGAAGGTGCCAAAGGAACCCTAACATCCACATGAACACCTAGCCTATCTTCTCAACACTTTTCTCCATCATTTTTGGCATTTCTTTCATCCCACTGTGCTTCTTCTCCAAAAACTATGTTTTCTATAGGGGGCTTTGTGCTTTCTACAGGAGGCTCCTGTAGGAATTACAGAGAGCTAGAAAGGGATATAAAAGGCAGTTAGAGGGACAGGGAAGCTTCATGAATAACTTATAAATCCTCCTACAGTCTTCAAACCTCCTTTCCATAATTTCCAAGCCTGCATCACAACCCCAAGCATCATTCTTCTTCATGTCTAAGAAAAACACAGAAAAAACAGTTTCTCAGAAAAAGAAAAAGAAAAAAACTAAAAATAAGAGAGGAAGCAGCACCATCTACCTCACCTGATGCCTACCTACTACCTATCCATCTCTATCTACACCTATGGCATAATCCTCAAAGCTCTAAGCACAGAAAGAAGCTGAAGTTTCAAGGGGAGAAACAGCTACAGGAGCTCCTGTAGGAATTCCTGTAGCAGTTGATCCCATTAAAATCTAGCACCAGTAGCAAGAGAGTGCAAACATGAAGGTTGAGAAGACACCTAAAGCTCAGATCCAACCAGAGAAGAACCTGCACAAGACACAACCACACATCAACAAGCAGATAGCATGCATCAAAAGAAATAAAGGCATGCAGCAAAGAGAGAGCCACAGTACCTCACAGCAAATACATTCGGATCATAGGTAAGTAACTAACCCGCTCCTTTGTTTGCATTTGTGTAATTAGAAGTCATGCAGAAGCAACGAGATGGTTGACGTTGAATGAGGGAAAGGTGGCTAGTTAACTTGGCCACCTTCATCTAGTTGACTCCACTCATCCAAGATGTCACCCACACATGGACACAGTCAACTCAAGAAAGATGTCAAGGACAGGTAGTGGAGGAAGTGTGAACTCCGATGCAATCATGAGGGATGATTACGAGGAGGGACCATGATGACAAGGTAGGTAGGGAAAAACGGTTTGAATATGGCCAACGTATACTTTGCCAGCTCAGCCCCCATCACCGGAAATATCCATAAAGGGTAATAAGTACTCCTCCTCGAGCATTCTTGCCACCTTTTCCTTCATTCTCTCATCATAACTCAGCTATAGCAGTTTCCTTGTGCCCCCACAATCTCGCAACCATCGTCCTCCATTGATCTCTCCCATATTCTTGCTCTTGGTGTTTTCTATAGGAGACTTATAGGAATTATACAGGAAGGACAACAGGCTTCTACAGGAGGGGCAGTGAGTTGTTTTGAAGGGAGAAAACACGATTTTTAGCACGATTTTCAGTATGAGGAGGTAGGTTTCATGCATGCCCCCTATTGAATATCAACATATGAAAGAAGTGGTTTCAATTTGAGGAGGAAATAAAGTCTTTAGGAGAGGAGAAAATACAAAAAAGAAAATTATATTAAAAAAAAAAAAAAAAAAAAAAAAAAAAAAAAAAAAAAAAAACACAGTCTCCTTTGTTTCTATGTTTTTCTCAAAGTCTATTGTCTCCATCTCCACATTTGGTTTCCAAAAAAAAGTATAAACAAAATGACAGGAGGGTTTATGAGAAAGGAGCCCACTAACTTCATGAGGCTCCATGCCCATCCCCAAGTAGTGGACATATTCACAAGAGCAAATTGGATGAATGTTTTTGAGAAATTCCGTGGGTTTGATGGGGAGATTGCCCAGGAATTTGCCCACTCTTTGGTCCCTCACACAATAACACATGCCACTGTCACCTTTAGAGGTCTTTCCATGGAGATAACCCTTGAATTTATCAGTAGGGTCACTACCCTTCCTCTTGGTCTACCTTCGAGTAAGCATGAGAAACCAATTGGCCAAGCTACCAAGAAAAACTTTTTCCAAAACAATGAAACCCCTGTAGAGGATAAAAATGGCGTTAGAAGGGCTAGCATACCATACCATTGGGATGAGGTGAGCTATCAAATAATAAAATACGTCTCCTGTGAGGGGAGGTACAACATTTTCTATGGTTATCACTTTAGAATCATGCATGAATTAAGGTATGGCATGGACACTCCAGCATCTCAGAAGCTCAGCATCCCCTACTTACTCCTACAGTACCTCATTGACTCCATCACTAAGGTTCAAGCAGGGAATTCAGAGTAGCTAGCTCACCATGGGTTAATCAAAATCTTAGTGGAAGAAGCCCTCCATACATTTACACTCCCTATAGCATGGGAAGTCTTTTGAAACATGACAGTTGAGGATGACATAAAGGCCCTAACCTATGATGTCAGTCCTACTGGCAGTGAGGAGGAAAAGAAACAAAGGGGAGAAGGTGAATGATCCGGATCTTGGGAGGAGGCCCCCAAGATCTAAAAGATTGAAATGGATCTTGGGGGGAGAGAACCCCAAGATCTGAAAGATTGAAATGGATCTTGGGGAAGAGACCCCCAAGATCTGAAAGATTGAAATGGATCTTGGGGAAGAGACCCCCAAGATCTGAAAACTTGAAATGCTAGAAGAAAAAGAGGAGAATGCCCAATAAACAAAACCACAAAGAAACTTTTTTATTAAAACCGATAATAACTGTAAAGGCTACATTGTGGCGGACAATCTGTCCTTTTACAAAATGTGACTTGTTACTTATAGTATTTTTCAGTTACAATACCACGGGTCAATTCCATGGGTGAATGAATACCATGGGTGGATTTTACAATACCACATGCAGATGCCATTTACAATACCATGGGTAAATTCCATGGGTGAATGAATACCATGGGTGGATTTTACAATACCACGGGCGGATGCCATTTACAATACCATGGGTAAATTCCATGGGTCGATGAATAATATGGGTCGATGAGTACCATGGGTTGATGCCATTTTCCATTCAGATCATTCCTCCCTCCTTAAGAAGCAATGGTCCCCATTGCGTAAAGTTCCCTCCTGCAAAGCCTTTGTTGAATATGAAGATCCACTGAAGATAAGGGTTTTACGTGGTTAACCCAAAACCCTGATAAATGAAGATCCGAGGATAGAGATACCCTGTAATGCTTGTGACCAACTGTGATTCTGACAGTGTGTGGCCTAGCAAATGGACTTCGATGAACTGTGGGTTTGTGGATGACCCATAACCATGAAGAATGAAGATCCGAGGATAGAGATACCCTGTAATGCTTGTGACCAACTGTGATACTAACAGTGTACGGCCTAGCAAATGGACTTCGATGAAGTGTGGGTTTGTGGATGACCCACAACCATGATGTTGGTTGCTGATGAAGTAGCAGGTGCCTACATAGCCTGGGGTGGGAGGGCACATCTCCAAATAACCCAAGCCGATTGCTGCTATGTTGAAACTGATGAATGTGAAGCAGGTGCCTACTAAAGTGGGGTGGGAGGGCACGTCTCCAATGGAAACCCACTCCGAATGCTGCTCCAGAATTAAAATGGACATAACTCGGCCAATATAACTCAGAATATTTATTATAACCTGTTTTTGGAAGCATAAAGACCATTTTGCATCTGCCCATATGATAGAAATCATGATCCAGGCACTAGAATTCCATATCTGCGCTGCAACTCTCCCGCCGTCACCAAAATTTCTGCAAAAAAGAGCTGATTTTAAATCAACGATATCTCCCTCATCCGGACTCCGATTCGACTGATTTTTTTTTTGAAGTTGGGTAGTTTTTCCCAAAGAATCCAGATCTGCAATTAGATTTTGCAGATCTTGTACCAGGACATCTAGATCTGCGCCGCAAAATCGCTGCCCTGAAAATTGTCTGCAACCCCACTGATTTTTAAATCAGCGATATCTTCTTCATCCGGACTCCGATTCAACCGATTTTTTTTTTGAAATCGGCTATTTTTTCACCAGGAATACAGATCTGCAATTATATTTTGCAGATCTTTCACCAAAATGTACAGATCTGATCTGCAAAGTCGCCGCCGAAAAAAAAAATTTCTGCAAAAAAAATGAGAAAAGAAAAATTCTTCCTGCGTGACCCAAGAAAGTGCTCTATGGAGGTTGTAGCACATGCATGACGTTTGTTGAATATTGCTGCAAAATTTGAAACTGAAACATGCATCAAACCCTCGTTCCCATGGAATCATAACCTGCTCTGATACCACTGATCCGGATCTTGGGAGGAGGCCCCCAAGATCTAAAAGATTGAAATGGATCTTGGGGGGAGAGAACCCCAAGATCTGAAAGATTGAAATGGATCTTGGGGAAGAGACCCCCAAGATCTGAAAGATTGAAATGGATCTTGGGGAAGAGACCCCCAAGATCTGAAAACTTGAAATGCTAGAAGAAAAAGAGGAGAATGCCCAATAAACAAAACCACAAAGAAACTTTTTTATTAAAACCGATAATAACTGTAAAGGCTACATTGTGGCGGACAATCTGTCCTTTTACAAAATGTGACTTGTTACTTATAGTATTTTTCAGTTACAATACCACGGGTCAATTCCATGGGTGAATGAATACCATGGGTGGATTTTACAATACCACATGCAGATGCCATTTACAATACCATGGGTAAATTCCATGGGTGAATGAATACCATGGGTGGATTTTACAATACCACGGGCGGATGCCATTTACAATACCATGGGTAAATTCCATGGGTCGATGAATAATATGGGTCGATGAGTACCATGGGTTGATGCCATTTTCCATTCAGATCAGTGAAGCCACTGGTGACTTAGCAGAATAAGGAAGAAAGGAGGAAGAAACTGAAATAGAGGAGGAGAAAGCTGAATAAATACAGCAGGAAGAAATAGAGCAAAAAGAGATAGAAAAAGTGACAGAAGGAGGAGAAAAAGAGGCAGAAAAGGAAGAACAAGGAGAAGGGTCCCCTGAGACTCTAGAAAGGGAGGTAGTAGCTGCCCTCACTGCCCTTAGTACACCAATCAAGCCAAAGCAAAAGAGGAAGAGGCATGCCTCCATGTATTTTAGGGCTAGGAAGAGAACAAGAATCAAAACAGGCAAACCTTAGCCCTCTCTGAAAATGCCAATTACAATTGAAGATTCACCCTCTGCCAAAGGGAAAGAATCCCCTTCCAAGGCATCTATGACATATGAAAGGGGGACTCCTAGATCTTCCAAATGGAAAGAAAAGGTAGTACTACAGGACCCAGAAACAGTCCTACAGGAGGCTCAGACAGTTCTACAAGAGACACTTTCAAAACTACAGGAGACCCAACAGCTTGAGAAAAGGATAGAAGAACAGCCACAAAGGAAGGAGGAAGCAACAGAGCTACAAGAACCTGATCCCCAGCCTAGTCTTGCCACATATTACAACCTACTTGAGGGAGGAAGGGTAATCCCACAAAAATTTGCAATTCCACTATTCCTTGAATTAGCAAAAGAAAGAATAATGTTATAGACATTTTTGTGCCTTACAGCTCTAAGCATGAAATGTCCATAAACCAAGGGCTCCTAAGTCCCTAAAAGTGTTGTTCCAACCCCTAAAGGAACAAGGTCAACAAATTACAGCTTCTCCCAGAATTTCTCCACCAGAAACTGCTCAGAATAAGTCAAATCAGGATCATTTCAGCTGCTCCACTAGCCAAGTGCGTTTCATAGCAGCTAAACCCACTAGCTAGGTGCGTTGCAACGCACCGAAATGCACTTCTAGGGTGTGTTGAGCGGGAAATGACAAATGGCAGTGTCCTTCCGCGAGGTGGAGAGACAATGGAAGCTTCCAGAATCTTGTCCAATGACACCTGCCTCACTGAATTCAACCAAGGATGAGTAAGAGGCTTTCAGTCTCCAAGTGGAAGCAAGAACTGACAGAGAGAAGCCACTAATCAAATCATAAGCTGACTCATCCTCCTTGCATACATATATATATGGATCCCTCATCCCAGAGATCCAGAGGCTGGAATTTCGCACATTGTAAGGAATTGTTGTTGGTTTTGAGATACATATCAGAGAATTGAGTGATCTATGCTTTGTTGGGGGTGAAGAAGGGACTTCTTTGCTGGGAGGTTGATGCTGGGTCAGGAATCATCAGTTGTAACTCCTCCTGGATCTTCTTGTACATCAATAAAAACTATTTGAGTTTCTTCTCCATGCTTTTGTATCATTGATGCTTGTTACATTTGTATGGTTAACTTAAATCTGATCCTAAGTTATTTATGAATATAAATCCATGTCTTTGTGTAGTTTCCCTCTTCTGTGATCTTACAGGTACTTGGTGAAGTTGGGCAAGTAAGGGAGCAGGTAGTTGGAAGCTGTCAAAGAGGAGAGAGGTTGGATCAAAGGACTAGCGCAAGACACAGGTTGGTTCTTCCTATTCCTCTTTGTTTATAGTTCATAAAGGAGATACAAAAGTAGTTTTCTCTGTTTGTTTCTAAGGTAGCTGTCACACCTTAGTGGGATAGAGTAGTTCTGAATAGACACTTTTCCCGATAAAAAAATGGTAACTCCACTGGGAATCGTGTCTAATTAGTTTGTTTGTGTTTCTCTTGTTGTTTATTTCATAAACTTATAAGTAGCAATCGAACTGCATTTGCCATTAACAAATGCAAAGTAGATATCTGCTACTTCAATCCATTCACTGGATCTGTTTATGATTTGAACAGCTGATTCATAGACTAACTGATTGCCCTTGTGATAGCTCTGAGACCCCCCTTAGATCTACCTCTGATTGTGCATTACTGATTGCTTTTACTCAGCCAAAAACCAAATATTAAACTGCAAACGGTGACCCAGAACCCGGATAGAATTCTCGTTTTTGCCCCACCGCAGGCACTGTGAAGAGGTTCTGCATTTCAATGCACTTCCCAAGAGGGCTACCTGTGCTGCAATGCAGTTTCTCTGTGTAACAGGTGCGCTGATCAGCCTAGCCCTGTGCAGCTGAGGTTCTTTGCTTCATTCTTTCAGTTTTGTCTCTGATTTTCACAGCCTGTGATCAGTATATGACTGTTTCAAACCCCTTTTCCTTACTGATATTCCGCCTCATTTGTTCAAAAGAACTGTAGATGTTTTTATGTGTTTGTTGAGTCATTTACAGTTTTCCATTGCAAAAGTATAATAGTCGTATTGTCGTCCTTTGATTTAGATCTGTCGCAAGTGTCGATTTTGATCATAGGAGAAAGTTTATTTGTTGTTGATAGTCGATTATGCTTTTACTTTTGCCTTTGGTTTGAATTTGTGACTTTCTAGTGTCAAAACGAGTATTTATTTCAAAATCATAAAGTGTCGTAATCATCTCTACCTTTTGATTTCGAAAAGAAGCTTGTTTGTGTTTGTCTCTTGAAAGCAAATTCAGATTTGTACATCAACTTTCTTTTTAGCATCAATATTAAGAAAGTGAAAAACAAATACATGCATGTGCATTTGCATATTGACAGTCTGTTTGGCTTGATTTAGGAAAGTGCGTTTACAGTGTGCTCTTTGCTCTTTGTGAAAAGATTGTGTCTTTCTTTTCCCCTAGTAGCTAGGATTTTCATTGCTGAAAAGAGATAAAAGTTTGTTTATCATCTTTAGATTGCATTTTAGGAATTACATCTACATCTCGTGGTGAACCCAAAAGGAAAAATTCATAAGAAAGATAAACTTAAAATAAATTCAATGAATCTAACAACGCTTTGGAACTTAACGCACAACATTTAAGGTCTAGGCTAGAGACGTATTCCGGCGTCATAAATCCTGGTAACTGTTGTCCTCATTGATGGTTGGGTGATTCCTCCACTTTGAGATGATAAGTGCCAGTACGGACTTGTGCTCCCACGTACCGTCGAGTATATATTGGGAGACCCCTATAGGCTTAAATCCTTTATCCATAGGAAGCCGTGTCGGCCGCCCTACTGATCGCAATGCACTGAACACAGCATTCAGGAAGATTGACTGTCGTACCGTAAAAAGTATTCTGCAGTTTTGCGATTGATTTGGTACTCCCTCTACCCAGACCTCCAGAGCAGTCCCTTTCGTTCCTTTTCAGACTCCTTAACGGAAAAGGTCCATCTGAGCACTTGTCACTTCAAGCTCATTAAAAATCGAAGGAGACTAGAGTCATCTTTTGTTTTTTCTCGACTCTTAAAAATTGAAAAAACAAGTTGTGTCAAAAGCATCTAAAATTCATTTAATTCAGAAACATACCTTCCCTTTATTTTAGTTGATCGAGTAATCCACAATCGTGGAAGAAAGTCAATTGAAACCCCATCGTTCGCGAAGGATTACGAGTCAACCGTCTTTGTCTCTGGAATCGAAACCAGTACGGACAAAGCGAACTCGTTTAACCGGTTCCAAATCTCCTATCAAAGTTAGAACAAGTGTTCCAACGACATCAAAGACTCCGGTTACTCCAAACATTTCTAGAATCCCTGCCTCTACAGAAGAAGTTCAACAGCCGCAGAAGGACAGTGGTACTGATCCTAGTTTGAGAATAAACACTTGTGTTACCGAACCAGTTCCATCTACAACCGGTTCGGAGAGTCTTACTCTTCAAACATCTGTCGCTGCTGATTTCACACCTTCTTCGGCACCAAAAATATTTTACAGACCTGACGGTCTTCCCCTTCCACCTGGTCTGATTGCAATAGAAGAAATTATAGAAGATCCTCAAATAAGTACTCCAACGCACTTTGGAGTCGGGATCACTCTATATCCTTCGACATCAGAAGTTAGTCTACCACCAGCGGAAGTTCCTGTAGAATCGCTAGGTAATCTTTTGGATAGACTACAAATGTCTGAACAACCGTCAACATCTAGGACTGTGTCATCTGACACAGTGATGGCAGAACTCCCTGCTGTCACTCCAACAATGTTCGCCGGCATACCATCTGTCCCGACTAGCTCTCAACCGCTAGAAGGAGCCCACTCAGGGGCTATTTCGACAGTCTGGTCCATTCTTGTTTGTTCATCCGGAATAATATCTGGAAACTATTATGTTGAGTCTCAATAAATTGATCCATTTGGAGGTCAATTTGGGCAGTCCGGTCCCCAAGGGCAAACAATTCCCTTGAGTTCTAGATTACCACCGTATGGGGGGCAGTATGCCCTTTCATTATCCCCTCCAGGAGGATATCCATACGGGAGTTCACAACAACATTCAGGTTATACTGGAATTACCTCAAGTGGTTGGGTACCTATACTACCTCAACAACCAAGAGTTGTGTATTCGATGCAACAATGTGTACCTATGTCGAACATCCCGACTACGCCAGCTATTGTGACGGTGTCGCAAGTTCAAGCGCTGCCTGTTGTATGCCAACCTCAGGTTTCTCAGGTTGTAATGCAACAGCCCCTTGACCCTGTGACTCAACCACAATCGCCGACTAGTGGGGCGACACAGGTCCAAACGGGTACAATCACCCCTCACCTTGGTCAAACGGTTAGTAGCGGGCAACAACACATGGCTTCACAACCATGACTGGTGCAATACCAGCAACCAAAATTCCAACAAGTATACCAAGGTTCTGAGCAGCAAATCTTTGCGAACAGTGGACAACCATACATCCAAAACGGTCAAAATCAACCATTTTACAATGGTCAAATCCACCAACCTTACCAAACATACCAGCATCAAATGCATTATGTCGGTATGCAAAGGCAAACTGCTCAGGCAATCCCATCTTATCCTGGGTATGCTTCACCTAACCTGAATCAACAGTTACCCTTCGTGGCAACCTTAGAGTTACCTGATTTAAATCGGTTAACAAACGATCCAATTGCTTACGCCCCTTGGTGGCCAGCGATTCCGCATAAACTTGCATAAGATATTCCTAAATTTAATGGAAATCCGGGTGAAGATCCATCAATCACGTGATGGCCTTTCATCTATGGTGTTCATCAAACACCCTAAATGATGATTCGATAAGACTTCGCCTCTTTCAGAGGACGTTAACGGGTCCAGCGGAAAAATGGTACATTGAATTGCCTAGAGCTTCGTTCGACAACTTCAGTACCTTAGCCACAACATTTTTAACCCATTTTCAATTACCAATAAGGTACGAAACGGGAACAGAACTTCTTATCAACTTCAAACAGACGACGGCCACTCACATATCTGATCATATACATGAGTGGCGACGTCGTCATAGGATGGTAAAAACGTACGTCCCCGATCAGCTATTAGCTGAATGGTTTATCAAGTCGTTACTGCCTTCCATCACGGAAGATGTGGCAAAGGGGGGAGTCGTAACAGAAGAGCAAGTTATTGCTCGTGCACAATATTTGGACTTGATTTACACTCAGTCCGGCATGCTCTATGACAAAATACCTGACGCCCCTAGACCAGAATTCTCAATTCCTCCTCCTCCTAAATTAAACAATGACTCTCATGCCGGCGATGGCATTATTGGCATGACAGACACGAAATCGACAAAGGCCACATCCAAAAAGGCACGTAAGATTTCAGGTCAAAATGCAAAAGACGAACTTCTTGCTTCGGAAGTAAATGTCGTATCGATAGATAAGGGCAAAGAAACCAAACAACCAGGAAGCAAGAAGAAAGGCAAAGGGAAGAAGAAGAAACAGGATGAATCATCACCTGAAAAATCTTCTTCAAACCCTCCTGGAAATAGGAAACCAAGATTTCCATGCATGATATGCGATGAGGATCATCGGACCGCAGATTGTCCACACAGAGCTGAGCTTAAGAAATTCTTCAAGAATTCGAAAACCTCAGCAGTGTTAACTGATCCGTTTCCAAATCCAGGAACAAATCTGGTTGAAAGTGAAAATGCTTCCCTGTCTCAAGTGCTAATGTTGTCGATTTCAAAACAGCAGAATGATGCTTTGATATCGACAAGGAACAAAGATTATGGGAATCCGCCGCTGTCGAACAACAAGGATAAAGATCAACCAAGTAGTTCAACAACAACTTCGACAGAAGTTGTACCACCCACCATCCCTGAATTGACGATAAAACAGCCGAAGGGAGTAGTACACAAGTCAACATTTAATCCCCGCGCTAGAGCGGCACAACATTATAACATAGTGGAAGATTTGGCCCAATCGCTATCCGCTATGTCGACTCTTGAAGTACTACAAAATTGTCCATCCCAAAGGCAGGATTTATTATCGGCCATTGGTGGGATTGATCCAAAGGATTCCAATCTTGTATCCTTCGACCACAAAGGATACGATCCTCAGTTACCGGCTCAACTAGCTTTCCTTGTTCAAGTGAAAGCCCTCAACAAAACTTTTCATCAAACAATTATTGATGAGGGGGCATCTACATGTATTATGTCGATGAGTTGCTGGAAAACTTTAGGATCTCCAACCTTGTCGCGGTCTGTGACGACATTAAAAGCATTCGACGGAAGGACATATACCCCATATGGTATCCTAAATAACTTGAAAGTTGAACTAGGAGGGAAAACAGTAGAAATAGATGTTGAAGTCATCGATGGGAATCTTGATTACAACATCCTGCTGGGACGACCATGGATATATGCCATGGCAGCTGTTGTGTCGACCTATTTTAGAAAGATTGCATTTCCCTTTCAAGGAGGGATTACAATCGTCGATCAACAAAACTTCCTCCCCAATGGTTCTCAAGTTACTGAAAGCATTCCCATGATCCATGGAAGCCCCCATTCGCTTCAGAATATCGGAGTAGGCCTACTAAAAGATCCTATACTAATGGGAACTTTCGCTCTTCCACCTCCAATCAATCTGGCGGAAGTAGCAATGATAGGAACCTGCAACATGATATCTTCAACAAACATCTCAGAAAACGATATCGACATGGATCATGCAGTGGTTTTTCCCCCAAGCCCAACGGAAATATTATAGCAATCAATGTTTCTAGCATGGGAGGCAAACCCAAATCAACGCTCATCAAGTGTTTGGATAGATAGGTCTAGAGAATATGGTACTCCTTCAGATCCTTGGTCGCGAGTTCATGTCACCGACGAAGGAATTATCCAATCAATGGTGATTGAAGGGGCACCATGGAATGATTCCCACCATCATTCTCTTCTTCCGGATTGTGAAGAAGATACTCAAAATGACCTTTATCATCCTTCAGTCTTTGATTTTCTATCAAATACTGTAAATACGGTGGATTTCGAGCAAAACTTATCCAACATTGAAGAGACTATAGCCATAAATATCTCGGCCAAAACAGATGTTGTAGAGAATATTTATGTTGGCAAATGTTGTTCTCCTTCAGAATTGGAAATATATAACGCTCTTTTTCACGAATTCAGAGATGTCTTTGCTTGGTCATATAGTGAAATGCTAGGCATTGACTCGAGTATTGTTGAACACGAAATTAAGATGTATCCAGATGTCAAACCAGTATGACAACGGCTAAGGCAGGTGCACCCCAAGAAAGCCGCTGCCATTAAGGCAGAAGTTGAAAAACTTCTCCATGCTGGTTTCATCTACCCGGTTCCTCTAACCGATTGGGTATCGAACATTGTCCTGTTATGAAAAAACAGGGGACAATTAGAGTGTGCTTCGATTATAGGGATGTAAATCAAGCTTGTCCAAAAGACAACTACCCTACACCCTTCATTGACCAGATAATTGATGAATGCGCCGGATGCGAAATCTTTCCATTCATGGATGGATTCTCCGGGTATAATCAAATAAATATCCGCCCACAGGACCAGTCAAAGACTGCATTTATTTGTCCGTGGGGCACATTCACATATCGAAAATTACCCTTTGGTTTAAAGAACGCAGGGACAACGTTTCAGAGGGCAATGAATTATGCCTTCCATGAGATCAAAAACATCGTTCAACCTTACCTCGACGACCTTCCGGCTCATTCGCGAAAGCGGACTGATCGTCCGCAGCATTTAAGAGCAATATTTCTACGTTGCCGACACTACAAGATACGACTCAATCCACACAAATGTGTATGTTGCGTCAGTTCTGGTCGTTTACTTGGCTTTGTAGTCTCCAAGGATGGGATTCGTCTCGACCCATGTAAGGTCCAGGCAATCATAAATTTGCCTCCACCTTCAAATTTGCTTCAGATTCAGAAACTCCAAGGGAAAGCAAACTTTCTGAGGAGGTTCATTCCAAATTACGCTGAACTTGCTAAAGGTTATACTCATCTCTTGAAAAACGAGATACCCTTTGTCTGGGATCAGGTTGCGCAAGATTCCTTTGATGCTTTAAAAGATTCCCTAATGAAAGCATCATTAATGTACGCCCCCGATTATCAAAGAGATTTTAACCTGTATCTGGCTACAGCAGATACGACCATCGCAATGGTTTTAGTTCAAGAAGTCGATGGAATTGAGCATCCTATATATTATTTAAGTAAAAACTTAAATGACACAGAAAGCAAATATTCTTATGTTGAAAAACTAGCGCTTGCAGCTGTTCAAGCGATACAAAGATTTCAACACTATGTCCTCTTTCGGAAAACTACCATTCTGTCAGATTGCAACCCCATGACTTATATATTGTCGCGACAGTTGCTGGGGGGCAAATATTCAAAATGGATAGCAATCCTTCAAGAGTTTGATCTGGAATTTGTAAAATCCAAGTCAAAGAAAGCTCTAGTTTTCGCAGAATTATTATGCGATCTCCCATCGTCGTCCAACGATGAAACATCCGAAGAATCAATCGTGGATGAAAGTTTGTTTCTAATGTCTACAAGCAATGAGTGGTATGGGGATATATTCATTTATCTCCAAACCCAAAAATTTAGGCCAAACACCTCCCACTTTGAACAAAAACGTATACGATACCAAGCAAAAGACTACATGATCGTCGGTGATACACTTTACCGTCGTGGTATCGATACAGTTCTGAGAAGGTGCCTCACCCATGAGGAGGCCGAAAAGGTCCTAAATGAGTGTCATTCAGGCGCGTGTGGGGGGCATCAATCTGGATATGCTACAACACAAAAAAAATTACGAGCAGGATACTTCAGAAGTTGCCATGCTTGTCAAATTTTTGATAGCAAAACCAGAAGACCACCCGCACCTCTGCAGCCAATAGTTGTTGTTGGGCCATTCACCAAATGGGGCATAGATTTCATGACATGTAACCCCACCTCGACCGGGGGGCATGGGTATATCATAGTCGCAGCTGACTATTTTACCAAATGGGTCGAGGCGATGCCTAAATTAGATAATACTAGTGAAACAGCTGCCCTCTTCTTTTTCAATCATGTAGTCGCCAGATTCGGCGTACCACAGGCTATAGTCATAGATCATGGATCGCATTTCCGCAATCACATGATGGTTGAATTAGCTGCCAAACTAGGGTTGTCTCACGACAGCTCTACTCCATATTATCTGCAAGCCAACGGACAAGTTGAAGCGATCAATAAAGTCCTGAAATGCATGCTGCAAAGGATGATCGGAGTTCACAAAAGGAGATGGCACCTAATCCTGTACTCAGCTTTGTGGGATTACCGAACATTGGTAAGGAATGCAACCGGGTTCACACCCTTCCAACTGGTATATGGCCTGGAAGCAGTCTTACCAGTCCAGTGTGAAATCTCGTCTCTCAAACTCGCAATTGACCTCCTCCCTGGAACTTCAGAAGAAGAGGCTCGTTTCTTGGAATTAATCCAATTGGATGAAACCCGTCGTGACACCGCTTTGGCTAACGAAGCCCATAAGAAACGAGTCAAGGCGCAGTTCGACAAAAATGTCAAACCCCGTGTCTTCTCAGAAGGTGACTTGGTCTTTCTTTACGACCAAGAATCCGACAAATTGGGAGCAGGTAAATTTAAGTCTTTATGGATGGGCCCCTATATTGTTAAGCGAGTATTAGCAAAGGGAGCCTACGAGTTAATGGATTATGACGGAATTCCACTGGCGCAACCTCGTAATGGGTTGTACCTCAAGCGTTACTATGCATAAATAGTAACCAATATGCTTTTGTTATATTTTTGTTTTCACTAAAGTGTTTGTTTTGGTCGAGTAATCCACTTTTTACATTTATTGCAGATGTCAAACCTATTGGAGCCATGTGTTGGATATGCCGACGGAGCGAGTCGTAGTTCGCGGAACCTGTCTTCCGCAGCCTGGGCCATTTTTGATCCAAGCGGCGAGCTAGTAAGTTTCAGAGGTGTATGTATTGGTCAATCAACGAATAACATCGCTAAGTATAGCGCGTTGATAGAACTTCTCTCTGATGCCATCACTCATGGTATACGCTGACTAATTGTCAGGCTAGACTCACAACTCGTAATACTACAACTCAATGGTATACATTCTGTCCGAAACCCAGCTATTTATCGCATGTTCCTAAGGGTTAAGATTTTGGAAAGACAATTTGATCTTATTCAATACCAACATATTTCCAGAAACTTAAACAAATTAACCGACTCATTAGCGAACTATGTGTTAGATAGACATTTGCGACATTTATAAAAAGAAACACATCATCAATGTTTTGCATGTGGATCATATAGCTCAACCAAAATAAAACTCCGAAAATCAAAAATATATATAGTTGTTTATGGTTTACACATAATGTTCTGTAACCAAGACAAAGTAGGTCAAGCGACCCAAAAACTCAAAATGCTAGGGGGCACCCTAGTCTAATGATGCTCGTGATAGCAAGTCACAGCCTGTGCGATCATGCGTAGGAGACGAGTCCATCATCCGGGCACACCAGTAGTATGCCACTATAACCGCAAAGGTAGCTCGTCAGTCCTCACATCTGGTATACCGAGAGTGAGGCCCTCAACCTGCTCCTGCAAAGCTGTGAGAGTCTCGGCCACATTGAGGTCACGAAGAATAGCCCTTCCAGCGGCCTCTCCTACTGGGACAACAGCTGGTACTCTCAGGCGAACTACTGGACGAACGGGACCAACATCTGCATGTACACATGAGTTTGATCAGAGTCTTGATAGAGTAAAGCACAAGGACATTATGAACAAAAAACATTAAACAACAATATGGTCAGAGATTTTACCAATGGCACAACACTGCTCGCCATCCGGCAGTACTAAATCTGGATCACCCCGGAAGTCCATGCCAGCATATGGATACTCGGAATAAACCATCTCTTGATGATCAAACCACCTGAAGAAGGTATCAGAAAATGAAATCTGAGACTGGCCAGCATGCCTAGACATATGGTCAACCCATCTCTGCATACGTGGTTCAGCAGGAGAAGGTAAATTGAGTGCAATGTACTGCGGCTGCATCAGTGGTATCTTCTCCAAGGCAAAGGTGGTCAAAATAGAACCATACCCAAAGTTCTTCAACCTCCCGTTCTTTATCTTGGTCAACTGTTCTTTCATCACAAGAAGTACTGTGTCGCACCAGTTGAACACCTTCGGTTGGAGGCATTCCAAGGCATGCTGCATATAGGATCGATTGGCTACATGAAAAGACGCACTACCGGCCATCCTACCAAAAGTAAACAGAATAGAACTAAGGGACCTGTCAGTGACATCACGGATGATGATCTTGCCGTCTTTACTCGGCTGAGATCCTTCTCTGCAATATCGGCGGACATAATCTCTCACAAAATCGCCTCCTCGGGCCGAACCTGACAAAGAGATGGGGACACCCCGCCTCGACAAGCCAGTCAAGAAATAGATGTCTACTGCAGTCAAGGGGATAGATTTGCCCCTAATCTAGAAAACCTGATTGATAGGATCCCAAGCATCGAGCAAATACTGTAGTAAATTGATCTGCTGTCTCATGCTAGAAATGCGGAAGAACTTCAGCAAGCCACAATTCCGCAGCGCGTTCACTGTAACTGGATCATGTAGAGTAATCATGTCCTCTTCTTCATGCTCACGTTCTTGCCATGTAAGGGTCATCTTACTCCAAAGATATCTGAAAAACAAACAAGAGAGGAGTTAGATCCTGATTTTGGCAAGAAATAGGCAAAAATTCCATCAAAAATTGTGCTTCAAATTCCCTTTTTGCGCCCAACGCACCTGCAGCAGTGTTCTAGGTGCATTGAAAGCCAGAGAACCTTCACACAGGCCAGCATTCAACGCAGGTTTCGATACACTGGGGGTGCGTTGATGGCAGAACGAGTTCCTCAAACCCCAGGGGCTTAGAAAAGCTAAGAATCAAGCTCAAAATGCAAAATGGAAACCATGAAATGAAAGAGCTCAGATTTAGCTCCTACCTGGTCCAGACGGCACCCAAAATCGTCCACAGAATCTCCCGAAATCAACTCATGAAAATCGAGGGGGAAAAGCACCTCCAAAGCTCCAACAAACTGAGTTCAAATGAAATGGTAAAATGAGAGGTAAAAAACACTTTTTGATTACTTTTACGTAGTTCAAAATAAAATATTAGCGTTTTAAACTCATTTTCAAGCAAATATTGTTCATTTCTAGCTAGTTTGATGAAGCAGTTGAAAATACAGTAAGATCTTTGGAAAGACAAAGCTATTTATGGTAAAAATAAAAACAAGACCATCTGATCAAGCAGTGTTTACCACGAGGTTCAAGCTCGTTAAAAAATAAACCCGGACCGAGCAAATGTTTCCGCCCACGTTTAAGCTCGTTAAAAAATGAACTATTCCCTGGTAAATAACCACCATGAATGTAGTACTTCAGCCATTAAAGCCTTGGTTGTGTTTGCACCGTCACCTCCACTTTTTCATTGGCCGATCATTCACCTCCATTTGATTGTTTACCCATTTTGAGGAACAGCTGCGAAGAGTGATTTCACTAGCCATCCTTGTGACACTGCCGTGATTGGAAAATTCCAAACCTTACCTGGAATCAACTGCTACCCATTTTATCACTCGTTCCTCAAAAGACGAGTCTTCTTTAAGCTCTTTTCTGACTTGTAAAATATGAAAAGATTGTCGAGTTCTGGCCTTCCAACTCGTTAAAGCGACGGGAAGTGCTATCCCTCCTCTAGATTTTAATCTTTTTGGACCTGAGGGATTATTGCACAAAACGATCGAGCGCTTGTTTTGTTCGGCTCGTTAAAGCGATCGAAAATTCATCCCTTCTGTATTGTTTTATACTTTTTCGGACTTAAGGGATTAGATGAAGAAAAAGGAATTTTGGAGTTACCTTTACGTACCTTTTCAGACTCTCTAAAAATGAAAAGGACCGAGTTATCTTTGTCGGTAAACTCGTTAAAAAGGTTAATAGTGACAAACTTGTCTTTAGACGAGAACGAGTTTCACTATCGCTAGGCTCGTTAAAGCATAGCGATGGGTTTGCCCGAAGGGAAAATTATAGAACAAGCATATGTTATCCTCCTCAAGCTTGACAAAAATAAAGAGGTACTGGTCAGCAATGACTGGGGAAAAATTGGGAAGAAAACTCAAAAGAATCTTTATTGGTAGCAAGTCGCTCTTGAACATGACACTTTCGCTCCGTTCCCGAGTCGGGTTGGGTTGTTTCATTCACCAGTCACATCACCATGGTCACGCCACACCATCCACATTTGGGGTTAATGCTACCAATCCATCACTTCAGTGTCGCCGATATGTTCAAGAGAAGTCATCCAGAAAGGCCACCTGTGTCCCGCCCACTACCATACATTATACTCCATTCTTTCATGACCGCCACCCTGAACCATATATCATCAGATCGTTTTCACCTCCATCAAAATCATTTGCTTCGTTCCGTGTCATTGATGTGGGATTCATTAAGGCCCTCCTGTGACGGATCACTTCTTGTCGACATCAGCTCATTATCCAAGAAGTTGATCTAGGAACACCCCATTCAGTACTTTGAAGCTTGCATGCCTCAATGGCAAGTTTCTCACTTCTGGCGACAGGTTTACATCAATGACCTTCGACCGAAATATTTTGCGTGGTGTTCGACGCCAAGTCCTTTATTCACACCACATGAATTGTACTGCAGTACCTTGAGGGTCATTATCATTATCGGTGATTCCTCTCGTGCTTGTTAACGGTTTACATCATTGACTGGTAATCAAGCGATGTCTTTCCATGTTCGACTTAAAAACATTTTTCACATGGATCGAATTGTACTTCGAGTAAAGATCGGACGAGATTGAAGACCCCGGATCTAGTTTCATCCATCCGGGCTGCGATATATATTCAGGAAAATAAAGACATTGAAATGTATAGCATTGCAGCACAGATAATCATCCTACCAAAAGGATGATGGCTCTATCAGAATCATCAGTCTACCATCAGACGATTGTCTGTCCTATGTACATGAAAATGAATTTATAAAGCTGAGCATGTGAATGCCCGCCTCAGCTAGATCATGAAAACAGTATGAAGATAATGTATTGTATTTTATCTTATTACAGGTCTCCTCCCAGCATTGAAAGAACTTCAGATGCTCCTAATAAAGCATTTCACCCGATAAACGGCCTCATACTTTAGGGGGCAACTGTTATACACATTTTTGTGCCTTATAGCTCTAAGCATGAAATGTCCATAAACCAAGGGCTCCTAAGTCCCTAAAAGTGTTGTTCCAACCCCTAAAGGAACAAGGTTAACAAATTACAGCTTCTCCCAGAAGTTCTCCACCAGAAACTGCTCAGAATAAGTCAAATCAGGATCATTTCAGCTGCTCCACTAGCCAAGTGCGTTGCATAGCAGCTAAACCCACTATCTAGGTGCGTTGCAACGCACCTAAATGCACTTCCAGGGTGCATTGAGTGGGAAATGACAAATGGCAGTGTCATTCCGCGAGGTGGAGAGACAATGGAAGCTTCCAGAATCTTGTCCAATGACACTTGCCTCACTGAATTCGACCAAGGATGAGTAAGAGGCTTTCAGTCTCCAAGTGGAAGCAAGAACTGACAGAGAGAAGCCACTAATCAAATCATAAGCTGACTCATCCTCCTTGCATACATCTATATATGGATCCCTCATCCCAGAGATCCAGAGGCTGGAATTTCACACATTGTAAGGAATTGCTGTTGGTTTTGAGATACATATCAGAGAATTGAGTGATCTATGCTTTGTTGGGGGTGAAGAAGGGACTTCTTTGCTGGGAGGTTGATGCTGGGTCAGGAATCATCGGTTGTAACTCCTCCTGGATCTTCTTGTACATCAATAAAAACTATTTGAGTTTCTTCTCCATGCTTTTGTATCATTGATGCTTGTTACATTTGTATGGTTAACTTAAATCTGATCCTAAGTTATTTATGAATATAAATCCATGTCTTTGTGTAGTTTCCCTCTTCTGTGATCTTACAGGTACTTGGTGAAGCTGGGCAAGTAAGGGAGTAGGTAGCTGGAAGCTGTCAAAGAGGAGAGAGGTTGGATCAAAGGACTAGCGCAAGACACAGGTTGGTTCTTCCTATTCCTCTTTGTTTATAGTTCATAAAGGAGATACAAAAGTAGTTTTCTCTGTTTGTTTCTAAGGTAGCTGTCACACCTTAGTGGGATAGAGCAGTTCTGAATAGACACTTTTCCCAATAACAAATAAGAACACATAGGTGGATGCAAATAGCCAAATCCAAAAGAGTTGAGGATATTGGCCATATGGAAAAAAAACCCAGAGAAATGGGTAGAGAGTTGAGTGCTCTCAGAGACAGGGAAGCAATTAGAAGAAGTCACCTTGAAACTAAAAATGAATTGTTAAGGAGGTAGCTACAAGAGAAAGAGACTCAGCTGGCATGCATGGCCAGCTTATCCATGGAGGCATTGCAATGTAGAACACCAGCAAAATCCTATGGCCTATATCTCAAGGACCAATGGTTACAATTCCAGATAAAGAATCTGGAACAAAGAGGCACAATGCCCTTCCAAGATTACAGGTAATTTATGGATCTGTGTGACCAAAGCACATTAGAGGATAAGGCAAAGATGGCAGAATTCTACCTACATAACATGGCCCTCACAGACATGAATGTGTGGGACCCCATTGTTAGTCTAGGGGACATGCAACTAATGGCTATGGCCTCATGGATGAACCATGAAGAGTTGAGGGCAGCATAAATAAAAAGATTGATGATAAAAGAGCAGAATGAGACATTAATGATAAGAGTTGAGCCACCAGATCCCATGGCACTCATTAGAACACACAACCTACTTGCAAATAATCCTCAGATTGCCCCTAGATATAGAAATGATCAGTCACAAGCTATTGCACACTTTGAGGATATGCAAAGGCTACTTGGGGATGACTATGTGCATGGATGCATGAGGAGATGGAACACCTTACCACATAGTCTATAGATTAGGGAATATCATTCCCCCATGAGGCTGATGGAGGAATTAAGAAGGGTGCCAATGTACAAGCGCTCCATGTAGAGGTTGAAGGTCAAGTAGATTGTTCTCAAACTGAGTCCCCCACTGTTGTTAGGCATGCTAGAAGGCAGAAGAGAAGAAGAAGAGGAGGAGCAGTGGGAAGAGATAGACAGGAAGGTAGGATTCTATGACAAAGAAGAGTAGACCACATCAGAAGCCTGGGATGCTAGGGAGGCCGCCAGGGCCATAAAGGATGAGGAGATGGACTAAGTTGCTCAAAGGATGAGAAACACCTTCAGTAGGGGGGTGATGATGAGCCTCATAAATGGTTAATTATATGGGCTCATTTTACCTCCTAACCTAGACAAACCAACCATTCTCATAGCTTATTATATGATTTTCTGATTATATTTATGCTTATAGAGTGAGTTGAGTTAGTTATTGTGCCAGTGGTCTAACATGTATTTAATGCAGATTATTAATGAGTTTCAAGGTCAAAGTCAAGGATCCAATGGACAAATGACAGCAATAACTCGAAGTGGACAAAAGAGAGGACTTATAGGAGGGAATCCTCCTCATTTATTACTCCTCAATTTGAATTCCCATTCATTCAGCTCAGAGTATAAGCAGTCGAATCATGCACTAGAAGGCAACCGAGCAAGTGGAGGATGACTGATGATTATCTCGAGTTTTGGGAGCCAAGCCTCCATGATTTTAAGGAATCTATTGGTAGCTTCATTTTTATAAGTAGAGAGGCCTAGGGCCTCACTAGGGCTATATTTTTGTTGGATTTTTTCTTATGTAAACACTGCTCCATCTTCGAGCTTATTATTTTGTGACAGTTTCATGTAATCTTGTTATTGTTTTGATAATAAATATGGAATCCTTTTTGAGCTAGCACTGAGTTACCTCAAAGGGCTGAAGCTCTTGGGTTAGGGCCCAATCCAAGTAGCTAATCTCCTCTTTACTTGTATTTGTATGTTTTATTTCAGTTTGTAGATTAGGTTGATGTTAGATGTATTTCTTTTATGGTTAGGAATAGGTTGCTTTTGATGATTCAGTATTTTGCTTCCATTTGTGCTTTCCATAGCAGGTTAAGCAGTGATAAAGAGAAGATTCAAAAGGCTAGAAACAGTGCCTTGGCCTATCTTCCTCCCTTTGGGACCATGATTTGAGGTAAATACCCTCTTGCTGCTCCAAAAACACAGATTTTCCTCATTCATAGGAATTATAGTGTTTGCAACTTTTTAGTAGGTGAATAGTCTAGTTCTACTTTGCTTCAGATCTTCTTCGTCATTCTCACTTATTTATTTGTAATAGTATCTTTTCATCCTTTCCTTTCTTACAGCATTTCTCAGCATTTCCTTTCATAGATCATATTTTAGACTAGTTTGATGCAAAACTCTGTTTTTCTAGATGCACTAATTTCATTGCTTGTTTGATCTTATTGGTTGACTATCAGTTCCTTTGTAGCAGATCTCTTCTTACATCCAGCAAGATTATCAGCCATCACATCCTCCATCTGATCCATGCCCTACAGGTTGCTCAAACCTCACCTCAATTCTACCTTAGTTTCCTGCATTTTCCATAGAACTTCTTCCTCTCTCCTTGAGCAAACCCAATCATCTTCCTCTCTTCCGGTGATTCTTGGTAGACCCTAGGTGGCCTACAACCTCATTCCAACCTTCATCCACCTTTTTCACCCACTCTCACATCCTCAAAATCATGAAAACGGCTCTCGCCCTCCTCCTATAGGCCTCCTGTAGATTTCCTATGTCCTCCTATAGATTTTCCTGTAGGCTTTCTTTTGAAGGCCGAGTGTGGGAAAAGCCTCCAGAAGGCCACCTGAGACCTGCTAGGACCCATCCACACCATCCTACATCTACTTAAGTCCCAAAACCGCCCTTCAACACCACCTATTCGCTACCACATTCACAGACAATAAATTATATGCATGTCAAATTCACATAAAAATCCAAAAAGATGTTTTTTTCTTATTTACTTCCAGAAATAGCTTAGTTAGATGTTGTTTACTTCCTTGAATAGGTAATGGAATTCCTTTCATGGTTTTCATAGCACTTTCTGCAAAATTAGAATTAGTTGGTTAATTAGGGTTCACTAGGTTTGCTTTACATTTCAGTCTTTCTCCTTTCTGCAGTTAGAGTAGCATCTATATTTCTTTCCTTTCATCAAATATAGAGCTTCTTCTAGAATCCATATAATTTGGCTTGAGCTCCTAGTGATATTGCATCGGCTGACCAAGTGACAACCTGTAGTGAGAACTAGTACTTGTGCATACAGCACTGACGCTTCCAATTTTGTTATGAACTACCATGTTGATAAAAGTAATGTAGGCATCCGAGGAGTTGCAACATTATTGCTGCGATACTTGTGCTCATTAGCATATACCATACATAGTCTTCCACACACTAACTCCACCTCTCCCATACGATCCTGCTCTGCAGCCATACCATTTCACACAACGCATTTGCTCCACTACAAACCGTCGCCCCATACGTCGTCGGTCCTCCACAAAGCATAACATGTTTTTGTGTCTATTTTCTGAGCAGCAAGGACATGCATACTTGCCCTTCGTATACCAACGACTTGTAAGAGAATCCTAAATCCCAGTTCATTTCAATCCATTATTCCACGATTACAAATGTATAGTTAGAACATGGCTTGCACCTCCATATAGTAAAGTTGCGTTGCATGTTGGGGCCCCTCCACGTTGTCCACACAGTCGCTTTATCATATACGTTGTCCCTCACTGTCACTATCTGTTGTATCATTTACGGTGGCCCTCACTATACGCATTATCATATATGGTGTTTATGCTCTCTCCACATTTTTTTAATACAGGTGTTTTGGATATAACGCAGGCCTATTTTATATATTACTGTGTGGAATGGGTACTATTATGTACCACTTATTGGGTTTTGTGAGCATGTCCATACCATTTCCTTCCCCATATAACCCTTCCCCCTCATATATACCTCTGTTATATACATTAAAATTGTAGTTTGTTTTTTTACAAGCAAAAGTGCAATTTCTTACAGCGTATTGGCAGCAGAAGTATATATATATATATATATATATATATATATATATATATATATATATATATATATATATATATATATATCTATATATATATATATATATATATATATATTATATATATATATATATATATATATATATATATATATATATATATATATATATATATATATATATATATATATATATAGATATAGATATATTAAATGCAATCATTAATATATATTGTGGGAGTGGTCCTCAATGGGAAGGAAAATTATCCTAAGTGGTCTCGAAAAATCAAACACACTCTCACTTTTAATGAGTTGTGGAAAGGATTGTGTGTTGGAGACAGAGAAAAAAAGCGAGAACATCCTACCTCAGACAAGGAATTCGTCGTTTTGGAAATAAGAACAGCAAGGCTTATGCATTGATTGCAACATCATTAAATGAAGTGGTGAGTCACCATATTTTTCCATTTTCAAATGCTTTTGAAGCCTTACAAAACCTGAAGGAAATCTATGACTCATAGTCTGCACTTGTAGTTATTCAACTCATGATTAAATTGTTCACCCTTGAATTACAAAATGATGATCCTCTTGCTCTTGCATCAAAAGTAAAATCTATTATGCATGATATCAAAGTCATTAATGTTGAACTAGACATTCCTCTGATAGCTTTTCTCAAGGCACTTTATCCCACTTACTCAAATTATTTTGAGTCATTGCAAGCAAATGGAAACCTTAAAGATATTACCTTTGACTCCCTTGCGAAAAAATTTGTTGAAAGAGAGAAAGCTTTTAGGAAGAAGACAACTCCTCAGTCTTTTGAAGAGGTTGTGTGCCTTACACATAGAGAGAATAATCTTGCTCAAGATTCTTCTAGAGGAAGGGGGGGTAGATACTCTCAAGGAGAAAAGTAATATTTCCACTTCATATGCTACAAAAGAGATGGATCACATGATGCATCCACATGCAAGTTGCCTTGGGATAGAATTGAGTAGGAAAGAAACCAACCCAAAGGTAAAACTAATGACAAAGAGAAAGGTAAAGCACCTGAAACTGCTCACTATGTTGTGGCACACTGTAATATTGGAGTAAACGAAGACTTATTTAATGCTTCACTTGCTTGGAAAAATGATTGGTTGCTTGATTCAAGAGCAACTTGCCACATGAATTTTAGAAGAGTTTTTTTTTGAAAAAATTACTGGCAATGTTGATGTAGCAGTATATTTTGCAGAAAAATCAAAACTCAAGCCATCAAGGATTGGCACAATTAGGCTTAAATTGCCTGGTCTTATAGACTTTCTTCTGCATCATGTTTTATATCTCACACAACTGAGGAGAAGCTTGTTGTCCTTGGTCCACATCTACTAGCAAGGAGACTCCATTCATATGTTTGATGGCTAGCTTGAAGTGAGAAAAGCATCAAACCACTCACTTGTCATGACAGGGATAGAAGAAGAAAGGCTTCTCAAGTTGCAGGGTACCTATACTCGTGCACAAAATTTCTCATACAATTCTCATTATGAAGAAGGTACATTTCCATCAAGTTTATTATGGCATGCTAGATTTGGACACTTGAACTATGACAACCTCCTCCTATTGAAGAAAAATGGTGTTACTGGTTTGCCTACAATTCCTAGGAAACTTAAGCAATGTGATGCTTGCATTATAGGAAAGCATAGCAAAAAGTCTTTTCATGACTCACATTCCAGAGCACATAGAAAACTTGAATTCATTCATTTATATTTATGTGGTCCAATGCCTGTTCCTTCTACAAATGGAAATAAATATATGATGACATTTATTGATGACTACACCAGAATGTGTTGGGTTTATTTATTGAAGAACAAATCTGGTGCTTTTCAAACATTCAAGAACATTCATACATGGATTGAAAATGATGCACAATCTCATATTGGCTCTATTCGCACTAATAATGGAAAAGAATACACTTCAAATGAATCTAAAAACTATCTTTGCCAACATGGGATTAAACATCAAACAACTGTGCCTTATAATCCCCAATAGAACATAGTAGCTGAAAGAATGAATAGGACAATCTTAAATATGGTGTTCTCCAAGATGTTTTTCAAAAATTTAAAATTGATGTTTTGGGCTGATGCAGTTCTATGTGTTGTATATGTAAAGAATAGATGTCCGACTAATGCTATTAGAAACAAGACTCCTTATGAAATGTGGTATGGGAACATTCCTTCGGTAAAGCATCTCAGGGTCTTTGGTTCCACATGTTATGCATTGATACCAAAGGTACATAGAAACAAACTTGGTGCAAGAAGTCATAAGTTTATCTTCTTGGGGTATTCAAACACCTCCAAAGCATAGCGTCTCTATGATGAAGTCAATAAAACGTTTGTTGTATCTAGAGATGTAATCTTTCTTGAATCATCCAAAACTGACAATGTTATTGAGCGAAAACTTGATCGCTTGGATAGATTTGCAAATGCAAAATCATTTCAAGAATTTGATAATCAGATTCCACATGTTGAAGGGGGTATTCCTATACTAGATCAACCTATGGAATCGTATTCTGAAGCACTCTCTCCCGTGTACGAAACTCCAATAATGGATGATACTTTGAGTGATGTGATTGATAGAATTGGGAGACTCAATCTTGATTTAGTCCCAAATCAATCAACGGAGTAGCCTGGACCATCTAAGAAAGGTCCCCCAAAGTGGCTGACAAAGACACTTGAAAGTGTTCATCCTGATGAGGTTGGAAAGACAGGAACTAGAAATTCAGCTCAGCAAAATGGAGGTGATGTAGATGACTCTTATTCACCTGTTGATATAGATGTTTCTTATGATTGTGAATTGAATTTGTCTACAGATTTTGAACCAACTTCCTTCAAAGAAGTTGCTTCTCATGATGAATGGAAAGAAGCAATGCAAAAGGAGTATGATGCCTTGATAAAGAATGGCACTTGGAAGCTGGTTGATTCTCCTTTGGGAACCAAACCAATTGGCTGCAAGTGGGTCTACAAGAACAAGTATAAATATGATGTCTCACTTGACGAGCACAAAGCTAGGCTTGTGGCAAAAGGTTTTTCACAGAAGGAAGGGGTCAATTATGAGGAGACTTTTTCACCCACAACAAAATGGGCTCCATCCAGATACTCTTTTCCCTAGCAGCTCAGAATGGTTGGAAAGTCCATCAAATGGATGTAAAAAATGCTTTCTTGAATGGAGATCTAAAAGAGAATGTTTTTATGTCCCAGCCTAAAGGATTTTATGTAAAAGGACATGAACATAAAGTATGAAAACTTGTGAAATCCTTGTATGGCCTCAAACAAGAACCATGAGTCTGGTATGAAAAACTAACTGAGCATCTTCTGAAATTCAATTTCAAACATTATGATCTTAATGATGCAACTTTGTTTTTCGAGAAGGTTGGAAAAATAGTTGTATATCTTGTGGTATATGTAGATGATCTTTTGATGATAGGGAACAATGAGAGCTACATTGCATCCATAAACAAGGAATTGAGGAAAGGTTTTGGAATGACTTATTTGGGCTATGTTCATTACTATCTTGGTATTGGAGTAACGCAACATCCAAAGTCCATATTCCTTTCTCAAAATAAGTACAATGGAGATCTATTGAATAGGTTTGGCATGAATGAATGTAATCCTCTGACTACTCCAATGGAACAAAACTTAAAGCTCACAACCATTGAAGGAAAAGAATTTGAGGATGCAACAAAGTATAGACAGGTTGTAGGAAGTCTCAACTACCTGACTACTACTAGACTAGACATTTCATTTGCTATTGGAATCCTCTCCAGGTTTATGCAAAAGCCTTGTGAGGGACATTGGTTTGCTAAAAAAATAGTTCTAAAGTACTTGAAGGGAACTCAAGATTTTGGAATCAAGTATACAAAGGTGGGCGACTTCATCTTGATTGGATACTCTGATTTAGACTTCGATGGAGACAAAGAAACTGGGGTATCTACTTCGGGTTATGCTATGAGTCTTGGATTAGGAGCTATCTCCTGGAGATCAAACAAACAATTAGTTCCAGCATACTCCACAACAAAGACAAAATATGTGGCAGCAGCTGAGGCAACAAAACAAATTGTGTGGCTCAGGAAAATTCTAGAAGAGTTGCACGTAAAACAAGTACAATCCACTCCACTCATGATTGACAATACCTCGGCAATAAAGTTGGCCAAGAACCCAAAATTCAATGATCAAATGAAGCACATCAATACAAAATATCATCTGATTCAACATCATGTTAAGGCCAAAGCAATTCATCTTCGCCATTGTTCCACTAATGAGTAGATTGCAGACATCTTCACCAAAGTGCTTGGAAGAGAAAAGCTTGAAAGATTCAGAACGACGCTTGGACTCACCAACATCCCTTCAGATTAAGGGGGGGAATGTTGACACCTAATCATAGGGATTAGGTGAACAACTATAATTATTGTATATAAATAATAGAGGAAATGGAGAGTCATCGGGAGATGAAATGAACAGTCACTCTCTCTTGTATATAAAAATGAACAACCTAAATGAATAACATAATTTCATTTGAGGAGTTACCTCCTAGTTTGACAGAATGCACCACCCCAGGGGTGGAGGCCCCCATACAACAATCCTCCAGCTTTATTGCCTTCACCTCCTACTCAACCATAGCTCTCACACCCTGTTCCACCTAAACAACCTCAGATGCCTACCCAACCAAATCCAAAACCAAACAACAGATAGGCAGGCACAACAGGTCTACACTGGAGAGACATCCTACCCTACTTATGTTGTGGAAATTCAGGAAATCAACTTGAGGTCTGGGAGATTACTCCTAGAAAATGAACCTCCATCTCTACTGAGGGAGAGTGAAGAGAAAAGAGAGGAATGTATTCCTAGAGTGAATCCACCACCCTTTCCTGAAAGATTAACTCATCCAATCCAGCCTACCCTAGAAGAGAATGAACTTCTGGGTGAATTGAAAAATCTATGTGCCAAAATTCCACTTCTCCAAGCCATTAAGTATGTACCTATTTACAACAAATTGATTAAATATAAGTGTTTCAAACATATAGGGAGGCGAAAAGGAGACACCCCTACCATTAATGTCATTGGATAGTTTTCTGACTTAATGTTGGGGCAGGTAATTTGCCCAAAATATTTAGACCTTGGAAGCACTGTAGTATATTTCCACATCAATGGCATCATTGTTCCACACATGTTGATTGATCTCAGGGCTACCATTAATGTGATGACTAAGGACACCATGCTCAAGTTGAATCTCCAAGGTTCACTAAGAAAGACCACGACAGTCTTGCAGTTTGCAGACCAATCCACAGTAGCCGCTGAGGGGATTATTGAGGATGTGATGGTCTCCATTTACTCCTGGGAGTACCTTGCAAACTTCCTAGTTATCTAGCCTAAGGCTAAGCTTAATGGTTATCCTCTCATACTTGGGAGACCTTGGTTAGCCACTGCCGATGCCTACATCAGCTGTAGGGATGGAAACATGACTATAAAAAATGGCCATTTATCCAAGTAGTTGGTCTTGTACCCTCCTTCTCATCCATCTTTAGAACATGATCTACCTTTATGGCTAGAAGAGGAGAAAGAAGATGAAGTTTACTCGTCTCAATTCTATACCCTAGAAACTACCATGGAAGGAGGACAGCTTGGTGAAGATGATTTGATTGAACACATCCTCCAAAATCTAACTCCCAACACCTTGTCCTTAGAAGAAGTAGTGAAGGAAACCAAGAGCAACCATCAGATTGATCTATGCTTAGCTAATTCAAACACTACTCATGTTAAGACAATAGAATTTTTCCTTGAAAGAACTTTGAAAATCAACCCCTCATTCTATACACTGAGAAGAAGAGTTATGTAACTTGCTAAGGGAACATTTGGATGCCTTTGCTTGGAGTTACAAAGAAATGAGGGGAGTGCACCCCTCGGTGTGTACTCACCACATTTATATCAAATAAGGTTGAAAACCAGTCCGAAAACCCCAAAGGAGAATGAATCCAACTCTCAAGGATATAGTCAAAGAAGAACTGCAAAAGCTACTAGATGAAAGATTCATTTACCCTATCTTGGACAGTGAGTGGGTGTCTCCTTTAGTGTTGGTTCCAAAGAAAAATGGGAAGTGGAGGATTTGTGTTGATTACAGAGAGTTGAATAAAGCGATAAAGAAGGACCATTTCTCTCTACCATTCATTGACCAATTGTTAGATGGCCCGGTAGGGAAAAAGTTTTTCTCTTTCTTAGATGGGTTTACTAGGTACAATCAGATCTAGATTATCCTAAAGGACCAGGATAAAACCACCTTCACCTGTCCTTGGGGTACTTTCACTTATAGGGTCCTTCCTTTTGGTCCATGCAATGCCCCTGCCACTTTCTAAAGGGTAGTCCTAAGTATCTTTGCTGAGCTACTCCATGACATAATGGGAATTTATATGGATGATTTTACACCCTATGGGTGTGATTTCCAAGAGGATCTCTCCAACCTGGGTAAGGTCCTGAACAAATGCATTGAAATGAACTTATCCCTTAGTCATGAAAAAGACGAGTTCTTAATGACTGCAGGGATTGTTCTAGGTCACTCAATATCCGAGAAAGGGCTACAGGTTGACCCAAATAAGATAGCCATCATCCAAAGGGTCCCAAATCTGAAAAAAAAATGGATGTTAGAAGTTTTCTAGGTTTAGCCCGATACTACAAGAGATTTATAAAATACTTTAGCAAGTTAGCTTCTCCTTTATTTGGGTTATTGGCCAAAGACTTCAAAATTTTATGGTCAGAAATCTATCAAGAAGCCTTGGACACCCTAAAGGACAACTTGACCACTGCACCTATTATCCGAGGTGCAAATTGGTCTCTTCCTTTCCATATACATCCTGATGCCTCTCACAAAGCCATAGGAGCATCTATAGGCTAGATAAATGACAAGCTGCCTTATGCCATTTACCTTATCAGTAAGAATTTGTCAAAAGGCAAGCTAAACTATATAGTGACTAAGAAAGAACTCATAGCTATTGTGCATTCATTGAATAAATTTAGGCATTACATCACTGGTTACCAAACATTTGGACATACTGACCATGCTCCAATTAAATACTTAATGAATAAAACTAATTTAAATGCTCGGATGATTAGATGGTTACTTTTATTGAAACAATTTGATTTAACTATTATCGATAAGCTTGGAAAGGAGAATGTTGTTGCATATTTTTTTATCCAGATTGACTTTGCTTGCAAGGGAGGAAGGAATGGTTGATGATTAGTTACCAGATGAACAATTATTTTTCATTTCAGGTCTCTCTCCATGGTTTTCTGACATAGCAAATTACTTGGTGTCTTCACAGTTTCCACCAAATTTATCTTCCAAGGAAAAGAGAAAGATCATAAGGAAGAGCACCTCATTCACATGGATTGGGGGAAACCTCTTCAAACTAGGCCTAGATCAAATTATGAGAATATGTGTTAGGGAGGAGGAAGTCTTTGAAATCCTTCTGACCTATCATGATGGGCCTTCTGGAGGTCACTTCACAGCCAAAATAACAACATTCAAGGTACTACAAGCTGGTTATTACTGGCCCACTCTTCACCAAGACGTGAGGAGGTATACTAGTCAGTGTGATCGGTGCCAAAGGATGGGGAAACCTACCCCAAGGGATGAAATGCCTCTGCAACCTTAGGTGACTTTCGATCCATTTGACAAGTAGGGCATATATTTCATTCGACCCATTGACCCTCCATCCAAGAAAAAGAAATACATCGTTGTGTGCATTGACTATTTAACTAATTGGGCTAAAGCCAAGGCCATCAAAGAAGCAACAGAAGAAAAAGTGGCTGAATTTTTAAGGGAAAATCTATTTTATAAGTTTGGGTATCCTAGAGAATTGGTAACTAATCAAGGAAGTCAATTTACATCTCACATGATTGAGAATTTGTTAAGCCAACACAAGATCAAGCACACAACATCCACTCCTTAGCACCCACAGGCTCATGGGTAAGTGGAGGTAACCAACAGAGCACTGGAAGGCGTTCTGACCAAAGTGATTGGCAAAAATAGAAAGGATTAGGCAGATATTTTATTTGAGGCTACTTGGGCCTACAATACCACCTAGAAGACCACCACTGGGTCCACTCATTACGGGTTGGTCTATGGGAAGAAAGCCACGCTATGCATTGAATTTGAATACAACACCTTAAGAATGGTAGCATAATTGGATCTAGATCTCACCAAGGCACAACAAGATAGATTGCTCCAGCTGAATGGGTTAGATGAATTTAGGATGTAAGCCCTCCTGCTGTTGGCTTAGGGGGTCCTGATCGAGGTTTAGAGTTAGTTTCACCAAACAAATCCCTACACTACTGGCCCTTTCAGCATTGTTAGGTAGTAGATCCCCCATAGCGGGTTTTTGGGGTGTGTAGCCTGAATTTTGGTCAAAAGTAATGTAAGACCCTGCAAAATGTGGGTGCGGAGCGTGAGATTCTAGGGTTGTCCGCCCTAAAATATTGTAATTTAATATATAATGTGTTGGCCTACCCATGGTCCGTGGACCATGGGAATGCATAAATAGAGCGAGGCTCTAAGTGTAGAGGTTAGCTGAGTTTTAGCATTGATCTTAAGTGATATGGGTTTTTGAATGCAATATTCACTCTAAGTCTGTAAGTTCGAGTCTTGGGTCATAGTAGTAGAGAGAGGCTCTGCAGCTATGTGCGCAGAGGCCTAGTAGAGTCTGCAGTTGTGTGCGTGGATCCCTGCAGCTGAGTGCGCAGGGTGGAGTTGGGATTGTAACGGAGTAAAAGTTAATAAAAGCTAAGCTGATTCTGAATTACTGTGCATCTATTCGCAAATCTATATGTTTATGCTTCTGTTATATGTTTATGCATCTATTTACAATATATGATATCATGCTGTTAGGTTCCCATACCAATAGGTGTCATTTTTCATGATTGACTGGGAAGTGCTAAATATGTTCATCCTTTCCATGCTGCAAAGGTTCCATATTTCAAAAGAGACCGATAAAATTAAAAAATGTAAAGAGGGTATGCCTTAAAAGAATGATCAGAAGGCAAGAAAATGAATTGGTCAGAAAAAATAATAGAAATTAACCCTAAAGAAAGACCAGGAAAATGGCCAGTCAAAATTCCACTGCTACCTTATTTGCAAGTCCACAATGTGCAAGTATTGTTGTTTTCACACTTGATGGGTGGCCCAACAGTGCAATCTGGACCATGCCATGTTTAAATTGCTGTTGTAGAATAGAGAAAAAGTGCCTGTCCAAACAGCTTAAGCTTGGCAGATGAGTAGCTAGGTAGAGAAATGAAGGAGCCCAACTGCTTAATCTGGGCCCTTGGAAGAGATAAGGGTACACTTAGATAGGAGGGCAGTCAAAAGAAAAGAAGATAATCAGGGTCTGCAAGTCTAAGTGCACCCATTCAAAATGATAAAAAAAATGTTAGGTGTATTAGACTGGGTAGGTAGTTGAGGTTGGAGAAGCAAGGTTTTGATCACCTCATGTATTGTCAATCAGAGCTCCTCTCATCAATGACAGAAGTGTCAAAGCAGTTGTTTTGATGGCAGAACATTGGAAGAATGTCTAATTCCCCTTCTATTCCCCCATAAATCACTCAATAACATCCCCTTGAGGACCTTGGGATCTGCCCAACCAACCCTGTTATCACTTCATTTTTTGTAAAATACCAAGTCAAAAAACTATATAAAATTCCAAAAAGTAATAAATATTCCCACCCCATGGCACTATAGCCTTATAATGCAGTCTTGGGAAATAACAGTCCATCTGGGACTATTATGAACCCTTCCGCGTCTTAACCTGGAGTTAGCTTAACCTCTGGTTAAATTAACAACTGCTGCCCACCTCCCCGTTCATCAAAATTTGTTACTACACCCTTCACGTTCGTATTTTAAAGTTTGGTGTTTAAATGTTTATTAAACATTAAACTCCTCTCCAGTGCATATAACACATATAACCTGCTTTCCAAAGGTTTGAACCCCCCACCACATAAATAAATCAATATAATATATAGCAGGCCCCCGTACATTAACCTGCCTCCAGCTCCGCGCTCCGTCAGCCCTCCGATCTACCCTCCCAGATCCAATGGCCCAGGTGGATTTCGGGGCGCCCCCGACACACAGGAGTTAGCGTCCGATGGCATGGCGATTTTGCTGTCGTACAAAGGATGTGTGTCCACCTTTTATTGCATCGGGAGGGCTCTGACACATACCGCCCCCGTACAGGAGGCGGTCCGATAAAACTGCAAACTGCCTTCTATCTTGTGCCACGTCGTCTCACTGGCGTCACTGCCACGTCACCCTACCATACTGCCATGTCATCCGCCACCTATCCTCTGCTGACATCACTGCCATGTCACCTTGACGTACTGCCATGTCATCTACCACCTGTCCTCTGCTGACATCACTGCCACATCACCCTACCATACCCGGGACCCACTGATGACGTCATGCTGACGTCATCACAAAAAAGGCGCAAAGGGCGAGAATTGCGTCAAAGAATGCCTGAATCGAGAAACAGAGGTAGTTTTCGATGCGCGATTAGCGCTTAGCGCTAATCGCGCATCGCTAAGAAAAATTACTCAAGAAGGAGAGCTTCCTTTTTGCTCGGCTACCTACAAAACCCAAAAATTTGTAAGAGGCAACGTTGGAAACAAAGAACTAAAGAAAGGGCAGCAGGCAGAGGGAGTCAAGATATGACTACGACAATTTTATAAGAAGGTCAAGTATGCATACTGAGAGCAGGATAACAAAGCAGTGACTCAGCAAAGCACCAGGGCAACAGGCCCAAAAAACGCAAATTAAAAGAAGAGCCTCATCCGACTCAGTTGATCCCAAAAGTCTAAATTCTCTGACTGAATGGATAGCTAATACCCTAAATATCTACTGCATCATTTACTCTTTCATCTACTATTCCTCAAGAGTTGGTAAAGAAGTTATGAGTTATTAACTCATCAACTAGATATTTTGTAACTCATTTTTTGTATATATACCGCCCCACAGAACATATTTGGGGTTGGTCGTTGGTGATTTTCTCTATAAGACACTGCACTGTAAATTCTCAGACTTTATAATAAAATGGCCGGTGAAGTTCATGGTCTCTGCACTGTCTGGATGTGAAAGTAATCAACTATGTTATGCTACAGAATTCCTGTGTCGTTTAACGGAACAATAAGTTTTCCTAAACCATGTTTTGTCTTTTCTTTGTTTACAAAATTCACATATATGTTTCATAATCTTAGAAACAGAGAAGAAGAATAGCTCAGGACTTGTTTAAATACACCCTCTGCTCAATCCCTGTTTCTAATTATGTTTTCTTCGGAATTGGTCATAAATATGAATTCTTAATTGCTCATGTTTGCACTAATTCTCTCATTATGAATTTTGTTTAGGAATTCTTAATTGCTCCTAGATAATATTCTCACACTTTCCCTCTATCAGCATAGTGAAAGATCCTTGACTGCCTTTCATTCCCTGATTTCATGCCATCATATCTCAGATTTCAGGGATTGTTCCATAGATGCCTGTCTGGCTCTGTAGCATTACATTTTTCCAGGAAACACTTTCAGCAGTACACCACCATTGACTCCATTGCCCAATAGTTTAGACTGTTCTGAGACTGCATCCCAGATCTGCCTGAAATCATCATCCAACCAAATTTAGAACAAAACCCTGCACTTCATATCTAGACTAACATAACAAAAACAAAGTTAAATCATAAAGAGAGAGACCTCTCTGGTTGCAGGTAGGCTAGTACCTGCAGCTAAAAGATTGGTTAGTGGTTACCTTGGTCGTATTCCCTTTGAGGAGCTTAGGGAACAACCTGAGTGATAACATCATTGGCGACTCAACTGGGAAACTTTGAATAAATGTTTGTTACTACTGTCTATTTTCTAAAACTACAGATGGAGCCTGAAGTTAGCCAGATAGCCTTTGAAATTGTTTTTTCTTTGCATTTACAAGAGTAAATAAAAGCTGCTTCAGTCAATCTCTAGCCTAGTTTTAGTCTTTAAACAACTGTCCCAAAGGCTTAATCAGTTTCTCCGTTTCAAACTCATCTGAAGGAAATTCAAGCTCCTATTTCTTATTAACTTCCTCTTTCTTCAAACTGTTTTACAAGTTTAGATCCGATCTCTGATGGTGGACAGGGATCAGACATACCAAGGTTAAAATCATCCACCTGGCAACTCCACATCACTTTCACAATCAAGACTCCACTAGGGAAATGGACCTGAAAGAACTTTATAGAAAGATCAGTCTTTTGGTTTGGATTGTTATCCAAGACATTGTGTTCTTTCTCATAGACAAAATTTTTCAATGTATATTGTATTATAAAAATGATTTTAGATTAAATTTTTATTATCTTCCTTCCAAAAATGTAGATAAAAACTCTCCTTATACATTCGAACAACAGTCTTCTAATCCTAAAGATCATTTTTTAACTAAGGAGAACCCAAAAATTAAGATAAATCATCCAATCCCTGAACATATTCCACTGCCTCATAAAGTTCTTGATAGATACAAACCCCTCATTTTGCCTCCTGCACTCAATAATCTACCTAGCAATCATCCCAAGTATCTCCCTAGATTTGATGGAGAGAATGGTGTCACTGCCCAAAAGCATGTCCAAGTTTTTGAAGATTATCTTAACTTATTTGAAGTGGATTTTGAGGATGTTAGTATTAGGCTTTTCGCTCTTTCTTTGCAAGCCAAAGTCAGGAGTTGGTTCAAAACTCTGCCTCACGCAAGCATCTCAAATCTTGAGCAATTTCTCAAACTCTTCCTTGGTATATGGATAATCAAAGACAATCTCCTCATGATCATAGAAGAATATAATCAGTTAAAAAGACATCCAGATCAGACAGTACAACAATTTTCAAACAGATTCAATCAGATCTATCATTCAATACCATTGAATATAAAACCTCCCCCTGATTTGGCTCTACTGCATTATCCAAGAGCATTTGATTCAGAGATAGAATTTCATCCGAGAGAGAGAAACCCGTCCACTATGCAACAGATGCAGAACATGGCAGTAGATGTAGAGGTTAATCTGAAGGTTAGAGAGAGGAAGCTAAAAGCAGAAAAAGAGGAAGAACTTGATACCTTGATAAAGAAAGAAGAGGAATTAAAGCAGAAAGTCACAATGAAAGTTGAATGTTTGGATCATCATGACACTTTTTCTCCAAAAGAAGAAAGGGTTGACATTTCTGAACAGATTTTTACCAATTCAACCAACCATAGATCAGAAAACAGATTCACAGAACAATGTGTGGAGGAGCAATCCCCTAGTTTACTATGTGCATTCGATAATATGGCTTCTTTTAATAATGTGCCCAAATATGATCAATATGATGATGATTATGTTTTTCAGATCCAAATTAACCTTGCAGAAAAATCAGAAGATAATTTGGGCAAAAACAAAGAGATTTAGGTTCAACAGCTTCAAAGTACTAATCAGCTTGTTCACTTCAGCAATAAGGATGGGGAGGAAAGTGTAGAAAATTTTGAAATAAGTGAAGGAACTTTGCCATTTTGTTTTGAGTCTTTTCAGTTTATCAGAGATAAATATCATGCTACTAAGAATCAAATATCAACAAGCCTTGGTATTGACCATCTGGAAAGCAATCAAATCTTTGTTCAAAATTTGTCATATCTAAATTTGCAGTCCCAGAATCCCATTGAACATCAGATTGCAAAAAAAGGCTTGGAAGCAGCAACATATGATCAAAAAATCCAAGTTGGTTCCTTGCCCTTTTGTTTTGAATCATCTGAATTATTCAAAGAAAAAGAAGAACAACTGGTAGGAATCTGTCAAGTTCCATTTGAACCTGTATGTAATAAATTACAGCAGTCCCTCCAAACTCTCTATGATCCAACAACTGACAGGTTGAATGAGGAAAGAAATCAGAATTCTTCTCCATTAATAGACCATGAAGGTCCAAATCAAGATGATAATGGTTGCAGTAGACAGGCCCTACAGTCAGTTAAAATATCATCGCAAACAACAGTTGAAAGCATGAAGGGTGGTGAAGACAAGGATGATATTTCAGTTTCATGGCATGAAAGCTATCCAGAACATTTGCACAGTTGTTTGATTCAGCTCAGGAGTAGTGTATATATTTTGCAAGATCCTTTTGTACAGTTTCTAGATTCAGCAAAGGAGATCAGGAGTTTCCTTATCTTCTCAAAGTTTAACAAAGCCAGATTTGATTGTAAGGTCTCACTTTTAAACACCACCAAATACAGGCAGCAAAGGTCACTGATGTATATAATTCTTAAGTGGTTGCACTGGCTGTTTCATTTTACCTAACCATCAGTCAGAAAGCTGATTAGGATAAGTAGGTAGGATTTCAGTTTAGTTTGGATAGTAACTTGCTACAGTTGAAGCCCGAAGAGAAGGCCCTAAGCTCCACAAGTGTGCTGTCATATATGCAAATAAAGCAACCCGCAACAGGAAAGCTTTAGAGAAGAGAGAAAATTATGCAGAAGGCCATTTGACCTATTGTTCTTGACTTTCCACAAGGGAAAGCCATCCCCAAGTGGAGCCACTGTTAGGTTCCTATACCAATAGGTGTCATTTTTCATGATTGACTGGGAAGTGCTAAATATGTTCATCCTGTCCATGCTGTAACGGTTCCATATTTCAAAAGAGTCTGAGAAAATTAAAAAATGTAAAGAGGGTATGCCTTAAAAGAATGATCAGAAGGCAAGAAAATGAATTGGTCAGAAAAAATAATAGAAATGAACCCCAAAGAAAGACCAGGAAAGTGGCCAGTCAAAATGCCACTGCTACCTTATTTGCATGTCCACAATGTGCAAGTATTGTTGTTTTCACACTTGATGGGTGGGCCAACAGTGCAATCTAGACCATGCCATGTTTAAATTGCTGTTGTAGAATAGAGAAAAAGTGCTTGTCCAAATAGCTTAAGCTTGGCAAATGAGTAGCTAGGTAGAGAAATGGAGCCCAAATGCTTAATCTGGGCCCTTGGAAGAGATAAGGGTACACTTAGATAGGAGGGCAGTCAAAAGAAAAGAAGATAATCAGGGTCTGCAAGTCTAAGTGCACCCATTCAAAAGGATAAAAAAAAATGTTAGGTGTATTAGGTTGGGTAGGTAGTTGAGGTTGCAGAAGCAAGGTTTTGATCACCTCATGTATTGTCAATCAGAGCTCCTCTCATCAATGACAAAAGTGTCAAAGCAGTTGTTTTGATGGCAGAACTTTAGAAGAATGTCTAATTCCCCTTCTATTCCCCCATAAATCACTCACTAACATCCCCTTGAGGACCTTGGGATTTGCCCAACCAGTCCTGTTATCACTTCATTTTTTGTAAAATACTAAGTCAAGCTTTGACTTTCTTCAATGAAAAGAAGCCACATTTCTTGTGTAAAAATCATTTCTCTGCATTCCATTCACTTCTTATGTCTAAGTTTCAGTCCATAAACTTAACCTCTGCCCTACTCTTTCACCTCGCAAACTCATATTAACTTCTAATTCTATTTATATAGCTCCCTAACCTATGTTCCTATCCCTATTGCTACAAAAAACTATATAAAATTCCAAACAATAATAAATATTCCAACCCCATGGCACTATAGCCTTATAATGCAGTCTTGGGAAATAATAGTGCATCTAGGACTATTATGAACCATTCCACGTCTTAACATGGAGTTAGCTTAACCTCTGGTTAAATTAACAACCGCTACCCACCTCTCCGTTCATCAAAATTTGTTACTACACCCTTCACGTTCATATTTTAAAGTTTGGTGTTCAAATGTTTATTAAACATTAAACTCCTCTCCAGCGCATATAACACATATAACCCGCTTTCCAAAGGTTTGAACCCCCCGCCACATAAATAAATCAATATAATATATAGCGGGCCCCCGTACATTAACCTGCCGCCAGCTCCGCGCTCCGTCGGCCCTCCAATCTGCCCTCCCAGATCCAACGGCCCAGGTGGATTTCGGGGCGCCCCCGACACACAGGTTTTAGCGTCCGATGGCACGGTGGTTTTGCCGTCGTACAAAGGACGCATGTCCGCCTTTTATTACATTGGGAGGGCTCTGACACATACTGCCCCTGTACAGGAGGCGGTCCGATAAAACTGCAAACCGCCTTCTATCCTGTGCCATGTCGTCTCATTGGCATCACTGCCACGTCACCCTGCCGTACTTCCATGTCATCCGCCACCTATCCTCCGCTGACATCACTGCCACGTCACCCTGCCGTACCCGGGACCCGCCGATGACGTCATGCTGACATCATCACAGAAAAGGCGCAAAGGGCAAGAATTGCATCAAAGAATTCCTGAATCGAGAAATAGAGGCAGTTTTCGATGCGCGATTAGTGCTTAGCGCTCATCGCGCATCGCTAAGAAAAATTACTCAAGAAGGAGAGCTTCCTTTTTTCTCGGCTACCTGCAAAACCCCAAAAATTTGCAAGAGGCAACATTGGAAACAAAGAACTAAAGAAAGGGCAGCAGGAAGAGGGAGTCAAGATATGAATATGGCAATTTTATAAGAAGGTCAAGTATGCATACCGAGAGCAGGATAACAAAGCAGTGACTCAGCAAAGCACCAGGGCAGTAGGCCCAAAAAACGCAAATTAAAAGCACAGCCTCAGCCGACTCAGTTGATCCCAAAAGTCTAAATTCTTTGACTGAATGGATAGCTAATACCCTAAATATCTACTGCATCATTTACTCTTTCATCTACTATTCCTCAAGAGTTGGTAAAGAAGTTATGAGTTATTAACTCATCAACTAGATATTTTGTAACTCATTTTTTGTATATATACCGCCCCACAGAACATATTTGGGGTTGGTCGTTGGTGATTTTCTCTATAAGACACTACACTATAAATTCTCAGACTTTATAATAAAATGGCCGGTGAAGTTCATGGTCTCTGCACTGTCTGGATGTGAAAGTAATCAACTATGTTATGCTACAGAATTCCTGTGTCGTTTAACGGAACAATAAGTTTTCCTAAACCATGTTTTGTCTTTTCTTTGTTTACAAAATTCACATATATGTTTCATAATCTTAGAAACAGAGAAGAAGAATAGCTCAGGACTTGTTTAAATACACCCTTTGCTCAATCCCTGTTTCTAATTATGTTTTCTTCGGAATTGGTCATAAATATGAATTCTTAATTGCTCATGTTTGCACTAATTCTCTCATTATTAATGTTGTTTAGGAATTCTTAATTGCTCCTAGATAATATTCTCACACTTTCCCTCTATCAGCATAGTGAAAGATCCCTGACTGCCTTTCATTCCCTGATTTCATGCCATCATATCTCAGATTTCAAGGATTGTTCCATAGATGCCTGTTTGGCTCTGTAGCATTACATTTTTCCATGAAACACTTTCAGTAGTACACCACCATTGACTCCATTGCCCAATAGTTTAGACTGTTCTGAGACTGCATCCCAGATCTGCCTGAAATCATCATCCAACCAAATTTAGAACAAAACCCTGCACTTCATATCTAGCCTAACATAACAAAAAAAAAGTTAAATCATAAAGAGAGAGCCCTCTCTTGTTGCAGGTAGGCTAGTACCTGGAGCTAAAAGATTGGTTAGTGGTTACCTCGGTCATATTCCCTTTAAGGAGCTTAGGGAACAACCTGAGTGATAACACATCACTAGTTATAAAATTTGAATGATTGATAAAGATTACTAGGCCCACAAAATAAAGTCAGATCTATAATAATAACACAACAAGGTTAGAGGATCTAGATAGTGCCCCTTCGTGCTCTGTACAGAGCTATGCGAGGGTCAGACGGCTGCGTAGAGCTGCACTAGGGCACAGGATCGATTCATGAACTTCCTAGACTTCATCAAGACATCCTTAGGGTGTGGAAACCTCGTTCCACCACCCTCCCATACTACCTCAGGTGAGACCTTAGTCCACGCACCACAGATTGTTGCTGAAAGGGTCGGTAGTTTCGGGATTTGTTTGGCTAAATCACTTCTGAACCTGGGTCAGGCCCCAATAAGCCAACAAATGGTTTCGTTGCTGGGACGTGGATCTGCCCAAGGGATGTCTGATGTCGGAACACTGGAACCTACAAAGAAGGAAATTGAAGATTGGTTGGATTAAAAGCTTCACGAGTTCGTAACACAGGAAAACAGAACTTTGTAGATATTCGAGAAGAGGTGGCTAGATCGCTACGTATATATGGAAATCCATGAGATCTTCTTCGCGTCCTTCTCTTGAGAGCTATATGATTGGATCATGAGGTTAGCTGACAGCCAGGGAATGTATAAGCCTGATCAACTGATAGTTTGGACTCCAGAGTTAGTGTGCAGACTAGAGGCATCAGAAGATAAGATTGCATAGGCCATGGACCATTGGCTCGACCGGGTAATAGGAGGGTTTATCACTGAGTTCACGATAGACACAACCGTGAGCTATAGCGAAATAGAACGGCGTTTTCTCAAGGGACTTCGAGGTAGGTACATAATATCCCTGAATACCTGGATTAATATGCTGTTATGTGAAAAGCAGGTTATGTGAATACATTAATGATTATAACGACGTGGAGCAGAAATATCTACAAAAGGATCGAGGGATTAGGGAACAGTCCTTTAATTTCACCTTCGCAAGAGAATGAGGAAGAGCACACTCGGATTTCTCCAAGAAGTGTGGTCAGTTTGATAAGGCAGCGAATTCTACAGTTACCACCTCCACCTACGCCACCACTTGCATCACCTCCTTCACCTCCATCTTCGCCACACCACCTCCACCAAACTAGCAGTTCAACATGGCAAGCGTGATTAAGCTACCTGTATTCAGAGGAGTAGGAAATGAGGACCCAGATCAGTTCTGGTTCATGGTAAGAGCAGTGTGGGAAGCACAAGGGGTTACAGATGATAAAATTGAGAAGGCTACATTGGTGAGTGCACTACAAGATTGCGCATTGACATGGTATATCAAGCACTCAAATGATCACCCGAATGCAGGAATAGTGGAGATCTAGAATGCGCTAAACAAAGAATTTAGCCAGCCGAAGTCAGAGATGCAATCAATCATTGGATTTGAGGAGATCGCGATGCTTCTAGGTAAGACCCCATGGGATCTAGATCAGTGGCTGAAGAGTATGATCCGTGAGGCTAATATGACGCTAACGGATGCGCATCACCGCGTGTGGTGTGTGGTGCCTTTAACACCCCACCTAAGGATGGCGTTGTCGCAGTAGAAGCTTTCAACCCAGGCTGAAGCATTGGAAATGGCAATGAGGTTGAATGAAACATTGATACAGGATCCAAGGCTAGGAGGCCAATAGATCCACACTGCAGAACCTATGCTTGGAGATGTGGAGTTTGAAGCAAGATAGGGTGCGATGGCCAGAGGTGCGTGAAGAAGTGTGGTGCATAAAATGTAAAGGCCAGGGCCACGACAAGGATCATTGCCCGGTCTTCGCGAACTACTTGGTAGGAGGGTGACCAATGCCATTGAGACTAGAGGCACAGGCAGGACCAAGTGTGGCACTTGCGTTCTAGTGTGCGATCTGTCAGGTGGGAGGAAAGCACACAACAGACAACTGTCATTTGTTACAGAAGTATACATAGACTCCCCAGTAGTTGTTTAGAAATTTTTGTATATTGGTGGGCCATGACGAGCGTACTTGTCACAGCTACGAGTTAATGATGGAGCAGACCCCAGCATATAGAATGCAGATGGAAACGGAAGGTCTTGACCTAGCTGCAGGGATGGCGCGCGCTGGATTCCAAGGGCGACGTCAAGGACGAGGAGGAATGGCGATAGGAAGGGGCCGTAGACAATTAATCTGTTACAATTGCGGAGGACTGGGGCACTACGCTCGCTATTGTACCAACCCAATGAGACTATCTTATTCCTACTATGATCAATTCGATCATGAAGCAGCGGATTGTCCTACATTGATCACGTAGATGCGAGAGAAAGGGGTCCTTCAGCCTACTCCGACGCAGAATATTCAAATGATGAGGTCTGAATCATGCGAAGAAGACCCAAATGTGAATATGGTGTTCAGAAGTGGTGTGACTACAGGGGAAGATAAGGGGAAGTAGCCTTAGGAAGATACATGCCTTCGCAAGGCTCCTACAAAGGAACCTGAGTTTGACTTGGAATGTGCAAAGGATATGTTTATGGAAGCTAAGAAGAGCTTTGCGGAGGCCTCTACTTTAGGTTGTAAGGATGAACCAGAGACAAGAATGGATCCTTCTATGCTTACTACCTTTTTAGAGACACGTGTGAAATTGTCGCATGATAATAAGGCAGTTAAAGGACTACACAAGTTGAAAACTAGGTGCGCAGGGTTAGGTGAACTGCGTGTAGTCCAGAAACTAGGAAAGCATACATTGCGCATCGGGAGGGACATGAGATTAATGGTGCAGATTGGCGAATATGAAATGGATAAAGTAATTCTGGACCTAGGTTTTGATGCGAATGTGTTACCAAAACAGACATGGGAACGTATGGGCAAGCCCACATTGTAGTGGTCCCCTATTCAATTATGGATGGAAAACCAACAAAAGGTCGTGCCCATGGGAGGGTTGCAAGGGGTAACGATGGATATCGAAGGCGTGAGCATGCAGACGGACTTTGAAGTGATAGAGATTGTTTATGAAAGAAATCCTTATCCCGCATTGCTAGAAATAGACTGGGCCACTGATATGAATGGAGTCATCAACCTGAAGAAGAGGAAGATGGTATTCGAGAAAAACTCTCTCCACGTAGCAGTTCTGCTAGATCCAGCCGAAGGAGCACACTACACCAAACCTGTGCATGACAATGACAACAAAGATGGGCTGGATTGCATTTACCAGATAACAGCACAAGACCAGGATTGGTTAACCCTACCGCAGATGGGAGAATCTCATGGGAGTGCAATAGTTCTTGTACTTCAGATTCAGATGAAGAAATAGAACGTTGGAAGAACCGGTTGCATGAAGTGACAATGTTGAATTGCAACATGATGATCAGATCACTGCGGTGCGTGACGACCAAAGCAAGGGAACTGCCAACATGTGATGGGGTAATAGGAGTGGATGAATTCTTGGAAAAAAGTGCAGTACTAGAATAGTAGTGGTATGATGCACTAGAATGGGCATTGTGCACGACACCCACATGATGGTGGAGTCCACATCAGAAGGCTATGGGGCACTGGTGCGAATATAAAAGATGGATGCACTTACGGTTTGGAAGTCCCCAGCATCGAACGCGAGCTGGGTAGCTAGAACGGAGCAGGCTATGCGCCCACCTATGTCGATGGGTGCAGGCGTGTGTTGTGCAAGCACCTCCCAGACTAAGGATCAAAAATCAGAACCTGGCATAGTAGCAGGGAAGGCGACACACTCCACAAATAGTCCGCGACTGAGCAATCAAAAAGCTATGTGGAGTCATGAATAGAGTTCACCAGGTGATCCGAACCAACTGGGACCTACACATACCAATGGTTTGATGAGCCTATAGGACCATAAGCAAAAACCAGAGCATAGAAATGACCCCAACATTGACAAGACGAGATGAAACTAGGAGGGCAGAGAATAATCCCTAGAACACAGCTCCCATAGTTGGGACAGGGCGCGAGGACCTGGGTAAAGGAATTAGGCAGTTACAGGAAGCCATTCGGTGAGGGAGCTTGAAACTTCGCGAGCTCGATGAAGAGTGGGCACAGTTGAGGAAAAAAGTGTGACATTAGATGAAGAAATCAGCGAACTAGAATCTGAAGTCGCATAAGAAGGCTGTGAGAAACTAAGCATGATGGGACCAAGTCTAGCCGGCCCTACTGATGCATTAGAAAGAGTTGCGACCCTGCTATCATGGCTGCGACTGCACCTTACTAAATAGGGGAACTAATCATACAAAGAAGAACATGACACACTACTGGACACAAGGGTATTTGAAAGGTGCCCGCTGCCTGAGATAGCAAAAAAATTGAAGCCTCACACTAGTCATTCGACCACCTGAATATCCGTAGGAAGCATAGTCTCAACACTCCAAGCAGTTGAAAGAGGGCGCGAGACTATAAACAAGTTTGTATGGGAGCTACATGACATGGAAGTTGCGCGTAGGATCAATATGCTGTTGGCATTATGATTCAGGTGTTGTACTTGATGGCAAACTCTTTCAGATGGTAAATCAAGAAGGACGCAGGAAATTTTGTTCAGCAAGTGCGTCCCCGCAGGTATTCCATACAGAACCCGCGTCCAGGGACGCTGGCCAGCCGTTCAGAAGGTGCGTCCGCCCAGTGCACACATTTCAAGGTAGAGAAAAGCTCGTGGGGGCTTCTTGTGTGGTATCTAGCTGACGGTTGCGTGTTTCTTTGGTGTCGGCTCGTGGTATTGTTCCACGCTTTGGGGAGAAGCTTGCCTATATAAAGCAAAGGAGTTCATTTGGATTATGCATCATCTTGGTTGATCATCTCTTGGTGTGATCTAGTCCATATCTTTAAGGGTAAATCTTCTAATGGACTACGATCTATATGGCGCATGATCAGATCTGTGGATCTGAGTGTTTGGGTTGGTTCTGAAGTCCTCTTATCTTCTATATCTAAAAGGACGCAGATTCAGTGAAGGGAAAGTGCGCCGGGACGCAGTACAGTAAAGGATCAGGTGCGTCTCTGAAGCGAAGGACGCGGCGCGACTGTGGTATTGGGTGCGTCTCTGAAGCAAAAGACGCGGCGCGATAGTGTTGATGTGTGCGTCGGTCGCAGACAAGAAAAAGTAACAGTGCGTCTGCACGCAGAAAAGCATAAGGTATACTGCGTCCAGTCGCAGGCCACAGAAAGAAAATATGCGTCCCTGTCTCAAGATGATCTGTTAACTGTATATTTCTGTTCATAAGGTGTTCTGGGTTGTTTCTGTAATTACTGATCTGATATCTGTAGTAGACTGTATCTGTTGTATACTTGTTGATCATTTTGAAAAAGAAGTAGGGGGTTGTAGCTCCCTTCCAGGAGAAGTCTGGAAAACAAGAAAGAGTTGTAGCTCTTTGCAGGTTGCAGCCTGCGTGCTGGTAAAGGACTGCACCAGTACAAAATCATTGTAAAAAGAATTTCTTGAAAGAAGATAGAGACATTATTGCAGCAGGTGGTTTTTCTCCCGCATTGGGTTTCCACCTTACATCTTGTGTTCTTTGGTGTGACTATCTATTTTCTTTATTCATGCTCATTGTTTTATGGTACTGATATGCAAGAATATTTCAAAAGATCAAATAAGGAAGATTTGGTAAATTGCTAGATAATACTGATTCCCCCCCCCCTCAGTATTATTTCCAACAATTGGTATCAGAGCAGGTCCTTCAGAACAGCTTGATCGCTTGAAGGTAGATCGTTCATCATGAGCAACTACGAGAGAGAAGCATCAATCAGGCCACCCGTCTTCGATGGAACAAAATTCAATTATTGGAAGGTAAGAGTTACTGCATATCTTCAATCTCTTGGTACAGAAGTTTGGAACATTGTAGAATCAGGCTATGCCTTTCCTTCAGTTACTCCTACAGATCCAGCTGAGAAAAAGCAGTATGAAACAAATGCAAAAGCAGTCAGTACTCTATTAGGAAGTATATCTCAAACAGAGTTCATGAAGGTCATGCACTTCAAATCAGCAAAAGAGATATGGGACAAAATGATCACTAGCTATGAAGGAGATGAACAGGTAAAAGAAGCTAAACTTCAAACTCTCAGGATTCAATATGAGACTCTCAAGATGTATAATGATGAAAGTGTGGCTAATTATTTTCTTCGAGTAGATGAGATTGTTAATTGTATGAAAAATTTGGGTGAAGAAATAAAAGAGACTATAGTAGTTCAAAAGATTCTAAGATCTTTATCTCCCAAGTTTGAATCTAAAGTATCTGCAGTAGAAGAAAAGGAAAATCTCCGTGTTCTCACTATGTCTCAGCTGCATGGAATTCTAACTGCTTATGAAATGAGAAAGGGAGGTCCATCAGACAGAAGGGAAGCTGCTTTTAAAGCATCAGGCAAAGAAGATCACTATGAAGCATGTCATGTTCCAGAAGAAGAGGAAGAAGAATCAAACTTTGTCAGAAATCTTCAAAGGGGTTCTGGAAGGTTCAGAGGAAAGCTACCTTTCAAATGTTTTGCTTGTGGAAGAGTAGGTCATTATGCTGCAAAATGCTCTTATAAGGATAAAGGAAAGGAACCAGTTAGATGGAACAAGAAACAGGGTACAAATAAGAAAAGCTACTACACCCATGAAGATAGCGATGGCTTATCAAACAGTGATGAAGATGAACAAGGTAACAAATATAGATTGTTAATGGCATTTGAAGATGATAATTATGAGGATGCTATAGATGTGGATAACCTTTATGATGAAATTACTAGACTCAAGAGATGTATAGAAGAAAAGAACATGATTATTGATACTCTACAATTTCAGATTGATGAAAAGGAAAAACATCTTGAAAAATTAGAAGGTGAAATTGTTGGTCTTAGAAAAGAAATTGAGAAAACAAAAACTATTAATCTCAAGTTTGTCAAAGGATCTGAAACGTTGAATGAGATTATCAGTGTGCAGCGATCTCCTCTAAATAAGACAGGTCTGGGCTACAATGGAGAAACTTCTCAAGCTTCCACTTCAAAAAGTTATCTTGATGCAGCAAGAAGAAATGAGCAAGAACACAAGGAAGATCATCAGGTAAAGCAGGGACAAACTTCAAACTATCAGGGGCAATCCAGCTTAAGGGTGAACAAAAGCCACAACCAGCCACAGGTAAAACCTTCTCAATTTGGTTCAAGAATAGATGAAAATAGAAATTACAATCAGTCGGCTGGTAGATTCAATAATCGCAGAAACTTCTTCAATGGACAATGCTTTTCTTGCCATAACTTTGGTCACAAAGCAGCCCAATGTGTTGCGTATAAAACAATCATGACTAGGGAAGCTCAAAAACAAAGAAGCATGACAGGGAATACAAAAAGGACCTATAACAATTTTTCAGCTCTTGAAAATGAAGTTGAATGCTCTATTTGCAATAATTTTGGACATGAAGATGTTGAATGTAGAAGCAGGTTTCCGGAAAGAAAGGTACAAGAACAAAAAAGGGAACAAACCTCAGGCACCAAAACATGGAAAATAAAGGAACCTCAAACAGAAAGATGTGGGATAGCATTCTATGCAGAAGGACAAGAAAATCTATGGTACATTGACAGTGGATGTTCAAAGCACATGACAGGTGATAAAGAAAAACTTGAATCTTATTCTAATTTAGAAAAGGGAAAGAAAGTCTCTTTTGGAAATGATACTCCTGCAACTATAAAAGGAAAAGGTATTGCTCCTTTAAAAGAAGATGTTAAGGCTGGAAATGTTTTGTTTGTTGATGGACTAAAGCATAATCTTCTAAGTGTAAGCCAGATGTGTGATCAAAGAACCGAGGTTATATTCAGATCAAATGGATGTCTTGTTCGTGATCTTGATACAGGTAAAACAGTTCTCAAAGGAAAAAGAACTTCAAATAATCTATACATTTTTGATGAAGAACAACAACAATGCTATTTAAGCAAGGATGAAGAGCACTGGTTATGGCATCGAAGATTGGGACATCTAAGCTTCTCACAAATAAGGAAAGCTTGCAAATATCAGGCAGTTCACGATCTTCCAGATATCAAAATTCCTGACAACACCATGTGCAGATCATGTCAGTTTGGAAAACAGACTAGAACTAACTTTCCAGAGAAAGAAGGATCAGCCAGTATGCCTCTTGAGCTAGTACATACAGATGTATGTGGACCATTCAGAAAAAGAACACCTAGAGGAGAGGAATACTTGATATTATTTATTGACGATTTCTCCAGGTTTGTTTGGTTAGGACTTATGAAGCACAAAGATGAAGCTTTCGAAAAATTCAAATCCTTCAAAGCCTTGGCTGAAAATGAATCAGGTCACAAGATTAAGTGCCTCAGATCCGACAGAGGTGGAGAATTTACTTCAAATGAATTTTTCGATTTCTGTGATGAACATGGAATAAGGAGAGAATTTTCTACAGCTAGAACTCCTCAGCAAAATGGAGTAGTGGAAAGAATGAACAGAACAGTCCAGCAAATGGCTCGTGCTATGCTTGATGAATCAGGAACTCCTGCAACCTTCTGGGGTGAAGCTGCACATGCGGCAGTTATTATTCTCAACAAGACAAATGTCCGAGTGAACAGCACTCAAACTCCTCATGAGCTCTGGAGTGGTAAAACTCCTTCAGTAAAGCACTTCAAAATCTTTGGGAGCAAATGCTATATCAAAAATACTGAGGAGCAGCTTGGCAAACTTGATCCTAGAGCAGATGAAGGAATTCTTCTTGGCTACTCTCCACATAGCAAAGCATACAAATGCTACAATAAAAGACTTGGCAGAATTGTTGAAAGCATTGATGTAGTGGTTGATGAGAAAGGATACATTCCTAGGCAAATACATCGTGAAGACATTGAAGAAGATGAAAGCTACCCTCAAAGACAGAATGATGAAGAAGAAGAACCGCAAGAACAATTTCAAGACGGACCTCACGAAGAAGCAGAAGAAAGAACAAGAATAGAAGAAAAGACTCCATCCAGATATGTTCAAAAGAACCATCCAGAATCTCAGATCATGGGACAAAAGGAAGCAGGTATACAAACTAGAAGAACAGTTGCAGAAGCTTCAAGTTATTTGGCATTACTCTCCTCTACTGAACCACAAAATGTGAAAGAAGCATGCAAAGATGAATGTTGGGTGAAAGCAATGGATGAAGAACTTGAGCAAATCGAAAAGAACAATACTTGGGAGCTGGTTCCTAGACCAAAGGATAAGAATGTTATCGGAACAAAATGGGTTTTCAAAAATAAATTGAATGAAAATGGAGAAGTAATTAGAAACAAAGCCAGACTTGTTTGTAAAGGGTATGCACAGCAAGAAGGAATAGACTTTGAAGAAACTTTTGCTCCTGTTGCAAGACTTGAGGCCATCCGAATGTTTCTTGCTCTCTCAAGTTGTCAGAACTTCAAAGTATTTCAAATGGATGTGAAATCAGCTTTTCTGAATGGAGACTTGGATGAAGAAGTGTACATTGAACAGCCAGATGGTTTCATTCTTGGAAACGATCCAAATCTTGTATGCCGATTAAAAAAGGCTCTCTATGGTCTCAAACAAGCTCCAAGGGCTTGGTACTACCGGTTGGACAAATATCTTCATCAACAAGGTTTTTCAAAAGGTTCAGCAGATAGCAATCTTTATATAAAAATTGAAAATGACAAATTACTAATACTTGTTGTGTATGTAGATGACATTATTTTTGGCAGTAATGAAGAAGCTATGAGTCAAAGCTTTGCCTCAGTCATGCAGAAAGAATTTGAGATGTCCTTGCTAGGAGAACTGACATACTTTCTTGGTTTGCAAATCCAACAAAAGAAAGGAGGAATCCTTTTATCTCAAACCAAGTATCTCAAGCAGATTTTGAAGAAATATGGCATGGAAGATGCAAAACCAGTATGTACACCCATGGTTACAGGATGTAGTCTCAGTGCAAATGACGAATCTGCAGCAGTTCATCAACCAACCTACAGATCTATGATTGGAAGTCTACTATATTTGACAGGTACCCGACCAGACATCATGCATGCAGTTGGAATAGTTGGAAGGTTTCAGGCAAATCCAAAGGAGACTCATCTTCAAGCAGTAAAGAGAATCTTCAAATATCTTCAAGGGACTCAAAATTATGGCCTATGGTATCCTAGAGATACAGATCTCACTCTTCATGCTTATACAGATGCAGATTGGGCCGGAAGCGTGGATGACAGGAAAAGCACAAGTGGTGGTGCATTCTTTATGGGTTCTAGACTGGTATCTTGGTTCAGCAAGAAACAGAGTTCAATTGCCTTGTCTACAGCTGAAGCGGAATATGTTGCGGCTGCATCTTGTTGCACCCAACTTCTTTGGATGATGCAGACTTTGCAGGATTATCAAATCACTTGTACACCTCCTATTCCTATCTTATGTGACAACACAAGTGCAATCAGCATCTCAAAGAATCCGGTTATGCATTCAAAAACCAAGCACATACCAATCAAGTACCATTTTCTCCGGGAACAAGTACTTGAACAGAAGGTCAAGTTGGAGTATGTTCCTTCTAAGGAACAAGTTGCTGATATTTTCACCAAACCGTTGCCCAGGGACACTTTTGAATACCTCAGGCAAAAGCTGGGGGTTGTTGATGCATCATCTCACTGTTGACCATCTTCCTATTGATGGTATAGGCTCAGGGGGAGCACATAATGCATTGTTGGCATTATGGAGAAGGAGATCTTGGAAATAGCTGCAATATGTCTCTGTCTCCTTCATGATGGATTTCTGGTTACAAATCTGGAGAAGCATGAGCATAGGGGGAGCATACCCTTTGCTCTTGATGTCAAAGGGGGAGAATGATGAAGCTGAAGATTATGTGGTTGCCATCAAGTCCAAAGGGGGAGTTTGTTGGCATTATGATTCAGGTGTTGTACTTGATGGCAAACTCTTTCAGATGGTAAATCAAGAAGGACGCAGGAAATTTTGTTCAGCAAGTGCGTCCCCGCAGGTATTCCATACAGAACCCGCGTCCAGGGACGCTGGCCAGCCGTTCAGAAGGTGCGTCCGCCCAGTGCACACATTTCAAGGTAGAGAAAAGCTCGTGGGGGCTTCTTGTGTGGTATCTAGCTGACGGTTGCGTGTTTCTTTGGTGTCGGCTCGTGGTATTGTTCCACGCTTTGGGGAGAAGCTTGCCTATATAAAGCAAAGGAGTTCATTTGGATTATGCATCATCTTGGTTGATCATCTCTTGGTGTGATCTAGTCCATATCTTTAAGGGTAAATCTTCTAATGGACTACGATCTATATGGCGCATGATCAGATCTATGGATCTGAGTGTTTGGGTTGGTTCTGAAGTCCTCTTATCTTCTATATCTAAAAGGACGCAGATTCAGTGAAGGGAAAGTGCGCCGGGACGCAGTACAGTAAAGGATCAGGTGCGTCTCTGAAGCGAAGGACGCGGCGCGACTGTGGTATTGGGTGCGTCTCTGAAGCAAAAGACGCGGCGCGATAGTGTTGATGTGTGCGTCGGTCGCAGACAAGAAAAAGTAACAGTGCGTCTGCACGCAGAACAGCATAAGGTATACTGCGTCCAGTCGCAGGCCACAGAAAGAAAATATGCGTCCCTGTCTCAAGATGATCTGTTAACTGTATATTTCTGTTCATAAGGTGTTCTGGGTTGTTTCTGTAATTACTGATCTGATATCTGTAGTAGACTGTATCTGTTGTATACTTGTTGATCATTTTGAAAAAGAAGTAGGGGGTTGTAGCTCCCTTCCAGGAGAAGTCTGGAAAACAAGAAAGAGTTGTAGCTCTTTGCAGGTTGCAGCCTGCGTGCTGGTAAAGGACTGCACCAGTACAAAATCATTGTAAAAAGAATTTCTTGAAAGAAGATAGAGACATTATTGCAGCAGGTGGTTTTTCTCCCGCATTGGGTTTCCACCTTACATCTTGTGTTCTTTGGTGTGACTATCTATTTTCTTTATTCATGCTCATTGTTTTATGGTACTGATATGCAAGAATATTTCAAAAGATCAAATAAGGAAGATTTGGTAAATTGCTAGATAATACTGATTCCCCCCCCCCTCAGTATTATTTCCAACATATGCTACACAGGTTGCGTTTGCGCACAAGGGACTACGCTGCCGCACGGACAGGCTGGAAAGTGACCATTGGTGTCATTGTTCATGACAATAAGGCCAATTTAATACAACGAGGAGTGACGGTGGGAAATTAAGACGCAAAGTTAGAACTAGATTTGGGACTATCTACTGCCAGTCTCGCATTAATGAGAAAAATCTTGGGTGAATGATCGAATTTGAATTTAAAAGGGCCTATAAATCACAGGTGGCCCTCAACCAAACAACCCTTGGCATTTTGCGAATTAATTTGCTGTGTTATCAAGAGGGCATGAACTTGATGAACTTGGAGGTTGTAAGAGCAATTCTGTGGTTTAAAGCATTGCCAGAGGATACACAGGATTCCCTTATCAGAATAATGTCAACAACCAAGGGAGCTGTGCAGAGTTCTACGCCATTGGTAGGGGATACACTCGAAATCCCTAAATCGCCCCAAACATTGCGGCCCAGAAAGGACCCCTAGGCAGCAGGACCATTCCTTATGTTTCCGTGAAATCCACTGTTCGGCAAACTGTCGATGGAAGAGAATGGAAAAATGGTTAATATTGAGAGCGATGATGAGGAGAAGGATACTCAGACCTTTGTAGAAGAAATGGAACAAGAGTAAGAGAGTGAAGCTGACATCTAGCCAGTATGCGCCACCACAAAGCTGCCCAAGTATGTCCGTCTGCGGAAAGGGAGGGTAAAGGTACCTAAAGATTTGGATGTCGTTAAAAGCACACTCAACACCCCATCCCTCCTTGAGGGAGTTCTGTTTGAAGGATCGACTGTGGGCCGCATACCCACTGTGAAGTTTGAAGACTGGGACCTCTCGGATAGCGAGAATTTCTCTCATTTGGAAACTATCCATCTAATGGAACAAAGCATGGAGGGGGCAGTCACAACACTACAGCCACGGACATGGCTGCACAAGGTGGAGGAGGCCAGGCTACTCCACCTCCTATTGATTCCACATTTTCATTAGGCCCCAATCACGATATTTATCATCAGGCAGCTGCTTTGCCTAGTGCACGATGGGTACTTGTGGGTGGAGGAGCCCATTCCCATCACGGCGGAGCTCATTCATAATATTTCTCGGCTTCCCTGTACAGGAAGGGATCTCACAGAAATAGCTGGCGCAAGTGGAGACTTGGCGATTGCAGAGGCCATGAAAAAGAAATATAAGTTGGAGAAAAAGTAGACGAGTTACGTTATTACTGGTATTCAGAACAAAGGGGTCTGCGTCGCTACCTAGTTGTTGGTAGGAAAGGTGATGAGAAAATGCCGTAGAAATGAGGTACCGGTAATGGTCATCGCGCTGACAAAGAAATGTTCAAAAGGGGTACGGTTCAACTAGGCACAGTTCCTCTATGACGAGTTCCTAACGAACTGTAGGGAGGCCAAAGAGTAGGGTAAGACCTTCCACTATGCGTGGTTGCTCTTATCCATCCTGTTGGTTACAGGTGAATTTCTTGAAGATAGTTAGTTTCCTCCGCTTGATCGGGACTAGCCAGAAGCAACAAAATACGTGTCGCTATGGGCGATGAAGGATTCCACATGGATCCGAGAAACCAAGATCTTCTGGGTACTAATGGAGGCAAGCATATGACTATGGATCAACAAATGGACAATGTGTTGTTGGAAATAATACTGAGAGGGGGGATGAATCAATATTATCAAATTATTTTTCAATATGCCTTCCAGATCTATACTTTAATTTGTTCTTCAGATATTGATCATTAATTTGTATGTCAATGACATATAACAATGAACAAGAACAAGAAAAATAGATATGCACACCAAAGAACACCAGATATAAGGTGGAAACCCAATGTGGGTGAAAACCACCTGCTGTAATATGTCTCTATCTTCTTTCAATTAGAAACTTCTTTTACAAGGATTTTGTGCTGGTGCAGTCCTTTACCAGTACGTAGGCTGCAACCTACAGAGAGCTACAACTCTCTCTTGTTTTCCAGTCTCTCCTAGAAGGGAGCTACAACCCCCTTTGCTCTTTTACTTCTTTAAGGACCACGTTTCATTAATTTTCAGAATGGATCCAAGAAGATCAAATATTCATCAAGTACATGAAAATCACCCAATCTTCTTATACAATCAACCAATGAATCACCCAACTTCTCAGAATGCTGTAAATAGAAAAGTAATACCAGAAATCTAAACCCAGAACACTGCAGCAATAGATAAAAGACAGCCAACAAATGTTTCAAGAAAGGTCCGCAACTTCACCGAAATAAACCTGTGGATATCCGCAGTCTTTATGTGCCTGAACTGTGCAGATCCGCACTATATCCTTCTGCTTCTCTGCGTACCACCGCACTTAATCCGTCTGCTGAACTGCATATCTCAACTCAAATCCACACTGCACTGTCTGTCTGACCGTGTACCTCCGCACTGTTCCTTCTGTACCTCTGCGTATCTCCGCACTGTGCTTTCTTCTGTGCTGTGTACCTCGCACTGTGCCTTCTGTTTCGCTGCATACCCTTGCATTGTGTCTTCTCCTGCGTTGCGTACCCCCGCACTTACGCCGTGAATCACCTATGAACCTCTGATTAGGGCCAAATTAACAGTCCTCCAATGTGGAACAGACAGTTAGATCCATAGATCTAATCATGTGCCCGAGAGATCACGACTTATCAATAGATTCGCCTTAAGTTTTCTTCTTGATTTGGATCTAGCTTTCAATCACCCAAAATTTCAGATCTTAAGATATTCAAAGTTCACAAGTGTCCAGCCAAGTGATCTCCTTCCCCTTTTTATAGTCAATCCCTTATTTACACCATGGGACAAAACCAACAAAAACCAATACAAGGGATCCAAACCAGGGTTCAATAATTTAGATCCTATACCATGGGCCAAAACCATAGGATCGTAAAAGATGGGCTAAATACTAAGGGCCAAACATAGGATACCCCACGTGAGCGCGCTTCTCTGCATTGGAGTGAGTGAACTAGGGGACCGCACCTTATGAACAGTTAACCTGCGGGTAAGTCCGCACTCCCTGGACGGCAAACCTGCGGGTCCACACCTTTTGAACGATGCACCTACGAGCCTCTTATTTTCCATCATTTAAAGAGCCTGAATAGAGTTTTGCCACTTGAGTGAGTTGCCATCAAGTACAACACCTGTACCATAGAGCCAAACCATAATCATAATGCCAACAATCTCCCCCTTTGGACTTGTTGGAAACCTCAAGATCCTCATCGTCATTCTCCCCCTTTGACATCAAGGGCAAAGGGTTATGCTCCCCCTGCGACAATGCTTAAATCTTTGATCATGCTCCCCCTGATGGTAAACCAGATCTACAAACCATAATCCACCATACACCATAAGAGAAAGAGATAGAGACATATTGCAACAATATTTAGATCAGCATCCATGATCTCCTTTTGTACTTCGTCCAAGATCTTCTACCATAATGCCAACAATGCATTATATGCTCCCCCTGAACTTGTGCCATTCGATCTTCGACCAATCCGCAACCCAACATGCGTACAACCAACAATCTCTGAAACAAATGAGATTCAACAACAAGATGATGCATCAACAACCCCCAGCTTTTGCCTGAGGTATTCAAAGGTCTCCCTGGGCAATGGTTTGGTGAGTATATCAGCACCTTGTTCCTTAGAAGGAACATTCTCCAACTTGACCTTTTGTTCAAGCACTTGTTCCCTGAGAAAGTGATACTTGATTGGTATGTGCTTGGTCTTTAAATGCATGACCAGGTTCTTTGAAATGATGATTTCACTTGTATTATCACATAATATTGAGATAGGTGGAGTACAAGTGATCTGAAAATCCTGCAAGGTCTGCATCATCCAAAGGAGTTGAGTGTAGCAAGATGCAGCAGCCACATATTCCACTTCAGCTGTAGATAAAGCAATCGAACTCTGTTTCTTGCTGAACCAAGATACTAATCTGGAACCCATAAAGAATGCACCACCACTTGTGCTCTTCCTGTCATCCACGCTTCCGGCCCAATCTGCATTTGTGTAAGCATGAAGTGTGAGATCTGTGTCTCTAGGATACCATAAGCCATAGTTTTGAGTTCCTTGAAGGTACTTGAAGATTCTCTTGACTGCCTGAAGATGAGTTTCCTTTGGATTTGCCTGAAATCTTCCAACTATTCCCACTGCATGCATGATGTCTGGTGGGGTACCTGTCAAATAAAGTAAACTTCCAATCATAGATCTGTAGGTTGGTTGATGCACTGCTGCTGAATCATCATTTGCACTAAGGCTGCATCTTGTGACCATGGGGGTACATACTGGTTTTGCATCTTCCATGCCATATTTCTTCAAAATCTGCTTGAGATACTTGGTTTGAGACAAGAAGATCCTGCCTTCATTTTGTTGGATTTGCAGTCCAAGAAAATATGTCAGTTCTCCAAGCAAAGACATTTCGAATTCTTTCTGCATCACCAAGGCAAAGCTTTGACTCATAGCTTCTTCATTGCTGCCAAAGATAATATCATCTACATACACAACAAGTATTAGCAATTTGTCATTTTCAATTTTTATATAAAGATTGCTATCTGTTGATCCCTTTGAGAAACCTTGTTGATGAAGATATTTGTCCAAACGGTAGTACCAAGACCTTGGAGCCTGTTTAAGACCATAGAGAGCCTTTTTTAGTTTGCATACAAGATTTGGATCATTCCCAAGGATGAAACCATCTGGTTGCTCAATGTACACTTCTTCTTCTAAGTCTCCATTCAGAAAAGCTGATTTTACGTCCATTTGAAATACTTTGAACTTCTGAAAGCTTGAGAGAGCAAGGAACATTCGGATGGCCTCAAGTCTAGCAACAGGAGCAAATGTTTCTTAAAAATCTATTCCTTCTTGTTGAGCATACCCTTTACACACGAGTCTGGCCTTATTTCTAATTACTTCCCCATTTTCATTCAACTTATTTTTGAAGATCCATTTTGTCCCTATAACATTCTTATCTTTTGGTCTAGGAACCAACTCCCAAGTGTTGTTCTTTTCGATCTGCTCGAGTTCTTCATCCATTGCCTTGACCCAGCATTCATATTTGCATGCCTCTCTTACATTTTGTGGTTCAATGGAGGAGAGCAATGCCAAATAGCTTGAGGCTTCTGCATTTGTTCTTCTTGTTTGTACACCTGCTTCTTTCTGCCCCAAAATCTGAGATTCTGGATGATTCTTCTGAACGTACCTGGATGGAGTCTTCTCTTCTATCCTTATCTATTCCTCTGGTGCCTCTTGAGGTTCTTCTTCATCATCTGTCTGATTTGGAGAGTAGTCTACATTCTCTTCGATATTTTCATGATTTACTTTCCTAGGGATGTATCCTTTTTCATCAACCACTACGTCAATGTTGTCAACAATTCTTCCAAGCCTTTTATTGTAACACTTATATGCTTTGTTGTGGGGAGAATAACCAAGGAGAATGCCTTCATCTTCTCTAGGTTCAAGTTTTCCAAGCTGTTCATCAGTATTCTTAATATAGCATTTGCTCCCAAAAATTTTGAAATGCTTTAGCGAGGAGTCTCACCATACCAGAGCTCATGAGGAGTTTGAGTGTTGTTCACTCGGACATTTTTTTTGTTAAGAATATCAATCGCAACAAAAGGAGCTTCACCCCAGAAGGTTGCAGGAGTCCCAGACTCATCAAGCATAGCACAAGCCATTTGTTGGACCGTTCTGTTCATCCTTTCCACCACTCCATTTTGCTGAGGAGTCCTAGCTGTAGAGAATTCCCTTCTTATTCCATGTTCTTCACAGAAATTGAAGAATTCATTTGAGGTAAAATCCCCACCTCTGTTGGACCTGAGGCACTTAATTTTGTGATCTGATTCATTTTCAGCCAAGGCTTTGAAAGATTTGAATTTTTCGAATTCTTCGTCCTTGTGTTTCATAAGTCCCAACCAAACCATCCTCGAGAAGTCGTCAATGAATAATATAAAGTATTCTTCTCCTCGAGGTGACCTTGTCCTAAATGGACCACATACATCAGTATGGACTAGTTCAAGAGGCCTGCTGGCTTATCCTTCCTTCTCAGGGAAGTTAGTTCTGGTTTGCTTACCAAACTGACATGATTTGCATATGGTGTTGTCTGGAATTTTGATATCAAGAAGGCCACGAACTGCCTGGTATTTGCATGCTTTCCTTATTTTTGAAAAACTTAGATGCCCCAACCTCCGGTGCCATAACCAATGTTCATCATCTTTGCTCAAATAGCATTGTTGTTGTCCTTCTTCAAATATGTATAGATTATTTGGAGTTCTTCTGCCTTTGATCACTGTTTTTCCTGTATCAAGATCACAAACACTACATCCATTTGATCGAAATATTACCTCTGTTCCTTGATCGCACATTTGACTGACACTTAGTAGATTATGCTTCAAGCCATCAACATACAAAACATTTCCAGCTTTGACCTTTTCTTTCAACTGAGCAGTGCCTTTTCCTTTTATGGCTATAGGGGTATCATTTCCAAAAGAAACTTTCTTTCCCTTTTCTAAAGCAGTATATGATTCAAGTTTTTCTTTATCACCTGTCATATGCTTCGAACATCCGCTGTCAATGTACCATAGATTTTCTTGCCCTTCTGCATAAAATGCTATCCCACATCTTTCTGTTTGTGGTTCCTTTATTCTCCATGTTCTAGTGCTTGAGGCATGTTCCTTTGTCTGCCGAAACTTGCTCTTGCATTCAGAATCTTCATGACCGAAATTATTACAAATAGAACATTCAATTTCATTTTCAAGGGCAGAAAATTTGTTATAGGTCCTCTTCGTAATCCCAGTCATACTTATTTGTTTTTGAGCTTCTCTAGTCATGATTATCTTATAAGCAACACATTGAGCTGCTTTGTGACCGAAGTTATGGCAAGAGAAACATTGGCCATTGAAGAAGCTTATGCGATTATCAAATCTACTAGCCGAATGATTGTAATTTCTATTTTCATCCATTCTTGAAGCAAATTGAGAAGTTTTTACCTGTTGTTGGTTGTAGCTTTTGTTCACCCTTAAGATGGATTGCCCCTGGTTTACCTGGTAGTCTTTGTTTGTAATTCATCCCTACCTTACCTGGTGATCTCCATTGGGCTTTTGCTCATTCCTCCTTGCTGCATCAAGATAACTCTTTGAGGTGGATGCTTGAGATGTTTCTCCATTATAACCCAGACCTGTCTTGATTAGTGGAGAACGTTGTACATTGATAATCTCATCCAGAGTTTCAGACCCTTTAACAAATTTAAGATTAAGAGCCTTTGTTTTCTCAATTTCTTTTCTAAGGCCAACAATTTCACATTCTAACTTCTCAAGAGATTTTTCTTTTTCATCAAGTTGGAATTGCAGAGTATCAATGATCATATCTTTTTCTTCTAAACATATTTTGAATCAAGAAATCTCTTCATAAAAACCATCTACATCTATAGCGTCCATGTAATCATCATCTTCAAAGGCCATTAAAAGTTTATAATCATTACCTCGTTCATCTTCGTCACTATTTGATAGGCCATCACTGTCTTCATGAGTGTAGTAACTTTTCTTAGTTGCATTCTATTTCTTGTTCCATCTAACAGGTTCCTTCCCTTTGTCAATCTTATCCTTGTGAGGACATTTGGTAGCATAGTGACCGACTCTTCCACAAGCAAAGCATTTGAAAGGTAACTTACCTCGGAAATGACCAGTACCCCGTTGAAGATTTCTGACAAAATTTGATTCTTCTTCTTCTTCTGACACATGTCCTGACTCATAGTGCTCTCCTTTGCCTGAAGCCTTGAAGGCAGCTTCTCTCATGTTTGATGGAACTCCTTTCCTCATTCCATAAGTAGTTATAATTCTTTGCAGCTGTGACATTTTAAGGATTTGTAGATTCTCCTTTTCTTCTATTGCAGAAACTTTAGATTCAAACCTAGGGGACAAAGATCTTAGAACTTTTTCAACCACAACAGCCTCTTTTATTTCTTCACCCAAATTTTTCATACAGTTAACAATCTCATCTACACGAAGAAAATAGTTAGCCACACTTTCATCATTATACATCCCGAGATTTTCATACTGAATTCTGAGGGTTTGAAGTTTTGCTTGTTTTACCTGATCATCTCTTTCATAGCTCAGAACAATCTTGTCCCATATCTCTTTTTTGGATTTAAACTGCATTACCTTAACAAATTCTGATTGAGATAGGCATCCTAATAGAGTATTAACCACCTTTGCATTTGTTTCATATTTCTTCTTCTCAGTCGGATCTGTAGGAGTTGTTGATGGAAAAGTATACCCTGTATCTATGATATCCCAGACTTCTGTACCAAGAGATTGAAGATAGGTTGTAACTCTTACCTTCCAATAAACGAAGTTTGTCCCATCAAAAATCGGTGGCCTGATTGATGCTTCCCTCTCGTAGTTGCTCATGATGATAGATCTTCCTTCAAGCGATCAAGCTTCTTCAGAAGGACCTGCTTTGATACCAATTGTTGGAAATAATACTGAGAGGGGGGATGAATTAGTATTATCAAATTATTTTTCAATATGCCTCCCAGATTTATACTTTAATTTATTCTTCAGATATTGATCATTAATTTGTATGTCAGTGCCATATAATAATGAACAAGAACAAGAAAAATAGATACGCACACCAAAGAACACCAGATATAAGGTGGAAACCAAATGTGGGTGAAAACCACCTGCTGCAATATGTCTCTATCTTCTTTCAATTAGAAACTTCTTTTACAAGGATTTTGTACTGGTGCTGTCCTTTACTAGTACGCAGGCTGCAACCTGCAGAGAGCTACAACTCTCTCTCGTTTTCCAGTCTCTCTCGGAAAGAAGCTACAACCCCCTTTTCTATTTTACTTCTTTAAGGACCACATGTCATTAATTTTCAGACTGGATCCAAGAAGATCAAATATTCATCAAGTACATGCAAATCACCCAATCTTCTTATACAATCAACCAATGAATCACCCAACTTCTCAAAATGTTGTAAACAGAAAAGTAATACCAGAAATCTAAACCCAGAACATTGCAGCAATAGATAAAAGGCAGCCAAAAAAATTTTCAAGACAGGTCCGCAACTTCACCGAAATAAACCTGTGGATATCCGCAGTCTTTATGTGCCTGAACTGCAGAGATCTGCACCATATCCTTCAGCTTCTCTGCGTACCACCGCACTTACTCCTTCTGCTGAATTGCATATCTCAACTCAGATCCGCACTGCACTGTCTGTCTGACCGCGTACCTCCGCACTGTTCCTTCTGTACCTCTACGTATCTCCGCTCCGTGCTTTCTTTTGCGCTGCGTACCTCGCACTGCGCCTTCTGTTTCGCTGCGTACCCTCGCACTGTGTCTTCTCCTGCGCTGCGTATCCCCGCACTTACGCCGTGAATCGCCTGTGAACCTCTGATTAGGGCCAATTAACAGTCCTCCAATGTGGCACAGACAGTCAGATCCACATATCTAATCATGCGCCCGAGAGATCACGACTTATCAATAGATTCACCTTAAGTTTTCTTCTTGATTTAGATCTAGCTTTCAATCACCCAAAATTTCAGATCTTAAGATATTCAAAGTTCACAAGTGTCCAGCAAAGTGATCTCCTTCCCCTTTTTATAGTCAATCCCTTATTTACACCATGGGACAAAACCAACAAAAACCAATACAAGGGATCCAAACTGGGGTTCAATAATTTAGATCCTATACCATGGGCCAAAACCATAGGATCGTAAAAGACGGGCTAAATACCAAGGGCCAAACATAGGATACCCCACGTGAGCGCGCTTCTCTGCATTGGAGTGAGTGAACTGGGGGACCGCACCTTATGAACGGTTAACCTGCGGGTATGTTCGCACTCCCTGGATGACAAACCTGCGGGTCCGCACCTTTTGAACGATGCACCTACGAACCTCTTTTTTTCCATCATTTTAAGAGCCTGAATAGAGTTTTGCCACTTGAGTGAGTTGCCATCAAGTACAACATCTGTACCATAGAGCCAAACCAGAATCATATTGCCAACATGTGTATATCAGGGCGTGGAAGTATCCAGAGCATAAGTGGACCATACTTCCCTTCATCGCAATAGATGACGTTGTTTTTGCGGTGCTCGACACATGGCCACTGGAATGGCATGCACCAGATGCGGTAGTGTACAATGAGATGGAGATTGAAAGACAGAAGGCTATTGCCAAGATGCTAGCACAATAGAATTGAAACGAACAACTATCTGAAGAAGTACAGGCGTCTCGGGAGGTAGTGAAGGTTGCCACGAAAAAGATGGTAGAAGTATAAGCCGCTATGAAACAGGAAGAAAGAAGCCTGAACTTGACCATAGGGCAAGGGACGGATGATACGATAGAAGGCGTGGACTCAACACCACCTCTTCCCAATTCAAATTGCCGTGTGTGATAGAATTAACTGGGCCACGGAAGAAGACCAAGGCTTCCAAGTTGGATGGAGAGCCTATTACACTGACCGAGGGTGACCTATATGACATCGACGACACGGTTTGCAAAGTCACCAGGGAAGCACTCTAGGAGGGAATGATGGAGCAGCAAAATGTTTTGGGGGTGCTTAGGACACAACTCCAGGAACTTCAACTGTGGCCCCCATACCAGGGAATGGTAGCTACCTATGGGGCTACAGGTACATTGGAAACTGAGCAATTGTTGTGGGCCAAAATGGCTAATATCGTCACGCTGTCAGAAGGAGCATTGACCGCAGAGAACATGGAGGATAGAGCCGTGGTAGGCTGGCTCAAGGAACTAGGACTAAAATTGGCTGCCCTTCCATGAGAGATATTATACCAGCTACAGGATGGAGTGACGACAAAGCTCCGCTCTAGGGAAGGACGCGTCGTACAGATGCTCAGTGAACAGCGGATCAACATCGAGCAGCAGAGCCTTCAATGCGATGAAGTAGTAGCATAGTCTCAGTAGTTGGAGTAGATCATCAAGGAAACATGTCGTCGCGTCCCCAAACTCAAGATTGCAGTAGACTTACTAGCAGGTATACAAATCCATAAATTGTCCAGTGGATTCTGTGAGGTGAAGGAGGAAGCAACGAGGGTCCAGTTGGACCTCAACCTAAAAATCACGGAGCTGAGGCTGAAAGCGTAGCCCTCTACACCACCGGAGGTAAGAGAAAAATAGTACCGCACCATTCAATTAGGGCTAGAAGCAATAGAGCATACCATACAGGAGTGCACAAGTTTGTTAGATCAGTCACTCGTTACGCTCACTTCACTGCAAGAAGACCCAACGTTATAGCAGTTAGAGACAGAAGTACGGGAGTTGCAACATGCCTATGACAATGTCCAAGGGATCACACAAACGGTTGCCCTTACTCAGCGTCCAACCAAGATGAGGGAGGCCCACACTCTCAAGGCACAGGTGGACGCTGCCCATCAGAAACAGGTAGTGCTTAAGGAACGCATCTATCCTTGGCTCAAAGAAGCATTCACAGTCATTTCCAAGATCAAGGGAAAGCTGGTGCAAATGCAGGGCGTATATGCACTCAGGCAAGGAATAGCACCTGATAATGAAGCATCGGAGATACACGCACAATGAGTACAACAAACAACAGAAGAATGTGTTGCAGACGTAAGCGAAGCACAGAGGTTGTTCGATGAACTTCGCTCGAAGATCATCGCACTAGCCGAGTGACTCGGGATGAGTAACAATGATTGTGTTGGGGGCCTGTTGGGTAGCAGATCCCCTATAAGAGGTTTTTGGGGCATGTAGCTTGAATTTTGGTCAAAAGTAATGTAAGATCCCACAAAATGCGGGCGCAGAGCGCGAGAGTCTAGGGTTGTTCGCCCTAAAATATTGTAATTTAATATAGAATGTGTCAACCTACCCATAGTTCGAGGACCATGGGAATGTATAAATAGAGTGAGGCTCTAAATGTAGAGGTTAGCTAAGTTTTAGCATTGATCTTAAGTGTTATAGCTCCATACAAGATCCCGGGTATGGAGATATTATCATCTATCTCCAGACTTCAAAGTTCCCCCCTACTTCCTCCAAGGATGAACGTTGAAAATTATGTCACCTTGCTAAGAACTATGTTATCGTTGGTGATACATTATATCGCCGAGGGCTTGATTCAATCCTTAGGCATTTTTTAAATTTAGAGGAACCAGAGTCTGTGCTCAATGATTGCCACAATGGAGCTTGTGGTGGTCATCTATCAGGGCTTGCTACAACCTAGAAAATTTTGCGTGCCAGCTACTTTTGGCCTTCGATTTTCAAAGATTGTATTGAAGCGGTCAAACGTTACTACCCTTGTCAAGTCTATACTTAGAAGATGTGCATGCATCTAGCTCCTCTTTTCCCTATTATCACTGTCAGTCCTTTTACAAAGTAGGGCATTGACTTTACTACTTGTAATCTACCTTCAGCAGCGAATCACAAGTACATTATGGTGGCCGTAGACTACTTTACGAAGTGGGTTGAGGCCATGCCTACTTATAAAAATGATAGTGAGACAACAACATTGTTCCTCTTCAATCAAATTATTTCACATTTTGGTATCCTGAGAGAGATTGTCACTGATCATGGCAGTCATTTCTAGAACCAACTGATGATCGAATTGGCTCTTAAGTTGGGCTTCCGGCAGGAGCATTCGTCTCTGTATTATCCTCAGGCCAATGGGCAAGTCAAAGCCGTGAATAAGTCCTGCAAGACGATCCTGCAAAGTACAATTAACAAGAATCGTTCCAATTGGCACATCATATTGTATCCGGCTCTCTAGGCATACCGAACCTTGGTAAAGACTGCCACCAGTTTCACAACTTCTTAGTTAGTTTATGGGCTGGAATCTATTTTTCCTATTGAATGCAAAATTCCATCCCTTAAGCTAGCTATCGAGCTTCTTCCAGAGACCTCTAGTCTCGAAGAGCGCCTCGTTCATTTGGAACATCTTGATGAGTAGTGTTGAGATGCCACCATAATAAATGAGGCCCATAAGAAAAGGGTTAAAACTCAGTATGATAAAGTTATTCATCCTCAAGTCTTTTTTGAAGGTGACCTTGTCTTGGTTTATGACCAATATAAAGATTCCTTGGGGGAAAGAAAATTCAAGTCTATGTGGTATGGTCCCTTTATAGTGAAACTAGTTTTAAGAAAAGGGGCTTATGAATTAGTCGATTTTGAAGGGAAAAAGTTGGCGGAGCCCTGAAACGGGCTCTAACTCAAGAAGTATTTTGCTTAGGTTATGGCCGAGCAATGGCTTCTTTGTACATTTTGTATTTTTGTACATATTTTTTCGGGAGTTTTTGTGATATCGACACTTTTTTGATCTACTTTGGCAGGTGTTGATGGATGACTTGGTCTATTTCGGATTCGCCGATGGTGCTAGTCGGCACACTGAGAATCTCACTTCCATAGCTTGGGTGATTTATTATCCATCTGGTCAGTTGATGGTGTCAAGGGGAGTATGTATTAGTTCTTCTTCAAATAATATTGCGGAATATACTGTCATTATTAATTTACCATCCGAAGCTATTTCTTATGGAATTGATTCGTCGGTAGTGTATCTTGACTCACAGTTGGTAGTGTCACAATTAAATAACATTTATTAGGTTCGGGATCCTTATTTATATCGCCAATTTTTGAGAGTGAGGGTGTTGCAACGATCATTTTTTTATATTACTTATTTTCACATTCCACGATTTGAAAATTCATTAGCGGATTCTATCACTAATCAAGCATTAGATTGGCATATCAATCATTCATCAAGTTAAAAACAAACATCAAAAATTTGGAACTATATATATATATATATATATATATATATCATAAAACTTCCCGTGTATACATAAAGTGTTCAAAAATAATATACAAAATCAGGACTAAATGCCCATAATCATGTCCAGTGTATCTATCGACCCGGCTTAGGATGAGTGGCTAAGAAGGTAACTACTGCATTGGCCACATGCCAAAGTAGGTGGACCCAGTCTCGTGGTACTCCTACCACGCGATGCTGCATCTCCTCAGGTAGGTCCTCTATGGTTACCATCGGTTCCTGGTGAGTCAATCTCACCAAGTTTCTTTGGACTGCATATAAGACCCTCTCTGTCTTAGCAGCCACCTCTTCAGTGCCTCTTTCGCGACGCCTGTGCCACGAGAATCCATATGGTCTTACCGTACCCACATCTGGAACATGATCATTATGTCAGTATTTTAATCCCATCAAAAATATTTCTAAGTTCATTTTCATATTAAAAAAAAAAAGAATAAAAAAATCTTAAAAAATGATAAAAAATTAAAAAATTATTACCTATCTCTCCCCATGCTGCATTTGGTGGTAGTACCAAGTTTGGATCTTCTCAAAAATCCATACCAGCATAGGGATAGTCATCCATAGCGATGATTTGTTGTTCCCACCAGGTGAAGAACTCATCATCAAAATTAGTCCTCGGCACGTCCTCGCCTCCAAGGCGTTTCATCAAATCGGCCCACCTACCCATTCAACGGTCTCGGGGGCTGCTGATAGAGACTGATACCTTGGGACGTAGCCCAAGCACCTTTTCGAAGAAGAAGGAGCATAAAATAGTCCCATATCGGAAATTTTTGATCTACCCTTTCTAAATAGAGGACAACTGACTCTTCATATTGGTAAGAAGAGGTGTACACTAGTAAAAAATAGTGGTGAGGCACTCCACGGCCAAGCTCATGGATACTCGTGAAGCTTGGTGCAAAGAGGTTGATCCATTTATCTTGGCTATGGTGAACAGTAGAATCCTCAGAGATAAGCTTTCCACATGTTTTATTGGAATTTGACTTCTAATTTTTTCCGGATGCCCAAGACAGTATATGTGTACATAATCTTCTATTGAAAGACTACCTCGTGTCCGGCCCGTCAAATGCACAACTTCTCCTCTTTGAGAGAGACCATCGATAAAGTAAATATCTTCGACCTCTATCTACAAGGGCATCTGATCAATCATAAATGCATCATCTTCGACACTCTAATAGCGGATTAGAATTTCAAGCAGACAAGTGTTGGCTTTCATGTTGGGCATGTTGAAAAATTTCAACAAGCCACATAGCCTCAATGCATATAATTCCTGTTGATCATTCATAACTTCATTATCAATTGTGGTATGCTCCCTCTCTCTCCATGTGATTGTCATCCTGAAAAAAATTGAGTTTCAACCATTAGATTTTTGTATTTAAATCTCAAACCGCGTATACGCGGGTTCCTTTTACATGCAATCGTGTGTAGGGTGGTCGTATACGCAGGTTTATAACATCCACCCTACGTATACGCCAAGTTGAAATTTTTAACATAAATTCCTACGGTCAAACCTTAATAAAAATTTCTAAAAACAATCACAAAGTAATGCAAGATTGAATTAAGGGTTACCTGATGATTTTGATCCAATTTGAATGGTCCAATTCTTTGGGGGGAAAGTTTGCTCTTTTTTCTCCATAGCTTTTGCTCTCAACACAAATGGCACAAATTGTGAGTCAAAAGGTCATTTTATAGCTTTGAAATTGTCAAATTTTTTCAAAAATTGATTTTTTTTGGTCTCATGAATCTTTTAACTTGTGAGCTTGGATTGTCAGGAATAGGTTGTTTTTTTAGGGTATTTTGGATGCTTCTTGGAGATTTCATATCAGTTCCATGGCCGCTAATCCATCATGGCAGGTATCATTTACTCACTAGCATATAGGTTAGGGAAACCATTTTTTCCATTGCATCTTCCGTACTAGCCTCCATTTGTTGATACACTTGCCATAGGGTTGACCCCATCATGTCTTGGTTAGCAAACCATGTTCACTCACTGATTTTCTAAAATCATGATGTGATGGTAGAGCCATCTTTTACATGGGCATCGTAGTTAGCACCTCACTGACATTTGTTGCCCATGTTGTTATATTGAGTAGGCTCAAGAGTCCTCTTTAGTCCCACCATGACTTGTGCATTGAAGACACATTTCACCTTGCTTCATCGCTTCGTTCTAGCCTTATACCCTAGAGGCTCCTTTGTGTTAAGTTGTACTGCTACATTGCATTTTGACTATTTCACCTTTTGGCCTTGATTCGGCTTCACTTGGACTCATGTTTAAGCCACTTATTTGACCATGTCTTTTGTAAACTCAAACCTGCAATCACTTAGCTTCTGTAACTTGACACACCCTTTGATCTGTGGAAGGAACATCCCTTTGAGTGTCCTTGACTAGTTTCGCCTCCCTACATTGAGCATAGGATTGTTCCCATCCCAGGAACTAGATCATCTGTTTCATTGACACTTGTTCTTTCCACGGTACTATAACATTCTTTTATTCTTTTTCCAACTTAAAGAAAAAAACATAAAAATTATATATTCCAAAAAAGAGCGGGAACAGGACAACATTTCCATATATTTTTGGCAGCTAGAGTCAGTTGTGTCGCCTTTGATCAAAGCACTCAAAAGAAAGTCTCTCCTCCATTTTGGGTAGGATTTAGTTTGACTTAGGTATGCCTTAACCTTGTTATTGAGTCAGTTCTCCTCTGATTGGTTATCTCTTCCAATCATATGGAGAGTTCGTTCCTGCCTCCTGCATGATGAACTTATACAGAGTTATCATATGCTACCACATAGTCATCATTGAGTTGTGATTTTTTTCAAGGGAAGTAAACCTGAGTTGGCCTCTCTGCAGTGTCTCTTGACCTATTTTTCAGTCGTCCATACCTGGTTGTCATTGTCTTGTTTGTCATCACATCAGTTATATTGGTCCTTTGCTAGTGCCGGTTTGAGAAGGTCTCCATTGACTTCTTGCTGGCAGGTCTTTTCCTTATCAACGACGACATATTGCTCTGAGGGTAGGCCTAGAGCTGCACCCTGGCCCTATTTTCATTATTGATAGATCACCTTGTGCTCAGCATCGATTAGAATCATGGGTCTTTTACCGAGTGGTTTCCCTTATGTTCAACATCAGCTTTCATTATCACACATTGGGATTCGTGTAGTGCCTTGGTTTCCATTTGACCCTATTGGTGGATTCCTCACCTTTCTGTCAGCTTTCATTATTGGTTGGTTCAGAGTGTTTCTATCGTGCGCTAGCTACATCTTGTGTACACTAGAAACGTGCTTTGGTTAGGTTACTACATCTTTTTCATTTGATTCCTTCCACATTATTGGCCTATGAGTTACACTCGTGCTAGATTGATGAAGGATGCCTTAATGCCTTCCTTCTAGCAGATATTCTCCTATCGATTACGACTCATTGCTCTGGGGCAAAGATCTAGAGTCCATTTGGTAGTACCTTGGAGTTTGCAGTCATCAGTGGCAGATCCTTCACTATTGATAGTGGGAAACCATCGTTGTTCACTGATTGATAGATTCTTCTGGGTGTTCGACCTCAGCTCATTCATTCACACTTGTTAGATTGTATTGGGTACCTTGACTCTCATTATCATTATCAGTGAGTAGTCTCGCATTTGTTAACGGTATACATCAATGACCGATAATCCAACGATTTCTCACATGGTCAACTTCAGATCATTTATTCCCATTGTGTAGAAATGTATCACGGTGGTTAGTGAAGACCTCGGGTTGCATCAGCATTCTTTGGTTCACTTGTCAGTTGCTCCTGTTGCTGCTAGTTGACACCATCCACATTATATGTTGCAGTCCTTCACAGCGACATCTTATATGCTGGCATCCAAGTTGCGATGTAGTATCATCTTATTCCATCATGTTCATTTGGTACTATTGGGATCAGTTTTTGACATCAGTGATCAACTTCATCTTTCAGCTTCATTGATCATCTTCTTATATGTGATATTCATACATGTACTTGTTCGATCACGATCAGATGATCCATTATGTACTTTCAATCTTTTATACTTGTATACATAGTGGATCCACTTCTACTTGATATGTGGAAATGATTTACTTTCTCTGAGCACGGGTATGCCCACCTCAGACAGTTGTTTCTTTCTGATCTTCTTTTTGATGGCTTGGAAGGCTGAAATATGGTGAAGTCCTTCTCAGTTTCAATAGGTTTCCTTTCCATATACTTAATACATTTTGACCATCATGTACCCCTTCTGACCTCATATATTAGGAGGCATCTGTTATAGCTCCAAATATCACCCTTGGTATTTGTGATGCTTGGTTTATGGCCTAGGGAAACCCCTCCTTCCAGACTTGGTCCAAAGATTTTAAAAACAATGTTTTACTCCCTATATGCTACTTTTCCCTATGATAATAGCGTGTACACGCGGGTTAGTCAATACCCAACCCACGTATATGTGTTAAAACACTTAAAAAAATTAAATTTCCTTAACTATGGGAGGAGTTCACGGGTTTTACCTTTTAATTACCTCCTAGTGCCTATGGCCCAACTGTTTCCCAACTAAAAAACTAATTGGGAGAAGTATAAATAGACTTCTATGGGAAGGCCTTAAGGAGGAGAGAAGAGATAGAATTACTATACTGAGATTATCCCCTGATCAAGTCTGAAGTATCCTTGTGCTTCAAGCACTTCCCCAAGTTCAGGAAACCCTTGTTTCCTTGAGTGTTGATATTCTCCCACTTGCTTGAGATATCATGGTATTGGTTATGGAAGGAGGCTGTTGAAGACTGGGACTAGACAGACCTGGAGGACGGTTCCACTTGGAGCCAGAAGAAGAAGACTTAGGTGAATTCCTTCCATGTTTATCACAGTTTTCTACAATAAAAAGAAATGTTGTCTTGTTCCTGAGATTGACTTTGTTTATGCATCAGATGTTGTTGTAATTCATGTATGAATAATTATTTTGATGTATAACTAATCATCTTACTTATATGATATAAAGTTGATTTCACTAAAATGCTTTATCTATATGCTGCTATGTATGTTCGGATTGGTTGATTTGCAGATTCGAAGATCATCAGGAGTTGCAGAGGGTCCGAACCCTATAGGAACTACACAAACGAAGGACATTTGGGTATGTTCATCCTTACATAGTTTGTTTATTTAAGCATGTTGCCTAAGTTGTATGCATGTTTCTTGCTATAGATTACTCTTGCTCTGTTGGGGTTCTAACCCAAAGCCTTAGGGTACTTATTCCTGTAACATTAAGTGATATGGGTTTTTGAATGTGAGATTCACTCTGAGTCTGTAAGTCTGAGTCTTGGGTTGTAGTAGTAGAGAGAGGCTATGCAGCTGTGTGCGTAGAGCCCTGGTAGAGTCCACAGCTGTGTGCATGGACCCCTGCAGCTGAGTGCGCAGGGCAGAGTTGGGATTGTAACAGAGCAGAAGTTAATAAAAGCTAAGTTGATTCTGAATTATTGTGCATCTATTCACAGATCTGTATGTTTATGATTCTGTTATATGTTTATGCATCTCTTTACAGTATATGATTGCGCGCACTGGTTATAAATGTTGAATTATTGATAAAGATTACTGGGTCCACAAAATTAATTCATATCTATAATAATAACACAGTAAGGTTAGAGGATCTAGATAACACCCCTTCGTGCTCTGTACAAAGCTATGTGAGGGTCAGACAGCTGCGCGGAGCTGCACTAGTGCGCAGGATCGGTTCATGAACTTCCCAGAATTCATCAAGACATCCTTAGGGTGCGAAAACCTCGTTCCAACACCTTCCCATACTACCTCGGGTGAGACCTCAATCCGCGCATCGCAGACTGTTGCCGAAAGGGCTGGTAGTTTTGGGATTTGTTTAGCTAAATCACTTCTGAACCTGGGTCAGGCCCCAATAATCCAACAAGCATCAATCCACAATGTGTGGACTGAAGTCTCACCCAAAGCAGTATCGGGGGATGTTGGAACCAATTTGTCACACCCAGAGATCAGTTTGATGTCCTTTTGTTACCTAGATCTACCTTTGTTGGGCATGGAATCCCCCTCGAGGCATGTTTTGGGGATCAAAGCCCATGTTTTGACCAAATAATGTTGTAAAGCCCTGCAAATTGTGGGTGCGGAAGTATGTTAGAGTGATAGGGTTGTTTGCCCTAGTTTTGGATATAATGTCGGCCTACCCATGGTCCGCGGACCATGGGATTGTATAAACTGAGTGAGCCTCTAAATGTAAACGATATGAGCGAATGGAGAATAGAATGGAATAGAAGAATAGCGAAGAAAAGTAAGAGCCTGAGTAGCTAAGTGTGTCTTGGGTCATATAATAGGAGAAGGCTCTGCAGCTGAGTGCGCAGAGGCCTACTAGTTTGCAGCTGAGTGCGCGGACCCCTGCAGCTGAGTGTAGAGGGTGGAATCGAGTCTGTAACCAAAGAAGAGAATAATAAAGAGAAGTTTGATCCAAATTCTGTGTATCTGTTCTTGAGTTATTGCATGTTTGATCTAAATTATGATTATACTGTTTATTTACTGCGCGCACTTGTATGAATGATTTATATTGTTACAGTATAACTTAAAAGTCGTGATTGGGCTAAAATAATCAATTCACATTGGGACACTCATAAGACTTGGGTAATAACAACATTCGGCCTTTGAGTAGGACTATGCGAAGGCAGCCTCTCAGGCTGCGAGGCATGGGTAAGTGCGGGTAGTGACGTGCATACAGGGTCAAACCACGGCCCACTTGAACTCATTAGACATCTCCAGGGTGCGAAAACCTGGTTCTAGTACCCTCCCATACTACTTTGGGTGAGACCTCAGTCCATTCTCCACAAGCTGTTGCCAAAAGGGCTAGTAGTATTGAGATTTGTTTGGATAAATCACCTCTGAACCTGGGTCAGGCCCCAACAAGACAACAACCTTCACATAGATCTTTAAGTGCCCCCTATGCTCCTACGGCCTAGCATTATAACTTCCCTTAATCAGCCTCTATACCTCCATGAAGGTCTACGACTGGCTTTTGCGGACCTTGAACATTCCAATTAGCTACTTACACACACCTTAGATCACCCTTAGATCAATAATTACTTGGAATTACCTAAGTTTTTGATAACTTTAACAGAAAGCGTTATGATCTTCACATAACAACTTAACATTAATTGCATTCAGATAACAATATAGATCAAGTAAATTTGTGCATTAATACATCATTATTTTATAAAACCATCATTCATCATAGCATATAGCGCATTCATACATAATAGAAGTAAAGGGACTAAACACAAGAATTTCTGGAACAATCTTCTTTATTGATATTCAACAAAGGTTTACAAACTCAAAACTTCCCTGTGCACTCAGCTGCAGGGGTCTGCGTACTTAGCTGCATACACTACTCTAGGCCTCTACGCATTTAGCTACAGAGCCTTTCCCCTCTAAGATTTCCTTCTCTGTGCTAGACTTCTTCCTTCGTACCCATAGAAAAACTTCTTCTATATGCCTTAGAATCTCTAAGACACACCTATTTATACAATCCCATGGTCCGTGGACCATGGGTAGATCTCAAAAGCCAACTCAACTTTACACAGAGGGTAAAATACCCTTTTTGACTTCTAACTAGCTTCGCGCTCTGTGACCCAATTTGCAGAGACTTTTCATCTTTTTACATCAAAACTTGGGCTTTTGCCACAAAACTTGGGCTTTTCCCCAAAACTAACCTTAGGGGACCCCATCCTAATAGGCCCCCAACACAAAGGTCATGATTTTCCCTTGAGTCACTCAACTAGCACGGTGATCTTACTATGAAGATGCCCCAGTTCTACTTGTGCAACTCCGACTTTAACCGCACTTTGCATGGTTGCATGCTTCACTTAATCTACTAGCTGTTTCATGGTTGGTCCTTCACCAACTCGCTTGATCTTTTGCTGTGTAGTCTGCAAGTTCGCTAGCTTTTCTTGTATGTTGGATGAAACTAGGTAGGCTTCGTCCAACCAAGGCCCTAGTGTGGCCTTAAGGGCTGCTACCCTTTTTTTCACTACTTCCATCTGTGTAAGAAGATGCTTAGCCTCCTACAACTTGGCGATGTACTGTGCTGTAGCAATGGAACGGGTTGTCGCCCTTATGTCGTCATACTGCTACTACAGCTTGTAGATCTCTGTACTTAATATCTATAGGGTGGGATCTTCCTACAGGGTCGTCACCACTTCCATGGCCTGTTCAAATAGAGATGTGCAATCAACAACCACAGCATCCACAGTAGAAATTCCTTCCTTAACAACAACTTCGTGATGTTCCTGAACTTCTGGCAGAGTCGAAGGCTGTGACTTGAGCTCTAGTTCTATGATTTTCATATTCAATTCAAACTGAACTCTGGCCACCTTTGCCTTAGCATCGCGGACACTCGTAGCTAGCTTCGAGATCTTAGCTTCAAGTGGTACCTCCTTAGGTATGTGCAACTCCAGGACTGTCCTACATGCCTCTGCAACCACGACAGCCAGTTGGGTGCTTTGTGCCTGGATCGTTTCCTTCGCCTTCAAGGCCTTTGTCTTCTTGGCGAACATTTTCTCATTATTCACCTGATATTCTCTTATCAAGCTGAGAGAACACTGCTCCCACACTCTTAATTATTCCATCACACCTGTTTGCAGTGTGTGAAGATATTCATTGGGGAGGGATGCATGGTTGAGGCCAATGTTCTTCAGATTACTTATGATGACCTTGTCATCGGTCAATTCCATGCTCAAGGATCCTTCTAGTAGCATGATTGCCCGAAGTTCCACTAACCTGACCATCTCGGCAGCTTGACTATTCCTTGGTTCCAGGCTCATCTGTGCGACACTCACCTACCTTGTGCCCACCTGGATCCTGTTGGTCTAGATTTGTAGTTCGTGTGGATGCTTTTGAATAGTTCCTAGCGACTATAGGTGTTGTTACTGGAACTGCTTCAATAGTTCTGCAATGGTGTCGTGCACTTTATCCCCGATCTCATCGCGTTTGCCTTCTATGAGCATAATGGGATCGAGTAGTGGCTTTGTCACTTTTGAATTCTTCTGGGGCCACTCATTCTGTTGTTCCCTGTACCTCTTCACTCGGAATAGAGTGCTCTGTCCTTCATCACCACCACTACCTTGCTCTGACTATTCTTCTTCCTTAGTCTGGGGTGAAGGGGATTTACCGCTTCGCTCAGAGTCACGTTGTTCCTGTTCAGCCTGCTACTTGGGAGTGCGCTCCTTTTCTAGTCGGGCCTTCTCTTCGGCCTCCTTCCTTCGTTGCGTGGCCAACTTCTAGACTGCCTGCTTTGCTGCCTCCTTCTTCTTCTTCTTTGCGGAACTCCCCACATCATTGCTAGTACCAGTGGTCAGGTCTGACGGAGAGTGCCAATTTGCTAGCCAATGCTTGAGGACTTCCTGAATGGCATCATCTATGGAAAGATAGGGCAAATCAAACCACTTCTACTGCAAATTCTTCTGTGCCCTGAATACACACAATAGAAGTCTACCTTGAACTTTGCGTATGCCAACAACTGCTCATGCACAATCGAAGACAATTGTGGCCACTAGTTGATGGCCATGCGACTTCTCACCTCCATCAAAACCTAGAAATTTGGGTCTCCATGACCCACACAAGGTCCTTCATGGCCCAAAGGGAGGAAAACTGTGCAGCCTCTGACAATATTTTTTCCATGGGAGGAAACTGATTATCCTCCAGTAGCTCCCAAGCAACTAGCACAATAGAGAGCAAGAACCATGCATAGTGGAAGGTCTTGCTCTCGTCTTGAACCTCATGACAATTCACAAGGAACTCACTGCAGAGGTAGCACGACCAATTAAACTGCATGCCCTCCACACAATATGCATCTAACGAGATCACGGGTGTCGGGACCTTGTCCGCGCGACATTTCCTCATGAATTTACCAGATAATATCTACGTGGCAATTTGTACCACGGGGTCATTGATGGACATTATCAAGTACCCACTTAGCTTCTTGACTAGGACAAATTTCTTCTTCATCTTTTCTGCCAAGTTGCACTCACTAGTCTTTTTGCCAAACTCCTTGGTCGAATTCAAGCTGAATGTGGTAGGAGTGTGATCTGATGGATAAGCATGTTCGTGATGGGGATAGGCATGCTCAGCCATAAACACCCATCATGCACCAGAGTCAATAGTTTCTTTATGCAAGTGATATTGATGTTGGAGTGGTGGTAGTGGGGCACCCATAGCAGGTTCAACAACCCCGATTGATTTACTCCGCGAATCCACTCAACTGGCTCCAACACAGTGACACCTGATTCTTTGTAATACACCTGCTTCATGTAATTCTTCATTGCAAGGTGGGGGAACCTCTCATGGTTAGCCAAATCCTAGTCTTCCATTTTTAAATGGGGAATCCGCGCCAGGTGTGGGCCTTCAAAGGTCCTAACCAATGCATCTAAAACTTTCCTAGAAATTTAGCGAACTTACTATCATATAATAAAACTAAGTCATTTACCTTAAATGTTCTCATCTTGATATGGTCGATCCTACCATGCCTTGTTACATTCCTTTTGTACTTGCTGATGAAATCCAGCCAAGAATCTATCCTCTTTGAGATCCATCAATTGCTTGAGATGTTCTTCAAAGGCTCCATGGTCCAGCATCCCTGTGAAGGTTGTTGTACGTAGACTAGGCATGATATATTCCATAAGCATCACAAATTCTATGCCATAAACCAACTGGAAAGGTGTCTGACCTGTTAGTTTTTTGCAAGTAGTCCTATACGGCCATAATACTGTAGGTACACACACATCCCAATCATTTTGCTTCATGTTGCAAATATTTTTTAGTGCATTCTCTAATATCTTATTGAAGGCTTTCGTTGTTCCATTAGCATGGGGGTGATATGTTGTACTCTTCTGATGATAAGCCTGAAATCATTCTGTCAGCGCGTTGATCCTTTCATCGTGGAAGTGTGTACCACGATCGCTCATCAACACTTTTGGGCACCTAAACCTAGTTAGCATGTAGTCAAACAAAAATTTAGTTGTTGTAGCCCTTGTACAATCCTTTACAAGTTGTGCCTCCGCCCATCTGGTTAGACACTTTGTCGCGGTGATGATGTAGCGCACACTTGTTTTCTTACCTGGAGGCTGAATAGGTCCTACAAATTCAATAGCCCATTTCTCAAATGGAAGTAACAACACTTGAGAATTTAGAGGCAGTTCATCGCTTCGTGATGGCTTGGCCGTTCTTTTACATGCATCACACGCCCAATATTATTTGGAATTGTCATGCAGCATAGTCCACCACAACCCAAATGCAAAATTTTCTACACTATTGCCTTTCTTGCATAATGCCCTCCTGTAGCTCCCCCATGACCCTTCGCAAGGATGATGTTTCTTTTGAAATCAGGTACATACCATCGGAGTGTCTTGTATGATCCCATTTTATACAAATGTTCGACAATTACTAAGAAATCAATCGTGTGTACTACCAATTCTTTCTTCCTCTGACTAGAGTAGCCTTCGGGAGTTGTCCCTGTGGTCAAAAAATGGATAATATCTGCAGAGTGGTTGTCCGCTACAGACCACAAAGAGCTATGCGCCGGGCAATCCTTCCTCCAAATTAGTAGGTTCCTTGTTTTTGGGAAAAGTGTCTATTCAGAACGACCCTATCCCACTGGGTTGTGACAGAGACCTCAGAAACAAATAGGGAAAACTACTCTTGTATTCTCCTTTATGAACTATAAACGAAGAGGAATAGGATGAACCAACCTTTGTCTTGCGCTAGTCCTTTGATCCAATCTCTCTTCTCTTTGACAGCTTCCAGCTACCTGCTCCCTTACTTGCCCAGCGTCACCAAGTTCCTGCAAGATTGCAGAAGGAGGAAACTACACAAAGACATGGATTTATATTCATAAAAAGCTTAGGATCAGATTTAAGCTAAACATACAAATATAACAAACATCAGTGATATACAAGCATGTAGGAGAAACTCAAATAGTTTTATTGATAAAACAAGAAGATCCAGGAGGAGTTACAACTGATGATCACTGATCCAGCATCAACCTCCCAGCATAGAATCCCTTCTTCACCTCAAACAAAGCATAAATCACCCAATACTCTGATATCTATCTCAAAACCAGCAGCAATTCTCTGCAATATACAAAATTCCAGCCTCCCAACCTCTGGATCTCTAGGATGAGAGATCTATATATAGATATTTGCAGAGGTGTGAGTCAGCTCTGGGTTTTTTATTAGTGTCTTCTCTCTGATAGTTATTGATGCCACTTGGAGTTCTCATTGATCTCTTACTCATCCTTGGGCGATTTTGAGAGGCAAGTGTCCCAGGCGAAGTTTCTGGAAGATTCCATGATCATCCACCTCGCAAACTGTCTCCGCCACTTGTCTTTTCCCATCCATCGCACCCTCACAGTGTATTTAGGTGCGCTGAAACGCACTTCCTGTGTGTACAAGGTGCGCTGCATAGCACCCTGGCCATGGAGCAAGTGCACTGATCCAGTTTTGACCAATTTTGAGTAGTTTCTGGTGGAGAACTTCTGGGAGAAGCTGTAATTTGTTGACCTTGTTCCTTTAGGAGTTATAACAACACTTTTAAGGACTTAGGAGCCCTTGGTTTATGGACATTTCATGCTTGGAGTTGTAAGGCACAAAAATGTCTATAACAGTTGCCCCCTAAAGTATGAGGCCGTTTATTGGGTGAAATGCTTTATTAGGAGGATCCGAAGTTCTTTCAATGCTGGGAGGAGACCTGTAATAAGATACAATACAATACATTATTTTCATACTGTTTTCATGATCTAGCTGAGGCGGGCATTCCCATGCTCAGCTTTATAAATTCATTTTCATGTACATAGGACAGACAATCGTCTGATGGTAGACTGATGATTTCGATGGAGTCATCATTCTTTTGGTAGGATGATTATCTGTGCTGCAATGCTGTACATTTCAATGTCTTTATTTTTCCTGAATATATATCGCAGCCCGGATGGATGAAAATAGATCTGGGGTCTTCAATCTCATCCGATCTTCACTCGAAGTACAAGTCGATCCATGTGAGAAATGTTTTGAAGTCGAACATGGAAAGACATCGCTTGATTACCAGTCAATGATGTAAACTGTTAACAAGCGTGAGAGGAATCACCGATAATGATAATGACCCTCAAGGTACTGCAGTACAATTCACGTGGTGTGAATAAAGGACTTGGCATCGAACACCACGCAAAATCTTTCGGTCGAAGGTCATTGATGTATACCTGTCGCCGGAAGTGAGAAACTTGCCATTGAGGCATGCAAGCTTCAAAGTACTGAAGGGGGTGTTCCTAGATCAACTTCTTGGATAATGAGCTGCTGTCGACAAGAAGCAATCCGTCAAAGGAGGGCCTTAATGAATCCCACATCAATGACACGGAACGGAGCAAATGATTTTGATGGAGGTGAAAACGATCTGATGATATATGGTTCAGGGTGGCGGTCATGAAAGAATGAAGTATAATGTATGGTAGTGGATGGGACACGGGTGACTTCTCTGGATGACTTCTCATGAACATATCGGCGACACTTATGTGATGGATTGGTAGCATTTACCCCAAATGTGGATGGTATGGCGTGACCATGGTGATGTGACCAGTGAATGAAACAACCCAACCTAACTCAGGCACAGAGTGGAAGTGTCATGTTCAAGAGCGAATTGCTACCAATAAAGTTTCTTTGAGTTTTCTTCCCAATTTTTCCCCAGTCATTGCTGACCAGTACCTCTTTATTTTTGTCAAGCTTCAGGAGGATAACATATGCTTGTTCTATAATTTTCCCTTCGGGCAAACCCATCGCTATGTTTTAACGAGCCTAGCGATAGTGAAACTCGTTCTCGTCTAAAGACAAGTTTGTCGCTATTAATCTTTTTAACGAGTCTAACGACAAAGATAACTCAGTCCTTTTCATTTTTAGAGAGTCTGAAAAGGTACGTAAAGGTAACTCCGAAATTCCTTTTTCGTCATCTAATCCCTTAAGTCCGAAAAAGTATAAAACAATACAGAAGGGATGGATTTTCGATCGTTTTAACGAGCCGAACAAAACAAGCACTCGATCTTTTTGTGCAATAATCCCTCAAGTCCAAAAAGATTAAAATATAGAGGAGGGATAGCACTTCCGGTCGCTTTAACGAGATGGAAGGCCAAAACTCGGCAATCTTTTCATATTTTACGAGTCAGATGAAAAGAGCTTAAAGAAGACTCGTCTTTTGAGGAACGAGTGATAAAATGGGTAGCAGCTGATTCCAGGTAAGGTTTGGAATTTTCCAATCACGGCAGTGTCACAAGGATGGCTAGTGATATCACTCTTCGCAGCTGTTCCTCAAAATGGGTAAACAATCAAATGGAGATGAATGATCGGCCAATGGAAAATTGGAGGTGACGATGCAAACACGACCAAGGCTTTAATGGCTGAAATGTTACATTCACAGTGGTTATTTACCAGGGGATAGTTCACTTTTTAACGAGCTTAAACGCGGGTGGAAACATTTGCTCGGTGCGGGTTTATTTTTTAACGAGCTTGAACCTTGCGGTAACACTGCTCGATGATAAGTTTGCATGCCCCCAACATAATAACGCGAATCAAGGTGCGAATCGAGGTGCATGCCCCCCAAGCTTCATTGCATTCAACTCGGTGGTTGGAATGAAGGTTTACCTTTGAGATTTGAAAAAGGGATTTGTTTCATTTTTTAATGAGGTTGACACAGTAAAAGAACTATCCTCATGACTCCTTGTTTAATTTTTTAACGAGGTCGACATGAGATAAGAACCATCCTCGAAATCCAAATCCATTATATAAAGAAGGTTTCATATTCCACTGTGGCCACTTCCGCCAGATTACTCGGAGGCGGTAGGGCAAAAGTACCCATTATGGCAGGGTCTTTTAGGAGACCTAATCCGATATTTTGGAGCGAATGATTGCTTCCATGGATCATTGGAATGCTTCCCATAACTTGTGGACTGTTGGGGAGAAATGTTTGTTGGTCGACGATTGTAATTCCTCCTTGGAAGGGAAATGCAATCTTCCTGAAGTAAGTCGACACAACTGCGGCCATGGCATATATCCAGGGTCTTCCCAATAGGATGTTGTAATCAAGTTTTCCGTCGATTACTTCAACATCAATTTCTATTGTTTTCCCTCCTAGTTCAACTTTCAAGTTACTTAGGATACCATATGGGGTATATGTCCTTCCGTCGAATGCTTTTAATGTCGTCTAAGATCGCGACAAGGTTGGAGATCCTAAAGTTTTCCAGCAACTCATCGACATAATGCATGTAGATGCCCCCTCATCAATAATTGTTCGATGAACAGTTTTGTTGAGGGCTTTCACTTGAATAAGGAAAGCTAGTTTAGCTGGTAACTGAGGGTCATATCCTTTATGATCAAAGGCCACAAGATTGGAATCCATTGGGTCAATCCCACCTATTTCTGATAATAAAGCTTGCTCTTGGGAGAGGCAATTTTGCGGTATCTCAAGTGTCGACATAGCGGACGGCGATCGGGCCAGGTCCTCTATTATATTATAATTCTGTGCTATTTTTTCACGAGGATTAAATGTCGATTTTTGTACTACTATCTTTGGTGACTTTATCATTTGTTCAGGAATGATGGGTGGCACAACTTCGGTCAAAGTTGTCGTCGAACTACTAGGTTGTTCATTAGCCTTGTTATTCGACAGCTGTGGATTCCCGTAATCTTTATTCCTTGTCAAAGCATCATTTTGCTGCTTTGAGATAGACAACATAAGCACTTGGGATCGGGAAGCATTTTGATTAGCAACCAGTTTGGTTCCCGGGTTTGGAAACGGATTAGTCAAAACTGCTGAGGTTTTTGAACTCTTAAAGAGTTTCTTAACTTCAGCTTTATGTGGACAATCTCTCGTCCGATGATCCTCATCGCATATATGACACCCCGCAGGGGGTTTCCTTTTTCTCCCTTTCTTTTTCTTCTTGCCCCCTGGTTGCTTCAGTTGTTTGCCCTTGTCGGCCGACACGAAATTTACTTCCGAGGCAAGAAGTTCCTCATTTGCATTATGACTAGAAATCTTACAGGAATTTTTAGATGTAGCCTTTGTTGATTTCGTGTCTGTCGTGCCAATCACGCCATCGCCGGAATGAGAGTCATTGTTTGATTTAGGAGGAGGAGGAATTGAGAATTCCGGTCTAGGGGCGTCAGGTATTTTGTCATAGAGCGTGCCGGACTGAGTGTAAATCAAGTCTAGATATTGCGCACGAGCGATAACTTGCTCTTCTGTTACGACTCCCCCCTTTGCCACATTTTCCGTGATGGAAGGTATTAATGACTTGATAAACCATTCAGCTAAGAGCTGATCGGGGACGTACGTTTTTACCATCCTACAACGACGTCGCCACTCATGTATATGATCAGATATGTGAGTGGCCGTTGTCTGTTTGAAGTTGGTAAGAAGTTCTGTTCCCGTTTCGTACCTTATTGGTAACTGAAAATGGGTTAAAAAGGTTGTGGCTAAGGTACTGAAGTTGTCGAACGAAGCTCTAGGCAATTCGATGTACCATTTTTCCGCCAGACCCGTTAACGTCCTCTGAAAGAGGCGAAGTCTTATCGAATCATCATTTAGGGTGTTTGATGAACACCACAGATGAAATGTCATCACATGATTCGACATATCTTCACCCGGATTTCCATTAAATTTAGGAATATCTGACGGAAGTTTATGCGGAATCGTTGGCCACTAAGGGGCATAAGCAATTGGATCATTCGTCAGCCGGTTTAGATCTGGTAATTCTAGAGTTGCTAAAAAGGGCAACTGTTGATTCAGGTTAGGCGAAGCATACCCAGGATAAGATGGAATCGCCTGAGCAATGGGTCTTTGCATACCAGCATAATGTATTTGATGTTGGAAAATTTGACAAGGTTGATGGGCATAACCATTATAATATGGTTGTTGATAACTGCTTTGGAAATGCGGTTGCCCATTACTTACAAAGACTTGTTGCTCAGGTCCTTGATATGATTGTTGGAATGGTGGTTGTTGAGATTGAACCAGCCCTGGTTGTTGGACCATTTGTTGTTGTCCAATACTGGATGATTGACCAAGATGAGGATTCACAGTACTTTTTTGAGCCTGAGTCACTCCAGATAAGGAGGCACTAACCTGAGGTTGTGATTGAATCGTTGAGACAAGAGGCTGTTGTATTGCAACCTGAGAAACTTGGGGTTGACATACAACAGGTAACGCTTGTACTTGCGATGCAGTCACCATAGCAGGTATAGTGGGAATATTCGACACAGGGTGGACTGGTTGCATTGAATATACAACCCTTGGTTGTTGAGGCAGTATTGGTACCCAACCACTGGATGTAATTCCAGTTTGACCTGAACTTTGTTGTAAGCTCTCATATGGTTGTTCTCTGGGAGGGAACAATGAAAAGGCATACTGCCCTCCATATGGTGGAAATCCAGTACTTAAAGGGTAGATTGGCTTTTGAAGACACATTGGATCAATTTGTTGAGTTTCAACATAAGAAATACCAGATGATAATCTGGATGAAGAAATAGGAACTAACCATGTCGTCGTCCCTGATTGGACTCCGGCTTGTTGTTGATAACTTTCCGGGACAGATGGTATACCATCGAACATCGTTGGAGTAGCAGCAGGAGGCTCTGCCGCTGCTGCGTCGGATGACACAGTCCTGGATGTCGACGGTTGTTCAGACATATCTAGTCTATCCAAAAGATTTCCTAGCGATTATACAAGAACTTGTGATGAAGGGAGACTAACTTTGAAGATCAACGAGGGAAAGGTGATGATTATTCTGTTTAAAATAAATTTTAGACGCTTTGACACAACTTGTTTTTTCAGTTTTTAAGAGTCGAGAAAAAACAAAAGATGACTCTAGTCTCCTTCGATTTTTAATGAGCCTGAAGTGACAAGTGCTCAGATGGACCTTTTCCGTTAAGGAGTCTGAAAAGGAACGAAAGGGACTGCTCTGGAGGTCTAGGTAGAGGGAGTACCAAACCAATCGCAAAACTGTAGAATACTTTTTACGGTACGGTAGTCAATCTTCCCGAATGTTGTGTTCGGTGCATTGCGATCAGTAGGGCGGCCGACACGGCTTCCTATGGATAAAGGTTTTATGCCTATAGGGGTCTCCCAATATATACTTGACGGTACATGGGAGCACAAGTCCATACTGGCACTTATCGTCTCAAAGTGGAGGAATCACCCAACCATCAGTGAGGACAACAGTTACCAGGCTTTAGGACGCCGGAATACGTCTCTAGCCTAGACCTCTAGATGTTGTGCGTTAAGTTACAAAGCGTTGTTAAGTTCAGTGAATTTATTTTAGGTTGATATTTCTTATGAATTTTGCCTTTTGGGTTCACTACGAGATGTAGATGTAATTCCTAAAATGCAATCTAAAGATGATAAGCAAGCTTTTATCTCTTTTCAACAATGAAAATCCTAGCTACAAGGGGAAAAGAAAGACACAATCTTTTCTCAAAGAGCAAAGAGCACACTGTAAATGCACTTTTCCTAAATCAAGCCAAACAGAGTGTCAATATGAAAATGCACATGTGCATGTATTTTTTTTTCACTTTCTTAATATTGATGCCTAAAAAGAAAGTTGTTGTACAAATTTGAATTCACTTTCAAGTGAAAAACACAAACAAGCTTCTTTTCGAAATCAAAAGGTAGAGACGATTATGACACTTTATGATTTTGAAGTAAACACTTGTTTCGACACTAGAAATTCACAAATTCAAGCCAAAGGAAAAAGTAAAAGCATAATCGACTGTCAACAGCAAATAAACTTTCTCCTAAGATCAAAATCGACACTTACGACAGATCTAAATCCAAGGACGACAGTATGACTAGTCTACTTTTGCAAAGGGAAACTGTAAATGACGTAACAAACACACAAAAACAAATACAGTTTCTTTTATACAACTGAGGTGGAATTAAGGCAAAGAAAAGGGGATTTTAAATAGACACACTCACTAATCACAGGCTGCAAAAATCAGAGGCAAAACTAGAAAAAGTGAGCAAAGAACCTCAGCTAGACAGGGCTAAGCTGATCAACGCACCTGCTACATAGAGAAACTGAATTGCAATGTAGGTAGCCCTCTCGGGAACTGCGCTGAAATGCAGAGTCTCTTCACAGAGCCTGCGCTGGGACAGAAACGAGATTTCTCTCCGGGTTCTGGGTCACGGTTTGCAGTTTAATCTATGGTTTTTGGCCGGGTAAAAGCAATTAGTAATGCACAATCAGAGGGTTGATTTAAAAGAGGTTTAAGAGCTATCACAAAGGGTAATCAGATCATTTGTGAATCAGCTATTCATATCATAAATAGATCCAGTGAATGGATCGAAGTAGCAGGTGTCTACTTTGCATTTGTAAATGGCAAATGCAGTTCGATTCGCTACTTCTAAATTTATGAAACAAACAATCAGAGAAACACAAACAAACTAACTAGACACGATCCCCAGCGGAGTCGCCATTTTGTTTTTTGGAAAAGTGTCTATTCACAATGACCCTATCCCACTGGGTTGTGACAGAGACCTTAGAAACAAACAGGGAAAAATACTCTTGCATTCTCCTTTATGAACTATAAACGAAGAGGAATAGGATGAACCAACCTGTGTCTTGCGCTAGTCCTTTGATCCAATCTCTCTTCTCTTTGACAGCTTCCAGCTACATGCTCCCTTACTTGCCCAGCGTCACCAAGTTCCTGCAAGATCGCAGAAGGAGGAAACTACACAAAGACATGGATTTATATTCATAAAAAGCTTAGGATCAGATTTAAGCTAAACATACAAATATAACAAACATCAGTGATATACAAGCATGTAGGAGAAACTCAAATAGTTTTATTGATAAAACAAGAAGATCCAGGAGGAGTTACAACTGATGATCACTGATCCAGCATCAACCTCCTAGCATAGAATCCCTTCTTCACCTCCAACAAAGAATAAATCACCCAATACTCTGATATCTATCTCAAAACCAACAACAATTCTCTGCAATATACAAAATTCCAACCCCCCAACCTCTGGATCTCTGGGATGAGAGATCTATATATAGATATTTTTAGAGGTGTGAGTCAGCTCTAGGTTTTCGATTAGTGTCTTCTCTCTGATAGTTCTTGATGCCACTTGGAGATCTCATTGATCTCTTACTCATCCTTGGGCGATTTTGAGAGGCAAGTGTCCCAGGCGAAGTTTCTGGAAGATTCCATGATCATCCACCTCGCAAACTGTCTCCGCCACTTGTCTTTTCCCGTCCATCGCACCCTCACAGTGTATTTAGGTGCACTGAAATGCACTTCCCGTGTGTACAAGGTGCACTGCATAACACCCTGACCATGGAGCAAGTGCACTGATCCAGTTTTGACCAATTTTGAGTAGTTTCTAGTGGAGAACTTCTGGGAGAAGCTGTAATTTGTTGACCTTGTTCCTTTAGGAGTTATAACAACACTTTTAAGGACTTAGGATCCCTTGGTTTATGGACATTTCATGCTTGGAGCTGTAAGGCACAAAAATGTCTATAACACTCCTCTCCTGTCTCAATGCATGATAGATGGTCAGGTCCTGCATTCAACCTTCCTGGTTTCAAAATTACCTCAAAATCATATTCTTGAAATAACAACAACCACCTGCATATTCCCCCCCAAAAAAAAAAATAGGCTTATTAACTAAATACTTCAATGCAGAATGGTTTATGTACATCATGAAATGTACACCCAATAGATAGTGTCTGAATTTTTTGAGCGCGTACACCATAGCCAATCCTTTGCACTCTATTTTCGAATAATTCTTTTTAGCTTTTGACAACTTTCTGCTCACAAATGTTATAGGATGATTCATCTCTCCTTCACCAGCCTGTGTCAGCACTGCTCCCAATGCAATACATGAGGCATCAACGTGCACATGGAATTCCTTCTTCCAATCCAGGAAGACTAATATTAGTTAAGTGACCATCTTTTCCTTCAAGACCTCCAGACAACACTGACATCTTCATCCCAACAGAATGTAGAATCCTTCTTTAGAAACTTCTCCATGGGTAAGGTAATCTGGGCATAAGCCTTGATGAAGTTTCGATAGTACCCAGTATGGCCAGGCATTGTGCGCAACTGTTTAACACTCCTTGGGGCTTCCAAATTGATTATTACCGTGATCTTGGCAGGGTCCACCATGAGTCCTTGCTTGCATACCACATGACCCAGCAAAATCCCAAAGGAGACACAAAATAAGCACTTCTTCAGGTTCAGCACAATCTGATACATTTGACACATATCAAACATTAAGCAAATATTAGCCACATGGCGCTTTACTATTCTAAACACTGTCCAGTCATCAAAATATACCTCCAAGAATTTTTGAATAAATTATTTGAATGCCATGATGATTACGTGAGAGAATATCGTCAGCGCATTCTTGAGTCCAAAGGGAATCACTCTGTACTAAAAACACTCCCATTCCATCGTGAAGGTTGTTTTACTCTTGTCTTCTGGTGCAATCTTGATCTGATGGTATCCAAAGAACCCATCAATAAATGAGTAGGCCTCCTTCCCTCCAATATTGTCCAGTACCTCATCAGTAAATGGTGTTAGGAAAGGATCATGAATGCATGCATCGTTAAGATTTCTTAGATCTACACAAATCCTTATCTCTCCCTTCTGTTTCTTTTCCTGAACTATCATTGGGCTCACTCAATCAAATTCCTACACTGGTTCAATAATACCTACCTCCCATAGGGTCTTGGGTCAATACCCTAGCAGAGCAAGGGTTATCTACAAAGAAAAACAAGCATTCCATACAGCCATGATGCTAATATAAACAAACTACGTGAAAAAAGGTGCACCTGGGGGTCCTTCGTTTGGGTAGATCTAGCCACGGTCCAAACCCTCTTGGTGTTCTTTTCAATCCTTCAATCTGCAAAACAATCAATTCAAGCAAGCATAGTAGTATATGGACCAAGCATCATAAGGAAATCAACTTCATAGCATATTGAAAGTTAGTTATACAATTGAAACAACCATTCATATGTAAATCATAACATTAATATCATAAGCATGAAGAAGATTCATATCAGGAACAAGACAAGTGTTTCTTTTATAAAATACAGTAAGGAATGATTTCACCTGAGTCTTCCTTTTGCAGGCTCCAAGCGGAACCATTCTCCAGATTCGTCCAATCTCAATCCTTCAACAAGCTCCTTCCATAACTCACTCAAGGATATCTCCACTAATGGAAAGACATCATAACTCAAGGAAACAAGTGTTTCCTATAATGGGGGAAGTGCTGGAAGCACAAGGATCTTCAGACCTGAATAGGGATAATCTCAGCAGAGTGATTTTTCTCTCTCTTCTCTCCTCCCTTAGGCCTTCCCATTGAAGCCTTTTTATACTTCTCCCAAAGTATTTTTCTAGTTGGGAATTCATTCAGAACAGTTGGGCCACGGGCACTAATAGGTAATCAATAGGTAAAACCTATGATATCCACCTGAAATTAAGTAGATTTAAATTTTTAAGTGTTTTAAGACATATACGTGGGTTGGGTATACACAGACCCACGTACACACGCGTTTAGCTCAGGGAAATGTCACGTATAGGGAATAAAACACTGTTTTTTAAGTATTTGGACCAAGTCTGGAAAGAGGGGTTGCCCTAGGCCATGAGTGAAGCATCACAAACATCAAGAGTGAGATTTGGAGCTATAATAGATGCCCCCTAATATATGAGGTCAAAATGGGTACATGATGGCCGAAATGTATTACATAAGTGCATGGAAAGAAAACTTGTCAAAAACTGAGAAGGACTTCACTAGAGTTCAGCCCGACAAGCCACAAAAGGAGATCAGAAAGAAACATTGTCTGAGGCAGGCATACCTATGCTCAGAGAAACTAAAGCATGTTCACATATCAAGTACAAGCGGATCCACTAAGTATATGAGTATAAAATACTGGAAAATACATAATGGAGCATCTGATCATGATCGAACAAGTACATGTATGAATATCACATATAAGAATGTCAATGATGGTGAAGGGTGAAGCTGATAACTGATATCAAAGACTGATCCCAAAAGTACCAAATGAACATGATGGAGAAAGATGGTACTACACTGCAAACTCAGGTGCCAGCATATAGAATGCCACCATGAATGACTGCAACATATAAGGTGGAGTGGTATCAACTAGCAGCAATGGGAGCAACTGTCAAGTGAACCAATGAATGCTGATGCAACCTAAGGTTTTCACCGACCACCGTGGTACATTTTTACACTATTGGAATAAATGATCTGAAGTTGACCATGTGAGAAATCATTTGAATACTGGTCATTGATGTATACCGTTAACAAACGTGAGACTACTCACTAATAATGATAATGAGTGTCAAGGTAGCTAGTACAATCTAACAAGTGTGAATAGATGTGTTGGAGTCGAATACCTGTAAGAATCTATCAATTAGGAGACAATGATAGTTTCCCACTATCGATAGTGAAGGATCTGCCACTAATGACTACAAACCCCAAGGTACTGCCAAATGGACTCTAGATCTTTGCCCCAGAACAATGAGTCATAGTCGATAGGGAGAGATCCACTACAAGGAAGGCACTAAGGCATCCTTCATTAATCTAGCACAAGTGTAACCCGTAGGCCAATAATGTGGAAGGAATCAGGCAAAAAAAGATGTGGTAACCTGACCAAAGCACGTTTCCAGCGTACACAATATGTGGCTAGCACACGACAGAAACCCTCTGAACCAACCAATAATAAAAGCTGACACAGAGGCGAGGTATCCACCAATAGGGTCAAATGGAAACCATGGTACTGCATGAATCCCAATGTGTGATAATGTAAGCTGATGTCGAACATAAGGGAAACCACTCAGCCAAAGACCCATGATACTAATCAATGTTGAGCACAAGGTGACCAATCAATGATGAAAATAGGGCCAGGGTGCGGCTCTAGGCCTGTCCTTAGAGCAAGATGTCATTGTCGATAAGGACAAGACCCGCCAGCAAGAAGTCAATGGATACCTTCTCAAACTAGCACGAGTAAAGGACCAATATGACTGATGTGATGATAGATAAGACATTGACAAATAGGGATGGCTGACTAAAAAATGAGTCAAGAGACACTGCAGAGAGGCTGACTCGGGCTAACTTCCCTTGAACAAAATCATGACTCAATGTGACTATGTGGTAGCATATGATGACTCTGTATAAGTTTGTCATGCAAGAGGCACGAACGAATCCTCCATATGATTGGAAGAGATAACCAATCGGGGGAGAACTGACTCAATAATAGCGTTAAGGTGTACCTAAGTCAAACTAAATCCCGTCCAAATAGAGGAGACTTTGTTTTGAGTGCTTTGTTCAAGGGTGACAAGACTGACTCTAGCTGCCAACAATAAGTGGAAATATTGTCCTATTCCCGTTCTTTTTGGAATGTATAATTTTTTTGTCTTTTTCTTTAAGCTGGAAAAAGAATAAAAGAATGCTATAGTACAGTGGAAAGAACAAGTGTCGGTGAAACAAATGATCTAGTTCTTGGGATTGGAACAATCCTATGCTCAATGCAGGGAGGTGAAAACTAGTCAAAGGCACTCAAAGGAGTGTTCCTTCCACGGGTCAAGGTGTGTCAAGTTTCAAAAGTCAAGAGAATGTAAGTTTGATTTTGCAGTTGTCATGGTCAAAAGTTGGCTTAAACACGAATCCAAGTGAAGCCAGCTCAAGGCCAAAAGGTGCAAATGGTCGAAATGCAATGCAGTAGTACAACTCAACACAAAGGAGCCTCTAGGGTATAAGGCTAGAACAAAGCGAAGAAGCAAAGAGGAATGAGTCTTCATCGCATAAGTCATCACGGGACTACAAAGGACTCCTAAGCCTAGGGATGAAAAACCAACATGAGTGCCAAGTGATAACAAGGTACTAACTAGGGCACCCATGATAAGGTAGGCTCTACCACACAAGTGATGATAGTTCTAAGCAATGAGAAGGTTCTGCACCATAACTTGGTGGGGTCGATCCTAAGGCCAGAATGGGAAAGGAAACTGATAAGTGCACAATGTAGGTGGAAAAACCTAACCTATATGCCAGTTTCAAGAACCAATACTTGTCAGAATGGACCAACCATAAAAATTCCCAAAGCAGAATTCTTCCAAGTTCTGTAAACATAAATAGGAACACTAGACAAGAAGTTAATATATCCCACATATAAACTTCATATAAAATCTTGTGTTATAGAATGCAAAACTTGAAAATGCGTACCTTATATATACAATATGGTACAGGGAACCACACAACCTTGTGGCTTACGTATAATAGTTCTTCTGGACAAACCACTTGCAGGGATCAGCCCAAGGACTCCTTTGGTAGTCAAAACTCGTGACTTCAAAGAGTTCCTCCTGTGAAGGCAAATCAAGTTCTAAAAAATCATGAGAACTACAAGGATCAAAAGAGGGAATAAAGGGGTCCCATGTCCCTATAGGAAGAATCTCTTGGTCAATTGCCGGGACTAAGTCCCAAGAAGGAGAATAATAAGTCAAAGGATCCTTCTGTTATCACTCAGGTTGTCCCAAAGCTCCTTAAAGGGATACAGCCGAGGTAACCACAAACCAATCTTTGGACTGCAGGTCCTAGCCTACCTGCAGTCAGAGAGGGCTCTCTCTTTATGATTTAGCTTTGTTGAAGATGATATTAGGCTAGTTATTGAGTTCAAGGAGTTTTGTTTATGTTTGGTGGGAAGGAGGATGTTTTCAATTAGAGAGGCAATGCATAGTGTGGTAAGTTTCAAACCATTGGGCATGGAGTCATGGAGTAGGACTGCTGGTGCATTTTCTTGGTCACAAGAGGAATGAGGAGCAAGGTAGTTGCTCGTGAAACAACACTTAAGTTTAAAAGGATAGAATGAGGGCTAAGGAATGAGAGGCAACAAAGAATCTCTCACTCAGCTTAACAGAGGGAAGATGAATGAGCTCTATCTAGGAGCAGCTAAGCATTCTTAAACAACAGTCATTCATGTGTGAAATAGATCAAACATGAGCCATAAAGGAATTCATATTTATGCCTAAATCAAGAGGAAAACATTAAGAAGCCACAGAAACTGATCATAGAGTGTAGCTAAGCAAATTCTAGACGAATCTTTTGTTTTGTGACTTGAGCATGTATGAAATTGAAATAACAGAGGTGAGAAACACTTATTGATCCATATAGCAGCACATGAATTCCATCATTCACTCTTCAACCATTAAAAACACTTCAAACAGTCCATCCTCCAAGCTTTAAGCAGTCTTTGATTAAAGAAATCATATCAGATACAGAGCGAGTCTCTAGAGGAGTCATACAACCAACCAACCCTTAAAACAGTGCAGAGGGTGGTATATATAGAGGAAATGTCTACAAAATATCTATCAAAATAGATCAAAAAAGATATGTGCAATAACTGCTTCTAATGCTAAGTTCTGCTGGAAATGAATGCATAAAATAACTTAAAACAGCTGCGCATGAGGGGGCAGCCTCATCAAATGTCTCTTTAGGGCTGCACAGGGTCCTGCAGCTTAAAAAATGGACTGAAAGAGTGCCTTGAGCCACGCGCTGTCCTCTGTGTGATAACTGCACAATTAAGGAAGCAGCACTGCTCGAAAATGTGACTGGGACCATTGCACTTGTCATAAATCTGCATTAAAATCCTTTAATCTACCTTCAAGTGGTCTTGTTGCCTTAAATGGCCAAAATCTGCGAGTTGGTGAGCTATACGGCTCAATGACGGCTTGCTAGATCTACTGGGGCCATTTTGAATTCATCTGCTTTGAACCGCAATACTGATACTCTTTGCCGCTTTCCTGATACTCTTTGGCATGCACCTGGTCCTTTCTTGACCTCCGAATGCCTTTGAACTGTCCAATCACCCATTTATGGCCACTGCTCGACCTTCTGCCGCCTTTGGAGTCGTTATCTATCTTTGCCGATCAACAAATATTCTTTAAAATGATAAAATGTTGCAAAGTGATGAAAAAGGGATCGCCCACAGACCACCGAAGAGCAACCCTTCATTTGGATGTATTATGGGCCTCAAGTGATTTCAAAATAGCAAAGGAACGCATCGTTCCTTTGCAACTGGGCGGGCACGGGCACCGCATATAAAAATGGCCCTTTTTCTTCAAAGTAGGCAAAAATGCCTTTAAACGTAAGAAATCCTCGAAATTGGGCGCAGGCGGAAAACTGTTCATCTCTTTAAATTGTGGTCGTTGGATCCGGCGCGGGCCGATCCAACGGCCCAAATTTCATCGCTATATCGCATCGGGGCGGACCAGGGGGTGGCACATAAACAATCGCCGAAACTGCGCGGACCCGATATGCTATAGGCCCTTCCTTTTATTTGGAATCGCGTCTGGCCCATCGGCGATGTCATATCGGCAGATTTACAAGAATTTGGTTTGCGGACCCGAAATGCTTTATTGGCCCTTTCTTTATTTGAAATCGGGTTTGGCCCGGGGCCATATGTGATATGTAATGCACGAGGCCCGATCGCCGATCGCCGACATGCGATCGGCGATAAACAATCAGAGGCGTATATTTATGATGTTTAACATGTGACTGCTCCCTCCCGACAGCGATATCGCATCGGAGGGGGACCAAAAGGGAGATTTTGCATTGGAGCAAGGCTTTTTGATAAAAGAGAAGCTTTAGTGAAATCGGAGGGGTCTCCTTTGGCATTGCAAATGGTTTGTGAGCCATCGGAAGGGGTCCGATGGCCCAAAAAGGAAGAATTTTATGCCATTTGAGGGATTTTCATGGTTTTTTGCATGTTAAATGGCCCAAAAAAGGGGTTTATGCCTCTGAAAAGGCAAAACAAGGCAAACAGATGGTTTTATATACATATGAATGGAATTTTATGCTTTGTGAAGGAGACAAAAAGCATTTGGGAGGTTTTATGGAGTGATGAAGGGCTTTATGCATTGGAGGGAGTCCAAAATGCATGAGAATATGGTTTGAGGGGGGTAATGAGGGTTCTTGCTAAGTTTCAGGTAAACTTAGCAATTCCCGAGGATGTATATGGTTATTTTTCAACCAGGGGGAGAGGATAAGTATATAGGGGAGTTATATACATAGTTTTAGTAGGGGAAGGGGAAATAGATAGGGAGCTACATAGTAGTGTTAGTAGTTAACATGACAAGTGATAAGAAAGCGCTAAGTATGTGAATCTTAGGCTATTAAGAGGGAAAATGACTTATAGAAGGAGTATGGACATTCCTTGAGTGAAGCAGATCTTCACCAAGGCAAATGATATGGAACATGATGAATCTAAGAGGTATCAAGCAGATCTTGACCTCTTTTAGGGGAAGTTAGTGAGTGATTTGGGGAAAGAGGAAGAAGGGGAAGTTAGACATGCATTTCTTGAAGTCCTCCAACTGAACAACTACCTTCAACTTGTGATATGATAGATATAACACTTGACAATATGAAATGGATCACAAGCCATGATTCTGTAACCACAAAGCTACCTACCTGACCTACTCACCTAGCATTTTCTCTTCTTTTGGTTTGGGTGCACTTGAACTAGCATACCCAGCTTTTCATTCTTTCTTGTTGCTTGTGTTCCTATCTACTTCTACACTTATTCCAGCCAGGGGCTTAGATTAAGCTATTGAGCACCCTTGTTTCTCTACTTAACTACAAATCTGCCAAGATTAAGCTGTTTGGACAGATGTTCATTCTCTATATTCTACAACATGAAATTGAAACCCAGGGAAGCCAAGATTAAGCTGTTTGGCCTTCCCATACTTGAAAATTGATCAAAATGGATTACTCATCAAGACTGGAACAAAGCAGTGGCATTTAGATTAGCTCGCTTTCACGAATACTTCTCTGGTCATCTGTAGCAAATATGGAGCATTGCAGCAAGCAAAGTATGACATATTTGGCATGTAAAAATGTCGATCATGAAAGATGATTAACCTACCACAGCAGGAGGCTAACACCTTCTCAGAAGCATTTGAACATTGAGGATTCAATGCCACATAATTCACCCGTAGCAAGGTATAGTCTACTTGAACACTTGGAACAAACCAAGGGGTATTCTGCAGTAAAGTCGAATTAGGGTGGTAATTACCAGATGCATGCTAATCAATAGTGACAATATTCCCATTATGAGGAAAGCACATTACTCAAAAGAGTGAAGACACCACAACATTCATAGCATAGACATAATCACGCCCAAGTAGCATATTAAAGTATAAAGGGCTATCAACCACCATCATATCGATTAAGACAATTTTCCCACCTAAAGTAATAGGCAACTAAGGAAGAACACCCATAGATCCACTAGGTCTTCTATCATAGGCTAACAACTGACTCTGAGTTGTCAACAACTTTGGGGAACCCAAAGCTTTCCAAGTCAAAGAGGATATAATACTTGTAGAGGATCCTTCATACACCATACATCGATAGACATTTGTGGAATTAACTTTGACCTTTATTTGGAAAGGTGCAGTGGAAGGAAGACGAGGCTCGACAAGACTATCCCAATCAAAGGAAGCACTCCTAGAACTTGGAGGGGGAACATTCGAAGAAACCAGAATGTCCCCTATACCAGAAGACTCTATACTAGAGATCAAACAGACTCTTTTGTTAGGCACTTCACACCCCAAAAGAGGAGTGTAATCAGCCAACGATTGCATTGGCTCAACCACATTATCAACCAAAGGTTGATGGGATTGATGAGAAACCATATCAAATCTAGGAGTAGAAGTACTTTCAGACTTGGACCATATCCTTTGTACCTCTGGAATACTAGGGCATAAATGAGTAAGATGATCTCCCTTGCATATCTTACAAGGGAACTTAGGTTTAAAACTTCTACATCCAGGTTTCTTATCTATCTCCAATTCGCCAACATGACTAGCAGTGGTTTGCAGAGAGTCCTGAACATGACTTGCAGAGGTTAGTGACTCTTTGCTAGTATGACTCACAGTGACTAGACTCGTACCCCCAGCATGACTTACAGTGGCTAAAGGCTCATCTCCAACATGACTGGCAGAGGTTGAAGATGAATTGATAGTATGACTCACAATGACTAGACTTGTGCCCCCAGCGTGAATTGCAGTGGCTGAAGGCTCATCTCCAACATGACTAGCAAAGGTTGAAGATGAATTGCTAGTATGAATCGCAGTGACTACACTTGTGCCCCCAGCATGACCTGCAGTGGCTGAGGCTCATCTCCAACATGACTAGTAGAGGTTGAAGATGAATTACTAGTATGACTTGCATTGACTAGACTTGTACCCCTAGCATGACTTGTAGCGGCTGAAGGCTCATCTCCAACATGACTAGCAGAGGTTGAAGATGAATTGCTAGTAATATTCTTCTTCTTCATCTTCCTCTTTCTCTTCTTTTTAGATTTCTTATTACAAGAAGGAGGTGAAAAAGGGATCCCATATTTCTCTTTGAAAGAAGAAGAACAATTGGTACCCATATGATGCCCCTGAAATAAAGCATTCATCTGAGAAGCTTCATGAGCATTTGGAATATTCAGAGTGGACCACAGGTAGACTGGTAATCCAACATTCAATCAAGGAATATTCACAGTGGCCATCAAGGGAGTACCAACATTTCCAAAGAAAGGAAAAGCACAAGGATCCCCCTTTGGGGGGTACCTTGGTTGGTTTTCATAGGAATATTGGCCATATCTAACTGAATCACAGACCCTTCCCTTACGAGAATGTAGAAATTACTTTTCAAGGAAGAAAGGCACACAATCAAGACCTTTACCCTTGAGGAGGCAACTCCACAACTTCCAAAAGAATGACCAAAATCCTTTCAATATTGGCAGAGTGGTGAGTCAATCACTCAGGATATCAAGTCCAAAAGGTGACTAGTCAAAAATACCTAAAGCCAACTATATACAAGGAGCAAAGAGTAATCAACTATAAAGTCCCTAAAAGATGTCGGCCAGTCAAACAACTTTCAAGTATTTCCACTTTGGGTGATGAGGACTAGACACCAAAATACAAGAAAGTGGAGTAAGGGGCCTTCCGGAGATAGTCTAGGATAATGACGACCCAATCCTACTAGCGAAGGTAATAGAGGAAGTTACGTTGACCTCCTAACAATAGCCTACGCTGGTGCAAGCCCACAAACTTCGCAAGGGTGCCCTCCAGTAGTACCGTTGAGAGTGATACAACGTCGACCTCAGGTGCCATGGGATTCCCCTCCATAGCCACCTATGTAGATCCCTAGGAGAAGCAACTAATGTTACTGACTCGTGTCAAAAGCCAGGCAGAACAGTGTTGAGGTAAGATCCGACAAGTAGGAGAGGGGGTATCTCTCTTCCTTATCTTCAAAAACCCTCATGCTTAACTCCCAGATCCGAAGCTTTCCTGGTCTTCCTAATGCTATTGGATTTGCACTCACTATTTAGACTCCTATGTTTGATAGTTTAAATGGCCTTGGAGAGTTTTCTCTCCACACGCCTAATCCAAGGCCCTAAAATATCCTAAAACTTGTTGGTGTGTCTAAATTGACAATTATAAAAAAGTTCTAGTGTATTTTAATTAGCGCTTGTTTTTAAATGGGTTGTTCTTAAGTCAAGGGATAAGCGAAAATGAAACTTGTGGTGTTTTGACGCAAAAGAAATTAATAAAAACCAAACTATATGCAAATGCACTCGTTTTTTTCTTCGATGAAAGAAATTTCTACTAGGTTCTGAGGAACTTCTAAGAAAGCAATAAATTTTTCTTTTCTTTTGTTTTACTCAAGCTTCACACTCACAAAAATTAACAAAACTATGGATGCCCTAAAAGATGCACAAATTTATCTTAATGCAATGACTGCATGCTGATGCAAAAATTACGACTACTCTAAATCAAAGAATGAAAGTAACTTGTTTATCAATTCTAATTAGACACTTAAGATGTTTAGATAGAATATAAGTTGCTAATGCTCATTTTCATCCAAACACTAAAAGCAAATTTCAAGACAGACAAAAATGCACTTTCACTCACAAAAAAGAAACTAAATCAAAACAGGGTCAAAGAAAGCAAAAACTGAGTTTTCAAGAATTTTTCTTCAAAAGCAAAAACAAAAATGATTTTTCAAAAGTGCTCTAAGTAAGACTAAAAATTTATGATCGAAGAATAGGCAACAAAACACTTTGCAAGTTAACAACACAAAACGGGTGAAAACTCAACAAAAATTGTGTTTCAGGATGCTCTTAACAATCAAAAAGCAGCAAGAAGAGCTTGGTGACAATGATCGCAAGATCAAGAAAGACAATTTTCAAAATCATCACACAAAAACTTTCAAGAAGCAGGAAAAGTAAATGGCCACAAAAATGTAGTTTTGACACGCAAACAAAAAGATCACCAAAACAAGATTTTCCACAAAGATTGAGACCAATCTTTCTGCCTTGGAAGACCAGAATAGCCAAGATTCCCAGAAAGAAATCTTGTGTGCTTAAACCAGAACGATGAAGCTTGCAACAAAAAAAAACAATACCAGCACTTTCCACAACCAGAGAGAGTTTGAAACCATGAACTTGCTGTAAAAATAAAGACTAACACAGAAAATTAATTGTTCAGGAAAAACTCAGATTAGAAAACAGATCTTCAAAAACAAAAATATTTGAAAAATCTTGAAAATTTTAGGGTATACGCGACTGTGTTAATGCACATCTGTGTGTATACACTATGTAGCCCAAGGAAACCTGCATATACATGCGTTCACTTGAGGAAACTTGCGTACATACGCCTCCGTAAACTGGAAAAACAACGTATATAACAGATCACAAGAAAAAAAAAAAGGTCTGAAGAAACTGATCAAACTTACAATTCAAGTTCCTACAGGAAAAGACTACTCAGTCACAGCAAGTAAATAAACAGCTGAGCCCTGATTGGCTTGAATAAACCAAAACTAGGAACAACAATACTATTGTCCCTAGTGGAGTCGCCAATTTCTTTTAGGGAAAAAGTCCCCTAGGGTCTTGGGTCAATACGCTAGCAAAGCAGGGGTTATATATAAAGAAAAACAAGCATTCCATACAACCATGATGCTAATATAAACAAACTACGCAAAAAGAGGTGCACCTGGGGGTCCTTCGTTTGGGTAGATCCAGCCAGGGTCCAAACCCTCTTAGAGTTCCTTTCAGTCCTTCAATCTGTAAAACAATCAATTCAAGAAAGCATAGATGTATATGGACCAAGCATCATAAGGAAATCAACTTCATAGCATATTGAAAGTTAGTTATACAATTGAAACAACCATTCATATGTAAATCATAACATTAATATCATAAGCACGAAGAAGATTCATATCAGGAACAAGACAAGTGTTTCTTTTATTATAGATAACTAAAATACAGTAAGGAATGATTTCACCTAAGTCTTCCTTTCGCAGGCTCCAAGCGGAACTGTCCTCCGGATTCATCCAATCTCAAGCCTTCAACAAGCTCCTTCCATAACTCACTCAAGGATATCTCAACTAATGGAAATACATCATAACTCAAGGAAACAAGGGTTTCCTGTAATGGGGGAAGTGTTGGAAGCACAAGGATCTTTAGACCTGATCAGGGATAATCTCAGCAGAGTGATTTTTTTCTCTCTTCTCTCCTCCCTTAGGCCTTCCCATTGAAGCCTTTTTATACTTCTCCCAAAGTAGTTTTTTAGTTGGGAATTCATTGGGAATAGTTGGGCCATGGGCACTAATAGGTAATCAATAGGTAAAACCCGTGATCTCCGCCCGAAATTAAGGAGATTTAATTTTTTAAGTGTTTTAAGACATATACGTGAGTCGGGTATACACAAACCCGCATACACACGCGTTTAGCTTAGGGCGATGTCACATATAGGGAGTAAAACACTATTTTTTAAGTATTTGGACCAGGTCTGGAAGGAGGGGTTGCCCTAGGCCATGAGTGTAGCATCACAAACATCAAGAGTGAGATTTGGAGCTATAACACTCAAGCATCTTGTCCAATTCCAAGTAGACTTTTCATCACTCCCAAATCGCCTATGATGCCTTTCAAGTCCAAAAAGTTTGTAGGAAAAATATCCTGGTACTTATGGAGTAACTCAACAACTTTATCCACTATGGCATCATCCCAATAATCTCAGATCTTCACGAATTTAGGCTCCACTTCAGTACCAATGTTTACCTGCCTAGTCTTCAGCGGCGTGGAGATATTCAGGTTCTCTATCTGCGGACGTTCAACCTCATGGTGGTCTTCCACTTCTGGGATATTGATATTCTTGGGATCCTCATCCTCCACTTCAATAGTCATATTATAGAATTCCACCACATGGCTTAGCTAGGTGCTCCAATCTGTTTGAACCAATTCTAGAGGATCCTACAAAATTCAGAAGATCGCTACCTTAACCTCTTGTAGCACCTCATCAATGCTTTTGAAACCATCTTCAAAGCTGAATTTCCTCAAGAACCCTTCTCTTAATATATCCCACTCTGCAGTGCTGTGGCAAATCTTTGTTTCCAAATACCAATTCATAGGGTTTATATCTGGAGTGTGATAGAATAAATGCACCCATTCTAGCTATGGCTTCATTTCATACACCTTAGTCCACCTAGCCAAATGATCGCGTGGATCATTCCTCCCATCATACTTCTCAGTTAACCATACTTTATGATGACCAAATCACATCCCCATCATTTTCTTGTAATTGTGCCACTCATCAAATCTGTCTTTGTGCATACCCCACCACCGAGCGGGTGTACCACATAGTGCCAAGCCCAGTGCCTAAAAGAGGTAATCCTTTGGAAATTCTCTTTCAAAAGAATCCAAAAATTTATCTACGTAAGTTAAACCATCGTAATAAGATAAATTTATTACCTCCTATGACATACAAAATAGTGATTTGGTCATCATGTTGCAGTGCAGTGTGGATACTTCGTGCAGCCTATTCTTCCAATGTTCTAACTCTTCATCGAAATCTGAGGTACAAGAAATTTTGCAGTCCCATGGAATTCATCCATCGGATTTCAGATTAACCTAGTTTTAGTCTTGCGCTATTATTTTCTAGATCTAATCCAAACCATCACCACTTTGTTCATAGTCGCGGACCGGTTTAGTATAGCGTGGTCCTTCTGCAGGGTCCAATGGTACTACAACACAGAGTGATTTCCTTTCAAATGGCATTGTCTGCTTCTTCAAATTGATGATGCCATTCATGTTGATAGCCCAATTAATTACCAGGAGCGCAGTGTATGGATTTTTATCATCAAAAATCTCTATCAGTTCAAAATCAGTCAGCGCACTCGCACCTTCTATATCTACGGTAACTCCCTGCAATCGTCTAATAGGGATAATCTTCTGTTGTTTCACCATCTTCAGTTGATTCGGAGACCATTGTAGCATAGGTCTCCCCATTCTCTCCTAGGTCTGTTTAGGAAATACATTTGCGTCAGACCCCAAATCCAAAATAACTTGGTCCATCTCATAGTCTCCTATTTGTACGATAAGCCTCATCTCACGCCCTGTTCTTGCCTTATGCTTACCAATCTTTCTAAATATGCAGAGTCCATCAGAAGAATTAGCTTTACTGGCACACTTGTTTATCAACTCCTATAGTCCTTCCACAACCTTGCTATCACGTAGTAGTTTCATACAAGTCTCCAACAAGGTGGTAAGCACAGATGGGTCAAACTCTGCTGGTAGTTTTTCTTGACTTCCTAAGGTAGAGGCCTCAATGAATCTTTTTTACGCCTCCATGAATGTTTCCTTCGTGTGCTCCAAATCAAAACCAATCTCCTTTTCCAGGGGCTTGTAGACCCATCCACCTTATTTAGGTTGTTTTCCCTTATCATCACTAGTCATGATCCCACTTCAAAGCACAATATTCACATTCAGGTCCTCCTCATGGGGCTCAACCCTCATCATCGTTAAGTTCTAGGTAGGATGTTGAGGTTGCACCTTATTCTCATGCATCTTGGCCATCAGAACAAGACATTATTTAATTATGTGGTCAAACTGAGTGCAGTATTGACATGACGGGCGTGTCTGATTCATACACTCCTGCGCATAGTGTCTTGGCATTCCATAATTGTAGAAAATGACTTGACCATGACCCCTACCATGTCCTCTTCCTCCTCAGCCTCATCCACATCCCTGATATCCTCTGCGTTCTCCCCCAACCCCATAATTTGGAGGTGAAGTTTCCACTCACATTCGATACGTAGGTGTCCTCTCCATCATTAATTCATGGCTTCAATAGTGGCGCTCATTATGGCCTACCGATTTGCAGAAATTGGAGAAAAATTATTGTGGTGTCTGGACAAACTTTTGCAGCAAATGACAATTGTCTGTTACATGTTTTTTGACCACTTGACAAATAGCACACTATAGTGTGGGCCCTGCACTTGACCCTTCTGGAGCTTCTGGCCTCAGGGGCATAGGCCCCCCTCTTGTGATGTAATTCATGAAGACAGGGAAGTGTCTTTATCAGTCTTTATCATGCCCCTAGTTTTTACAATTGAGACACCAAACTTCTTCACGCACGTCCAACCAAGCCACTTTTTCCTTTTTCAAGCTTCGCAACTCCAAGCAGAGGTTCTGCAACTTTGCATGAATCTGTTAAACTCCCAAAGAAGCGTCCTAGATAGGTTTCTCATGCAATCTCGTTGTGATTTCCAGGGCTTCTGCCTGAGTTCCTATCTTTTGCTGTGACAAAGAAATCCTTAGGTGGTCGAAGAGTGTGTCTATAAACCAATCGCGGTGATGACTATCTATGAGATTGTTAAGATTAGGTATGTTCTATGCTAGAGCAATTTATTTAAATTTTCATAGTTAGCAATCACATTAGCATTATGATAAACTGCAGATAGAACATAAATATAAAACGTAGAATACAAGCCAAGACAAGAGGACACAAGATGTGGCGCAAGCCAGGGACAAACCCCACAATGTGTGGGGAAACCCTTTGATCAAATCTTCTTTTATCTTCAAAGTTCAGCAGAGAAAGAGATAGAGAGATAGAGAGCACATTTACAACAGAAGTCAACACTTTGACTTATCTAGATCTAGCAGAGATCATTTTGTATAATGATGAGATCAATTGAAGACATTCTGCTTCAATTGATTCTCAAGGTGACTCCTTCACCTATCATCATTTTGCATCTCGTCCATTTGCTGTACCTTACAGTGTACTGCACCACGTTGCACTAATCATGATAGTCATCCTGCTTCATGCTGGCCATGCTTATGATTGCACTCATCATGGTGTTGTCCATGGTCCATGTATCATTGTGCTACCCATGCAAATTAAATCATAGTTGCATCCTTATGACAATACGTCCTTCTGCCTGCATAGATATTTATTGCCATAACCTGCATATATATACCTTGCCATGTATATATGTTGTACTGCAAATTTGCCTGTGTATATGAGCATAGGTCAGAATATATGAGTCTTCATATACAGCATATCACTGTCCACATACATACACAGCGTATAACTTGTATCACCCCAACATATATATTGTGAGTGACCACGCTGCCAGATCTAGGGCCTGCGTTTATATATCTACGTGGTATATCATATGACTGCATTCTATATCATATAACCTGCATGATATATCACCAAGTCTTCCCAGCATGTCATGATTGTCCAGCGTTTTCATGACTGTCCAACGAATATCGTTATATATGCGTTCCAATGTATATGACTGTGTTGCGTTTACAATGTATATGACTGCGTTCCAATGTGTTCCTTACCTTGCTGCCTTGACTGCGTTCAATATGAATGTGCTGCGAATATTTCCACCTGCGTGTTGGGGACAACGTATGAGAGCTCATAACTTTTCCTTTGCGTGTTAGGGTTTCTGCGTTCTAGACTGCGATTCTCCTAACCTTGATAGCGGCTCCATTCACCTGCAACTACACCTCAGGACTGTGACTGCGGCTACCATGCATTGATGGTGGCTAGACTTCAAGACAGCGGGATTATGACCACAACTTGACTGCATCCTTTTATTCCTCTCTTGCCTTGTGTTTATGACGTCTGTTCTTGTGACTCCTTTCCCTGGACTTCTCTTTGGTATTTTTTTTTTTGATTTGTCTCTGCATCTATACTTTCTTGGCCGATCAGATGCCTCTGAATCACTACCACTGGTGGAACTTTCACCCCTGCAGCGCCGCTTGGGAGATCGATTTGAACAAGAAGAATAAGAGACAGAAGAGGAAGTGTCATCGCTTTCACTGCGCTTTCGCTTGTGCTTCGATTTGCGCGGGTGCCTGTCCTTGTTCTTGTGATATTTGTCCCTATGGCAGTGCCGGCGGCTTCTGTGGAGCTGTTGCTGCTCTGAATTAGACGATGAAGATGACTCCAATGATGACGATGCCGCCATTGCCCTGCGCCACGTTACCCTACAACTGCCTATGTCCTCCTCCTGAGCGATATGAGAACGTTAAATATGCTATGGTGCTCCAGCAAACAAAAAACACTGTAGCAGATCGAATTTGTCACTCGGTGGTCACAAGATCGATTCACTGAGTGGAATGCACGCCTTGAATTGTGTGCGTACCAATCAGCCCCTTATTCACTTTATATATGTAGTGAATATAAAATGGCTTTAAGTTACCGTTTATGTTACAACCTGTAAGTGCCTCAAGAATGGTGTTTGCCATGGCTTGTGTATATATGTATATCTTGCTGCGTTGTATCATAGAATACGTATAGGTGTTTCTACGTTGACTGTGATTAGAGCTTTGTCTGCAGCTAGGGCTTCTTCTAGGCCAGCACATTCTTTTGGTTTTCTCCTTCTCCAAAAACCCAAGACGTGGAGAGGAGATCACCTCAAGAATGTGTGTCTAAATGACATCAAATCCTCTCTAATTTATACTAAAAATGTAGAGGTTGAATAGACACGTCGGTTGGGCTTCTAGAGCCTACATAAGTGCTGGTCGGCTTGATAGTAATTACATAAACAAAATAAATTCATATCTCCATAAATACTTATCAAAATCGGATGATCTTTGGATCAATCCTACACCTCTCGACGAGAGGGATCCAATAAAAATATCAGCTGCCATAAATAAGCTGACCCACATGGAGTTTGGCCCTAGTTTCCAATTTAACACTCCCTCTCAACTAGGGGGAACTCCATCTGCTGATCCATATGTCCGACTGTACTATCTCTGCCATCAGTGCCCTGCACTGTTCTGCCCAACTCTGCTCAGCTCTGTTGGCTCTGCTCTATTCTACTCAGCTCTGCTGGCTCTCCTAGCTCTGCTTTGCTCAGCGCTGCTGGCTCTGCTTAGTGCTGTTGGCTCTGCTAGTTCTGCTCTGCTCAGCTCTACTCAGCGTTGCTGGCTCTGCTAGCTCTGCTTTGCTCAACACTGCTGGCTCTGCTAGCTTTGCTCTACTCAACTCTGCTGAACTATGAAGAAGAAGAATTGATCGAGAATGAGTCATATCATTCTCCACTAACTCGAAGTTAGTCTCAGAGTGCGTACCACTGGTCCTAGACCAGTCTCAACCGACCCGAAGTCAGCGTCATAGTATGTACGACTCTCACTAGTCCCAAACTAGTACTGCACTGACACGAAGTCAGTCTCGGAGTATGTACCACTGGTCCCAGACCAGTCTCAGCCGACCCGAAGTCAGCGTCATAGTATGTACAACTCCTACCACTGGTCCCAGACCAGTATCATTGATCCCAGATCAATGGAGGACATCCTAGCGTAGGGTGTACGGTAGATACAACGATGCATCCATCGGTACTACTATGGTCCCTAACTTCATTTCCCTGCTCATTGATCAGATGAGAGGTACTTCCCATGAGTCCCAGACTGCATGGGTAGGATGCCTCGACAGGAGAACTTAATCAATCCTGTCCTCACAGGAGAACACATCAATCCTGCTACAATCGCCATGGAGAACACATCAATCCAGGCTGCCATAGAAAACACATCAATCCAGGCCTCACAGTGTTGTTGGGAAAAGTATCCAATTTGGAATGCCCCTATCCCACTCTAAGGTGTGATAGTGCCTTAGCAACAAACAAGGAAAACTATCTTCATATTCTTCTTTATGAAATGTAAATGGAGAAGAAGGATGTAACTAACCGGTGTCTTCCGCTAGTTTGTCGATCCAATCGCTCTCTCCTTTGTTCGCTTCCCGCTGCTTGCTCCTTCAGTGGTCCATCTTACACCAAATTCCTGCAAGATCACAAGAGAGGAAAACTACACAAAAGACATAGATTTACATTCATAACTAGTTTAGGATCAGATATAAACTGAATGTGCAAATATAACAAAGCATCATTGATATACAAGCACATAGGAGAAACTCAAATAGTTTTATTGATATGATAAGAAAGTCCAAGAGTAGATACAACCAAGTGAGTCCCGATCCAGCATCTACCTCCCAGCAGAGGAATCCCTTCCTCTCCTCCAACAAAGCATAAATCACCCAATGTACTAATCTCAATCTCAAACCAACAGCAATTCTCTGCAAAGTACAAAATTCCAGCCTCCTGGACCTCTGGGTGAGAGATCCATATATAGATGTAAGCAGAGAGGATGAGTCAGCTTATGTTTTGACTTGTGGCTTCTCTCTGTCAGTTCTTGCTTCCACTTGGAGGTTGAGAGCCTCTTACTCATCACTAGTCGAATTCATTGAGGCAAGTGTCATTGAGGAAGATTCTGGAAGCTTCCAGTGTCTGTACACCTTGCGGAATGACATTGCCATTTGGAATTTCTCGCTCAGCACACCCTGGTAGTGCATTTAGGTGCGTTGCAACGCACCTAGCTAGTGTAATGGGGTGCATTGCAACGCAGGTAGCTAGTAGAGCATCTGAATTGATCTTGAATTGACTGTTTCTAAGTGGTTTTTGGTGGAGAAATTCTGGGAGAAGTTGTCATTGGTTGACCTTGTTCCTTTAGGGGCAGGAACAACTCTTTTAGGGACTTTGGATCCCTTGGATTATGGACATTTCATGCTCAATGCTGTAAGGCAAAAAAATGTCTATAACACAAAGGAGAACACATCAATCCTGCTACAATCACCATGGAGAACACATCAATCCAGGCCTCACAGGAGAACTAATCATCCTGCTACACAAGAGAGCGAATCATCTTGTCCCACAAGAGAGCGAATCATCTTGTTTCAGTGTGCACCACCATGGGAGGGTGAGTTACCCTGTGGTCGTATGTTGCTCCAATAGAACTGCAAGCCCCCCAAAGCTCCTAGAGCTCAATTTATGCAACATGCAGGACCCTTTTACAAAGGTCTCTCGATGACTCCAAGTCGTTCGGGAAAATCACAAATTTGATCTTTCCTCAGGGCTCTGTCCTGTACATCATCTCAGTGTGATGGAGCCTCCTTGATCATCGACTTACCATATCCCAGATAAGGCAGTAATTGATGTCTATCTGCGGGAGCAATTGTCAAATACGGGATTCCTCAATAATCGAATCCCATCTCTGGTTTTCACAAAGATTCACAGTGGTATTCATCATGGCGAGAACGAGAACATGAAGAAGAAGATATGATTGCTCTCCATGACCCTGTCACGGTAAACGCACTGCGGAACTGTGGCCTGCTGAAGTTCTTCTGTATCTCTAGCATGAGAGCACAGATTACTTTGCTGCAGTATATGCTTGATGCTTGGGATCCCATCAACCAAGTATTCCATATTAGGGGAAAATCCATCCCCTTGACCATAGTAGACATTTACTTCTTGATTGGGTTGTCAAGGCAGGGTGCCCCCGTTTCTTTGTCAGGTTCGGCCCAGGGGAATGACTCCATGAGAGACTATGTTCGCCAGTACTGCAGGGAAGGTTCCCAGCCGAGTAGAGATGGCAAGGTTGTTATCCGTGAGATTACTGATAGGTCTCTCAGGTCCATTCTGTATACTATTGGTAGGATGGCCGGTAGCGCATCTCTACATGTCGCCAACAGGTCTTATGTGCAGCACGCCTTGGAGTGTCTCCAACCGAAAGTATTCAACTGGTGTGATGCAGTACTTGTTCAGATGAAAAGTCAATTGACCAAGGTAAAGGACGGGAAGCTGAAGAACTTTGGATTTGGTTCTATTCTGATTGCCTTCGCCTTGGAGAAAATCCCATTGATGCAGCCTCAGTATATATTGTGCCCCCGTTTCTTTGTCAGGTTCGGCCCGGGGGAATGACTCCGTGAGAGACTATGTTCGCCAGTACTGCAGGGAAGGTCCCCAGCGGAGTCTCCAATTTGTTGTGGGGAAAAATGCCTATGCAGGACAATCCTATCCACCTAAGGTGTGACAGTACCTTAGCAACAAACGAACACAGCTACTTCGGTTTCTTCCTTTATGAAATATGAAAGAGAGGAGATTGGTAGACTTACCGTTATCTTTCGGTTGTCCCTCGATCTTCCATTATAAATATCAGGTGTCTCAGTTCATGTGTCCATCCACCATAGCCCCTTCACATGATATTATAAACCTCCAGGAAAAAAGGTCCATGGTTGTATTGTGACCTCATGTTGAGGAACAAGACTCTTCCACTACCCCTTTTTATGTTGCTTTTGTAGTCCATGAGATGTTTTTACACAATTTAGTGCTTGACTGAGGAGATTCTCAAAACTTTATGCCATTGTCTATTATGGAGCAATTGGGATGGCAAATTACAAGGCCATACAAAGATTTGTACTTTTTTGATCCCAAAGAGTCAAATGTTTAGGGATGATTAAAGATTTGGATGTCAATTTAGCCTAGATCCTTGTCAAAAGCATGGTAATGGCTATTGTAGTGGTTTTATCACTAAAAGGTTCGATATGCTCTTATCCAGGTCATGGGGGTCTAATATTGGAGGATCCATCAAATTATATTTAACATACACTACCATCCCAGTGTTTGGAGGAGAAGAAATAAGACTCTACAGAGAATCAAGGTTTGTAAAGTCAGTTACAAGATTTGATTGTCCCAATAATGCACATGTGCATAGTAAAGAGAAATAGTTCTATTTCTTTCTGTTAGAGGAAAATGAGCTAATCTTGGAAGAGACATAGGTGTAATCTTTAGTCTAGCTAAATCAACAATCCCTAGAATGTGATAAAGCGTGGAAGTTATACTTTGATGGTACCTATTCCAAAGAAGGAAATGAGGTAGGTGTATTGTTGGTGTCCCCAGAAGGCATCTTGATCCCTCTCTCTTTCAAGTTGGAGTTTGAAGCAAGTAACAATGTTGTTGAATATGAAGCCTTGCTGCTAGGTCTGCAGGCTACCATAAATCTTAATATTGGGTGCTTGGTTGTGTTTAGGGATTCAAATCTTGTAGTGAAACAGATAAGGAATCAATTTCAAACAAAACATCAAAGATTGAAGTCTTACCAAATTGAGGTATGGATTTTCATTGATATTTTTTTCACAGCCTTCAATATCCCGTTTCTGCCCTGAGAGAGCAATCAAATGGCTAATTCCTTGGCTATAGCTGCCAGCAACTTTAAACTTGCTCAAAATACACTACTCCAATATGAAGTTGAGGTCAGATATAGACCATCAGTACCATATAAAATCATACATTAGCAGGTATTTGAAGACGAGGAGCAGATCAAATGCTTCATGGAAGTTACAGGAAAAATCTAAAATTTAGTAATTGACCAAGAGGAAGAGAGAGAGATAGATGAACAACATGCTATTTGGGAAGAAACCATTGCAAGACATAAGATTTTACAGCTGAAGGGTAACACTATTCCTAGGGGTTTGGCTCCTTTAGAAATATTTTCCAACTCAAATGATATGGCTACTAAGCAAACCGAGCAAGAAATAGAAGAACATGTGGAAGGCCGCAACATTAGTTTAGAGAAGGATCCTAGGATAATTAAGTTGGCAAAGGGAGTTACTCATAAATACAAGGAAATGTACCTATATCTTTTCAATACTTATATTGATGTGTTTTCTTGGTCTTATGATGATCAAAGAACATTTGATACTAATATTATTCAACATAAGATCCCTTTGAGGGGGGGTGAAACCATATAAGTGAAAACTTAGGCAGATTAACCCTATGTTGCTCCCATCTATTGAAAAGGAGTTTAGGAAGTTTCTCCAGGCCAAAATCATTGTACTCTTGAGATATTCAAACTGGGTAGAAAACTGAGTCCCTATTAGAATGTCAACAATTCCTCTCTAAAAGAAATTTATCCTTTGCCTAAAATGGATTACATTTTACAGAAGGTAGTAGGATCCGCCCAGATGTCAATGATGGATGGTTTTTATGGGTACAATCAAGTAGCTATGCATCCTAAAGATCAAAATAAAGTTGCCTTTACCACCCCTTGGGGAACGTTCATGTATTGTAGAATGCCTTTTGGCCTCATAAATGTAGGGGCCACCTTCTATAGAACCATAGATAGAGATTTTGTGGGAGAACAAGACACATTTGTAGTAATATGCTTGGATGATATCATTGTATTTTCAAAAATAGATGAGGAACATATCAAACATCTATGTCTCACTTTTGAGAATCGAAAAAAATATCATTTGTCCTTGAATCCTAAAAAATCGTAGTTCTCTCTAAATGAAGGAAAGTTATTAGGGAACATAGTGGCAAAGGAGGGATTAAATATTGATCCGAAGAGGGTGGAAGCTATCAACAACATCCCATTTCCAAGAAATAAGGAGATTCAGGTTTACTTTGGTAGAATCAACTTCTTAAGGAGATTCATACCTAACTACATTGAGATAATCAAAGGGATCACAAAGATGCTAAAGAAAGATAAAGAAATGAAATGGGCTGTTGTGACTCATGAATCATTCTCCAAGACTTTTGAAGAATCTCCTGCATTAGTCAATCTAGATTATAAAAACCCATTTTTCATTTTATCTTTTTCTTCTCCTCCCATGGTGCCTATTGTCTTATTGTAAAAAAATAGTGAGGGGCATGAGCAAACAATAACATTCTTCATTTAGTTGTTGCAAGATGGCAAGCTACATTATAATATTCTAGATAAGCAGGCTTATTCCTTGGTAAAATACCTGAAGGCTTTTAGAATTGATGTCATGCAATTAAACATAGCTCCTTATGTTCCTACAACAATAGTAAGAGACATTCTAGTTCAGTGTGACAGTGATGGGAAGAGAGGGAAATGGTTTCCTAGAATTCAGGAGTATGAAATGAATATCAAGCCTACCAAGCTCATCAAGGGACAAGGGTTAGCTAAAATTCTATATGAAGAAAATTTCCAAGTATTGGGCATAAATTTACTTGTAAGAGGAGGCATGGAAAGTGGAAATTATGAGTAGGAGAAGAAATTGAAACATCAACACACAGAATTCAAATGAAGTATGTTGTATTTCCTTGGTATAAAAACATTGTACATTATCGACTTTTTCTAAGGTTTCCAGTGAATTTTGATAAGATTAAATACAGGGCTTTGAGGCTCCAAACCCAGAAATTTTCTATCTCAAATGGCCAATCGTACAGAAGGATTCTGTGGGAATTTTTCTTTTTTGTTTAGTTGAGGAGGAAATCTACAAAGTAATGGATGAATTTTATAATTGTGTCTATGGAGGACATTATAGTTGAAGGGATATAACACACAATATACTTAAAGCAGGTTTTTACTGGTCCAAACTATTTGGTGAGGTACATAATTATGTTCAAGCTTGTGAGAAGTGCCAAATGTTTCTTGAAGAAGAGAAACTATCATCTCTTGGTCTAATCCTTGTTTTTGTCGAGGAACATTTCAGACAACAGAGGTTAGATTTCATTGGAGAAATACATCCGCCCTCAAACGGTGAACACAAGTGGACCCATAGCCACTGATTATTTCAGTAAGTGGGTGGAAGTTTCCTCAACCCAGAATGCAACTGATGTGGTAGTTATTAAGTTCATAGAGGCAAAAATCTTTGCCAGATTTGTCTGCCCCAAGAAAGTTGTTACTGATAATGCTCAGGTGTTCAAGTCTATCAATTTTATAGAATTTTGTCAAAAATATAACATTGTAGTAGGCCACTCCACCTATTACCCACAAGGAAATGGATTGGACGAATCCTCAAATAAAACCTTGGTGAGGATTCTAAAGAAAACAATATCAGAAAATCAGAGGAACTAGGACTCACAACTAAAATTTTCCTTATGGGCCAACAGGGTTACCACCAAGAGAGCTACTGGAAAATCCCCTTTTGAGTTGGTTTATGGAAAGGAAACAATTTTTCCCATACAACTAGCCATGCCAGTGGCTAAAATCTTGCAAGACATTGAGGAGGAGCCAAATGATTTGACTAGAAGGATAAATCAATTGGTGGAACTTCAAGAGAACAGAGAATAGGTGAATCAAAATCTAATATGTTATCAAGAAAAAATGAAGTCCTTGTTTGACAGAAAGGCAAAAGACAATCTCCGCATCCAAGGGACTTAGTACTAAGATAGGATGTTAGGAGGGACGACAAAGGAAAGAATGGAAATTTTGATCCCCTTTGGTTTCGATCTTTCAGGGTTGCTGAGGCAAAAGGGAATAATACCTTCCTCTTGCAGAACCTAGAAGGAGAAGTTCTTGGGTTGCCTATGAATGGGAAGTTTCTCAAGCTTTACTTCCAACACTAAAAGGGTCCACTTCTATTCACTGTAAATAGCGATAAGGCATTTGTAAATAACCATTACTGTTGTTTTCTATTTTTGTTTCTATTTTATGAAATTCTAAATAAAGTGACTCCATGCCCAAGGGGTAAGGCACTAATTTGCAGGTTCTCAATGCATTGTATCAAATAGACAGTCCCCAGTTAGAGCCAATGTTGTTACCCTTCCTCATGTGCTTCAATAAATTGATAAATCATAGCCAGTGTTTAGATTCAAAATGCCTTATAAAAGCGCCTCCTGAACCATGGGTAGAGCCTCCTAAAGTCAAAAAATAGCTAAATCAACTATGGGGTGCCACTGCAAGGGCTGGAGATAACTTGGAAGGTTTAACAATGTAGGAGCCGCTTATCCGACCCCTATCAGGAAAGCACAACAACGCAGAAATACATTTTTCATGTAGGCGTGTATTGTCGTTTAAAAGTTGGGCATCTCCTAGGTGAATCATCATCCATCTCCTCCTAGACCCCTCTGGAAGCATATAGGGGGTGTAACCTACTTGGGTGTTAAAGAAAACCTCCTCCCAAAATGGATCCTCAGATTTGGATCTGACGATCCAAATTCATTCTTGGTGGGGAGCGGGGTCTGACCTCCCATTATCCGACCCGCCAGAGGATGGCTAGAGTGAGGACCACATGTCACCTAGACCAATTGATGGAAAAAATTTTAAGCGAGTGTGAATTCTGAAGAAATGGATACTTCACCCCGCCCCGATCCTATTTTTTGCAGGAAAACTTCCCTAAGGTAAGGGTTGAAAAAATCAACAGATTGAAGGAAAACTATCAACAAGAAGCATACATTCAAGAAAGAAAATCATGAAAAATAGTAAAGTTGGGTTTGTGAAAAGTACCCGAAGGTCCTACATTTGATTTTGATCCCATAGGGTCCAAACCCTCTACTTCTTCCAGAGTGACCATACCTGCAACACAATTCAGAGAAGCATATATATAACAAGTAGTTCAAAGAGTGTGCATAATAACCATATTATATTGTCTATCATCAGCATATAAATCACGATATATTAGAAATGAATTGTAAAAAACATGAGATCACAACATTTCAAGAACAAAACAAAGCTTATTTATTGATATTAGCAAATAGTAGTAGAAGAATACAACTTGATCCGACCATGGTAGCAACGAAACTTTCCTCCATATCCATCTAGCCCAAGCCTCAAATATAACCTCTCAACATGTGCAAAAGGATGTCATATAATGGAAGATGAACATCTCTATAAGGAAACAAGGGTTTCCTATGACTAGGAGTGTAGGAGGCATAGGGAAAATCAAACTTGATCTGGGGATAGTGGGACTATAATGTCAATATCCTGTCTCCTTCTGTCTTTTAGGCCTTCCCATGAGGTGTATAAATACCACCAGAAATCAGTTGATTTAGTTAGGTTATGGGCTCCCTTAGGTGGGCTTTTGGTAAAACCCGTAAACCCCACCCAATAAATAGAAAATATTATATTTTTTTCATCTTTTAAATTATGTAGGTTGGTTCGGTATTACCATACCTGCATGTACACATGCTTTTATAAGGGCAGCATTGCATATGGAATTTGAAAAAATATTTTTTAATAAGTGGTCAAGTCTGAATGGGAAAGGGTTGCCTAAGGCCATATAAGATCATCATAACAAGAGAAGTGTTGAATGCTTCTATAACATATGCCACCTAATATATGAGGTCAGAAGGGGTACAGATGGCCGAAATGTATTAATTACAAAGAGATATCATTTCAGAACCTCAGAGGAGATCACCAAACTCCAGCCTCTGGAATACCTATAGAAGGAATCAGAAAGAGGACTCATGTATAAGGCGGGCATACCCATGCTTAGAGATAGTAAATCATGTTTTCTAATCAAGCACAAAGTGGATCCGTCATGTATGCATAAGCGTACAAAAAATATTGGAGAATAAATAGTGGATCGTCTAATCATATCTGCAAAGGAACTTAACAGATCTATGTCTCAATATCACAGATATAAGAACTAATCAATGATTATTGAAGAATGTCTAATCAATGATGTTGCATAATTGATCCTCATAATAGTACCATGTCATATAGGTGGAATAGTGGTATTGCATAAAACTCAGATGTCAACATATATAATGTTGTTGAGATGAACTACAACATATAAGGGTGGCTGGTAGTACTGGCAGAAAACTGAAGGGACTGACAAGAAAACCAAGGTGTTGACACAACCTGAGCTCTTCACCGACTGTAGATGGTACATTTCTACACTATGGGAATAAATGAGCTAAAGTGGACCACGTGAGAAATCGTTTTATTACTGATCATTAATGTATACCATTAACAAATGTGAGACAACTAACTGATAATGATGATGAGAGTCAAGGTACCTCATTGCAATTTAACAAGTGTGAATAAATGTGTTGAAGTCTAACACTTGAGAGGATCTATCAATTAAGAGACATTGATGTATTCTCATTTTCGATAACGAAGAAGTCTACCACTAGCAACTGAAAACCCAAACGTACTAAAAAAATGAATATAGATGTTATTCCAAAATAAATGAGTTGGATTCGATGGGAAAAGATCTGCTAGAAGGAATGCATTAAGAAATCAAAAATCAACCAATGAAAGTGTAGCTTGCAAGCCAATAATTTGGAAGAAATCAAATGAAAAGAGATAAAGTAACCATTCTGAAGTACATTTCCAGTGTGCACAAGATGTGGCTAGCACGGAATAGAAGCCCTTTAAACCAATCAACAATGAAAGATGACACAGAGGTGAGGAATCCACCAATAGGGGAAAATGGAAACCAAGGTACTGCATGAATCTCGATGCATGATAATGTAAGTTGATGTCAAACATAACGGAAATGACTCAATCAAAGAGATATTATACTGATTGATGCTTAGCACAAGGTCACCTATCAATGACGTAAATACGGTCAGGGTGCGGTTGTAGGCCTACTCGCAGAGAAATTTGTCGGAATCGATAAGAGAAGAATATTGGGTGTGTGTTATATTCTTTCCACGACTACCCTATATTAGGTTGGCAGACCTACCTATGGTTTTGTGCATGGATTTTGCACATGGTTTTGTGTATGATGATTTTCTATCCACAGAATTTTGTACATATGGTCAAGGGAACTACACTTATGTTCTAATATAGGGTTAATGGATTAGTGTTTATGGATGCTTCAGAATGTATATATATGTATTGTAACATTGAAAGGAATATAAAAAAGGTCAATCTAGTAGTCCCAGTTTTGGGATCTAGGGGAAAAAATATGAGTATATCTATTTTATGTTTTATTCTCTCGCTATTGTTTATTTTCTATTTCTAGGACTGTTATGCAGGTAATTTCCGTATGGGGTTTGTTATCACCTAAGAAACAATTTCTAAATGGTTCACATCATTTTAATTGTAAAGGTTTAGTGTTAGTCTAAGTTAAGTTTTCTTTCAAGATTGAGCTTTTGGGCTTATATTTCTCAAGATATGGACAAAATTGGTATTGCTGGGTCAAATGGCACCCCATACAGATGACAGCAGGAAAATAAAATTGATCACTGCCAAGTATTGTTCAATTTATTATATTCAATGATTTTAAGATAACCTTTTTGGTTTTTTATTAAGGTGGATGTAGAACAGACAGATTTGCGGTTTTGTTTCAGAATAATTTCACCATCAGAACACTATATGGACTATGGAGGGAGACCGGATTTCTGTTGATCATGTTGCACACTTAAAACCCTCAGATGGAGATATAAAGACTACAGAGTACTGGGAAATGGGTGAACTGTTCTTTTGATGAAGCCTGGAAAACAAAATACAACGTCTCAAGAAAATCAACTGTGCCACCTGGTTTATCTTATTGAGAATGCCATTATGAATTTGCCAACTGGACATGAATAGATGGTTTGGCTAATCGACTTTAGTGGGTGGTCATTGTCCAATTTTGTGCCCATTAAGACAACTCGCGAAACTACAAATGTTTTACAAAAGCACTATCCAGAGTGTTTGGTTGTTGCCTTTCTGTATAACCCTCCAAGAATGATTAAAACCTTTTGGAAGATTGTCAAGTACTTTCTTGATCCAAAGCCATTCCAAAAGCAAGATGGCTCAGCTGCTACTCAATTGGCTGCACATCTAACTGGAATTTACATGTGCCCTTTTCAATTCAGTTTCCTTTCCAGACAGATTTGCAATTGCAAAGGAGGACCCACTTAATCTAAGAGATGTTCTTTTGCAGTCCATATAAGTATTAGTACAATATAAAGAGTACATGGTTGTCGTTGAAAGAAATGAAGTAGCAGTGGAAAGCATGCCTGGCACATTGCTTTTAGCATTTGATAATCCGTTTTGGGTTCCAGTAACAAACATTCTTCTGCAGCTTTGTAAGGGTTCTGGATTTGGAACATCAAAACATGGAGAATCTTGGTCTAATCTTTTTCAGGATTTACTGTGGAAAAAGTGCTACTTGGATGAAAAGTTGTTTGCGTCTTTCCTTAATCACTTGTTTAACACCCTGAGTTGGACTCTTACTTAGTGTTCTATTTCACTTAAGGAGATGGGAGAACATTACCATGTCCCAGATTTCCAATTAAGGAAATGCATCATCATCTTTGAGCTTTGTTGTAATCTTGCAAGGATTCTTGAGTTTTTCACTTGTGAAATGCCACAAGCCTTTCTTTGTCGGCCTGGAAAAAATATGATGAGATTGACTGAATTAAGTGTTTTTGTGCTAAATCATACAACGTCAACTGCAGATGCTGAAATTTTTTGACAATACACTCAAACAACAGGGTCAATCTTTAGAAAAAATAAACCGGGGAATGATTTTGGCACCCCTCGTAGGAATGATTTTGAACCTCGCAAACAAAATTGTATCATCATGGTGTACAGAACAATTTGATGCAAGCATTTGTGAATATGGATTGGTCATCAGAAGTTGAATTCAATTTACAGTATTTACTGGAATATAACTAGGTTGGGGTTTTCAAAGGTGATCCTTCTCTGGCAAGGTTAGTTGAACTAAAGTGCTTTATAGAAAATGTCAAATCGAAATCAAAAGCAGATAGACAAATACCAAATTCAAACAAAGAGGATGGAGAAACTTGCTGCATCTCATATGCCTGTGAAATTGACACACTATTTATTCCATGCAACTACAAGTCTTGTATTCGGTGTATTTCAAGGCACCTGCTAAATAACCAGTGCTGTTTTTTCTGTAACTCCATTGCTTCTGAGGTTTGTTCCATGTCAAGTACCCTTTCAATAGATGATAGTCAGTATAGAGGCTCAGGTGGAACAGATACATTGGTGGTTCTTATGGTGGAATGTTAGCTGCTTGGATGAGGTTGAAATATCCACATATTGCAATAGGTGCCCTAGCTTCATCTGCACCAATATTGCAGTTTGAAGACATTGTACCATCTGATATATTCTACAATCTTGTTTCAATGATTTCAAACAGGAAAGTGAGAACTATTTCAAGGTGATACAGCAATCATGGAAAGCATTGGAGATATATGGTGAAAGATATGAAGGGTTACAAAATCTTAGCAAGAAGTTTTACATGTGAAGGGATCTCAAAAGCACAAAGGAAGTACAAGACTAGTTAAGCTCAGCATACAGTAACCTTGCTATGGTGGACTATCCATATCCAGCTAGTAATTTCAGGGCAGATGAAAAAGACAATTCAAGAAAAGAAAGCTCATGACAGTCGGAGTTTGATATTTAAGCTGTGCTTTAGTGATTACACAGCAATTTCGTAGCGTGCTATGAAACTGCTGAAGATGATGCCTAACGCACAGAAGTTTCGTAGCGCGCTACGAAACTGTTGTAGCTACATAATTAAAACTTAGTCAACCAATTTTGAGTGACCGAGGGAAATTTTTGAAAAGGGAATTTCTTCAAAGGATCATGTAACAGGTGTCAACATTCAACAAGGGAAAGGTCGACAACACATGAAGGACGTGGCACTCCAATAGATTGTTGACTAATTCAAGAGGATCAACATGGTTAATTATTTTCCAATATCTTTGAGGAAACCAAAAGCATAAAACAAGGGCAGTTTCCTATTTCTCAGCAGCAGTGAAGAGATAAGACAGTAAGGGCCAACAAAGAGCTTTAAACATCCATCAAGGGTAAAGCTAAAGGAAACCACTTGTCAGAGAATGAATGTTGATTTTAATAAATGCTATGTTCAACATGATGTAGAATTAGAATCCTAATTGTTTTAGTTTTCTAGAGCTGTCAATTAGTAGTAAGTTGCTTTTAATAGTTAGTTTAATATGTCAATAGGTGTCATAATAAGGAGAACTCAAGTTCCCCTCATGCTTGAGGAGGAATCTCAATTAGGTAGAAGAGCTCTATTTATAAGAGGGAGAGCAATGTAATACGGGTTGGAAATTTATAAGCTCTGATATTTGGCTTATGAAAAGACTCTGTTTTTTTGTTAATACAGTACTCGCTTATGCTTCTCAAGAATCATAAAGAGTTCAATGTATGAGTTTCTTTGTTGTATTTTCATGTCATCTACAGTGTTATGAGTATTTTATTACTTAGAAATCACTTACAGTGTTCTAATTTCCTTCATATACTCGTAAACTGCCTTCTATGTGTCTGGTATGCTCCACATATGTTGAAATCTTAATTCCTTGACTTCATGCAAAGCCAAACCTACTGTTAATATTGAATCATATATGACTCCATAAGCCCATTGGATACTTGTTAGTTGTGTTTCCACCATTTTCATTTTTATTTGTTTCACAAGAGTTAGTCATCTTGATCATAATCAAAAACCCTTAATCCTTTGAGAGAGCCCTCTCAGGCTAAGGAGGCTAAACCTTAGCTAAAAGATTGGTTTGAAATAGTTACTTGAAGTCTTCCTGGTCTGTAGCCTTCCAGGGCCTGATTTTGAGATAACATTTTGGTGTGTCTGCCGGGAGTCCAAGATTATTCATGCCCGAAATCAAGAAGCTGAACTTCTGAAGGTAGCAGGAGCTCAGAAAGTTTTTGAGGCTACAAAACTACCTTGGCGACTCCACACATCAAATAACAAATTAGAAGGTGACTCCACTGCTAGAAGATCAGTAGCTTGATGAAGTTTCAAAATGAGTTCCACTACAAGAATGAATGCCAGGTATGCTCCTATGAATCGGTCTCATATCCCTGGTTTTCCAAATCCTATGCCAAAGGTTTATTGGTTAGAGGATCTTCCAATATTCAAAGATGAAAAGAAAGACAATGCTGCTCTTCATTTGGTTAGGTTTCATATGCATGTACGCAGTCTTAAGGTTCATTTCCCTGAAGATTGTCTCATGAAGATGTTTATGACCACTTTAGAAGGAAAAGCATGGTCTTGGTATAGAAGTTTGGAAAATGGTTCAATATATTCGCTTGCTAGTTTTCATGATGAATTCTATGAGATGTATAAAGAATGTTATCTTTCCTTATTGCTGCTCAAAGATTGCTATAGACATTCTTTAAGTCTTATTCAGTATTTGGAGGATTGTTCTGATGATGATGAATTTATGGATGAAGAAATTTTAGAGGCTCTTCATAACAATACATTTCAACACCAAGAAGAAAGTATAACATCCCATGAAATGCAATATGAAAGCCAGCAGAGGTTTATTTATGAAAACCATGTTCAATCCTCTGATATTGATGTAGAGATGCATCAGACTTGTCAGGCTTCTGATCATAAAGAGTATGAAATTGATTGCAAACACCAAGAAGAAGTACTGGAAGATAGCTTTTATAACCCTCAAGCAGAGGAAAAGGTTGATTTTTTATGTCAAACTTCTCAGTAGCTTACATCAATAAATGATCATAATAAGGAGGAAAATTACATTGTTTGTGAGAATCATTTAGAAATGCAGTTGGATAACATATCAAAGGAATCTTGTGTGGTTGAGAATCAGTTATCTAAAGATGTAGAGTGTTATGGTGATCATCAAATTAACCATGTCTTCTTTGACCCTATAAGTGAATACATGGCAAAGCTTTGCACACTAGTATTTCATTTTCATTTACATTATGAAGATCAGGTACCTTATAAGTTGATTTGGTCATCTCACTATCATGGTTATTTTAAGTTTGGATGCAGTCAAGAGCCTCTAATATCAGATAAGACAAATGATTGGCTACATTGGAACTTTCACATTGATTGAGCTGAAAGAAGTTCGAAATTGATAGGGTAGGTAGGTAGGAAAATGAAAATAAGCTCAAGGTTGACTGAGCATTTTTCAGTAGATGTAGATTTCTTTCTCCTACAGTGATCATCAAGCCTAAGCCTGAGGTGAACGCCCAAGAAGCTTGAAGAGGATGCTTGTCAAGCAATTTTCCGTTTGTCATAAGAGGATAAAGCACTGGACCTGCAAGTTCTTAGCGTACTACAGGAGCACACTATCCCAAGTGGAGCCACCTGTTATCACCTAAGAAACAATTTCTAGATGGTTCACATCATTTTAATTGTAAAGGTTTAGTGTTAGTTCGAGTTTAGTTTTCTTTCAAGATTGAGCTTTCTGGCTTATATTTCTCAAGATATGGACAAAATTGGTATTACCGGGTCAAATGGCACCCCATACAGATGACAGCTGGCAACTAAAATTGATCACCGCCAAGTATTGTTCAATTTATTATATTTAATGATTTTAAGATAACCTTTTTGGTTTTTTATTAAGGTGGATGTAGAACAGACAGATTTGCGGTTTTGTTTCAGAATAATTTCACCAGCAGAACACTATAGGGACTGTGGAGGCAAAGTGGATTTCTGTTGATCATTTTGCACACTTAAAACCCTCAGATGGAGATATAAAGACTGCAGAGTACTGGGAAATGGGTGAACTGTTCTTTTGATGAAGCCTGGAAAAGAGAATACAATGTCTCAAGAAAATCAACTGTGCCACTTGGTTTATCTTATTGAGAATGCCATTATGAATTTTCCAACTGGCCAGGAATAGATGGTTCGGCTAATCGACTTTAGTGGGTGGTCATTGTCCAATTCTGTGCCCATTAAGACAACTCGCGAAACTGCAAATGTTTTACAAAAGCACTATCCAGAGCGTTTGGTTGTTTCCTTTCTGTATAACCCTCCAAGAATTATTGAAACATTTTGGAAGATTGTCAAGTACTTTCTTGATCTAAAGACATTCCAAAAGCAAGATGGCTCAGCTGCTACTCAATTGGCTGCACATCTAACCGGAATTCACATGTTCCCTTTTCAATTCAATTTCCTTTCCAAACAGCTTTGCAATTGCAAAGGAGGACCTGCTTAATCTAAGAGATGTTCTTTTGCAGTCCATATCAGTATTAGTACAATATAAAGAGTACATGGTTGCCGTTGAAAGAAATGAAATAGCAGTGGAAAGGATGCCTGGCGCATTGCTTTCAGCATTTGATAATCGGTTTTGGGTTCTAGTAACAAACATTATTCTGTGGCTTTGTAAGGGTTCTGGATTTGGAACATCAAAACATGGAGAATCTTGGTCTAATCTTTTTCAGGATTTACTATGGAAAAAGTGCTACTTGGATGAAATGTTGTTTACGTCTTTCCTTAATCGCTTGTTTAACACCCTGAGTTGGACTATTACTGAGTTTTCTGTTTCACTTAAGGAGATGGGAGAACATTACCAGGTCCCAGATTTGCAATTAAGGAAATGCATCATCATCTTTGAGCTTTCTTCTAATCTTGGAAGGATTCTTGAGTTTTTCACTTGTGAACTGCCACAAGCCTTTCTTTGTCAGCCTGAAACAAATATGATGAGATTGAATGAATTAATTGTTTTTGTGCTAAATCATACAACGTCAACTACAGATGCTTAACTTTTTGACAATACACTCAAATAGCAGGGTCAATCTTTAGAAAAAATAAACCGGGGAATGATTTTGGCACCCCTCGTAGGAATGATTTTGAACCTCGCAGACAAAATTGTATCATCATGGTGTATAGAACGATTTGATGCAAGCATTCGTGAATATGGATTGCTCATCAGAAGTTGAATCCAATTTACAGTATTTACTGGAATATAACTGGGTTGGGGTTTTCAAAGGTGATCCTTCTCTAGCAAGGTTAGTTGAACTAAAGTGCTTTATAGAAAATGTCAAATCGAAATCAAAAGCAGATAGACAAATACCAAATTCAAACAGAGAGGACGGAGAAACTTGCTGCATCTGCTATGCCTGTGAAATTGACACACTATTTATTCCATGCAACTACAAGTCTTGTATTCGGTGTATTTCACGGCACCTGCTGAATAACCAGCGTTGTTTTTTCTGTAACTCCATTGTTTCTGAGGTTTGTTCCATGTCAAGTACCCTTTCAATAGATGATAGTCAGTATAGAGGCTCAGGTAGAACAGATACATTGGTGGTTCTTATGGTGGAATTTTAGCTGCTTGGATGAGGTTGAAATATCCGCATATTGCAATAGGTGCCCTAGCTTCATCTGCACCAATACTGCAGTTTGAAGACATTGTACCATCTGATATATTCTACAATCTTGTTTCAATGATTTCAAACGGCAAAGTGAGAACTGTTTCAAGGTGATACAGTGATCATGGAAAGCATTGGAGACATATGGTGAAAGAGATGAAGGGTTACAAAATCTTAGCAAGAGTTTTTACATGTGCAGGGATCTCAAAAGCAGAAAGGAAGTACAAGACTGGTTAAGCTCAGCGTACAGTAACCTTGCTATGGTGGACTATCCATATCCAACTAGTAATTTCAGGGCAGATGAAAAAGACAATCCAAGAAAAGAAAGCTCAAGACAGTCAGAGTTTGATATTTAAGCTGTGTTTTAGTTATTACACAGCAGTTTCGTAGCGTGCTACGAAACTGCTGAAGATGATGCCTAATGCACCACAGTTTCGTAGCGTGCTACGAAACTGCTGTAGCTACATAATTAAAACTCAGTCAACCAATTTTGAGAGACCAAGGGAAAATTTTTGAAAAGGGAATTTCTTCAAAGGATCATGTAACAGGTGTCAACATTCAACAAGGGAAAGGTCGACAACACATGAAGGACGTGGCACTCCAATAGATTGTTGACTAATTCAAGAAGATCAACATGGTTAATTATTTCTGAATATCTTTGAGGAAACCAAAAGCATAAAACAGGGGTAGTTTCCTATTTCTCAGCAGCAGTGAAGAGATAAGACAGTAAGGGCCAGCAAAGAGCTTTAAACATCCATCAAGGCTAAAGCTGAAGGAAACCACTTGTCAGAGAATGAATCTTGATTTTAATAAATGCTATGTTCGACATGATGTAGAATTAGAATCCTAATTGTTTTAGGTTTCTAGAGCTGTCAATTAGTAGTAAGTTGCTTTTAATAGTTAATTTAATATGTCAATAGGTGTCATAATAAGGAGAACTCGAGTTCCTGTCATGCTTGAGGAGGAATCTCAATTAGGTAGAAGAGCTCTATTTATAGGAGGGAGAGCAATGTAATATGGGTTGGAAATTTATAAGTAAAAGCTCCGATATTTGGCTTATGAAAAGACTCTGTTTTTTTGGTAATACAATATTGGCTTATGCTTCTCAAGAATCATAAAGAGTTCAATGTATGAGTTTCTTTGTTATCTTTTCATGTTATCTACAGTGTTATGAGTATTTTATTACTTAGAAATCACTTACAGTGTTCTAATTTCCTTCATATACTCGTAAACTGCCTTCTATGTGTCTGGTATACTCCACATATGTTGAAATCTGAATGTCTTGACTTCATGCAAAGCCAAACCTACTATTAATACTGAATCATATATGACTCCATAAGCCCAATGGATATTTCTTAGTTGTGTTTCCATCATTTTCATTTTTATTTGTTTCACAAGAGTTAGTCATCTTGATCATAATAAAAAACCGTTAATCCTTTGAGAGAGCCCTTTCAGGCTAAGGAGGCTAAACCTTAGCTAAAAGATTGGTTTGAAACAGTTACTTGAAGTCTTCCTGGTCTGCAGCCTTCCAGGGCCTGATTTTGAGATAACAGGGTTAAAACCTTCATTTGGTATCAAATTTGTTTCGTTTTCAAGGGAATGCCTCTACTACTGAGGGGCATTTCCAAGGCATATGGTAGACCCTACTCAATGGGAGATTTGCGAAATTGATTCTTGTGGTGAAAGAAGATGGCGAGCAATGGAAAGATAGAGAACACATAATTTAATGTTTATATTTTTGAGTTGTGAAAACTCAAGATGGAGGATCTTATGGTGGATAAAGATCAATGGATTTCGGTAGATACGAGTACTAAACCGAAAAAAATTCCAGCTGAAGACAGGGCGAAGTTGGATCAAAAGGTAAAGAGAACAATATGATTGTGTGTCTCAGATTCAGTGTTGCTTATGTATGAGAGGAAGATTTGGTGAAGGCTTTGTGGGACAAGTTAGGGACTTTATACCAAGCTAAGTCTCTGGTGAATAAACTATTTCTATGGAAAAAAATGTATAATCTAAGGATGAAAGATGGAGACTCGGTGACAGAGCATCTGAACGCCTTTAATACTATGGTAAGTTAGTTATTATCTGTTGATATTAAAAATTCATATGAAGATAAGTGCATCAATTTTTTGTGTTCTCTACCAGATTCGTGGGACAGTATGGTTGTTACGATAGGTAGCAATGAAACTACCTTGCAATTTGATGAAATAATATCATCCTTGCTATCAGAGGAGATGAGTTGGAAAAATATGGAGGGCCATAATGGTGATGTCTTGTCTTTACGAGGACGGTCCCAAAATAGAAACAAAAATAATTCCTTAAGTGGGAGATCTAATCAAGAGGGAGATCTAAATCTCCAAGAAAAGCTATAAAGGTGTGTTGGAAATCTGGAAAGGAAGGGCACTTCAAAAGGGATTGTAAATCTAATGTTCTTGAGAAAAGAAAGGGATCTGATTATGCTTCTTCTACAGAGGCAAAAACCACCTCAGATGAAGGTGGGGATGTGTACTTGGCTTCTTCTTCAAGTACACATGTAGATCATGAGGCATGGTTGATTGACTCAGGTGCATCCTTTGACTTCACTCCCCATAGAGAGTGGTTCTGCGAGTATGAGAAATATGACAGTGGTGATGTATTATTAGGTGATGAAAGGAAGGCTAGAATCATTGGTCATAGAAAATTCAAGTTGAAGTTGCAAGGTGGAATGATTAGAACACTTCTAGGTGTTCTCGATATTACTACATTGGCTAGAAATTTTATTTCTATAAACAAGCTGGATGATGTAGGTGTAAAAACAGTGTTCAAGAAAGATACCTGCAAGATGGTTCGGGGAGCATTGGTATTGATGCCGGGAGTTCGGATTGGAAATTTGTACAAGATTTAGGGTAGCATTGTTATTGATGGGTGCAATAGTTCTGTGGTTCCTAAAAGTGGAGCAGAAAATCTAGTGGTCTCTGGAGAAAAGACCATGCTATGGCATCAAAGGCTTGGACATATTAGAGAGAAGGGCCTTCGAATAATTCATGGTAATGGTATGGTAGAAAGTATATATAATTTTTCTCTGTATTTTGATTTCTATGAAAATTGTGTATATGGGAAGAAGAATCGGGTGAGTTTCCCCTATAGTGCTAATATGGCGAAACGAATATTAAATCTTATGCACATTGATGTGTTTGGACTTGTGTCGGTTCCATCACTGGGTAAGTCTATGTAATATGTATCATTTATAGATGACTTCTCAAGGAATACATGGATATATTTCCTCAAGAAGAAATATGAAGTCTTTGACAGGTTTAAATACTTTGAGGCTCTAGTGGAAAACTAGATAGAGAAGGAGATAAACGTGTCGAGGACAGATAATGGTGTAGAGTTTTGCAAGAAGGAATTTGAAGAGTTCTGTAAGAAGTGTGGTATAGCACGACAGAAGAGTACTCCATACACACCTCAGAAAAATGGAGTTGCATAAAGAATGAACCAGACGTTGATGGAAAAGCCAAGAAGCACGCTCAGTGGTGTTGGGTTAGGACATGAATTCTAGGCAAAGGTGGTGGAGATTGCATGTTACTTGGTCAACAAATCACCTTCATCAGTGTTGGAGGATAAGACTCCACAAGAGGTATGGACTGGTAAGAAACCTTTTCTTTCTCAACTAAGGGTATTTGGATGTGATGCATATGTACATGTTCCAAAGGAGAAAAGAACAAATTTGGATAGTAAATTTGAAATCTGCATATTTATTGCGTATAAGGATGGTTTAAAAGGTTATAATATTTGGAACCCAGAAATAACGAAGGTTGTGTATAATCGAGATGTGGTGTTTAGAGAGGTGAAAGATGTTATTAAACATGAATTCCTAACAAAGGAATCTAAGAATATAGAGTTTTAGCTAAAGGAGGAAGAATCAGACAATATAGCATAAGAGGAAGCAAAAGATGAAGAGCCACAAAATCGAGTTGTGAGAAGATCTGTTCGAGAAAGAAGGCTGCCAGAAAGGTATAGTTCATCTTCTTTCTATTCAATTTTTTATTATTTATTATTGATGATGATCCCATAATTGTGAGGGAAGAAATAGATTCAAAGGATGGAAAACTCTGTAAGATGCCATGGTGAATGAAATGGCATCTTTGCACAAAAATGAGGCTTGGGATCTGGTGGAGTAGTCGGCTAGAAGGTTACCCATTGGCAGCAAATGGGTGCTTAAGAATAATATGAATGCAGAAGGAAAGGTGGAGAAATACAAATCTCGGCAGTAGAAAAAGGCTATTCCCAATTGCAAAGAATTGATTTTGCTGATATTTTTTCTCCTATTGCCAAGGTAGCTTCTATTAGATTACTCTTATCTGTCGTTGCTACTTTTGATTTTGAGGTAGAACAGATGGATGTGAGGACAACATTTCTTCATGAGGACCTGGAAGAAGGGTTCTACATGAAGCAACCTAAAGTCTTTGGAGGGAAGGGTAAGAAATAATTGGTATGCAAGTTAAAAAAAGTCTTTGTATGGGTTAAAATAGTCACAAAGGATGTGGTATCAGAAATTTGATACATTTATACGGGGACTTGTCTTCACCGGAAGAAAATCAGATCACTGTGTGTATTTTAAATTAATTGGTGACCATGTTATTTATCTAGTCTTGTATGTGGATGATATGTTCTTGGCTAGAAATGAAAAAGAAATCATCCATGATTTGAAGACCCAATTGTCCTCCAAATTCGACATGAAATATGTTGGTGCTGCAAACTATATTTTGGGCATGGAAATTAAATGAGATCACACAAAGAGGAATAGTTAAACCAAAGGAAGTATTTCGGGACAATATTGAGAGTTTTAATATGCAGGATAATAAACCGTTGAAGGTTCCTATTCCTATAGGTGTCAAGTTATCTGATAAACAGTGTCCCAAGACACATGAAGAGGAGGAGGACATGCCCCATGTTCCATATGCAAGTGCAATCGGTAGCCTAATGTATGCAATGGTTTGTACTAGACTAGACATTGCACATGCAGTGGGGGTATTGAGCAGGTTTATGTCAAAACCAGGGAAGGAGAATTGGAGAGTAGTGAAGCATGTTTTCAGGTATTTGTGTGGCACTAGTGATTATGGTTTGTGCTACCAAGGAAGACCGAGATTGGATAGAGTTTTGGAAATCCATGGCTTTGTTGATGGAGATTAGGCTAGAAATATGGATAAGAGAATATCTACAAGTGGGTATGTGTTTAACCTATTTGGAGGTGCAGTCAGTTGGATGAGTAAGAGATAGTCTGTAGTGGCACTTTCAACTACAGAGGCAGAATACATGGCAGCAACTCATGCAAGCAAGGAATCAGTTTGGTTGTAGAGATTGTGTTCAAGTATGGGGTTAGTACAACTAGTTATAAGGATAGACTATGACAGACAGAGTGCAATTTCTATGGCAAAGAACCTTGCTTATCATTCAAAGATAAAGAACATTGATGTCCAGTATCACTTTGTGAGGGATATGGTTGAGGATAAAAAGGTGTTGCTGGTAAAGGTGGACACTTTGAAGAATATTGTAGATGTATTGACAAAGTCTATGAGCACTGAGAAGCTCTCTTGGTGTAGAGAAAAAATGGGCATTGCAAGGCTGAACCAATGACTAAGCTCTCCTATGCCCACCTATGGAAAGAAAACAACAAGTTGGAGAATTTTGGGTGTGTGTTATATTCTTTCCACGAATGCCCCACATGCGCCGGGGGGGGGGGGGTGCACAAGGGAAATATGGTTATGTTCTAATCTAGGGTTAATGGATTGGGGTTTATGGATGCTTCAGAATGTATATATGTGTATTGTAACATTGAAAGGAATATAAAAAAAACAATCTGGTAGTCCCAATTTCGGAATCCAGAGGAAAATCTCTGTGTATATCTATTTTATGATTTGTGCTCTTTCTATTGTTTATTTTTTGTTTTTAGAATTCGTATGGAGGTAATTTCTATACGGGGTTAAAACCTTCATAGACCCACTAGAAAGAAGTCAATGGAAACCTTATGAACTAGCATAAGTAAAGGATCAAATAGTCGATGTCATACTAAAGATGACTTTGATAGACTGGGTATGTCCAACTGAAAATGATTCAAGAGACACCACAAAATGGTTGACATAGGTTGACTTCCCTTGAACAAAAGCATGACTCATATGTGACTATATGGTAGCATAAAATAACTTTGCATAAGTTTGCAATGTAGGAGGCATCGAAAAAATCTCCATGTGATTGGAAGAGATAACCAACCGGAGGAGGACCGAATCAAGAACAAGGTTATGGCTTTCGTAAATTTGAAATAAGTCCCATCCCAAATGGAGGTAAGACTTATTTTGGGTGATTTTTTCAAGGAAGACATAAGTGACTCTTGCTTCCATCAAATATGGAAGTAAATGTCCCATTCCCGCTCTTTTTGGAATATATAATCTCTTTTTCTTTTTCATATTTAAATCCTGAAAAAGGAATAAAATAATGCCTATAGTATAGTGGAAAGAACGAGTGTCCAAAAATAGATGCTCTAGTTCCTGGGGATGGAACATTCCTATGCTCAATGCAAGGTGGTGAAACTGGTCATCAACACTCAAAGGAATGTTCTTTCCATAGATAATAGGTGTACAGTTGCAGAGGCTAATGAATGCATGGTTTTGAACTTTCAGAACGGTCATGGTCAAAAGTGGCTTATACACAAGTTTGAATGAAGTCGACTTAAGGTAAAAAGGGTACAAGTAGTTAATATTAAATTCAACAATACAACATAACACATGGGAGCCTCTAGGGTATATATCCAGAAAAATAAAGAAGAAGAAAAGAAATGAGGCTTCATCATAAAGTCATGGCAGGACTAAAGAGTACTTGTAAGCCTAAGAAGAAAAGTTTAGCATGGGTGCCAAATGACAACAGGGTTCTAAGGTAGTCTCTACCACACAATTTATGGCATTTCTAGGCAATGAGAAGGTTTCATGTCACATCTTGGTGGGGTCAATCCTAGGGTCAAAATAGAAAAGGAAACTGATAAATGCACAATGCAGGTTAGAAACCTAACCTATATGCTAGTTTCGAGATCTAGTACCTCTTAAAGCAAATCAACCATAAACATGCCCAAAGGAGAAGTCTCCAAAGTTTTGTAGACATATATAGAAACACTAGGCAAGAAGTTAATACATCCCATATATAAACATTAGATAAAAGCTTGTGTTATAGAATACAAAACATTGAAAATGTGTACCTTATATATACAATACGGTATAGGGAACCAAGCCAAGGACTCCTTTGGTAGCTGAAACTTATGGCTTCAAAAAATTCTTCCTTTGAAGGAAACTCAACTTCCAAGAAATCTCGAGAATTAGAAGGATCCAAAGAGGGAATTAAGGGGTCACATGCCCCCATAGGAGAAATCACTCGATCAACTGTTGGGACTAAGTCCCTAGAAGGAAAATAATATTTGAAAGGATCCTTCTCAGAACCAATTGAGAATTTAGGATATAATGCCACACAGGTCACCCGTGGTGGGGCAGAGTCTACTTGAACACTCAGAACATACCAAGGGGTATTCCAAAGTAAATTTGAATTAGAAGCGTGATTATCAGATGTAAGCTAATCAATAGTAACAATACTTTCATTATGCGGAAAATACATCACTCAAAAGAGTGAAGACACTACGACATTCATAGCATAGACATAATCAAACCTAAGTAGCATATTAAAGTGTAAAGGGTGATCAACCACCACCATATCGATTAACAATGTATTCCCACCTAAAGTAATAGGAAACTGAGGAAGAACACCCATAGACTCACTAGGTCTTATATCATAAGCTAACAACTGACTATCAACTGCAAACAACTTTAGAGATCCGAAAGATATCCAAGTTGAGGAGGATATAATACTTGCAAAGGATCCTTCGTCCACCATACATTAATCAAAATTTGTCGAATTAACTCTAACCCTGTTGTGGGGAAAAGTATCCGACTCGGATGACCCTATCCCTACTCTAAGGGTGACAGTCCTTAGCAACAACTGAAAGTAAAGCTTTGATATTTTCCTTTATGAAAGTATAGAGAAGGAAGAAAAGATTGACCAACCGGTGTCTTTCGCTTTTGTCGATCCTCTCCTCTCTCTTTGTCTCTTGTTCCCAGCTCCTTGCTCCCTTTGCCGGCCCAGCTACACACAGATCCTGCACAAACAAGAGAGGGAAACTACAAGAAACATGTACTCATAACTGATGCATGGATTAGAGTGAATCAGATATACAAGTAAATACAATACATCAATGCAATACAAGTATATAGGAGAACATTCAAAGCTTTATTGATAGAAGTAAAAGGGTTCTGAGAAGGTTACAACCATCAATGGCTCCAATCCAGCAGCACCTCCCCAGCAGCAAGAAATCTCCTCTTCACCTCTATAAAAGCAATCACCCAATAGCTCTAACTATAAACCAACAGCACTTCCTTGCTTTGCACAAAATTCCAGCCTCCTTAGACCTCATAGAAGAGCTCTATATATAGGAGATTTGGAGAAAGGATGAGTCAGCTTGAGGCTGGCATAAAGCTGACTAGTGTCCTCTCCCACTTTAGTTAATCTTCAGTTCTTGAGTCCACTTGGAGATCCTTGCTTACACATGGAGATCAAGTACCTCTTACTCATCACAGGGCGAATCCCTTGAACCAAGTGTCAGTTTGGAAGCTTCCTGGGCAATTGACACCTTGCAGAATGACTGTGCCACTTGGCCAATCTCGCCCAGCGCATGTAGCCTTCATTAGATTTGACTTTCAGCGCAGGTACAAGGAGGAGCAGTTGCATTCCAGCGCAGATGCTCAGTGGAGCAGCTGACATGATCCAAAAATAGCCTGTTTTTGAGTGTTTGTTTTCACGTGGAGAACTGATGGGAAGTGCTGTGGTTTGCTGACCTTGTTCTTCTAGGGGTAAGAACAACATGTTTAGGGACTGAGGATCCCTGTAATTATTGACATTTCATGCTCCATGCTGCGAGGCACAAAAATGTCTATAACAGTTGCCCCCTAAAGTATGAGGCCGTTTATCGGGTGAAATGCTTTATCTAGAGGGTCCGAAGTTCATTCCAGTGCTGAGAGGTGCCCTGTAATACAATACAATACAATACATTATTTTTCATTCTGTTTTCATGATCTAGCTGAGGCGGGCATTCCCATGCTCAGCTTTATAAATACATTTTGGTACATAGAACAGACGATCGTCTGATAGTAGACTGATAATTCTCTGCTGAAATTATCATCCTTTGAATAGGATGATCATCTGCTGCAATGATGTACATGACAAATGCTTTTATATTTCCTGAATATGTATCGCAGCCCGGATGGATGGAACTAGATCCGGGGTCTTCAAACTCGTTCGATCTTCACTCTAAGTACAAGTCGATCGATGTGAGAATTTCGCTGAAGTCGAACATGGAAAGACATCACTTGATTACCGGTCAATGATGAAAACCGTTAACAAGCGCGAGAGGAATCACCGATAATGATAATGACCCTCAAGGTACTGCAGTACAATTCACGTGGCGTGAATAAAGGACTTGGCGTCGAACGCCACGCAAAATCTTCTGGTCGAAGGTCATTGATGTATACCTGTCGCCGGAAGTGAGAAACTTGCCATTGAGGCATGCAAGCTTCAAAGTACCGATGGGGTTGTTCCTAGATCAACTTCTTGGATAATGAGCTGAAGTTGACAAGAAGCGATCTGTCAAAAGAGGGCCTTAATGAATCCCACATCAATGACATGGAACGGAGCTAATGATTTTAGTGGAGGTGAAAACAAACTGTGATATATGATTCAGGGTGGCGATCATGAATGGATGAAGGATAATGTATGGCAGTGGATGGGACACGGTTGACACTTTCAGAATGACCTCTCTTGAACATATAACGACACTGATGCGATGGATCAGTAGCATTACCCCAAAATGTGGATGGTTTGGCGAAGACCATGGCGATGAGACCGGTGAATGAAACAACCCAACCCGATGTGGTACGGAGGAAAAGTGTCATGTTCAAGAGCGACTTGCTACCATTAAGCTTTGATGTTCTCCCAATTTTTCCCCAGTCATTTCTGACCAGTACCTCTTTATTTTTGTCAAGCTTGAGGAGGATAACATATGCTTGTTCTATAACCTGCCCTTCGGGCAAGCCCATCGCTATGTTTTAACGAGCCTAGCGATAGGGAAACTCGTTCTCGTCTAAAGACAAGTTTGTCGCTATTTAATCATTTTAACGAGTCTAACGACAAGGAAAACTTGGTCCTTTTCATTTTTAGAGAGTCTGAAAAGGTACAGAAAGTTAACTCCAAAATTCATTTTTCGTCATCTAATCCCTTAAGTCCGAAAAAGTATAAAACAATACAGAAGGGATGAGTGTTCAGTACTTTTAACGAGCCGAACAAGACAAGCGCTCGATCTTTTTGTGTAATAATCCCTCAGGTCCAAAAAAGATTAAAATCTAGAGGAGGGATAGCTCTTCCGGTCGTTTAACGAGCTGGAAGGCCAAAACTCGGCAAACTTTTCATATTTTACGAGTCAGATGAAAAGAGCTCAAAGAAGACTCGTCTTTTGAGGAACGAGTGATAAACAGGGATAGCAGTAGATTCCAGGTACAGGTTGGAATTCTCCAATCACGGCAGTGTCACAAGGATGGCTAGGTGAAATCACTCTTCGCAGCTGTTTCTCAAAAGAGGTAAACACACAAATGGAGGTGAATGATCGGCCAAATGAAAAGTGGAGGTGACGGTGCACAAACACGACCAAGGCTTTTAATATGGCTTTCAAAGGTTACATTTCTCGAGGTTGTTTACCGGTTCATTTTTCTGGATGAGCTTGAACTGCTAGGGAAAGATTGCTCACAATTTACATTTATTTTTTAACGAGCATGAACTTCTGCACAAAAACTGCTCGATTATTTGCATGCCCCCAGCATCATAATAACGCGTGTCAAAGGAGGGTGCCCCCCAAGCTTCATTGCATTCAACTTGGTGGTTGGAATGAAGGTTTACCTTTGAATTTTGAAAAGGGGATTGGTTTCATTTTTTAATGAGGTTGAGATAGTAAAAGAACTATCCTCATGACTCCTTGTTTCATTTTTTAACGAGGTTGACACGAGATAAGAACCGTCCTCGGAGCCGACAAAATATCTAGGAGTCTTCCGAATCCAACCAGAAGATTGGATTAGATTTCATTTTGTAGGTTTCCACCGTGGCCACTCCCGCCAGATTACTTGGAGGCGGTAGGGCGAAAGTACCCATTAAGGCAGGGTCTTTTAGGAGACCTACTCCGATATTTTGGAGCAAATGATTCCTTCCATGGATCATTGGAATGCTCTCTGTAACTTGTGAACTGTCGTGGAGAAAAGTTTGTTGGTCAACGATTGTAATTCCCCCTTGGAAGGGGAATGCAATCCTCCTGAAGTAGGTTGACACAACTGCGGCCATGGCATAGATCCATGGTCTTCCAAGTAGGATGTTGTAATCGAGGTTTCCATCAATTACTTCAACATCAATTCCTACTGTTTTGTCCCCCAGTTCAACTTGCAAGTTACTTAAAATCCCGTATGGAGTGTATGATCGTCCATCAAATGCTTTTAACGTCGTTGACGATTTCGACAAGGGTGGTGAGCCTAAATCTTCCCAGCAACTCATCGACATAAGACATGTAGATGCCCCCTCATCAATAATTGTTCGATGAACAGTTTTGTTGAGGGCTTTCACTTGAATAAGGAAAGCTAGTTGAGCTGGTAACTGAGGGTCATGTCCTTTATGATCAAAGGCCACAAGATTGGAATCCATTGGGCCAATCCCACCTATTGCTGATAATAAAGCTTGCTCTTGGGAGGGGCAATTTTGTTGTACTTCAAGTGTCGACATAGTGGACGGCGATTGGGCCAGGTCCTTTACTATATTATAATTCTGTGCTCCTTTGGCACGAGGATTAAATTTCGATTTGTGTACTACTCCCTTTGGCGACTTTATCATCGGCTCAGGAACGATGGGTGGCACAACTTCGGTCAAAGTTGTTGTTGAACTACTAGGTCGTTCATTAACCTTGTTGTTCGACAGCTTTGGATTCCCGTAATCTTTACTCCTTGTCAAAGCATTATTCTGTTGCTTCGAGGTAGACAACATAAGCACTTGGGATCCGGAAGCATTTTGATTAGCAACCATATTTTGACCTGGATTAGGAAACGGATCAGTCAATACTGCTGGGGTTTTTGAACTCTTGAAGACTTTCTTAACTTCAGCTATATGTGGACAATATTTCGTCCAATGATCCTCATCGCATATATGACACCCTGCCGGGGGTTTCCTTTTTCTTCCTGTCTTTTTCTTCTTGCCCCCTGGTTGCTTCAGTTGTTTGCCCTTGTCGGTCGACATGGCATTTACTTCTGAGGCAAGAAGTTTTTCATTTGCATTTTGACTGTAAATTTTGTGCTTGCCAATCACGTCATCGCTGGCGTGAGAGTCATTGTTTGATTTAGGAGGAGGAGGAATTGAGAATTCCGGTCTAGGGGCGTCAGGTATTTTGTCGTAGAGCGTGCCAGACTGAGTATAAACCAAGTCTAGATATTGCGCATGAGCTATAACTTGCTCTTCTGTTACGACTCCCCCTTGGCCACATCTTCTGTTATGGCCGGAAGTAATGACTTTATAAACCATTCAGCTAATAGCTGATCGGGAACATATGTTTTTACCATCCTACGACGACGTCGCCATTCATGTATATGATCAGATATATGAGTGGCCGTTGTCTGTTTGAAGTTGGTAAGGAGTTCTGTTCCCGTCTCATACCTTATTGGTAATTGAAAATGAGTTAAAAAGGTAGTAGCTAAGGCACTGAAGTTGTCGAACGAAGCTCTAGGCAATTCAATATACCATTTTGCCACTGGACCAGTTAACGTCCTTTGAAAAAGGCGAAGTCTTATCGAATCATCATTCAGGGTGTTCGATGAACACCATAGATGGAATGTCATCACATGATTTGACGGATCTTCACCCGGATTTCCATTAAATTTAGGAATGTCTGATGGAAGTTTGTGCGGAATCGCTGGCCACCAAGGGGCATAAGCAATTGGATCATTCGTCAGCCGGTTTAGATCTGGTAATTCTAGAGTTGCTACAAAGGGCAACTATTGATTCAGGTTAGGCGAAGCATATCGAGGATAAGATGGAATCGCCTGAGCAGTGGGTCTTTGCATACCAGCATAATGTTGGCAACTTTGACAAGGTTGATGGGTATAACCATTATAGTATGGTTGCCCATTGCTTACAAAGACTTGTTGCTCAGGTCCTTGATATGATTGCTGGAATTGTGGTTGTTGAGTTCGAACCAGCTCTGGTTGTTGGACCATTTGCTGATGCCCAATACTAGATGATTGACCAAGATGAGGAGTCACAGTACTTGTTTGATCCTGAGTCGCTCCAGATAAGGAGGCACTGACCTGAGGTTGCGATTGAGATGTCGAGACAAGAGGCTGTTGTATGGCAACCTGAGAAACTTGGGGTTGACATACAGTAGGCAGCGCTTGTACTTGCAACGCAATCACCATACCAGGTATAGTGGCAACATTCGACACAGGGTGGACTGGTTGCATAGAATATACAACTCCTGGTTGTTGAGGCAGTATTGGTACCCAACTGCTGGATGTAATTCCAGTTTGACCTGAACTTTGTTGTGAACTCACGGATGGGCATCCTCCCGGAGGAGGTAATGAAAAGGCATACTGCCCCCCATATGGTATCAATCCGGAACTCAAGGGGATCGATTGCCCAGATTGACCTCCAAATGGATCAATTTGGCGAGTTTCAACATAAGAAATACCAGATGATAATCCGGATGAAGAAATAGGAACTAACCATGTCGTTGTCCCTGATGGGACTCCGGCTTGTTGTTGACAATTTGCCGGGACAGATGGTATACCTGTGAACATCGTTGGAGTAGCAATAGGAGGCTCTGCTGCAGCTGTGTCGGACGACACAGTCCTAGATGTCGACGGTTGTTCAGACATATCTAGTCTATCCAAAAGATTTCTTAGCGATTCTACAGGAACTTCCACTTGTGGTGGACTAACTTCGAAGATCAACGAGGGAAGGGTGATGATTATTCCGCTTAAAATAAATTTTATAACGACGCTTTAGACACAACTTGCTTTTTCAGTTTTAAAGAGTCGAGAAAAAGCTAAAGATGACTCTAGTCTCCTTCGATGTATTAACGAGCCCGAAGTGACAAATGCTCGGTTGGACCTTTTCAGTTATAGAGTTTGAAAAGGGCCAAAAGAAACTGCTCTGGAGATCTAGGCAAAGGGTGTGCCAAACCTTTCGCGAAACCACAGAATACGTTTTACGGTACGGGTGGTCGATCTTCGTGAATGCTGTGTTCACTGCATCGCGATCAGTAGGGCGGCCGACACGGCTTCCTATGGATAAAGGATAATTGCCTATAGGGGTCTCCCAATATATACTCGACGGTACGTGGGAGCACAAGTCCGTATTAGTGCCACCGACTCTCAGGAGGAATCACCCACCTTCATAGAGATCGACAGTCACTACGTTTAACGACGCCGGAACACGTCTCTACCTAGACCTCTATTGTGAGCGTTATGTTACAAAGCGTTTTTAGATTCATTCAATATATTTTAAGTTGATCTTGTTTAGCAGTTTGTCTTTCAGGATCACCACGAGATGTATTGGTACAAATTCCTAAATGCAGCTAAAATGATAAGCAAGCTTTACAATCTTTTTAGCTTTGAAAATCCTAACTACTGAGGGGAGAGAAAAACATTATCTTTCCACACAGAGCACAAAGCACAAACTAATGCACTTTCCCCTAGATCAATCGCGCAAACTTATCAAAAAATGCAAATGCAAGATGCATGTATTTCTTTTCTTTTCCCTTAATGTTGATGTAAGACAAAAGGAAACTGTCGTATAATCTTCGAATTCAATTTGAAGCGTAAACAAACAAGTTTTGTCTAAAATCAAAAGACGCCTTACAGGTACTTGTTTCGACACTAAAAATGTATGAATTCAAACCATAAAATGAAAAACAAACAAACTCAAACAGCCATGAACAGTAATAAAACTAGCTCTTAAGATCACAAAGACACTTTTACAGTTCAAGATCTAAGAGGCCACAGCTATACTGGTTTGCTTTTCACAATGGGAAACTGTAACTGAAACAAGAAATACTGAAAGAACAATCACATTTTCATCACACAACTGAGGCGGAATAATGTCAAGGAAAGTTGTTTTACAGCAAGTACAAATGACAAGCAATCAGCAGCAAAACAACAGTGAAAACAGGGCCAAGACTCAGTAGGAAACCTCAGCAAGACACTGGCTAACTGGTCCAGCGCAGGCTCTGGTCTGTCAAACTGACTTTCAGCGCAGTTCCCGAAGGGAGTACCTGCGCTGAAATGCAGACTGCCTTTGGGCAGCCTGCACTGAGACACGAGAGTTGCGTTTACAAGGGTTTCCGGGTCATAAAAAGCTCAAAAATTCACTGTTTTTGCTGAAATAAAAAGCTATAGGTCAAGTACAAGCTAAGGGATGATCAAGAGGATGAAAAGCTATCACAAAGAGTACAAGAGTCTTTTGTAGATCAGCTCTTCAAATCATGAATCTGCTTAGTAAATGAACAAGAGTAGCAGCCCCTCTACTTCGCTTTTGATATAGTCAAAAGCTTTTCGATTTGGTACTCTTTGGTTCAGGAAATGAATAGCAAAGATAATACAAACACCAACAAGATACTAGGTTCCCTAGCGGAGTCGCCAGTTTGTTGTGGGGAAAAGTATCCGACTCGGATGACCCTATCCCTACTCTAAGGGTGACAGTCCTTAGCAACAACTGAAAGTAAAGCTTTGATATTTTCCTTTATGAAAGTACAGAGAAGGAAGAAAAGATTGACCAACCGGTGTCTTTTGCTTTTGTCGATCCTCTCCTCTCTCTTTGTCTCTTGTTCCCAGCTCCTTGCTCCCTTTGCCGGCCCAGCTACACACAAATCCTGCACAAACAAGAGAGGGAAACTACAAGAAACATGTACTCATAACTGATGCATGGATTAGAGTGAATCAGATATACAAGTAAATACAATACATCAATGCAATACAAGTATATAGGAGAACATTCAAAGCTTTATTGATAGAAGTAAAAGGGTTCTGAGAAGGTTACAACCATCAATGGCTCCAATCCAGCAGCACCTCCCCAGCAGCAAGAAATCTCCTCTTCACCTCTATAAAAGCAATCACCCAATAGCTCTAACTATAAACCAACAACACTTCCTTGCTTTGCACAAAATTCCAGCCTCCTTAGACCTCATAGAAGAGCTCTATATATAGGAGATTTGGAGAAAGGATGAGTCAGCTTGAGGCTGGCATAAAGCTGACTAGTGTCCTCTCCCACTTTAGTTAATCTTCAGTTCTTGAGTCCACTTGGAGATCCTTGCTTACACATGGAGATCAAGTACCTCTTACTCATCACAGGGCGAATCCCTTGAACCAAGTGTCAGTTTGGAAGCTTCCTGGGCAATTGACACCTTGCAGAATGACTGTGCCACTTGGCCAATCTCGCCCAGTGCAGGTAGCCTTCATTAGATTTGACTTTCAGCGCAGGTACAAGGAGGAGCAGTTGCATTCCAGCGCAGATGCTCAGTGGAGCAGCTGACATGATCCAAAAATAGCCTGTTTTTGAGTGTTTTCAGGTGGAGAACTGATGGGAAGTGCTGTGGTTTGCTGACCTTGTTCTTCTAGGGGTAAGAACAACATGTTTAGGGACTGAGGATCCCTGTAATTATTGACATTTCATGCTCCATGCTGCGAGGCACAAAAATGTCTATAACAAACCCTTATTTGGAAAGGTGTGGCTGCAGGAAGATGAGGCTCAACAAGATAATCTCAATCAAAGGAGACACTCCTAGAACTTGGAGGGGTTATGCTAAAAGAAATCGACATCCCCCCTAGATGAGAAGAATCTGAACTAGAAATTAAGAAGACTATGTTGTTAGGCACTTCACTCCCAAAAGAGGAGTTGAATTGGCCAAAGATTTCATTGGCTCAACCACTTCATCAACCAATGGCTGACTAGATTGTTGAGAAACCATAACAAATTCAGAAGTAGAAGAACCTTCAAACTCAGACCATAACCTTTGAACCACTAAAATATGAGGGAAAAATGAGAAAGATGGTCTCCCTTAGATATCTTATAAGGGAACTTAGGTTTAAATCTTCCATGCCTAAGTTTCTAATAGATATCTATTCCCCCAACATGACTAGTAGTGGTTGGTGGAGAGTCTCCAACATGACTTGCAGAGGTTAGTGACTCTTTCCTGAAAGAGATAGGATGTGTGCCCCCAGTCCTTCTCATAGAAGTAGGTGAGTCAACAGGAATATGACTCAGAGGTGGGTGACCGATTGCTAGTATGACTCATAGTTACTAGACTTATGCTCCCAACATGACTTGCAATGGCTGAAGGCTCATCTCCAACATGACTTGCATAGGTTGGTGATGATTCATGGAGAGAACTATACTTATTCTTATTCTTCCTCTTTCTCTCCCTCTTAGATTTCTTATTACAAGATGGAGGAGAAAGAGGAAGTCTATATTTATATTGTGAAGAAGATGAAAAATTAAAACCCATTTGATGTCTTGAAATAAAGAATTCATATGAGAAGCTTCAAGAACATTTGGAATATTCTTAGTGGAACAAAGCGAAACGGGTAGTCCAACATTAAATCTAGGAATATTCAAAGTGGCCATAAAGGGGGTACCAACATTTCCAAATAAAGGAAAATCAGAAGGATCCCCTTTTCGAGGGGTCCCTTGGTTGGCCTCCACATAAATATTGGCCATACCCAACTTATACACAGATCCTTCCCTTGCAGGATTGTTCAAATAACATTTCAAGGAAGATAGATGCACAATCAAACCTTTTCCCTTAAGGAGGCAACTCCATAATTTCATGAGAAAGATCAAAAGCTTTTCAAGACTAGTGGAGTAGTTGGTCAGTCACTTAGAATCAAAAGGTCCAAAAGTGACAAAACAAATCCACGTAAATCCAACTAAATAAAAGAGGAAAGAGCTCTCCATTATAAAGTCCCTAAAGATACAACCAAATAAGCAACTTCCAACTATTTCCACTGCAGGTGATTAGGACCAGAGACCAAAATACAAGAAAGCGAAGATAAGGACCTTCCAAAGATAGTTAGGGATAATTATGGGCCAATCCTACCAGCAAAGGTATCAGAAATAGTTACACTAACTTGCATACAATAGCCTTTGCCGGTGCAAATACCCAAGCTTCACAACAACACACTCCAGAAGTACTATGAAAGTGATACAACGTCTATCTGAGGTACCATGGGTATCCCCCCTATGCAGTCATCTATGTGGTCCCTGGGATAAGAAACTAAGGTCACCAATTTGTAATCAGAAGCTGGGTGGAACAGTCATGTGCATGGGATCCAACAAGTAGGAGAGGGGGTATCTCTCTTTCCATGTCTTCACTCATCCTCATGCTTAACTCATGTGTTAGAAGATATTTCCTGGACAACTTAACGAGACTGGATTTTTCACTCTTTAATCAAATTCTATGTTCTAGTTTAGAGTGGCCTTAGAGATTTTACTCTGCAAACAACTATTCTAAGGCACTAAAGTCCCTAGACTAATTGATGTGTCTATGACAAAAATAAAAGTCTAGTTCATTTTAATTAAGTTCTTATTTAAAGTGCTCGTTGTGTAGGATATAAGGAAACATAAGTGTAATTGATGGTATTTTGACTCAAAATAAATCAATAGAAAACCCAGCTACATGAAAATGCAACTCTTTTTCTTCAATGAAAAGTGATTTCTACAAAGGTTCTAACAGGAACTTAATAAAGTAAAAAAAGTCCCTTTTTATTTATTTAACATTCACACATTCAACATATATTGAAAGAGACTAAAATGCCTAAAATGAAAACTACCTTAATGTATACTAGAATGACTAAATGCAAGATTCTATGGAATTCTCTAGATAAACAAATGTGCCATTTTAATATTCTAAAGTCAAACTTTAACCAAACTAGGAGAAACAAATATCCAAGAAAAAAATCTCTCAAGTGAAGCACATTCCAACTTCAAACAAAGATTCACACACTTGTTGAAAAGCCAGAAAGACCAAAAACCCAAACACCAAAGAAAAGAAAGGTAAAAAACGAATGTTTTTTCTCTTTTTCTTTTTAAGGACTTGAAATAAAAGTTTCAAGAAGGCAAAGAAATCAATCACCTCAAGGTCAAAATAATGTGAAAAGACAACAAAGTTCACCGGCCATAAACGATCACCAAAATGATAAGACCAAAGTGACTAAGAGGTCAAAAACACTTGAACAACTTAATCTAAAAGACACATAAAAGATTCAGGAAACAGAAGATTTCAGAGGACCAAAATCTTTCACTGAACCAAAATTCCAAAGACCTTTATCAAACAAGCAAGAAGAAACAAAAAGAGCTAACTTCAAGAATGTGAATGAATCAATGAAAAGATTGGATCATAGGGCAAGTTGAAAAACAACTCTCTGTTCCAAATGCATAAAATAGTCAGAGACTCTACCAAAATGTCTAAAATCCAAACTCAAGAATATAAAACTTCAAGGAAATTGCAAACCTTAGGTTAACAAAATATTTTTGTAACAAATACAAAGAAACTAACGCAAAAAAAAACAAGATCATTCTAGACTATAAATGACTCTAAAAGAGCAGGAAAGCCAAGCTACTCCACAAACTGAAGGTTAAGATTTGAAAAATTCATATCTCTCTTAAATATACCTGACTGTGTATAAGAAAATTTACGTGTACATGTGACTGTGTATAAGCAAAGTCGCGTGTACATGTGACTATGTTTGAATAAACACACGTGTACATGAATTTCTTGGGAAGAAACTGCGTATGTCAACTACTATACACAAATCAAAGCGTGTATATGTTGAAAAATAGGGAAAAATAAAAAGTAAAGGCCTGATATAAAAGAGCAGACTGATTTCCCAGACTGCAAATGAATCAATATGACTAGAGAAATCAAGAAACAAGATAGAAAATCCTAGATAAAGGACAAAAAAAAATTTCTAGGAAATATGAGACTGTATTCCCCAGCGGAGTCACCAATTCTATTTGAGGGAATACTTCACTAAGGTAAGGGTTGACAACCTCAATAGATCAAAGGAAAACTATCAACAAGAAGTGTACATTCAAGCAATAAAACTATGAAAAATAAAGTTGGTTTTGTTAAAAGTACCTTGAGATCCTACATTTGATATCAATCCCGTAGGATCCGTACCCTCTTCTTCTTCCAAAGTGACCATACCTACAAAAAAATTCTGAGAAGCATATATATAAGAGTAGGTCAAAGAGAATGCATAATAAACATGTTAGATCATCAATAATCAACATATAAATCATGATATATTAGACATGAATTATAAAAAACATCAGAGCCCGACATTTCGAGAACAAGACAAAGCTTCTTTATTGATATTAGCAAATAGTAGTAGAATAATACAACCTGATCTAACCATGGCACCAATGAAACCTTCCTCTAGATCCATCTAGCCCAAGCCTCAAAGATCACCTCTCAACATGTGCAAAAGGATGTCATATAATGGAAGATGAACATATTTACAAGGAAACAAGGGTTTCCTATGACTGGGAATGTAGGAGACATAGGGAAAATCATACTTGATCTGGGGACAAAGGGACTATAATGACAATACCCTATCTCATTTTGTGTTTTAGGCCTTCCCATGAGGTGTATAAATACCACTAGAAATCAGTTGATTCAATGAGGCCACAGGCTCCTATAAGTGGGATTTCGGTAAAACCTATAAACCCCGCTCGAGAAATAGGAAATATTTTATTTTTTTCATATTTTAAATTATGTACGTGGGTTTTTTATTATGGTACCCATGTGTACACACAGTTTTAGAAGGGCAAAGTCGCGTATGGAATTTTATTTCTTTTTTTTAATAAGTGGTCAAGTTTGAATGGGAAAGGGCTACCCAAGGCCATCTAAGAGCATCATAACTACAAGAGTGATGAATGATGATATAACAACTATCCATATGTCCTCGCATCTTACAATGTGTTTGTTCCATGATGTCACCACTGCGTCACCCAACCATTTCCCCTATGCCAACTATAAAAACCTTCCCGCCTCTCCATTTTTAAACATGTTTTCACTGTTGCACCACTCTCCCGCCAGTTTCCCGTACAAAACATCGTTCAAGCTTTGCCGACTGAGAACCTCCACCCCAACAGCATTTTCTACCCACTTCAAGACAACCAGGTAATCCAATCTCTCTTGTACACCTATTAATGCATTCCAAAATTCATAAGTTGAAGAAAGTGGCTCCCCATACCCCAAAGGCTAAAACCTCTTCCAGCGTGGAACCTCTCATGGATACAGAGGCTCAAATAGTTGACCCTACTTGTTCCTATTGCCTGGTTGACCTCTGCTATTACCTATAAAACAACCATATCAAGGGGGAGGACCCATTTTAGGTAGTGGAGTCAGGCCCATATTATCAAATCGCACCCAGTGTGCAACATTTTCAAGAATTTGTTTCTTGGGTAGCCGCAGCGTACATTAATGAAAATAATTTATTTGTTTCCTCCTCTAGAGTAAAAATCCTCGAAGTAACCCCAGAGTTAATCCAAATATACTTGGTTTGCCCCAGTTCTCTAGAACCCCAACAATTTAGTGATGTTCCCTAGTGCATTGATGAGCACCAATATTGCAGTAACAATGTTGCAACTCCCAGGGCTACCAGCTTTACTTTATCATCAGGATTCATAGAAACTCGTAGGTGACAGTGCTGTATACACAAGTAAAAGTGATGGTTCTACCTTTTGTCACTATTCAGCTGGCGAGAGACCACTAGAGTTTTCAATTCAGACATTTATGGATTCAGAATAAGCTTGATTACTAATGAAAGAAAGAGAAATCTACTCTAGGAGAAAGCTTATCTACTGCAATAAGGAAAAGGGCTTAAATCCAATGAAAAAACCACATCATTTCCTAACTAACTGGTAAGAAACTATGCTTTACAAGAATTCTAAGCTAACATGTATGAAATTATACTATCCTAAGCATGGAAGTTCAAAACATCAAACAACACTACTGTGCATGTAAAGGACTGAAATAAATCTGTTTTTTTTATTTTTATTATTTTATGGAAAAAAAAGTGTGAAAGCTAATCTCTTTTGGTAGTGTGGCAGGCGGGTTAGGATGCTAGTGGATGGTTGGAAATTTTGGGAGACCCTTAGGTGACCTTGTGTCTACTCAAATCTACACTACTTGCAATGAAATACTTCTAAGGACAATTTAACCACGAATCTATGAAACTAATATAATCATACAGATACAAGAAGAGGATGATTTGATGCTAGGTTTCGGCCCTAACCCAAGAGCTTTAGCCCTCTGAGTTAACTCAGTACTGGATCATGAAAAAGCTCATTCTCATTATCAAAACAAAAAATTACATAGCAATGTCTTCCACAAGTCTGGAGCTAAAAAATAACTAGTGTTTTTACAACAAAAATTCGAATCCTAATGAGGCTCTAGGCCTCTTTATTTATACAACTGAAGTCCCCAATGACTTCCTTAAATATAGGGAGTCTCGGCTCCTAAACTTGAGATAAACTAACTCTTTGACTATCACTTGCTCGACTACCTTTTTATCTTCATGACTTGGTTTCTTGTACTTTGAGCTGGTGTGATTGATCGAGGAATATTGGAATGAGGGAGGAGTAAATGAGGAGGATTTTCTTCCTATAATCCCTCTTCCTTGTCCCATTCGATTTTCAGCCCTTAATCTTTCCAAAATTCCTTAATTTTCTCTCACAAACCTACATTCAATGCACATTAGTCCACTAGGCATAATATCTCACTTTAACTCATCTCATTAAGAAAAATATAATAAAAACATGTAATAAGTTGTGAGAAGAGTTGATTTGAGTAATCTAGGAGGTGAATGAAGGTCCATGTGGTTACCCAATGATGAGGCTCATCATCACCCCCCTACTGAAAGTGTTGCTCATCCTCTGAGCAACTGAATCAATATCCATGTCTTTCATAGCTCTAGTGGCTTCCCTAACATCCCATGCTTCTCTTGTGGTTTCCTCTTCTTGTGCATAGAATCCTGCCTTCCTTTCTACCTCCTCCCACTATTTTCTTTCTCCCTCTTCCTTCATTCCCTCTAGCATCCCTAAGAGCAGTGGTGTACTAAGTCTCAAGACAATCTGATTGACTTTGAGCCTTTAGATGGTTTTTTTTTTACATGGGTGTCCTCTTCAGTGCTTCTCTCATGATTTGAGGAGAATGGTACTCTTTGATTTTCAAACTATATGGAAATGTATTCCATCTCCTTTGGCAAGCTTGCATTCTATCATCCCCTAATAGTTTGAACATATTCTCAAAATGTGTAATTGGGTGCTCTTGGGTAGTAAGATACATGGGTGCAAGTTGAGGATCATTTGCAATTAAATTATGTGTGCTGATGACATCCCTTGGATTTGACTGCTCAACTCTTATCATGAGAGGCTTTGTTTGTTCCCTTGCAAATATCTTCTTCATTTCTATAGCCCTTTCCTCCTCATGGTTCATCCATGATGCCAAAGCCATCAACTATAAATCCCCTAGCTTTGCATTAGGGTCCCATACATTCATATTTATCAAGGACATGTTATTAATGCAGAACTCAGACATCTTTTCCCTATCTTCCAATGTGCTTTGATCACAAAGATCAATGAACTGTCTATAATCCTAGAATGGCATAGTGCATCTTTGTGCTATGGTCTTAATTTGGAACTGCAACCACTATTCCTTAAGGTATAATGCATTTGACTTAGCTGGCATCCTGCATTGCATTGCTACCAAAGATAGATTGGCCATGGATGCCAATTGATTCTCTCTTTCTTGCAGATGTCCTTTCAACCATGCATTTTATGCCTCCAACTGAGTTTTCATTATGGCCTCTATGTCCCTCAGGCTACTTACTTCTCTGCCCATATCTTTGACCTTCTCCTCCATGTGACCAATGTTCTCCACTCCCTTGGATTTGGCAATCTACATCCATCTATGTTTTATGGCCCTTTCTTTCTCAAGCTCAAAAAATAATGGGATAAAAAAATTTTGTGGAATGACCCTGCCCCCTTCAATAAATCTATAGTAGGAATCAAGGTTAGGTTGAGGACTAGTTTCCCTTAGCTCTGGGTCCTCTCTCTTTGTTTCTTGCTGCATACTTCCTTGATTATCTAATTTCCAAGTTTCCTATAGGTGTAGCAGAGTTTCCTGTAGGATTGTCTCTGCTTCCTATAGGTCCTGTTGTGTATCATGTAGGATTTATTTTCCTTTGGATGAGGTAGATCTAGTCGCAGCCTTCTCTCATAACTGATAGGAGACTTAGGGGAGGTTTGTGCTGAGGATCCTTCTCCTTGAGTTTTTCTAAGAAGATCCATCTTCTCCTATTGTTTAGGTGAGTCCTGAATAAGAATGGGAACCTTGGTTGGAGTTTGAGGTTTTCCCTGCCTTATCCTTGTAATTTTTCTTGTTCTAAAGTATAAGGTGGTTTGCCTTTATCTTTTGCCTTTTGTTTGATAAGGGTGCTAAGGGTAGTGAGGGAAGCTACTACCTCTTTCTCAATGGGTTCTGGAGACACCCTACGTGACTCCTCCTTGTCCTCTGCCTCCTCTTTTCCATTGCCCCTTTCACCTTTGTCTTTCTCCCCTTATTCTCCCTCTAGATACTCATCTTGTTTAGCAGTTTCCTCCTTGACATATGCCTTTATTTCTTCATCACCTTCCTTATTTTTCTCTTCCTCTTCCTCCTCATCTATTTCGTCTTCATCCCTCTCTACTTCTTCATCTGTTTTAGTCTCTTCTTCATCCTTTTCACTGAAATTAGGGCTAATATCATATGTGACGGCTTTGATTTCCTCCTCTATCTGCATGTCTCTGAAAATTTCCTATTGGATAGGAATTTTGAGGTTTTGGAGGGCATATTCTATGATGATTCTAATTAGCCCATGGTGGGCTAATTATTGGTAGTTTCCTTCCTGCACCTTTATGCTCATATCTATCAGTGATTGCAGAAGGAAGTATGGTATGTTGAGCCTATGGTTAGGAGGTGTTCTTGCTCCAAACCTCAATTATTCAAGAAGCCTAAAGTGATATCCATAAACCACACTATACATATCTTCACATGATATGTATTTTATAAGATGGTAGCTTAACTCATTCTAGGGGTATGGTAGGCTTGCTCTCCTCACTGCGTTTTTGTCTTCAATGGGCTCCTCTCCCTCCAGAAAGAATTTCTTCTTGGAAGTTTGACTATTTACCTTTTCTTCCTTTCTCCAAGGAACTCCTAAGGGAAGTTTGGTAATTCTTCTTATGAATTCAGGGGCAAGCACTATGGAGAGGCCTCTCACCACAATAATGGCATCGGTTTTGGTCAGTGGAATGAGGGAGAGAGAAAAATATCTAGCTACTTCATCATCATACCACCTCACTTTGTCAAAGTACACCATCCAATTATGCCTTGTGAATATTTCTAGCACAAGAGGGTGTTGGTGAATCCTTACAATGTTAATGGGCTCCCTTCTATTAAACTCCCATATCATTTTGTCTAGTGAATTTGAGGAGCAGAGATGTATGATACAAAATTTTAATGAAGGAGGAATTGGGACTGAAATTTCTGTGGATACAATTCCCTTATACAGCTATCAATTTCAATCAAAGTAGCATATGTTTATGTTCGTTTTACTTGGAAAAATGGAAGGAAATGTAGATCCTACCTCCTCATAGTCCTTGTTGTAGCGAACCCCTGTGTTTCCCCCTCTAAAATTACTCTCTTCCAATCCTGTAGATTACTTGACTGTATCCTGTAGGATTCCTGTGTGATCTTGTAGGATTTCTTGTAGGATCTTTTAGGAAGTCCTGTGCAGGAAGAAATGAAGTTTTCCTCTCCTGTAGGTTGCTTGGGGATGAGAGTGACTTTGCTAGAGTGAGCCTAGAAAGGATGTATGCATGAGTGCATGGGGATCAACGTTTATTTCCTCTTATGGTCAAGGTGAGTGAGGTGGTGTGCTGGCAGCTGAGGCATGAATTTCTATTTTTGGATAGTTGGTCCCCACTACCACATCATCATTTCCCTCACCTCGTAATAAACTCCCACTTTGGGCATCCGTAGTCATAACTGCTTTCGGCCTCATCCTTCTTTTCTTTGACTTGACTGCTGCCACGTGTGGGAGGACCATTTTTTTTGTCCTTCTTGATTGAATGTAGGTGGCCAAGTTAACTGGCCACCTTTTGCTTATAAAACAACTCATTCACAAACTTTACATATTTTTATTACATTATTCTAATGAGAGAGTGAAGAGAGATTCTTATCTATAGTAACAATACCTTGCTGCAGTTTGTTGAAGAAATGAGGTTTTTTTTGTATGTTGGTTGCACGTGATCTCTCCTTCTTCTTTCTTTATTTTATTTTATTGTCCTTTGATGGTTTCCTTGATGTGCAGGTACCTGGTGTTGAAGATGATGGTGTTTCTTGTATTCTGGAGCTTTTTCTATCCTTGGATATCCATGTTAGAAACTTGCTGCAGCTTATGATTTTTATTCTGTGGGATAGGCTGCTACAGGATTTCCTACAAGATGTCCTGTAGCTACTTCTCCCTTGGAATTTTTAATCATTTCTACTGCTGGGACTTGAGGATGATGAACATGGATAGAGAGGAGGTCTAGGATGTGTGAATAATGAGAAATAACATTCATCTATTTTTCCCTTTTACTCTTTGTCTCATTTTTTTCTTTGTGTTTTTTTTTTTTTTATATTTTTTTTGAAAACTGATTTTTTTTAATGATGAAAGCAGGGGTGATCAAGGTGGAGAGAGGTATGGTAATGAAGTGATGATGTAGGGATTTTTTTTTTTACATGGGCAGGTCATTTCCTTGCCCTAGGGTTACTTCATTTAGGATTGCCAAGCCACTGATCCTGTAGGTTTTCAAGGGATCCTGTAGGTTTACAGGGAATCCTGTAGAAAACAAAGTACCCTTGCAAACTAAGGCAAATGAGTAGAAAAATGATAGGAATGGTGGAATGATGAAGGATAATGGATGGAGAAATAAAAATATGAGTGGAATAGGTCCCTTTTGACTCTCATTTGATCCTTGATTGTCCTCCTACTGACCTGCAAACAAGTTTTCATGATTTCTCTTTTTTCTTTTTTCTTTTTCTTTTTTAATTTTGAAAATGACTAGTCTGGCTCCAAAAGGTTTTCATCCTAGCTGCTTGCCCTGGGCGCCTTAAGAGAGGTTTTCACCCAAAGATATTTTTATTTCTCTCTTTTTTTTTTACACCATTGGGCCACCCCAAGAGATTTTCAACCCAATAGTGGGACTCAGGCACCTCATGGAGGTTTTCACCTAAGTCTCCTTATTTTTTCTTTTTCCTTTTTCTCAGTGACTTGATGAGGCAAGAGCTAAGCCTTGCTCCACCACCATCACTATTTTATTGATACCATAAATTAACTCTTTCTTTCACAATGGACTTTTGTAAACTTTCAATCTGTGCACATTAACAAGTAAAGGAATGTCCTCTGCATCTATGGTTCTGATCTGCACTGAACCATTATCATGACATGTCTCTATAACATAAGGCCCTAACCATCTTGTCCTTAACTTTAGCTTAAATTCCTTATATCTGGAATCATATAACAAAGCCCAATCACCTTCTTGAAATTGCTTATCCTTGATGTTCTTATCATGCCAGATCTTCCTCTGAATTTGAGTTACCTCTGTGTGTAGGAGGGTTTGCATTCTGAACTCATCTAAACCATTCAACTAGAACAATCTCTCTTTTTGTGCACTGCTGAGATATAGATCTAGTTGGGCTGCCATCCTCAATGTATTATACTCAAATTCAATGGAAAACAGGGCCTTTTTCCCATAGACCAACTCATAGGGTGTGAATCTAGTGGTGGTCTTCCAGGTGGTATTATAGGCCCAGGTGGCCTCAACTAGTCTATCTGCCCAATATTTTCTGCTGTTGCTAACCACTTTGGTTAGGATGCCCTCCAACACTCTATTGGTCACCTCCACTTACCCATTAGCTTGTGGGTGATAGGGAGTGGAGGTTCTATGCTTGATCTTGTGTTGGCTTCGCAAGTCTTCAATCATGTTGGCGGTAAACTAGTTGCCTTGATCAGTGATTAGTTCTCTAGGGTACCCAAACTTATAAAATACATTCTCCCTTAAGAACTCAACCACCTTCTCCTCTGTTGCTTCCTTGATTTCTTTGGTTTTAGCCCACTTAGTCATATAGTCAGTGCATACAATGATATACTACTTTTGCTTGGAAGGAGGGTCAATAGGTCCAATGAAGTCCATGACCCACTTATCAAATGGCTCGAAAGTCACTTGAGGTTGTAGAGGCATTTCATCTCTTGGAGTAGGCTTTTCCATCCTTTGGCACCCGTCACACTTACTAGTATATCTTTTCACATCCTGATGAAGAGTAGGCCAATAATAACCATCTTGTAACACTTTAAATGTTGTCCCTTTTGCTGCAAAGTGACCTCTACAAGGCCCATCATGATAGGTCAGAAGGATGTCAAAGACTTCCTCCTCCTTGACACACCTTCTTAGAATTTGATCTGGGCCTAGTTTGAATAGGTTTCCCCTAATCCAAGTGAAGGGAGCACTCTTCCTCACAATCTTTCTTTTCTCTTTAGAGGACAAATTTACTGGGACTATGCATATACCAAATAGTTTTCTATGTCAGAAAACCATGGAGAGAGAAATGAAATTGAAAATAGGTGCTCATTCGGTAGTTGATCATCTCACCTGCAGGAAAAGTTAATCTAGATCAAAAATCTGCAACAACCTTTTCCTTGCCAGGCTTATCAACAATAGTTAGATCAAACTATTGTAATAAAAGTAACCATCTAATAATCTCGGCATTCACGTCCTATTTATTCTTTAAATATTTGATTGCAACATGGTCAGTATATACAGATGTTTGATATCCTATAATATAATGCCTAAATTTTTTCAATGAATGCACAACAGCTAGGAGCTCCTTTTCGGTCACTGTGTAGTTCAGTTCAGCCTTTGACAGATTTTTACTGATAAAGTAAATGGCATAAGGAAAATTTTCATCTATCTAGCTTAGGGCTTCTCCTATGGCTTTGTGTGAGGAATTAGCTTGTATATGAAAAGGAGGGACCTAACTTGGGCCTCTGAGAATCAGTGTAGTGGTTAAGTTGTCCTTTAGTGTATCCAGGGCCTCTTGATAGCTTTTTTACCATACAAACTCAGAGTCTTTGGCCAAAAACCCAAATAAAGGAGAAGCCAACTTGCTGAAGTCTTTTATATGTTGGAAATAATACTGAGAGGGGGGGGGGGGGGGGTGAATCAGTATTATCAGATCAGTAAAACTTTTTCAATTTCATACTCAGAAACATATACGCTACTTCAGTTAAGTGAACCCGCGTGTACACGATACTGTGTCTAATGCAACTAGCGTATATCCAGAGATCTTATGATTCAGTTAGCTTATCTTCAGTAAATGCATCTGAACATTATTAACCATATTAACAGTAAACAGGTGCAGTATAACAGAACAGATCATCACACAAAAGCCACACACATGAACACAAAGATATAAGGTGGAAACCCAATGTGGGTGAAAACCACCTGCTGCAAGTCATCTCAATCTTCTTCTTAATAAGAAAATCCTTTTACAATATTTGTACTGGTGCAGTCTTATACCAGTACGGGAGCTACAACCCCCTTTGCTCTTGTACTAGCCGATCCATTTACTAGTACACAGGCTGCTACCTGCTACAATGCTCCAAAGATCTCCCTTAGCTTTTGTACTAGCTTAGATACTAGTACGTAGGTGCTTGCCTACAATCTTCTCTCCTCCAGGTACCACGTTTCATCAATTTTCAGACTGGATACACTGAAGCACAACACATAATCTGAAAGGCCACTTTTCATCCAATTTTCATACTGGACCCATAACTATCATTGAAGCTCAAAACAATCATCAAACTCTGAATCACTGAAACCCTGTTAACAACACCGTCACCAGAACACAGAGCAGACACAGAACTCTGTAATAACCATCAGACCCATCTGCAACTTCAAATATCAAGCTTTACAATGTATACGCTACTTCAATGAAAGCAACCCGCGTATACACGCGGTTTTACCGAAGACAACCTGCGTACAGATCTAAAAATAACTTTTCATAACTTGCAGCTGTACCAGATATCAGTTATACCCAGAACATAACATTGCGTCAGTATGCAGATCTAGAAATACGCATAATCAACCATATAAAGATAGTTCATTTCAAACCATTTGATCCCGATCTCTCCTTAGATCTTGTTCTCCATCAACCGATGAGATCTCTCCTTAGCTCAGATCAAGCAATACATCATCAACCAATAACCTGCATACTGGATCTAATACTTCATCAGATATTCAAGCCTTTTCAGATATGCTTGCCTAATGATTTCCTTCTAACTTCAAAAACTAGGGATCAACACGTCCGTCGAGACACCAAGGTCCAAAACCATAGGCACAACTTCCAAGGAATAACCGTCGTGGACCAAAGATAAGTTTTCCACATACACGCGCTTTTACTGAAGCCAACCAGCGTGTACACGCGACTTGGTATATAGCGAACCTGCGTATACGCGACTTGGTATATAGTGAACCTGCTTGTATACGCGACTTGGGCTTAATGAACCTACGTGTATGAACTTTCTCTTCTTCTTATAGTCTGATCATCAATTCCTTGCTGCTGACCTTCTGTACTATGATTTGTCATCAGTGTGGTTTGCCATCAAGGACAACACTTATCTCATAATGCCAACATTATAGACCTTCGGTAGTATCCATCTAACCCTAGGAAACTTCTAACATCTCTATGCTTTTGTGGAGGTGGGACCCTTTGGATGATTGCTATTTTGTTTGGGTCCACCTGCAGTCCTTCCTTGGATATTGATTGACCTAGCATAGTCCCTATAGTCATCAAGAATTCACATTTTTCGTGAATGAGAGACAGGTTCATTTCAATGCATTTGCGCAACACCTTACCTAAGTTGGACAGAGCCTCCTGGAAATCACATCCATAAGGTGTAAAATCATCCATATAAATTTCTACCACATCATGGACTAACTCAACAAAGATACTTAGGACTGCTCTTTGGAAAGTGGCAAGAGAATTGCATAGGCCAAAAGGAAGGAATCTATAGGAAAAAGTACCCCAAGGACAAGTGAAGGTGGTATTATCCTGGTCTTCCAGGCTGATCTGGATTTGATTGTACCTGCTGAATCCATCTAGGAAAGAGAAAAACTTTTTCCCTGTCAGACCGTCTAGCACTTGGTCGATGAAAGGTAGAGGGAAATGGTCCTTCTTTGTGGCTTTGTTTAACTCCCTGTAATCGACACAAATCCTCCATTTACCTTTTCTTTGGAACCAACACTAAAGGAGAGACCTACTCACTGTCTGAGATAGGGTAAATGAATCCTACATCTAGTAGCTTTTCCAGTTCTTCTTTGACTATATCTTTAAGAGTTGGATTCATCCCCCTTTGGGGTTGTCAGACTGGCTTGAAACATTCTTTGATATAAATGTGGTGATTACACATCAATGGGTGCACTCCCTTTATTTCTTTGTAAATCCAAGCAAAGGCATCGTAGTGTTCCTTTAGTAGGTTGCACAACTTTTCCTCTTGGTGAACAGAAAGAGATGGGTTGATTTTAAAACTTCTCTCAGGGCTGAATTTTATGGTTTTGACATGGAAAGGGTTGGAATTGGCTAATCATAGATCCATTTGATGGTTTTTTTGGGTTTCCTTTACTACTTATTCTAAGGAAAATGTATCGGGAGTTGGAATTTGGAGTATGTGTTTAATCAAATCATCTTCATCCTGCTGTCCCCTTCCCATGGTTGTTTATAAGGTATAGAATTGGGTAGAATAAACTTCATCTTCCTACTTCTCTTCCAACCACAAAGGTAAGTCATGTTATAGAGATGGTTGAGCAGGAAGGTATAGGACTAAATGCTTGGACATATGCCCATTCTTGATAGTCATATTTCTAGCCCTGCAGCTAATGTAGGCATTGACAGTGGCTAACCAGGGCCTCCCAAGGATGAGAGGGTAATTAGTAAGCTTAGCCTTAGGCTGGAGAACTAGGAAATCTACAGGGTATTCCCAAGAGTCAATGGAGACCATCACATCCTCCACAATCCCCTCAGGGGTCACTGTGGAGTGGTCTGCAACTTGCAGAACTGTTGTGGTATTTCTCAATGAACCTTGGAGGTTGAGCTTGAGCATGGTGTCCTTGGTCATCACATTAATGGAAGCCCAAAGATCGATCAAAGTGTGTGGCACAATGGTGCCATTGATGTGCAGATCTACTACAGGGCTTCTAGGGTCCAAATAATTTGGACAAATTACCTACCCCAATGTTACGTCGGATAGTTGTCCAATGACATTAATGGTAGGGGCATCTGTTCCTCACCTCCCTGGATACTTGAAGCACTTCTCCTTCATCAAGTTGTTGTAAATAGGTACATATTTAATAGCTTGGAGAAGTGGAATTTTGGCACATAGGTTTTTCAATTCTCCTAGAAGTTCAGTCTCTTCTAGGGTAGGCTGGAGTGGTTGGGTTAACCTCTTAAGAAAGGGTGGTGGATTTACTTTAGGAATGATTTCCTCTCTTTCCTCCTCAACCTCCCTAGGTGGAGGTAGAGGTTGGTTGTCCGCGAGTACTCTCCCAAATGTCAGGTTGATTTCCTGAATCTCCATAGCATAAGCAGGATATGATATCTCTCCATTGTATACTTGTTGTGCATGTCTATTGTTCGGGTTTGGATTTAGCTAGGTAGGCATATGGGGTTGTTTAGGTGGAGTAGAGTGTATATCCTATGGTTGAGCAGGTGGTGAAGGCAATAAAGATAGAGTATTTTTGTATGGGGGCCTCCACCCCTTGGGTGGTGCATTCCACTGAGGTTGTAGTAGAGCATATGGTTGAAATGACTAGCTGGCTAGCTAGGAGGAGGTGTAGACCCGAAAGGATGAGCAGGGGGGGCCCAAGAGGGTATGGATGTGGTCTGGTTTGGGTTGTAATATGCATGGGATGACCCCTTGCATGCCCTACTTGTATGGCCCAGGCCCATGCGGTCTTCTTTGGTTTATGTAGTAGAGCTGCTCAGTTATCCCTTCGGCTCCTTGATATATGACTTTTAGTCCAGGTAAAGAAGGGCACTTGTCTATGGAGTGGTTTTCTTCACAGACTGAGCAAATTTCAATATAATTCAATTAACATTCATTCCCAGGGTGCCTCCTGGTGCATATAGGGCAGAAAATTGCTAACACTGTCTCTGCTTCCTCCTATTTTCTCTTAATGTGCATAGTGTCCATCTATAGGGCAAGGTTTTGCAACATCTCACTCTTGAAAACCTCTAGCATGTTTCCAATTTCACCCTTGATAGATGAATTTGAAGAGGATGGTCTAACCATAGGTTGACTACCCCTACCCTTTTTCCTAGCTGCCCTAGAATGGTTTCTAAAGACAATCTTGATATCCTCATAGGGTAATTGGTAGATATCCCCTCATGCTAACAAGTATACGGTATCCAAAAAATCTCCCCTTACTCCTCTAAGCAGGACTAGCTTTAGTGACTCAGGGTCAAGTGTACACCTTTTTGTAGCTAAGTTGGAATATTTCTTCATAATCTTCTAGGGATTCATCATTGCCTAAGGCCATCCTAAAAATTTTCTTTTTAGTGCCTTTAGACCTACAATAGTCTCGATACTTGTTTTTGAATGCTTCCGCATCTAAGCCCAAGTTGCGATGCTATGTCCAGGTAAACCCATGAACAAGCACAAAGCTGCATCCTTGAGAGTGGATGGAAATAGTTTCAACTTCTGATCATCATTGGTGTAGTCATAGGTTCGGCATATGACAACAAAATCAAATAAAAAAGTGTCTGGATCTTCTGAGGTAAGGCCATGGAAATGAGGAAGGGCAGAGGGGCTTATATTTTTTATCCTAGTATCCCCATTGGTTTCCCTGATGGGGAAGGCACCCTGAACTCTTTGCTTATTTCCTTTGTCATTTCTATTTTCAGCCATTGGTTCAGTAGGAATGGGTTCTTCTTCTTCTTCTTCCCCTATAGGTTCTCAAAATATTTTTGGTTGCTCACCTAATGGTTCCTACAGTTCACAACCACCAAAGAAGAGGGAAGGTTGGCTATTTGAGGAAGTGGAGGCATTTGGCAAAAATTTCCCTAAGTTATCCCTATTCCTATGAGGCATGACAAAATGTTTTTGTTGTGTTTTGTGTTTTTATTAAACTTTGAAAGTAATTGCAGACTAAATGAAAACTATTGATTAAATGAAAAATTAACTGCTTCATTGAAATCTTACTTGTAGAATGGAAAGGAAAGCAAAGAATGCAGAATGGAAAAGGAAGCAAACTAAATTACTTTTGCAGAAATGAAACTACTAGCAGAATATTACAAACAAGAAATAGAAGAAAGAAAGCAGTAATCACATATTACTCAGACACCTCCCCAAAAACGACGCCAAAAAGTGTTGAGCACCAGTATTGCAACAAGAATGCTGCAACTCCTAGGGCTACCAACTTTACTTTATCAAACCGGGGTTTGTACAAACTTAGAGGTGGCAATGCTGTATATACAAGTAAAAGTGATGGTTCTGCCTTTTGTCACTATTCAGCTGCCGAGAGACCACTAGGGTTTTCAAGGCAGACTTCTATGGATTTAGAAGAAGCTTTATTACTGATGAAAGAAAGAGAAATCTACTCTAGGAGAAAGCTTGTCTACTTCAATAAGGAAAAGGACTGAAATCCAATGCCAAAAACACACCATTTCCTAACTAACTACTGAGAAACTATGCTTTACAAGAATGCTATGCTAACATGTATGAAATGCTACTGTCCTAAGAATGGAAGTTCAAAACATCAAACGTCACTGTTGTGCATGTAAAGGACTGAAATAAATCTGTTTTTTTTTCTTTTTATTCTTTTTATGGAAAAACAAGTGTGAAAGCTAATCTCTTTTGGTGGTGTGGTAGGTACCTTAGGGATGCCGATGGATGGTTGGAAGGTTTTGGAGACTCATAGGTGACCTTGTGTGTCTTCCTAGAGGTTTTCCCTCAATTCAACCTCAAAACAGACCACTACAGGAAAACCTACAAGATGTCCTAAAAACCTGCAGGATTCCCTGTATTTCTATAGGATACAACCAAAAGAAAAATCATGGGTGCTGAAGGTGACAGAAGGCTTAGGGAAGGTGGTTGGTGGATGGAATGGAGTGTGAAAATGCCTAGGATCACTCAGAACGCAAAACAAAGGTTGGGAGATGGTTGGATTTGCTCAACATGCTTGAAGAAGTTTCCTTGAAGAATGATGAAATTGGTGAGGGTCTTAGTGAAAGTGAGGAATGATCATGGATGGATGAAGTTGGAAGGAGGTTGCTTGCTATGAAATATTTCTCTACTTCTGAAACACCTGCACTGCATAAAACAATGATATTTGCCCAAAAATCATGTAAACAAGAAGAATTTCAATGAGCTAGAAAAACATAGTTTAATGAGCTAGTTGTCTACTTCATGCATGATGAAAATTTGGAGAATAAGATGAAATCATTAATCAGATCTACTTTAAGACTGAAAATATAGGAAATGGTAATTAAATCCTACACTTTCAAACTGATCAAATGTTGGTTCAAGTACAGTAAACTCTAACTTCTATGAGAAAGTAGAAATCTGTCTTTTTGGGGCTGCATAAGGGTCCTTTCCTCAAATCATGATCCATGAAGGAAGAAGTGAGGCCAAGACACCTATTGAAAGCTTTTTGGTGTTCCATTTATCCCTTCTAACCTACTATTGAAGTAAAGCACAAATGAAAGAAAACTAATAAACAAACTATTCAAATCTACACTACTTGCAATGAAATACTTCTAAGGACAATTTAACCATGAATATATGAAACTAATATAAGCATACAGATACAAGAAGTGGAACCTTTGCTGCTAGGTTTTGGCCTAACCCAAGAGATTTAGCCCTCTGAGTTAACATAGTACTGGATCATGAAAAATCTCATTCTCATTATCAAAACAGAAAATTACATGGCAATGTCTTCCACAAGTCTGGAGCTCAAAAATAACTAGTGTTTTTACAACAAAAATTCGAATCCTAACGAGGCTCTAGGTCTATTTATTTATACAACTGAAGTTCCCAATGACTTCCTTAAATCTAGGGATGCTCAACTCACAAACTCAAGATGAGCTAACTCTTTGACTATCACTTGCTCGGCTGCCTTTTGATCTTCATGACTTGGCTGCTTGTACTCCGAGCTGGTGTGATTGATGGAGGAATATTTGAATGAGGGAGGAGTAAATGAGGAGGATTTACCTCCTACAATCTCTCTTCCTTGTCCCATTCTATTTTCAATCCTTAATCTTGCCAAAATTCCCTGATTTTCTCTCACAAACCTACATTCAATGCACATTAGTCCACTAGGCATAATATCTCACTTTAACTCATCTCATTAAGAAAAATATAATCAAAACATGTAATAAGTTGTGAGAAGAGTTGATTTGACTAATCTAGGAGGTGAATGAAGGTCCATATAGTTATCCAATGATGAGGCTCATCATGCATCACTACTCGACCCTCCAAACTGATGAACAACAATATTTCTTGGAGATGATCTTGGCCCCTAGCATACAAGCCCTGCCTATAGCTAACAACCTCCCTACCACCATCTTTTTTGAACCTATCTAACCCTTCATGTCTCAAATTTCCCATATGCTGGGGGATGATGATGCCAGCATAGCTAACAAAGCCACCTTGGGGTTTTTAAGACAAATGATGCAGCCTAGCCACTTATTTGATATTCTAGCCTACCTAGCTGAGGCCATAAGGTTTCAACTACACCATTTTTCCACCACATTGTTTTAGGTACTATTCCCTATTGTTCTACCTATTTGCTTATACCCACGGGGATGCGTTTGAGTGCATGGTCCTTAGCTTCATCAATGGCAACAAGCATAAGAGGTTTGTTTTTGACTGGGAGATTGTTGTTAGAAGGAGGGCAGATTTCGATGGCTACTCCCAATTCATATCCACTAATATGGCCGTCTCATACAAGATTATTCATGGTTCCCCCCCCCCAAGAGTTCTCCCCTAGAAAAGAGAGCTTCTCCAGCTCAACAAAGATATTTGGGTAGGGGAATTTTTTAGGATCATACCGAGATCAGGGTTTATGGCTATGAGCTTCCCCTTACCATCTACCTGTGTTCATGCTTATGAGGATATTTTCCTTAGGATTTATCACAGAGTCTCAACATGGGAAAGCTCCTTTTTGTCCCTGCAAAGAAGGGACATGTGTTCAAATTAAGAAAGCACGTGGGTCCTTTTGTTGTGAACTCTAGGAAAACCTTCAAGGCAGTTGAATCATTACTAAAGAAAATGAATTTTGAGCTAGGATATGTTTAACACTATGATCCATGGAGGGAGAAGATCAAAACTTCAACTTATGAACATGAGTATAGGCCTGAAATTGAACGGAAAGTGTTGTAGGGATTAATGCATGGGTGGTTGTAGATATAAGAACCCTCTCGAGTCTCTCGGGACCCAAGGGAGATGAAATTAGGTGACTTGCAAATATTCAAAGATACATAATGTAGTTTGGCCAAATATCTTAGTGTGGCAAAGGGAGGGCTGCTTCACCCGCTCATAGAATAGAACATGCACATAGAAAAGACAATAAGTAACCTTCACATCATATACATCTTGATGATTAAAATAATTAGCATATAGGAATATATAAAACTAGAATGCATGTAAGAGAACCATCAATCTAGAATTCGTATCAACATATACAGAAAGAAGTCTCAACATATACAGAAAGAAGTCTCAACATCATCAAGTAGACATAATAAGAGGAAATATATATTATCAGATGAAACATAGTTACCAATCAAATGAGAAAATGACCTAGTACCCATTTTTTCGAGGTAGCAAAAAATCACTTGATTTTGAAAAGTGGTGATGCAGAATACACCCTTTTTTTTAGCATATTTTTCACACTTTAAATTTTCTTATGTATCAAGTATGAACATTTTTTTTAGATGTTAGTGATTTTCATGCTGATTTTGAAAAGTGTTGATGCAACATCAACCCATTTTTTTAGAGGGTTGATTTTGACACTTTAATTTTTCTATTGCCTTTTTCTTCCCGTAAGATTTTTTTTAAGTGTATTTTTTGTATTTTTGTGTTTTCATTTTTCTTTTCAATTTTTTTTGTAATGAAATCTTAATTTTTCGTGTTGTTAAAAAAAATGGTCAATATTTTAAAGTTAGTATTTTCTATATGTTTATGTAATGTTAATTAAAATATCAATGGACATCAAATAATTGTCACTAAAAAACAATAATTTTAAACATTTGACAAAAAATAACACATTTTCAATATAAATATAATGAAAAAATACACATTTTTAGACTTTTTGTAAAAAATCACATGTCAAATAAACGATTTTTTTGGGAAAATCCTAACAAAAAATTTTAAGAAATAGCATCTTTTATGAATTTCATGTTAAAAAATAATAGTAATCACACATTTTTTACAAAAAAAAATAAAATAATTCACATAAAAATTAAAGTAAAAATCAGATAATACAAATATTGAACATATAACAACAATAATCAAATTCTCATTCTTCTCATAAAATCTCAAAGTCAAAACATTACAAGTAAAACTAATGAAGATCTCTCAAAATTGAGCTTGATTTGCAATCATAACTTAAATGTCATCAACAATATCATATAATCCATGTTCATCGTCTTCTTCAGCTTCATTATTTTCTTCTTCCACAATATTTCCTGCTTGAGTTTCCTCATTTTCCTCTTCTAATGGATCTTTCATGTCTACAAATCTCCTAAAGTGTCCTTTTTCGAATCATTCCATATAATGGTGGTTGAGGTTCCTTCGTCTTTTTTTCCACACATGATTCATTAAAATCTCCTTTCCTCAAACCAACTTCTTGCATTGCATATAGAAGAAATTGAAGAGCATTAATTCTTTGTTGAATAAAATTGCATTGTAGTGGGTCTCTTTCAATCACAATGGAATTTATTCCTTTTTCTAGGCAACATGCTAGTGTTGTATCTAATCATCAAGCACAAAAACAATAAGTAAGTAAATTAGTATAAACACATAAAAACAAAACAAAAAATATTAAAATTCAATTTTATATAATAAAACCTACCTAAATCTAAAAATAAATCCAAAACCCAGTCTCCTTCATTTGAACATAAATCTATAAGATAATTAATCAATATTTGTGGTTTTTGATAAATGTTAACTATCTCTTCTTTTGCATATTTATCCTCATATGTTAACTTTTTATGACAACATCATGAACTAGTGCTTGGCTATGACTCTTTCCATCTATTTGGTTCAGAATAATGGACTTATAACTATCATCTTTTGCCCAACATTCAACATGGATGCACTCACAATCACTTGTAAATGGTTGATCTCTGCAAGAAATAAGATTTGACTCTTTCCTGTAACACAACATAGTAAAAGTTCAATCCACTTGTACATAATTTTTTTTTTGCATTAATCAAACATACAATTTCAATGTTTTAGATGTAAGCTGCATCCTTGACTTTGATTTTCCCTTTAAGCTTGTTAATAACATTGCAAATTGTGTGTCAAAATGAAATGTCACAAATCTCCAAAGTGGTGATGTTGTGACTTCTTGGAACCCAGTAACAACTTTATTAAAATCTTGATAAGTGTAAGGCTCACTATCATATCCAATGTCTGGGAAATTGAAACCATGAGGAATGTCTGCAATAACCACGGCATATTCCCTTTTAGGTATGAGTTTTGCAATTTCTTCATAGTCACCTTGTATTAGATGATATTGGATAGTGTCTAGCCCATTCCAAATGAAATGAGAAAGAGTAGGATCAAGTTCAACACTCCTAAGATGCTTCTTTCTCGACCTTTTCAATTTAATTTTTTCAATGAAGCTTTTGAGAATATTTGGTACTCCATTCACATCCTTCTTCGACATATTTAATGAAATAAACAAATATAAGTATAAGTAATAAAATAAAATAAAAAATTATATGAATAAAATGAATGTAAAAATCAACATACCTTTTTGAATGCAAGATAAAAATCTTTAAGTGTTGTTGTAGAACTTGATTTTGGGTAGTTGAGTACAACATCATTCCAACTCTCTTCATTCAACATTTTAACCATATGTTCTTGTATTTTCATATAAATCTTATGACTGAATAAATAAAGTAAAAATTGTTAATATAGTGATATGTATAACAAATAATACCAACAACAATATGTTATATTTAAAAGAAAATTATAATCCAAGAAAAAATAAAAGTAATTCAACAAAATTACTTTTGAAATTCCGAGCACATTTCCTCCAATGACAATTCACCTGACTTCACACGACATAATATTGATTTGACTAGTTTGTCATCTTTCACTCCTTGCAATGTTCTCCAAGGTGTGATAGTCATATCATCTGGAAGTTGCTTCATTTCAGGACCTGTCTTACTGTTGGTACATATTATGGGTTTAAAATTTTTAACCTTCTGATTTTTTATGGAAATATTCTCCCACATTTCGAAAATGTCATCAATCAATTCCCATATCTCTCCTGTTCTAAATGCCAACTGGAAAATGTTATCTATGCCTCTGAATAGTTTTGAATTTACTTTTCCACCTTTTGATTTGATTCTATCCTCAATTTGATAACCTGTTTCCATACAACATTCCTTCCGAAAGCTTAAACTGACCTTTGTCTTATCCCCACCACATTTTTCTACAAATTCATTATGAATAAATCTGACCCTTTGGATGAAAGTCATAGAAATTCTATACTCATTATCTGCATTATGATCCCATGCCAATAACTTTGCCTCTGTTTCTGTTAAACCAACATAAATGATGCATTTCACTGTTTCAAAAAGATAGTTTCCAGGATATTCCTTGATCAATTATCTTTTGGCCTCTGCGAATGGTTCCCTCCAATTAAATAATTTCTGTAGACAAAACATTGTGTCCTATCAAATGACTCCTTATCGGGAACTTGATTTGGATCAACAAGAACCACATAATCCACCACATTTGCATATGGATTGTATATGATTAATGTTTTCAAATTATGGACATGTAGGTGATGTGCCTATCTAATTTGACATTGAGATTGTCCTTTATCTGACCTATAGAATTGGGTGACATTAAGCTGAAATGTTTTTCCACCATTAATTAATTTATTCTTACTCAAGTGATTCTGAATGGCATTTTGTTTTGTTTTCATTATGCCATCCTCTAAATCAACATCTGGTGTTATGATTTCTTTGCTTCCTTTAAAACTTTCACTTTGTTCCTCACTGTTGCTTATGATTCTAACAAATTTACTAATTTTTTTATTTCTTCTTCTTCCTAGTTAGCATATCTTCTTCTACATAAATAATCTCCTCATCATCAAGTGGAAGAGCAACATCCATGGGCATTTTTCTTTTCAATGTTTTATTTCTTTTCTCCTTTTCAACAACAATTCTAACCTCCTCCTCACTAATGGAAACATATTTTTGAGCTTCAACTTTAGCTACAACTGCCACATCTTCAAAAGAAACATGTTTACCTTTGTTAGATTGACCCACCATATGGATTCTTTGTTGACCCTCTATATGTACCATTGTAGTGTCATGAATTGTTGATTTTTGCTTCATTCTCTTTTCTTGTTCTAAGTCTATATGGAAATTGTTGATCACATTTATAATATTTGGCTCCACATAATAAATACCCTCCAGCATCATTGAAAGACTCTTAGAAAAATTCTATCAAAGAAAATACAATATGTCAATGATCAACCATTTATAAAAAATTTAATGATCCTTACAATAATACACTACAAATAAATATAAATAAGCATACGTACAATGTTAGTTGAAATGTTGGATGAGATTTCTTCACACAATGGTGTAGATTCTTCATCTATGTCATACTTGTTCTTTGAAAGATGATATCTAACCTTTTCATGTGACTTGGGAAATTTTGCAAGAACATAAACATTGTTTGAATTCGGCACCAAACATGTGTCTCATACTCTGCCTATCACCTCATATAGTTCACCCATGTAAATCATACCACAGTATAGATAGAGATGTGTACTATCATCAGATTCAACATCTTTAACATGCCATGTAAAATTTGTTTTATTTATTTCTCGTGAATTCATCCATTCAGAAATAATCTTTGGTGTACTTGATGGGCCAGTTGGTCGAATTTTATGATGTTTCTTAGTTCAAGTATGTTCAGTAGTCTTCAAAGTGTGTCCACCTGCAACTTTAGATGATGGAATTGTTGTCTTTGTTCCAAACATATTCACAAGGACCTTCCTTGATGCCATCTTCCTGAAAAACATATATATATATATATTTTAGTTAATCAAAAAGCCATATATATTACTTAAAAATTTAAAACAATAAAATAAAAACACTGAGACTATAATTGTTATTTAAATATAAAAATAAATTAAATTGTATGTAGTTTTTAAAATTTGTCATAAAATTTATATATACAAATTTATAAAAAATTATTATATACATTTTTTATTTATATAATTTTGAAATTATTAAATATAAATATAATTTTTTTATTTTTAAATGATTTATATCTCCATTTTTATAAAAATATAATTATATATTAAATTTTAAATTATTAAAATCAACAAATTATATATATATATATATATATATATATATATATATATATATATATATATATATATATATATATATATATATATATATATATATATATATATATCTATATATATATATATATATATATATATATATATATATATATATATATATAGATATAGATATATATTATATAATTTTTTAGCAAAAGTTTTTGGGGGAAAACTTTGGAGGGAAATTTTTCGGTGAAAAAATTTGGGGGAAAACTTTAGAGGGAAATTCTCAATCTCTAAGTTATATATTGTCATTGGGAGTGAGTTCATTTGTATCATTCGACATCTTTTGGTTGAAGGTCAAGGATTCTTCTGATAGTGAAGTTTTTCTTTTTTTAGCATCAACATCTTCGTGATGCAACAACTCTATTCATTTTGATGAATGTAAAATGAATTCTTTCACTATGAATAGAGTGACAAATTTTCCACTTGGTCTTAATCCTAAGGATGATGAGAACAACATTGATGAAGGGCAACAAAAAGAATTTCCTGTGAATAGAGAGTCAATTTTTCCACTTCCCTCTAATCCTAAAGATTATGAGAGAACCACTGACGAAGGGGGGGATGAAGAATTTCCAGACTCAAAGTTTCCACATAGTCCTAATCCTAAGGATTATGAGAGCAACACTGATGAAGTGGGGGATGAAGAATTTCTAGAGTCAAAGTTTACACTTCCTCCTAATCATAAGGATTGTGGGAGCACCACTGATGAAGGGGGGGACGAAGAATTTGCAAAGTCAAAGTTTCCACATAGTCTTAATCTTAAGGATTATGAGAGCACCACTAATGAAAGGGGGGATAAATAATTTGTAGAGTCAAATTTTCCACTTCTTCCTAATCCTAAGGATTATGAGAGCACCACTGATGAATGGGGGGATGAAGAATTTTAAAAGTAAAAGTTTCCACATAGTCCTCATCCTAAGGATTATGAGAGCACCACTGATGAAGGGGGGGATGAAGAATTTGCAGAGTCAAAGTTTCCACATAGTCCTAATCCTAAGGATTATGAGAGCACCATTGATGAAGGGGGGGATGAAGAATTTGCAGAGTCAAATTTTCCACATATTCTTAATCCTAAGGATTATGAGAGCACCATTGATGAAGGGGGGGATGAAGAATTTGTAAAGTCAAAGTTTCCACCTATTCCTGATCCTAAGGATTATGAGAGCACCACTAATGAAGGGGGGGGGGGAGATGAAGAACAATTTCTAGTAAATAGAGATTCAAAGTCTCCACATAGTCCTAATCTTAAGGATTATTAGAGCACCACTGAAGCAGTGTAAGATGAAGAATTTCCATTAAATAGAAATTCAAAGTTTCCACTTATTCCTAATCCCAAGGATTATGAAATCACAACTGATGAAGGGGAGGATGAGGAATTTTGTGTAAATGATAATTTGACTATGAATAGAGAGTCATATTTACCACTTAGTCATAATCCTGAGGATTATTTGAGCACTAGTGATGAAGGGGAGGATGAAGAGTTTCTTGCAAATAATAATTTTACAGGCACAAATGTCAATAATGCATTTTCTCTAAGTGAGTGTTTCAAAGGTAGTCGTGGTGATGATGAATTGAGTCCTCCAAGGGAGGTTTTCAAAATTAGGGATGAATATAATGAAAAATTTCATCTGAGTCAAGATTTCAAAAGCACAGATGTTGGTAGTGAAGAATTTCCTTCAAGTGAGGATAGTAATGAATATTTTTCCAAGTAATGATGGTTGTAAAGTCAAAGTTTCCACCTATTCCTAATCCTAAGGATTATGAGAGCACCACTAATGAAGGGGGGGGGGAGATGATGAAAAATTTCTAGTAAATAGAGATTCAAAGTCTCCACATAGTCCTAATCTTAAGGATTATTAGAGCACCACTGAAGCAGTGGAAGATGAAGAATTTCCATTAAATAGAAATTCAAAGTTTCCACTTATTCCTAATCCCAAGGATTATGAAACCACAACTGATGAAGGGGAGGATGAGGAATTTTGTGTAAATGATAATTTGACTATGAATAGAGAGTCATATTTACCACTTAGTCATAATCCTGACGATTATTTGAGCACTAGTGATGAAGGGGAGGATGAAGAGTTTCTTGCAAATAATAATTTTACAGGCACAAATGTCAATAATGCATTTTCTCTAAGTGAGTGTTTCAAAGGTAGTCTTGGTGATGATGAATTGAGTCCTCCAAGGGAGGTTTTCAAAAGTAGGGATGAATATAATGAAGAATTTCATTTGAGTCAAGATTTCAAAAGCACAGATGTTGGTAGTGAAGAATTTCCTTCAAGTGAGGATAGTAATGAATATTTTCCAAGTAATGATGGTGATGAATTTTCTAACTATGTTCGTCAGTATAATATTCCTCATACTGATGATGAAAATGATTTTGCAAATAATAATGAAATGAGGGAGACGTTGCAAGAAAATATTGTATCTAGGAGTAGGAGTATGCCTTTTCATATCAATCCAAAATATTCTAGTTATACAAGGGTTAGGACAGAATATCTCACAAGTCGAAGTTCTATTTGTGATTTGATTTCAAGTGAATGTTGTCGAAATTATTGCTTGAAACATATGGATTTTAAGTTTACTTTGGAGCAAAGAGAGAAATATCTATCAATGAATAAAATCATGGAAAAATATTTTTTAGTGGGTTGCATGCAATCTACACTGGCAGGTTATGATTATCATATTGGGGATGTATTGATTTGTAGGAAGACATTAAAAATGTTGCATTCATTTGGTAATTTTCATTTGTTAAGAATCCAAGAAATACTGGAAAAAGACCCTACATATTATTCAAAAGTACGTTATAAAAGAGAGGTTTGACCATCAACAATTACTGCAATGTCATGGATGAAATACTTATTTTCAAAGCATGGAGAGTGTATGCCAAATAAAGACACAATACATATTCCAGGTAATCTCTAAAGACGATAAATATACAACTTATACAGAGAATATGCAGAAGCTTCTGAAGGAGATGGTAATTTTATTACATATTCATATTTTACAAGGATATGGAGGAACAAATTCAATAATGTTCTTATTCCTAAGAAGACAAGGATGGGGATTTGCAGTACATGTGCTGCTCCTAAATAAAAATAGATAAATTTCAAGGGGTGGAAAGAGGTATGCTTTCCTAACATTATTTTTAAAAATTGGATACTTATCAACTATGAAAATATATTTATTAATTGATTTCTTTTATTTTATGTGCATATTCCATTGTCAAAGCACTTTAAGAGCATCACAATGAGAAAACAAGTGAAAGACAAAAATTGTATAAACATAGAAAAGAGTGTTATGATAATCCAAATAAATACTTGGGTTTGATAATTTATGGCATGGACCAAAAGAAAACACTTCTGCCAAATTTTTGTCCACACACCAAAAAATTTACAGGAAGAAAATTTTGTTCAGTTTCACTTGGTTGGTTGTATGGTCTTTAATGGGAAGATGTTGCCAAAGGTTTACTTCACAACTCCAAATATTCATAATGATGCAAATATTAACATAACTATAATCCATAATGTTCTCTCTAATTGGTATGGTATTCTTCTTGAAGTTTTGTATCTGTAATTGGACAACACAAACCGTGAAAATAAAAATCAAGTTCTTTTCGGATATCTAAACGTGCTTGTTCAATTGGGAATTTTTAAAAAGGTAAAGGTTGGTTTCCTTCTTGTTGGGCAAACTCATGACCATATTGATCAGATGTTTAGTCGTTTTTCAGTAACAATGAGGAGGAAGAATGATGGGAGCCTTCCATCATTAATTGAATGTATTAAGAAAACATACATTCCAGAGCCTATTTTCATGTGCTCGAAGAAAATATTGGCATGAGAAGGTTTATTATAGGATTGCATGGTGAAGAGAAATGCATTGAAAATCTTAATGGCATTAGCTTCCAGCATCAATTTCGTATCAAAAAAATTGATGGAAAAAAACTTATATGGGGAAAGAAGTATTCAACTATTGCAAAATGGGAGCTGTCATCAGGTTTAGCATTTTTGAAGGTCATTTGAGATCATCCAATATTTGCATCAAAGATAATATTATTACAACCAATTTCTAAACTCAATAATGCACAAAGGCATAAGAGAGAGATAAATTATTTTGTATGTCTAGAAGAAATAAAAAGATGTATTAGAGATAGATATGACTACTTTGATGTTTCGGATTCAGTTTGGTGGGAGTATGATTTCAATGATCAAAGTGATATCATCTCAATATCTGGAAATGAATATACACTTTTGAAGACTCCATTTATTTGGACTCAAAATATGCCAAATGAATAGGAGGAAAGACACATTGTTGAACAACAACAATCTCAAGGCATTATGAATTCTCAATAGGAAGAAGAAAGAGAAATCTATATTGGTTCTAGAAGATTGCATGCACAACGTGAAGCCATGGAAGACCTTTACATGGGTTCTATGCAGGATGTTAAGGAGGGTTGCATGATAGCAGTATTAGCAGATGGAGATCCACTTGGCTATCCATTTTGGGTTGCGAAGGTTATAAAATTCATTAAATAAAATGAAGATATTACAGTTGTTGAGGTACATTGGTATGCCACAAATACCCACCCATTCAATGGTGTGTACAAGCCAGAGATGGTAGTTGATAAACAAATTCGCAGAAAGAGAAAAAGAAAGGGTACAAATATAAATCGCCACCACACATACCTATTAAAATTGGAGGATGTTGACATACTTGTCTATGACTTCAATTTAACAAAGAGAGGAACTCCTCACTTCAAGACCATAGATATTTTGAAGAAGTTGCTACGAGAAGGAACAATGTTGAGACAGGAGTCTGCTGAAGCTAGTCATAGATCTAGAACACTTTTGAAACCTGAAATGGTGGGCATGCATGTTGAATCAAATGGGGTTCTAGTTGATGAAAGAGAAGAATATGGGTCATCTTCATCTGCATCTAGTCATTCATCTAAAGGTGTAGATTTTGATGGTGTGCCAGATCCTATGGATGATTTTGAATAAATGTCTAAGACATTTTATGTAAATGATGTTTGCATGGTAATTTGAAATAAATAGTTTGACTTCCATATGATCTTACATGAAGTTATGAGTCATTTATATGTTTTTTGGATTTAATGTTTTAATTAAAATAAATTCATGTCTTTACAGATGTTTGCATGGTAACTTGAAATAAATATTTTGACTTACATATGATCTTACATGAAGTTATGGGTCATTTCTATGTTTTTTGGATTCTCTACTTTAATGTATGTGATATTCAATCTATGAATGTTGATATTTTGATTAAAAGTAAATAAATATTAGAAATTAATGTTGATTTTTTAAATTATACACTGATTTTGTGATGATATTATTTATTGTTATCATTTGGTATAAGATGGTTTTAAAATTGTTGAAATTGTGATGCCTCATTAAAAATAACACTTCGTTTTGATGGTTAATTTTTAGGTTTTTGTTGCGATAGGATAAGTTGTCTTAGGCTAAAATTTGAAAAGAGCTATAGTTTTAGCCTTTGAAATAAAAATGTCTCTTGGAATAATGAATGTTCCATTTACTTGTTCATTTTTAAAAATTGTTTTAGTCATATAATTTGTAGATAATTTCATGGTTGGAATGTGTCAAAAACTAAATGTTTTTAATTACATGGTTGAAAATTTGTTAAAATCTTAAGGTTTTTCTGAAATATAATATTTTATCTTTAATGCTATGGTTGAAAACAATTACAATTTCAAGGTTTTTTAGAGTCAAGATATTTTATCTTTAACAACATGGATGGAAATAGTAGGAATTATCAGGATTCGGGACATGATATTTTATATTGAACATCATGTCCGAGAATTGTTGGAATTTTACAGTTTTTCAAAGTCTAGATATTTTTATCTTTAACTCCATTGCTAAAAAATGTCAAAATTGTAACCTTATTTTTTTTTGTTATTCTAGAATAAACACTTATTTTTTAAGGGTGTTTTTTTCATCCATTTTTCAAAACAAAAATGGTTTTTACTTCCATTTAAAAAAAATGTTGAAAATTTACCCTAAAAAAAAAACATCATTCTTTCATAAACAATTTTCATTTTTTGGTTGTTTTTTCATGTTTTTTGGGGTTTTGGGGCTAGAGTACCCGTTTTGAGGTAATAGTTCCCGTTTGATCAGTAACTATGTTATGAGAGAAGAATGATTACAACCATGGTTTCTAGATCAAGTCTTCCCTTAGCTCCTTGGCTTATTTCTCTCTCTTTGTCTCAACTCTTTGACAACATAACAATATTGATCTCAAAAAGTATGATCCCTATTACAATGGTGAAGCCTCTAATTTATAGATCAGGAGAGGCTCTCTCCTTTCCAATTTCTTCATGAGTTTCAATGAGGCAAAAGCTTAGATGTTTCCTTTCTTTATTGCTCTTTCCCTTCCCGTGAAGCTCTGTTAGGATTAGCAATGTCCTTAGTTAGGACTAAGGCGGATGTTTCCTGCTTTTCGAGCTTACATTTGAGTGAAAAGCGGGGTGTCAGTCAGTCAACTCATACTTTTACCTCCAGAATCTCATACGTATCTACTAATGTTTCCCTTTAGGAAAAACATAGCATTAATCAATGGACCAACACCTATTTTTGAGTCATGAGAAGCGTTATAACTCCCTTTGTCTATCTCCGGGGTGCGTTACCTTGGAAAATGGGCCTGCATCTTAGTGTTTTCTTCCAATCAAAATTTCCTTCTCCTTTGAGCTAATGAGGATGTCATTTTCTGTATGAAAACTTCCCCCAAAAGTGTGAGGTCAAATATGGAGATGATGGCCGAAATACTTTATATATGAGGGACAAAGAGGATAGGAGCTTTAGAACTGTAGGAGACATAAAAGCAACATATGTCAGAAATATATAAATATGTACTGAGTTGGGCATTCCCATGCTCAATAGTTATATCAAAGTTATTATGAGAATTGGTATGACTATCATGTCCACCGATAGGCACAATATGGAAGTTGTGTCATAATATGATCAATTTGAGGAGCTGTCTCCGAAAACAATATACGCAGCTTGCAAGAGGAAACAAGGCTGAGTGATGTAAGCCTCTACCAAAGGCCGTGGTCACTGCCACTCTAAATGACATATTTTTTCATGTGAATAAAGGAGCTGAAGTTGAACATGTGAGAAATCGTCTGATTACCATTGAATGATGAAAACTATTAACTAGTGCAAGGATGGCCACCAATAAGGATGATGGTCTCTAAGATGTCTAGTACAAAATAGTGAGTGTGAAAAGTTTGTTGTCATTGAACAGATGTAGAATCATTCAACTAGGAAAATCTTGATTGTTTGAGAGATATATTAGAGAAATGGGTCAAATTAACAGAGGGAAATTCCAGGCATATGATGGTATGGGCAATACAGGAAGCAAAGAGGAGAAGAATACATAGAAAAATAGAAGTTACAACATCAATTTTACTAAGTAGCTTAGACAGATGAACACCAAAGAGTGTTTGGATACAAGGATGCAGGAACATCAGAGTATGAAGGCCAAACTCATAGGATAGTAAGGTTCGGCAAGAATCTGACAAAGAGGATTGGTGAGGGGGTGCCATGTTCAAGAGATTGACTGCTGCCAAAATATCCTTCAGAATATAGATATTGAGCCACTATAATGTCCTATTTTTCCCCATCTGATTAATTTTAATGAGTCCATACTGGTAAACTTGGTGGTATTTATATTTAGAGAGTCTAAAAAGATCATAAAGAGAACTCCAAGGGGTACCTTTGTCATGGTTGATGACCAGTGCAACAAAGGGTTAATAGTATACCTGGCATAATTCCTTTTCCACAAGTCAGTCCATTGAGTCTAGATAAAGTGATAAGCATATGCTCAATAGATGTTTACCTGATTTTGTTATGAGTACGAGGAGACAAAGTGAACTCAATATTCTTCATGAAATTTTAATGAGTTAAATGAAGAAAAACTCAATAGATCTTCATAAAATTTTAACTAGTCAAATGAAGAAAACTCGATATCTCCATTTTTAGTTTGAGTGAGAAAAAGAGATAAAAATAATTTCTCAGGTCTTCTTCATAGGAGTTTTCTGAGCCCGAAGAAGGTAACTCGGGGGTTTTTTAGTTCAAGCGCGAGAAAATTTCCCAAAACCGAATGTGCTCATATCTTCTTTGTAGGAGTTTTGCGATCTCAAAGAAGGTAACCCGGGGATTTTTCTATTCATGAGCGAGAAAAAGTCCTAAAAAAAATGTTCTCATCCAGAGTCAAACTTGGTCAACTCTACATAAAGACACTAAAATATCAACATAGCATAAGTAAAATTTGGTAGAATAGGGATATGGTGCATGTTTAAACAAGATAGAAATGAATAGCTTCAATTTCTATGACTAGCTAAAGTGAGTCATACCTCCAGAGTGACGATAAGAAGGGTGATAAGCACTCATCTTCACTATTTGAAGTTTGTGAGAGTGCTCTAGAGAGAAAAAGGAGCAGAACGTTTCTGAGCGATTGTGAGCAATCTAGATGACCATTCTACATTCCATCCGTTCCAGGTATGTAGCTTGATCCTTATCCTACATTTAAATACTTTGTTCATGTTGGTGGATGAGAAGTTTGGCATTTTGTAGAAAGCCTTAGGTGGCTTGGTTGACTAACACAGTGTCCCAAGTTATGGGGTGCGTTAAACGCCTTTCTTGTTAAAGGTGTTTTTGTTCTGTATTTTTGAGGTTGAGGGAGTAAACACATAGGACAACATCAAAATCACTTTGGAAGTTGGGATCTAGCCCTACCAGCTTCAGACAGGGATCTCTCTGTAGAATTTAGCTATCTTTTATGTGAATTTTAGGCTAGTTATTACTGTACTATTTTTTTTTTTATTGGATTTTTTGTTTGATTAATATGTTATAATTCCCTTGGGCTATGGAGTCTAAATATTTAACTAGATCTGCATCAAATTTTAGAGGAATTTCACAGGGCAAGCTAGGTTGCACTAGTTGGATCTTTCAGAATATTAAATGGATTATGAAATAGCAGAAATGTAAGATTCAGTGGAAACTAAGGAGCAATGGAGAATTCATTTATTTGACCTCAAAAGAAAACATATAAATTACTAACATCCAAAATAGGGTTCTTTTAATAACATATCATATTCATCATAGTTTATGTTATGTAATTAAGATTTCCAGACATAACAGAGAAAAAGACAATGATTTAAACACATAAACTGAAGAAGAACATCACCATTTCATACACCACATGAATCCAGTGAAAATGTCCCTATACTATTGATGCTCTCAGCAACTTTGAAAAATTACAGTTTTCATAGGAAAATTTTATTCAACAATCAACCTCTACTTCAAAATATGAAGTATTTATTCAAATTATAAACTAAAATACCTTGAAGAAATATCAATATTTGTTTACAAATATCTCAAACTATCTTACACAAATAGAACTAAAATATAGGACATTCAAAACTAATGAATCTACTCGGAAATAGGATTTACGGTGACAAATAAGAGCAATTTGAATTTGATTACAACTCTTATTTTATGAGATGGCATCCAAGTCACTAACTGTCTTTGAGCTCTATCCTCTCAAAATTCTGAAAAATAGGGTCCTGTAATACATTTTTATATCCAAAACCATAATATCTGTTAGAAAACTGAGAGATGTTTTTGTAAATTATGATGTTGGTAACAAAAACCTTGTTCTATTTTTTAAAATTCATTTCCACCTTCTCGAAAACCACATTTGAAAACACTGGCTAAAAATAGGAAAATTCGGGAAAATATACCTCACAAAATTCATCCGAATATCCCAAAACATAATAGATGTTACAAAACTAAGAGAGGTTTTGTGCATAAGGAAGTTAGCAACAAAATCCTCTTTCCTATTTTGAAAATTGGTTCTTAGTTTTTTTTAAACCATGTTTTAAATTATTGTGCTATATATGGAGAAATAAACATAATTTAACTGACCATGAAGCAGACATATGATGTGGAGATGGGTGGTGACATGGAGGCACATGGTTGGCAGAAATATGATTAGGTGGTAGAATAGGAGTGGAATATGAGGAGGGACATGGTGGGCGAACATTATCAGGGGAGTAATTAGGCGGAGGATAGGTGGCGGTAGTGAAGTGGCAGTTGAGTGGAAGTAGGGGGTGACATAACTGGGAAGGCGGTTTGCGATAAGGAGAAGATACCACTTTCGGAGGTGGATAGAGGTAGATTGTGGTATTAGTGAATGGGGGTTCAAAATAATTTGAGGGAGACACGTAGGCGCAGGGCCTGAGGGTAAAACAACTAATTTTAGACCCCCCCACTGATAAAGGGAGATACGGCGAGGGGGTCCGAATTAGATCGGGTGTCGTCAGATGGGATGTGCGTTGAAGATCGAGTATGGAAGATGTGCGCAATTTAAACACGTATGACAAATCTCCTTTTGTTGTTATCAATTTTACAATAAAATCAAAGTTATAGTACCAATGCCTTATTACAATTTATTTAATCACATTTAAATGATTTTGTGCTCTTGACCTGCGATAAGATACCAAAATACCAAGTATGTGAAGAAATATACCCAAAACACAGAACAATAAGAAATAACATCATGTATTTTATTATTCAAAAAGGAAATCAATATTCACTTGCCTCTTCGAGGGGGCAATCACGCTCCTTAAGGGGAGTCTCTATCCTTTATATAGGATTCATACATGCAATACCATGGGTCAGTACCATGGTTCTTATTAATACCATCTATCTAATACCATGGCCCATTTGCAACTAAATGTGGTCCCTTGTTTAAATGCAGCTCAACCACTTACAATTATTAATATGGGCTTTATTGATTCTTTAACTAACTATAACTATGACTCGACCCTATTACATAAATAAGGGGGTTAGGGTTAGACCCTAACATGCCCTCCCCCATAAAAATAGCCTTGTCCTCAAGGTTGAAGCTACGGAAACTGCTGAAGAACAATGGCTGGTTCGCATGTCGCATCTTCTAGAGAGGTGTCTTTCCACTTGATAAGGACTTCCTTGATCATGCGGCCGCGCAGGTGCCATTCTCGCGTGTCAAGAACCTGTTCAGGTTGGAGCCAGATTGAGCCTTCTTCATCCAATTCTAGTAGACTGGTTTGAATTCTCGAATGGTTCCCAACCACTTTCTTGAGGCATGAGACATGGAAGACGGGATGGATTTTTGTAGTGAGTGGTAAGGCTATCCTATAGGCTACTTCTCCGATGCACTGAAGTATTTGATACGGTCCGTAGAATTTTGGAGAGAATTTCTGGCAACCCTTGTCTTTGAGTGATTCTTGCTTATATGGTTGCAGCCTCAAGAATACCTAATCCCCTTCTTGAAATTTTCACTTTGAATGATGTTGGTCTACCTGTTGCTTCATGCGATTTTGAGCTTCATGGAGATTCTCTTTGAGGTGGGCCAGCATGGTTGCATGGTTCTATAGGAGTTGATCCACTGCTTTTACCTTTGAGCATCCCTGGATATAAGAAGTAGGTGAACAGGGGAGTTGGCCATAAACTGCTTCATATGGAGTCATTTTGGTGGTGGCATGATAGTTAGTATTATACCACCATTCAACTAGAGGTAACCATTGTACCCATAGATGTTGCTTTTCTGAAGTGAAACACCTAAGGTAGGTCTCTAGACATTTGTTGACTGCTTCAGTTTGACCATCAGTTTGGGGATGATAGGAAGTACTGACTTGGAGTTGGGTACCTTGTAGCCTGAAGAGTTCCTGCCAAAAGTTACTAGTGAAGATCGGGTCACGATTAGACATAATGGAAGTGGGCATGCCATGAAATTTGAAGATCTGGTCCATGAAAGATTGAGCCACCAAGGCTGGTGTAAAAGGGTGGGGTAGGGTGCAAAATGATCATATTTATAAATTCTGTCCACAACCACCATGATGACTGACTTGTTGCCTGACTTCGAAAGACCCGTAATGAAATCCATAAAAACCTCTGTCCAGATTGAGGTAGGGATGGGCAATGGCTATGATGTGCTTGGGGATTTGACTGTTTCTCCTTTATGGCGCTAACACACATCACACTCAGCTACAAAAGTAAGAATTCTCTTTTTCATGTTTGTCCAAAGGAATGAACATCGAGTTTGAGCATAAGTCTTCTAAAAGCCTGAATGGCCTGCAGTGGGAGATCAATGCAACTCTACCAAAATGTGACTTTTAAGGGTGGATGTTGGTGATATCACTACTTTGTCCTTGTACCGAAGAATCTCATCCTGCCAAGTGTAGCCCGTTGTGGAATTTGGATCCGCCTGCAATTTATTAATGAGTTGGGAGAGCAAAGCATGTGAAAACCATTCCTTGTGAGCCTCTTCAATCCACTCTAGAATGGGAAGAGAGATTGCTAGCAGGGTGCTTTCCTCCTCAAATTGTCATGATAAAGCATCCGCTACGACATTTTCTCACCCTTTCTTGTAAATTATCTCATAATCATATCCCAACATTTTGGCTAGCTATTTATTTTGTTGTTGCGAGGATAGGTGTTGCTTCAAAAAATATTTAAGGCTTTGATGGTCTGTGCGGATTTGGAAATGCCACCCCAATAAGTATGGTCGCCAGGTATCCACTACATGCAAGATTCCCATCATCTCCTTCTCATAGGTAGATTGTCCCAGATTTCTCCCACTTATTTGTTGGTTGGTGAAGGCCAAGGGTTGACCTTCCTACATTAAGACAACCCCAATACTCGTACCTGAGGCATCACATTCAATCACAAAAGATTTGGTGAAGTCGGGTAGTGCCAATATGGGAGTGGAACACATGGCATGTTTGAGAGCTATAAATGCCTGTTGCGCTTCATCATTCCAGAGGAATGATATTTTCTTGAGAAGGTGAGTGAGGGGTCTAGCAATGTGACCATAATTGTGGACAAATTTGCCATAGTAGCTAGTGAGACCCAAAAATCCTCTCATGTTCTTCAAGGTCTTTGGTTGAGGCCAATCCTGCATTGCCTGGATCTTTTTGGGGTCCACCCTAACACCTTCACACCCCACAATGTGGCCCAAATACTCAACTTCTTCCCTGCCAAAAGAGCACTTGGACAATTTGACAAATAATTTATGCTTCTGGAGTAGTTGCAAGAGCATATCTACATGATGAAGATGTTTTTCCCATGTGAGGTTGTAGATGAGGATGTGATCAAAGAAAAAAAGGACAAATTTTCTGAGATATGGTTTGAGCAGGTGATTCATGAGGCTCTAAAAAGTGGATGGGGCATTACAGAGACCAAATGGCATGAACAAGAATTCATAATGGCCTTCATGAGCTTAGAAAGCAGTGTTTGGAATGTCTACTTCTTTCATGCGAATTTGGTGATAGCTTGAGTGAAGGTCGATCTTAGTAAATAATTGAGCCCCATTTAGTTCATCTAGCTAATCATCAACAACCGGTATGGGAAATTTATCTTTGATCGTCAGCTTATTGAGGGCCCTGAATTTTAGACACATACGCCATTCCCCATCTTTCTTGAGCACCATGACCACAGGTGATGAATAAGGACTAATGCCAGGATGAATGACACCAGATTCCAAGAGTTCCTTGATGATTTTTTCAATTTCATTATTCTAGGTGAAAGGATATCTATATGGGTGCACATTTGGTGGTTGTTCCCTTGGGACCAAAGTAATGTTATGATCATGTTCCCCTCTCGAGGGTGGAAGCTCATGAGGCTTGTGAAAGACCTACAGATGGTTGTTTAAGACCTGTTGCATCTCAGGATGAATATGAAGAGAAGTGGGTTCGAAGGCCTGGATGGCAATAAATTGGGCTATAACTCCATGGTGGCCCTTTTTTGACAATTTTTCCATCCTATGTGATCTGATGATAGAAGGAGCACCTGCCTGGAGTTCGCGAAGGGTATGTGTGTGGTTATTCTGCTTGAAGCTCATATATAACTCCTAGAAATCCATTGTGATTGGGCCGAGTGTGCAGAGCCATTTAGCACCCAAGACAATGTCACACCCACCCATGTTAATGGCAAACATGTGGGTATTTAGGTGATAATCCCCCATTTGAAGTTTGACATTTTCACAGAAGCCTTCACATTTCATTGTCCCCCCATCAGCATTTTGGACCTGGAAATTAGAGACTACTCTAACAAAACAATGCACTGCTTCAGCGACTCTTTGATGGATAAAGTTATGTGTACTTCTGCTATCAATCAAGACTACTACATGGCAATGCTTAATAAAACCTCTGATTTTGAGAGTTTGTGGAGAAGAAATTCCTACCAAAGCATGAAGCGAGATAATTGGTTCTTCAGGTGTAGCTGGGAGCTCATTGTCTGGTTGGTTGTCCTCATCTTCCTCCTCTGGTCCCTCAAATGGTGGGGCTTCCTTAGATGAACTGTGATCAGTAACATCATTTTGAAAGAATTTGGGTTCCTTGCATTTATGCCCCGGGGAGTATTTCTCATCACATTAGTAACACAATCCTTGCTTTCTTCTTTCCGCCATTTCTACTGGTGACACCTTTTTAACCTTAAGCGTTTGGGTAGTGCTCGGAGCTTGGGTGGGGCGTCCCTTGGTTATGAAATTTGGACGAGTCAACTAGGCTACTAATGCGCGTTCTGTAGAAATTTTGAATAATATGATACATATTCATAGAGATTATCCCGATTATACACTATTGCGGAATACATGCATAATACATAACCTCCTCTATGTTGATCATCAATTTACATATGCAGAAACAATAACATGCGCACATAGAAGCATCAATCACACATATCAACACAGTATTTTCCCGGGGAAAGCATCTCGCTAAAAACCCCAACTATCTGTATATTATATTGATTGAGAACATGTAACAAACATAGTACAATACACCTCACAAGTACTCAGTACTATCTGCACCTGTTACACACAATATAGATCAGATCTGATCTCCAAATCTCCTCTGCTGCTTTTCCTGCCTCCACTGCACAATCCTGCAAGAGAATGAATTAAATCCAAACTCGTTCCAATTTCTATTTACCTTGGAGAATCACTCACATTGGAAATCACGTGAGCACAGGCTCTATCACTAGGCATATGCAATTCTCATGGGCATACTCAATCCTTTGATTGTGCAAATCCTCATGCACAGTTATAGTCACAACTGATAGCAATCTCAACCTCTAACACCTGTCTCCACTGAACTGTACATGCACTGAGTTAACTGATGTATTCTTCAGTTGCATTATGAGTTAATAATTAGTGAACTAATTAATAACTAATTCACACAACTCATCACTTAGTCTATTAGCCAGTTAGACTAGATACAACTAGTTCAACTAAGTCAAACTGAACACAACTCCATTAACTACTCATCCAACTCCACAAAACTCACCCACATGAGTTCTAACGGATGTCCTGCATGCAATAGCTCAACTGACCCACAAAGAAAGCGTATTTCCTTCTAACAGCTGCATGTTCCACATCTGTAGCTCAAACTGAAGTGCTCCAAGAGGATAAGATAAAGTTTATAGTCTAAATATTATTATGAGACAATAATATTTGACTTTTCTATTTTTGACTAGCAGTCTAAAAATAGACTCTGATCACTCTTGCTGTGATCCAAAAATAGAAGTCCATCTATTTTTCCCAACATGACCAATCATCCATAAACAACATCCTACAACTCATAGACCATGATCCATATGTCTAAAAATAGACTTTGCGCCATAATTTACCTGCGGGCCCACTTAGTGAAGGCGACTCCTTTCCACTAAGCTCCATCATCTTGTTGCATTCTCAAAAAGCATTTCTTGCTGCACACTTTTCAACACGTTCTACTTCACGAGCTATCTTGCAAGCTACCAGCCATGAGACTGGGTGTTGTAGTCAGACGTGGGCTTGTATGGCATCTTTGAGACCACTGATAAAACATTCCAAGTAGAATTCATTTGCTATACCTCCTGTGTGGAAGGCTAATGCTTCAAAGGCTTTAATATATTCTTGCACTGTGCCTGTCTGTCAAAGCTTAGTAAGATGACCCAAAAAGTTAGATTCATGGTCAAAGTGATCAGAAAGGGTTTTTGAGAATATCTGCCAAGTCAGTGGCATTACATAGTAGCGTTGATGCCACTGCCACCATTGCCATCTTTCTTGGTCGAAGTATAGGCTTCCCACACTTAGCATAGTTGCATCATCTCTGATGTGATTCAATGTGAAATATTGCTCCATTTGTGCTAGCCATATGGCCAGATGAGAGCCATCAAATTTATACATGTCCATCTTGGGTGGTCAAAGCTGGGACTCTTGGTGGTTTCCATAGAAGTGAAAAGAATGGCTATCGCCCTCAAGGTTTTCATTAAAAGCATATTCCTCTGATTGTTCCCCCAAATTTCCCTTTGAGATAGTGTCAGTTAAGGTCTGGATCTGCTTTGTCAATGCCTCCAACTTTTGTTCAAGGTTGTCGATCTTCTCATTGGCCATAGCTTGAGCTCTAGTTTGTACCATGCACCGATCCAGTGCACTTGTCATTACTGTGAAAAAAAATTGGGACCACCTGAAATTTTGACGCTGACAAGTGAATGGTACCACCTTGCTCAGCCCATTGACCTGATTCTTATGGGCTAAGTCTCCTATAAGCGTCCTGGGAGGGTCTTAGACCTTTTTTTTTTTTTTTACTCCGAAAGGAGTTTTACTCCTCACTTAGGAATACTGCAGTAGCCGATTCCCAGAAAAGTTAATTCTACCCAATGTCCTGCAAGAATCACGCCCAGGTATAGGAGCCACACAAATAGTCAGATATGTCAGTGAACCCTCAACTGTAGAGTATGAGTACGAATGTGGCAGTGATTGAACCGCTGCTGCTAGATCTGAATGGCAGATCTGATTGTTGCGACTGCTACAGAACCCAAACTATTAGATCTGAATGGCGGAACTGATAGATCTAAATGGCGGATCTGAGAGATCTGAATGGTGGAACTGATTGTTTTGTTTGTGACAGAACCAAACCTACTAGATCTGATCTGGTAAAGATGATGCATGCTCCAGAGAGAGACAAATGAAATATGGTCTCAAGGAGTGTTAGGTGCTACAGATCGCAATATACATAAGCGTCCGACAGTGGTACTCAGCCCAATATTTCAGGGCACTAACCAAGGAGGATCAACCGTACCCTTAGCCGTACAACTTGACTACCCTATCATATGTGTGAGTAATCTCCCCAAGTGCTGTTCTCGGTGTACTGTAGCAGCAAGACAGTCGACGATTTATCTATGGCGAGGTTTCAAGAGGGTCTAGGGGGCTTTCAATATACCTATAGGGTACTTGGAAGACAGTCTGTGCACGGTTCTGTCTAATGTGCTACTACTCGAAGGGGTACCCACAGGGGTTACAATGGAGTCCAACAAGCATGACCACCTCTTGTATTTCCTGCATGCATGCCTCCCCAAATCCGCAATTTTATGCTCTCAATGATAGATCCTGTGGTTTAAAGACGCCAGAACATGTCTCTAGCCAAAAAACATTCTGCTAAAAATGGAGATCCCACCGGCCCTGGTAAGTGCTCTAATACCACTTTTTGTGCTCTTGACCTATGAGAAGATACCAAACTACCAAGTATGTGAAGAAATATACCTAGAACACAAAGCAATAAGAAATAAAAACATGTATTTTATTATTCAAAAATGAAAGCAATGTTCACTTGCCTCTTCAAGGGGGCATCCTCCAATAAAGCTGGGCTCAATTACAAAATAAGACACGACACTCCTCAAGGGGAGTCTCTATCCTTTATATATGATTCATACATGCAATACCATGGGTCATTACCATGGTTCTTATTAATACCATCTATCTAATACCTTGGCCCATTTGCAACTAACTGTGGTCCCTTCTTTAAATGCAGGTCAACCACTTACGATTATTAATATGGGCTTTATTGACTCTTTAACTAATTATAACTATGACTCAGCCCTATTACATAAATAAGGGGGTTGGGTTTGGACCCTAACAAATGATGTGATTAATTTAATCTAAACACACTTAATTATTCTCTAATGCTGCATTTCGACTTGCAAGCATATATTTTTATTTTCTCAAGGTTTTCATCTTTTTTGAAAATAATTTACAACGTGGAATATTATTTACAACATTCAAAATATAATAATCATTAGCTATAATCAAGAAATCCTATGAAAAATATAAGACCATAACAAAAGTGAAGGGCATTAGCATGCCCTGTGAGAATAGGAGGTCTGTGTTAGCCAACTGAGCGCAAGGATAGCTTGGTTTTCTTGACTTTCGAGGTTTTTTTTTTCTAGCTAGAAATTAATCTAAGGGTTGTGTTATGTAGGGATCAGGCTTACAATATGAGTCTTTGGAGAGAAAGATCCCATGATTTCTAGGAACTACAAATGCTGAACGACCTGACATCTTTGGCATCTTTGAGATGACGTGGGCTTCTAAAGTATGTCAAACTTGACCTGATGAAAAGTCAAGAGGATCTCTTGAGTTGGATTATCCAACAGTGGGATGAGAAACAAGTATTGTTCAGGATTGGGGACCATGAGCTCTCTATCGAGCGAGATGACAAATATTTCATCATTGGTTTATTGTGCAGAGGTGCACGAGTAAATGTGATAGGAGGGAGAGCAGATTCTTGGGCCACCATGGATTTGATCTGAACATATTGCAGTGAACATAGTCAAAGAGTGAGCAATATAATTCCAATAAAGAGGATAAGAGCAAGACTGGTGGGGTGTATTTTGTGGATGATAATGTGCTTGACAGGGTCTAAGAGTCAACATGTGGCTACAAAGGCCAAATTACTACTACCATTGGATTGCTTGCAGTCACAAGTGTTCAATAGGTGTGAGGGAGTCCTCCGTTAACTGAAAGAAGAGTTGACAACATGTAAGACTTAGGCCCAAAGAGAGTTTGTTAATGGAAATTTGATCATATCCTTCATACTAGAGATCGTGCCCGTGATGAGGGCTCCATGAGTCTTGGTATAGCCAGTCCTAGGGAGCTTAGACAGGAGCAATGGGTAGCCCTAGTGCCTCATATAGGAGGGGGGCCGATTAGAAATTTCTTTGAGGATGAATTGCTTGAGAGGCTTAGTGGCTAGATATTGTTGATTGAGGATTATCTATATGCCAACATGAACTATACAGTGGATCGGGAATTGATATTTCCATCGGGAACTAAATGGGGGTCGCTAAGTAAGAGGATAGACCAAAGTAAAAAGTATGTTTTGTCTTTTGAAGTTTATGGTTTTTTTTTTAATTATGGGTGAAAAAATTTGACATGAAGTGTTTTATTGACACAAATGTGGCACCAATCATCTTGTGGGTATGCCTCACCATGCTAGGCGAGGTGATCAACTACCTAGGCTGGAGCTGCAGGAGAGGGTGTGGCAACCACTGAAGAGGGAGATGATACATAGAGTCTACACGAGGTTGTTAGGAAACTAGAAGGTTTGAGGATGGGTGTGTTGCCTCTTCCCATGAGACAGATACATATCCACATACAGCAGGACACAATGGGTGTGCCAGAGCAATTTTTGGTGCCTCTCATGAGGTTAGCTAAAGAAGTGATCTGTTACCATGAGAAGGAGGCTCAGGAGTAGTAGATTATGACCAACAGGTGTCAAAGCGAGGCTTAGCAGAGCCATTTTTGTATTAAAACACCCAAGTTTTAGGAATTTTTGATGTAAAAAGACTTGAAACAATATATATATATATATATATATATATATATATATATATATTGGTGATTTAATGTTGTATGTGTTTTGTGACTTGTGTAAATTTTTACTATGAAAATTTTAACTCATGCATGTAACTATAAAGGATGTGACATATACCAATCCAATACATAATTTTCCAATGAATCAACTAATGCATTAGATTCTCTAGGAATGTTTTCATAAGTAATAAACTTGAATTGACATTCTAAAAGTCATACCCTTAAAAAGCAACATAAGAATATTGGATTATGAATGTGATAATGATTAGTCAATTGCATAACAACAAGATGAGAGTCTAACCTAACTACCAGATTGGAGATGTTGTGAGATGTAGCTTCAGTAAGGAGTTCGATAACATACATGTACTCAACAATATTATTGGTGGAAAAACAAAGAAACCCCCCCTAGAACTAAGTAGTTCTATAAAGAACCCAAGCAGCTGATGTAATTTTCCATGTGTGATGACTGGCACCATCTGGATATCTGACGTATGGTAAGGGTGACAAAGACATTTGTGCAATGAGAGACGTGTATGAGAAAAATACTGATTTAAAAGCCAAAAATATCTAGACACACCAAAAGAAGAAAAACTTATATATATAAAATTAAAAACTAGATCCCCAGTAGAACACTAAGAAAAATACATTTTTAGATAAAGCCCATTACAGGGCTCGACGAGTGGGATTCCATCACAACCTTGAAGTTAATCAGTGCCTTTAGAAAGAACCTTAGTAACAACATATGGATTGAACCATAAGGGTCAAAGTGTTCCTGCCTCCAAGAGATCATGCTTATAATTGTAAACTAAGATGAGGTCACCCTCTTGATAATAACAAGGCTTGACATGTTTGTCATATTGAGCTTTGAATCGTCACTCATGTGCTTTGAAATATAGTGTGACATCTCGAATAGTCTTATCCAAATCATTTAGTGACAACAAGTGCTCTTCTTCGACAGTAGTGTCGGGCAGGAGTTCAACAACTAGTTTGATGGAGGGAATCTGAGAATCGATAGAAAGAACTGCTTCCAGACCATAGGAAAGATGAAATGGCATGAAGCTTGTAGTAGTTTTTATTGATGTCTGGTATGTCCATAGAGAATGATATACCATTTGATTCCAGTAAGCTTTATGATTTCTCACTAACCGGTAGATCATGGTCCTGAGAATGCCATTAACAACTTTCACCTCGCCATCGGCTTATGGGTTGTAGGACGAATAATGTTCTTGCTGAAAACCAAGCAAATATGTTAAGTCAGACATCCTATGGTTATGAAAGTGGAAGCCATGGTTTGTAATGATCGTGCAGCTTACACTAAAATGATGGATTACCTAACTAAACAAGAATAGAGCAGCTATTTCTCCATCAGCCAGAAAAGTGGGAATTGCTTTAGCCCATTTTGTTAAGTAGTCTACAATAACAACAATGTAGTTGTGTCCATTAGAGGAATTGGACATACAAGTGAAGAAGTCAATGCCCTATTTAGCAAAGGGGTCAACGGAAATAACTAGGTGAAGAGGGGTATGTGTACATGCATTTTATTTGTATTGATTTGACAAGGATGACACTACTTGACTGTTGTAATACAATCTTTAAACAAGGTTGGCTAGAAGTAACCTGTGCACAAAATTTTCTAGGTGGTAGCCATGCTAGAGAGATGATCATCACATGCCCCAGCATTACATTTATTAAGAACGTGTTCCACCTCAGCATGTGTAAGACAACGTCAAGGAATTGAGTCAACAACATGACAATCTAGAGTATCGTTGAGTAGTAAGTAGTGCTTAGATTGGTGGCAAATGAGATGGTGATTGTCTCACAATAGATCTGGGTGAAAACGCTGTGTTTGGAGGTAGACAAGAAATTCTTCATACCAAGCATCAATAGATTTAACTAGAGATATAGATTCATCAGGCATAGGATCATTGGCTACTTCATCTGGGTCAACTGTGGGAAGGTTTGACAACAAGTCGGTGAATACTAGGGAATTTTTTCCTTGGAAGTGGTGAAAACCAGATCAAATTTTTAGAGGATTACAATCCTTTTAGACCATTTGCCTCAAATAGCTTGACGAGACATAATGTGTCTCATGGGATTATCCATAGCGATGACAGTAGTCTGTCGTAGTAGGATTGACAACAAAAAAAACTACCAAGGATAGTTTCTCCACATGTGAATACCATAGTTTAGGCCCAACAAGGCCTTTCGAGAGATAGTAAACCACACACTGTGATTGTCGTGAGTTTGAACCAAAACCATGCCAATGGAGGATGGTGAGATTTCCAGGTATAAGAGAAAGTCGTGTACATAGTCAGGAGGACTGAGTAGTGGAGCTGATATGAGTGCCTGTTTCAAGGCATCAAATGATGGCTGAACTTGATCATCCCACAAGTATGAAACGTCTTTCTTGAGTAGGTGCATAAAACCTTTCATTAATTCAGCATAATTCATAATGAAATGGCGCAAGACATTTTTTCCTTCCCTTGTGTTATCACTCCAAAATTTCTTCAAAGTTGTTAGAAAAAGAAATGATAGAGGTAACCACAAACCAACTTTGGAGATTAGGATCTAGCCTTCCTAATCTCAGAGAGGGCTTTCTCTCTTTTATTTAACTTTATTTAGTTATTTTATTTTAGGCTAGTTATGATTGTGCTCGGGTTTCGATTTACATTTGGTGGTGGGATCACTTACTTAGATGAAAAAGGGTTGTCTTTTTACCATTGGGCTATGGGGTCAAATGTCAGACAAAGAGGACTGGATCAAGTTCTAAAAAACAGTGTTTGTAGGGCAAGATAGCAGAGTTACTTCAGATATCAAGGCTGGATGGTGAAGTGGTTTTCAATCGGATCCAAAGAGAAATTAAGGGTTCCTTAGATTAGATTATGAAGAAAGTGAAAGAGGTCAACCAGGATGGGAGAGAAATTAAGGATTCTCAAATCCAGATATTAGAAGAAAACATGTAAATGATTAACTATGGAAAACAGAGTATACTTAAACAAATTATGAGATAAAATTCTAGTTAATTCATTCAACTTTAGATATACTTTTAAGTTTGTGAAAAACATAAGAGAATAACAAATTGATAAAGAAAATACTTCATTGTAATAGTTGTACACATGAATCCTGTAATGAAATCTATTTATTACTTGCTCCAGTCTGCTGACTTGAAAATTGGTACAATAACCCTCTAGTTTATCATCAAAATAACTTTACAAATGTATAGCAATACACACTCAATACTTCGAATTATGAAGTATTTATACAAAAATTATTTACCAAATATCACAAACTATCCTGGGAACTAATCTAGGAGGAAAGAAAAATCTCCATGCAAGAAGATAGAGACAACTATTGAACTGATGCTTTCTGTCCCTGCTTATTAGGTTGTGCTGGATTTAATATTTGATATTTTTCACTTTAATCTCTACTTTACCGTTTGGTTTTCACGCTGGATGCTCTATTCACTCTAATCTTTCAACTGATACACTTTCATCTAATACACTTTGACCTGGGTGACCTGTCAATATCCTTTTACTGTGCCCTTTTACTTTTACTGTACATTTTTACATTTTTACTGTGTATTCTACAGTAAATCATTTAGTTTCTCCCATGTCTCAACATGTGGTAATTGGATATTGATCATTTTCATGAAAATCTCATCTGCCTCTGTATACTTGGAAAAAGCAGGCTTATTCACAAAAATGGGTTTTACCTCATGCTGGAGGTAAAACAAATTCTTGAAAGTTTGATATAATAATTTTCCAGTAGGTATGCCCTTCATGGATGAAGTATTCACCTGATCTTTAGCCACTTCCTGGATTTTTCTGTTATATTCCTCTTGTGTCATCAGCTTATCATTTATTACCAAGGGATTCGGTAAACCTTTTTGCCTCAAAATTTCAAATCTGACCATGAATTTGTCAATGGCTAGCTGCGTGGTTTGGCACTTATCCTCTAGGTTCAACATCAAATTCCTCTTGGTGAGGACCCTTTTCACTTCCAAAATTGTACCTGTTTTGTCAGGTATCTCTAATTCCTGTAGCTCATACTTGTTCTTAGAGTTGAGGAAGTGAATGATGCTTTCCTCTGGCATGTCTCCACGTTCTGCTTTGACTCTTTGTATGGATTTTGTAGCCTGCTTTATTAAATCAATATGTTCAAAAATAACTTGGATGGATAGCCAAATATCATTAACAAAGTCAATGATATTGGCCCACAATTGTTCCTTAGCCTGTCCCAGGGGTTCATTCAGTGTCAATTCCTTCTCCATGATTTTTATTTGTTCATTCATTCTTGTAGATTTCTGTTGTTCTTCGTTGTGCATGATTTGGGAAAGCTTGTAGTTAGTTTCCAAGATGGTCACTTTTTCCTTAAGCTTGTTCATATCAGTGGTCTAAATGGACATTTCTTCCATTACTTTGACCAACCTGTTTGCTTCATCACCTGTAGACCATGTTGCTATTGACCATGTTGATGATGTGGATGGTAGATGTTGGTAGTGTTGTAGCCATTGGAGCTCTGGGAGCTAAGGATGCTGCCAAAGTAGAAGGTACAACAATGGTTACTATTGGAATAATAGTGGCAAGGGCATCCTGAAGACTAGCTTGTTTTTCCTGAATCAAGCTATCCAATTCTTTTTCCACCTCCTTGAGCTAATCATTCAATTAAAGTACTAGGTCCATCATCTCGTCATGATTGGTTTGGCTCTACATGACCTCTTTAGTTTGTGGGTGTTCTAAATGAGGCAACTTTAGCTATTTCTTGAGAGCTGCTATATCCTCATTCTTCTTTTTGATCAATTTTTCAGTTGCCTTAATGTCACTAGGATCATGGCCCAGCTCAATGACCAAGTCCTTCAATGACATAATCTTGTTGTCTTTGGCCTATGAGGAGGCCTTCTACAATTTGTATTGGGCTGTTACATTATCAAGTGAACCCTACAGCTTGTGTGCAGCCATGGCCTTTCCTGTAAGGGTGGAGTAAATCATCTCTCTAGGTTGTTTATGAAACTTTATCTGGTTAATGGGATGAACATCCCTAGCCAATACCTCAAAATCAGTCTTCCTATAATCCGCTGAGGTATTTGGTTGCTGAAAAATGGGCTACATAAATGAGACCTGCATCTTTCCTACTTTGATGTCAAAAGCTGACATCAACCTGCTCTGGTTGGTTGGTGTATGCTTGAAGTATTGGGCGTATGTCTTAGCCTTTAACTTCTCATTCCTCATCTGTATTTCCCTGTACCTATTTTTGATGTCTCTTTCTCTGTCAGTAGGTCTGGTAAAAAAGGAAACCTCAACACTCAGTTGTCTCTCAATCATCTGAGTGTTGGAGGTTGATGGCTGTTGTGTTTCACTTGAAGCAGTTTTGTCTTTTCTTCTTTGTCCCATTGTTTCAGTGTCAGTTATTTACACTGATTCAATGTTCTCTTCTTGCTTAGACACATGATTCAACTTGGGCCTTTTCCTGAGTTCAAAGTATTCATTTGTAGTCTCCATGGGAGAACTAGAACCCTCCTCCTTGTTTCTTTTTGGATTCATGTCCTCATTGGCTAGGGTCAGTGAAATAGGAGGAGTACTCATTGGTTCCCCTAGTTCTGGAACTTGTAGGAAAGAACTTTGGTCAATTTTATTTTCAACATCAATTAGCGTGTTTTCAACATCCACAACTATGTTATCCATTTCAATCAATGTATTTTCCAAGCATTCAAATTGGTTGGTAAACTGTTAAACATCAAGGCTTGGGTGGTGGATGAAAGATCCCAATTTGACCTTGATTCTCAATTTGTTTATGACCCCATGAGGGTCATACTGCCACATGAAGTTGTTTCTGAATTTCATCTGTTGCAATATCTTGTCAGCCTCAGGTCCAACTTCTCTATTATTGCATATGAAGGTGCCCAATTGGTTCTTTATTTTGAATTGGGTCTTCTTCCTAGCTACTACGAAGTTGACCTCATCTGAATTGATGATTTGCTTAAAATACTCAAGTGGAAATATCCTCATAGGGAGGTATTTGGGTAGCTTATAAGGGGTTAGTTTGCAGCGATAAACCGTGATCTTAGTGTGGTTCTGGTACAGGTACCAGTATCCCACCTTGTTGTTCTTAGCCAATTGTAGCACCCTCTTGATTTCTTGGCTGATTATATGTTGAGTGTTACTGGTCAACATGTTCATGACTGGGTAGACAAATGAATCTATGAAGTCTTTGTAGGTAAACGTTGTGGAGTATTTCTAGATCAAGGGTGTCCAGTAGACCACTGATCTCTCTTTTCCCTTGGTATCCAACTTCTGGATGTTGATAGGGAATTTATTTGCTTAATAATACAGAAACTTGTGAAATAACATTTAAGAGTATTTGAAAACTCTTTCCTGAAGAGTATTTGAAAACTCTTTCGGTTGGAAATCTAGTGAATTGTTCATGCATCCTGTCTACAATGAACTGTGCATAATTGTACATGATAGTAGGAGGCTTGCCTAAGGTGAATATGGAAAAGAAGGCCAGGATAACCTCATCCACATGCTCATATGAGGTATATCCTAGGATGCAAGACAACATGGTGATTATATGTCTGCCCGTCTCTGAAAAAATGGTGGCAGCATAAGGTGGAGTATCTGTGGGAGTATGGCAGTCTTCAATGATGAAGGTCAGGAATATTTGTCTTATGTTAACCAGGTCTAGTGTGATATATAGGTCCAATAGGTCTCCAATAGTTAATGGGGTCTCATTAGGGCTAGGTTGGACTTGCAGCATTTGGTTGATAGACTCTAGAGTAATGGTGAATAAGATCTACTGGTTAGGGGAAACAATATCCCTTTGGCTAGGGATATAGCAGGCATGACAAAAATGCATGATATTAGGGAATGGATGAACTTCTAAGAATAGGTATTTGGGTAAACTTGATTCCCACAGATGGATGTCATCGGTGGGGTTCAGGAATCTATCCTTACTCCAACAGTGAAGCTTCAGTAGGTAGGCTATGGTAGTAGTATCTTTTATCTAGAAATCCCCTTCTGCTAGTGCCAATTGGTCGATGTTCAGGTGATGGGTTGACACAGGTCTCACATCCAGAGAGGTATTGATCTGGATTTAAACAGGAACGCAATAGATTACAGAGATAACCATAAATACAGAGATGTGATAACCATAAAAACAGAGATGCAGCGGAAATAATACTTCATTTCATTATGGAGAATACTGAAATATGCTTACAAATAGAAATAACCCGGCTAGGGCGATGGTAGCTTATCTCTGAGAAGAGATGTGTCGGCTACATGCCTCTGAACTGTTCCGAACTGTCTTTACAATGAGGCTCGAAGGCCTATTTATTATTGAGAAACAATGGAAAACCCTTAACATTCCAAAACCTAACCCTAGAAGATGAAACACCAAACTATGGGCCCCATTTGGGTAAATTGGTACATCAACTTCCCGGGGTCGTAACTTTGGCATACGATCTCCGTTTGACGCACATGATAGCCCGTTGGAAAGATCTCTCTGAGGACTATGATGGAAAAGATGATTTTTTATCTAAAAAATCGCAGAGCTAGCTAGATTTCCCAAAAAAACGTCCTTTAGGGCCTCAAAACGGCTCCGGAAGTTTAGGACCCGAAAAACTGCTAAAAATAGTAAACTGCGCTATAATTAAGGAAACTGAAAATGTCAAGAGACAGTTGTGGGGGTCCAAATGGGATAGGTGGGTGGCCACCAACATCCACCTGGATCATTCCTCCCCCCTTAGGAAGCAATGGTCCCCATTGCATTGAGTTCCTCCCTGAGATGAGGAAGCTTCTGCTGAGTTGGGTCTTTGGTGAGCTGTTCTGCAATCTCTGATGTGTCCAGAAATGGTGGGGAGCATGGTCGGTGACGATCCACATTGAACACTCGGTGCAAGCGAAGGAATGGAGGAATGTTGTGCTTCAAAGCATTGTTTCCCGTAGCCTTGTTACTGGTGTAAGGACCATATCGAAGTGGTCTGAGTTTCTGATGGGTTCTGGTAAGGCGCTCCCTCTGCAAATGTAACCAAACTTTGTCGCCCACCTGAAACTTGTGCGGTACCCCTCTGGGTAAGGAGAAGTTGTTCCTGTGTTCTATCATGACTGTATCCCTCTGTTGCTGCTGCTGCGTGGAGGAACCCTTCGCGAGGGTCATGGATGTAGCAACGATCTTCCCCTTACTTTGGGAGCGAACCAGACAGAAAATAAATTTCCTAGTCTGTGAGATGAGCTTGCTGCCTTTCTTAGCAGTGATCAAAGAGGTGGCAGTAGGTGGGGCTACCTCCGGTATCCTGTATAATGAGTTATCCAAAGCAATAATGACAGCGCGAGGCCTTGACTCATACACAGCATGTCGCCTCCACAAGTATGGCTGGCCTAATAGTACATCACAAACATCCAGAGGTGTAACATCACACAATACCTCGTCTGTGAAGGGCTTGATGCTGTAGGGAAGGCGGCACTGCTGGCGAACTTTGAGATCTCGTCCTTCGTGAAGCCACCCGATACTGTATGGTTGTGGGTGTGGTGTAGTTGGTAGGCCCAACCACTTCACGACCTCTGCTGAAATGAGGTTCTTTTGGCTGCCACTGTCGACAATGAATTGCAGCGGCGAACCCTTCACCCACATCTGTGAGTGGAAAAGACGTTCCCCCTCCTCTGGCTCTTCGGGCTCATTCATCTAGATCTTGGCAGTGGCAACAGTGGCACTAGGATCCGCATCAATGATCTGCTTCCCTTTGCCATTCCCCTTGTCGGGTTCTGGCTCAGAGTCAGAACATGCATCTGATTCAGAAGCCTTCAACTCGGCCACCAGTGACTGCTTAGTCCGACACTCACTTGTGTTATGAGTGGGACTCTTGTGGAACTCACACCACTTTCCTGTGTCCTTCTTCGGCTTCGTGGTGTCGTTCTTTTCTTGCGGCTTCGAGGGGTTGTCTTGGGTCACCCCACCTTGGCTTTGTCCTCTGGGCTTCGGATTTGCAGATCCAAAGTCTCGCTTCTTCTGTTTGAACTTTTGCTCGATTTTGACAGCGTATCGATATGTTGTGCCGAGTGAGGAGATGTTCAAGAACTCCATCTCTTCCTGGATGTATCTGTGTAGGCAGCCGCGGTATTTGAGTACCAAATGCAGCTCAGAATCTTTTATACCCAACTGTGTGCGAAGGGTATGAAAAATGTTTGTGAACTCTGGCACATCTTGGTCTCGTCCCTGCCGCAGTGTGGTCCATTTGATGTATTTGTCCTCATAGCTTTTGACAGGGTAGTACTGCTCCTTGATGGCATCTCGGAAGTCATTCCAAGTGGGGGCGGCTGAAAACAGTGAGCCTGTACTTTCATCCTTCTGCTCGCAGTATGTTTCCCACCAGTCCTTGACGTGGGGGGCTGCTTTGAGAAGAGCAAAAACAATCTTTTCCCTACTTGAAAATTCATGAACAGAAAAATACCCATCTAGCAGATTTAACTATTTATCTACGGCATCTGCGTCTATTTGACCCTCGAAGATGGGGATTTCAAAATTAACTTGTACCTTAAACGTTGTGGCATTTCCAGAGTAGCTGTTGGAAGCCGATGCGTCGCCTCTGGGTAGCCGCTGAAGGATCTGCGCAAAGCTATCCATCATCGCGTTCCTTTGCCGCTCGAGGGCTTCTTCGAGCAAGATTCTGATAGGATCTCCTGCCCCCTCGTCTTTCTTCTCATCCGCCATGGGAGGTCGTCGAGATTTGCGAGGCTGGTCTTGCAAAGGTTCGACCAATTCAAGCCCTAACTCCTTATATCCCGACCTCGTTGGGGACATGCAAAGAAAAACAGAGAAAAAGCAGACCTCTCTGATACCACTGATCCAGATTTAAACAGGAATGCAATAGATTATAGAGATAACCATAAATACAGAGATGCAATAACCATAAAAACAGAGATGCAGCAGAAATAATACTTCATTTCATTAATGGAGAATACTGAAATATGCTTACAAATAGAAATAACCCAGCTAGGGCGATGGTAGCTTATCTCTGAGAAGAGATGTGTCGGCTACATGCCTTTGAACTGTTCCGAACTGTCTTTACAATGAGGCTCGAAGGCCTATTTATTATTGAGAAACAATGGAAAACCCTTAACATTCCAAAACCTAACCCTAGAAGATGAAACGCCAAACTATGGGCCCCGTTTGGGTAAATTGGTACATCAACTTCCCGGGGTCGTAACTTTGGCATATGATCTCCGTTTGACGCACATGATAGCCCGTTGGAAAGATCTCTCTGAGGACTATGATGGAAAAGACGATTTTTTACCTAAAAAGTTGTGGAGCTATATTTCCCAAAAAAACGTCGTTTAGGGCCTCAAAACGGCTCCGGAAGTTTAGGACCCGAAAAACTGCTAAAAATAGTAAACTGCGCTATAATTAAGGAAACTGAAAATGTCGAGAGACAGTTGTGGGGTTCCAAATGGGATAGGTGGGTGGCCACCAACATCCACCTGGATCAGGTATGGGAAGCCATGAATGAGTTTATGGATTGGGATTAGGTCTGTATTAGCTATAGAAGTGAGGTTTGGGAAACTCTGGTATAGTGAGAGGGTAATTGCAGTTTACAAAAGAGGGGTTTTGGGTATATAGGAAAATTACTCTTTAATCAGGCAAATGTATTAATTAATTTCAATTAATTAATCGTTAAAGTTGACTATACATTTTCAAATTTAGAGGGTCGTTTCAGTTTTCCAAAAATACCTGGAATTTTGGTAGTATGGCTTGCAAACTGGTTTGAATGATGGCTGTAGAGGGTATGGTTGATGCAGCTATGAACTAGATGGTTGAATTAGGCGTCTGGAGCTTCTTCGGGTGATAAACAACAATAAATTTTGGTCGCAGAGGTTCAGGGTTTTGCAGAAAAGCTTCTCCAGCCTTTAAACTGGCAACGGTTACAATTTCGCGCAGAATTTTACAAATGAACAATGTATGGTTTCTGGTATTGGTGGGGAGGCAATTTTATGGATCATTGCACCACTTTTGGTAGGCAAGTGGTATTTCCTTGAGAGCACGCGATTTTGCCTGGGGCTACTAGGTAGCAATATAGTGCCCAGGAAAACCATGAATCTCACGTGCTCTTGGGCTGGTAATGGTTGGATAGTGAACAAGTGTGATATGGATGCGCACCGTCAGATCTGCAAGTGGAAGATCAGACGACTGTTGCATGGTCAATATGCATAGAGGGAAATGGAGTCAGGATTTGCGGGGCCCGAGGCTTAATTACAATTAATTGTAATTAATTAATAACTAAGGTGGGGATTTAAAATATAATCAGCGGGTCTAATGGAGTGGGACCAGGGGTTAATGTGGCAGGGTTAGTTTAACTGCACCAAGGGTTGGTGGGTTAAAAGGTTTTTGTCAAGGAAATATGAATCGGGGAATTAATTTAAATAATGTGGTGGGGATAAAAACTTAGGATAAGGGGGTTTTATGGGTTTTGAAGGGAAAATGAGGAAATTAATAAGGGGGAAGGTGATTTTTGCAATAGGGAATGGGTTTCACACTAGGGAAAAGGGGTTTTTGGGTAGGGGGTGAGTTTTGGAAGGTAACTTATTGGGGAAATGTATGAAACAAAGGGATAAGGGTCAGCATGAAGGGAAAGAGGTATTTCATAAGAAATGAGGGGATAATGGGGAAATTAGTAAATGAGTATGTGGGGTGAAATGAAATGGGGGGAAGTCAATTAAAGAAGCTTGTGAACATCTTTTCACTCTCATAAATGCTCTTGCACATGAAACATAGGATTAAACATGATAAATGTGCTTTTGACTAAAAACCTTGTCCATTTGCAACCTTTCTTCTACCTACCCATCATTTATCCTAACATTTTTTTTTCACTTTTTTGGGTGCATTTAAGGTATCAAACCCTTTATTTCCTTTTCTTTTGACAAGAAAACTCTCTAATTCTAACCTTATAACTTCCAATGGATCAGATTAAGCTGATGAGAACATTTTTATTCTCTACCTAACTACTGATATGCCAAGGTTGAATAGTTTGGCAAGATCTTTATTCTCTATCTATCAACATAAAATCCAGAACATGAATGAGTCGAGATTAAGCTATTTGACCATCATGGGTTGTGGCATTTATGACAAGCTGCACACAATCATTATTTTGCATAGTAAAGTAACAAGTAGTGGCACTTGAATTTTCACACTTTCATGATCTGTTTTATTTTTTGTTTGGGGTTCACATTTTTCACTTTTTTGATCTTTTCTTCTTGTTTTTGTCCTTTGATTATTCTTTTAGGACATACCCTCTTTACATTTTTTAATTTTTAATATGGAAAACATTTTGCATAAAGAAAAAGTATGTACAATATTACAAGACTAACCATAGACAATTCAAAATTATGAATCCTATTATTATAGGACCCTAACAGTGGCTCCACATGGGGATGGAATTTCCTGGTGAAATGTCAAGAATTTCAAGATCAGTAGCATTTGAAAATGTGTCTGAAGCTACCTTGTAAATTATTCTTCTGTGATTCTGCTTTATTCATACTTATGATGGTGAACCCTTCAAAGCTCAGGGCCTTCTCTCCAGGCTTCAACTTCAAAATATTACCATCCAATCCAATATAAATTATACATTGTTATATACAATGAGTAAAGTAAACTGAACTATTATTAATCTGTGGAAAAGTAATGCTTCAACATTCTACCATTGACAGGTCCTCCTGGTAGATTTGATCCATCTATCTCTCTCAAGAAAAAAACATTATTACCTCTGTAACCATAAATGACATAAGGGCCTTGCCACAGAAAGTCAAATTTTCCATGTTTTCCCTTGTCTTCTCTTCTAGAATCCCATATAAGTACTTTGTCACCTATGTAAAAATCATCAACTTTAGTCTTTTTATTAAAAATCTTTTTGATTTTATGATGGATTACTTGTGATTTGACATATACTTATTCTCTGGTCTGCTGCAAGTGTATTGTTTGATTTATTCTCCTATGGATATCATTTGGTTATACCTGCAACTCATGGATGATCTTCATCATTGGCACTCCCAAAGTGGATGGAAAACTAGCATCCATCCCATATACTAATTGATAGGGAGATGTACTAATGGACTTTTTGGTAGTTAGTCTGTCTGCCCATAAGGCATTGACCAACCTTTTGTTCCATGTCTTTTTGTTGTCTTCCAGTAATTTCTTAATGATATTGACAAGGCTTTTGTTAGAGGATTATGTAAGTCCATTACCTTGAGGGTAATAGGCAGTGGAGTGGCCAAGGGTGATGTGGTATTTGTTACAAAAGTATACCATTTTCTTGGATTTAAAAGTAGTTGCATTATCAGTAATGAGCTTTTGGGGGCATCCAAATCTTGACAAAATATTATTTTCAAGGAAGGAGATAATGACAGAGTCTGTATCTTGTCTAGAAGGGATGTCTTCTATCCATTTGGTAAAATAATCAGTGGCTATCAAAATCCATTTATGTTGGGCTAGGGAGGCTGGGTGAATTTCTCCAATGAAGTCTAAACCCCATTGCTGAAATGGCATTTCTGTGGGGATGGGTTTGAGAGGTAAAGATAAAAGCTTTCTTTTTCCCTCAAATATCTAGCACTTATGACAGTAGGTCACATGTTTTTTAACATCTGCAAAAAGAGTGGCCCACTAAAAACCAGCTCTCAAAATTTTATCAGCAGTAGTCTTCCAATACAAGTGTCCTCCACAATCTCCTGCATGAAATTCTTGCATATTTTTATCAGCTTCATCTTTTAGTAAACAATTTAAAAGAATACCACCATTGTCTTTCCAAAATAAAGCATTATCTATGATACAATATCTCATGATTTCATTTTCAAAAATCTTTCTTTAGTTATAGATAAACTAGAAGGAGCTTGTAAGTTTAGTAATACAAATAGGATATATACATACCAAGGTGAATCTACAAAAGGTTCACTGATCTATGGAGTCGCCATCTCTTCCTGATCATCAAGGGCACCAATGAAATTTATATCTAGGTCCTGAGAATTCGATGTTGGCATTATGATTCTGGTATGGCTCTATGTTACAGATGTTGTACTTGATGGCAACACCCCCAAGTGGAAATGCTCTGATCAGGCTCTCAAAATGTTGAAAATTTAAGAAGTACGCAGGAGAACAGTTCAGAACATGCGTACACGCAGGTAAGGTACACCATGAAGGGACCGCGACCAGACACGTAGGTAACCCGTTCAGAAGGTGCGTACCCCCAGTTTCACTTACTTCAAGGCAGAGAAGCGCATTCATGTGGGGTTTCCTATGTTTGGCCAGTGGTATTTAGCCCGCCGCTCCTGATTCTATGGTTTTGGCCCGTGGTATTGTTTTATATTATTATTATTATTGAGCCCCATGTTTTTGGGCCCCTGGTATTGGTTATCTATGGTATTGATCCATGATTTTAGGAGGAGCTTGCCTATATAAATCAAAGGAGATCACTTGGCTAAGTATCTTTTGCAAATTGAATATCTTAAGATCTGAAATATTGGGTTATTGTCTTAAAAGCTTGATCTATATGAAAGTGAAGTTGAAAGCGAATATGTGAAGGGTGATCTCTCGAGCACATGATCAGATCTGGGCATCCGACTAACTGTGGCACACTGGTGAACTGCCAAATCGGCCCTAATCATAAGTACGCAGGTGATTAACAGTGCAAGTGCGTGGGTACGCAGAAGAGAAACATGAGAGCTGTGTGGGTACGCAGAGCAGAAGAAGCAGAACTGCGTGGGTACGCAGAGCAGAAGAAGCAGAACTGCGTAGGTACGCAGCGCGACAGAGGTTCAGGTGCGTAAGCACAGTAAAAGTATGCGGCGCGATAGTATCTATGACTGCGTGGCTTCAGTAGCAGTACGCGGCGCGATAGTGTCTCTGGGTGCGTACCTACAGTAACAGTACGCAGCGCGATTGAAGAAACAGTGCGTGGGTACGCGGCGCAGCAGAAGGCTCTCTGCAGGTATACGCAGGGAAACAGAAGGTGAAGTGCGTAGCGACGCAGGCCAGAGAAAGAAAAACTGCGTATCTGTCTTAAGATCTTCTGTTGACTGAATTTTTCTGTTGATAAGGTGTTCTGGGTTTAGTTCTGTTATTGTTGATCTGGTTACTGCAGTTGACTGTGTAATTTACATGTACTTGATGATCATTTGATGTTTATGGATCCAGTTTGAAAATTTATGAAAAGTGGTCCTTGTAAGAAAAGAAGTAGGGGGTTGTAGCTCCCTTCTAGGAGAGACTGGAAAACGAGAGAGAGTTGTAGCTCTCTGCAGGTTGCAGCCTGTGTACTGGTAAAGGACTGCACCAGTACAAAATCATTGTAAAAAGGGTTTCTAATTTGAAAGAAGATAGAGACATATTGCAGCAGGTGGTTTTCACCCACATTGGCTTTCCACCTTATATCTGGTGTTCTTTGGTGTGACTATCTGTCTTTCTTGTTCATGCTCATTATTTTATGGTACTGATATGCAAAAATAATTCAAATTATAAATAAGGAAGATTTGTTAAAAGAACTTGATAATACTGATTCACCCCCCCTCTCAGTATTATTTCCAACAATTGGTATCAGAGCAGGTCCTTCGGAGAAGCTTGATCGCTTGAAGGAAGATCATTCGTCATGAGCAACTACGAGAGGGAAGCATCAATCAGGCCACCAATTTTTGATGGGACAAACTTCAATTATTAGAAGGTAAGAGTTACTGCCTATCTTCAATCCCTTGGTACAGAAGTTTGGGATATCATAGATACAGGCTACACTTTTCCTTCAACTACTCCTACAGATACGGCCGAAAAGAAGAAATATGAAACAAATGCTAAAGCAGTCAATACTTTGCTGGGATGCTTATCTCAAACAGAATTCGTAAAGGTTATGCAATATAAATCCGCAAAAGAAATATGGGACAAGATTGTCTTGAGCTACGAAGGAGATGAACAGGTAAAGCATGCTAAACTTCAAACTCTCAGGATTCAGTATAAGAATCTCAGGATGTATAATGATGAAAGTGTGGCTAACTATTTTCTTTGGGTAGATGAGATTGTTAATTGCATGAAAAACTTGGGTGAACAAATAAAAGAGGCTATTGTGGTTGAAAAAGTTCTAAGATCATTGTCCCCCAAGTTTGAATCTAAAGTGTTTGCAATAGAAGAAAAGGAAAATCTACGAATTCTTACTATGTCTCAGCTACACGGAATTCTAACTGCTTATGAAATGAGAAAGGGAGATCCATCAGACAGAAGAGAAGCTGCTTTCAAGGCTTCAGGCAAAGGAGATTATTATGAAGCAAGTCACGTGCCAGAAGAAGAAGAAGAATCAAATTTTGTCAGAAATCTTCAAAGGGGTTCTAGAAGGTTCAGAGGTAAGTTACCTTTTAAATGCTTTGCTTGTGGAAGAGTAGGTCATTATGCTGCAAAATGTCTTTATAAGGATAAAGGAAAGGAACCTGCTAGATGGAACAAGAAACAGAGTGCAAATAAGAAAAGCTACTACACTCATGAAGATAGTGATGGTCTATCAAATAGTGATGAAGATGAACAAGGTAATGACTATAAACTATTAATGGCATTTGAAGATGATGATTATATGGATGCTATAGATGTGGATAGCCTTTATGAAGAAATTACTAAACTCAAGAGATGTATTGAAGAAAAGAATATGATCATTGATACTCTACAATTTCAAATTGATGAAAAGGAAAAACATCTTGAAAAATTAGAAGGTGAAATTGTTGGTCTTAGAAAAGAGATTGAGAAAACAAAAGCTATTAATCTTAAGTTTGTCAAAGGATCTGAAACTTTGGATGAGATTATCAATGTACAGCGTTCGCCTCTAAACAAGACAGGTCTGGGCTATAATGGAGAAACTTCTCAAGCATCCACCTCAAAAAGTTATCTTGATGTAGCAAGAAGGAATGAGAAAAAGCACAATGGAGACCATCAAGTAAAGCAGGGATGAATTGCAAACAGAGACTATCAAGGGCAATCCGTCTTAAGGGTGAACAAAAGCTACAACCAGCCACAGGTAAAATCTTCTCAATTTGGTTCAAGAATGGATGACAATGGAAATTACAATCATTTGGCCAGTAGATTTGATAACCGCAGAAGTTTCTTCAATGGACAATGTTTCTCTCGCCATAACTTTGGTCACAAAGCAGCTCAATGTGTTGCATATAAAACTATCATGACTAGAGAAGCTCAAAAACAAAGAAGCATGACCGGGATTACAAAAAGAACCTATAACAACGTTTCGGCCCTTGAAAATGAAGTTGAATGTTCTATTTTCAATAACTTTGGTCATAAAGATTCTGAATGCAGGAGCAGGTTTTAGCAGACAAAGGAACAAGCCTCAAGCACCAAAACATGGAGAATAAAGGAACCACAAACAAAAAGATGTGGGATAGCATTTTATGCAGAAGGACAGGAAAATCTATGGTACATTGACAGTGGATGTTCGAAGCATATGACAGGTGATAAAGAAAAACTTGAGTCATATTCTGCTCTAGAAAAAGGAAAGAAAGTTTCTTTTGGAAATGATACTCCCGCAACTATAAAAGGAAAAGGCATTGCTCAGTTAAAAGAAAAGGTCAAGGCTGGAAATGTTTTGTATGTTGATGGAATGAAGCATAATCTTCTAAGTGTCAGCTAGATGTGTGATCAAAGAACCGAGGTGATATTCAGATCAAATGGATGTCTTGTTCGTGATCTTGATACAGGTAAAATAGTGATCAAAGGTAAAAGAACTCCAAATAATCTATACATATTTGAAGAAGGACAACAACAATGCTATCTGAGCAAGGATGATGAGCACTGGTTATGGCATCGGAGGTTGGGGCATCTAAGCTTTTCACAAATAAGGAAAGCATGCAAATATCAGGCAGTTCACGATCTTCCAGATATCAAAATTCCAGACAACACCATATGCAAATCATGTCAGTTTGGAAAGCAAACCAGAACTAACTTTCCAGAGAAGGAAGGATCAGTTAGCATGCCTCTTGAGCTAGTACATACAGATACATGTGGTCCATTCAGGAAAAGAACACCTCGAGGAGAAGAATACTTGATATTATTCATTGACGATTTCTCCAGGTTTGTCTGGTTAGGACTTATGAAGCACAAAGATGAAGCATTCGAAAAATTCAAATCCTTCAAAGCCTTGGTTGAAAACGAATCAGGACACAAAATCAAGTGCCTCAGATCCGACAGAGGTGGAGAGTTTACCTCAAATGAATTTTTCGATTTCTGTGAAGAAAATGGGATAAGAAGAGAATTCTCTACAGCTAGAACTCCTCAGCAAAATGGAGTTGTGGAAAGAATGAACAGAACAGTCCAACAAATGGCTCGTGCTATGCTTGATGAGTCGGGAACTCCCGCAACTTTCTGGGGTGAAGCTGCACATGTTGCGGTTGTTATTCTCAACAAAACAAATGTCCGGGTGAACAGCACTCAAACCCCTCATGAGCTCTGGTGTGGTGAGACTCCTTCGGTAAAGCACTTCAAAATCTTTGGGAGAAAATGTTATATTAAGAATACTGATGAGCAACTTGGAAAACTTGAACCTAGAGCAGATGAAGGCATTCTTCTTGGTTATTCCCCACATAGCAAAGCATACAAGTGATACAATAAAAGACTTGGCAGAATTGTTGATAGCATTGATGTAGTGGTTGATGAGAAGGGATACATTCCTAGGCAAGTACATCATGAAGACATCGAAGAAGATGAAGGCTACCCTCAAAGACAGAATGATGAAGAAGAAGAACCTCAAGAAGAACCAGAGGAGCAGACAAGAATAGAAGAGAAGACTCCATCCAGATATGTTCAGAAGAATCATCCAGAATCTCAGATTGTGGGGCAGAAAGAAGCAGGTGTACAAACAAGAAGAACAGTTGCAGAAGCTTCAAGCTATTTGGCATTACTCTCCTCCACTGAACCACAAAATGTGAAAGAGGCATGCAAAGATGAATGTTGGGTGAAAGCAATGGATGAAGAACTTGAGCAGATCGAAAAGAACAACACTTGGGATCTGGTTCCTAGACCAAAGGATAAGAATGTTATCGGAACAAAATGGGTCTTAAAAAACAAATTGAATGAAAATGGAGAAGTAATCAGAAACAAGGCTAGACTTGTTTGTAAAGGGTATGCGTAGTAAGAAGGAATAGACTTTGAAGAAACCTTTGCTCCTGTTGCAAGACTTGAGGCCATCGGAATGTTCCTTGCTCTCTCAAGTTCTCAAAACTTCAAAGTATTTCAAATGGACATGAAAACAGCCTTTCTGAATGGAGACTTGGAAGAAGAAGTATACATTGAGCAGCCAGATGGGTTCATTCTTGGAAATGATCCAAATCTTGTATGCAGATTGAAAAAGGCTCTCTATGGTCTCAAACAAGCTCCAAGAGCTTGGTACTATCATTTGGACAAATATCTTCATCAACAAGGTTTTTCAAAAGGATCAGCAGATAGCAATCTTTATATAAAAGTTGAAAATGACAAATTAATAACACTTGTTGTGTATGTAGATGACATTATCTTTGGCAGCAATGAAGAAGCTTTGAGTCAAAGCTTTGCCTTGGTGATGTAGAAAGAATTCGAAATGTCCTTGCTGGGAGAACTGACATATTTTCTTGGTTTGCAAATCCAACAAAAAGAAGGAGGGATCTTTTTGTCTCAAACCAAGTATCTCAAACAGATTTTGAAGAAATATGGCATGGAAGATGCAAAACTAGTATGTACACCCACGGTCATAGGATGTAGCCTCGGTGCAAACGATGAATCTGCAGCAGTGCATCAACCAACCTACAGATCTATGATTGGAAGTTTACTTTATCTGACAGGTACCCGACCGGACATCATGCATGCAGTTGGAATTGTTGGAAGATTTCAGGCAAATCTGAAGGAGACTCATCTTCAGGCAGTGAAGAGAATTTTCAAATATCTTCAAGGGACTCAAAATTATGGCTTATGGTATCCTAGAGATACAGATCTCACACTTCATGCTTATACAGATGCAGATTAGGCTGGAAGCATGGATGACAGGAAAAGCACAAGTGGTGGTGCGTTCTTTATGGGTTCCAGACTAGTATCTTGGTTCAGCAAGAAACAGAGTTCGATTGCCTTGTCTACAGCCGAAGCAGAATATGTTGCTGTTGCATCTTGCTGCACTCAACTCCTTTGGATGATGCAGACTTTGCAGGATTTTCAAATCACTTGTACACCACCTATCCCCATCTTATGTGATAACACAAGTGCAATCAGCATCTCAAAGAATCCTGTCATGCATTCAAAAACCAAGCACATACCCATCAAGTATCATTTTCTCTGGGAACAAGTGCTTGAACAGAAGGTCAAGTTGGAGTATGTTCCTTCTAAGGAACAAGTTGCTGATATACTCACCAAACCATTGCCCAGGGAGACTTTTGAATACCTCAGGCAAAAGCTGGGGGTTGTTGATGCATCATCTTATTGTTGAAACTCTTCTGATTGATGGTTGTACGCATGGTTCATCTGAGGTATATACGTACATGGGTTGGGTTGCGGATTGGTTGAAGATTGAATGGCACAGGTTCAGGGGGAGCATATAATGCATTGTTGGCATTATGGAGGATGTACAGAAGGAGATCATGGATGCTGGTCTGATTATAGCTGCAATATGTCTCTATCTCTTTCATGGTCATTTATGGTGTTTGGTGGATTATGGTTCTTCTTTGCAGATCTGGTTCATATTCAGGGGGAGCATAACCCTTTGCCCTTGATGTCAAAGGGGGAGAATGAAGCTGAAGATTTTGAGGTTGCCATCAAGTCCAAAGGGGGAGATTGTTGGCATTATGATTCTGGTATGGCTCTATGTTACAGATGTTGTACTTGATGGCAACACCCCCAAGTGGCAATGCTCTGATCAGGCTCTCAAAATGTTGAAAATTTAAGAAGTACGCAGGAGAACAGTTCAGAAGATGCGTACACGCAGGTACACCGTGAAGGGACCGCGGCCAGACACGCAGGTAACCCGTTCAGAAGGTGCGTACCCCCAGTTTCACTTACTTCAAGGCAGAGAAGCGCGTTCACGTGGGGTTTCCTATGTTTGGCCCGTGGTATTTAGCCCGCCGCTCCTGATTCTATGGTTTTGGCCCGTGGTATTGTTTTATATTATTATTATTATTGAGCCCCATGTTTTTGGGCCCCTGGTATTGGTTATCTATGGTATTGATCCATGATTTTAGGAGGAGCTTGCCTATATAAAGCAAAGGAGATCACTTGGCTAAGTATCTTTTGCAAATTGAATATCTTAAGATCTGAAATATTGGGTTATTGTCTTAAAAGCTTGATCTATATGAAAGTGAAGTTGAAAGCGAATCTGTGAAGGGTGATCTCTCGAGCACATGATCAGATCTGGGCATCCGACTAACTGTGGCACACTGGTGAACTGCCAAATCGGCCCTAATCAGAAGTACGCAGGTGATTAACGGTGCAAGTGCGTGGGTACGCAGAAGAGAAACAGGAGAGCTGCGTGGGTACGCAGAGCAGAAGAAGCAGAACTGCGTGGGTACGCAGAGCAGAAGAAGCAGAACTGCGTGGGTATGCAGCGCGACAGAGGTTCAGGTGCGTACGCACAGTAAAAGTACGCGACGCGATAGTATCTATGACTGCGTGGCTTCAGTAGCAGTACACGGCGCGATAGTGTCTCTGGGTGCGTACCTACAGTAACAGTATGTAGCGCGATTGAAGAAACAGTGCGTGGGTACGCGGCGCAGCAGAAGGCTCTCTGCGGGTATACGCAGGGAAACAGAAGGTGAAGTGCGTAGCGACGCAGGCCAGAGAAAGAAAAACTGCGTATCAGTCTTAAGATCTTCTGTTGACTGAATTTCTCTGTTGATAAGGTGTTCTGGGTTTAGTTCTGTTATTGTTGATCTGGTTACTGCAGTTGACTGTGTAATTTACATGTACTTGATGGTCATTTGATGTTTATGGATCCAGTTTGAAAATTTATGAAAAGTGGTCCTTGTAAGAAAAGAAGTAGGGGGTTGTAGCTCCCTTCTAGGAGAGAGTGGAAAACGAGAGAGAGTTGTAGCTCTCTGCAGGTTACAGCCTGTGTACTGGTAAAGGACTGCACCAGTACAAAATCATTGTAAAAAGGGTTTCTAATTTGAAAGAAGATAGATACATATTGCAGCAGGTGGTTTTCACCCACATTGGGTTTCCACCTTATATCTGGTGTTCTTTGGTGTGACTATCTATCTTTCTTGTTCATCCTCATTATTTTATGGTATTGATATGCAAAAATAATTCAAAGTATAAATAAGGAAGATTTGTTAAAAGAACTTGATAATACTGATTCACCCCCCCTCTCAGTATTATTTCCAACATTCGATTCAGCCATGAGTTTGGCTAAACCATAGCCTTTAATAAGTTTAGTAGGCTTTATTTCTATGTCATATTCCAAAATTGTGGCAATCCATTTGTCTCTCTTCCCTTCAGGCCCATTTTGTGTCAAAATGTCCTTTATTATTGAGTTTGGAACATAAGCAATGATGTGTGAATACAAGATGTATACTCTAAAATCTTTAATATCTTTCACTAAAGCTAATGCCTATTTTTCCATTATGTTGTATTTTAGGGTTGCATCTCTTAAATATTTACTGAAAAATGCAATGGGTTGTTCATATCCTTGATCATTCTTTCGCAACAAGATTGTTGCAATAATATGTTCTGAAGCAAAAGAAAAAATTATAAAATCTTTTTGAAAGTCAGGACTTATAAGGACTAGAGTTTTGGTAAGGGCTTGTTTGATGGCCTCAAAAGATTGTTTAGCTTCCACTGTCCATTTAAGTGATGAATCTGTTTTAACATGTTATTTAATTCTCTAATCAATTCTGCTAAATTTGAAATGAATCTCCTAAGAAAATTTATTTTTCCTAGAAATGACTATAATTCTTTGATGTTTCTAGGATGGGTGATGGTCATGATTGCCTCTATTCTAGCGGGATCTATTCTAATTCTATCTTTGGATATTATATGTCCCAACAGTTTACCTTCTTCTAGACCAAAGAGTGTCTTTTTGGGATTTAAGGAAATACCAAATTTCCTGCATTTAATGAAAACTCTTCTCAAGTGATCTAGGTGTTCATTATCAGATTTAGAAAAGACTGTGATGTCATCTTGGTAAACAACTAGGAAGTCATGGATTTCTTTAGAAAAAGCTATATCCCTAGCTCTTTGAAATGTTGCTACTACATTCATTAATCCAAAAGGCATTTTCAAATACATGTAGGTACCACAAGGAGTAGTAAACATAGTTTTGGCTTGGTCCTCTGGTTGAACTAAGATTTGGTTATATCCAGAAAATCCATCAAGCAATGAAATTCTAGATGAACCTACTACCCTCTGAAGGACATGGTCAATTTTTGGAAGAGGATAGTTGTCTTTCAATGAGACCTTGTTTAAATTTCTGAAATCAACACAAAGTTTGATTTCTCCTGTCTTTTTCCTAGTAGTGACTAAGTTTGAGACCCAATCTGAATATCTAATGGGAGCTATAATTTCGGCATGATACATTCTTTTTACTTCCTTCTCAATAGATGGCATAAGAACTGGATTAATTCTCCTGAGTTTATGTTTAAAATGTTTATGATCTTCTTTGATAGGTATGTTGCGTTGAATTATGTTGGTGTCATAAGACTTTAGGTCTTCATAACTCCATGCAAATACATCTTGAAACTTGTTAAAAAAATTTATGTATTTAACCTTTTCATCTGGAGGTAGCGCTTTTGATAATTTAACAAGTTTAGGTTTTTGTTCAGTCCTATGTTACATTCTTCTATATCTGCTCTTAAAGGCTCCATTTTCAGTTTCCTAGTTACATCGCTGGAATGAAAAAAATCTTCTAAGGGGTTTAATCCCTTAGGAAAAAAAATATTTTTAAGGTTAATAATTTTAGGATCATCATTCATTATTTCTTCTATTTCTACATTTTCTAAGTTATCTACTTCTAGTTTTGTGAAATTAGTGGGCTTACCTATATCTAAAATATTTACCTCTATCCCACTATCTATGTTATTTTCTACTATACAATCTATATCTATATTACAATTCTAAAACTCACCTTCAACATTCATGAAATCATAAATCTGAGAATCCTGTGAGAAAATATTCTAATACTTCAAATTGTCTCGTATAATAGGCCTATGTCTCACTTCTGCAGTGTACTGGTGGTTGGGTTGAAAAGGCAGTTTGCAAGTACTAGTAAAAGTGGCTAGACTATGTGTTTGCATATTCTATTTCCTAGGAATGATAGCAAAGTCTGTTTCAAGAAGGTCTTTGATCAAATCTAAGACATTCTCTCTATATTGACTCAGTTGGGGATTATTTACAGAGTATTCACCTTTGATTTGTTTAATAATCAACTCTGAGTCTCCCAGTATAGAAACTCTCTTGGCTCCAAGTTTTCTAACCATTTGTAATCCTAAGATTAGAGCTTCATCTTCTCCCATTTTATTTGTGCATTTAAAATTTAACCTAAATGCATGAACTTCATAATGATTATTCTCCATGTTGTGAATCCACACTCCTGCACCTGCTCCAAGTCTATTCACAGATCCATCAAAATCTAGATGCCATAAAGACTCATGAAAAATTTCTTCACAGTCACCTATTTTGTATTTCTGTTCTACAACTGTGATTTCCTTTTTGTCATGGTCTGAATTATATAAGATGAAAGAGTCCATATCATAATGCATGGAGTATATAGGGAAATTATGTGGTTTTTCTACATTGCTCACCATATATTTCATCAAGGTCTCTCTATAAAGTTTCCTTTGTTGACCAAAAACGGAGATGGTGGCATATGACATATCTGATTGCAAGGATCCCTGCAATTTTTCTCCCCATTAGTGAGATAAAAACATTCCATATTTGGGTGGGATGTATACAACTACTATGTCCATCACAATACTCTTTGTTGGGCATTGGACTAGAGTTACACATAAATCTTTAATCAAGCCAAGGCATTTAACTTGACCAGAGTCAAAGGAAAGCAAGTCCTTATATGGTTTGGTGATATCTAAGTTTAGTCTCTCCATGATTGCGTTTGGCATCAAGTTACAGAATGGCCCTAAGTTTAGCATAGAATTATGTAATATCTTGTCATGAATGTTCAGGCTAATGTAGAAAGGAGGGATTCCTCCTTGCTGATGAGTACCATTTACCTCAGGGCCAAACAATAACTCAGGTTGATCATCATTCAAATTGACAACATCTTCTCCTTCACCTATATTTAAAGTTTCTGTGATCTGTGATCTATATGACTCATTTTTCACTAGCTCAGTCAAAGGGACTGATATTTTCAATTTTTCTATCTCAGTTTTAATGTTGAAAGGCAGTTGAGCTTTGCTTGTTTGGATGAGATCTTCCTTAGAGAATGTGGTCTGTGTGTTTTTATCTTCTTTTTTAGTGTTAGGCACTTCGGTCTATGTTTCAACAGTTTTGTTTTGAATTCTCTTATTTGGAATGTTTTGAGTAATTGTTTTAGTTTGAGTTTTGGATGAAGTTATATCTACAATTTTTGGGGTAGAAGTCTCCTGTGTTCCCCTAGGGAGGATTTGTAAAACTTTAGTGACAAGAGCTTCTATTATCTTTTTAGTTTGGGTCTAGATTGATCTCTTAGTGGGAGCTTCATTTTTCTTTTTACTTATTAGACTATACTATTTGTGAACCTCATATATGGCTAATTCATAGCCCTATTTAAAGTCAAAGGACTCTCTAGATTCTAATTGCAATAGTTGCAACATGTACAATTCATGTTCTTCCCGAGTAAGAAAAACAAAATCTTCATTTTTGATTCCTAATAAGTTTATATGGGTGTCATCCTCTCCTTCATGGCTTTGTGAACCCTCAACATAGTTTTCCTAGAAGGGTGGCCTAATTTGCTGATCTGGTATTGCATTCTTTCCAGTGTTAGGATTCTTCTTGAAGTTGGGGTTTCTTATTGGGGGTGGCTGTTGGTTCTCCCATTGAGTTTTTCTTTCCATGTTTTCTAATCTATCCATTATTCTCTCTACACTCTTTTCTAAACTATCTATTTTACCATTAGAAGTGGAAGTTTCCTCTTTAATGACAACTCTCTTTTCATTTCTCATTCTAGCTTTCTTGGCTAATAGGTTGGCCTCTACACTAACAACATTACTTTGCATTTGTTCCAATGTTTCAGGGTTTCTTTCCCTTAATTGGTATGACATGTCAGTGTCAAAACCATCAAGGAATTTGATTAATGCTAGGTCAGGTGGAGGCTTAATATTAGCAAGGATTTCATTGTAGATGCTATTGAACCTAGTACAATAATCCTGAACTGACTCATTAGGAGCTCTTCTAATGTTATCATATTTAGAAAGTATTTGTAGAGGGTTTTTCTTTCTCTACCATCTATCAATGAATAATCTATGAAAAGCAGTTAAATATGCAATATGATTAGCAGCTAAAGCTTTGAATCATTTCTTAACATCCCTGGTTAATGTTTGGATGAACAACCTCATTTGGACATCAGATTCATCTATCTCATGCAATTCAAAATAGTCATTCATTTTGTTCACATGTTGTTGGGTAGTATACTAACTAGTAGCATCAAACAAAAAGATTTTGCTTTGGTAATCTTGGGGCATGGCATGGAGCTGAGCTGGTAAAACCAAAGGTGCATATCGGTTTTCCATGGCTTGGATTCTGGCTTGACTAGCAGGTAAAGTGTTGGTACTTGAGGAAGGGCTTGAAACAGATGGATATGAACTAGATGAGGATGAAGAGTTTGGTTGGATAGGAAGGTGATGAATGACTGGTTTAGGGGAATGGACTGTGGTGGATGCAATGGGTGGGATGGTAGTAAATGAAGGTGTATTTACAGTACTTCATTTTGTTTTCCCTTCTCCTCATTGAAAAATGGACTAACATCATAGGTGAGGGTTTTGATGTCATCCTCTACTAGTAAGTCTCTGAAGACTGACCATGTTATAGGGATCCTAAGGTTTTGGAGGGCATCCTCAATGAGGATCCTGATCAACCCCATGATGTGAGCCAATTTTTGGGAATTTCCTTCCTTTACTTTGCTACTGGAGTCTATGCGTGATTACATCAAGAAATAGGGTATGATGAGTATTTGGTGAACTAGTGTTTCTACCCCAAATCCTAATTCCTTAAGCATCCTAAAATGGTAGCCATAAACAACATTGTATCTATGGAATGGCAGATGAGGTGACGGGGTATGGTGAATGAGGTGGATGGTAATGAATGAGGGTGGCAGATGACGTGAAGGAGATGAGATGGAGTGGAGCGATTTGGGTGGCTCGCTGTGGGGGTAGGGAGTGTATGGGATTTTCATCAGGCTTGAACCCCCACAGAAATCTCAGGCCGTAGATCTTGGTCAAACACCTTGATGTCATGGTCAACTATGGGGGTTGAGCCTAAGTTATAACTCGTACACATTGCTCTCCCGCGGAGCACTTTATCTACCTCTCGAACCCACGCTTACTTAAATCTTATGCTATCGCTCGAACTTTAACATGGGTTGGTGCCCCACCTTACATTGGATTTTAATGCCATCATAAATAAATCACTGTTTTCGGACTCTGCATTCTCTTTTGATTTTAAACAGAATTTCCTTTTTTCCACCTAATTGTTTGCTTTGTCGAAGGTGGCCAAGTTAACTGGCCACCTTTTCACTTATAAAAATTTACAACTTTTGATCAAATTATGCATATGAGTGAGTGAGCGGGATACTTACCTATGGTATCGATGCCATGCTACAGTTGTCAAAGATCAAATGTGCTATGTTGTTTAATTTCTACATGGTAATTCTTCTTCCTCCTCTGCTATCTGATGTCTACTGTCTGGAGTCTGCTGTCTAGAGCTCGTGGATCAACCTAGTGAAGACCTATTGCTAATGATTGATATTCTGTGGGATAGGCTACTATAGGACCTAACCAACCTACCATTCACCCTCGAATTTCTTCCTATAGGTCTCGGGGGATCCTATAGGAATACATGGGATCTTATAGAAAACATAGTCTTCGCCTAAATAGAAGCAATGAAGTGAAAAAAAAAATGGAATTGATGGAGAGATGCATGGTAAGGAGTGGAGGAGATGAATATATGTGAGGCAGGGTTCCCTTTGGATCTTCCCTTTATTACTTGATTGTCTTTTTCGCCCACCTGCAAATAACAATTGTCTTTTTCTCTTTCTTCCCTCTTTTTTTTTCTTTTTTTTGAAAAACACCTAGGCTACCTCAGAGAGGTTTTCACCCTGGATATTTTCCCTAGGCGCCTCAAGGAAGGTTTTCACCCAAGGATCTTCTTATTCTTCTTTCTATTTTTTCTCATCCTTGGGCTGCCTCACGAGGTTTTCAACCCAAAGATGGGACTCAGGTGCCTCATGGAGGTTTTCACCTGAGTCCTTATTTTTTTTTTTAATGACTTGATGAGGGAGGAGCTAGAACTTGCTCCACCATCATCACTATTTTATTGATATTGTCAATGAACTCTTGCTTTGATAAAGGCCTCTTGTACATTTTCAATCGGTGTCCATTAACAAGCAATGGAATGGCTTCTTCATCTATAGTTATGATTTGCACTGAACCATTATAATGGCATATTTCCACCACATAAGGTCTGAGCCATCTTGTCCTTAGCTTGCCCTTGAAGTCTTTATACCTAGATTCATATAACAGTGCCCAATCGCCCTCTTGAAATTGCTTCTCCTTAATATGTCTATCATGCCAGATCTTCCTCTAAAGCTAAAGTATCTCTATATGTAGGAGGGCCTGCATTCTGAATCATCCAAGCCATTCAAAGGGAACAATCTTTCTTTCTGTGCATGACTGAGATCCAAATCTAGTTGTGCTTCCATCCTCAATGTGTTATATTCAAACTCAATAGAGAAAAAAGCCTTTTTCCCGTAGACCAACTCATAGGTTGTAAATCTATTGGTGGTCTTCCATGTTTTATTATAGGCTCAGGTGTCCTCAACTAGTCTCTCGCCCAATCCTTCCTGTTGTTGCACACTACCTTGGTCAAGACCTGTTGGTCACCTCCACTTCCCATTAGCGTGTGGATGATAAGGAGTGGAGGTCTTATGCCTGATTTTGTGATGGCTAAGCACTTCTTCAATCATGTTTGAGGTAAACTGGTTACCTTGGTCTGTGACTAGCCCTTTAGGGTACCCAAATTTGTAGAATACATTCTCCCTTAGGAACTCAGCCACATTCTCTTATGTTGCTACCTTAATCGCCTTGGTTTAAGCCCACTTAGTCAAATAATCAGTACACACAATAATGTACTATTTTTGCTTTGAAGGAGGGTTAATAGGCCAAATGAAGTCCATGCCCCACTTGTCAAATAGCTCGAAAGTCACTTAAGGTTGTAGGGTCATTTCATCTCTTGGAGTAGTCTTTCCATCCTCTGGCACTGATCACACTGACTAATGTACTTCTTCACATCCTGATGAAGAGTGGGCCAATAATAGCCCGCTTGTAACACTTTGAATGATGTCATCTTTGCTACAAAGTGACCTCCATAAGGCCCATCATGATAGGTCATAAGGATGTCAAAAACTTCCTCTTCCCTTACACACCTTCTCAAGATTTGATCTAGGCGAAGTTTGAAAAGGTTGCCCTGAATCCAGGTGAAGGGGGCGCTTTTCTTGACTATCTTGCTCGTTTCTTTGGAGGGAGAGTTTGGTGGGAACTATGCTGATACCAAATAGTTTGCTATATTAGCAAACCATGGGGAGAGAACTGAAATAGAAAACAAATGCTCGTCTACTATCTGGTCATCCACCATTCCTTCTTCACCTGCACGCAGATTCATCCTAGATAGAAAGTCTTCAACAGCAATTTTCCTTACCATGCTTATCAACAATAGTTAGGTCAAACTGTTGTAATAAAAGTAGCCATCTTATAATTCTAACATTCACATCTGGTTTGTTCATTAAATATTTGATTGCAGCATGGTTAGTATGCAAAAATGTTTGGTAGCCTGTAATGTAATGCCTAAATTTGTTTAATGAATGCACAATAGCTAGGAGTTCCTTTTCGGTCACAGTATAATTTAGCTCAGCCTTTGACAGGTTCTTACTGATAAAATAGATGGCATAGGGAAATTTCTCCTCTATCTGACCTAAGGCTGCTCCTATGGCTTTGTGTGAGGCATCAACATGAATATGAAAAGGGAGGGCCTATTTTGGGCCTCAAAGAATTGGTGCAGGGGTTAAATTACCCTTTAAATTGTCTAAGGCCTCTTGATAGCTTTTTTACCATATAAACTCAGAATCTTTGGCCAGCAACCCAAGTAAAGGAGAGGCCAACTTGTTGAAGTCCTTTATGAACCTTCGGTAGTATTCAGCTAACCCCAAGAAACTCCTGACATCCCTCTACTTTTTTGGAGGTGGGACCCTTTGGATGATTGCTATTTTGTTTGGGTCCACTCGCAGTCCTTGCAGAGATACTGAATGACCTAGCACGGTCCCTCCAGTCATTAAGAATTCATATTTTTATGGACTGAGAGATAGGTTCATTTCAATGCATTTGTGCAATACTTTGCCTAGGTTAGTCAGGGCTTCTTGAAAATCACAACCATAAGGAGTAAAATCATCCATATAGATTTCCACCGCATCATGTACTAATTCAACAAAAATATTCAAGACTTCTCTCTGGAAAGTGGCAGGAGCATTACATAGGCCAAAAGGAAGGATCCTATAGGAAAAAGTACTCCAAGAATAGGTGAATGTGGTCTTATCTTGGTCTTCTAGGCAGATTTGGATTTGGTTGTACCCACTGAATACTTCTATGAAAGAAAAGAACTTCTTCCCTGCCAGGCCATATAGCACTTGATCAATGAAGGGTAGGGGAAAATGATCCTTCTTTATGGCTTTGTTCAACTCCCGGTAATCGACACAAATCCTCCACTTACCATTTTTCTTGGGAACTAACACTAAAGGAGAGACCCACCCACTATCAGAGATAGGGTAAATGAATCCTGCATCTAGCAGTTTTTGTAGTTCTTCTTCGACTATATTTTTAAGAGTTGGATTCATCGTCCTTTGTGGTTTCTGGACTGGCTTGCAACCTTATTTTATGTATATGTCGCTTGTACACATTGAGGGGTGTACTCCCTTCGTTTCCTTATAACTCCAAGCGAAGCCTTCTAGGTTTTCTCTCAACATGTTGCATAGCTTCTCCTCTTCAAGAGCAGAAAGGGATGGATTAATTTTCAAAGTTTTCTCTGAGCCAAAAGCTATGGTTTTGACACGGAGTGGGTAGGAATTGGCCAAGAATAAGTCAATTGGATGATTTTTCTACGTTTCCCTTACTTCTTCTAATGGTAACAAACTAGGAGTTGGAATTTGGAGAAGGTGTTCAATTAAGTCATCCTCATCTTGTTGTCCTCCTCCTATGGTTTCTTTCAAAGCATAAAGTTGGGTTGAATAAGCCTCATCTTCTTCCTCCTCTTCCAACCATAAAGGTAAATCATGCTCTAGAGAAGGTTGAGCAGGAGGGTATAGGACTAATTGTTTGGAAATATGCCCATTCTTGATGGTCATATTCCCAGCTCTGCAACTAATGTAAGCATCAGCTGTGACCAACCATGGCCTCCCAAGGAGGAGAGGGTAACCAGTGAGCTTAGCCTTACACTAGAGAACTAGGAAATCTATAGGGTACTCGTAGGAGTCAATGGAGACCATCACATCCTCCAAAATTCCCTCAGGGGTGACTATGGAATGGTCTGCAAGTTGTAGAAATATTGTGGTCTTCCTTAATGCCCCTTGGAGATTGATCTTAAGAATGGTGTCCTTGGCCATCACATTAATGTCAACCCCAAGATCGATCAGAGTGTGTGGGACAATGGTGCCATTGATGTGCACATCTACTACAGGGCTTCTAGGGTCCAAATATTTCATACATATTGCCTACCCGAGCATCAAGTGAGATAGCTGCCCAATGACATTAATGGTAGGGGCATCACTTTTTCTTCTTCGAGGATTCTTGAAGCAATTCTCCTTAATCAACTTATTGTAAATGGGAACATCTTTTATTGCTTGGAGAAGGGGGATCTTTACACGTAGATTTTTCAATTCTCCCATAAGTTCAAGTTCTTCTAGGGTAGGCTAGAATGGTTGGGCTAATCTCTCAAGAAAGGGTGGATTTACTTTAAGCTTTCTTTCCTCTCTTTCTTCCTCAACCTCCTTATGTGGAGAGGGAGGTTGGTTATCTCAGAGAATTCTCCTAGATATTAGGTTGATCTCTTGGATTTCTATAGCATAAGCTAGATATGATGTCTCTCCACTATATACTTGTTGAGCATGCCTATTTTTTGGGTTCAGATTTGGTTGGGCAGGCATCTGGGGTTGCTTGGGTGGAGAAGAGTGTAGGAGTTGTGGTTGGGTAGGTGGTGGAGGCAATAGAGCTAGAGCATTGCTGTATTGGGGCCTCCACCCCTGATGTGGGGTATTCCAGTGAGGTTGTGGTGGAACATAAAGTTGAAATGAATGGTTGGTTGTTTGGGAATGATATTGAGATGCATAGCACCAAGGAGGGGGTGTAGACCAGGTAGGATGAGCAAGGGGTCCCCAAGAAGGTATAATTGTGATCTGGTTGGGGTTGTAATATGCATGGGATGACCCTTGCATACCCTGCTGGTATGGTCTAGGCCTAGGAGGTCTCCTTTGCTTGATGTAACAAAGCTGCTCAGTGGCCCCTTCAACTCCTTGATATAAAACTTTGAGTCTGGGTAAAGAAGAGCACTTGTCTATGGAGTGGTTTTCTTCACAGACCGAGCAAATCTCAATGCAGTTCAATTCACATTCATTCCTAGGATGCCTCCTAGTGCATCTAGGACAAAAGATGGCCAAGGCTCTCTTTGAATCCTCTTGCTTCCTTTTGATGTTCATGGTGTCTCATTGTAAGGCAAGGGTTTGCAACATCTCACTTTTGAAATCTTCCAACATATTTCCAATTTCACCCTTGATGGATGAGTTGGAAGATGATGTACTAGCCATAGGTTGACTAACCCTACCATTTTTCCTGGCTATCCTAGAAGCTTTCTAAAGACAGTCTTGATATCCTCATAGGGTAACTGGTAGATATCTCCTCCTGCTAACAAATGTATTGTATCTAGAAGATCTTCCCTTCTCTGAGTAGGACCAACTTTAGTGACTTAGGGTCAAGTGTGCACCTGGCCCTTTTGTAACTGAGCTAGAATCTTTCTTCATAGCCTTCTAAGGACTCATCCTTGCCCATGGTCATCCTGAAAATCTCGTCTTTAGTATCCTTTGACCTACAATAGTCCCTATATTTGTTATTAAAAGCCTGCTGCATCTGAGCCCAAGTTGTTATGCTATCTGCAAGTAAACCCATGAACCAGCGCAATGTTGCATCCTTGAGGGTAGATGGAAACAGTTTTAACTTTTTCTCATCATCTGTATAGTCATAAGTTTGGCATATAACAACAAAATCAAATAGGAAAGCACTAGGGTCCTCTATGGTCAGGCCATGGAAATGCGGTAGGGTAGAGGGGATTATATTCTTCATCTTAGTGTCCCCATTGATTTCCTTGATGGGGAAGGCACCCTCAGTTCTCTCTCTATTTTTCTCTGTCACTTCGGTTTTCGGCCATTGGTTAAGTAGGAATGGGTTCTTCTTCTTCTTCTTCCCCTATAGGTTCTTCAAATATGTCAGGTTTCTCACCTAAAGGTTCCTCCAGTTCACAACCACCGAAGAAGAGAGAAGGTTGTATGTTGGATGTAGTGGGGGTATTTGGCAAGAATTTCCCTAAATTGTCCCTACTCCTACGAGGCATGAAAGGAAATATTTTTTGGGGTTTTTATAAGATTTTTTAGCAAGAAAGTACTCTGTAAAAATGAAATTATTGATTGAATGAAAACTACTGACAGAAAGAAACTACATGCTGAATTGAAATTCTACTTGCAGAATGGAAAGGAAAGCAGATAATGACAAATGAAAGAAAGGAAGCTACTAGATTACTTTTGTAGAAATAAGCTAATGGAAGAAAGTTGAAGACTAGAAATAGAAGAAAAGAAAGCAAACTAGAAATAGAAGAAAAGAAAGCAGTACTCACATTCTACTCAGACACCTCCCCGGAAACAGCTCCAAAAAGTGATGAGCGACAGTATTGCAGTAAGGATGCTACAATTCTTGGGCTACCAGCTTTACTTATCAACTCAGGGTTCCTACAAACTTGGAGGTGACATTTCTATATGCACAAGTAGAAGTGAAGTGTTGTCACTTATTCATTTTGCAAGAGACCCTAGAGGTTCCAAGCCAGATTTCTATAAAGTCAGAAGAAGCCTGATTCTTTGATGGAAGAAGAGAAAATTTATTCTAAGAGAGCTACTCTACTATAGAAATGAAGAAAACAACATGTAAAGTGAAATCACACCATATCCTAATTAACCATTTAAACAATTAAACTAAGCAAAATTGCTAAATCAACACTAACCTACTACTACTCTCTAAGTTACAGGAGTAAAGAGAATTAAACCAAACTAATGTGTAAGCAAGGAATCTAAACTAAGTTCGTTTTCATGTTTTTGGTGTTTCGTTAAAATCAAGCATGCAAGGAGTCAAGCGAAAGAGAAACCAAAGATCAAAATCTATGAAAGGAGGATGTAACGAAGCAGAGGTGCATAGGAACCGTTGGATCAATCAACGAACAGTAAAAATGGAAGATGAGCGATGGAGATCTTATTGCAGGAGATTACATGAATAGATGGATGAACAAGACTAACGAGAGATGAATGGCAGAGATCTTATTGCGGGAGATTAAGTCAAGATATGGACAAACAGGATTAATCAGAAGATGAATGGCAGAGATCTTATCGCGAGAGGTTAAGTCAATAGATGGACGAACAAGACTAACGGGAGATGAATGGCAGAGATCTTATCGCGGGAGGTTAAGTCGAGAGATGGACGAACAAGACTAATCAGAACATGAGCAGTGGAGATCTTATCACAGAGATGAAGTCAATATATGGATCGATCACATCAAGTCACATGGTGACAAAAGGAAAAAAAAACGTGTGGAATGATGGAGTGGGTTTTCGTAGGTAGTAAGCAGTTTTTCGCGCGCCCTCAAAGCTGTAAGTTATATTTCTAAATTTTGTGCGATTAGCCTAAGTGAATGACACGTGGCACGGGAAAAGCACTTTTCTCGCATGCTCTCGGGTGGATATCGGTCATGCAAGAACCCGCACGAGATTGCACGATAGCCGTCAGATCATGTGGGTTTGATCAATGATGGAGATTGGAAGCGCATAAAGTATTGAGACAACGCAATAGCCATTGGATCAAGCTAGACACATCGATGGTGGAGGTTTGGAGCACATAAAGTATTGAGATGACACAACAACCGTTGGATCGAGCTAGATAGATCAACAGTGGAGATCTGGAGTGCATAAAGTCAAGTGTTGAAATGAATCAGACAGTGATTGGTCAGGTTTATTATGAATCAAATGGTAAGGAGATCTACGGGTATAATTTGACTAAGATGTGATTTGTTCGCTTCCGCTTAAGCATTTCATGCTGAAGGAAATGAGAATCTGAGTGAGTTATATTACAGAAAGAGAGTGATTGAAGATGATAACGATGAAATGAACCAAGTACATAATCAAGACAACAAACTCCAAAGCTCATGCGATAACTAGAAATCCGAAACACAACCAATCCAATCTACACTGTTGTAGTTGAAATGCAGCTACTTAAGCAAATGAACAATTAAACCATGAACGAAGAGGAGCCTTAGCTGCTAGGGTGTTAGGGTCCCACCCTAACCCCCTTACTTATGTAATGGGATCGAGTCATAGTCAAGAGTCAATAAAGCCCATATTAATAATTGTAAGTGGTTAACCCGCAATTAATGACGGGACCACAGTTAGCTGCAAATGGGCCGTAGTATTATATAGATGGTATTGATAAAACCATGGTATTTGTTATAGAAATTTTTGTGCCTTACAACATTGAGCATGAAATGTCCATAATCTAAGGGATCCAAAGTCCTTAAACATGTTGTTCCTACCCCTAGAGGAACAAGGCTAACAAACCACAGCAATTCACAGAAGTTCTCCACCTGAAACTGCTCAAAAACAAGTCAATTCAGGATCATGTCAATGGCTCCACTGGCTGTCTATGCTGAATGTCAATGGCTCCATTGGCTACCTGTGCTGAATGTCAAAGCCAACACTGGCTACCTGCGCTGAGCGAGAGTGGACATGTGGCAAGCTCATTTCTCAAGGTGTCAAAACCCAGGAAGCTTCCAAAATGACACTTGCCTCGGGGAATTCGACTGGTGATGAGTAAGAGGTTCCCAATCTCCAAGTGGAAGCAAGAACCTCCAAGTGGAATCAAGAACTGACAGAGGGAGAGGACACTAGTCAGATCTCAAGCTGACTCATCCTCTCTCCAAACATCTATATATGGATCTCTCCTCCATGAGATCTAGGGGCTAGAATTTTGTTATTGCAAAGAATTGCTGTTGGTTTGAGACTGGAATCATTGGGTGCTTAATGCTTTGAAGGGAGGTGAAGATAGGAATTCCATTCTACTGGGAAGGAGATGCTGGATTGGATCCCTCTGGGTTGTATCTCTTCCTGAACCTTGTTATTCATCAATAAAGCTATCTTGGTGCCTCCTATATACTGATGTATCTTTGATGTATGATTGCATTAGTATGTTTAGTTTACTTCTAATCCTGAACTGGTTATGATTATGAATCTATGTCTTTGTGTAGTGTTCTTCTCTTGTGATCTTGCAGAGAACTGTTGAAGCTGGGCGAGCAAGAAGGCAAGTAGCTGTGAACTCCCAAAGAGAAGAGGATCTGGATCAAAGGACAAACGGAAGACATCGGTTAGTCCATCCATCTCTCTTCATTCTTAATTCATAAAGGAAGAATACTAGAATAGTTGTCTTTGTTTGTTGCTAAGGCACTGTCACACCTTAGGTGGATAGGATCGTCTTGCATAGGCATTTTTCCCCACAACAAATTGGCGACTCCGCTGGGAACATCTGTTTAGTCATTTTATTTGTGTTTCTATCATTGTTTGTTTCATAGACTCAACAGCAACAATCGAACTGCATCTGCTCTTCTCAGATGCAAAGTAGACAGTTGCTGCCTTGATCCAATCACTGGATTTGTCTATGATCTGAACAATGGACTCACAAATGATTTGATGATCCTTTGTGATAGATCTTAGTACTCCCTCAAAGCATTCTTTTGATTACACCTTGCTTGTGGTTTTGATTTGGCCTGAAACTGTAGATTAATTAGCAATCTGTGACCCAGAACCTAGTGAGAAACGAGAGTTTCTCCTTCAGCGCGACCACTGTAAAGGCATTCTGCATTTCAATGCAGGTCCCGTGAAGGCCACCTGCGCTGAATGTCAAAACCACAGTGTTGAGGTTGCGTTGAACCAGTTTTTCCTTGTGCAGCTGGGGTTCTCTGCTCTCTGTTGCCCTGTTTTGATCTCTGATTTTTGCAGCCTGTAACCAGCATAGGTACCAGTCTGATAACTCATTTTCTCTGCTTAGATTCCGCCTCCTTTTGTACAAAAAGACTGTGAGTGTTTTTATGTGTTTGTGGCGTCATTTACAGTTTTCCTTTGCATGAGTGAAATAATCATCCTGTAGCCCTTGATTCAGATCTGTTGATTGTGATCTTAGGAGAGAGTTCATTGGCTATTTACAGTTGATTATACATTTTCTTTTGCTTATTGGTTTGAGTTTGTCTCTTTTAAGTGTCGAAACAAGTGTTCATTTCGAAAGTCGTAAAGTGTTGTAATCTCTTCAACCCTTTCTGATTTCGAAAAGAAAACTTGTTTGTACTTGTCATTTAAAAGCGAATTCAAAGTTGTACAAAAAGCTTTCTTTGTAGGCATCAATACTAAGAAAGCGGAAAACAAACATTGTGCATTTGCATTTTTGATAGTTTGCGTGCTTGATTTAGGAAAAGTGCATTAGAGTGTGTTGATTGCTCTTTGAGAAAAGATGGTGTCTTTCTTTTCCCTTAGTAGCTAGGATTTTCAAAGTTGAAAAGATATAAAGCTTGCTTATCATCTTTAGACTGCATTTAGGAATTGTATCATACATCTCGTGGTGATCCAGAAAGGCAAACTTCTAAAAAGATCAACTTAAAATAAACTGAATGAACTTAACAACGCTTTGCAACATAACGCACAACATAGAGGTCTAGGCTAGAGACGTGTTCCGGCGTCGTAAAGCCTGGTGACTGTCGATCTCGTTGAAGGTGGGTGATTCCTCCTGAGGGACGATAGCGCCAGTACGGATTGTGCTCCCATGTACCGTCGCGTATATATTGGGAGACCCCTATAGGCATAAAACCTTTATCCTTAGGAAGCCGTGTCGGCCGCCCTACTGATCGCAATGCACTGAACACAACATTCAGGAAGATCGACCGCCCGTACCCTAAAAAGTATTCTGCGGTTTTGCGAAAAGTTTGGCACACCCTCTGCCTAGAACTCCAGAGCAGTTTCTTTTGGCCTTTTTCAGACTCTATAACAGAAAAAGTCCATCCAAGCATTTGTCACTTCGGGCTCGTTAAAACATCGAAGGAGACTAGAGACATCTTTAGCTTTTTCTCGACTCTTTAAAAGTGAAAAAGCAAGTTGTGTCTAAAGCGTCGTTAACAATTTATTTTAAACAGAACAATCACCCTTTATTCCCGCGTTGATCTTTAGGTTGAAAAGATGGAGCCCACCAACCAAGGAATTCCCCTTGGTGGAAATCCTAGTCCCTTCTCCTCTTGGGGAGATGTTGGTGCGCCCCACATGGCCACTTTGTCACTTCCAGGATTGACAATTGGCCTGCCGGTCTGGCTCTTTTCAACCAATGTCGTTCAGAACACCAATATTCCTGAACAGTCAAGTCAACAGTTAGACCAGACCAGAGTTTCCCACCAGTTTTCTACTTCATCTTCCTCTCCTCCTTCCTCTTCGCTTGACGGAACTGGTAAAACAAAAAACCGAGTTCCTAAGGAGAAGAAGGAGAGTAAGAAGAAAGAGAAGAAGAAGAAGGAGCCAAAAGCGACTGGGGGAAAACAAGTGTCATCTGACAAAAATCCACACACAGCACTGGCAAGGCCTAAATCGCCATGCGTCATATGCAAAGGAGACCACTTCCACAGAGATTGTCCCTGCATCCCTCGGATACTAAGGGACTGGTCTCCCCGTTTGCACAATTCGGTAGCGTCGACCTCTGATAGCCATGTTGACTGCTCACCGTCAACTAGCGGGAGTGAAGCCCCAGGACAGAGAGGGAAAGCTAAATTTCCCTGCAGACTGTGTGAAGGCGATCATGCCATCCACCATTGTCCCTTCTTAGACGAGGCAAAAAGAGTTCTGGAAGATCGCCCGATTTTACGAGCGCAACTTCCTCCTGGATATCAAAGACTCCTGCCAAGTCCTTCGCTAGTTGAGAACCTGGCTGGCCCACTCAGGTGGTCAGCCGAAGCACCTATCATTGAAGATGAACTGTCTGAATCCATACCTGACGAAAGTCTAAAGGTTGAAACGGCAGTTGACCCGGTTTTGCCTTCAGAGGCTCTATCTTCGAATGACACCATCACAGAGGAGAATAAAGACGACACCGTCCAAATTCTCTTCATCAACACTGACTCTGATGAACAAGGGGGCAATGCCCCCATTCCTTTATCGTAGGAGGGAAGTTCGTCAGAGCGATATCCGGCCGTCTATTCGGTCCCACCACCAAGCAACCTAGTTGTCTCGTTCGACTGGAACCAACTAGGCAGACCCCGGTTGCCAGCCAGTATACCATTCAGAATTATCGTCCAAATATACAGAATGGTAATGGCTGGCACTATCATTGATGAGGGGGCATCTGTGAGTATCCTTTCCTCTATTGCTTGGAAAGCGCTTGGTTCGCCAACGCTTTTGCCTAAAATAAGAAATCTATCAGGCTTTGATAAAGGAACCAGTCGACCTTTAGGGATCCTCCCCAATGTGCCCATAACATTGAAAGGGAAGACCATTCAAATGAACGTGATGGTCATTCAAGGACCCTTGGATTATAACCTACTCCTTGGATGAGACTATATCTATTGCATGGGAGCCATCGTCTTATCACTCTTTAGAGTAATGTGTTTTCCGCATGAAGGAAGAATGGTCAAGCTCGTGGACCAACTTTCATTTCCCGGATCACGCATCGCAAATAGTCATATACCATCGCTAAATGGTCTATTCATGCAAGAAGTGTCTCAACCCACGGTCCGTCCTCCCGATGAGCGCGAGTAATCCGGGAGGATATGACTGGAACCCAGGGGGCATGCGTCCTGGTCTGCTTCGGCAGGAAAACTTTGGGTATAGGGTAGGTTTCCGCAGGAGAATATGACTAGTCCATACCCCGTCCGTCTAGGAAGAGGGGTTGTTCTAGAATAAGATTCTTTTGTCAAAGTTATGTGAGTTGGCGGGCTACGTCGCTCACCTTTTTTTATCTCGGTAGACATTGCCAAAGAAGTGTTTCATTCATGCCCGCGAACGAGACAATCTTTGGGTAACCTGAAAGAGGTAAGCCTCTCTCGTTAAAACAAATGTTTTGACGGAAAAGAAGTAGAGGTAACCTTGAAACTCTGTTTTATACCTGGGGGCATGCAAACCTTTTGGAGTGCAAGCAAAGAGCGGTTATTTATCTGTTTTTTTAGGTTAGTCGTTTCCTAACTTGCATAAAGAAAGGTGCGGGGCAAAGCTTTGTGAGATGAAGCTCCATAAAAAATAGAATCTCAATGAGACACTCTTATCATATGACTGGGTTAATCGAGCAGTTTTAGCACAAAGTTCATGCTCGTTAAAAAATAAACGCAAGATCCAAGCAGTTTTAACGCGAACTTCATGCTCGTTAAAAAATAAACATAAGCAATGAGCAAGTGTTTCCACCAGCGTTTAAGCTCATTTTAAAATAAAAAATGAACCGATTCCTGGTAAATAGCCATCTGTGAATGTAACCTTATCAGCCATCAAAGCCTTGTCGTGTTTGCACCGTCACCTCCACTTTTCATTTGGCCGATCGTTCACCTCCATATGATTGTTTACCCATTTTGAGGAACAGCTGCGAAGAGTGATTTCACCTAGCCATCCTTGTGACACTGCCGTGATTGGAAAATTCCAACCTGTACCTGGAATCAACTGCTAACCCTGTTTATCACTCGTTCCTCAAAAGACGAGTCTTCTTTAAGCTCTTTTCAACTGACTCGTAAAATATGAAAAGATTGCCGAGTTTTGGCCTTCCAGCTCGTTAAAGCGACCGGAAGTGCTATCCCTCTTCTAGATTTTAATCTTTTTGGACCTGAGGGATTATTGCACAAAACGATCGAGCGCTTGTTTTGTTCGGCTCATTAAAACTATCGAAAACTCATCCCTTCTGTATTGTTTTATACTTTTTTAGACTAAAGGGATTAGATGACGAAAAAGGAATTTTGGAGTTAACTTTATGTACCTTTTCAGACTCTCTAAAAATGAAAAGGACCGAGTTATCCTTGTCGTTAGACTCGTTAAAATCACTAAATAGCGACAAACTTGTCTTTAGACGAGAACGAGTTTCACTATCTCTAGGCTCGTTAAAACATAGCGATGGGCTTGCCCGAAGGGCAGGTTATAGAACAAGCATATGTTATCCTCCTCAAGATTGACAAAAATAAAGAGGTACTGGTCAGCAATGACTGGGGAAAAATTGGGAGAAACTAAAGAAAACTTTGATGGTAGCAAGTCGCTCTTGAACATGACACTTTTCCTCCGTACCACAATCGGGTTGGGTTGTTTCATTCATCGGTCACATCACCATGGTCTCGCCATACCATCCATATTTGGGGTAATGCTACCGATCCATCGCATCAGTGTCGCCATATGTTCAAGAGAAGTCGTTCAGAAAAAGTCAGCCGTGTCCCATCCACTGCCATACATTATCCTTGATCCTTTCATGACTGCCACCCTGAATCATATGTCACAGATCGTTTTCACCTCCATCAAAATCATTAGCTCCGTTCCGTGTCACTGATGTGGGATTCATTAAGGCCCTCCTTTGACGGATCGCTTCTTGTCGACATCAGCTCATTATCCAAGAAGTTGATCTAGGAACAACCCCTTCAGTACTTTGAAGCTTGCATGCCTCAATGGCAAGTTTCTCACTTCCGGTGACAGGTATACATCAATGACCTTCGACCGAAAGATTTTGTGTGGTGTTCGACACCAAGTCCTTTATTCACACCACGTGAATTGTACTGCAGTACCTTGAGGGTCATTATCATTATCGGTGATTCCTTTCGCGCTTGTTAACGGTTTACCTCATTGACCGGTAATCAAGCGATGTCTTTCCATGTTGGACTTCAGAACAATTCTCACATGGATCGACTTGTACTTAGAGTGAAGATCGAACGAGTTTGAAGACCCCGGATCTAGTTTCATCCATCCGGGCTGCGATATATATTCAGGAAAAATAAAGACATTGACATGTACATCATTGCAGCAGATGATCATCCTACTCAAAGGATGATAATTTCATCAAAATTATCAGTCTACCATCAGACGATTGTCTGTTCTATGTACAGAAAATGAATTTATAAAGCTGAGCATGGGAATACCCGCCTCAGCTAGATCATGAAAGCAGTATGAAAAATAATGTATTGTATTGTATCTTATTACAAGTCTCCTCCCAGCATTGGATGAACTTCAGACCCTCCTGGATAAAGCATTTCACCCGATAAACGGCCTCACACTTTAAGGGGCAACTGTTATAGACATTTTTGTGCCTTACAGCATTGAGCATGAAATGTCCATAATCTGAGGGATCCAAAGTCCCTAAACATGTTGTTCCTACCCCTAGAGGAACAAGGCTAACAAACCACAACAATTCACAGAAGTTCTCCACCTGAAACTGCTCAAAAACAAGTCAATTCAGGATCATGTCAATGGCTCCACTGGCTGTCTATGCTGAATGTCAATGGCTCCACTGGCTACCTATGCTGAATGTCAAAGCCAACACTGGCTACCTGTACTGAGCGAGAGTGGACATGTGGCAAGCTCATTTCTCAAGGTGTCAAAACCCAGGAAGCTTCTAAAATGACACTTGCCTCAGGGAATTCGACTGGTGATGAGTAAGAGGTTCCCAATCTCCAAGTGGAAGCAAGAACCTCCAAGTGGAATCAAGAACTGACAGAGGGAGAGGACACTAGTCAGATCTCAAGCTGACTCATCCTCTCTCCAAACATCTATATATGGATCTCTCCTCCATGAGATCTAGGGGCTGGAATTTTGTTATTGCAAAGAATTGTTGTTGGTTTGAGACTGGAATCATTGGGCGCTTAATGCTTTGAAGGGAGGTGAAGATAGGAATTCCATTTTGCTGGGAAGGAGATGCTGGATTGGAGCCCTCTGGGTTGTATCTCTTCCTGAACTTTGTTATTCATCAATAAAGCTATCTTGGTTCCTCCTATATACTGATGTATCTTTGATGTATGATTGCATTAGTATGTTTAGTTTACTTCTAATCCTGAACTGGTTATGATTATGAATCTATGTCTTTGTGTAGTGTTCTTCTCTTGTGATCTTGCAGAGACCTGTTGAAGCTGGGCGAGCAAGAAGGCAAGTAGCTGTGAACTCCCAAAGAGAAGAGGATCTGGATCAAGGGACAAATGGAAGACACCGGTTAGTCCATCCATCTCTCTTCATTCTTAATTCATAAAGGAAGAATACTAGAATAGCTGTCTCTGTTTGTTGCTAAGGAACTGTCACACCTTAGGTGGATAGGATTGTCCTGCATAGGCATTTTTCCCCACAACAGTATTGATCCTTGGTATTGCATGTATGAGTCATATATAATGGATAGAGACTCCCCGTGAGGAGCATTATGTCTTACTTTTGTATCGAGCTATGCTCTATTGGAGGTTGCCCCCTCGAAGAGGCCAGTGAACATTGCTTTCTGAATAATAAAATATTTGCTATTGTCTCTCACTATTCTATGTTCTAGGTATCTTTCTTCGGATATTCTGTATTTGGGTATCTTTTTGCAGGTTAAGAGCATAACAAGTGGTATTAGAGCACTTTCTAGGGCCAGTGGGATCTCCATTTCTTAGCAATTTTTTTTTTGGCTAGAGACGTGTTCCGGCATCTTTAAAACACGGGATCTGTCGTTGAGCGCATAAACCTATGGATTTGGGGAGGCATGCACACAGGAAATACAAGAGGTGGTCACGCTTGTTGGACTCCCTTGTAACCCCTGTGGGTACCGCTTCGAGTAGTAGCGCATTAGACAGAACCACGTACACACTGTCTTCCAAGTACCTTCTGGGTATATCGAAAGCCCCTTAGCTCCTCTGCAACCTCGCCATAGATAAACCATCGGCTGTCTTGCTACAACAGTACACCGAGAACAGCACTCGGAGAGATTACTTTCCCATACGATAAGGTAGTCGGGTTGTACGGCTAAGGGTACGGTTGATCCTCCTTAGTTAGAGCCCTGAAACATTGGGCCAAGTACTACTGTCAAACCCTTATGTATATTGCGATCTGTAGCACCTGACACTCCTTGAGACCATAGTTCCCTTTTCTATCTGGGGATCACGCATCATCTCTGCCATATCAGCACGCAAAGAGGTGTAGCAGTAGCAGACATCAGTCCCGCAGTTCCGAGTTAGCAGACCAGCCATTCCGATCTATTAGATCCATCAAATCCATAGTAGCAGTCTGTTCCGCCACCCAGAGCTATCTGATCTGCCATTCAGATCTCTCAGATCCACCAGATCTGAGTAGTTGTGTGGGGTTCCTATACCGGGGTATAATTTTCGCAGGACTTTTGGCCGCATTGACATTTTGAGGATTTGGCGACTGCAGTATTCATAAGGAAGGAGTAAAACTCCGTTAGGAGTTTTCAGAAAAAAAAAAAAAAGTCTGAGATCTCCCGGGGCGCTTATTGGTGATCTAGCCCATCAGAATCAGGACGACGAGCTGAGCACGGTGGTACCATTCAATTCTTAGTGAAATTTTTTTTTTAGGCGGTCCCAATTTTCAAAAACATCAGGTCGGTGCATGGTAGAAACTAGAGCTCAAGCTATGGCCAATGAAAGGATGGACAAACTTGAAGAATCCTTGCAATCCCTCCACATTCAACTTGACCGACTAAATAGCCTGATCCCGAGCATAATCCCGACGGGCAAGGAGGAAGCCCATGAGGAGGCGTATATTGGCAATGGACACAGTGAGGGTGAGTCTAGCCACTCTCCTCACCTCGGGGGCCCCACCAACAATCCCGTCCGCGACCTCCCAAGTTGGATATGCATAAATTTGATGGTTCTCACCCGGCAGCACGGATAGAAGAAATGGAGCAATATTTCAATCTGAATAACATCTTGGATAATGAGTCTGAGCTTATGGTGGGGAGCATGTACTTGGACAATGAAAGGTGGCAATGGTGGGAATGGCATCAACGTTGCAATGGACCTTTTAGGACTTGGAACTCCTTCAAAAAAGCTCTTACAGAACGCTTTGAGCAGGAATCTTCTTTTTTGGGTCGTCTTACTAAGCTCCAACAGATTGGCACAATGGATGAATATATTACAGCCTTTGAAGCCTTAGCCTTCCGCACTAGGGGTCTCACAGATGTGTTCTACATGGAATGTTTTATCAGCGGTCTTTAAGAAGCCATGAAAGCCCACGTCTTACTGAACCACCCTCCCACATGGACGAAGGCTTGTAAGGTAGCTCGTAATGTGGAAAGTGCGTTAGAAACCCAGTACAATTGCCCAAATTTCACCGCTAAGGGTCACACCCCACAGGCTCACAGCACGACTCAAACACTTAAGGTTCAAAAGGTGTCACCTGTAGAAATGGCCGAAAGAAGAAAGCAAGGCTTATGTTACTACTGTGATGAAAAATACTCCCCAGGTCATAAATGCAAGGAGCCCAAATTTTTTCAAATTGATGCCACTGACTACAGCTCATCGGAGGAAGATCCACCACTAGAGGAACATGAGGTGGTGGAAGAGGAAAACCAGAAGGACAATGTCCCTAACGAACCAGTTATTTCATTGCATGCTTTGGCAGGGATTTCTTCACCTCAAACTCTCAAAATCAGAGGTTTTATTAAACAACGCCCAGTAGTAGTCTTGATTGATAGTGGAAGTACACATAATTTCATCCATCAAAAAGTCACAGAAGCAGTGCATTGTTTTGTACGAGCAGTTTCTAACTTCCAAGTCCAAATTGTGGATGGGGGCACAATGAAATGTGAAGGCCGTTGTGAAAATGTCAATCTTCAAATGGGGGATTATCAGTTGAAGACCCACATGTTTTCCATACACATGGGAGGGTGCGACATTGTCCTCAGTGCTGAATGGCTTCGTACTCTTAGGCCAATCACAATGGATTTCCAAGAGTTATATATGAGTTTTAAGCAGAACAGCGCCACACATACCCTCCGTGGACTCCAGGCGGGAGCTCCCTCTATCATCAACTCGCATAGGATGGAAAAATTGCTAAAAAAGGGCCATCATCGAGTTATAGCTCAATTTAATGCCATCGAGGCAGTCGAAACCAAGTCTCTATTGATTCATCCTGAGATGCAACAGATTTTAAATAACCATCTGGCGGTCTTTGACAAGCCTCATGAGTTGCCACCCTCGAGAAGGGAACATGATCATAGCATCACCTTGGTTCCAGGGGCCCAACCCCCAAATGTGCACCCATACAGATATCCATTCACCCAAAAGAATGAAATAGAAAAAATAATCAAGGAACTTTTGGAAGCAGGTGTCATTCATCCCAGCATTAGTCCTTATTCATCACCGGTGGTCATGTTGCTCAAGAAAGATGGGGAGTGGCGGATGTGTCCAGACTTCAGGGCCCTCAATAAGTTGACAGTCAAATATAAATTTCCCATCCCGGTGGTTGACAATTTGTTGGATGAACTCAACGGGGCTCAATTCTTCACTAAGCTGGATCTTCGCTCGGGCTACCACCAAATCCGCATGAAGGAAGTCGACATTCCAAAGACTGCTTTCAGAACTCATGAAGGCCATTATGAGTTCTTGGTCATGCCATTCGGTCTTTGTAATGCCCCCTCTACTTTTCAGAGCCTTATGAACCACATTCTCAAACCATATCTCAAGAAATTTGTCCTTGTCTTCTTCAATGGCATCCTCATCTATAGTTGCACTTGGGCTGCACATCTTCAGCATGTAGATCTACTCTTGCAACTGCTCCGCAAGCATAAATTATTTGTCAAGATGTCCAAGTGTTCGTTTGGCATGGAAGAAGTTGAGTATTTGGGCCACATTTTGGGGCGTGAAGGTGTCAATGTGGACCCCAAAAAGATCCAGCCAATGCAGGATTGGCCTCAACCTAAGACCTTGAAGAGCTTGAGAGGATTTTTGGGTCTCACAGGCTATTATCGTAAATTTGTCTGCAACTATGGTCGCATAGCAAAGCCCCTTACTCAACTCCTGAAGAAAAATTCATTCTTCTGGAATGAGGACGCACAACAGGAATTTACAGCTCTTAAAAATGCCATGTGTTCCAGTCCAGTCTTAGCACTACCGGACTTCACCAAATCTTTTGTCATTGAATGTGATGCTTTGGGTACAGGTATTGGGGCAGTCTTAATGCAGGAAGGGCGACCTTTGGCCTTCACAAGCCAACAAATAAGTGGGAAGAATCTGGGCCAATCTACCTACGAGAAGGAAATGATGGCCATCTTACATGCAGTAGAGACCTGGCGACCTTACTTATTGGAGCGACGTTTCCAAATCTGCACAGACCATCACAGTCTTAAATATTTTTTGGAGCAACGCCTATCCTCCCCACAACAAAATAAATGGCTCGCCAAAATTCTGGGATATGATTATGAGATCATTTACAAGAAAGGGCAAGACAATAGTGTAGCAGATGCATTATCTCGCCAATTTGAGGAGGAAAGTACTCTGCTAGCAATTTCCCTCCCCATTCCAGAATGGATTGAAGAGGCTCGCAAGGAATGGTTTTCACATCCCGGGCTCTCCCAACTCATTTCTCAATTGCAGGTAGATCCAAATTCCACCAAGGCCTACTCGTGGCAGGATGAGATTCTTCGCTACAGGGACAGAATCGTAATATCACCAACATCCACCCTCAAAAGCCGTATTTTGGTAGAATTGCACTCATCCCCCATTGCAGGACATTCAGGATTTCAGAAGACGTATGCTCGCACCAGAAGATCATTTTTTTGGACAGGTATGAAAATGGACATCCTTACTTTCGTAGCAGAATGCGATGTCTGTCAACACCACAAAGGGGAGACCGTCAACACACCAGGCACATTACAACCGTTGCCCATCCCGACATCAATTTGGATGGAGGTTTCTATGGATTTCATTACAGGTCTTCCAAAGTCAGGAAACAAGTCAGTCATCATGGTGGTTGTGGACAGACTTTCGAAGTATGCTCATTTCTGCACCCTACCCAACCCGTTTACACCGACTTTGGTCACTCAATCTTTCATGGATCGGATCTTCAAATTGCATGGCATGCCCACTTCTATTGTGTCCGATCGCGACCTGATCTTCACCAACAATTTTTGGCAGGAACTCTTCAGGCTACAAGGCACTCAACTAAAACTCAGTACTTCCTATTATCCGCAAACGGATGGTCAAACTGAAGCCGTCAACAAATGTCTGGAAACCTACCTTAGGTGTTTCACTTCAGAAAAACAACATCTTTGGGTACAGTGGTTACCTCTGGCTGAATGGTGGTATAACACCAACTATCATGCCACCACCAAAATGACTCCCTATGAAGCAGTATATGGTCAACTCCCTCCTTCCCCTACTTCTTATACCAAGGGGTTCTCAAAGGTACAAGCAGTGGATCAACTCCTACAACACCGCACAACCATGCTCGCCCATCTTAGAGAGAATCTTCATCAAGCTCAAAACCGCATGAAGCAACAGGTAGACCAGCATTGCTCGGAGCGCCAATTTCAAGAAGGGGATCAGGACTTTTTGAGGCTGCAACCATATAAGAAAACATCACTCAAAGACAAGGGTTGTCAGAAACTATCTCCAAAATTCTACAGACCATATCAAGTACTTAAGCGCATTGGAGAAGTGGTTTACAAGTTGGCTTTGCCACCTACTGCAAAAATCCATCCATTTTTCCATGTCTCATGCCTCAAGAAAGTGATTGGGAACAACTGCAGAATTCAAACCAGTCTACCTGAATTGGACAAAGAAGGGTCAATCTGGCTCCAACCTGAACAGGTCCTAGACACATGAGACAGGCACCTGCGGGGCCGCATGATTAGGGAAGTCCTCGTCAAGTGGAAATACACCTCTCAGGAAGATGCAACTTGCGAACTAGCCACTATTCTTCAGCAGTTTCCACAGCTTCAGCCTTGAGGGGGAGGGCATGTTAGGGTCTCACCCTAACCCCCTTATTTATGTAATGGGATCGATTCATAGTCAAGAGTAAATAAAGCCCATATTAATAATTGTAAGTGGTTAACCCGCAATTAATGACGGGACCACAGTTAGTTGCAAATGGGTCGTAGTATTAGATAGATGGTATTAATAAAACCATGGTATTGATCCTTGGTATTGCATGTATGAGTCATATATAAAGGATAGAGACTCCCTACGAGGAGCATTGTGTCTTATTTTTGTATCGAGCTTTGCTCTATTGTATGTTGCCCCCTCGAAGAGGCCAGTGAACATTGCTTTCTGAATAATAAAATATTTGCTATTGTCTCTCACTATTCTATGTTCTGGGTATCTTTCTTCGCATATTTTGTATTTGGGTATCTTTTAGCAGGTTAAGAGCATATAAAGTGAATCATTTCTATCTATGTCTATCTTATTATTTCTGAATATATTTGCATTATCTTATATTTTTATATCAGATTTGTAATATTTCTGGTTTAGATCTATAACAAGTGGTATCAGAGCTATTTCATATCAGATCCATAACAAGTGGTAAGAAAGCACTTTCTTGGGAAAAAGTGGAGAAATGTTTTTGAAATGAATCGGACAGTGATTGGTTAGGTTTATTATGAAAGTGCTCTGATACAATACCAGCAGTTCGTGGCCTTACATTTTCATTCTTTTCATTTTTTATACTGTAATTATTGATGTTGATGAGACTGCGCAGTGCCCTCCAGAGACTGCGCAGCACCATCCAGTGACTGCACAACACCCTCAAGGAACTGCGCAGCCAATCCCTCCCAGAGATCCTCTCTCCGGCACTGCGCAGAAGGGTCCTTCAGTTTCTTTTGCTCAGCCAACTATTGATCATGCTCCAGAATCATCTAATGCTTGCCAGCATCCGGGTAATGAAGAAATTCCGCCTATGCCAAATTCTTGGGCCGAAGTTATACAATGTGCAGTGAAAGATTTTCAAAAAGCCACTGAAATCTTGCTCAGATCTCAGTCGCTTGTTGAAAAATTGCAGGCTCTTGAGCAAGACAACAGAGTCATTCAAAGCCTTATGGTAAAAACTCCAGGCCTTGTGGCTTCCGACCCTGATGCTACTGATACTCTTAAATCCGGGCTAGAAGCAATTACAACTAGATACAGAAAATAATGCCATGCATTCTATTTACAACATGAGAGAACTATTGTTGAGAAAAATGAAGGAAGGGTTTCATAACTTGCTTCAGACTTCTGCAACAATCTTCAGTAGCTTGCCATGCCTTTTCAGCATATTCAGTTCACTATCTCTTCCGGTCCTGTTGATGGTAGTGTTATTGCCGCTCAATGGATTTCGCTTGCCTTGTCATCTTACAACCAACAAGTCAATCAATTCCAAATAGAGCTTGTTGAAAGCCGCTTAGCAAGATCTGCTGCTCAAGCCGCCAAAAATGCCACATGAGAAGAATTAGCTAAGCATGCTAATGATATTCCCCATGAAGAAGCAATTTCTATACTAGTCCAAAGAGAAGTTGCTAAATCTCTTCAGGCCCAGCAACAGAAATTTGATGCTACTTTGAAGCCCCTACATGATCAACTTGCCTATCTCATAGAGCTTAAGACTTCTGGCATCCCAGCAGCATCTCAACAGCAGCAGCAGCAAAAAAATAATCAACAACGAAGACAGCCCCAGTAGCGTAGACAACAACAGCAGCAGCGACAACAACAACAATAGTAGCAGCAGCAGTAGCAATAGCCCCAGCTACAGCAGCAGCATTTACATAGTCAGAAGAGGCAACAACTTCCCGAACAGCCTCTGCGTAGTCAGCCCCAGCAACTGAGCAGATAACCTCAGAGACTGCAGCAGCTTCAACAGCTACCCCAGCAGCCTACTGCACAGCATCCTCAGCCAAAAAACAGGGTTGGCAGGGGGCGGTTCTGCCAAGGGAATCGCTCCACTCAATCTGTTGCTAGGCAGTCGGCCTCCGTTCCAAACCAGCCTTTCCCGAGCAACGGTTTGAATCCGGAAGCTACCCCATATGCGCCGCTGCAGCTAAATTTGCCCCAAAACCTTGCCCAAAACAAAGGCAAGGCTCCTTTAGTGTAAGCAAGCTTCGTCATCTTTTCTGGTTGCCCTCCATCAGCCCCGCATCCTACTTGGCTTATCTGATTGGAAAAATGACCCCTTCCCAGATTGATCGTAGGATTAGCAATCTTGCTATCCACATTCTCTCTGCCATTACTCTTTCCTTCAGCCAAACCAAATTGTTGGGCCTAGGGCATAAATATATTCCTCGGCCTTCTCCTATGGCCATTGATGACATCTTCAAAGAATATGCTTACTTTTCTCGCCTTTGCCGTCTCAGAAGGTTTTTTAGACTTTCTGTAGATGATTCCCGCAATCCTTTCCGCCTGCCTAATCCCACCTGGGAGCCTCCTATCAATGATCCGGACCTTAATCGCTCTCTTCATATTGGCCTCTCCATCCTTCAAGACCGTATTGCCTCTGTTGATTTTTCCTCAAAACCCAGATTCTCTAGATCCCAACTGCTTGCACTAGGGAGTCTTCGTCGTCTCCCTATTGTAATTAAACCGGCAGATAAAAATATAGGCATTGTGGTTCTAGACAGGGACAGTTATATTGCCGAAGCTCGCCGGCAACTCTCTGATCTCAATGTCTACAGGCAGTATGCAGCAGTTCCATGGATGGCCATCAGAAGATCCCTCAGTCAGCTTCAAGCCAGATATAGGAATCTTCTTTCAGTGCAACAATGGGAATACATAATGCAAGTCAAAACTCATAATGCTAGAGCTTGCAGGCTCTACTTCATTTGGAAAGTTCATAAAAACCCACCTGCCAGTAGGTCTATCTGTGCCTACAACGGTTTTATGTTAGAACCTCTCTCCAAATTCTTGCATTATAAACTTCTCAGCACTTTGCTTGCTCAACCAAATCATCTTCCAGATTCTCTTACTTTATTACAGGATATTGAATCTAAGCATCTTGTTGCCGATTCTTTTCTTGTAACTTTTGATGTGGAGTCTCTATATCCCAGCATTCCCACTCAGGAAGGCTTGCATGCCTTACGGGAAATGCTTGAGCAAAGCACTGCTGAACTCTTTACTCCAGAAGATGTCAACTTTCTGGTTAGTGCAGCAGAATTGGTGCTCAAATGGCACTTTCTTCAGTTTTGTGGCACTTAATATCGGCAAATTCGAGGCACAACTATGGGCAGCAATTTTGTTGTGGTTTATGCCTCCCTCTTTCTTTGCCACCTTGAGCAAGAAGTCTTCAGAAGATGCCCAGCCACCGAGATTCAGCTCTTTAGATGCTTCATCGACGATGGCTGCATGGTTTGGAATGGCTCTAGAGACAGATTGGTTCAGTTCTTGGATTGCTACTAGTCCATCTATCCTGAGCACATTCAGATCACTTCTTGCATCTCGTCTTCTAGTGTCAACATTCTGGACATTGTGCTTTTCAAAGGTCCAAACTTCCATACCTCTGGAAAGCTTTCTACTCGATGTTCTCAGAAACCATTGAATGCCTTTCAGTATATTCCTTTCTCTTCATGGCATCCTCGGCACCAGAAAGTGGCATTCGTGGTCAATGAGTTGCAGAGATACCTTCTTCGAGAGAGCAGTGAGTTGGGGTTTCTAGAGTTCAGGCATGCATTCTACAGTAGACATCAGTTGAGAGGTTATCCACCGGATTTTCTCCAGTCAACACATATTTCATTAAATTTGGAATTAAATTGTGGATCTAGAATTTCAAAATAACCAAAAAACTCAATTCTATTAGTGTCCTTGTAATAAAAAAGTTCCAATTTTAATGAAATATGTGTTAGTCTTGTTTTGCCAAATTTCATTCGGATCAAACGGATGCTCTAATGCAGCAGGTCTATGTGCGAGGTCCTCTTCACTCTTCCAGCCTCAAAAGGGCCCCCTTGGTGTTGAAACTAGACTTCTACGAAGCGACTAGAGCTTTAAACCTCGGGGGTTCCCTATACCCTAAACTGCATGGAGAATTCCAGCACTACCCTTTGCTACAACATATTCCCAAGCCTTTAATTTGTTGGAGAAATCCGCAAAAGATTGGGTCATTCTACATGAGCAGTTCAGATCCTCGGCCATGATTCTTTCAGGAGCAGTGCATATTTTTTCTGCAAATATTTAAGATATTTCTAGAAGACTCTATTCAAGATGTTTCTAGAAGTCTCTAGAAATTTCTAAAAGTCTCTATTCAAGATGTTTCTAGAAGTCTCTATTCATGATGTTTCTAGAAGTCTCTAGAAGTCTCTATTCAAGAAGTTTCTAGAAGTCTCTATTCAAGATGTTTCTAGAAGTCTCTATTCATGATGTTTCTAGAAGACACTATTCTAGAAGTCTCTATTCTAGAAGTTCTAACATGGCACTTGCCGTGTCCACTTTTGCTATATAAGGATAGCTTGTATCTCATTTCTTTTGTATCACTGATGAGTCCATAAAGGACGAAACTAGTTTGATAATACAAGAGATTTGTTTTACATATTATGTGTTTTGCATAATTTTGTGTCCTTAAGCATTTTTATTTTCAGTTTTATTTATCGGTTTTATTATCGGTTGTGTTTTAGTATTGTTCCCACCTTAATCTCTTTTGTTCTTAAGCCCTAAACTTAGTCCATGGCGCAGAACCCTACTGAAATCACTGGTCCTATCACTAGATCCAGATCGGCTTCTCAACATTCTCATAATATTTGCCCTCAGAATGTTCAAGATCTTCAAGAATATGATTCTGCTTCTTCTTATGACAGGATTTTTAATCAGTATATTTTGGAGAATTCTCTTCCTCACCGTGAGAATGCTGTCATGCCTGATTTTTATGATGCAAATCTGAATTTGCAGCCCGAAAATACTGTAATTATTGATGATGATGAGACTGCGCAGTGCTCTCTAGAGATTGCGCAGCACCATCCAGTGACTGCACAGCACCCTCAAGGAACTGCCTAGCCAATCCCTCCCAGAGATCCTCTCTCAGAAACTGCGCAGAAGGGTCCTTAAGTTTCTTTTGCTCAGCCAATTATTAATCATGCTCCAGAATCGCTTAATGCTCACCAGCATCTAGGTAATGAATAAATTCCTCCTATGCCAAATTCTTGGGCCGAAGTTATACAATGTGCAGTGAAAGATTTTCAGAAAGCCACTAAAATCTTGCTCAGATCTCAGTCACTTGTTGAAAAATTACAGGCTCTTGAGCAAGAAAACAGAGTCATTAAAAGCCTTATGGTAAAAACTCCAGGCCTTGTGGCTTTCGACTCTGATGCTACTGATACTCTTAAAACCAGGCTAGAAGTAATTACAGCTAGATACAGAAAAGAATGTCATGGATTCTATTTGCAACATGAGAGAACTATTGTTGAGAAAAATGAAGCAAGGGTTTCACAACTTGCTTTAGACTTCCGCAACAATCTTCAGCAGTTTGCGATGCATTTTCAGCATATTCAGTTCACTAGCTCTTTCGGTCCTGTTGATGGTAGTGTTATTGCCACTCAATGGATTTCGCTTGCCTTGTCGTCTTACAACCGACAAGTCAATCAATTCCAAATAGAGCTTGTTGAACGCTGCTTAGCGAGATCTGCTGCTCAAGCCACCAGAAATGCCGCACGAGAAGAATTCGCTAAGCATGCTAATGATATTCCCCGCGAAGAAGCAATTTCTGAACTAGTCCAAAGAGAAGTTGCTAAATCTCTTCAGGGCCAGCAACAGAAATTTGATGCTACTTTGAAGCCCCTACAAGATCAACTTGCCTAACTCATAGAGCTTCAGACTTCTGACATCCCAACAGCATCACAACAGTAGAAGGAGCAACAAAATAATTAACAACGAAGACAGCCTCAACAACGTAGACAGTAGCAGCAACAACGACAGCAATAGCAGCGACAACAACAACAGCAACAACAGCCCCAGCTACAGCAGCAGCCTTTACACAGTCAGAAGAGGCAACAGCTTCCCCAGCAGCCTCTGCGTAGTCAGCCCCAGCAACTGCGCAGACAACCTCAGAGACAGCAACAGCTTCAACAGCTGCCCCAGCAGCCTACTGTGCAGCATCCTCAGCCAAAAAACGGGGTTGGCAGGGGGCGGTTCCGCCGAGGGAATCGCTCCACTCAATCTGTTGCTGGGCAGCTGGCCTCCGTTCCAAACCAGCCTTTCCTGAGCACTGGTTTGAATTTGGAAGCTGCCCCATATGTGCCACTGTAGCTAAATTTTCCCCAGAACCTTGCCCAAAACAAAGGCAAGGCTCCTTTAGTGTAAGCAAGCTCTGTCATCTTTTCTGGTTGCCCTCCATCAGCCCTGCTTCCTACTTGGCTTATCTGATTGGAAAAATGACTCCTTCCCAGATAGATCGTAGGATTAGCAATCTTGCTATCCATAATCTTTCTTCCATTTCTCTTTCCTTCAGCCAAACCAAATTGCTAGGGCTAGGGCACAAATATATTCCGTGGCCTCCCCCTATGGCCATATATGACATCTTCAAAGAGTATGCTTACTTCTCTTGTCTTTGTCGTCTCAGGCGATTTTTCAGACTTTCTGTAGACAAAACCTACAATCTCTTTCACTTGCCTAATCCCACTTGGGAAGCTCTTATTAATGATCCTGACCTTAATCGCTCTCTCCATATTGGCATATCCATCCTTCAGGACCGCATTGCTTCTGTAAGATTTTCCTCCAAACCCAGATTCTCCAGATCCCAGCTGCTTGCACTAAGGAGACTTCGTCGGCTCCCTATTGTAATCAAACCGACAGATAAAAATCTGGGCATTCTTGTTCTGGATAGAGATAGCTATGTTGCAGAAGCTCACCGGCAACTCTCCGATCTTAATGTCTACAGGCAGTATGCAGCAGTTCCATGGATGGCCATCAGAAGATCTCTCAGTCACCTTCAAGCCAGATATAGAAATCTTCTTTCGGTGCAACAATGGGAATACATAATGCATGTCAAAACTCATAATGCTAGAGCTTGCAGACTCTACTTCATTTGGAAAGTTCATAAAAACCCGCCTGTCGGTAGGCCTATCTGTGCCTACAAAGGTTTTATGTTAGAACCTCTCTCCAAATTCTTGCATTATAAACTTCTCAGCACTTTGCTTGCTCAACCAAATCATCTTCCAGATTCTCTTACTTTATTACAAGATATTGAATCTAAGCATTTTGCTGCCAATTCTTTTCTTGTAACTTTTGATGTGGAGTCTCTATATCCCAGCATTCCCACTCAGGAAGGCTTGCATGCCCTACAGGAAATGCTTGAGCAAAGCACTGCTGAAATCTTTACTGCAGAGGATGTCAACTTTCTAGTCAGCGCAGCAGAATTGGTGCTCAACTAGCACTGTCTTCAGTTTTGCGGCACTTACTATCGGCAAATTCGAGGCACAGCTATGGGCAGCAACTTTGCTGTGGTTTATGCCTGCCTCTTTCTTTGCCACCTTGAGCAAGAATTCTTCAGAAGATTCCATGCGCCTAAGATTCATCTATTCTAACGCTTCATTGACGATGGTTGCATGGTTTGGAATGGCTCCAGAGACAGATTGGTTCAGTTCTTGGATTGCTACCAGTCCATCTATCCTGAGCACATTCGGATCACTTCTTGCATCTCATCTTCTAGTGTCAACATTCTGGACATTGTGCTTTTCAAAGGTCCAAACTTCCATACCTCTGGAAAGATTTCTACTCGATGTTTTCAGGAACCATTGAATGCCTATCAGTATATTCCTTTCTCTTCATGGCATCCTTGGCACCAGAAAGTGGCATTCGTGGTCAATGAGTTGCAGAGATACCTTCTTCGAGAGAGTAGTGAGTTGGGGTTTCTAGAGCTCAGGCGTGCATTCTACAGTAGACTTCGGTCGAGAGGTTATCCACTGGATTTTCTCCAGGCTTGTTTTTCCAAAGTTCATTGGGATTAAATGGATGCTCTAATGCAACAGGTCTATGTGCGAGGTCCTCTTCACTCTTCCGGCCTCAAAAGGGCCCCCTTGGTGTTGAAACTGGACTTCTGCGAAGCCACTAGAGCTTTAAACCTCGGGGGTTCCCTAAACCCTAAACTGCATGGAGAATTCCAGCGCTACCCTTTGCTACAGCATATTCCCAAGCCTTTGATCTGTTGGAGAAATCCGCGAAAGAATGGGTCATTCTACATGAGTAGTTCAGATCCTCGACCATGATTCTTTCAGGAGCAATGCATATTTTTCTACAAATATTTAAGATATTTCTAGAAGACTCTAGAAGACTCTATTCAAGATGTTTCTAGAAGTCTCTATTCAAGATGTTTCTAGAAGTCTCTATTCATGATGTTTCTAGAAGTCTCTAGAAGTCTCTATTCAAGAAGTTTCTAGAAGTCTCTATTCAAGATGTTTCTAGAAGTCTCTATTCATGATGTTTCTAAAAGACACTATTCTAGAAGTCTTTATTCTAGAAGTTTCTAACATGGCACTTGCCCTGTCCACTTTTGCTATATAAGGATAGCTTGTATCTCATTTCTTTTGTATCACTGATGAGTCCATAAAGGATGAAACTAGTTTGATAATATAAGAATTTTTTTTTACATATTATGTGTTTTGCATAATTTTGTGTCCTTAAGCATTTTTATTTTCAGTTTTATTTATCGGTTTTATTATCGGTTGTGTTTCAGTATTGTTCCCGCCTTAATCTCTTTTGTTCTTAAGCCCTAAACTTAGTCCATGGCGCGGAACCCTACTGAAATCACTGGTCCTGTCACTAGATCCAGATCGGCTTCTCAACATTCTCATAATATTTTCCCTCAGAATGTTCAGGATCCTCAAGAATATGATTCTGCTTCTTCTTATGACAGGATTTTTAATCAGTATATTTTGGAGAATACTCTTCCTCACCGTGAGAATGTTGTCGTGCCTGATTTTTATGATGCAAATCTGAATCTGGAGCCCGAAAATATTGTAATTATTGATGATGATGAGACTGCGCAGTGCCCTCCAGAGACTGCGCAGCAACATCCGGTGACTGCATAGCACCCTCAAGGAACTGCGCAGCCAATCCCTCCCAGAGATCCTCTCTCTGGCATTGTGCAGAAGGGTCCTTCAGTTTCTTTTGCTCAACCAACTATTAATCATGCTCTAGAATCGCCTAATGCTTGCGAGCATCCGGGTAATGAAGAAATTCCACATATGCCAAATTCTTGGGCCGAAGTTATACAATGTGCAGTGAAAGATTTTCAAAAAGCCACTAAAATCTTGCTCAGATCTCAGTCACTTGTTGAAATATTGCAGGCTCTTGATCAAGACAACAGAGTCATTCAAAGCCTTATGGTAAAAACTCCAGGCCTTGTGGCTTCCGACCCTGATGCTACTGATACTCTTAAAACCGGGCTAGAAGAAATTACAGCTAGATACAGAAAAGAATGCCATGCATTCTATTTGAAGCATGAGAGAACTATTGTTGAGAAAAATGAAGCAAGGGTTTCACAACTTGCTTCAGACTTCCGCAACAATCTTCAGCAGCTTGCCATGCCTTTTCAGCATATTCAGTTCACTAGCTCTTCCGGTCCTGTTGATGGTAGTGTTATTGCTGCTCAATGGATTTCGCTTGCCTTGTCGTCTTACAACCGACAAGTCAATCAATTCCAAATAGAGCTTGTTGAACGCCGCTCAGCGAGATCTTCTGCTCAAGCCGCCAGAAATGTCGCACGAGAAGAATTAGCTAAGCATGCTAATGATATTCCCCGTGAAGAAGCAATTTCTGTACTAGTCCAAAGAGAAGTTGCTAAATCTCTTCAGGCCCAGCAACAGAAATTTGATGCTACTTTGAAGCCCCTGCAAGATCAACTTGCCTATCTCATAGAGCTTCAGACTTCTGGCATCCCAGCAGCATCTCAACAGCAGCAGCAGCAACAAAATAATCAGCAATGAAGACAGCCCCAGCAGCATAGACAGCAGTAGCAGTAGCGACAACAATAGCAGCAGCAGCACCAACGACAACAATAGCAGTAGCAATAACAGCCCCAGCTACAACAACAGCCTTTACGCAGTCAGAAGAGGCAACAGCTTCCCCAGCAGCCTCTGCGTAGTCAGCCCCAGCAACTGCGCAGACAACCTCAGAGACAGCAGCAGCTTCAACAGCTGCCCCAGCAGCCTAATGCACAGCATCCTCAGCCAAAAAACGGGGTTGGCAGGGGGCGGTTCCACCAAGGGAATCGCTCCACTCGATCTGTTGCTGGGTAGTCGGCCTCCATTCCAAACCAACCTTTCCCGAGCACTGGTTTGAATCTGGAAGCTGCCCCATATGCGCCACTGTAGCTAAATTTGCCCCAGTACCTTGCCTAAAACAAAGGCAAGGCTCCTTTAGTGTAAGCAAGCTCCGTCATCTTTTCTGGTTGCCCTCCATCAGCCCCGCTTCCTACTTGGATTATCTGATTGGAAAAATGACTCCTTCCCAGATAGATCGTAGGATTAGCAATCTTTCTATCCACAATCTTTCTTCCATTCCTCTTTCCTTCAGCCAAACCAAATTGCTGGGCCTAGGGCACAAATATATTCCGCAGCCTCCCCCTATGGCCATAGATGACATCTTCAAAGAGTATGCTTACTTCTCTCAACTTTTTCATCTCAGGTGATTTTTCAGACTTTCTGTAGACGAAACCTACAATCCCTTTCGCTTGCCTAATCCCACTTGGGAACCTCCTATTAATGATATTCACCTTAATCACTCTCTCCATATTGGCATATCCATCCTTCAAGACCGCATTGCTTCTGTAAGATTTTCCTCCAAACCCAGATTCTCCAGATCCTAGCTGCTTGCACTAAGGAGTCTTCGTCAAATCCCTATTGTAATCAAACCGGCAGATAAAAATCTGGGCATTGTTGTTTTGGATAGAGATATTTATGCTGCAGAAGCTCACCGGCAACTCTCCGATCTCAATGCATACAAGCAGTATGCAGGAGTTCCATGGATGGCCATCAAAAGATCTCTCAGGCAGCTTCAAGCCAGATATATAAATCTTCTTTCAGTGCAACAATGGGAATACATAATGCAAGTCAAAACTCATAATGCTAGAGCTTGCAGGCTCTACTTCATTTGGAAAGTTCATAAAAACCCACCTGTCGGTAGGCCCATCTGTGCCTACAATGGTTTTATGTTGGAACCTCTTTCCAAATTCTTGCATTACAAACTTCTCAGCACCTTGCTTGCTCAGCCTAATCATCTTCCAGATTCTCTTACTTTATTACAAGATATTGAATCCAAACGTTTTGCAGCCGATTCATTTCTTGTAACCTTTGACGTAGAGTCTCTATATCCGAGCATTCCCACTCAGGAAGGCCTGCATGCCTTACGGGAAATGCTTGAGCAAAGCACTGCTGAACTCTTTACTCCAGAAGATGTCAATTTTCTGGTAAGTGCAGCAGAATTGGTGCTTAAATGGAATTTTCTTCAGTTTGATGGCACTTTTTTCCGGCAGATTAGAGGCACTGCTATGGGCAGCAACTTTGCTGTGGTTTATGCCTGCCTCTTTCTTTGCCATCTTGAGCAAGAAGTCTTCAGAAGATTTCCTGCTCTCGAGATTCAGCTTTTCAGACGTTTCATCAACGATGGTTGTTTGGTTTGGAACGGCTCCAGAGACAGATTGGTTCAGTTCTTGGATTGTTACCAGTCCATCTACCCTGAACACATTCAGATCACTTCTTGCATCTCATCTTCTAGTGTCAACATTCTGGACATCATGCTTTTCAAAGGTCCACTTTTTCATACCTCTGGAAAGCTTTCTACTCGATGTTTTTAGAAGCCTCTAAATGCCTATCAGTACATTCCCTTCTCTTCATGGCATCCTCAGCACCAGAAAGTGGCTTTCGTCATCAACGAGCTTCAAAGATACCTTCTTCGAGAGAGCTGTGAGTTGGGGTTTCTAGAGCTCAAGCGTGCATTCTACAGCAGGCTTCGGTCGCGGGGTTATCCACCAGATTTTCTCCAGGCATGTTTTGCCAAAGTTCATTGGGATCAAAGGGATTCTCTAATGCAGCAGGTCTATGCGCGAGGTCCTCCTCACTCTTCTGGCCTCAAAAGGGCCCCCTTGGTGTTGAAGCTGGACTTCTGCAAAGCCACTAGAGCTTTAAACCTCGGGGGGTTCCCTAAACCCTAAACTGCATGGAGAATTCCAGTGCTACCCTTTGCTACAACATATTCCCAAGCCTTTGATCTGTTGAAGAAATCCGCGAAAGATTGGGTCATTCTACATGAGCAGTTCAGATCGTCGGCCATGATTCTTTCAGGACCAGTGTATATTTTGCTGCAAATATTTAAGATATTTCTAGAAGACTCTAGAAGACTCTATTCAAGATGTTTCTAGAAGTCTCTATTCAAGATGTTTCTAGAAGTCTCTATTCATGATGTTTCTAGAAGACTCTATTCAAGAAGTTTCTAGAAGTCTCTGTTCAAGATGTTTCTAGAAGTCTCTATTCATGATGTTTCTAGAAGACACTATTCTAGAAGTCTCTATTCTAGAAGTTTCTAACATGGCACTTGCCCTGTCCACTTTTGCTATATAAGGACAACATGTATCTCATTTCTTTTGTATCACTGATGAGTCCATAAAGGACGAAACTAGTTTGATAATACAAGAGATTTGTTTTACATATTATGTGTTTTGCATAATTTTGTGTCCTTAAGCATTTTTATTTTCAGTTTTATTTATCAGTTTTATTATCGGTTGTGTTTCAGTATTGTTCCTGCCTTAATCTCTTTTGTTCTTAAGCCCTAAACTTAGTCCATGGTGCGGAACCCTATTGAAATCACTGGTCTTGTCACTAGATCCAGATCGACTTCTCAACATTATCATAATATTTTCCCTCAGAATGTTCAGGATCCTCAAGAATATGATTCCGCTTCTTCTTATGACAGGATTTTTAATCAGTATATTTTGGAGAATTCTCTTCCTCACTGTGAGAATGCTGTCATGCCTGATCTTTATGATGCAAATATGAATCTGGATCCCGAAAATACTATAATTATTGATGATGATGAGACTACGCAGTGCACTCCAGAGGCTGCGCAGCACCATCCAGTGACTGCACAGAACCCTCAAGGAACTGCGCAGCCAATCCCTCCCAGACATCCTCTCTCTGGCACTGCGTAGAAGGGTCCTTCAGTTTCTTTTGCTCAGCCAACTATTAATCATGCTCCAGAATCGCCTAATGCTCGCCAGCATCTGGGTAATGAAGAAATTCCGCCTATGCCAAATTCTTGGGCCGAAGTTATACAATGTGCAGTGAAAATTTTTCAAAAATCCATTGAAATCTTGCTCAGATCTCAGTCACTTGTTGAAAAATTACAGGCTCTTGAGCAAGAAAACAGATTCATTCAAAGCCTTATGGTAAAAACTCCAAGCCTTGTGGCTTCCGACCCTGATGCTACTGATACTCTTAGAACCAGGCTAGAAGCAATTACAGCTAGATACAGAAAAGAATGCCATGCATTCTATTTGCAACATGAGAGAACTATTGTTGAGAAAAATGAAGCAAGGGTTTCACAACTTTCTTCAGACTTCCGCAACAATCTTTAGCAGCTTGCCATATCTTTTCAACATATTCAGTTCACTAGCTCTTCCAGTCCTGTTGATGGTAGTGTTATTGCCGCTCAATGGATTTCGCTTGCCTTATCATCTTATAACCGACAAGTCAATCAACTCCAAATAGAGCTTGTTGAACGCCGCTCTGCGAGATCTGCTACTCAAGCCGCCAAAAATGTTGCACAAGAAGAATTAGCTAAGCATGCTAATGATATTCCCCGTGAAGAAGCAATTTTTGTACTAGTCCAAAGAGAAGTTGCTAAATCTCTTCAGGCCCAGCAACAGAAATTTGATGCTACTTTGAAGCCCCTACAAGATCAACTTGCCTATCTCATATTCTGTATTTGGGTATCCTTTTGCAGGTTAAGAGCATATAAAGTGAATCATTTCTATCTATGTCTATCTTATTATTTCTGGGTATATTTGCTTAATCTTATATTCTTATATCATATCTGTAATATTTCTGGGTTAGATCTATAACAAGTGGTATCAGAGCTATTTCATATCAGATCCATAACAAGTGGTATCAGAGCACTTTCTTGGGCAAAAGTGCTCAGTGAGTTATATTACAGAAAGAGAGTGATTGAAGATGATAACGATGAAATGAACCAAGTACTGAATCAAGACAACAAACTCCAAAGCTCATGCGATAACTAGAAATCCGAAACACAACCAATCCAATCTACATTGTTGTAATGGAAATGCAGCTACTTAAGCAAATGAACGATTAAACCATGAATCTATGCTAGCATACATGTACAATAAAGAGGAGCCTTAGCTGCTAAGGTTGGGCCCTAACCCAAGAGATTCAGCCCTCTAAGTTAACTCAGTGCTAGCTCAAAACAAAAATCATTCTTATTATCAAAACAATGGAGTACATCAACAACTGTCACAAGTCTTGCAACTCGAAAATAAAGTAGAGTATTACAATCAAAAGTTCGAATCCTACTTAGGTCTTAGCCCTCTCTAATTATGCATCTGATGTCTCCAATGACTTCTTTAAAATTAGGGAGGCTCAACTCCCAAGCTAGAGATAAACTGGTACTTTGACTTCCACTTGCTCAGCTGCCTTCTAGTCCTCATGATTTGGCTGGTTGCACTCCGAGCTAATGGAGGAATATTCGAATGGCAGGGGGGGGGTTAGTAAATGAGGAGAATTTCCCTCCTGTAACTCCTCTCCCTTGTCCCATTCGAGTTTTGACCAAGATCTTTGCCAAATACCTTGTTTTTACCCTTTAATCCTGCATTAAATGCACATCAGACCACAAAGCAAAATATCCAACTCTAACTCATCTCATAAGCAAAATATGATCAAAAGTATGCAATAAGTTGTGAGAATAGTTGGTTTGACTAAGCTAGGAGGTGAATTAAGGCCCATATAATTACCCAATGATGAGGCTCATCAGCACCCAACTTGAGTTCGATATGGCCCTTGGGTTGCGATTTGTAATGTATCCACTTGATAAGGTCTTTCTTCATCGGCCACACTCCTATGAACTTGCAGATCAACGTGTGGTCCTTCATGAAGCTTATGTATCTCTCCAATTTGTTCATTGGGATGATGAATCTCAGTTTCTCTGCTGCACATGGCAGGCATTTTCCCCTGCTACGAGCCTGCCACCATGCCCCGAGGACAGGTCCAGTCATCTAGTTCATTTCCTACACTTGCGGCTAGTTGCTTGGATTCTAGCGAGAATCCCCTACTGTGGCCTCTCGATAGGAGGGGATCTCTCCCCCCAGCTTCCTTTCTCATCCTGACCTGGCAGGCATCTTCCTACTTTGTTGCGCTGCTGTTACCATTAGAGGATTAGGTTCACGACGAAGATTAGTTCATGGCAGAGTCACAGGTCTGCTAGGGTTGCAGAGCATAGTCATTTCCAATGGCATTGTTAACAACTATGACATCTAATTATGTTCCAAGGGGTTTTTCATAGTTTAATTTGATACAGTAAATTCTTCTTCTTCTTCTTCTTCTTATTATTATTATTATAACTTTTAAAATAAAATAAAATAAAATAAAAATATTTATATTTTTTCTAAAAATAATATTAAAATCTAAATTTTTTAATAAAATAAGTAATTATTTATTTACATTTTGTAAAAAAATGAATAATAAATTATTATTATTACTATATATAATAATAATAATAATGTCCATTTTTAGGGTCATAGCCAAGCCAGAAACCAAATTGGTGTATGAGACCCCCTTGTTTGTGGGACAAGGGACCCACCTCCGCGCAACGAATTGGTGTATGAGACCCCCTTGTTTGTGGGACAAGGGACCCACCTCCGCGCAACGATTTGACTGCTAAGTCTATGAAGGCATACATACTCTACCCCCTTCTGGGTTTTGAACCTGTGACCTCTTAGGAGGAAACACATGCTCTTAACCATTAGGCCCACTCAAGCTGTATATATTTATCAATGATTTGTGTCATAGATAGAAATAAAACCTTATGAGTATATCAACCACATTTACTAAAATAATTATTGCTATTATTAAATAATTAATGTTATGAAGATTATTATCGATTTTATTATTATAATAGTAATATAGTATTATTACTATAATAATTATTATACTACATTATTATTATTATTATGATAACTATTATATTATTTTAATAATATAATTTTCTTTTTATAATATTATTATCATTTATTATTATTAATTAATATTACTAATATTATTATTATTATAGTATTAATATAATAATCATAAATATATAAATATCTAAGAATATGGTTGTTATTATTTATATAGTTATTAATAATTATAAATAATTGGTATTTAAAAAGTACACATAATAATTATTATTGTGGTTGATATAGGCCTATTAGTCTATATCAACTACATTGGAAAATATGATTGTATATATGTTTAAGGCCTATCAACCTATATCAACCATATTGGTAAATATGGTTGCAAATAAAACTAACCAATCCTACCTATATATTATTACAAGTGAAAATAAATATAAATTAATACTTGTATTCATTTTGTCTCATCTTTTAAATCTATATATTATTGCAAGTGAAAATAAATATAAATTAATACTTGTATTCATTTTGTCTAGTCTTTTTATGTTATGTCCTTTTTTACTACTATTATTTTTTTAGTAATGAGCTTGACATCTACCAAATTTGAATCCAACTATAGTTCTATGTGAGTATGATTTATTTTTGTCAAATCTGTGAACAAAAAAAATTCCTTTCGGACTTGTCTCATTACACACATTTTCTTATGGATAATCGATGCCACAATAATAGTTCTATGTGAGTATGATTTATTTTTGTCAAATCTGTGAACAAAAAAACTTCCTTTCGGACTTGTCTCATTACACATATTTTCTTATGGATAATCGATGCCACGATACATTGCACTTGGAGCTCTCATTACACACACTTTTCTTATGGATAATCGATGCCGCAATACATTGAACTTGGAGCTTGTCATAAATTTATCTAAGTAAACTAATTTATTGCCACTAGAATATCCTATATGCTTTCAGCCATTGTTTTCTCGATGCGAGCTGAAGAACGGCAGTTGTGCTTAAGAATGACTGGTAGGAACATGAGACGCCCTCTAAAACTATAACACAAACTCAATATAATATGGGCTTCGTGGCGAGATCGAAGGATTGAATAATTACAATAAGGACAGCAGAACATTAACAGCGAAATTATATCAACATGTTAACGTGGAAATACATTTTTGGCACAACTGGCCGTCCTTCGCTCTTTATTGCCTTCGTCCGGTGAGTCACCAGGATTTAGTAACTGCATCTAGATTTTCTTGTAGGATCACGAGGCCCACTTTATTTGAAAAGTGGTTGGAAAAATTGCGATAAAGCTGTGGTCGAGTGGTTTCTCTCTATATATTATCATCCTATTATTGATCTGCGGAGGGGAGAAATCAAGAAGTGGTCTCTGGAAGATATAAGCTGCTGGTTGAGGGTTTGTTGCATCGATTAGGTTATAGATAGATGATGGGTAGATCTCCTGGTTGTTGGAGATATTCGAAACATGAGGAGCGTCTCCAACGCGGGGCTTGGACACCTAGCGAAGACAAGATTTTGATTGAATACATTAAGACTCATGGCATTGCTCAATGGATAGATCTTCCCAGGAAAGCAGGTGAGACCTTTTACCAATTATGAGTAGATTGACTATGAATAATGCGTATTTGCCGACTACCCTTTACAAAAATAAGATCCGTTAACCTAGAGAGGCGAAGTAGTATACGTGGTTTGATTTACTAGAAATATTGTACCTCACTCTAGCAAATATCTCTGAAGTTTTTCGAATAAATTTTCCTTTCATGAACAAGCTTGAGCTGAAGAAATTTGTTTTTGCAGGTCTCAGACGATGTGGGAAAAGCTGTAGATTGCGTTGGTTGAACTATCTTCGTCCAGATATTAAGCGCGGAAATATTTCCCCCGAGGAAGACGAACTTCTCGTTAGATTACATCGTCTTCTTGGCAATAGGTATCTAATTTTTTCAAAATCTGATGACATTCTAATTTTGTATAGAATGTTTGGAAAAGGCATTTAAACGAATTTAATACAATGATTTCAGTGTGATATATACATAATGTGAAAGGATGATTAATATCACTTGGTATTGTGCAGATGGACATTGATAGCAGGTCGACTCCCTGGTCGGACAGACAATGAAATAAAGAATTACTGGAATACCCAGTTAGGCAAGAGAGTCCAAATGGGTGAATTCGACCTCAAATATCAGGAGGCTTTTAAAGAAAGGGCCATTCCTCCCCCCTCAATTTATGATAAAGGATTCCTACATAAAGATAATGATAGCTATGATATACTACGCTTGAAAACAAGGGCAGTCAGACACTGTGGAAGGGCAATAGTAGATGGAGACAATCTTGACAGTTATGATCATGATTGTGTACCAGATACCCATGATGGTATTAATCAAGAAGAATGCTTGAAAGCAACAAATCATCATGTTGTGGAAATAGATACCTCCAAATCATGGTGCCAATTATTGTTGGAGGATTGCATGGGAGATTATCAGTGCGACCTATTGGAAGAGATTAGTGGGCTTCAACCAAACAGTAGCAATGTAACAGATGATCAGCACCAGCCTCAGTCCCCTTTCGTTAGTCAAAGTATAATATTGCAAGAAAATCATGCTTCTTCTTCTTGTGATTTGATTCAGCAGGAATCCCCACATTCTAAAGATTTTATTTCTTCTTATTTTGGCAGCTTCTTAGATTCGGGGGAGCAGTCTATTCTTCTTTCATAGAATATAGTAGGCCATGTGACTAGGTAGTGCAGTGAGAATATAATTTGGCTTGATGAATTACGTGAACCTTTGCGTTCGGTTCTTCTCGTAAAAGCACTTCATGGTTTTATATTATATATGGATATATCTTGTAAATATTTTATGCTCCCAAGATTTATTAAGGTATTGTCTCACTTGAAAATGACAAAGGAAGGAGCAAATTTTACAGATACATCGAAATGTTTGAACATTTAAAAACTTGCCTATCGTGATTCACCACACAGGTTTGGGGAATCGTGCATGGGAATCAACCATCGCGGACATAGACTTACTTTGTCATTTACAATATTGACAAAGGCCATGTGCATTGATTACTTAATGCTCAGACTTAGACTTATATATGGAAGCTATTTTACTTCATTATTATAAAGTATAAAGAACATCTTAAAACTCACTTTATTTCAGGAATTTGTTTCTAACAAAGGAGGTATATCATCTTTCATTTAGATGACGATGATGATGATAGTGGTTAACGTCCACTGAGACCAAATTGATCTATTGGACCTATAATTTTCTTAGTTTTTAATTGTTTGGCTCGTGGTCTTTCTTGGCGAGATTGATGTTGTAGCTTTCTTTTTTTTCTCTACGGTCTTCCAACTTCCTATCCTGCATTTCCTTCCTCTCTTCTGGTTCTTGGGACATTGGTGTCTTAGCTTCGCAATCTATTGTGTTCGTCCTCTTGAAGATAGATGGAGAAGAAGTTTGGTCTAGGAGATCTGCTTTGTTGTTAAATGAAGATTTATTTTGTGCAGTATTCGAATCCTCATAACTGTTGATGCTTAAGGGGTTGTCGAGTTCACTTTTTTGTCCTTGGGCGGGGATTTCTCCTTGCTTGTCTTGAGAGTTGTTTTTTTTCTTGTGATTCAAAGTTTTCTCTAGAGTATTCTTCTTTGATGACAGTGTAGTGTTCTTTTTGTGCTCCTTCCCACCATGTAGATCTGTGGTGGTTTTTTCTAGCACAATTTTTCTGGGAGGCTTTTGGGCAAATTTTGGCTAGATGGCCCGTGTCAAAGCAAGATCAACATCTGAAGAAGACACTTTCAGAAATATACAAGACAGCAAAATAATCGTGATGTAAGTTTATGCGCAGAGGAAGACATACAACCTTTGGAACAAATCTATTAATAAACAGAAGTCATCCTCAGGATACGGTGATTTGGGGACCCATCCCCATCCATTTCTAGGTCACCATAGTGAAGATCATTAATTCAATGAGTGGTGCAATGCATTAGAGTGGTGGTTTGGGATCCGTCCCCATCCATTGCCAGGTCACCACAGGGAAGAACATTGATTCAATGAGGGGGCCAATGCTAAACTCTTCATAGTTGATCACTCGACATAACTATGCTTGGGATATTCTTGTATAAAAATGTGACCAATCAGCATTTTCATTTAAATAACAATGTCATCAAATGGAAGTGAAAGACATTACATTTTAACTCTCTCTAAGAGACACATAACTTGAAATTAGAAAACTTTGCATTTTAACGTTGGTGAGAGAAACATAACTTTGCCTAGTGTAGAGTATGTTAACGGTGTCAAACTAAAAGGTGATGACGAGAGAGAAGATGGTATATTGGTAGCCGCCATTTTACAAAGCAAAGCACACGAGATGATATAATGATAAATGATATTTCAAATACAAGATATATTTCATTGTCATTTCTCATATTTATATAGATCTATCATTTTAGCCCCATTTCCATTAAAATTGAAGATGGTTTAGATTAGATTTCGTAAAAAGCAAAGCACACGAGATGATATAATGATAAATGATATTTCAAATACAAGATATATTTCATTGTCATTTCTCATATTTATATAGATCTATCATTTTAGCCCCATTTCCATTAAAATTGAAGATGGTTTAGATTAGATTTCGTAAAGTAATCATAATGATATTTGTTTTTTTAATTTTATGTTTAAATTTAAAAATTAAAAGTAAAATATTTAGTGATATTTAAAGGTAAGGGATATATTTAATATATTAGGGTGAATGTCCTAAGAATGGTTATATTTTTAGGTTAAATGTAGCCCAAAAAAATAATTAAATATATATATATTTATATATATAGAATTTAAGTTGTGAAAATTCATATAAGCATTGTGAATTTTGATTCAAGGAAGATAATTTCTAGAGAATTATGTTGCCTTTGCAAATTTTAGCATTGTGTGTTAACCTAGCATAATTTAGTTTAAAATGTGTGTGTGTGTGTATATATATATGATGTACACTTAGAGAACTATGTTTTTTTTCCCGTGGAAAAAGTCATAATTTTATTCATAAGACAAAATTACATTTTGTAGATGCTAAAGAGCATATGTAGAGAAATTGTTCTAGTTTTCACAGAAACCAATAAAAAATAAAAATCTAAAAAAGCTATTCTTTTCTCCCTTTCTCTTTCTCCACCTTTGGCCATCCTCTAGTGTTGGGGGTAGCAGTTATAATGGATAGCTGATTTTCTATTATAGTTATGGGAGAGTCCTTGTCCGACTCAGATCCTTCTGATCCATGAGTTCTCTTGTTGCTAGATATTTCCTTTCCTAGGGATCCTGTTGCTGCAAAGGATTACTAGGGGCTTCCTCTTCCTTTTGTGTGTTGTGCTGGACTTTTTTTCATCCTTTTCTACTTTGTATTTGGTAGTCTCTGTTGTATCTTCTTCTTCATCCAATGGTTCTGTATGTTGCCATCCTTTAGGCTTCCTCTATTGCTGCTTGTTCCAGTTGGGTATGTTTCTTACTTGTGGACAAGAACTGAGAAGGTGGCTTGTTTGTAGACATCCACGACATCGGAATGTTGTGTTTTTGTAATCCAAGGATTGTGTCCACTGCGTGTTGTTGAAGTTCAGTATTATACTTTCTGGTAGTCCCTGGCTGAGATCTACTTCAACACATATTCTGGCAAAGGTAAATATTCCCTTTGTGAGTCTATTTTCATCAGTCTTTAGAAATTTCCCCAAGGTGTTCCCTATAGCGATTAGAACCTTGTGGTGCCAGAAGTGTAATGGAAGGTTGTGCAGCCTGACCCAGACTGGCATCTTTGATACCACCATTGTGTTGGCGTCGAAATTTGGAAACCACAGGGTGATGAAGAGCCCTGTGTTGCCCCAGAACCATGGTCCCTTATTAAGGATGTATTCCCTTTCATGTTCTGTATTGAATCTTACTATGAAGAAGCCTTTGGGGCATAAGTAAATTTCACAGTTTGGTGTCTAGGTGGTGTGGATCCAGTGGTGCAGACCGTCAGATCTAGGCCAAAACCCATCAAATCTACAGATAACTAAATGGGAATATAGATCAGAGTACAAGGCATTGACCTCAGGCATTGCAATGGTAAGAGCAGGATTCTTAGTTTTTTGTTCAACGATGTAGGGCTTAGGAAGTTCAGGGGCTATTTCAGGATGGCCTGCGCTTTCCCTTTTCCCTTGACTATGTCCTTGAAGGAGCTTGTGTTTTTGGAGCTTGTTCCAAAACATCCGCCCCGCAAACAGAGATTGATGATGATGGTCGAATTTGTGGTTATGTTGTAATCCTGAACGGTGATGTTATCCTATAAGCAGTGTCCCATGTATATTAGATTTTGCCCATGTAATGGTATGCTTAGGAGGCTCTAGATTTTATATATTAGATCCTAGATCCTGCAGCCCTTCCAAAGCCTTATACAATAATGCCTACCTTCTGGTGTTTTGATGAAGAATTGTGTTGTGCCCATCATTGTAGGGTATGGATCCGTCTGAGAATGACCTCGATCTATTGACCCTGATGTCCTATTGCAAACCGCTAGATCTCCGCGCGTTTAGCTTGCCTTTCAAGCTTTCTTCTGCGTTTTGGCCCCATGAATCATGGCATAGGGGTATCTTAGCCCTTGTATTCCCCCAGATCTGAACTTTGCATGGGCTATTCAGTCCTCTAGGTACCTGATCTATTAGATTAATACCAGATCTGTGGATATTACCATCTTCCATGGTGGGGTAGGTTGTCCCAGATCCATTCAATATCCAAACAAGAACAGCGCAGCCAGACTCTTGATTGTGTATAAGGTAAATGATAAGTGTGCTTTCCCTTACCTCTAGGTTTATGGCGTATAGACTTCCTGATCCAGCGCTATGAACACCGAAGATCTCTTGACCATGGGCCTGAACAGATGTGAACACGGTTGCTGCAGAAACCCTCATCGTCATTTCTGTGTGTGTTCCATCTCTATTCCTCACACATCTTATACCAGTCAGGCCACTCAGGTTGTCGTCTTTGCAGCCCATCGGTGCCCCTCGATGCTATGTTCCATGAGTTTCCTGCCCCATGGGGTTCGTTGTGCTCAAGAATGTGTATGGGCCCAGAGATCTCCCAAGGATTCGTGCCAGGGGCTTCCTTGAAGAGGTCGTGAGCTCCCTGCGGCCATTGGAGCTGCTTGGCTCCCAACCTTTGTGACCTGAGTGCAGGCCGAATGCACTGGAAACCATCGTTACAACCATCCCCGCTTCAAACCCTAGTTAGGTCCCCTTTTTTTGTAACATCCTGAGAGAAACTATGTTATGCATGCTAAAACATTATTTTTTATGCAAAATTATATTTTTTTTTATTTCAATGTTGGTAAATTAATATTTGAATTGCATTTTTCACACACGTGTTCATGTAAGATTTTCTTCTACTATTTAAATAAATTTAAAAACCATGAGTACCCTTTTCAAGAGGACTAGTAAATGAAGATAATGGTATTTTTGAAAAAAATTAGTTTTGTATATTTTATGGTTTTTATTTTTTATTGGACCCCCTTTGAAATTGCTCAAAAAAAATTCAAGCATTATGTTTAAAATAAATTAGACGAAAAATATCATATGAATTTGAAAATGTCAAACTCATATGCCATTGGATAGAGGATTCCTTAACGAATCCAACATGATCAACTCTATCATCTAAGAAAAAATTTCTACCTTAAGTCCACGAGGGTACAAAACTGTGTTGTAGAGAAATCTATAGAAGGGGGGCTAAAACTCTATTTTTTAGGCCCTTAGTAGCTCGATCAAGTGCTTGAGATAAAATTTCAAATAGATTGATCGATGGTTTAAGAAACCGTTGATCAAGCCCTTAATGTGGTTAAATAGTAGCTCGATCTAGCTTTAAGGCTTGATCTAGACTATAGCTCGATCTAGATTTAAGGATAGATATAGCCCATAGCTTGATCAAGCCACTTGTTTTAATTCTGTGCCCAAGTTGTATTGATAGGAAATTTGAAAAAATTAGCTTAATCGAGCCCATTACTTGATCGACATCCTAGATAACCATTTGTTACACATGAGCTCGATCAATTGTTTGTTTAAATGATTGATCAAGAAATATCTAAGCCCTCAAATAAATCGATCAAGGGCCCAAAGTTTGTTCATTTTCCAATGTTCTATCTTGTTACAATCACTTTAGCCCAATAATTTTCTTCAATTAACAATCTTTCAAAACAATTTAATCTTTCAATGATCAATGACAATTGTAGATAGAATAGTAAATGGAATAGATAGTATATGAGAATCTAGAGCAATAAGAGACACAATGATTTGGTCAATGACCATGCAAACACCCATAATAGGGAAACCCTTTCAAATTCTTATTCTTATTATATTTTCATAAAAATTTTAGCAAAGAGAGAGTACATTGTTCCAAATCACCAACGAAAAGATTGTCTAGTAAAACCAATCAAACAATATCCAAGTTATGAGCCTAGTAGACAAATTAGATCAAAGTCAAAATCTTCTACATATGTGGTCAACGACCAACAAAATTTAGGTCAAGATCATAGTTACATGGACCGAGTGACAGTGAGTGTGACTGAAGCTCTCAATCCTCAAGGAGCATGCTATCAAGTGAACGAATACAAATGAGATTTTCATGAACCAAGCATGCTACTTGTTACACTAAAAAATGTCACCATGGCTATTTGCAGTTAGTATGGCTCCATCAACTGTCATACTATCCTCCTTGGCAAGTCTCATGCCTCTGCTTCTCATGTCAAACTCCAAGAAAGAGAGAAAATTCATTTAAAAGTCATTTATCTCTGGGTACGCAGTTTCTCTCAGCCTTACCTGCGTGTACGCAACCCAAGTTCACAATACCTGCGTACTTGTACGCTCTGTATGTAAAGGGATGGGTGCGTACCCCTGTAAAGGTCAAAAGGCATGAGTTTCATCTTAAATAAGTTACTTGTGGTCATTTCTAGAGCATTATAGAAGCTTGTTTGACGTGTATTGAGCGCCTCCAGATGGTTCATGTATCCCTATGAAAGAGGAACTTATCCCATCAAGAGGGGAGCTAACCCATCCAAAGAGGGGCTTATCCCATTGATGGTGGACCTGATTAACTTCCTCTATAGCACTATAAATACAGGCATTGGGCCAGAAGGAGGAGAGGTTGAAAGCTGAACATTCCTAAGGGTAGATGCTGCTGGAATTAGGACTTCCTTGTAGAAACTTGTGAGGAGAGATTCCCATCCTTTCTTGTTTCATTTGGAAGTGGGTGAGCTTGTCAAAGTAAAGGAAAACTCTTGCTGGACCCTGGGAGGGACCTGCACAACACCAAGGCTCAGGTTGTAATGGTTTCTTTTGTTTCCTATTAATACAAATAAGTCCATTCTTCTCAACAATTTGTTATTTATGAGTTGTTTCATATACTCCTTGGTCTGTATGTTAAATATGTTTTGTTTTATGAGATATTCAGGTGCTATTTAATCGTTTGATTGTTAGTGAATGTAGGTTTTGAAAAGAAGGAGGAGCTCATCTGAATCGATGAGGCTGGACTACTACAACAGCGTTGGGTTACAGGTAGGATCTAAACACTTGATTTCTTGTATGATAAATGCATATTTAGAGAAGGATTGCTCTTAATTGTCTTGTTTGTCACTAGAAAGCCTTAAGCTTCTAGGGAGGTTGGTTTTGTCCGCAAAATCGACTCTTTCCACTTGACAAAATGGCGACTCCACTGGGGAACTCCATTGATGTGAATGATTTTTCCTTTGTGTGAAACTTTGATTTGAGATAAGTCATTTTCTTTCTGATTTTTGGTTGTCTGACTGTGTGTTTGGGTGGCTTAGCTTAGGGTTAAATTACATTTTAGTTTTTCTTGGTTTTGCTAGAAGTACGCAGCCTCTACATTAAGCACAGTGCGTACCTGTACACACTGCAGCTTTGTGCACAGAGCGTACCCGCACCTATGCAAACAGGTCACCTGCGTACCCTGTCAAAATTGAGAAAATTTCAATTTTCTCCTTTTTGCCTCTTAGTTTTTGCTTTTAATTTGTTTTTACTGCCCAGATCCACTGGTTTTCTGCCATAAATCTTCACCTAAGCTTGTTTCGTCAGTGTCGAGAGTTTTAGTGAAATTCATAGAGATTTTGCCTTAGGGTTTGATTTTTAACTGGACCTGTAGTGACTTTGGCGTTAGAGGTTGTCAAACTTTGAATCTCCCTGGTTTTGTTCAACTCTCTTAGGAGTCGGGCCTGTCATAGAATCCATCCTTGTGAGAGACCTACCTTTGTGTCTTCTCTTTGCGAATCTCGAAAAAGTTTGTTGGTTGAACTTTGAATTTTATTCTTGAGAAAAAGAACAAAAGATTTTGATTTTTGTTTTTGACTGGTTTTTGGTTCTGCATTAACTAGTCCTTAGTTTCATTTTGACTGAGTAAAACATCCAAGAATCATCTTTAGTAGGCTTTTGCCTCGTTTGATTTAGTTTTTAGGTGGATTTCTCTAGATTTGCTTTTGAGTGAAATTGAGTTGATTTGATTGCCATAGCTTTTTTAACTTTGATTTTTGTTAAAGTAAGTTTTACATGCTTTATTAATTAGGAAAAAATACAAAAATATCTTTTGAAGGAAAGTTTGCTTTGGTAGCATTTGAGTCTTTGAAAGGAAAAAGAATTTTCGTAGAATAATTAGTGGTCATGTGTTGTATGTTTTGGAAAAGATAAAGAGATTGTTTCTTTGATTGTCTTTGCCAAGAAAGTTGTCTTTTATAAATTTTTCATTCTCCAACTCTCTTAGCTAGGGAATTCATTGAAAAAGAAAATTAGTATAAGTCATCCTAAGTGCATTTTTTTTGTGGATTTGAGTCGAGTATACACACCATCAGTTTCATCTTCGCTACCTTTTGTCTTAAAGAAAAGCCATAAAAATTAACGCTTAAAGTAAAATCAACGTAGTAATTTTTATTTACTAGGGCTCTGAAACACCAATATAGATCAGGCTAGTGTCTTGGAGTAGGAGAGTAATTAACTCTCCAAGACAGCAAAACCAAACAAGTAGCTTATCTTGTGGTAGGATAAATCCAACTTTTGCATTTATACTCTGGGAAATCTCCTCTTAAAGGAGAAGCACGAGCTCGTGTCCGAACCAGTGAGGGGATCAATCCTCCCTCGTTGGGAATGACGCTAGATACACACGTATTACAAACGGTAAACCTCGGATTAACCGTTGTCGAGGAGCCAGGGGTCACTTGTCAGTAAACCTTGGATTATTGTCAAGGAGCCGGCAAGGGGATTGAACTTGATACTCTGCCCTTGCATGCTGTCGGAGCGTAGACTGTTCCCCCAGGTGTATTTGTTGCTGTTGGTAACCTTAGTGACCGTTATCTTTAGGATTCTACCCGAGGTGACGGTGGAGGGAAGATCCCACTGTACCTGGAGCAGACGTCGGCTAGACTCACTTGGATTTTCCGGGGGGTTCACTTCACTCGAGACGGTTAAACTGGAGGAACTTGTGCCAGTCTATTCATTAAGCAGGTTGCCGGGGTAACTGTTCCACCCACCACTTCTGTACTGAATTCGGCGATGTTGGGCTTCAACACCAACTAGTGTTTTCGGTCCGGAAGGCTACTGTTTTTGTATGGTTTGATGCCCTAGATTCTTTAGGCGTATGATTCAAATTTGTTTGGTTCTTTAGAGACTTTAGGTGGTTTGCTTTGAGATTTTACTTTGTTTGCATGTGCAGTAGTTAAAAGCTTTAACTGTGGCGGAATTACCGAGACAGTCCCGTAGACTTCGGGGCCAGTCTCCTGAGATTGTTACCGTGGCCGATTTGTTCAGGAAGTCCCGTAGACTTCGGGGCGAACCTCCTGAAGACGTCCCGGGTCATTACGAAGGTTTGAAAGTCCTTGTAACTCCTCCTAGTGGCAGTAAAGTAGGTTCACCTGAAGAAGGAGAGTCTTCGTTGGTAGTCCATCCAGAATACCAAAGTCTAGAAACAGGTTATAATCGTGAAGCTGTTGCAGTTTCTGAGCTTGCTGGTAGTTTTTCATCTACTAGTGATATAGGCGAAGAACCTGAAATATCTGAACCTGTTACTCCAACTTCTAGTGTTCCTGATTCACCTAGGGTAGAAAGAGTCATCACCGAAAATCTTCCTTTTGGTTTGATAGCTATTGAAGAACTTGCTCCAGAAGAAGACGTAGGCGGCCCTATTCTTGAAGATCAACCTACTATTGATCTAAGGGAGCGTGAATCTATCTTTTATAGTCCACCTAGAAGTACTACTTGGTACCTTTCGTTAACTAATTATTTAGACAACTCAGGGATAAGTTTTTCTCCACATCGTACTCCTTATCCATCCGGAGGTATTTATAATCCTGTAAATATGTCTAGTCAGTCGTCCGTGTTCACTCAATCTCCTGAATCTTTCTTGTATGGTGGTCCTTTTGTTCCTACTAGGTATCAATCACTTTTTGGTACCTTTGCAGGAGCATCTCCTCAACCCGTTGGACATGGGTCATTAACTGGAAACAATGGTAATAAACCGTTGGGCGTAGGAGACATTTATATGATGTCAGGTTCAATTCCTGGTTCTCAACCTCAAGGTGGCCAATTACTGCCTGGGGGGCAGCCTCAATTAACGCCTGGGGGGCAACCTCAAGGTACACAACTTGCGTCTGGGGGGCAGCCTCAAGGACAATACGTACCTATGGTACATATTATTCCTCAAGGTCAACACCAGCCTCAATATGTACCCCAGGGTCAACCTCAGTATCAATTTATGCCTCAAGGTCAACCCCAGTATCAGTACTTACCTCAAGGGTATCTACCCCAAGGTCAGTACTCGAGTCAAGGTTATCAACCACCCCAAGGTCAATCTTATGTTCAAGGTACGGGAAATGTACCTTTCAATTATCAATCCTACCCTCAATCCGGTTATGGATCTCAATATCCTCAACCTGTCATGGGTCAATACCCCGGAATGAACATAGTGTGGGATCCATCGCAAGTTCAACAAGTGTTGCAGCCAAGCATACAGTTGTCATCTCAAACTGGACAACCTATGGTTTCTGGTCCACCCCAGCAACCAGTCCAGTCTAATGTTCAAACTTCTGTACCTTCGGTAGTTACTCAGTCGCCAATTGCACCTAGTACTCCATCTCAAACGACTGTTGCAACTACCGCAGCATCTGTTTCTTCCACCGCACTTACTTCTGGAGTATCGACAGCTCCGGTTTCTACTATCTCTACCACTACTCCGCAGACATCTTTACCATTGTCTGGATCCATGATTCAAACTATGGTTCAGATGCCTGTGGGGCAGCCTGGTTTAAGTACGGTTGTCACTAGTCAACCACAATTTGTTTATCAACCATACCAGGGACAGTACCAATACGGGCCTGCTGTCTAACAACCGGTTTACCAGTATCAACCGTATCCTGGGTACACTTATCAACAACCACAGCAACCCCAGTATGGTCCGGTTAATCCTGGTTTTCCGAGAGGATACAATATCCCGAATGCGATTCCTGTTGCAAGTTATCCTAGATATCCTCCTCCTGGGACTGGTCTTGTGACCCAGAGTTTTAGGGATCCTAATCGGAAATTGCCATTTATCGCAACTTTGGATTTACCAGACTTGACGCGCCTAACGAACGATCCAATAAATTATCTTCCATTCTGGCCGCCAATGCCAAATAAGTTGTCCAGTGACATACCCAAGTTCGAAGGTAAGTCTGGAGAGGATCCATCAAATCATGTGATGACTTACCACCTCTGGTGTGCTTCAAATTCTATCTCGGATGATTCGATCCGTTTACGTCTTTTTCAGCGTACGCTCATTGGTCTCGCAGCCAAGTGGTACATTGAGTTACCACGGGCCTCTTTTTATAATTTTAGTCAGTTAGCTACCTCGTTCTTAACACATTTTCAGTTGCCGGTCAAGTATGATAATGGCACCGAGTTATTAACTTCATTAAAACAGTCGACGTCCACTTATATTTCCGATCATATTCATGAATGGAGACGTCGAAGGCGATTAGTGAAAGTTTTTATCCTGGACCAAATCTTAGCTGAATGGTTTGTTAAATCATTATTACCGAAGATTACTGAAGACCTAGCTAAGGCCGGAGTAGTTACTGAAGAGCAAGTAATTGCTCAAGCGCAGTACCTTGACTTAGTTTATACTCAGTCGGGTACGTTACACGAAAAGATCCCAGATCTTCCAAAGTCAAATCAAATTGCTGCTGCTCCTTCGGGGTCTCATGCTGCTGATGGCATGATTGGTACGGTAAATACTAAAAGCAAGAAGAAGTCTTCAAAGAATTCTTCGCCCATTATAACCTTACCAGACTCCCCGACAGGAGAATCTTCTCCTGAAATTTCCGCTGACATTCACGCTGTAGAGTCATCTACAGCTAAATCAAAAAACGGTGGGAAAAAGAAAGGTAAGAAGAAGGATAAAGCAGACAAGGCTCCAAAGGAGAAAAAAGAAAAGTCGGAAACCAATGACGAAAAGCGCAAACCTCGATATCCTTGTCTTATTTGTGAAGAGGATCATTTTACAAGAGATTGCCCTCATCGGGCCGAGGTTGTGAAAATCGTCAAGGGTTCCCCAACTCCTGCTGTTTTGAAAGATCCATTTCCAAAGCACGAGAGTAAGATCATAGGTTCTTCCTCGAGTGCCAGTGAAGAACCCATATTGATGATGTCACATGTATGGATTGCGACTCGATCACATGATTATGGTAGTAAAAGTCCTGTTGATGGATCGAAAGAAGCAGAATCTTCTCAATCAAATCCATCAACCTCAGCTCCCGGTTCCGATCCACTACAGATCGAGAAACCTAACCCTGACTTAGTAATCAAACCGCCCGCCAAGGGTGTACTTCGAAGGTCTGCTTTCAATCCACATGCGAGAGCGGCCTAGAATTACAACATTGTTGAGGATTTAGCTGTTTCACCCTCAGCAATGTCGACTTTAGAAGTGCTGCAATCATGCCCAGCACAACGAAAATTACTTTTGTCGGCTATAGGAGCTGTTGATGTTCAGGACCCGAACCTGATAATCTTTGATCTAGAAAATATTACACCGCGTCTCCCTCATCAGATGGCTTTCCAGATTCCAGTGATAGTAAAAAACAGGCCTATTCATCGGACTGTAATTTATGAGGGAGCTTCCACGTGTATTATGTCGATTCAGTGTTGGAGATCGCTTGGTTCTCCTTCGCTGAACCAATCCCCGACAATTCTTAAGGCCTTTGATGGCCATGGGTTCCATCCGTTTGGCATTTTACAGGATTTGCGTATAGGGGTTGAAGGAAAAACGTTAGTCTGGATGTGGAGGTGGTTGATGCCCCTCTAGACTACAACCTTCTCTTGGGTCGCAGTTGGTCTTACGCTATGACAGCGGTCGTCTCATCGGTCTTCAGAGTTATAAAGTTTCCACATAATGGTAAGATCGTGACAATAGACCAGCTGGCTTTCTTTTCATCCGACCTAGCCTCTTCAGAGAGTATCCAGCATGTCGGTAAAACGACTATCCCTTATAAGGATGTTGGCGTAGGATTAGTTAAAGATTCCGGTTTACTGGGAACTTTTCCTTTTCCTCCAATCAACGCAGACCCTTCATTCGCATTCATTCATATGATTACGTTAGATACTATTATTTACGATGATCCTTGGATTGTCCCATCTGAATCTGAGATAGACTCATTCGGTGATGCTATGCCTTTGAGTCCATATGAAATTGCTTATGAAGCCGTGTAGTTTTTTACCGACCCGCGTTCAACCCAAATCGACCAAATGAATGTGGTCCGTGAGGAATCACTTTTCACATCAACCTCAGAACAGATAGCGTTTCCCGAAGTCGTGTCATCTGACGATCAACTTCGCGAAATCCTAAGTGTAGATGATCTACCATGGGAAGATCTCCATCATAGATCTTCGTTTTTACCTGAGGGTGATGGCTTTGAAAATGATTTTTCATCAATCTTTACGGCTGAATATGTCAAGGACGCTCAGAATCCCATGAAACATCCTCATTCAGAGTTGAATTTGGGAAACATTTCCCAAACTATTGCCATTGACATTTCAGTCAAAACTGGAATTGTTGAGAACATTCATATAGGTGCCTCGTGTACAGATGACGAAACTCAAACATACAAGGCCCTATTTCAAGAATTCTGTGATGTGTTTGCGTGGTCCTATGAGGAAATGCCAGGAATTGATCCCTCCATTGTTGTTCATGAGATCAAGACTTACCCGGATGCTAAACTCGTTCGGCAACGTCTGCGTCAGATACACCCTCGGAAAGCGGTTGCGATTAAAGCAGAAGTTGAGAAGCTGTTGAAAGCAGGTTTCATTTATCCGATCCCGTTAACGGATTTGGTATCGAATATTGTTCCGGTTAACAAGAAACAAGGAACAATAATAATATGCATCGACTATAGGGATATTAATCGTGCTTGTCCAAAAGACAACTATCCCACGCCCTATATCGATCAAATAATTGATGATTGTGCTGGCAGTGAAATATTTTCCTTTATGGACGATTTTTCCGGTTACAATCAAATCAATATTCTACCTGCCGATCAACCAAAAACGGCTTTCATTTGTCCATGGGGGACATTTGATTATTGTAAACTACCTTTTGGACTTAAGAATGCCGGAGCCACTTTTCAAAGGGCAATGTCTTATGCGTTTCATGACATCAAACACATTGTGCAACCGTATCTCGATGATTTGCCTGCCCATTCTTTACATCGAGCTGATCACCTTGTCCATTTACGAGCAATCTTCATGAGGTGTAGGCATTATCGTATACATTTGAACCCACACAAATGTGTCTTCTGTATAGAAGTGGGATGATTGCTGGGATTTGTAGTTTCAAAAGCTGGCATTCGCGTCGATCCCTCGAAGGTAGAAGCTATCATCAAATTGCCTCCTCCTTCGAGTCTTCGCCAACTCCAGAGTTTGCAGGGGAAAGCAAACTTTTTACGCCGGTTCATTCCTAACTACACCGAGGTCACAAAAGGTTTTACGCGGTTGTTGAAACAGAACGCTCAATTCTCTTGGGATGAGATAGCTCAGCAATCTTTTGATGCACTTAAACACGCGTTAACCCATGCACCGTTGTTGCATCCTCCCAACTACAACCAAGATTACTTTTTGTACCTCGCTGCCTCTCATTCCACTATTGGAATGGTGTTAGTTCAGGAAGACGAAGTCGGAACGGAACATGTGATATATTATCTTAGTAGGACGTTAAATCCCACTGAGCTAAAATATTCGCATGTGGAGAAATTGGCCCTGGCAGCCGTTCAGGCTGTCCAACATTTTCGTCATTACATTCTTCTCTGTAAAACTACAGTCATTTCAGATTGCAACCCTATGATCTACATTTTGACTAAACAATTGCTAGGGGGCAAGTACTCTAAATGGATCGTTATCCTGCAAGAGTTCGACTTAGAGTTTGAAAAATCTAAGTCTAAGAAATCTTTAGTTTTTGCAGAGTTGATGTGTGACTTCCCGCGTGCTGACACGGAAATTGTGGCAGAGGAACCCATTGCGGACGAATCTTTGTTTCTCATCAGCACTTTAGATCCGTGGTATGGGGATATAATCGTCTATCTCCAAACCCAATCCTTTCGGCCCGAAGCTTCAAAGTTGGAACGTCAGAAAATTCGATTCTAGTCCCAACAGTACAAAATTATTGGAGATACTCTTTATCGCCGTGGGGCAGACTTGGTTTTCCGACGTTGCATAACTCATGAAGAGGCAGAAAGGGTTTTGAATGACTGTCACTCTGGGGCGTGTGGCGGTCATATGTCTGGGTATGCCATAGCTCAGAAGGTGTTGCGCGCTGGCTACTTCTGGCCGTCCATGTTTAAAGATTGTATCATTGCGGTCCGAAAATGCCACAACTGTCAAGTGTTTGATCGCAACATGCGCGCACCACCTGCTCCTCTCCACCCTATAATTGTCGTTGGTCATTTTTCCAAATGGGGTATTGACTTTATTACATGTAACCCTCACTCGGCCAGGGGGCATGCGTATATCATCCTTGCGGTTGATTATTTTACTAAGTGGGCCGAGGCGATGCCTACATTCGAGGCTGACGGCAAGACAGCTGCAATTTTCGTATTCAATCACATTATTGCTAGGTTTGGTGTCCCGCAAGCGATAATCACTGACCATGGACGCCATTTCGAAACATTATGATGACAGAACTTACAGGCCAGCTTGGTTTACGTCATGATAGTTCTACTCCTTATTATCCCCAAGCAAACGGTTTGGTTGAGTCCATCAAAAAAGTTCTAGTTATCATGATCCGACGAATCATTGGTATTCATCGGTCGAATTGGCACAACATGTTATTTTCAGCGCTTTGGGCGCACCGAACCTCAGTGAAAACATCAACAAGGTTCACTCCTTTCCAACTAGTTTATGGTTTGGAAGCTGTGCTGCCTATTGAATGCGAAATCCCATCACTTCAAATGGCTGTCGAATTACTTCCAGCTACTTCCGAAGAGGAGAAGCGTTTGTTATACTTAGCTCAATTATATGAGACTCGACGCGATGCTGCACTGGCAATCGAGACTCATGCAAAACGGATGAAAGCTCAGTATGATCGTAACGTGACCCCTCGAAATTTTTCGAAAGGAGACCTAGTGCTATTATATGATCAAGCTAACGATAAATTAGGTGCTGGAAAATTCGTTCCTATGTGGCATGGACCCTACATTGTTAAGCGAAAGCTAGCAAAAGGGGCCTATGAGCTGGTTGACTTTGATGGGGACTCTTTGGGTAAACCCAGAAATGGACTTTACCTAAAGAGGTATTATGCTTAAATGATGGGTGTGGAGATTTTAGTTAGGTTAGTTAGGTTAATTTTTCTTTCTAGCTGGTGTGTTTGTTAGTTTAGACAGTGTGCTTAGCTTAGAAAGTGTGTTTTCGTCGTTATTCTGGCTTATCTTGGTTTTACTCTTGATATTGCAGATGTCGACGCCTCTCCAAACGTACATTGGATTCGCTGATGGTGCTTGTCGTAGTACACGGAATATCTCTTCCGCAGCCTGGGTTATCTATTCGCCCTCTGACGAGTTAGTTTCTATGCATGGGGTGAGCCTCGGTCAAACAACAAACAACATTGCAGAATACAGTGCAGTGATTGAATTATTATCTGAATCTATTTCATTTGGGATTCAGAGTTTGATAGTGAGGTTAGATTCTGAACTCGTTGTATTACAGCTTAATAGAGTCTATGCCATTAGAAATCCAGTGTTATTAATATTGTTTTTGAGGGTGCGTCTCTTGGAACGTGAATTTGATTACATTGAATATCAGCATATTCCAAGGTCATTAAATACATTAGCAGATGCAATTGCTTCTCGAATGTTAGACAGACATTTGCGATAATCATACATGTAAATTTAAAAACATTTCATCACACATGTTTAACAAGATAAGCCGGTAATAATGATATATAGATAGGAGTGTGTCAAAATATACATTGTCTTCGATCATAGGTTGAAAAACACCTTATGATCGGCAAAAATGATAAGTACAAAAAACCAAAATGTCACATGTGTCTACAAAAAATGACTAGCCAATCACTGGTGGTGCTCTCTATACGACACCACTGCCCGCGCTACCCTACACAGGAACCTCCTGAAAGGTCCTCGGACTGCGACCACATAGCGCTGAAGTCGGATAGGAATATCGTCTATAGTCGTCTCTGGTATGTCCGTCGTAAGACGCTTTAGGTCCTGTTCCAACTCGGCTAAGGTCTCTGCAGCCGCATCCTGTGGGGCCGGTGCTGGTGCAACTGGTACTCTTGTCTCGAATGGCCGGAGATTGGCCGGACGCTGTGGACCTACATCTGCATTTTGAAAATTGTCACTGTCAGTTTTGAGGCGATATAAAAAGAAAAAAAAAATATAGATAATTTAAAAACTTGTGAAAAATGAAGTACCTCTGTCGTCCCATTGTTCTCCCTGTGGAAGAACCATGTTCGGATCACCGCGAAAATCCACTCCGGCATAAGGAAAATCCTAGATCGCAAAGACCTGGTCCTCCAACCAGTGAAAGTAACCCGCAGGAAATCGGACAACTCCCGCTCCCTCATCAGGATGCCGGGCCATCACCGCAACCCATCGCATCAACGTTGGCTCCCAAGGAGGCCCAACTGCAACAGTGAGATGCTGTGGGATCAGCATCGGAACCCTCTCTAGGGAAAAGCTCACAGCTAGAGGCCCATACCCAAAGGTCTTTAATTGCCCATTCTTTGCCCTAGTCAGTTGGCCCTTCATATTGGCCAACACAGCGTCGCACCAGTTGAAAATGGTGCCTCGGTAGCAATCAATCGCCATCCGCATTTGGGACCCGGTGGCAATATGCAAAGCGGCTGCGCCGCAAAGTTTGGTAACTGTAAAGGCAATTACCATAAGTTTAGGTAGGGATATGTATTTGATTTCTATCCCTTTCTCCTGGTGCTGATTATTGCACCACTCTAGCCGGAGACTAGCAAGGGATTGGCCACCCGGCCTAGTCCCGGACACAGTCAGTTGCTTGCCCCTATTAGGCAAACCAGTGAGAAAGTATATGTCTAAGGGCTCTATCTCGAGCTGGTGCCCTCCGATGTAAAAACATTGATCCTGAACATTCCACCTTTCAACCAGCCATTCTAAGAATCGCACCTGGGCCCTCATGCCAGGTATGGCCCAGTATTTGTAGAGACCGCATGCCTTCAAAGCATCAATGGAAGGTTGATGATCTATTGCGGCCAAATCGACATCTTCGTGTTCTCTTTCGCGCCAATCAAGCATGGTGGGCAATCTACACACCAGAAAACATTCATTAGAATTCATTAAATCAAAAATTAATGGTTTAGTTTTGAGATTTGGGGTTTTAAATTTACTTTGCGCGGAGTACGCACCCCGCTTTCAGAAAACAGAGCGTGGGTACGCAGCTGTTCTGAAGGTAGGTTGTGTACTCCTGCCATTTTCCCATTAACGAAAATGTCGGGGTACGCAGGTCGCCCATGGGGCACCTGCATACCCCGAAAAGCGGATCTTGAAACCCCAAAGCCCCCAAAAAATCAAACTAGGGCTTAAAATGAAATTCTAAACGGATGAAAACAAAGAGGAGGATGTTGTGAAATACCTGAAAGAGACGGCGCTCGATTCCGATGGTTGGATTCTCCGCAAAGTCCACGGAAGTTTCTTGCCAAAAACCCTTTTCTCTCCCTCAACAGTAAAATGGTAAAAATAACATGGTAAAAGGTCTTTTTATAGGTTTTTTGGATAAATGAATGCTAAGTTTGTTTATTTTTCACCATGGAAGGATATTTTTCAATGTATTTTTGCCTATCTTAAACAGGTATGAGTAATGTGTTTTTTTTGTGCAGGACAAAAGGACTTTCAGGGAAAATTATCATTTTTCATGAACCAAAACATCAGAGTCATCTTTTAAGCCCTTTTCTGACTCCTAAAACATGAAAAGATTGCCGAGTGTTTCTTTTACACTCGTTAAAACGGAATTAAAAGATGGTCCCCTTATAGCCCTTTCCTGACCATAAAAACAGGAAAAGATTGCCAGATTTTTGTCGTTTCAAATTCGATACTGGAAATAAAACGACGTGTCCTTGATCGCTTTTTACTTTTCAGGTCAAAGACACTAATCATGAAAGTACTCCTTGGTCGCAAGATCAAGCGGTTCTCTCAAGTATTATTTTATACTTTTTCGGGCTTGGGAGACACAAATTTACAAAAAAGTTCAACCCTGGAGTCTTCTTAAGTTTTTTCAGACTCTCTAAAATTGAAAAACGCTGAGTTTCTCCTATACTGGACTCGTTAAAATTTCACAGTAAAGGACCTATTCGATTACAAACAGGAACGGACCACTCCTTCTTAGGGTTCGAATCAAAACTAAGTTGGACTCATCCGAAGGATGAGTTTATAATCAAGCATATGTTATCCTCCTCAAGCTTGTAAAAAATAAAGAGGTACTTGCCAGAAATGGTGGGGGAAAAGAGAGAAAAATGAGCCTATTTGTCATCCTTTGTCACAGAAAAAACCTTATTACCACTCTTGAACACGACATTTTTCATTCACCTGGGTTGGGAAATCCTTTGCCTTAAAGTTGATTAAACCACTTTGAAAGTCTTGAACCGTTTCTGGATATTAACTTTGGGTCAATCGTCGCCAAGCCATCTGTCATGTCGTTATGTGTTCAAGAGGTCCCTGCAAATAAACCATTCATATGCAAAATACTTGTCATCCATTTTGACCATCCCTGAGTCAGTCCTTACAACAACATTTCTTCAACTTGAACTATGATTTCGTGTTGTGGGCTTGCCTGCAACGGGTCGCTTTCTATCGACATCAGCACATTATCTAGAAAGATGACTTAGAAATCGTCAGTACCTTGAAGTCTGCATGCATCAATGGCAGGTTTCTCGCCTTTGACGACTGTTTACATCATTGACTTTCGATCGAAGGATTCCATGAAATGTTCGACATCAACCCATTCATTCGCATCTCATGGATTGTACTGGGTACTTTGAGAACCATTGACATCACTGGTGGTCTCTCTCACGCTTGTTAACAGTTTACATCATTGACTAGTAATCAAGTGGTTTCTACCATGTTCGACATCAACTCATTTATTCGCATGGATAGAATCGTACCAATTCGGGAAGTGGAAATGAAGACCCTGGATCTAGTTTCCACCATCCAGGCTGCGAGAAGTTTTGTATTCATTATATAGTAGACTAATCATAAACATATGGTTGCGTCCATACTGTGTCTACATGAGTCTATGATTATGATGTACTACGAAATCATTCCTGTATCAGAGCAGTAGTTAGATTGTTAGTTAAAGTTTTCAATTTGAGTATGGGAATGCCTACCTCAGTGATGATAACATCTTATATATGTATTTTGTGTTGAATATTTGCAGGTTCTGACCGGGCTCTCCACAAGATAATCCTTGAAATGATAAAGTACTTCACCCTTCCTAGATGATATAAAACCCTAATCTACTACAGGCTTCGCACTTTAGGGGGCAATCTGTTACACTAAAAAATGTCACCATGGCTATTTGCAGTTAGTATGGCTCCATCAACTGTCATACTATCCTCCTTGGCAAGTCTCATGCCTCTGCTTCTCATGTCAAACTCCAAGAAAGAGAGAAAATTCATTTATCTTTGGGTACGCAGTTTCTCTCAGCCTTACCTGCGTGTACGCAACCCAAGTTCACAATACCTGCGTACTTGTACGCTCTGTATGTAAAGGGATGGGTGCATACCCCTGTAAAGGTCAAAAGGCGCGAGTTTCATCTTAAAAACGTTACTTGTGGTCATTTCTAGAGCATTCTAGAAGCTTGTTTGACGTGTATTGAGCGCCTCCAGATGGTTCATGTATCCCTATGAAAGAGGAACTTATCCCATCAAGAGGGAAGCTAACCCATCCAAAGAGGGGCTTATCCCATTGATGGTGGACCTGATTAACTTCCTCTAGAGCACTATAAATACAGGCATTGGGCCAGAAGGAGGAGAGGTTGAAAGCTGAACATTCCTAAGGGTAGATGCTGCTGGAATTAGGACTTCCTTGTAGAAACTTGTGAGGAGAGATTCCCATCCTTTCTTGTTTCATTTGGAAGTGGGTGAGCTTATCAAAGTAAAGGAAAACTCTTGCTGGACCTTGGGAGGGACCTGCACAACACCAAGGCTCAGGTTGTAATGGTTTCTTTTGTTTCCTATTAATACAAATAAGTCCATTCTTCTCAACAATTTGTTATTTATGAGTTGTTTCATATACTCCTTGGTCTGTATGTTAAATATGTTTTGTTTTATGAGATATTCAGGTGCTATTTAATCGTTTGATTGTTAGTGAATGCAGGTTTCGAAGAGAAGGAGGAGCTCATCCGGATCGACGACGCTGGACTACTACAACAGCGTTGGGTTACAGGTAGGATCTAAACACTTGATTTCTTGTATGATAAATGCATATTTAGAGAAGGATTGCTCTTAATTGTCTTGTTTGTCACTAGAAAGCCTTAAGCTTCTAGGGAGGTTGGTTTTGTCTGCAAAATCGACTCTTTCCGCTTGACACTACTCCAAAAAAAAAAAACTTATTTTCACATGTGTGAGCTCAGACCCTATAATTTCGGACTTGTACAAACCAACCTTACACCTGTACGACCCAATTCGAAGAAAAGAGAAGAAGAAGATGGTTTTTGATGACATCCAAATGACTTTAACTTGAATTATATTTATATGCTTCCAAAGGTGCCCAATTTCTCTTTAAAGTGGACCTGTACTTTTGTGCATATGTGGGTTTTCTTTTAAAAAATACATTTTTCCTTAACCAAATTAGATTCTTCCAAGGGATAGGAGGGGTATTTCTTGACGATAAAGGCTTTCCAATGGAAGTAATTGTCCCTGAGCTTCCAAATTAACACTCCCTCTCATCTAGGGAGATATTACTGACTACAACATATGTCCCACCTCAAATATCTTGTCATCATCAAATCAAATGTTGTCACTGCTCATATGTGCCCATATCTACTAAAAACTTTGGAATCTAAACTAAGAAGAATTAGACATTATATGGGAGCTAAATCTACCACCCTCCATCCATCTGGGAGTCTTTGCTACTACCCGGAATTTCCACCATCTGGGAGCCTCTGCTACCACCCACTATCCAAGGACAATAGGAAGGATACAACTTACAATGGAAGGTAAGGATCACAACTATCATATTGTTTGTTGATATTCCCATCAAGACACTAAAGATTCAAGTGGTAGAACACCTATATCCACTACCTTGGGATGGGATACACACTTACAATGAATGGTAACGTTCAAGAACAACCCAAGGCAGTTGGGGGAGATACACACTTATCCTACAAGGTAATGATTAGACATGCACAAGTCACCTCTCAACCTTGGGGGAGATACACACTTACCCTACAAGGTAAGGATTAGACATGCCCAAGTCACCTCTAATCCTATTAGCCAGATGGGGAGGAGAAATCCCAACAACTCTATCTTGTGGGTAGGATGCATACTAGGGTATACTCAGTAAGGGGAGATACACACTTACCATGAGGCAAGGTTGTAACACAACCTTGAGATGACAATAGGGGAGATACACACTTAACATGACGTAAGTATTACACACACTTATTGTCCATGAGTTCCATCAACCCTAGGAGCTCCTAACTCAATTCCTCACCCTGGGAGCTGAGACAGAGAGGAAGAGCATTGCTCAGTGTTCTTGATCAGCCAGGACCCTTACCTAGGAGGGTCACATCCATCAGTCCACGTTTCTCTCAGAAACCTAAGAACTTACTTTTCGACAAAGCCTTCGTAAGAGTGTATGTTGTCTTCCCATTAGTCAAATTGTGATGGATTCTCACGACTCCTCTCTATGCCATGCCTCGAATGTAGTGATACTTTATATCAATGTGTTTGGACTTGTCATCAAATACAAGATTCTCTTCCAATCAGATCCTACTCTTGTTGTCATAGTATATGACTCTCGTATCTAGAACTTGCTCAAGCAGATCTCCAAAGAGCTTCCTCAACCAAACTGCCTCATAGCTAATCATGCTAGCAACAATGTACTATTCCTTGTCCGTGCTTAAAGCTATGGACTTTTGTTTCTAGCTCATCCAATATATTATTGTATACCCCAAACTAAAACAACATTCTAAAGTGCTCTTCTAGTCAATAACATTTCTTGCCCAAACACCATTGGTATATCCATGAAGTCTAGATAATCTCCCACAAAGTACCTCAAACCAAGATTGATCATCCCATGAAGATGTCTCACCACACATTTAGCAGCAACTCAGTGTGCATGAAGGGGCTCTGTCATGAATTGACTCAAGTTGTTTACTACAAAGAATATATCCAAACAAGTTTTCATAAGGAACATCAATGCCCAAATCAATTGATGGTGCTTAGAAGGATTTGCTAAATCAGTTCCAACAACATCTCCACATAAATTTTTGAAATTCATCTCCATCGGTGTGGTTAGAGATTTACATTCAGTCATTTTGAGTCTTTCCAATAACTTCACAACATATTTTCCTTGAGAAAGGAAAATCTCTTCATGTCTCTGCCACACCTCTAGTGCCACAAAGTAATGCATCATACAAATATCCTTCATTCTGAATTCAGATTCCCAATACCTCTTACACTCAAGCATCAGGGACTCACTACCTACCAAGAATAGATCATCAATATATAAAACCAAAATCAAAGGCATACGTTGGACCACTCTTGAAGTAGAGGTTCAAATCGAAATGGCTTCTTATGGATCAAAGCTTCACTAGGTATCTCTCAGTACTAGCATACCAGGATTATAGAGCTTGCTTCAAACCATATATTTTTTTCTTCAACCTGCAAACGTGAGTCTTCTTTCCCTTCACTTCAAAACACTGAGGCTACTCATCATATACTTCTTCATGTTGTATTCCATGAAGAAATTAGGTATTTACATCTATCTGGTAAAGTTTCCATCCTTGACTAGTCGTAAGAGAAACAATTGATCTCATAGTAGTGTAGAGGGAAACATAAGCAAATATATCATCATAATCTTATCCCTCCTTTTCGAAGAAAAGAGCAATAAACCTTTCATTGTACATCTCAATGCTTCCATGAACTACATGTTTGATCTTATATAGCCATTTTGAAGTTACAACAGACTTTCCCTTAGGTCTTAGTTGAACATCCCATACAACATTCTTCATAAATTATTCATATTCCATGGAATCCTTCCAAACCTGTTAGTTGACAGTTTCTTCAAAGGTAGAAGGCTCAACCTAGATCATAGTTCTCATATCTACAATGTATCCCTAATATTGGCATGGCTTCTTACTTTCTCTAAAGGTATTTTTGACAGGGACATATCTTTCAGCATCCTCTAAAGTAGCACGAAGTTGTAATGGTCTCTTCCAGGCAAGGGAATCCCTTCCAAGGGATCCATAAGCTCCATAGGATCATCAAATATGTGTTTCTTATATTCTGACACAAAAGGACCATCTAACACATCCGTGTCGTTATCCTTCTTCTAATGCAAAGGAAGGTCCCTTTATTTTCCAAGGGAATCATCTTCATCGAATGTTACCCTGCTAAAATTGATCTTCCTTTAGCAAGACATATAAATTCTAAATGCTTTAAAGTTTTCATAATAACCAACATATGTACCTTTCTTTCGGTTGCCTTCCAGCTTGTTTCTTTTTTCCTTTGGAACATGGAAATATATGGGGCAACCAAATATCCTGAGATGTCAAATGTTAGGCTTCACATCTATGAATACTTCTTTGGTATTCTTTTTATCTAATGCTTGATGAGGAATCCAGTTTTGAACATATAATACTATATTTGTCGCTTCTCCCTAGAGGAATTTTGGCAACTTTTGATCATGTTGTATAGCTCAAGAAACTTCTACGATAGACCTATTCTTTCTTTCAACCATTAATTTTGCTCGAGATTCTAAGTTACAATGGTTTCCTTCTTGATACCTTCCTTCTAGAAAAATTAAATGAATTTATTTAAAATGTACTCTCCACCATTGTCAAATTGAAAAACTTTTATTTTCTTCCCTATTTGATTTTCTATCGATGCTTTGATGTTTTTGAACATATCAAAAGCCTCATCCTTCTGGTTCAAATAATATATTCATGTCTTTATGGAGAAGTCATCAATGAAGATAATGTAGTAGAGATGCCAACCAATAGAGTGCACATGAATAGGTCCACATAGGTTAGAATGAATTAGGTGAAGAATATCATTGGTCTTGTTCCTACTAGAGGGTATGGTCCCCTTGTATTATTTCCACTGGCACACCTTGGACATATTCCATCATGACTACCTCAAAGATTAGGCATCCCAAAGACTAACTCCTTCAATTTTGGTAGGGCTTCATGATGTATATCTACCAATATTCAATGCCATAGTTCAATTTGATTATTATTATTGTGTGCCATCACTAGTAGGTCTCTTCCATTGACTCTATAGAGTCCTTCAACTATCGATCCCAAGGTGAAAGCATCTCTCGTACGAGATTCCATAGGTCATGCAAGGACTTTTCATTTGATGAAGCTACTATCATACCGTTGTCTTCCAAAGAGGAAACAGATACTAAGTTCTTCTTTGATCGTGGAACATACATCACATCATAATGAAGAATGGATTAACCAGAGTCCAAATGAAATTTGATAGAACCAAAACCCTTCACAGGCTAAGTAGAGTTATCTTCAAGAATGATTGTCAAATTTGTCTCCCTCTCAACCAGCTTAGATAGGACTTCCTTGTATCCAGAGAAATGTCCAAAATCCCCACTATCTACCAACCAACTATCATACGAATCCAGAGGAGAAGAACTAGAAAGAGTAGAAATAAGAATATATTCATATTGACTAGAAACTGCATTGTTTTCATACCTAGAATTTCTTGCTCTCTTTTGAGGACGATGGCCTTCTTCATAATTTTTCAACGTATCTATTCTTCTTCTATGATCTCCTATTCTTCAATAATATTTTCTTCTCCTAAAATTGAATGTTATGTTGTAACCTCAGTTAAATCTTGGAGCATATCTCTTTCTCAGATAGTCTCAGGCATAGTGACCATACTTGTGGAAATTGAAGCATTGAACTTGAGGCCTATCTTTTCTAAAGCTTCTCTTGGAGTCCTTGGATTCGAGTGAATAATTTATTGGATTGGTTGGTCTCCCTTTACCTTTCTTCATCTTGTCTTGAGTAACAAATGTAGAGTGCCCTCCTTCTTCATGCTTTTGAATCCTTCCTCTAGCAATCATCTTGGCCTCTTCTTGAGTGCATTTAACAATGAGCTCGTCAAAAGATGAAAGAACAATATTGTTTATTAAAGTACTAATCAAGTTTTCCCAAATAGAAGGAGTACCTTTAAGAGTCACAACCACCATCTCTTAGTCAGATTTGTTTTCACTAGCAGATTACAATTGATCCCTTAGGCAAGATACTTTAATGATATAGGATTGTATGAATTCTCCTTTGTTCATCTCCATCTCTTTGAGTTGATTTCTCAAAGAGAGTATGTGATTCAAATTATGGGCTTCATATAAGTCTACCAACTTGTCATAAATATCCTTAGACGTCTTCAAGCTACCAACATAAACAAGTAAATGATATTGCAAACCATCTATAATAATTTTCTTGTCTTTGATCTCACCTTTCTTGTACTTATATTTGACAGGAGCAAAAGTATTGATGGAGGATTAGGTACCATTCCTTGCACATATTCCAAAACATCATTGTCATCTAATATAACTTCAAACATGATCTTCCATGTGGAAAAGTTTGATGAATCACCTAATTTCTCATTATCCTTGAAGTAAGAGGTAAACATTTTGTCCAAGTTAAATAGTTTCCTTCAACTTCTTTCAATAATGATTACTCTTATATCTTGTATCCTTGGACTTGTCTTCACCTTACCTCTGATACCATGTTAATTTTCCATTGTACTATATTTTTTACAATCACTTTAGCCAAATATATTTCTTCAATTAACAATCTTCCAAAACAATTTAATATTTCAGTGATCAATGGAAATCATAGATAGAACAATAAATGCAATAGCTAGTAGAATATGATGAAGAGCAATAATAGACACAAGGATTTTGGTCAAAGACTAGGGAAAATCCCACAATAGGGGAAATCCTTTCAAATTCTTCTTCTTATTATATTGGCATAAAATGTTAACCAAAGAGAGAGTACAATGTTCTAATTCACTTATCAAAATAGTATCGAGAAAAACCATTCCAAAATTATCCAAGAGATGAGCCTAGTAGACAAATCAAATTGAAGTCAAAATCTCTGAAGTTTGTGTTCAATGATCAACATAATTTAGGTCAAGATCACAGCCACTTAGACCTAGTGACAATGAGTGTGGATGCATCTCTCCAGCCGCAGGGCACACCCTATCAAGCTAGTGGCTACAACTAAGATTTTAACAAACCAATCTTACGGATCCTGGAAAAAACTTCCTTTCACACATTCGAGCTCTAACCCTGTAATTTTGGACTAGTACAAACCAATTTCATGAACCAATCTCAGACCTGTTCGAACCAATCAAAAGAAGAGAGAAGAAGAAGATGATTGTTGATGATATTTAAATGAGGTTAACTTGACATGTATTTATATGCTTCCAAGGGTGCCAAATTTCTCTTTAAATTTGACGTGTACTTTTATGCACATGTGGGTTTCCTCTTCAAAAATACATTTTTCCTTAACCAAATTAAATTCTTCCAAGGCCTACGAGGGGCCTTTCTTGATGATGAAGGTTGTCCAAAGAGGGAATTTGTCCCCAAGCTTCCAAATTAAAAAATATTGTTCAATCAAGTGCTTAGAAGGGATTAATGGAGCTATCTTTTTCACCCATAATGCGCCCTCTCTTGCCCAAAAATGTAACCCAACTACATTCATAGAGCCATCAATAATATATAGATACTAAAATTAACCAATATATAAATATTTAGGTGTAGATTTATGTATGGAATATATTTAGATATAAGAATAGTTATGAGGAAGTGGGATTATAGATATGAAGATGAGCTTTTAGTACAATATTGTTGACACCTAATCATTATGATTGGGTGAATAAATGAAATTGATGTAAATAAATAATAGAGAATATGAATAGTCACCGGGAGATGAAATGAACAGTCACTCCCTCATGTATATAATAAACACCAACCTAAATGAAATCAATGAATTATTTTGAGGAGTTACTGCCTGGTCTGACATTGTATCAGAGCCAGTGCCATTTTTGGCTTCCCTCTGCTTTGTAACTCCCTATTTTGGCTATTTTCTGCCTTGCATACAAAGCACTACTCCTATTCTCTTCTCTAACAGTGTTTTATTCATATTCACCTGCATATAATATGCTGCTCTACTCTGACATATAATCTGTTGGTACACTACTCATTTCCCATATAATCTGTTGGTACGCTGCTCATTTCCCATATAATCCGCTATTTTGTTGTTGATGGTGTCAGTTGCCTAAAGCCTGCTCCATGTCAATATACATTTTTTTCTTGCACTGAATCCACCCTCCATACCGTTTGGTATAGTTCGTCCTCCAAACTGTTCTGTTGGGTGAATATCGCTGGACGAGCACAGTTACAGTGTCTTTCAATTCCAAGACCTCACCTCTAGTATTAAGTCTGTGCATAAAGTCGTCCTCTTGTGTGGTGCTAGGAACGATTGTAGTGTGGTGCTTGAAACAATTGAGAAATCGCCAGAGGTGCTAGAGAGATTACTTCTAAATCTGGTCCTCTTCGCCTGGGTTCCGTTCTTGGTGGCCACGAGTAGCCTGGACCATATTTGTGTTAAACATGGTGGCCTGACATTGCCCTCACTCTGCTACGTTGCAACCGTCACCGATCTACAATACGTGAGCTCTAAGAGTGTTGCTGTTGGTCTGGTGGACATTGGCGAGGGCTTGGGTTTGTTCTTGGACCATGACTGTTTTTCTTTCCCTGAGACCTCTAGCCTGAAAACACTCAAATGCGTATTAATCACGCCACTATCTGTATTTACCCAGATTTCTCATATATGCGTGCGGTGAAGAGCGTGATAATATATTACCCAAGATGGTGTTGGTGGTGATGACAACGGTGGTGGAGGCAGTTGTATCAGTGCGATGTCAAGGTGTAAATGGTATCAAAGCGTAAAGCATAGGATTTGAGCTTTCATGCATTTGACCACACACTTTTGAAAAAATCATCTGTCCATTTTTTTTAAAAATTTCATTTTACCTCAAAATTCAAGTTATGATAGGTGTTCTTTGGCTTTTAAGCAGTTGATATTCTATACAGAATATAGTTTTACTCTATGTATATTAAATAAAATTCTTACCTAATCAAGAAGGAAGAATAAGGTTGTATTATTCTGAAGCACATTTTTGCTAGCAGAAGTATTTTTTACAGTACACAGTTTTTTTTTACAATACACAGATTTTACAATGCATTCAATCATATCCATTGTGGGAATAGTTCTTGTTAGCCGGATAAGTCGTTCTTGCGGAAAAGACCGACCTCCATAGTATCTAATGATATCTAGCGACAAGCAAACCAAACAAATTCTATCTTTCTCTAAATATGCAATTTATAAATAAAGGCAAATAAGTGTTTTAGGCCTACCTTGGGTCCAATGCAAGTTTGTGGAAGCCTCGCTCCGTTGATCTAAACGAGCTCCCTTGTAGAGAATCTGCAAACACAAACAAGAACACACATTAAATAGCACCTGAAAAGCCAATATAATAAAGCATACTTATCATGATGATCAAGGAATTCATGAAACAAATCACATAAGACAATTTGTTGAGAAAAATGAATCTAATTGTATTAACTTAAATCAAAGAAGAACTTTACAACCTGTGCCTTGATGCTGTACAAGCTCCTTCCAGGGTCCAACAAGAAGTCTCCTATACTTTGACAAGTTTCACTCTCTTCCCAATGAAGCCAAAAGGTATGTAATCTCTCCTCTCAAGCTCAACTAGGAAGTCTCAATTCCAACAACATTTACCCTCAAAAATGTTCAACTTCTAACCTCTCTAGCAACCAGCCCAATTCCTTAATTTATAGTGCAATGGAGGGAAGTTACTAGGTCCACCTTCAAAGGGATAAAGCCCTCCTTCAAAGGGATAAGCTTCTCTCATCAAGGGATTAGCTCCTTCACTTTTGGGATGCATGAACCACCTAGGACCGAACCATCCACGTCAAGATTCCTTCTAGAATCATCTAGAATTAACCCAAAGTGAGTTTTTAAGAATAAACTTGCGCCTTTTTGACTTTCACAGGGGTCTGCACCCACTCCTTTAGAGACAGAGCGGGCAGGTCCGCAGGTAACATGAACAAGGGGTGCGAGACCACAGGTAATAGTGAGAGAAAGTGTGGAACCAGAGCTTTATTGATTTTTAAGGTCTTTCTCTCATTTTCAAAGCTTGACATGAAGAGTCGAGGTTTGAGACTTGCTAAGGAGGATAGTATGAATGATGATAGACCCATACTGACTACAAATAGTCATGGTGACAATATTTTGTGTAACAGATTTCCCCCTAAAGTGCGAAGTCTGTAGTAGATGAGGATTTCATTTATCATCTAAGAAGAGTGAAGTACTTTATCATTTTGAGGATCATCTTGTGGAGAGCCCGGTTCGAACCTGTAAAAGGATTCAATGAAAAATATATATATGAGATCATATCATCGCTGAGGTAGGAATTCCCATACTCAGATCAAAACTGACTAGAAAACTAACTACTGCTCTGATATAGGAATGATCTTGTAATACATCACAAGTATAGACACATGTAGACACAGTATGGACGCAGCCATTTTTTTATGAATAGTCCACTGTATAATGAATACAAAATTCCTCACAGCCTGGATGGTGGAAACTAGATCCAGGGTCTTGATTTCTACTTCCCGAAATAGTACGATTCTAACCATGTGAGTGAATGTGTCGAAGCTGAACAAGGTAGAAACCACTTGATTACCAGTCAATGATGTAAACTATTAACAAGTTTGAGAGAAACCACCATTAATGTCAATGGCTCTCAAAGTACTCAGTACAATCCATGAGATGTGAATAGATGTGTTGATGTCGAACATGTCACGGAATCCTTTGATCGAAGGTCAATGATGCAACTTGTCATCGAAGGTGAGAAACCTACCATTGAGGCATGCAGATCCCAAGGTACTGACGATTTCTAGATCATCTTTCTAGATAATGAGCTGAAGTCGATAGAAAGCGATCCGTCGTAGGCAAGCCCACAACACGAAATCATAGATCAAGTTTGAAGAAATTTAGTTGCAAGGACTGACTCAGGGATGGTCAAGATGGATGACAGATATTTCGCAGATGAATGGTTTATTTTCACTGACCTCTTGAACACATAACGACACAGCAGATGGTTTGGTGACAATTGACCCAAAGTTAATACCTAGAAACCGGCTGAAGACTTTCAATATGGTTTGATCAACTGTTAGGCAAAGGATTTCCCAACCTAGGTGAATAAAAAGTGTCGTGTTCAAGAGTGGTTACAAAGTATGACAAACAGGCTCATTTTCTCTCTTTTCCCCCACCATTTCTGGCAAGTACCTCTTTATTTTTGACAAGCTTGAGGAGGATAACATTTGCTTGATTATAAGTTCATTCTTCGGATGAGTCCAACTTAGTTTAAATTCGAACCCTAAGAAGGAGTGGTACATTCTTGTTTGTAATTGAACAGGTCCTTTACTGTTAAATTTTAACGAGTCTAGTATAGGAGAAACTCGGCATTTTTCAATTTTAGAGAGTTTGAAAAAACTTAAGAAAACTCCATGGTTGTCCTTTTTCGTAAATTTGTGTCTCCCAAGCCCAAAAAAGTATAAAATAATACTTGAGAGAACTTCTTGATCATTACGACCAAGGAGTACTTTTCATAATTAGTGCCTCTGATCCGAAAAAGTAAAAAGCGATCAATAACACGTCGTTTTATAACCAATATCGAATTTGAAACGACAAAAATCCAGCAATGTTTTCATGTTTTTACGGTCAGAAAAGGGCTGTAAGTGGACCATCTTTTTAATTCTGTTTTAATGAGCTTAAAAAGAAAAACTCGGCAATATTTTCATGTTTTAGGAGTCAGAAAAGAGCTTAAAGGTGACTCTAATGTTTTTCGTTGAAAATGACCGATTTTTCCTGAAAAATCCGTTATCCTGCACAAAAACTCAAACATTACTCATACCTGTTTAAAATAGATAAAAATGCTTCAAAATTTACCTCCTTAAAGTGAAAAATAAACAAATTAAAAACTCATTTATTCAAAAAAGCTTATAAAAAGGGCTTTTGTAAATTCATTTTTACCGTTTGACTTCAGAGTGAGAAAAGAGAACTTTTGGTTAGAAACTTCCCGTGAAGATTGCGGAAAATCTGTCCATTGGAATTGAATGCCATCTCCTCCAGGTAATCTACATCATTCTACTCTTTCATTTCATCCGTTTCAAATTTGTTTTTAGGCTTTGATTTCGTTTTTTAAGGAATTTTTAGGTTAACAACCCGCGCGCGGGGGTCTCCAAGCATAGCATAGGTAACCTGCAGATCACGACTTTTTCGTAAAAGGAAAAAAGTCAGGGGTCCGCACCTGCCGTGAAGGCAAAGTGCGGACCCACGCACTGTCTCTAACAGAGAGGGTGTGGTCCCCACAGCAAAGGTTTTTAAACCTAAATTTCTCAAATTTCACCCAAAAATTTTGATTTTGGATATTCTAATTCGCCTTTTTATTGAATGTAAGGTATACATCATGCTTGATTGGCGAGAACGGGAGCATAAGGATGTAGATCTTGCCACGATAAATCATCAACCTTCGATTGATGCATTGAAGGCATGCGGCTTATACAAATTATGGGCCATACCTGGCATGAGGACCCAGGTGGATTTTTTGCAGTGGCTGGTAGATAGGTGGAACATATAGGACCAATGCTTCTTTATTGGTGGCCACTAGCTCGAAATGGAGCCGGAAGACATTTACTTCTTGACTGGTTTTCCTAAGAGAGGTGAACATTTGACTCTATTCGGGACTAGGCCAAGTGGCCAGTCTGTCGATAGCCTCTGGCTAGAGTTCTGCAACGACCAAACTAGAGAAAAAGGGATATATATCAAAACCATATCTCTTCCTGAACTAAAAGTGATTGCGTTTACTGTTACCAGGCTCTGCGGAAGCGCAGCACTACATATAGCCACTGGATCCCAAATGTGGATGGCAGTAGACTGCTTTCGAGGCACCATCTTCAACTGGTGCGATGCTGTGTTGGCTAATATAAAAGGCCAACTGACTAGACTAAAGAACGAACAACTGAAGACCTTTGGATATGGTGCTTTGGTTGTGAGCTTTAGTCTGGATAGGGTTCCAATGTTGGTCCCACAGCATCTTACCATTGGAGCTGGACTTCCCCGAGAGCCTAAACTGATGCGTTGGGTTGCAGTTATGGCCCGTCATCCTGAGGAGGGAACAGAAGTTGTTTGATTCACTCCTGAGTATTTTCATTGGTTGGAGAAACAAGTTTTTGCTATTCAGGAATTTCCTTATGCTGGGGTAGATTATCGTGGTGACCCTGACATGGCTCTCCACCAGGAGAGCAATGGGATGACTCAGGTAAAATCATTTTCAACATTTTTCTAATTTAATTTTTTTTTTGCTTTTATTTCGTCCCAAAATTGATAGTAAAAGTTTCAAATGTACATGTAGGCCCACGGCGACCAGCCACTCTCCGGCCCTATGAGAGGAAACAACCAGCTGCAGCAGCACCAACCCCACAGGATGAATCTACAGAGACCTTGGCTGAATTGGAGAGTCATCTAGAGCGTTTGACAGTAGACATTCTGGAGACCAGCATAGATGACATTCCTCTTAGGCTACAGCGCTATGTGATTGGGGTCCCAGGACCTTTCAGGAGGTTCCTTTGTAAGGTGGCCCATACAGTGGTTTCTTATCGTGATCATCACCAGTGATAGGATGATCGCCTGTTGTAGACACATATGGCATTTTTGCTTTTTGTACTATCATTTTTGCCAATCATAAGGTGTTTTTCAACCTATGATCGAAGACGATGTATATTTGACACACTTCTATTCTATACTATATCACTATTACCGGTTTATCTTGTAAAACATGTTATGAAATGTTTTTTTAAATTTACTTCTATGATTATTGCAAATGTCTACTTAACATTCGAGAAGCAATTACATCTGCTAACGTATTTAAATGTCTTGGAATATGCTGATATTCAATATAGTCAAATTCACGTTCCAAGAGACGAACTCTCAAAAATAATCTCAATAACACTGCATTTCTAATGGCATACACTCTATTAAGCTGTAACACAACGAGTTCAAAATCTAACCTCACTATCAAACTCCGAATCCCAAATGAGATAGATTCAGATAATAACTCAATCACTGCACTATACTCGGCAATGTTGTTTGTTGTTTGAGTGAGGCTTACCCCATGCATAGATACCAACTCGTTAGACGGCGAATAGATAACCCAAGCTGCGGAAGAAATGTTCCGTGTATTACGACAAGCACCATCAGCAAAACCAATGTATGTTTGGAAAGGCATCGACATCTGCAATATCAAGAGTAAAATCAAGATAAGCAGGAATAACGACAAAAAACACTCTCTAAGCTAAGCACACTTTTTAATCTACAACACACCAGCTAGAAAGAAAACTAACCTAACTAAAAATCTCCACACCCAGATTTAAGCATAATACCTCTTAAGGTAAAGACCATTTCTGGGTTTACCTAAAGAGACCCCATCAAAGTCTACCAATTCATAGGCCCCTTTTGCCAGCTTTCGCTTAACAACATAAGGACCATGCCACATGGGTACGAATTTTCCAGCGCCTAATTTATCATTTGCTTGATCATACAATAAGACTAGGTCTCCTTCCGAAAAATTTTGAGGGGTAACATTTCGATCATACTGAGCTTTAATACGTTTGGCGTGAGTTTCGATTGCTAATGCAGCATCACATCAATTTTCATCTAGCTGAGCCAAGTATAACAAACGTTTTTCCTCTTCGGAAGTGGCTGGAAGTAATTCGATGGCCATTTGCAATGACGGGATTTCGCATTCAATGGGTAACACAGCTTCCAGACCATAAACTAGTTGGAAAGGAGTGAAACTGGTTGACATTTTTACTGAGGTTTGTTGGTCGCTCTAATTGTTTTCACAATTCGAGCTCCACATAAATTGTCAACCCGAGAAGGTCTTTTTATTCCAAAGGTAATAGCGCACTGGATATGCTCAATTTCAAAAGCAGCTCAATGTTGTAGTAAAAGAAAGTCACACACATCTGTTTAAATTCATCACTCTATCAATTCACAGTCTACTTAATTAAAGCTGAAGTCAATTAACTTATAGCAGACACGATTTCTCTGTTACAGCAAAGGGAAATAAATTTATAAGGAAAGAAATCATTCAACCATAGCAGGAACAGGACCCTATTCCTTGGTGGGAACTTCAGCACCTGCTGCCTGGCACTAATCACACTGTAAAAGAAGTAACCTCAAGAGGTCAAGACACTATTCCCAGGAACAGGAATCTTCAGCACTTGGCCTCTTGTTTCTAATCACACTGCAAGTAAAAGAAAGCAATCAATGGGAGCAAGACCCTATCCCTCTGTGCGGGGATCTTCAGCACATGCTCTCATCATCCACTCGTGCATTCAATACATGTAGCGCTAAGAAACAGAGTATCACAAACCATGTAACTAGTGTTTCAGCAACAGAATTAAAGACAATGCAAATACATAAGAAATAAACAGCTACAGGAATAAAGGGGTGAATCTTGTGAGGAAGGCGGGCCCTTTCCTTCTCACAAGATTCCCCAAGAGAAAGAATTAAACTGGAACGCTCAAAACAAGTCTTTATTCATCTGTCAAGAAACTGATACATTACAAAAAGGAGATTAGCTCCTGTCTCACACAATGCTGTTCTATGAATTACAGTTCGATCCCCTCTAATGATGATGTCTCCTCTTTTTAAAGAGGAGACATCATTTACAATTTTACACAAGAGCGAAGATCTCGATTCTGTTCGAAACAAAACTATTCTGTTCTTTCTTAAAAAGAGATACTGTTACAACCGAGACAACAGAAATGCTATCTTCAAGATAATCCAGGTAACCGTATCTTCGGGCTGCTGCTATTATCCACAAAAAGTTCTTCCAGAATCGCAAATTACGCATAGCGGGAGTTGCGTGCTTGACGGCTGTTTCAGCAACTGAGTTAGCTGTTTCAGCATCGGGACCAGCTGTTTCAGCAACGGGACCAGCTGTTTCAGCAACGGAGTTGGCTGTTTCAGCAATGAAGTTCAGCTGTTTCAGCAACGGCCGCTCGTTCCCATATATTATCTGCGATCTTTGACTTGTGTTAGCAACAATGCACTTCAATAATTGATAAATTATAAGAGTATTATGGAATTAAATGTAAGACAGATTAACCATATAATAAAGAAGAGGTTTCTATATACCTTGGGATAAAGTGAATGATAAAGACATTGAGGTTCATGGTTTTAAGAGTAAAGTGATGTCAAAATATATAGCAAAAATGGTACATAGTGGAGTCCTAACATCCCCCCCAGCTAAAAATGTTGCATGTCCTCAGGCAACCTCTTCATCCGAATCAGAGTCTGAGTACTGGGACTGGCAATGCAAATTACTCAAGTAGTAGCTGGAGAAGGTGGCGTCTGTAGGAGCTCGGAATCCGCTGTTGGTCTGCAACTGTCGCCATGCCGAGGCTTCCTCTCTGTTAGTCAACTGATAATGACTTTGATATTTTTCTGAAGGCAGCCATAAGATTGGAAAACGGAAATGATACCCAATCCAGTTGACTCCACAATGTTGAATGCAATCAATATACTTAGGGACCCTGGATAATGCAGCTTGAAGATTGAGAGGGTTAAAAGGATGATAATCCTGTCTTTCCTTGCATGACTGCTGCCAAAAGATATCATTGGCCTCCAATGCAGCAGGACCCTTCAATCTAATGTGCTCTTGACACTTAAAAAGGATTGAAGCCTGTAATTGCTCTATGTGCTCGTTCATTCCCGGCTTCTGCAAGAATTCATAATACTGTGCTATAAACATGGCTGGGCTTACAGGCTCTGGTCTAATCCACAGGAGTTTATTCTCCTCATTATGACTGCTTGCATTGAACGCAGTCTGCCAAGTGAGCTGATTAGACAAAAATGAAGCAAATGCCCTAATTTGTATATCGCCTGCAATTGGAATAAGATTAACTCTCCTTTCTTCAGGAATGGCCTCATTATGAAGGTAGAGTTCGCACAGCAGATGCTGGTCACTTTCAGGGGCCTCCTTAAAGGTCTCAACAAATTTCTCTGAAGTCAGTAATTCATGTGGTCTGCCATGTGCTATTGATTTTATTTGAAAATAAACTAGTCGTTCAGTGAGAAAGAGAGAGTAATTTACAGAGGGTTTACGTGTAACCATCAACTTTCGCACCAATGAAAACATCAAGGCTATCCGTTCCTTAGACTGTCTGGCTTCCTTCTTATATTCCCTATGCTCTTGCAGTATTTGTTCCCAGCTATCCCAGTTAGTATATACATAGCTCTGCCATTGCAACTTATGCTGTTGTAATACTATATTCTGTTCTTCAGCATGTTTCTTTTTCCATCTGTTCAGTTGTTCCAATGGGTCCCATGGCCGAGTCTGTGTCTGTTTAACAGAAGTAGTGGGTTGGGCCACTATTTCCTCTGTCTGTATGGCTGCCTCAGAGGTAATGCGTTGGGGCATTGTTTCTTCTGTTGGGATAGCTGCATCAGTAGTAGTGTGCAGGGGCAGTGCTTCTTCTGTCGGGATGGCTGCATCAGTAGTAGTGTGCTGGGGCAGTGTTTCCTCTGTCGGAATAACTGCATCAGTGGTAGTGTGCTGGGGCAGTGTTTCTTCTGCCGGAATAGCTGCATCAGTCCACAAAGGATGAGATATATCTGGTTTGATTTCTTCTTCTTCTTGCATCATAGGGGGTCCTACTGGTTCTTGTGGAGCAGTAGGGCATTCCTCTTGTATTCCCTCTGTCATGATTGTTTCAGGGAGTGGAATTTCAACTACTTTATAGCCTGCATTCTGATAAATGGTGCCACACTCCTTGCACATATATTCCATACATGGCTCCCTGTTTTGCATTGAGGCTACATGTGCTAATGTATGGAGATTGAGTTCTTTTTCAAAGGCTTCTTGTGCCATGGCTAATTCAGCTCTGTAAGCTTCTAATTCAGACTTCAGGAACTCATTTTCCTGCAGTAGAGATGTCATAGTGTGTGGACCTTGTATGCTGATTATTTCTGTTGGAATATTTTGTTGATGCACGGTGGTAGCTGATTGTTGCACCACAATGGGTGGTTCCTGTGTTTCATCCACCGTGCCAGGAATGGATTCCTGTTCTCCAGTGACTAGATCCGATACCATACTGGGTAGTCCTTGTGTTTCATCAGGAATGAATTCTTGTTCCACAACAACTAGTTCTGATACCATAGTAGGTAGTCCTTGTGTTTCATCAGGAATGAATTCCTGTTCCTCAGCAACTAGTTCTGATACTACACTGGGTAGTCCTTGTGTTTCATCAGGAATGAATTCTTGTTCCTCAGCAACTAGTTCTGATACCATAGTGGGTAGACCTTGTGTTTCATCCTTCGGGCCAGGAATGGATTCTTACTTCTCAATGACTAGTTCTGATACCACAGTGGGTGGTTCTTGTGTTTCATCCACCGGGCCAGACATGGATTCTTGCTTCTCAATGACTAGTTCTGATACCACAGTGGGTGGTTCTTGTGTTTCATCCACCGGGCCAGACATGGACTCTTGTGCCTCAGTGACTAGTTCTGGTACCACAGTGGGTGGTTCTTGTGTTTCATCCACTGGGTTAGGAATGGATTCCTGTGTCTCAGTCTCCGGTTCTGGTATTTCAGTCACTGGGCATTTCCCATTATCATCCTGCTTGTTGTATTCCTGTGCCTCAGTGACTGGTTCTTGTGGAGCAGTCACTGGGCATTTCCCACTATTATCCTGCTTGGTGTATTCTTGTGCCTCAGTGACTGGTTCTTGTGTTTCAGTCACTGGGCAAGTGACTGGTTCTTGTGGAGCAGTCACTTCTTGACCCACAAACAATGTCATATTATCCCGAGGCACTGGTTTTTGTGTGACAGTGCCTTCGGACGAGACAGGTTGGGAAGTTTGGGATGGGGATAAGGGTTTTAATAGAATAGTGGCAGGGTTAGGGAAAATGGAAGTGGATTTTATCTCAACAGTCTTTGTCCTCTTCCTTTTTGATAGGAAGGCAGTAAAATCACTGCCTTTCCTCTTTTTCGAAAGGGAGGGCTTTTTCTTGGGGACAGGGTTTTCCGGGGGGGTAAGAATTTGGGATGTAGACCTTGTCCGTGGTCTGGAGCTTGTGACTGCTGGGGTTTTCCTCTTTTTCTTAACAGGTGAAGAAGGGGGTGTTAGAGAGTCGTCACTAGGGACAGGAATAGTAGAGGGTGTTAGCTCTGCTAACCGAGGCGAGCTGGGGGTTGGATTGACTGGGGAATGCGGGGTTTCCTCCTGAGGAATTTCGGGAATATCATGAGGACTTCCAGATGGTTGGGACGTTTGGTCCTGCTGAGAAATTTCGGCCGGCTGGGGAACTTCAGGTGGGGCTTGCAGAGGGACTTCAGGTAGGGCCTGCAGAGGGACTTCAGGTAGGGCCTGCAGAGGGGGATTTTGCTGAGCAAAACCCCTCTGTATTAGCAGCTGGCATAAGCGGTGATGGGTAAGGGATGACATTGGGGATTTGGCTCGTTTACAATAATACGACATGTTTTTAATACAACCAAGCAGATAATAAGGGATATTGATGAGCCTTCCATTCCTCAAATGATTCAGCAAAACAAAGTCATGATTGTACACTACCTGATAACGCCCCTCACATGTTAGGTAGTGTTTGACGAATTCTGCTACTGCTGGCCATGGTTGAGGAAGTGAGTGCAGACTGACCTCGCGGCCTCTGGGTTCCACTTGCTCGTCCGGGCGCAGGAATTCTTGCTGCGCGTTAAGAACGACCTGCTTCCTGCTAAACCAGCGAATGCCCTCGGCTGGCAACCCTGATACCTGAACTATGTCATCCTCTGTCACTGAAATGCGAACCCCTCGGACCACTAAGAAATTGTCTTCAAGGTTTTGTGCAAACTCTAATACTTCTTCTGCGTTAAATTCTCCCAACCTCTCAAAATATGCTGTCCACCCCGCTTGTTGGAAGATCTGATACACTTCAGGAAAGAACTGAAGAAGACTTATGGAGCCGGGCTCATTTCTAATGGCCGTCCCTCCCATGGCTGAAGCTTTGAGTTTTCCGCAGAAGCACAATACAGTATTCTCAGACCCTGATCGGACTAGTTGTTGCAACAAAGGCTGCGTAGTCTAAATGACGGCAAAAATGGGTATGATAACCGGCGGCAGGTTGGTTTATGCGAAATGATTTTTTTCCATTTTCAGAATTCCCCCCCCTACGGATGGTGTAATAATGATTGGACGTGGAAAGATATGCAATCATTATGAAATGAAATCCTCTCTTTTCATATGATTTAACCGAATTACATTAAAACCATATACCTTATACTTTACCTTTAATTAATAATTCGAAGTGTCGGTTGCAATAGCTTTAATGATCATAGAAGGGTCTGTGGATTGAAGGTGTAACTGAGTCTGGTATATGCCAAATAATTTTCACCAAAAGTATCGTGAAGAACCAGAAAGCTTCTGTAAGAGCAAGAAGGGATATTACTTTGATGATAACCAATTGCTGAAACTGTTGTTTAAGCAACTAAAAAATGAACAATGCATTGCTGAGGTAGGTGTTTCAGCAATCGGAGAAATCGATAATGTATTGCTAAAACAGGTGTTTCAGCAACGGGTGGAATCAATGATATGTTGCTGAAACAGGTGTTTCAGCAACGGAAAAAAAACTGGTGTTACGTTGCTGAAACAGGTGTTTCAGCAACGGGAAAAATCAGAGAATTGGGATAACTGACTTAGGTCTGTGAATGGTAAGGGATTATTTCAGCAGTAAGGGGTGGAAAATACTGACTGAAGGAGGATATTTCAGGAGTGGTGGGAGTGATAGAAATAATGTGGGTATGGGGGGATATTGCTTTTAGGAAAAAGGGGGTAAAATGATGGGAAGAAGCTTCTTGATTTAAAGCTTCAGATCTTCTCATGATGAATCTGTCCTCCTTATTGCTTTTCCAGAATCTGCAAAATTCAATTGTAATATGCCAATCCTTGACAGGGATTATTAGTGCTAAATCTAATCTAATAAAAAATATAGTGCAGAAATTTAAGTGCTGTGAGGAGCAGAAGACTCCCCTGGAAAAAGATAATGAATATCAGTCATGCAAGCAGTCTTGAAATCCTCTTTAGAAACAGGGCGCTCATATAAACGGAGCCTATGGCCATTGACTAGTAGAGGTATTTTAGCATCATCAATTGTTACAAGTCTTACCGTTCCGTTTGGAAAGACATCATCTACTTCATATGGTCCAAGCCAACGTGTACGTAGCTTTCCCTGAAAATTTTCAAACCGAGAGTCATACAGCAAGGCCCAATTACCTTTTTGGAACTGCTTGTGTTTGATAATTTTGTCATGCCACTTCATCCTTTGTTGCTGAATCATGTTTGTTTGGTGAATAGCATCCAATCTCTTTTCATCCAACTCCAAAAGCTGCTGCAATCTAGCTGTCTGCACATCATTCAAATCAAGATTAACAGCTAAGGCAGTTTTTAAAGTTTTAATTTCAAATTCCACAGGAAAAATAGCATTTTTACCATAAACCAATTCATAGGGAGAAAAACCTGTAGTGTTTCTCCAAGTAGTCCTGTAAGCCCATAATGCCTCAGGGAGCCTTTGGGACCAATCCTTTCGGTTGTCCTTCACTATTTTAGTTAGAATGGCCTCTAAAACTTTGTTTGTGCTTTCCACCTGCCCATTGGCCTGGGGGTGGTACGGTGTGGTCATTCTATGTTGAATATGATATTTGTGAAGAGTAGATTTAAAACCATGAGAATTGAATGGAGGTCCTCCATCAGTAACTAGCTCTCTGGGGATTCCAAATCTAGTGAAAATATCTTCAAACAAGAAGGACAGCACAGCCTCTTCATTGGCTCTAATAAGTGCTTTGGCCTCCACCCACTTAGTCATATAGTCTGTACAGACTAATATATAGGTCCTTTGGTTGGATGGAGGGTTAATGGGTCCTATGAAGTCCAAGGCCCATCTTTCAAATGGTTCAGAAACTACCTGGGGGTTTAATGGCATTTGGTCTCTATGATTGGGTTGACCCATTCTTTGGCAACTGTCACAAGCCCTTACATATTTCTTTGCATCCTTAAATAATGAGGGCCAATAGTAACCCATCCTCAGAATTTTATGCGCTGTTCTTTTATCAGCAAAATGGCCTCCACAAGGGCCATCATGACAAGCTTTCAATATGTCATACACTTCATCTTCTCTAATGCATCTTCGGATCTCCTGATCAAGCCCAGTATAGAAGAGACATCCGCTTATCCAGCTATACCTGGCACTTTGTTGAACAATTCTTCTCTTTTCTCTATATGACAGGTGTGCTGGTAGTTTTCCTGCAACCAAGTAATTAGCAATATCTGCATACCATGGAGAATGAGCAGAAACTGCAAACAAATATTCGTCAGGAAAACTATCATCTACTGGAATATCATTATCAGTTTTTAACCGTGAAAGAAAATCAGCCACCACATTTTCCTTACCAGGCCGATCTACAATTGTAATATCAAATTCCTGCAATAGTAACAGCCATCTGGTAACTCTAGCATTTGTGACAGATTTGTTCATTAAGTATTTAATAGCTGAATGATCAGTGTGCACAAAAGTAGGATACCCAGTAATATAGTGTCTGAATTTATTAATGGCATAGATTACTGCAAGGAACTCTTTCTCGGTAACTGTATAGTTAAGCTCAGTAGAGGTCATATTCTTACTGATAAAGTATATAGCATAAGGAAGATGATTTTCCTCTTGTCCCAGGACTGCTCCAATAGCAACATCTGAAGCATCAGAGGATATGTGAAACGGAAGATTCCAGTCAGGCCCCCTCAAAATAGGAGCAGTAGACAGCTGATGCTTCAATTCTTCAAAAGCTTTTTGACAAGAATTAGTCCACTTGAATTCAGCATTTTTCATAAGCAATACAAACAATGGAGAAGCTATTTTAGAGAAATCTTTAATAAATCTCCTATAATAACCAACATGTCCTAAAAAACTTCTCACATCAGTTTGAGTTTTAGGAACAGAAAGATTCTGAATGACTAATATTTTAGATGGATCTACCTGAATACCTAGAGATGAAATAAAATGTCCAAGCACTATTCCCTCACTCATCATCATGTGGCATTTTTCGGTACTTAAGGAAAGGTGGGCTTGAATACATCTTTTAAGTACTTTCTCAAGGTTTTGTAATCCCTCTTCAAAAGACACACCATAGGGGGTAAAATCATCCATAAATATTTCCATACAATCATTCAGCATATCGGAAAAAATTCCTATAACAGCTCTTTGAAAGGTTGCTGGTGCATTGCATAATCCAAATGGGAGAACTCTATAGGCGAAAGTTCCCCAAGGGCTGGTGAAAGTGGTCTTGTCTTGATCCTGGGGTGCAATTTTTATCTGATTATACCCACTGAATCCATCTAGAAAAGAAAAGAATTTCTTCCCTGCAAGACTGTCCAACACCTGATCAATGAAAGGTAAGGGAAAATGATCCTTTTGGGTAGCTTTGTTTAAAGCTCTATAGTCAACACATACCCTCCATTTCCCGTTTTTCTTAGGAACAATTACTAACGGGGAAACCCATTCACTGTTAGATATGGGGTATATAAACCCTGCATTAAGCAATTTTTGAAGTTCTTCTTTAACAATTTCTCGTAAATTAGGATTCATTCGTCCCTGGGGTTGACAAACAGGTCGGCATCCCTCTTTAATGTAAATTCTGTGAGTACATAATTCAGAAGAAATACCTCTCATGTCCATGTAATCCCAGGCAAATGCCTCCTTATATTCGTGTAATAACTTCATTAACTGCTGTGTTTCAGCATCTGTTAGATCAGGATTTATGTTTAATGTCTTACCGGGTTCAATTTCAACTGTTATGCTCTTAGATGGGATCGTGGTTAAAGTTTGAGATGAATCTTCAGGTTCAATCTTTTCTTGTATATCAGTTTCAAAAATTGCAGTTAATTGATTGTGTGTTTCAGCAATAACAGAAGAAGGTTCACAAATAAAATTATTGATTATTTCATCCTCTGTATTGTCTTTAAGAGTTAAAGCTTGTCCTATAGTTAGAATCGGCTGAACAACATTATCATCATAATCCATCCATATAGAATCTTCATTATTAACTACTGGCGTAGCGTGAGGATAAAGAGTTAATTGTTTTGTTTCATAACCATTAGAAATTGTCATTGAACCAGATCTGCAACTAATAAATGCATCAGCTGTGGCCAACCATGGCCTTCCTAGAATTAAGGGATGTCCCCCCAGCTTTGTTTTAGTTTGCAATACAACAAAATCAGCTGGATATTTCCAGGATTCAACTGAAATGAGCAGGTCTTCAACAACCCCTTCTGGCTTGATTGTGGAACGGTCAGCTAACTCTAAAATGGTGGGTGTATCTCTGATTGTGTTATTCAGCTGTAACAATTGTGAAGTTTCCAGAGTCATTATATTAATTGCTGCACCTAAGTCTACCAAAACTCGGGGAATTACTGCTTTACCAATCTGAACTGTGACAGTAGGATGGCCAGGATCACCATATTTTACAGGAGGGGCTTTTCCAGACATTAATGCAGACAAGTCTCCCATCACATGTACTGTAAGGGGGTCCTTGGTTTTCCTACCAGGTTTCTTAACACAAATATCCCTTAATGTTTTGGCATAAATTGGTACATCTCTTAATGCTTGTAAAAGTGGAATTTTAATATACAAATTTTGCAATTCCCCCATAAAATTAAAAGCAGGTGTTTCAGCTGTTTTGGTTAAAACCAAACGCTCGGGGAATGGTGGTTCTGTTAATTCAATATTTTTGTTAGGAGGTGGTTGAGATTCTTTTTGTTTCTCAGTTTCATTTTTATCTGAATCAGTTATGTCATCTATGATAGGCTCTACTACTCTTCCAGATCTCAAGTGAATATCATTACATTGCATAGTAGGAAGTATAGACTGATTCTGAATATCAATGACTTGCACAGCTTTATTATTGGGGTTAGGATTTGGTTGCGCAGGTAGTTGGGGTCTCATTTGGTTGTTTGGTGGGGCATTTGATGGCAGAGAGAGTGATTGTTGGAATTGAGGCATTTGATTTGGGTATGGGAGTGATTGACTATTCCAACTTGGGTTCCAAGGATTGAAAGGAGGTGGTTGCTGTGGAGGCCAAGGAGTCCACATTGAAGGGTCAACAAAGGGAGGGTTTTGCATTTGCATGGGTGGGAAATTCATTTGACTGAAAAGTGGATATTGCATTTGGTTGAAGGGGGGGTAGCTTGTTTGGCCAAAAGCAGAATAATTGTTCCAACGATTAAATGGCATACCAGAGTTCGTACCTTGCCCTTTAGGTTGCCATTGTCTTCTTTGAGTTAGCAGGTAGACTGCTTCAGCTTCTTCCTCTGTTGGCTGCATCGCTGCTTTTATCCCTGGTAGAGATGGACACTGTTCTGTCTCATGATCTTTCTCACAAAGGGTGCAAACTGGTACTTTATCTCTTGGACACTCCCTTAGTGGATGTTTATCTCTACATTTCGGGCAATAGACAGCCAGAGTTGCTTCTGCCTCAGCCTGCTTCTTCTTAACCTGCAAAGTGTCAATCTGCGAAGCAAAAGAACTTAGCATTTCGGTTTTAAATTCTTCAAGCAAATTACCTATCTCTGCTCTTGTTGCTCCTCCATTGGCTGATTTCTGTACCCTTGAATAGGTGGAATCTCTTATTCTGTTTCTTGCAGCTCCCCTAGAACACCTTTTAGCAAGTTCACAAATCTCATCATATGATTCCTTAGATATATCTCCCTTAGCAAGCATATTTAACATATTTAAACAATCATCCCTTAAACCTCTAAGTAAGATTGTTTTACGAATTTCCTTACTTATATCTGGATGATCGGATCTCTGTATGTTGTATTGCAATCTTTCGATGTAGTCCTCCAGGCTTTCATCCGATTTTTGTGCCATATTAAATAATTCATCCTTCTTCTCTCTCGTCCGGCAGTAGTCTTGATATTTAAGCAGAAATTTTTGTTTCATTTGTTCCCATGTTGTGATTACCTGACTTCCAAGGCTCATGAACCATCTCAAGGCATTCCCTTTCAAGGTGGCTGGAAACAGTTTCAACTTTTGAGCATTAGTAACATAATCATAACTTTTGCATAAAATATCAAATTCAAAAAGAAACTCATCAGGATCCTCAGTAGATAAACCATGAAAGTTGGGTAGGGCAGACAGTGGGATGTTTTTCATTGTTCCTGCAGGAAGATCACTGATGGGAAATCCCAAGGTAGAAAGGGAATTTTCATCCCTTCTTTCTTCTTCAGGACCTGCACGTCCTCCTCCAAAGAGGAATGCATCATTATTATCTTCCATTGTTGGCCCTCCTACTGCGCTTTCTCGATCGTCAGAATCCTCTATTGGTTCTTCAATGTTTTCTACCGGTTGTCCAGCACTTTCTACTATTTCCTCAATGTGTTCTACTGATCTGTTAATACTTCCTTCTGACTCTTCAGTGCTGACTGCTGGTTCCTCTGTATTTTCAGGACCCACAACTTCTTCTGTTCTGTAATCTGACTGAGGGGAGTGCTGAAACTTTGATTTCCGAGAACTTAATCTTTGTGATGATTCAGCCTTTGATACAATCTCGTCAATAAACGTTTTTCGTCCTCCCCAGCCTTTGCCACCTGCGCGGTTATTTTTCTTCTGGTTTCCTCGTCCTCTCATACAATCTGCACATTAGAAAAAATAGATAAATGCTTTTTGAAATCTATAATTACCTTCCCCGGCAACGGCGCCAAAATGTTGGTCGCTCTAATTGTTTTCACAATTCGAGCTCCACATAAATTGTCAACCCGAGAAGGTCTTTTTATTCCAAAGGTAATAGCGCACTGGATATGCTCAATTTCAAAAGCAGCTCAATGTTGTAGTAAAAGAAAGTCACACACATCTGTTTAAATTCATCACTCTATCAATTCACAGTCTACTTAATTAAAGCTGAAGTCAATTAACTTATAGCAGACACGATTTCTCTGTTACAGCAAAGGGAAATAAATTTATAAGGAAAGAAATCATTCAACCATAGCAGGAACAGGACCCTATTCCTTGGTGGGAACTTCAGCACCTGCTGCCTGGCACTAATCACACTGTAAAAGAAGTAACCTCAAGAGGTCAAGACCCTATTCCCAGGAACAGGAATCTTCAGCACTTGGCCTCTTGTTTCTAATCACACTGCAAGTAAAAGAAAGCAATCAATGGGAGCAAGACCCTATCCCTCTGTGCGGGGATCTTCAGCACATGCTCTCATCATCCACTCGTGCATTCAATACATGTAGCGCTAAGAAACAGAGTATCACAAACCATGTAACTAGTGTTTCAGCAACAGAATTAAAGACAATGCAAATACATAAGAAATAAACAGCTACAGGAATAAAGGGGTGAATCTTGTGAGGAAGGCGGGCCCTTTCCTTCTCACAAGATTCCCCAAGAGAAAGAATTAAACTGGAACGCTCAAAACAAGTCTTTATTCATCTGTCAAGAAACTGATACATTACAAAAAGGAGATTAGCTCCTGTCTCACACAATGTTGTTCTATGAATTACAGTTCGATCCCCTCTAATGATGATGTCTCCTCTTTTTAAAGAGGAGACATCATTTACAATTTTACACAAGAGCGAAGATCTCGATTCTGTTCGAAACAAAACTATTCTGTTCTTTCTTAAAAAGAGATACTGTTACAACCGAGACAACAGAAATGCTATCTTCAAGATAATCCAGGTAACCGTATCTTCGGGCTGCTGCTATTATCCACAAAAAGTTCTTCCAGAATCGCAAATTACGCATAGCGGGAGTTGCGTGCTTGACGGCTGTTTCAGCAACTGAGTTAGGTGTTTCAGTATCGGGACCAGCTGTTTCAGCAACGGGACCAGCTGTTTCAGCAACGGAGTTGGCTGTTTCAGCAATGAAGTTCAGCTATTTTAGCAACGGCCGCTCGTTCCCATATATTATCTGCGATCTTTGACTTGTGTTAGCAACAATGCACTTCAATAATTGATAAAATATAAGAGTATTATGGAATTAAATGTAAGACAGATTAACCATATAATAAAGAAGAGGTTTCTATATACCTTGGGATAAAGTGAATGATAAAGACATTGAGGTTCATGGTTTTAAGAGTAAAGTGATGTCAAAATATATAGCAAAAATGGTACATAGTGGAGTCCTAACAAGGTTCGATACACCCAAAGCGCTGAAAATAGCATGTTATGCCAATTCGACCTATGAATCCCAATGATTCGTCGGATCATGATGACTAGAACTTTGTTGATAGCTTCAACTAGACCATTAGCCTGTGGATAATATGGAGTTGAACTATCGTGATGCAAGCCAAGTTGGTCTATAAGTTCAGTCATCATAATGTTTCGAAAATGATGCTCATGATCAGTGATAATCGCTTGTGGAACACCAAACCTAGCAATTATATGATTGAACATGAAAATCGTATCAGTTTTGCCGTCTGCCTCAAATGTAGGCATTACCTCGGCCCACTTGGTAAAATAATCTACCGCAAGGATGATATAGGCATGCCCCCCGGTCGAGTGAGGGTTACATGTAATAAAATCGATACCCCATTTTGCAAAAGGACTGACGGCAATTATAGGGTGGAGAGGAGTAGGTGGAGTGCACATCTTTCGATCAAAAATTTGGTAGTTGTGGCATTTTCAGACCGCGTTAATACAATCTTTAAACAAAGACAGCCAGAAATAGCTAGCGCGCAATATTTTTTGGGCTGTGGCAAACCCAGACATATGACCGCCACAGGCTCTAGAGTGATAGTCATTTAGAACCCTTTCAGCTTCCTCATGAGTTAAACAATGTCAGAAAACAGAGTCCGCCCCACGACGATAAAGTGTTTCTCCAATAATTTTGAATTGTTGGGACTGGAATCGTATTTTCCGACGTTCTGATCTTGAAATCTCTGGCCGAAAGGATTGGGTCTGGAGATAAACGATGATATATCCATACCATGGATCTAAAGTGTTGATTAGAAATAAGGACTCGTTTGCAATGGGCTCCTCTGCCACAGTTTCCGTGTCAGCACGCGGGAAGTCACACATCAACTCCGCAAAAACTAAAGATTTCTTCGACTTAGGCTTTTCAAATTCCAAATCGAACTCCTGCAAGATCACAATCCATTTGGAGTACTTTCCCCCTAGCAATTGTTTGGTCAAAATGTAGATCATAGGGTTGCAATCGGAAATTACTGTAGTTTTGCGTAGTAAGATGTAATGACAAAAATGCTGGATAGCTTGAACAGCTGCCAATGCCAATTTCTCCACATGTGAGTATTTTAGCTCAGTTGGATTTAAAGTATGTCTAAGGTAATATATCACATGTTCATTACTGAATTCATCTTCCTGAACTAACACCATTCCAATGGTGGAATGCGAGGCGGCGAGATACAAGAAGTAGTCCTGGTTGTAGTCGGGAGGATGCATTAATGGTGCATGGGTCAACGCGTGTTTTAGTGCATCAAAAGATTTGTCAGCTATCTCATCCCAAAAGAATGGAGTATTTTGTTTCAACAACTGGGTAAAACCCTTTGTGATCTCGGCGTAGTTAGGAATGAATCGACGTAAAAAATTTGCTTTCCCTTGCAAACTTTGGAGTTGGCGAAGACTCGAAGGAGGAGGCAATTTGACAATAGCTTCAACCTTCGAGGGATCGATGCGAATGCTGGCTTTAGAAACAACAAAACCCAATAATCGACCCATTTCTATATAGAAAACACACTTGTGTGGATTCAACCTAATTCGATAATGCCTACACCTCATAAAGATTGCTCGTAAATGGATGAGATGATCAACTCGATGTAATGAATGAGCAGGTAAATCGTCGAGATAGGGTTACACAATGTGCTTGATGTCATGAAACGCGTAAGACATGGCTCTTCGAAAAGTTGCCTCACCGTTCTTGAGCCCAAAAAGTAATTGGCAATAAGCAAATGTCCCCCATGGACAAATGAATGTCGTTTTTTGTTGATCAACAGGTAGAATATTTATTTGATTGTATCCGGAAAAACCATCCATGAAGGAGAATATTTCATTGCCGCCACAATCATCAATGATTTGATCAATATAGGGAGTTGGGTAATTGTCTTTTGGACAGGCTCGATTAATATCCCTATAATCGATACATATTCTTATTGTTCCTTGCTTTTTGTTAACAGGAACAATATTCGATACCCAATTCGTTAATGGAATTGGATAAATGAAACCTGCTTTAAGTAATTTTTCAACTTCTGCTTTAATAGCAGTAGCTTTTCGCGGGTGGATCTGACCCAAATGTTGCCGGACGGGTTTAGCATCCGGGTAAGTTTTGATTTCATGAACAACAATTGCTGGGTCAATTCCTGGCATTTCCTCATATGACAAGGCAAACACGTCGCAGAATTCTTGAAATAGGGTCTTATATGTTTGAATTTCATTTTCCATACAAGAGGCACTTATATGAATGTTTTCAACAGCTCCTATAGCCGACAATAGCAATTTACACTGTGTTGGACATGATTGTAGCACTTCCAAAGTCGACATTACTGAAGGTGAAATAGCCAAATCTTCAACAATGTTATAGTTCTGAGCTACTCTCGCATGTGGATTGAAAGCTGACTTTCGAAGTATACCCTTGGCGGGCGGTTTGATTACTAATTCTGGGTTAGGTTTCTCGATCTCTAGTGGATCGGAACCTGGAGTTGAAGTTGATGGGTTCGAATTAGAAGATTCTACTTCCTTACCACCAACAGGACTTTTACTTCCATAATCTTGCAATCGAGTCACAATCCTAACATGGGACATCATCATTATGGGTTCTTCGGAGGCATTTGAGGAAGAACCTATCATCTTACTGTCTTGAATAGGAAAAGGATCCTTCAAAATAGTAGGTGTTTGGGAACCTTTAACGATTTTCGCAACCTCTGCGTGATGAGGGCAGTCTCTTGTAAAATGCTCTTCGTCACAAATGAGACAAGGATAACGAGGTTTTCATTTCTCATCAGTTGATTCCGTTTTTTCTAGTTTCTCTTTCGAATTTTTATCTGTTTTATTTTTCTTCTTCCCTTTGTTTTTACCACCGGATTTTGATTTTGCTATAGATGACTCTACAACATGAATATCGGCAGAAATTTCCACGGAAGAATCTCCTGTCGGGGAATCTGGTAAAGTTATGATAGGAGAAGATTTCTTGGAAGATTTCTTCTTACTTTTGGTATTAACCGTACCAATCATACCATCAGCAGCATGAGACCCCGAAGGAGCTGCAATTATTTGATTTTGTTTAGGAAGGTTGGGGATTTTCTCATGTAATGTACTTGACTGTGTATAAACTAAGTCAAGATACTGAGCTTGAGCAATTACTTGCTCTTCAGTAACGACTCCTGCCTTAGCTACGTCCTCAGTGATCTTGGGTAATAAAGATTTTACAAACCATTCAGCTAAGATCTGATCCGGAATAAAAACCTTCACTAAATGTCGTCGATGTCTCCATTCATGAATGTGATCTGAAATGTAAGTGGACGTGGATTGTTTTAATGAAGTTAATAATTCCGTGCCATTGTCATATCTGACTGGCAACTGAAAATGAGTTAAAAACGAAGTAGCTAACTGACTAAAGTTATAAAAAGTGGCTCGCGGTAACTCAATGTACCACTTGGCCGCAAGACCAATTAGAGTACATTGGAAAAGCCTTAAACGAATTGAATCATCTGAAATGGAGTTAGACACACACCAGAGGTGATAAGTCATCACATGGTTCGACGGGTCCTCTCCTGATTTGCCTTCAAACTTAGGAATATCACTAGGCAACTTATTTGGCATTGGCGGCCAAAACTGAAGAAAGTTAATTGGATCATTCGTAAGACGCGACAAGTTAGAAAAGTCCAAAGTTGCGATGAATGGTAACTAATGATTAGGGTCCCTGAAACCCTGGGTCATGAGATCAGCCCCATGAGGAGGATATCCAGGATAACTAGGAATTGGAATTGGATTTGGGATATTATATCCTCCTGGAAAACTAGGATTAACCAGACCGTACTGGGGTTGTTGAGGTTGTTGATATGTATATCCAGGGTACGGTTGATACTGATAGACTGGCTGCTGCACAGCAGGACCGAATTTATACTGTCCCTGGTACGGTTGATAAGTAAATTGAGGTTGGCTTGTGACAACCATACTTAGACCAAGTTGTCCTACAGGCATTTGAACCGAAGTCTGAATTGTAGATCCAGACAGAGGTAAAGATGCTTGAGGAGTTAATACAGGAACAGTAGAAACTGGAGTTGTCGATACTCCAGAAGTAGGTGGGGTAGATTGAACGGATGTTGCAGCAGTTGTAGCAGTTGTTTGAGGTGGAGTACGAGGCGTACTAGGCCCTAGCTGAGAAACTATAGAAGGTGTAGAAGTTTGAATGGTAGACTGGACAGGTTGCTGGATTGAACCAGAAACCAAGGGTTGTCTAGATTGAGATGACAACTGCACATTCGGTTGCAAGATCTGTTGAGATTGAGATGGATCCCACACTAAGTTCATTCTGGGGTATTGACCCATAGCAGGTTGGGAATATTGAGGACCATAACCGGGTTGAGGGTAGGGTTGATAATTCAAAGGTACATTTCCAGCTCCTTGTACAAATGCTTGGCTGGAAGGTGGTTGGAAACCTTGGGTTGGGTACTGACCTTGAAGTTGATAACCTTGAGGCACATACTGATACTGGGGTTGACCTTGAGGTACATATTGATACTGGAGTTGACCTTGAGGTACATACTAAGTCTGGGGTTGACCTTGAGGAATGTATTGTCCTGTAGGTATGTACTGTCCTTGAGGTTGCCCCCAAGGCAGAAATTGGGTACCTTGAGGTTGCCCCCCAGGCGATAATTGAGGACTTTGAGGCTGCCCCCCAGGCGGTAACTGGCCACGTTGAGGTTGCGGATTAGGAATAGTACATGACATCATAAGAATATCTTCTACACTCAACGGCTTAGTTCTGTTATTACCAGTTAATAACCCTTGTTCAATAGGTTGAGGAGATGCTCCCGAAAAAGTACTAGTAAGTGACTGATACCCAGAGGGAACAGAAGGATCACCGTATAAAAAGGTTTCTGGAGATTGAGAAAACATGGACGACTGTCTTGACATATTTAATGGAGGATAATAACCCCTAGGTGTTGGGTGAAAAGGAATGCGAGGTGGTGAAAAACTTAGTCTCGGGTTTTCCAAAAAATTGGTCAATGAAAGATACCAAGCGTCGGTCCTAGGTGGATTGTAAAAGATCGATTCATGCTCCCTAAGTTCTATAGCTGGTTGATTTTAAGGGATAGGGATACTTTCCTCTGGAGTAACAAGTTCTTCAATAGCAATAAGTCCAGAAGGAAGATTTTGGGTAATAACTCTTTCTACCCTGGGTGAACCAGGACCACTGGAAGTTGGAGAGGCAAATCCTGATGTTGGAGTAGTAGCAGATTCAGTTTCAGGTTCAAATATTTTAGGTTCCTCAGCTAAATCACTAGTAGATGAAAAACTACCGGTAATTTCGGAAAATGAAATAGATTGTGAATTATAATCTATTACTAGAGCTTGATAATCAGGATGTACAACCAATGAAGACTCTCCTTCTTCAGGTGACCCAACTTTACTGTCTCTAGGAGTTATAAGGACTCGAAGCCCTTCAAGCTGGCTTGGTGACAACTCAGGAGGTTGACCTCGAAGTCTACGAGACTTCCACGGTAATTCAGCCACGATTAAATATTTTAACTACTTCACATGCAAACAAAGAAAAATCTCAATGAAAACCACCTAAAGCCTCTAAAGAACCAAACAATTTTGAATCACACGCCTAAAGAATCTAGGATCAAACCACACACAAACAGTAACTTTCCGTACCGAAAACACTAGTTGGTGATGAAATCCAACGTCGCAAAATTCAATACAGAAATGGTAGTTGGAACAGTTACCCCAGCAACCTGCTTAATGAATAGACTGGCACAAGTTTCTCCAATAAACCATCTCGAGTGAAGAGAACCCCCTAGAAAATCCAAGTGAGTCTAGCCGACGTTTGCTCCAGGTACAGTGGGATCTTCCCTCCACCGTCACCTTAGGAAATAATCCTATAGAATATGGTCACTATGGTTACCAACGAAAACAAATACCTGGGGGAACAGTCTACGATATGATACGCATGCAAGGGAAAAGTAACAAGCTCAATCCCCTTGAAGGCTCCTTGACATAATCTAAGGTTTACCAACAAGTGACCCCAGGCTCCTCCACAATGGTTAATCCAAGGTTTACCGTTTTTAATACGTGAATATCTTCTATTGTTCCCAATGAGGAAGGATTGATTCCCACACTGGTTCAGATATGATCTCGTGCTTCTCCTTTAAGAGGAGCTTTCCGAGAGCATAGATGTAACAATTGGAATTTATCTCCTACCGCAAGATACAGCTACTTGTTTGTTTTACTATCTTGGAGAGTTAATTACTCCCTACCCCAAGATACTAGCCTAAGCTATGTTGGTGATAAAGAGCCCTAGAAATAAAAAGATTGCTAGATAGATTTTACTTTAAGCGTTATTTTTATTGGTTTTTTCTTAAGTCAAAAGGTGCGGAGATGAAACTTATGGGGTGAAGACTCGACTCCAAATCACTAAAAAATGCACCTAAGATGATAAGTAATCTTTTCCCTTCAATGAATTTCTAGCTAGTAAAGAGTTGAGAATGCAAATGCTTGTAAAAACAAATCTTTCCTTAATAATCAAATCAAAAGAAGAGCTTTTTGTCTTTTCCAATACACTAAAAAACGAGACAACTAGTTATGCTCACGAAAATTTCCCTTTTCTTTCAAACACTCAAATACTACAAAAACAAACTTTTTCAAAAAAGATTTTTATTTTTATTTTTATAAAACACTCAAAACGATGGAAAAATCTAATCTTGAGATCTATAAATTCTAAAAACTATTTGAAGTAAAAGCTTACAAGATTTATTTTCAAGGATGTTTTACTTAGCTATAAGTAAACTAAGGACTAATTTGTCCAGAATCACAAATTAGTCAAAAAACAACCAATTTTTGTTTTCTTTTCTAAAAATGAAATCTAAAACTTTTAACACAAGTCCTTTCGAATTTTTGCAAAGAGAAAAAAGAAGATGGATTCCTCAACAAAGGCAGATTTTGCAAACGGTCAGACTCATAAGAAGGCCAATAAAAACCAAGGTGATCTGAGGCTTCTAAGGCTTCTAAGCTCTGAGCTACTACAAGACCAAAATGAAAATCAAGCCTGGCAACCAAAACTTCTAGGAATTTCACCTAAAACCCTAATGCCAATGGAATTAACCTAAGAAAAGTTCTTGAAAAGTAATCTGCAGATCTGGGCAGAGGCTAAAAACATATAAACAAATCCTAAGCTGACTGAAAGAGAAAATCTTAAGTTTTTCAAAATTCTGACAGGGTCCGCAGGCTCCCAGTCTACCCAGGTGCGGGACTGCTCTGTGTGTAAAGCAAAAGTATGAAAAGCAAAAAATAATTCAAGATTAACTAAACCTATCCAATCCCACACACATCAAGCCAAAAACAGAAACAAAAACACAGCTTCTCAAGTCAAAGTAAAAGCAAAGGAAAAATCAAAAATTCAAGTTCCCGAGCGGAGTCGCCATTTTTTCGGCCGGATAAGTCATTCTTGCAGACAAGACCGACCTCCCTAGTATCTACTGATATCTAGCGACAAGCAAACCAAACAAATTCTATCTTTCTCTAAATATGCAATTTATAAATAAAGGCAAACAAGTGTTTTAGGCCTACCTTGGGTCCAATGCAAGTTTGTGGAAGCCTCACTCCGTTGATCCAAATGAGCTCCCTTGTAGAGAATCTACAAACACAAACAAGCACACACATTAAATAGCACCTGAAAATACAATATAATAAAGCATACTTATCATGATGATCAAGGAATTCATGAAACAAATCACATAAGACAATTTGTTGAGAAAAATGAATCTGATTGTATTAACTTAAATCAAAGAAGAACTTTACAACCTATGCCTTGATGTTGTACAAGCTCCTCCTAGGGTCCAGCAAGAAGTCTCCTCTACTTTGACAAGTTTCACTCTCTTCCCAATGAAGCCAAAAGGTATGTAATCTCTACCCTCAAGCTTAACTAGGAAGTCTCAATTCCAACAGCATTTACCCTCAAAACTGTTCAGCTTCTAAACTCTTTAGCAACCAGCCCAATGCCTTAATTTATAGTGCAATGGAGGGAAGTTACTAGGTCCACCTTCAAAGGGATAAAGCCCTCCTTCAAAGGGATAAGCTCCTCTCATCAAGGGATTAGCTCCTTCACTTTTGGGATGCATGAACCACCTAGGAGCGAACCATCCACGTCAAGATTCCTTCTAAAATGATCTAGAATTAACCCAAAGTGAGTTTTTAAGAATAAACTTGTGCCTTTTTGACTTTCACAGGGGTCCGCACCCACTCCTTTAGAGACAGAGCGGGTAGGTTTGCAGGTAACATGAACAAGGGGTGTGGGACCGCAGGTAACAGTGAGAGAAAGTGCGGAACCAGAGCTTTATTGATTTTTAAGGTCTTTCTCTCATTTTCAAAGCTTGACATGAAGAGCTGAGGTTTGAGACTTGCTAAGGAGGACAGTATGAATGATGATAGACCCATACTGACTGCAAATAGTCATGGTGACAATATTTTGTGTAATAGTTCTCACTGGCAAGGAGAACTATCCTGAGTGGTATCGGATGATAAAACACACCCTCATTTTCAATGAGTTGTGGAAAGGAGTGTGTATTGGAGATGGAGAAAAAGAGCCAGAACAACCTACCTCAGACAAAGAGCTTGCCATTTGGGAAAATAAGAATAGCAAAGCGTATGCATTAATTGCATCATCTGTAAGTGAAGAGGTGAGTTGCCATATTTCGCCATTTTCAACTTCCTTCGAAGCCTTACAAAAGCTAAAATAACTCTATGACTCACATTCTACACTTGAAGTTGTTCAACTCATGATTAAACTCTTCACTCTTGAATTACAAAATAATGATCCTCTTGCTCTTGCATTCGAAGTAAAATCTATAACGCATGATATCAAAGCCACTAAGGTTGAATTGGATATTCCTCTTATCGCTTTTCTCAAGGCACTTTATCCTACTTACTAGAATTATCTTGAGTCATTGCAAGCAAATGGAAATCTCAAAGATATTACCTTTGACTCTCTTGTGAAAAAATTTGCTGAAAGAGAGAAAGATTTTGGAAAGAAGACAACCCCTGAATCATCTGAAGAGGCTGTGTGCCTTTCTCATAAAGAAAAGAATCTAGCCCAAGATTCTTCTAGAGGAAGAGGTGGTCGAAGAGGAAGAGGAAGATATTTCAGAGGCGGGGGGGGGGCAGACAATCTCAAGGAGAAAAGTCAGATTTGCACTACATTCACTGCAAAAGAAATGGATCACATGATGCCTCCACATGAAAGTTACCTTGGGACAAAATTGAGCAGCAAAGAAACCAACAGAAAGGTAAAACTAATGACATAGACAAAGGTAAAGCACCTGAATCCGTTCATTATGTTGTGGCACAATGTAATATCGAAGTAAATGAAGATTTATTTAATGCTTCACTTTCTTCTTGGAAAAATGATTGGTTGCTTGATTCAGGAGAAACTTGCCAGATGACTCATAGAAAATATTTTTTTGAAGAATTTACTGACAATGTTGATGGAGCAGTATACTTTGTATACCAATCAAAAATCAAGCCATCAGTGCTTGGCACAATCAGGCTCAAATTGCCTAGTCTTCTAGACTTTCTTCTGCATCATGTTCTATATCTCCCATAGCTAAAGAGAAAATTCGTGTCCTTGGTCCACATCCGCTAGCAAGGTCACTCCATTCGTATGTTTGATGGCAAGCCTGAGGTGAGAAAAGCATCTGACCACTCACTTGTCATGAGGGGAATAGAAGAAGAAAGGCTTCTGAAGCTGCAGGGTACCTCTGCTTGTGCACAACATTTCTTATACAACTCCCATTATGAAGAAGATACACTTCCATCAAGTTTATTATGGCATGCTATATTTGGACATTTGAACTATGAAAGCCTTTGCTTGTTGAAGAAAAATGATGTTGCTGGTTTGCCTAAAATTCCTAGGAAACTAAGCAATGTGATGCTTGTATTCTAGGAAAGCATAGCAAACAGTCTTTTCATGATTAACATTCAAGAGCACATAGAAAACTTGAACTCATTCATTCATATTTATGTGGTCCAATGCCTGTTCCTTCTGCAAATGGAAACAAATATATGATGACATTTATTGATGACTACACCAGAATGTGTTGGGTTTATTTATTGAAGAACAAATCTGATGCTTTTTAAACATTCAAGAACTTTCATAAATGGATTGAAAATGATGCACAATCTCATATTGGGTCTATTTGCACTGATAATGGAAAAGAATACACTTCAGATAAATTTGAAAACTATCTTCGCCAACATGGGATCAAACATCAAACAACTGTGCCTTATAATCCCCAACAGAACGTTGTCGCTGAAAGAATGAATATGACAATCTTAAATATGGTGCACTCCATGATGTTTTTCAAAAATATAAAGTTGATGTTTTGGGCTAATGTAGTTCTATGTGCTGTATATATAAAGAATAGATGTCCATCTAATGCTATTAGAAACAAGACTCCATATGAAATGTGCTATGGGCACATTCCTTCAGTAAAGCATCTTAGGGTCTTTGGTTCCACCTATTATGCCTTGATACCAAAGGTACATAGAAACAAATGTGGTGCAAGAAGTCGTAAGTGTATCTTCATGGGGTATTCAAACACCTCCAAAGCATACTGTCTCTATGATGAAGTCAATAAAAAGTTTGTTGTATCTAGAGATGTAATCTTTCTTGAAAAATCCAAAACTAACAATGTTGTTGAGCGGCAACTTGATCACTTGGATAGATTCACAAATGCAAAATCATTTCAAGAATTTGATAATCAGATTCCACATCTTGAAGGGGGGATTCCTATACTAGATCAACATGTGGAATCTTCTTCTAAAGAACTCTCTCCCCCGCATGAAACTTCAACAACGAATGATACTTTAAGTGATGTGATTGATAGAATTGGGAGACTCAATCTTGACTCAATCCCAACTCAATCAATGGAGCAGCCTGGACCATCTAAGAAAGGTCCCAAAAAGTGGCTGACAAAGACACTTGAAAGTGTTCATCCTGATGAGGTTGGAAAGACAGGAACTAGAAATTCAAACCAACAAAATGGAGGTGATGTAGATGACTCTAATTCACCTGTTGATATGGATGTTTCTTATGATTGTGAATTGAATTTGTCTACAGATTTGGAACCAACTTCCTTCAAATAAGCTGCTGCTCATGATGAATGGAAAGAAGCGATGCAAAAGGAGTATGATGCCTTGATAAAGAATGGCACTTGGAAGCTGGTTGATCCTCCATTAGGAACCAAACTAATTGACTGCAAGTGGGTCTACAAGAACAAGTATAAAACAGATGGCTCACTTGACAAGCACAAAGGCAGGCTTGTAGCAAAAGGTTTTGCACAGAAGGAAGGGGTTGATTATGAGGAGAATTTTGCCCCCACTACAAAATGGGCTACCATCCAGACACTCTTTGCCCTAGCAGCTCAGAACGGTTGGAAAGTCCATCAAATGGATGTAAAAATTGATTTCTTGAATGGAGATCTAAAAGAGAATGTTTTTATGTCCCAGCCTGAAGGATTTGCTATAAAAGGACATGAACATAAAGTACGCAAACTTGTGAAATCCTTGTATGGCCTCAAACAAGCACCATGAGCCTGGTATGAAAACTAACTGAGCATCTTCTGAAACTCAATTTGAAACATTATGATCTTGATGATGCACCTTTATTTGTCAAGAAAGTTGGAAAAATAGTTGTATATCTTGTGGTATATGTAGATGATCTTTTAATGATAGGGAACAATGAAAGCTACATTGCATCCATAAAGAAGGAATTGGGGAAAGGTTTTGAAATGACTGTTTTGGGCTATGTTCATTACTATCTTGGTATTGAAGTAACTCAACATCCGAAGTCCATATTTCTTTCTCAAAAGAAGTAAATTAGAGATCTGTTGAACAGGTTTGGCATGACAGAATGCAATCCTCTTACTAATCCAATGGAACAAAAATTAAATCTCACATCCATTGAAGGAAAAGAACTTGAGGATGTAACAAAGTATAGACAGCCTGTAGGAAGTCTTAACTACCTAACTACTACCAAACTAGACATTTCGTTTGTTGTTGGAATCCTCTCTAGGATTATGCAAAAGCTTTGTGAGGGATGTTGGTCTACTACAAAAAGAGTTCTAAGGTACTTGAAGGAAACTCAAGACTTTGGAATCAAGTATACACAGGTGGAAGGCTTCAGCTTGATTGGATACTCTGATTCAGACTTCGATGGAGAAAAAGAAACTGGGGTATCTACTTCATGATATGATATGAGTCTTGGATCAGGAGCTGTCTCCTGGAGATCATGCAAACAATCAGTTCCAGCAGAGTCCACAACAAAAGCAAAATATGTGGCAACAGCTGAAAAAGAAATTGTGTGGCTTAGGAAAATTCTTGAAGATTTGCAGGTAAAACAAGTACAATCAACTCCACTCATGATTGACAATACCTCTACAGTAAATTTGGCCAAGAACCCAGAGTTCCATGATTGAACGAAGCACATCAATACTAAATATCATCTGATTCGACATCATGTTGAGGCCAAAACAATCCATCCCTGCCATTGTTCCACGAACGAGAAAATTGCAGACATCTTCACCAAAGCGCTTGGAAGAGAAAAGCTTAAAAGATTCAGAACAATGCTTGGACTCACCAACATCCCTTCAAATTAAGGGGGGAATGTTGACACCTAATCATCAGGATTGGGTGAATAACTGAAATTGATGTAAATAAATAACAGAGAATATGAATAGTCACCGAGAGATGAAATGAACATTCTCTCCCTGATGTATATAATAAACACCAACCTAAATGAAATCAACGAATTGTTTTGAGGAGTTACTGCCTGGTCTGACAAATATTTTAAACCAAATGACTTTTAATCCTTTAAGATACATAATGACATATTTATTCTTGTCATAATTTTCTCCTACACATTATTCAATGCCTTCCTTCTATACCTTAAAATTATAAAGATGAAAACAATATATCATATAATATATAAAGGTAAAGGATATATTTATTCAATGCCTCCTCTCTTTACCCTTAAAAGAAAAAAACAAATATATTATCTAATATATAAAGGTAAAGGGTATATTTAAGTTAGTTATATATATATATATATATATATATATATATATATATATATATATATATATATATATATATATATATATATATATATATATTGGTGGTGTAGAATTATGTATTGGGAAGTTGCACTAGAAGTAGGTATCAAGGGGAGAGTTCAATAGATGATTTTCAATTAAATTAGTTTTTGCTATTTAATATTTATAATAACATATTTATTCTCCTCGGAATCTCTTTTTTCTCTTCATTATTAAATATCTATAACTCTCTTTTCCATAATTAAAAAATGAAGAAATATATTAACTAATATATTGTGATCATCAAAAAATGATCACTTAGCCATCTCTAACTAGGTGGATCGAAATACACCATGTAGATTTAATTTTACCATAGTAAAATAATTCTCACTATGGAAAATAATTTAGTAAACCACTTTTATTAAACTATTTTTATTTAAATAAAAAACCCATGAGAATAATTAGATAAATCATTATTTATTTATTTTTCTCTAGGAATACTTATTAAATCATTATTTAAATAGTTATTCCATCTCACATTTGACTAAATCTTTAGGAATAATTAAATAAATCACAGTTTATTTAATTTTCTTTATTTATGTTATTGGAATAATTGTTAAATCATTATTTAATAATTATTTCAATTTCACACCATGCTTCATTCTCGTGAAATAATTAATAAATCATTTTATTTCTTAATTATTTCTAAATAAAGATATTTAACCATTTCAAATATCTTTTCCCTCTCCAATTAATATAGTAAAGCGGTTAGACCTTGTTTTGGTTAACATTATTTTATTATTCTTCATTTTCGATATTAACTCAATACCGTGTTATAAATAGGAGGGTTTTTCATTCATTCTTCACCATAATCCTAATCATCGTCAACATTATCGTCTTTTTTCTTTTGAGCTCCCATTCTAGCTCTCAACTTTTTGTTTGGGTTTTTGATATTTTGAGAGAGAAGATCGTTTTCTAAAGCATCAAGGACATAAAAGGACCCATCCCACAAAGGGGGACTTACAGATCGATCTATAGATCTCCTTCACAAGGTGTTTTTCATAAAATATGTACTCAATTAAAGTCTTTCCATTTGGGTTATTGCATGGGATATTTTTATTACTTCTTTCTATTATGCATCGTCTATACTTTTGGTGTATGTTTTGCATTTTTATTTCATATCTGAATCACAGGTAGCCATCAACTTGTTGTTAGGGTCACTTGCCACCCAGTGACTTAAGTGAAGTGTGTTTGGTACACCTTCCAAGAAATTTCACACTAACAAATGACAACTCCACTAGGTCTTTAGTTACATTTTTCATCCAACAAATGGTGACTCCACTATTTTATAACAATGTCCTTGGGTGACTAAAGTTTAAGAAAATTTCAAGGTTTTCTATATCTATTTTTAGTCTCTCAATTTCTATTAATAGTATTAAACTCCTTTTTGTCAAATTGTCAGATTCTGATGGTTTTCTAGTTCTTTTCGCAAGTCACAGGTACCAGTCGAGCAAGAGACGGTAAAATTTGTGCGAGATGTACCAGCCAAGAGTTTGGGAGAAAAAAACACTTTTTAGCCCCTAATTTATGTTCCAGACGCATTATTTGGCCCAAAAACTATGTTTTCCACTGTTCCAGGTGAGTATTGCATTTTGGTATTTTTCAGGATTTTTTTAAGAATTTTTTTGAAATTGCCGAGAGTGTAGCTTGGAAACTAGTTTGCATACTTGACCTCTATTTTTATTCTCTCTTAGGTCTAGATCCACTTGATTTTTCTCTTTGAGGAAGGAAAAAACCCCCTAAGGTTTAAAGTACACCTCCACATTGTTAAGAAGATATTTACTGAGTGAGGAGTCTAGGGTTTTAAGCATTTTTAGCCATTGATTTTCAAAGTTTGATCCATTACTTTTTAGCTCTTCTGGATAGGATTCTTTTACCTTTTCTCCCTTTATATTTTTGGTTTTCCTTTTCCCCCTTAGGATCCCCTTGAGCATCCTAGGTTTTAGAGCCTCACTCCTATCCTTTGCAACATTTTCACCTCTAATTTTTAATGTTTGTCTCCACCATTTACATCATATTAATGTGTCTAGATCACAATCCCTTGAAATTAGATCATTTAGGCCTTTTTATGTGTCTTTGAGTAGCTTGTTTTCCCTCTATTTCTTAGTTACTTTGTAGCCCTTGTGGGTGGGGTTTTGTGTGCTTGATTGATTGTTTATTTATCTGTTACTTTCAGATTTATTTACAGTATTTCAACATTTTACTTCGAGTAGCACATGGCATCATGATACATGCTTAATCAACTCATCCACTTGACACATTATTTTCACACACTCACACCCTAAGCGAACGCGAGCTTGGTTAACACCGCCAAGCCAAGACTTGAACCACTACACCTTAATAAATCAACACACATATATTAAGCCCACTTGGGCTCTAGGCCTAAACAATCTTTGTAGTGTAGGTGTAGGGTCAGTGGGATAGGCTTCCAATAACACCCATCGATCTTTTTCATTGGGGCAAAGAAGTTGACATATTAAGGAGATTAAAATCCTTAACCATCCCACGGTCCAAAGCCAGAGTGCGTCAAAAACCTAATTCAGAGGGGGTTATTCCAGGTCATCATTCGAGTGGTTCTCCTTGGGGCTACCCAACTCGTGGTAGGGAATCCCATGTGGTGGTTGACTACCAAGAAGCTCAATACTCAACCACCCTTGTGGGATGAAGATAACCATAGTGAAAAGTCTTAGGAAATTTAGCTATAGGACTGGCTGTGGGAAGAAGTTGGTTCTCTACCCTACCTTTCTCTCGACAACTTTGCTTACAGGGATCAGATTCTGTCAAGTAAGAAGTTCTTTGGAAGGACATCTAAAATAATAGATCTAGGATTTTTTGAGGATTTAGATCACTTATAGGCTAGAGATATTTTTCTTTAATAGGACATGTTTTATTTTATTATAGTAACATCATTAAAATAGTTAGTTTACACTTGGCACCACTAGACTTGGTGTTTGCTTGTTCTTTGTTTCTCTTTTATTCCTATCATCACCCTTTAATTCTAAGATTGTTATTGTCTTGACATCATTGTGCCCCCTAGGCATTTTTCACGTCGAATTCGAGGTCTTCACCCTTAGTTCTTGTTAGAACATCTTACTCCTCCCCATTGAGTTAGAATGATAATCACACTCCTCCATCGATTCATCATTATTATTATGATTGTACTAATTCATCCAGTTCCTCCTCTGATTTCACGTCTTCTCAACCCCGTATCACCACCATGTCTGGTACCAATGTAGGTGCGGGATAGCAAGGTGGTCACCTAGGTACCGACTAGGATACCCCCACCGGTGTGGTGGCTCCTACTACCTTTCTTCCTTTTATGGCTGGTTTTGGTCTCCCTGATATCAGCCAACTTATTAATGATCCTCTTCTCCATGATCTCACATGGCCAACTATGCCTACTAAACTCCCTTCCTACATCTCAAATTTAGAAGGTAATCCTAGAGAAGATCCCATTAATCATGTTCCCTCATTCCACATGTGGTGTTCATCAAATACCATTACTGAAGCCTCCACATGTCTTCATTTGTTCCAACGCACACTCAATCGAGCTACTGCTAAGTGGTATGTCAATCAACCGAGAGCCACTCATTCCACTTTTGCGACTCATTCCAAAAAAATTATTTCATATTTCCAACTACCTCTCCATTATGACACAGGTACTAAAATTTTGACTTCTTTCTCTCAAACTTCTACCACCCTCCTTTTCGACAATGTTCAGGAATGATGAAGAAGGAGGGCCGTCTTTAGAGCTCCTGACTTCAAATAACAAATCTATATGGATTGGTTCCTTAGATCATTTTTGGCCCCCATTTCTAAAGATGTTGTGCCACACTTCCCCCAGTCTAAGGAAGATGCACTCCAAGTAGCTTTAAAATTTGATCTGATTTAGGCCTATTGAGGTTATGTTTACACTGTTATCCATGACTTGCCTCGACCTGGTGCTCCTATTGAATTGGGGGCATCTCATGCCACGAGTGGAATAGTTGGAACCATTTCACACCCTCAATCCTATGCTCCACCTCAAGGAGAGACCAGTTCCACTTACAATTATCCCTCCCCCAATCCTCCACAAGGAAACCCTTCTCCAAGGCCTAGCATGCCATATTCATATCCCCATCCGCATCAATAAATTCCAGGGCCAGTTGTTGCACCACATGTTTATGCCAATGTTGCCCCATCTCCTTATTATTAGTATACACTGCCTAACACTCCAGCCCCTCTGGCACCAGTGCCCCATCCCCCATGCTTGCTCCCCCTCTTCCATAACCACCAACTCCTCCATAATGACAAGTGTATACTCAACAAAGAAATTCCCCTAACCCCGAGAAAATGAACAAGGGAAAGGATAATTGGAACTAGAAGCCTCAAGGTAATCAAGGCAACAAAGGTTCTCCACCCAATTCCCCTCAGGATCCTCCACCTAATCCCACAACCCAACAACAGGGTGGTCAGGCCAAGCAAAACAAGGATATTTGTACGAACAAAATTTGTTCCTGTTGTGGTGTATATGGTCATTATACCCATGAGTGTCCTATTTTACCTTAGATGCATCAGGTATGGGAAACTCAAGCTGCTTCTTGAGGATCGCAACCCACTGCTCCTCCTCCCCCTCCTGCTTCATCCCAACCTGCAGTGCTTACCAATCCTTTCCATCAGCAAGGATACATAGCTACCCAACCTAAACAAGGTCCAGAAGCTCAACCAACTCCACCATATCATCACCATGATTATCAAATCCTTCTAATGAATTCTGATAAGGTTAATATCGAGCAATTCAACCTTCAAAATTGATCGCACCAATATGACAAGCCTTCTACTAAGTCAATTAATGAGTCCCAACCCAAATTTTTCACCGAGCTTCTATCATCACCGAATGGTACCTTACAGATCCCTCAACTGAAGGTCAAGCTTATTCCCAAGTTTCCCAAAGGTATGTTACATCGAAATTCTACTTCAACCAAATCCACCCATACATATAGCATAGTGGATGACTTGGCATAGTCCCCTATTGCCAGGTCAATGCTGGAAGTCCTCCAAATGTGCCCATCCCAGGGGAAAGCTCTAATATCTTCTTTGGGTGTCATGGGTCCTCAACACAATCAGATGATTGATGTTGACAAGTCCAAAAATTCTCCCCTACCTCCATGCTTTGCATTCCAAATACTAGTCTCCATGAGAAATGACATTAATTAGGAGTGTATCATTGACGAAGGCACCTCCACCCGTGTGATATCTGCTAGTGTTTGGAAGCAACTTGGATCCCCTAACCTATTCCTATCCACCATCTCTCTTCATGCATGGGATGGTCATCCTTCACATCCCCTTGGCTTATATCGCAACTTTCGAGTCATAGTTGCCGACAAGACTATTTTTATTCACATTGAAGTCATAGATGCTCCCTTAGACTATAACATCATTTTGGGTCATAGTTATACTTTTTCCATGTCATCTATCGCATCTTTAATTCCCTTTAAGATGTGATTTCCCCACAATGGAAAGATCGTCACCATCGATTAGTTGACATACTATGACCCCAAAGCCCAGACTTCACCTAAGTCCAACATTTCTTCTGTGACTAATAATGTGACTGCCTCATCCTTCACCAATGTCTCTCCAGAAGTCTACAAAGATTCCACTTTTCTTGGTTCTTACTATGGTCCACCACCTACCCCTTCTGAGCCTAGCTCATCTAGTGTTTGCATGCTCCAAGCATTGTGGGCCACCCACAAATGGTCTAGTATGCCTTCATAGTAGACCACACCTCCACAACCTGTTGTTCCTAAATCAACCTAGCTTCCTAGTACTACTCCTCAAGGATGATTTCCTTCTTGAGGTGTCTCTCCTAATCTGTTTCTGCCTGGAACCATTCCCCTATGCCTTAACCATCTCAGCAGTTCCTCCAAGCCATTATCCTTCTGGTCAGATACTGTTCTTATTTCTGCCTCTTCAAGTTTATTCTATACCTATCATTTTTATGTTGAGTCTAGCCAACGTTACCTTGGGGATCCTAGTCTAGTACATCAATCCTCCCACAAACACTCCATCCAATCAACTTAAACCTTACACTACTTTGATCCTAGTCCAACATTGTGCCTACTCCTGCCTTTGTCTCAGTTCCACAACCACCTTAACAGGAGCCTACTCCTGTTGTGAAAGCATCTAGTGAGGGTGGAAATAACTAGAAAAATGGAACTAAAGACAAGCCCCCCCACAACTCCAAATCCTCCTAAGCTGCCAAATCCTATTCCTCCTTAGGATCTGTGTGATGTTGCCGGCCATGCCACCAATAATTGTCATGAAGCCCCTCATGTTAAAGATGTGGTTGTTGAAACCTTCCCTTATTCTAACATTCCTGATGTCTGTGTCACCTTACCTAAATCAACTGAGAATAAAATATCATTACACACAAATCACCCATGTGCTTTATTAGATAATTACAACCATTATTCTCATCATTGTTATCGTCTCGAAGATTTTCATGATACACTTCAAGTGCTTCATGAATTAGAGGTCGCTTGTAGTGAGTCCACCTCTCCTCTACCTACGAATTCTAGTCCCACTCCTACACTGGAACAGGAGGTATCTCAAACACCCATTGTGATCCCTCTCCCTCATTTTGAGATGATAGATAGTATCACTCCTTTTCTCTAATTGTCTTCATATATGAGATCTATGGCTTGGAACTCCCGTGATGTATCCTATTGTGATTATGTTGAACCTCCTTTAATGAACACCCCATTCTCAACATCGGTAGATATTCCATCTACTAGTCATATGTCTCCCAACCTTAACGATGCTAAGTGAACCTTGCGTCTCATGAATATGCTTCAGGTAGCTCTTCTCCATCATGTGGTACTTCTTCTTCTAGTCTACCCATCTTCCATTCTAATGAAGACATCATGGAAGCTATGACCAGCTCTGATTATCCTTGGGATGATATGCACCATCGTGTGTACTTCCTTCTGCATCAAACCCATGACCAATATGTTATGGATTCCAAAGACTTTTCATGGTGAAGTTGATTGGTTTAAAAATCCCATTCCTACACCAGACGCTGTTGAGGAAGGAAATATGGCTAACATTTCCCCTACCATTAAAATTAACATTTCAAATAAACGAGGGATTGAAGAAAATATCATCTTAGGGGAAAAATGCACCCCAGAAGAAATTGATGCTTACACCAAGTTATTCAAGGAATTCCCTGATGTTTTCGCCTGCTATTATTCTAAAATTCCTAGACTAGATCTCGTCATTGTTGAATGTCACAATGACACTTGGCTCGATGCCATAACTGTTCGCCAAAAGAAAAGGCCTATCCATCCTTCCAAACATGAAGTTATCAAAGCTGAGATCGATAAGCTCAAGTAGGCTGGTTTCATCTATCCCATTGAATACACCACATGGATGTCCAATCTTGTTCCCATTCTCAAGAAATTAGGCACCATTCGTGTCTGAACTGACTTCCGCAATATGAAAAAATCTTGTCCCAAAGACAACTTTCACACACCCTTCATCGACCAGGTTATTGATGAGTGTGCGAGGCATGAGGTTTTATACTTTATGGATGGATTCTCATGATATAACCATGTACATATCTGTTATGCCGATCAGTTTAAGATCATTTTCACTAGTCCATGGGGAACTTTCGCTTACAAGGTCATGCCTTTGATTTTAAAGAATCAGTCAAGACCATCATTGTGAGCTGTTGTTAGGGTGAGATCTCATATGAGACCTAGAGGGAAATCAGTCTCACAACCAAAACCTTCCCCAATAATAGAAGTACAATCAGGGATGAAGAAGTAACAAGTAGAGGATGTGAGGAACTGCATATTGCAAGTTCAGGAGAAGAAGATTTTATGGAATTCTCTGCGCCATTTGATCAAAGGATCGTTGTTAAACAACATCAACCACCTATTATAGAATGGCCAAGGCCAAAACCTGTTGAGATTCCAAGTGGGTATTGGTGGGTATTCATGGCTCTTGCAACCGCTTCAATTGAACTTCCAATTGGAGATATCAGAGGTGATGCGCTTATGAAGCCTATTCCTATGACAACATTACCTAATTTCCATCGTCTTTCTTCTGAGGATCTGGACACATTCCTTTTTGAATTAGACATTGTTTTTTGAGGGTATGATTACATTTCTGATGCGCAGAAATTGAAGATATTCCCCGCTACTTTGAAGGGCACAACTTTGGGATGGTTTATGGGTTTACGGGGGGGAATATATTGCTACATGGGACGATATGAAGACGATTTTCATCGAGAAATATCAAGACTACTACAAATCCCGAGACATGAAGGAAGAAATCTTTAAGATTATGCAGAAAGAGGATGAGAACATGGAGAAATTTGTTGAGAACTTTCAATATAGTTTGCATAGATTAGGGCATTCTGATTTGGATAAGAATATTTTGAAAATAATCTTTCTCTTGGAACTGAGGGAGGAATATTTGGAACTATTGAATTTGGTAGGGAAAGGATACATATCATAGGAGGAATTTGATGCCATATGTGAATTATGCATCAAGTGTTCACAAGGGGTTTCAAGGCATAAGCAAGGGATCCAAACTTTCAAGGCATACAATGGGGGAGTCACAAAAGCAAAGCTTGGGAACTTGCTGGATAATTTGAGAACCCATATCCTGAGCACATTGTCATCATAGCTGGATGTGTTATAGGTGAAACAAAAGTAGATATAAGCAGAGAATGCTATGTCCATTTTCTATCCTCAATGTAGGAAGAAGCATCCGCTGAAGGAATGAACATTGAATTCCATCAAAACTTGTGTGATATGTAAACAAAGTCATTCCACTAGCACCAATCTATCTCTTCCTAGGCTGAAGGCAGTCTTTCAGGGAACAAATGAAGAAATGGATCAATTGTATTTGATGGGATCAAAGAAACCATGGAAACCATAGCCACGGAACATGAATCAAGGTATGCCTCAAGACCCTTCTCAGTATTTTAATAATATGAATTTTGGGCCTTAGTCTATACCGTTTTCACCTTCATGGCAATAGTCTTATCAATATTTGATGCCTTGCCAACCATGCTACCCTCAATTTGGTCCAAACCCTTCATGGTCCCAGAGTTGGCATGGACCTCCTCCTCCTCCTTTAGGAAAATTTTCCCAACCTATGCCACAACAGTAACTACAACTTCCTTCTAATGCATCCACTGGCAATCCTCCTCTTCGTTTGAAACTGCCTCTTCAATCCCATCCAAATCCAAAAGATCGAGGGCTCAGTAGGTTGAGACACTCAACTTCCCTACATATAGTACTACCACTGTGGAATGTAACAAATTGAATCTCCAATCCGGCCAGTTGGTGAATACTCAGACTTCATCAATAATTGTTGAACATACTGATGGTGAAGTCTCAGAACCAGAACCTAGAGATTATACCAGAACAATTGGCGATGACTCAATACAAATTCCTATGAAACAAAAAACCCCTTCACAAATAATTATTACTAGAGGATGTCAGACTAGTCCAGCTCATCCTCAAAGATTATCATTGAGAAAACCAAGTCCTCGTCCTGAATTTGACCTTTTAGCGGAGTTGCAGAATTTAGTTGTCAAAATATCATTACATCAGGCTATGAAGGATGTACTGATTTATGAAAAAATAATTAAATAATATTTATCTAAGAAAACTGGTAGAAAACTGAAGGATCCACTCACTATTCATGTTATTCGAAAATTATAAGACATAATATTAGGGAAGCCTATACCTGTTAAATACGGGGATCTAGGGAACTCTATCCTGATAGTACACATTAATGGCATTGATATCCCAAATGTACTAGTAGATTTGGGGGAAGCAATTAACATTATAACCTCTACAACTATGATTACTTGGGTTTGTGGAACCTTAAGCCAACTCCTACCGTCCTAGAATTGGTAGATTGGTCTACTATAAGACTAGTAGGGAAGATGGAAGATATAACCATTTCAATAGACTCGTGGCAATACCATGTCAATCTTTTTGTTTTACATACTCAATCTCCAGCCGATGGACACCATTTGATTTTAGGAAGACCTTTGCTTGCGACTGCAGTTTCTTGCATTGGGTGTCGTCTAGAAATATGGTCATATCGTATGGGGAAGTTACAAAGAATCTTATCCTCTATCTCCCTACCGGACCAAGTTCATTAGATAAACCAGCATTTATCTTGATGCAAAAATATCTACCTATGAAAGAGCCTGAAACTGAGAATGAAGAAGTTAGACCGATCCTTATGATCAGTGAGGCTCTTTGTTTCAAGGATGAAACAAAGGATGACACCATTAACACCTTTCTCAGCAGTCCCAACTCTGTTTCTATCCCAACCCACCAACTATTCAAATATGTCATGAGTTGCAGCATTCAGGAAAATATGGAACGAGAAATAGAAGTTGGAAATATTCCGGTAATTGTATCTCGTGACAACATTTTTGTAGAAATCAAACTAGGGAAAACATTGAATATTCCTAGCCTTTCTCCCTCCCAAACTGAACAATTATTGAAGGTCCTTCGGGAACATAAAGGAGCCTTTTCTTGGGAGTATACAGATATGAAAGGAATCCTTGTTGATTATGCACTCATCACATATACATTAAAGAAGAATCTCAACCTGTTAGGCAGCCACAGAGAAGAATGAACCCTGCCTTAAAAAGCATTTTCAAAAATGAATTACATAAGCTATTAGATATGGGTTTCATTTATCCAATATCGGAAAGTCAATGGGTTTCCCCACTGGTCATTATTCCTAATAAGAATGGGAAGTGGTAGATTTGTGTGGATTATAGGGAGTTAAATAAAGCAATTTTAAAATATCATTTTCCCCTTCCCTTTATTGACCAGGTCCTTGATACGTTAGCTAGAAATAAGTTTTTCTCCTTTCTATATGGATTTAGTAGATACAAATAGCTCTTGAGGGTCATGATAACACCACCTTCACATGTCCTTGGGGGACCTTTTCCTATCGATTACTCCCATTTGGTCTTTGTAATGTACCCACTAACTTTGAAAGGGCAATAGTAGGAATTTTTGTGATCTAATCAATGATAGTGTTGAAATTTACATGGATGACTTCAACCCAAATGGGGATTATTTTGAAGAAGGTCTAGAAAGCTTAGAGAAAGTACCTAAAATATGTATACAGGCATATGTTTCTCTTAGTACAAAAAAATTTCATATGATGATGGAGGAAGGAATAATGTTGGGACATCTCCTTTCAGCTACAGGAATTTGGGTTGATACTACTAAGGTATAAGTGATATTGATTTTTCCTACACCTAAGACACTGACACAGGTAGGCAGATTTATTGGTTATGTTGTCTATTGCAAGCGGTTTATAGAAAAAATTTCTCAGAAAACATTCCCACATTTTCAATTGTTACCTAAAGATGCAGAGTTTGTGTGGACAGATGAATGTGAAGAAACCTTTAAAGAAATCAAAGAACTAGTTTGTAAAGATCTGATATTATGAGGTCCTCACCAGAAGCTCCCGTTTCACATCTCTACATATGTTTTTCAAATAGCAGTAGGGGTGGTCCTAGGGAAATCAGAGGATAAGAAATCATATGTGATCTATTATGTGAGAAATAACTTGACTCCTACTGAGTTGAACTATACGATAATTGAAAAAGAGTTCTTGGCTGTTATTAATGCTATTAATAAGTTCTGGCATTATATTACAGGGTATCCTACTTTTGTGCACACTGATCATACAACTATTAGGTATATGATGAATAGAATAACAACACCTAGTCATATTACAAGATGGTTGTTGTAAATTCAAGAATTTGATATTACCATTGTTGATAAGCCAAGGAAAGATAATGTGGTTGAATATTTCCTATTTAGAATGGATACTAGTGATGAAGTTACCCCTGTTGAGGATGGCTTTCCAGATGAACATATTTTTTCAATTTCTACTCACACTCCATGGCATGTAGATAATGCTAACTATATTGCTACAGGAAAATTTCCTCAACACTTACCTTATAGAGAACAAAGAAGGATTATCCATCACAGTGCCTGCTATTCATGGATAAAAGTATATCTCTTCTACATGGGACCCAACCAATAAATCTGGCACTGCATAAGTGGGGATAACGTCTATGGTACCCTGAAAGCTACTCATGATGGCCCTTGCGGGGGAAATTTTGTAGATAAGTGGACAGGTCATAAGGTGCTGCAAATGGGGTACTATTGGCCCTCTATTTTTTGTGATGCAGGGAAATATGCTCGAGGGTTCGATATTATCCAATGGATGGGTTAGCCTGGTCATGAAAATGAGATGCTGCTACAGCCTCAACTAGTTCTTGAGCCCTTTGGAAAATGGGCTATTGATTTCTTTGGGCCATTCAATCCGCGTTCACATCAGAAATTTCACATTCTAGTTTGTATGTAATATGTAACAAAGTGGGTAGAGCCTAAGACTATTGTGAAAGAAACAAAACAGGTTGTCTCAAACGTTTTATTTGAAGAAATGTTTGCTCGGTATGGAGCTCCTAGAGAGATAGTTTCATATGGAATGGCATAGTTTACATTACATCTGATAGCAGGACTTATGAAGAAATATGGGATCAAGCATAGGGTAACATCTGCATATCACCCTTAGGCGAATGGCCAAGTTGAGAGCACAAACAAGGGATTGGAAAATATTCTTACAAAGTTTGTAGCAAACCATCGTCAGAATTGGGCTGAAAAACTTCTTGAGGAACTATGGGTGTATAGAACAACATGACGAAAAACAATAGGATTTTCACCATGTGAGATTTTCTATGGGAAATCCCCTTTGTTTATGGTGGAGTTCGAAATTGAGATGCTCATGACAACCCTTGAAGTAGGTTTGAATGTTTCAGAAGCCCATAAACATAAACTAGATTAGTTAAATGATTTGGATGAAATTTGTTTGGTAGCTGTCTAGAATACTGCTGCAATTCAGTAGCAGTGAACTAAATGGCATGATAGGTTTATTAAGGAAAAGGTGTTTCAAAGAGGATATTGGGAATTTCTCTATAACTCTCGGTTCAAATATTTGAAAGGGAAACTTTGCTCCAGATGGATGGCACAATATGAAGTTGACACAGTGTTTGATAACGGGACAGTTAGACTTATAACAATGGATGAGGCACATACTCCTTTTCTTGTAAATGGACTTTGCCTTAGAGTATACCACCGTCCAGCTTCTAAAGACTCCTTTATCTAACATTTCTCTGATAACTCTGGTTTTGAAGTTATGAGTGCAAAGAACTCTTGCTCTACACCTTTGATCTAAAAAAATGCCAAAAATATATATCTATATATCTAATATAATAAAATGTTGTTACTACTCTATCATTCGTTTTCGTGCAGTTATCTCACTATGTTGTTACTCTGATCATGGCAATTTTGTTTAAGTACTTCACTCATGTTGTTACTCCTCCGGTGTTGTTACTCTGATCATGGTGATTTTGTCTAAGTACTTCACTAGTGATGTTACTCCTCCAATGCAATTATTACTTCGGTGTTGTTACTCATCTGGTGTTGTTACTCCATGGCGATGGCGATTTCAGCTAAGTACATTGATGTTGTTATTCCTCCAGTGTTGTTACTCCTCCGGTGCTGTTACTCCCCTCGTCCTTTTACTCCATTGAGATTTCGTCTAAGTACTCTGGTGTTGCTACTCCTCCAGTGTTGTTACTCCATTGTGATTTCATCTAAGTACTCCAAAGTTGTTACTCCTCATGTGATGTTACTCCTATGGCATTGTTACTCGTCGCGATTCCGACTAAGTGTTCAAGTGGTGCTATTACTCCTTGGGCAATGTTACTTCCCCAATGTGTTACTCCTCCAATGTTGATACTCCCTCCGATGTTGTTATTCCTCCACTGTTGTTACTCCATCAAGGTAAGTTGCCAAGTACATCCCCGATCGACTTTGTGGATTTTATTGATAATTCATTTGACATGACTCGATATGACCACGGATGATCATCCCCTTAGTTGGGGACGGGGGGTGTGTTGGCATTATGATTCAAGTGTTGTCCTTGATGGCAACTCACTCAGAGGTTGGTACAGGTGATGGCAACTTAATCAGAGGACAGATCTTAGTACAACAGGCCAAGAAAGTTCATACACGCAGGTTCATTAAGCCCAAGTCACGTATACACGCTGGTTCACTATATACCAAGTCGCGTGTACTCAGGTTCGTTATATACCAAGTAGGGTATACACGCAGTTTCATGAACGGAAAAGAGCGTACATGTCGGAAAGCTTACTTTTGGTCCGTGGTAGTTAGTCCTTGGAATTTGTGCCTATGGTTTTGGACCATGGAGTCTCGACAAACGTGTTGATCCCTAGTATTGAGTTGATGGTATTGGGTTACTATGGTTTTGGACCGTGGTATTGTGAAGGGCCTAAAGCTATATAAGGAGAAAGATCATTAGGCCAGATGAAGTAGTGAGTGTGTGTGAGTGATGAAGATCTCAAGAAGTGTGAGATCCAAATGCAGGTTATGGGTTGGTGATCTGAACCAAGGTTTCACTCATGTGGAGGATGATGGAACGAGATCTCAAGGCTTGGAATAATTATCTTCATATGGTTTGACTGTGGACAGACTAGATCTACTGACGCATGTTTATTATTATTATGATCTGGGTATGTTTTGATGTCTGATATAGCTGCGGAGTTTTAAGCTTGAATTTGCAGATCTGTACGCAGGTTGGTTTTGGTAAAAGAGCGTATACACGCAGGTTGGGTTCATCCAAGTAGCGTATACAATGTGAAGTATGATATTTGAAGATGGAGTTGGATCTGGTTGTTGTTATGATGTTGTTGACAAGGTTTCAGTGATTCAGTATTGGGTGTTTCAGTGATTGATGATGCAGGTTGTACTACAATGGTGATTGTCTTATGGATCCAGTATGAAAATGTATGAAATGTGGTCCCGGGAAGATCGTAGGCTGGCACCTACGCACTGGTAAACATATCAGCCAGTACAAGAGCCAGGGGGTTGTAGCTCCCTTCCAGGAGCAGCTGGAAAACGAGTGAAGGTTGTAGCCTTCTATAGGGTTGGCACCTACGTACTAGTAAATGGATCGGCTAGTACAAGAGCTATGAGGGTTGTAGCCCTCTGCAGGTTGTAGCCTGCGTGCTGGTAAAGGACTGCACCAGTACATTGTAAAAGAAGTTTCTTATTAAAGGAAGATAGAAACAAATTGCAGCAGGTGGTTCTCACCCACATTGGGTTTCCACCTTATATCATGGTGTTCATGTGTGTGCCTTATGTGTGATGATCTGTTCTATTATACTGCACCTGTTTACTATTAATATGGTTAATAATGTTCTGATGCATTTACTGAAGATAAGCTAACTGAATCATAAGATTACTGCATGTACGCTAGTTTCCCTTAACGAAGTCGCGTATATACGCTGATATCCTTAACTGAAGCTGCGTGTATGAATCTGAGTATGAAATTGAAAAAGTTTTATCTGATCTGATAATACTGATTCACCCCCCCCCCTCTCAGTATTATTTTCAACAATTGGTATCGGAGTGGGTCCTTCAGAGAAGCTTGATCGCTTGAAGGATATTTGTAGAACAATGGGGAAGAAAGCACGTCAGAAGAAGAAGACAACTCAAAGGATCAATGACAACCTACCGTTGAGTGGAAGCAAGTATTCAGATCCTGAATCACCTCAGATTGAAGATGGACAAGCAAATGAAGCATCAGATCAAATCATAGATCAGCAAGATCTACCTAGCAAAAGGGAGAATGCCCTCAAAGAAGAAATCATCATATTAAAAGATCAGTTGGAATGTGCATGCAGAATTCGACAAATGCTGCTAGTGCTAAATAAAGAGCAAGAAAACGAGATCCTCGAACTAAGGCATCAGTTGGATGAAGGAAGGAAAGCTGAAGAGACCTTGAAGAAGCAATGTCTGGAAAAAGAAGAACAACATCAAGTTGAGGTAAATATCTTGAAAAGTAAATTAGAAGAAAAAGATAAACTATTACGATTTCAAGATAGTACTAAGATCTTGGATGATATTCTTAGTAGTCAAAGGTCCCCTGCTATCAAAACTGGTCTTGGTTTTCATGAGTCTATTGAAGGTGAATCTGGTTCACAAAGTAAGACAAGAATCTCTAATGCAAAATCTGAAAGGCTCTACAAGGAAATGAAAGGACAACCCCATCAATAGTCAAGGAAAGAGAATCCTCAAAGAAAATCTTTTACTCCTCCCATGAATAATGTTGAATGTTATGTATGTCATAATCTTGGACATGTTGCAGCCATATGTAGAAGAAGAAGGTTTCAAGACCATCATGCAGAAAGATCATCACATTCAAGGTACTTTAATGGATATTGCTTTTCTTGCAATATGTTTGGCCACAAAGCTGCTGATTACTATAGGAGGAATATGAAACATGTAAGATGCTATGCATGTAACAAGTTTGGACATAGAGCAAAGGATTGCAGGAACAAAGCTCATGATAAGAAGAAATCATCAACATGCCTGAAGATATGGAAGAAGAAGGAAGTTCAGTCAGAAAGATGTGGCACAGCACAAGGTACTCAGCACAGCACAGACATAACAGACTCAGGGGGAGCTGAAGGTATAGAACTTCAGTGTTCTAATTCTCATACGCAAGTTTAATTAAGGGAAGTCGCGTATATACGCGAGTTTCACACTGCAAAATCGCGTATATGTCAGTCTGAAGAAATGCAGTGGGGATAGGCTCAGAAAAGGGGTCTGATATGATTCAGTCCAATATCTGCTCTCTTGGTTAACAGTTACAGTCTGCTGGGGATGTCTGGAAATGTTTTGATACTTATGGCACAGGTTGAGGGGGAGCACATGCCTTTTACATTGTTGGCATTATGGTTAGAAGTTGTTGATAAAGTCTATGAAGCTAAATGATACATCTTGCTGTTTGATCAAAGGAATGATATTGCAGGCTGATGCTTATGGTACAGATCACATATGATGAATGATAGTCATGGTCTTGAATGAATTGCTGGTCTTAGAACCTGCATCTGCTCAGGGGGAGCATGGATGGATTGATACAACTTGGCATATACAAAGGGGAGCCCAATCAGGAACTTCAGGGGGAGTATGGACAACAAAAGGTATACCAAAGAACAGAATATCTTGGTCCGCCCTTTGCCCTTGATGTCAAAGGGGGAGAGTGACTTGGTGTGGTGGTTGCCATCAAGTCCAAAGGGGGAGATTGTTGGCATTATGATTCAAGTGTTGTCCTTGATGGCAACTCACTCAGAGGTTGGTACAGGTGACGACAACTTAATAAGAGGACAGATCTTAGTACAGCAGGCCAAGAAATTTCATACACGCAGGTTCATTAAGCCCAAGTCACATATACACGCTGGTTCACTATATACCAAGTCGCGTGTACGCAGGTTCACTATATACCAAGTAGGGTATACACGCAGTTTCATGAACGGAAAAGAGCGTACATGTCGGAAAGCTTACTTTTGGTCCGTGGTAGTTAGTCCTTGGAATTTGTGCCTATGGTTTTGGACCATGGAGTCTTGACAGACGTGTTGATCCCTAGTATTGAGTTGATGGTATTGGGTTACTATGGTTTTGGACCGTGGTATTGTGAAGGGCCTAAAGCTATATAAGGAGAAAGATCATTAGGCCAGATGAAGTAGTGAGTGTGTGTGAGTGATGAAGATCTGAGGAAGTGTGAGATCCAAATGCTGGTTATGGGTTGGTGATCTGAACCAAGGTTTCACTCATGTGGAGGATGATGGAACGAGATCTCAAGGCTTGGAATAATTATCTTCATATGGTTTGACTGTGGACAGACTAGATCTACTGACGCATGTTTATTATTATTATGATCTGGGTATGTTTTGATGTCTGATATAGCTGCGGAGTTTTAAGCTTGAATTTGCAGATCTGTACGCAGGTTGGTTTTGGTTAAAGAGCGTATACATGCAGGTTGGGTTCATCCAAGTAGCGTATACAATGTGAAGTATGATATTTGAAGATGGAGTTGGATCTGGTTGTTGTTATGATGTTGTTGACAAGGTTTCAGTGATTGATGATGCAGGTTGTACTACAATGGTGATTGTCTTATGGATCCAGTATGAAAATGTATGAAACGTGGTCCCAGGAAGATCGTAGGCCGGCACCTATGTACTGGTAAACATATCAGCCAGTACAAGAGCCAAGGGGTTGTAGCTCCCTTCCAAGAGCAGCTGGAAAACGAGTGAAGGTTGTAGCCTTCTGTAGGGTTGGCACCTACGTACTAGTAAATGGATCGGCTAGTACAAGAGCTATGAGGGTTGTAGCCCTCTGCAGGTTGTAGCCTGCGTGCTGGTAAAGGACTGCACCTGTACATTGTAAAAGAAGTTTCTTATTAAAGGAAGATAGAAACAAATTGCAGCAGGTGGTTTTCACCCACATTGGGTTTCCACCTTATATCATGGTGTTCATGTGTGTGCCTTATGTGTGATGATCTGTTCTGTTATACTGCACCTGTTTACTGTTAATATGGTTAATAATGTTTTGATGCATTTACTGAAGATAAGCTAACTGAATCATAAGATTACTGCATGTATGCTAGTTTCCCTTAACGAAGTCGCGTATATACGCTGATATCCTTAACTGAAGCTGTGTGTATGAATCTGAGTATGAAATTGAAAAAGTTTTATTTGATCTGATAATACTGATTCACCCCCCCCCCCTCTCAGTATTATTTTCAACAGGGTGGGGGGGGGGTATTATAATAAATATGAAGACACCATAATTAAAATGAAGTAATGACTTGTTGTATCACTATTGAACCCTATGCCAAGTGCATACACTCCACGATCCCCACCATACCTCGCACAGTTATCCATATGCATTGGGACTTGAATAAGTACGATTGTGTTAATGGACGGTCCTTTCCAATGCTGTGAAATGATTACCATAATTATCACTCATTATTACCATAATCTGCCATGGATTTTTCCATATTTTACCATTATCTTCCCGATTTTCACTATCATTGCACCCTGTCACCACCACAACCCTATCACTGCAATTTTACCTGCCGACACTCCTCCTCAACGGTCTTGCTGTTACTCCAATTTCTGCTACACAACAACTATAGAATGGGTTGGCAAGCCATTAGGCATGAACCAAAGAATAAAGTGTAGGTCCAGAGTAATCCAGATGTATGGCAGATATTTTTAAATGCAGGATGGCATGTGTATTTTGAGAGGCTGCAAGGATTTCACATAGCCATCACAGTCGAATTCACATTGAATTTGGATGGAAATAATTCTAGAGTGCGTGGATTGGATATTCCCTTCATAGAGGAAGTAATTTCAATTGTCAGTGGATTACTGCAAGGAGGGCATAAATGGTTTTCAAGGAATTCTCCTTTGCAAGAGTTCCCAGAATTGTTCTTACAGGCTGGTGAAGGCTAGTTTGCTACTTTCCGCACCCATCAACCGAGATTTCATGTTTTATCATGAGGTACATTACTTGTGAAGGTTGGTTTGCTACTTTGTATAAGTATCATTTTAAGCTTCTTTCATGCCTTCAGTTTCGGCATGCATCTATTCATTCTCTAGACATGCCATATTTTCTATGGAATAGCCTTCAGATAATGGCGTAGTCTGCTCGCCAGTCTCGACAAGCATTAGTGGTCCTTACAAAACATGGTTTCATGAACTTCTATGGCTTGGACACAATTCACCGAGCTATGAGAGGAAGAACTTGCGGCTATGATGCCTGCAAAAGAGGATGAGGAAGAATTGATGGCAGAAGAATAAGGAACCATAGACAACGCTACTCCACAAGAACCAGCATCGCCTGCTGGCTCAACAGGAGTAGAAGAAATGGAAACAGGAGAGGCCACAACCGACGTTGATCCACAAGAACTAGTGTTTCCTACTGCCTTAGCAAGAGTGGAAGTAATGGAGATAGAAGAAGCCAAAATTGACGTTACTCCACAAAAACTAGTGTCACCTGTTGGCCCAATGGAATAAGAAGAAATGGAGATAGAAGAAAATGCAATCGACATTTCTCTGCAGGAACCAACGAAATTTTCCACTTTGAAGAGAGAATCACCATGCTTGGATGAAATTGCAGGTGGCGCTGAAACACAAGAACCAACATCACTTGTTCAAGAAATAGAGGAACCTTTGGACGAGGCTACAAGTGGTGTTGACACACAAGAACCACCATCACCTGTTCAAGAAGTCGATGAACCTTTGGATGAGGCTACAAGTGGTGCTGACACACAAGGACTAGCATCACCTACTCAAGCGATTGAAGAACCCTTGAAAGAAGTAGAGGCCACAGTTGACACTACTCCACAAGAACGAGTGTCGATTGTTGAGCAAGAGGACAAAGTAGAAGAAGCATAGGAAGAAAAGAAAAGGGAGAATAGATCAACCAGTGAGCATAGGGGAAGGAGGACCTAAGGCATCAGAAACTAAGAGAGTGGACACTGAAGAAAGAATTTTTCGTTCTCCACTTCTTACATCCTTACCAAGAGGGGCAAGAAATTTCCATTCACGTAGGCATCTAGTAAAGGAAGAAGCCTCTCCCCCAATCATAAAATTTGTCAGGCAGGTTAAACGCACCATCGTCGATATTTTTACACAAGAATTAGTGTCAACTGGTGAACAAAGTGCACAAATTGAGGTATTGGTGATCGACATTATCACACAAGAACCAGTGCTGACCAAAGAACAAACTAAAGAGACCATGGCTGATACTGTCCCCGCAAGGCTGTTGGAGGAGGACGTTGTTATTGAAGCTACCCCACATGGACTTGCAGTGGCTATAGAGCCACCAAAGGAAGGTATGGAGGATTCGAAGCTTGAAGGAGAAAATGGTTGAGAAGTGGAGCAGTTGCAAGAAAAGGGTGTCAAAGACACTACCCCACAAGGGCTAGTCATGACTCCAGAATCACCAATAGAAGATATGGATATTCCAAGACTCGAAGGGGGAGACATTGGGACTATTCCCAGAGTCGATGAACAAACATAGGGGTTTAGGGTAAAGCAAGAGCCGATTAACGAATTTGTCAGTGTCAATCCACCAAACCCCACACTAGCTTCGATACCAATTGAGGAGGTTGCTATCAAATAGGAATTCATTGAGAAATGCGCAAGAAGAAGGCATCCTCTTAAAGAGAGGTACCATTCACAGTTCAGGGAAAAAATGTAGCTAAAAATGGAAAATGTCAAGTTAAGGAAGCATGTACAATGCTTAAGAAGGAAATTGAGAAGGCATAAAAAGAATGTTGCAAAACCTAGGGTTGAAACCATCTGAGCAACAGTGCAGACCAAGGACATGCCCACAACCTCTGCAACTCCGCAGACCGAGTTGTTTTTACATGTGATCGAGGCATGAGAGTTTTTCATAACTGCAAAAATTCAGAAGTGGCAAGCTGCTACAACTTGCCCTCAACCGGGGACCATTCCTTTAGAAACCCACTAGGAAGGAGCGAAGGGATTTCATGAGCAAGCCATGAAATTAGTTACCAATTACATGGAGCAATTAGAGAAAGAGAAATAGAAGCAGGAGAAGTAGCATAATAAAATTAAGGAACTAGAAGTGTAGGTGCAGCTACTGAAGGCTGATAAGGAAGAAATGTTCGCTCTAGCACAATAGGTAATGGCTTTCCAACCCCTTGTCCATAGCTATGCTCTGTTCCTCCATGAACAATATCTATTCTTTTGTTTAAAAAGTGTTTGCCAGGAACTCAACCATGAGATAAAATACTCAATGCAGCTTTTGTGCATCTTGAGAAGCCAAAATATTTTGGATCAAAACTTGATGTGCAAACTCTATATGAATGATTACATTTTGGGAAATTATCAATTAGTTAACCTAGTTCCATATGTGAGAGACACTAAATTGAGATCCTTTACCTCCTACACAATTAATTGGGTTAAATGGAAAAAGACCTTTGCCACGTTCGAAGAGAATCAAGAAAACAGACCACTTGTACTTTGGATGGATAATTTCTAGTCTCTGAATGTTTATAACAGACACTGAACCCTCTTAGAGATCAACGGATGGAAAGAAAGGATGATGGAAACCCAGAAATGGTGCATTGACATATGCACAAAACAAATTTTTACTTGTCAAGAGGAGGCCCGGGACAGCTGCCAGAAATGGTGGATGCTATCGTCATCAGCCATCAGGATACATGAACCTTTTGGGGCCCCCAATTTTTCTCGGGCTTTGAATAGGGTACCTTGGTATATTGCATGCATGCAGCTTCGTGGGGTCCAATGGATGGTTTTGAGGTTCTAGTTCCCCATTATTTGGTTTTCAGCCAATCAATATACTTCAACTTAGGAGGTAGGTGAGGATTGGTTGAAGGAAGTCATCCAGACAGATGCATATAAGCCTTCGGGGACAGAAATGGCTGCAAAATATGATCTCACACAGCTTCATGCCGATCATTGTAATTCCAACCCCGATATGCAGAGGTGACGAGCTACATGAGTACATGTAGAAAGACTAGTTTGGGGGGAGATTTTAGTGGCTAAATTTGCATGTTTTTACCCACCTTTTTACCTTGCTTCCTGTATCCATTTCACACCATTGTTGGTCAATTTACATTCTAAGCCGCACAAGTATACCTCGTGTCATGTTGTTATGAATAATTAATCAGTGAAGCATAGTCATAGGGGATTGTTGCCTAAATGGTTTTCTAATTCGATTATTCTTGTAGATTTGGAGGAAGTATGATCAAGACTGTGGTTCTACAATGGTGGCCATCTAGTTGGCAGGGATATCTTAAGAGATCATCTTCAACGATGGATCAATATTTTAATCAACGCACTATTATCTTTATATTCTATTTCACTTAAGAAACTACTATGTAATTGTAGGCAGACAACTACCATAATTCTAGGAGTTGTTAGTGTTAACAAATTGTATAAGTAGAATTATGGGGCTGTGAAAGCCAGCAGTTAAGATGACAAGGAATTATATTAACTTTGAGTATGTAACAACAAACATGTATTATCCTTTTGATTAATGAGATTCTGATCTTCTTAGCATTTTGTGACTTCTTGATCTCGCCACAACCCTGATCAGGGAGTTGGGCCCACTCTCCTAACCAAGTGCTCTTGGATAGATGTGTGCATAGGTTTATTTTAGTTAATTTATTTATCATTGTGAAGGATTATCAAGACGTTGCTATGAGTCTGCTTTTCTGTTACTCTTGTTGCTATTACAGTCATTATTGTTGATAGAAGTCTTTCAGATTAATCACATAGTTAGTATTTGGTTGACATTTCGAACCAACTAATGTGGTTCATCGTCAGGACAAGGTGAGAAATCAATCGATCAAAAGGTATAAATAGTAAGGATGCACCATTGCCCAGAGATAGCCATTGAAAACTAGTCATTGGTAAGTTAGTTAAAAATAATTAAAGAAATGGGAAAGGGAAAAGTCCGTTGGAATATTAATTAATGAGTTAAATACTAGCTGTTATGCAATAAATTTTTTATTTTTTTATTTTTTGTCGATTTATATACTATATAGTGTTATTCTTTAGGGGATGACTTATTCCCAATAAGTATATTTAGTTGAAAACTAATTATTTAAAATATTTAATTATAATATATTTTAATTTTAATATATTTAATTTTAATTATATTAATTATAATACTATTTTAATAATTAGAAATAGAGTGATTTCAAATTATAAATAAATAAAGAAATAGGTTAATAATTGGTACTAAAAAAAAACAACAACGACAACAACAACTATGCAATTTCAAATTATAAACAAACAGAGAAATAGGTTAATAATTGCAAAATAAAAAAATAAAATAAAAAATTAATTAATTAATTAATTAAATAAATAAAAAATAAAGAGGATATTCTAACTAGAACAATTCCAACAAATAAATAAAGAAAGAGGAAGGTCAAAAGGAATAATAAGAACTAAAACCTAAGGGGACTCAAAAATAGAAAAAGGAGAAAAGAGAGATAAAGAGAGAGGCTGCTAAAAGATATATACAAAAAGGGATAAACACAATAACTAGGGGGAAGAATTGAACCCGAAGGAGATAAAGGTAAAAATAAAGAAAGAAGGAGAAAGAGGAAGAAGGGGAGGTAGAATCATGAAGAGAGAGCTGGAATCTAACTCTTACTCAATTTCCACCCATCATTCCTATTGAGACTTTTGCCATGCCTCTCAATCTCAATTGCTTCCCTTAGTTTCCTATGATGGAAATAATCAACCTTCGCAATGACTTTGGATTCTTCAATGCTGACGTGGTGTTTGGATTTCTCCACATGTTCAGCTAGGGCTGATGTGCAGGAGTGATTGTGTCTAATGTCTGCAGCATGCTCATTGAACCTATGCTTAATAGACCTCCATGTTTCTCCGATATAGGGGATACCACAAGAGCAGGGAACCAGGTAGGCACCCTTCATGTCCTTAGGGTCAATAGGGTCTTTAACAGATCCAAGAGAGTTCTTAATGGTGTTTAGAGGTTTCAATGAAGAAGAGACATTAGACTTCCTAACGATATGGGCAATCCTATCTGTGGTTGCTTGGATATAGGGGAGATGAACCATAGAGAGAGGATCACAACTAGAAGGTTTAACTCTTGGCGCTTTGTAGGATTTGTGAAAGGCCTTGAGGCTTTGATATCTACTATACCCATTATTCTTATAAAATTCAAGAAGATGAGATTTCTCTTGCTCCAGATGGTCGTCATCAAACATCCTTAGAGCATGGGTAGCAAGAGTGCTGAGAACCTCAAATTTCTGGGCTGGGAAATGATGAGAACTGGCATGAAGATACTATTCCGTGTGATCTTTCTTTCAAAAGACTTGGTGACTGATGGAACCATCATCCATCTGTTGGAAATAATACTGAGAGGGGGGGGGGGTGAATCAGTATTATCAGATCAATAAAACTTTTCAAATACTCTGAAACATATACGCGACTTCAGTTAAGTGAACCAGCGTGTACACGCTACTGTGTCTAAGGAAACCAGCGTATAACCAGAAAACTTATGATTCAGTTAGTTTATCTTCAGTAAATGCATCAGGACATTATTAACCATATTAAAAGTAAACAGATGCAGTATAACAGATCATCACACAAAAGCCACACACATGAACACCATGATATAAGGTGGAAACCCAATGTGGGTGAAAACCACCTGCTGCAAGTTGTCTCTATCTTTCTTTAATAAGAGCTTCAGTTTACAATCTTTTGTACTGGTGCAACCTTATACCAGTACGCAGGCTACAACCTGCAAAGGGCTACAACCCTCTCTCGTTCTCCAAACTTCCTTGGAAGGGAGCTCCAACCCCCTTTGCTCTTGTACTAGCTAAGACACTAGTACGTAGGTGCAGGCCTACAATCTTCTTTCCTTCAGGTACCACTTTTCATACATTTTCAGACTGGATATTCCTGAAGCACAACATTACAATCTGAAGACCACAATTCATTCACCTTTCATAGTAGATTACAAAACAACCAATACTTGCATCAACAATCTCTGAATCACTGAACCACTGATACCCTGTCAAACCCAGTCACCAGAACACAGAGCAGACTACAGAACACTGCAATAACAGTCAGACCCAACTGCAAACCCAAAAATCAAGCTTCAAAAGATATACGCTACTTCAATGAGAGAAACCCGCGTATACACGCTCTTTTAACGAAGACAACCTGCGTACAGATCTAAAAATAAATTCTCTCAACTTGCAGCTGTACCAGACATCAGTTAGATCCAGAACATAACATTGCGTCAGTATGCAGATCTAGAGATACGCATAATCAACCATATAATAGAGCATTTCAAACCATTAGATCCCGATCTGTCCTTAGATCTAGTCTTCCATCAACCGATGTGATCTCTCCTTAGCTTAGATCAAGCAACCCAGAACCTGCATACAAGATCTCTTTCTTTATCAGATATTCAAGACTTTTTCAGTGTATTTGCCTAATGATCTTCTTCTCCTTATATAGCCTTAGGCCTTGCTCAATACCAAGGGCCAAACCATAGAAATCCAATACCATCAGCTTCAAAACTAGAGATCAACACGTCTGTCGAGATACTTTGGTCCAAAGACATAGGCTCAAGTACCAAGGACTAACTACCACGGACCAAAGGGAAGCTTCTCGACATGCACGGCCTTTTCTGTTCATGAATCTGCGTGTATACGCGACTTTATATATATCGAACCTGCGTATCCGCGACTTAGTCTATAGCGTACCTGCGTGTATATGCAACTTTTGCTTAATGAACCTGCGTATATGAGAATTCTCTTCATACTTGTAGTCTGGACTGAGATCTATTATCAAAGAGAGTTGCCATCAAGGACAACACCTGGATCGTAGCGCCACACCTGTGCCAAAATGCCAACAATCTCCCCCTTTGGACTTGATGGCAACCCCAAGATCCGTAGAATCATTCTCCCCCTTTGTCATCAAGGGCAAAGGGCTGTGCCCCCCCTGAGTACATGATGATATTTCTGCTTGGCTGTGCTGAAACATGCTCCCCCAGACTGTAGGCAATATCTGCAAAAGATGATCTTCAAAAGAACCAAGACTTATACACCATAAGGGACCTTCCTATCACCAAAAGACTCAATGCATACATCCATACTCCCAACCAAGAGGGGATACATCAGAACCAACCAATTATATTACATCATTCATCCCAGGCATAGTGGGGAAACCAACAAAGGCCGTTACATGACCTTGACACCATAAAAGAGATATCACAGAAGAGATACATGACATAGAGACAACAAATCTAGACCAAGACTTATGAAAGTCACAAGTAGCATCTGATACACATCTTTTAGATCAGAAACCAAGATGTCCTCCTGAAACCAACAACAGTTGTGTACTAGAACCAAAAGCATCTAAATGCCAACAATGCTTTATGAGACTTTAAGCTGCTCCCCCTGAACCTGTGCCTGCTGCACCCTCTGAAACTGTGCCTGAAGAATGCTGGCATACCCATCTCAGACCTTCTCCAACCGAAGTCTGCCCTTGCTGTTCAGACCTCCATATACGCGACTTCTCCTGCATAAAATGGCGTATGCACGCGGATATGCTTTCGGCAGAACGCGTACACCATACACGCGACTTTCCCCGCATAAATCAGCGTATATACGCGGATATCCTTTACGTAACTTGTGTATACCAACTTTTCTGTAGAACAGACAAGCTTCAACAACAGGATGAAGCATCAACTACTCCCAGCTTTTTTCTGAGATATTCAAAAGTTTCCCTGGGCAGTGGTTTTGTGAGAATATCAGCAACTTGTTCCTTAGAAGGAACATACTCCAGCTTGACCTTCTGCTCAAGCACTTGTTCCCGAAGAAAATGGTACTTGATTGGTATGTGCTTGGTCTTTGAGCGCATGACTGGATTCTTTGAAATGCTGATTGCACTTGTATTATCACATAAGATAGAGACTGGTGGAGTGCACATGATTTGAAAATCCTGCAAGGTCTGCATCATCCAAAGAAGTTGTGTGCAACAAGATGCCGCAGCCACATATTCTGCTTCAGCTGTAGATAAGGCAATCGAACTCTGTTTCTTGCTGAACCAAGATACTAATCTGGAACCCATGAAGAAAGCACCACCACTTGTGCTTTTCCTATCATCCACACTTCCGGCCCAATCTGCATCTGTGTAAGCATGAAGAGTGAGATCTGTATCTCTAGGATACCATAAGCCATAGTTTTGGGTCCCTTGAACATACTTGAAGATTCTTTTGACTGCCTGAAGATGAGTTTCCTTTGGGTTGGCTTGAAATCTTCCAACAATTCCTACTGCATGCATAATATCCGGTCGGGTACCTGTCAAATAAAGCAAACTCCCAATCATGGATCTATAAGTTGGTTGGTGAACTGCTCCTGATTCATCATTTGCACTGAGGCTGCATCCTGTAACCATGGGGGTACAAACTGGCTTTGAATCTTCCATGCCATACTTCTTCAAGATCTTCTTGAGGTACTTGGTTTGAGACAAGAAAATACCTCCTTCATTTTGTTGGATTTGCAATCCAAGAAAGTATGTCAATTCTCCAAGTAATGACATTTCAAATTCTTTCTGCATAACAGAGGCAAAGTTTTGACTCATATCCTCTTCATTGCTGCCAAAGATAATATCATCTACATACACAACAAGTATTAGCAATTTGTTATTTTCAACTTTCATATAGAGATTGCTATCTGCTGATCCTTTTGAAAAACCTTGTTGGTGAAGATATTTGTCCAACCGATAGTACCAAGCCCTTGGAGCTTGTTTGAGACCATAGAGAGCCTTTTTCAATCTGCATACAAGGTTTGGATCATTCCCAAGAATGAAACCATCTGGCTGCTCAATATATACTTCTTCTTCTAAGTCTCCATGCAGAAAGGCTGATTTCATGTCCATTTGAAATACCTTGAAGTTTTGAAAGCTTGAGAGAGCAAGGAACATTCGGATGGCCTCAAGTCTTGCAACGGGAGCAAAGGTCTCTTCAAAATCTATTCCTTCTTGCTGCGCATACCCTTTACAAACAAGTCTGGCCTTGTTTCTAATTACTTCTCCATTTTCATTCAATTTATTTTTGAAGACCCATTTAGTCCCTATGACATTTTTATCTTTTGGTCTAGGAACCAATTCCCAAGTATTGTTCTTTTCGATCTGCTCAAGTTCTTCATCCATTGCTTTGACCCAACATTCATCTTTGCATGCCTCTTTCACATTTTGTGGTTCAGTGGAAGAGAGTAATGCCAAATAGATTGAAGCTTCTGCAATTCTTCTTCTTGTTTGTATTCCTGCTTCTTTCTGCCCCACAATCTGAGATTCTGGATGATTCTTTTGAACATATCTGGATGGAGTCTTCTCTTCTATTCTTGTCTGCTCCTCTGGTTCTTCTTGAGGCTCTTCTTCTTCTTGAGGTTCTTCTTGAGTTTCTTCTTCTTCATCATTCTTCCTTTGAGGGTAGCCTTCATCTTCTTCAATGTCTTCATGATGAACTTGCCTAGGAATATATCCCTTCTCATCGACCACTACATCAATGCTGTCAACAATTCTGCCAAGTCTTTTGTTGTAGCACTTGTATGCTTTGCTATGTGGAGAATAACCAAGAAGAATGCCTTCATCTGCTCTTGGTTCAAGTTTTCCAAGTTGCTCATCAGTATTCTTAATATAACATTTGCTCCCAAAGATTTTGAAATGCTTCACCGAAGGAGTCTCACCACTTCAGAGCTCATGAGGTGTTTGAGTGCTGTTTACTTGGACATTTGTTTTGTTAAGAATAATAACCGCAGCATGTGCAGCCTCACCCCAGAAAGTTGCGGGAGTACCTGATTCATCAAGCATAGCACGAGCCATTTGTTGAATTGTTCTGTTCATTCTTTCCACAACCCCATTTTGCTGAGGAGTTCTAGCTGTAGAGAATTCTCTTCTTATCCCATGTTCTTCACAGAAATCGAAGAATTCGTTTGAGGTAAACTCCCCACCTCTGTCAGATCTGAGGCGCTTAATTTTGTGTCCTGATTCATTTTCAACCAAAGCTTTCAAGGATTTGAATTTTTCGAATGCTTCATCTTTGTGCTTCATAAGCCCTAACCAGACAAACCTGGAGAAATCGTCAATGAATAATATCAAGTATTCTTCTCCTCAAGGTGTTCTTTTTCTGAATGGACCACATGTATCTGTATGTACTAGCTCAAGAGGCATGCTAGCTGATCCTTCCTTCTCCGGAAAATTAGTTCTGGTTTGCTTTCCAAACTGACAAGATTTGCATATAGTGTTGTCTGGAATTTTGATATCTGGAAGACCACAAACTGCCTGATATTTGCATGCTTTCCTTATTTGTGAGAAGCTTAGATGCCCCAACCTCCGATGCCATAGCCAGTGTTCATCATCCTTGCTCAAATAGCATTGTTGTGGTCCTTCTTCAAATATGTATAGATTATTTGGAGTCCTTCTTCCTTTGATCACTGTTTTACCTGTATCAAGATCACGAACACAACATCCATTTGATCTAAATATTACCTCTGTTCGTTGATCACACATCTGACTGACACTCAGAAGATTATGCTTCAATCCATCAACATACAAAACATTTCCAGCTTTGACCTTCTCTTTTAATGGAGCAACACCTTTTCCTTTTATGGCTGCAGAGATGCCGTTTCCAAAAGAAACTTTCTTCCCCTTTTCTAATGCGGTATATGACTCAAGTTTTTCTTTGTCCCCTGTCATATGCTTCGAACATCCGCTGTCAATGTACCATAGACTTTCTTGACCTTCTGCATAAAAGGCTATCCCACATCTTTCTGGTTGCGGTTCCTTTATTCTCCATGTTCTGACATTTGAGGTTTGTTCCTTCTGAGTTGTCTTCCGGAACCTGCTCCTGCATTCAGAGTCTTCATGACCAAAGTTATTACAAATAGAGCATTCAACTTCATTTTCAAGAACTGAAAAGTTGTTATAAGTCCTTTTCATGATTCCAGTCATTCTCCCTTGCTTTTGATCTTCTATAGTCATGATTGTCTTGTAGGCAACACATTGAGCTGCTTTGTCACCGAAGTTATGGCAAGAAAAGCATTGGCCATTGAAGAAACTTCTGCGATAATCAGATCTATCATCCAACCGATTCTAGCTTCTATTCACATTCATTCTTGGAGCAAATTGGGAAGATTTTACCTGAGGCTGATTGTAGCTTTTGTTTGTCCTTAAGGCAGTTTGTCCCCGAGTTTCTTGATGTTCTTTATTTGAGGTAAACTGTCCCTATTTCACTTGATGACTTTTATTTGGCCTTTGCTCGCTTCTCCTTGCTGCATCAAGATAGCTTTTAGAGGTAGATGCTTGAGATGTTTCTCCATTATATCCAAGACCTGTCTTGATCAGAGGAGATCCCTGCACATTGATAATCTCATCCAAGGTTTCAGATCCTTTAACAAATTTAAGATTAATCGCTTTTGTTTTCTCAATCTCCTTTCTAAGACAAACAATCTCACATTCCAATTTTTCAAGATGTTTTTCCTTTCCATCAATTTGAAATTGTAGAGTATCAATAATCATATTCTTTTCTTCTATACATCTCTTGAGTCCAGTAATTTCATTATAAAGGTCATCCACATCTACAGCATCCATATAATCATCATCTTCAAATGCCATTAACAACTTATATTCATTACCTCGTTCATCTTCATCACTGTTTGATAGACCATCACTATCTTCATGAGTGTAGCAGCTTTTCTTATTTGCACTCTGTTTCTTGTTCCATCTAGCAGGTTCCTTTCCCTTATCATTCTTATCTTTGTGAGGACATTTTGCAGCATAATGACCTACTCTTCCACAAGCAAAACATTTAAAAGGTAACTTACCTCTGAACCTTCCAGAACCCCTTTGAAGATTTCTGACGAAATTTGATTCTTCTTCTTCATCTTCTGGCATGTGACTTGTCTCATAATAATCTTCTTTGCCTGAAGCCTTGAAAGCAGCCTCTCTTCTGTCTGATGGACCTCCTTTTCTCATTTCATAAGCAGTTAGAATTACGTGAAGCTGAGACATAGTAAGAATTCGTAGATTTTCCTTTTCTTCTATTGCAGACACTTTAGATTCAAATTTGGGGGACAATGATCTTAGAACCTTTTCAACCACAATTGCCTCTCTTATTTCTTCACCCAAATTTTTCATGCAATTAACAATCTCATCTACCCTAAGGAAATAGTTAGCCACACTTTCATCATTATACATTCTGAGAGTCTCATACTTAATCCTGAGAGTTTGAAGTTTAGCACGCTTTACCTGTTCGTCTCCTTCATAGCTCGTGATAATTTTGTCCCATATTTCTTTTGCGGATTTATAGTGCATTACCTTCATGAATTCCGATTGGGATATACATCCTAATAGAGTACTGACTGCTTTCGCATTTGTTTCATACTTCTTTTTCTCGGCTGGATCTGTAGGAGTAGCTGAAGGAAAAGTGTAGCCTGACTCTACGATGTCCCAAACTTCTGTACCAAGAGATTGAAGATAGGCAGTAACTCTTACCTTCCAATAATTGAAGTTTGTCCCATCAAAAACCGGTGGCCTGATTGATGCTTCTTTCTCGTAGTTGCTCATGATGAATGCTCTACCTTCAAGCGCTCAAGCTTCTCTGAAGGACCTGCTCTGATACCAATTGTTGGAAATAATACTGAGAGGGGGGGGGGGAATCAGTATTATCAGATCAATAAAACTTTTCAAATACTCTGAAACATATACGCGACTTCAGTTAAGTGAACCAGCGTGTACACGCTACTGTGTCTAAGGAAACCAGCGTATAACCAGAAAACTTATGATTCAGTTAGTTTATCTTCAGTAAATGCATCAGGACATTATTAACCATATTAAAAGTAAACAGATGCAGTATAACAGATCATCACACAAAAGCCACACACATGAACACCATGATATAAGGTGGAAACCCAATGTGGGTGAAAACCACCTGCTGCAAGTTGTCTCTATCTTTCTTTAATAAGAGCTTTAGTTTACAATCTTTTGTACTGGTGCAGCCTTAAGCCAGTACGCAGGCTACAACCTGCAGAGGGCTACAACCCTCTCTCGTTCTCCAAACTTCCTTGGAAGGGAGCTCCAACCCCCTTTGCTCTTGTACTAGCTAAGACACTAGTACGTAGGTGCAGGCCTACAATCTTCTTTCCTTCAGGTACCACTTGTCATACATTTTCAGACTGGATATTCTTGAAGCACAACATTACAATCTGAAGACCACAATTCATTCAACTTTCATAGCAGATTACAAAACAACCAATACTTGCATCAACAATCTCTGAATCACTGAACCACTGATACCCTGTCAAACCCAGTCACTAGAACACAGAGCAGACTACAGAACACTGCAATAACAGTCAGACCCAACTACAAACCCAAAAATCAAGCTTCAAAAGATATACGCTACTTCAATGAGAGAAACCCACGTATACACGCTCTTTTAACGAAGACAACCTGCGTACAGATCTAAAAATAAATTCTCTCAACTTGCAGTTGTACCAGACATCAGTTAGATCCAGAACATAACATTGCGTTAGTACGCAGATCTAGAGATACGCATAATCAACCATATAATAGAGCATTTCAAACCATTAGATCCTGATCTGTCCTTAGATCTAGTCTTCCATCAACCGATGTGATCTCTCCTTAGCTTAGATCAAGCAACCCAGAACCTGCATACAAGATCTCTTTCTTTATCAGATATTCAAGACTTTTTCAGTGTATTTGCCTAATGATCTTCTTCTCCTTATATAGCCTTAGGCCTTGCTCAATACCAAGGGCCAAACCATAGAAATCCAATACCATCAGCTTCAAAACTAGAGATCAACACGTCTGTCGAGATACTTTGGTCCAAAGACATAGGCTCAAGTACCGAGGACTAACTACCACGGACCAAAGGGAAGCTTCTCGACATGCACGCCCTTTTCTGTTCATGAATCTGCGTGTATACGCAACTTTATATATATCGAACCTGCGTATCTGCGACTTAGTCTATAGCATACCTGCGTGTATACGCAACTTTTGCTTAATGAACCTGCGTATATGAGAATTCTCTTCATACTTGTAGTCTGGACTGAGATCTGTTATCAAAGAGAGTTGCCATCAAGGACAACACCTGGATCGTAGTGCCACACCTGTGCCAAAATGCCAACACCATCCTAGAGAGGAGAATGTAAAGAAAGGGAAGGCGACCATTCACCTCAACTTCCATCGTGAACTTGATGGAGTCTGATTGGGAATTAAGGTGGTTCAGAAATAGATCTAGCTTCTCCCGACCATGAGGCCAGATGAAGCAAGTATCATCAATGAACCTTTTCCATTTTTTGGGCGAAACTGAATAGATTCGAAGGCATTGGTCTCCAAATCTATAAACAAGTTTGCAACGATGGGGGAAAGATGAGAGCCCATCATAACATGATAAGTTTTCTCATAGTAGTAGTAGTAGTAGTAGTAGTAATAATAATAATAATAATAATAATTATTATTATTATTATTATTATTATTATTTGTTGAGTTTTAAAAATGTTATTAATATTTCTAGTAGAAATTTTGATCCATTTGTCTTTAGCCTCCTTAATAAAGGTCTCAATTTTTCCCTTGCCCCTAGTAAGATTCCTACTGATGACATTATATGTAGCATTGAATATGGTATTAAAGACCTTCCAGATGATGTCAAGGAAACTTTTAGGCAATATTGTGTGGTAATTCTTAGGAAGGCTAAACCTCCTAAGAAAACATTGAGCAAGTCTAAGTGTCTTGCCCTTAAATCCCTTAGGGACAGCCCTCACATTGTCATCCTGAAAGCGGATAAGGGTGGGGCAGTCGTCATTCTTGATAAATCTAACTATGTCTAGAAAATGGTAGACCATCTTTCTAATAGTGGGAGTTACATCAAGCTAAAGAAAAATCCCATTAAATCCATTTCTAAGGATGTAGCATCCATCATTAAGTCAACTCCTTCTCTTAACCCTATTTCCCAGAAGCTCATTGAGAGCAATTCCCTTACCCCTAGAATCTATGGCTTTCCAAAAATCCATAAATCTAGGTTTCCCTTAAGACCTATTATTAACACAATAGGCAGTACCACCTATCTTCTTGCTAAATTATTAGCTCAAAGGCTTAAACCTCTTGTTTGTCTCACTGATTCGTTTGTCAAAGACTCTACCTCTTTTCTTCAAGAGTGGAGAGATATCAAGTTCGAACCTGGAGATTTACTGGTGAGTTTTGACATTGTATCCTTATACACCATAATTCCCATCCAAGAGGCTATTGAAATCATAAATCATATCACTGACAAAGACACTACTAAGTTGGTTAGCCTCTACCTCACCTTGACTTTCTTCAGTTTCCAAGGTTAGTTCTATGAGAAAACTTGTGGTGTTGCGATGGGCTCTCCTCTTTCCCCCATCGTTGCAAACTTGTTTATGGAATATTTTGAGACCAAGGCCTTGGCCTCACCTCAGTTTCACCCTAAAAAATGGAAATGGTTCATTGATGATACTTGTGCCATCTGACCTCATGGTTGAAAGAAGTTGGATCTATTTCTGAACTACCTTAATTCGCAATCAGACTCTATCAAGTTCACGATGGAAGTTGAGGTGAATGGTTTCCTTCACTTTCTTGACATTCTCCTCTCTTGGATGGATGATGATTCCATCAGTCACCAAGTTTTTCGAAAGAAAACTCACACGGAACAATATCTCCATGCCAATTCTCATCATTTCCCAGCCTAGAAATTTTGAGTTCTCAGCACTCTTGCTACCTATGCTCTAAGGATCTCTAATGACAACCACCTAGAGTAGGAGAAATCTCATCTTCTTGAAGCTTTTAAGAATAATTGGTATAGTAGATCTCAAAGCCTCAAGGCCTTTCACAAAGCCTGCAAAGCGCCGAAAGTTAAACTTGCTAGTTGTGATCGTATCCCTAAGGTTCCAATATCCAAGGAACCACAGATAGGATTTCACATATCCTTAGGAAGTCTAATGTATCTTCTTCAGTCAAACCTCTCAACACCATTAAGAACTCTCTTAGATCTACTAAAGACCCTATTGACCCTAAGGACATGAAGGGTGTCTACCTAGTTCCCTGCTATTGTGGTATCCCCTATATCAAAGACACAGGGAGGTCTATTAAGCATATAATCAATGAGCACACTACAAACATTAGACACAATCATTCCCACACCTCAACCCTAGCCAAACATGCAAAGAAATCAAAACACCACATCTGCATTGAAGAATCCAAAATCATTGCAAAGGTTGATCATTTCCATCATAGGAAACTGAGGGAAGAAATTGAGATTGAGAGGCATGGAAGAAATCACAATAGGGATGATGGGTGGCAATTGAGTAAGAGTTGGATTCTAGTGTTGGAAATAATACTGAGAGGGGGGGTGAATCAGTATTATTAAATCAATATAACTTTTTCATTTCCATATTAAGATTCATATACGCTACTTCAGTTAAGGCAAACCGCATGTATACGCAACTGTGTGTAATGCAACAAGAGTATATATAGTAAACTTATGATTCAGTTAGTTGATCCTTAATGAGTGCATCAGAACATTATTAACCATATGAACAGTAAACAGTAGCAGTAAAATAGAATAGATGATCACACACAAGAAGCACACATGAACACCATGATGTAAGGTGGCAACCCAATGTGGGTGAAAACCACCTGTTGCAAGTCGTCTCAATCTTCTTTTTAATAAGAAACTTCTTTTACAATAGTTCTGTACTAGTGCAGTCTTATACCAGTACGCAGGCTTCTACCTATAGAAGGCTACAACATTCTCTTGTTCTCCAGACTCTCTTGGAAGGGAGCTACAACCCCCTTAGCTCTTGTACTAGCCGATCCATTTACTAGTACGTAGGTGCTGGCCTACTGAACTGCTCCAACCTTTACTTGTTTTCCAGCCACTACTGGAAGGGAGCTATCACCCCCTTTGCTCTTGTACTAGCTGATGTACTAGTACGTAGGTGCCGACCTATAGAAGGCTACAACCTTGTCTTTCTTCCTCTAGCTACCACGTTTCATGAATTTTTCAGACTGGATACTCATGGAACACATCATCATAATCTGAAGGCCATGTTTCATCCAATTTTCATACTGGACCCATCAACAACATTGAAGCACAAAATTAATCATCACAGCAATACACCCATCAACTACACCTGCATCATCAATCTCTGAATCACCCAATACTGAAACACTGAAACCCTGTCAACAACACAGTCACCAGAACACAAAACAGACAACAGAACTCTGCAACAATAATCAGATCCAACTACAACTTCAATTATCATATCTCATAATGTATACACTACTATGAAGAACCAAACCTGCGTACATACGCGCTTTCACCAAAGCCAACCTGCGTACAGATCTACAAATATTTACTCATAACTTTGCGGCTGTTTCAGACATCAGTCATACCCAGATCATAACATTCATACAATACAACATGCATCAATAATTTAGATCTAGTATATCCATAATCAAACCATATAACGATAAACATTCCAAGCCTTAAGATCACGATCCATCCTTAGATCTTATTCTCCATCAACCGTTGAGATTCCTCCTTAGCTTAGATCAAGCAATGCATCATGAACCCATAACCTACATACTGGAACTCATCCTTCATCAGATATTCAAGACTCTCTCAATTCCTTTGCCTAATGATCTTCTTCTCCTTTTATAGTCTTAGGCCTTACTCAATACCATGGTCCAAAACCATTGAGAACCAATACTAGGGACCCAATACCTGGGTTCAACACTTCGGATGCAATACCAAGGACCAAAACCATAGGTCTAAATATCACGGACCCAAAAAAAGCTTTCCCACATGTACGCGCTTTTCTGTGCATGAAAGTGCGTGCATACACATACGCGACTTTTGATCAGAAATCCCGTGTGTATACGTGTCTTTGTATATAGTGAACTTGCGTGTATAACCTACGTGTATACCCTACTTGGTATATAGCGAACCTGAGTGTATATGCAACTTGCTACATAGTGAACTTGCGTATAAACTACATATGTACGCGACTTGGTATATAGTGAACCTGCGTATATACTCTTCTTTCTTCATTCTTTGTAGTCTAATCATCAACTCTTTGCTACTAACCTTATGATCTGTCATCTGTGTGAGTTGCCATCAAGGACAACACTTGTATCATAATGCCAACAATCTCCCCCTTTGGACTTGATGGCGAAGCTAACTTGTCGTACTGAGAACTATCATCTGATTCCTTTGAGTTGTCTTGCATTCCATGTATTCTGTCACATCTGATATCTCTTCTGTAGATTCATCTAGTTATATATAAGTGAGTTGTTCTTCTACGAGTGGGTTGCCATCAACTACAACACATGCATCATAATGCCAACAATCTCCCCCTTTGGACTTGATGGCAACAATAATACCAAGTCACTCTCCCCCTTTGACATCAAGGGCAAAGGGCAGACCAAGATATTCTCTTCCTTGATATACATTCCACTGTCCATACTCCCCCTAAGTACATGCTGAAATCTCTGATTGAGCTCCCCCTTTGTATATGCCAAGTTGTACCAATCTGTCCATCCTTTGTATATGCCAAGTTGTACCAATCTGTCCATGATCCCTCTAAGTACATGCTGCAATCTCTGTTTTGCTGAAGAGTGTTGTTCATGCTCCCCCTGACTATAAGCAAGGTCTGCAAAAAGATGTTCTACAAAAAGAACATGACTTTATCATAAATGAGCTTCCTATCACCAAAGACTCATACATATATCCATCTCCAAACCAAGTGGGGATATACCAATATTGACTCATCCACCCAACCAAGTGGGGATACACCAAATACCAATTGTTTATACATGACTGAAATATTACATCATCTTTCCCATGCATAGTGGGGGTACAAATTACATCATATGACCAAAAGGGATTCATCAAATGACTACAATAGATAGAGATAAGCTATTACATCATGAGTCTTGATATGACCTTTACATGACATTTATAATAGAGACCAAACATCTAAATAAGATCATGATAGTCATCAACAACTATCATACATAATGTATGATCTGCTCCATACGCATCTGTCAACAACATCTATAACAGTAACAAAATCATTCACATTATATCATATGTGAAAAACACCATAGCCATCTCATCAAGATCTGCATGATCCAAGTATCATCACTTTGGGAACATCTGCATCAATCAACAGACATATAGGTAAGAACTCATCATCATCATGTCTCCAACAATGCAACTTTGGGTAATCATTCATGTATCCAGCACTATGTATCTTGAGCTCAAGATCATTTGTCAAGATTTCTTGATATCATCAATAGCAACAATCCTCATCCACATGAGCGCCAAGAACTATAGGAATCCTGCAACATAACTATATTATATGATCTTTATGCATATGATGACAGCAGTATATGAGTGACTCATCATCGAGTAATGAAGATGTGTATTCAAGCATTTTACTTCTCCTTATCCTTATGAAGATCACCATGTAAGCACCATATATGCATCATCAGAGAATCAACCACAAGTCTGATCTGAACATCAGCTATGTAACCTCAAGAATCATATGAGATTTTGTCATGGATAACTCATAACCATATCATAGCAAGTTATATCATTTAGCCATATAAGCATCATTACCAAGGACTACTAACCATAATGCCAACAACGCATTATTAAAAGCATATGCTCCCCCTAAACTTGTAACATCTTTTCACTGTCAGATCTGATCATGCATATATCAACAAGAAGTATCAAGGCATCATTGTCATTAATTTAGAATCAAAACACTTTAAAACATATTACAAGTGTCAAGACATTTCCACACATCATCAGCAAATTGTAACCATTATCAAATAGAGCAAATAATGGACTGGATCATATCAGACCCTTTTTCTGAGCATGTCCCTGCTGATTTTCTTCAAACTAACATATATGTGACTATGCAGTAACTAACTCATGTATATACGTGACTTCCCTTTATGAAACTTGCATATGAGATTTAGGATACTGAGGTTTTACACTTTCAGCTCCCTCTGAGTCTATTATGTCTGTACATTGTGCTGTGCCACATTTTCCTAACTGTACTTCCTTCTTTTATCTTCAAGTGTGATGATGTTTTCTAATTTCGGTATGGTGCCCATACTTTGTTCCTGCATTCCTTAGCTATCTATCCAAGCTTGTTACATGCATAACATCTCATACATTTCATACATTTCATATTCCTTTTGTAGCAATCAACAGCTCTGTAACCAAACATATTGCAAGGAAAACAATATCCCTTAAAGTACCTGGAACGTGATGATCTTTCTGTGTGATGGTCTTGAACCATTCTTCTTCTGCATCTAGCTGCAACATGTCCAAGATTATGACATACATAACATTCAACATTATTCATCGAAGGAGTAAAAGATTTTCTTTGAAGAATTTCTTTCCTTGGCTGTTGATGGGGTTGTCCTCTCATCTCCTTGATTATTTTAGATTTTACATTAGAGTTCCTTGCCTCTCCTTGTGAGTTAGATGCATCTTCAATAGATTCATAAAACCCAAGGCCAGTTTTGATAGTAGGAGACCTTTGATTACTAAGAATATCATCCAAGATCTTAGTACTATCTTGAAATCGTAAGAGCTTATCCTTTTCTTCTAATTTATCTTTAAGAATATTTACCTCAGCCTGATGTTGCTCCTCCTTTTCATGATACTGCTTCTTCATGTTTTCTTCAGCTTTTCTTCCCTCTTCCAACTGATGTCTTAGTTCAAGAACTTTGTTTTCTTGTTTTTCAAGAGCTTGGAGTAGTTCTTTATTCTGCTTATTTGATTCTTCAAGATCTTCTTTTAGCGAGAGGATTGTAGCTTCAAGACTTTCATAATAACTGGATCTATCTCTGAGTTTCTTGATTGTTGAGCTCTTTTCATTGACTTCATTTCTTAATGATGTTACTTCATCCTGCAACTTTTGACATTGATCTTCCTTGTCCTTGAATAACTTCCTTACCTTGTTTTCTTCCTCTAATTGAGCTTTTAGTTTGGTAGCTTCTTCTTTGAAAGCACATTCCCTTTTGTTCAATAGATCTTGTTGCCCTCTAATTTTGTCCGTAAGTCTTTTAAATTTTGCCTCTATTTGATATCTTTCTTTCTCACCCATAAGAGAAAATTCAGTTGTTTCACTATCACTTTCATCATCTTCAAATGGATAGATAAGTGTATCACCAGAGGATAACAAATTCATACCTTATAGTTCATCTTCATTCTGAAGTGATTCAGAATCTGAAGTGCTTCTCCCACATATTCCCCAATCGATTCTCCCATTGTCATAGTTCTTCTGAGATGTCTTCTTCTTCTTAGGCACGTTCTTCTTAAGCTTCTTTCCCATTGTTCTATGGATCTCCTTCAAGCGATCAAGCTTCTACCACAGGACTGGCTCTAATACCAATTGTTGGAAATAATACTGAGAGGGGGGGTGAATCAATATTATTAAATCAATATAACTTTTTCATTTCCATATTAAGATTCATAGACGCTACTTCAATTAAGGCAAACCGCGTGTATACGCAACTGTGTGTAATGCAACAAGCGTATATCTAGTAAACTTATGATTCAGTTAGTTGATCCTTAATGAGTGCATCAAAACATTATTAACCATATGAACAGTAAACAGGAGTAGTAAAATAGAATAGATCATCACACACAAGAAGCACACATGAACACCATGATGTAAGGTGGAAACCCAATGTGGGTGAAAACCACCTGCTGCAAGTCGTCTCAATCTTCTTTTTAATAAGAAACTTCTTTTACAATAGTTCTGTACTAGTTCAGTCTTATACCAATATGTAGGCTTCTACCTGCAGAAGGCTACAACCTTCTCTCGTTCTCCAGACTCTCCTAGAAGGGAGTTACAACCCCCTTAGCTCTTGTACTAGCTAATCCATTTACTAGTACGTAGGTGCCGGCCTACTGAAATGCTCCAACCTTTACTCGTTTTCCAGCCGCTACTGGAAGGGAGCTATCACCCCCTTTGCTCTTGTACTAGCTGATGTACTATTACGTAGGTGCCGACCTACAGAATGCTACAACCTTCTCTTTCTTCCTCTAGGTAGCATGTTTCATGAATTTTTCAGACTAGATACTCATGGAACACATCATTATAATCTGAAGGCCATGTTTCATCCAATTTTCATACTGGACCCATCAACAACATTGAAGCACAAAATTAATCATCACAGCAATACACCCATCAACTACACCTACATCATCAATCTCTGAATCAACCAATACTGAAACCCTCTCAACAACAAAGTCACCAAAACACAGAATAAACAACAGAACTCTGCAAAAATAATCAGATCCAACTACAACTTCAATTATCATATCTCATAGTGTATACGCTACTATGAAGAACCAAACCCGCATGCATACGCGCTTTCACCAAAGCCAACCCGCGTACAGATCTGCAAATATTTACTCATAACTTTGCAACTATTTCAGAGATTAGTCATACCCAGATCATAACATTCATACAATACAACATGCATCAATAATTTAGATCTAGTATATCCATAATCAAACCATATAATGATAAACATTCCAAGCCTTAAGATCCTAATCCGTCCTCAGATCTTATTCTCCATCAACCGTTGAGATTCCTCCTTAGCTTAGATCAAGCAATGCATCATGAACCCATAACCTGCATACTGGATCTCATCCTTCATCAGATATTCAAGACTTTGTCAATTCCTTTTGCCTAATGATCTTCTTCTCCTTTTATAGTCTTAGGCCTTACTCAATACCATGGTCCAAAACCATTAAGAACCAATACTAGGGACCCAATACCTAGGTTCAACAGTTCGGATGCAATACCAAGGACCAAAACCATAGGTCTAAATACCATGGACCCAAAAATAAGATTTCCCACATGTACGCTCTTTTCCATGCATGAAAGTGCGTGCATACGCATATGCGAATTTTGATCCGCAATCCCGCATGTATACGCGTCTTTGTATATAGTGAACCTGCGTGTATACCCTACTTGTTATATAGAGAACATACGTATATACACGACTTGGTACATAGTGAACCTGCGTATAACCTACATATGTACACGACTTGGTATATAGTGAACCTACATATATACTCTTCTTTCTTCATTCTTTGTAGTCTAATCATCAACTCTTTGTTATTGACCTTATGATCTGTCATCTGTGTGAGTTGCCATCAAGGACAACACTTGTATCATAATGCCAACAATCTCCCCCTTTGGACTTGATGGCAAAGCTAACTTGTTGTACTGAGAACTGTCATGTGATTCCCTTGAGCTGTCCTGCATTCCATGTATTCTGTCACATCTGTTATCTCTTTTGTATATTCTTCTAGTTATATATAAGTGAGTTGTTCTTCTACGAGTGGGTTTCCATCAAGTACAACACATGCATCATAATGCCAACAATCTCCACCTTTGGACTTGATGGCAACAACCATACCAAGTCACTCTCCCCCTTTGACATCAAGGGCAAAGGGCAGACCAAGATATTCTCTTCCTTGATATACATTCCGTTGTCCATACTCCCCCTAAATACCTACTGAAATCTCTGATTGAGCTCCCCCTTTGTATATGCCAAGTTGTACCAATCTCTCCATGCTCCCTCTGAGTACATGCTACAATATCTGCTCTGCTAAAGAGTGTTGTTCCTGCTCCCCCTGACTGTAAGCAAGGTCTGCAAAAAGATGTTCAACAAAAAGAACATGACTTTATCATAAATGAGCTTCGTATCACCAAAGACTCATACATACATCCATCTCCCAACCAAGTGGGGATATACCAATATTGACTCATCCATCCAACCAAGTGGGGATACACCAAATACCAATTTTTTATACATGACTGAAAGATTACATCATCTTTCCCATGCATAGTGGGGGTACAAATTACATCATATGACCAAAAGGGATTCATCAAATGACTACAACAGATAGAGATAAGCTATTACATCATGAATCTTGATATGACCTTTACATGACATTTATAACAGAGACCAAACATCTAAATAAGATCATGATAGTCATCATCAACTATCATACATAATGTATGATCTGCTCCATAAGTATCTGTCAACAGCATCTAGACCAGCAATAAAATCATTCACATTATATCATATGTGAAAAACACCATAGCCATCTCATCAAGATCTGCATGATCCAAGTATCATCACTTTGGGAACATCTGCATCAATCAACAGACATATAGGTAAGAACTCATCATCATCATGTCTCCAACAATGCAACTTTGGGTAATCATTCATGTATCCAGCACTATGTATCTTGAGCTCAAGATCATTTGTCAAGATTTCTTGATATCATCAACAGCAATAATCCTCATCCACATGAGCACCAATAACTATAGGAATCCTGCATCATAATTGTATTATATGATCTTTATGTATACGACGATAGCAGCATATGAGTGACTCATCATCAAGTAATGAAGATGTGTATTCAAACTTTGTACTTCTCCTTATCCTTATGAAGATCACCATGTAAGCACCATATATGCATCATCAGAGAATCAACCACAAGTCTAATCTGAACATCAACTATGTAACCTTAAGAATCATATGAGATTTTGTCATGGATAACTCATAACCATATCATAGCAAGATATATCATTTAGCCATATAAGCATCATTACCAAGGACTACTAACGATAATGCCAACAACGAATTATTAAAAGCATATGCTCCCCCTGAACTTGTGCCATCTATTCACTGTCAGATCTGATCATGCATATATCAGCAAGAAGTATCAAGGCATTATCATCATTAATTTAGGATCAAAACACTTTAAAACATCTTACAAGTGTCAAGACATTTCCACACATCATCAGCAGATTGTAACCATTATCAAACAGAGCAAATAATGGACTGAATCATATCAGACCCTTTTTCTGAGCCTGTCCCTACTGCTTTTCTTCAAACTAACATATACGTGACTGTGCAGTAACTAACTTGCGTATATACACGACTTCCCTTTATGAAACTTGCGTATGAGATTTAGGATACCAAAGTTTTACACTTTCAGCTCCCTCTGAGTCTGTTATGTCTGTACATTGTGCTGTGCCACATTTTCTTAACTATACTTCCTTCTTCTTCCATATCTTCAAGTGTGATGATGTTTTCTCCTTTCGGTATGGTGCCCATACTTTTTTCCTACATTCCTTAGCTATATGTTCAGGCTTGTTACATGCATAACATCTCATATATTTCATATTGCCTCTGTAGCAATCAATAGCTCTCTGACCAAACATATTGCAAGAAAAAAATATCCCTTAAAGTACCTGGAACGTGATCACCTTTTTGTGTGATGGTCTTGAACCATTCTTCTTCTGCATCTAGCTGCAACATGTCCAAGATTATGACATACATAACATTCAACATTATTCATTGGAGGAGTAAAAGATTTTCTTTGAAGAATTTCTTTCCTTGGCTGTTGATGGGGTTGTCCTCTCATCTCCTTGATTATTTTGGATTTTACATTAGAGTTCCTTGCCTCTCCTTGTGAGTTAGATCCATCTTCAACAAATTCATGAAAACCAAGGTGAATTTTGATAGCAGGAGACCTTTGACTACTAAGAATATCATCCAAGATCTTACTACTATCTTGAAATCGTAAGATCTTATTGTTTTCTTCTAAGTTATCTTTAAGAATATTTACCTTAGCCTGATGGTTCTCCTCCTTTTCACGATACTGCTTCTTCATGTTTTCTTCAGCTTTTCTTCCTTCTTCCAACTGATGTCTTAGTTCAAGAACTTCATTTTCTTGTTTTTCAAGATATTGGAGTAGTTCTTTATTCTGCTTATTTGATTCTTCAAGATCTTCTTTTAGCGAGAGGATCGTAGCTTCAAGACTTTCATAGTAACTGGATCTATCTCTGAGTTTCTTGATTGTTGTGCTCCTTTCATTGACTTCATTTCTTAATGATGTTACTTCATCCTGCAACTTTTGACATTGATCTTCCTTGTCCTTGAATAACTTCCTTACCTTGTTTTCTTCCTCTAGTTGAGATTTTGGTTTGGTAGCTTCTTCTTTGAAGGCACATTACCTTTTGTTCAATAGACCTTGTTGCTCTCTAATTTTGTCCATAAGTCTTTTAAATTTTGCCTCTATTTGATATCTTTCTTTCTCACCCATAAGAGCAAATTCAGTTGTTTCACTATCACTTTCATCATCTTCAAATGGATAGATAAGTGTATCACCAGAGGATAACAAATTCATACCGTATAGTTCATCTTCATTCTGAAGTGATTTTGAATCTGAAGTGCTTCTCCCACATATTCCCCAATCGATTCTCCCACTGTCATAGTTCTTCTGAGATGTCTTCTTCTTCTTAGGCGCATTCTTCTTAAGGTTCTTTCCCATTGTTCTACAGATCTCCTTCAAGCAATCAAGTTTCTACCAAAGGACCAGCTCTAATACTAATTGTTGGAAATAATACTGAGAGGGGGGGGTGAATCAGTATTATTAAATCAATATAACTTTTTCATTTCCATATTAAGATTCATATACGCTACTTCAGTTAAGGTTAACCGCATGTATACGCAACTATGTGTAATGCAGCAAGCTTATATCCAGTAAACTTATGATTCAGTTAGTTGATCCTTAATGAGTGCATCAGAACATAATTAACCATATGAACAGTAAACAGGAGAAGTAAAATAGAATAAATCATCACACACAAGAAGCACACATGAACACCATGATGTAAGGTGGAAACCCAATGTGGGTGAAAACCACCTACTGCAAGTCGTCTCAATCTTCTTTTTAATAAGAAACTTCTTTTACAATAGTTCTGTACTGGTGCAGTCTTATACCAGTATGCAGGCTTCTACCTACAGAAGGCTACAACCTTCTCTTGTTCTCCAGACTCTCCTAGAACGAAGCTACAACCCGCTTAGCTCTTGTACTAGCCGATCCATTTACTAGTATGTAACTGCCGACCTACTGAAATGCTCCAACCTTTACTCATTTTCTAGCCACTACTAGAAGGGAGCTATCACCCCCTTTGCTCTTGTACTAGCTAATGTACTATTACGTAGGTGCCGACCTACAGAAGGCTACAACCTTGTCTTTCTTCCTCTAGGTACCACGTTTCATGAATTGTTCAGACTGGATACTCATGGAACAAATCATCATAATCTGAAGGCCACGTTTCATCCAATTTTCATATTGGACCCATCAACAACATTGAAGCACAAAATTAATCATCACAGCAATACACCCATCAACTACACCTGCATCATCAATCTCTAAATCACCCAATACTGAAACATTGAAACCCTGTCAACAACACAGTCACTAGAACACAGAACTCTGCAACAATAATCAAATCCAACTACAACTTCAATTATCATATTTCATAATGTATACGCTACTATGAAGAACCAAACCCGCATACATACGCACTTTCACCAAAGCCAACCCGCGTACAGATCTTCAAATATTTACTCATAACTTTGCGGCTATTTCAGACATCAGTCATACCCAGATCATAACATTCATACAATACAACATGCATCAATAATTTAGATCTAGTATATCCATAATCAAACCATATAATGATAAACATTCCAAGCCTTAAGATCCCGATCCATCCTTAGATCTTGTTCTCCATCAACCGTTGAGATTCCTCCTTATCTTAGATCAAGCAATGCATCATGAACCCATAACCTGCATACTGGATCTCATCATTCATCAGATATTCAAGACTTTCTCAATTCCTTTGCCTAATGATCTTCTTCTCCTTTTATAGTCTTAGGCCTTACTCAATACCATGGTCCAAAACCATTAAGAACCAATACTAGGGACCCAATACCTGGGTTCAACACTTCAGATGCAATACCAAGGACTAGAACCATAGGTCTAAATACCACGGACCCAAAAATAAGCTTTCCCACATGTACGCGCTTTTCCGTGCATGAAAGTGCGTGCATAGGCATACGCGACTTTTGATCAGCAATCCCGCGTGTATACGCGTCTTTGTATATAGTGAACTTGCGTGTATAACCTGCGTGTATACCCTACTTGGTATATACCGAACCTGAGTGTATATGTGACTTGGTACATAGTGAACCTACGTATAACCTGCATATGTACGCGACTTGGTATATAGTGAACCTGCGTATATACTCTTCTTTCTTCATTCTTTGTAGTCTGATTATCAACTCTTTGCTACTGACCTTATGATCTGTCATCTGTGTGAGTTTCCATCAAGGACAACACTTGTATCATAATGGCAACAATCTCCCCCTTTGCACTTGATGGCAAAGCTAACTTGTCGTACTGAGAACTATCATTTGATTCCTTTGAGCTATCCTGCATTCCATGTATTCTGTCACATCTAATATCTCTTCTGTAGATTCATCTAGTTATATATAAGTGAGTTGTTCTTCTATGAGTGGGTTGCCATCAAGTACAACACATGCATCATAATGCCAACATCCAACTCTCTCTTCATGATTCTACCTCCCCTTCTTCCCCTTTCTCCTTCTTCCTTTATTTTTACCTTCATATCCTTCAATTTCTTCAATTCTTCCCACAAGTTATTGTGTTTATCCTTTTTTTTATATATCGTTTAGCAGCCTCTCTATTTATCTCTCTTTTCTCCTTTTTCTGTTTTTTGAATCCCCTTAGGTTTTAGTTCTTATTCTTCATTTTGGCCTTCCTCTTTCTTTATTTATTTGTTGCAATTGTTCTAGTTAAAATCTCCTCTTTATTTTTTATTTATTTATTATTATTTATTTATTTATTTTAATTAATTAATTAATTAATTAATTTTATTTATTTTCTTTTGGAATTATTAACCTATTTCTTAGTTTCTTTATAATTTGAAATTGCATTGTTGTTGTTGTTGTTTTTCTTTTTTTTTAAGTAGCAATTATTAACCTATTTCTTTATTTCTTTATGATTTGAAATCACTCTATTTCTAATTATTAAAATAGTATTTTAATTAATATAATCAAAATTAAATATATTATAATTAAACAATTAAAAAAATTAGTTTTCAACTAAATATAATTATTGGGAATAAGTCATCCCCTAAAGAATAATGCTATATAGTATATAAATCAACTATATATATATATATAGATATATATTTAATAACAGCTAGTATTTAACTGATTAATTAATATTCCAACAGATATCTCCCTTTCCCATTTCTTTAATATTTTTTAACTAACTTACCAACGGCTAGTTTTCAATGGCTATCCCTGGGCAATGATGCATCCTTTCTATTTATACCTTCTAATTGATTGATTTCTCACCTTGTCCTAAGGATGGACCACATTAGTTGGTTCGAAACATCGACTAAATCCTAACTATGTGATTCATCTGAAAGATGTCTATCTACATTATGGATCACAAAAGTCTTAGGTCTAACAAAGTCATCATTGTTGTTACACTTATTTTTTTTTTATAATTATTGCTTGTTGTTACACATTGTTAAGTTTATAGTTGAATGTTCGGTACTAGGTAGGGAAACTGTGGCCTACATATACTTTGCACGAGAGCCTTGAAATAACTCGTAGAGCCCTGGGTTGACAATTAATGTTGAATTGGGTGAATTGCATGATTCATATATGAACACCAACAATCCTCATACAAGAAGATTCTGCAGTTATTGAGCATGTCATAAACTATGTCAGTAACAACCTTGACGATCCCCCTATGTCCTATTCCCGCAAAGAAAATCTAGTGTTGGTCATCGTCTTCTCTACTAAAAATCTTCGTCATTATATCATTATGTGTACCACCAAATTTATGACCAATTCCAACCCCATATCTTTCATGTTGAGTCAACAGATCATTAGCGGTAATTATGCATGTTTGATCGTTATCCTTCAATAATTTGATCTCAAATTTGTCACACCAAAGGGTAAGAAAGGTTTAGCACTTTTTGAACTCATTTTCGAATTTTCCAGTGGTGCACCTGATCCATCAGTAAATGATGATCTTCCATAAGAACACTTGTTCGCCATTACCTCAAATGACCCTTGGTATGGTGACATCCTAACCTATGTACAAACCTAGAAATTTTATCCCCACCTCAATTGCGATGATCAAGGACGTATTAAACATCAAGCCCCTCACTACCAACTCATCGGTGATGACCTTTGTCGTCGCAGTGTTGATACTGTCCTTCGTTGTTGTCTCACCCATGCTGAAGCTGAGGAAGTGCTCAATGCCTGCAATGGTGTTGCTTGTGGTGGTCACCTCTCTAAAATGTCCACTAATCAGAAAGTCATGTGCACTAGGTACTTTTTTCCTTCTCTCTTTAGCGATTGTATTGAGGTAGTCAAAGACTATCGCAATTGCTAGTTATATGCCCTTGAGACGCAAGATCCACCTACTCCCCTCCATCCAATTGTCACAGTCGATCCTTTTTGTAAATGGATTATCAACTTCATAGAGTGTTAAAACCCATCTGCTAATAACCATAAGTATATTATCATGGTCATCGACTATTTCACCAAATGGGCTAAACCCGCGTGTAACACCCCCTCCAATGTCTACCTAAAGTAACCATGCTCTGTCAGGCTAAACATGAGGAGAGATGCTACTACAATCATATTCAACCTCCTATGTCACTTTAAGGAATTGGAATCGACGGAACATCGCATACAGTCATCCAACATCATCAACAGACCCCTCAGGAGACAAGTCAACCACTCAGACAGCCTGTCCCTGCGTCCCACATCTATTATGCAACTCATAGGCCTCAGTTTCTCTCATGCTATGGGAAAGGGAGTGACTAAAAACCTAAAGTTTCCCTCACAGGCCTGCCTTCCAACGATTGTGGTCAAGAATTGCCATTTTTGTGCCAGCGACCCTCAGATTTGAGCCAATTTTTTAGCCTAGAATCCTCGCCTCTGCCCAGAATTTGTTGTAACTTCCAAAAATCTTTAAAAACATAATAACAATATTGATCAATAAAAAAATCACCCTTAGAACTAGGCTAGAGAATCCCCAAATGGGACTAGCATTCTGTCAAACACTTGAAATAAATGCAGCCTATAGGTCTAGGATACAAGACAAAGTATAAATGACTGAAACAACTTATGAAACATAACCAAAAGGATCACCTCCTTCTCCATTGAACTACTACATCATCAGTTAGGTATTTCATCGATCCACTTAACAGTTACAAGTAAATATATGAAATAACCATGACATGAACCAATCATGCAACCATGCTTATAACTAGCATAAAACCATATAAATATTAGAGATATGAGAGCCATTAATCCACATATAAATTAGTGCAAAAGTAAGAGAACTTATCTTTTATTAATCATAGGAAAATCTGACCACTTTTGGGATTTCCACGTACCACATGACCATAGACATGGTTTAACCAAATCTCTCTTTCATCCAATCACCCCCGTGTCATATTACAAGCATGAATGTGGGATCTCACAGAAAAACCAATCCAACAATAATCAAGTGAATCCAGAGGTTAAACCACCTCCACCCTCATCCAACCATCATCCCACCAAAACTGGTGCTCCAATCACAATCGAACAAAACATGGAATGCCATCCGGAATCCATCACTATCATTGAGGAATTTTTTGTCTACCTGTCTTTCAAGTTCTACCGCAATCCAAACCCAGATCAGCAGGCCCTAAACCAAGACTTCTCTCTCAGGATTTACTATGTATCCTGCCAAAACCTGTCAAGGGATTCTGTTGACAGTGTTGGACCTGCCAACATGTCAGGGGATCTCCCTATCCATTTTGGCATACCAAGCCCAAGGAACTTTCTTGAGACCATAAAGGGATTTATTAAGCTGACATACAAGGCTGGAGTCTGTTTTTATAAAGTCGGGAGGTTGTTCCATATAGATTTATTCATGCAAGTCCCCATGCAAGAAGGCAGATTTAACATCCCTCTACTGGACTTCCATTTTAAAGAGGCAGAAAGGGAACTAACAAGGTGGATAGATTTCATTTAGTAACAGGGGAGAAGTTTTCAATATAGTCAATGCCTTCAACTTGTGAAAAACCATTAACAACAAGATGAGCTTTATGTTTATCAACTTTTCCATCTGATCCAAACTTGGTTCTATACACCCATTTCCATCTGACGAGGTTCCATCCCTTTGGAAGAGGAACAAGATCCCTTGTATCATTTGCCAATAATGAATGATATTCTTCATTCATAGTTGCATCCCAACCTGGATGGCCTGAAGCTTCTGCAAAGGTGTTAGGATCATAATTCGCTGAAGCTTGAACCAGTAAATAAGAGGCTCTATCGAACTGAGAACATGTACGTCATTGATTTGTAGGATCACCTGCAAGAGCACCTACTACATCTTGAGTAGCATAGACCCATTTTTGAATTTGAGCAGCTGAAGCGGGATCTTGAGAAGGTAGGGGAGGATTGGCATCCTCGTTGTCATCATCTGAAGAATAAATGTTTTCAGAAGTAGAAGGGTTAGAGAGAGGTGGCACATCCACTGAACTAGGCTCGTAGGCAAATATATTTTCAGAAAACTTTACATCTCTTCTAATGATAACATTTTTGGACTTAAGTGGAATAAGTCTATATCCTTTGAAATCTTCAGAATATCCAACAAAAATACATTTTTCACTCTTAGGTTCTAAAGCTTTATGTTTCTCATCTCAAATATGGGCCCATGCTTCACTTCCAAAAACATGAAAGTGACTGACAACTGGTTTAATTGAGCTCCATGCTTCGACTGGAGTGATATTCCTTAAAACCTTAGTAAGAGTGTGCTTTACTATGTAATTTGCACAGTTAATTACTTCTACCCAAAAATTAAGACTAAGTCCTTTAGATTGAAGCATATAATTAGCCATTTCCTTTAAGGTGTGATTCTTCCTTTCAGCTACACCATTTTGTTGTGGAGTATATGGAATAGTATGTTGCATTTGAATTCCATGCTTAGTGCAAAAGTTGATGAATTTGTTGTTAACATATTCTCCACCATTATCAAATCTTAGCTTAAGAATTTGATGTCCAGATTATTTCTCAACAAAGCCCTTAAAGGCCAAAAACATGTTAAATAATTCACTCTTGAGTTTTAACAAGTACACCCAAGTGTGTATGGAGAAATCATCAATGAAAGTTAAGAAATACTTGTATCCAGAGAATGAAGCAGCTGGAAGTGGACCACATAAATAACTATGCACAAGCTGTAAAGGGGTTGAGGCGTGCCAAGAGTCACATTTTTCAAAACTATCATGATGATGTTTTCCGAGTACACATCTGGAACAAACACCATCTCTGCAAGATACCATAGGAAGACCTGTCACCATATTTTCTTTACATAGATTTTGAAGGGAGTGATAGTTTAAGTGACCAAATCACTCATGCCAAATTTTTCTCACTTCATCATTATGAGCAACAAATACTGAGAGAAGAGTTGATGACCCAAAGTTGTTAAACTTATACAACCTTGTAGAATCATCGATAATTCTAGTAGCTAAAATATGTCTAGGGTCTCTTAGGTCCTTAATTACAACATCATGAGGTGAAAATTCAACGATTTTACCTTCACATGAATGAGTTATCTGATATACAAATAGAAGGTTGTAGGATAAGGTTGGAACACATAAAACATCATTAAATTGACCATTGTCTAGATGAATAGTTCCAGTCCCTACAACACTAAGAGATCTACCATCACCAACATATATATTTTTGGTGTTAGAATCATTTAAAAAAGAAAACATGGCTTTGTTTCTGGCCATGTGATAAGAAGCTCTACAATCAATGAGAGACTCATTAGAATGAGAAGAAGAAGATACATTTAGTGCATAACCAGAACAAGATGTTTGACAACCACATGCAGAAAGTGTTATTCCTGAGGATGAAGTTGCAGTGGATGTTATGCTTCTTCATTGCTTCTTCCACGACTTCCATCTTCTTAAAGCATTTGGATTCTAAGTGGCCATCTCAATTACAAAAGTTGCAACGCCTACCAGTCTTCTTCCCTTCATTTTTATTTCTTTATCATTTTGTTGAATTGATTTTTCATTTTGAGACTGAAATTGCATAGGACCATTGTTTGGTTTAGTACCATTCTTTTTAGGATGCTGCTTCTTAGGATTATTTGAATTTGGTTGATCCTGGGTGGCTAAGGCTTTCTTAAAATAGTTTCCAAGATTAAGAAGACCAAGATGTAAGAGTTTCTCTTGTTCTCTTATTAAAGAATCACAAAAGGCATCAAAAGAGGGGGACTTGTAGTCTTGTCCTTTAGAAATAAATTATTCTCTAGTAGAATGGAAGGTGGAAACACACACATAGTAGGCTAGTCCCAAATTAGTAAGAATGGAATAGATAAGGCTGCCATCTTATTTCTTAACCTTAACACCTTCCAAGAGAAGTCTAAGGGTCTTGAACTTGGACAAAAAATCTTCAATGGAAGACAAATTATTGGGGTCCACCATAAGCAACTCATTTTCGAGTTGATGGGCTTTAATTTCATTTTTAAATCCAAAAACTTTAGTGAGTTGCTTCATTGCTTCACTAGGGGTATCAAGTTCTGCGATATGGAATCTAAGGTCTGTAGAAATAGACATCCCTATTAACCCACATTCTTGATCTTGCCTATTTTCCCATTTGGTTGCCTTATCTTCATCTTTAGGTTTATTTTCTTGGCTTGAGGCTATTCTGTAAAGACGTTTACATCTAATTAAATCCACAATGTAGGACCACCATTGGAAACAGTTGGTGTTGTCAAGAATAACTTTTCATGGAATTTCCATTTTAACAGAAAATGAAGCTCTGTATGATGAAACTAAGTGCTCCAATTGAAATATCTCAAAAATTAGGCCGATTAAAAAAAACGGCTCTGCAAACGACTTCCAGATGAAGAAGTCATGGCTTTTTGAAGAAAAGTTGTTGAAAATGCCGACGAAGTGCATGAATGTGCCGAAATGAATGATAATGTTATATTTTAAAAAAATCTCCCCCTTTCCAAACTTATTCTAATTATCTCACTTTAAAAAAAATTATGGGACCCACTTTTATAAATAAGTGAAAGTCACTTTTACAATGGTACTTTATGAGCTACCCACTAAATTGTAACTTAAATAAAAGATAAAGAGACTTTAGAATTATAAGTGACTCACTTTTTATAATGGGTGAGAACACTTTTACATAAAGTAACTTTAAAACATAAGCTACATGTGCTTTTTGAAAAAGTAACTCATCAAAAAGAAAGACTTGAACTCAAGACGTCTATTCTCATAAAGTGACTTTGGACCAAGTGAGCTAGTTTAGAAGGTTAGTAATTTTTGGAAAAGAGAAAGGTTTTTTTTTTTTTTTGTCACTGAAGCTTTGGGGTGTATGCTTACTTGAAAAATCTCTTTTTCCCTACAAAACAAAAAACCACACAACCCAACATCGACATACAAAAAAACCAAACCTTATGGCTTGAAGTTAGCTTTTGCTGGAAACTAAATATTTTCCTCTATGTTTCTAATTTTCCTAGATCACAGTAAGGCACAGCATAAAAGAGCATACACATGAGAAAAATCCTTCGTTTATGTCTCTGATTTACCTAGATCACACAGAGTCATGGGGCAAAAAGCATACGCAAAAATGAAAGGTATAGATCTGGTAATAAAAGACATAGAGCTAAATAAACCGAAATAAGCAGAGAGATGAATAACTAAAACTGCAAACAAAGACTGTATACCTCCAGATCTTAAAAATGATGTAGTTAGGGCTACCGAAAACCATTTCACGTGAAATGAAAGGGGTTCCTCAATGGAACAGATGCTCCTTACATAATAGATCAGTCTCTCAGCCTAAAAGCAGTAAAAAACAGTAAATCTAGGAAACGATAGTCGGATGCTGCTGAACTCGCTTCGATTTATATCACAAACAGATGCGACCCTCAAATAGCTCTGATACAATGTAGGAATTTACAGAGTAAATTCCTCAGATAGGACACCAAAGGACACCACTCACAAACAGATCACAAATCAATACACTAGTATTCTTTATGTGGTTAAAACCCTTAAAGAGGGAAGCATTCCACGGTCTAAGCCAATGCAACAACTTCAAACAATTTATTAATAAAATAAAGAAAATTTACATAAGCTTCTATCATTAATGGTCACACTACAAATGACCCTCCATGCTCTTTAAATAGAGATCATGGACCAATCGAGTGTTAAGCCATAGATCAACTGTCGGTAATACCGAGGAGAGAATGAAACGCCAGATCACTTCATGTCTAGAACATATCATGACCATCGGATTGTAAGTTACAAATATACATAGTAAAGAAAGACACTTTACCTAACCCTATGCTAGACCAAGTTATACTTAAGTATTTTCTATGTGTCAGAATATCCTAACACCCTACCCTACTTGAAAAACAAAATCACTTTCAAGTAGAAGAATACTTCCAATGGAGCGATGTGCACATCAAGTTGACATACAAAATGATGTGTAGGCCTGAAATGTATGTGTTGACATGTACCTAGATTTCAGAGACCAAATGATTTGAATTTGAAAGGTAATGAGCTTCATGATTGAGTAATTATATGGATCTTAATTGGCCTTAATTTACCTCATAGCTTAGTCAAACCAATTATTCTCACAACTTACTGCATACTTTTGATTATATTTTGTTTATGAAATGATTTAGAGTGGGATATTTGGCTTTATGGTCTAATGTGCATATAATGCAGGAATAAAAAATAAAAGCAAGGGGAAATGCAGGTATAAAGGATGAAATCAAATAACTATGGCAAAGACCTCGGTAAACAGTCGAATGGGACAAGGGAGAATAATTATAGGAGGTAAATTCTCCTCATTCACTACCCCTTCATTCGAATATTCCTCGATTAGCTCGGAGTGCAAACAATCATCACTTTGAAGACTAGAAGACAACCAAGCAAGTGAAACGAACAGCAACCAATTTTTCTTGAGTTGGAGGCCAAGCCTCCCTAATGGGAAGGAAGTCGTTAGAGACTTCCAATGTATAAATAGAGAGGCTTAGGACCTTAGTAGAATTGGGACTTCCATTGTAAAACTCTGCTTTATTTCTGAGCTACAAAGACTTCTAACAATTTTCTCTATAATCCATGGTTTTTATAATAAGAATGAGTTCTATTTAAGCTAGCTCTAAGTTAACTCCGAGGGCTGAAGCTCTTTGGTTAGGGCCCAACCCAAGTAGCCAAAGCTCCTCTTTACTATACATGTATGCTAGCATAGTTTCCTGGTTTTCATTATTCATTTGCTTAAATAGCTTCCTGGTTCTATTTATTTGTTTAAATAGCTTTCTGGTTTACTTGTTCATTTCTTTAAATTTCTTTCTGGTTCTCTTCAGTTACTTAAGTAGGATTCATGGTTGTTCTAATTACTTGCTTCAGTAGCTACATTTGTTGTAGTTTACTTCCATTTCTGCCTTCTTTCAATTCGCAAGTTAGTTAGGAGAAAAAGATCACTATTAGATTGTGCGCAGGTGTCTCGACCACATCTCCTCCCTTTGGGACCATGATTTGAGGAAGGGACCCTTCAGTAGCTCCAAAAACACATGTCTCTGGTTCTCACATGAGATATGGAGTTTGTTGTTTGATGCAATTACCAGTTCACCATCATTGGTTTTCTCAGTCATTTTCATTTGAAACCACCTTTAGCATGTTCCTCCTACATCGCTTCCATACCATCCGATCACCAAAAAACCTTCACAATCACTGCCTGATTCGCTATTTTCTTCAACTGATGCCTCGTATGGAGTCCACCACTTACTTTATGAACTTTAAGTCCCCAATGTCGATCTACCTTGCCTGATCCAATAGTTGTCACTTCACCCAATTGCCCACTAGTTTGGTTGATCTCCACCATTGATCAGCCCTGCCTGATCCAATGGATATCGCACAATCTCACGCGGATTAGTGCACAAAAATTATCTGCCTAAGAGCATGTGAGAAAAATGGTTTTCTCATGCTACGTGTCGTGCAGTAAGGCTAACCACATCAAATTTCAAAATACTGCTTACAGCTTGAAGGGCATGCGAGAAACTACTTACCGCCCTAGAAACCCGCTCCCTCATTTCTGCACATTTCCTTTACCCACGATATGATATCCACTTTCCATCTCTTGACTTCACCCATGCGATAAGATCTTAGTCGTCCATCGCCCCTGTTAGCCTCATTGTTGAGCTAATTTATTCACACAAATTAACACAAATATTCTTTATCAATCCGGGATGGTAATACTTGAAGGCAAGTGCACTATATATGAATATCAGATGTAATCAAATTGAAAGATAAGTTTTTCAAAAACTAAAAAATTTCATTTTACAAATATAACCTATATTAACAATTCCAATTCACTTTGTAAAGAGGGAAAGCTGAAATGGCTCTTAACTTAAGAGGTCCAATTCTTCCTCAATTATTACTTGATGAATAGAAATCAGAAACTAATAGCTTAAGATGGAAAAATTATTAATGAAGTGAGGATCCTAACTTAATATACCTTTAGTATTTTCCATCATAATTCATTCACCATAATGCTATCAATTGAAAAAAAACCAAAAATTCATAAGAAAACTGCTTGCAGTAATCAAGGAAAACTAGTTACAATTCACCAAATTAACAGAAGGAGTGCTCAACTTGAACACTTTGTTTTTCCAACTTACTAAAGTGATGAATAAACTAAGAATTAATGAAATAAATCATCACGCATTAACCATAAACCAATCTGAAACAAAGCATGTAAACAAGTTCTACAATAACCAGATTATGGAAAATTAAACTAGTCTAAACAAAGAAGTGTACTTAGCTTGGAATGGGGGCCCTCCACCCTTGCTTTGAACACTTGAAGATTGATTTCACAAGCTTAAAATAGAGTCACACATCCACATTATTGAATAGCAAAATAGTAGTAGAACAGGTTCTTCAAATTAGCTCTTAACTCCAAAATGTCTCAGCATGAAATTATACAAAAGTCAATACATAAGCCATCAAAGTCTTGGCTTTGAATAGAAGTTTTGTGAAACAAACTGATCTATAATATTTCTAACAAAAATATCTAATCATATTCACCTATCTAAGTCGAATTCATCAATCCCATCCCAAGAAATATGGTCAATCCATAAAATCTCAAAACTACTCTATTTCTATGGATTTTCTGAGTGACTAGTCATGGTTGAACAACACTAAATGGGCCTAATAAAGCTTGTTCTGATTGAACCAAGTAGAGTTGGCTCAGTCCTAGTTCCCAAGCTTCCATCCATGCATCAAACTCCTGGCCAAGCGTCTTGAAAACATGTCATCCATATAGCTATTACGGGAATTTCTGAATCTGTCAATATTTGCACTTGAAACCAAATTTTCACAAAACTTTAGAATTTGAAAAATTAAGATTAAATACTTGAATAGACATGAAATACATCAAAATGGGATGGTTATAGTGGAAAATGGATGGAAAATATATGGATTAAGTAAGTTTCATTTAGCAAAAATAAGACCAAAATCGAGGGCCAACATCTCCCCCTTGTTGATCATCAAGCATGTCCTCATGCTTGCTTATTCCTTTTTGATCTTCTATTCCCTGTTATAGATGCAGTTACTATAGATGCTCCCTGTTGTGCTGCCCTTATCAAATAGTCCATACCTGTGTCATGTCCTTCTCTGTATAAAGTGGCCTTAACTTTCTGCTTCTCATACTTAGCCTTCCACATGTTCTTCTCTTTTAGCCATTTGAATGCCTGTTTGGAGAACAAATTATTCTTTTTTTTCAATCTTCCTATTTCTTCATTTAATCTTTCATTTTCTTTGACCAATCTAGAATTATTCTTTTTGCTTTCTTTGTTTTCTTCTTTCAAATGTTTTTCCCAGATTTTACTAATTTCTAGTTGGTCTGTTAGCCCCCTAATTTTGCTCAAGTTTATTTCCTTTTCAAGCTCTTGTGTATTTTTGATTAATGATGCTGCTGCTGCATCATCATAATAAGAATCTCTCTCCAATGCTTCTTGTTCAATATCATTCTCTACCTGTTTTCCCATTGAACATGTGTCTACTATCTCAACTTCTTTTTCTTTGCTATTTATCTCAGTTGGACTTTTATTTCTAAACCTCCTAGGAATGGACATGATGGACACTTCATTTTCTTGCATGGCTGTATTATTTTGCTTTTTGGCTCTAGTCCTGGGATAGAAAGGTGAGCTCATCATCCCCCTGGTTTCCTGCTCTACTTTGTTCTGTCCCTCATTGATCTGTTCATTAAACTGGTTTTGACTCATGAATTCCCTCCAAATCATCCCTTGTGATCTTACTTGATATTCAACCAAGATTTTTATCAACCCCTGGTGATAAATTTGTGCTTCTCTGGGCTTGTGTTCATGTTTTACTGACTCTATCATCTTTAGGAGGCTTCTAAAGAGAAAGTATGGCAGATTAATCTTATCTTCCCCCTTAATGTGTTGTAGGAGTCAGATGTGATATAGATGGGCAACACTATATCCCCTATCACATGTAAGAAATTTTTGTATAACTAGAACCAATTCGCCCCATGGTTCATTGAACCATTCCCTTGGTATACCTTTGGTTCTATCAAAGGTTCCTTTTTTGTTCTTTTCAAGGAAGAAAGTCCATGCTTTCTCCTTGAAATGCAAGCCTTTATGATAATTCTCTCCTATCATAGGGAGGTCTAGTGCTTGTGAAAGGAATTCCTGAGTCACGGGAATTATAACATTTCCTACCCTTGTTTGTTCTTGGTTGTAATTGTTTATGAACTCCCTTGTTACTTCCTCACTGTGGCCACTAAATCTCTGCAAGAATCCTATCAGTCTCTCTTGGTATAGCTTCTCTATGGTCTCTTCTTTCCAGTTTTCTATTTGAAACTTCGGCTCTGTCCTTGTTATCATTATTTCTGAAAACCATTGAATGTATGCCTCTGCTGTCATTAACTTCATCTTTTATAATGACAATCTACAAATATTGTTCTGTAAAATAAAATTTTGAAGTCAAAGAAGCTTACCTGCCTTATTCAACAAACTTAATTCAATCTACTTGGGCCTTTGTTTTTTTCTTTTTGCAGCAACACAATTTCTCTTTTAATCCCCTATTGTGTCCAAGTATGCTGCCTTATATATCTCTATAAAAAGAAACTATACTCTGTTTCGGAAAAGAAATACATAAGAAAACAAAATAATCATGTCATAATTTTGTATTTCTTAATGTATTCTCAAGGCAATTTTTCTGTATAATTCATCATGCAAGCCGAATCTTCAGCGCTATATGAAAGGAAAACAAAAATAGTTTTCAACTTTGCCCTGGTTGTAACAGCACTATAAAAAAATTCCATTGTTCTTGCAATATACAACCCCTGCTCTATTTGTAAAAAAAAACACGCAATACAACCCAAATACTATGTTTTATCTACACATTTTGCATGCATCAAACTGAGATGTGGTCGAACTGCCTTATTATCCACACAGGTGTAATCAACTGTTTGTTTTACACAAATTACATGCTTCATGAAAAACCTCAGTTTATGCGATCACACTTATGAACAGACCCATTTTTGGTAATGCATGGTCATTTATTCTTCATTCCATTAACTTCACTATTGGTTTATCTAAACCTTGCATTTATAATTTTCTGGAATCATGGTGAGTTTTCGGCATTTATCTGGCTATTTGCTAGACTTGTGGACTGTTTAGTGGCGCTCCTCATTACCCATATCTCCTAAAGCTTTGTTTCAATGCCTTAGCATGTTGACTAGTGGCATAAACAGACATATAAACGTTTAAATGACAGGCAGTTCTAGCAAAAATTCAGTGATTGTAATCCGACTTCACCTTTGTAATCTTATGGAGGCAAATCAAATCTCGTTCTTACCTGAAATTTCCCGAGATTCTGGGTAACTGACTTGTGCTATCTTCGTGAATTTTCCTACTTATCTCTCCACAGGCTCAGTTATGTTTTTCCCTCGCTTCTTCTGTCAAAATGTTCAGCGCTTTCACAACTATTCTCCTGAGCTCTTAAGGGTGATGATGGCATACAGATGCATTTAAGCAATCAACAGAATGGTTCTGAGATGCACAACGGTTTTGATTTTAAGTTTTCTTGACCGTTTCAACATTTTTTTACTGTGTTCTGGCTGAGTAAGCCGTAAGCATGTCTTATTGGCTAATGCTTGCATGTTGGTCCTTTTGACCAGTCGCACCTGACTATTTCCATGATTCAAATTTGGGCTTGTTTGCATGCAGGTCATGGCTGTCCTTCCATACGGTTTACGGCCCTGGCAACACATCGTCTATTGAATTATTTCAACGTAGCAGCCATGCCACATTATTACTCCGTTTCCGTTCATGCCACATCCACGACTTCAATCTCATTAAACTTTGAACCCTGCTGTCAGCGCCATACTATGAAATCATATTATTGCAAGCCCGCCTAACATCATATTACTCCACCATACTATGCAATTATATTACTGCAAGCCCACCTAACATCATATCCTTGTTTGCCACTTTCATTATGCGCAAAAATATTATTTTTAATACAGCGCATATGGTATTCAATACATTTCTTTGTTGTATTTTCATGCAAAATGTGCATATAATGTTTTATTACCTTTCCTACTTCCTAGAAAAATGCGCATATATTTCCTTTTGAAATATTTCTCATAATTTTAAAATAACCACCTAGGTCATGTTTAAAATTATCTCCATGTCTAATGTTTGGATTTTTTGTGTAGGTACCATCATGTTGCACTCTTTTGATCCCTTTTTGCTTTTGAGGAAAAATACTTAGGGTTATAGGCTTAAGGTCATGAATATGAAATGAATATGGGATGTACAAGGTTATGGTTAAGGGTTATAGGATATGATACTTAGAATAATGGGTGGAGATAATGGAAAATAAATACTTCAGGTACTAAACTCATTTTAACAAAGACTAAAAATTTCTAAAAAAAATTGAATTCACAAGAGCAAAATTGTGTACTAACTATACTTATACTTCCTTGATAATATTGGATGATGTCTACTATTCTTTACAAGCTGGATGAATTCTTTTGATCAAATGTCTTAGATAGATTGAAAGATAGAATTTATTTCTACTTCCTGTTCTTCATGCTTTATTGGTTCTGGTTCTTGAATTGCCGGTTGTTGTTCAGGTCCCTCTGCAATGATTTCATAACTCAGGTCCCAACTATCATGCACATTTTTATGCAATATGTACATGTTTCTGCCAATATTTCAGGTCCCTCTACTATTGTTTTTCAAGTCCCAACTATCATGCACATGTTTATGCAATATGTACATGTTTCTGCTAATATTTCAGGTCCCTTAGTTTTTTCTGACCAGTCCTTTCTGTTCATCTGTACTATTTTGGTCATTATGTTCTCTAGGACTTTGTTTGTTGCTTCCACTTGTTCATTTGTCTGAGGATGATACAGTGTGGACTTCCTATGCTTTATCTTATATTTTTCTATAAGATCCCATACAAGCTTTGAAGTAAACTGTGCTCCTTGGTCAGTTACAATCTGTTTTGGCACTCCATATCTTACAAATATTTCTTCAAAGAGGAAGGTGACCACTGTATTTTTTGTTGCTTTGGTGACTACCTTTTCCTCCACCCATTTGGAGACATAATCTGTACATAACAAGATGTACCTCTTGCCATTTGATGGTGGATTTATTGGTCCCACAAAATCTAGATCCCATTGCTCAAATGGTTCTATTAGAATTTTTGGTTTGAGTGGAATCTCATCTTATACTATTGGTCTCCTTGTTCTTTGGAAGCTGTCACACTGCTTGACATATGCCTTGGAGTCTTTGAAGATTGCTGGCCAGTAGTAGCCTAATTGTAGCACCTTGTACGCTGTTCGTTTGTTTGCAAAATGACCACCACATGGTTCATCATGACATGCTTTAGGATTTCTAATATCTCATCCTCTCTCACACATTTTCTTATTATTAAATCTAAACCAGTATAAAACAAAACACCATTTACCCAACTATATCTAGAACTTTCTTCAATGATTTTTCGTTTTTGTTTCTTTGGGAATTGTGTTGGAAATTTCCTGAAAGATAGATAGTTTGCTATGTCTGCAAACCATGGTGTTTTTACTGCTATTGCAAACAAATGCTCATCTAGAAATTTATCTGCAACTGGATTTGGATCATTGGGTGCATGTATTCGTGAAAGAAAGTCAACTACTTGATTCTCTTTTCCTAGTTGATCTTGAATTGTGATGTTAAATTCTTGCATTAACAGTAACCATCTTGTTATTCTCCCATTGGTGATAGATTTATTCATCAAGTATTTTATTGCTAAATGATATGTATGATTAAATACTTGGTATCCCGTTATATAATGCCTAAATTTATTTACTGCATGTACTACAACTAACATTTCTTTTTCTGTGACTGTATAGTTCAATTCCACAGGTGTTAAGTTCTTGCTTATGAAGTATATTGCTTAATTGAACAGGTTCTCTTTTTTCCCAAGTGTTGCACCTATCACAGTGTCAGATGCATCAGTTGAAATATGAAATGGCAGAGACCAGTTTGGTCCACGAAGAATGGGTGCAATTGATAGTTTTTCTTTCAATATCTGGAATGCATTTTGACAGTGATTTGTCCATTGAAATTCAACATCTCTTGCTAATAACTTGAATAGAGGTTGGGCTATTTTACTAAAGTTTTCTATGAATCGTCTATAGTAGCTTGCATAACCCAAGAAACTCCTTACCTCTTTTTTTGTTGTAGGTGGCATTAAATTCACAAGGACTTGTATTTTTGTTGGATCCACCTTAATTCCTGAAGCGGAAATATGGTGTCCCAAAACTATGCCTTTTGTCAACATCATATAGCATTTTTCGTTACTCAATGACAAATTTGTTTCTATGCATCACTTCAAAACTTTCTCAAGATTGTTGAGGCAATCATCATATGTGTTTCCATATATCATGAAGTCATCCATATAAACTTCTACACATTCATGGATTAGATCAGCAAATATTGCAAGCACTGTCTTTGGAAAGTTGCAAGTGCATTACATAACCCGAACGACAAGACCTTATATGCATAGGTTCTCCATGGGTAGGTGAATGTTTTTTTGTCTTGGTCTTCTGTTGCTATTCTAATCTGATTGTACCCACTAAACCCATCCAGGAAGGAAAAAATTATATTTCCAGCTAATGAGTCTAGAACCTGGTCAATGAATGGTAGCGAAAAATGATCTTTTAATGTCGCTTTGTTTAATTCTCGATAATCTACACATATTCTCCACTTCCCATTTTTCTTTGGTACTATTACCAATGGAGAAACCCATTGACTATCTGAAATAGGATAGATGAACCCAACTTTAAGCAATTTCTGCAGTTCTTCCTTCATTATTTCTTTCATCATGGGATTCATTCATCTTTGAGGTTGCCTTACTGGTTTGATCTGATCATCTGTATAGATGTGGTGGATACATGTATTGGGATGGATTCCTTGCATGTCTGTATAATCTCAGGCAAAAGCTTTTGAATATTTTTGTAATAATGCAATTACCTCTTGTTCTTGTGATGATTGCAAATGGTTTCCAATGTTCAAATGTTTTCCAGCATATATCTCAATTGTTTTTGTTGTTGAATTGGTAATTGTGTTTACAGGAAAAATGTTTGAAAAAGAGCTTCGCAAGGATTGAACTATACAAGTTTCCTAAAAACATTGGTTCAAGAGATTGCTTGCAGCTTCATATTGAATCTCTCTAAGTTGCTCTGAAATATTTGGTTCTGAGATGAAAAGATCCATTAAATCCTCATTCTCTTCTTCTTCTCTAACGTCAAAGACTTTATTTATACTTAAAACTAATTTAGTTTGCTGTTGTTCTTGAGTTTCAAGTATTCATTCTAAAGAAGATGATTGTGCAGGTGAATAAAGTGTAATGTGTTTCCATTCATCTCCATGTGAAATAATCATACTTCCAGATCTACATCCTATAAAGGCATCAGCCGTGGCTAGCCATGGTCTGCCTAATATTAGAGGATGTCCTCCCAAATTTGTTTTTGGTTGCAAGATAAGGAAGTCAACAGGATACTCCCATGAATCCAAAGAGACTATGATATCTTCTAGTATTCCTTCTGGTACAACTTTAGATCTGTCTGCTAACTCTAAAATCGTAGAAGTTGATCTAATGTTGTTTAGATGCAGATTTTTCATTATCTCCATAGTCATTACATTTATAGCGGCTCCCAAATATATTAATCTGTTTGGAACTAAGAAATTATTTATTGAAATAGTAACCATAGGGATACAAGGATCAATGTATTTCTCTACCAATGTTTGTGTTGACATGAGGCTTGCTAATTTGCCAATGACTTGGATTGTAGTAGGATCCTTCTTCTTTTTACCAGTTTTCTTAATGCATAATTCCTTTATTGTTTTAGCATATATTGGTATCTCTTTGATTGCCTTCAATAAAGGAATTTTTACATAAGCATTTTTCAATTCATCCAAAATATCAAATTCAGGAAGGTTCATTTCATTTTCTTACTCTACTAACCTCTCAAGATATGGTGGTGTTTGAGTTATAATAGTTTTTCCTTTCTAAATTTGTGTTTCAGATTGTGATGTTTCAGGTTGTTCTCCTTGCTCAATTGGTTCTTCTATGATTGGAGGAGAATCCTTTGTAAGCACCTTTCCAGACCTTAAATGGACATCATTTACAGGAAGAATAGAATATGTTGGAAAATATGCTGCTTCTTCTATAGTATATGCAGGTTTATCCATCTTATTATTCAGATTTTCCACTGGTTGAGCTAGTAATTGGGTTGGTCTGGGCTGGTTCAAGGGTAGTTGTAGCTGTTCTGGTTGTGTTAATAATGGTGGAGAATTCTGTTGCGGAAATGGCATGGATTGTGGATATTGCTGATATGGAAATGGTTGTTGATATTGTTGCTGGTATTGTTGAGGTGGCTGGTTTCCATAACCATATCCTCTCCATCCTTGTGGAGGTTGGTTTGGATATTGTTGTGGAGGCCAAGCTTGCCATGGCATTGGAGTATTCCAAGAATTTTGAGGCATATATGGATAGTTTTGTTGAGGGAACTGTTGCAGATTTTGTTGAGGGAGCCTTGGTTGCCAAGGTCTTCGTGATGCCACATAATAGAACCCTTCTGTTCCTTGCACTTCTTCCAATGGATTCATTTGCAATTCTTTCAACCTAAGACAATTTTCTGTTGAGTGGTTTTCTGTACAAATACCACATACTTGAACACTATCCAAAGGACATTCTCTTAATGGATGTTTCTTTCTACATTTGGAACAAAAGATTGCTAAAGCTTGTTCTTGTTCTTCTTTCTTCTTATTTGCTTTTAGAACATCTACCTGAGTTCCTAATGTACTTAGGAGGTCAGTTTTGAAGTTTTCTAACAAGCTTCCTATTTCTGCTCTTGTTACTCCTCCTACTGCTGATTTTGCTGCTTTTGAACTCCCATCTCTTTTTCCAGATTTTGATCTACCTCTAGAATATTTTTGACATAATTCAGCAATTTCATTGAATGGAAAGTTTGAAATATCTCCCTTGCCCATCACATTCAGAATGTCAAGATATTCATCTCTTATACCTTTGAGAAAGATTGTTCGAATGGTTTCCTGATTTAGAGAGTGTTGTTTGGATTTTTGTAGATTATATGCAAATCTTTCTAAGTATTCTTCTAGACTTTCTTCCTCTTGTTGTGTCATTCTGAAAACATCTTCCTTTGAGTCCCTAGGCCTACAATAGGCTTGATACTTTTTAAGAAATACTGATCTCATATCATCCCAAGAAGCTATTGTTTGCTCTCCTAAACCCATGAACCATTTTAAGGCTACTGCTTTCAATGTAGCAGGAAAGAGATGAATTTTGTGTGTGTCATCAGTGTATCCATACGTTCTAGATTGTATATCAAATTCAAACATGAAAGAATCAGGATCTTCGCTTGACATTCCATAAAAATTTGGCAATACAGAAGGTGGAATATTTTTCATTTTCACCTCTTCTCCTAATATTGCACTTGTATCTATTATTGGAAAGCCAAAGGTAGTTTCCTGATCACCACCATCTTCTTGTCTTTTCCTATCCTCTTCTATCTTTCTATCATTTTCTCTTTTTGCCTCTTCCTCTCTTTATCTTCTCCATTCTATTTGTTGTCTCTCATATTCAAGTCGTTGTTGAGGAGTAGGAATTGACTTATAGATTCAAGAATAGGTTGTCTTTCCTTAACAATTCCTTTCTGTTTTCCTAAAGTTGATAACTGCTTTCTTTTTACCTCCCAGGCTAACAAAGTTTGTCTCTCAATTAAAGTTAACCTTTGTCTATTTCTTTTTTTTTCTTCCAATTCCTCAATTGTTGGATTACCAGTAACTGGTGTTGTTGGTTTTGATGGTCCTACCTCTATTGTGGGCGGTTTTTAATAAATCTACCTTGAGGATCTCTATATCTAGGCACAAAGAAACATAACTAAAAGAAATGTAACTAATTTTTTTTATTTTTGTTTTATGAGATTTTTAGAGCTTTTTCTTATCTTCCTATTGACTATGCCGATATTGTCCTCCCCGGAAACGACGCCAAAATGTTGAGCTAATTTATTCACACAAATTAACACAAATATTCTTTATCAATCCGGGTTGGTAATACTTGAAGACAAGTCCACTATATATGAATATCAGATGTAATCAAATTTGAAAGATAATTTTTTCAAAAACTAAAGAAGTACATATTACAAATATAACCTATATTAACAATTCCAATTCACTTTGTAAAGAGGGAAAGCTGAAATGGATCTTAACTTAATAGGTCCAATTCTTCCTCAATTATTACTTGATGAACAGAAATCAGAAACTAATAGCTTAAGATGGACAAATCATTAATGAAGGGAGGCTCCTAACCTAAGAGAACTTTGGTATTTTCCATCATAATTCATTCACCATAACGCTATCAATTGAAAAAAAAACCAAAAATACATAAGAAAACTGCTTGCATGTAATTAAGGAAAACTAGTTACAATTCACCAAATTAATAGAAGGAGTGCTCAACTTGAACATTTTGTTTCTCCAACTTACTAAAGTGATGAATAAACTAAGATTTAATGAAATAAATCATCATACATTAACCATAAACCAATCTGAAACAAAGCATGTAAACAAGTTCTACAATAACCAGATTATGGAAAATTAAACTAGTCTAAACAAAGAAGTGTACTTAGCTTGGAATGGGGCCCCTCCACTCTTGCTTTGCACACTTGAAGATTGATTTCACAAGCTTCAACTTCAGTCACACATCCACATTATTGAACAGAAAAATAGTAGTAGAATAGGTTCTTCAAATTAGCTCTTAACTCCAAAATGTCTCAGCATGAAATTATACAAAAGTCAATACATAAGCCATCAAAGTCTTGGCTTTAAATAGAAGTTTTGTGAAAAAAACTGATCTATAATCTTTCTAACAAAAATATCTACTCATATTCACCTATCTAAGTCGAATTCATCAATCCCATCCCAAGAAATATGGTCAATCCCATAAAATCTCAAAACTGCTCTATTTCTATGGATTTTTTGAGTGACTAGTCATGGTTGACCAGCACTAAATGGGCCTAATAAAGCTTGTTCTGATCGAACCAGGTAGAGTTGGCTCAGTTCTAATTCCCAAGATGTCCATCCATGCATCAAACTCGTGCCCAAGCGTCCTACAAACATGTCATCCACATAGCTATTACGGGAATTTTTGAATCTGTCAATATTTGCACTTGAAACCAAATTTTCATAAAAACTTTAGAATTTGAAAAATTAGAATTAAATACCTAAATAGACATGAAATACATCAAAATGGGATGGTTATAGTGGAAAATGGATGGATTAAGTAAGTTTCCTTTAGCAAAAATAAGACCAAAATCGAGGGCCAACACTCATCCATCCATCTCTTGACTTCACCCGCACGATTAGATCTCAGCCATTCATCTCCTGTTAACCTCATTCGTCCATCCACTCACCTAATCCCTCATGACATGATCTTCGTTGTTCATCTTCTTTGTCCCCTTTTTCACCCATCCATTCACTTAAGCCTTCACGATAAGATATCCACTGTTCATCCTGTTAGTTAACCCTATTCGCCCATCTATCTACGTAACCTCCTACGATCCAATCGTCATTGTTCATTTTCCTTTCACCTGACTGATCAAGTGGTTCTTATGCACTGTTGCTCCCTCACATCCTCTTTTCACTGATTTCAAACTCCAATTGCTTTCTCCACTTGAAACCCGATTTACCCTAAGTTTCTTTGTTACACCTTAGTCTAGTCTTGATGCTCTTTACTTCTGCAACTTAGATAATTAGCATTAGGTTAGTGTTAATTTAGCAATTCTGCTTAGCATAGATATTTAATTGGTTAGTTAGGTTATGGTGTAAGTTTGGAATTTCATGTTGTTTTCTTCATTACTGCAGTAGAGTATCTCTCTCTTAAAATAGGTTTTCTCTCATTCCATCATAGAATTAAGCTTCTTCTGACCCTATAGAAGTTTGGCTTGGAACCCTTGGGGTCTCTTGCCAGACAAATAGTGATAATAGGCAGGACCTTCACTTATACTTGTGCATATAGCTCTATCGCCTCCAAGTTTGTACGAACCCCAGGTTGATAAATAAAGATGGTAGCCCTAGGAGTTGTAGCATTATTGTTTCAATACCTAGGCTCATCACTTTTTGGCGCCGTTTCTAGGGAAGTATCAAAGTAGAAGTGATTACTTCTTTTTTCTTCTATTTTCTAGTTTCCAACTTTCTTCCATTAGTTTATTTCTGCAAAAGTAATCTAATTTATTCCTTTCTTTCAGTTGTCATTATCTGCTTTCCTTTCCATTTTGCAAGTAGAATTTCAATCGTAAAAACAAAAACAAAAAAATTCTCCAAATACCAATCCACCCCCCATTTGATCATGTAGTGCAGTAAGAACCACATAACCATTCACTATTGCAGGTAGAAGAATAAAATGGCAAAGAATGTAGAAGAAATGGATGGAGACGATGACAATGAGAAAGATCCTCTTGGATTTCCCATTCAAGATACTGATGGTAGTGTGCACACGAAGAACATCCCTCCATCTTTTCTTCCAAAATTTAATGGTCTAAGGACAGAGGATCCGGAAACCTTTCTCTTTGAATTTAAAATTATTTGTAAATCTTATGGTTACCTATCAAAAACTCAAAACCTGAGATTGTTTCCAACAACATTAAAGGATAGAGCTCTTAGATGGTTCATGAGTTTAGGGACTAATTCAATAAGATCATGGAATGATATGCAAGAGATATTTCTAGACAAATATAAATATCATGATCTTAAAGAAGAAATATTTAGAATGAATCAAAGAGAAGATGAGAGTCTAGAGGATCTAATAGAGAGGTTCATGTACAATGTTAAGAGGGAAAAACTACATCGTTTAGGATCTGACACACTAAAAACCTCTTACTTAGAACAATTAGGGATGAATGGATTGATCTCCTTAATATCATGAGTAAAGGTGGTGTATACCAATTATCATTTGAGGAAATATTTGAAACATGCAAACAGATATCAAGAGGAAAAGCAATAGTAGTTAAATCAGCATCAAGATCAGTAAGTCAAGCTAAACTTGTAAATTTGTTTGATGATTTTAAAGAAAAATTTCCTAGCAATCTAACAAAACAAGTAGAAATGTTAAGAATGCAAGATGAGGGAAAATAAAATGCTGATATTTGTGTTGTAGAATCACAGGATGTTAGACATTGTCCATCATTACCAAAGTTGAAGAAATTTCACCAGGAGGACAATGGACCAAGTCCATTGCCAATGGAGCAATGTTATGTAGCTCCAACAGGACCATGGCAACTTATTCAGCCTGATATGATGCAAGAGCCTAATTCAGAATTTGAGGCTTATTCACATCCACCTCCAAGTAGTTGGAACACACCTTTTCTTTGGCAACATTGACCGTCACAACCCCAAAACTAATCTTGGTAACAAGGTTGGTAAGGAACTTATGTGAGCCATCCACAATATCCTCAATATCATTGGTATTTTCCTCAATATCTTCCATACCAAACTCCATGTTATCCTTACAATTCACCTCCACCACAACCACAACCCCATCCGCATCCATCTCAAATATACACTCCCACTCAACTACCTATACCACCATTTCCAAACCCACACATTGAAGTAGCTAACCCACTTACAATGCTGAGATACAACACTTCCAAACATCTCCTCTTGAGGTCAATGGTATTCACCATAGCTCAGGAAGAGTATTGCAAAAAAGAGATTCTCTTGATGTCATTGAAGGACAACATACAAAAGAAGAACATTCAAAAGATAAGTTCAAAGAACTATGGGCTATATTTGATGAAGAGCAGACAGCAAAATCAGAGATTGAGAAAGATCTCTCATGGTTACCATCAAATCTTCCATATCTTCAAAAGAACACTCAACAAAAAGAGGAAGATTTGAAGGTCATGAAAGAAGGATACATCCAAGATGATCCAAATCAGCAAGTGGACTGGGGATACCACAACTACATTGAAATATGGTTCCAGATAGTCACTAAGTTGCAGCATCACTCTCTTCCTAAAATATACTTGATCCTTTCAAAGTCAAATCATTTGGGCTCTTAAATCCAGGTACATGTCAAAGCATACATTAAAAACCTCCACATCTTCTTGTCTATCATCTTGATGTGCACCTGGCTCCATTGGAAGTATTCTTATACTTGAAATTTATTTTGTTTTTCAAGTGGGGTAGGGTAGAAAAAAACGGGAGGAATAAGAAGATCCTTGGGTGAAAACCTTCTTGAGGTGCCCAGGGAAAATATCTAAGGTGAAAACCTCTCTGAAGTATCCAAGGTATTTTTCAAATAATAATAATAATAATAATAAAAGACATAATTGATCTTTATAGGTGGGTGAGAAAGACAATCAGGGAGCAAAGAGAAGATCCAAAGGGAACCCTTCCTCACATATATTCGTCTCCTCCACTCCTTACCATGCATCCATCCATCAATTCTATTGTTTTTCACTTCATTGCTTCAATTCAAGTGAAGATTGTGTTTTCTAATGGAATCACCTCATCCATTACCATCATCCCTGTATCCACACACACTCCTACTCCCTCTTCCATTCATTACAGCATCCTCATAGCACTAGCCAGCAACATGACCAAGAAATTCTGAGACACCAAACATTTCCAAGTGGTGATCCAGGAGCTCCATAGCAGTAGCAGCAACATTAGATCTTCAGTCACAGACACCTGCAAAAGCTAATAAACCATGGCATCTTTGACAAATGCAGCATGGCATCAAGACCACAGGTAAGTATCCCACTCACTCACTCATATGCATCATTGGATGAAAAGTTGTAAAGGTTAAGAGGTAGTTGGTTTTTAAGTGAAAAGGTGGCAAGAAGGAAATTCTTTAACAAGTCAAAAGGGAATGCAAGAGTTTATAGATACAGTATTGTTATGGCAACCATTTGATGATGCTTGAAGAATTAAGATTTCGAGTAGAAACACCAGTTCACCAAAGACTCAACATACCCTATTTTTTGATGCAATCAGTCATAGACTCTAGCAGCAAAGTAAAGGAAGGAAATTCCTAGCATTTAGTTCACCATGGGTTGATTAGGATCCTCATTAAGGATGCCCTCCAACTCCTCAAGATCCCCATAACATGGTCAGTCTTCAGAAACTTACCAGCAGAGGATGAAGTCAAAACCCTCACTTATGATGTTAGTCCTTCTGTCAGTGAGGAGGAGGCAAAACAAGAAGAAGAATATACAGAGCTAGATGGGGATGAGATGGATGAAGAAGAAACTAATACAGAGGAACATGCTGAAGAAGACAAGGAGGATGATGTTGAACAAGAGGAGGAAACAAAGGGATAAATTGATGGAGATGCGAAAGAACAACAAAATGAAGAAGATAAGAAAAACAAAGAGGACAAATATAGGAAAAGAATGACCAACTAGCATATATGGCGAGCCCTTCCTTGGAGGCCATCCAGTGTAGGATGCCAGTTAAATCCTATGCTCTTTACCTCAGAGAACAATGGCTACAATTTCAGATTAAAACACTAGCACAAAGGGGCACCATGCCATTTTAGGACTGCAGACAGTTTATTGATCTTTGTGATCAAAGGGCACTAGAGAATAGGGCCAAAATGGTTGAGTTTTACTTGCACAATATGGCCCTCATAGACATGAATATTTGGGATCCTAATGTAGAGCTAGAAGGTCTACAATTAATGGCTTTGACATCATCGATGAACCATGAGAAGTCAAGGGCTGCAGGGATGAAAAGAATATTGGCCAGAGAGCAAGATAAACCTCTTTTTATCAGAGCTTAACAATCAAATCCCATGGCCCTAATCAACACCCATAATCTAATTACAAATGATCCTCAACTATCACTTAGATATCTTGCTGCTCAAGAGCAAGCAATTTCACATTTTTAGGATATGTTTAGGTTGCTAAGATGATAATATACATGTCGGCTAAAGGAGATGGAACACACTACCACACAGCTTGAAGATCAGAGAACATCACTCCCCTCAAAGGTTGAGAGAGGCACTCAACAAGACACCTATGTATAAGAAATCACTACAATGGTTGAAGGTCAATTAGATAGGCCTAAACCTCAGTCTACCACTACTCCTAGGAATGCTAGAAGGGAGAAAAGAAGAAGAGGAAAAGAGGCAGAAGGAAGAAGTAGAAAGGAAAGCAGGCTTCTATCAACAAGAAGAAGAGACCACAACAGAAGCATGGGATGTCAGAGAGGCTACGAGAGCCATGAATGACATGGACATTGACTAAGTTGCTTAGAGGATGAGCAACACTTTCAGTAGGGGGATGATGATGAGCCTCATCATTGAGTAATTATATGGGCCTTAATTGGCGTTAATTCACCTCCTAGCTTAGCCAAACCAACTATTCTCACAACTTATTGCATACTTTTGATTATATTTTGTTTATGAAATGAGTTAGAGTTTGATATGTTTCTTTGTGGTGTAATGTGCATGAAATGCATGAATAAAGGATAAAACCAAGGAAAATGCAGGTATAAAGGATATAATCAAAGAACTACGGCAAAGACCTTGGTAAAACTAGAATGGGACATGGGAGAGTAATTATAGGAGGTAAATCCTCCTCATTTACTACCCCTCCATTCGAATATTCCTCCACCAGCTCGGAGTGCAAACAACCATCACTTTGAAGACTAGAAGACAGCCGAGCAAGTGAAAAGGATAGAAACAAGTTTTTCTTGAGTTAGAGGCCAAGCCTCCCTAATGGGAAGGAAGTTTTTAGAGATTTCAAATGTTTAAATAGAGAGGCTTAGGACCTCAGTAGGATTCAGAATTCTATTGTAAAAACTCTGCTTTATTTCTGAGCTGCAAGACTTGTGACAGTTTGCTCTGTAATCCATGGTTTTTATAATGAGAAGGAGTTCTGTTTTAAGCCAACTTTGAGTTAACTCTAAGGGCTAAAGCTCTTGGGTTAGGGCCTGACCCAAGCAGCCACAACTCCTCTTTATTGTACATGTATGCTAGCATAGAGTTATGTTCTGTTTATTTGCTTAAGTAGTTTCATGGTTTTCTGCTCATTTGCTTTAGTAGCCTTATGGTTTTCACTGTTTATTTGCTTAATTAGTTTCACTTTCATTACAACAATATAGCATAGATCATGCATGGTTTTCCTCTTCATCTGCTTCAGTAGCTGCATTTTCTGTAGTTTACTTTCATTTATGCCTTCTTTCAGTTCATAGGTTAGTTAGAGGAAAAAGATCACTATCAGGTTGTGCATAGGTTTCTCGGCCTCATCTCCTCCCTCTAGGACCATGACTTGAGGCAAATACCCTTCAACAGCCCCAAAAACACAGACCTTGCATGGGCTATGGAGTTCATTGTTTAATGTAGTTATTTTTTCACCTGCACTATTTTTCTTTGTCATTTTCATTTGAAACCGCCTCATGCACTTTCCTCATGCATCGCTTCCTCGTTGTCCGATCACTAACAAACATTCACAATTACCATCACATTCACTATTTTCTCCAACTTCTACCTCGTATGGAGTCTTCCACTCACTTTATGAGCTTTAATCTCCACCATCGATCTGTCCCTTGATCCGATAGCTAGTGCATCACCCGATCACTTTATGCACTTCAAGTCCCCACTGTCGATCTACCTTGCCTAATCTGACAGTTGTCAATTCACTCTATCGCCAACTAGCTTAGTCGATCTCCACCATTGATCATCCCCACCCGATCTAACGACCATCATGCAATCTCGTGCAGATTAGTGCACAAACGTTATCTGCCCGAGAGCACGTGAGAAAAGTGGTTTTCTCATTCTACGTGTCGCATAGTAAAGCTAATCATGTGAAATTTCAAAATACTTCTTACAGCCTGAAGGGCACGCGAGAAAGTACTTACCGCCTTAGAAACCCGCTCCCTCATTTCCGCACATTTCTTTTCCTTGCGATATGATCTCCATCATCCATCTCTTGACTTTACCCGCGTGATAAGATCTTAACCATTCACTGCTCCTATTAGCCTCGTCCATCCATCTATTGACTTCACCCACACGATTAGATCTCGGCCATTCATCTCCTATTAACCACATTCGTCCATCCACTCACCTAATCCCTCACGACATGATCTTTGTCGTTCATCTGCTTTGTTCCCTTTTTCGTCCATCCATTCACTTAAGCCTTCAAGATAAGATCTCCACCGTTCATCCTGTTAGTTAACCCTTTTCGCCCATCTATCTACGTAAACTCCTACGATCCAATCTCCATTATTCATTTGCCTTTCACCCAAGTGATCCAACAGTTCTTATGCATTGTTGCTCCCTCACGTCCTCCTTTCACTAATTTCGACCTCCGATTGCTTTTTCTGCTTGAAACCCAATTTAGCCTAAGTTTCTTTATTACACCTTGGTCTTGTTTTGATGCTCTTTACTTTTGCAACTTAGATAAATAGAATTAGGTTAGTGTTAATTTAGCAATTATCGCTTAGTATAGTTGTTTAATTGGTTAGTTAGGTCATGGTGTGATTTAGCATTTCATGATGTTTTCTTCATTACTGCAGTAGAATAGCTGATCCAAAAATGGATCCTGGATAAACCTATAAGTCTAAAAGACTTCATATAAGAGGTAAAAGGTGCCAAATGGCACAAATCCTTTGTAAATCAGAGGAAAATGAAAATCGTAGGCTGCTCTCGGAAATAGTTTCATTACAGAAATCTCCTCACTCTGAATCCAACGCAACTTGAATGGGCGAAAATAGACATCAGATGAAGAAGTTATCATAAAAGAAGTTCCCCTTTTATTCTTTGGGAAAGAGGCAAAAACTTGAAGAAAGTAGTAAAATGAGGCCTATCAGAGGCTAAAACCAAATCTACACAGGAGCCGTCAGATTTGGCCGATCAACGATCTAGATCCAATCAACAATTGCAATCGGCAGTGGCTATCAGAGGATATCAGAGCATAATACATGGCAATTACGATCACGAAATCGCAATTGGCGATCACAGTGGAGCGCACACTAAATGGCCTGAGGTATGTGTGATTTACGATTGCGACAAATCGCATCAGGGTTATTCAAAAGGGCAAGGCCGATACCATATGTGATGTGATATATATATATATATATATATATATATATATATATATATATATATATATATATATATATATATATATATATATATATATATATATATATATATATATATATATATATATATATATATATATATATATATATATATATATATATATATATATATATATATATATATATATATATATATATATCTATATATATATATATAATATATATATATATATATATATAGAATGATGGACGATAGATGAATAAATAAATAAGGATTTATTTACGCTTTCATGTGATACTCGTTTTTGGAGCGAAAGGTATTCCCAGGTTTCGAACTGAGACCTCCCGCCGTCATGTATCAAATCTTAGACAAGGGTTTGGATGGCAGATCCAAAGGCCTGCAGGTGTATGCAGCCTACCTTGCAGTCTGGAATCTGAAGAATGGGCATTTCGATCCGATTAAAATCCCTCCGCAGTTTCAGAGGCTCATTTCGGGCTCCCGCCAGTTCACCGATGATGGCCTTCTGGTTGCTGGCTGCGACGGCCTGTATACACAAGTCCATCTCCTTCTCCGCCTGAGAGGGGGCAAAGGGGGTATCGGTTATTTTATGAGGAGCGCTGTCACCAAGATCGGCCAGAAGAAGACCAGCAACTTTGATGCTTTCCGCGACTTGAGTGGAAGGTGGCTTCGCCGCGTGAACGCTGAGAAGAAATCTGTGGTTTTTCCCATTGATTTGGTCAATGCAACCAAAGAAAGGGGTCTGCATGTGGCAGATCTTCCCCCTCTCATATCGATCTGGGCCAAATCTTACAGATCCGGGATGGATCTAACCGCTCTGTCCAGTCCGAGGCAGCAGATCAGTGGAATGGTGCATTGGCTGAGCCGAGAGGAAGCAGATCTTGAAATGCAAAGGGCAGGAAGGATCAACAAGAGGTTAGATCTGGAAAACAGTCTACAGCGCACACCGCTGGACCATCTGGCAACCAGCACAGACACCGTTTCAGACAGAGCTCAGATAAACAACAGACTTCAGGTAACAAATAATCGTTTTCAGATTTTCATTAAAACACCTGAACAGAAATCAATCTTAATCTGGGTAAGTGGAGATAGTTATGTTTTGCTGTTAAAGCAGCAAATCTGTTATTTGACTGGCTATCCTAGCCAGATCCAACATTTAGTCAATGGCAGGTGGTCTCTCCAGGACAACAGAACCTTGGGAAGCTACGAGATCAGCCCAGGAGAAACCATTGTCTTGAACCTCAGGCTGAGAGGAGGGGCACCATCCCAGGGACAGCCAAGCAGCACGGGAGGGGAAAAGGGGAAAACAGCACCCTAGAATAAATCCAAAGGAGCTCCATCCTATAAAAATATTCTCCAAGGAAACAGAGAATCGGGATCCTCCCCAGATCAAGGCGGATACACGCCCCGGCCATACATAGTAGACCAGCTAGAGCAAACCCCAGCCCTTAACTTTGATTCCACAGGGCTGGATAACTATGTTGAGACATATGAATCACAGGCCCTCATATGCCGATTCAACAGCTTTTGGCAAACACCTACGAAGCTATTTCATTGGATCTTTGTCAATTGGACCATGGAATGCGAGATACACTTATGCTCCAAAGGATTCTTCATAGTCAGATTTGCATCCAGGGAAGCCATAGATACAATCATCAATGCTGGGCCTTGGTTTTGGGGAACGGCGGGGTTGTTCATGACCCCATGGTTTACAGACTTCGATCCAAATAAAATGATAGTTTCCAAAATGCCGGTCTGGGTCCGCCTACACAACCTTCCTCTACATTTCTGGAGCGAACGAGCATTAGAAGGAATCAGGAACAACATAGGGAAATACATCAAAACAGATACGGAAAGGATTGGTGAAAGGATCTTCACTTTTGCACGAATTTGTGTGGAAGTGGACCTAAGTAAAGGGCTACCAGACAACATAAGGCTGATCTACAAACAACAAGACTGGCTGCAAGCATTAGACTACGAAAATACCGCTTTTAGGTGCAGACTCTGTAGACAAACAGGGCACCTGCAAAGCACATGTCCAGAAGCTAAAAAGGTAAACAGCAAAAGGAAGCAGAAAGGAAAACAGAAGAAAGGATGGTTATTTTCCCCTCCGGTCTCAGAAGATGAAGAATCAGAAGCCGAAGAGGTAGATACCACCACAGAGAAAGTGGAGATCTCCCAAGAAATGGGAAATCAGAAGGGAACCACATCAGACACCAAGGCATCACAGCTTTACCCAAATCAGGCAGAGAAGATTACTGATGACCAGACCATGGGAGGGATAAAGCGACACCATCAATCAGACACATCAGATTCAGACAAGGAATTAGGCACACAGAAAGCAGAAACACAGTTAGTTTTAGCCACGATCGAGCCCACCCAAGGAGAGTGGCGCAAGGTCGAAAAGAAAAAAGGAAGGAAAACCTAAAGTTGATTCTCGTTTTCCTTTTCTTTCACTCCTCTCCTCTCTCTCTCTCTTCTTTTCTCTTCATTTTTTGCACGTTAGTTTAGTAACGTTGCGAAGGGTGCCATGGCACTTGAGCCCATTGGGCAGCTTATGGAAATGCTTCATGCATATGCAATTGTAACTTTTCATTTTTTAATAAAAGGTTACAACTTTTTTCTCTGGAAAAAATCTATATATCTATATATATATATATCTATATATATATATATATATATATATATATATATATATATATATATATATATATATATAGATATATATATATATATATATACATGGACCCGACGGGGCGATAAATGATATTTGATATAATTTGAAATCCGTCAAATGACGATTTTCTTTGTATTTGCATTTTTTGTTGAATAAACGAAATACGAAGGAAAAGTGCTCGACCCGATGAAATCGAACCCGAAAGGGTTCCGAAATACAAATACATAATATTTCAAATTCGATAAAGCCATTTTTTGGGATTTTTCCATGTTTTAACGTATTTTTAAAATACGAAGGGAAACCTTGGAACAGGGCCGAAGCGACTTGCGATAGCGCTTTCAGGCAAACCTGATAGTGTTATGAAGCACATTTATGAAGGTTTGATGTCTGAGGAACAATATTCTCTGTGGATTTTTCCTGTGATAGTGCATTTACCTGTGTAAGTCGAGAATGCCAAAATTTGGGGATTTTAAGTGCCAATTGCCCCTTCCATTACAGAATAGGTGGCATCCATCCCTGAGGGTGTTTAGCAATGATTTCTAACACTCAGAAAGGGGATTTGAGTGGACCAAAACAGGAAGATAGAGAGCCCAAGAGGGAAAATGAACCAACAATGCTGATTTGGCTTAAAGAGCCACAAAACGACAGAGACAGGGGTTGTTGGGTGGTTGTTGGTTGCTGAGGTTGTTGTTGAAAGTAAGACGAAGCAGGAAGCTAAGGCAAAAGAGGTAGCGCAAAAGAAAAAAGGTAGCCAAGGGAGTCACTTGGAAGCCAAGAGAGTTGTAAACTGATAGAGGGTAGAAAGAAGCCAGAGCCGAAGAGCCAGAGCCAGAGCCAGAGCCAAGAGCCAGAGCTTCAAGAGCCAGGGAATAACATGGTGTTTGAACCCACTGTTTCTGTGTAAAGTGGTAGGAGTTGAGCCAAGAGCTTGTAAAAAGGACTTATACCATAATCCCAAAGAGCATAGTTGAGTTGACTAGAGCTCACAGAGACGTAGCCAAAGAGTTGTGGGTGAAATCCTAATTAAATTGTTTTTTCTATATGATTGTTTGTTGCTATATTAGTATTTATTGTATGTATTTACATATCAGAATACATAGCAAATTTTAAAACACCATAATAGCCAATAATAAATATAAGCATACACCTCTATTTTCAAGCATTTCTTAATTCCGCATTGGTTAATCAATATGACTTGGGAATGTTCAAGCTTTGGAAGTGGGAGAGGTTCTTGTAAGTTAGACAAGAAGCCTAAGTGCCCCATTTTCAAATCAAGTGGTATCAGAGCTTAAGATTGATTAACCACACCTTTAAGAAGGTTATATCAAAATGACTGATTAACAGAACAAATATTTCTTGTCTGAAAGGTGTTTGGGCAGTCAAAGATTGATTGTCTGATTGATTGTATGCTTGTTTACAGACTGACTATTTTCTGAGTTTGCAGAGGTGAAGGGAAGTCTACTGATAGTTCAGTCCAGGAAGGACAAGAAGGAAGAAGGGCTGAAGGTATTCTTCTATCCCAAGGGACCTCAAGGTAGTCCTTAAAGCACAAGAGGTTTGTTGCAAAAGTTTGTTGAATAGGCTCTTTATTAATCTTGTTTGAAGTTATTTTGTTCATTGGTATAATTACAACTTCTACAAGTGAATCCTCAAATTTTACTTTCTTCACAAGATTCTTTGATGAAGACATGAAGCAAGAATTGTCCACCACGATGGATATGGTGAGAGAAATGTATGAGGATGAAAGGAAGAGTAGAAGACTTAGGGAGTAGTTGAATTTCCTGAAGGAAGAGAAGCAATTGCTTCTGACAAATTTCAAGAAATGGAGACGTAACTTCATATTGCAAATATGAACCTGAAAAGGATGCATGAGTTGGAGACACAGCTCTTTGTTGCCCAAGAAGCCTTAGTCAAGTATCAGCTTGAAGAAGGGGCAAACCATTCTATTTTGTCTTCAAATTCCTCTAAGAATGATTCTATTGGTTCTTTTGAAAAACATACTAGAGTCATAGGTTCCAAGCTAATGTCCAAGACGGGCTATGAAGGAAAAGGCTTGGGTAGACATTCACAAGGTATTTTTGAGCCAATAATGATTGAGGAAAGGCCTAAGTATTTTGGTCTTGGCTATGGACAAGCTTATGGAGAAATTTCGAAGCCTGCCATGAAGGCCATTGAAACAGCTCCAAGAAGGAGTTGAATTACAGAGTGTGATGATTGTATTCAGGAAGAATGCAATAGATTGAAACATCATTTTCAGGATGCAGGTGTTCAGAAGCACACACTTGAACGAGAGAGTTGGGGAGATTCCAATAGCCTTGAAGAGATTGATGGCGTTCCAAAGGGAGCCACTTCTTCATTTTCTTTACCTCCGCATGAAGGCCATAAAGGTGAAAGAGAAAGGTATAAGTTTGGTTCTAAACAATTTCCTTTTGATTGTGCAAAGCATGATAAATTTCCACATATCTATGGGAAAATAATTACATGTTCCTTTTGTGGGTTGGATAACCATAATGTTTCTAGATGTTGGAAGAGAATGACCACATACAGGAAAATTTTGAAGGAAAAGAAGCAAAAAGCCAAAGGTCCATTGGACAAGGCAAATCATGTTGTCAAGAGGATGCACATGCAGTGCACTTATTACCATAAGCAAGGACATCTTGCTGCAAAATGTTGGACTTTGAATTTAGCAATTCTTCCACAAAAGCCGAAGAAAGTGGAAAGAGAAGATGGCAGAAATGGAAGTGAAGATTCCATGAATGATGTGTCTTAGAATGATTCACATGATGATGCTGATGTGCAGACAAAGGTAGTACCTTTGAAAGGGATTGGTGAGGAACAATTTTTGTTCTTATCCGATTAAGATTGCATGTTTATTAATGCATCTACATTATATTTCATTTCAGCTTCGAAAGTAAAATGTGCTTAAGTGAAAGTTGAAGGATGAAATGCATGCATGAGCATGAGATGCATGAAAACAGGGATGTTGATGATTTCCTTATTTTTGAACATGTATATGTAATTAACTTGCAGGATTGATTGCTTTGACATGCATGTGATGCCATGTTGACTTGGCAGAAGTTAACTTGGTCTCCAAATGGAGATAATGATGAAGTGTTTCATCTTTTGAAAAAGAGTCCTAATGGTATTTTTCTACATGCTTGACTTGAAGGGTCATTTGTTTAAAGGCATGTTTTGTGGGCTTGTTACCTAGTCCATCATTTGTATGCAGATCTAAGACATGGAGGTGTTCACAAGATATGAAATCTATTTCTTTGTTGAAGCAAGAATTTAGTCCATCCAGTTGTTGTCTGTATGCTTGTTGTTGTTAACGAATGTTGTTGGCAGCTTCTCAAATAGGTAAAAATGAGAGTCTTGTGGAGCATATGTACTTCACATTTGTTGAGTGTTGGTCACTTTAATTGCTTATTAATCCAAACAACTAAGTGCTACATAAATTGTCAAGCTAGGGAAGTCTGTTTATTTCAAAGGCAACTACGCACTGTATGTGCTCAATATCAAAAGCAATAAAAGTTGTAGTAATAAATAAACTAGTCACACCTTGCTCTAAGGAAACTGAAGTTCCACTCTAAGTTACAACAAAAACAATCTATTGCAGACAATTACCAAAGAATGCTTAATTTCATTAAAAGAGTAATCTAATGAAAATGAATAAATCTGCAAAGGAAAGCACTAGCTATGTTGTAACAGAGAACAAGACCCTATTCCCAAAGAAAGAATCTCCAGTACCTGTTTCTGATTACCATGCTTGCCAACTCACTCTGTAAAATCAACTGCCAATGGAACACTCATGAATTAACTATAGATGAACTAGATAATGTAGCAATCAATTGGAAAAACAGAGTTCAACAATAATGCATAAGCAACATCTAGTAAATAGAACTTTTAACAAGGTATGGATAGGAAACACACTTAACACACTGCAGAAATATAATGGGTGAATCTTGTGATGAAGGTGGGCCCTATCCTTCTCACAAGATTCCCCAAGAAACGAGAACTAGAAAGAAATGTTCAGAACAGTATTTTATTCATCCATCAATATGTCACGTTACAAAAAGATTCTAGTTCTTCTCCTTCAGCTAAACCTTCTGTTAGTCTGTCCCCCTTCTAATGTAGATGTCTCCAGACATCTATTACAATTGATTATATTGTAAGTCCTATCTTTAACCGAATATACCAAAATAGGGAAATCAGTTTTCCCATTAACAAAATGCTTTTACAATGGTTATGGTAATGCTGACTTTGGAATGTGGTAGTTACAGCCAATGTAGCGGCTCCTTTGATGATCTTCTTCTGTTGCTGTCGAATCTAGAATGCAAATCATGGCTACTTCAGCAACGAGATTTGCTCCTTATTCTAAATGTTACAGCAACATAACCTGTCATGATAACCTTGCAGTCTTCAGGCTGTTTCAGCAACGTAGACTGCAATGATAACTGTCTCAGCAACTATTCATTTCAATCAATAAATTATGAAAGTAATGTAATTGTATGTAAAATAAATTAAACGTATAGTAATGAGAAGAAATATTGTATACCTTTGGAAAAGTGGGTTAAAGCAATAACAAGGACTTTAAATATAGGTTGAAAAAGGATGACATAATAGCAAAATATATGGTCAAAAAGGGACAATGTGAGGTCCTAACATCCCCCCCAACTGAAAGGGTTGCATGTCCTCATGCAACTTTTACTCTGAATCTAAGTCCAAGTACTGGGACTTACAGTGCAAATTACTTAGGCAGTAAGTATAGAAGGTGCCATCAGCCAAGTCTCTGAAACCATGAACATTCTATAATCTCTGCCATGCTGTTATCTCCTCCTTTTTGGACAACCTGAAGTAAGCCTTATATTCTTGTGCTGACAACCATAGAATAGGGAAATGAAAATGATATCCTAACCATTTTTCATCACACTATTGAATGCATTTGACATAGTTAGGTAGCCGTGAAATTGTTGTTTCAAGATTAAGAGGGTTAAAGGGATCGTATTCCTTCCTCTCCTTAGAGGACTGTTCCCAAAATAGGTTGTTTGCCTGTAAGGAAAGAGATCCCTTGGATTTGACATAATGTTGGCAGTCTTTTAGGACTACTACCTGTAACTGTCTAATATGCTTGGTCATTCTTGGTTCCTTCAAAAACTGACGATATTCAGCAACGAAAATGGTAGCATTCTGTGGCTCGGATCGAATCCACAGAAGGCGATTATCTTCATTGTGTCTTGCTGAAAGAAAGGCATTCTGCCACGTGAGCTGATTGGCAAGGAAAGAGACAAAGGCTCTAATCTGAATGTCACCAACTAGAGGGTTCAGATTGAGCTTCCTATCCTCAGGGATGGCTTCATTATGGAGATACAGTTCACAGAGTAAATTTTGTTCACTGGGAGATGCTTCTATGAAGGTTTTCACAAAATGTTCAGGTGCAGATACATCATGAGGTCTGCCATCTCTAATTTCCTTTATTTGGAACAACACTAAGCATTCTACAATAAAGAGAGAGTAATTGGAGGATGGTTTCCTGGTGGCCAATAAACTTTGAACCAAATTGAACATGAGGAGCAATCTAGTTTTTAACTGTTTTTTTCCCTGTTCTGTGCACGAGGCTGTTCCAAAACTTCCCAATTTCCATATATATGATTTTGCCATGATAATTTGTGCTCTTGCAAGATCTTCTCTTGCAATATAACATATTCTTTCTTCCATTTATCCATTTGTGCTTGAGTGCTGCTAGTCTAAGTGAAGACAGTTTTTGTAGGCTGGGGTTCAGTCTGAGTAAACACAGTCTTTGTAGGCCGGGGTATAGGACTTTCAGTTTTAACAATCACAGTAGGTCGAGGTATTTGTGGTTTAACCTCTTTTTCAAAAATCTTTGAAGGCCTCGCTGTTTCTTTTGTGACAGCAGGGCATTCCTCTTTAATTGCAACAGAAGTAGATGCAGGGGTTGCTCCAGGCAATGAAACTTCAACTATTTTATAACCAACTTAATGATAAACATTACTACATTGGCTGCACATATATTCATTATACCAATCTTTCTCTGTACTCTTATCAGCTGCGGATGCTGCATGAGCTAAAGTATACAAATTAAGCTCTTTGTCATAGGCTTCCCTTACCGTTATTAATTTTGCTTGTGAGCTTCAAGTTCTAATTTTAGAAACTCCTTTTCCTATAGAAGGGAAGCCAAGGTGATTGGGCTTTGTGTAGAAATCGCAGTCTCATTCGCTGATTCTAGTGGATGAAAGACCTGTTGTTACGTAGTAGCTTCATCATTTGCAGCCTTAGCAGGCAGTTCTTGTGTGGCAGCTGCTGACTGAGTAGTTGGTTCTTGTGTAACAGCTACAGTTTGTGAAATATCCTAGTTATCTATGTCTTTTTCATCAGCAGGTAGTTCTTATGTAGCAACTGTTGAATCAGTAGTTGGTTCTTGTGGGGCAGCTATGTCTTGGTCATCTGTTTTATGTTCATCATCAGGTGGTTCTTGTGTGGCAATTGCTGAAATAGTAGCTGGTTCTTGTGGGGTAGCTACATGCTATACTTCTTCTTGGGTATCTAAATTTGATGGATTAGCAACTGGTTCTTGTGTGGCAGCTACTGAATCAGTAGTTGGTTCTTATGTGACAGCTACGTTTTCTAAAAGAAATTATGTCACAAAAACCTAGGCATCTTGTATTTCAGTACCTAAGGGTGAGACAAGTAAAGATTCAGGGCCTTGGGACTGTGGTGGGGTATGGGGTTTTAGGATAATAGGTGCAGAATTTGGGATGGTGGTAATAGTTGCTGCTTCAGTAGACGTCCTCATTCGTCTTCGAGGTAAAAAGGCAGGGAGAGCAGTGGTTTTTATTTTGTGAGTGGTTTTCTTTAGAGGAGGAGGGTCATCAGGGATGGTAGCTTCTTTGGTTGAGGCCCTTGTTCGTCTTTTTGGTAGGGAAGCATCCTTTTCTTACCTTTTTATTTTTAGTTTAGCAATGGGAAGGTTATCATCAAAATCATCACTAGGAATGTGGATAGTGGGACTGGATGATTCTGCTAAATTATGGGATGGAGTTGATGTGGTGGGAGGGTTAATTGGATTAGCTGATGCGGGTGGTGGAATTTCTGTGGGGGTCAAAAATGCTCCCTGGTTGCTGTTCGGAAGGATTTTCAACCTGCTGAGGGATTCCAGGAGTTTCTTGAGGAATTTCAAGGGCGAGCTGAGAAACTTCAGGAGTTTCAGTGGCTTCTTGGGGAATTTCAGCTGCTGTTTGAGGAATTTCAGCAGCTTCTTGGGGAATTTCAGCTGCTGTTTGAGGAATTTCAATGGCTTCTTGGGGTTCTAGCGGTGGGTTGTTAAGCAGGGGAGGATTCTGCTGAGACAAACCTCTTTGAATTAATAACTGGTCGAGACGATGATGGGTGAGGGAAAGGAGTGGGTATTTTTGCATGCATACAATGATGTGACATATTCTTTAGACACCCAAGTAGATAATATGGCATATTTAACAGTCGACCATGTCTCAAATGATTTAACAAGATAAAATCATGCTGATAGACTACCTGGTAGCAACCTTTGCAGGTGAGATAGTGCTTGAAAAATTCAGCAACTGTCGGCCATGGAAGTGGTAATGAATGAAGTGCAACACCCCTGCCTTTAGGCTTGACCCGCTCTCCTGGCAGAAGAAAGTCCTGCTGTGCATTAAGAATGATGTGTTTACGACTAAACCATCGAGTGCCAGCGGCTGGTAGGCCTAAAACCTATGCTATATCATCCTCTGAAATTGGAATTCGAACTCCTTGAATGGTAGAGTAGCCATCCCGTAAATTACGTGCAAATTCAAGGACTTGCTGTGGATCAAATCCCTGGAGCCTCTGAAAATAATCTACCCAACCAGCATGCTGAAAAATCTGATATACCTCTGGGTGTAATTCTAATAAAGCTATCGAGCCGGGCTCATATCAAATAGTAGGTCCTCCCATAGTTACTAGCTTTAGTAAAATGCACAGTGACAAACCGAGTTACCGCACCTGAGACAGAGTAAATTTGCAAATGAGTTCATGGAATAATAAGACAGAGACAGGGTGATGAGATGTAATCATGGGTAAAAAAACAACGGTGATTGGCGTGTTGTGAAATGATGGCACGATGATTTTGATATTCCTCCCAACTACGGCTGGAATAATGAGTTTTAAATGTACAGAGATCGTGGTAATAATGTCATAATCTTCTCATTTGACTATAGTTTAATAATATTTACACATACAAATACATACCTCATGTTTACCTTTGATTGATATTCGGAAAATATAGTATACGTTGCTAATAGATCATCAATGGTTATGGAAAAGGGTTTTGAAATATGAGGATCATTATATGAAAGGCCTGTATAATGATAGGAGAAGGTAGTGAAAGAACAAAGTTATAAGAATGATGCAATAGACAGTTCTCACAATGTATAATCATTCTTTGAGAAGAAATGGTGTTTCAGCCACAGGGAAAATGGGTAAAATTTGGTGTTTCAGCAACAGGAAAAGTGGGGGAAAGGTTGGTATTTCAGCAACAGGAAAATGGATGGAAATTGGTGTTTCAGCAACGAGGACAATAAAGAAGAATGTTGTTGTAAATGGGAGAAATAGGGAAAATGTTGCTGAAAAATACTTATGATAAGAATGGGAAAGATGTTGCTGAAAAGTAATGGGGGACATAGGGAGGAGAAAAAGGAAAAATGATCAAAATGGGGGAATGAATTGTGAATTGGAGTGAGATGACAATGCTTCACAAGATGAAGCTTAAATCTGCTTGCAGTAAGATTGTTCTTTTCAACCAGCCTCCCTACATCTGAGATCTGCAAAATAATCAATTGTAACATGCCAACCCTTGACAAGGATTATTAGTTAAGAAATCTAATCTAATACTAAAAATAATATAATGTAGAAATTAAATGCAATGAGGGGTAGCAAGCTCCCCCAAAAAGATATAATGTGAATCTGCCATGCAGGTGGCCTTAAAATCCTCTTTAGAAATGGGCTGCTGGTAGAGACGAAGCCGATACCCATTTACTAATAATGGTGTTCTAGAATCATCAATTGTTAGGAGCCTTACTGTTCCATTGGGGAAAACAGTATCTATTTCATAAGGTCCCAGCCATCTTGTTCATAATTTCCCTTGAAAATTTTCAAACCGAGAGTCATACAATAAATCCCAATTACCTTTTTGGAACTACTTATGCTTAATAGTTTTATCATGCCACCTAGTTTTTTGTTGTTGAATCATAGTTGTTTGGTGGATGGAATCTAACCTCTTTTCATCCAATTCCTGAAGTTGTTGCAACCTGGATGTCTGTGCATCAGTCAAATCAAGGTTAACAGCTAAAGCAGTTCTTAAGGTTTTAATCTCAAATTCCACAAGAAAAACAACACTTTTACCATAAACCAATTCATAGGGAGAAAAGCCTGTAGTGTTCCTCCAGGTAGTTTTGTAAGACCATAATGCCTCAGGTAGCCTTTGAGACCAATCCTTCCTATTTTCCTTCACTGTTTTTGTTAAAATGGCTTCTATGACTTTGTTTGTACTTTTCACCTAACCATTGGCTTGGGGGTGGTAAGGTGTAGTTATTTTATGATAAATATGATATTTTTGAAGCGTGGCTTTAAAACCATGAGAATTGAAATGAGGTCCTCCATCTGTAACTAGCTCTCTAGGCACTCCAAATCTAACAAAGATTTCTTCAAATAGAAAGGTTAAAATAGATTCTTCATTAGCTCTAATAAGTGCCTTAGCTTCCACCCATTTAGTCATATAATCTGTACAAACAAATATGTAAACTCTTTGACTAGATGGAGGATTGATGGGTCCTATAAAGTCTAGAGCCCATGTTTTAAAGGGTTCAAGTATTACCTGGGGATTCAATGGCATTTCATCTCTATGATTAGGTTGACCCATTCTCTGATAGCTATCACAGGCCCTAACATATTTCTTCGCATCCTTGAAAAGTGAGGGCCAATAATAACCCATTATGAGAATTTTATGTGTTGTTCTCTTATCAGCAAAATGCCCTCCAAAAGGGCCATCATGACAAGCCTTCAGTATATCATAAACCTCATCTTCTCTAATACATCTTCAGATTTCATGATCAAGTCCTGTATGGAAAAGACACCCACTTATCTAGCTATACCGAGCACTTTGTTGAATGATCTTTCTTTTCTCCTGATGTGATAAATGTGATGGTAGCTTCCCTGCAACCAGATAATTGGCAGTGTCTGCATACCAAGGTGAGTGAGCAGATACTGCAAATAAATACTCATCAGAAAAGGAATCATCTACTAGAGCATTATCATTAGTTTTTATCCGAGAAAAGAAATCAGCAACTACATTTTCTTTACTTGGTCGATCTAGAATTGTAATATCAAATTCTTGTAATAATAATAACCACCTGGTAACTCGAGCATTTGTGACAGATTTGTTCATTAAATACTTAATAGCCGAGTGGTCAGTATGAACAAAAGTAGGGTAACCAGCAATGTAATGTCGAAATTTATTAATAGCATAAATGACTGCTAAAAATTCCTTTTCGGTAACTATGAAATTAAGCTTAGCAAGGGTCATATTCTTACTAATGAAATAGATAGCATAAGGAAGATGATTTTCTTCTTGTCCCAAGAAAACTCCAATTGCAGTGTCTGAAGCATCATAGGATATATGAAAGGGAAGTGCCCAATCAGGTCCCCTTAGAATAGGAGCTATAAACAATTGATGCTTAAGTTCATCAAATGCTTTCTGGCAAAGATCAATCCACTTAAATTTAGCATTTTTCATAAGTAACACAAACAAAGGAGAAGCTATTTTAGAAAAACATTTGATAAATCTTCTGTAATATCTAGCATGTCCTAAAAAACTTCTTACATCAATTTGTGTTTTATGGATAGGAAGGGTCTGAATTACCTATACTTTGGATGGATCTACCTAAATCCCTAGGAATGAAATGAAGTGCCCAAGTACAATTCCTTCATTCATCATCATATGACATTTTTCAGTACTCAAGGAAAGGTGAGCTTGTATACAATGTTTAAGTACTTTCTCAAGGTTTTGTAATGCATCTTCAAAAGTCACACCATAAGGAGTAAAGTCATCCATAAATATATCCATAGAGTCATTAAGCATATCAAAAGAAATTCCTACCACTGCTCTTTGAAACATTGTTGGAGCATTACATAGTCCAAATGGGAGAACTCTATAAGCAAAAGTTCCCCAAGGGCTAGTAAAAGTGGTCTTGTCTTGGTCTTGGGGTGCAATTTTGATTTGATTATATCTGCTAAAACCATCTAAAAAGGAAAAGAATCTCTTCCCTGACAAACTATCTAGAACATGATCAATGAATGGCAAGGGGAAATGATCTTTTTGAGTAGCTTTGTTTAAGGCTCTATAATCTACGCACACTATCCATTTCCCATTTTTCTTAGGTACTATCACCAATGGAGAAACCCATTCAATGTCAGATATGGGGTATATAAACCCTGCATTAAGCAATTTTTGAAGTTCTTCTTTAACAATTTCCCTCAAATTGGGATTCATTCGCCACTGGGGTTGACAGACTGGTCAGCACCCTTCCTTAATATAGATACGATGAGTATATAATTCAGGAGATATCCTCTTCATATCTGTATAGTCCCATGTGAATGCTTCCTTATTTTCACGAAGTAACTTCATTAGTTGTTGTGTTTCAGCATCTAATAAGTTGGGGATTATGTTCAATGTTTTGCTAGGTTCGATTTCTACTATTATGCTTTTAGAGGAGCTAGCAGTTTATATTTGAGGTAGATTTTTAGATTTAATCTTTTCCTGGGTTTCAGGTTCAAAAATTGCAATCAATTGGTTATATGTTTCAGAAGTGACCGAGGAAGGTTCGGACATAAAATTACTAATTACTTCATCCTCCGTGGTATCTTTAAGAGTTAAGGCTTGTCCGATAGTCAAAATGGGTTGAGGAGCATTATCATCATAATCCAACCATACAGAATCATCATTATTAATCATAGGTGTGGCATGAGGATAAAGAGTAAGCTGCTTAGTTTCACATCCATTAGAAATTGTCATTCAACCTGATCTACAGCTGATAAAAGCATCTGCTGTAGCTAGCCAAGGTCTCCCCAAGATTAGAGGATGTCCCCCCAACTTTGTTTTAGTCTGTAATACAACAAAGTCAGTTGGGTAATTCCACGATTCAACTGAAATGATCAGGTCTTCAATAACTCCTTCTGGTTTAATTGTGGAACGGTCAACTAGCTCCAGGATGGTTTGTGTCTCTCTGATTACATTCTTTAGTTGTAGTAGTTGTGAGGTTTCAAGGGTCATAATATTTATAACAGCACCTAAGTCTACCAAAACTCGTGAAATAATGGTTTTTCCAATCTGTACTGTAACCATAGGATGGTCGGGATCACCATATTTAACAAGAGGAGTTTTTTCGGACATTAAGGCAACTAGATCACCCATAACATGAAATGTAAGGGGATCCTTCATTTTCCTACCAGGTTTCTTAACACAAATGTTTCTCACAGTTCTGGCATAAATTGGTACATCTCTGAGTGCTTGTAAGAGTGGAATATTAACCTAAAGATTCTGCAATTCCCCTAGAATATTAAAATCAGGCAGCTTAGGTGTCTTAGTGAGGGCTAAACACTCAAGGAATGGTGGTTCTGTTGTTTCAACATCTTTCTTAGAGGGCAGTTCTGCTGTTTTAGCACCCTTATTGGATAAATTATTTCTCTCTGTCTCTTCTTTGTTAGAGTCAGAAGAGGTAATATCATCAATAATAGGCTCAACTATTCTCCCAGATCGTAAATGAATATCATTACACTACACAGGGTAAACAGGAGATATAGGTTGGTTCTGAATATCGATGACTTGCACAACTTTATTATTATTAGGGTTAGGGTTCGGTTGTACAGGAAGCTGGGGTCTTATTGTCTGATTATTTGGTGGAGCACCTGATGGTAGAGGGAGTGGTTGCTGAAACTGAGGAAATTGGTTTGGAAATGGAATTTGTTGAGCTCTCCAGTTTGGGTTCCATTGATTAAAATAAGATTGTTGTGGAGGCCAAGGAGTCCACATTGCAGGGTCTAAAAAGGGAGGGTTTGTTTGTTGCATGGGTGGGAAATTCATTTGATTAAATGGTGGGTATTGCATTTGGTTGAAGGTCGGGTAATTTGCTTGATTAAAAGAAGGATAATTATTCCAACAATTAGAGGATGTAAATGGCATATTAGAGTTCATACTTTGTCCTTGTGGTTGCCATTATCTTCTCCGTGTCAGCAAATAAACTACTTCAGCTTCCTCCTCGGTTGGTTGCAACGCTGCTTTTATTCCTGGTAAAGAAGGGCATTGTTGAGTTTCATGGTCCTTCTCACAAATGGTGCAAATTGGTACCTTGTCCAATGGGCATTCCCTTAGTGGATGTTTTTCTCTACATTTAGGATAGAAGATGGCCAAAGCAGCTTCTGCCTCTGCTTGTTTCTTCTTAACCTGCAAGGTATCAATCTGTGAAGCAAAAGAGCTTAACATTTCAGTTTTGAATTCCTCAAGTAAATTACCTATTTCAGCTCTTGTTGCTCCTCCACTGGCTGATTTTTGGACTCTTGAATATGTACTATCCCTGCTTTTTGATCTATTTGCAGCTCCTCTTGAACATCTCTTGCAGAGGTTAATGATTTCATCATACGATTCTTTAGATATGTCCCCTTTACCAAGCATGTTCAGCATGTCTAAACAATCATCCCTCACCCCTTTCAATAATATTTTTTTAAGAATGTCTTTACTTACATCGGGATGATTGGATCTCTGTAGATTGTATTGTAGTCTTTCCACAAAGTCCTCCAGATTTTCGTCCTCCTTTTGGACCATCTTAAATAGTTCCTCCCTTTTTTCTCTTGTCCGGCAGTAGTCTTTCTAGTTGGTTAAGAACTTCTCCTTCATTTGTTCCCATGTTGTGATTAAATGACCTCCCAGACTCATAAACCATCTTAGTGCATTTCCTTTTAGTGTTGCTGGAAATAGCTTCAATTTCTGAGCATTAGTAACATAATCATAACTTCTACACAATATATCAAACTCAAAAAGAAACTCAAAAGGATCTTCAGAAGATAAACCATGGAAGTTAGGTTAGGCTAAGAGTGGGATATTCTTCATGGGAGTTTCTCCCCTAGGAAGATCCCCAATAGGAAATCCCAAGGTAGAGAGAGAATTTTCCCCTCTTCCTTCATGTCTTCCATTATAGAATCCTTCATTATTCTCTTCCATTGGTTATTCTCCCACTACACTTGCTCTGTCTTCAATGTTTTCTATTAGCTCCTCAACGTCCTTAATTGGTTCCTCAATGTTCTCAATTGATTCCTCAATGTCTTCAACTGGTTCCTTGAAATCGTCTACTAATTTTTCAATTTCTTCTACTGTTTCCTCAAATTTTTAAGGACCCACAACTTCCTCTGTTTCATAGTTTGTTTGGAGGGAGAACTGAGGCTTGGGCTTCCGAGAGCTCAGCCTCTGAGAAGTTTCAGCCTTTGATATAATATCATCAATAAAGGTCTTTCTTCCTCCTCCTTTACCCTTGCCACCTGCATGGTTGTTTTTCTTGCATCCTCTCATGCACTCTGCATATCTAAAAGAAAAACATTAATGCTTTTTGAAATCTACAATTGCCTTCCATGGCAACGGCGCCAAAATGTTGGTCACTTTAATTGCTTATTAATCCAAACAACTAAGTGCTACATAAATTGTCAACCCAGGGAAGTCTGTTTATTTCAAAGGAAACTACGCACTATATGTGCTCAATCTCAAAAGCAATAAAAGTTGTAGTAATAAATAAACTAGTCGCACCTTGCTCTAAGAAAACTGAAGTCCCACTCTAAGTTACAGCAAAAATAGTCTATTGCAGACAATTACCAAAGAATGCTTAATTTCATTAAAAGAGTAATCTAATGAAAAGGAATCAATCTGCAAAGGAAATCACTTGCTATGATGTAACAGAGAACAGGACCCTATTCCCAAAGAAGGAATCTCCAACACCTATTTCTAATTACCATGTTTTCCAACTCACTTTGTAAACTCAATTGCCAATGGAACACTCATGAATCAACTGTAGATGAACTAGATAATGCGGCAATCAATTGGAAAAATAGAGTTCAGCAATAATGCATAAGCAAGATCCAGTAAACAAAACTTTTAACAAGGTATGGATAGGAAACACACTTAACACACTGCAGAAATATAATGGGTGAATCTTATGATGAAGGTGGGCCCTGTCCTTCTCACAAGATTACCCAAGAAAGGAGAACTAGAAAGAAATGTTCAGAACAGTATTTTATTCATCAATCAATATGTCATGTTACAAAAAGATTCTAGTTCTTCTCCTTCAGCTAAACCTTCCTATAGTCTGTCCCCCTTCTAATGTAGATGTCTCCTCTTTCTAAAGAGGACACATCTATTACAATTGATTATATTGTAAGTCCTATCTTTAACCCAATATACCAAAATAGGGAAGTCAGTTTTCCCATTAACAAAATGTTGTTACAATGGTTATGGTAATGCTGACTTTGGAATGTGGTAGTTACAGCCAATGTAGCAGCTCCTTTGATGATCTTCTTCTGTTGCTGTCGAATCTAGAATGCAAATCACGGCTGCTTCAGCAATGGGATTTGCTCCTTATCCTAATTGTTACAGCAACATGACCTGCCATGATAACCCTGCAGTCTTCAGGCTGTTTCAGCAACTATCTATTTCAATCAATAAATTATGAAAGTAATGTAATTCTATGTAGAATAAATTAACCGTATAGTAATGAGAAGAAATATTGTATACCTTTCGAAAAGTGGTTTAAAGCAATAACGAGGACTTTAAATATAGGTTGAAAAAGGATGACATAATAGCAAAATATATGGTCAAAAAGGGACAATGTGAGGTCCTAACATTGAGCCACCTAGGATCAATGATCAAGGCAGAGAAGCTCAAAACTACCTTATATAACCCTTTCAGTAGGGGTTCTGTGGGAAAGTAAGGAGGAAGACAGTTCTTCCCAGGAAGACTAGCCCATCCAAGAAGGGAAGTGGTCAGAAACCTTGGTTTAGAGGCACTATGCAAAGGCAAGTGTAGAGAGGCTGAAAGAAGAGGGTGAGTCACTCTCATTTACTATTCAGATCAGTATATCAGTCTTTTAGAGACCAAAAGTTCTTTTAATGGGAAGGCATGATCCAAAAATGGATCCTGGATAAACCTCTAAGTCTAAAAGAGTTCATATAAGAGGTAAAAGGTGTCAAATGGCACAAATCCTTTGTAAATGAAAGGAAAATGAAAATTGCAAGCTGCTCTCGAAAATAGCCTCATTGTAGAAGTCTCCTCATTCTGAATCCAATGCAACTTGAATGGGCGAAAACGGACTTTAGATGAAGAAGTTATCATATAAGAAGTTCCCCTTTTATTCATTGGGAAAGAGGAAAAAACCTAAAGAAAACAATAAAATGAGGCCTATCGGAGGCTTAAATCAAATCTGCACAGGAGCTGTCGGATTTGGCTGGTCAATGGTCCAGATCCGATCAGCAATCGCAATCGGTGGTGGCTATCGGAGCATAATACATGGCAATTGTGATCGCGAAATCACAATGAGTGATCACAGTGGAGCGCACACTAAACGACCTAGGGTATGTGCGATTTGTGATTGTGACAAGTCGCATCGCAATATCGCATTGGAGTTATTCAAAAGAGCAAGTTTGATACCATATGTGATATATATATATATATATATATATATATATATATATATATATATAGATAGATATACATGTACCCAACGCGGCGATAAACAAGATTTAATATAATTTGAAATTCGTCAAACAATGATTTCCTTTGTATTTGTATTTTTCGTTGAATAAACGAAATACGAAGGAAAAGTGCCTGACCCGATGAAACTGGACCCGAAAGGGTTCCGAAATACAAATACATAATATTTCAAATCCGATAAAGCCATTTTTTTGGCATTTTTCCATGTTTTAACATATTTTTAAAATACGAAAGGAAACCTTGGAACAGGGCCGAAGCAACTTGCAATAGCGATTTTAGGCGGACTCGATAGTGTTATAAAGCACATTTATGAATATTTGAAGTTTGGGGAACAGTGTTCTCTGCGGATTTTTCCCGTGTTAGTGCATTTACCTGTGTAAGCTGAGAATGCCAAAGTTTGGGGATTTCAAGTGCCGATTGCCCCTTCCGTTATAGAATAGGTGGCATCCATCCCTGAGGGCATTTAGAAATGATTGCTAACACTTAGAGAGGGGATTTGATGGACCAAAATAGGAAGACAAAGAGCCCGAGAGGGAAAAGTTACTAACAGCACTGATTTGGCTTAAAAATCCATAGAATGACAAAGACAGGGGCTGCTGGGTGGTTGTTGGTTACTGAGGTTGTTGTTGGGTGTTGTTGCTGAAAGTGAAGCCGAAGCAAGAAGCTAAGGAAAAAGAGGCAACGCAAAAGCAAAAAGGCAGCCAAGGGAGTCCCTTGGAAGCCAAGTGAAAAGCCAAGAGAGCTGTAAACTGATAGAGGGTAGAAAGAAGCCAGAGCCGAAAATCCAGAGTTAGAGCCAAGAGCTAGGGAATAACATGGTGTTTAAACCCATTGTTCCTGTGTAAAGCAGTAGGAGTTGAGCCAAGAGCTTGTAAAAAGGACTTATACCATAATCCGAGAGAGTCTAGTTGAGTTGATTAGAGCTCACAGAGATGTAGCCCAAGAGTTGTGGGTGAACTCCTAATTAAATTGTTGTTTCTGTGTGATTGTTTATTGCTGCATTAGTATTTATTGTATGTATTTACATATCAACATACACAACAGATATTAAAACACCATAACAGCCAACAATAAATATAAGTATACACCTATATTTTCAAGCATTTCTTAATTCCGCATTGGTTAATCAATAAGACTTGGGAATATTCAAGCTTTGGAAGTGGGAAAGGTTCTTGTAAGTTAGACAAGAAGCCTAAGTGCCCCATTTTCATATTAGTAGCTCTCTCTTAGAATAGGTTTTCTCTCCTTCCATCAAAAATTAAGCTTCTTTTGACCCTATAGAAGTTTGGCTTGGAAACCCTGGAGTCTCTTGCTAAACAAACAATGACAAAAAGCAGGACCTTCACTTCTACTTGTGCATATAGCACTGTCACCTCCAAGTTTGTACGAACCACAGGTTGATATGTAAATCTGGTAGCCCTGGGAGTTACAGCATTATTGTTGCAATTCCTAGGCTCATCAAAAGAATCAAGCATATTTGAAGAAGAGAGTGATGCTCCGTCTTATTGATTTTCTCGAACCAAACCTCAACATAACTTTAATGTACTCGGTTTTCTTGCTTATCTAGATCATTCTTCATGTCTTCTTCTACCATGACCTTAAAATCTTCCTCTTTTTGTGTTCTCTTGAATACATGGAGGTTTTGATGGTAACCACAAGGTGGCTCTATCGATCTCTGATTTTTATGACTGCTCTTCATAAAGTGCAGCCCATGATTCTATGGTCTTCTCATTTGAATCTTCTTCTTCTGGATGTGGTCCTTCAATGATAAAGATAATCTCTTTTTTACAATACTCTTCTTGAACTATAGTGAATACCATTGATCTCAAAAGGAGATGTTTGGAAGTGTTGTACCTCAACATTGTAAGTGGGCTAAGCTACCTCAATACATGGGTTTGGAAATGGTGGTATAGGTACGTGAGTGAGAATGAATATTTGAGATGGATGTGGTTGGGGTTGTGGTTGTGGTGGAGATGAATGGTGGGGATAACATGGGGTTGGGTATGGAGGATATTGAGTAAAATACTAAGGATATTGTGGATGGCTTCGATAAGTTCCTTGCCAACCTTGTTGCCAAGATTGGTTTTGGGGTTGAGATGGCCAATGTTGCCAAGGAAAGGGCATGTTCCAGTTACTTTGAGGTGGATATGCATAAATTTGAAATTGTGAATTAGGTTCTTGCATCATACAAGGTTGACTAGGATGCCATGGTCCTCTTGGAACTTCATAACATAGCTGCATTGGCAATAACTTGCTCCATTGTCCTCTTGGTGAAGTTCCTTCAACCTTGGTAATGAGGAGCAACATTTAAAATCATTTGATTCTGCATGGACAACATGAATATCGACATCTTCTTTTTATTCATCTTGCATTCTCAAGATTTCTACTTGTTTGGTTAGATTGCTAAGAATTTCTGCTTTAAAATCATCAAACAAAATTCCAAGTTTAGCTTGACTTACCGATCTTGATGTTGCTTTAGTTACTCTTACCCTTCCTCTTAGTATGTGTTTGCATGTTTCATAAATTTCTTCAAATGATAATTGGTATACATCAACTCTACTCATGAGATCAAGGAGATTAATCCATTCATTCCTAATTGTTCTAAGTAAGAGGGTTTTTAGTGTGTCGGATCCTAAATGATGTAGTTTTTCCCTCTTAACCTTATACATGAACCTCTCTATTAGATCCTCAAGGCTCTCTTCTTCTCTTTGATTCATTCTAAATATTTCTTCTTTAAGATCATGATCTTTGTATTTTTCTAGAAATATCCTTTGCATATCATTCCATGATCTTATTGAATTAGTCCCTAAACTCATGAACGATTTAAGAGCTCAATCCTTCAATGTTGCTGGAAACAATCTCAGTTTTTGAGCTTTTAATAAGTAACCATAAGATCTACAAACAATTTCAAATTCAAAGAGAAAGGTTTCCGGATCCTATGACCTTAGACCATGAAATTTTGAAAGAAAAGATGGAGGGATGTTCTTCATGTGCACACTACCATCAGTATCTTGAATGGGAAATCCAAGAGGATCTTCCTCATTGTCATCATCTCCGTCCATTTCTTCTACATTCTTTGCCATATTCTTCTTCTACCTACAAAAGTGAATGGTGATGTGGCTCTTACTGCACCACGTGATCAAATGGGAGGATGGGTTGGTGTTGGAGAAATTTTTTTTATTTTTTATTTTATGATTGAATGAAAAATATAATGCAATGTAGTTTTCTACTTTTGAATTAAATATGCCTAATGCAAATATTTTGTTTTTGCAAAAAGTGAAAATATATGAATCAACTATGGAAGAAAACAATGCATACTTTGACACCTCCATGGCAACAGTGCCAAAAAGTGATGAGCCTCGGTATTACAAGAAGAATGCTGCAAATCCTAAGGCTACCGACTTTAATTATCAACCTGAGGTTCGTACAAACTTAAGAGGTATCGGCACTATATGTGAGGCATACAATGTGTCATTCCTTTCCTGTCATGATGTAATGGAGTGCATGTACTGAAGTCAAATCCTAAACTAATTGAAGAAAATGAAATGTTCAAAATGGAAACTTAACTTTATTGCAAGAAATGGTGTACAAGGAAAGAAACCTATCCTAATTGCATAAAGATCATGAACTAAATGTCAAAGAAACCTATCTTAACCCTAGTTATCACATGTGATGATTTAAACTAACTGAGCATGAAATCTGATCTAGAGAGTACTAACTATTGTTTGCATGTGCAAATATAAAAGAACTCATTTTTTTAAATCTTTTTTCTTTATAAATGCAAATGCTAATATTTCCTTCATCTTTGGCAGGGGAGACAAGTGTGGGGCAAGAGGGTTAAAATGGTCTTGATGGCATGGAGGTCAAGTAGAGGCCTACTCCTAGCTTCAATGATGATTTTTTTCCATTCGGCTCAAAATAGTCTTTCCTACAGGATTCTATAGGATTTCCTCCAGCATGCTACAGGATTTCCTCCAAGATGCTATAGGATTTCCTACACGATCCCCTAATTTACTATAGGATGTTACAGATTTACTATACGAAATTATAATTCATTGAATGACCAAGGAAATCAAATCCAAATTTGATGGGACAATTTTTTTATTGACTATGATGTTTTAGGTCCCCATTCCGAGTGGAATCACTCAAAAATACCTCTATTCACCCATGCTAAAAAATAGAAGAACATTACTAGTCAAAAATCTAGAAATTCGAGAACTAGTGAGCTAGTAAATTTAAAAAATGCCTAACCTAATAAAATGAAAATGCAGTGGGGTAATTTTTGTTATGAACTAGAATGTTTTTTTGATCTAATGCAAGTGGAACCAACTCGATTTAATCTCATTAGCATCCTCTAAAAATAGAATAAATTTAGTGCTCTTTGCCACAAAGGAGTTCCAGAAATCTAGATTTCGGAATAAGAAAGATAATCCAAGTAGTTCAATGATTAATATGACCTTCCAAATATTTTCCAAGGATGAAATGATGAATTTGATCCTACAAAAGAACTTACATTAACCGTTTAACTCAATCCTACATCAAGAAATCATTAATACTAAATGAAGAAGTAGAAGGAAATAAAAACAAGAGATGCATGTCTATAAGAAGTGAAAAGAAGAAAAGAAAATGATACAAAAGGGATCTAAGGCTCCTTGGATGGCCAAACCCAATGAAACTCAGATACCTATGGAGGAGAACACGATTTAGAAGCTGAACATGAAACCAATCTTCATTATTTTCATCAATACAATTACATCCCTACAAGAAAATACAATGGAGCTGCAGAAATACAAGTTCTCTCCACAAGGAGACTAATGAAAATATCCCCCTAGAGGCAAATTGTACTTGGTACTTATAAAAAATGATTAGGAATCATTCCCCATGAATGGAGGAATCTTTCCCCACCAAAATCCCTTGTGTTAGGATATTCCAACACATAGGAAATAGTCAAGAAAAAATCATTAGGAATCATTCCCCATGAGTGGAGGAATCTTTCCCCACCAAAATCCCTTGTGTTAGGATATTCTGACACATAGGAAATAGTCAAGTATAACTTGGTCTAGTGTAGAGTTAGATAAAGTGTGTTTCTTTACTATGTACTTTTGTAACTCACAATCCAACAATCACGATATGTAGTGATCTAATGGTTCATTCTCTCCTCAATATTATTGACACTTGATCTGTGCCTTAACACTCGATTGGTCCATGATCTCTATTTAAAGAGCATGGAGGGTCATTTGTAGGGTAACCGTTCATGAGAGAAGCTTATGTAAATTTTCATTATTTTATTAATAAATTGCCTGAAGTGGCTGCGTTGGCTCATGTCGTGGACTATTTCCCTCTTTGATGGTTTTAACCACATCAAGGAGGCATTAGAGCATATCCCCCCTTAGTGACAACTTCTTGAACTCCAACCATAAATCTAAGTTTAGTAAACTTCGCCTCTGTGAGAGTCTTTGTAAAGATGCCTGCAACTTGATCATCTATTGAACAATATTGCACTTCAAGAACATGGTCATAAATGAGATTTCTGATGAAGTGCATGTGTAGTTCAATGTGTTTGTTGCGCTGATTCTGATTAGGCTGGTGACCCTGATGATCGGAAGTATAGTGCAGGTTATGTGTTCACTCTTGGTTCAGGACCTATTACATGGGATTGCAAGAAACAAAGTTCCATTTCTCTTTCTTCAGTAGAAGCATAGTATCGTGGTGTCGTAGAAGCTAGTAAGGAAGCCCTATGGCTTCGTCAGATCCTGTCAGAGTTTTGCTTTCAGCAGTAGCATCCTACTACACTTTGGTGTGATAATCAAAGTGCCATTGAACTATGCAAAGATCCAGTCCAACATTAGCGCAACAAACACATTGAAATTCACATGCCATTCATAAGCTCATTCATGACCATGTCCTTGAAGTGAAATATTGTTCAATAGGTGATCAAGTTGTAGATATCTTTACAAAGGCTCTCACAGAGGCAAAGTTTACTAAACTTTGATTTATGGTTGGAGTCCAGTAAGTTGTCACTAAGGGGGGATAGGCCCTAATGCCTCCTTCCTTCTCCTATTATGTCATATTTATACATCCTTCAATCCTATCCCAAGTTGTTCTTAAGGAGGTATGTTAGGATATTCTGACACATAGGAAATAGTTAAGTATAACTTGGTCTAGTGTAGAGTTAGGTAAAGTGTGTTTCTTTACTATGTATTTTTGTAACTTACAATCCGATGGTCACGATATGTAATGATCCGATGGTTCATTCTCTCCTCAGTATTACCGACACTTTATCTGTGGTTTAACACCCGATTGGTCCATGATCTCTATTTAAAGAGCATGGAGGGTCATTTGTAGGGTAACTATTCATGAGATAAGCTTATGTAAATTTTCATTCTTTTATTAATAAATTGCCTGAAGTGGCCGCGTTGGTTCAGGCCATGGACTGTTTCCCTCTTTGAAGGTTTTAACCACGTCAAGAATACTAATGTATTGATCTGTGATCCATTTTTGAGTGGTGTCCTTTGGTGTTCTATCTGAGGAACTTACCCAGTAAATTTCTACACCTTGATTAGTGGATCTAATCCCGAATACTAGGAATCTGCATTAAATGGCAGGGAACACATTCCTAGATTTTCTCAATCATTGGAGTTCCACAATCTGTGCCATAATTCCATAATATATTTTTGATTTATTATTTATTATTGATCCTCCTGTAGTAGGGATTTTTCCCTAAATTATCTCCTCCTCCAAATCTTCATAATTTCCCTAATATTCTCATATTATTCCACAAAAACAAATAATATTAGGCACAAATATGAAATTATTCATAAACCTTCCTAATGAATATATTAAAGTTAAAAATGCATTATCTAATGCTAGAAGAGAGGCTTAATGTGTTGAAGGATAGTCATAGGCCTTAATTTATGTCTTACTTAGAGGCATGGGAATTAATTCATGTCTAATTTAGAGGCCCATCATGTAGTGTCTTGGCACTCTGCAATTATAGAAAATAACTTGCCCTCGAACTCTACTAGGTCCTCCTCCTCCTTAGCCTCATCCATGTCCCTGATATCCTCTGCATGCTCCCCCAATGCCTTGATCTAGAGCTCGAGTTTTTGTATGCTCCCCCAATGCCTTGATCTAGAGCTCGAGCTTTTGTTTGCATCTGATACATGAGCATTATTTCCATCATTAATTCATAGCTATGACAATTATGTTCATCATGTCCTACAATTTACAAAAGTTATAGAATAATTGTTGCGACGTCTGTACAAATTTTGAAGTAAGTGGCAATTTTTGTTACATGTTTTCCTGCTACTTGATAGATAGCACACCAAAACGTGCACTATACTTGGTCTAGCTTGAGCTTCCTACCTCGAGGGCATTGGGCATCCCCTTGTCATATAATTTGTGACAATAGGGTAAAGCTCCTTATCATGCCCCTGTATTTTATACTTGAGGCACCAAACTTCTTCATGCATTTCTGGCCAAGCTGCTTTTTCCTTCTTCAAGCTTTGAAACTCCAAGCAGAGGTTCTGCAAATCCACATGAATTTGTTGAACTCTCAACGTCGCATCCTAAATAGGTGTCTCATGCAGTGTCATTTTGATCTCCATCGCTTCTGCCTGCTTTCCTACCTTTTGTTGTGATAGAGAAATCCTTAAGTGAGGCGGGAGTGTGGCTATAAACCCGTCACGATGTTGAATGTCTGTGATTTTCATATTGGCTTTGTAGATTCTACACTTCAGTCTTTGATCCAACGCCCATGGTGGTTCACCGATTCTCAATTTCCTTGAATCCCACTACCGATTCGGTGTCAGACTTAGGCCTACCAAACTACTTATTCAAAGCAGTCTGAGTGTCTGATAATGATGCCAACGTATTTTCAATGCAGTGCTTAATGTACCATGTCAACACACGATCTTGTAGAGCGATAACCAACTATGCTTTCTTCATGTGGTCATTTGTAATATTCTATGTTGTCCACATGACCTTTGCAATGAAAGAAAATTAGTTCGGCTCCTCATTTCCCAAGCCCTTGAAAACAAGAAATTTCATCGTATTCAACATATTCAATAGTGGTGGAGGTGGTGGTGTGTTAATTTTAAGTATTCTCTATGCACAGAGAAATTTATTTCAATTTTCACAGTTAGCTCAATATCCTTTCCAGACTAGCAATCACATCAGCATTAAAGTAAACTACAAATAGAACATAAAATGAATCGCAGAAGACAAGCCAAGACAAGAGGACACAAGATGTGGTGCTAGCCACGGACAAACCCCAATGTGGGGGAACCCTTGATCAATTATTCTTATATGTTCTTCAATAGTTCAATAGAGAGAGAGAGAGAGAGATACATTTACAACAGAATTCAACATTTTGACTTATCTAAATAAGAGCATAGATCATCTCTAAGAAGATGATATGTGAGATAAGTTGAATACATGTTGCTTCAACTGATTCTCCAATGTGACTCCTTCACCTATCATTATGCTGCATCTCGTCATCATGCTGCACCTCACCGTGTGGCACTATTGTATCTTGTGCCACTGTTGCATCAGGCTATTACCCATGTGCTTGTTGCACCATAGATGCTTTGTGTAGTTGTTGCACCAAGTACCATACTGCTATACCAATGTGCTATACTATTGCAGCACCATGAACTTGCGGTTGCGACATCATGTTGCTGCAATATATCTTACTGCTGCAATATATCATATTGATGTACCTCACCATTGTGTTGTGATATACTTCATCACTATACCTGTCATCATGCTACAACATTCTCCATAATGTTGCCACATCATATCATATCATGTTGTTGTTTGCTGCATCTAGGATAGCCTTCGCAATGTGGTCATGATAGTCCAACCAACCTTCACACATCAGTGGAAACATGCTGCCATATCATATCATATCATGTTGCTATTTGTTGCATTTAGGACAGCCTTCATAATGTGGTCATGACAGTCCAACCACTCTTCACACATCAGTTGCAACATGTTGCCACATCATACCATATCATGTTGTTGTTTTTGCATTTAGGACAACCTTCACAACGTGGTCATGACAGTCCAACCAGCCTTCACACATCAGCTGCAACATGCTGCCACATCATATCATATCATGTTGTTGTTTGCTACCTTTAGGACAACCTTCACAATGTGGTCATGACTATCCAACCAGCCTTCACACATCAGCTACAACTTGCTGCCACATCATATCATATCATGCTACTATTTGTTGCATTTAGGACAACCTTCACAATGTGGTCATGGCAGTCCTACCAAACTTCACACATCAGCTGCAACATGTTTCCACATCATATCATATCATGTTGCTTTAGATAGAGTAGCATTAGGGCTTCTTGTAATTGAGATAAGGGTTGTCTTTTATGACAATGTTTATGGTAGCATTAGGGATTGTAAGGACAATGTAGGTCTCTTCACTGTGACTGCATTAGGGCTTCTCCATAGGGTAGCTTTACGACTTCTCCATAGGGCAGTGAAGATTCTTCTCCATGAATGTAGATGAGGGCAGTGTATAGATCTCTTCATCTAGGGCTAGGGCAAACCTCCTAGATCAACGTATTCTCTTAGGGATTCTTCCTTCCATTAAAACACAAACGAATGGAGAAGAAGATATTACAAGAGAGTTGTGAGTGTGTCCAAATGACTTTCAAGGCACCTCTATTTATACTAAAACATTGAGCACATGTGGGGTTTATTTGGTTGTTGGCCAACCTTGACGAATTGTCCCATAACACAAATAAATTCATATCTCCATGAATACTTATCCGAATTAGATGATATTTAGATCAATCCTACACCTCTCAATAAGAGGGATCGAAGAAAAATATCAGCTGCCATTAATAATATAACCCACATGGAATCTGGCCCTAGTTGACAATTTTAACACTCCCTCTCAACTAGGGAGAACTCCATTCGTTGATTCATCTGCCAGACTGTACTATCTCTACCATTAGTGTCTTGCACTGCTCTACTCTACTCTATTGAGCTTTGCTCCGCTGAACCATGAAGAAGAAGAATTGATCAAGAATGTCTCATACCATTCTCTACTGATCCGAAGTCAGTTTTATTGATCCCAGATCAATATCACAAGAGAGTGTCTCAAACCACTCATATTGATCTCAGATTAGTTTCATTGATCCCAGATCAATGGAGGTTATTTGAGCATAGGGAGTATGGTAGATACAACAATGTGTCCATCAATAGTACTACTATGGTCCCTAACCCCATTTCCCTGCTCATTAATAAGATGAGAGGTACTTCCCATTACTCCCAGACTACATGGATAGGATTCCTTGATAGGAGAACTAATCATCCTATCCCTAAGTCAACTCGGGGTATCATAAGGGAAGGCTTAGCCATTCACCCTGTACAAAACGCACCATTAGGGGAGGGTGAGTCACCTTATGGTCACGTGTTTCTCCAGTAGTACACCAAGCCCCTTAGAGCTCCCAGAGCTCAATGCATGTAACATGTAAGACCCTCATAAGAGGGTCTCTTAATGACTCAAAGTCGTTCAGGAAAGTCACAAATTTGACCTTTCCCTAGGGTTTTGACAGAATGTCTCTGACCTGTACATCAATCTCAATGCAATGGAGCCTCCTCGCTCATCAACGTACCATATCACTGATAAGGTAGTATTTGATGTATATCTATTGGAGCAATCATAGAATACAGGATTTCTCAACAATTGAATCCCCCATTGGTTGACACAAAATATCACATTGGTATCCATCATGTGTACAAACAGCTCACTGAGGAGCTTCCACAACCCGGAAGCTTCAAATGAGATCAAATACGTAGCTATGTATTTGGTCTCGACAGTGCTTATAGAAATCGACTTCTGCTTCTTGCTCATCCATGATATCGATGTAGAATCCAAAGAGAACAATCACTCAAAAGTGCTCTTGTAATCCTCCACATTGCCTGCCTAGTCAGCATTCAAATAATCATGCAACTTCACATTTTCGCCAGTGCATCTAAATTCCTGAGAGATTGTGCCCCGAAGATATCTCAGAAGATTCTTGGCACCAATCCAGTGAGGCTCAACCACATATGAGCTCATCGTGCTAACTTCAAAACATATGTCTAGATGGAAGTTCACCAAGAAAATCAATGTGAATGAGTTTATGGAACTCAGAGGCATTTCCCAAATCTGGTCCAACATCACTACCATATAACTTCTTGAGATCCTCGAGGTAGTCACGAGCTTGCAGTTTATCGTTCCACATCTAGAATCCAACTCCCTCTTACTTCTGCAAATGAGAGGGTCTGCACCTATCAAAAATAGGTTGTCCTTAGAAGGTTCTGGTATTAGAGGTCTATCATCTACAACCTTCGAGCAATGGTTTGGATCAGTTTCACTCTTAGTGAATCTCAGCTTCATCTGACAGCTATCAATCCTCTCATACTATGCCCGAGGTATTTTTCTTCAAGCCATAGAGGGATTTCTTCCACATGTATACATGAGATTCCCGATCATGAATCTCAAACTCCTCAGGTTGTTCCAAACCTGTGGACCTGCTACATAAGGGGAATGGTCCCCTTGTAATATTTTCATTCGGTACATCTCACACATGTACCTTCATGCTCTTCTTGAATTTAGGCATCCTTGTCACCATTTGACTCACATCAGGTAGGGCCCCATATAGACCTCTAATGTTATAGATGAGATATGTCAATTGACATGATCACCAATGGACCATCCTGCAACTTGATACAAATTGCCAACCCTGAACCCATGAGAAAAAGCATCTTTGGAAATTTTATTTTCAAACACATACGTTTCCATTGATGAATGCCACCGTGAAACCTTTGACTTCCATTGCCAAAATGGACACCAGGTTCTTCTTGTGATTAGGTACATAAAAGAGATTCTGTAAATGAATTGAGTTACCCTCATTCAATTGAGGGGTAAGATTTCCTACACCCTTTCCAGGATAGGTGGCATTGACTCCAAGTATAATCCCACAATTGTTTTCATCTCTTACCAAATTAGAGAGATCACCCTTCTATCCGATGAAGTGCCTTGAATCACTACAATCGCTAAGTCAGATTCCAACAGAATCTGAAGGAGAGGGCCAATACAAGATAACGCTTCTTCATATTATCAGAAACAACATTTGATTCTTCATACCTGGGGTTCCTTTCTTTCTCAGAAGTTTTGGTCGTTTCCTTGATGACCTGCATTACCTGTCATTCCTCTGATCATTGAAGATGTCCCAGGAATGATTATTATCATCATTAAGTGATGTGTCACTACCATTCAGACACTCCTTCGCATAATGGCCAAACGTATTGCAAGCAAGGCATCTGCCTTTCCTTCCACCCTTAGATTTGGACTTCCAATTGAAGTGATCTTTAGGTAGGCCATCAGAAGCTTCCACTATGCCATTCTGATTATATTCTCTCCTTTTACTTCACCCTTGGTGAATTTGAAGAGGGATGAGGAATCCACTGATCCTTTCGTCCTTACCCAAATGTCTTCAGTGATTGCTCTTTCACTCTTGCTTGGGAATTGTCTTCACCTCAACTTTGATACCATGTTAATTTTAGGTATGTTCTATGCTTAGAGAAATTTATTTCAATTTTTACAGTTAGCTCAATATCCTTTCTAGATTAGTAATAACATTAGCATTAAAGTAAACTGTAGATATAACATAAACATAAATCGCATAAGACAAGCCAAGAAAAGAGGACACAAGATGTGGCGCTAGGCAGGGACAAACCCCAATGTGGGGAAACCCTTGATCAATTCTTGTTATATGTTCTTCAATAGTTCAGTAGAGAGAAAGAGAGAGAGAGAGAGATAGTACATTTACAATAGAAGTCAATATTTTAACTTAACTAGACAAGAGCATAGATCATCTCTAAGAAGATGATACGTGATATCAGTTGAAAACATGCTTCTTCAACTAATTCTCCAAGGTCACTCCATCACCTATCATTGTGTTGCATCTCGTCATCATGCTACACCTCACCGTGTTGCACTATTGTCCTGGTGTTTGGCACTGTTGTACCTTGTACCACTGGTGCATCATGATGTTACCCATGTTCTTGTTGCACCATAGCTGCTTTGTGTACTTGCTACACCAAGTACCATATTTCTATACCAATGTGCTATACTATTGCAACGCCATGAACTTGCGGTTGTTACATCATGCTGCTGCAATATATCTTACTGCTACAATATAGCATACTACTGCAATATATCATACTGTTGTACCTCAATATTATTCTGTGATACACTTCATCACTATAGCCATCATCATGCTACAACATTCACCATAATGCTGCCACCTCATATCATATCATGCTATTGTTCGTTGCATTTAGGACGGCCTTCACATTGTGGTCATGACATTCCAACCAACCTTCACACATCATCCACAACATGCTACCACATCATATCATATCATGTTGATGTTTGCTGCATTTAGGATAGCCTTCACAATGTGGTCATGACAGTCCAACCAATCTTCACACATTAGCTGCAACATACTACCACATCATATCATATCATGCTTCTGTTTGTTGCATTTAGGATAGCCTTCACAATGTGGTCATGATAGTCCAACTAGCCTTCACATATCAGCTGCAACATGTTGCCACATCATATCATATCATGTTGTTGTTTGTTGCATTTAGGACAGCCTTCACAATGTGGTCATGACAGTTCAACCAGCCTTCACACATCAGCTGCAACATGCTGCCACATCATATCATATCATGCTACTCTTTGCTGCATTTAGGACAACCTTAACAATGTGGTCATGACAGTCCAACCATCCTTCAAACATCAGCTACAACATGCTGCCACATCATATCGTATCATGTTGTTGTTAGATAGGGCAGCGTTAGGGCTTCTTGTAATTGAGATAAGGGTTGTCTTTTATGACATCGTTTACGGCAACATTAGGGATTGTAAGGGTAGCGTAGGTCTCTTCACCATGACTGCGTTAGGGCTTCTCCATAGGGCAGCATTAGGTCTTCTCCATAGGGTAGTGTTAGGTCTTCTCCATAGGGTAGCGAAGATTCTTCTGCATGAATGTAGATGAGGATAGCATATATATCTCTTCATCTAGGGCTAGGGAAAACCTTCTAGATCAGTGTATTCTCTTAGGAATTGTTCCTTCCATTAAAACCAAAATGAATGGAGAGGAAGAGATCATAAGGGAGTTGTGAGTGTGTCCAAATGACTTTCAAGTCACCTCTATTTATACTAAAACATTGAGCACATGTGGGGTTTATTTGGTTGCTAGCCTACCTTGATGAATTGTCCCATAATACAAATAAATTCATATCTCCATGAATAGTTATCAGAATCAGATGATCTTTAGATCAATCCTACACCTCTTGATGAGAGGGATCCAAGAAAAATATCAGCTGCCATTAATAAGATGAACAACATGGAGTTTGGCCTAGTTGCCAATTTTAACATGGTGGTGTGGGCAAAGGTGTATGTTGTGGAGGTGAAGGTGGAGGTGGTGTGGGCGGATGAGGTATTCATGGAAACCATTGTGTTATTAACTAGACAATGCTCTGCGGTGAAGCCTGTGTTTCTCCATCGTCATCACTCAAAGGGGGCTCAATCAGCAGGCTATATTCAGGGCGTGTTCTCCCTCTATCCCTAAAGAACTTTCCACTTCACGTAGCTCCAAAAATCAACTTAATGGCATAATTGACTTTTCACACAAGAGCATCTTAATCCTAGTATTCAAAGATCTCAAATACTTACCTCACAATCCCTTGAAGAAGTCTTTTTATGCCTCACTGTAGCTAATTGAGGTATCGACTGTGAATTTTGTCACAAATCCTCCTATGACTCGATCAAGCCAGTGATCGACATCGCGTACGATCTTATCTTTAGAAGCTTCCTATCTTTGCACTAGCTTCGGGGTCCATACTATAAAACCGTCAAGCCTCCACCTTCCTTGGTTGTCTACCAATTTAGCGATCCACTCGTATAGTTCGATTGGGAAGGTGCATAAGAAGATCTCGTGTATCTTTGTGTATAGTTGTTTGTCCAACCACTGTTCTTTCGTCAGGCATGGATTTCTATTCTCTTGCGCCGCGAATTCGTGGATCCTTCTATCCAACCACTCCTCAATTTCTTTCTTGGTCAGATTCCAGTGATGCAACATCACACATATCTTATGCAGACCCCAATCTTGTCAACAAAACCATTTGTTGGCTTAGTGGGTCCTGAGCCAGGTTCAGAGTTAGATTCATCAAACAAATCCCTACATTACTGGCCCTTTCGGCATTAATCCATGAAGCGTTGACTGAAGACTCACCCGAAGCAGTATGGGGGGATCCTGGAACCAAGTTTCCGCACCCAGAGATCATTGTAATGTCAATTAATGCCCTAAATCTGCCCTCTCATAGATTGATAATCCTTCAAGGCTTATCGATGTAACTTCCTTTAATCAGCTTCTAAACCTCCATGAACATTTACAACTGTCATTCGTGGACCCTGAATAGGTGAATCCACTACTTACACACATCAAATAATACTTGTCACCCAGTAATTAATCATATTAGCTTAAGTGTTCGATGACTTCAAAATACAACAAGATAATCTTTGCGTAAACAATTAGCAGTAATTGGGTTCATATAACAGTACAAATTGTGCAATGTCGCACATCAATACAGTATTATTTCATACACCCATCATTCATCACAGTATAAAAGCACATTCATTTATAACAGAAGTAAATAAATAGACACAAGTATTTTGGCAACAACCTTCTTTATTAATATTCAGTTCTTCTTACAAACTCAAGAATTTCCTGCATGCTCAGCTATAGGGGTCTGCGCAGTCACTTGCAGACTCTACTGGTAGAGGGAAATGCTCCCCTAGGGCTTTTTGGGTGAAACCCTAGCAGACTGAAAGTTATCTATTCAAAGAAACATGCATTCATACAACCATTATGCTATTATAAGCAAATTCTATGATAGGGGTACGTACCTTCGGTCCTACGTTTGAGAAGGCCCTTAGGGTCCAAACCCTTCTTGGAGTTCCCTTCTTCTCTTTTGTCCTGCAAAACAAACAATTCAAAGAACACAGCAATACATGGACAAAAACTTATAAAGAAACCATCTTCATGTTATAAAGAAAGGTAGTTAGTTATGAAATCCAAACAACCATTTACATATAAATTCAAACATGAATATCATCAACATAAAGAAGATTCATTTCGGGAACCAAGACATGTGTTTCTTTTATTATAGACAAATAAAGTACATAAAAAGGAATATGTTCACCTGAGTCACCTTCAGCAGGCTCCAAGCAAAGCTTCCTTCTGGATTCGTTCCAGCCTCAAGCCTCTAACAAACTCCTTCCATGACTCTCTCCATGATGTCATAAATGGTGGATGAACATCAACACACAAGGAAACAAAGGTTTCCTGTACAAAATGGGGGAAGTGCAGAAGGCACAAGGGACTTCAGACCTGGTCAAGGGAAAAATCTCAGCATAATAACCTTTCTCTCTCTTCTCTCCTCCTTTAGGCCTTCCCTTTGAGGTCTTTTTATACCATCTCCAAAGTAGTTTTTTAGTTAGGAGTTGGTTGGGAACAGTTGGGCCACGGGCACTAACAGGTGATCAGCAGGTAAAACCCGCGATCTCCGCTCGAAAATAAGGAGTTTTATATTTTTTTAAGTGTTTTAATACATACACGCAGGTTGGCTATACACAGACCCGCGTATACACGCGTTTAACTCAGGGCAATGTCCCGTATACGGGATAAAACACTGTTTTTTAAATTTTAGGACCAGGTCTGGAAGGAGGGGTTTCCCTAGGCCATAAGTACAGCATCACAAACCATAAGAGTGAGATTTGGAGCTATAACAGATGCCCCCTAATATATGAGGTTAGAAGGGGTACATGATGGCCGAAATATATTATGCGAGTACACGGAAAGGAAGTTTGTCAGAAACCGAGGAGGACTTCACCAGAATTCAGCCTGCCAAGCCACCAAAGGAGATCAGAAAGAAACACTGTCTGAGGCGGGCATACCCATGCTCAGAAAAAGTAAAGCATGTCCGCATATCAAATACAAGCGGATCCACTAAGTATACAAGTATAAATGACTGAAAGATACATAATGGATCATCTGATCATAATGAACAAGTACATGTCTGAATATCACATATAAGATTGTCAATGATGCTGAAAGATGCAACAGATCACTGATATCAAAGACTGATCCCGAAAGGTACCAACTGAACATGATGGAATAGGATGGTACTACACTGCAAACTCAGGTGCCAGCATATAGAATGTCGCCATGACTGACTGCAACATATAAAATAGAGTGGTATCAACTAGCAGCAACAGGAGCAACTGTCAAGTGAACCAATGAATGCTGATACAACCTGAGGTCTTCACCGACCGCCGTGGTACATTTCTACACCATGGGAATAAATGATCTGAAGTCGACCATGTGAGAAATCGTTTGATTACCGGTCATTGATGTATACCGTTAACAAACGCGAGACTACTCACCGATAATGATAATGAGCGTCAAGGTACCCAGTACAATCTAACAAGTGTGAATAGATGAGCTGAAGTCGAACACCTGTAAGAATCTATCGATCAGGAGACAATGATGGTTTCCCACTGTCGATAGCGAAGGATCTGCCACTAATGACTGCAAACCCCAAGGTACTGCCAAATGGACTCTAGATCTTTGCCCCAGAGCAATGAGTCGGAGTCGATAGGGAAAGATCCGCTAGAAGGAAGGCATTAAGGCATCCTTCATCAATCTAGCGCGAGTGTAACCCATAGGCCAATAATGTGGAAGGAATCGGACGATAAAGATGTAGTAACCCAACCGAAGTACGTTTCCGGCGTACACAAGATGTGGCTAGTGCATGGCAGAAACCCTCTGAACCAACCAATAATGAAAGCTGACACAGAGGCGAGGTATCCACCAATAGGGTCAAATGGAAACCAAGGTACTGCATGAATCCCAATGTGTGATAATGTAAGCTGATGTTGAACACAAGGGAAACCACTCAGTCAAAGACCCATGATACTGATCGATGCTGAGCACAAGGTGACCTATCAATAATGAAAATAGGGCCAGGGTGCGGCTCTAGGCCTGTCCTCAAAGCAGGATGTCGTCGTCGATAAGGACAAGACCCGCCAGCAAGAAGTCAATGGGGACCTTCTCAAACCAGCACGAGTAAAGGACCAATATAACTGATGTGATGATAGACATGACACTGACAACCAGGGATGGCCGACTGAAAAATGGGTCAAGAGACACCGCAAAAGGCCGACTCAGGCTAACTTCCCTTGAACAAAAGCACGACTCAATGTGACTATGTGGCAGCATATGATGACTCTGTATAAGTCCGTCATGCAGGAGGCACGAACGAACCCTCCATATGATTGGAAGAGATAACCAATCGGGGGAGAACTGACTCAATAACAAGGTTAAGGCGTACCTAAGTCAAACTAAATCCCACCCACATGGAGGAGACTTTGTTTTGAGTGCTTTGTTCAAGGGCAACACGACTGACTCTAGCTGCCAACAATAAATGGAAATACTGTCCCGTTCCCGCTCTTTTTGGAATATTTAATTTTTTTGTCTTTTTCTGTTAAGCTGGAAAAAGAATAAAAGAATGCTATGGTACAGTGGAAAGAACGAGTGTCGGTGAAACAGATGATCTAGTTCCTGGGAAAGGAACGTTCCTATGCTCAATGCAGGGAGGTGAAAACTGGTCAGTGACACTCAAAGGTATGTTCCTTCCACGGGTCAAGGTGTGTCAAGCTGCAGAAGTCAAGGGTATGCAAGGTTGATTTTGCAGACGTCATGGTCAAAAGTTGGCTTAAACACGAGTCCAAGTGAAGCCGGCTCTAGGCCAAAAGGTGCAAGTGGTCAACATGCAATGCAGTAGTACAACTCAACACAAAGGAGCCTCTAGGGTAAATGGCCAGAACAAAGCGGAGAAGCTAAGAGGAATGAGTCTTCAACGCATAAGTCATGGCGGGACTACAGAGGACTCCCGAGCCTAGGGATGAAAAATCAGCATGAGTGCCAAGCGACAACAAGGTACTAACTAGGGCACCCATGATAAGGTAGGCTCTACCACACAAGTCATGATACTTCTAAGCAATGAGAAGGTTCCGCACCATAACTTGGTGGGGTCGATCCTAAGGCCAAATGGGAAAGGAAACTGATAAGTGCACAATGCAGGCGGAAAAACCTAACCTATATGCCAGTTTCGAGAACCAATACCTGTCAGAACGAACCAACCATAAACTTCCAAAGGAGAAATCTTCCAAGTTCTGTAAACATAAATAGGAACACTAGACACAAAGTTAATACATCCCACATATAAACTTCATATAAAATCTTGTGTTATAGAATACAAAACTTGAAAATGCGTACCTCATATGTACAATATGGTACAGGGAACCACGCAGCCTTGCGGCTTACGCATAATAGTTCTACTGAATAAACCCCTTGCAGGGCTCAGGCCAAGGACTCCTTTGGTAGTCAAAACTCATGGCTTCAAAGAGTTCCTCCTGTGAAGGCAAAACAAGTTCTAAGAAATCATGAGAACTATAAGGATCAAAAGAGGGAATTAAAGGGTCCCACGTCCCTATAGGATGAATCTCTTGGTCAACTGCCGGGACAAAGTCCCAAGAAGGAGAATAATAAGTTAAAGGATCCTTCTTAGAAGCGATTGAACCTTGAGGATTCAATGCCACATAATTCACCCGTGGCGGGGTAGAGTCTATTTGAACACTTGGAACAAACCAAGGGGCATTCTGCAATAAAGTCGAATTAGGGTGGTGATTATCAGATGCAAGCTGATCAATAGTGACCATATTCCCGTTATGAGGAAAGCACATTACTCGAAAGAGTGAAGACACCACAGCATTCATAGCATAGACATAATCACGCCCAAGTAGCATATTAAAGTCTAAAGGGCTATCAACCACCATCATATCGATTAAGACAGTCTTCCCACCTAAAGTGAGAGGCAATTGAGGAAGAACACCCATAGATTCACCAGGTCTTCTATCATAGGCTAACAACTGACTCTGAGCTGTTAACAGCTTTGGGGAACCCAAAGCTTTCCAAGTCAAAGAGGATATAATACTTGCAGAGGATCCTTCATCCACCATACATCGATAGACATTTGTGGAATTAACTCTGACCTTTATTTGGAAAGGTGCAGCGGAAGGAAGACGAGGCTCAACAAGACTATCCCAATCAAAGGAAACACTCTTAGAACTTGGAGGGGGAACATTCGAAGAAACCGGAATGCCCCCTATACCAGAAGACTCTGTACTAGAGATCAAACAGACTCTTTTGTTACACACTTCACCCCCCAAAAGAGGAGTGTAATCGGCCAGCGATTGCACTGGCTTTGCCACATTATCAACCAATGGTTGATGGGATTGGTGAGAAACCATATCAGATCTAGGAGTAGAAGTACTTTCAGACTCGGACCATATCTTTTGAACCTCTGGAATACCAGGGCATAAATTAGTAAGATGGTCTTCCTTGCATATCTTATAAGGGAACTTAGGTTTAAAACTTCTACGTCCAGGTTTCTTATCAACCTCCATTCCGCCAACATGACTAGCAGTGGTTTGCGGAGAGTCCTGAACATGACTTGCAGAGGTCGGTGACTCTTTGCTAGTATGACTCGCAGTGACTAGGCTCGTGCCCCCAGCATGACTTGCAGAGGCTGAAGACTCATCTCCAACATGACTGGCAGAGGTTGAGGATGAAGTGCTAGTATGATCTACAGTGACTAGACTTGTGCCCCCAGCATGACTAGCAGTGGCTGAAGGCTCATCTCCAACATGACTCGCAGAGGTTGATGATGAAGTGCTAGTGTGACTTGCAGTGACTAGACTTGCAACCCCAGCATGACTGGCAGTGGCTGAAGGCTCATCTCCAACATGACTCGCAGAGGTTGATGATGAAGTGCTAGTGTGACTTGCAGTGACTAGACTTGCGCCCCCAGCATGACTGGCAGTGGCTGAAGGCTCATCTCTAACATGACTCGCAGAGGTTGAAGATGAATGGATAGAATTATTCTTCTTCTTTGACTTCCTTTTTCTCCTCTTTTTAGATTTCTTGTTACAAGAAGGAGGAGAAGAAGGAATCCCAGATTTCTCTTTGAAAGAAGATGAACAATTAGCACCCATGTGATGCCCCTGAAATAAAGCATTCATCTGAGAAGCTTCAAGAGAATTTGGAATATTCGGAGTGGACCACAACCAAACGGGTAGTCCAACATTCAACCTAGGAATATTCAAAGTGGCCATCAAGGGAGTACCAATGTTTCCAAAGAAAGGAAAAGCACAAGGATCCCCTTTTGGGAGGGTACCTTGGTTGGTTTCCACAGGAATATTGGCCATATCTAACTGATCCAAAGACCCTTCCCCTACGGGAATATAGAAATAACTCTTCAAGGAATATGGATAAGCAATCAAAACCTTTGCCCTTGAGGAGGCAACTCCACAACTTCTGAAAAAAAACCAAAAGCCTTTCAAGATCGGTAGAGTGGTAAGCCAGTCACTCAGAACACAAAGTCCAAACGTGACTAGACAAAAATACCTAAAGCCAACTATATACAAGGAACAAAGAGCACACACTATAAAGTCCCTAAAGATACAGCCAATCAAACAACTTCCAAGTATTTCCGCTCCGGGTGGTGAGGATCGGACACCAAAATACAAGAAAGTGGAGTCAGGGGCCTTCCGAAGATAGTCTGGGATAATGACGGCCCAGTCCTGTCAGCGAAGGTATCAGAGGAAGTTACGCTGACCTCCTAACAACAACCTGCGCCAGTGCAAGCCCCCAAGCTTCGCAAGGGTGCCCTCCAGTAGTACTGTCGAGAGTGATGCAACGTCAACCTCAGGTGCCACGGGATTCCCCTCCGCAGCCACCTGTGTAGATCCCTAGGAGTAGCAACTATGGATACCAACTCGTCGCAGAAGCCAGGCGGAACAGTCGTGAGGTAAGTTCGGACAAGTAGGAGAGGGGGTATCTCTCTTCCCTGTCTTCACAGACCCTCGTGCTTAACTCCCAGATCCAGAGCTTTCCTGGTCTTCCTAACGCTATTGGATTTTCTCTCGTTATTCAGACTCCTACGTTTGACATTTATATGGCCTTGGAGAGTTAACTCTCCACTCGCCTAATCCAAGGCCCTAAAATCCTAAACTTGTTGGTGTAACTGACTAAAACAAAAAGTTCTAGTGAATTTTAGTTAGCGCTTGATTTTATTAGGCTGTTCTTTAAGTCACAAGGTAACGGAAGTGAAACTAGTGGTGTTTTTTGACGCAAAAGAAATTAATAAAAACTTAACTACATGCACATGCACTTTTTCGTTTTTCGATGAAGAGCAATTTCTATAGGGTTCAGAGGTACTTCTAATAAAACAAAACTTTTTCTCTTCGTTAATTCACACTTCACACTCACAAAAGCTAACAAAGCTATGTATGCCTAAAAAGGGGATGCAAATCTATCCTAATGCAACAACTATATGTGGATGCAAGATTTAAAACTACTCACAAAACAAAAATGAAAGTTGCTTGCTTATCAAACTTTATCTTGCCACTCAAGATGCCTAGATGGAATATGAGATGTTACCATTCATTTCGTCTAAACACTAAAAACAAGTTCTAAGACAAACATAAAGCACTTTCACTTCACTAAAAGGAAACCAAATGAAAAGCAAGTTCAAGAAAGCAAAACTAAGATTTTCAAAAGATTTTCTTCAAAGCAACAAACAAAAGAGTCTTTTCAAAAAATGCTCTCAACAACACTGAAACTTGTGATTGAAGAATAGGCAATTAAACACTTTTGCGAATCGACACCACTCAATGGATGAAAACTCAACAAAAATAAATGTGTTTGAAATCGCTCTTAACAATCAAAAGCAGCAATGAAAGCTTTGGCAATGGAAACCAAAAAGATCAAAAAGACAAATTCCAAGAAAGTGTCAAACAACAACTTTCATGAAACAAAGAAGTGAATGGTCACAAAAAGCGATTTTGTCAAGCAAACAAAAAGTCACCGAAAGCAAGATTAACACAAAGACTGAATTCAATCTTCCTACCCTGATGAAACAGAGCAGCCAAGATTCCTAGCAAGAAATATTACGTGCTTTAGCAAAAAACGATGACGCTTGCAAGCAACAAAAAACAAGACCAATACTCCTTATAATCAGAGAGAATTCAGAACAAGATGCTCGTTGTAAAACAAGTAACTGATACTGGAAAATGACTGTTTCAGACTAACTCAAACCACCAGACAAACCTTCAGAGACCAAAAATATTTATAAATCTTGAAAATTGCAATATATACGCGACTGTACTTAAGTACAGATTGCGTGTATACGTGACTGTATCTGAGGAAACCTACGTATGCGCGGGTTAACTCAAAGAAACAAGCGTATATACACCTCTGTATCTAAGAAAAACAGCGTATATGAAAAGCTTCAAGAAAAATAAAAAAAACAAACTGAAGAAACTGGAAAAGCTTAAAGTTCAAGAACAGACCAGACAGTAACAGCAAGAAGACAAGGCAGCTGAGCCCTGATTGGCTTGAAAAATACCCAAACTAGGAACAACAAGAGTGTTGTCCCCAGTGGAGTCGCCAATTCTGGTAGAGGGAAATGCTCCCCTAGGGCTTTTTGGGTGAAACCCTAGCAGAATGAAAGTTATCTATTCAAAGAAACATGCATTCATACAGCCATTATGCTATTATAAGCAAATTCTATGATAGGGGTACGTACCTTCGGTCCTACGTTTGAGAAGGCCCTTAGGGTCCAAACCCTTCTTGGAGTTTCCTTCTCTTTTGTCCTGCAAAATAAACAATTCAAAGAACACAGCAATACATGGACAAAAACTTATAAAGAAACCATCTTCATGTTATAAAGAAAGGTAGTTAGTTATGAAATCCAAACAACCATTTACATATAAATTCAAACATGAATATCATCAACATAAAGAAGATTCATTTCGGGAACCAAGACATGTGTTTCTTTTATTATAGACAAATAAAGTACATAAAAAGGAATATGTTCACCTGAGTCACCTTCAGCAGGCTCCAAGCAAAGCTTCCTCCCGGATCTGTTCCAGCCTCAAGCTTCTAACAAACTCCTTCCATGACTCTCTCCATGATGTCATAAATGGTGGATGAACATCAACACACAAGGAAACAAAGGTTTCCTGTACAAAATGGGGGAAGTGCAGAAGGCACAAGTGACTTCAGACCTGGTCAAGGGAAAAATCTCAGCATAATAACCTTTCTCTCTCTTCTCTCCTCCTTTAGGCCTTCCCTTTGAGGTCTTTTTATACCATCTCCAAAGTAGTTTTTTAGTTAGGAGTTGGTTGGGAACAGTTGGGCCACGGGCACTAACAGGTGATTAGCAGGTAAAACCCGCGATCTCGACACGAAATTAAGGTGTTTTATATTTTTTTAAGTGTTTTAATACATACACACGGGTTGTCTATACACAGACCCACGTATACACGCGTTTAACTCAGGGCAATGTCGCATATACGGGATAAAACATTGTTTTTTAAATTTTAGGACCAGGTCTGGAAGGAGGGGTTGCCCTAGGCCATAAGTACAACATCACAAACCATAAGAGTGAGATTTGGAGCTATAACATCTACCCTAGGCTTCTATGCACATAGTTGCAGAGCCTTTCTTCCTACTCTTCTCACTATCTCTTAGACTTCTCCCATATACCAAACTTCATTACTTTCCTTAGACATACTAAGACACACTTATTTATACAATCCCATCATCCGTGGATCATGGGTAGATCTTCACAAACCAACTCAACATACATAAAAGAATGGTAAACATCTTTATGGTTCTTTAATTATCTACGCACTCTATGACCACAACTTACGGAGACTTTACATCTTTACACAACAAAAATTGGGCTTTTGCCCCAAAATTGACCCTACGGGACCCCATCCCAACATAAACACATGCATATATCTTAATCTAACATTACCTAACTATAAATATACCCAGGAATAAAATAAGATATGCGATATCCAATGATGTCTTACAACAATTGGTAATAAATATCATTCAACTGCCAAAAGAAATGAAATCGTTTATCGATAATTGTTTTGGATAAATAGTTAGACAAAACAATTGAGAGAAATATATCGCATATATAAATTTTTCATGTTTTCCAAAACAGAATTAGAGCCAAAATATCATACAAAAGGGTAATAATGCAAAACTATAATTTAGATTTTCAGACATAAGAAAATCGATAGAAAGGGTATTTCTAATGCATAAATAAAACACAATCATACGGTAAAAGTACCATATATGATATGTCTTGCTCATTTGCTCGACAATATTGACCCAATTTCATTCAATCCAATACACTCTAAGAGTACAGAAGTGTAATTTCAGTAGAGCATGCTAGATATTCAAACAAATATAGATCATGTTCCATTAATTTCATAAAACCTTCCCAAAAATACAAAAGTGTAATGTCTTGAAAAGTGTTTTTGATCAAATTCTAGACCCCTCTCTTGAAGAAATTTCAACCCCCACTCCAGTTATCAGTTTTCCTTATCACTCCATGCATTTAGTTTTAAATCCAAGCATGATAAAATTTCTAAAATCTAGAAATGACAATAATTTTCTGAAAACACAATTTTAGAGATATCACAACTGTTGAAATTGCAGAAATAAAACATAGCAAAATTATGATAGCCACACACACGAAATAACACAGTGATTTTTGGTCAATGTGACCCTAGAAAAAACCCCTATAACTCTTGGGGAAATCCAATTTGAGAGCTCTTCTTTATTTCTAAAAATGCTTTTACAGAAAAACTGAAATGCACAGTAAAAATTCCAGCAACCACAAATTACAATTTATCTTGATTTTCATGCTTGCACTCTACCTCGAAAATCATGTCAATCAACAAACAGCCAAAACAGAAACTTTTAGAGCAATAAAACAACATTAAATTTTGTATGACCACTCGAAGAATGTGCCAAGAACTTGATGTCCCTCTTCCTCGATTTTTGTGCCTTTCTCCTGTTATATGATTTTTCCTTGGGATGCGTGCCAATAAATGCTACTGCCAGATTTGGTGAAATGTCTTCTTGCTGCTCTCCTTCACTTCTTCACTGCTCAAAAATTTTATCCTTGCTCTCTCTTCTCTTTCTCTCAAATGTTCATGAAAGAATGAATTGATGTTTTCCTCTTCTCTTCTCCTTTTATTCTCTAAATGACCTTTTGGGTTACCCTAAGATTTAATGGTTGAGATTCATTTAGATCTAAAGATGAGAATAAATGTGCATTTAATTCTTACTTTTTAATTTTTAACTCACCCACTTAAATAAAGAGCCACTTAGTCTTTTATTTCCATAGTCACTTTTTCACTTTCTAATTCTTCATTGACTTTAATAAAGTCACCTTTAAATTAGAATCTAACTTTACCACTTATAGAGTCACTTTTAAATTAGAATGTAACTTTACCACTTATAAAGTCACTTTTAAATTAAATTGAGTTTACCACTTATAAAGTCACTTTAGGAGAAAAGTAAAAAAATAAATTTGGCCACTTTTCCCTAGGCCAAAGATCAAAGCCTTAGGGAACCACTCGTCCTCTGGTACCCAATTTTTAACACTCCCTCTTACCGAGGAAAGTGTTCCTCACCACTCCCATCTTGTCTCTGAAGTAGACATGCTTGTCCTGTGGTAAGGCTTTGGTGAAAATGTCTACTACCTGCTTATTTGTGGAAACATATTCAAGCTTGATAGCTCCATTTTGGACATAGTCTCTAATGAAGTGATACTTGATCTCAATATCCTTTGACCTGTCATGAAAAACTGGATTCTCCATGATTTTTATGCAACTCTTATTATCACAGTAAATTACTTAAGGTCTCAATGCCTAACCAAATAGACCAAACAAAATCTTGCGAAGCCATATGGCCTCACAACTAGCCAAAATAGCAGCCATATACTCTGCCTCAGTTGAACTCAATGCAACTGACTGTTGTTTCTGGCTAATCCATGACACAATTGCCGAACCTAACCCAGAACAACACCCGGAAGCACCCTTCCTATATGAAGCACAACCTGCCCAATCTGAATTCATGTACCCTGCCAGTCTCACTCCATCACCCTGTTTATAAGCCAGACCAAAATCCATAGTCCCCTGCAAGTAACGAAGAATGTGTTTTGCAGCCACCCAATGCACTCTCCTGGGCTCACACATGAACGACTCATAGTATTAATTGCAAAACATATATATGATCGAGTGTTGACCAAATACATCAAAAAACCAATCAACTGTCTATATAGAGTAGGATCCACCAACTCGGAATCAGAAGCGTAAATATTCTTCCAGTTAGTGATCATAGGTGTAGACATGGGTTTGTAGTCCTCCATGTGAAATCTGCTAGGAATATCCACAATGTACATCCCTTCTCCTAGGAAGAAATGCCCCTCCTCCTGCCACACCTCCAATCCCAGAAAATAATGCATCAAGCTGATATCCTTCATCTCAAATTCTGAAGAAAGATCTCTCTTGTAGCCCTCAATGAGTCTCTCTGCACCAGTCATGATCAAGTCATCAACATACAACACTAGAATGAGAGGCTCCTCACCCACCACAATTAAGTAATTGTTCGGATTAGCCTCACTCTTTGTGAAACCCAACTGTTGCAAGTATGTATAAATCCTCGAGTACTAAGCTCTGGGAGCTTGCTTCAAGCCATAGAGTTCCTTTTTCAATTTGCATACATGGGACTCCTTCCCATGCACCTTAAAGCTCTATGGTTGTTCAATATAAACCTCCTCTTAAATGAAGCCATTGAGAAACCAGTCTTCACATCCATCTGGTGGATCTTCCAACCCATCTCTGCTACAATCAATATAATGGAGCAAATAGATTTATATCGAGCTATCGGAGCGAAGGTTTCCTCATAGTCAACACCCTCTACCTGTGAGAACCCTCTTGCCACAAATCAATCCTTGAACTTCTCGATGCTGCCATCTGCAGCATGCTTTATCTTGTAGAGCCATCTGGAAGTAACAACTTATTTACCTTCAGGCCTCAGCACTACCTCCCAAACATCGTTCGTTATAATAGAAGAACACTCCTCCATCATGGCCTCTCTCGAGATCTGGTGGCTGGTTGCCTCCTAATAACTAGAAGGCTTGGAGTCAACAATGCCTGTTACCAATCCCATGTAACTACAAAACTGCTCAGGTGGTTTACTCTCTCTAACCTATCTCTTTGGCCCAGCAACTAATGTGGCCTCGTGCAATGGTATCTTGAAGCCACTTGGTCTTCCTCTTCCCTGAACATACTTCTCTAACTGGAGTGAAAGAATCCTCATCATCATCAGAAGCCTAAACTCCTGAAGGCCTACCAAATCACCTCATGCCTGAATATATGTCTATAGATGTTGAAATACCATGCGAACTATCCATTAGTGGAATACCCTATGAACTACTCTGCAAACTGCCCTACATGCTACCCAAAGAACCACCCACCTGACTTTGAGAGCCACTGCTCACTAATGGACCTAACACTGTAATCAATGTACCTTTTGGTCCCTAACCACTAGATCCCAATGACTGACTCAGCTGCTCTTGAGGGTCTGGTGACTCTGGATACTCTAACTCCTATGACCTCTTGAAAGCTCTCTCCTCCTTGAACTTCACATCCCACCTGACAACCACTTTCCTCTATGCAAGTATATAAATCCGATAAGCTTTCAAGCACTCACTATAACCCACAAAGATGCCCTTGTCTGCAGTGGGCTCTAGCTTGGTCCTATTCTCCTTGGGGACATAGGAATATGTAAGGCACCCAAAGATACAAAAGTGCCCAACATCAGGCTTCTTCCCAGAAAAGGCCTCCTCCAGAGTCACATTCCCCAAGGCACGGTGTGGACTCCTATTCTGCAAGTACACAGTAGTGTTGCAGGCCTCTACTCATAAAAATAAAGGTAACCCCTGATCATGAAGCATGGCTTTGGCAACCCCTGTAATGGATCTGTTCTTCCTCTCTACAACCCCATTCTGTTGGGGGTTGTAAGGAACTGTGAACTCCCTTCTAATGCCTACCTCAGCACAAAAATGAACAAACTCACCAAGAGTATACTCCCCTCCATTGTTCGACCTCAGGACCTTGATCTTCCTACCTGTTTAGGTCTCCACAAGAGCTTTGAACTCTTGAAACCACTTGAAGACCTCACTCTTGGTATTCAAGAAATAAATCGAGGTCTTCCTAGAGTGGCCATTAATGAATAAAACATAGTACTCTAAGGCACTCAATGATACATGAGACATCCGACCACTCACATCGGTATGTATCAAGTCAAGGATCCTGGTCGCTCTATTGTCACTGCTGGGAAAAGGGGATCTAGCAAAATTCCCCATAGCACATCCTCTACATACATCAAGGTGATCAAAACTAAAATCTTGCACACTAGTGGTGATCTCCCGCAATGTACTCAAGGCCCCATGATACATGTGCCCCATCCTGCGGTGCCAAATCTCACACAACTCTAGTGTTGTTACTTAATGCCATTAGGGACTGGAATGAGAACTTGTATACCTTGGCATGGCACACTCCAATCTCTCTAGTTGAAGAAGTTGGAGTTCCCCTAGGATATATAAGCACCTGCCCTCTCCTGAACAACACATCATACCCTCTATCTTCAAGTGCTAAGACGAATATCAGGTTCTTCTTCATTCCAGGCACATATAAAACATCTAACAATTTCAAGGGAGGTTTGGGTCCCCTATCAAATTTCAATGTCCCCACACCGACTGCTCTAATAATGCTGTCATCACCAAGTACTACCTACATATCAATATCACCCCCTAAATGATTTGAGAAATACTCTCTGACTCTTGTCATGTGGCAGGAAGTGCCACTGCCAACATACCAAATGCTAGAAGATGTTATCCTAGTAGCGGGGAATTCACACTCCCTCTGAACCTATATGATAGGTGATCTGGCACTAGTGGCCTCACAAGCTATGAACCCAGAATCCCGATCAAATCTCTCCGAGAATCTCTCTATCTCTGCTGAAGCTGCCATGGGTTTGTCTTTCCCTTTCTTGTTGTTCTTCTCTAGACACACAAAAACATTGTGCCCCAAATTTTGACAATTCCAACATTTGACTTTAGAATAGTCCTTCTCCTTGTTCTACTACTTGCCTTTACCTTTGCCTCTTCCTCCACTATTGGAAGCTTGCTTCTTTGCGCTACCCTTCTTACCTCTTGCTAACAATGCCACATTGTCATCCTCCTCCACCTATTTAGCTGCCCCAATATGGTTCTTTCTGACCTTATTCTGAATGCAATCATCCCACAACCTTTCCCAATCGGGAAGGTTTTCCCATGCAACAATGACATCCACAAAATTCTCCCAAGTCTATGAAAGCCCATTCAAAGAAATCCTCACCAACTCAGTGGGTGCAATGATCTCACCTAGAGCTGCCAACTCATCTCTCATTGGAGGGATCTTTGTGAGGTATGTTGTAACACTTTAAGTCTTAGCCATTTTAATGGCCTTCAGTTTCTCCTTTAGGACCATTTTTCTGTTTTCATTTGAGCTCCGGTAAAGACTGGTCAAGGTTGTCCACATCTCATGTGCATAATTCCTTCCTCTCACATGAGGAATGACTCTGCCAACTTTACAGGGTCAGTAGGTACGGCTGTTGGGTTTTGGGTAATAACCCAGACTTCTGCTTCCTCAAAGATGCTCTAGATTCTCTCCTTCCATGCATTGTAGTTATTCCGCCCATCCAACTTGTCTTCAACTCTCAAACCCAAAGACATGTTTCACTATCCTACCAAACTTAGATTTTCAAATATGTGGTAAAGGTTTCTGTTTTCTGTGTAAAAATCAGCTTGCTGTAATTTTCACTTTGCTGTCCCAAACTGCACTTTTCAGCCAACCCCACTCCGGTTATCAGTTTCCCTTATCACTCCATGCATTTAATTTTAAATCAAAGCATGATAAAAATTCTAAAATCTTGAAATGACAATAATTTTTTGAAAACACAATTTTAGAGATTTCACAACTGCTGAAATTGCAGAAATAAAACACAGCAAAATTATGACAGCCATACACACAAAGTAACACAGTGAGTTTTGGTCAATGTGACCCGGCAAAAACCCCCTACAACTCTTGGGGAAAACCAGTTTGAGAGCTCTTCTTTATTTCTGAAAAATACTTTTACAGAGAAACTGAAATACACAGTAAAAATTCCAGCAACCACAAATTACAACTTATCTTGATTTTCGTACTTGCAATCTGCCTCGAAAATCATGCCAATCAACAAACAACTAAAACAGAAACTTTTAAAACAATAAAACAACATCAAATGTTGTACGGCCAGCCTCGAAAAACATGCCCAAAACTTGATGTTCCTCTTCCTCGATTTCTGTGCCTTTCTCCTACTATACGTTTTTTCCTTGGGATGCATTCCAATAAATGTTGCTACCCAGATTTGCTGAAATGTCTTCTTGCTGCTCTCTTTCACTTCCTCACTGCTCAGAAATTTTCTCCTTACTCTCTCTTCTTTTTCTCTCAAATTCTCATGAAAGAATGAATTCATATTTTCATCTTCTCTTCTCCTTTTATTCTCTAAATGACTTTTTCGGTTACTCTAAGATCTAATGGCTGAGATTCATTTAGATCTAAAGTTGAGAATAAATGTGCACTTAATTCTCACTTTTTATTTTTTAACTCACCCACTTAAATAAAGACACACTTAGCCTTTATTTCCATAGTCATTTTTTCACTTTCTAATTCTTCATTCACTTTAATAAAGTCACCTTTAAATTAGAATGTAACTTTACCACTTATAAATTAACTTTTAAATTAGAATGTAATTTTACCACTTATAAATTCACTTTTATATTAAATTGACTGTACCACTTATAAAGTCACTTTAGGAGAAAAGTAAAAAGATAAACTTGCCCACTTTTCCCTAGGCCAAAGATCAAAGCCATAGGGAACCACTTGTCCTCTGGTACCCAAATTTTAACATATCTAAATGCATGAGAGGGGTTTAAATACTAAAATACATGCCTCAAAAATAGATTATTACAAAAATAGTTGAGGAGGTTTCAAACAAACTTCCTCAGAGTGGTCAAAATTAAAACTAAAAATAGAATTAAACTAATGACTAGCTCCTTTGAACTTTGAACTAACATAATCGGCTCACTTGATCTCTGAGGTTGCAAATGTCGATTATTGGTTTGAGCTAAGGTGGCTTGCTAATTGTGGATTTGAACTACCCAACAAATATGGCATATGTCAAAGCTGGCACCATGTTTTGTGTAGAGGTTGTTAAACATCGTAGAGTCATGCATTGGCTATGTGGTTTTACTAGAAACTACCAGTATGTCTCTTAATTCAGTCTGGTTAGCTATTTAATTGCTTCTTCCTTTTCCTGCGCTCTCTGTTTATGTTGTTGTTCTAGTTCTTTTACATTTGGTATAAACCCTGGTATGCATTCATTGACAAGGTTAGCACTATGGAGGTTTTCATTAATGGATTTTATTATACTGCTTGTTGCTCCTGTTGCTATCGTTGTCGCCATTTCTGTCTGTTTCAGCCGTGAATCCCAATCTATAAACATAATATCTTTGTGGTGTTCCTCTATTTTTGGCAGGTCAACTTTTCTTCCCTCCTCAGATTCTTGCCAGGTGATAAATTCAGAAACCTGTTTGTGGATCTCTTCGTATTCAAACCTCATATCAATTACTTGGTTTGTCAATCTATCACTCATCTCACAATAAGGATTAATTTTCGATATTTTCTAGCAGAACATTTCTTCTTGCTAAATTAATAAGGAATTGAACTTAATCGCTTCTTTGATGAATTCATCAATTTGCGGGTTATCTTTGAATTTATCCATCATGGCTTGTATTCGACGAATTTGTGAATCCCTTTCTGATAAGATGGCCTACTGCTGTAATCTCATCTGCTTGAATTCCCTCTAAAACTAAGCTATCTATTGTTTTCCTTGTTGGTTAGTTTTTTCTTGTTCTAATTATTGTTTAAGCATCAGAATTTTCTATTATTTTTCCTTTAGCAACAATCAAACTTCCATTGCCTTATCGATGGTTTTTGTGGCATAAGCTCCTGCGAACTGTGACAACTTCATGAGATTCTCAGATGGGTCAACAAGACTGTCCTTCCCCACAACATCCAGTGGTTCATTCTCTAGAGTTTTAATAGCCATGGGGTCTAGTTTCATTTTCTTCCTTTGTCTTTTAACTATAGCCTTATGGGTAGACCTGTAGAATATATCTAAGTATCTCTTCAATTCTCAAGAAAATTTTGGAAGTAGGAACAATAGGAATAACCTCAATATCCTCAGTACCTATAGCCCCTTTCTCTGTTGTTTCCAGATTTTCTTTCTGCTGGGTCTATTTGGGGGTCTGAAAATCAGATGTTTCCTCAGTATTTGTTTGGATCTTCTTATTGAATTTCTCCCATTCCTTGTCAAGGTCGATGACTGGAACCTTCCCTGATTGAACTGAAGTGGAAGCAACCCCTTCCTGCTTCTTTTCCATGGCCTGTTCAGTCGTTTCCTCAGTACTTCCCACTGTATCTTTCTCAGAATCTTTATTTGTGTTTCCTCCCCCATTCTAAGATTATTGTTCTAAGTGATCTAACTCGTGAGTCGACTTCTCTTGGGTTTCTTCTTCAGAATTTTCTATTGAACTTCCCTCCAAGCTTACGCTAGGAGTTAGTTCTGTTATACTCCTATACCAATAGGTGTCATATTTCATGATTGACTTGTTGAGCTCTGTGATATGTTCATCCCTTTCCTTGTTGCAAATGTTTTCCATATTATCAAAAAATAAAAAAATGCAAAAATTGTAAAGAGGGTATGCCCTAAAAGAAAATCAAAGGGTAAAAAGAAAAAAATGGTCAAAAAATGAGAAGAAATGAACCCCAAACAAAAATAGACCAGGAAAGTGTGCAAGTCCAAAATGCCACTACTTTTATTTTCTGTAATAAGCATTGTGTGCAGCTTGTTGATTTATGCCACAATTGATGAATGGCAAAAACAGCTTAATCTTGGCTAGTTCATGTTTGAATTTCCTATTCTAGAGATAGAGAATAAAAATATGACCAAACTGTTTAATCTTGGCAGATAAGTAGATAGGTAGAGAACCAAAGGAGCTCAACAGTTTAATCTGAGCCCTTGGATGTAATAAGTGCAGACTTAGGTAGGCTCACCATGAAAATAAAAGAAAATTTGATGAGGGTTTGCCAGTCTAAGTGCACCCAAAGAAAGAAGGAAAAAATGCTAGGACTAAAGTAGGCAGGGTAGGTAGATGGTGTTGCAGAATGATACTTGTGATATATTTTGTCTCTTAATATGTTAATCTTATCTCCATCACAAGTACAAGGTGGACATTAGACTCGGAGCAGCTCAAGCAAGACAAGATTCAATAACTAACTCCCCTTCATACTTTTCCCTAATCATTCACTAATTCCCCCCCTAAAATATTAAGATCTATTCTCAATATCCTTCATAAATCACTCATCTCATTTCATAAAGATTGCCTAAGTAAAACCCTACTTTACTTAGGAAAATGGCCATATTTCCCAGATAAATCCATTTTTCCCACTACAGCCTAGGTTTTAATGCAAAAAAACATTTTAAGCTTAGCGCCAGTTCATTTCATAAATTCATATTAATCTTTTAAACTTTTATTATATAAATCCTTTACAATCGTTACCCTTTTCGTATTATATTAATGTTAACACTACCCCGATATTTTACATACCCCGCCCTTGTTAACTATAACCATATTCGCTGTATATAAAACAGGGATTAATAAGTTTGTTTGAAACTTATTAAGAACCATAACTTTTCCCCCGCCGCGCAGCAAAGGGTTAATTAACCACCTGGGTTAATTAATAGCCACCCCGCGGACCAATAGAAACGCACCCAAAACTATTAAAATTGTTTGAAAAACACATCGACCCCGCAAGTTAACCTCCCGCCATGTTCAAAGCGCGTCCGCCATCCGATCAACCCATCCACCATCCAACAGTCGACAATCAATATCACGACCCCTAACCACCGAATGTTAACGCGCGATCGGCCGGCGGTTTTCCGCTGTACCAAAGCCACGCGTCGCGCTCTCAACCTGCTCACTCGCCCTCCGTCCGAAACTACCTAGCCCCAAAAGCGGTGCAGGCAAAACCACTTACCACCCTTCGCTGATGTCATCTGCTGACGTCACCCTTTACTGACGTCACTTACCATGTCACCTACCATGTCACCCGCCACGTCATCTGCCCCCGTACTCCCCCTAACATCGTCCATACTACTTACATCATCTGTCCTTCAAATCAAAAAATCCCGCCAAAACTTCAGTTTGTAAAAAAAAAGGGTTAAATAATCATTTTTGCTATATTTTTCTGCATATCGCGCTCTCGTGCAAAAAATGATCTGCTCCAGTTTCCGACCAGAAAGGCTACATCGATGAGCTCGCGGCCATTCAAATTGCAGCATGTAGTTTTCCTCTGTAAACACAGGTACCTTTTTCAACTATCTCCAACAATCGGCTATCAGTGCATCAATTGCCAGGACTTCTCAGCAATCTCCACAGAAAGATCTAAATGTTATGAATTAAAAGGCGCAGAACAACCTCCAATGTCCCAACAATAGGTGTTTATCCATAGCTACGCTGTTACCATTGGAAAAAGGGAGATTTTGGGCCAAATACCGGACCGAGATGAACAAAAATCACAGTCAAAGAGTATCAGAGCAGGTTTCAAGACAAGTCAAAGTGTATCAGATCAGCAATATAGGTAGCAGATCAGAATTAAATGTAGCAGATCAGAGTTAAAGTGTAGCAGGTCAGCATTAAAGAGTATTAGTCAAGACAGGCAGCCGACATAGAGCTACTACAGAAGACAGCTGCCAGCCGAATTAAAGGGCCTGCCTCCAGCACAACATCAGTTATCATTTTCTAGCTGTTTCTATTCTTCTTGTAAATTATTATTAGTTAAACCTAGATATTATCTCATAGCTGTTATGAGATATTTATTTTACAATTTTGAGCATAAATACCCTGTCCATTGAAGTATTGAGGGTGGATTCTTAGACTTTGCTGTAATACTAAAATTTTGGAATATAGAGTTGTTTGAATCAACTGTTGTCTGGCTATTGGATGAAGAATTGAAGCAGAGGACTTGTCACAGATTTCTTTAATCAACCACTGGATCAATAAGTCCTCTATACCTTGTGTTTTAATAATTTCCTTGTTTATTATATCATCTGTGTCTCATAATCTGAATGATAAAGAAAATATTAATTTCAGAATATGCTTGATTGCACTCTGTTTTCAGTCTTTATTGTTCTCTGTGTTTTCTTCAGAATTAGAATAAGTAGTGAACTCTTAATTGCTCTTATTTCCTGATTCTTTCATGTTGATTAATACTTAACTTCTCCTTATTAGTAATCACCCATTTTCCCTCTTTCAATAGGTTGAAGGATTCTTAACTACCCTTCACCCCATTTGAGCCCATTCCATCTGTTTCAAGTCTGTATTTGTTCCCTGTTTGACTGCCTTGCTCTGTGAAGCCATCCTCTTTTAAGAAACCAAATTTAGAAAGCCATTTTCTTTGACTCCATTAGCCCAATGGACTGAACTACTCTGTTTTACCTCTCTGCTCTATTGAATCTCACCACCCAAACTCAAACAAACCCCTTGAACTTCATAACTAGCCTAATACCTTTAAAAAACAAAGCTAAATCATAAAGAGAGAGCCCTCTCTGGATATAGATTGGCTAGATTCTGTATCTAAAAGATTGGTCCGTGGTTACCTCGGCATCCTTCCCTTTCTTACAACTTTGGGGAAAACTTGAGTGATAACATCATTGGCGACTCCACTGGGGACCTGAATAATTTGTTTGTTACTACTGTTTTCTGTATAAGCTACAGACGGAGCCTGAAGTTAGCCAGGTAGCCTTTGAAATGCTTTTGATTTGCAATTGCAGAATTAAATGAATGCTGCTTCAATCTATCTCCGGTCTAGCTTATAGATTGGACAGTTGGTTTCAAATACTTGATGGGTTCCTCTTTTCAAATAAGTCTTTAGGAAAGTTCAAAACTCCCACATCTAAAACCTACTTGAAGAGACTGTTAAAGTTGTATTGTCAAATCTATCTCAAGAAAAAACCAAAAGCACACCTAGAAGGCTGGCCTCAAAAAAGATTCATTACACCAGATCAAATCTTGATCCTAATCCCCACCCTGTGTTTGAAAATCCTAATCTGATTCATAAGATTCTTAGAAGACAAGAGAGTCAAGAAAATTATTCTAGTTCTCGACCTCTATACAGATCAAGATCCTATCCTATGAAGTGGATCTACCCTGAGGACGAACCTTTTGATAAGCATTTTGAAAACTCTTTATTTGTGACCTTTTCAGAATCTGGGTTAACCCACACAGTTTAAAATCCAATATTCATTGAAAATCTGCAGATTGAAGTTGTTACTTCACACTTTGACAGACATTTGCAGAACTCCATTCAATCTGAGCTTACCTCTGAAAGAACACCAAACCTTTCTGTGATTACTACAGCTTCTCCAAGTTCACCATCAGTACCTCAAACTACCCTTTCCACTCCTCCATCCACAACACACATTCCCATTGTTATCCCTACTCCTCCAGTTGTCACATCTATTTTTACAACCATGGCAAATCGATATACTCCCTTGCACTTACCTACTAATCCAGGGGCCATGCCTCAAGACTATCGAAGTAAAATCCCTTCTTTTGAAGGTGCTAGCACTTACACAGCTCAACAACATACCAATAAAATGATCGACTATTTTGAAAGTTATGAGATTGATGCTGATGATGTTAGAATGAAAATATTTGTTCAAAGTTTAACTGGAGATGTTAGAACCTGGTTTAGAGCCCTCCCTACAAACAATAGCAATGACCCACAAGCTCTCTATCAGAACTTCTTGAATAGATGGGAAAATAAGAAAGATCATCTCCACATTTTATCAGTGTATGAAAACCTAAGAAGAGGCACACAAGAAACTGTCCAAGATTACTGTACCAGATTCAATAATGTATACAATGTTATTCCTCAAAATCTTAGACCTCCTCCAGATTTTGCCTTGTTCAAATTCCCTAATGCATTTGATTCTGATATGGCATACCAACTTAGGGAAAGAGCTCCTCGAAAATTAGAAGAGATGCAAAGCATAGCTATCAGTGTTGAGGCCAACCTGATATCTAAATGATCTAGAACCAAAGCTAAAAGGAGGACACCTTTCAAAGAAGAACCTTCTGCCTTTGAACATAAATTAGATGCTATTATTAAAGGAATGGATAGACTTGGAGATAGAGTAGAAACAATCGAGAGAAAATCCCCTTAGGAGGGTCAACCAAGCAATACTGGGAGAAATCCAAATTTCAGGAAGAACCAAAATCCTAACACTGGAAAGATAGGGCATGACCAAAATATTAGGCCCACATTTCAAGAAAATTATGCTGAAGCCTCAACTTCTGATGAACCAACAGAAGACACTCAAATTAATCTGATGGCACTCAACAATGAACAGCAAGTTTTCTTAACCCAAGAGGATCAAGAAGCTCACATCCTTAAACAATTCCAAACTCGGTCAGGTGAAACATTTGACTTTAGGGAGGGATATGATACAACCATTTATGAAATCCACAAACGATACAGTATGAGGAGCAGAAGAATAGATGCCCCTGAAACCAGTAAACAGAAAGATACCAAGCAGCCTAACAAAGGTAAGATTAGTACCCCCCCTGTAGATATTCTTTCTAGAACAGATCCCAACCCTAATAACCCAATTGTTGAAGATGTATCAGAGGATCAACCACCTAACAGACAACCTTCCACTTCTATTCCTTCTAAAGGAAAAGTAGGAGAGCCTCTAAAACTTGATTTGGAAGCAACTCCAGGCCATAATCCCACTCCTGAAGAGGAGATAAATGAAGAAAATCCAGATGTCTGAAATACAAGAACTCAAACCGAAAAACCCTTCAATATTGAGACAGAAGTAAGCAAACTAAAGATAGTTTTTCCATTATCAGAATTAGCTAAACATGATGTCTACAGAAGTCAAATCAGCAGATCACTCAAAATTTCTGTGAACAAAGATTCAATAAATGTTTTTGATGACAAATCTGAATTGATATTTGGCCCTGGAGTAAATGCAAAAACAGTAGAGGGAGAAGTTCCTCCTTTTTATGTAGGTTTAAACATTTATAATAAAATACTTCATAATGCCATGTTTGATTCTGGTGCTTCTCATAACTTAATGCTTAAATCTGTAATGGAGAGGTTAGACCTTGACATCACCAGGCCATATAAAGACCTTTTCTCTTTTGATTCAAGTCAGGTCAAATGTTTGGGTTTAATCAAAGACTTATGTGTGTCACTAGTCCAATATCCTGCCAAAACCATCTTAATGGACATAGTAGTAGCTGATATTCCACCAAAGTATGGTATGTTATTGTCTAGATCTTGGGGTGCAAAGCTTCAAGGATCTCTACAGTTAGACATGTGTTACGCTACTATTTCAGTGTTTGGTCAACCCAAGAGACTATATAAGGAAACCTTAATGAAGTATGTAGTAAGTAGTCAAGAGAAACCTCAAAATTTCCCTATCTACTCAGTACATTCATATATGGATTCTTTTATCCTTTACAATGCTAAAATTGATCCCCCACATGAAATAAAAGTTCTAGTAGATGAAATAGGAAAAATTGCAAATGAAAGGTCTAGTGTTTGAATCCAAGAAATTTCTAAAAATCATGAAACATTAGATAAACCAGAAGAAACTAAAGAACCAGATCTCCCTATTAAATAGATCCTTGAATCTCCAGATACTAATTATGAACATTAAATCCTTTGGTACTTAGAATTTGATGGTTCTGTGAACAAAATAGGAGCAAGAGCAGGAGTCTAGGTGCACAATCTTGAAAACAATCATGCTAAAGGCCATGCCTACAGATTAAACTTTAGGTGCACTAATAATATGGCTGAATATGAAGCTCTATTGGTAGGTCTTAAACTGGTCAAGAAATTGGGAGCAACTAGAGTGTCAGTCCTAGGAGATTTTGATTTAATCATTCAATAGATAAAAGGAAAGTTCTTGACAAATGATCCTAGATTAAGAGAATACAGAGGAACAGCTATAGAGATCCTCAATACATTTCTAGAAACTCAGCTTGCTAAAATCCCAAGAAAACATAACTTGCAAGCTCATAGCCTAGCAATGTTTGCCAGCACCTGTAAATTAACATTTGAACCAAATCATCAATTCACAACTGAAATTAGACACAGGCCAGCCATACCTGATAATGGAAAGCACTGGCAAGTGTTTGATAGTGATAATCAGATGAACATTTTTTTAACACTAGAGGAAGAATTTTCTATCACTAACATAGATGTAGATATAGTTAGTGAGTCTGATCCAACAAATCAGACAGAAACAGACATTTCAGCAGAAAATGAAACTCAAATGCTTCATCCAATGAAATTTACCAAAAAGGGAATACATGATCTTAAAGAAATAGATGTTGATGAGATTATTGAAGAAAAATCCGAAGTTATCAATTTGAAAGACAAACATTTGCCCAAAGGATTAACTCCTTTGGAGGATCGCTTTAACTTCAACGATATTCCAAAGAAACCCCAGATGGAACCTCTAAAAGCAGACATTGAAGACTACAACATAGGAACCGAAGAGAATCCAAAAATGGTAAAATTATCCAAATCTTTGCCCCCTGATCAAAAACTTAAGTATGTTGAATTGATCAAAGAATTCCAGGATGTTTTTGCCTAGAGCTATGAAGACCTGAAGTCTTATGACACCTCTATAATTCAACATACAATACCCCTCAAGGAAAATCAAAAACCATTCAAACAAAAGCTCAGAAGAATCAACCCTGTACTGCTTCCTTTAATTGAAAAAGAAATCAAACGAATGCATGATGTAGGGATAATTGCTCCAATCATATTTTCAGAGTAGGTGTCTAATTTAGTGCCTACCAGGACGAAAACAGGAGAAATCAGATTATGTGTTGACTTAAGAAATGTAAACAAGGTTTCTTTGAAAGACAATTACCCTTTACCTAAGATGGATCATATTTTCCAAAGAGTAGTAGGTGCTTCTAGGATTTCACTTTTGGATGGGTTTTCAGGTTATAAGCAGATTCTGGTTCATCCTGATGACCAAGAAAAGACTGCATTTACAATACCATGGGGTACATTCAAATATGTTAAAATGCCATTCAGACTTAAGAATGCAGAGGAAACCTTTCAACGAGCAATGGACATAGCTTTTGCAAAAGAAATTCACTATTTTCTAGTTATATATCTAGATGACCTCACTGTGTTTTCTAGACCAAATCAGCAACATTTAGATCATTTGAGACAAGTGTTTTTAAATTGCAGAAAGTATGGTATTTCATTAAATCCTAAAAAATCTTTGTTTGGTCTAGAAGAAGGCAAATTGTTAGGCCATATCATCTCCAAAGATGGCATCAAAATTGATCCTACTAGAATAGAAGCTATTCTGCAAATACCCCACCCCAGAAATGTCAAATAAATTCAAGCTTTCATAGGAAAGATTAACTTTTTAAGAAGATTCATATCTAATTTGGCTAAATTAACCAGATTGTTGAACAATATGTTAAAAAAGGATTCAAAAGTTAAATGGACAGTAGAAGCCGAACAAGCATTTGAAGAAATTAAAATGGCTTTGACCAGAACACCAGTCCTTACAAGTCCAAAGTTCGATAGAGAATTCATAGTTTTCTCATTTACATCAGAACACATTATAGCAGCTGTTTTACTACAAAAAGATGATCAAGGATGTGAAAAACCCATAGCCTTTTTCAGTAAAGCACTTAGAGATGCACTTCTAAATTACAAAATCATGGAAAAACAGGATTTTGCACTTGTGAAAGCCATTAAAGACTTTAGAGTCTATATATTGTACTCCCATGTAATAGCTTATGTGCCAAATGCTGTTGTCAAAGACATCCTAACTCAATATGGAATTGAAAGAAAACGAGGTAAATGGATAGCTAATATATTGGAGTATGATATTGAAATAAAACCTACGAAGCTTATAAAATGATAGGGATTGGCTAAACTCGTGATTGAAACAAACTTTCAAGCCCTGGATATTAATGAACTGGATAACGAACAGGAGATGGCAACTCCACAAATTAGCCAGGCCTTCTTAGAATCACCTTGGTATGATAATATAACTCATGTATTATTAAACCTGCAGGCTCCTCCAGGGTTATCCAGAACAAATAAAAGGTTTTTAAAGATGAAAGCTTCAAAATTCTGTATTTTAGATAATGCTCTTTTTTGGAAAAATCATGAAGGTATTCTATTGAATCGTTTAATAAAGGAAGAAGCTGACAAAGTTCTTAAAGAATTTCATGCAGGGGACTGCGGTGGACACCTTTACTTGAAATCAACTATAGAAAAAATCCTAAGGGCTGGATTTTACTGGCCAACCTTGTTCGCTGATGTAAAGAGGTTTGTCACTGCTTGCCACAAATGCCAAATTTTTGAAGGAAAAAGGAAACTTTTACCCTTACCCTTGAGACCAATTTCCACTGAAAAGCCCTTTCAACAATGGGGTTTGGACTTCATTGGAAAAATATACCTTCCCTCTTCTGGCAAACATAAATGGATTCTTACTGCCACAGACTATTTCACCAAATGGATAGAAGCCATTCCTTCTAGACAAGCCAATGATACAGTGATTATAGGATTCTTAGAAACCAACATATTGTCCAAATTTGGCTGTCTTGAAAAGATCATGACTGATAATGCTGCTACCTTCAGGTCCAAGAAAATGATAAATTTCCATAACAAATACCATATCACTTTAGGCCATTCTACAACCTATTACCCTCAAGGTAATGGTCTAGCTGAATCTTCCAATAAAAGCCTGATTAATATTATTAAGAAATTGTTGGAAGAGAACAAGAAAAACTGGCACAAGAAACTTACAAATTCACTATGGGCAGACAGACTTACTACAAAGAGATCTAGTGGAACTAGCCCTTATGAGTTAGTTTATGGCATGGAGGCTGTGTTTCCTTCATCTTTAGGAGTTCCTTAATAAAATTACTGCAAGAAGCTCAGGTGGAACCTAATGACATTCAAAGAAGAATAAATTAGACCATCCATTTGCAGCAGACCAGGGAAGAAGTGCACCAAAGATGCCACGTATTACAAGAAAAACTCAAGAAAATATTTGATAAAAGGACCAAAGCAGAAGACTTCTACCTTGGAGACAAAGTTCTAAGGTGGGATTCTAGGAGAGAAGACAAAGGAAAACATGGGAAGTTTGACTTCCTATGGAAAGGGACATTTATCATCCAGGCATTGCAAGGGAACAATACTTACTTTCTGAAGAGCCTAGATGGTATAGAAACAGAAGAAGGACCAGTGAATGGTCGAATGCTGAAACATTACTTTGATCTAGTTTTTTAATGTATTATGACTCTAACATGTACATATTATATCCTTAATAATGTCACAGTTTGGATTGGATAGTAACTTGCTGCAGTTGAAGCCCGAAGAGAAGGGCCTAAGCTCCACAAGTGTGCTGTCACATATACAATAAAGCAACCAGCAAAAGGAGATTTCAGAACACTGTAAAAGTTACTCATAAGGCTCTCTGACCTGTTGTTCTTGACTTTCCACCAGGGAAAGCCATCCCCAAGTGGAGCCACTATTATACTCCTATACCAATAGGTGTCATATTTCATGATTGACTTGTTGAGCTCTGTAATCTGTTCATCCCTTTCTTTGTTGCAAAGGTTTTCCATATTATCAAAAAAATCAAAAAATGTAAAAAATGTAAACAGGGTATGCCCTAAAAGAAAAATAAAAGGGTAAAAAAACAAAATGGTCAAAAAATGAGAAGAAATGAACCCAAAAAAAAATAGACCAGGAAAGTGTGCAAGTCCAAAATTCCACTACTTTTATTTTCTGTAATAAGCATTGTGTGTGGCTTGTTGATTTATGCCACAATTGATGAATGGCCAAAACAGCTTAATCTTGGCTAGTTCATGTTTGAATTTCCTGTTCTAGAGATAGAGAATAAAAATCTGACCAAACTGTTTAATCTTGGCAGATAAGTAGATAGGTAGAGAAGCAAAGAAGCTCAACAATTTAATATGAGCCCTTGGATGTAATAAGTGCAGACTTAGGTAAGCTTACCATGAAAAGAAAAGAAAAGTTGATGAGGGTTTGCTAGTCTAAGTGCACCCAAAGAAAGAAGGAAAAAATGCTAGGACTAAAGTAGGCAGGGTAGGTAGATGGTGTTGCAGAATGATAATTGTGATAGATTTTGTCTCTTAATATGTTAATCTTATCTCCATCACAAGTACAAGGTGAACATTAGACTAAGAGCAGCTCAAGCAAGATAAGATTCAATAACTAATGCCTAAGTAAAACCCTACTTTACTTAGGGAAATGGCAATATTTCCCATATAAATTCCTTTTTCCACTACAGCCTAAGTTTTAATGCAAAAAAACATTTTAAACTTAGCACCGGTTCATTTCATAAATTCATATTAATCTTTTAAATGTTTATTATATAAATCCTTTACAATCGTTACCCTTCCCGTATTATATTAATATTAACACTACCCCGATATTTTACATACCCCGCCCTTGTTAACTATAACCATATTCGCTGTATATAAAACAGGGATTAATAAGTTTGTTTGAAACTTATTAAGAACCATAACCTTTCCCCCGCCGCGCAGAAAAGGGTTAATTAACCACCTGGGTTAATTAATAACCATCCCGCAGACCAATAGAAACGCACCCAAAACTATTAAAATTGTTTGAGAAACACATTGGCCCCACAAGTTAACCTCCCGCCATGTGCAAAGCGCGTCCGCCATCTGATCAGCCCATCCACCATCCAACGGTCGATGATCAATATCGCGACCCCCTAACCGCCGAACGTTAACGCGCGATCAACTGGCGGTTTTCCACCATACCAAAGCCACACGTTGCGCTCTCAGCCTGCTCGCTCTCCCTCCGTCTGAAACTGCCCAGCCCCACAAGTGGTGAAGGCAAAACCGCTTACCAACCTTCGTTGACGTCATACGCTAACATCACCCTTTGCTAACATCACCCGCCATGTCATCTGCCCCCGTACTCCCCCTGACGTCATCTATATTACTTACGTCATCCTTCCTTCAAATCAAAAAATCCTGCCAAAACTTCAGTTTGTAAAAAAAAAAAGGGGTAAAATCGTCATTTTTTCTATATTTTTCTGCATATCGCGCTCTCGTGCAAAAAATGATCTGCTCCAATTTCCGACCAAAAAGGCTACATCGACGAGCTCGCGGCCATTCAAACTGCAGCATGCAGTTTTCATCTGTAAACACAGGTACGTTTTTCAGCTATCTCCAACAATCGGCTATCAGTGCATCAATTGCCAAGACTTCTCAGCAATCTCCACAGAAAGATCTAAATGTTATGAATTAAAAGGCGTAGAACAGCCTCCAATGTCCCAACAACAAGTGTTTATCCATAGCTACGTTGTTACCATTGGAAAAAGGGAGATTTTGGGCCAAATACCGGACAAAGATGAACAAAGATCACAGTCAAAGAGTATCAGAGCAAGTTTCAAGACAAGTCAAAGTGTATCAGATTAGCAATAAAGGTAGCAGATCATAATTAAATTTAGCAGATCAGAGTTAAAGTGTAGCGGATCAGCACTAAAGAGTATCAGTTAAGATAGGCAGCTGGCGCAGAGCTACTACAGAAGACAGCTGCCAGCCGAATTAATGGTCCTGCCTCCAGCACAACATCAGTTATCTTTTTCTAGCTGTTTCTATTCTTCTTGTAAACTATTATTAGTTAAACCTAGATATTATCTCACAGCTGTTATGAGATATTTATTTTACAATTTTGAGCATAAATACCCTCTCCATTGGAGTATTGAGGGTGGATTCCTAGACTTTGCTGTAATACTAAAATTTTGGAATATAGAGCTGTTTGAATCAACTGTCGAGGCTACTGGATGAAGAATTGAAGCAGAGGACTTGTCACAGATTTCTTGAATCAACCACTGGATCAATAAGTCCTCTATACCTTGTGTTTTAACAATTTCCTTGTTTATTATGTCATCTGTGTCTCATAATCTGAATGATAAAGAAAAGATTAATATCAGAATATGCTTGATTGCACTCTGTTTTCAGTCTTTATTGTATATTTTCATTAGAATTAGAATAAGTCGTGAACTCTTAATTGCTCCTGTTTCCTGATTCTTTCATGTTGATTATTTGCTAAAGAATACTTAACTACTTCTTATAAGTAATCACCCATTTTCCCTCTTTCAATAGGTTGAAGGATTTTTAACTGCCCTTCACCCCATTTGAGCCCATTCCATCTGTTTCAAGTCTATATTTGTTCCTTGTTTGACTGCCTTGCTCTATGAAGCCATCCTCTGTTAAGAAACCAAATCCAGAAAGCCATTTTCTTCGACTCCATTAGCCCAATGGACTGAACTACTCTGTTTTACCTCTCTACTCTATTGAATCTCACCACCCAAACTCAAACAAAACCCTTGAACTTCATAAATAGCCTAATACCTTTAAAAAACAAAGCTAAATCATAAAGAGAGAGCCCTCTCTGGATACAGATTGGCTAGATTCTGTATCTAAAATATTGGTCTGCGGTTACCTCGGCATCCTTCCCTTTCTTACAACTTTGGGGAAAACCTGAGTGATAACAAGTTCTCTTATTGGTTCAATATGTAATAGGTCCAAGGGGACATTTAACAATCTCTTATTCCTATATACATAAAAAGCATTAATATATTTTAGGCTTAACTGTAATGGTGCCAAATGCAGGACCTGTGCAAATTTTTATTCTCCTTGAAAGAGGTCATCAAAGGCATCCTCTTCATGAGTGAACTATTTGAATTTAACCATAGTGGTAAATTCTTTAGCAACGTGATTTCGGTCATGTTGTGTCCCGGGAACTGTGGCCAATTTCAAAGACATAATAATCTCTGCTTCTTTTACTACGTGCCCATAGTCATGTAGTGTGAAAGCACCACATTGTAATGGGAAGGTTGGCCAAATGGATTTCTTCTGTTCCCTCGAGACTTTGGTTAAACCGCCCTCCCCTGCTATCTAATAAGCTATTTCTCTGGCCAATAGCTTGTCTAGGGCTTAATATCGGAGGACATGTGGAGAAGCAATGCTCCAAAAAACTCCGATGTAAGTGAACATCTCTTCACCAAACCAGCTGGCCACTGGTAAGATGTCTACTTTGGCCTCTTCAAAAAAACTAGGGGTTGTTCTATCAAAAACAGTTTTATGAATATGCAGCATAATACCCTGGTAGATTTTGTAAAAATGGGGATGGAATTAAGATTCCTGCAAAATTTTATGGTATATATGGATGGGGAACAGGTTGTGTATAGTCCACTTCCAACCCATGTTTGGAAATCGAGAACAAAAACAAATTGCGTCCATAACAAAAGCACTCATCAAGAAAGGGGGAAAACTTCTTGAACAAACACTTCTCTTTTGTCTATATTCCATGATGGCCTTTGCTAAATTGTCTGATAAGATCTGACTCCAGTTCATAATAGTTGCATTAGCTACTGCATCAATTAATGGGACCCACTCCATAGAAAAATTGGTGCTATCAGGTTTACCGAATAACCAACACATCATTGTTGCTATGAAATTATGAGGGGCATAGAGGAAATTATGAGGGGCATAGAGGGATGCTATTGAGTACATACCAGATTTATCCCATTTGAATTTTCCTTCACTTGACCTCTAGGTGTGTGTAATGTCCAGTGGGTCCTCATTTCCTTTGGCAAAATTCTCAAGGAACTCTTTGTATAGAGATTTTGAGGCTCTGGTAGCTGGTACATCAGTCGCAGAATGTCTGGTGTGAAAGACCCCATGACCTCTTGTCTTTTATTCCTGAAAGTCTTGTCCGAGAGATATACATCATCAATTACCCATTTTATGATATCTATTTATGATAATATCTTTGGTCTCGCAGCTATTTGGTACAAAATGAACATGTTGCTTCAAAATAGGAGGCATCAAATGATTCTTGGGCATTAGTAGTTGCCTTGGTTACTAGTGGTCTGGGCTTCTTTTCTTCTAGCAGGTTATAGATGGCTTCCTAGGATGTCGTTCCTCTATCTGTGTTGTAGGTGGTATCGAAGAAAAGTGGTATCATGTCTGATTTCTTAGATGCAGTAGCTTTTCCCTTCTTCACCATCCTTTCCAACATTGTTTTCTTCAGAGGTTTCCTAAAATCGAGAAATGGAAATTATTGGCTAAACACACGGCCAAAATGACAGTGAAAATTCAATGATACAGTTAACTCCAAAAGGTGACAAGAAAGGATCTCTTATTTGAAAATACAGATGAAAGATATCAAATCACGTTGAGTTGTTTTTAACATAGATGTCATTAAAACTTATTAAATATGCACGAAGATCTTTTATCATGGCCTTTATTACTCATTTAAGTTATCACATTGCAAATAGGAAATGGAAAAATTTAAGGTGACAGGTTTAATGTGTGAAATTTTGATTATGCATTTGCGATAAGATTATCGCAATATCGCAATTTCGAGTGTGCATTTTTCGAAGTTGTTTAAAATTTTGTGAGATGCGAGTGTGATATTTTACTAAGCACCAGACTTAACTGCAATTTATAACATTTATCGCATACTTTCATCAGGTTTGGGTCGCATCGTGTTTCAAAAACATTTCATAGTTCACAAGATTGGCTTTTAATTAGAGCGTTGTGATGCAATGAGTGTTGGATTGCTATGCCGCAATATTGCAATTCACATATTCCAAAGGCTTTGTTAGTTGTTCTTTTCGTAAATGCCAATATGAGATTGTGATAGGCACTTTATTTTACAAGGAATACCTTAAGTCTTAGTTTTAAATGGACAGTTCAATGATATCCTAAGTTTATTACAGTGATCCCTTCTTATCTCAATTCGTAAATCCTGGTTTGCTAATTAAACTTTGACACACATGATCCAGCGAGAATTGCTAGCCTTATGTTAGGAATACTGAGAGGGGGGGTGAATCAGTATTTATTATTTTTCGTTCCAGTGATTGCCAAAAGAATATATAGATATGTATGTGTATATACTGAACACATAAATCAACAGCTGGAATAAATGCTTTTATTAAAACTCAAGACAGTGCAATGAAATAAATACAATATAAGTATCTCTGACTGTGAGTAGTTGCCAAGATCCAACTTGGACTTCAGTGAGGCTCCAACCTCCAGAGCACCAACTCTGTTTTACCAAGACACCAATCTTGGACTTAGGAGCACCAACTCCCAAGGACTTCAATCATGTTCAATTCTAAGGCTCCAACCTCTTGGGTTCCAACCCAACTTTGGTATACACTCGTGTGCTGCTGCACTCTTTTCAGCTTCCGTTGCTTCTGCTGCCCCCTTTGCCTCTACTGCTTCCACTATCTCATACTCAGGTTATACCATACACCAATAACCTCAACTGTTCTCTGTTTTTACTGTTTTATACATCCTCATGCCTTTGTCGATTCGTTTCCGCTCACTCGCTGGCTCTTTTGCTTCCTCATCGCTCGCTTCAGCTTCCTCAACACTCGCTCTCTTCTTCAGCTTCCCATCTTTTGGTTTCCTCTGTCTATTCATGCTCACAAGACACATTGAGTCAATGGAGTGAGCCAAATAATCCACGGAGAACACATCTTACTGATTAAAAGACTGTAACAGCGCTGCTTTTTTCCAATGATTGCAGGCATACAGAGGGACTGCTTCATTTAAGGGATAGCCACATTCTATTGCAATCATAATCACCATGATTCAGCCTCTTAAACTATCGAGACAGTTATCATATGCATTTTTGCCTCACAAGCCCAGCGCAATACAATTTTGAGTTACATAGGAAATATATGAAAAAACAGGCGAAAAAACGCTAAAGGTGGACTTAAAATTTTAATTCACCCGCATTTAAACCTGTATCGGGTCCACCTTGTAATCGTAATCGGCAGTCGCCAATGGTCGATGGCCGATGGGCCGATCCACTTGCGGATGCGATATTGCATTGAACCATGTTTTATATGCCCGTCGAGTCTGCATGCTTATCGCAATCGGCGATTGGGTGTGGGAAGACTTTATAACATATGCGATTACCGCGGATGCGATATATCATTCAATCTAACTATGATATGCCATCGGGTCCGTGTATATTATCGCAATTGGCGCTTCCAGAGGTTCTCCTATAAGTCGAGCCTAAAACATTGCCGATGACCGAAGGCCGATACACCACTGCTCCAACGAACCGGATGCGATATGATATTAAGCCACAGTCTATATTCCCGTCGGGTCCGCAACAGTTCATTGCAATCAGGGACTGCCCTTGGCGAAGGTCCGATGCGATATCACTATCGGCAATCGCAATGGCCCACTTGACACTGTATCACCGCTCCCGAAGTTCCGATGCAACATTGTGTGCCGGACCTGATATAGCTTCAACACTTCCGTGAATAAGGTTTCAAATCCGCTGATAGTTTTAAAGCTTATGTACACGCCTTAGCCTCCGTTTACGCCTCCGATAGTGTTAAACACATATATGCATAGTTTTTGTTGCCGATGGTGTATTTGCATATATAACCAAGTCTTCCACCTCTGTTTGCATTATATGCATATTTATATGGTTTTTAACCGCTGATAATGTTAAAGCATGTATACATGGGTTTTACAAGCCCGATAACGTAACTGGATATATCTATATGAGTTATACTCCCGATGGCTCCCGATTACTCTGTCTGCTTCTTCTGATGCTCTGTCTACTCCTCTGTTGCTCCGATGGCTGTGTCCTCTACTTTTTTTCTATGCTCCTTTGATCGGTCTCTGTGTGCTCCTCTTCTTTGGCATATATATATGTGACATATACATATATATGGCTCCTCTGGTGGTGCTTCATGCTCTGTTAGCTCCTCTCATCTCCGTCTGCTCCTTTGGTGGCTCTGTCTATATATTACTCCATTTGCTCTATATTGCTCTGTTTGCTCTTTTTCTCTGCTCCCGATAGGCTCTCGATAGCTGTGTATGCTCCTCTTCTTTGACATATATATGGCATATATATATATTGCTCCTCTTGGCTCCTCTTGCTTGGTCTGCTCCTCTTGAATATTGCCATATTGACATCAATGACAATCTGTGTCCAACAATCTCCCCCTTTGTTATTGATGGCAATATTCTTCTGCTCTCTCCCCCTTTGACATCAATGGCAAAGGAATGCATACGAACTCCCCCGTCAAACTGCTCCCCCTGTCCTGCTGCATCTTTATGAATGAACTTGAGTGATGATAACAAAATAACCCCCATCTTTTGACGCAAATGTTCGAATGCTTCCCGAGGAAGAGGTTTTGTGAAATATCAGCTATCTGCTCCTTAGTACTAATATATTCCAGAGCGATGTTTTGTTCAGCTACTTGCTCACGAAGGAAATGATACTTGATTGGTATGTGTTTGGTTCTTGAGTGCATCACTGGATTTTTGCTGAGATTGATAGCGCTTGTGTTGTCACAATAGATGATAATCGGTTGATCTGTACATATGTCGAGATCTTTTAGAGCTTCCTTCATCCATAGTATCTGAGAACAACAGTCTGCTGCAACAATATACTCGGCTTCGGCTATGGATAATGATATGGATGACTGTTTTTTGCTGAGCCAGGATACTAAACAGTCTCCTAGGAAGAATGAATTTCCACTAGTACTTTTCCAATCATCTATACTTCCAGCCCAATCAGCATCAGTGTATGCAGTTACCGTCAGTGTTGAGTCCTTTGGGTACCAAAGGCCAAAATCAGAAGTTCCCTTCAAATATCTGAGAATTCTTTTACAGCTAATAAATGAGATTGTTTGGGAGCAGATTGAAATCTTCCCACCATTCCTACTGCTTGCATTATGTCTAGTCGTGTAGCTGTTAAGTATAGAAGGGCTCCAATTATTAATCTGTAATGAGTTGCATCTACTAGAGGGAGTCATCATCTTTGCTCAATTTGCAGTTTGTGGTCATAGGTGTACTCACAGGTGCACAGTCCACCATTCCATATTTTTTGACTTGAGATATACACAATCCTGCTCTGGTTTGAGATACTTGAAGTCCAAGGAAGTGGGACAGCTCTCCTATCATTGACATCTCAAACTCTTTTGCCATGCTTTGAGAAAATTCATGGCTCATTTCATCATTATTACTAGCAAAAATCAGATCATCGACATAAACAAGAGTAGCTAGTAACTTACCTTGATCTGTCTTTATGTATAGATTACTTCCAGCTACTCCCTTTTTGAAGCCTTGTTGTTGTAGATAGTGATCCAATCTTGCATACCAAGCTCTAGGAGCTTATTTCAATCCATACAAAGCCTTTTTCAACTTACAGACTAGGTCCTTTCCTGCTGTTAGATCAAAACCTTCTGGCTGCTCCATGTAGACTTCCTCCTTGAGTTCCCCATTTAGAAATGCTGATTTCACGTCCATTTGATAGATTTTGAATCCTTTTGAGCAAGCAAATGCTAAGAACATCCTGATCGCTTCCATACGGGCCACTGGTGCAAATGTCTCTTCAAAGTCAACTCCTTCAATTTGTGAATAGCCTTTGCAGACAAGTCTTTCCTTGTTTCTGATAACCTGTCCTTCCTCATTCATTTTATTTTTGAACACACATTTGGTTCCTATTATGTTTTTGTCCTTTGGATGAAGTACCAGCTCCCATGTCTTGTTCTTCTCAATTTGGGTCATTTCTTCTTCCATGGCTTTTACCCAATGAGGATCCTTACTTGCTTCTGCAAATGTTTCTGGTTCTATCATAGATAGGAGAGAAATGACTTTTCTCTGGGGTGTGATTGTTATCCTTCTTCGGGTCTGCACAACTTCATCTTTATCGCCAATGATCTACTCTTTTGGATGATGTTTTTGGACATACTTCATCTTTGAAGGGGTATTAGGTGGTTCTCTTTCCTCTTCTTCTTCTCCTTCTTTCTCATCTATTTCTTCTTCTTTAGGTTCTTCTTCTTCAATGAGAAAGTCATCTTCATGTTCTTTAATTTCCTTTTCTGGAAGATCTTCATCAACCTTTACATCAATGCTTTCCACTATTTTCTTCAGTCGATAATTGTAGCACTTGTAGGCCTTGCTCCGTGTAGAGTAACCAAGAAATATCCCTTCATCAACCTGAGAATCAAACTTTCCGGGTGAGCCATCATTATTTTTATGAAGCACTTGCTTCCAAAGATCTTGAAGTACTTCACCAAAGCAGGTCTTCCTTTTCATAGCTCATAAGGAGTTTTATCACAGTTTGGTCTTAATTGAGTTCGATTTAGTGTGTAGACAACTGTCCCTATGCTTCTCTCCAGAATCTAGGCTATAAGTCTGCTGCTAATAGCATGGTTCTTGTCATCTCTTGGACTGTTCGGTTTCATCTTTCAACTACCCCATTTTGCTGAGGTGTTCTGGCAGCCGAGAATTCCCTTTTAATTCCATGAATATTACAGAACTTACTAAACTCGTTTGATGTGAATTCTCCTCCTCTGTCTGTTCTGAGGCACTTAATTTTTGAATCTTTTTCATTTTCTACAAGGGCTTTTAGATTCTTAAACACTCAAAAGTTTCAGATTTATACTTTGTGAAATATATCCACATCATTCTACTATAATCATCAACAAATAGCACAAAGTACCTTTCTCCTTGGAGTGCTTGATTTCTAGTTGGCCCACACACATCAGTATGGATGATCTCCAAGGGCTTCGATGTACAGTGTTCCTTTGTCTTGTGGCTGGTTCTGGTCTGCTTTCCATGTTGACATGGACCACACACTACTTGATTTGGTTTGAACAGCCTTGGGATGTCTTGTACAACTTTGATCTTGCTGATATTGATCAGATTTTCGAAGCTTGTATGTCCAAGTCGCTTGTGCCACAGCCAACTTTCATCTTTCTGACTCAAGTAGCATTTATTTTCCTGAATCTTGTTCATAATGTAAATGTTGTTTGGTGTTCTCACCCCTTTTGCCACAAGTTTCCCTGAGGTAAAGTGCCTTATTTTACAGTCTTTGGTGTTGAAAACAACCTTATGTCCTTGATCATAGATTTGGTTGACACTCAGAAGGTTGTGTTTGAGTCCGTCAACCAGCAGAGCATCTTGAGCTTTTCCTTTTCCATTGATTATAGTAATTGTTCCTCTTCCTGCAATTTTGCCAGTTCCGCTTCCAAAGGACACATTCCCTTCCTTTTTGCTCAGTGAGATAAACTTCCTTCTGTCTCCTGTCATGTGTCTGGAGCACCCACTATCCACAAACCATTGGTTTCCATTATTTTGAGAAAATAGAGCCAAGCCGCATTTGTCCATGCCAGAGTTCTTGTTACTCGTCTTTCTTCCTTTGAGTGGGCAGTCTTGTTCATAATGTCCATTATTGTAGCAGAAAGAGCAAATCAAATCAAATTTGGTCAAGGGATCAAATGAATTGAAGGTTTTGATTTGTCCCTGCCTTTTGGGGGCATATGAGTTGATTACTCGGTCCTTTTGTGTTGTCTTTTCACTTCTGCGAGCCATATAGTGTCTAGCTTGGTGACCGAAGTTTTTACAGTGAAAGTAGTGTCCAAGAAAGATGGTTTTGAAGCAACCACGGTTTGAGTCGATTTCCTTCCTGGGAATTACTCCTCCCTCGTCCTTTGGATTTTTGATGGGCCCTTGGTGGAGTACAGGTTTGTATTTGCTGTAGTGTCCATGATTCGACTCCACATTCTTCTTTGGAGTAATTCTTTCTTCATTCTTGGAATCTGGGATGCACTTTTGATAACATACTTTTTCATCTTTTGGATTGCAGGAAAGTGCATCGGCATAGCTTTTCGCACTTTTCTTAGTGCTTGAGGATTCTCCTTTGAAACCTATTCTAGACTTATCATGTTGAGGTTTTTGATTTTTCAGAATAGTCTCAAGTATTTGAGAGCTTTTACAACCCTTTTTAATTTGCTCCAACTCCTTTCTCAAAGACACTATTTCAGCCTCGCGTTCTTCACAAGTCTCTTCTTTTTCTTTAAGCTTTGCTTCCAAGATATCTTCTCTCCTTCTTATTTCCTCGTTTTCCACTTTGAGAGAAATGATTTTGTTCCGTAGTTTCTCTTTTTCTTCAATGGTGCTTATTAACAGTTCATCTACTTTTCCTTCTAGCCCCGAGTCATCATCATCTGTGAGTGCCATGAATAATGCTTCTTGGCTTTCATCATGATCACTTTCCTCATCTAATTTCTTTTTGATGACCATAAACTCATCCTCATCAGACTCATCTTGCTTGGAGAAGAAGTTTTTCTTATTGAACCCTTTCTTTTTATGTGCCATTCTTTTAGAATTTCCTTCATCATCATTGTCATGTTTATGAGGACATTTTGTTGCATAATGACCTATTTTACCACATTTAAAATAGATAAGAGGATACTTGCCTTTAAGCTTAGATCCTCTCTTCATATTTCGTACATATTGAGCCAATTCGAATTCCACATCTGACTCATCACTACAGTCATTCCTTTCTTTCCCTTTCTTTGACTTTGAGGCCTTGAATGCTGCATCTTTGGAGCTTGGGCCACCTTTCCTCATTTCATAGGCAGTAAGAATTCCATGGAGTTCATCCATTTTGAGGGTATCTAGATCCTTTGCTTCTTCTATAGCGCTTATTTTGGAGTCAAATCTGTCTGGAAGAGACCTTAATACCTTTTGAACAATGGTACTTTCTTCCACCTTTTCGTCCAATCCTTTTAGGGAATTTACTACTTCAGCTACTCGAAGGAGGTATGCTGCAATATCTTCTTCATCTTCCATCTTCAAACTTTCAAATTGTCTTCTGTGAGTTTGAAGCTTTGCCTTTTTGACTTTTGAGTCTCCATCGTACAAGCCAACTAGCTTCTCCCACATTTCTTTGGCAGAGGTACAGTGCATGATTTTTGTAAACTCGGAATCAGTGATTCCACTAGTGATGGAGTTCATTGCCTTTGCATTTGTGATGTAGGATTTCTTGTCGTCTTGGTCTGTTGGAAGAGTGGAAGTCGTTCAATATTCAGTTTCACAAAAATGCCAGACTTCAGGTCCAAGGGACATTAAGTAGTAAGTCATTCTTTTCTTCCAGAAACCAAAGTTAGTGCCATCGAACAGAGGAGGTTTTCCTGATGCCTAGTGATTTCTCATCATGGCTGCGGATCCTTCTTCAAGCTGCTAGGCTAGAATGAAGAAGCTGGCTCTGATACCAATTGTTAGGAATACTGAGAGGGGGGGTGAATCAGTATTTATTATTTTTCGTTCCAGTGATTGCTAAAAGCATATATAGATATGTATGTGTATATACTGAACACAAAAATCAACAGCTGGAATAAATGCTTTTATTAAAACTCAAGACAATGCAATGAAATAAATACAATATAAGTATCTCTGGCTGTGAGTAGTTGCCAAGCTCCAACTTGGACTTCAGTGAGGCTCCAACCTCCAGAGCACCAACTCTGTTTTACCAAGACACCAATCTTGGACTTAGGAGCACCAACTCCCAAGGACTTCAATCCTGTTCAATTCTGAGGCTCCAACCTCTTGGGCTCCAACCCAACTTTGGTATACACTGGTGTGCTGCTGCACTCTTTTCAGCTTCCGCTGCTTCTGCTGCCCCCTTTGCCTCTACTGCTTCCACTATCTCATACTTAGGTTATACCATACACCAACAACCTCAACTGTACTCTGTTTTTACTGTTTTATACATCCTCATGCCTTTGTTGATTCGTTTCCGCTCACTCGCGGGCTCTTTTGCTTCCTCATCGCTCGCTTCAGCTTCGGCTTCCTCAACACTCGCTCGCTTCTTCAGCTTCCCGTCTTTTGGTTTCCTCTGTCTATTCATGCTCACAAGACATGTTGAATCAATGGAGTGCGCCAAATAATCCATGGAGAACACATCTTACTGATTAAAAGACTGTAACAGCGCTGCTTTTTTCCAATGATTGCAGGCATACACAGGGACCGCTTCATTTAAAGAACAACCACATTCTATTGCAATCATAATTGCCATGATTCAGCCTCTTGAACTATCGGGACAGTTATCATATGCATTTTTGCCTCACAAGCCCAGTGTAATACAATTTTGAGTTACATAGGAAATATATGGAAAAACAGGCGAAAAAACGCTGAAGGCGGACTTCAAATTTTAATTCACCTGCATTTAAACCTGTATCGGGTCCGCCTTGTAATCGCAATCGGCAGTCGCCAATGGCCGATGGCCAATGGGCCGATCCACTTGCGGATGCGATATTGCATTGAACCATGTTTTATATGCCCGTCAGGTCCGCATGCTTATCGCAATCGGCGATTGGGTGTGAGAAGACTTTATAACATATGCGATTACCGCGGATGCGATATATCATTCAATCTAACTGTGATATGCCATCGGGTCCGCGTATATTATCACAATCAGCACTTCCAGAGGTTCTCCTATAAGTTGAGCCTAAAACATTTCCGATGACCGAAGGCTGATACACCACTGCTCCGATGAACCGGATGCGATATGATATTAAGCCACAGTCTATATTCCCGTCGGGTCCGCAACAGTTCATCGCAATCGGGGATTGCCCTTGGCGGAGGTCCGATGCGATATCACTATCGGCGATCGCAATGGCCCACTTGACACTTTATCGCCGCTCCCGAAGTTCCGATGCGACATTGTGTGCCGGACCCGATATAGCTTCAACACTTCCGTGAATAAGGTTTCAAATCCGCCAATAGTGTTAAAGCTTATGTACACGCCTTAGCCTCCATTTGTGCCTCCGATAGTGTTAAACACATATATGCATAGTTTTTGTTGCCGATGGTGTATTTGCATATATAACCAAGTCTTCCGCCTCTGTTTGCATTATATGCATATTTATATGGTTTTTAACCGCCGATAATGTTAAAGCATGCATACATGGGTTTTACAAGCCCGATAACGTAACTGGATATATCTATATGAGTTCTGCTCCCGATGGCTCCCGATTACTCTGTCTGCTTCTTTTGATGCTCTGTCTACTCCTTTGTTGCTCCGATGGTTGTGTCCTCCACTCTTTTTCTATGCTCCTTTGATTGGTCTCTGTGTGCTCCTCTTCTTTGGCATATATATATATATGACATAGATATATATATATATATATATATATATATATATATATATATATATATATATATATATATATATATATATATATATATATATATATGGCTCCTCTGGTGGTGCTTCATGCTCTGTTAGCTCCTCTCGTCTCCATCTGCTCCTTTGGTGGCTCTGTCTATATATTACTCCATTTGCTCTATATTGCTCTGTTTGCTCTTTTTCTCTGCTCCCGATAGGCTTCTGATAGCTGTGTATGCTCATCTTCTTTGACATATATATGGCATATATATATATATTGCTCCTCTTGGCTCCTCTTGCTTGGTCTGCTCCTCTTGAATATTGCCATATTGACATCAATGACAATCTCTGTCGAACACCTTAAAGGGATTTGACTTGATATCTTATATTATTTAGCAATTTATTCCCAATATTTTAAAACGAAAGCCTTTAAGTGCTAAATTTCTTTGGAGGATTGTTTATAAGGGTCCCCATTTATTAATAGAATATTAACTGTTAAATCAATAAATGGGGGGGTTGTTCAATAGTACAACAGAACCACATTTATAGCATTGGATGTAGACTAAGGATTTTCTTTCTTCTCCTTTTTGGCTATCCCATTGGTATTTTGTAACATTTTCTTGGGACCTTTTCCCTCTACGTAGTTTTTATTCTCCCCCCTGTGGACAATTTGAAGTATGTCCTTTTTCTCCACATAATCAATAGGTGAGCCTATTCCAGGCTTCTTATTTGTGAGACCTAAGATGAATATCTTGAGGACCATAATAGTGGGAATTTGGAATTCTTTTATAGTAGCCTTTTTCTTTTCTTATTATTTGGGGTTTTGCAGGATAGTTCATTTTTCTTTTTGAGATTTTCTTCAGGGCCTTCTTCACCTTTTTCCTTTTTACAACATGATAATTTATAGATAGATCATATTTCTTGTAGATAGATCTATTGTCACGTAATATAGAGAATTTTTGTATAGATTTAATCACCTTCATATTTGTGCATAGTCCAACCAAGCCTTTTGTTATGATACTATATATTTCCCCCAAAGTATAAGATTCATAGGGGTTTTCGAATAATTCTTGAATTTTCAAGTAATCTACAATTTTAGAAGGTAGAGCTATACGATACAGTTGTTTCCATAAGATATTATTGCTATCTTTTACTTCATACATTATTTGAATCCAATCCCTATGGAAGTATTCATACTAGGACATTTTCTTACATTTGAGATTCATTAATATCAGAGTGTTTATTTGATATTTCTAATTTTGCACCACACCAATGTTCAAGAATGAATGATGTTAGAGCTCCAATCATGTTATTTTGGGGATTCCCGTCTTCATTATGTACTGTTGGAATTTCTAAGTCTAACCCGTTAGAAACCCTTCATGTACTTTCTGATTTATTCCTACCTACTTGTTCTATTAATTAATAAGTTATTTACCATGTAAATACTAGAAATAAATACAAGTACATGCTCAACACATTACAGATCATCAATTGAAGGAAACAAAACAAGCACACAAGTGAAACCGTTGTTTTTGGACCAATGTCCCCAGAAAAACCCAATGCGGGAAAACTGGTGCAGCTATCTGAGGGTTTTATTATTATGAATTTTTTGAATACAATCTGGGTGCCAAAGTCTGCTCACCCAACAGAGAATAATCTCTTCAGTAGTACCTCTCCTATGGAGACAGATGCTCTGGTTGAAACCCCAGATAAGCACTCCAGCAGCTCCTCAGCTCCAATTTGCCCGATGAAAAACCCAAGCATTAGCCTCTAGGGAATGCATCAGCCTCTTCTGCCCTTTAAGTCAGCTTTCCCGGTAGTTCCAGTAGTTTTGGCAGTTCCTGGCAGTTCCGGCAATTGCAGTCTTTCCCGACAGTTCCAGATTTTCCCCTCTGCGTTAGCTTTCCCAGTTATTCCTGTTGTTCTGGTTGTTCCTATAGTTCCCAGTAGTTATGGTTGTTCCTGGCAGTTCTAGCTTCTACCCTCTATGTCAGCTTTCCTGGCATTTCTGGAAATTCCCAACTGTTCCGACTGTTCCTAGCAGTTTTGGCTTCTACCCTCTGCGTTAGCTTTCCCAGATGTTCCAATAGTTCTGGCTTCTACCCTTTGTGTCATCTTTCCTAGCTGCAATGATGATCCTCCCAACATTATCTCTACCTCTCTTCTTCTGTATTCACTGCCCCTTAGCTGCAACTCTGATCAGTCTCTCAACTTTCTCAGCAAACCCAACCTAGAAAGTCGAAATATTGATCTCTTGGTGTGTTCTCCAAGTGACCCTCAAGCCTCCTATTATACTTTTCTTGTTGACAGATCAACGACCAATATTAAGTCCCTAATCAATGGCTAAGATTAGATCTGGCTTGATCCATGACTTTTGGACCATTCAAACACAATTTTATATTAATTCAAATTAATATTTTAATTTCCCTAAGTTTATATTAGAGACTCCATTAAAAATATTAATTATTTTAATATCTCTCAAACTGTTTAGAATCTACCCAAGCCCCTTTTGGGTATTTTAGATATCATGTTCCTTAGCCTCTCCACCAAATTTTGTGGCTAGAGCACATCCGATGCTACCCCAAATCAACACTCCCTCTTAGCGAGGACTGCGCTCTCGCAATACTCCTCATTGAGTATTACTCTGATCATCCGTCATCGGTCCCTGATGCTAGGCCTATTGCCCATCATTTGTATTTTTGCATCTTGTACTTCCACCCATGGCTCTACCACTACCACTATTGCATCTGTACGATAGCTCCCTCAGCATCTGTGTTGCTGCCCATGGCCCTGCCACTGCCACTATTGTGTCTGCACTACATCCCCTCTCATCATGTTGCATCGTGCAGCCCATAGCACTGCCACTACTAACTGTTGCACTGCAGCTTAGTTACTGAGAAGTAAGTAATCTCCCAACACTGACATCTCTGTCAGGCTAGAGACATCCACGATGTTGAAACTCCCTCTATCACTGACAAGTGCTCCCTCTATGACTTCTGTGTCACTCCAACTACTCCATGCATCTTGCATCATTACACACCTTTTTGTGCCATCCTACACTGGTGCAACACTCTCGTGCCTCTCGCACTGCTGCCTCACGCTGTCTTGGGAATCCTGCACCGTAGCTCCCTCTGTCATTCCAACCTCATCCGTCTCTACTAACAACTGCCAGTACTACTACTCTTCTTCGGGGCTCCCGTATCAAGGTGCAATCCAAGAGGCTAGGTACCTCGAGGATCCTGCTCCTCATCACCTGTAGTCCACTTAACTACACCTCGATGTCTCCCCACTTCTTCTCAAGTGGCACATGGGTACTCAGGGCACAATCATCATCCCTCAAGGCGAGGGCCTTAATATGATGTTTATCTAGAATGGATAGGATCCTGGCCTTCTAGACCACAAAGTTGGATGCTCCATCCAGCCTATCTTGATCCCTTATCCCATTCATGATACCTCTCTACTATTCTCTGTTGACTCCTCCGCGTCTCTCTACTTCCCGCCTAGAATTTCTCAGTTCGACTCCTATCGAGTCTCTCTACTTCCCATATGGAAGTTCTCGGTTAGACTCCTTTGAGTCTCTCTACTTCCCATCTAGAAGTTCTCTTCTAGAATCCCTCTGAGTCCCGATTTCCCTCCTAGAAATCCTTCTGACAACCGTTAAGTTGCCCCTCTCCAATCATCTATGCAACTGCACCACTGATCAGGATTCCTTAGCTAGAAATCCACCATGGTAGCAACTCCCTACCCTTGGTCTTACCCTGTTAGGTATTGTTTTGACTACAGTACTCCACCAGCTTCACTTTGCAACTTACACACAACCTCCTAAGCCCCAACAAACTGAAGATTAGAGCTTCTAGGCTCTATGCAATCCCAACACCAGCAAAATTTGCACCTCCTAGCCATGGGCATCAATCCTTCCTGACTAAGAAATATGACTAAGCATTTCATAGGTCGAGTCTGCTCCCCTATGCCACTACACTAATCCTCTTCCCGGTTCAAACTTAATGACGCAGGCACTACGTCACCCCTTCCTTGTTGCTTCTCTGCTAGGAACAACTTCTATCACTTAGGATAGCTATTTTCTGTTGCTGCTACTATGCTCAGCTGGTGTCCTTAGTTCTCCAGTGATCTGCAACCACCCTCTGATACCATGTTGGAAATTCTAAGTCTAACCCGTTAGAAACCTTTCATGTACTTTTTGATTTATTCCTACCTGCTTGTTCTGTTAATTAACAAGTTATTTACCATGTAAATACTAAAAATAAATACAATTACATGCTCAACACATTACAGATCATCAACTAAAGGAAACAAAACAAGCACACAAGTGACACCGTTGTTTTTGGACCAATTTCCCCAGAAAAAACCCAATGCAGGAAATCAGGTGCAGTTATCTCAGGGTTTTATTATTATGCAGTTTCTGAATACAATCTAGGTGCCAAAACCAACTCACCCAACAGAGAATAATCTCAGAAATAGTACCTCTCCTTTGGAGATAGATGCTCTGACTAAAACCCTAGATAAACACTCTGACAACTCCTCAATTCCAATCTGCCCCACGAAAAACCCCAGCATCAGCCTCTTATGCCCTTTGCGTCAAATTTCTCGGCAGTTCTGACAGATACTTCTTCTACCCTCTACGTCAGCTTTCCTGGATCTTTGGCAGTTCCCAGTAGTTCCAGTTGTTCCCGACAGTTCCGATTTCTACCCTCTGTGTCAGCTTTCCCAGCTATTTCGACAGTTCCAGCTATTCCCAGCAGTTTCAGCTTCTGCGCTCTACATCAGCCTTCATGGCAGTTCCAACAATTCTGGTTGTTCCTAACAGTTCTAGCTTTTGTCATCTTCGTCAGTGTTCCTGGCTGTTCTAGGTAGTTCCAACTTCTGTCCTCTGCGTCAGCTTTCCCAGTTGTTCCAGCAATTCCCGACAGTTCTGGCTTCTGCCCTTTCAATCATCTTCCTCGACTACTGCCCTGATCCTCCCAACACCATCTCTGCCTCTCTCCTTTTGTATTCACTACCCCTCAACTGCAACTCTGATCAGTCTCTTAACTTTCTCAGCAAACCCAGCCCCAGAAAGTCGAAATCTTAATCTCTTGGTGTGTTCTCCAAGTGACCCTCAAGCCTCCTCTTATACTTTTCTCATTGACAAATCAACGATCGATATTAACACCCTAATCAATGGCTAAGGTTAGATTTGGTTTCATCCATGACTTTTGGACCATTCTAACACAGTTTTATATTAATTGAAATTAATATTTTAATTTCCCTAAGTTTAGACTTAGGGACTCCATTAAAAATATTAATTATTTTAATATCTCTCAAACTGTTTATAATCTACCCAAACCCTTTCTAGGTATTGGATATCTCATGTGCCTTAGGCTCTCAACCAAATTTCGTGGCTATATCACATCCGATGCTACCCCAAATTAACATGTACAACATCCCCTACTTTATATTTAACTATTTCTTCTGCCATTTTATCTACCAACACTGGAGAGGAATCTGTTTCCCACAAACTTCTGAGTGTACTAGTAAAACACTGGATTAGTGTCCTATAGGTTTCTACTTCAATTTTACACCTCATGCACATTAGCTTATATTAAGTGAAAATTTGATCAATCATCTGCCTTATCTGACCATAACTTATATTGTCAATGTTCCATTCTTTATGTGCACCATTGGAAAATGTTTGAGATACTAGTAGCTTACCCTTACCACTCAAATCAAGAGAAAGATAACTAGAGTATTGGATAGGCAATGGATCATAAACTGGTAGTAGATGAGAGTCAAATGAGGTTTATGAATTTTATGATTTTTCTTTAGGAAACAAACTGAGAAATTTATCTACCGATTTCTAGATAGAATGTACAAGGATAGGATGGCTAAACAATAGTGAAGAAGGAATGTTTTTATCTTTGGACGTAGAAGACAATTTTCCCAATTGTGAGAAAAAACCTTCAATGTTTGTATGGGTCAACACAAAATCTTTGTGGATTTCATTTTTGATTTCCTCAAACTATCCATCTATTTTCGAAGGCAATGTTCTTTCTTCACTATGACCTTCTCGTACAAATCATTCCATTGTAGAAACAAAAAACTAGAAATCATTCAAACTTTTATTTATACTACATACAAAGACTTGTAGAGACTCTACTTGTTATTTTTGTGCATTTGATGTTGATGCATGCATACCTAAACCTTTAAATTTAGTATATGTCCAATTTACTTGTTCACCGACTCTTTTTATTCTTCATTCTATTCATATGGCTAATTCATATTTGAGGACTAATGAACCTACTTTAGCCGCCTTTCTTGTTTCTTCAAGGATGATTCCTTTAAATGGAGGAAAAGTAGAGGTGGATTCTATCTTACTACCATCACAAGTTGTCCAATTGTGTTTAGAAGAAGAATACGCTAATAACATTTATATATCCATGTTTTCTTCCTTCTTCTTCCATTCATTAAAATAAATCCATGGATCTATATAATCCATATATTCCTTCCATATTAATGAAAGATTTGTTTTTTCTGCTACGGTTGTAGTCAAATAGAATTCCTTGGCATCTAGATGAGTAAATAAATATCAATTTATCATACATGGTGGCTTCATTTTGCTAAACATTTATGTTAGCCTTGGATCTTCATTTTCAAGGGATGGAAGTTCACGTAGCATCATGAAAGTATCATGTGGAAATGAGATGTCATTGCATGTTAGCTTTGGACAAGAATTGTTTAACAGAGCAGATGGAGCTTCTCTTGTCATTGGATTATGATTTCTATGGGAGGTAATATGTACAAGAGAATTTATACTTACTAATGTCTCACACATGAGACACTTGATTACTAAATCTGAAAAATTTAAAATTTGTGAAGCTCAAATAACTCAATGTGGGAAGATTCTGTACAAGGGGATAGATGATGTGACACAAATTCTTTAGAAGGAATAGGATGGGAAGCTTTATATTCTTGACATTATCTTTCACTTTTTTGAGTTGGGATGTCACATCTCCTTGGAAATGATAGAATGGAAGGGGAGGGATTCTCTTTGATTTGTGCAAATGTGGTCTTCTGTATTTTTGGAGACCTGGGCATGTCCACTACCCAACCTTATCGAAAACTTAATTCTTCCCATTTTATGACCTGGTGTTCAATATTATTATTTTGAGAATCAGTAATGACTACAACACTTGACATTGAATCTTGGCTAGGAGAATGTAACACAATAGGATACAAGGTATTTGTATGCTGAAAACAACCCCTTTTATGGTTTGAAATATTTTTTCTTTTTTTCTTCATATCAAATCAAGAGGTTTTGATCTGTAGTTGCATAATGTATTTAATACATTCATCAAAGACATAGAATGAAAAATTTCGATAACAATCAGATAATACTAGACCATTGCACAAGGGAGTAACAATCCGACCATGCAGGGAGTCAGTGTACTTGTTATGAGTGAGTTCTCTTATAGTTGCTAAGACGAATGTGTTTAATCCTCAGTGAATTAAAGAAGAGATCCTGACACTTATACAACCAAGATGGAAATATGAATTATTATGTTTTCGGGCTTCCTGTTGAAGGTTTTTGGGATCTAACATAAGAATGGTTTGGATGGTTATGTGTTTTCGTGAATTTGACTAGCATGTTCTTTAATAGAGACTCTTGTGATAGATTTGAGATGAAATATAGAGAAATCAGAGTACACTTCTGAGGGGTCGATATTAGGAAGCTTCCGGCATGATGAAGGTTGGATTTCTACAATCTCTAGCTCAACCTAATTTACTATAGATGACGTGCATTATGAAGCAAAATTTTCATATCAATATTTTCTATTTTTTGTTCATTCCCTTGAACTTCACGAAAAGAGATAGACTTTCATCTACCTTCCATTTTTAACTGAGAATAGAACCAGACATTATTGGCTCTGACAATAATTTGTGATAAAGGCTTCCTCCAACAGAGAATGAAGCTTGCAGATGAAAATTATTTTGGATTTAGCTACACAAACCTTTAGGAAAATCCAATGCAAACATCTTGTTTCAATGACCTCTTTCCTATACAAGAAAATTGCACTCGAGGATCCTAAGTGAACCTCAGATGAACCTCAGATGAACATCACTCAATCACAAAAATTCTATGCACAAAGATATAACATGGAATGGAACTTCTTATTTTTATTAAAGAAAGTTGATATTATATCATATGTATGTTACAAATATATCCGAAGATTGATAAGACACAGAACTATCTCAAGCCAAACCAAAGGTTGACTGCAAAGCCATTTACCAGTTATACTAGCTCGTTATAAGCTAGGAACCAAAGGCTTCTTGACCTATTATAGACTCTGTCTATTAACCAAAGTAGTCTAAACCAAAGGACTATTTCCCTATGAAACTTTAGCCACTTTAGGTTCTCATTAGGCTGACAGGAATTGATGTGCAGGCTTCTCAAACTTTCGACTCCTAGTCTCTTACATACTGAGCTCTCTAAATCTCTCCCAAACTCCCGATGCCCCAAATGGTTCTCCTCATTGTTACACATCATTTTGTCAATGTCCCTATACTCCCCGTCCCTTGATCCTGGAGGACCTCTACAATGAACCCCGCATGATTTTCCTTCATGGACAAACTCCCATTATGTCCCTCTTCATGAGCAGATCATCCCCCTTTTGCACCATTTCCCCTAAAACTTATGTTTTGAACAGTTTACAAGGTCGATGTTAATAACCATTGTCTCCCCTGCACCGACTTTTAGATATTATCACTTTTCCCTGAGCCGACCAGTGTGACTGAGTTGTGTTCGAGTCGCGTCGTTCCTATTATCGAAAGTTTTTTAAATTAGAGTTGAAGCTTCCAGCTCTAGAAGCTCCGTAACGGAAGTCTGGTAAATGGTTTGTACGGATGGGGTCGAGGATGATAGTTTGGGATCCTTTCCCATATAATGATGGAACTACCTCAAGGGATAAGTCCTTCTCCCATGAGAAAAGGATCCATCTCCCATCCATATTTCCTATATAAACCTCCCTTCTTCCCAAGCACAAGCTAGTTAGAGTGCTGGTCGAGTGTGAGTATACTATTTTGATTAGACAAGCAAGATATTACTAGTTGTAGCCGTATAGTTGTGTGAGGGAGAAGTGTGTTTGGTTTGGAGTGAAGCCTAAAGGGAAGAGCCTTTAAACTGTTGTTGTTTGAAGCCATCATGTAATGCTAGTAGAAGCGTGTGGGAACCTGGTCTTGTCAAAGTAAGACTGCGACATCAAGACTAATGGTTGTAATCTCTCTTTGATATTAATATATGTAATTATCGATTGATTTCCTACGTGTTTTGTAATATTACATACTCATGGCTTAATGTTTCTTGACTTGTTAAGTAGGTTAAATTGAATTTTTTCTATTATTATGTTTGTGTGTTGTTGTTGTTTACTTGTTTCAGGACCTTGAAGAAGGAAGCGAGAGATTGCTGGAGCGATCAAGTGAGGACATCATCAAGGAGGATAAGTGACCAAGCAGTAGGACCTCTTGATTGGTTCTAACCTAAGGAAATCTTCCATAGAATGTATCTATTGTGGCTAGACCCATTATCGGGCTAGAGGAATTCGTTCATTTCTGCACTTATAATTTTACTTCACCATAAATTGGCGACTCTGCTGGGGAGATCCCATCTTTTGTTTGTTTTGGATTTCATGATTTCATGAGAACTTTGCTAGTTTCACATTTTCCCTTTGGTTCTATTTCTTTTCTCCTGCTTATTGGCCTAAGTCTAAAATTCATAGTAGCAAATCTGGTCCCTGTTTTGAATTTTTTTTTTCCTTAGTTGCCTTGGCCAGTGCGTTTAATCCACTGACAGTCACGCTGACCAGCGCGAATTGCAGAGTAACAGTAATGCCGACCAGCCTCTGGCACTTGTTGTCAGTTAGGTAGTTGCACCGATGCCTATAAGTGAAGATTAGGGCTTGACCCCAATCTTGTCCAATGTGTTATTCTCTTGTGTTTTAACCCTGTGAGCCTTTTTGACTGTTTTCTCCCTAACTAGGCAGCTACTTTTCATTTGGTTTTTTCTTGCTTGTTGGCTTGTCATCTTGCTATTTGATTGATTGAGTCATTCAGTGGTCAGTGACACTAGGGCATCTAGTTAGTCACCCATTCAACAGCTTGTGGACTCATCAATTCTTAGTGTGGGTGTGTTTTCTCCCTGCATTTGTTTTTGGTCCTTTTATGACTTTGACCTCTTTTGCACAAGTTTGAAAAAGGTTTCATTTACTAGCTTGAACGTCTTTTTCCAGCATAGATTACATTGTTGGTCTTGTGTTTGGTAAATTCGGTGTTTCATTGATCTGAATGAACTTCTCTTTTCATGTTTTCATCTGCTTGAAGAGGCCATAGTCTCGAAAAAAAATTCATTGAAAGATTGTATGTGAAAAGTTTGTTTCGTTGTTTCAATAGAAAGTTTGGAATTCTAGCTTGTTGCATCATTATGATTTGCATCTCTTAAAAACTAGAATTTCACCAGCATTTGAAAAAGGAAGAGATTTTTTTTTCATTTTGAAAAGACTGATAGATAAGTGCTTGTCAGGAAATTAGGAATTGGAATGCATTTTTCATTAGTTTATTTTTTGAAAAAGTGAAGTAGTGAAAAATCATTTCGTTTTTAGTTGCTTGATTTTTTGCATTTGATTGAGTAGTTTCTACCCTCTCTAGTGTAGGCATTTCATCAAATTGAAAGGGTATTGTCTCATTTAGTTGCATTTTAGGTTTTTCGAGTAGCATCACTAAGACCTGAAAACTGAAACTTAACTCAAGATCAACTCTAAAATGAATTCAATTAACCTAAGGCACATTTGACATTAACGATCATATCTAGAAGGCCTAGGCTAGAGATGTGTTTCAGTGTCTTTAAACCTAGCAGCTGTCGTTAGATTCAGGATTAGACATCGCTAGCATGGATTTGTGCTCCCCATATTGTCGAGTATATAACGGGAGACCCCACTAGGCTGTAATCCTTTTATCCTTAGGAAGCCAAGTCGACCACCTTGCGAACATAATACACCAAACATAACATTCGAGGAGATTGCCTACTCGTACTTCTTGGTGCGCCAGGAGGTATTCTGCAGTTCACGGTTGCTTGGTAATCCTGTATACCTATATCATCCAAAGTAGTCATTTGATCTTTTTGACTCATTAAACTTAAAATATCATTCGAGCACTAGTCCTTTCGAGCTCATTTCCAATCGAAAGTGATAGAGTCATCTTTGTTTCTTTCTCGACTCTTTAAAAATGAAAGAACATCAGTATTTTATATGTCTTAATAATTGAATGACCATCATCCAAAACATCCTGTTTGTATTTTTAACCAAATAGTGAGTTCCCTTAAAAGGACATTTCAAAGCCTTGAAGTTAGTTGTTCTGTCGACAAAGACAAGGTCATCATGGCTAAACCATCTGGTTCACCCAATCCCTCTTCCTCTCCTTCATTTGAAATATTGTATAAGGAGACATTTCCTAAGTTCTCAGAGTCACTTGAGGACCAAAATGTTGAACTCGTAATTGTTTTGATTGTTTAACCTTTTTCATCTCGTCCTCTGCATACCTTCGATTCATGGTCATCTGCTAATCTTGGCCCAAAATCTCCGGATAACCCTGTTCGAACTCCAAAGAACTCACCAACCACTGACAGTTAGCTTGGACTAGTTATCTATCCTCCGAACCCTTTGTTTGACACTGTTGAGATATCACCGCAACATCCTTACAGTCCATACGACCAGCCAGATATTCCTTTGGAACTATCCCCCCATACGCGTTCGACCATTCATTGTCGTTTGTTTTCAAACATGGAACCCGAAGTTTCTACTCCACACATTGTTGAGGGGGAAGAATTGCAATTGCAGTTTCCTCTCCAGGGTTTCCCTTATTCGGAAGGTATTCCCGCCAACTTGCCACCTGGCTATGTGTCTTTGGTACACTTAGTTTTAGGCACACCTAGTGCCTCATGACTCTACCATAATTCTATTTTGGCATCAGGCGTCAGGCCTACGTCAGGTATACTCGTCATGAACATGTATTCCCAACCAGCTATTACTTCAGTCCTAGTGCAACCCACCATCCCGAATAATCTTGTATCATCAATCCCAGTTTCACGTTAGTCACAACTGGTGGTTTCAAAGATTGTCTCTACCAGTTCTTCCATCCCATTAGTCAGTGGCCAGATTGTGCCACCACCTGGGGGGTAGAACCTGAATGTCTCTATGGTGTCAGGTGCCACTAATGTGAGTGGCTCACAAGCTCACATGCTTGGTATAAACCAGCCCACTTCTGGTATTATCTATAACCCTGTTGACCCTACTAGATCAAGCAATGTCCAATACCAAAAGGTTCAGAATCATGTTGGTCTGTCTGGATCAAGCAATGTTTAGTATCAGTGGTCATATGGGGCTTAGGTCCAATACCAAAATCCTTACGTATCATATGTTCTCAAGAATTGGTTAATTAACCTTACACCCTCCAATCTGGGCAGTACATCTAGCATGGGTACGACTAGATTCAGTTCAGTAATTTCCTTGGCACTATTCAAGTACCCTTGCAACAACAAGGACAACCTTTACAACAACCAAGGTAGCCTTTGTTATCGCAAGGGCAACCTTTATTGCAGCAAGGGTTTTTCACGCAATAATAAGGGCAGATTATCCTGCAACAAGGTCACCTGCAACAACTGCAAGGTTAATCCTTCCAACAATTGCAGCAGGTCACGCAGCAGCAGATGCAATATGCTCCACATACCTCTCAACCCATACCCACACAGGGCCAACCTCTGCAAACCCAGGGACAAATTTTTCAACCACATGATCAGCCCTTACAACAACAAAACCAACCAGGGAAGCAACAACCCACGTATACATATCAACAAGGTCAACCCTTGCAAGGACAGGGTCAAGGTCAAGTCCTGTAGTAGCAGGCATAGATTCCTCTTCTCTAGGTAACCAGGTTCAAAATCCTTCCAACTAAGGGAACCATGTACAAAACCCCTATGTCCAAGGGAAATAAGTGTATCAACCTTATGCCCAAGGACTGCAGGTCCAGAAACCTCTTGTTCATGGAAAACAAGCTCAACAGCCCTATGTTCCAAGACAACAGGTCCCATATCCATATGTCCAAGGTCAATAGGCTCAATAGCCTTTTAACCCATACGTTGCCTATCATCAACCTATGCCTGGACAGTTTCAAGATATTCAAGGTCAGAATCCTCCCTTTGGTCAAGGTAATCCACAATGGGGGAAGCTTCATATGCCATATGGCCAAAAGCCCCCACTATGGGGCCAAAATCCTTACCAGTAGGGATGGGCTCCTCCCTATGGACCAGTTTATCGACCTCCCATGCCTTTTAACACTAAATTACCTTTCTTGGCTACACTTGAGTTGCCATATGTATCATGCCTTACAAATGATCCAATCCTTCATTCACCGCACTGGCCTCTAGTGTCATCCAATATACCAAGTGATTGTCCAAAGTTTGATGGAAAAGCTAAAGAAGATCCTAAGGCCCATGTGATGACATATCACCTTTGGTGCTCATCGAACTTATACAGGGACGATTCCATTCGCCTTCGTCTTTTCCAATGGACCCTCACGGGTGCCGCAGTAAAATGGTACATCAAGCTACCTCGAAGTACTTTCCATGACTTCAATTCGTTAGCCATGGCTTTCCTCGCGCATTTTTAGCCGCTGGTTCGTTATGAAACTAGCACCTATTTGCTTACATCGCTTAAGCAAGACACTGCAACACACATCTCTGATCATACCCATGAATGCAGACGTAAACTTCACCTGATCAAGTTTGAAATAACTGATCAATTGCTCACTGAATGGTTTACCAAATCACTCGTAGCCCCAATTGCTCACGATATAGCTATGGGTGGATGCGTCACTGAAGAGCAAGCCATTTCCCATGCCCAATACTTGGATCTGGTCTACTCTCAGTCTGGCACCTTAAACGAGTTGTTACCCAATGGTCCACAGCCATCATCTGATCCCCCAGCATCAAAGTCATCAGTTGTTCCTCCCATTAATGGAGTTATTGTTTAGTATCCCAGGCCCCTGCTAAAACTTCTTCCAAACACAAGTTGGTCTCGAATGTTACTCCTAATAGTTCATCTCAAAACTTGCCAGGACCTGGTAAAAACTTAGAGGTCCACGCTGTCCAGTCCACCGTAGTGAACAAATCCTCGAAAGGAAAAAATAAAGGCAAAGGTAAAGCTAAAGCCGATGCCCCAAAACAAGGTCCTCTCAAATCGTCTGCCGACGAATCTTCGCAATGGAAACATAAGTATCGCTGCCTCATTTGCGAGGAGGATCACTATACTAAGGATTGTCCACAATGATCCGAAGTTAGTCGCTTGCTCAAAGGGACTGCTGTTGTCCTTAAAGAGCCATTTCCGTCTCAGCAGACACAAATGGCAGACCAACCCTGATCTGCTTCCTCTGGATCTCAAGTGTTCATGATGAGCATGCCCATTAATGTGGCTACCCGATCAAAAGATTATCAAACTCCAACTCTGGCAGCTAGGAAAGAACAAAAGAAGCACCTTCTTCTTCTACCTAGAGTTCTGGCCCTCTGCAAATCAAGCGCCCTAGCTCTGATTCCGCTATGTGACCACCCTCTCGAGGTGTGCTGTAGAAATCATCGTATAACCCCAACGCCCAAGCCACTCAGCACTACAATATTGTTGAGGATTTGGCTCAGGCATCGTCTACCATGTCAACTCTCAAGGTACTCCAAAGTTGTCCATCACAGCGGAAGTCTTTGGTGTCAACTATTGGGGGCATCGATCCCACTAATTCTAATTTGATCTGTTTTGATCTAAAGAACCATGTTCCACGACTCCCTCATTAGATTCCCTTTCTTATTCAAGTAATCATTAACGAGAAGACCATCCACTGCATTGTCATCAATGAAGGTGCTTCTACCTGCTTCATGTCAACTGCATGTTGGAAGGCTATTGGTTCCCCTATGCTAAACCAGTCTCTGAACACTTTGGAAGCTTTCGATGGGCACGATTCGTGACCCTTCAGTGTCTTACCTAACCTTTCCATCACCCTGGAAGGCAAGACAATGCAAGTCGAAGTAGAGATTGTTGACACCAATCTCAATTATAATCTTCTACTTGGCCAAAGTTGGACTCATGCCATGCATGCCGTGGCCTCCTCTTTGTTTCGGGTGATCTATTTTCCCCATCAAGGGAAGATTGTCACTATCAATCAACTATCTTTCTTTGCCTCTTCCTCTTCATATGGAAATGTTCTGTACACTAAGCACTTTGGTGCTCCCTATGAGAGTGTGGGGGAAGGTCTCTTCAAAGATTCTTCCTTAATGGGAATTTTTCCACTCCCACCTCCTCATGTTCCCTCTATCAACATGGTCTCGGTCAAATCTGATCCTTGGGTAATACCTGCACCAGATCATGTTGATGCTTGGGGTGAGGTCATGCCGCTTAGTCCCGCTGAAGTCAATTACATGGAAATTGTTTTAGCTTCGAACTCTGCATCCTTTGATTCTCATATGTCGAAGACCTCTCTTGATATGTACTCTCAATCCACCTAGCTTGAAACTTTGGAATCATCTAATCCCTTAGCCGAGACATTCCTCGCTGATGAAGGTATCATGGAAATCATGTCTCTCGAGGAACCACCATGGATCGATACTCATCATCAATCCTCGTTCCTGCCTCGCCCAGCGGTCGTGTCTACCACTTTCTAAGAGCCCTCTTCTCCGTTTCCACCACTGACTCTTACTCATGAAATATGGTCAAAAGGAAATTTGGGTAATATTACCCAAAAGATGGTGATTGACATTTATCAAACTCGGTGTCGTTGAACACGTTCATATTGGGGTATCTTGTTCTCCAAATGAGATCAAGACATATAATCATCTATTTCAGGAATTTTGTGATGTGCTTGCATGGTCTTACGAAGAAATTCCTAGCATCGATCCTAGCATTGTGGTTCATGAAATACCAACATATCCGCACGTGAAGCTCGTTTTCCAATGGCTTCACCCGGTGCACCCTAGGAAGGCCGCTGCTATTAAGGGTGAAGTCAAAAAGCTTCTCAAATTTGGGTTCATCCATCCCATCCCCCTTGTAGACTAGTTGTCCAATATTTTCCCATTAACTAAAAAACAAGGCACAATCTGCGTTTGCGTGGATTATCGAGATCTTAATTGTGCCTGACCTAAAGATAACTATCCTACTCCCTTCATTGATCAAATCATTGATGAATGTGTCAGGAGCCAGATCTTTTCCTTTATGGATGGTTTTTCTATTTATAACTAGATTAATATCGCACCGGCCGACCAAGAAAAGACAAACTTTATCTACCCATGGGGTACATTCGCATACAAGAAGCTCCCTTTCGGCCTAAAAAATGTTGGAGCCACGTTTCAACAAGCAATGTCCTATGCATTTCATGATATTCGCAACATTGTTCAGCCTTACTTGGATGACCTTCCTGCCCATTCTCATAAGCCCCAAGATCACCCAGACCATCTTTGGTAGATTTTTCTACCCTACAGGCACTATAACATTCGGTTAAATCCACACAAATGTGTTTTTTGTGTGGAATCAGGTTGACTCCTTGGCTTCATCGTTTCCAAGGATAGGATTCGCCTAGATATGCTAAAAGTTGAGGCCATTGAAAATTTACCCCCTCCATCTTCACTGCACCAACTTTAGAGCCTGCAAGGAAAGGCAAACTTTCTCCGTTGTTTTATACCCAACTACGCCAGGCTAACCACAATATTTACCCAGTTTCTCAAACAAGGAACACCCTTGCATGGGATGAGGTGGCCCAAAAATCTTTTGATGGTCTTAAGGCCGTCCTCATAAATGCTCCTCTGTTACATCCACCAGACTATTATCAAGATTACTTCCTTTACCTAGCTACAGCCCCTAGCACCATTGCTATGGTGTTAGTCCAAGATGACAACAAAGGCAGTGAACATGTGATCTACTACCTTGGTCAGAACCTTCTCGACACTGAAACGCGTTATGCACATGTCAAGAAGTTTTCTTTGGCTGCCGTTCAGGTTGTTCAATGTTTTCGGCACTATATCCTTTTATGTACAACTATAGTGATTTCTGAATGCAACCCTATGATCTATATCCTGACTCGTCAGTTGTTGGGGGCAAGTATTCTAAATGGATCGTTTTCCTACAAGAATTCGATTTGGTCTTCACTACAACAAAATCTAAGAAGTCACTTATTTTCACTGAATTGATTTTTTCCCTTCCCTCCAAAGCTCTCCCTATTGGTGCAGATGAACAGCTTCTAGATGAGACCCTTTTCTTGATTAGCACCCTTGATCCATGGAATGGTGATATCATCATGTATCTCCAAACCTCCACGTTCTGGTCCACGTTGACCAAGGATGATCGTCGAAGGATTCGACATCATTCCCAATCCTATCGTATTATTGGCAATACTTTATACCATGTCGGTGTCGATTTTGTTCTTTGTCGATGCCTCACAATCAAGGAAGCTGAAAGAGCTCTCAATAATTTCCACTACGGGGCATGTGGTGGTCATATGTCTGGTTACACTACAGCTCAGAAAATCCTTCACACTGGTTATTTCTGGCCATCTATCTTCAAAGACTGCATTCTTACTATCTGCAAGTGTCACGAATGCCAAATTTACTAATGCAAGATGCGCACCCCACCCACTCACCTACACCCTGTCATCACCATTTGTCCCTTTGCCAAATGGGGCATCGATTATATGACATGTAACCCTCGTTTAGTCGGGGGGCATGGCTATATTATCATCGATGTAGATTATTTCACCAAATGGGCCGAAGCGATGCCTACATATTCTGCAGATGGTAAGATAGCGACTCAATTCCTTTTTAACCATGTTTTTTCCAGGTTCGGCATACCCCAAGCCATTGTCACAGACCATGGCTTCCATTTCAGAGATTACATGATGGTAGAACTGACATCCGATTTGGGCTTGCACCACGATGGCTCAACCCCATATTACCCTCAGGCTAATCGCCAAGTTGAAGTCATGAACAAGGTTTTGGTCACCATGCTTCAGCGTACTATTGGGATGCACAAGTCAAATTGGCATCTCATGCTTTTTTCAACTTTGTGGGCCTATCAAACTTCAACCAAAGAAGCAACTGGTTTCACACCTTTCCAGCTGGTCTATGGTTTGGAAGCAACATTGCTGATCAAATGTGAGATTCCTTCACTTAAGCTCGCTGTTGAACTCCTCCTTGAAACATTACCTCAAGAGGAACGCCTCTTACATTTAGAATGACTGGATGAGACTTGTCGTCTTACTGCCTTGGTCATCGAAACACAAAAGAAATGGGTCAAATCCCATTTCGATCATTCGGTCTCCCCTCACGCTTTCTCTGAAGGTGATTTGGTCCTGCTATACAACCAAGCTAACTATAAGCTGGGGGCAGGCAAGTTCAAAGCTATGTGGCGTGAACCCTATATTGTAAAATGTGTTTTGTAGAAAGGAGCCTATGAGCCTATTGATCATGGGAAATCCTCTCGATAAGCCCCGAAATGGGCTTTACCTCAAAATGTACTATGATTAGGTCATCTTGCATGGATACTCATGTACATTAGTGTGTGATTTATTTTTGTACAGTGTGGTTTTGTGTGATAGTTTTCAAACGGCTTTCCTGTTTACTATGCTTTTCTTGCTTTGCAAATGTCTGCAACTTCTCATGTTGGTTTCACCGATGGTGCTTGTCATAGTACCTAGAACCTATCATCCATGACATGGCTATCTATGACCCTAATAATGAGTTGATTGACCTTCAAGGTATTTTCCTGGGTCATACAACCAACAACATTTCTGAATATAGTGCGGTCATCGAACTATTGTCAGAAGCCATCGCTCTTGGCATTAGAGAATTGGTTGTCAACCCGGATTCACAACTTGTTGTCCTTCAACTCAATGGGCCATATTCCGTCAAGAACCCTCAAATATTACGAACGTATCTCTGTATCCTTCTATCGGAAAGACATTTTGATTATATTACATATCATCATATTCCTAGATGCATGAATACATTGACAGATACATTAGCTAATTATGTGTTGGATAGACATTTACGAAACATGTAAAAGATAAGACAAACCATTTGTACCATAATAGAAAGGAAAATATAACATATATGTGTGTGTGTGTGTGTGTGTGTGTGAAAATGTTTGATACATCAGAACCCCAAAAAATAATATATGTCTATAATAACATCAGTGGCTCGCAGGCCTCGTACATCTGTGGCACGCAGGCCTCAAAATATATGTAAGTGCTGGACCTAGGAACTACTCAGCATAGTGGTCATGGTAGCACAAGACATCTCGTGCAACCCGACTCAGTAGTAGGTGGATCTAATCCAAGACTCCCACTGTGTGCCTCTGGTACCGACGAGGCATGTCTCCTATCCAAGTATACTCAGGGATACCATGAGTTAACCCCTCAAGGTTCCTCGCGATCTCCTCTTCGTTTTTGCTCCCCTCCTTATAAGAGGTGACAGCATCGATAGGGTGAGGTATGCACCTGGCTATCGGGGAAATTCCGGCTGGCTGCACTAGTCCAACATCTGTCTAAGAAAGATATCTAAGTCCTCCCCATCTGGTAAGGGGATATCTGGGTCTCCATGAAAATCATTGTCATTGTATGGCCATTCCTCCATGACAATCTTCTATCATCATATCCATGAGAAGAATGCTAGTCAGTATGACATATGCTGACCCTTCAGTGATCCTGGGCATTAGAAGACTCCAGCGGGCCATCCGTGGATCGTGTGGTGCAGGAGGATCGACCTCAGTCAACTGATACTGGAACAATGGCACTTGTTCCAGGAAGAAGGCCACAAGTACTAATCCAAAGCCAAAGTGCTTCAGGGTCCCTGCCTTGGCCTTGGAAAACTCACGCTTGATGTTCATCTTCATGGCCTCTGCCCAGTTGAAGATCGTAGGAGCTATGTAATCAAGAGCATAAAGGAACTTCGACTTGTTAGTCTCATGTTCCACATAGGACCCCTCCACTCTGTGGATAGTCAACAGAAGCACCCTTAGTGTTAGATCCCTTACACTGGAAATCTCTGTCTTCTCACTCTTGGATTTCAGGGCCTGAGGACAATGTTTGGCAAGCAGAGAAGATATGCTTGCCCCGATCGGATGTGACCCATACAAGTTCACTGGCTCGCCTTTGTGAGACAGCCGAGTGATGAAGTAGATATCTGTAGTTGTCAACTCTAGCTCCTAGTCATCAATGACAAAAATCTCATGATTGATGTCCCAAAGGCTTATCAAGTATCGAAGCAACTCGGTGTGGGCCCACATCTGTGGTGTAAGGAAAAATTTGAGGAGCTCGCAAACCCTCAAAGCCTCCAAGAAATTTGGATCATTCAATGCCTGGCTGTCAACATCTTTGTGTTATCCTTCCTTACAATCCACCATTTTCGGTAATTTATCTCCTACAAAAGCCATTTATTTGAGTCAATCATCAATTTTGGCACATAAAATTCAAGTTTTAACGGTCATTTTTTGAGAAAAAATGGTTTTGCCCTATCCACAGTGCCGGCGCGCCTGTTTTAGAAACAGCCGCACCAGTCAGCACGGATGGTTATGCAAATAACCCTTCGCTGGCGCGATCCTGTGCCCGAAAATCACGCCAACGGAGGGCGGAAATTTCTCTCAAAAACCTCCCTAAAAATCCTAAAAAATGGCTTAAAACATAAATGAATAGCATGAAAATGGAGCTCAAGGCTTCAGCTGTTACCTGGAACTCATGATCATCGATTGACCTCCCGGATCGCCTATAATCTGCTCTGGAACAACTAGGGAAAAAGTGGGTAAAAAGTCTTCACTGCAAAGGTAAAATCGTAAATGGTAAAAATATATTTACTTTTCTCCTTTCTATTCATTTTTTCATGAAAATATCAAGTTTTGTAAATATTTTTGACCTATTTTACCTCAAGGACTCGATAATACACTTTTTCTTACTTGTGCAACAACAGGTGATGAATGTTCAGCGATGACAATGAGTCGCATTTCAACTCTTTTCTCGGCACGTTAAACTCATATGAAAAGATTGCCGAGTATTTTTTTCCCCTTTTGACTCGTTAAAGAAAATAAAAATGGGGGGTCCTTTTTCAGCTCTTTTCCGACCCTTTAAAAATGAAAACATGGCCGAGCCCTTGTCATTTCGAACTCGTTAACAGATGTGAAACGTTGTGCACCTAGTGTAAGTTTACCCCTTTTTCGGGCTGGGAGGCACTATTTACAAAAAAGGTACTCCTTGTATGAAATGGTGAAGCGGTTCTCTCAAGTATTATTTTCTACCTTTTCGAGCTCGAGAGACACAAATGTACGAAAAGGGACCATTTGGATTTTTCTTTTACATGCCATGAAAAAGATACCGAGTTACACCTTTGTCAGACTTGTTAAACTATTAAACGACATCAGATTCGTCACCATGACAAACATGAGCTTCTCCTTCCTAGGGCTCGTTAAACTTACTAGGTCGGATTCATCTGAAGGATGAACTTACAGTGCAAGCATATGTTATCCCCTTCAAGCTTGCGATTAAAAAATAATTGGGGTACTTGCCAGAAATGGTGGGGGAAAATTTGGAAATCTATCGAGTCATGTCAACAACTTACTCTTGAACATGACACTCTTTGCTTCGTGTCAGGTTGGGACGTCCTCCTCTATATCATTGAACTTCCTAGGTTTGGCCATTCATTTTTGCCTTCCATCTGATCTCTGCTATGTCACCATGACCATCGATCCTATGGATCCAAAAGCTGCCAAATTTCTAGTTGTGTCACTGATATGTTCAAGAGTTGTCCTTCTGCAGTTACACTTACCTCTGTTTCTTTGTATCATCCAAAATCATTTTGCATCCTCTCATCTCACGTTGATCATGTGGGATTCATTATGGCCCTCCTTTGACACGATCATTTTCCGTCGACATCAACTCATTATCTGGGAAGTTGATCAAGAGACTCCCTTCCAGTACCTTAGAGCTTGCATGCCTTAATGGCAAGTTCTTTGCACTCAACGAAAAATTCACGTCATTGGCTTTCAATTTATTGATTTCATGAGTGTTCAACTTCAGTTCCTGTATTCACATTCCGTGAATTGTGTTGATAGTACCTTGAGGGTCATTGTCGTTATTGGTGGTTTCTCTCATGCCTGTTAACAATTTACATCATTGACTAGCAATCAAGTGACTTTCTAGCATGTTCAATGTCAATACATCTATTCGCATGCTAGGATTTGTATTTTGATCGGGTCGTGTTGGAGTGCAAGACCCTAGACTCAGATCACACAAGTCCAAGTTGTGAAGTGGTGTTGCATGGTTTATGATGATATGCATGTCTCTTTTAGATGGTTGGCTACGACCAGACCATGAGTTATCATATGTGTTCCTTCTCATTATTGTATGGCCGCGACCATACCTTGGTTTCATTATGATCCTCTTTGATGGATGGTTGTGCCCATACCTGGATCCATTTACATGATGATTCTCTGGATGGCTAGATCCATGGCATGATTCATGCATCATTTGATAGAGATCTTAGTTTATGTATATGTATCTATACTTGCTTGTAGGTTTTTCCAATGACAGACCAGTTCCCTGCATTGATATATAAAGCATTTCATCCCTCACTTCGGCTCGGCCTTCACACTTTAAGGGGCATCTGTTACACAGTATTTTGTCACTGTCCCTGTACTCCCCGTCCCTTGATCCTGGAGGACCTCTACAGTGAACCCCACATGATTTTCCTTCATGGAGAAACTCCCATTATGTCCCTCTTCATGAGTAGACCATTCCCATTTTGCACCATTTCCCCTGAAAGTTATGTTTCACCTAGTTTACAAGGCTGGAGCTAATGACCTCTGTCTCCCGCACGCCGATATGTAGAGATTAACACATTTACCCACATCGACCGATGCGACTGAGCTGTGTTCCAATCGTGTCAGTCCTGTTATGGAAAGTTTTTTAAATTAGAGCCGAAGCTTCCAGCTCTAGAAGCTCTGTAACAGAAGTCCAGTAAATGGTCTGGTGGATCGGATCGAGGTTGATAGTTTGTGATCCTTTCCCCTATAATGATGGAACTACCTCAAGGGATAAGTCCTTCTCCCATGAGAAGAGGATCCATCTCCCATCCATATTTCCTATATAAACCTCCCTTCTTCCCAAGCACAAGCTAGTTATAGTGTTGGCTAAGTGTGATTATACTATTTTGATTAGAAAAGCAAGCTATTACTAGTTGTATCCATCTAGTTGTGTGAGGGAGAAGTGTGTTTGTTTTGGAGTGAAGCCTAAAGGGAAGAGCCTTTAAAATATTTTTGTTTGAAGCCATCATGGAATGCTAGCAGAAGTGTGTGGGAACCTGGTCTTGTCAGAGAAAGATTGCGACGTCAAGATGAATGGTTGTAATCTCTCTTTGATATTAATATATGAAACTATCGATTGATTTCCTACATGTTTTGCAATATTATATACTCATGGCTTAATGTTTCTTGACTTGTTAAGTAGGTTTAATTGCAATTTGTCTATTATTATGTTTGTGTGTTGTTGTTGTTTACTTGTTTCGGGAACTTGAAGAAGGAAGTGAGAGATTGTTGGAGCGAGCAAGCGAGGACATCATCAAGCAGGATAAGTGACCAAGAGGTAGGCCCTCTTGATTGGTTATAACCTTAGGAAATCTTCTGTAAAATGTATCTGTTGTGGCTAGACCCATTATCAGGCTAGAGGAATTCGTTTGTGTCCACACTTATAATTTTACTTCACCACACTCACCCTTATTTATAAGTTCAAGGAGTGTGGACAAAAGAAATTCTATGATACTATTGATACTATCTAGTGTCTTTTCCGTAGTTGCTCTAAGATGTGGGTCAAACCACACCAATCATCATAGAAGTGCTTCGATTCCTAGAGAATCGTCCATTAAAGTTTTATAATAATGAGGTTTTAGGATAAGGAAACATCCTAAAAGTATAAAATTTGAGATATAGGGAATCCCATGATACCTTTATTTACATAGTGGAGATATTATTAGAATCCCATGATACCGGTCACAGTCATCGCCAGGTGACTAGACTTTTACATTATTTCGCACAATGGATGCTTTTATCATGAAAAGCCCACGAGAAATGAATATTTGTACAATAGTTATATTCCTAATGTATTTGTGCCAAGGAATCTTTGTTTGGCATATCTTCCACTAGTGTCCAATTCTTTAGAAAGATGCATCGAACTATCATGGGCTTCCCATGTACTATTTCATGCTTTCTTAATCCCAAAGTACAGGGCTGCTATAAAACTTCAAACAGTCATAAAGTTTGAATAATGGTGAGCAGAAAACAAAAAATAATATGATTATCACAATTCTCAGATAGATAACTAAATAATCATAAGTATGAAAACCTATGACCGATGTTCAGAGGGTTCAAGAGAATATGCTTATGCTTACAACAAGATGTTGATGATTTATTGATTTAGAGGGAACTAATTAAACAGGCAGTTCGTTAATCCATTCTCTTTAATGATTATCACTTCAGGAGCTTATAGGAATAAATTGAGACACAGTTATTCCTACCTAGGTATCTCTGTAAGACATAAGAATATGAAGAAAGACATAATGTGTAAACTGGAAAAACTTACAGGAAACACAAACTATGTAAAACTGAATTCAGAATCCTCTGCTTTGTATTAAGGGTCCAGAAAAGCTAGTACATCAAATGTTTACAAATGCTTCTTCAAGAGTGAACTCTCTTTCAATGGTCAACCTGGTCCATTGGTGAAAAATGAACTTGGTTCAATGCTGAACTTGTTTCAATGTTTGAACCCTGAACCTCTCGAGAAGAGAGTTATTTATACAATAGTAGAACAAAGAAAATATCCTAAACTATTTAAGGATTTATTCCAGGAAAAGGAAATATCTTCATACAAGAAGATAGAGACAACTATTGAATTTTTGCTTACTGTCCTTGTTATTCAGGTTCTGTTGGCTTTGGTCTTTGATATTTTTCCCTTTAAGCTGCTTGTCTGTTTGGTCTTCATGCTGATACACTTTCATCTGATACTCTTTGACCTTGATGACCTGTCAATATCCTTTATTGTTCCTTTTTACCTTTACTGTACATTTCAAGTTTTTACTGTGTATTTCAAAAGTAAATCATTTAGTTTTTACATGTCTTAGCATTAGGTAGTTTGGTTATTGATCATCTTGTTTGTCTTTTATCTGTCTCCTCTATTCTAACTTTCACTATGTAAATTGTTTGTTTTAACATTTACTGTGTAAAATGACTTCTTTCTGCTCTGTCTCTGGTTTAAACTTGATCTTCTGTTTGTACACAAACTTCTGATAAATGAAGCCTTTTAAATAGATTTCTTGAGAATCTTAGAGTAAACAGGTTTTTAACTAGTGTCAAAATTGTTTATCTAGTATCCTAGTCTTCTACTAATCACCTGAAAAATATAACAATTGTTAAGAAAACATAGGTTGGTAGGGAAGAGATAAATGGCTTTAGGCATGGTGCATGTGTTTGGACAAAGTCCTAGCGATGTTTAAATGGTAATCAGAGGTCAAATTGAGTTGCAGAGGCTTAAGGTGGCATAGGCAGGGTTTAGACAGGTTTCAATGAAAAATGAGTGAAATAAGCGAAAGTGAGGGTTTTGTCGTTTAAACAGTTAAATGGTTAACTTTTTGAAATTTGGTGCAAAGTGAATAGTGGATGGTTTTTTCATATGTGGGGAGCAGTTTTGGAGGCTCATCGCACTGCTTTTGGCTGTGGGGTGGTTTTTCTCCAAGGGCATGCGAGTTAACGTGGAAATGACACGTAACTACAAGGGGCCCAACCAAAACCACGAATCTTGGGTGCTCTCGGGCCTTTAAAGTTTGAAGATAGTGAGCACGATATAGCTGAGGGTCATTGGATCTGGGAGCGGATGATCTGACAGCTATCGTGTGGTGAAGTTGCACAAAAGATAGTCGACTAGGATTAGTGGGAACCATGGGTTAATTACAAAGGATTTGTAATTATTTTATGGATAAGTGTGGGTTAAACATATCACGATGGGTTTGATAAAAGTGGGACCGGGGAAAAATATAAAGAATTTGTAAGTTAAACAGGTGTCAGGAAGGGTTTATTAACCACACCGAGGGTTAAATGCGGGGTTTGTTTAATCACAGTTAATGTTGTAGGGTTAATAGAATGCGAGAGGTGAAAAAACATAGAGAAAAGGGGTTTTGTGGGTTTTAAAGGTTTTGTCATGAAAATGGTAAAAGCGGAGTTAAAGTCAAATGAACTGGAGGGGGGATAAAACCTTAGGATAAGGGGTATTATGGGTTTTTAGGAGAATCACAAGGGGAAGTTGACTTTTTCAATGGGGAAATGAGTTTCACACTAGGGAAAAGGGGTTTTGAGTGAGGTAATGACCTCTGGAGGGTAATTTGCTAGGAAATTTTGTGAAACCAAGGGAAAGGGTGAAAAAGAAGGGATGATGAGGAAATTAGTGTGTATGTAGTGGGGAATGAAATGAATGAGGGGAAGTTAACCAAATAAACTTGTGAACACCTTTTAACTTTCATAACTACTCATGCACATTGAAACACATGATCAAGCATGGTAAATGTACTTCTGCAACTTTTCTTCTACCTACCCATTTACTTGCCCTAACATTTTCTCTTCACTTAATTAGGTGCATTTAGGCTAGCAAACCCTTTTCTTTCCTTTTTCTTTTCAAAAACAAACTATCTAATTTTAACCTTATAACATCCAAGGGCTCAGATTAAACTAATGATCTCCTTATTATTCTCTACCTAACTATTGAATGCCAAGATTAAACAATTTGGCTAGATCTTTATTCTTTAACTATAAACATGAAATTTAAAGCATGAACTAGTCAAGATTAAACTATTTGACTGTCATGGGTTGTGGCATTTATGACAAGCTACACACAACCATTATTTTTCATAATGAAGTAAAAGTAGTGGCACTTAGACTTGCACACTTTCAGAGTTTATTGCTTTTTGTTTTTCTCTCTAACCTAACATTTTATTTTTGCCTTCATTTTTAGGACATCTATCCTAACATTTTCTTTGATATGGACATGTTATCAAGATATTTCCTAACATTTTTTATTCAATATTCTTTTTTTCCATATCCTAGCTTAACATTTTTTTAAAAATATTTTCATTTTTTGACTAATTGATTCTAACTCATCAAAACCAAAAAATGTTGCAACATTGGCTCCAATTGGGGACTGCTTTCTCCTATAGAATGCAGAGGACCTGCAGATCCATGTGCCTTCTCCTCAGGCTATGGAGTCTTCTGTTGTAAAAAATCACACTGACAACTTGAAAAGTAAACTAAACTAGAATTTTTTACAATGGTATTAAAGAAATCTACTTCAACTTCTTAGTACTGAATGTAATTTTTTAGAAACCTTCCATTTACAAGATAAGTGGAATATATTCCCTCAAGATTTTCTAGCACAAAAGTGTTGTTTCCCTTCAGTTCAACAATTGCTAAGGGTCCAAACCACAAGTTATCAAACTTTCCATGCTTTCCCTTTTCTTCTCTCCTGGAGTCCCATCTTAGAACTAGATCACCTTCCTTGAAGTCCCTTTCCCTAGCTCTTCTATCAAATAGGCTCTTGATCTTATTTTGATACTTTTTCAGTTTGTGTTGAACTTCATATCTCTTTTCATTTAGTTCAATAATCTGATTTATTCTCCTTGAAAAGTCATCAGGTTCATCTGTTGAATCCTACAGGAATTTTAAAATAGTGAAGGCCAAATTGGTAGGGAAGATTGCATATTTCCCATAACTAATTGGAAAGGAGATTTTCCAGTAGACCTCTTTGGAGTAATTATGATTGCCCATACTGCATAACTTAAATGAAATTCCCAGCTCTTTTTATGATCTGCAAGAGTCTTTTTTATTACCTTTACCAAACTTTTATTTGATGATTATGCAAGTCCATTACCCTATGGGTAATATGGAGTTGAATGATGTAACAAAACATGATATTTCTGGCAAAACTCAATCATTTTAAAACTAGAAAAAGATGTTTCATTATCAGTGACAATTTGAGTTGGGCAGCCAAATCTAGATAAGATGTTCTCTTCAATAAATTTGATTACTACTGAATCAATAGCATTTTTCACTGGAATTGCTTCCACCCATTTACTGAAGCAGTCTGTTGCAGTAAGGATCCATTTATGTTGATTAGTTGAAGTGGGATGAATCTCTCCAATAAAATATAATCCCCATTGGCTAAAAGGTTCTGAGACTATTGATGGAACCAATGGAAGAGCTACTCATTTTTGCTTACCAGCAAACATTTGACAAGGAACACAACCTCTGACCTTTGCTCCTACTTGTAAGAACAATTTTGGCCAATAAAATCCTTCGCTTAGTATCTTGTATGTTGTTGCTCTACAAGCATAATGTCCTCCACAAAATCCTGTATGAAACTGGTCAATGATTCCTTTAGTTTCTGATTTTGTTAAACATAATAGTAAAATATTTAGGGGGTCTTTCCAGTATAAATTTGCATTTATGATATAGTGCCTGAATGCTTTTAGTTTAAGGGTTTTACATTGGCTTTTGGAGAATGAATCTGGACATTCAAAATGGATCAAGAAATTTATAATATGTTAGTACATATCTAACAACAGAAATTTTTCATCAATGTGTAAAGGACTGATCTGATCTAAAGGTAAAGGTTCTTGTGGATTCTTTTCTTCAGGATGAAGGGAAGGTTCTTGTGGATTCTCCTCTTCTGCAAGGATAGAAAGTTCTTTTGGATTCTTCTTATCTGAGGTTTGAGAAGGTTCTTTTGGACTCTTCCCTTGCATCTCTAAAACAGAATTGATTCTGAGCACTTTACAGTTGGATTCAGCTAGAAGTTTAGCTAATCCTTGCCCTTTTACTAGCTCTGTAGTTTTGATAGTTAGATCAAACTCTAGAATTTGAGTGATCCATCTACCTGTCTTCCCATCAGTGTCTGGTTGGGTTAAAACAATTTTCATAGCACTGTTAGGAACATAAGCAGTAATAGGAGAATGTAGGACATACATCCTAAATTATTTCAGGGCTTGAATAAGGGCATAGGCTTTCTTCTCAATTATGTCACACTTAAGCTCGACATCTCTCATAACCTTACTGAAAAAGGCTATGGTTTGGTCATGAGAATCTTCACTCTTTTGTAGTAGAACATCAACAAGGGTTGTTTCTGAGACAAAGGAGAAGATACATAATTGTTTAGTGTAATCAGGGTTGGCCAAGGTGGGAGCTTCAGAGATGACTTTCTTGATCTAATAAAATGCACGCCTGGAAGAGACAATCCATTTAACTTCATGATCCTTTCAGAGCATATCAGTTTTATCTTTTACAATCTCAACATAATTTGGGATGAATCTCCCTAAAAAATTAATCTTGCCTAGAAAAGCTTGAATCTCCTTCTTGTTTCTAGGTAAGGCCAATGTTTCAATGGCAGACACACGTTTGGGATTAATTACCACTCCTTCTTTTGAAATTATATGGCCCATCAGTTTACCGTCTTTGATAGCAAACAAAGACTTTTTAGGATTCAGTGATATTCTGAATTTTTTACACCTGTAAAAAACCTTCATCAAGTGCTTTAGATGATTCCACTCAGATTTAGAAAAAACAGTTATGTCATCAAGATAAATGACCACAAATTTATTTACCTGACCCACAAAAGCCACATCCATGGCCCTCTAAAATGTTGCACCAGCGTTGGATAAGCCAAATGGCATTCTGACATACATGAAGGTACCCCAGGGTGTAGTAAAGGTTGTCTTTTCTCTGTATGCTAGATCAACATTTACCTGATTATAGCCTGAAAAACCATCAAGCATAGAAAGTCTTTTTGATCCTGAAACCATTTGAAGTAACTGATCCATTTTGGGCAAAGGATAGTTATGTTTTAATGATGCTTTGTTCAAATTTCTAAAGTCTACACAAAGTCTAATTTCTCCATTCTTCTTTCTAACAGGAACTAAATTGGCAACCAAATTAGAATATCTAAGAGGGATAATGATCTGGGCATCTAGTATTTTCTTAATTTCCTTTTCTACAGTTGGTAGAAGAGCTGGATTGACCCTCCTAAGTTTCTATTGATAAGGAACTGCTTCTGGCTTTAAAGGAATCTTATGTTGTATTAATGAAGTATCATAGGTTTTAAGATCAGCATCGGTCCATGCAAAAACATCCTTATATCTTTGAAGTAACTTAAGATATTGAGTTTTGATCTCAAGATATCGAGATGCATGGATTTTGATGTTTTTAATATCATTATTTGTTCCAGTGTTAATTTCTTCTATATCATCTTGTGAAGAAATGGACTGAGGGTTTCTGAGGACATCATTTTGGTCGAACAATTTTTCTAAAGGAATGAGGCCTTTGGCAATAAAATCGCTAGATAATTGAACAATGTCATGAACAACAATTTTCGAATTGAAATTTGAAGTATCATTTTCATTTTCGTTTTCGTTTATTTCTATTCTATCTTCATCAATTTGAAGAACTAAAAAATCATCTATAACATGCAGAAAAGATTTCAACTGTTCACCATCTTCAAATATCTGCCAATGTTTTATATTGTCTGGGATGGATGGTCTGTATTTGATAGTCTGTTTTTGACTTCTATTTGATAGAGTACATTGGTATGATCATGGATTTTAAATGAACTAGCAGAAACAACTAAGGCATCTGCATGAATACTCTGATCTCTAGGAATATAAGTCAAATTAAAAGCATCAAATAAGTTTTCAACTGAATCCCAAACTTCATTTCGATAAGATCTAAGTCTAGGATGCTTAGTTTGGCAAATGTTTCTCACTTGTTTGATAATAAGTTTTGAATCAGTAAAAACAATTTAGTTTTGAACTTTTAAGCTTTTGGCTAATTGAAGTCCCAAAAGGAAAGCTTCATATTCAACCACATTATTGGTAACTTCAAATTCAAGTTTGCATGATTGGGTGATATTTTCTTTTTCTGGTGAAATCAAAACTACCCCAGCTCCTGCCCATCTTTTGTATAAGAACCATCAAAAAATAGTTTCCATACATCAGTTTGATTTGGTACAAGACTTTCAATTACATCTTCTATTTTAACTTGAGTTTCATGTTTTTGTTTTGAAGAGAGTTGAAAGCAACCAAAATCCTGATCAATTGCATAAATAGGATGGTTCCTTAGCTGGTCAATTTTGCAAATAGTGTACACAAATCCTACCTCTCTATATAACCTTAGTTGGTCTCCCCCATAAACTGGAATAGTGGCATAAGACATATCCATCTGAAGAGTTCCCCCTAATTTGGCACAGCAAGACTTAGAAAGGAGCATTCCAAATTTGGGAGGGATATATGTCACAACTATATCAAGCACTACACTTTTCACTGGAATTTGGGAAAGGGTGACTATTGAATCCTTGATCAATCCTAAGCAGGGCACCCTTTTAGAATCAAAGGTGTACAAGTCATGATAGGATCTAGTTATGTCAAGTTTCAAATGGTCCATGATAATTTTTGGCATGAGGTTATGTGATGCTCCAGAATCAAGCATACAATTATATAACATGGAATCATTTGTCTTAAGAGTTACATAGAAAGGAAGCACTATTTCATCTATCATATCTGAGCTAGGACCAAAAAAAACTGTTGGTTTTTCATCTTGCAGACTAATGATATCACTTTCAGCATCAACTAAGGTGTTTTGTATCCATTTGGAGACTTGATTTTTATACCCAAGGTTTTTAGAAATTTTTGAAAGTGGAATTGGGATTTTAACTCTTTATAACTCTTTTTCAATAGTAAATGTAGTCAAAGCATTTTTATCATTCTGAGCAGTATCAGTTGATTGATTTAATGGTGGAATAACAGTTGTTTGAGTTTCAACAGGTTTGGTACGAGGTTCAATTATTGGAGTCTCCTTAGGAGGTCTTCTAAGGCTAGGTCTAGCCCTAAGATCATATCTCTTGTTCAACTCTACAATTAAAAATTCAGAGAAAGCATGGTATTTAGAAACCTGTGAGTATTCTTGATCTTCTTGAACCTGATTTTGTTGTGAGAGAGGAATAATAATTGTTTGATTAGAAGAAGTATCCATGTTATTAGTATCTTCAGTAATAGTCATAGTATTGTCATCAGGTTGCTGGTCATCTATGAGTAAAGGAGTATGAACCTGGTGATCATTACTAGGTCTCTGAAGAATTTGTAATTGTATATCCCTTCTATACTGACCTTGATTTTGATTTTGTTTTTGGGGTCTAGTAACCATTTGTTGAACCATCCTAGGTTGAGTCTCAATATTGGAAATTCTATTGGATATATTTTTAAGAAGAGATGTTATTTCATCTATTTTAGAATCTTCAGTTTTAGTCTTAGAAGAACTAGAGGAACTAGAGGCCTCCTGAGCTTTGAGTTTTCTTTGGGCCTTTTCCTCTTTAGCTTAAGGAAGTCGAAGCATCCCTATTTGCTTCCACCTCTATAGCATTTGTTTGCATGTCTTCAAGAATTCTTGAAGTTATTTCTCTTAGCATTACAGCAAAATCATGGTCAAAGGCTTTAGAAAACCTAGACTTAGCTGCTACTACAGGGGTTTACAATCAAGGGGCATCTTGTGATAAAGTTTGTTGAATATTTTGATGAAATATAATACATGTTCACCAAAGTTTCTTTTGAGTTCTTCAAACTCAATCAGAAAGTAAAGAGGATCTTTCTTTACATCCCATTGGTTTTTAAATATGTTTGTAAGCTCTTCCCAATTTCTAACGGAATTTACAAGTAACTGCCTAAACCAGAATCTTACATTTCCTTCAAGTGACTGCACAAACAATCTCATGTAAACATTTTCTTGTTCAATATTCATGTTGTCTACAAAGTCTAGAAAAGCCTAAGGATGAACTTCAGCTGTGGGACTAGTTTCTCCATTATACTTGGGAAGGTATTTCAAGTAAGCAGCTGGGAATGCATCAAGGTTAGTAGGTAAGCCTAAAGCTACATATCTAGCCTGTAAAATAGGTTGGAATTCCATAGTAGAAGGTGGTGTATGAGGTGTTTTTGTGGATGAAGAAGAAGATGATGAAGGAGAGGAAGATGAAGAAGAGGTACAAGAAGGTGAATGAGGGGGTGTGTGACTATGCGGAGGTGAAGGAGGAGGGGGTCTCCTGAATATATTTAAAGGAGTTTTAAGAACTAACTTTGGGACCTCTGAATGAATACCCTCTTTTGTTTCAAAAAGTGGATTTGTGTATATAGAGATGGTCTCTTCTGGTTGTTCAAAAATAGAAGCTTCAGGTCGTTCAGAAGTGGAAGGGAATGAATAAGAGGTAGGGGATATGAAATCTATGGGTTTGTATTCAGGTAAATGAACACCCAAGTCAGATTCAGTTTTAGGTGATCCTGGTGGTAGAGGGGGTTCTTTATGTGTTTCAAAAGAATGAATGAGGAAGGCTGAACCTAAATCAACTCCCCTATATAATAGTTCAGAAACCCTAGGAGGTATTTGTGTCCTATCAGGATCAGATGGAATATTACTAAAAGGATCAAATGATTCTAAATCTTCAGACTACAAGGCAGAAGAGGAAGAAGAAGATGGTTGTTGTCTCCTTTTAGAACTGGCTTTTCTCAAAAGTTTTTCAAGTTCTGACAGAGGATTAACTATGTCAGATTCGAATGAGATCTGGTGTGCTTAAAAGGTGCCAGTTTTGGCTAGTGGAGTCGCTAGGTGAAATATTTTAACCTATCTAGACCTTTAATCACCTTAAAGGAATAGAATTAATATCGTTGTCCCAGGAAAACTTAATGGAATTAGAATCCCCATCAACGGCGTCAGACTGATGTTGTACCTTTGAGATAATAGTTTTCAAATATCAATGCCAGAGCATCTAAGATAATTGTTTTGGGGGTTTGTGTTTAAGTTTGGAAGACCAATGAGTAAAATAGATGTAACACTTTAATTCCTAACCTTTTGAATAATATTAATCCCAAAGTATAGGGCTGCTATAAAACTTCACACAGTGATAAAGTTTGAGTAGTGGTGAGCAGAAAACAAAAAATAGTATGATTATCACAATTCTTAGATAGATAATTAAATAATCATAAGTATGAAACCTCTGAGCGATGTTCAGAAGGTTCAAGAGAATATGCTTATGCTTACAACAAGATGTTGATGATTTATTGATTTAGAGGGAACTAATTAAACAGACAGTTCATTAATCCATTCTCTTTAATGATTATCACTTCAGGAGCTTATACGAGTAAATTGAGACAATTATTCCTACCTAGGTATCTCTGTAAGACATAAGAATATGAAGAAATACATAATGTGTAAGCTAGAAAAACTTACATGAAACACAAACTGTGTAAAACTGAATTCATAATCCTTTGCTTTGTATTAAGGGTCCACAAAAGCTAGTACATCAAATGTTTACAAATGCTTCTTCAAGAGTGAACTCTCTTTCAATGGTCAACCTGGTCCAATGGTGAAAAATGAACTTGGTTCAATACTGAACTTGTTTCAATGTTTGAACCCCAAACCTCTCGAGAAGAGAGTTATTTATACAATAGTAGAACTAAGAAAATATCCTAAATTGTTTAAGAATTTATTCTAGGAAAAGGAAATATCTTCATACAAGAAGATAGAGATAGCTATTGAACTACTGCTTGTTGTCCCTATTATTTAGGTTTTAATGGCTTTGGTCTTTGATATTTTTCCCTTTAAGCTGCTTATCTGTTCGGTCTTCATGCTAATACAGTTTCATATGATACTCTTTGACCTTGATGACCTGTCAATATCATTTACTATGACTTTTTACCTTTACTATACATTTCAAGTTTTTACTGTGTATTTCAACAGTAAATCATTTAGTTTTTACATGTCTCTGCATCAGGTAGTTTGGATATTGATCATCCCTTTTGTCTTTAATCTGTCTCCTCTGTTTTAACATTCAGTGTGTAAATTGTTTTTTTAACATTTATTGTGTAAAATGACTTCTTTCTTCTCTATCTCTGGTTTAAACTTGATCTTCTATTTGTATACAAACTTATGATAGATTAAGCCTTTTGAATAGATTTCCTAAGAATCTTGGAGTAAACAGGGTTCTAACTAGTGTCAAAATTGTTTATCTAGTCTCCTGGTCTTCTACTAATCACTTGCAAAATATAACAATTGTTAAGAAAACATAGGTTGGCAGGGAAGAGATAAATGGATTTAGGCATGGTGCATGTGTTTGGACAAAGTCCTGGCAGTGTTTAAATGGTAATCGAAGGTCGAATTGAGTTGCAGAGGCTTAAGGTGGCATAGGCATGGTTTAGATGAGTTTCTGTGAAAATCAAGAAAAAGGAGTGAAAGTGAGGGTTTTGTCGTTTAAACAGTTAAACAGGTAACTTTTTGAAATTTGGCACAAATTGAACAGTGGATGCTTTTGTCGTATGTAGGTTTTATAGGCTCATCACACCGCTTTTGGTCGTGGGTTGGTTTTTCTCCAAGGGCACACAAGTTAACGTGGGAATGACACGTAACCACAAGGGGCCCAAGCAAAACCATGAATCTTATGTGCTCTCGGGCCTTTAAAGTTTGGAGATCGTGAGCGCACGATATGGATAAGGGTCGTTGGATCTGGGAGCGGATTATCTGACGGCTATTGCACAGTGGAGTTTCACGGAAGATAATCAGCTGAGATTAGCAGGGCCCAAGGATTAATTACAAAGGATTTGTAATTATTTTATGAATAAGTGCGGGTTAGATAGATCGCGATGGGTTTAATAAAAGTGGGAACGAGGAAAAATACAAATAATTTGTAAGTTAAACAAGTGTCGGGAAGGGTTTATTAACCACACCGAGGGTTAAATGCGGGGTCTGTTTAACCACGGTTAATGTAGACGGCTTAATAGAATGCGGGAGGTGACAAAACTTAGAGTAAAGGGGTTTTGTGGGTTTTAAAGGTTTTGTCGTGAAAATGGTAAAAGCGAAGTTAAATTTAAATGAAGTGGAGGGAGGACAAAACCCTAGGATAAGAGGTATTATGGGTTTTTAGGAGAATTACAAGGGGAAAGTGACTTTTTCAATGGGTAAATGAGTTTCACACTATGGAAAAGGGGTTTTGAGTGAGGAAATGACCTCTGGAGGGTAATTTGCTAGGAAATTGTGTGAAACCAAGGGAAAGGGTGAAAATGAAGGGAAAAGGTGAAAATGAAGGGATGATGAGGAAATTAGTGAGTATGTAGTGGGGAATGAATTGAATGAGGGGAAGTTAATCAAATCAACTTGTGAACACCTTTTCACTTTCATAACTGCTCCTGCACATTGAAACACATGATCAAGCATGGTAAATGCACTTCTGCAACTTTTCTTCTACCTACCCATTTACTTACCCTAACATTTTCTCTTCACTTAATTGGGTGCATTTAGGCTAGCAGACCCTTTTCTTTCCTTTTTCTTTTGAAAAGCAAACTATCTAATTCTAACCTTATAACATACAAGGGCTCAGATTAAGCTGATGAGCTCCTTATTATTCTCTACCTAACTACTGATCTTCAAAGATTAAACAGTTTGGCTAGATCTTTATTCTTTAACTATAAACATGAAATTTAAAGCATGAACTAGTCAATATTAAACTATTTGACTCTCATGGGTTGTAGAAATTATGACAAGCTGCACACAACCATTATTTTGCAAAACGAAGTAAAATTAGCGGTGTTACACTAAAAAATGTCACCATGGCTATGTACAGTTAGTATGGCTCTATCAACAGTCGTGTTATCCTCCTGGGCAAGTCTTAAGCCTCTGCTCTCCATGTCAAACTCCAAAAAGAGAGAAAGTCTTTATAAATGAATTTATCTCTGGGTACGCAGGTTCTCTCAACCTTACCTGCGGGTACGCACCCAATGTTCACAAAAGCTGCGTCCTTGTACGCTCTGTATGTAAAGGGGCAGGTGCGTCCCCCTGTAAAGGTCAAAATGCGCAAGTTTCATCTTTAAAAAGTTACTTGTGGTCATTTCTAGAGCATTCTAGAAGGTTGTTCGACGTGTATTGAGCGCCTCCAGATGGTTCATGTATCCCTACCAAAGAGGAACTTATCCCATCAAGAGAGGAGCTATCCCATCCAAAGAGGGGATTATCCCATTGATGGTGGACTTGATTAACCTCCTCTTGAGCACTATAAATACAGGCATTGGGCCAGAAGGAGGGGAGGTTGAAAGCTAAACATTTCTAAGGGTAGATGCTGCAGGAATTAGGACTCCCATTTAGAAGCTTGTGAGGAGAGATTGTCATCTTTACTTGTTCTATTTGGAAGTGGGTGAGCTTTGTCAAAGTAAAGGAGAACTCTTTATGGACCCTGGGAGGGACTTGCACAACACCAAGGCTCAGGTTGTAATTGTTCCTTTTGTTTCCTATTAATGCAAATGAGTCCATTCTTCTCAATAACTTCTTATTTATGAGTTGTTTCATGTACTCCTTGGTTTATGTGTTAAATATGTTTTATTCTATGAGATTATCAAGTGCTATTTAATCGTTTGATTGTTAGTGGATGCAGGTTTCAAAGTGAAGGAGGAGCTCATCCGGATCCGCGGAGCTGGACTGCTACAACAGCGTTGGACTATAGGTAGGATCTAAACACTTGATTTCTTATATAGTAAATGCATGTTTAGAGAAGGATTGCTCTTGTTTGTATTGTTTGTCACTAGAGAGTCTTAGGCTCCTAGGGAGGTTGATTTGTGTCCGCACTATCGACTCTTTTCGCCTGACAAAATGGCGACTCCGGTGTAGGAGACATTTACATGATGTCAGGTTCAGTTCCCATTTCCCAACCTCAAGGTGGCCAATTACCGCCTGGGGGGCAGCCCCAATTACCGCCTGGGGGGAAACCTCAAGGTACAAAAATCGTGTCTGGGGGGCAACCTCAAGGTCAGTATGTACCTATGGTGCAATACATGCCTCAGGGTCAACCCCAGCCTCAATATGTACCCCAAGGTCAACCTCAGTATCAATATTTACCTCAAGGGTATCAACCCCAAGGGTATCAACCTCAAGGGTATCAACCTCAAGGTCAAGGTCAACCCCAGTATCAGTATTTACCCCAAGGTTATCAACCTCAAGGTCAATACTCGAGTCAAGGTTATCAACCACCTCAAGGTCAGTCATATGGTCAAGGTATGGGAACTGTACCTTTCAGTTATCAATCCTATCCTCAATCCGGTTATGGACCTCAGTATTCTCAACCTGTTACGGGTAAATACACCGGAATGTTAGTGTGGGATCCATCACAGGGTCAACAGGTGTTGCAGCCAAGTATACAGTTGGTACCTCAAGCTGGACAACCCGTAGTTTCTGGTTCACCCCAGCAATCGTAACCTGTCCAGTCAAATGTTCAAACTTCTATAACTTCGGTAGTTACTCAGCCGCCAATTTCACCTAGTACTCCATCTCAAACGGCTGCTGCAACTACCGCTACATCTACCGCACTTACTTCTGGAGTATCGACAGCTCCGGTTTCTACTATCTCTGCAACCACTCCTCAGGCATCTTTACCGTTGTCTGGATCTACGATTCAAACCACGGTCCAGATGCCTATAGGTCAGCCTGGTATAAGTACGGTTGTCACTACTCAACCTCAATTTGTTCAACAACCGTACCAGGGACAGTACCAACAAGGGCAAGCTGTCCAACAGCCGGTTTACCAGTATCAACCGTATCCTGGGTACACTTATCAACAACCTCAACAACCCCAGTACGGTCCGGTTAATCCTGGTTTTCCAGGAGGATATAATATCCCTAATGCGATTCCTGTTCCTAGTTATCCTGGATATCCTCCTCCTGGGGCTGGTGTCATGACTCAGAGTTTTAGATATCCGAACCGGCAATTACCGTTTATCGCAACTTTGGATTTACCAGATTTGACGCGCCTAACGAACGATCCAATTCAATATCTTCAATTATGGCCGCCAATGCCAAATAAGTTGCCCAGTGATATACCCAAGTTCGAAGGTAAGCCTGGAGAGGATCCGTCCAATCATGCGATGACTTACCACCTCTGGTGTGCTTCAAATTCTATCTCGGATGATTCGATCCGCTTACGTCTTTTTCAGCGTACACTCATTGGTCTCGCGGCCAAGTGGTACATTGAGTTACCACAGGCCTCTTTTTACAATTTTAGCCAGTTAGCTACCTCGTTCATAACTCACTTTCAGTTGCCGGTCAGATACAATAACGGCACGGAGTTATTAACTTCACTAAAACAATCGACGTCCACGTATATTTCTGATCACATTCATGAGTGGAGACGTCGAAGGAGGTTAGTGAAAGTTTTTATTCCGGACCAAATCTTAGCTGAATGGTTTGTTAAATCATTGTTACCGAAGCTTACTGAAGATGTAGCTAAGGCCGGAGTAGTTACTGAGGAGCAAGTCATTGCTCAGGCACAGTACCTTGACTTAGTTTATACTCAGTCGGGTACGTTACACGAGAAGATTCCAGATCTTCCAAAATCGAATCAAATCGCTGCTACTCCTTCGGGATCTCATGCCGCTGATGGTATGATTGGTACGGTGAACACAAAGAGCAAGAAGAAGTCTTCCAAGAGTTCTACTACTCCTATAATCACCTTGCCTGATTCCCCGACAGGAGAGTCTTCTTTTTGGGGAAAATTCAGATGGTTCTTTTTGGGGTTTGGGGTTTCAAATTCCGCCTTTCGCGAGGGACGCACCCCGCATTTAGGACACAGAGCATCGGGACGCAGCTGGCCTGAAGGTGGGCTGCATCCCCCGACCTTTTTCCTGTGTGGGAAAAAGTCGGGGGACGCAAGTCACCCTTAGGGCACCTGCGTACTCCGCAGAGCGATTTTTGAAACCCAAAAGCCCCCAAAAATCAAAACTAAAACCTAAAACAAACTTTTAATCGGATGAAATTGAAGAGGAGGATGTTTTGAAATACCTGGAAGAGACGGCGTTTGATTCTGACGGTCGGATTCTCCGCAGCGACCACGGGAAGTTTCTTGCCAAAAGCCCTTTTCTCAACCTCAATAGTAAAATGGTAAAAATGACATGGTAAAAAGTCTTTTTATAGGTTTTTTGGATGAATGAATGCTAGGTTTGTTCATTTTTCACCATGGAAGGATATTTTTCAATGTATTTTTGCCTATCTTAAACAGGTATGAGTAATGTGTCGTTTTTGTGCAGGACAAAGGAATTTAGAGGGAAAATTGTCATTTTTCACGAACCAAAATATCAGAGTCATCTTGTAAGCCCTTTTCTGACTCCTAAAATATGAAAAGATTTCCGAGCGTTTCTTTTACACTCGTTAAAACGGAATTAAAAGACAGTCCCCTTATAGCCCTTTTCTGACCGTAAAAACAGGAAAAGATTGTCGGGTTTTTGTCGTTTCAAACTCGATACTGGAAATAAAACGACATGTCCTTGATCGCTTTTTACTTTTCAGGTCAGTGGCACTAATTATGAAAGTACTCCTTGGTCGCAAGATCAAGCGGTTCCCCCAGGTATTATTTTATACTTTTTCAGGCTTGAGGGACACAAATCTACGAAAAAGTTCAACTTGGAGTCTTCTTAAGTTTTTCAGACTCTCTAAAATTGAAAAACGTCAAGTTTCTCCTATACTGGGCTCGTTAAACATGTCACAGTAAAGGACCTGTTCAATTACAAACAGGAACGAACCACTCCTTCCTAGGGTTCGAATCAAAACTAGGTTGGACTCATCCGAAGGATGAGCTTATAAACAAGCATATGTTATCCTCCTCAGGCTTGTTAAAAATAAAGAGGTACTTGCCAGAAATGGTGGGGGAAAAGAGAGAAGAATGAGCCTATTTGTTATCCTTTGTCTCAGAAGAAACTTTATTACCACTCTTGGACACGACGCTTTTCATTCACCTGGGTTGGGAAATCCTTTGCCTCATAGTTGATCAAACCACATTGAAAGTCTTCAGCCGGGTTTCGGGGATTAACTTTGACTCATTTGTCACCAAGCCATCTGTTGTGTCGTTATGTGTTCAAGAGGTCTGCAAGCAAAACTTTCATCTGCAAAATACTTGTCATCCATTTGACCATCCCTGAGTCAGTCCTTACAACAACATTTCTTCAACTTGAACAATGATTTCGTGTTGTGGGCTTGCCTGCAACGGGTCGCTTTCTATCGACATCAACACATTATCTAGAGAGATGACTTAGAAATCGTCAATACCTTGAAGTCTGCAATGTGGCGGTCATATGTCTGGGTATGCCACAGCTCAGAAGGTGTTGCACGCTAGCTATTTCTGGCCGTCCATGTTTAAAGATTGTATCATTGCGGTCCGGAAGTGCCACAACTGTCAAGTGTTTGATCGCAAGATGCGCGCACCATCTGCTCCTCTCCATCCTATAATTGCCGTTGGTCCTTTCGCCAAATGGGGTATCGATTTTATTACTTGTAACCCTCACTCGGCCGGGGGGCATGCGTATATCATCCTCGCGGTTGATTATTTTACTAAATGGGCCTAGGCGATGCCTACATTCGACGCAAGTGGCAAAACAGCTGCAGTTTTCGTATTCAATCATATTATAACTAGGTTTGGTGTCCCACAAGCGATTATCACTGACCATGGGAGCCATTTTCGAAACATCATGATGACTGAGCTTACAAGCCAGCTTGGTTTGCGCCACGATAGCTCTACTCCTTATTATCCGCAAGCCAACGGTTTGGTTGAGTCTATCAACAAAGTTCTGGTTATCATGATCCGACGAACCATTGGTATTCATCGGTCGAATTGGCACAACATGTTATTTTCAGCGCTATGGGCATACCAAACCACAGTGAAAACTTCAACAGGGTTCACTCCTTTCCAGCTAGTTTATGGCTTAGAAGTTGTGTTACCCATTGAATGCGAAATCCCATCACTTCAAATGGTTGTCGAATTACTCCCAGCTACTTCCGAAGAGGAGAAACGTTTATTATACTTAGCTCAGTTAGATGAGACTCGATGTGACGCTGCATTGGCAATCGAGACTCATGCGAAGCGAATGAAAGCTCAATATGATAGAAATGTGACCCCTCGAAGTTTTTCGGAGGGAGACCTAGTGCTATTATATGATCAAGCTAACGATAAGCTAGGTGCTGGAAAATTCGTTCCTATGTGGCATGGACCCTACATTGTAAAGCGAAAGCTAGCAAAAGGGGCTTATGAGCTGGTAGATTTTGATGGGGACTCTTTGGGTAAACCCAGAAATGGACTTTACCTAAAGAGGTATTATGCTTAAATGGTGGGTATGGAGAATTTTTAGTTAGGTTAGGCTTTCTTTCTAGCTAGTGTGTTTGTTAGTTTGGTTAGTGTGCTTAGCTTAGAGAGTGTGTTTTTCGTCGTTATTCTGGCTTATCTTGGTTTTACTCTTGATATTGCAGATGTCGACGCCTCTCCAAACATACATCGGATTTGCTGATGGTGCTTGTCGTAGTACACAGAATATCTCTTCCGCAGCTTGGGTTATCTATTCGCCCTCTGACGAGTTAGTTTCTATGCATGGGGTAAGCCTCGGTCAAACAACGAACAACATTGCAGAATACAGTGCAGTGGTTGAATTATTATCCGAATCTATTTCATTTGGAATTCGACGTTTGATAGTGAGGTTAGATTCTGAACTTGTTGTATTACAACTTAATAGAGTATATGCCATTAGAAATCATGTGTTATTAAGGTTATTTTTGAGAGTGCGTCTCTTGGAACGTGAATTTGATTACATTGAATATCAGCATATTCCAAGGTCTTTAAATACATTAGCAGATGCAATTGCTTCTCGAATGTTGGACAGACATTTACGATAATCATGCAAGTAAATTTAAAAACATTTCATCACATATGTTAAACAAGATAAGCCGGTAATAATGATATATATATATATATATATATAGATAGGAGTGTGTCAAAAATATACATCGTCTTCGATCGTAGGTTGAAAAACACCTTATGATCGGCAAAAATGATAAGTACAAAAAGCCAAAAATGTCATATGTGTCTACAAAAGTGACTAGCCAATCACTGGTGGTGCTCTCTATACGACGCCACTACACGGGCTACCTTACACAAAAACCTCCTAAACGGTCCAGGGACTGCGACTACATAGCACTGAAGTCTGATAGGAATATCATCTATGGTAGCCTCAGGTATATCCACCGTCAGACGCTCTAGATCCTGCTCCAACTCAGCTAGCGACTCTGCAGCCGCGTCTTGTGGGGCCGGTACCAGTGCAACTGGATGTCTCCTCTCAAAAGGCCGGAGGTTGGTTGAGCGCTGTGGACAACCATCTGCATTTTGAAAATTTTTACTGTCAGTTTTGAGACGATATATATAAAAAACAAAAAATATATATAATTTGAAAACTTGTGGAAAATGAAGTACCTCTGTCGTCCCATTGTTCTCCCGGTGGAAGAACCATGTCCGGATCACCTCGAAAATCTACTCCGGCATACGGAAAGTCCTGGATCGCAAAAACCTGGTCCTCTAACCAGTGAAAGTAACCAGCAGGGAATCGAACAACTGTCGCGCCCTCGTCAGGATGCCGGGCCATCACCGTAACCCATCGTATCAGCTTTGGCTCCCGAGGACCCAAGATATCAACAGTGAGATGCTGAGGGATCAACATCGGAACTCTCTCTAAGGCAAAGCTCGCAACTAGAGGCCCATATCCAAAGGTCTTCAGTTGTCCGTTCTTTGCCCTAGTCAGTTGGGCCTTCATATTGGCTGTTATAGACAATTTTGTGCCTTGCAGCATCAGGCATGAATTGTCAATAATCCAAGGGATCCAAAGTCCCTAAACATGATGTTCCTACCCCTAGAGGAACAAGGTCAGCAAACCAACAGCTCTCAGATCAGTTCTCCACCTGAAAACACTCAAAAACAAGCAATCCTGAAATCAAAGCAGGTGCTCCACTAGGCTTCTGCGCTGAAACTCAACTCCTCCATGGTGTACCTGCGTTGCAAAGCAGGTAGAACAAAGGCCACCTGTGCTGAGCGAGATGGGACAAGTGGCACACTGAGTCATTGCTCTGGAATCTTCCAAAAATGACACTTGGATCAGGGATTTCTCCTTGTGATGAGTCAGAGGCTCTGTTTCTCCAAGTGGAAGCAAGGTTCTCCAAGTGGACTCAAGAACTGAAGATCAACTGAAGAGAGAGAGGACACAAGGTAGCTACACATCAGTTGCAAGCTGACTCATCCTTTCTCAATTCATCTATATATTGAGCTCTCTCCTATGAGCTCAGGAGGCTGGAATTTTGTGCAAAGTAATGATATGTTGTTGGTTTCACTATAGAACTATTGGGTGATTGCTTGAAGGAGGTGAAGAGGAGAAATTCTTTCTGCTGGGAGGTGTTGCTGGATTGGAGCCTTCAATGGTTGTAACCTTCTCAGAACTTTACTTCTTCCATTAATAAAAGCTATTGAGGTTCTTCTATATGCATTTGTTTCAATGATGTATTGTGATGATTGTATATTTGATTTATGCTAATCCTTGAATCAGTTATGAATGCATGCTTCTTGTAGTTTCCTTCTTTGTTATTTTGCAGGATCTCATTGTAGCTGGGCCAGCAAAAGAGCAAAGAGCTAGGAGCAGGCAGCAAAGAGAAGAGATTGGAGAAAATGTTAAGCGCAAGGCAACGGTTAGTGCATTTCTTCATTCTCTCTTGCTTTCATAAAGAAGTAAACTTTAAGTAGTTTTGTTTACAGTTGTTGCTGAGGTACTATCACCCTTAGAGTGGGATAGGGTCATCCGAATCAGATACTTTTCCCTACAACAAACTGGCGACTCCGCTGGGGATCGTATCTGTTTGATTGTTTGTAGTATTTTGCTATTCATTTCCTGAACAAAAGAGTACCAAATCGAAAAGCTTTTGACTATATCAAAAGCGAAGTAGAGGGCAGCTACTCTAGCTCATTTCTTAGTATGTTCATGATTTGAAGAGCTGATCTACAAGGATCCTTGTAAGCTCTTAGTGATAGCTTTTCATCCTCCTTGTCATCCCTTAGTGTGTGCTTGACTGATAGCTTCTGATTTGAGCAAAAACTGTGAATTTTTGAGAAAATTGTGACCCGGAAACTGAGAAAACGCAACTTTCGTTTTCCAAAGCAGGTAGTACACAGGCTACCTGCTTTGCAACGCAGGTCCCGAAGGGGCTACCTGCGCTGAGAGCCAGACTGGCTGTGCAGCACCTGCGTTGGCCCAATTTTGCCTTGTGCAGTTGGGGTTTCCTCCCTTTTTCTTGCCTTTTTCACTATAGATTTTGCAGCCAGTTACCAGTCTTGTACCTATTCTGAAACCAACCTTACTTGCCATCATTCCGCCTCTGTTATATAATGAAATTATACTTTTTCTTTTGTATTTCTTACCTCATTTACAATTTCCCATAACGAAAGTGAACTAGTCTTGCTTTGGCCTCTTAGATCTGAACCTGTGTTAGGCATTTTGCTGGTCTAAAGAGTTAACTTGTTTGCTGTCCATAGCTGATTAGTCTTTTTACTTTCGCCATTATGGTTTGATTTCATGTATTTCCAGTGATTAAACAAGTAAATCTTAAGGTGTCTTTTGATTTTGGACAAGCTTGTTTACTTTCGCTTGAAATCGAAATCAAAGTTATATAACAACTTTCTTTTTGTAATACATCAACATTAAGAAAGGGAAAAGAAAATACATGCATTGTGCATTTTGCATTTGACTGTTTGCATGCTGATTTAGGAAAAGTGCATCAGTGTGTGCTCTATGATCTGTTTGAAAAGATGATGTCTTTCTTTTCCTTCAGTAGTTAAGATTTTCATAAGTTGAAAGAATCGAAAAAGCTTGCTTATCATTCTTAGACTGCATTTAGGAGTTGTATCATACATCACGTGGTGATCCATAAAGGCAAACTGCTAAGCAAGATCAACCTAAAAAGAACTGAATTTATCTAACAACGCTTTGAAACATAACGAAACACAGTAGAGGTCTAGGTAGAGACGTGAACCGGCGTCGTTAAACATAGTGACTGTCGATCTCTACGAAGGTGGGTGATTCCTCCTGAGAGACGATAGCACTAATACGGACTTGTGCCCCCGCGTACCGTCGCGTATATTGGGGGACCCCTATAGGAACAAAGCCTTTATCCATAGGAAGCCGTGTCGGTCGCCCTACCGATCGCGATGCAGTGAACACAGCATTCACGAAGATCGACCACTCGTACCGTAAAACGTATTCTGTGGTTTCGCGAAAGGTTTGGCACACCCTCTGCCTAGAACTCCAGAGTAGTTTCTTTTGGCCTTTTTCAAACTCTATAACTAAAAAATTCCATCCGAGCATTTGTCACTTCGGGCTCGTTAATACATCGAAGGAGACTAGAGTCATCTTTAGCTTTTTCTCGACTCTTAAAAAGTGAAAAAGCAAGTTGTGTCTAAAGCGTCGTCATAATAAAATTCATTTTAAACGGAACATAATCACCTCCTATTCCTGCGTTGATCTTCAAAGTTAGTCTTTTGGCATCGTAAGTTCTTGTAGAATCGCTAAAATCTTTTGGATAGACTCAAAATGTCTAAACAACCGTCAACATCTAGGACTGTGTCGTCCGACACAGCAACAGCAGAGCCTCCTGCTGCCACTCCAACGATGTTTGCTCGTATACCATCTGTCCCGGCAAATTGTCAACAACAAGCCGGAGTCCAATCAGGGACGACAATATGGTTAGTTCCTATTTCTTCATCCGGATTATCATCTGGTACTTCTTATGTTGAAACTCAACAAATTGATCCAATGTGTCTTCAAAGGCCAATTTACCCTTTAAGTACTGGATTTCCACCATGTGGAGGGCAGTATGCTCTTTCATTGTTCCCTCGTAGAGAACAACCATATGAGAGTTTACAACAAGGATCAGGTCAAACTGGAATTACATCCAGCGGTTGGGTACCAATATTGCCTCAACAATCAGGAGTGGCATATTCAATGCAACCAGTACACCCTGTGTCGAATATTCCCACCACACCTGCTACGGCGAATGCGTCACAAGTACAAGCGCTACCTGTTGTAATACAACAACCTCTTGTCTCGGCGGCTCAATCACAATCTCAGGGTAGTGCCTCCTTATCTGGAGCGACTCGGGCTCGAACAAGTACTGTGACTCCTCATCTTGGTCAATCATCCAGTATTGGTCAACAGTAAATGGTCCAACAACCAGAGCTGGTTCAATCTCAACAACCGCCATTCCAGCAATCATATCAAGGACTTGAGCAACAAGTCTTTGTAAGTAATGGGCAACCATGCTATAATGGTTATGCCCATCAACTTTGTCAAAGTTGTCAGCACTATGCTGGTCTGCAAAGACCCATTGCTCAGGCGATACCATCTTATCCTGGATATGCTTCGCCTAACCTGAACCAACAGTTGCCCTTTGTAGCAACTCTAGAATTGCCAGATCTAAACCGGCTGACAAATGATCCAATTGCTTATGCCCCTTGGTGGCCAGCGATTCCGCATAAACTTCCATCGGACATTCCTAAATTCAATGGAAATCCAGGTGAAGACCCGTCGAATCACATCATGACTTTTCATCTGTGGTGTTCATCGAACACTCTAAACGATGATTCGATAAGACTTCACCTCTTCCAGAGGACATTGACAGGTCCAGCGGCTAAATGGTACATTGAATTGCCAAGAGCCTCTTTCGACAATTTCAGCTCCTTAGCCACGACTTTCTTAACCCATTTTCAATTACCGATAAGGTATGAAACGGGAACAGAACTCCTTACCAACTTCAAACAGACAACGGCCACTCACATATCTGATCATATACATGAGTGGCGACGTCGTCGTAGGATGGTGAAAACTTATGTTCCCGATCAGCTGTTAGCTGAATGGTTTATAAAGTCGTTACTTCCGGCTATAACGGAAGATGTGGCCAAGGGGGAGTCGTAACAGAGGAGCAGGTCATTGCTCGTGCTCAATATCTGGACTTAGTATATACTCAGTCTGGCACGCTCTACGACAAAATACCTGACGCCCCCAGACCTGAATTTTCAATTCCTCCCCCTCCTAAATCGAATACTGACTCTCACGCCAGCAATGGCGTGACTGGCAAACGCAAAATTTCTAGTCAAAATGCAAATGAGGAACTTCTTGCCTCAGAAGTAAATGCCATGTCGACCGACAAGGGCAAACAACTGAAGCAACCAGGGGGCAAGAAGAAAAAGAAAAGGAAAGGGAAACCCCCGATAGGGTGTCATATATGCGATGAGGATCATTGGACGAAAGATTGTCCTCATATAGCTGAAGTTAAGAAACTCTTCAAGAGTTCAAAAATCCCAGCAGTATTGACTGATCCGTTTCCTAGTCCAAGACAAAATCTGGTTGCTAATCAAAATGCTTCCCGATCCCAAGTGCTTATGTTGTCCACCTCAAAGCAGCAAAATAATGCTTTGACAAGGAATAAAGATCACAGGAATCCAAAGCAATTGAACAACAAGGCAAATAAACAACCTAGTAGTTCAACAACAACTTTGACCAAAGTTGTGCCACCCATCGTTCCTAAACCAATGATAAAGTCGCCAAAGGGAGTAGTACACAAATCGACATTTAATCCTCGTGAAAAAATAACACAGGATTACAATATAATAGAGGACCTGACCCAATCGTCGTCCGGTATGTCGACACTTGAGGTAGTGCAAAAATGCACCTCCCAAGAGCAAGCTTTATTATCAGCCATAGGTGGGATTGGCCCAATGGATTCCAATCTTGTGGCCTTTGATCATAAAGGATATGACCCTCAGATACCAGCTCAACTAGCTTTCCTTATTCAAGTGAAAGCCCTCAACAAAACTGTTCATCGAACAATTATTGATGAGGGGGCATCTACATGTCTTATGTCGATGAGTTGCTGGAAAAATTTAGGCTCACCACCCTTGTCGAAATCGTCAACGACGTTAAAAGAATTTGATGGACGATCATACACTCCATACGGGATTTTAAATAACTTGCGAGTTGAACTGGGGGGCAAAACAATAGAAGTTGATGTGGAAGTAATCGACGGAAACCTCGATTACAACATCCTACTGGGAAGGCCTTGGATATATGCCATGGCTGCAGTTGTGTCGACCTACTACAGGAGGATTGTATTTCCTTTTCAAGGAAAAATTACAATCGTCGACCAACAAACATTTCTCCCCAACAGTTCTCAAGTTACGGGAAGCAGCACAATGATCCATGAAAGTAATCAATCGCTCCAAAATATTGGAGTAGGTCTCCTAAAAGACCCTGCCTTAATGGGTACTTTTGCCCTACCGCCGGCGAGTAATCTGGCGGAAGTAGCCACAGTGGAAACCTACAATATGAAATCTTCTATATCCAACGGATTCGGAAGATTCCTAAATATTTTGTCAGCATGGATCATCGCCCTAATGGAAATACTGTAAATACAGTGGGCTCCGAGGACGGTTCTTATCTCATGTCAACCTCGTTAAAAAATGAAACAAGGAGTCACGCGGATAGTTCTTTTACTATGTCAACCTCATTAAAAAATGAAACAAATCCCCTTTTCAAAATTCAAAGGTAAACCTTCATTCCAACCACCAAGTTGAATGCAATGAAGCTTGGGGGGCACCCTCCTTTGACATGCGTTATTATGATGCTGGGGGCATGCAAAATAAATGAGCAGTTTTGGCAAGGTTCATGCTCGTTAAAAAATAAACGCAAAACCGAGCAGTTTTAGCAAGAGTTCATGCTCATTAAAAAATAAATGCACATGTGAGCAAGCTTCCCCCAGAGTTCAAGCTCATCAAGAAAAAATGAACCGGTAAATAACCATTTGAGACCGTAAATTCATCAGCCATAAAAGCCTTGGTCGTGTTTGTGCACCGTCACCTCCACTTTTCATTTGGCCGATCATTCACATCCACTTGATTGTTTACCTATTTTTAGGAACAGCTGCGAAGAGTGATTTCACCTAGCCATCCTTGTGACACTGCCGTGATTGGAAAATTCCAACCTGTACCTGGAATCTGCTGCTATCCCTGTTTATCACTCGTTCCTCAAAATACGAGTCTTCTTTGAGCTCTTTTCACTGACTCGTAAAAAATGAAAAGTTTGCCGAGTTTTGGCCTTCCAGCTCGTTAAAAGGACCGGAAGAGCTATCCCTCCTCTAGATTTTAATCTTTTTGGACCTGAGGGATTATTGCACAAAAAGATCGAGCGCTTGCCTGGTTCGGCTCGATAAAGATATCAAACATTCATCCCTTCTGTATTGTTTTATACTTTTTTCGGACTGAAGCGATTAGATGACGAAAAAGGAATTCTGGAGTTGACTTTATGTACCTTTTCAGACTCTCTAAAAATGAAAAGGACCGAGTTTTCCTTATCGTTAGACTCGTTAAAATGATTAAATAGCGACAAACTTGTCTTTAGACGAGCGAGTTTCCCTATCGCTAGGCTCGTTAAAACATAGCAATGGGCTTGCCCGAAGGGCAGGTTATAGAACAAGCATATGTTATCCTCCTCAAGCTTGACAAAAATAAAGAGGTACTGGTCAGCAATGACTGGGGAAAAATTGGGAGAACCTCACAGCTTTAATGGTAGCAAGTCGCTCTTGAACATGACACTTTGTCCTCCGTATCACATCGGGTTGGGTTGTTTCATTCACCGGTCTCATCACCATGGTCCTCGCCACACCATCCATATTTGGGGTAATGCTACCGATCCATCACATCAGTGTCGTTATATGTTCAAGAGATGTTGTTCTGCAAAGAGGCAACCGTGTCCCATCCACTGCCATACATTGTCCTTCATCCATTTCATGACCGCCACCCTGAATCATACATCACAGTTTGTTTTCACCTCATCACAATCACTAGCTCCGTTCCGTGTCACTGATGTAAGATTCATTAAGGCCCTCCTTTGACGGATCGCTCCTTGTCGACATCAGCTCATTATCCAAGGAGTTGATCTAGGAACAACCCCTTCAGTACTTTGAAGCTTGCATGCCTCAATGGCAAGTTTCTCACTTCCGGCGACAGGTATACATCAATGACCTTCGACCAGAATATTTTGCATGGTGGTCGACGCCAAGTCCTTTATTCCCACCATGTGAATTGTACTGTTGTACCTTGAGGGTCATCATCCTTATCGGTGATTCCTCTCGCATTTTTTAACGGTTTACATCATTGACCGGTAATCAGGCGATGTCTTTCCATGTCCGACTTCAAGAAATTCTCACATGGATCGACTTGTACATCGAGTGAAGATCGGAAGAGATTGAAGACCCCGGATCTAGTTTCATCCATCCGGGCTGCGATATATATTCAGGATATAAAGACATTTGATGTGTACATCATTGCAGCAGATGATCATCCTTCTCAAAGGATGATAATTTCAGCAGAGAATTATTAGTCTACCATCAGACAATCGTCTGTTCTATGTACCAAAATGAATTTATAAAGCTGAGCATGGGAATGCCCGCCTCAGCTAGATCATGAAAAAGTATGAAAAATAATGTATTGTATTGTATCTTATTACAGGACACTTCTCAGCAGATTGAATGAACTTTGGATCCTCCTAATAAAGCATTTCACCCGATAAACGACCTCATACTTTAGGGGGCATCTGTTATAGACAATTTTGTGCCTTGCAGCATCAGGCATGAATTATCAATAATCCAAGGGATCCAAAGTCCCTAAACATGATGTTCCTACCCCTAGAGGAACAAGGTCAGCAAACCAACAGCTCTCAGATCAGTTCTCCACCTGAAAACACTCAAAAACAAGCAATCCTGAAATCAAAGCAGGTGCTCCACTAGGCTTCTGCGCTGAAACTCAACTCCTCCATGGTGTACCTGCGTTGCAAAGCAGGTAGAACAAAGGCCACCTGCGCTGAGCGAGATGGGACAAGTGGCACACTGAGTCATTGCTCTGGAATCTTACAAAAATGACACTTGGATCAGGGATTTCGCCTTGTGATGAGTCAGAGGCTCTGTTTCTCCAAGTGGAAGCAAGGTTCTCCAAGTGGACTCAAGAACTGAAGATCAACTGAAGAGAGAGAGGACACAAGGCAGCTACACATCAGTTGCAAGCTGACTCATCCTTTCTCAATTCATCTATATATTGAGCTCTCTCCTATGAGCTCAGGAGGCTGGAATTTTGTGCAAAGTAATGATATGCTGTTGGTTTCACTATAGAACTATTGGGTGATTGCTTGAAGGAGGTGAAGAGGAGAAATTCTTTCTGCTGGGAGGTGTTGCTGGATTGGAGCCTTCAATGGTTGTAACCTTCTCAGAACTTTACTTCTTCCATTAATAAAAGCTATTGAGGTTCTTCTATATGCATTTGTTTCAATGATGTATTGTGATGATTGTATATTTGATTTATGCTAATCCTTGAATCAGTTATGAATGCATGCTTCTTGTAGTTTCCTTCTTTGTTATTTTGCAGGATCTCATTGTAGCTGGGCTAGCAAAAGAGCAAAGAGCTAGGAGCAAGCAGCAAAGAGAAGAGATTGGAGCAAATATTAAGCGCAAGGCAACGGTTAGTGCATTTCTTCATTCTCTCTTGCTTTCATAAAGAAGTAAACTTTAAGTCCCTTGCAGCATCAGGCATGAATTGTCAATAATCCAAGGGATCCAAAGTCCCTAAACATGATGTTCCTACCCCTAGAGGAACAAGGTCAACAAACCAACAGCTCTCAGATCAGTTCTCCACCTGAAAACACTAAAAAACAAGCAATCCTGAAATCAAAGCAGGTGCTCCACTAGGCTTCTGCGCTGAAACTCAACTCCTCCATGGTGTACCTGCGTTGCAAAGCAGGTAGAACAAAGGCCACCTGCGCTGAGCGAGATGGGACAAGTGGCACACTGAGTCATTGCTCTGGAATCTTCCAAAAATGACACTTGGATCAGGGATTTCGCCTTGTGATGAGTCAGAGGCTCTGTTTCTCCAAGTGGAAGCAAGGTTCTCCAAGTGGACTCAAGAACTGAAGATCAACTGAAGAGAGAGAGGACACAAGGCAGCTACACATCAGTTGCAAGCTGACTCATCCTTTCTCAATTCATCTATATATTGAGCTCTCTCCTATGAGCTCAGGAGGCTGGAATTTTGTGCAAAGTAATGATATGCTGTTGGTTTCACTATAGAACTATTGGGTGATTGCTTGAAGGAGGTGAAGAGGAGAAATTCTTTCTGCTGGGAGGTATTGCTGGATTGGAGCCTTCAATGGTTGTAACCTTCTCAGAAATTTACTTCTTCCATTAATAAAAGCTATTGAGGTTCTTCTATATGCATTTGTTTCAATGATGTATTGTGATGATTGTATATTTGATTTATGCTAATCCTTGAATCAGTTATGAATGCATGCTTCTTGTAGTTTCCTTCTTTGTTATTTTGCAGGATCTCATTGTAGCTGGGCCAGCAAAAGAGCAAAGAGCTAGGAGCAAGCAGCAAAGAGAAGAGATTGGAGCAAATATTAAGCGCAAGGCAACGGTTAGTGCATTTCTTCATTCTCTCTTGCTTTCATAAAGAAGTAAACTTTAAGTACTTTTGTTTACAGTTGTTGCTGAGGTACTATCACCCTTAGAGTGGGATAGGGTCATCCGAATCGGATACTTTTCCCTACAACATTGGCCGACACAGCATCGCACCAGTTGAAGATGGTGCCTCGAAAACAGTCAATCGCCATCCGCATTTGGGACCCGGTGGCAATATGTAAAGCGGCTGCACCGCAAATTCTGGTAACCGTGAAAGCTATCACCTTGAGTTCACGCAGAGAGATGTGTTTGATTTCTACGCCTTTCGCATGGTGTGCATTGGGTATGCACCAATATGCCCGGAGACTAGCAAGGGATTGGCCACCCGGCCTAGTCCCGGCTAGATTGAGTTGCTCACCCCTATTTGGCAAGCCAATGAGAAAGTATATGTCAGAGGGCTCTATCTCGAGCTGGTGTCCTCCGATGTAAAAGCATTGCTCATGAATGTTCCATCTCTCAACCAGCCACTGCAAGAATCTCACCTGAGCCCTCATGCCAAGTATGGCCCAGTATTTATATAGTCCGCATGCTTTTAGGGCATCAATGGAAGGTTGATGATTGATTGCGGCTAAATCAACGTCCTCGTGCTCTCTTTCTCTCCAATCCAACATGGTGAGTGCCCTACACACCAAGAAACAAAGATTAGAATTAGTTTGGGAAAATTCAGATGGTTCTTTTTGGGGTTTGGGGTTTCAAATTCCGCCTTTCGCGGGGGACGCACCCCGCGTTTAGGACACAGAGCGTCGGGACGCAGCTGGCCTGAAGGTGGGCTGCGTCCCCCGACCTTTTTCCTGTGTGGGAAAAAGTCGGGGGACGCAGGTCACCCTTAGGGCACCTGCGTACCCCGCAGAGCGATTTTTGAAACCCAAAACCCCCCAAAAATCAAAACTAAAACCTAAAACAAACTTTTAATCGGATGAAATTGAAGAGGAGGATGTTGTGAAATACCTGGAAGAGACGGCGTTCGATTCTGACGGTTGGATTCTCTGCAGCGACCACGGGAGGTTTCTTGCCAAAAGCCCTTTTCTCAACCTCAACAGTAAAATGGTAAAAATGACATGGTAAAAAGTCTTTTTATAGGTTTTTTGGATGAATGAATGCTAGGTTTGTTCATTTTTCACCATGGAAGGATATTTTTCAATGTAGTTTTGCCTATCTTAAACAGGTATGAGTAATGTGCCGTTTTTGTGCAGGACAAAGGAATTTAGAGGGAAAATTGTCATTTTTCACGAACCAAAATATCAGAGTCATCTTTTAAGCCCTTTTCTGACTCCTAAAATATGAAAAGATTGCCGAGCGTTTCTTTTACACTCGTTAAAACGGAATTAAAAGACGGTCCCCTTATAGCCCTTTTCTGACCGTAAAAACAGGAAAAGATTGTCGGGTTTTTGTCGTTTCAAACTCGATACTGGAAATAAAACGACGTGTCATTGATCGCTTTTTACTTTTCAGGTCAGTGGCACTAATTATGAAAGTACTCCTTGGTCGCAAGATCAAGCGGTTCCCCCAGGTATTATTTTATACTTTTTCGGGCTTGAGGGACACAAATCTACGAAAAAGTTCAACTTGGAGTCTTCTTAAGTTTTTCAGACTCTCTAAAATTGAAAAACGCCGAGTTTCTCCTATACTGGGCTCGTTAAACATTTCACAGTAAAGGACCTGTTCAATTACAAACAGGAACGAACCACTCCTTCCTAGGGTTCGAATCAAAACTAGGTTGGACTCATCCGAAGGATGAGCTTATAATCAAGCATATGTTATCCTCCTCAAGCTTGTTAAAAATAAAGAGGTACTTGCCAGAAATGGTGGGGGAAAAGAGAGAAGAATGAGCCTATTTGTTATCCTTTGTCTCAGAAGAAACTTTATTACCACTCTTGGACACGACGCTTTTCATTCACCTGGGTTGGGAAATCCTTTGCCTCACAGTTGATCAAACCACATTGAAAGTCTTCAGCCGGGTTCCGGGGATTAACTTTGAGTCATTCGTCACCAAGCCATCTATTGTGTCATTATGTGTTCAAGAGGTCTGCAAGCAAAACTTTCATCTGCAAAATACTTGTCATCCATTTGACCATCCCTGAGTCAGTCCTTACAGCGACATTTCTTCAACTTGAACAATGATTTCGTGTTGTGGGCTTATTATCTAGAGAGATGACTTAGAAATCGTCAGTACCTTGAAGTCTGCATGCATCAATGGCAGGTTTCTCACCTTTGACGTCAGTTTACATCATCGACTTTCGATCAAAGGATTCCGTGAAATGTTCGACATCAACTCATTCATTCACATCTCATGGATTGTACTGGGTACTTTGAGAACCATTGACATTACTGGTGGTCTCTCTCACACTTTTTAACAGTTTACATCATCGACTGGTAATCGAGTGGTTTCTACCATGTTCGACATCAACTCATTTATTCGCATGGCTAGAATCGTACCAATTCGGGAAGTGGAAACGAAGACCCTGGATCTAGTTTCCACCATCCAGGCTGCGAGGAGTTTTGTATTCATTATCTAAGTAGACTAATCATAAACAGATGGCTGCGCCCATACTGTGTCTACAAAAGTTTATGATTATGATGTACTGCAAGATCATTCCTGTATCAGAGTAGTTAGTCAGTTAGTTAAAGTTTTGATCTGAGTATGGGAATGCCTACCTCAGTGATGATATAATCTTATACATGTATTTTGTGTTGAAAATTGCAGGTTCTGACCAGGCTCTCCACGAGATAATCCTTGAAATGATAAAGCGCTTCACCCTTCCTAGATTTACAAAACCCTAATCTACTACAGGCTTCGCACTTTAGGGGGCAATCTGTTACACTAAAAAATGTCACCATGGCTATGTACAGTTAGTATGGCTCTATCAACAGTCATGCTATCCTCCTGGGCAAGTCTTAAGCCTCTGCTCTCCATGTCAAACTCCAAAAAGAGAGAAAGTCTTTATAAATGTATTTATCTCTGGGTACGCAGGTTCTCTCAACCTTACCTGCGGGTACGCACCCAATGTTCACAAAAGCTGCGTCCTTGTACGCTCTGTATGTAAAGGGGCAGGTGCGTCCCCCTGTAAAGGTCAAAATGCGCAAGTTTCATCTTTAAAAGGTTACTTGTGGTCATTTCTAGAGCATTCTAGAAGGTTGTTCGACGTGTATTGAGTGCCTCCAGATGGTTCATGTATCCCTACCAAAGAGGAACTTATCCCATCAAGAGAGGAGCTATCCCATCCAAAGAGGGGATTATCCCATTGATGGTGGACCTGATTAACCTCCTCTTGAGCACTATAAATACAGGCATTGGGCCAGAAGGAGGGGAGGTTGAAAGCTAAACATTTCTAAGGGTAGATGCTGCAGGAATTAGGACTCCCATTTAGAAGCTTGTGAGGAGAGATTGTCATCTTTACTTGTTCTATTTGGAAGTGGGTGAGCTTTGTCAAAGTAAAGGAGAACTCTTGATGGACCCTGGGAGGGACTTGCACAACACCAAGGCTCAGGTTGTAATTGTTCCTTTTGTTTCCTATTAATGCAAATGAGTCCATTCTTCTCAATAACTTGTTATTTATGAGTTGTTTCATGTACTCCTTGGTCTATGTGTTAAATATGTTTTATTCTATGAGATTATCAAGTGCTATTTAATCGTTTGATTGTTAGTGGATGCAGGTTTCAAAGTGAAGGAGGAGCTCATCCGGATCCGCGGAGCTGGACTGCTACAACAGCGTTGGACTACAGGTAGGATCTAAACACTTGATTTCTTATATAGTAAATGCATTTTTAGAGAAGGATTTCTCTTGTTTGTCTTGTTTGTCACTAGAGAGTCTTAGGCTCCTAGGGAGGTTGATTTGTGTCCGCACTATCGACTCTTTCCGCCTGACAAGAGGCACTTAGACTTGCACACTTTCAGAGTTTATTGCTTTTTGTTTTTCTCTCTAACCTAACATTTTATTTTTTCCTTCATTTTTAGGGCATCTATCCTAACATTTTCTTTGATATGGACATGTTATCAAGATATTTCCTAACATTTTCTATTCAATATTCTTTTTGTCCATATCCTAGCTTGACATTTTTTGAAAAATATTTTCATTTTTTGACTAATTGATTCTAACTTATCAAAACCAAAAAATGCTACAACACAACCAAGGCTTTTGTTATGATGCTATATATTTTCCCCCAAGTATATGGTTCATAGGGGTTTTCGAATACTTCTTGAATTTTCAAGTAATCTACAAATTTAGAAGGCATAGATGCAAGATACACTTGTTTCCATAAGATATTCTTGCTATCTTTTACTTCATGGATTGTTTGAATCCAATCCCTATGTAAGTCTTCATACTGAGACATTTTCTTACATTTGAGATTCATTAATATGAGAAAGTGCTTATCTAATATTTCTGATTATGTATCACACCCTTTTTTGAGGATGAATGATGTGGGAGATCCAATCATGTTATTTTGGTGATTCCCATCTTCATTATGTACATCATCCCCTGATTCAACTTTAACTATTTATTCTACCATTTTATCTACCAATTCTGGAGAGGATTTTGTTTCCCACCATCTTCTAAGTGTACTAGTAAAACAATAGATTAGTGTCTTATTGCATTCTACTTCACTTTTACCCCTCATGCACATTATCTTATATTCAATAGACATTTGATCAATCATCTGTCTTATCTGACCTAAAATTAGATGGTCAATGTTCCATTCTTTATGTGCATCATTGAAAAATGTTTGAGATTTTGGAAACTTACCCTTACAAGTCGAATCAGGAGTAGGATATCTGAAGTACTGGCTAGGAAATGGATCATAAATTGAAAGTATAAAAGAGTCAAATGAGGTTTCTGATTTTTTGATTTTTCTTTAGCAAACAAAGTGAGAAATTTATCTACTGATTTCCAAATAGAATGTACATGGACATGATGGCTAAACAATAGTGAAGAAGGAATGTATTTATATTTGAATGTAGAAGACAATTTTCCAAATTGCGAGGAAATATATTCAATATTTGTATGGGTCAACACAAAAGCTTTGTGGATTTCAGTTTTTATTTCCTCAAACTACCCATCTATTTTTGCAGACAATGTTTTTCCTTCAGTATGACCTTCTTGTATAAATCCTTCTATTGTAGAAATAAAAAAGTGGAAATCATTCAAACTTTTATTTATACTATTTACAAAGACTTGCAGAGACTCTACTTGTTCTCTTTGTGCATTTGATGTTGATACACGTATATCTAAACCTTTCAAAGTAGTATTGGTCCAATTTACTTATTCATTGACTCTTTGTATTCTTCCCTCTGTTGCTATGGTTGAGTCATCTTTGAGGACTATGTATGTATCTCTTTAAATAAAAGGCCATTCCTTATCCCACAAATTATGATTAAATGGTTTTAAATACAGATAATTATAACTCTCAAAATCTACGCTTGGAATACATCGGTGGTCCATCCCATCCATTTCTAGGTCACTACATGGAATATCATTAACTAAATGAGAAGGGAAATGTTGAACTATGCATGATTAATCACTTAGAAAAAATATGATTGCATCTATTAATAATCATACTCAGGATATATACTCACATACACACGAGTTGTGGGTTGACATCCCATCCCCATTCGTTTCAAGGTCACCATAGGGAAGATTAGTGGGGCGATGTTGAATTCTAGATATTTGATCAATGGGAAAACTATGCTTGGGATATTATTATATAAAAAATTTACCAATCATTATTTTCTTCCAAATATATCGAAATGGAAGTGAAATACATTACATTTTAATGTTGATTAAAACAACATAATATACCTAAATGTAATATTACTAGCACTTGCACTGAGAGGTGCAAAGGAATACCGAAAGCTCGAGATTGAACTCTGTGGACTCTACGAGGTTTTTGCAAGCCTCGCTATTTGAGTGGTTCGGGATCCTTGCCAGCAACGATACAAAGGGAGCAACGAGGGCGGGGTTGGAGGAATCGTCGAGATTGTTTCATTTTCATTCTTTTCCCATCTATTTCAATTTTAAATCAAAATCATGTCCAGACCCTTAATCGTGCATTAACAGATAACTTTTCCCAATGAACATTGTAAACTGTGTATTTAAGGATAACATTTCCCAATGAGCATTGTAAATTGTGGATTTTATCTGTTGATGATTTTGATGATTTCATGGCTTCCACGCTTTCAAACGCATTATGTTTTGTAGCAAGGGGGATCCAGTAATTCAAATTATGGTGGGATGGCATTTGTTTTTCCTGGCTTTCTATGCGAGATTCAGTTTCCACTGGGCTTTCTTTGACATTTTCTTTCTTTGAACCTATACCCTTGAGTGGGATCTTTATCTCCTACTCTAGTAGAATGCTTGATTTTATGGGATTTTGAGGGAACTTCTTCCAAATGTTTTCAATAGTGTCGAAGATTTTGTCAGCTGCAAAACTCACAAATGTTTCTTCCTTATCTAAACGGTCAACAATGTCCATGAAATCCCATGCTTCAAAGAAATCTTGGATAGTCTGCATAATAACATCATGCTGAGATTCACTGCCATCATAAACGTAGATCATCAGTTCGATCAAAGAGATTACTCACATCTTCCAAGACTTTTTGCTAACAATCTTGTAATGCTCATCTATTAGATCTGGAGATTCAGCTTCCTATGGGACTGATGTTGAACCTTCAACTTCATTTTGCATAGGCCTTGTTTTCTGATTAATTAATGTTATTAATTATTTGCATCTAAATCTACCCACTTCACATCCTTGATCCATATGCTCCTTTGTTTGCTTAAACACTGATTTATTTGCGATCCACAGGTTGTCCGCATTTTCTCCTGGAATTTCTATGATCTCCAAAGCTTCTTTAGAAAATTGTAAGTGAAAATATCTAGAACAATTCCTCAATACAACAATTCTTCAAACATTACATGAGCCTCTTCCCATAACCCCCCTCAAACGCAGATAAAGAGCAAAGAATTGAATGTAATTCGGTCAGGTTGAACTCCTTCCCGGATCATTTCATCAAAAGCTTTTGAGGCTTGCTTGAAATCCACACTCCCCTTAGCAAAGGCATCAATGACAACATTATAAGAAACAAGGTTTGGCTTACAACCAGACCTCTTCATTGACTCAAAGACAACAATAGCTTCCTTGCACATACTATTGCGACCATAAGCATTGATGAGGGTATAGAAGGTGTAAACAACGTTTCCATAGCATTCTATCTTGGATTTACCAAATACTTTCCTTGCAAGTCCCACTCTCCCATGCTGACCCAAAATGCTAATCAGAATGCTCAATAGTTTCCCTTGCTCATTTCTTCGCCTTTCACGAGAAATTTCCCACTCAAAGCATTCAATTTCCTACTTGCATTCTACTATGTTCCCAAGCTCCCTGAGAATATAAGCATAATCCTCAGAACCAGAAAGCTTGGGGGACCAATAGGTCAACAGAGATGCAATATTGTCCCTAGGGTCAATGTGGAGAGCTTGGTCCAAAGCTACCTCTACAAGTTTACGGTATTTTCCATAATAGATTTTAGGTCTACCAAAATGCATTTTGGCATAAATCTAGTGGACCGACAAAAACCCTAAGAAAAGTGTTAATCACCTTAATATATATTTGAAAATATCTTGTAAAAACCCAAAAGAGAATTATAATCAAAGTTTTCAATGTCAAGCTCATTTTTAGTACTGATATACCTAAACAGCACAATCATCACACTAATAATTAGAGTGAAATGTGAAATTACCCATTGCTTATATCTTAAGGCGCGACCACACGGTGGAATAAAAATATTTCTCTTTATCAAAATAAATGCCAAGGAGTTGAATAGCTATGTTCAAACCCTAACCCATCGCTGAGAATCCCTCTTTTTGGAGTGTAACCATAATGTCCAAGTGAAAATTTGGGAGAGTAATTAACAAATCGAGCATGAAACAATAAACCAACAATGCCTTCCAAAATACTGAGTCATCCATCTATGACTCCATCACATGCATAGGTCAGAGTGGGATATGCATGTGTGAGACCCACGACAGCCTGACCTCCAGGTGTGACTCAAAGGAGCATTTTGTGGCGAAATGGTAGCACATTTGACTATGGATAAGAAGGTTGTTGGTTTCACTCACATCGGGTTCAATCACAAAGTCCACATCTTTACAAAATGTACACACACATGAATATAACTAGACCTTTGAACATGGTAAAGGATTTATATAACATGATATAGGTGGCACAATGGTTGATGTAAGTTATAAGGATAATAATGGCACATATATCTCATGTTTGAGTAGCTGCGAGATGAAAAATGATGCATTACTTCCATAATTACCAAAGATATTTTTATCCAAAAAAAAAAAAATCACACCATAATGAAGACATTGTGGATAATCAAAGGTTGTTTAAACATTATGGAACCTAATGTTAAATGTTTGAACCTATTTCTTTTCCTAAAATACCTTTTAAATTAGAAAGAAAACTATTCAGAATAGTAAGAGTGACTCTATACACATATTATCCAAAACAATCACACTTAGAAATATATACATGGTAAATATTACATGTCAATATTGTATTAAGTAAAAATAACAAAAAAAATTAGTGTATACATTTGGAGATACATTAGAGATCCCGACCTTTATATGGGAATCTAGTTAATGGACAATATCTCTCAACGTAACTAGTTTTAGCAACCTACTATAATCTAGGAACGAAATCCTTTACATAGAAAGAATCACACCTAAGATAAGTACGAGTTATAAATCTAAGAGTGAGTTTCTAGTTAGATTTGACTATGGAATTATTTATGTTGACTATGGTTGACCATGTTCAACCATCTTTCCCATGGGTGACCACTATAACCATGTTGACCATGGAGACCATTATTGAAAATGGATTGGTCATATTTGACCTTAAGTGACCATGGTTTCACAATTCTTATATGGTTTATCATGGTTGACTATTAATAACTAAGGTTGATTTCGTTTGACTATGGTAAAATATGGTTAGCTATGGTTGACAGTGGTTAACATATTATTCAGTAAGGTTGATTATGGTTTACCATTGTTGACTATGTATGACCATGTTTGATGATGGTTAAAGGGGGTCATCCATGGTTAATGATGATGGTTGACAAGGACGATGAGGATTGACCATGGTCAACTACGTGTTGATGAGAATTAACCATACATATATATGGTAGGAAATTCATAACATGGATTTTCAATGAACAATTATGGTTATCTATGGTTGACCACTAATGATCATGTTAACCATGTTTGGTCATTGTTCTCTTCAATTTTTTTTTTTGAATTATTTAATATATATATATATATATATATATATATATATTCTTTGACTTTCCTATTAAAATATTCTCCAATATTTTAATATAATAACAAATGGTGGAATATTATTAATTTTATTTAAAAACTATTTGTTACAAATAGATTAAGGTTATTTTTAAGTGTGACTATGCATTTACAACTATTCATTTCGTATTCTATTATTATTAATATAATTTAACTGATTTGAATTCAATACTATTTTAATGAAAAATACAAATAAAATAAAATAAAATGATAATAAATCTATAAATTTTATCAACAACTAATTTTGAACGACTAGTTCCTAAGAGCTATTTCCTGATGGCTAACTCTAGAACCTATTTAAACACTAATGATTTGATTTTTTCACCTTTGTCTCAAGGGTGAACCACATTAGATGGTTCGAAATTTCGACCAACAACTTATGATGTGATTAATCCTAGAAACATTATCAAAATTATTAATCAATTACATAATTAAATATTTTAAGTAATTAATTGATTGTTAATGTATTTTAATTAACTAATTATGCTATAATTAATGTATTATATTAATATTGTTAATAACACATTATATTGTATTATTATTACTAGTAATAATAATATCATTAATATTATTAAGGTTGTTAATAATTTATCAATTTTATTAATGTAACATAAATTTTCTTATTAATATTTATTTTTATATTATACTTTTCATATATTATTATTATTATAAAAAAAATTAATTAAATATTAATACAATAATTTTATTAATTTATGAACTAATTATTCATTTCTTTTAATATCTAATTTTTTTTGTTGTATTGCTTCTATGATCCATAATGAATTAAACAAAAAATTTAAGTAGAAATCAGAAAAGAAATTTTTGGTAGATGCATTTAAACCAAAAACAAACAAATATCCTAATAATAAACCACAATCTACCAAAAATTTCTCTTCATACCGAAAATGTTTACTTAACCTAAATCTTTATTAAACAATACCGATATACCAAATACATTTAAACCTTTCTGTAGGAGAAATAAAGAGAATACCTAAATCTTTATTAAACAATACAAATATGCCAAACGCATTTAAACGCATAGAAATAAAGAGAATAAATTTATTCATCGAGAACCATTCTAGAGGCTGACAAAGGTGGAAGGAACCTTAGGTAGCTACTATACTGCACGTTACACTGAGTAACCCTAGGTAGTAGATATACGGCCAGGCATTTCATAAATGGCCACACGTTTCATAACGTTTTTATGAAAACACATAAACCTAACTACTTTTACAAAGCTAAATTTTTTATAAATTTATATATATTTAAAAAACCATTTGATATAGGATCATAAATGACATTAATATTTGTATTTTTATTGAGTAGATTTTTAATTTAAATATAAATCTAAACCTGCAAAAACGAGTTATTATTTAAAACTCCAATATGCCAACATCCTTTTATTCTCAGTTATACAATCAGAATTTTTAATTAAGAAAAAGACTAATATATCCAACTTAATTCTAATTAAGAAAAAGACTAATATATCCAACTTCTGATAGAAAGAGAAATAACTTGCAATCGGAAATTTGTTTATTCGATTCTGCACAATAGCGAGTGACAACCAGCCAGCCCTTTTTTGTGTATGCTTTCGATGGCGTGAGCTAAACAAATTTAAAATCATTTAGCTTATTGGAAAACTCGTATGGTTGGTTGCTTGGATTTATCTCGCCTAAACAAACTGGTATGGTTGCTTCCTTGGATTTATATGGTCTAAACATCCGCGTGCATGATGGTGCAGAGAATTACACCATTTATTTTTATTTTTTTTCCAGCAAGGAGAAAAGGGCCTGTTTTGTATTATAAAAAAACAGTATATATTTCAGTTGATATGGCTATCAAAGCCACCAAATTATAATAGTAGGGGATCAGATCCTGGAACCATGTCATTTGAGAATGGCTTGGTAGCATACCAATTTGGAAGGATCCCAATCAGTTGGAACTAACCGAACAACTAGCACTGGAATGGGTGTGTATCACTGATATGATGAGGAATGTAGGTTTTTGCCATGACAGTAGGGGAGTAGGGGCGATCAGATGGGCTGGGAAGAAAAAAAACTGGGGAAATCGAGGTAGAAGACACCTATTTCAACCTTTGCATGACAGATATACAACCCACTGAAAGATGTTGGTTTTACAAATTTTGTCGTACGAAAATGCCTTCCAAGATCATCATGTTCCTCTGGCTATCATGGAAAAATAAAAACCTCACATGGGATAACCAACAAAAAAAATCGAGAAGGGTGGGGGATTAGCTATGTCGGAATGAGGGGGAAGATAACAGTCATCTATTTCTGGAATGCCCTTCTTTTGTCCGCATATGGAAACACTTTTTTGCTAGTATGAATATTCCATATGTGCAATATAATAATATAACCGAACTCTTTAAAATGGTGGAGTGTTCAATGTAAGAGATGGATGATGCTTTCCTTGGAAGTTTTTTGGGAGATTTGGAAATGGCGCAATCAATGTATTTTCGGAAACGTTAAGGTGATAGAAGATATGGTTCTTACTCATATAAATCAATGGATCAGTGTTGAGAATGACAATGGTAATTCACACAAGGATCAGGGTCACAAGGGGGCAAATCCATGCACTGCTTAACAATGGGCTTTTTTGATGGGGCATCACAAGGAGGGAGGTGCGGTTGTGGCGTTTGGATTAAGTACTCTGAGGACCAAGAGCTTTGGATACACTAGTATGCGGGAGAGGGATCAAGCCTGAAAGCAGAAACCATCACATTGTGGGGATTACTACGGTTAACACAATATATGGACATCCCGCAAATACATATCTATGGGGATTCCAGTTGTATCATTGATCACATTATTAGAAAAAAGAAGATTCAACAAAATACACTACAAGGTTGGCTAAGTCGAATTGAAAAGCTATGGGCCACATTCCAGGAATCTATCATACAATATATCAGTCTGGATTACAACCAGAATGAAGACAGAACATCCAAGAAAGGCCTCTTAGATTCATCAGAAGGACCGCACATCCAAATAAATATGATGAAAACTACTATCGAAATTGGATGCGTTCTCCTACCTGGGTAGAACTCATCTACACTATTTTATGTGCAGAACACGGTCATTAAGAGACCTGTGGCCCGCCCAAAATCCCTTAAAATTAGGGATAAGCTGAGCCATTTATATATGTTAATCATTCCAATTATCAAAATATTGTCCACAAAAAAGTTGTGGGATATAGAGATTTGTCTACTTATTTGTAATGCATTGAACTGACCTTTCGCCATCGCTTTCTTAATATGTAGACTTATACCGTCCATAGCAAGAATAAATAAGAGGGGGGACAGGGAACATCCCTGTCTAAGACCCCTCCCAGCTCCGAAAAAACTAGATATATATACATTTATATAACCACAATGTACTTGACATTGGTGACGCATGCCATAATCCATTCAGAAACATTGGGTTGAATCCCAATTTTGTGTATAACCATTCAGATATATCCCCAGTATAAACAGTCGTATGCCTTTTTGAGGTCAACCTTCATAATAGCGGCATTCATTTTTTTTTATGTGAATAGAGTGCAGGCACTCCTGAGCTATGGCTACAACATCATGTATTTGTCTATTTGGGAGGAAGCCATACTGTTCCGAAGATATAAACCTTGATAATATAGATTTCATCTTGATGGCAATAGTCTTTAAATAATCTCATAAATAAGATTGCGCAGAGAAATAGGGCAGAAATCTGAAAAAGTCGACGTCGATGCCTTCTTTGGGATGAGGAAATATATGTAGAATTAATGTGAGGATCTTCTAAACATGTTCCCCATATGTCCATAGATCCCGCCCATCCCCAAGGATCGCCACCTGTGGCGGGTGGCCCATGTCCAACGTTGTCCCCTCGGAATCAGTGGTAAAGTGACTCAACGTCCATGGTGGCTCTAATGTAGGCCTCGTGGGCCGAAGTGTCAAATGCGAATAAGTACATCGAAAACCCACCAAAATGGAGAAAAAGTGTAGGGAAAGAGTGACTGCCTGAGATAATATCCTGCCAGAATATCTTGTGATCCCCCACCTGCAATGAGAATGTCAGAACCCACGTCGAGAAGACGATTCCTAAATCCAACACTATAGAAAATTTATTGCGCCTGACATGCGCCGGAGATAGCCCCTTGTAACACGCCGTTTTTTTTTTCCTATAGTCATCCGGGCGCGTGTTATATCTGCCTATCTCCGGCGCATGTCAGGGCGTAATAAATTTTCTATAGTGTTGGATTTAGGAATCGCCCAAAACACCCTGGATCCCACAAGCCGAGGACCAGACCGCCGCGGAAACTATGTCAGATAGTGAAAGGATGTAGGCAAGCCATAAATCCCATGCTATAGGGATTTTAATGCCTTATAGTACCCCCTTTTATGTATGACCATAGCCATGCCGCCATTTCATGCCATGGTAATCGGCCACAATAAATGTGGTTACGGGACACACGAAATGTTTAAAGATGAACGCACAGTACAGGAAGACACGACCGTCTAATCCTCATCCTTTTGCGGGTCCCATGAACGAAGGCAGGCATTTTCTTTTTATTTTCTTGCGCATTTTAGAAATTTTGGATTTTCCATGGATTCCATTTAATTTAAAGTTGCTAAATGAAACTTATATAAATATTGTTTTACTGTATATAACATTAAATTTAAACTTAAATTACGCCGATATTCTAGTTACTTATTTTAAACATTTGTATGACTTTTTTATAAAATTTATAAATTTAAATAATAATTTATAAATTAAATTAATTTGTTTACATTTTTTTTAAATGGTTATATATAATTTTTTTTTTTTCAAAGATATAGATATATTACACTATAATATATATTAAAATATGTTATTTGTATTCATAATTTTAAATAAATAAAGTTATTTATACTCATTATATTAAATTCATATTGTTTAGATGTGAATGCTACATCTATTTCATTTTATCAATATTTTTATTTTCATTGTGCTCACTAGATTTGTTGTGCATTTTACAACCTAGTATGAAGGAGATATGTAATTGGCTTTGTATTAACCTAAAATTAACAAGTGTCTATTTTAAAATAAAAATAAAATATTCACTTAAAAAAACACATTTTATATATTTATATATATATATATATATATATATATATATATATACACTTAGTTTTAATAAAATGCATGCATTGTTGCTATTACTTAGTATATACTTAGTTTTAATTAGTTTTAATAGGGACAACACAACCACAAAATTTATTTTTTCAATTTCTTTATATGATATATACAAAAAAATTTAAAATAATTCTATATACATGACATTAAAATATTTTACCTGAGATGTTTTATATGTGGACTACATTGTCCACATTAAAATTGTTTTTTTGTTATATATATATATATATATATATATATATATATATATATTGTTAAGCTTGGTAGATGTTTTATTCATTAGTTTATCAAGCAAATTTACACCACATAGATTGGTTAGGTGGTCTCAACTTGCCTAGTGGGAAACCAAGTCTGTTAGCCACCTATCCGCATTGTATTGTAAGTCTATTAAAATATGTGATTTGTATTCATAATTTTAAATAAATAAAGTTATTTATACTCATTATATTAAATTCATATTGTTTAGATGTGAATGCTACATCTATTTCATTTTATCAATGATGAGCCTCATCATCACCCCCTACTAAAAATGTTGCTCATCCTCTGAGCAACTCAATCTATGTCCATGTCTTTCATTACTTTGGTGGCCTCCCTGACATTCCAGGCTTCTGTTGTAGTCTCCTCCTCTTGTGGATAAAACCCCGCATTCCTCTCTATTACTTCCCACTTCCTTCTTTCTTCTTCTTCCTTTCTCCCCTCTAACATACCTAAAAGAAATGGTGGGCTGATTTTTAATCCAATCCAGTTGACCTTGAGTCTCTATAATGTGTGCTTATACATTGGGAATCTCTCTAGTGCATCCCTCATTCTATCAGGAGAATGATATTCTTTGATCTTTAAGTTGTAAGGTAAGGTGTTCCATCTTATTTGGCTGGCTTGTTGGCTGTCATCTCCTAGTAATCTTAGCATGTATTCAAAATGAGTGACTGCTTGTTCTTGTACAACAAGGTATTGTGGTGCAAGATTGGGATCATTTGTAATGAGGTTGTGAGTGCTGATGACAGTCATTGGTTTAGATTGTTCTGCCAATGGAAATCGCACTTGCGAGGGCAGTATCTTCCACGAACTGCCAAAAAAATGAGATTTGTCATACCCAACAACAAATTGGAGACTTACAAGAAGTATATGAAATACCATGCCTAATATGTAAATTTATTGGCGTTTGGCCAACAGAAAGGGACTTGGTCAAATGGATCCAGAAAAAATGGCAGCCAAAAGGCCATATTGAGTCGAAGCTAGGGGCTAAAGGCTTTTTTACAGTGATTTTCACCATTCTAGAGGATAAGAAAAGAGTTTTCGAAGATGGTCCATATGTTTTTAACAATGCAAGTCTCTTTATGGGACACTAGGAAGAATTTTATAACCCTAATAAGGAGAAACTCTTAGCAACGCCTGTTTGGTTTTGATTATTTTCCCTACCCAGCAAATTCTTTGATCCAGAGATTTTATAAGGGATTGGAAACTCCATTGGAAACTTTTTCAAGGTCACAGATTCCACGCGAAAGGGAAGGTATACCTCTTATGCTCAGATCTGTGTCTACATGAATATAACAGAGCCATTACCTGAATGCATAGAGCTTGAATACGATGATGAGTTTTGGCAACAGCCCTGGACTACGAGCATATACCTTTTAGATGTCATAGATGCCACGAGTACGGGCACATGTTTCGTGAATGCCCTCTGAACTAGTTCAAACCTCAAGAAGCACCCAGCGCAAATGGCTAGACCAAAGAAAAAGAAGACACATAGGGTTTCTAGGAAGTTCAAAGAAGGAAACGAAATGAGAGGAACCAAAAAAATTCCAACCAGTCTCCAAGTGGTAAAGGCTTATGAAACCATAATTGATATGACATTCTTTAGGAGGAAGAGGAGGGTGTGGAAATCCTTAATGGAAATACGGGTTTGGAAAACCACCCAACCCCTCAGAAGGGTGGGAACACCACTAAAATAAAAGAGGAAGAGGAACCCTAGGAAAGAGAAGTCACCATACAAACGGTGGATCAAGCCAACATGGATATCGAAAGCCAAAAGGAGGATCTTAGAAGAGAAGAACAAGTAATGAAAAGATTATTGAATGAATGACGACATCTAGATGAGTGATTCATCCTGGAGGATCGGAAGCAACTCTACAAAGATACCTTTCAACAATACAAAGCCAAGCAAATAATGACAACCACTGACCAACCGGAGCATCTGGGATCCCAAGCAAGCCAAGTTCTAGAACAAGGACTGGAACAAGGACCACAAGGGAAAGGAGGGAAGAAGCGAGGAAGGAAAAACCTAAGTGAATCCATCCAGATGGTAGGAGAAACATTGGTAAACTCTGGAAGGGTGGTGTCATTGTCAGCGATCTTCCACCAACTTAACAAACCCTTGAAATGACAATTACATCTTAGAATGTAAGCAGCCTCAACAACATGGGCAAACAAAGGTATTTGAAGGACAAACTCAAAAGATATAAATTGAGTATTATGGCGATCCAAGAAACCAAGATTACTGAATTAAAGCTTAAGGAAATCCTGAAGAGCTACAAACCCCATTATGAAGTAGTGACTCAGGATGCTAGAGGCAGTGCTAGAGGCCTTTATATCCTATGGAACCCTACTAAAATAATATTTGAGGATTGGGTTAGCCTCCCAAGAAATCGATATCGAAGGAGAAGGATATCTCTCTCAAGAATAAGAATTTGAAATTATCTCTCTCTCTCTAACATGTGGAGTTTTTGAGCTGTTGGAGGGGAAAAAATTGCAGTGCTGAAGTTGGGCTGAAATTCTGAGTTGCTAGGGGCTGAAATTTTGTGTTTTTGTTAGGTCATAGATATTGGACAATAAGAGACTATTGAAGGTTTCTGAATTATATTGAAAGGTTGACTTGGTGGAGGAGGAAGATAATTGGATCTAGGGTCTTGGATCCAGTCCAGAGGTGGGTCATGGGTTGGCCAGTGAGCTGAAGATTTCCATTCCCTCCATTTTAACCCTGGGATTGGGTCCTCCCAGAAGTCCTTAATGCAAACCACCCTAACTGGGAGGTAAATGCTTGGAGATATTCGAGGGTAAGGTATTGATCCAATATAGGGAGTTGTATCCAAGCCTCTTTCCAAATTTGGCCTTGCTTCCATTCTTGATTTCCCAGAACCCGTGATCTCGAATGAGGCCCTGGTGGTCTTTTGCTCAATTCCAAATCGAGGAGTCATTTGGTCGGTTATGATGGTATTGCAATGGATCTTTCCAACCTGCAACCCTGTATTTTCATGCCCAAAGCTGCTTCCATATCTCTTGTCCTCCGTGTAGCCATCACAACCAATATTTTGCATTAAGGGCATGAGATAACAACTCAGGATTTTTCAGTCCTAGGCCACCATGCATCTTTGGTTTACACTACTTATCCCATGCCACTAGGGGTCATTTGTTGGGTTGTGTTATATTCTTTCCACGACTACCCCACGTAGTTAACTAGGGGGTTAGAAGGGGGGCGAAGCCCCCCCTTCGTTGCGCCGATTGCATAGCGGGGGGAGTCACAAGGGGTTTGAGGGGTGCAGGTAACCCTATATTATGTTGGACAGACTTACCTATGGTTTTGTACATGATTTTTCGCACATGGTTTTGGACGTGATAGTTTTCGGTCCATGACTTTGGACGTGATGGTTTTCGGTCCATGGTATTGGATGCTTCGGCATGTATAAATATGTATTGTAACATTGAAAGGAACATAATGAAAAATCAAACTGGTAGTCCCGATTTTGGGATCAAGGGGAAAATCTTTGTGTATATGTGTTTTATGTGTTATGCTCTCGCATTGTTTATTTTTTATGTTATCGAATCAAATGCAGGTAATTTCTATAAGGGGTTAAAACCTACATTTGGTATCAGAGATGTTTTTGCTTCAAGGGGACGCCTTTGTTGCTGAGGGGGTTTTTCTCGGGCTTGTGGTAGATCATGTTCAGTGGGAAATTTGCGAGATCGATTCTAGTGGTGAAAGAAGATGGTGAGCAGTGGAAAGATAGAGATCAAGAAATTTAATGGGCATAGTTTTGAGTTGTGGAAACTCAAGATGGAGGAACTGTTGGTGGATAAAGATCAATGGATCACGATAGATCTGGGTACTAAACCAACGGGAGTGTCCTATGAAGAATGGAAGAAGTTGGATCAGAAGGCAAAGAGCACAATACGATTGTGTGTCTCGGATTCAATTTTCAAACCAAATAACTATATTACTTAAATAGTGATATTTTGTGCCTAAAATTAATTATGTCAATAGTTTTCTTCCTATTGAACATTAGATTAATTTTTCTTTTAATCCAATTTTTTAAATTTTTTTTTTTTTAACTTAAATCTTTATTTTATGTTCATAAATTTATTAGGTAAATGTGAAAAGGTAAACATGTATTCACATGATACCATGATACCATTTGTTACTTGATAATTTGCATGGTAATTCATAACTATATTAGGTAGATTTGAAGAACAAGTTAGTATTTTAAATTCTATCCATTAATGGAGAACACTGGAAGAATATGTGTAACATATTTCATTTATGAACATAAAATAAAGTTTTAAGTTAAAGAAAAAAAAAGATTTGGATTAAAAGAAAAATTAATCTAATGCTCAATAGGAAGACAATTATTAACATAATTAATTTGAGGCCAGTGTGCTTAGTGTCCTCCATTAATGGATAGAATTTAAAATATTAACTTGTTCTTAAAATCTACCTAATATAGTTATGAATTACCATGCAAATTATTAAGTAACAAATGGTATCATGGTATCATGTGAATGCATGTTTACCTTTTCACATTTACCTAATAAAATTAAGAAACTAGGATGCTCCTTATGATGGGAATGAAATTTTTGGGGTTAATCAAAATCCCTTTCCCTAAACAAATCAATCTTGAGGCCTGTGGGTTATGTCCCACTAACCCTTATCGGAAGCGTTTTAGGCTACAAGCCTCTAAAACCATGGACCATGCATAGAATCAGAGCCACCACCCTATCGGGTCTTTTCCCCCATCGGAGGCATTACACATAGGCGTTCAAGCCTTAAACCCATTTCAACCGTTAACTATCGGAATACAGGAAAGTCATAGAAATCCCGCTCTGAACCTTTATACTGGACTTTAAAATATATATACTCAATTCTATACATCGTCGGGTCCGCCATACAATTGCCACTATAAGTGATGTTCCTTTAGGCCCCCCGATACACCTGATCTCCGATAACTCCTCTTGGCCCGATCGTCGATCTCTGATTTATCGGTGATCGCTATATTGGCATCTTGATACTCTGGCCATTGATACTCCTATCTTGTGATATGCGATCAATCCTCTGTCGTTCAATCATTTCTGATCCAACGATCTACATTATGTCGCACTATCGCACTCGGCGTTCTGCCATTCTGCTGTCATGGATCTTCTAACTGGCCCATCCGCGATCAATCTTCCGGACCCGATAAGCTTTAGGCCATACTTTATAAAGGTTCAAGTCTAGAATTTCAATTCCAACTAAGTTTTCGTTGTTTCATAGTGTAAACAGGAATTCGCTCGCCTTCAATGGTTCCTGTACTTAACACAGTTTTCTCCCAGATTTGTCTTCACACACAAAGTTCATATATATATAACAATTAACTCTACATCTTGGATTGCCATCGATCCTACCGTGGTTGATGGTTGATCACATGCATGCACAATTGGGATTAAAACCTCGACGCACATATATGAAATAGAGTTGGAAAAGAGACATTCTACAGACACGCTGGAAATACAAACACATATTTATTATAATAAACACAACATAATTACATCTAAGGCATTTCAGCCTTAGAACAAAGTCTCCTCTCAACTACATTGTCCCACTCTGAATTCACAATTTCTATCTATATAACTTTGTCTCTCCTCTCTTCTCTCATGAACTTGCAGGTTCATGATACATATATATATATATATATATATATATATATATATATATATATATATATATATATATATATATATATATATATATATATGGAAACACTGTTGGATCATTGGATCAGATCACTGAAAGGATCTGATCATATCCTCTAAAAAAATCCCTTAAAGCACTCATACACATGCATGCATATAACACATGGCAGATAACAATCATAACAAGTCTTCGAGAGACTTATCCAATCCATCTTTAAATCTATTTTAAAATAGATTTTCCCTGTTTTTCTCCCCTGGTCCACGTTCTCCTCTTCTCTTTGCTTTGGATTCCTCCCTTTGTCTAAGGGTGCTGGATGCTCCTGCATCAGACTCCCGAGGCATAAAAATTTATGACCTCCTGGTCATATGCTTCTCCTTGTCCTTAGCAATTCTACCCACTGCATTTCTTCAGTGGAACTGCCGTCATGGTCTACTATGAGTTGTAACCAAACCTCTATAGTAACACTCAACTTCTACTACATGATACCTCACCAAGCTCTCCTCACATTACTAACATTTAAAAAAACATTAAAATTAAGTAAATTAAAACTTTATTATTATTATTATTATTATTAATTATATAAAAAAATTAATATGTATGTTAAACATATTTATTTAAAAAAACACATACCAAAATTATTAGCCATGGAGATTCATCTCTATTTTACCATGAAAATTCTTAATTTGCAAATAACTTTTATTATAATACTGTGCCAATACCAATACCATGGCTTATTAATACCAAATATCCACCAATCATAATTCATATTCTTATGACATTATTTTTAATTAATTAATTGATTAAAAGAACAAAAATACCATAACTACTTTTAAGATAAATCTTAACCTTTAAACCATAATTACTATTAAAACCATTTTAAAATATTTAATAAAAAATAAATCTTTAATAATTAAACTAAAATTCTAAATATTCTACCCAAAATAAAAATACTTAAAATTATATCTATAAAATGTGTATGCCTTTAAAATATCTAGTTAAAAAATATCAAATATTAAGGAAAACTTTGAAAATCTTGTATAGCTAAAAATTAAAACAAATCCCAACAACAAAATATATACAAGGAAAACCTCAAAAGCTAAGGCATCACGGCGATATCGAATTTAATGCATCATTTCTATTCCATAAGACTCTAACAACCCTTTTCACGTTGAACCATCACTGCAGGTGGTTCATAACAACAACGGGTCTTAACAGGCTGAAATTTTTGTGTACATTTCAATTCAACGCTAAAAAATTGAGAGACCAATGATTCAGAAGAATCGTCGTCTTGGACAGAACCAAGAATAAAAATCAACCGAACATTAGAAAAGGAGAAAGGTCTCTCCTCCGCTTTTTGGGATTTACAGTTAAAGGAGTCGATGTATATATGTATGTTTACGACCGATCCAGCACCGACCAAGAGTTTGCCAATTTTCGGTGTATTAATGAAGTGGCAATATTTTCCAGCACATTTGTTATCCACCTGTCGTTGCCCTGAGGAACCACGCCTTTGTACTAAGAGGACGACAGCTTCCCAGATTTCTCCATTGATTACCTTCTCGGATCCTCAAATACGCTGAGTCTCCGCCAGATTCTGTCACCACGCTCATTTCGCTCCCCATTATCTCCAGCTCAAGGTTTTTTTCCAGTGATCTATGTGAACCCCAATCCTTCAACATAACTTCATCCTGCTTCCGCTGCCATCTGCTCTCTGAGATCCCCATGGCCAAAGAGTTTAATTCTTCGGTCATAGCGCTCTCGACGTCATCATATTGGTTGTTTTCTATGGAGCACAGAGCCTTCATTGCTTCGTTCATTGTGTGCTCTTGAGTTTTATCTCTGGCAGACCGAATTTGAAGGGCGAGGTCATGATATTCTATCTTGCAACTTCATTGACAAAACAAAACTGAACAGGGAATCAATATGCAAAAGAGCGGGCCGGCCTTTTTGAAAATATTTGAAATGACCGCGGGAGATACAACGGTTTTTCTGGTTGATGGAGCTCTGAAGAAATTCGAATGTGGTTGTTGAAATATGGATGAGCGCTGAATTTTGGGCGCTTAAATTCAAATTTGAATTCGAATTCAAATGGGCTCGTTATTGAATAACATTAATGCACTGATTACTATCAGTGCAGGAAATCTCGGTCGTATCTATACATCAAATCAATTCGCACCATTGCATTTACTGCCGGAGGATGCCCATGGCGATACCATGGGGGCGGGGTAAGCATTAATGGCCCAATAACATGGGATCTATTGATTGCCGACCAGATATCCAATAATAAATTTAGCCCGATCAAAAGGATCAGCACGTAAGCAAACACGGCCTAGGGCGTCAGAGGGAGCTTGTGTGTGTGAGAGATGATGTTGACCCATGTCTAATCAAAAATGAATTCCCAGTCGACCCCCAAAAAACCAAAGTTCAAAAAACCAAAATGAATTCCCCGGAAAATTAGAGTATCTGATCATCGGCGATTCCCCTTCCCAAGAAAAACCAGAGCATGGAGGCCGAAGTATATACAATCTAGGCCTGGATCAGATTGTAACAACAGAGGCCCACACAACAACAAATACAAAAACAACCTAGCAAGACCACCACCGATAGCACAAACGAAAACCAAAACTCTTACATGGTTGAGAAATAATGAAAGAATTACTCCATTTACACCACAGTGAATAGAAACCAAGAGTGTGAAAACATGAATCCGCCACCTGGGATTGAAATGGGCATGTAATAGACGGAAAGTTAGTCCTCTGAACGCCGGGGAGAAGAGTGTCTCCTAAAGATACATAGCAGGATGTATACAGCTGTGAGAAATAACAGGATGATATGGAGAAGTTCCGAGCAGATGAGTAGATATAAAATATCGGGGTAATATGCAGGCATATTAAATGGGGGATCCCAGAAAATCTGATATATTGTAAATGGAGTTCCCGAGATATAAGCATCTACACTACCCAACAATACTTATACTAAGAAAAAGAATCAGAGCACACCGGAAAGCTTGCAATCTAGAACTGTAAAAACCTGACAAGAAACTGGTCTGGTAATTCATCTCGCCCTGATGAGAAGTTGTAGGTTCTCCTGCTGCATCGCATACCTCCGGCGTTTAGACCAGCCCGCAAAAGACAAGGTTTGAATCCCCAGCATTGTTTTTGTCCACAAACCCGCTTTCAACATCCAACCCCCATCGCCCGCAGGCCCGCTTCATGCTCTGGTAATCAGGCAAATCTATCTCAGCTAACTCATCTTCGGGAACAATATATCAAATCCCACTTCTGAATGTGGCCTCCTATTTTAATGTGACTCGGCCCTCTCCATACAACTTGTGGAACAATTCAACACTGAAATTAGAACCTGGAATGACAGGAATGAAATGACAAATCGATCCTCCTTGGAAAGCTTGATTTCCTTGCTACTATGATACCCTAAATCTGAAGACAAACTCGGCCTCAAACTGAAGGATCGAATTCCCGAAACTAGCTATTTATGTTGACTTGAACAAAAAAACTATTACTCGGCCCTCTCTGAATATGACCTTCTTGGCACCAACTGAAGTAGGAATATGTCCTGCTGGAAAATTTTACCGCTCCTCCTGGAAATGAATAGTGGACCCTCCTAATAATTTAGAATTTTATAGAAACATTTGCTCACGGTACACACTAAAATTCTACGCCTTCTCCAATTACACTATTTATTCTATCGATTATTACGCCGTAAGGCATTCCCTCTGAGAAAGACATCCCTAAAATGTGACGTGTGCGATCTTGAGCCATTGATTCTATGTGTTAGACGATTGGGGTGTTTTCTGCCGATGGTTTAATATGTTTTTTTCATAGAAAAATATTATTTTTTCCACCAGTTGGAAGACAGAGAGGGAGGATCTGGCAATGGGCCATGAAAGGTCAGGCCTCCTGGCAATGAGACTCTTCGCAGTGACTGAACCGAAACGTGTCTTCGCAGTGACGAAACGTGTCTTTCTTCTTGGTTTCGTGTCTTTCTTGGTTTCGTGTCTTTCTTCCTGCCTGAGGGCCGCGTAGCCAGCACAGCCTTGTGCTGTTATATCACTATTTGTACTGTCTGCTTCACACATGGGATTTCTGCTCAGAGGTCTTCCGGTTGCAAAATTCTTAGCGGTCAGTGTTTCTTGCCCTTCTTTCTTTATGGTTTCTGATTTATGTTAGCCATTCTTTCTGTTATGGTTTCTGATTTATTCTTTTAAAGCTGTTATGGTTTCTGAAATCACTGGGATTTGTTCTTTGCTCTGCTTTGGCATTTTTGCAATCGTACATTGGCCGTTTGCATCTTTGTGCCTGATAATCTGTAGGGATATATCAAACCTGGGTTCAGATTGGTTTTGGTAGCATCCAGGTTCATGCCAAAACTCTAGGGGTAAGCCAGGGAGTCTGACTCTAAACTGCGCTAGATTAGAATATGGCTATGCTTCAAAGGGATTGGCACAGTTTTCATAGCGGGCATATCTTGCCTGCCCTGGGTACGAAGTGTCTGGTGTGGCTAGGGAACTAGCTAACAGGATGTGATGCCTCAAATAGACCTGTGTCATTCTGGTATCTGATGATTTGGTGTATTTAACTTGGAAAGATACACCTTCAAAACAAATAGTTGCAAATGCCATCAAATGTATCTGTAACATTGCCTTCACGTGAGAACTTATTGATCTACACTGCCTGCACATGTTTCTAAATGTATTTTTTTCCACATCAATACCACATGAGACTATATGGACTACATCCTAGTTACTCATGGGTTCACCATTCTCTTGATATCGTTTTGCACACCTTTAGATTAGTCATCCATTGGTGATTCACCAACATTCATTTTAACTAATTCCAGGAGCTTACTTCTCATTGAATCAAAATGTACAGTTTGGGCATAGTCTTGTATTATAAGCCTTGATCATTGTAAAAGAAGCATCTCTGTTTAGCTGGGAATTTTTTTTGTTTCTTTAGTTGTCTAATACCAATGATTCTATTTGCAATTCTGAGACAATAGAGGAGAGTTATGTTCGCCTTCCCATTCCAACTCCCTCAAAGTGCTTACTATCACTAAGTTAATTGTGTGCACACATCAAATACCAATGACTTATAATTCTTGCCACGACTGCAATTAATAGACTATTGTTCTTGAACATCACAAGCTGGTTCGAATTCACATCAAGTACAGGCTTTGAATTGGACATTTCAACATATTCTTGACAACTCTTTTTTACTTTGACTTCTAATTCTATTTCTCAATCGACTTTTTCAACTTTACTTACAAGTGTTAATGATGAGCTTGGTTTGTAATGCAAAAAGAGGCTCCAGTTATTCCAAAATGGTCATGAACATGCAGTTTCACTTGCATTGATAGCAGTATTTGCAGCTGCTAGGAGTTCTTCACGATCATCATTCGACTCCCAAAATTCTTGTGTTTTATAGAACTTATCAAACTTTCTCTAGTGCCCCCTTCATGTTCTGATATTTGTATTATATCAGCATTAACCTTGACAACTCCACAGAGAATAATTCTAATTCCAGTTTCTGGTACAAGCTTGAAAGAAAACTTTGCCTTTGGATTTACCTTGCCAAGAGAAAACATCTCTGTGTTTTTTGCTACTTATTCCCACAATCTGTAGAGGTTGCTATAGGCATTGTGACTGTTTGTGTTCTTAGTGTCACTGCTAATCTAGATAGTATCATAAGGAGAATCCTCACTAGTGCATTGAACAGAGCTGTCTTGTTGTCCATCACATAGAAATAAGTCCAATGTGTATGTGCATTTGTAAATGGTAGCCAAGAGTTCTGTTAGAATTTTTTCATGTGGCTACTAAAGTAGATATACCCATAAGGAACTTTGTTGATATTGTTGGTAAATTATTTACTTGCAGTCATGGAAGCCATTTGAGCACTGTACAAGAATAACAGTACCCTCTAGCTGGAAATGGGTGAAACAGTTGGGTAGGAGGGACTTAGAGCTATTTTTATAGGGCATTTCTTTCGACATGAACTTGCAATTGGGCTTAATTTGTTCTTTCTTTTTCCTGTCATCCTTGAACTGTGTTGGACGTGGTGTAAATTTTGCACACCTTGGCCACATACACCTCTTGTTCCATTTGACAGCTTTTCCAGTAAGTTTAAACTGGGGATTATGCAAAAGCTAGCAGTAGGTGGTTGCATTTTCCTGTCTATATGCTACAGTGTTCTCGGGATATGGATCCCTGTGTATTGGTGGCTGAAGGAGAAGCATGAAGGTTTTGCAAATGTGGGCAAGTATATTTTCTAGGCTCTGACTTGGTCTACAATGTCAGCTTATGTTCATCACTCAATCACAAAAGAAGGTAAAGACAAGTTCCCACTTTTATTATAGTCATTGTGGAGCCTATCATTCATTCTTCGTACTTTCTTCATCTTTCTCGACATTCAACAATTGACAGAACAAAGAAGCGTGGATGTTGATATCTTTGTTGAAATTATGGTTCTTCCCTTTTTGGCTTTCTTTCGTTATAGTAGTTGTTGTGCCAAAAGTGGTGAAGATTCCTCCTCACAGACCATTCAAGAACCTCTCTTGAAAGACAATTTCCCAAAAATGTGGAAACATTAAGGCAGTCACTATTTATGCAAGAGCCAACCTTCTCAGTTGGCTATCATTTTCTTGGATGAGTCCTTTGCATGTTGTTGGTTATAAGAGCCCTATGCACATTGATGATGTACCCCAAGTTGCAGATGTGGAGAGGGCAAGTCAAATATACCATAAATTCAGAGATCAGCCAGAGGCCAAATGTCATTCTAGTCATTGGCAAAAGGCTTATTCCTATCTCTCTGGAAGGAAGTACTTTTGATTGCATCCTTAGTAGCACTGGAAACTTGTGCATCATATGTAAGTCCATATTTTATAAGTGCCTTTATTTTGTTTCTAGATGGAAAGAAACAATTTGAAAGTCAAGGCTATGTGCTAGTTTGTGAATTTCTTGTGGCATAGGGTCTTCATCAATCTCAAATTTGAATTTTAGAAGTATCCATTTACTAACGAAGTTCCATTCAGTAAACTCAGGGCTAACACCCACACTCAGATATATTCTTTTCTTAGGAGACCAAGAAGATCAACTTCTTTTATTTCTTCCTTTCTTATGTTAAATCTATTGTTTACTGCAACTTTGTCATTGATATCAAGTAGGGGACAAATCTTGTGAGGTGTGTTTGCACTGAATGCTGGCTGATGTACTGCTTTCCATCATTTTTTATGTATCTTGGGTTGAGCCTCCAGTAACAATTCTTGTTATATTTCTCTCCAGTACAATTTCTAAATTTAATGATATCATATTGTACTAAATTTAATGATATCATGTTTGTGACTAAAGAACATCAACAAGGTTGCTAGTGCTCAGAAACAGGCTTCGCTTTTATCTTTAATGAGTCAAAATTTTCTTGGGCAGAATTTGGCAAAAGAAATTGTAAGATCGAGGCAAGCTATTCAACGCCTTTATGAGAACAGGGCACACCTGAATTCAATATTCTACGCACCTTGGAGAAAGTGTTGGTAATTTTTTCTTTACTACTTGTTCTCGGATCATCTTGCATGCAGTTTAATCTCTGTTCTGTTATTGAATTTGCAGTTGTTTCTCTCTGCCTTTATCTGACAATAGCCATTTTTTACTATATAGGAAGCAGTTGCAAGCTAAATATGATATTAACTAATTTGTAGTTGCTGTTTTTATTTCCCTTTTTACAATAGTTGGATGCTAAGTTAGCACTATCAGGATACATCTATGGGTTGTCCCATTCTAGAAGTGTTAGAGATGAACTTGGTTTGTGCTCCTACTCCAGTGTTAGAACAAAGCCTTTAACACCTGATGTACTTGGACATATTTTTTCTTCCATTTGACATAAGCCATGACTTTATTTTCCATTTTATCCCCCAATAGTAACAAAATATATCTTCTATGTTCTTTCTTGCTTTACTCTATTGAAAGGATTACTTCCTCCGAAAATTACCAATACCAGATAACAGCTTCAGTCACATCTTTTAAAGGAAATATGCTGGAAGATATTATGCTTCAAGCAGTGCTTAGAAGATGCTTATTGTATAACCAGGCACCAAAGCCACCATTGTCCAACTACTAATGCTTTCAAGCCTGACTGTAGCTAACCTTAGCATAGAAAAATTAATAAAACTTGAGATAAATATAATGCCTCAAATAGACCTGTGTCATTCTAGTATCTGATGATTTGGTGTATTTAACTTGGAAAGATACACCTTCAAAACAAATAGTTACAAATGCCATCAAATGTATCTGTAACATTGCCTTCACGTGAGAACTTATTGATCTACACTGCCTGCACATGTTTCTAAATGTATTTTTTTCCACATCAATACCACATGAGACTATATGGACTACATCCTGGTTACTCATGGGTTCACCATTCTCTTGATATCGTTTTGCACACCTTTAGATTAGTCATCCATTGGTGATTCACCAACATTCATTTTAACTAATTCCAGGAGCTTACTTCTCATTGAATCAAAATGTACAGTTTGGGCATAGTCTTGTACTATAAGCCTTGATCATTGTAAAAGAGGCATCTCTGTTTAGCTGGGAATTTTTTTTTGTTTATTTAGTTGTCTAATACCAATTATTCAATAAGAACTTTTCTTGCAAGGTGTGCTTCTAGTTAGTATAACTTGAATCCCCTGTTGTCAATTAATTTGCTGATTCATTGTGGAATCTATCCAACAAATAATTTAAAGGTAAAGGCCTCCAGTAAAATTGCCAAACTTATTGGATTGGTTCAATATCGACCAGTCCTCTGTGTTCCCAAATAAAGCTTAAGCAAAATGACTTTACCAGAATCCGTTCTTAGACATTCCAACATATCAATTGCATGAATTTTGCAATTCTTCATGATGCAACCCTTACCAATGACACTGTGGTAGGTTGGAGTTGTAGCAATAAAGGTAATGTTGGATGCTATGCGTAATTTGGAAAAGGCTTACAAGGTAACATTTCCCCAATTTTTTTTGAGATCATGGTACATATTCTGAGATTTGGAGGAGCCATTTACCTGAGGCATTGTGACTGTTTGTGTTCTTAGTGTCACTGCTAATCTAGATAGTATCATAAGGAGAATCCTCACTAGTGCATTGAACAGAGTTGTCTTGTTGTCCATCACATAGAAATATGTTGGCTTCTTGGAGGCCGTCTTCAATAATTAAAGCTGAGAGCACCCTTTGAACCAAAGCCACCATTGTCCAACTACTAATGCTTTCAAGCCTGACTGTAGCTAACCTTAGCATAGAAAAATTAATAAAACTTGAGATAAATATAATGCCTCAAATAGACCTGTGTCATTCTAGTATCTGATGATTTGGTGTATTTAACTTGGAAAGATACACCTTCAAAACAAATAGTTACAAATGCCATCAAATGTATCTGTAACATTGCCTTCACATGAGAACTTAATGATCTACACTACCTGCACATGTTTCTAAATTTATTTTCTCCCACATCAATACCACATGAGACTATATGGACTACATCCTGGTTACTCATGGGTTCACCATTCTCTTGATATCGTTTTGCACACCTTTAGATTAGTCATCCATTGGTGTCTCACCAACATTCATTTTAACTAATTCCAGGAGCTTACTTATCATTGAATCAAAATGTACAGTTTGGGCATAGTCTTGTAGTATAAGCCTTGATCATTGTAAAAGAGGCATCTCTGTTTAGCTGGGAATCTGTAGCTAACCTTAGCATAGAAAAAATAATAAAACTTGAGATAAATATAATGCCTCAAATAGACCTGTGTCATTCTGGTATCTGATGATTTGGGTATTTAACTTGGAAAGATACACCTTCAAAACAAATAGTTGCAAATGCCATCAAATGTATCTGTAACATTTCCTTCACGTGAGAACTTATTGATCTACACTCCCTGCACATGTTTCTAAATGTATTTTTTTTCACACCAATACCACATGAGACTATATGGACTACATCCTGGTTACTCATTGGTTCACCATTCTCTTGATATCAGTTTGCACACCTTTAGATTAGTCATCCATTGGTGATTCACCAACATTCATTTTAACTAATTCCAGGAGCTTACTTCTCATTGAATCAAAATGTACAGTTTGGGCATAGTCTTGTACTATAAGCCTTGATCATTGTAAAAGAGGCATCTCTGTTTAGCAGGGAATTTTTTTTTGTTTATTTAGTTGTCTAATACCAATTATTCAATAAGAACTTTTCTTGCAAGGTGTGCTTCTAGTTAGTATAACTTGAATCCCCTATTGTCAATTAATTTGTTGATTCATTGTGGAATCTATCCAACAAATAATTTAAAGGTAAAGGCCTCCAGTAAAATTGCCAAACTTATTGGATTGGTTCAATATCGACCAGTCCTCTGTGTTCCCAAATAAAGCTTAAGCAGAATGACTTTACCAGAATCCGTTCTTAGACATTCCAACATATCAATTGCATGAATTTTGCAATTCTTCATGATGCCACCCTTACCAATGACACTGTGGTAGGTTGGATTTGTAGCAATAAAGGTAATGTTGGATGCTATGCATAATTTGGAAAAGGCTTACAAGGTAACATTTCCCCATTTTTTTTTGAAATCATGGTATATATTCTGAGATTTGGAGGAGCCATTTACCTGAGGCATTGTGACTGTTTGTGTTCTTAGTTTCACTGCTAATCTAGATAGTATCATAAGGAGAATCCTCACTAGTGCATTGAACAGAGCTGTCTTGTTGTCCATCACATAGAAATATGCTGGCTTCTTGGAGGCCGTCTTCAATAATTAAAGCTGAGATCACCCTTTGAACCAAAGCCACCATTGTCTAACTACTAATGCTTTCAAGCCTGACTGTAGCTAACCTTAGCATAGAAAAATTAATAAAACTTGAGATAAATATAATGCCTCAAATAGACCTGTGTCATTCTAGTATCTGATGATTTTGGTGTATTTAACTTGGAAAGATACACCTTCAAAACAAATAGTTACAAATGCCATCAAATGTATCTATAGCATTGCCTTCACGTGAGAACTTATTGATCTACACTGCCTGCACATGTTTCTAAATGTATTTTTTCCCACATCAATACCACTTGAGACTATATGGACTACATCCTGGTTACTCATGGGTTCACCATTCTCTTGATATCGTTTTGCACACCTTTAGATTAGTCATCCATTGGTGATTCACCAACATTCATTTTAACTAATTCCAGGAGCTTACTTATCATTGAATCAAAATGTACAGTTTGGGCATAGTCTTGTACTATAAGCCTTGATCATTGTAAAAGCGGCATCTCTGTTTAGCTGGGAATCTGTAGCTAACCTTAGAATAGAAAAATTAATAAAACTTGAGATAAATATAATGCCTCAAATAGACCTGTGTCATTTTGGTATCTGATGATTTGGTGTATTTAACTTGGAAAGATACACCTTCAAAACAAATAGTTGCAAATGCCATCAAATGTATCTGTAACATTGCCTTCATGTGAGAACTTATTGATCTACACCGCCTGCACATGTTTCTAAATGTATTTTTTTCCACATCAATACCACATGAGACTATATGGACTACATCCTGGTTACTCATGGGTTCACAATTCTCTTGATATCGTTTTGCACATCTTTAGATTAGTCATCCATTGGTGATTCACCAACATTCATTTTAACTAATTCCAGGAGCTTACTTCTCATTGAATCAAAATGTACAGTTTGGGCATAGTCTTGTACTATAATCCTTGATCATTGTAAAAGAGGCATCTCTGTTTAGCTGGGAATTTATTTTTTTTATTTAGTTGTCTAATACCAATGATTCTATTTGCAATTCTAAGACAATAGAGGAGAGTTATGTTCGCCTTCCCATTCCAACCCCCTCAAAGTGCTTACTATCACTAAGTTAATTGTGTGCACACATCAAATACCAATGACTTATAATTCTTGCCACGACTGCAATTAATAGACTATTGTTCTTCAACGTCACAAGCTGGTTGGAATTCACATCAAGTACAGGCTTTGAATTGGACATTTCAACATATTCTTGACAACTCTTTTTTACTTTGACTTCTAATTCTATTTCTCAATCGACTTTTTCAACTTTACTTACAAGTGTTAGAGATGAGCTTGGTTTGTGCTCCTACTCCAGTGTTAGAACAAAGCCTTTAACACCTGATGTACTTGGACAACAGATTTGTGTTACCCATCTTTGATCTTTTCCTTAAAAATCAATTCCTGTATGAAATTCTTTCTTATCAATTTGCATGCATATAAATTGTTCAGCACTGTCAGCTCACACCGTGTACTTGATCCAACCATGCAGCCAAATATGAATCCATCAATAAGAACTTTTCTTGCAAGGTGTGCTTCTAGTTAAGATAACTTGAATCCCCTGTTGTCAATTAATTTGTTGATTCATTATGGAATCTATCCAACAAATAATTTAAAGGTAAAGGCCTCCAGTAAAATTGCCAAACTTATTGGATTGGTTCAATATCGACCAGTACTCTGTGTTCCCAAATAAAGCTTAAGCAGAATGACTTTACCAGAATCCGTTCTTAGACACATCAAGTACAAGCTTTGAATTGGACATTTCAACATATTCTTGACAACTCTTTTTTACTTTGACTTCTAATTCTATTTCTCAATCGACTTTTTCAACTTTACTTACAAGTGTTAGAGATGAGCTTGGTTTGTGCTCCTACTCCAGTGTTAGAACAAAGCCTTTAACTCCTGATGTACTTGGACAACAGATTTGTGTTACACACCTTTGATCTTTTCCTTAAAAATCAATTTCTGTATGAAATTCTTTCTTATCAATTTGCATGCATATAAATTGTTCAACACTGTCAGCTCACACCGTGTACTTGATCCAACCGTGCAGCCAAAGATGAATCCATCAATAAGAACTTTTCTTGCAAGGTGTGCTTCTAGTTAATATAACTTGAATCCCCTATTGTCAATTAATTTGTTGATTCATTATGGAATCTATCCAACAAATAATTTAAAGGTAAAGGCCTCCACTAAAATTGCCAAACTTATTGGATTGGTTCAATATCGACCATTCCTCTGTGTTCCCAAATAAAGCTTAAGCAGACTGACTTTACCAGAATCCGTTCTTAGACATTCCAACATATCAATTGCATGAATTTTGCAATTCTTCATGATGCAACCCTTACCACTGACACTGTGGTAGGTTGGAGTTGTAGCAATAAAGGTAATGTTGGATGCTATGCGTGATTTGGAAAAGGCTTACAAGGTAACATTCCCCCAATTTTTTTTGAAATCATGGTATATATTCTGAGATTTGGAGGAGCCATTTACCTGAGGCATTGTGATTGTTTGTGTTCTTAGTGTCACTGCTAATCTAGATAGTATCATAAGGAGAATCCTCACTAGTGCATTGAACAGAGCTGTCTTGTTGTCCATCACATAGAATTATGCTGGCTTCTTGGAGGCCGTCTTCAATAATTAAAGCTGAGATCACCCTTAGAACTCTCCATATCCTTTGTGTCATTCAAACTTCCAAGCCTCAAGGCCTTGTTATTCACAGTTCCATTTGACAATATTTTTTTGCTTGCTTGTAATAATGGGACTAGCCTTCCATTCTGATGGTCTCCAGATATATAATTTGTAGATGCATGTATGTCCTCCACCTATTTGATTTGTTCCTTGACGAGGTCTAGGCCATCCGAAGTGAAGAATGCAAAAAAGAGGCTCCAATTATTCCAAAATGGTCATGAACATGCAGTTTCACTTGCATTGATAGTAGTATTTGCAGCTGCTAGGAGTTCTTCAGAAACAGGCTTCACTTTTATCTTTAATGAGTCAAAATTTTCTTGGGTAGAATTTGGAAAAAGAAATTGTAAGATCGAGGCAAGCTATTCAGCGCCTTTATGAGAACAGGGCACAGCTGAATTCGATATCTATGCACCTTGGAGAAAGTGTTGGTAATTTTTTATTTACTACTTATTCTTGGATCATCTTGCATGTAGTTTAATCTCTGTTCTGTTATTGAATTTGCAGTTGTTTCTCCCTACCTTTATCTGACAATAGCCATTTTTTACTATATAGCAAGGAATTGCAAGCTAAATATGATATTAACTAATTTGTAGTTGCTATTTTTATTTCCCTTTTTACAATAGTTGGATGCTAAATTAACACTATCATGATACATCTATGGGTTGTCCCAGAAACATTAGACAGAATGGAGTTGCATGTTTTCATGTTAGAATGTGTATCTAGCTCATAAGGCTAGCATTCTAGATCTTTTTTGCATCTATGCTATATTTCAGCAATTTTCAACCGAGCAAAATATATAAAAGTGGATAGAAGCTCTTCATTTGCTGATCAGAATTCTTGCATCACTTTAAAAATTGGGAAAGTTCACCAACTATTTAGGAAAGCATGTAGTTCCTTAATGCTTTTCAACTATTCTGATATAATAATCACTTCTTAATTTGCATAGCACTGTGCAGCTTATGTTGGTTACTCACACAGTAATGTTAAATACAGATACTTTGCCTTGGCCTACTCTATTTTCTCACTGGGCAATTCAACTTTCAGCATTGAAGGACATTTCTGGACGTTTTCTGTATTTCTTCATCTCTGGTAACAACCTTAATCTCCTTTCCGAGTTTTTGCTTCATTTCTATTTCATCCATGGACCATGATAGAAAATCCTCTTCCATCAATTGTACGTTAGCCACTGAGCAGCTACAGAGTCTTATAAATTTGATTCAAAATTATTTCCCAATTGAAATGATTCAGTTATATATATGCTTTCTTGATAATTTAAACTTTATTCCTTTGTGTTAAACTAATGCAAAGTGGTGCCATCGTGCCTGTCTTGTTTCTAGTGAACAGACTCTAGAAAATCTTAGATACAAACTTCAATAGCTTTGCTTATGTCTGTCAGAATTCTTGAATAGTCATATCCCTGTATTGATATTATATTCCACTTGGCATTTTTTTTGTCTTGCACACATTAAGAAAGCGGAAAACAAATACATGCATGTACATTTACATTTAGAATGCATGCAGAAATTGATTTAGGACTTAGTGTGTGCTCTCTGCTCTATGTTGAAACAATTTCACTTCTCTTTCCTTAGTAGCTAGGATTTTCACTGCAAAAAGAAAGTAAATGATTGTTTATCATCTTAGATTGCATATTTAGGAATTGTATATGTACATCACGCGATCAACCTTAAAGGCAAACTTCTTAAGAAAAATCAACTGTAAAATGCATTTCAATAAACATAAAAATGCTTTGGAACCTAACGCACACCATTTAGAAGTCTAGGCTAGAGACGTGTTTCGGCGTCGTAAAGCCTGGTAACTATCCCTTTCATCGTAGGTTGGGTGATTCCTCCTCTTTGAAACGACAAGTGCCAGTGCAGACTTGTGCTCCCACGTACCATCGAGTATATATTGGGAGACCACAGTAGGCTATATCCTTTATCCATAGGAAGCCGTGTCTGCCACCCTATCGATCGCAATGCACTGAACACAGCATTCGGGAAGATTGACTGTCGTACCATAAAAAGTATTCTGCACTTTTGCGATTGGTTTAGTAATCCCCCTGTCTAGATATCTAGAGTAGTCACTTTCGTTCCTTTTCAGACTCCTTAAAAGAAAAGGACCATCTGAGCACTTGTCACTTCAGGCTCATTAAAAATCGAAGGCGACTAGAGTCATCTTTAGCTTTTTCTCGACTCTTAAAAAATGAAAAAGCAAATTGTGTCAAAGCGTCATAAAATTTATTTAAATCGAAATAACCTCACTGTTCCCTCGTTGGTCTTAGGGTGAGAAAATGGAGTCCACCAATCAAGGATTTCCCCTTGGGAGAATCCTACTCCCTTTTCCTCTAGGGGGAGATGTTGGTGCACCTCATATGGCTACATTGTTCCTTCCAGGGCTTGCAATTGGCCTGCCAGTATGCCTTTTCTCGCCCTCTGCCATTCAAAACACCGTGATTCTTGAACAGTCAACTCAGCAACCAGATAATACTAGAGTTACCCAAATCGAAGACGACTAGAGTCATCTTTAGCTTTTTCTCGACTCTTACAAATTGAAAAAGCAAGTTGTGTCAAAGCGTCATAAAATTTATTCTAATCGGAATAACATCACTGCTCCCTCATTGGTCTCAGTTTGAGAAAATGGAGTCCACCAATCAAGGATTTCCCCTTGGGGGAATCCTACTCCCTTCTCCTCTAGGGGAGATGTTGGTGTACCTCATATGGCTACATTGTCCCTTCCAGGGCTTGCACTTTGCCCGCCGATATGGCTTTTCTTGACCTCTGTCGTTTAAAACACCATGATTCTTGGGCAATCAAATCAACAACTAGATGATACTAGAGTTACCCCCAAACCTTCTATTTCATTTGTTTCTCCCTCTCCTTCTTCCTCTTCGCTTGGTGGAACTATGCTTCAAAAAAAATGATCGTATAAAAGTTGTTGTAATAAATATCTTTTTTCATTATGTTTTCAAGCTTAGATGCCCACTCATTTAGAAAAAAACTGAACATGCTTCTTTCCCTTTGCCCTTTAATTCATATTTTTTCAAGTAATGCTATAGGAATGTAATGAATTTTAAACATCTTACGCGAAGAAAACAACATTTTTGTGTTTTGTTTTGTACCAGAAAATGACAACAAACCTTACTGAAAATGCAATTTCCTCAATGTTATCTGGACCAACTCATATTCAACCATACCTACAAATTGTTGAACTTGAACCAATACAGTCAATGCAAAATTCAACTCCACGATATCGTACTGCAATTTCAGACGGAACACATAAGAAACACATCATGCTTCCAAAAGATTTCAATGATCTCGTAGCAACAGGCTTGCTACAAAAGGGTTCTGTTATAAATGTTAAAAGTTGGACTACCTCAGCTATTGGTCCTTCAACGTAAGTTTCTTATAAATTTCTTATTTCAAATTTAACATTTTTTATTTATAACACAACTGCTTCTAACAGTTATTCCTATGACTCTCATTTGTAATGTAGGTCTATAAAGCTAATAGACTTTGAAATATCTACTTCATTTGCACCCTTAATTGGCAATCCAAAAACTATGAGTATCCCCATCACATCTCGTGAAAACACTCCATCCTCATCGGACCCACATCCTTTATCAAAAAGACACTACCCTCTTGCATCTACTCCAACTCCGTCCATTCTGCCAATTCAAATTCCCATCAAATCGTTAGACCCTTACCACTCAAACTGGTGCATAAAAGGATACGTCCAAAGGAAAACAACTCTTCAACAGTTTCAGAATCAATACGGACCCGGTAAAGTGTTTGGTTTTGACTTGTTCGATACAGAGGGTGGAGAAATACATATTACATGTTTCAACAATGTCGCAGATTATATTTTCGACAAAATCCAAAATGAAAATGTCTACATTGTCTCTAAAGGGAATGTAAAAATGGCTAATAAGCAATACAACCACTTGAACAATGACTAGGAAATTTTGTTGAATGCAACATCTACCATAGAACATGTTGCCAACGAAAAAAAACATAATCCAACAGTGCGATTCAATGTAAAATCAATTGGTGATATCAGAACAACAAACGTCAACTCCATTGTTGATATTCTTGGTGTTGTCACAGACATTTCCAATGTATGCACTATACGTAGAAAAGATGGCTCTGAAGTCAATAAACAAACAGTACAACTTCGAGACATGTCAGGGTATAACATAGATGCAATCTTTTGGGGAGATAATTTTAATGCCATGTCACAGGAAATCTCTTCCCTATGTGCTACAGGAAATAACCCCATCATTGCAATCAAATCTGCGCGTGTTGGAGAATTTAATGGAAAAAATATCGGCACTACAACGAGATCCATTGTTCTTGTAGATCCTGACATTGAAGAGGCCCATGCGCTGAAGGCGTGGTTTAAAAAAGAAGGTTCGATTGCAGCTTCCACATCTTTGACAACAAGATCTCCTTTTGGCCACCAACAAAAAAAAATAACAATTGCTAACATTTATAGTATGGATTCCTTAGAGAAACCAACATTTTTCCAGCTAAAGGGCACAATAACAAAAATTGGGATGGATAGTTTTTACTACATTTCTTGCCCGTCGATCGTTGGTGGGAAAAAATGCATGAAAAAACTTATTCCACAAAATACAGGGATGTGGTTCTGTCCAAAATGTAACGCTGAAGTAAGCGACTGTGATTACAGATACTTATTCAAAATTGACATACAAGATCACACTGGTGAATTGGCTTCAACTATTGCTTTCGAAGACGCGGGATCTACAATTCTTGGGAATAATGCCAAAGACTTCTATCTATTATCTTCAGATCCAGAACTGATCAAGCAAATTGTCTCTAGAGCTCTATGGACAGATCATATCTTCACACTATCGGTGAAGACATAAACTTTTAAAGAAATCCCACGATTGAAATGCGTTATCATAAAAGAAGAAAAACTGCATTTCACGACAGAATGCAACAACATCCTTCGAGAAATTCAGAACATCTCATCATTGTAGATAAATATTTCAAAATGTATTCCTTGCTTTTTGGCAACTCCTATTGTCCAATTTTATAAATACAACTTTACAAGATATACTGTTGCATGCCTTGTTATGAAATTTTCTTATATACCATTGAAATAAGTATTCGTTCTCCATTGTATCTATCTTTATGTGAGTAGACAAATTCACATTTTTTTTTTCCTTTTATCAGCTTTACACATGAAACTACCTACATGTATACAGAAAAAATACTAATACGTTCTTTCAAAAACATTACTTAAATAAAAAATTTCACATAACACTATTCAGAACTTAGATTTTTTTCCCTTCTTTCACTTTCGCTTGCATTTTTTGCCCTTCTTTTGCTTTCATACAATAACATGGTTGTTGTCTCCAAATAACATTCTTCTTTTCCCCTCTCTTGCTTATAGGTACCATAAAGTTTGCGAATGGCTTCTTCTTCTAATAATGAACGTGCTCGAAGATACTATGCAACAAATAAAGAATGAATCAATGCACGGCGCCGTGAGCTTTACCAAGCAAAAAAAAACACCATGGAATGTCAAAAACATAAAAGACAAAAGGATAACCAACCTTCCTCGTCTGAAATGGCCCACCCTGAAAACAATCCTCCCTTGCAATTATCAGACTCTTTATCTTCTCAGCAAACCTCTCAAACAAATACATCCATGCCTCATTGCCCTAACCCCTCCTTCGCACATGCTTTCAACAACGTTTATACTAATCAAGCACATCGAGATTTCCGTGCAAAGATTGATAAACTTCCACCTAAATGTCCATGCTCCATTTGTCTTGAATCATATCCTCGAATACATATCCGCAATTCCAACCACGTGTATTCTTGCTCCAGATGCGTCTCTGAAACAAAGGGTCATCACTTCTCATTATCAAACAACATGGACCCTGGTCCTCAGCCAGCTGCCCTTACATCTCTTTCACAAATAGAAGAAATTCTCATTGCTAGGGTTAACCCTATACTGCAAGTAACACATGCACGCGGTGGCCAGTATAAATACAGTGGCCACACAATTTGCTTTCCTCAAGACATTACAAAAATCGCAAACATGTTGCCATGTCGTGTTGAACACTTGGACATCCTAATTGTCACGCGTCATAGTAATGACCATAAGGCTTATGATTTCATTGTCAGTAGACATCGCGTTCTCACTGCATTGGAATACGAATTGGAAAATGACCCATACTATAAGAATGTTCGTATTGATACCAACGCACTGGCATCCTTACCAGCGATCCCCACCGATGTCTCCTCCTCCCTTCACCATTCCAATACTACAGAAACCACTGTCCGCCTTCCACTTGAACCACCCCATGAGCTCACCGAAGATTTCACAGACCCATCCGTAGACCAAACATCATCCTTTGTACCCATCATACCTAATACAAATACAGAAATCCAAGAAATCCACCATTATTTGCATGCTTACAACCACCAATCTGATACTAGAATTGAGTGGCCAACAATTGGTTTATCGCCAGTCAATGAATACAACACAGAAGGTCTACTCTCTATGGCTTTCCCCGCCCTTTTCCCGACAGGCGCTGCAATGCCAAATCAGCCAAGAATGAAAGCAGTGCAGCTACATGAATATGCACTTCATCTCATACGTTACTATGATAACAGATTTGGAAACCACCCACGCTTTCGTTATTACATATATAATCTCATGATGCGGCATCGCAGTCAAGCAACAGCATCGATTTTTGTGAAAAAAAACATCACAGATAGCTTTCCAATATCTATTCAAGATTTGAACATCCGATTAGAACAATTTCCAGATGAGCAATTGGCAGAGCAAGTCATGCGATTCGGTAGCTCTTTACGTGGAACAAGGTCATTTTGGCATAAAGCTAAAAATGAACTAACTATCTCAACTCGGTTGCCTGATGTTCTTCTTCACATTAAGTGCAGATGATACAAAATGGCCTGATCTTCATGCAATCATGCCCGAATGTCTTCCTTCTGATATTGCAAAACAACAAAAGTGGAGAAGTGATAACATTATCTCTAACCCACATTTAACATCACTATATATGCACCATAGATTCACAGCATTTCGTGAGATTATCTTAGAGAAACACTTGAATACAAAAGATTACTGGTACAGGTACGCATTCTACCGCATTTTTTTTTCTCCAAGAACTCTAAACAACATTCCTCACCTATTGCAAAATTATCTTACAAAAATGCATACTTGATAGGTATGAATGGAAACATAGGGGATCTGCGCACATCCATGGTTTCCTTTGGATAGAAAATGCACCTGATATGGAAAACCTCAACTGGGAAGACACAAAAGCAGTCGATATTACAAGGCAGTTCTTCGACAAATATATTTCCGCTTGGAACCCTCGTGCTCCTTCGACTTCAAACCAGCCAAATGCTTGGACAAATCCCGAAGACCCTTGTCTATTGTCCACACCGCAAATCTTCAGAACCAATCCTTTCAGTGACTATGAACAACTCGTCAATTGTGTTGAATGTCACACAAAATGCTCAGAAAGCACGTGCCTAAGAAAAAATGGATCCTCACTCCAATGTCGTTATAAAGCACCGTGGGAATTACATCCAAAATCGGCCTTATTCATTGATTCCAATGGCCAAAAAACATACACCCCTGCTCGCAACGACGATCGACTCAATAGCCATAACCCTACCATCCTATCTATTTGGCGTGCAAATGTTGACTGCCAACCAGTACTCTCCATACACGTTGTACAAAAATATATCGCCAAATATGCATCCAAAGCAGAAAAAAATCTGAAAGCTTCCACCACATGCTACGTAGAATTGTCCTCGCTTCACCCATTGCTGACCCAGCAACATCCACATTTCGAAAATTTCTTGCAGAAACCCTTGTTGATCGTGACATTGGAGCACAAGAAACCTGCCATATGCTGCAAAAATTACCATTAACATTATGTAGCCGGCCATTCATTTATTTAAATGTAAACCAAAAAATTCTTATGCACCTTCCACAAATGAACACCACCTCCACTACATCCCCGCACATCATAGATACATATATCCAGTGCCCTTCTACCCTAGAGTCTACATCACTAATAGAATTGGCAAGATCCTGGTCATATGATCCTCGTCGCAAAACAAACAAATGGCAAAAAAGGCCTACAAAAGCAATTGTTCGGGTCGTACCACATTACTCCTCCATACCATCCACAACAGAACCTTACTACGCTAACTTTTGCAGGGTTGAGCTTATGCTATACAAACCTTTTCGCCATATCGTACAAGATATAGGAGATTCTGCTGCAGAATTCATCGCAAATTGGCAAACATTTCGTCCATTCTACAATCCTTGGCATCAACACCGCACACTATCTGATATTGAATCTGTCACAAATGATACCTCAACTATAAATGAAACCAATCCAACAGACACCATGGAAATAAATGAATGGGAATTACTTTCCCAATTATACCCTACAAATGAGCTTCTCATAAATGACCTTGACATGCTTGGTCTTCGTGGCTTTGATGACACCCATAACTGGAATCATACCACTATCCCATTCGATCTACAAAATAGTGCAATACAATTCATTGAGAATAGCCGCTCCATCCACCACATTCTTCAAACACATCAACATATCCTGCCGACCCTTACTACATTATCTCCAATGCAAAGAAAAGCTCTAAATATTATTTCTAATCATTTTGCTAGGAAGGATTATTTACCCGCTCTCAGAATGATAATACAAGGCACTGCTGGTACGGGAAAATCCCTCCTTATTAATTGCATCAAAGATATGCTCATACGCCTTGCAAGCCTGGAACCTTCGCTGATCATGTTCCTCGCCCCTACAGGGGTTGCTGCCTTCAACATACAAGCATCGACAATCCATTCTTCTTTGCACCTTCCTATAAAGGATCTTATGCCCTTAGAAGGTAATGCTCTTGCAAAATTCAAAGAAGAACTCAGGCATATAAGATACATACTAATCAATGAAATGAGCTTCATTGGGCCAAAGCTTCTCAGCGATATTGATGAACGTCTTCGCGAGGCATTTCCCCACCAAAGAAACACTCCTTTCGATGGTTGTTCCATAATATTGGTTGGTGATCTGGGTCAGTTACCACCCGTCAAAGACATACCTCTATATGTAGGGACGAGCCACGGAAGCGCACTGTGGAACACCTTCAACACAGTCATCACATTAGACACAATATTTCGTCAACAAGGCGACGACATCGCACAGGTTACTTTTAGGAACATTCTCCAGAACATTAGAGATGCAAATCCAACAATCGACGACTACAACATACTCATGTCGTGCACAGATTCCTTTTTATCAGAAGAAGAAATATGTTCATTCCATGATTCCATGCATCTATTTCCAACGAATGCTCAAACAATGGTCCATAATAAGCAAATGATGAAATCTCTAAACACTCCTATCGCACGATCCATTGCTGAAGATGACAACACATATTCCAGTATTTCCTCTGAAGACGAGCAACTTGGGCGAATTGTATTACTATGCAATGGCAAAAAAGTTATGTTGACTTCCAACCTTTGGGTTTCAGATGGACTTGTTAATGGTTCCCTCGGAAAAATTGTAACCATCTTTTACAAAGAATCAACTGCACCACCACAAATTCCAACATTTGTTGTTGTAGATTTTCCCAAATACATTGGGCCTCCTTGGGATGAAAGAAACCCCACTTACTTGCCTATTCCAGCAGTAAAAAGAAATGGTCGTACACAAATTCCACTGAAGATGGCTTGGGCTTTAACCATACATAAATCTCAAGGTATGACACTTCCAAAAGCAACAATTGACATTGGAAAAACAGAACGTCAGGGTCTCACATTCATAGCTATTTCAAGAGTGCCTTCTCTACAAGATCTTCGGATTAACCCTGCATTCAGTTTCGATCGTTACAGTAAAATGAAGGACAACAAAAACATTGCTTGCAGAAAACACGCCGAAGAAATTCTCCATTCAATGCCGCCTCCAGATAATCTGCTCCAACCCATACTTTGACTTCACCAAAAGGTTTCCTCCATTTATTTACCTCATTCTATTTCATAACATACTTTTCATATCTTTCAACAACAACCAACTTTAATCAATATTAGTAAATAAGCAAATATTAGAATGTCTTTATATTATCTGTACATCTCATTCTAACCTTTTCTTTCTTTTGCAACAGGCCACATGGACTCAGAAATAACATACCTGCACAACTACAAGTCGACTGGCAAGCAAAAAAACTGCATCTCCAGCTACGCATTAACCTCCAATGGTGTTCAATATGCCGTTATTCACCATGCATCTTCCACTAACAATATATAAATCCCCATAGCAAAGGTAACTTCATTTCCATTCATTCCAGATTCATTTTAACACAACTCACCTTCAAAGTATTACTAATAAATTTCCGCAACTGATTTACATATTGCTAATTCTAACTAAATATACATTTTGCAGGTCCATTACTGCTTCTTCAGGTCTTCGCTACCTCCACCATGTTTTCATACAACTTCAAATATGGAATGACAAGCACAGTGTTCTTTAGACTATTATATTCCTTCTCGGACCTCTTTTGTTACAATTCACTGTTTGTATTTTCCATTTCAAACTTGAAAAAGGATGTTTCAAACCGCTTTTGTTACAATTCACTATTTGTATTTTCCATTTCAAACTTGAAACTGGATGTTTCAAGATAAATACCGTTTTCATGGTTTGTTTCCTCACAACTATTTGTGTTTTCCATTTCAAACTTTAAAAAGGATGTTACAATACACTATTTGTATTTTCCATTTCAAACTTTAAAAAGGATGTTACAATACACTATTTGTATTTTCCATTTCACACTTAAAAAATGATGTTTCAACATCAAATACCATTTTCATAGTTTATGTCCTCACAACTATTTTTGTTTTCCATTTCAAACTTAAAAAGGGATGTTTCAAGATCAATACCATTTTGATAGTTTATGTCCTCACAACCAATTCATTGTCAATGGGTTTTAACATATTTTGTTGACAAAATCAATTGATTTTAACGAATATAATACATGTTTCCAATATATCTTCATATTAATTTAATTTCCCATTTGAATAATGATTTCTTAACTAGCCCTTTCCAAATCAATATGGCTTCCCGGTTGTTGTTCGCATATTAATTTAATTTCCCATTTGAATAATGATTTCTTAAATAGTCCTTTCCAAATCAATATGGTTGCCCAGTTATTGTTCGCATGGATTCATTCATTTATCTTCACCTTTAACTCCACAATTTTTACCAACTACAAACGAAGGTCTCTAAACAGGTTCAATGCATATTTATGGCTACTTGCATTCCATTTCAATGGTTTTTGGCATGGCTTCCTCAAATTAAAACTCGAAATCATCGACCCTTGCTTTCAAAAAAGCCCGCAAAAGCTTATTCACATTTCAATATTCTTCCACACACTATGCCTTACTGCATTTTCTTTGCAACATTGGGTGCAAATGCTAGTATATATTTATTCTATGGCTATTGATTTCAAGGACCTGGGGATCGTCGGAACCCATATGCAATTCCGTTTTGTCTTGACTAATTTAGTTATCATCTCCACCGCCGCTCTTCGAATCTCCTGTGCAGGATGGTTGCTTGCTTGTATTTATCTGGTCTAAACACCATTTATTCTATGGATTATATATATTTATTCTATACAACAAAGAAGCTATCGATTTCAAGGACCCGGGGATCGTCGGAACCCAAAATTCCGATTTCGTGAATCGTTTCCACGCATAATTTTTTTTTACTTGCGGGAGAAGGACGAAAATTACATGAACAGTACTTGGACATACAAAGCCCCGAGAGAGAACGCCTTCCGCTTAATTAAATCAATATTATTAATATACCCTTTTTTAATTTAATATTATTAATTAATATTAATATTAGTGAAATTTATATTAAAATAATAATAATAATATTATGAATCATTATTTTGTTAACTTAGTACTATTATAAAACTATAATAATAATTTTATATAACTATTAAACTTAATATTAAATCTTATATTAAACCTAAATCTCATATTAAAAAACATAAACCTAATATTTTTTTTTTTCTAATTAAGACTAACCTAAGTACCCACGGGGATTTGAACTGGTGACCTATCGCAAGAAGTGTCTTATCAGTGCACCCATTCACCATCAATCCAAAGACCCGTGGGCAACATAAACCTAATATTAATATAATTTACAACTATTATTAATAAACATAATATCAACCTAACATACCATATCTTTAATATAACTCAATAAAAGAAATAATATATGTGATCATGAGGATGGCATCTTGTATTAAAACGCAATGCTTATTTTAAAATCTAAAACCTTATATTCAAACTTATTACGTAAACCCTAATATTAAAACTTAATATATTTTGATTAGAGTCAAAATTATAGATGCACTATCGAGAAAATACACAAAAATGTCAATCAAATACAAAAATAACAATCAAATATCAAATAAATAATGAAATTATATATATATATAGTTAGATCAAAATTTGAATAATAACTATTAAATATTTACAACGAGATACCTGCAAAGTTTCAATATAAATATGTTTGATAATATACAGCACTCAATATAATATTTAAATTTTTTTTTTTTTTTGAATAATGAAACCTACTTCCCTTCTTTTATGTTTTGTTTCAAAAATATGAGTGTATTCATTTAACTAGACACTGCCGAGACCAATATGATTTATATTTCATTGTAATTAAGTTTCAAAAATATGAGTGTATTCATTTAAGTAAACACTGCCCAGATCAATATGATTTATCTTTCACTGCGTCACTTGCTTAATTACATAAGAGTGGATAAAGCTAATTGCTCCATAAACCTTATGGATTGTGAAGCATATAAATTCAACGTTGGATTGTTTGCGGTTTGTGAAAGATGCTAATCATGCAATTTTTTGGAAGAGAAAAAATATCCAACTAGCAATAAAACGGGCATTTCCCAATCAAGTTGTTTGCAAGGAAACAAATGAACCATAGAAGGTCCATTGCTCCAAGAATGCACTACTACACTGCACTACATTCAATCTTTTAAGTTATAAATACAAGAAATTATGAAAATTGTTCACAGATTTCCACATAACTCGTTACATTTTATTGGTCAAATATTAAACATAACCTTAAATATTATATACATTTGTTGAATTGAGGCTTTTGTGATCCATATCAAGTTTATGAGAAAAGTTTTTCGGCATAAATCACATGATAGAACATTTGTCGACGCGTTTCGAACCAACGAGTGTGGTTCATCGTCAGGACAAGTTGAAGAACCAGATCATGGCTGCATATTTAAATAGGGAGAGTAGATCGTCCAACAACTAAATTTGACTAAAAAGCAGCTATATTGGAAAAAAAAAGAAAGGCTAAACGACTAAGATTCACCAAGAACGGCTAGATTTGACTATTTAATTTTTAATTATATAATAATATTAAATTATTATTTTATTACTTATCATAAGTTATTTAAGTGAAAAGTTAACCAAGTTTGAGTTAATATTTATATTCAAATTCTAGAAATAATATTTAATATTATATTATTCCTTGTTTCTGAAGGGGGTTTATATTATTCCTTGTTCCTGTAGGACACCCTATATTGGTGAGACTGGACACTCCATTAATTAAAAAATTAGTGAACACACAGCTCATCTTAAACATAGGAGAACCAAGTCTTCCGCACTAGCAGAGCATGGAGAGAAGACCAAACAACATGTCTGTATTGAAGATGTCAATGTTATTGCTAGAGTTTTGTAGTTCCATCACCGAAAATTTAGGGAAGCCATCGAAATTGAAAGGAGACCAAGTAATCTCAATAGAGAGGATGGCTGGAAGATCAGTGGTTGATGGGTCCCGACCCTCGCCTCTTAGTCGTTTCCTCCCCTTCCTCCCCTCCCTCTCTTAATAGCTTGTTCTATAGTTTTTTCCCCCTTGATATCCTCTAACCCTCTTTTTTAGACATAGTTCTTTGATCCTACTTAGGGTTATATTATTTATTATAAGATATTAAAATAGGATATTTATGTTATAAGTACACGGCTTTACTAATAAAATTAATTAAATACTATTATGATAACACTATTATATTGTTAATAACAATACAATAAATCCTTTCAAATACTAATTTCCCTTGAATTAATAATTCTGGTTCCCATTAGATTTCTAGATATTAATGCCTTAACAATTGGTGGTAAGAATAATACCTTTATCATTTCGAATACTACTTTTAATATAGGTAAAATTTTAGTATTGATTTTCTCTTTTCATAACTAATTTGAAGAGATCTAGTATACATAATATAATGATAATTAAGATTCTATAAAATTTATATTAATTAATATAGAATTTTATCATATTTTAATAGTAATATAGATATTCCCCCTTTTTAAGACTAATCTGAATGGATCTAATATGTAACTAACATTATTTTAATCCTTACCTTTGATAATATCCATAGATCTTTTAAATTTATTGGTTACACAAAGCATTAATAATAAGATTATATTATAACACTATTATAATTATAATTTAATATTAAATATTATTTCTAGAAATTTGAATATAAATATTAACTCAAACTTGGTTAACTTTTCACTTAAATAACTTATGATAAGTAATAAAATAATAATTTAATATCATTATATAATTAAAAATTGAATAGTCAAATGTAGCCGTTCTTGGTCAATCTTAGTCGTTATAGCCATTTTTTTTCAATATAGTCGTTTTTTAGTCAAACATGGTCATTGGATGATGTGCTTTCCTTATTTAAATATGCAACCATGATCTGGTTCTTCAACTTGTCCTGATGATGAACCACACTCGTTGGTTTGAAACGCATCGACAAATGTTCTATCATGTGATTTACGCCGAAAAACTTTTCTCATAAACTATTATATACATTTAAAATGCTATATTATTAATTAAACTTTTGACTTCGCTTTTTTATTATTATTATGTAATCACGAAATCCACGTTAGATAATAGCTAATAGAGCTCAATACTCAAACAAACTTATGGATTGTGAAGCATATAAGGTGGTATAAACAAAGACCTGTGCTGAGTTATATATTATCAATTAAACTTTTGACTTTGCCTTTTTTTTATTATGTAATCACGAAATCCACGTTGGATAATAGCTAATAGAGCTCAATACTAAAACAAATTTATGGATTGTGAAGCATATAAGGTGGACCTGTGTTGAGTTAGAAATGCATCAAATGCGTAAACAAAAACTTCATCTAGTAAATGAAATTGAAATATGTTAACTATTTTTTGGGATTGTTATTGTATTTATAAGTTATCTAGATATAATTGTCTGGTACCTAGATTGTATATGTATAAATAAGTTTTTTTCATTAATACAATCGCTCTTTCATTGTGCTGCTTATTAGGGCTTGTGTAGTGGTGTGAGAACCTGGGTTGAGTTGTTTAGAAACTCCATGACTATTGAGTTTGCTTTTAAGGAGGCTTTATTTGAAGTTTATGGAGGGATGAATGTACGAGTTTCATAAAATGCATTTTGAGGAGCACATTGTTTGCAAAGGCATGAGATATAGACTGCGGGAGTGCTGGAAACCAAGTTAAAAAAAACCAAGGTAAAAGTGATTACCCACTGATAACTCTTATTGTTGGCACAATGGGAAATGAATAAATAACATTGAATATTAGAGAATATTTGAAAAATTCTTGGAAGTGAATTATAAATTATTTTAGTGGAATATTTTTTCCATATTTGGTGTTTGAATTTAATCCACATATTACTCGTTCATGAAAGTGAAAGTAAAAAAATGATTTACAATTTTTTTTTGACAAAGATTTGTAAAAATGAAATGAATATGGAGACATTTTCCAAAATATGAGACCAAAAGTAAAGTGAATATATTTCCTATATATTTTATATTACTTCCATAAACAACATCTTTGTGTCGAAGTAGACATACCCAAAATGGTGAAAGTGAACAAAGAAAGAAGCAGAGGCAAAAAGGTGAAAGTGAATAGAGAAACATGAAAGCTAATGGGAGAAAAACTTGGTGAGTATCAAGTGAATGGAAATTGTATCAAATTATGATTAAAGAAAAGAAATCATTTCTTTTATCAATTATATTTAAGAAAACTAAAATGGTTAAAGAAAAGTGAAATGAGAAAGTAAAAGTGACTAATTCTGAAATTAATTAACTTGGAGTTAAAAGTGGTGGAAATATTTAAGGAAGAAAAAGGGAAATAGTGAGGCTTGAACCTAACTCTCTTCAAAATTATTTTTAAAACCCACCATTAGACCACTAAGCCAATTTTATTTAAAACAAAAGGAGAAAGGGATTTATATTTTTTAGAGGAGTATTGCATATATTTCAAAAATTTGAAAAGGATTTGTTTGAAGATTTTATTTGGCTACAAAAAAATTATGACTTCAATAGTCTCCATAGTTGGAGTTGTGTTTAGCATAAAGTCGAATTATCAAGAGTGGTTTAGAAATATTAAAAGTGCTATTGTTTTTAACGATTTGTGGGAAATTTTTCAATCATAACAAATAATGATGGAAAATAAATTTCACCCGAGCCACCTAATGACGAAAATCAACGTGTAATTTGGGAGAAAAAAGACAAGAAAACATATGCATTAATCATTGCATCAATGACAGAAGAGGTAAGCATATATGTTGTTTCTTGTCATACTCCACTTGAAGCAGTACAAAAATTGAAGGAACTTTATGATTCATGTTCAGAACTTGAAATTATTCAGTTGTTGTTGAGATTGTTTGATTTGGAGATGAAAGACAATGATCCTTTGAAGATGACCTTTGAAATAAAAGCTATTTTTCATGACATAAAATTCACTAGTGTTGACGTAGATTTACAACTTACTATTTTTATTAAAGTTGTCCATCATGTCTATTCACACTAAGAATCTCTCCAAGCTAGTCAAAAGTTAAAAGACATTACATTTGATAAATTAGTAATAAAATAGTTTAGAAATAAAAGGCCTTTAGGTTGAAAGAGCCTCCACAAAATTCTAACATAGAAACTTTATACCTTGCGCAAAAAGATCAAAAGTCTGATGGTGAAACATCTAGAGGTGATAAAACTACTAGAGGCCATGGTAGAAGAAATTATAGAGGTAGGGGGGACAAACACAGTCAGAGAGACGAACAAAAAAATGATAGAAAACAAAGAAATTTTAATGATAAACCAGTTGTAAAGCGTTTTAGATGTGGTAAAATTTGTCACATTGCTGCTAATTGTAGAATTCCTTGGGAGAAAGTCAGTGAAAGGAGAGAACTGTTGAATGAAAAGAAATATGAACCGCCACTAGATAAGGGAAACTAATATGGTTTTTCACATTACATTGTTTCTCATTTTAATTTTAATATTAATGATGTTTTTAGTACTTTAGTTTCTTCATGGCAAGGCAGTTGGATTTTGCATTCAGGAGCCACATGTCATACGAATTTTAGAAGATATTTTTTCGAAACATTCAATGACCAAGTTGACAGTGTTTATTTGGGCTTGCTAAAAAATCTCTCAAGTTAAGCCTTTAGGAATTAGATCCATTCGTTTGAAGATACCAAAGCTTGCATATTATGTTATACATGATGTCTTTTACATTCCAAAATTTCAAAGAAATCTAATGTCTCTTATACATATTGGAAAACAAGGGAATTCCATACATATTTTCGATGGCATCATTGAGATACGTAGAGCATATGATCATGCAATCATTATGACCAGTGTTGAAGAAGGTATGATTTTAAAATTGAATGGCACATCATCTACTATAATGAATTCTCATGGTAGTTATGCTATTTTAGCACAATGAAATGATACTCTATCTTCTAGTTTGTTATGGCATGCTCGTTTTAGTCACATTAACTATGATAGTATCATAATTATAAGACAACAAGGTGTAAAAGGATTGCCTACAATTCCAAGAAATCTTACACCATGTGACGATTGTATTTTGGGGAAACATTCTAAGTACCCTTTTCATAGTTCTTCTTCTAAAGCTTCAAGAAAATTCGGTCTCATAACATTCAAATTTATGTGGTCTTATGCCTGTTGCAATTTCCAATGGTAATAAATATATGTAACATCTATTGATGATTATTCAAGAATGTGTTGGGTGTGTTTGTTGAAAGATAATTCACAAGTATTTGAAAATTTTAAAACTTTTCATTCAATGGTCAAAAATGAAACTCAACTGAACATTGGCATTCTCAGAACTAATAATGGTAGTGAATATACTTCTAATGCTTTTGAAAAATATTTGAAGGACAATGGAATCAAACATCAGACTACCATAGCTTATAATCCACAACAGAACGGCATTGTAGTGCATATGAATATAGAACTTTGCTTAATATGGTTAGATCTATGATGTTCCTAAAGAATGTTGATGTTTCAAGGAGAAGAAGTAATTTGTGCAACCTATATTCGGACTTGTTGTCCCTCTTCTATCATCAATAATAAGTATCCCCATTAAATGTGGTATAATCATATTCCTATTATTCAACATTTTAGAATCTTTGGTTCTATATGATATGAATTGATTCCTAAACAACAACACAATAAGTTGGGTGTCAGGAGTCATAAATGTATTTTCTTGGGATATTCTGCTACTTCCAAAGCTTACAGGTTGTATGATGAGGAGAACAAGAAATTTATTCTTTGGAGAGATGTTATTTTTCTTGAATGTGATAAAGATAATTCCACTGTTGATAGACAACTGACTCATTTGGAGAAATTTGCATCCAAAAAGTTTTGTTTTGAATATGATAATGATGTTCGACATACTGAAGGGGGGGTTCACATTTTGGATCAGTTTGTGTTTCTTCCATCTTTGAATCATGAGAATGTTATTGCTGAAGAAAATTTGGATGATAGTAATGTTTCTGCATGACCACAGATTTATCTTGAAGAGCCTCTTGTTGAGACTGTTTTTCAAGATAAGCAACCATCACAACCAATTCAGTAATCATTACAAAGATCTCATGTGATCAGAGATTTCCAAGAAATTATGTTTACTTTGAAATAGGGAGTTATTTTAAAGGTGATGTTACTTCGAGTTCATGTAACGTTTCTCATTACTGTGGATTCAATAATTCTATAGTTAGTGAACCTAGTTTTTTTTAAGAAGCTGCTAATTGTGATGAATGGAAGGATGTAATGAAAACATAATATGATGCACTTATTAAGAATGATACTTGGAGGTTAGTGGATCCTCCTACTCATGTCAAACCTATTGGTTATAAATGGGTGTATAAGATCAAGTACAATGCATATAGTTCACTTGATAAATGCAAGGCAATGCTTGTAGCAAAAGGCTATGCTCAGAAGGAAGGTGTTGACTACACAAAGACATTTTCCCTTACAGTGAAATGGGGCACTTTTAGAACTTTTTTTTCTCTTGCAACTCTAAATAACTAGAAGATACACCATATGGACATTAAAACTAATTTTTAAATGATGAATTGAAGGAGGATGTTTATGTTGGAAATATTGATATGGGGGGGTGAATCAGTGCTTGTTTTTACGACTATTGTTTTACCAGTTAAAAACACACATATATATTCATAACACAAGAAGAACAACAATAATAAATACTTTTATTAATATAATCTTTGCAATAAAATAGATACAATATATAAGTGGTTGTAATCAATCGCCAAGCTCCAACTCGGAATTTGGTGAGGCTCCAACCTCTAGAGCACCAACTTTATTTCTCCAAGACATCGATCTTGGACTCAGAAGCACCAACTCCTGAGGACTTCAATCCTTCCATTTCCTAAGACACAAGTCCCAAAGACTCTTATCCTTCATACTTTTGAGGCATCAACCCCAAGGACTCCAATCCTCCTTACTTCTAAGGCACCAGCCCCAAGGAATCCTATCCTTCTTGCTTCTGAGGCATCAACCCCAAAGGACTCAAATCCTCCTTACTTTTGAGGCACCAGCCTGAAGGGTTCTGACCCGATCTTGTCAAGGTTAATTTCATAATAATGTTCTGCTCTCAGAACTCTTCTCTATTGAGTTTTGTCTATTTATAGCTTCACTGCAGTCTCTAAGCTACAACATCAATGACAACCAGTCTTCTTATGAAGTAGTCTTCACAACTCTGCACATTGCCCACACATAGTCTCCAATAGCCTTCATGCTCTCTGATAATGTCTTCACATAGCTTTAGTTAGTCCACTATTAGCTGCTAAGCTCTACATAAAGAACAACTTCTTGTTCAAGCTTATGTTCTCTGCTGGCACCTTCTCCCCTTCGACTGTCTGCTGTCCTATTGGCCCTTCGGCCCTCTTTCTGTTATGCTAGATCCTCTCACTGCCTCTATCTACTCCAACTTATTTTCCACAGCGTTTTAGTAGCCTTCAACAACATTAACAGCTCCATGTTCTCTGATTTTTCTCATCTCCTTCGTTACACATGCCTCTGTCTATTAGTTTCCTTTTTTTGTTGGCTTTCTGGCTTCCTCAATGCTTGCTTATCCTATCAGTTTCCTCCTCAGTTGCTATCATTTTCTCTACACTCGCTTGCTACTTTGGCTTCCTGGCTTTCGGTTTCCTCTATCTATCCAAGCGTTCCAATATTCACAGGAGACGTTCAAGAGGAAAAGGGGCCATATACATAGAGAATACCTATTACAAGTTAAAGACTATAACAACACTCCTTTTATCCATAATTATTTGACATATACAGGGCTTTACAGCATAACAGACATGCCATGCCCTATCGTAATCGCAATTGGCTTGATTCTAGTCTTCTAAGCTATCGAGAGCATTCCTTAATGTATCTCTGTCTCCAAAACCCGTGCAAGACAAATATACAAATACACAGGAATTACGATTGAAAACAGCCAAAAAACTAAAGGGAAGACTTCAAGAATCCATACACCCGCATTAATACTGTATCAAATCTGCTTCTGCACAGTTTCATCACAATCGGCCCCAAAACCTTTTCCACATTATCCATGCCTTTTCCGTTCGGAACCGGAATGTCCTTGAAGAATGCCTAAACACCCCGAATCACCCCATGGATCACCCTTATAAGTATATCCGCCTGTTTTCCTTTTAAACAAAAATATTTTGAAAAATGCCCCAAAATACTGGTTTTTACCTTTTCCTATCGGTGCGCTTACCGTACGCCAAAGTCAACACACCAAGCATTTGTGACCATTGATCTAGAGCGATGAGATCTAATGGTCCAAATCAAATCTCCTTATCGGCAATCGGAGGTCCCAATGGAATGCACTATCGACTCTATTCCTTTGGTCTGATGCGATATCGTTGATCGCTATCGGCAATTTACAATGGCACTTAACACTTAATACACTCCCACTCCGATTTGCCGATGCGATGTAAGTCTCAGACCCGATTGGATCCCGAAACTCCTGTGCGTATATTTTCAAGTCCGTTTTTCTAGATCCGCTAAGTGTTTAGCGTGATTTTCCAGTGTAAAAGGCTTTCGACAATGTGATAAGGAAATACACAGGATTGATGTAATTTGGGTTTCTACAAACCTGATAACGTTCAAAATCTCTGATTAAAGGATTTGAGATCCGGATTCTCAATCCAACTATGTTTTACGCCCGATAATTAATGTATTTGGGTTTTTTTGCCTTCAAAACCAGTTCCATGGAATGCGCCCGCCAAACGATACTTTAACACAGTAATTCCATTTAAACATATGAAAAAAACACAGGCTGGCACCTGTAAATGCATGCATATATGGCCTCTGATAGTGTATTTGTATGCATATAACTATTTTGTGGCCTGACAGCTCCCGATAATATAAATGCATCCATTGCTCCTCTAATGGCTTTGTCTGCTTCCTCCGATGACTGTTTGTGTCCTCTGTACTTTGGCATATATGTATGGTGTATATATATATATATATATATATATATATATATATATATATATATATATATATATATATATATATATATATATATATATATATATATATATGGCTCCTCATGTTCATTCTTCGTGGGCATGTATTACATGCAGCGCTCCTCCAATATAGCTCCTCTTGCTCCAATGTGGCTCCTCTACCTTGGTAGTGTCTTTCAAAGACCTCCTTGCATATATGAACGCCTCTCTTGCTCTGATATCCTGTGATATGATTTGATCTGCCTCCTTTGGTAACTCCTCTTAGTTATGGCTTGGCTATCCTGATGGCCTTGCTCCTGTCTCTTCATGGATCTGTTCTGCTTCCCTTGGCTCCATATCATCATCTAGTATCTAGAATATTGCCATATTGACATCAATGACAACCTAGGTCAACAATCTCTCCCTTTGTTATTGATGGCAATATTCTTCTTCTCTCCCCCTTTGACATCAATGGCAAAGGAGTGCTCTTCTTCTTTTTACTCAAGATAGAGGATTCATGCTTTATCATCAATTTGCACATTATTCCCTCTTCATGTCTTAGAACTACTCTATAATGGCTTCAATAATGCTTAAAGATGCTCTAATTTAATGCTTTCATTTAGGTTGCGAATGGCCATACACCAAGTGTCCAAGTACAAGCTTTTATGCTTCAATTCATATTGATGTCTTCATAGGTAGAATTGAGAGACCTTCATAGTCTGAATCAGGAGAAAACTACCACCTAGATTGTCTTTCTTTAGATCTAAGTTCCTTTGTGCTCCTATACATATATTGTCCTTGTGTTCTTGTACAAGTCTTTGCATGTTATTTCTGCTAGCAAATTTAGATATACAATCTATGACTGTCTTTTAAAATCATTCTGCTGATTTGCATCTATCTGCAATGCTTCAGTTTGTTATATGCTACCAGCTGCTCTTACTTCAAACTCCATTTCAGATGTATCTGTTTGTTTGAAGACTGCCTCTATTAGTGTCCAGAATTTATTTGTTCTCACATTAAATCCCCGAGTTAAGACATAAACTTCTGTGATAATAGCACCATCGTTGTTTTCCTTATTTTCTCTAGCATTAGATGACTTTCTCTATTGCTTCAATTACTACTTAGTGATTAAGTGGAAAGCATCTTTAACAACAGTCCAAAGAATGGTTATAGGATCATATGCTTCAATGGAGTACCCCTGAGAAATGATCTTTATCAGAGAATGACTATTATATAGTTCAGCAAGGATTTCATAAGGACCCTTTCACTAATAGCTTTAGAAATAATGATCAAGAATCACAGGCTCCCCCTCACTGTATGCATCATCTCCTTTTGGTAGAGACTTCTCATAAAATGCTTAGATTATCAAAATTCAAGCCAGTGACATATGTTGTTAGCTGGAGAGCTCAAGGGACTTTTGGATTGTATTTCCTTCCTTCTCTGTACTTGTGTAACTTTCTTCTTTTGCATGGTTCTAGCTTGTGTAAGAGCCCAAGTTAAGTTAAAGCTCGTGCCATATGACCAATGTTATGAAACTTGAAGCATTCTACATTGTTCATGAATAAGAATTCATGTTTTCCTCCTACAAAATTGTTTCTTGGAGATTGTTTGGGACTATAATATCTATCTCTATGATATGCTTTATAGTCTTTTTCCATGTGACCAATGTTTATACAAGAATAACAATAACCAAAAAATGAACTTTGGTACCTGGGAGATGGAGGTTTCCTTGATGTACTTTTGAAGCCTTTTTGCCTTGGGATCCTTTGATGATAACCATTGCCTCTCGCATCTGTGACATCATCTATATTTCTTCTTGGAGCTGGATTTCTTCTTGGAGCAAGATTTCTTCTATTGTAGCCTTCATTTTTCTCCTTGCCTTTGCGAGAGCTGGGAGCATCTCCATTTCTTTCTGGCTTCTTCACATCTCTTTTTTTTTAAAGAATTTTCATTCTTTTTTGAGGATTTACCTACATATTCGAGACCTGATTTATCAGATGGACATCTGTGATAGCTGAGCATGTCATCCAAGGCTTGAGAGTTCTTCAAGATTTTGTTCATCCCTTCAACCTTTGTTTTGAGGAAGACAATCTCTTCTTCCAATCTTTCACACTCATTATTCTTCTTGGCAAGTTGTTTCTCAGTTCCTACCTTGCTACAGGTAGCTTCTTTTGCTATTATTTTAAGGGAGATGATATCTGACTTCATTTTGAAGATTTTTTCATTCTTTGCCTGAATGCTCTTCATTTCTTCCTTTGTCTTCTCAGCTCGTTGTACTTGTTTCCTGGCTTCTTGTAGTTGATATTTGAGAGAGGAGACCTCAACCTTGTACTGACCAGTCTCTTCTTCAAGTTTGTTCAAGCTCTTGTGCCTTTGTTCAAGTTGACTTAACAAGGTATATTTCTATTTCTTTGCTTTATTCAATTGATTTGTCATGGATATGGCTTATTCACGATGCTTTCTTTTGCTTTGATGAAATCCCTTCTTAAGCTTGGCAAGCTCTTCATCCATTTCTTGTACTTGAAGCTTGATGAGGTCAACTTTCTTCCTTGTTTGATCTTGGTCACCATCTAGAGCTATCTTCTTAAGTTTCTCATTTTCCTTTTTCAGATTATTAATCTCTTCCATGGCAACCATAAGTTGAGTGAGGAGATCTTCTACAAAATCTTTTTCATTCTCTTCATCTTCTAGGTCTACTATAGCCGTGATGTCATCATTCTCATGTTCAGCTTCTATGATGGGATCTGGATTTCCTTCTAGATTTCCATCATCTTCTTGACTAATGGTCATGGTCAATGCTCCTTTTGAGTGAAGGTCATGAAGTTTGTCCCATATGCCTTTTGCTGATGAATCTTTTCCTAGATTGTTCTTTAATGAATCAAGTAGCCCATTCAAGATTGCCTTTACTAATTTTTCATTGTACTCCGTGGATTCTCTATCCATCCTGCTATCATCAATCATTGATTTCCAGATTTCAATGCCTTGAGTCTATAAGAAATTCCTCATTCTTGCTTCCCATATATTAAAGTTCCCGTTGAGCCTTGGAGCCTCCTCAATTTGATTGTCTTCTATTTTAGTAGTAGAGGGAGACACATCCTTAGGAGGATTGGAGACTTTCTTTCTTGACTTCGCCATTTGTGTTCTAAAGGTCAACCTTCAAGCTGTTAAGCTTTGAATGAAGGTGCCTGCTTTGATGCCAATTGTTGGAAAAATTGAGAGGGGGGGTGAATTAGTATTTCTTTTTACGACTATTGTTTTACCAGTTAAAAACATATATATATATATATATAGAACATAAGATGAACAACAATAATAAATGATTTTATTAATATAATCTTTGCATTAAAATAGATACAATATATAAGTGGTTGCAATTAGTTGCCAAGCTCCAGCTCGAACTTTGGTGAGGCTACAACCTCGAGAGCACCAACTCTATTTCACCAAGACACGAATCTTGGACTTAGGAGAACCAACTCCCAAGGACTTCAATCCTTCCATTTCCTAAGACACCAGTCCCAAAGACTCCTATCCTTCCTACTTCTGAGGAATCAACCCCAAGGACTCCAATCCTCCTTACTTTTGAGGCACCAGCCCCAAGGACTCTTATCCTTCTTGCTTCTAAGGCATCAAACCCAAAGGACTCCAATCCTCCTTACTTCTGAGGCACCAGCCTCAAGGGTTCTGACCCAATCTTGTCAAGGTTCATTTGATAATAATGTTCTGCTCTCAGAACTCTTCTCTAGTGAGTTTTTCTATTTATAGCTTCATTGTAGTCTCCAACCTAAAACATCAATGACAACTAGTCTTCTTATAAAGTAGTCTTCACAACTCTGCACACTGCCCACACATAGTCACCAATAGCCTTCATGCTCTCTAATAATGTCTTCACACAGCTTTAGTTAGTCTACTATTAGCTGCACTAAGCTCTGCATAAAGAACAACTTCCTGTTCAAGCTTATGTTATTTTCTAGCACCTTCTCCCCTTCAACTGTCTGCTATCCTGTTGACCCTTTGGCCCTCTTCCTGTTCTGCTAGATCCTCTTGCTACCTCTGTCTACTCCAGCTTATTTTCCACAGTGTTTTAACAGCCTTCAACAACATTAACAACTCGTTGTTCTCTGCTTTTTCTCATATCCTCCATTCCACATGCCTCTGTCTATTAGTTTCCTTTTTTGGCTTTCTGGCTTCCTCAATGCTCGCTTATCCTGTCAGTTTCCTTCTCAGTCACTGTCATTTCCTCTGTGCTCGCTTGCTGCTTCAGCTTCCCAGCTTTCAGTTTCCTCTATCTATCCGAGCATTCCAATATTCACAGGACATGTTTAGGAGGAATAGGGGTTGTATACATAGAGAATACCTATTGCAAGTTAAAGACTGTAACATCGCTCCTTTTATCCATAATTATTTGACATACACAGGGCTTTACAGCGTAACGGACATGCCACGTCCTATCGCAATCACAATCAGCTTGATTCTAGTCTTCTGAGCTATCGGGAGCATTCCTTAACGTATCTCTATCTCCAAACCCCGCGCAAGAAAAATATACAAATACACAGGAATTACGATCGAACACAGCCAAAAAACTAAAGGGCGGACTTCAAGAATCCATACACCCGCATTAATACTGTATCGGATCCGCTCCTCCATAGTTTCATCGCAATCAGCCCCAAAACCTTTTCCACATGATCCATGCCTTTTCCTTTCGGAACTAGAATGTCCTTGAAGAATGCCTAAACACCCCAAATCACCCCGCGGATCACCCTTTTAACTATATCCACCTGTTTTCCTTTTAAACAGAAATACTTTGAAAAATACCCCAAAACACTGGTTTTTACCTTTTCCTATCGGCGCGCTTACCATATGCTGAAGTCAACGCACCAAGCATTTGTGACCATTGATATGGAGTGATGAGATTTGATGGTCCAAATCAAATCACCTTATCGGCGATCGGAGGTCCCAATGGATTGCACTATCGACACTATTTCTTTGGTCCGATGTGACATCGTTGATCGCTATCGGTGATTTACAATGGCGCTTAACACTTAATACACTCCTACTCTGATATGCCGATGTGATGTAAGCCCCGGACCCGATTGGATCCCAAAACTCCCATGCATATATTTTCAAGTGCGTTTTTTTGGATCTGCTAAGTGTTTAGCGTGATTTTCTAGTGTAAAAGGCTTTCAGTGATGCGATAAGGAAATGCACACGATTGATGTAATTTGGGTTTCTATGGACCCGATAACATTCAAAATCTTTGTCTAAAGGATTTGAGATCCGGATTCTCAATCCAACTGTGTTTTACGCCCGATACTTAATGTATTTGGGTTTTTTTGCCTTTAAAACCAGCTCGATGGAATGCACCCACCAAACAATCCTTTAACACAATAATTCCATTAAAACATATGAAAAAAACATAGGCTGGCGCCTGTAAATGCATGCATATATGGCCTCCGATAGTGTATTTGTATGCATATAACTCTTTTGTGGCCCAATAGCTCCCGATAATATAAATGCACCCATTGCTCCTCTAATGGCTCTGTCTGCTTCCTCCGATGGCTGTTTGTGTCCTCTGTTGCTCCGATGGCTCTGTTTGTTCCTCTGTACTTTGGCATATATGTATGGTATATATATATATATATATATATATATATATATATATATATATATATATATATATATATATATATATATATATATATGGCTCCTCCTGTTGGTTCTTTGTGGGCATGTATTACACGCAACGCTCCTCCAATATGGCTCCTCTTGCTCTGATATGCCTCCTTGCTATATGGTTCCTCGTCTAACTCCTCTTGCTCCAATGTGGCTCCTCTACCTTGGTAGTGTCTTTCAAAGACCTCCTTGCGTATATGAATGCCTCTATTGCTATTATATCTTGTGATATGCTTTGATCTGCCTCCTTTGGTAACTCCTCTTGCTTATCTCTTGGATATCCTGATGGCCTTGCTCCTGTCTCTTCATGGATCTGTTCTGCTTCCCCTTGGCTCCATATCATCATCTAGTATCTAGAATATTTCCATATTGACATCAATGACAACCTAGGTCAACAGTTTATATGTTTTAGCCTCAAGGTTTTTCTATTAAAGGTAAATAGAAAAAGATATGTAAGTTGGTAAAGGCATTGTATGGACTGAAACAGACATCCCATGCATGGCATGAAAAACTATCTAAACACCTTCTCAAGGTCAATTATAAGTTGTTTGATTTGGATGATGAAACTCTTTTTGTTAAGAAATTTGGAAATTCAGTTGTATATTTGGTTGTATATGTAGATGATTTGATGATTACAAAAAATAAGGATGACTATATATCGTTTGTTAAAAGAAAGTTAATGAAGTTTTTTGACATGACAGATTTGGGTTTATTGCATTATTATTTAGGTATTGAAGTTGATTAAAAACCTAAATATATTTTTATTTATCAGAAGAAGTATATTGGATAGTTATTGGGGAGATTTTAGATGCAGGATTGTAACCTTGTTGCTACTCCCATGGAGAAAAAATTGAAGCTTTCTTCTAGTAAAGGAAATACGTTTGAGGATCCAACAAAGTATAGGAAACTTGTTGGAAGTTTGAATTTTCTAACGACTACTCGACCTTACATATATTTTTTTGTAGGGATGCTTTCCACGTTCATGCATCATCCATATGAGGTTCATTGGAATGCAGTGAAGCGCGTGCTCAAGTATTAGAAAGGTACTCGAAAATATGGCATCAAATATTCCAAAGTTGCAGATTTCCATCTCAATGACTATTCAAATTCTGATTTTGTTAGAAATAAGGAGAATGGGGTCTCTACTTCTGGTTATTTGATGAATCATGGATTAGTAACCATCAATTTGTTATGAAACCAGCTCACAAAAGATAGAAAAGAAAGATCAATGCCTTAGAATTCAGCCTCTTCCAGAGGGAAACCTCCTTTACATTACACAAATGAACAATTCTTGGATGATACAAATGACAAGACCTCCTTTCTATATATAGGAGTCTAAGGGGTCATAGTATAATCAGAGTCGACATAACAATAATAATGTAAGGAAGCAATAATAACAATAGTGGCTTCTATGGAGCACAATAATAACAATACGGGGACTACGTGGGCACAAAAATATAATAAGGGGGTTGTACTAATAACAATAAGGGGTTACACTAGTAGTATAGGGACCTAACATGCCCCTCTCCTTCAAAAAGTGTTGTCCTGAATGCTTCTATACAAAATTCTTGTCCTCCCATGTGGAATCTTCAGCAAGTAAGTTCTTCCACTTGATGAGATACTCTGAAATTGATTGATTTCGTACTTGTTGGGTTCTTGTTTTTGTGAATGCTCCAAGTTCCAATATGATTTTTCCTTCCTTGTAAAGTTTTGGCAATATTGTTTGAACTGGGATCTTCTGCAACTTTTGAATGAGTGGCTACACTTCTTCATCCTTTTTCCATTCATCCCTTGCTTCGTGTATCTAATCTAGTTGGATAATAGAAATAGCACAAAACAATGCTTCCACATCCTCATCATTTCTTGAGAGTGCATCTGCAGCAAAATTTTGCTTCCCTTTTCTATAGATGATGTCAAAGTCATAACCCAACATATTTCTGACCCATTTTTTCTGTTCTTCTAAATATAATATTTGTTCTAAAAAGTATTTAAGACTATCATGATCCATTTTTACCTTAAAGTGTCTTCCCATTAGGTAAGGTTGTCATTTCTTAAGTACATGTAGTATTGCCAACATTTCCTTGTCATAAATAGCTTGCTTGATATGTAGCCGTAAAAATACCCAATCACCTATGTCAAAACATTGTTCACTGCGATGTTGATCTACCTAATGTTTCATTTGATTCTGCACCAAAGTGGCGTTATCCTTTAAAAGTTGGAGAACTTGTTGTTGATGCTCGATGTGATCTTTCACTGCTTGAACCTTTTTCTTCTTGATATGTCCTTCTATATTTAGAGTTTGAGGAGTGGTAATTTCCTCCAATGCTTTACAATATATGGTCGGATTCATTTCTTGATGCTCGATGTGATCTTTCACTTCTTGAACATTTTTCTTCTTGATATGTCCTTCTATCTTGATAGTTTTAGCATTGGTAATTCTGGCCAATGCATTACAAGATATGGTTGGATTCATTACTTCTTTCTCGATGTGATCTTTCAGTTCTTGAACCTTTTTCTTCTTTATATGTCCTTCTATCTTGAGAGTTTAAGGAGTGGTAATTCTTGCCAATGCTTGACAAGATATGGTTGGATTCATTTCTTTTTTCTCAGGGGTTGGTTCCTGGTGTATATCCTCTTCTTTTGATGTTTCATTATCCTTTTCTTCCTCTTCTTCATAATCTATGTAAAATAATTTCTTCTTAGCACACTTATGACCTTTAGTGCATTTGCTATCACAATTGTAACAAAGCCCCTTTTCTCTTTTTTCTTCCAATTGTTGTGGTGTCACCCTTGTAGGTTGTGGAAGGCTAGGAGAAACAACACTTCCATGTTTATAGTTGTGAGGGGTAGAATTCCTTGTTTCCATAATTTTGCTTTCCACTTTTCTTTCCAACCTAAATGCCTTCTCCAATGAATCAGGTTCCCAAAGATGAACCTCATGTTGAATGTTATCCTTTAAAGTCCCTATGGAGATATCAATCCTCTGCTTCTCTGGAATATCATTTTCCCTTATATTCAATTTTTGAAAGTCCTCAATGTTCTCTACCATTGAAAACTTTTGTTTGAGATTTATCAATAGGCTAAAGAAGGTGTTTCTCTTTGTATCCTCATAATGTGTTATCATTTCCTCCATGAAAATTGACCATGTAACAAGTGGTTTACGAGAACAAAGCCCTTTATACCATAAAAATTGATCTGGTTATAAATAATTAGATGCAATACGTACCTCTTGTAATAGTGGTACACCAAGTAGATCAAAATATTTCTCCATCTATGTATCCAACTTACCAGATCCTTGCCATCAAACTTCCTCATCTCGCTTTTTCTTGATTTTAAGAGATCGATCTTGAAATGATTGTAACTCTGTAATTTCACATCTCCAAGTTCTGAAATGTGGTTTGGTAGTAGCCCTCTGATTCCTCTTTATAACCCCGAAAATCTGATCAAGATTAAATTCTGTAAGGAAGAGTTATGTCAAATCTCCCATGATGAACCGAATATATACTCGTTTAGTAGAGTGAAATTGTACGAAGATCCACGTGTCACGGTTTCAATATTAGTACCTAAAACTGATACACTGAAAACTACAGTCCGTCGTCTTTCTATAACATTTTACGAAATATCAATCTGATGCTCAGAGAAAACGTTATGATGATTTTCCCAAGGTCACCTGTTTAGGATGTAAATCAGGAGCTTGTAGAAACCCTAAATGTCTCAGATGATATCTCTGAAAATATAGCGGGACAAGACCTGAAATTTGAATTCAAGATGTAGAACGATTTCTTCTCAAATGGGTTGTTTCTTTAGCTTCTAAAACTTCGTAGTGAAAAGGTTATAATGAAAATACCACAATGAATCGTTTTAGATGAAATTTATAGATCTTGAAAAAACCATAACTTCCTCATATCATATCTCTGAAAATATAGCGAGACAAGATCTGAAATTTGTACGCACATTTCAGCAATATTTCTTCTCAAATGGGTTTTGTTTTTAGCTTCTGAAACATCACAAAAAAAAGGTTATAGCGAAAATACCATGATGACATGTTTGGAGTAGCAAAACCCTAGAATCCAAAGCCCTGATACTAAATGTTATGAAACCAACTCACAAAAAGATAGGAAATATAGATGAACGCCTTAGAAATAAGCCTCTTCGAGGGGGGCAACCTCCTTTACATTACACAAATGAACAATTCTTGTATGATACAAATGAAAAGACCTCCTTTCTATATATAGGAGTCTAAGGGGTCATAATATAACCAAAGTCGACATAACAATAAAAATCTAAGGGCACATTAATAACAATAGTGGGCTTCTATGGGGCACAATAATAACAATATGGGGACTACATGGGCAAAACAATATAATAAGGGGGTTGTACTAATAACAACAAGGGGTTACACTAGTAGTATAGGGACTTAACACAATTGGAGATCACACAAGTAGCTTGTTCCTACTGATTCTACCATCGAAGTCAAATATGTTGCAGCATCTCAAGCTACAATATAAATTATTTGGCTTCACAAAATACTTGAATAATTGTAGGAGAAACAAAAAGCTTCAAGTCCATTATTTGTTGGCAATTCTTCTACAATTCGTTTGGCCAAGAATCCCAAGTTTCATGATAGGAGCAAGCATATTAACACCAAATATCACTTGATTCAACATTACGTTGAGGCCAAATTTATTCATCTAACACATTGTCCTACTTCAGAGTAGATCACAGATATATTTACTAAGGCTTTGGGACCTGAAAAGTTGGAAAAGTTTAGAATGCTACTTGGCATATCATATGTACCTTCAAATTAAGGGCAAATGTTAACTAATCCTTTAAGATTATTATTGTACATAATGTAATTAGTTTTTAATTTAGTTCTTACTATTAATAAGTTATCGAGACACAAATGTATCATACCTATATTTCATATGTATAAATAGGTGATTTTATCATTAATACAATCGTTCTTTCATTATGCAGTTTATTCAAGATTGCACAAAATATGCCCTATGTAAAAGGTGATATTTTTATAAATCTAAAGTTGGAGTATTCATAATTGTTTAGTCATAATGAATCCCTTTGTTAAGCCAAAGTTACAATTAAATAATAACAATAAAAATAAATTAGGAAGAAAAATAAAATATAGAAACAACTAATCACATTGATTAAAACATTGATAGATTAGAGGGAGTCAACTTGTGAGTATTGGAGGGAATACAAAAACTTTGTGACTTGGGATTAAGGTTCATAGGGAATATAGAAACTTTGAGACTTGCAAATGAGTTGTAACAATGCATACCTAATGTTAAATTGAATGCAAAATAACATTTAACTATTAAAGAGTCTTTGTGATGACCATGAATGATTGTTAAATATATTAATACATACGTATATATTTTGAAAGGAATTCAGGGAAGATAAAGCAAGGAGAAGCTAGATTATCTTGAAATCTCTTAGGTAACACTTATTTTGTAATCTCACATGCAAACCCTTTTTTACCTATCTAGTATATCCAATCTTGCATGCAAACTCTTTTTTACTTGTCCAACATATATGATGATTATTAGATTATTGTTGTCTCTCTCTAAGAAATGGTCACTCATCTCGTAAATGAGTTTGAGAAATAACAGAGGATGCACTATGTTCTTTCTAGGAAAACCTAGACAACATGAATTTTAATTCATTCACTCAACACATGTTCATTAACTAGTTTTAGCTGTCTAACCCTGTCCAACCTAAACCTGTTTATTGCAAGACTAGAGCACGTTAGTTATGAATAGACACCATTAAAAAGAGAAAAAAATAAATGGAACATTCAACTCGATGTTACAAAATTAATCCTAAGAAAGCGAAAATTCACTTAGAGGGAGGCTAGTGAAGTGACATTAATTCATGGTTTCCTTGTAGCGTTTGAATTTGTTAGCAATGGGGTTCATTCCTAGTGGGATTCCAGGAAGGGGAAAAATGGGTTATCACATTATTTGTATTTTTTATGACACAAGTGGATGAGAATTCAAAATAGAGGGCATGCATTTCAGTATTCCAGGAAACTACAATAGGAGGAAAATGAGAATGGACATTTTATATTTCTCATTAATGGTTGATTAATGGTTAATCATCATAAGTGTTTATTTAAAATGTTGCCTCATAATATATATATATGACACAATTCATTTGAAAGAGTTACAATGTATTTAAAAGAGTTAAGTGTTGGTTTCACAAATTGGAACCAATTGAATTGTATATTATAATGATCATAAGAATGATGTACATAGTGTATATATAAATACAATATGAAAATTGCTAATTCAATTTTCAGGTTTTCTTGGACTCTAATAACTTACTATCATAACACACACTAACCCAAACTATAATACTGAGAATTAGGTGTCAAACATGCCCTCCTTAATCCGAAGGGATGTATCAAAGTCCAAGAATGAAAGCTAAAAATGAAAAAATGCATCTAAGCCAAGAAATAAATGTCTCACAACAATGGTTTTAAAGGATCACCACAAAGCAAGGATGGCAGTTTTTAAGAGAAAACTACAAACGATACCAAAATATGGGAGATATCAAAGTTCTCAACCAGTGATGGTTCAAAGATGACCATGAATTTCGAACTCTCATGAGAGTTCCCCAAACAAACCAACTTTGGAAGTTCTATCAAAGTAGTTCCTTGAACAAATTTCAACATGCCATAAACATGCAATCATGCTCATAGAGAAAAACAACTCTAAATTTGATTTATGAGCTTGGACTCTAAAATGTAAAAATACAACTTTTATTATCTCTGACTCGGGCTCGCTTGATAAATCTTTGAGCTTCTAACAGATCATCAATTTCATTAATTCCACCCTTGTGAGATATAGGGTGAGAAGATGAAATAATATTCACTGTAAGGCTAGTCAATACTCATGAACATAGCTTGTTGTATGACTTGTAAATTTTCATGGCAGTTTCATATTAATCCTAATAAGCAACCCATCCAAAATTAATTTTGTCTCTTGCAATAGTCTTATTCTTGAAACTTCTTTTGAATGATGATTTTTCTTTCCACAATGTTCACAAGAATGAATATGATAACAATGATCTTTCTCATGTCCAACTTTGTCACAATGTTGGCATTTAACAATAAAATAATCCTAAAGAAAACCACCACTACAAAATTGTATAGTCTTTCAAAATACAGGAACATGAAAGGAAACATCCTTATTATATCCCACACCAATTCTATTTTTTTTTGTGCATAATTTTTTCCCAAGGTCTAAGGAATGTCTTGGGAACTGCAGGTTTCAAATTTGTATGTAAATGACCCTTACATACCCTTTCCATGTTGGAGCATTAAAAATGACATTCAACTGTGTTCAAATTTGCTTCTAAGATGGTTTGATCCATCATTGACTACTGGTGGAAAACTGATTGATATTTACAACTCATCTTTAATTCATGTAATTCATCTTTTTGCAATTGTGGCTCTATTTACAGAAATTCAACTATCGTGTGAATTTTTCAAACATGCTTTAATGTCAAAAAGGGTGTCCTTGTTAATTTGGACTATGTTATGAAACAATATTGATCATTAGAGTATTTAATAACTCTATCGAATAATTAATTCTCACCATTTTCTTGGACTCACTACCAGAAAACAATCATCTTTGAAAAGGTGTTCACCCCCACTTACAATACAACATAAAAGAGAATATGTAGTCAAATTTGGCAAATAAAATGACCAACCTTAAAAATAAAGCACCACTCTTAGAGATTTGAGTGAATAATTTTCACAGAGAAGAAAGTAAACTTTACGCTTCAATAAGACCGAGTGCAACATGTCGATGGATCAGTGCTCTAACCTCTCTGTAATATTTTTTCATTTCTTTAACAACTTTTGTGGGGTCAAAATATTAAAATAGAGGTCACATCCACAATTCATATGAGGTGGATGTTGTAGTGAGCTAACTAGTAAGTCAATTACACCGCGGAAACAAAAATCTTGAATCTGTAGGCCAACAAATATCAATTTTATACCTCAACAAACATTGCAGTCAACAATCAGTGGAAGTTGCAGCTCGTGCAATAGATCCTAGTCTCAAGGCAGTTCCCATGCAACGTGGATCCAATTTTGTGAAGAAGGCGGGTCCCGTGACTCGATCTAGAGACCTTTACCATTTTAAATGGTGATATAGAGGCTCTTATGGATGTAAATATTCCACCATAACTTGATGAGAATGAGAAGCCTTAATGGATCAATTCTTGAACTCTAAACTTCTAAAAAAAATTACCATTCTACACTGACAATAAACTGCAAATAATCTTGGAGAATATTCAGAGAAGGATTTTCATATGTCTTTTTTTTTAGTTTTACTTTTATCTCCTCAGGTACATACTCCAAACAAAGCTCCTTTTGCACCAATTTCACTAAGCATAAGTCAAATAATATTCAAAATATTTGCAACAATGATCACTGTTGTGGCCTTCTCAGGTGTCAAACCATCTTTAGAAAATGCAATCACTATAGAAAAATCAATTAATGAATTCAGATTTAATCAAATAATGAATATACCTAATGATTCTGCTTCCTTTTCTTTCTAGCCAAATACAAAACATCAAACCCCAAAGTTTGGATTTAGTTTGTTCAATTGGATATGAAGTTTTTATTGGATCAAGATGCTTGGCATAAATAAGAGGCATAACAATGAAAATAAATCAACAAATTCAATCTACAATGGTTTGTGAATGGAATCTATACGGTTTCATACCTTTATAGTGAGAAAAAAAATAGATAGTGTTCGATTTTGAAGATTTCATGAAAGTATTTGTTACGTTTATTTTAAGGTTGAACATGTTTGCACATCCTTTCAATGTAAATATATACGCGCTCCCAAAATTCATTCCACACCTATACACAAACATGGCATGATATTTATCAAATTATTCATACCCAAAAATGGTGCTTTACATAGATACTTCCCACGCAGGCCACCAATCAACAAAGAAAATTTTAAGGATGAAGAGCTCAACGAATCTTACTAGTCCCTAATATGCAAACTATAAAATATTTGGAGATATCTTTATAAAAATATTGAAATTTCTATTGATTTTATATATATTATCTATAAAATTTCAATGATCTTTAAGGTAAAATAATCTTATACTACAAACTTTGGGTGAATCATTTTGAAAAAAAATGGAAATCGACGAATCTTTTTTTTTGGAAAAAGCATGGAAAATTAGCTCACTTTCGCATATTAACCCCTAAAATTTTTCATGTTGATCAACACTATTATCAACAGGAAACCCATAATACATGTCTAACCTTAACACCTTTTATATTATGCAAAATGAGGATTAATACACAATAATAATTTTTAGGTTCACAAGATCGATGATCTGAAAATACAGAATAAGATCGTCTTCTTCACAAGTGCAAGATTAAAATTGGGTCTTTTAATCGAATGACTTAGTTTAACTGAGCTATTAACCAAGATTGCATGTATGTGAATGCAAGAGGGAAATTAAGTTGTCATTATGCTTTAAACATAAAACTAAAATGACGAATAAACAACAAATAAAAATGGAAACTCAACAAACATTGGTGATGGAGTTCGTCCCTCCTGGACTACATCTTTGGGTCCACTTCAAATGTGTGATCGTTTTATTATGAATGATTCAAAGAGTTTCTTTACATGATATTTCACCAATTAATCTTTGCTCGTAGGCATTGCTAGTTATTGTAGAAATAAATCCTTCTATCGCAACTTTCAAACACTTGTCTCCATTGCTGAAAATGCCCAAGTATGGCCATGAAATTCTCAAAAGAGCATCTGTAGGCATATACGAAATCTCTCACTTTGAAGCTCCATTCAAATCCTGTCACTTGAAACTTAAGCGCAACTTCCGCCCTGGATTTTCTTGCCTCCTTATTGAAATGTTTTGCCTCTAACTTTGAAAATGATTTGATAGGCTTTGGAATTCCTCTCACCTTCTCCTTGACAAGGTTGGATTACCACCACCTCTCTACAAGGTTGTCATTTCCTTCCCCCCCTATGCTTCTTCACTTGATGCATTTATAAGGTGGAACTAGGCTAAGTTTAGAATAATTTGTTTTAACAAATTATATGGTCGCCAAATGAAATGGCTCAATGTTTTAATACATAACCAATATAGTTTCAAAACTATATAACAAATTCTTTTAAAATGCATTATCTCTAAAACTATTTCCTATAGTTTCATTGGCCAAAAGCGCCATTATCAAATGAGGTCTCAACACTTCTATGTTTAAACAACCATAAACATTAATGTCATACCTAGGCACATGAAATATTCTTGCATACCATAGTTGGTATATGGTTTTAAACCCTCGCACATATATCTATCCAAATGTGGCACATAACCAAAGTTTTAAACCTTGAACCATAACTCCAATGGTTTCGGCATTAACTTTGGAGCTTGAACCTGTCGACATGTGACATGGTAGCTTTCAACGTTAGGCTTGTTGCAGTCTAGTGTCTGGCAGTCAACACAACACATCCGTTGCTCGGTTGGCATACCTGCTCCCCGGTGGCTTAGCACATTTCACTGACGGTTAACACATCACATCTGATGGTTGACTCCACCACAGTCATGTGGAACACTATTGCTTGATGCCATAACTCCGATGGCACCTTGGCATGTTCCTCCAATGATTTTCACATCATATCCTTTGTGGCACACTACTGGTTGATGCCATAACCTCGATGGCTACTGATCCCGCTGACTGGACCACAGGTGGCCCTTGCCATTGGATCTGCAACTGCAATGTATTCATGCCACCTACAAATGTTTGCAACTAAACACTAACTAAGCGGTATTGAATCGTCACTCCTCCTCTAACGGCTTGTTGGCATCCACCCTCATGTTGATAGGACCCTTGTCGATGGACCTGAAAGCAATGTAATTACCAACGTGCTTATCCGTGGCGTATACCACTCCACCTTTGAAGTATTCATTATAACAATATGATACCATACATGTTCCGCTACCAAACATTAGGTTTAATAATACCATGGTTTGATATTCATAAATTTTTATACCATAATTTCGCCAATCACAATGCACTCACTATAGGTTTAAATATCTTAGGTTATATACCATAGTTCCTAACCATAAGGTTATGAACCATACATTGCGCCATTATAACATAAAGTTTTTTCATATGGTTTTAGACCATAAGTTAATAAATTTTGCGCTTACCTTGGTCCTAGGTTTAGAGCCTTAGGTCTAATAAACATTTTTGCACCAAATTTATGTGCCATATTAACGTATCCTTGACTTCCAATATGAACCAAAACCCATAATCTCATTATTCAACCTAGATATATGAACCAGAGATTAAATATGAACCAAATCTAAGAAATCTCACTATCATTGGAGATTTCCACTGAGAGTTTCACTTGATGCCACATGTTGATCTGCAGAAACCCCACATGGCCAAAAAGTCCCCTTTGGTACCTAAACTTTGATGAACAATTTCTCCATCACCTGCAAGCCAAATGTGAATCTGGAGATACCACCAGAATCAACGTGTCGAGCTCTTCGACCTAACATTGTTTTTTGCAAGCAACTGAGATGGTGAATTCTTACACAAGCTAAGAATAGTTTTTCTACCTAGGACCATCTTGGTCATCAGATGTAAAACAAACTTCAACTTGACTTACAAGATCCATTTTGGATCACACCTCCCAACAAAAAGACTTTTGGACCTCCAAAATTTTTATTACAAATATGAGTTTATTACAAACATGCATCATAATAAAAAGAAATCATTTGAATCCTAGTTACAAACTTGACTAGGCCTATTGAGGAGATGACTATTTATAGACACACATTTATACATATGGCATATAATCTACCTAATTCCAAGTAGGAGACCATCGTGAAGGCCTATGTTCCTCTGCTCCAGGTTCTTTTGTTGTCTCTTTCTCTGTTGGTGCTGGTGTTGCCTCATGGGGAAGCATCGGACAAGCTCTTTTCGAGTGTCCTCTTAGCTTACATTTAAGTCAAACTCTTTCTCCAGAGTTTGTATTGGTTGTCTTTTTGCTGGATTTTCCTGAACTCTATCTTGATGATGCAGAGTCCTTGTCTGACTGAAGTAAATTCTTCCTCTAGAAGTTTCTTTACTTGTAGCACTGCATCATCTTTTGGTGGCTGACTCTTGGTAGCACCTATTTTTTTGCTAAAAATCTTCTTCTTCCAGCATTCTTCTACACAATTTGAACTACTACCACAAAATGTACATGTATAAATCTTTTTAATAACTTTTAACATAAAGTTTTGACTTAAGGACTCATCTTCTGAACCACTGCTAGAGTGATTCATATGTTTACCTTTACAGACTTTCAACTTCTTTGGCATCAGGTTTGGGTGTAGGGACCAACATTGATCTGTAGTGTGACCTCTCTTCCTACAGTAATCACATATCGATTGGCCATAGCCCAAGCCTTCATGTTTTAGAATTTCCTGCATGGAGATCGATTGGAGCTTGCCTTGGCCATGCTTTCCAAGGCCTTGTCCCTACTGATATCCCATCTTGTTCATCAGTGACATACCCATTCCTCTGGTATGTCTTTCAAATGCTCCAATCACATGGTTGTTGGAAGTCTCATCCTTATCCGAATCATTTCTTGGTGATGTTGGAGTATATGGAGGGTCCTCAGAAGATGAGGATAAGGTTCCGATAGCTTTTTATACCGATTGTGCTTTCGAAGTGGGTGACAAAGATGCACTGTCTTCATCTTCCTAATGAAGAGGCAAGATTTAATTTTTCCCTTCAGTAGATGAATTGTCAACTGACGGACTGCTTCTTCATCAACTCTTCTGCAAAGCTTCAATATTTATAGTATTTTCTTGTCCTCCTACAGATCTTGCACCATTCGTCGCAATGCAACATTCTCCTGTTGAAACTGTTGATTGAACTCTTCAAGTTCTTTCAACCGGAGCTGCCTGGAATTTTTACCCATTCCAACACTTGGTGAGAACTACTCCGATACCAAAATATGATATGAAAATGTAGAATAAGATTGTCTTATTCACAAGTGCAAGATAAAAATTGGGCCTTTTAATCAAATGACTTAGTTTAATTGATCTATTAACCAAGGTTGCATGTATGTGAATGCAAGAGGAAAATTAAGCTATCATTATGCTATAAATGTCAAAATAAAATGATGAATAAACAATAGTAATAAAAACGCAAACTCAGCAAACATTGGTGATGGAGTTTGTCCCTCCTAGACTATGTCTTCGGGTCCACTTCGAATGTGCGACTGCTTTATTAGGAATGATTCAAAGAGTTTATTTACATGAGATTTCGCCAAATGATATTTGCTTGCATGTACTACTAGTTACTGTAGAAAGAAAGCATTCAGTAACTTCTTTACAACACTTGTCTCTGTTCCTATAAAGGCCCAAGGATGGCCAAGAAATGATCAAAAGAGGATCTACAGGAATATACCAAAACTCTAACTCTAAAGCTCCATTCAAATCCTATTGCTCAAAACTGAATCGCAACTTCTGCCCTGGATTTGCTTGCTTCCTTCCTAAAAGGTTTCATCTTTGACTTTCGAAAGGCTTTGATAAGGTTCAGAATGCCTCTCAGCTTCTCCTTGACAAGGCTATATTACCACTACCTCTCTACAAGGTTATCATTTCCTTCCCTGCTCTATGCTTCTTCACTTGATGCATTTATAAGGTGGAACTAGGCTAAGTTTAGAATAATTTGTTTCAAAAAATTATATGGTGGCCAATTCAAATGGCTTGATGTTTTAATACATAACCAATATAGTTTTAAAACTATATAACAAATTCATTTATAGTGCATTAGCTCTAAAACAATTCCTTATAGTTTCATTGGCCAAAAGTGCCATTATCAAATGAGGTCTCGACACTTCTATGTTTAAACAACCATAAACATTATTGTCATACCTAGGTGCATGAAATATTCACGCATACCATAGTTCGCATATGGTTTTATACCCTCGCACATATATCTATCCAAATGTGGCACATAACCATATTTTTAAACCTTGAGCCATATATCTGACGGTTTCAGCATTGACTTTGGAGCTTGAACCTATCGACATTTGACACGGTAGCTTCTGGCAGTTAGGCTTGCTGTGGTCCAGTGTCTGGCAGTCAACACAACACATCCGCTGCTTGGTTGGCATGTTGGAAATACCGAGAGGGGGGGTGAATCAATATTTCATTTTCAACTATTATTTTACAAGTTAAAACATTTATATTCAGAACACAAGATGAAAAACAAGTATCAATTCTTTTATTAATATAATCTTTGCAATAAAATAGATACAATATATAAGTGGTTGCAATCAGCTGCCAAGCACCAACTTGGACTTTTGTGAGGCTCCAACCTCCAGAGCTCCAACTCTTGTTTCTCCAAGGCAACAATCTTAGACTTAGGAGCATCAACTCCCAAGGACTTCAATCCTTCCAGTTCCTGAGACACCAGTCCCAAGGACTCCTATCCTTCCTACTTCTGAGGCACCAATCCCAAGGACTCCAATCCTTCTTACTTCTGAGGCATCAACCCCAAGGACTCCAATCCTTTTTACTTCTAAGGCACGAACCCCAAGGGTTATGAACCAATCTTGTCAAGGAATGTTTGATAATAATGTTCTCCTCTCAGAACTCTTCTTTACTGTGTTCTATCTGTTTACAACTTCACTATAGTCTCCATGCTACAGTATAAATGACAACCAGTCTTCTTATGAAGGAGTCTTTACAACTCTTCATACAGTCCACACAGAGTCTCCAATAGATGACCTCTGATAATGTATCCACATAGCTTTAGTGAGTCTACTATTAGCTGCACTAAGCTCTACATAAGAACCAACTTTCTATTCAAACATTTGTTCTTAGTGTCACAGTAAATGCTTAGCACGATTGTTTCTCTGCTAGCTACTTCTCCCTTCAAATAGTGTTAGATAAAACTTTATTCATTACATCACAGAATTATTCTTTAGACTGCATTGTGTACCTGATTAATTATTTCGCAGGGTTACACGATTAGTTGAGAATCTCACCCTTCGAATGCCTCCTATCCTGTTGGTCCTTCGACCCTTTTTTTCTGCTGGACCCTACTAGCTGCCTCAGTTTCCTCCAACTTTTACAACAGCGTACTACACTCCTTGTTCTCTATTTTTCCTATTTTATACATTCCTGATGCCCTCTGACTGTCAGCTTCCTCTTTCTGCTGGTTCTTTGGCTTCCTTCTCGGCCTCTGTAGTTTCCTCTACCTCGCTTGGTCCTTCGGTTTCCCTCCTTGGTCATTATGGCTTCCTCTGTCTCTTTGTGCTCACCAACACTCCTGGGACACATTGATTCAACGACGAGGACCAAAATACACAAAGAAAAATATGCTGCATATTAAAACTCTAACAGAACCCCTTTTTTCATGATAATAAGCATACACAGGACTTTATTGTTTAACGAAGAGACTGTACCAATCAGGACATCCCCTGCCTACCACGTCACCATCGCAATCGTAATCGGCATTGTTCAGGCCTCCTAAACTATCAGGAGAATTTCTTAATGCATTTTTTCCTTCAAACCCCGCATAAAGAAAATATTCAAATACATAGGAATATATGAAAAAACAGCCGGCCATAATGCTAAAGGGCAGACTTCAAACACATCACACCTGCATCTATACCTGCATCGGGTCCGCAGTGTATATCACAATCGGCACTTTTAGGGGTGACACCCCATTGTATTATTGTGATGGGTGGATGTGATATAACATTAAATCATTTCATATTGTAGCCGGGTTCACGTTATTATCGCAATCACAGTTTTAATCGTGACAGGGGCTTTACAATATATGCGATATTATTATCACAATCGATGGTTCGGGGGTGAACAACCCCTTTATACATTGCGATGTGAGAGTCCCGATGGGCGGACGTGATGTTATTAAGGTTTGTTGCTATAACCCATTTGGGTCCATGTATATACTCCTTCACTTTTTCACTTAACTCATAGCTTGATTTCCACCAATATTATGTGACATCACATTGTAATGGTCTGTGGGTCCAGATATATATATATATATATATATATATATATATATATATATATATATATATATATATATATATATATATATATATATATATATATATATATATATAGATATATCACAATCGAGGGTTTTGGGTAGTGGCACATAACCGAACCCACCAATTATCATATCGCTGATATATATATCTAGACCACCTCTATACTCCGTTATATATATATATTTCTCCGCTTCGATAGTGTATTCTTTGGCATCCATTGCTCCGATAATGTATTCTTTGGCATCCATTGCTCTGATAGTGTATTCTTTGATATATATATATATGACATATATATATGGCTCCTCCTGTAGCTCCGATAGCTCTATTTTGCCTCCTCTAGCATGTTAAATCCTCTTTTGTTGACTTCTTCCTCTCGGTTGTTCTTGGGCATGTATTACATGCAATGCTCCTCCAATGTGGCTCCTCTTGCTCCAATGTCTTCCTTTGGCTTTGCAATGTCTTTCAATGACCTCCTCTTGATACCTTCATACCTTGATGGCTTCTGCCTTTTCCGATATGCCTCTCTTGCTCTAACATTCTGTAATACTCTTAAGCATAAGCGATAGCTTTGATATGCCTCCTTCATTAACTCCTCCGTTAACAGACTCTTGCTTAAGGCTTGGCTATCTTGATGGCCTTGCTCCTGTCTCTTCATGGATCTGTTCTGCTTCCCCTTCATGGATCATCTAGTATCTAGAATATTGCCATATTGACATCAATGACAACCTAGGTCAACAATCTCCCCCTTTGTTATTGATGGCAATATTCTTCTTCTCTCCCCCTTTGACATCAAGGAAAAGGAGTGCTCTGGGGCTCCCCGTATCAAACTGCTTCTGTTCTTCATGAATGGTAGGTCTTCATGGGTCTATGACTCCCCCTGTCATAGTGCTCTTCTTTTTACTCAAGATAGAAGGATTGATGCTTTATCATCAGTTAGCACATTATTCCCTCTTCATGTCTCAGAACTACTTTATCATGCCTTCAACAATGCTTAAAGATGCTCTACTTCAGTGCTTTTAATCATATTGCAAATAGCCATACACCAAGTGTCCAAGTCCAGGTTTTTATGCTTCAATCCATGTTGTTATCTCCATAGTCAGAATTGAGAGGCCTTCATAGTCTGAATCAAGAGAAAATGCCACTGAAATTTTCTTTCTTGCCATCTTTCTTCAGATCCAATATGTTTCTGTGCTTCTCCTTATGTCACTGTCATCCAGAATTCAACATCATTGCATTTGGATGAAATGGTGAGAGGTTGTGCCTCACTTTTGCTATATTTTCTAAGTGACCAGTATTAGCTTAAGTTATATTTGACTGCACAACATTCTCCTTTCTGTGAGTCATCTTTTCCTTGTGTTCTTGTACACATCACAACAAGTTATTTCCCTAGCGGATTTAGATATCCAATCTGCGACTGTCTTTTAAATTCATTTTGCTGATTTGCATCTTCTTGCAATGCTTCAGTTTAGTTATATGCTACCAGCTGCTCTTACTTCAAACTCCATTACAGATGTATCTATTTGTTTGAAGATTACCTCTATTAGTGTCCATAATTTATCTGTTTTCACATTAAATCCCTGAGTCAAGACATTTAACATCTGTAAAATCAGCACCATAGTTATTTTCACTATTTCTCTTAGCATTAGATTACCTTCTCTATTGCTCCAAATACTACTTAGTGATTAAGTGGAAATAATCTTTAACAACAGTCCAAAGAATGGTTACAGGATCATGTTCTTCAATGGAGTGCTCTTGAGAAATGATCTTTATCAAAGAATGACTGTTAATATAGCTCAACAAGGATTTCATAGGGATCCTTTCACTAATAGTTCTACAATAATGATCAAGAATAACAGGCTCCCCCTAACTATATGCATCATCTCTTTTGGTAGAGTCTTCCCATAAAATGCTTAGATTGTCAAAATTTAGGCCAATGACCTGCATTGTTGGCTGGAGAGTTCAAGGGACTTTTGAATTATATTTGCTTCCTTCTCCATACTTGTGTAACTTTCTTGTTTTGCATGGTTCTAGCTTGTGTAAGAGCCCAAGTTAAGTTACAATCATGTGCCATATGACCAATGTTATGACACTTGAAGCATTCTACATTGTTCATGAATAAGAATTCATGTTTTCTTCCTGCAAAATTGTTTCTTGGAGATTGTTGGGGACCATAATATCTATCTCTATGAGATGGTTGGGGACCATAACATCTAGCTTTATGATATTCTTTATAGTATTTTGCTATGTGACCAAAGTTTGTACAGGAATAACAATAACCAAAAAATGAACTTTGGTACCTGGGAGATGGAGATTTACATGATGTACTTCTGAAGCCTTTCTGCCTTGAGATCCGTTGATGATAACCATTGCCTCTCACATCTTTGACATCATCTACATTTCTTCTTGGAGCAGGATTTCTTCTTGGAGCAGGATTTCTTCTTGGAGCAAGATTTCTTCCATTGTAGCCTTGATGTTTCTCCCTGCCTTTGCTGGAACTAGTAGCATCACCATTTCTTTCTGGCTTCTTTACATCCCTTTTGTTTGAAGCATTATCATTCTTGTTTGAGGATTCACCTACATACTCGAGACCTGATTTATCAAATGGACGTCTGTGATAGCTGAGCATGTCATCCAAGGCTTGCGATCTCTTCAAGATTTTGTTCATCCCTTCAACCTTTTTCCTGAGGAAGACAATCTCTTCATCCAATCTTTCACACTCATTATTCTTCTTAGCAACTTGTTTCTCAGTTTCTTCCTTGATACGAGTAGCTTCATCTATTTCTATTTTGAGGGAGATGATATCCGATTTCATTTTGAATATTTCTTCATTCTTTGTTTGACTGCTCTCCATTTCTTCCTTGATCCTTGTAGCTTTACATGTTTCAGCCTTGAGAAGTTTGATGTTAGATTTTAATTTGAAGATTTCTTCATCCTTTGCTTTTAGTTGACAGATCATGGTGTTTCTTTCCTTTCCTGCTTCATCATCCTATCCTTCTATGATTTCCAATGTTTCCGTTGTCTTCTCAGTTCCTTGTGCTTGTTTCCTTGCTTCTTGTAATTGAGATTTAAGAGAGGAGACCTCTACCTTGTATTGACCAATCTCTTCTTCAAGTTTTTTCAAGCTCTTACGCCTTTGTTCAAGTTGATTTGACAAGGTATCTTCCCATTTCTTTGCTTTATCCAATTGATTTGTCATGGATATGACTTCTTCATGATGCTTTCTTTTGCTTTGATGAAATTCCTTCTTAATCTTGGCAAGCTCTTCATCCCTTTCTTGTACTTGAGGCTTGACAAGGTCAACTTTCTCCCTTGTTTGATCTTGGTCACCAGCTAGTGCTATATTCTTAAGTTCCTCATTTCCCTTTTTCAAATTGTTAATCTCTTCCATGGTAGTGATAAGTTGAGCGAGGAGATCTTCTACAAAAACTTTTTCATTCTCTTCATCTTCTAGGTCTGCTTTGGCCTTGATGTCATCATTCTCATTTTCTGCTTCTATGATGGGTTCTAGATTTCCTTCTTGATTTCCTTCATCTTCTTGACTGATGGTCATGGTCAATGCTCCTTTTGAGTGAAGGTCATGAAGTTCGTCCCATATACCCTTTGCTGATGAATATTTTCCTAGATTGTTCTTTATAGAATCAGGTAGTCCATTCAATATTGCCTTGATTGCTTTTGCATTGTAGTCATTGGATTCACCATCCATCCTGCTATCATCAATCATTGATTTCTAGATTTCAATGCCTTGAGTCGTAAGAAATTCCTCATTCTTGCTTCCCATATATTAAAGTTCCCATTGAACCATGGAGCCTCCTCAAATTGATTGTCATCTATTTTAGTGGTAGAGGGAGACACATCCTTAGGAGGATTAGAGACTTTCTTCCTTGACTTCGCCATTTGTGTTCTAAAGATCAATCTTCAAGCTGTTAGGCTTTATGTTGGCATTATGACATAGGTGTTGTCCTTGATGGCAACTCACTCAGATGACAGATCACAGTTTAGACTCACAGAATGAAGAAAGACAGGTATACGCAAGTTCCTCATTGATCAAGCCGCGTGTACATGCGGGTTCGCAGACCAAAATGAGCGTATAATGTACACATGCACTTTAATGGAAGGAAAGGCGTGTGCATGTTGGAAAACTTAGTTTTGGTCCGTGGTATTTGGTCCATGGTATTTCGATCCATGGTATTGGTCCAAGGTATCTTGTCTGAAGTATTGACCCTAGGTATTTGGTCCAAGGTATCTTGTCTGAAGTATTGACCCCAGGTATTTGGTCCAAGGTATTGGTTCTGAGTGGTTTTGGTCCATGGTATTTTGTAATGCCTGAGACTATAAAAGGAGGAGAAGGTCATTAGGAAAATGTACTCAAGTATTGAATATATGATGAAAAGCAAGATCCAGAATATAGGTTATTGGGTTATGGTGTATAGCTAGATTTGAATCAAGGATGAACCTTAGTGCTTGATGAAGGATAAGATCTAATGATGGGTCAAGATCTTAAGGCTTGAAGTGAAGTATATTTGTGTGGTCTTGATCTTTTATCTGAATAACTAGCGCATGTTGTAATCTATAAATATGATGATCTGGGTATAAATGATGTCTAGAATTGTTGTAAAGTTTAAATCATCATTTACAGATTTGTACGCAGGTTCACTTTAGAAAAGGCTCGTATACACGCTATTTCTACATATGAAAACAACGTATACATCTTAAATCTGATTTACAGATCTGTATGTAGGTTCGCCTTGGAAAAAGTGCATATGCATGTAGGTTCGACACATTGAAGTAGCATATACCTAATAAAATATGCTTTAGCTACTTCTGTTTGCTGTCGTAGTGTTCTCGGTTCTGGCTTGGGTTCTGGTTACTGTTACTGTATTCTGGTTACAACATTCTGAAAAGTGATTGATTGATTTAGTTTTGGTTGCTGCAAAGGAGATTGGTTTATGCAAATATATTTGATGTTTGATTGATGTTATTGATGGATCGAGTCTGAAAATTTATGAAATGTGGTCCCTAGAAGAAAAGAGAAGGTTGTAGCTTTTTGTAGGCCAGCACCTACATACTAGTAAACATATCAGCTAGTACAAGAGATAGGGGGTTGTAGCTCCCTTCCAAGAGAAGCTAGAGAATGAGAGAAGGTTGTAGCCTTTTGCAGGTAGAAGCCTGCGTACTAGTATAAGATTGCACCAGTACAAAAAAATGTAAGAAGAAGTTTCTTATTAAAAAGAAGCTAGAGATGATTGTAGCAGGTGGTTTTCACCCACAATGGGTTTCCACCTTATATCTTGTGTTCATGTGTGTGATTGTATATTCTGTTTTACTGCACCTGGTTACTATTTATATGGTTCTAATGCATAGATTAAAGATCAACATATGATGAATTAATTGAATCATAAGTTTGCAGGATATATGCTAGTTGCCTTAAATAGAGTTGCATATACACGCAAGTTTCATTAACTGAAGTAGTGTATATGAATCTGATTATGGAAATGCGATATTATTGATTTGCTAATACTGATTCACCACCCCCCCCTCTCTCAGTATTATTTCCAACAATTGGTATCAGACCAGGTCCCTTCAGAAGAAGCTTGATCGATTGAAGGAAGATCTATCATCATGAGTAACTACGAAAGAGAGGGATCCATTAGACCACCAATCTTTGATGGGAGCAACTTCATTTATTGGAAGGTATGAACCACAACCTATCTTAAATCTCTTGGAATAGATGTCTGGGAAATCGTGGAAGGAGGATATACATTTCCATCGGCAATTCCTACAGATACGGCAGGTAAAAAGAAATATGAAACCAATTCCAAGGTTGTCAATACATTATTGGGGAGTCTGTCTCAATCAGAATTTGTCAAAGTTATGCAGCTCAAAACTGCCAAAGAAATATGGGACAAGATCATTCTAAGTTATGAAGGAGACAATCAGGTAAAACGTGCAAAACTGCAAACTCTCAAAATTCAATATGAAACTCTCAAAATGAACAATGATGAAAGTATAGCTAGTTACTTCTTACGTATAGATGAGATTGTTAATTGCATGAAGAACTTGGGTGAAGGGATAAAAGAAGTTACTTTAGTTGAAAAGGTTATAAGATCCTTGTTTACTAAGTTTGAATCAAAAGTATCTGCCATAGAAGAAAAGCAGGATCTTTAGACTATTACTATGACACAGTTGCACGAATCTTAACTGATTTCGAAATGAGAAAAGGAGGTCCATCAGATATGAGAGAAGTCGCATTCAAAGCTTTAGGAAGAGAAGAACTCAAATGAATCAGGACATGTTTCAGAAGGCGAGGAAGAAGCAAACTTTGTCAAGAACCTTCAATGGGGTTCCGAAGATTCAGAGGTAAACTACCTTTCAAATGCTTTGCTTGTGGAAGAGTCGGTCATTATGCTGCCAAATGTCCTCATAAAGATAAGCTTGATAAAGGTAAGGAATCAAAAAAATGGAATAGAAAACAAAGTGTAAGTAAGAAGAGCTACTATACGCATGAAGATAGCGATGGTTTATCAATTAGTGATGAAGATGAAAATAGTAATGACTATAGACTTCTGATGGCTTTTGAAGATGATGATTTCTTGGATGCTTTAAATGAAGATGACCTTTATGAAGAAATCTCTAAACTAAAAATTTGTTTAGAAGAAACGAATATGATTATAGATACTCTAACATTCCAACTTGCTGAAAGAGAAAAACACAATGAAAAACTAGAATGTGAAATTATGGGTCTAAGAAAGGATATTGAGAAAAAAAAATCTTTCAATATTAGATTTTCTAAAGGATCAGAAACCCTAAATGAAATTATCAAAGTGCAATGTTCTCCTCTGATAAAGACAAGTCTTGGATATACTGAAGAAGCATCCCAAGCACAGAATCCGTCAACCTCCACTAAAAGCTATCTTGATGCAACGAAGAGCAGTGAACAGTTTGACAATCAACAACAAAGGCATAAAATAGATCACCAGTAAATTGGGCTCAATTTATTTCAAGGATAAACAAAATCTACAACCAACCTCAAGTAAATCATACTCAATTTGTTTTAAGAATGAATAGCAACTACAATCACCGTGTCAGTAGATTCAATAATCACAAGAACTTCTTTAATGACCAATGTTTTTCATGTCATAACTTTGGACATAAAGCTGCTCAATGTGTTGCTTACAAGACCATCATGACTAGAGAAGCACGAAATCAAAGGAATGTGACAGGGATCATGAAACAGACCTACAATAACTTTTCTCTTCTTGAAAATGAAATAGAATGCTCTATCTGCAACAACTTTGGTCATGAAGAATCTAAATGCAGGAGTAAATTTTGGCAAACATCTCAGAAGGAGCAAACTTCATTAAATCCCAAAATATGGAGAAAGAAAGAACCACAAATAGAAAGATGTGGTATAGCCTTGTATGCAGAAGGACAAGAAAATCAGTGGTACAATGACAGTGGATGTTCAAAACACATGACAGATGATAAATAAAAACTTCAGTCATATAATGCCTTAGAAAAGGAAAATAAGGTCTCATTTGGAAATGACACTCCTACTGTCATAAAAGGTAAAGGTCCTATTCTCTTAAAAGAAAAAGTTAAAGCTGGGAATGTTATCTATATTGATGGTCTAAAACATAACATGTTGAGTGTTAGTCAAATGTGTGATCAAGGAGATGAAGTAGTATTTCGATCAAATGGATGTGTTGTTCATGAGCTTGATATAGGAGAAACCATGATCAAAGGTATAATAACTCCAAACACCTTATACACACTCAAGGGAGGAAAATAATAGTGCTATCTAAGCAAAAATGATGAACACTAGCTATGGCACAGAAGATTGGGGCATCTAAGATTCTCTCAAATAGGAAAAGCATGCAGATTCCAGGTTGTTCGTGATCTTCCTGATATCAACATCCCAGAAAATACAATATGCAAATCATATCAATTTGGTAAGAAAACCAGAGCGCACTTCCCTGAAAAGGAAGGATCAACTAGTAAGCCTCTTGAACTTGTTCATACTGATTTATGTGGACCATCAAGGAAAAAGTCACTTCGTGGAGAGGAATACTTTATATTTTTCATTGATTATTTTCCAGAATGTGTTGGATAGGGCTTCTAAAGCATAACAATGAAGCATTTGAAAAATTCAAAGCCTTCAAAGCCTTGGTTGAAAATGAATCAAATCACAAAATCAAATGCCTCAGATCTAATCGAGGAGGGGAATTTACCTCGGATGAATTCTTTGACGTTTTTGAAGAACATGGAATAAAAAGGCAATTCTCCACTGGAAGGACTCCTCAACAAAATGGAGTGGTAGAAAGGATGAATAGAACTGTTCAACAAATGGCTCGTGCTATGCTGGATGAGTTTGGAACTCCTACAACCTTCTGGGGTGAAGCTGCATTCGCTGCTATCTCTATTCTCAACCAACCAAATATTCGGGTAAACAGCACTCAAACTCCACATGAACTTTGGTATGGTAAGACTCCTACTGTAAAATACTTCAAAGTTTTTCGAAGAAAATGTTACATCAAAAGGACTGATGAAAAACTTGGCAAGTTTGAACCTAGAGCAGATGAAGGCATTCTCTTTGGTTACTCTTCCCGAAGTAAAGGATATAAGTGTTTAAATAAAAGACATGGGAAAATTATTGAAAGTACTGATGTTGTGGTTAATGAAGTAGGCAAAAATCCAAAGCAGGTAAAAACCAAAGATTGTGGAGAAGGTGAGGATTCCTTCCACATCAAATTAGACTAATTCTAAAGAAGAAACCAATGAAGCACCAGAAGAATAGATAACGGAAAAAGAAAAAACTCCATCCAGGTATGTTTAGAAAAATCATCCAGAGACTCAAATTTTGGGACAGGAAGAGGCAGGTGTGCAGGCAAGAAGAACTATTACAGAAACTTCAAGCTATCTAACATTTCTTTCCTACATTGAACCTCAAAATGTAAATGAAGCATGCAAAGATGAATGTTAGGTCAAGTCCATGAATGAAGAACTTGAGCAAATTGAAAAGAATAATACTTGGGAATTAGTTCCTAGACCTCATGATAAGAATATCATAGGAACCAAATGGATATTCAAAAACAAGTTGAATGAAAATGGAGAAGTTAAATTAGAAACAAGGCCAGACTTGTTTGTAAAGGGTATGCTCAACAAGAAGGTATAGATTTTGAAGAAACTTTTGCACTTGTTGCTAGACTTGAAGCCATAAGAATGTTCCTTGCTCTTTCTAGTTTTCAGAAATTCAAAGCATACCAAACGGATGTAAAATTTTCCTTTCTTAATGGAGACTTAGAAGAAGAAGTATATATTGAGCAACCAGACAGATTCATCCTTGGAAATGATGCAAAACTTGTTTGCAGACACAGAAAGGCTCTCTATGGTCTAAAACAACCTCCAAGGGCCTGGTACTACCGTCTTGACAAATACCTCCATCAACAAGGTTTTTCAAAAGGATTAGTTGATAGCAATCTATATACAAAGATTGACAATAATAAATTGCTAATACTTGTTGTGTATGTTGATGATATCATTTTTGGTAGCAATGAAGAAGCCATGAGTCGGAATTTTTCTTCGGTAATGCAGCAAGAATTTGAAATGTCCCTGCTTGGTGAGCTTACATATTTTCTTGGTCTACAAGTTCAACAAAATAAAGATGGTATTTTTTTGTCACAAACCAAGTATCTCAAGCAAATCTTGAAAAAATACGACATGGAAGATTGTAAACCAGTATGTACCCCTATGGTAATAGGATGCAGTCTCAGCTCAAATGATGAATCAACAATAGTATATCAACCAACCTACAGATCCATGATTGGCATTCTGGTTTATCTCACAGGTACCCGACCAGACATCATGCATGCAGTGGGAATAGTTGGAAGATTCCAAGCAAATCCAAAGGAATCACACCTTCAGGCAGTCAAAAGGATTTTCAAATATCTTCAAGGAACACAGAATTTTGGTTTATGGTATCCTAGAGATACAGATCTTACACTTCATGCATATACAGATGCAAATTGGGCAGGAAGCGTTGATGACAGAAAAAGCACTAGTGGTGGTGCATTCTATATGGGTTCCAGATTAGTGTCTTGGTTCAGCAAGAAACAAAGTTCAATTGCATTATCTGCAGCTGAAGCAGAATATGTGGCTATTGCATCTTGTTGCACACAACTCCTTTGGATGATGCAAACATTGCAAGACATTCAGATCACATGTACTCTGCCCATCTCCATTCTATGTGATAACACAAGTGCCATCAGTATTTCAAAGAATCTAGTCATGCATTCCAACCAAGCACATACCTATCAAATATCATTTCTACGTGAACAAGTGCTTGAACAAAAGGTCAAATTGGAGTATGTTCCCTCCAAAGAACAAGTTGCTGATATATTCACCAAACCACTGCCCAGAGAGACATTTGAATATCTCAAACAGAAGCTAGGAGTAGTTGATGCATCATCCTGTTGTTAAAACTTATATGTTTCAAAGAAAAGTGGTTATACGCGAGTTTCATGAAGCGTATCTGCATACATACACCGGTTTCTATGGATACAGTCGCATATATGTTGGTTTGAAGAAAAACAGTGGGCCAGACTTAGGATGAAAGGAGTCTGATATGGTCTGACAGTGATCATCTGGCACAAGTTCAGGGGAGCATATACTTCTAATAATGCATTTTTGGCATTATCTTAGAAGATTTTTGGTACAAATTCACAGTTGTTTTTTATTCAGGTGGAATAGGTTCAGGGGGAGATCATGGTTGCTGGTCTAGATGGTGATTGATAGATGCTACTGATGATAGTTGCTGATGACTATTAGATATTTGGTCTCTATGTCATGTATATATTTTAATGTCAAGGTCATGAAATGACCTATTTTGTTTACCCACTATGCATGGGATGGATGATGTAATGTTCTTGTTTTGACATGTATAAACAATTGGTATATCCCCACTTCGTTGGGTGGATGAGTCAAACTTGCTATATCCCCATTTGGTTGGGAGATGGATGTATGTATGAGTCATGGGTGATAGGAAGGTCATTTATGATGTATGTATAGAGTCATGTTCTTCTTTTAGAGCATCTTTTTGTGCAACCTTGGTTTGCTTATATCACGGAGCATGGGACTAGAGCATGGAGCTCAATCAGCACACTTCAACATATCAGAGAATTCAGCATGTACTCAGGGGAAGCATAACCCTTTCCCTTGATGACAAACGGGGAGAGTGACTTGGGGTTTCCATCAAGTCCAAAGGGGG